>JAPVLO010000033.1:4156471-7145442 GCA_027257055.1 Cephalopachus bancanus
TTTGGGAGGCCGAGGTGAGTGAATTGCCTGAGCCTGAGGGTTCGAGACCCGCCTAGGCAACTTGGCGAGACCTCATCTCTACAATAAATCAAAAAAAATTAGCCGGGTGTGGTAGCGCATGCCTATAATTCCGGCTACTCCGAAGGTTGAGGCGGAAGGATCGCCGGAGCCCAGCAGGTCGAAGCTGTGGTGGCCGGGATCAGCCACTGCACTCCAGTCTGGGCGACAGAGTGAGACTCCAACTCAAAAAAAAAAAAAAAAAGAAAGAAAAAGAAATAGTCTAACAACAAAATTGTTGCAGGGAATGGACAGATGAAAAAAGAATGGCAAAATGTGGATAGCTGAAGCTGGGTGTGGGAAGGGGTGGGGGCTTTTGGTGCTAGAATTTATTTTTGAATATGTGTGAAAATTTCCATCACAAACGTTTTAAAATAGCCTCCAAATTTATAAAGCAAAACTGATAAAACTGTAGGGAGGCATTGACAGATCTGCCATCATGCTGCAAGCTTATAATGCCCTTCTTTCAATTAGAGATGGCTTGAAAAACCGGATACCCAACAACTAGAGAATACAACATCTTTTGAAATCTACATGGAACATTTATTAAAAATGGGTCATATAAGCCGGGCTCGGTGGCTCGGCCTGTAATCCCACGCCTCTGGGAGGCTGAGGTGAGTGGATTGCCTGAGCCCGTGGGTTCGAGACCCGCCTGGGCAGTGAGACCTCATCTCTACAATAAATCAAAAAATCAGCTGGGCGTGGTAGCGCGCACCTGTAATTCCGGCTACTTGGAAAGCTGAGGCGGAAGGATCGCCGGAGCCCAGCAGGCGAGGCTGCAGTGGCCGGGAGCAGCCACTGCACTCCAGTCTGGGTGACAGAGTGAGACTCCAACTCAAAAAAAAAGGGTCATATATTAGGCCATAGAGCAACTGCCAACAAAGTTCAAAGACTCTGTACCATCTAGACTGTGTTCTTGGAGCACAGTCGTGTAGGGCCTCAGTTTCGTCGTCTTCACAATGTCAGCCTTCTAGTATTCTCTTCTGTGGTCTATAAGCCTTTTCTTCAACTGCTCAAGCACAAATCCATGAAAGAGACCAAGAGCTCCCCGTGGTCCCGGGTGCTGTCCGACTGCTGCTGCTGTCTTTGTGCTGAAGCCCGGGAAAACCAGGACACTCGTGTCTGCGTGCTCCGTACCCTTCTTTCTCTTTCTTCTCCTTAAAACTACTCCTGGGGAGGAGCACGGTGGCTCATGCATGTAATCCCAGTGCTTTGGGAGGCCAAGGCAGGAGGTTCACTTAAGCCCAGGAGTTCTAGGCAGCATAGCGAGACCTTAATTCTATAAAAAAAATTAGCCGGGCACGGTGCCACATGCCTGTAGTCCCAGCTACTCAGGAGCCTGAGGTAGAAGGATCACCTGAGCTCAGGAGGCCGAGGCTGCTGTGAGCTGTGATCGTCGTGATCATGTCACTGCACTCCAGCATGAGCGACAGAGTGAGACCTTGACTCAAAAAAATTTTTTTAAATACCATTCCCATTCCCATTACTTGCCATGGGGTTACGAGCAGATACTCAACCCCTCTACACTTCAGCTAGCTCAAAGCAGTGTTAATCGTAGTACCCACCTCATAAAACTGCTGAGAACATAATATAAGACAATGCCAGTAAGTGCCAGGCACAGCACCCACCATACAGTACAAGCTCAGTAAAATGGCTCTGCTCTTCTAGTTGTTGTTAATAAATGCATCCAGGGAATAGCTCAGTTAAGAGCCAGAAAAATAGGGCACCGTAGCTCAATCCCATAATCCCAGCACATTGGGAGATAGAGGTGAGAGAATTGCCGAAGCCCAGGGGTTCAAGACCAGCTTGAGAAACTTGTTGAGACCTCGTCTCTACAATAAACCAACAAACAAATAAACAAATAAATAAACAACCGGGCATAGTGACACATGCCTGTAGTCCAAGCTACTTGGAAGGCTGAGGTGGAAGGATCACCTGAGCCCAGCAGGTCAAGGCTGTGGTAGCTGTGACTGTGCCACTGCACTACAGCCTGGGCAACAGAGTGAGTCTCTGACTAAAAAAAAAAAAATTAAAAATAGAGCCAGAGAAGTTGAGCTGGGGGCAGTGGCTCACGCCTATAATCCCAGCACTTTGGGAAGCAGAGACGAGAGAACTGCCTGTGCCCACAAGTTCAAGACCAGCCTGGGCAACTTGGCAAGACCTCATCTCTACAATAAATAAAAAAATTAGCCAGGCATGGTGACGCACGCCTATAGTTCCAGCTACTTGGAAAGCTGAGGTGGAAGGATCGCCTGAGCCCAGCATGAAGTTGAAGCTGCATGGCCGTGAATGTGCCACTGCACTCCATCCTGGGCAACAGAGTGAGACTCTGACCAAAAAATAAAAATAAAAATAAGAGATGTACTGTGCGGTTTCTTATGAAGAACAGAGAAGGGGTGTTTCATATTTGACTGTAATTCAGTAATAATATATCATACCAGCCATATCTATTGCCTTTTCCATCTTATTTTCTGGCTAGATTTTCTTACAGCCTTCTTTTATTTGATCCCTCTCAGAGGACAAAAATGATCTGAAGAATGTTTTTAGTTTAATGATCCTTTGCAAAGTCCCATGTGTTCTCAGAAGGACAATGCCCTTTCAAATCTAATCAACAAATAAACAAACCAGTAAGCGCAGAGGAGTCTGTGCAGAACGTAAACACACATCACTCTGAGGTCCTTGTGATTTCATTTTCAAAAAACCAGAGATACCAAGGATTCATTTTAGGTGGCGTTTCTTTTGCTCTGCCAACACTTTTTAAAGATGCATCAAAAATGTATTTAAACCAGGCTTGGTGGCTCACCCCTGTAATCCCAGCATTTTGGGAGGCAGAAGCAAGAGGATTGCCTGAGCTCAGGGGTTTGAGACTAGCCTGAGCAACTTGGTGAAACCTCGTCTCTATGATAAATCAAAAAAGTAGCCGGGCATGGTGATGCATGCCTGTAGTTCAGCTACTTGGAAGGCTGAAGAAGAACTGCCTAGCCGGGTTCGGTGGCTCAGCCTGTCATCCCGCGCCTTTGGGAGGCTGAGGTGAGTGAATTGCCTGAGCCCGCGGGTTCGAGACCCGCCTGGGCAGCGAGACCTCATCTCTACAATAAATCAAAAAATCAGCCGGGCATGGCAGCGCATGCCTGTAATTCTGGCTACTCGGAAGGCTGAGGCGGAAGGATTGCCGGAGCCCAGCAGGTCGAGGCTGCGGTGGCCGGGAGCGGCCACTGCACTCCAGTTTGGGTGACAGAGTGAGACTCCAACTCAAAAAAAAAAAAAAAAAAAAAAAATATATATATATATATATATATGTATATATATATATATATTTATGCACTAGGTGTTCAGCTAATTTTCATTTAGGTGAATAATGTATTTTACTTAGATAGATAATGTGTAGAGTTGCTGGCCTCAAATATTTTTCAAAACCTCATGAACTTTTTTTTTTTTTTGGTTGAGTTTGTTCGCCCAGCCTGGAATGCAGTGTCATGATCACGACTATTACAGCTCACTGCACCTCGACCTCCTGGGCTCAGGCAGTGCTTCCACCTCAGCACCCCAAGTAGCTGGGACTACAGGCACTTGCCACTATATCCAGCTAATTTTTAAAAAAATTTTTTGTAGAGAATAGGTTTCAGTATGTTGCCCAGGCTAGTTTCGAACTTCTGGGCTCAAGTAATCTGTCCTCCTCGGCCTCCCAAAGTGCTGGGATGACAGGCATGGGCCACTGTACTCAGATACATAATCCTAATTTTTAATCGAGCATCAGGGCAAAAGTGAGGCCCTTTAATTTTACTTTAATGTTAATTAATATAAGTTAAATACCCATTATGTCTCAGACAATTGTAGGTACTGAAAATTCAAAGTTGAATATGAATCAATTCCCATCTTCTAGGAGTTCTCAGACTACTGGAACTAGGAGCCAACCCCTATGTGTAAAAAGACCCAAACTATGTAACGTGAGCCTAGAAATCTACCCTGTCATATAATAGAGTATTGTCACCAGCTTTAGCCAAATCAGAAAAGGAGACACTAATTTTCTAGGAGTCTTCAAGGCAGCATGTGTGGTTGATGAGCTTGGTGATTACTTATTCATCTACAGCAGTGAATGACACCTCCCTTGCCATATCCCCAGTCCAAGTGTGAGGCTTCAGTGTTATTGAGCTGGAAGGAGAGCTTGTGGTTGCCTATGTACCCTTACAGGCTTCTGTGCTCATGCAACTTCCTGGGGTGGATTTGATTCACTGTAATTCACTGAAATAATATTAAGGCGAAATACAAATAAAACATTTTGCCATTTGACTTTCTGTATTTCTACAAACTAATTTTCTTTGGTTTTACCTAGTTCCTTTTGGGCTCTCTTATTTCTGGCTAGATATCTGCTTCCATTGAAAGTTCAAGGAGTATTATGCTATTCAGTCAGTATTTGTTGAACACCTGCCTTGTGGCCAACACTATTGTCAAAGATGAAGAGATCATCTTGTTGGTAGGACCAGAGGCTACCTGTTTTGTGTAACACGAGAGGCATTAACAGGACTTCCTGCTACAAAGAGTCTCCTTTCTAATATATGTTAAGCCAGTAGCTGTTGTTCCAAATTCTACCATTAGAGATCCATTATTTTAATTCAACAAGCATGCTCTTTAAATGTGAAATCCCCCTGGAAGCTGGTTAACATAATGTGGAGTTCATGTAACATAAGGGCTCATTAACTTTCTATATGATTAAATTTTCTGTGATAAAAATGTTTTGCAATGCTATATTCTTTTTGACCCAGTAGTTCCATTTCTGATTCTAAGGACATAATCTGAAATTCAAAGATGCGTGCACAAAGATGTTCATTACAGCATTATTTACAACAGCAAAAACCTCAAAACAACAAAATAGTGAATACTACGAAGGTCAATTAAGTGAACGATAGTACATCCCTTGAGCTAAAACACCATGCAACATTTAAAGTAGCATTTAAACAGAATTGTTATAATTATGAGTTACATATTCTTAAGTGAGAAACAGGGTTCTGAATAGCTTATGTGATACAGTTTCATGGTGTGAAATGCTAAGGACTGAGGGAAAGCAGAACTCCAGGGGCCACTGGAAAGCCCTGAGAAGAGGCGCATGTGGTAGTGCTGGTGTAGATGATGAGGAGGGAAGCACAGGGGCTGGGATTGTGAGTGAGCTGGATGAGTGAGCTCGTTCCTACACACACCGCCCTGGACGGTGAGGGTTTCTTGTTCTGTCTTATTTGTAGGTGAGAAGTTGAATGAGCAGAATGACAGAAGACAATGGGCTAGCCTGGTGACATCGACATAAATCATAAGGAAATTAGGTATGTGCAGGACTGACAACTTTTTTATGTTTTATTATTTTTATTTTTTGAGTCAGAGTCCGCTCTGTTGCCCAGGCAGGAGTGCAGTGGCACACTCACAGCCACGCCAGCCTCGACCTGCTGGGCTCCGGTGAGCCTTCTGCCTCAGCCTTCCAAGTAGCTGGAACTATATGTGCGCGCTACCACGCCCAGCTAATTTTTGGTTTATTGTAGAGATAAGGTCTCGCCAAGTTGCCCAGGCTGGTCTCAAACTCACGGGCTCAGGCAATCCACTCGTCTTGGCCATCCAAAGTGCTTTGGATTACAGGGTGAGCCACTGAACCTGGCCTGACAAATTATTTGAATGTTATATAACAATTTTAAAAAAATAACTACTCTATGAACGAACATGGAAAATCCCACAGTCACTATATTCAGCAAACAGAGCCAAACACAGAAGAATGTGTGAGTCCGTCATGCCTAAAACCAGGCAGAGCATGTTTATAGTGATAGAATTCAGAAGAGTGGTTATGCCTGGAAGGGGAAGGTCTGGAAAAGGAAGAGACAGAGCCTTCTGGGGTTGGAACTGGTCTACAGCCTTACCTCGGAGGGAATGAGATGGATGAATACATGCAAAACGTAAATAATCAGCACACCTAAAATTGTGCACGTTAAGTGTGTTATATGTATACCATCCCTCTCCCTCCATTCTCTCCAAAATGCTGGCACCCAGACCGGGAGGAAGTGAAAGGATCTTTGTCTCCAAACTGGACCAGTTGTGTCTATTTTCTATTGTGGCAGAACAAATCATCCACAAACTTATTTGCTTAAAACATCAACAACACTGTGATTCCGTTGGTGTGCTGGACTTGGGTGGACGTTTCTTCTGCTCCATTAGTTATTAGCTGGTGTTATCCATGTGGCTGCCCTCAGCTGAGAGCCTGGCTGGGCCTGCAACCCTCAAGTTGGCCTTACTCACATGTCGGGTAGCTGGAACTGGCTGTGGGTGGGGGTACCTCCGGTCTTGTCCACAGCGTCTTGGCTGCCAGGGTCTCTCTCCACACGATTTCTCCAGAAGGGGAATCTGTACTTCCCTACCCAGTAGCAAGCTTTCAAGAGGCCAAAAACAGAAGGTGTATGATCTCTTAAACCCAAGCACAGAAGATGGATAGTGTAATCCTCAACTCATTTTACTTGTCCACGCAAGTTACAAAACTAGCCCAGATTCAAGATGATTGCATCTCCTTGATGAGAGAGGCAGAGACACATTGTAAAAGGGTGTCCTTTTGACACCAATCTAAGAGAAAGACCTAACAATATTGACAGCAGGGGAAGTTCCCTAAGGAAGGGGCTTGGCCATCTTATGTACATATTATGTCAAGCCCTTGGTCCACAACTCTCCCCACATACACACAGAGAGCTTCCAAGCATTTTAGCACTCCACCCCTAAATAGGGGCATTTAAACAAAACACTGGACATCTGAAGAAAACTTCTAACGTGAAAGACAGACACATAAATAAAGCAATAAAGAGCAAATTGGAGGAAACAAATTGTAAAGTGAGAAGGAAATATTTTAAAACCACCACTAAGCCAGAAGTGGTGGCTCACACCTGTAATCACAGTACTTTGGGAGGCCAAGGTGGGAGGATCACTTGAGCCTAGGAGTTCAAGACCAGCAGGACAACATAGTGAGATCTCATCTCTACAAAAAATAAAAAAATATAAGCTAGGTGTGGTGGTGCACACCTGTAATTCCAGCTACTTGGGAGGCTGGAGCAGAAGGATTGCCTAAACTCAGGAGGTTGAGGTGGTTGTGAGCCATGGTCATGCCACTGCACTCCAGCCCAAGTGAGACCCTGACTCAAAAACATAAAATAAAATTAAAAAGAAAAGAAAAGGAAACTAATACCAAAAGAGAGAAAAAGGGAAGATAAGGGAAGGAAAGAAGACACTGTATCCATGTTTTTGTTATGTTGCCTAGGCTGGTCTCAAACTTCTGGGCTCAAGCAGTCCTCCCACCTCGGCCTCTCAAAGTGCTGGGATTATAGGCATGAGTCACTGCTTTCAGCCATGCCTGAATATCTCAAGAGAGGAATTAGATCATTGGTGGGGCAGCTGAGGTTGAATTAATGCTAAGCATATAGAAAACCAAGCAATAAAAAAGACAGTTGTTAACTCTATGGGAGATAAAACGTACAAAACAAGAAGAGTGATACTATATGGGTCAGTTGTGCATCACATTTATGCCTTAGTTTTGTGTGTGTGTGATATTTTAGCTTGATTTTCTAGCTGTTTGTAGTGAAAGAGTTAACAAAGTAGATTAATATCCCCACCATGCTGGAGCCAGAAGATTTGTCTTGTCCTCTAGGGCCACCGTACTTCAAAGGGAGGAAAAAAAAAAAAAAGCCTAGACTGGAGCAGCTAAGGAAAGCTTTTACATGCTCAGGTGCATCCCTGAGGTTGATTTTTATTTTCCCTCATGATCAGCTCTCTGTAGCCAGTCACAAAATATTTGAAATGTGGCACATGCTGAGCTCACAGTCTCTTTCTCATCCCAGAGAACAAATCCGCATGGGGGTTCCCTGAAGGAGCTATTCTATGTGCGTCTTCAGTGCACTGTGTTTTGAGTATTACTGGACCTGAGCTCTTTTTAAAAAATTATTATTCCTTGAGATGATTAAATACAAAGGCTTGCATTCATGAATTAGGGCTAAAACCTAACTGCACGATGCAGGATGATCAGAAGTGTCGGGAGGAATTGCAGGGCTGGACAGGAGAGCTTGGTGAGCAGACAAAAGTCGTTCCAACATGTACGGGGAGGGAGGCAATAGAACCACAGAACAGGAGGGTAGAGATGGAGATGAAGGCAGGCCGGGCAATTCTGAGACTGAGCACCTGAGTGACCATCACACTCACCTGGGGAACTTCAACAAAAAGATTCCTGGGACCCAGATTCCATGACTTAGGCTCACTTGGGTAGGTTGGGCCCCCGAATGTCCGTAAAAGTTTCCCCCAATGGACGCGAGACCCCTCTTGCATGGAAAGCTGTCCTGTGTTCAGGTGGAAGCACTCCCTGACCTGGAACCGCTGTTTCTCCACTTATTGTTGGAAGCGTTCACAGGGGAGATCACATCACATCACTCTTGGATAGTAATCCCAGGGAAGACATGTTCACCTGTGGTGCCTACTGCACTCTCCTGTTGAGCTTTGTAGAGGATGGGAAACTCCTTTAACCAGACTTTTTTTTTTTTTTTTTGGTGGCTTTAGTACATGTGGGAAGAGTGGACACCCTCCTTTATCATTAAAAAGCAATATACGTTACGACATAACCGCGGTGATCTTGGTTTGAAATGCCTCTGCATTGAGTCAAGCGGAACCCAAGAAGGAAGAAGCCACCCGCGGGAGCTGTCCGCGGTGCTGAACGCGCTCGCCGGCGCCGGCCTTCGACCTTCCCAGCAACAAGGCCTCTCGGTCCGTCCGCCGAGCCCCGTGTCCCCCGCGGCTGTCACCTCCAGCTTCTTCCCTTTCCGAAACTGGCACGCGCGAGGGCGGCACTTCGCCTCTTTGTCCTGAGTGGCAGGTGACCTTGCGTTGCCCTCCCTCCCCCTCCTGCCTCAGCCGGGGCGGCGGCGGAGGGGCGCGGCGCCCTCCCCTCCTTGGGCCCCACCCCCCAGCCCCCCACGGCGGGGCGTGGACCCCCCCACCGCGCCCAGCCCCCTGCCGGGCCGGCTCTCCGCGCGCCCGCGGCGCCGCCCTGAGCGCGCCGGCTCCCCGCCCCCCGCGCCCCCTCCCCACCCCCCGCACCTGCTCCTCCCCCTCCTCGGTCCCGCCCCGCGCGGCACCCGATCCCCGGAGCCGCGGGGGGCGCAGACCGCGCACGAAGGGCGGAGGCGGCGCGGCCGGCGGGAGCGGCATGGACGCCGAGTACCCCGGCCTCGAGCCCCCGCTCTGCAGCGAGCTCAAGCACCTGTGCAAGCGGCTGCAGGAGGCCTACCGCGAGCTGAAGGAGGACCTCGCGCCTCTCAAGGATGACCGCTACTACAGGTGCGCGCGGGGGGCTCCGGCCCGCCCCCACCCCGCCGCCCGCGGCGCCCCCGGCTTGGCGCGGAGCCCGGGGAGGGGCGGGAGGGCGGCGGCTGCGCCCGCGGCGCGCGGGGTCCCGGGGTCAAGGGCAGATCGGGCGGCCGAGGCGAGGGGCCGCCTTCCGGTCCCCCGAAGCCTGGGCCGAGATCCTCGCTGCCCGCGAGCCCGCTGGTCCTTCTGGCGTCCTCCCTCCGCTCCGCGCGGCCCCCGCTCGGGCCTGGCTGGGCCCGGGTGGGGCGACGAGCGCTCCCCCTCGCGCGTCCGCACCGGGGCCTTTGGCCTGCGCTCCGAGGTCCCCGGGCCCCTGGGCGTTGGCGGGGGCCGGGCGCCGCCGAGGCCGGGCGGATGGACTCCGAGTGAGCCGCCGCGGAGGCGGAGAGGCCCCGCCCCCGGGAGCTGCCGGCTTGGGCTTGGGCTTGCGGGTGTTCCTTTCCGTCCCCCTCTCCGGGAGCCAAGGCGAGCGCCGTCGGAACCGCAGACCCCTGCGGGGCGTCCGCCCGCCTCCCTGGGCTTTGCCCTTCCGAGGTTAAGTATGTCCGTCGCCAGTGACCGGATTTCCCTGATGTCCCCTGGAAACTCGGAGCCTAGACTGATTCTTTTACGAACTAGCTCGGTGACCCGAGAAAGTGACCTGACTCTGCACCTCAAGCTTCCTCGTGTGTAGAATGGGAAGCCTGACCCAGGAGTCTCTGAAAGTTGAGGATCTAGTCGTGACAAGGGGTGCAGGGGTGCAAGGGTGCTGCCCGGCGGTCTTTGAAGTGGAGGTAGCCATTTCTGGAGGCCCTGTCCCGTGCTATAGTCGTATATAGGTGCTCAGAAGAGGATGTCAGCCGGGCACCGTGGCTGACGCCTGTAATCCCAGCACTTTGGGAAGTGAAAGCGAGAGGATTGCCTGAGCTCAAGGGATGGAGACCAGCCTAGGCAACTTAATGACACCTCCTCTCTACAATAATAAATCAAAACATTAGCCGGACGTGGTGGCACACACCTGTAGTTCCAGCTACTTGGAAGGTTGAGACAGAAGGATCACTTGATTTCAGCAGATTGAGGCTGCGCTGGCTATGAGCAGGCCACTGCACTCCAACCTGGGCAACAGAGTGAGACTCCAACTCAAAAAAGAAAAAAAGAAAAAATAAAAGGCCAGGCGCGGTGGCTCAAGCCTGTAATCGCAGCACTTTGGGAGGGCGAGGAGGATTGCCTGAGTCCAGGGATTCAAGACCAGCCTGGGCAACTTGGTGAAACCTCATCTCTACGACAAGTAAAAAAATTAGCTGGCATAGTAGCACACACCTGTAGTTCCAGCTACTTGGAAGGCTGTGGCGGAAGGATCACCTGACCCCAGCAGTCTGAGGCTGCCGTGGTCATGAACGTGCCACTGCACTCCAGTCTGGGCAACAGTGAGACTCTAACTCATAAAAAAAAGAGGAAGAAAATGTCTCACACCTATTCTCAAGTCTGTTCAAAAGCCTAAGCCTCCCCAGTAATCCGGCATGATCATGGTAATGATTACTGAGTGAAACAACTCATTCTTTTATTTTACTTTTTATTTTTAAATTTATTTTTGAGTTGGAGTCCCACTCTGTTGCCCAGACAGGACTACAGTGGCACAATGATGGCTCACTGCAACCGCCGACTCCTATGCTCAGGTGATCCTTCTGCCTCAGCCTCCCGTGTAGCTGGGACTGCAGGTGCATACCACAGCCGGCTAATTTTTTTGATTTTTTTTTTTTTTTGCAGAGACAAGGTCTTGCTATGTTGTCCAGGCTGTTCTTAAACTCCTAGGCTCAAGCGATCCTCCTGCCTTGGCCTCCCAAAGTGCTGGAATTACAGGCGTGAGCCACTGCACCCGGCTCATTATTTTAAAGATGTAAAATTCACGTGATGTAGCTTTGGGGTGCTCTTCACAGTCCATTTAGTGTGGGTTCCCAGGAGACCTGAGCATATGGGAGAGGAACTCACAGAGAGTTTCAAATCATACTTTTGAAATACATTATTTCCAATCTCTTTCCCTAATAATTTCCCCTCACTCTGGTTTGTCCAGATTTTATTTTATTTTTATATTTTTATTTTCCTGGAACGTTTCTTAGGCGAAGAAGCTAGTGAATAGTGAAATGGTTTCCATGCAGGTAACTGAGAAGAGAACATAGCCAGCCCTGTGGTTAGTCTGTATTCATTTGCCTTTTTGTTAAGAAACAGTGTCTCACTCTGTTGCCCAAGCTGGAATGCAGTGACACACTCATGGCTCACCACGGCTGTGACCTCCTGGGCTCAGGTGATCCTTCTGCTTCAACCCCCTCAAGTAGCTGGGACTACAGGTACATGTCGCCACACCTGGCTAATTTCTGTATTTTTTGTAGAGTCAAAGTCTTGAACTTCTGGGCTCAAGCGATCCTCCTGCCTTGGCCTCCCAAAGTGCTGGGGTTACAGGTGTGCACCACTGTGCCCAGCCCATTTGCCCATTTATTCAACGAATAGTCCTCGAGACTGCGTGTCCCTGCTTGTTGTCTGAGGTGTTGTGGATGAAGCCATGAGCAAGGCAGTCAGGGCCCCTGCATTCATGTGTCCACACTGTGGTGAGTGCTAGCAAGGTAACAAACCAGGTGGCATGATAGAGTGACAGGCCACTTCAGAGAAGGTGGTCAGGAAAGGCTCTTTGCAAAGGTGACAATTTGAGAACTAATGACTGAGGAACTCACTAGACAATGATCTGGGAAGGAAATTCCCAGAAGAGGAACAATTGCAAAGGCCCTGAGGCCATAGAAACATGAGTGTGTTCAAGGCACAGACAGAAGACCAACTAGTGTGAAACACTGTGGTCAGCAAGATAGGCAGGGCCAGGTCATTAAGAAGACCAGAAGGGTGGGGCGCGGTGGCTTATGCCTATAATCCCAGCTCTTTGGGAGGCTGAGGCGAGAAGATTGCCTGAGTCCAGGGATTCGAGGCCAGCCCAGGCAACTTGGCGAGACCTCATCTCTACAATAAATCAAAAAATTAGCTGGGCATGGTGGTGTACACCTGTGGTTCCAACTACTTGGAAGGCTGAGGCGGAGAGATCGCCTGAGCCCAGCAGGTCGAGGCTGTGGTGGCCGGGAGGGAGCATGCCCCTGCACTCCATCCTGGGCGACAGAGTGAGACACCAACCTAAAAGAAAAAAAAAAAAAAAGGACCAGACTAAGGAATGTGGATTTCACTAGGATTGCCTGTGAAGTCACTGGAGGGGGTTTACACGGGGCAAGTGATGTGGGCAGTTTGGCTCCCTGTCCTACAGCAAGCATTTGCAGCTTTGCTCCAGAAGAAACTTCCTTAGTTGAGTTGGTCTTGATTTGCTGTGATTGGAAGGGTCAGTCTTGGATTCCGCCCCCTGCCATGAGCACAGGCCAACTGCAGAGTGCTTTACAATGTTTTCGTGTAGACAGAGCAGTTAGACCGAATCACAAAGACCATTTTGTAGTGAGAAGATGTTTTAGATCACTGAACTATCTTCAACCGCTCCATTAAATTTTTATATCAATGGGTTGCACCTTCACAAAAGGAGGTGAAATCCTCAGATTTCTAAGTTGGGAAGCTGTGAGTTCCGGCTCCCACATCCGTGTGGCTGGAAGGTGAACTTGCTACTACAATGTTTGCTCTTGCTCTTCTCACTGTCTTCATTTCCTTGTTAGTAGGTTATGACTAAAATGCACCAGCCTTATTTTCCCTGGAGGACCAGGAACTCGCCTCACGTGGCTGACAGTTTTCTCATAACAGAGTGAGGCAAGGAACACAGCTGTTAAGGCTCCATCTCCTTTTTCTTTTTTTTCTTTTTTTGAGTTGGAGTCTCATTCCAACGCTCAGACTAGAGTACAGTGGCATGCTCCTGGCCACCGCAGCCTCGACCTGCTGGGCTCCAGCAGTTCTTCCACCTCAGCCTTCCAAGTAGCCAGAACTACAGGTGTGCGCTACCACGCCCAGCTAATTTTTGATTTATTGTAGAGACAAGTTCTCACCAAGTTGTCCGGGTGGGTCTTGAACTCACGGGCTCAGGCAATCAACTCACCTCAGCCTCCCAAAGTACTGGGATTACAGGCTGAGTCACTGAGCCCAGCCAACGCTTCTTTTTCGAAAGATGGCTGACGCCTGCTAGCAGGCCTGGCTACTTTCGTATTAGCTGCATAATTTGGCACCACTGCAAGGCTGCAGCTATGTGATCAATGTGGCCATCTTCACAAAACTAGAGATGACAATTGTTCTACCTGCCAGAAAAGGGTTGGTGGAAAAGCCGTGATCGGAGGATCTGAAATTCTAGTCCCAAATCTAACCTTTGCTAACTCCCCAGCCTTGGGGGAATTTGACTGAGTTTCTTTGGACAATCCATTTCCACATCAGAGAAAAGGATCTTGTAACGCTCATCTGCACAAGGGTTTTGCAAATAAGTACTTTATGAAGAAAACATAAAAGATGCTTTCGGATACAGATAACAGAGGCTGGACGTGGTGCCTCATACCTGTAATCCCAGCACTTTGGGAGGCCAAGGTGGGAGGATTGCTTGAGCCCAGGAGTTTGAGAACAGCCTGGGCAGCATAACAAGACCCCATCTCTACTAAAAATAGAAGAATTAGCCAGGTGTGGTGGTATGCGCCTGTAGTCCCAGTTACTTGAGAGACTGATGCTGGAGGATCACTTATGCACGGGAGTTCAGAGCTGCAGTGAGCTATGATCATGCCACTGAACTCCACCCTGGGCAACAGAGCAAGACCCTGTCTCAAAAATAAAATAAAATAATTACAGATCCAGATAACAGAAAAAAACAAAGCAAGCCAGTCTAAACAATAAGGGGATGGATTGGGTTGTTGATCCAGCAGCTTAATGATGTAATCAAGCTCTTTTCAACTTGGTAGCAATTGGCTGCAGTTGGCTGCTAATAACCTTTTGGGCTATTGCGTCTCATTCATATTCATGGGGTGAACTGCCAGGCTTCTATGCCTCTCTCTAGAAGAAGAATAACCTGAAGTCTACAGAAGACTCCTCCAATCTCCTCTACTATGGTAATAATGAAGACAAACGTGTTGCCAAGGGTATGGACTGCTCTATGTGGCAGGTGGGAGGGTAAATCAGGGCAGTCCCTGTGGAAAACCCCTTGGCTGCCTCTACTAGGACTGAACATACACGTTTCCTTTGGCCCAGCGTTTTCTCTCGGGTGTACACCCTGCAGAAATGCACACATCTATCATTAAAAGACACATACTAAAATGCTCCTAGCAGCACCTGTTACAACACTCTTAAACTGGAAACTGGCCCAATAGACATCACACCTTGGGGTGTGTATGTGTGTGTCCAGCAGAATGGACACATACGTCTAGCTTATTCCATAATGGAAGTTTATACAGCAATCAACAATTTACAACTACACACAACAAAGAGGAAACACGCCTCTCGTCGAGCAGAACGAGGCAGACGCTGAGAGTATATGCTGATAGACTGTAGTTACACAAAAGTATGAAACCGGCAACACGACTCGACACAGAAGTCAGGATGGGGCAGAAGAGGGTTTCCTCAGTGCTGGTCCCGTTCTGCCTCTTGATCTGGGTGCTGGTTAGACAATATATTCAGCCTGTTGGCTCATGTAAAGCTGTCTGCATGATATGTGATATATATTGGTCTGTTTTGTGTTGCTATAAAGGAATGCCTGAGGCTGGTATTTTATAAAGGAAAGAGGTTGATTGGGTTCGCAGTCTGCTTGGTGCCAGCATCTGCTGGGTTTCTGGTAAGGTCTCAGGAAGCTAACAGTCGTGGTGGAAGACAGAGCAGGTGTGTCACATGGAGAGAGTGGAAATAAGAGAGAGAAGGAAATGCCAGGCTCTTTTAAACAACCAGTTCTGACTGGACCCAGTGGCTCACGCCTGTAATTTCAGCACTTTGAGAGGCCAAGGTGGGAGGATTGCTTCAGTCCAGGTGTTTGAGACCAGCCTGGGCAACATATTGAGATCCTGTCTCTAAAAAGAAAAAAAAAGAGAAAGAGAGAGAGAGAGGAAGGGAGGGAGGGAGGAAAGGAGGAAGGGAAAGGGAAGACAAGGAAAGGGAAGGAATGGAAAGGAAAAATCAACTCCCATTTGAACTAAAATTGTGAGAACTCACTCACTACCATAAGAACTGAATCCAGCCATTCATGAGGGATCCGCCCCATGACCCAGTCACCTCCTATGAGTCCCCACCTCCAACACTGGGGATTACATTTCAAGATTTGGGGAGACACCTAGCCACACTATAGATTATGTACTTTTCCGTATGTATATCATACTTCAAAAGAAAGTTTGGAAGAAGCGGTCACTCTCGGGTTGACAGTCTTGGCTCAGATTAGGTCAAATGCCCACAGCTGCACCACTCAGTCTGGTGTGACTGGCCAGTGATCGCCACCCTAGGACTGGGGAGGGTGTCTCCCAGCCAGGGGGAATCAAGAGGAAGTGACCCTAGGAAAGGGACTGTGGGCTGGGAGGGGAAGGCATACATACCCTGGCTTGTTGTAGTCCCATGAATGTATGGCATTCAGAACAAGTGCGTCTGGGCGGAGGTCTCCCTGCCACAGAAATGGGAAAACCATACCTCCCTAGGTCTGCGCCTGGTGCTTTTACTCATGGGCCCAAACTGGTCCATCTTGTTTTCCCTCCAGCCTGTGGATTGCATTCCCATCTCAAGTCTCTCACCTCTTATATTAGCTACTCTTAACCACACAGCCGGTGGCTGACATATTCTGAGCCTGACCTATGTATGTTTACAGTGGACATCTCTCCTCCTCGATTGTCCTTTTTTGTTTGTTTTTTTTTGAGTTGGAGTCTCACTATTTGTTCCCAGGCTGGAGTGCAGTGGCATGTTCATGGCCACCGCAGCCTCGACTTGCTGGGCTTAGGTGATCCTTCCGCCTCAGCCTTCCAAGTAGCTGGAACTACAGGCACACGCCACCATGCCCAGCTAGTTTTTGTGATTTACTGAGGTCTCACCAAGTTTCCCAGGCTGGTGTCGAACCCCCCAGGCAATCCTCTTGCCTCAGCCTCCCAAAATGCTGGGATTACAGATCGAGCCACCACGCTCGGCCTCGGTGGTCTTTTTAACTAGCATATAATGCCCTTCATTGTCCCTTGAATTATATGTTGTCAGATATTAAAATTGCTGCTCTGTAATTGTGTCCTCCCCAGGCATCAGGTACTGGTTAAGCATCCACACTTATATAATCTTCCCCAAAAGCCTGTGAGGAAATAGGGGTCTAGAAATACCAGGTAACGTGTCCAAGGTTGCATGTTAGAGTCAGAATTCAAACCCAAGTCTGTATCGTGTATCAGATCTCTTCCTGGTGGTTTATCCAAACTTAATTACTGCTATGTGTACCTTGGAATAAGCAGAGTTATTGTCCATCCAGCAGAGTGTGTTTTTTCTTAAGCTGTCTCTTGCTCCGAACTGTGAGGAAAAAATAAAGATGCTAATTTCCTGGACAGCAGAGCAGGGACAAGTGTCCCCATCTGTTCTCCTGGGGCCCTGGTCCTCCCTTACTGCAGTGATGACTCAGTTCTGGCAACTAAAAGAGCGTCATTTGCCAGTGGAGGACAGACCTCAAAGCTGGGGCAGGGCAGCTTGAGCCTGAAAAGGGCCTCATTCCTGAAATGTGGAAGCTGGGGCCACCATAACGAAACACCACAGACTGTGGGGCTTAGACAACAGAAATGCATTGGCCCCCAGCTCTGGAGGCCAGATGTCCTAAGTCAAGGTGTTGGCAGGTTGGGTCCTCCTGAAGGCTGTGAGTGAGACCCTGTGCCAGCCTCTTTCCTGGCTTCAGGTAGCTTCAGAGTTAACTCATAGATGGCTGTCTTCTGCCTGTCTTCGTCGTTTTCCTTCTGTGTGTGTCTTTCTGGGGCCCAATTTCCCCTTTTGTATAAGGACACAGGTCACATTGGATGAGGGACCACCCTAATGACTTCATCTTTTTTTTTTTTTTTTTTTGAGTTGGAGTCTCACTCTGTCGCCCAGACTGGAGTGCAGTGGCTGCTCCCGGTCATCGCAGCCTCAACCTGCTGGGTTCCGGAGATCCTTCCACCTCAGCCTTCCAAGTAGCTGGAACTACAGACGCGCGCTACCACACCCAGCTAATTTTTTGATTTATTGTAGAGATGAGGTCTCGCCAAGTTGCCCAGGCGGGTCTCGAACCTGCAGGCTCAGGCAATCCACTCATCTCAGCCTCCCAAGGCGCGGGATTACAGGCTGAGCCACTGAGCCCAGCTGTGACCTCATCTTTTTTTTTTTTTTTTTTTTTGAGTTGGAGTCTCACTCTGTCGCCCAGACTGGAGTGCAGTGGCCGCTCCCGGCCACCGCAGCCTCGACCTGCTGGGCTCCGGCGATCCTTCCGCCTCAGCCTTCCGTGTAGCCGGAATTACAGGCATGCGCTACCACACCCGGCTGATTTTTTGATTTATTGTAGAGATGAGGTCTTGCTGCCCAGGCGGGTCTCGAACCCGCAGGCTCAGGCAATCCGCTCACCTCAGCCTCCCAAAGGCGCGGGATTACAGGCTGAGCCACCGAGCCCGGCTTTGACCTCATCTTAACTTGACTGTCTGCAAAGACCTTATCACCAAAAAGGCCACGTTCACAGGCTCTGGGGGTTGGGACCTCAACATCTTTGAGGGACACAACTCAGTCCGTAACAGGCTGTCCTTGAAGAGAACAGCTCATGGTTGACATATGGCTGGGTCTAGGCTCTTCTCTGCTAATATTTTCTTTTTTTTTTTGAGTTGGAGTTTCACTCCTTCACCCAGGCTGGAGTACGGTGACACACACCCTCATGGCCACCCCAGTGTCAACTTGCTGGGCTCTGGCCATCCTTCCACCTCAACCTTCCAAGTAGCCAGAACTATAGGCGCACGTTACCGCATCCGGCTAATTTTTGATTTTATTGTAGAGACGAGGTCTCATCAAATTGCCCTGGTTGGTCTCAAACCTGCAGACTCAGGCAATCCGTTCACTTTGGCCTCCCAAAGTGCTGGGATTACAGGCTGAGCACCAAGCCTGGCCTTTGCTAATATTTTGTAAATGAGCAGTTGAATGTTTGATAAACAACAGTCAGGGGACTGGGCAGGTCCTCCAGGCTTGGGTCAGTCGCCACACTTCTTGGAAATGGGATCTGCACATCTTCTAGAATGGTCTTGGATTCCTCCTGATTCTGAGGCCATGACAGCAGAGACATGGTGCAGTGGTGACTCTGAAGTGGGTGGCTCCTCCTCTGTCCTGCCTCTCCAGCAGAAGTAGCTAAAATCTCCACTGTGTCACCTGGGATGCCTGAGGTTACCCGTGAAGGGGTGTGTGTGTGTGTGTGTGTGTGTGTGTGTGTGTGTGTGTGTGTGTGTGTGTGTGTTGGGATGAAGAAGGTGTGGAATAAAAACAGAAGAAACAGTCTCTGGCCCAACTCAGGAGCTATTGGGTCAGAGACAAGGTGACTAACGTATCCTGGCTTTAGCACTGAAAGTCCAATGTCCCAGGAGACACCTTAGTCTCAGAAAAATCAGGACAGTTGGTCATCCTAAAGACGTGAAAGAGGCCGGGCATGACTACGATCCTAGGGTGCTTTGGGAGTCTGAGGTAGGAGGCTCACTTGAGGCCAGGAGTTTGAGATGAGCCTGGGTAACATAGCAAGACCCTATCTCTGCCAAAAAATAAAAAATGTGCTGGGTATGGTGGTGCACACTTGTAGTCTCAGTGCTCTGGGAGCTTGAGGCAGGAGGCTTGCTTAAGACCGGGAGTTCAAGGCTGCGGTGAGCTATGATTGTGCCACTGCACTCTGGCCTGGGCAACAGATCAAGAGCCTCTCAGAAAAAAAAAGAAAAAAGGAGAGAAACAGTCTGGAGGTGATCAGGACATAAAGGGCCAACCCAGGTTAAGCGAGGCTGGGTAAGGCAGGGTTCGAGGCTCTCAGATGAGCTGTCTGCTGGGGGTAGTGTGTGTGTGTGCTGCGGTATCATGGTCGGGGGCCCCTGATTTCTTCAGCTTCATGGCATTCTCCCTCCCATGAGCCTCCGGGCACACCCTTGAGGCCCCATCCTCTGGAAACTTGGTTTCCCCCCTTCCTTCCAGCTCACTCACCCTCTAGCTGTTCATGGCTCTGCCCTCCTCAGCCCCCTCCCTCTCAGTGGACAGGGCCTGCCTATTGCCTCCGGGCTGTGTTCTCAAAGGGGAACCCCCACTCTGACCCCCACACTCTTTTTTTTTTTTTGAGTTGGAGTCTCACTCTGTCGCCCAGACTGGAGTGCAGTGGTCGCTCCTGGCCACCGCAGCCTCGACCTGCTGGGCTCCGGCGATCCTTCCGCCTCAGCCTTCCGAGTAGCCGGAATTACAGGCGCGCGCTACCACGCCCGGCTAATTTTTTTAAATTTTATTTATTGTAGAGATGAGGTCTCACCTGCCCAGGTGGGTCTTGAACCCGCGGGCTCAGGCAATCCACTCACCTCAGCCTCCCAAAGTGCTGGGATTACAGGCTGAGCCACCGAGCCCGGCTTCCCAGACTCTTTTTAAGATAGCAACTGGCTGGCCATGATGGTTCACACCTGTGATCCCAGCGCTTTGGGAGGACTGGAAGGCAAGATCACTTAAAGACCAGCCTGAGCAGCATAGAAAAACTCCATCTCTACAAAAACATTTTTTAAAAAATTGGCTGGGTGCAGTGGCTCAAGCCTGTAATTCCAGCACTTTACGGAGCCGAGGTGAGAGGATTGCCTGAGCCCGCAGGTTCAAGACCAGCCTGGGCAACATGGTGAGACCTTGTCTCTACAATAAATTTTTTTTTTTTTAATTAGCTGGGCATGGTAGCATGCGCCTATAGTTCCAGCTACTTGGAAGGCTGAAGTGGAAGGATCACTGGAGTCCGGCAGGTCATTGTTAGGGTGGCCATGAGTGTGCTATTGCACTCCAACCTGGGCGATGAAGTGAAACTCTGACTGAAAAAAATAATAATAAAATAAAGTTAAAAGATAGCTATTAAAAATAATTAGCTAGGCGTGGCGATGTGCACTTGTAGTCCTGGCTACTTGGGAGGCTGAGACAGGAAGATTGCTTGAACCTAGTAGTTGGAGGTTGCAGCGAGCTATGTTTGTGCCATTGTACTCCAGCCTGGGTGACAGAGCAAGACCCTGTCAATAAAATAAAAATAAGACAAAAAATAACCGGGCTCGGTGGCTCAGCCTGTAATCCCGCGCCTTTGGGAGGCTGAGGTGAGTGAATTGCCTGAGCCCGCGGGTTTGAGACCCGCCTGGGCAGCAAGACCTCATCTCTACAATAAATCAAAAAATCAGCCGGGTGTGGTAGCGCATGCCTGTAATTCCGGCTACACGGAAGGCTGAGGCGGAAGGATCGCCAGAGCCCAGCAGGTTGAGGCTGCGGTGGCCGGGAGCGGCCACTGCACTCCAGTCTGGGTGACAGAGTGAGACTCCAACTCAAAAAAATAAAAAATAAAATAAAATAAAATAAAATAATACTGTGCTGCAGCACCTCTTTTCCTATTGTGAAATTAACTTCCTTGGTAATGTCATTCATGCTTCCATAACTTAAAAAAAAAATTCCCATAAATGTAATCTAAACAAGCAATGAAAGGAGGGTAATTTCTGCCAGGCATGGTGGCTCATAGCTATAATCCCAGTGTTTGAGGGGCCAAGGCAGGAAGATCATTTGAACCCAGGAGTTTGAGACTAGCCTGGGCAACACAGCGAGACCTCATCTCTACAAAAAATTAAAAAAAGTAGCCCGGAATAGTGCACACCTAGAGTCCCAGCTACTCAGGAGGCTGAGGTGGAAGGATCATCTGAGCCCAGGAGGTTGAGGCTGTGCTGAGCCGTGATCGTGCCACTGCACTCCAGCCTGACTCAAAAAAGTGAGACCCCTGACTCAAAGAAAGAAAGAAAGAAAGAAAGAAAGAAAGAAAGAAAGAAAGAAAATAAAAGTAATTTCTAATGAACAGCATGTAATTCAACCTGAAAATGCTCTGGAAAGCATTTCCTTCTAAAAGGAAAACTCACCTAGGGCCAGGTTAAGGACGTCACCATCTAAGGCCCACGCGGGACAGGGCGCCCATGCCCTCACCTCTCAGGGGCCAAGCATGCTCTCCCAGGCCCCATCTCCCTTGGGCTGGCTCAGGCCAGGCTACAGGGCACAGTCATGCCCACTCCAGACCTTTCCCAACCTTAGTTCCCGCCATCCCCTCCTTTGTCCCCCACCCCATATTTACTTGAATTGTGCAGTTTAGGCCCGACCTAGACAATCAGGAAAAAGTCCTCGTCCTGCATGTCAAGGCCAATGCAGAGGGTTCCGCTGTGACCCCAGGACTTGCAGCTGCACAGACTTATCACATGCCTGGAAGAGGCTCACCTGGCCTTACCCTGACTTGGCAGTTGGCGGCAAATGATGGCTCTCCTTTGAGCAGTGTTGGCTTTGTTATGTGGGAAGCGGCCTGGGTGAGGGGCCATCGCCTGCTGCTGGGAGCAGAGCTCTGAAGGGAGGGGTGGACACATAATGGGCAGTGCCCTCCCCCCTGCAGTGCTACTGTGGGGTGCAGGGGACATGGGTGGTGGCATTGCCCTGCCTGTTCTTAGGGCATGAAGGAACCAAGCAGAACTTGGAAACAATGTTGGGGGGGGAGGTAGGAGAATCACTGTGCTCTTTCTATATTCTTTTTTTAGCTGCTTCTTGTTGTCATTTAGAGGCAGGGTCTTGCTATGTTGCCCCAGGCTGAAGTGCAGTGGCTATTCACCGGAGTGATCACAACATATTACTGCCTTGAACTTCTGGGCTTAAGCAATCCTCCGCCTCAGCCTCCCAAGAATCTGGGACTCTGGCCTTCCGGTCTTTCTCATGCACCCACACACCTGGGAAAGTGCCTTTCCAGCTGTATTTGTTCATGGGGCAGCACATCTAGCAAAGTCATGGTCGTGTTCAGCCTTCAGGTCTTGTCAGGACTTGAAGATGGGGTTTTATTTCCAAGTGATGATAATTGCCCCTGTCCCCTAGATAGGTGTGACCATAGCTGTGTTTCTGATGTGTAACTCCATGGTCCTGGGTGAACAGAGCTCCCAATTTAGGATTCAGGCCAACAAAGATGACTTCAAAGTCTATCTTGAGAAGGCCGGCATGCCCCCACCTCAAGGGAATGCTCTTGGGGCCCCAGAACCCGAGTTCTTCTGGCAGAGGCCACCCTCAGCTTCTGCAGGGCCAAATGCAAAACAAACTCCATTCCCACAGGCTGCAGTAGGAATCAGAACATACTAAAACTTTTCTGTAGTTCTTGAGAGCCTTGTCAGGGACGCCTAGAGGCACTGAGCATCACTTTATAAAGGTATAGTCCTGCAGCATTTAAGACTATGGGCTGCTAGTATTAGTTTCAGCCAAAAAGAGAGAATGCATTACAAGAATACAGGGCTTATTCACAGAACCAAAGGGCAAAAATGCTTCTGGGCCCCAGGAAGTAGCTGGAGCCGATTCAGCATAGATTCTATGAGCCCATCTTTTTCATCTCTCTTACCAATGCCCCAAACAACGGGTGATCAAATTTGTTGTGCATTGGAATCTTTTAGGGAGCTTTAAAAATATGAATTCTTGCCAGGTATGGTGTTTTATGCCTATAAATCTCAGTGCTTTGAGAGGCCGAGGTGGGAGGATTGCTTGAGGCCAGGAGTTCGAGACCAGCCTGGGAAACATAACCTGACCCTGACCCTATCGCTACAAAAAAATTTAAAAATGAGCTGAGCTAATTAGCTACTCAGGGGGCTGAGGCAGGAGGATGGCTTGAGCCCAGGAGTTTAAGGCTGCAGTGACTGTTATTGTGCCACAGCACTCCAGCCTAGGTGACAGAGTGAGACCCTATCTCTTAAAAAAAAAAAGTGCAGATGCCTAAGCCCTGCTTCAGATCTGATCCAATTGGTTTCCAGTTCATCCTGAGCATTGGGATCTTTTTGAAGTTCCCCAAGTGATTCTGTCTTCATCAGATTTTGAGGCGCATTGTCCTAAACCAATCTGCCCCTCTGTCCTTTTGTCTCATCCGCCCAGGTGCCCCCAATTTTTGATCAATACCAATACCCCCTCTCGTGTTTACACTGCCCATTCCACAGGAGGAAATCACCACCAGGCAGGCATTCATGGACATCACCTTTGAGACAAGATCACCCCATCAGCTGGGGCCTCCATGAAGTCATGAAATTCTGCTGGGGTTTCCCAGGTCGCTCATGTCCCCAGCCTTTGTAGCAATGATTCCAAACCTTTTCCACCTCTTTGCACTGGATCCAATTGACAGGTGTCCTTCCAACCCCCACCCCTCCCCTGTCCCCTTGGCCCTGCCCATCCATATTTACCCGCCCCTACCCCATTCCCGGGCGTGGCCCCTGGCCTTGCTTCTTGCCTGAGCCATCCTGGTGAAGGTCCCGTGGTTCCCAGCCTATGCCCCTGCACCCCCACAGTCCACGGAGTCCCCTCGGTGCTGCCTGACCAGGGATCGTTCGCCCATGCTGACTGGACAGGGGACCAGTGTGCTCAAGGGACCAGGTGCCATGACCCATAAGTCAGACTTTGGCGCGAGGAAGACCAGTGACAGAGCCGTCAAGATTGTTCCTAGACGCAGCCGCCTCTGTTGGTCTCTCTGGCACTGTCCTGAAGCCCTGGCCAACCTGCACCCCTCAATTTCCCCCCTCACTATTTCCCATCTTACTTCACTCTCTCACCTTCCTGTTTCCCTGGGATTGCCTACTCCCAATAAAGCTTCTGTTTCTGAGGGAACTAAGCTAAGAGATCCTTTACATGTTATCGTGCCCAATAACTCACAGAAAAAACATGGGTGCCAACTGTCCTGGTTTGCCTTAACCTGGGAGTCCCTGGGACATGGGACTGTCAGTGCTCATACTGGAAAGATGGACATTAAGAAGGTAAGATTCTCATTATGATACGGAGTCTTGTTCCGACATCTTGGGAGAATTTGCCTACAGCTCACAAATGTCAACTTTTCATCCTGCTTTTCAGTTTGAATATTTCTGGTTATGGCACCAGGTGGTTTGGTGAACCTGTTGTGTGATGCATACATCAGGTGTGAGGCCTGTTTCTTAAAATGTATCTAGTTTTAGCTTATGGGGCTTCAGGAACAGAGCATTGCCAAATTTTAGGGATTCCATGGAAGAAAGTTGGATTGAAGGAATCTAGAAGAATTCAGGGTCTAGTCTAGTCTTCAGGTGAAGAACAAGAATTTGAAAATAATACATGGAGCTACAATTTAATAACAAGTATGTTATATACATTTTAGAAACATAACTTTTTATCTTTACATCAATCACATAGCATTCTCAGATTGAAAAACCTCTTGAAGCTAGGAAGCTGAACCAAAACAGACTTTAGATTGCACCAGCAGTCCTAAGGTTTCCAGTCCTGCCAGGAAGTGAACAGTTTTTATTTATTTACTGTAAATCTGGGAACCCCTAAAGTCAGGCGTTCTATTTACATTTTTAAAGTGGCATTTCAGTCAAAGCTGTGATAATATAACTGATGCTTTTACGTGTAACCTGTTACAGAAAGCAGATTTTTATTGGACTTACACAAATATCTATATTACCATTAGAATTCTCAGGAATAGTTTTCAAATTTTGGAGGCATCAAGTAGGGAGAAAAAGCAAATGTTTCAACCTTTATCACAAAACTATACTTTACTAAATTGCTGTAAACTATAGATAGCTTAAGAGAGAAAATTTCCTTAAATCTGGAAAACAAAACATTTAAATAAAGAATCGATAATGTTCTAAATAAAAGTCATAAAAACATCTTTATCAGTTACTTAATTTTATGTAATAATTTTGCCCTGCTTGATCTTAATTAGCAATTTCAAGAGACTTCAGTTCTTAAAATTAGAGTTCAGGGAGTTTTTATTTAGTCCACTGATCTGAAAGTTATTATAAATCTATGTTCAAGCGTACTTGTTAGATTCCTTCTATGAAAAGCAATTTTGGACTGAAGCTAATTGTAAATGCTTTTAGAGAAATATCAAAACGATAACTGTGGATACAAAAACATAGAATTGCCCTGGTTAAAAAATCTGACAAAAAATCATTATAATCAGCAATTCACAAGAAAATTTAAATTACATACAGCATTTTAAGATAGCAACCAGAATCATGACCGATAATGATGCTGGGTGGGGTATGGCACAAAACGCTTGGATTATTTGACTCATTTCTAAAATGAATTTTAGAGCAGCCAGCAAAGTTTTAAAACAAAGTTTATTAGAGAAAGAAGGGAGAAAAGAAAGGGCGACGTGACCTGGATCGGTGGCTCAGCTTGTAATCCCAGCACTTTGGGAGGTGGAGGCGAGTGGATTGCCTGAGCCCACAGGTTCAAGACCAGCCTGGGCAACTTGGTGAGACCTCGTCTCTAGAATAAATAAAAAATTAGCCAGGTGTGGTAGTGTGTGCCTGTAGTTCCGGCTACTTGGAAGGCTAAGGCAGAAGGATCTCCGGAGCCCAGCAGGTCAACGCCGGGGTGGCCGTGAGCCTGGGCGATGGAGTGAGACTCCAACTCAAAAAAAAAAAAAAAGGGAGATGTGCCAGAGCTGGTGGTATGGGTGAGAGAAACCGCCCCCCCCCTTTTTTTTAAACAATAGATCTGATATACCTTCACAAGAGTTGATATGTTAAAGAGGATGGAGCCCAGGTAATCACCACTCTGGAGACTGCCTTCTCTGGGCTCCTGATGGGAGGAGAGAAGGGGAGGGGTTGTCTTTTGTAGGAGACCTGCCAGATGTTTGCAATCCACAAGTGCCTGAACTAAAAGGTGGTCTTATTATCATTTCTGTGGCTTTGGTTAGTTAAGGGGGTGGTATTTGGCTTTTCCTAAGACAGGGAGTCTGAAAGTTTCTTAGTGATTATGACCCTAAATCAAGAATTGAAAGGTTGAGCTGTCCCTACTCTTACATCTGACGGGTTTTTCTTTTGATTTGCTGAGGGGGTGCGGTAGTCTACCAGTTTGGCCTGCAAAAAAAGAAATTTTAAAAATATCTGAATACTTCCTAAAGCCTGCTTATGGGAAATTTATCTACCATGTCTAACCTGTGCTAGCTGCCCTGCCTCAACTGCAACACATCAGGACCATTAGACCCTTACACATTTTACATAATCTTTAGAATGCTCATATCAACACCATATCTATAAAATATAACTTTAACGTAGTTTTTTTTTTTTTTGAGTTGGAGTCTCACTCTGTTGTCCAGGCTGGAGTGTGGTGGCACGCTCACGGCCACCCCAGTGTTGACCTGCTGGACTCAGATGATCCTTCTGCCTCAACCTTCCAAGTAGTAGGAACTAATTTTTTTATTTATTGTAGAGATGAAGTCTCACCAAGTTGCCCAGGCTGTTCTCAAACCTGTGGGCTCAGGCTGTCCTCTCACCTCGGCCTCCCAAAATGCTGGGATTATGGGATTACAGGCTTGAGCCACCATGCCCAACCTAATGTAGATTTAACATAATAACTAAAATGTGTCTGATAGCATCATATTTTTATGAATTTATATAATTTTAAAAACATTTATATTCATGTTCATATGTTTTCACATTCATATACCATATTCATATATTCATATGCATATATCCATAAAGGTAACCAAAAGATCTAATATCATTAATCATTTGACAATCCTTCCCATATACCTAAGTAAGTGTAGTCATTCAATATCTCTATAAGATGTGAGATACTTTTTTTTTTAATGTTCTCCAAGAGCCCAACTGGTAAATCTCAAAGTTAACTTTAGGTCAAAAGACTTAATTTGGATTTTGATCCTAGGAGTTCTGCCAAAGATGTCAAAAAGTTTAGAATACTTGCTCAAAACACAATCACAAGTTGCTGTGAAATAATAGTCATTTATTTAACCAGAGTGATGATCAAAAGAATTTAAAAGCAATACAGAAAGGTGCATAAAATAAAAAGTCTTATCTTTTAAAAGTTCAGTTTTCCTAAAAAAAAAAAAAACAAACTAATAAAGATAACACTGGGAATTATCTCAATAAATGTAAATTCTTAGTTTTTTTTAGGCCAGTTACCAAAAAGGTTAACCCCTGTGGTGTGATTGTATCTCCTTGTAGGAAGCCCATTTAGATATCTTGGGAGTTGAACCTGATTAAAAGGTACTTATTTAACCAGATACACAAAGAATGTGTTCAAAATTATGAATATTATAGTGGAATATAAAAATATTATAGAGGAATATAAACTAGACACCTAGTACCTTGCTCAGGGGAATACATAACTTTTAGAAAAAGTAAAAAGTGTGCAAAATTTCCTCATTACATGAAACAATTCAGACATATCAAGGGAAGCCAAGAGTAGAGCAACAAGTTACACTGGAGGAAGATTGCTTTTTAGGCCTTTATAATAAATATTTTAGCATCAGACCATTACAGTAAGTTAGAACTCGAGGGAAAAAAAGTTATAGGAGCTGACAAAAAAAAAGTTGAAGGAGAGAGTTATCATCTCAGATCTTATCAAGGAAACAAAAAGCTGAAGGCAAAATTTTTTTTGGTTTTTTTTTGAGTTGGAGTCTCATTCTGTCACCCAAACTGGAGTGCAGTGGCCGCTCCCGGCCACTGCAGCCTCAACCTGCTGGGCTCCGGCGATCCTTCCGCCTCAGCCTTCCAAGTAGCCGGAATTACAGGCATGCGCTACCACGCCCGGCTGATTTTTTGATTTATTGTAGAGATGAGGTCTCGCTGCCCAGGCGGGTCTCAAACCCGCGGGCTCAGGCAATCCACTCACCTCAGCCTCCCAAAGGCACGGGTTTACAAGCTGAGCCACCGAGCCCGGCTGCAAAAGTGTTTTACCTGCAAATAATGTGCTGTGAGATACAACAAAAGTTGAAGTTCTGAGATATGAATCTGACAGGCTTTAAGAGGAAGACTCTACCTCAAGAAATGAAATTACCACTCTAAATGAAAAAGACAGCATTTTTTTCCTGAAACTAAGAAAATTAAGTGGATCTCAGGAAGAAATATGGGCAGAGATAGAACTGTAGTTTAGAAGATGGCTGTTAAAGAAACAATTTTCAGAATTAAAAATCAAAATTTTTTGCAGTTTCACGGATCAATACCTTAAGAAAAACTTGTTCTAACATAGGAAACCAAAATTTTTGTATCAGTTTATTTTTAATAATAAAGATCAATACTTAGAAAGGCTTATAAATAATTCCTTTTAAATTATAGCAATTTGATCATACACCAAAGTGTTTTTTTTTTTTTGAGTTGGAGTCTCACTCCATTGCCCCAGCTGGAGTGCAGTGGCACACTCATGGCCACCCCAGTGTCGATTAGTTGGGCTCCCGCAATCCTTTCGCCTCAGCCTTCCAAGTAGCCGGAACCTCAGGCATGCACTACCATGCCTGGCTAATTTTTTATCTATTGCAGAGATGAGGTCTCACCCAGCTGCCCAGATTGGTCTTGAACCTGTGGGCTCAGGTAATCCACTCACCTTGGCCTCCCAAATTGCTGGCATTACAGGCTGAGCCACTGAGTCCAACCACAAAATTTTTATCATAAATTTATCTTTTGCAAATTTTATTATGACTTACTCAGATCTTTCACATCATCCTTTTTCTTTGTCCTACACTTCTTTTTATTTTGAGTTGGAGTCTCACTCAGTCGCCCAGACTGGAGTGCAGTGGCCACTCCTGGCCACTGCAGCCTTGACCTGCTGGGCTCCGGCGATCCTTCCGCCTCAGCCTTCCAAGTAGCTGGAACTACAGCCTTCCAAGTAGCTACCACGCCCGGCTCATTTTGATTTATTGTAGAGATGAGGTCTCGCCACGTTGCCCAGGCGGGTCTTGAACCCGCGGGCTCAGGCAATTCACTCACCTCAGCCTCCCAAAGCACGGGATTATAGGCTGAGCCATCGAGCCCGGCTATACTACACTTCTTTTTCCTGAAATAACCAAACATTTCACCTGAGAACAAAAATTTACCAGACAAGATTTTTGAAAATACAAAATTATTATTATTATTATTATTGTTTTTTGAGTTGGAGTCTCACTCCGTCGCCCAGACTGGAGTGCAATGGCCTCTTCCAGCCACCGCAGCCTTGACCCACTGGGCTCCGGTGAGCCTTCCACCTCAGCCTTCCAAGTAGCTGGAACTACAGGTGTGCGCTACCATGCCCGGCTAATTTTTTGATTTATTGTAGAGATGAAGTCTCGCCAAGTTGCCCAGGCGGGTCTCGAACCCACGGGCTCAGGCAATCCACTCACCTCAGCCTCCCAAGGCGTGGGATTACAGGCTGAGCCACCGAGCCCGGCTAAATTATTATATTTTTTAACCTTTCTTACCAAAAAATGTATTTTTATATCCATACATTTAAAACTGTCTCTTTCTCCTGCTTACTGATTTTTAAATTTTATTTTTATTTCCTTTTAAAATCTACCATATATTTTGAAGCCTTTAAATAACCTTCAAGTTAGACAAAAACATTCTGTTCCAATATTAATGTGTGATTCATATTAATATTAATTAATATACACATATGTGTATATTAATTCAAAATTTAACCTTACTTTGTAGCAATTAATTTTGAACTGTCACATATCAGTAATTTATAGATGAGACGCATTTAATAATTTTTACAAACATGTTTTCTCATAACATAATTTTTATGTGTATTAATGGACCCAAATATATGTAATCTTTATATCAAATGTAAGAAGCTAAGGACAAATTTATATTTAGCAATTTGTTTTAGTTTCTTTAAACGCTCACTTGGAAATCATCCAGACATTTAGAGTTTCTATTATTTAATTTAACAAAAAACTTTAAGATTTTTAAATGACATAAAAAATTTATCTATAATATGTATCCCATTTACAGTGGCCTAAAAATTATACCTAGATTACTTATTATAACTGAGATGTTAGACAAAGCCAGTTATCACTTTATTTCCCTGTTAACCATTTTTATAGCCTGTGAATATCAGGTGTTCTCTCAAGTAAGAACTTTACAGTTAAATATAGGAAATTTTGTCAATAAGTCAGAAGACACAGCTGTTTTTATCAAATCAACAACATTAAATTAGTCTTACTTATCAAATAACTATACCAAAAAAAGATCATTTGTTTTAGACTGGTTTTATAGTTTCGTAATTTTTGTGTTCTATCCTAATACCTTGAAACATCTATGAGAGACAAATCTAAATTTGTCTGACCAGTAAACCCAGGCAAAAATGTATGTTAAAAATTTTGAAGACGTTTTTAATTTTTATTTTACAACAACTAAAAAAACAATTTTTTAAAGTTTAACTTAAGTCATATGAACTAAAAGGCATTTGGGTTAATTAGTATAGTCAGTAAGTCTTCACTTAACGTTGTCAATAGATTCTTGGAAACTGACTTTATGTGAAACAAAATACAGCAGGTCATTGAATAATGTTATTTTGTTCTACGTTGTTTCATTATAATGTTGCTGAGAAAAAATTGGTTTCATTATTTTGCCTAAAGACACAATTTCCACGAATCTATCAACAATGTTAAGTGAGGACTTACTGTATTTTATACGAATGCTCATTTATCTAAACCAATCTGAATAGACTTTCTTAAGGGACCATGTTAGATTTTGTCATGTAGACACAACATACAACATAATACATATGTGTAAACACACCTAAACATGTATACACATACACAAATAAAAATATTGCAGCTTTCATTTTAGATTTTTAGTCATGAAACAGTACAACATCAGTTTATAAAAGACAGTTGGATCCAATTTGTATTTTTGAGAAAATTGGAACCTGTTCACATGACTAAACTTTATTTGACCTGTTAGGTAATCTAATGAAGACTGTGGACAAAATTTTGGGGAAAGCAGCTTGGTTTTCTCTTACATCCCCCCACCCCCTGCTTTTTCTTTTTTCTGTTTTAAATAAGTTTAGGTTAAATTGTCAATGTTTACATTTTAGCAGAACTGTATAAGGAAAACAAAAATCTCCAAATAACCTTGAACTGGTGACAAGTCTTTTTTTTATTTGCCAATCTGGTTTGCTTGGCTAGTCAATGTAGGTAGGAAAGCATTTTAGTAGTTTATTTATTTTTTTGGCTTCTTCTTTTTGGCTCCTGCATGGCAGAAAAAGCAATTTTTTTTTTTTTGAGTTGAAGTCTCACTCTGTCGCCCAGACTGGAGTGCAGTGGCATACTCCCGGCCACCACAGCCTTGACCTGCTGGGCTCTGGTGATCCTTTCACTCAGCCTTCCAAGTAGCTGGAACTACAGGCATGCGCTACCATGTCCGGCTAATTTTTTGATTTACTGTAGAGATGAGGTCTCGTCAAGTTGCCCAGGTGGGTCTCAAACCCTCAGGCTTAGGCAATCCACTCACCTCGGCCTCCCAAAGCGCAGGATTACAGGCTGAGCCACCAAGCCCAGCCCAGAAAAAGCAATTTTTATGCCAGATAGAGACACTTTATATTATTGCTCTTAGTGCAAGATTTTGGCCTGTTTGATCTGAGAGCCTACCTTTTATAAACATTTATCTAGTTTTTTCCTTTTAGACTACCAATTTTTCAACTAACTATACCGATTCCTGACCTATAGAGAGTGTGATGAGTTAGCAAATGTTGTTTCTAGTCACTAAGTGTTAAGGTAATTTGTTATGCAGCAGGAGATATCTAATAAAGTGACTACATTTTAGAATAGTTTGTTATGCAATAATAACAGGAACAAGTACTATGACAAGAAAACAAAAATAACAGCCTTATATTGTCAATAACTGCTGAGCAGACAAATTCCTGTGTTCTGGTGCTGCTAAACTTGATGAGAAAGATAAAGCCTTTGAACCGATAATGGTTAGACTCTTGCTTCTACTGATCAGTTCTTAGGAGTAAAGGGGTCACAGAGAAGTAAGCCCCCCTGTCTGCTGTAATATGTGGGCCAGCAATGCACAAGCCCTCCTTCAAATGACAGGAGGGGGTCTGGGGAAGGCAGTGTGGTGAGAGGACTAAGCCACTGAAGAAAGCACCTCAGTTCATGCTTTGCTGATTGGAGAGAGAATAAGTCAGTTTAGTGGATGTCCAGGTGCTGTCAAAACCACAGGCCAAGAGTTGTCTCTAACATCAACTATCACCAACTACCACTGTGCTAAAGGGGAAGTCTAGGCAGTGAGATTTTCCTGCCTTGGAACGAAGAATAGGTAATTAGAGTTGTTGGTACTGAATTCTTCTCTACACTGAACGTGTAGATCAATTTTCCTTTTGAAGAAATGTTCGATGTATGGGTGTTGTGGACTGAATGTTTGTGTCCTCCCTGAAATTCACATATGGGAGTCCACACCCGCAGTGTGGTCATATTTGGAATAAGAAAGCTATTATGGCTAAATGAGTCATAGGTGGGTCCCTGACTCAATAGGATTAGTGTCCTTATATGAAGACACCAGAGAGTTCATGAGCTGTCTCTCTCCTTCTCCTCCTCTCCCTCTCCCCCCCGCCCGCTCTCCCCCTCCACACATGTGCACCTAGGAAAGGCCACATAAGCACACAGTAAGAAGGCAATCACCTGCACAGCAGGAGAAAGCCCTCACCAGTAATCCAATTGGTTAGAACCTTGGTCTTAGACTTCTAGCCTCCAGAACTGTGAGAAACACATTTCTATGGCTTAAGTTGCCCAGTCTGTGGTATTTTGTTTTGTCAGCCTGAGCAGACTAAGACAATGGGTTAGAGAAAATTGAAATAAGCTGTTCATGTTTTGTTCCTGTTTAACTCGGTGCCTAACTAGAGTATGAAATGTTAGCCATTCTTTATTACTATTAATATCATAGTGAGGAGATCACAATGCCATCTATAAAATGCCAGACAAATGTTAGTTGTTAAATTAGGAGGTGAGTTTGAGTCCCTGGGAACAAACAGTTGATTTCCTGGGTATGAAGAATATTTTCAAGTGAGACTCTTGAGTTTATATCAACTTTGAAAACAGCAGTGAGTGGGAGTCAGCTAACCATGGACTGGTGGGTTTGATTTTGGTTCTATTCTAGAAGGAAGTTATTTTAAAGGATGGGTTTTGGGCCCTTAGAAAATGAAATGAGCATTAGGTATGAATAGGGGTTCTTCTAAGAATAGGTGGTGTTGGATCAATGTAATTTCTGATGTCTTAGGTTCATTGTGAAATAAAATATATATACACATGGGTCAAATTTCCCAATTAGATGGGATTAAGGCTGAATGCTATGGACATGATATATCTGGCCATTAAAAGGCTTTTTAATGAGAACAATGTTATAAATGTGGACTGGTTGGAGAGATTATAACCGATATGGCCCATTAGTGCTCAGCCTCTGTGTCACTATGTTCCTGTTTCATTTACCAGTGCATGGGGCACTGGCTCTGGAAGCACATGACTTGGGGTCAGGTCATCCTGGGTGCTTACTTGCCATTCCTGAGAAAATCACTTCACCTCTTCAGGCCTCAGTTTCCTGTATAGGATAAGGATAACAACCATTCAGAACTCTTGGGGGTATTAATGAACCATTAATGATGGTTCAGGGCCACATACTTTGCTGGTTATGCTCATGGTGTGACCCTGAGGAGACAGCTGAGGACACATCATGAGACTGGAACACGGGGCTGAGTGGGCTGCAGCTACTAAGACCCGAACTCATTCTCTGGCTGATACAGTGCTCACTTGAAACAAAGCTCATCCTGCTCCTTAACAAAGCTTTGTTAAGCTCCTTAACAAAGCTTAAGGAGGAAACTCACCCAACAGATGCATGCTCAAAGGAGTGGACATGGAAGTGGACATGAAGGAATCTCAAAACATGTCTGGGCTGGGCACAGTCGCTCATGCCTTTAATCCCAGTACTGTGGGAGGCTGAGCGGAAGGATCGCTGGAGGATCGCTGGAGTTTGATACCATCCTGGGCAACATAGTGAGACTCTATTTCTACACACATTTAAAAAAATAATAAACCAGGGGTGGTGGCGCACACCTGTAGTCCCCGCTACTCAGGAGACTGAGGTGGAAGGATCGTTTGAGCCCAGGAATTGGAGGCTGCAGTGAGCTATAATTGTGCCACTGCACTCCAGCTTGGGCAATGAGTGAGACCAAAGAAACCCAAGCAAACAAAAAACCCAATCAACCAAAGTGTCATGTGAAAAATGGCTAATAGATCAGACCAGCTTTCTTGGGGCCCAGAATATGCTGGGTCCCTCTCCCCTTTCCATACACACAGTCATTCATTCACAGCACCTTTCATTCCCTTTTGTATCACAACTGCAATTAAGCAACTTTTTTTTTTTTTTTTTTTTTGAGTTGGAGTCTCACTCTGTCACCCAAACTGGAGTGCAGTGGCCACTCCTGGCCACCACAGCCTCTACCTGCTGGGCTCCGGCGATGCTTCTGCCTCAACCTTCCGAGTCGCCGGAACTACAGGTGTGCGCTACCACGCCCGGCTGATTTTTTGATTTATTGTAGAGATGAGGTCTCGCTGCCCAGGCGGGTCTCGAACCCACGGGCTCAGGCAATCCACTCATCTCAGCCTCCCAAAGGCGCAGGATTACAGGCTGAGCCACCGAGCCCGGCTGTAAGCAACTATTAAGGTTTTTATTTGTCCTTGAACAGAAGGTAACTTACGGGAGGACAGGGATCTTGCCTGTCTATTCATGTTGTTTCCAGAGCTGAGAGGAGTGCCTGGACACAGGGAGCGCTCAATTAATGTTTGAAGAACAAATAAATGAACAAAAAAGTGTGATGGAGAAGAGGAGATGAGGGGGTGGGGTTGTCACGCTTGCTTCCTTGAAGGAGTGTCGGGAGAGAGGGCTCAGGTTGGCCTGGGTAGTGCTGGATCACAGATCCAGGCAGAACTGCCTGGGCGGAGTTAGGAGGAGGTGGATTGGAGTCCTCTGAAAACAGCGAGGGCTGTGGACCTTTGGGATAGCGAGGGTTTCTTTTCCCTGGAGCTGGAGACCAGTGGCTGACACAGTCACCACTGGTACAACCTAGTGCCTCTAGGCAAATGTGACCAAACGATGCATTTTATTTAGTCCTCCCAGGGCTTAAAATATATATATTTTTTCCGAATTCATTTTCAGCATTTTAGAATCAGAAGTGTTATAAGACAAAATGATAACAAATTTAGCTGAAAGATCTTAAGTGGTTTTTGCTCATGATTCTAGAATCAGACGGCCCGCAGAACCAGAACGGGTTCAAAGAACTTTGGGCTGCAACGTGGTCAGACCACATTGATGGAAAAAGCGGAATTGACGCCTGGAGACAGCTGGATTGGTGACAGCTTGGTGCTGGGCTTTATTTGGGTCAGCTGACCTCCTGCAGCTGGCAGAACGCGGCTGCCTCGATTGGCGGAGATTCAGCTGTTGCTTATAAAGTATACTCCTAAATCAGGCTGTCAGTTATTTTATGTAGTATGTCAGGCTGCAGTGCTTTATGTGAAGACTCAAGCATGGCGGCATCTTTGGGCCTCAACTTCATTGAACAGAAGGTACCTGGTGAAAATGCATGCTTGAAGACAGGCTCTTGGCCACACCAGGCTCTCATTCCCTCTGAGTGCTAAGTGGCAACTACCTGCATAGATGCTGCATGCATTCTCCAGTTCATAGTACCCCTGACCTGCACCCTAGCTACCTGCCCATTCCGCAGGCCCCAGAGCTTGTGTTCCCTGGTCTTGTTGCTACGAAAAGCCCTTTCCCTCTGAGTGTGTTTGAAAAGAACTCGAGACCCGCCTGGGCAACTTGGCAAGACCTCATCTCTACAATAAGTCAAAAACTAGCCGGGCGTGGTAGCACGCACCTGTTGGTTCCAGCTACTTGGAAGGCTGAGGCGGAAGGATCGCCGGAGCCCAGCAGGTCGAGGCTGCGGTGGCCAGGAGCGGCCACTGCACTCCAGTCTGGGCGACAGAGTGAGACTCCAACTCAAAAAAAGAAAAGAAAAGAAAAGAACTCAAGAAATCATCTTGTTACTCCTTAAGGAGCTGAGGTTCAGGATTCAGAGTGCTCACGGAAATCGTCATTGTTCCTTGGTGTGCTCGCCCAGGCTGTTGGTGTGCTTAGTATAATGCCTCCTTCCTGCCCACTTCCTGACTTCCAGTTGCCCTCAGGATTCAGCTCAAGCAGGGTACATTGTCTCCCTCACCCCTTCCTCCAGATGAGTTAGGTGCCCTGACTCCCTGTGGATAATTTACATTGCCTGGATGTTTGCTGAGGGCAGGAACTGTTTCTTACTCATGTTAACACCTTCCTGCCTGCTCATGGGAAGCATGCTGACAACCCAGTGAATGCAGACGATGCATTAGGAAGGAAGCTTGAGAGTCCTTTATTTTCCTCATGCAGATTGGCTTTTGTTTTATTTTATTTTATTTTAAAGATGTGGGGTACAATTCAGGATTAGATATACAAGTGGTCATCATACAGGTAAAGTTTGGGCCTCCCTTTGGTCTCCACTTGGCCTGGTTTGAGATCAGGTACCCTTTTATTGATGTTGTGTCCCTCCCAACCCCCACCCCAGCAATATCCTGCTATTACCAATCCTTTCTTACAGTATTATGGTAAATGTCCGGGATCTGTTTATGAGTGAGAACATGTGGTACTCTGTTCTTTGTTTCTGGGATAGATCACTGAATATGATAGACTCTAAATCCATCCAATTTGCTGTGAAGTCCATATGTTTGTCCTTCTTTATGGCTGCATAACATTCCATTATGTATATGTACCACACTTTGTACAATCCAGTCCAGTTTGGATGGGCAGCACGGTTGGTTCCATGTTTTTGCTATCCTGAATAGTGCTGCTTTTTTTTTTTTTTTTTGAGTCGGGGTCTCACTCTATTGCCCAGGCTGGAGTGCAGTGGCACAGTCATGGCTCACCACAGCCTCGATCTCCTGGGCTCAGTGATCCTTCTGTTTCAGCCTCCCAAGTAGCTGAGACAACAGGTGCATGCCACCAAGCTCAGCTAATTTTTTTGTTGATTTTTTTTGTAGAGATGAGGTCTTGCTTTGTTGCATAGGCTGGTCTCAAACTCATGGGCTCAAGCAATCCTTCCACCTTGGCCTCCCAAGGAGCTGGGATTACAGGCATGAGTCATCATGCCCAGCCAGATTGGCCTAAAACGCACTGCAACGTGGGCACAGGGGGCATTTTGACCATGCTCCAAGGAGACTCAGAAATATCCAAATTTTGGTCTCATCCATTCTTGATTATAGAAATTCAGAACTGTGAGCCAAGCTCCTAAATCAGGAAGGTGCTTTTGGTCCACTGATCTTTTCCCACTGTGTAGAAATCCTTGTACCTCCTACCAGAATTGCATCATCAATGACTCTCTCGGCTCTGTGGGCTGCGGGATCCATAGGCGTCCTTCCTGAGGGTCAGAGTCTGGGGTGGAAAACTTGCACACTGCGGGTACCTATGGTCTAGAAAAAGCTTGTTGGAGAAGCTACTGTTAAGAACTGGGAAGTTCTGTCATCACTTGGGGAGGGGGGTGTGCAGAACATTGCCCTGGTTTTATAACCTCTGGGGGGGGGGTTTCGCAAGCCCCTTTGGGAACATGGAAAGTTATAGCTCTTCCTTCCAGAAAACGCAGACACCGTGGTATTTTCAAACAACTGCAGGGCATTTGTGGACTCCAGAGGCCGGTCCTTAGGCCCTGATTAAGACGTCCTGGAAGCTAGAGCGTGAATGAATGAGTGTGCTGTCTCTCTCCCCTGGGGAGAAGGAATACCAGCTAGGTCATTCATTCGTTCCTCTTATGGTGGGCCCCAGCTCAGAAGCAGCCTGGGTTCCCCCGGCCACGCGGCCAAGAAGTGGCGCCAGCCGCCCCGCGCGCCCCCGCCCCGCGCGCCCCGCTTCCGCGCACGTGACCGCCGGTGTCGCGCTCTGATGAGTTTTTCGAGGCCGGCTGCTCCGGCTGCGGCTGTGACTGTGGCTGCCTTGGCTGCTGTGCGGCGTCGGGCGGGCTCGGGGCGTGCGGGCCGGGGCCGAGGGCCCGGGGGGCGCCGCGATGGAGCCGTGAGTGCAGGGCCTGGGCGGGTGGGGCGGGGGTCCCCGGCACGCGGGCCCGGAGCTGGGGTTCCCCTGCGTCCACGTGGAGCCGGGGGGCAGGGAGGGGGGCGCTGCGGGGCTTGGCGGAGCCTGCTGGGCGGAAGGGCCTGCTCGCGGCGAGACGGGACTCCCGGCCCGGGCCCTCCGGCCTCCCCGTCCGGCAGAGTTAGAGTGGAGGCGGAGTCGGGGCTCCAGGACTGGGCTGCGACCCGGAGGGTCCGGGAGATCCGAGCGACACTCCCGCCTCTCCCCAGGGCGGCTTGGTCGGGTGACCGAGGTCACGGGCAGCGTCTCCTGCTGCTGGCAAGGCGGTGACCCCTGCCGGCCGCGACCCCATCGTCACCTCTTTGTTAAAAGCGCCCCGAGCACCCCTCTCCCGGCGAGCCTGCACGGCGCGGGGTGGGGACAGGTGCTTCCGGGGGCGCTTGGTGATGTGGGCGCCTGGGAGCCTGGCACAGCCCCTTTGGATCTGGGGTGCCGAGTTTTATGAGTTCTACAGTCTGCTGACTTTGGGCCTTAGTACCTCTGTGAAGTTCAGGGTTTTAACGAGGAAAAACCTGTCCAGGGCCCCAGGGACGCCAGCCCCGAAGCTTGCTTTTGACGCAACAGAGTCGCCTAGGTGTCCCCCTGAGAGCATTCAGAAAAGGAGACTGAGTTAAAACGAGGGTTAGCGCTGCCTGGAGTTGCAGAAAGTCCGGGAGGGGGAGTACCCGGAGCCTGGCAGTGTGATACCGCCCCTGTCACAGGAGATTTGGAGAGCAGTTTACCGCATTGAAGGCAGCTTCGGGGGGGGGGGGACTGTGACTGTGGCCTTATGTGGAGTTTTCCAGGGAGAAGCATTTTGCCCAGGGTCTCTCCTGATTTCTCTGGCTGTGGGCCTGGTCAGAGAAGTAACATCCAGGCCTGTTGTCTCAACGCAAGCGCCTGTGACAAGAGTTGCATTTTTTTTCCTCCAGCTTCCTTGGAAGTTTCTGATTTGGGTTGGTCACTTTGGAGCATCCTGGGAAACCAGACTGGCGTAAAATGTCAGACTCAGGCGAATGTTTTAAAGATCTTAAAAGCTGTGAGGAGGTGGGTTACAGGATTGCCTCTGCACAGCTCCAGGGAGCAGCGTTGGTGTGTGGTGTGTATGACCAGCAGCACTTGGAATGCCGAGGGAATAGTGCCTTGCAGAACTGTGGCTGTGTAGCAAAGTGACATTTGCATGTCTTAGGCTTCTCCCATACCTCATCTTGGATCTGCACAGCAGTGCTGGGTGTGCCAGGTGTTGTTAGCCCTTTCAGTAGGAAACTGTGACAAAGACTGTGAAGTGGTGTGGGCCTTGGCCAGGGCGAGATCCTGGTCTGTCACTGGAGTCCCATGCTGTCCGTTACAGGACAGGGAACTAGACCAAAAGAAGCTGTTAGGTAAGCAAAGGTCCCGAGGAGGACAGGCAAACCACAGCTTGAACGTAGTGGTGTGTGACATCTCCCACTGTGGGCATTTAGTGCTTCAGCTCTGTTGAGCAGCGGGATGGAGGGGTTGTGGGTATCTGGAAGTCAGATAGCCACCACCGGCCAGCATTCCAGGCACCTCCTTGGAAACCGAAAAAAGTTTGGTAGCAGATAAAATCCTACTAAAAAACTCAAGCCTGAAAAATTCCAAGTGCATCCTGGACTGGGTGCCTGGTAGGGTCAGGGTGCTCTCATTGACTGGTGTGCCTAAGAGCCCGGGGTTGAGAAAGGTGACAGGGGTGGGAGCAGGGACAGAAGCAGGGGAAAAGAAGGGGAGAGAGACAATGGGAGAGGATAGGCTGCCTGGAGGGGCAGGGCAGCCATGGCATGCTGCTGAGGACTTGGAGGACGATCACTCTGCAAACCCTGGTCCCTGTAGAGTTTTCACCTCCTAATGCTTCACCTTGAACTTTCCTGCAAGCTCCATTCCTTCTCTGAGAATGCCAGGGAGGGACCCGAGATGCCAGAGTTCCAGGATGCTGTGGGGTGCAGTGCAGCAGCTGTGACCGTGACTTCCTGTTTCAGCTATAGGGCTGCAGGAGTTGAGACTTTCACACAGTCATTTGTCACTGTGCTCCCACTGTGGCATTTCTCTACAAATTTAAGTAAGGCTGTTGTTTTGTGTGTGTCTGCCTGGCATGGCAAACCACTTTTTGTTTTTTATTTTACTTTTATTTATTTATTTTTTTGAGTCAGAGTGCAGTGGCAGGACCACGGCTACAACAGCCTTGACCTACTAGACTCAGGTGATCCTTCCTCTTCAGCCTCCCAAGTAGCTGGGGCTACAGGTGCATGCCACCATGCCTGGCTAATTTTTTAAATTTTTTGTAAAGATGGGATCTCACAGCCAGGCTCGGTGGCTCAGCCTGTAATCCTGCGCTTTGGGAGGCTGAGGTAAGTGGATTGCCTGAACCTGCGGGTTCGAGACCCGCCTGGGCAACTTGGCAAGACCTCATCTCTACAATAAATCAAAAAATTAGCTGGACGTGGTAGCATGCGCCTGTAGTTCCAGCTACTTGGAAGGCTGAAGCGGAAGGATCACCAGAGCCCAGCAGGTCGAGGCTGTGGTGGCCGGGAGCGTGCCACTGCACTCCAGTCTAGGCAACAGAGTGAGACTCCAACTCAAAAAAAAAAAGATGGGATCTAACAGTGTTACCTAGGCTATCACAAACTCCTGGCCTTGGCCTCCTAAAGTACTGGGATTTCAGGCATGAGCCGCTGTGCCCTGCCCAAACCACTTTTTAAAGACTGTATTTTACATGGCTCTTTCATGGGGGCATTTAAATGTGGAGTGTATTAATTTGACCCCTCTTCTGCCTGTTGCAAAGCATGGCACAAACAAATTAAGCTCTGTGGAACCTTGGTGTGGTTTCAAGGACCTGTTGAGTGTCCCAGTGCTTGAGGGGACAACAGGGTCAGTATCCTATTCCTGCAGCCGTAGAGTTACTTAGAATTACATTTCTTAGAATAATTGTTTTTTTCTGAACCAAATGATCTCTAGAAACAGTAAAAGACTGTTTACTGTGGACCAAATACTGTTGTGAGCACTTTACATCCATCCCTTAATGAGTCCTCACACCCACCCTCCCAGGAGGAAATTTCTCTTATCATCTTCATTTTACAGGTGAGGAAACTGAGGCATGGAGAAGTCAAATGAGTTTCTCAAGGTCGTCTGGCTGCAGAGCCCACTCTCTTGACTGCTGTACCTTATCCCCTCTCAGGAACAGCTAGCAGCTCATGAGTGCTTGACAAGGGTTTTCACATCATAACTCATTTAATTGTGACAGCAACGCCAGGCGGTAGGTCCCTCGACTTCCTGAATGTTAAAGTTCAGGACCTGGAGTGGTGGAGTAACTCGCCTAGGTTGCCTGCTGCTTGGTGGGGAGACACCTGCCAGCCCAGGAAGTTGGCCCCAAGGCCCAGGTTCTTAACCACCAGGACACACCACCTACCCCAAGGTCAGGCTCACTGGCCAGCGTTTGACCTTCTTCCTTGATCTCTGTGGCCTAGGCAGGGTATCTGGTGACCTGACCATACACTCCTGCGTATGGATCGCTGGACTCGCAGCCTGGAAGGGAGACTCGTGAACTCATGGTTCCTTCAGGAGCTGGAACATTCCTTAAACAGTGTTCTGAGATGACTGGGCCCTGAATGTCCACATTTTGAAGCCTGCTTAATTCTTGGGTAGCTGAAGAAATGATTTATAACATATTCAGCTTGGCTGATAGAAATTTCAGAGTTCTTACTCTCTTCTTCCCCTCATAAGCTTCTCGAAACCCGCTCCCCGGTAGGCTACTTGGAAAGAGAAGATTGAGTGTGAGGGAGTCTGGGCCCCTCCTCACCTTGACCTCAACATGCTGGGTGTGCACTTGTGGGCTCAAATCCCACCTCCACTTTCTGCTGCCTAGGACCTCAGGGGGCATCTCCCCCATGCAGCCTCTGTTTTCCCGTGTGTGAAATGAACTGATAGACTTGTTCCCTGGGGAAGCTGCCAGCCTGGTACCAAGAAGGGGCTCAGGACATGCCACCTCCTACCCTTCCTGCAGCTGGTGGATGCTCGAGGAGGGAGGACATCACGTAGTGGGTCTTCAGAAAGGCTGTCAGAACGAACACAACATATGTTCAAAAATAAAAAATAGAGGGAGGAGAGAAAGCACAGCAACTGCTTCTAGTACTCAGCATGGCTGAGTCCTTGTCTCATCCTTACCATGCTGTTTGAGCACCTCGTGTCTGTGATTTCCCTCATGTCTCCCAGCGGCCCTGTGAGCTGAGTCTTCTGCTTGTTCTCGTTTTGCAGAGGAGGAAACTGAGACCCTGGGAAGCTGTTTATCTTGCCTACTCCAGCCAGACTGGAGGTGCAGGCTGGAGCTTGGGCCAAAGGAGAAGAGATTATTTTCATACAGATTGTGAAAAAATAAAATCTCAACTCCATTGTGAGAATGGGCTGAGAGATTTAAAGTTCCTTTCTACTGCTCAGATCCTAATTTATTTTATTTTATTTTATTTTTTGAGATGGCCTCACTGAGTTGCCCAGGCTGGAGTGCAGCAGCACAATCATGGCTCACTGCAGCTTGAACCTCCTGGGCTCCAGTGATTCTTCTGTCTCATCCTCCTGAGTAACTGGGACTACAGCTGTGTACTACCATGCCCAGCTAATTTTTAAATTTTTTGCAGCAACAAGGTTTTACTTTGTTGCCCAGACTGGTCTCAAACTCCTGGCCTTAAGTGATTCTTCCGTGTTAGCCTCCCAAAGTGTTGGGATTACAGGTGTGAGCCACTACACTCCGCTCTAATATTTTAATTCATAAGTAGGAAATCTGGGTATTGTTGAACAAGTAGCAACATGTGTATCACCAACGTACTTTCAGTCTTCTCTGCCTACTGCCTTAGTGACCTCTGAGGTGAGATAAAGACGTCTTTCTACTGCACCTCTGGCCTCCTGGGTGATGTTCTCCTGGCTAACTGTGTGCATCATGGTGTTGTGCTGGTGTCACTGGGTTCTGTAAGCAGCAGCAGCTGCAGGTGCTGGGTTTTTCTCCCTTCTTCATCCTTGTTGCTAAAGTAGAGCACCTGGGGTGTTCTCACACTTCTTCTGGTCACCCAGACTGTCCCCTTGTGGTCCTTTTGTGCAGACCCGTGGCGAGTCTGCTTGTCATGTGCTTGCCTCTCTACTTTTTCTTCTAGTCTCTGTTCTGTGAACTCTCTTTTTTTTTGAGTTGGAGTCTCACTCTGTCGCCCAGGCTGGAGTGCAGTGGCACGCTCACGGCCACCCCATCGTCGACCTGCTGGGCTTTGGCGATCCTTCCACCCCAACCTTCCAAGTAGCCGGAACTATAGGCGTGCACTACCATGCCCAGATAATTTTTTATTTATTGTAGAGACGAGTTCTCTCCAAGTTGCCCAGGTTGATCTTGAACCCGCGTGTTCAGGCAGTCCACTCTCCTTGGCCTCTCAAAGTGCTGGGATTACAGGCTGAGCCACCGAGCCCGGCCACTGTTCTGTGAACTCTTATGAGGCCTGCATGGGAGCGAGAAGCGCTCCATGGGCAAAGTCGCGTTGGCTGCGGTAGTTCCAAGGCGTTCAGTGAACTCACTGGGGATCGGGTTTTCCAGCTGCTCAACCTGACAGAGCACTGTGGGTCCCAGGAGAAGCCTTTCTGGATGGAAGCAGCCTGGAGCTCTTGGCCTGTTCGCAGAAGCAGAAGGCCAAGAGCCACAGCATCATGAAAGCCAACAGCAGGAGGAAAAAGTCCCATTTTGCAGTTTAGTGGTGAGTTGTTTGTCATGGCGGGAAACAGCAGAACATGGGAGAAAATAGCATAAAACTAGGGAAGAGTGAGTGGAAGCAAAAGGAACTGAAGTTATTGGATGAGCATTAGTGCCAGGCACTGGGGGGCTGGACGGCAGCTCTGAGCTAGGGGAGGGCATGGAGGTGGGGGAACGATTGCGCACCCGAGATAAAATCCTGAGCTTGCCTTGAGCGCCGTGACCTGCGGGTGAATAGACAGTTGCTTTCTCTCGCAGTGGTTGAGATGGCCCCACTGAGGCAGGGTGGGTGCAGGAGATGGGGTGGGGGCAGGGATGAAGTGGTCCATCATCAGCGGCGCCGATGGCAGGCATGCTTGATGACTGTCTTGCATTCTCGAAGGACGGTTCCAGGTGCCTCACACTAGGTTTCTGTGCCAGTGTGGCTTTGAACATGGAGCTTCATTTCTAACTTTGGCTTCCTTTTGGAGGTATGTGTCTTGGTGAGAAGCTTTGGTTTTAGTAGACTAGCTCGTGAAAAGTGGCTTCAACAACAGGGCCTGATCTTGCCTCGAAGTCAAGGCAGGGCATGGCCAGGGTTGATCCCACAGCTCTGCGTCCCTGTGGCCGAGTGGGACTCACTTTTCCACTCTCTGTCCTGGGTTGTTTGGCCTGAACAACTAGTAAGTTGGAGTTGCAGATCCCGTGATGGGGCAGGCCACAGGCAGAAGGTCCGGGGTTAGGTTTGAGACGTGTTGCTTGTGAGCTGCCTGCTTGATTTCCAGGTGACAGCATCGAGCTGTTTAGTAGTGTCTGGAGTTGAAGGGAGAAGGGAGGCTAAGATAGAAAGGGAGGGTTGTTGCACCTTCATGGCCTCTCAAGCCTGAGCCAGGATGAGTCCATGGGGGGTAGGAGATGACAGAGAGCAGCTTGATGTAAGCGCATCCCAGGAAGCCTGTGGGGAGGGATTTGGCCGCAGAGAGCCTGGCGGAATAGTCCTCCAGCCATTTCCTCATATGAACCCGCCACCTTCCTCACCTCCTCGGATGCAGTCCCTTGGGAGTGGGCAGGAGTGTGCATGGTGAGGGGGAGGCGGCGCTCAGTGATTCGGGTTGTGGCTGCAATTTCAGGGGTAGGCGTTCCAATAAAGGTGGTTTTAGTTTCTCTAGGAAATATGTCTGTGGTATTTTAAAGCACGCATGAAAGTGAGATTAGTTTGGAAGGGTCCCAAGGAGTCCCAGGGGACAATCTGTTTCACTGCATTGAAAGATCTCCCAAGGGCCTGGTAGTTCCAGCTGGGCCAGAATTCTAGAGGACATGTGCTCGGCATCTCATGTGGAAAGATATGTGAGCCTGGGGAGGAAAATCGAAGTGTTGTCTCACCAAGTAAACGAGAGGGCCTGGCATGGTGGCTCGCACCTGTAATCCCTGCACTTTGGGAGACTGAGGAGAGGATCGCTTGAGCCCAGGAGTTCAAGACCAGCCTGGGCAACATAACAAGACCTGTCTCTACAGAAATTAAAAAATTAACTGGGCGTGGGGACGTGTACTTGTAGTTCCAGCTACTTGGGAGACTGAGGTTGGAAGAATTGCCTGAGCCTAGGACATTGAGCCTGTGGTGAGCTGTGATTGTGCCACTGCACTCCAGCCTGGGCGACAGAGTGAAACCCTGACTCAAAAAAGAAAAAAAAGACACTGTTGCCAGCTGGCAGGGGTTTTGTAGGGAGTCTTCCTTTCTGCTCTGGTCAGCTCGGCAAAGGACTTTCTTACCTGGTGTACGTGACTTGGCCTGGGCATGTGGGGAATCGGGGAGCCCCCACCTGCTCCCCAGCCCTTCACCACCAGCTTGAGGGAACTACACAGATGCTTTGAGATGACTAATGGCAGTTGTGTTTAGTGTCTGTTTTCCAATGCCACCCCGTGCGGCGCCTTGTGCCAGTGCAGATGGAGTGATACTTAGTGTCAGGCACTCAGGGGTGCAGTCAGACCTCATCAATTGCCATGGTTTAAAGTTGTGGACAGCCATGGGAGGTCGAGCAGCGCAGGATTGCTTCATGGAAAGAGTTGGGTACACAGGGAGCCTTGCGTGCTGGGTTGGGGTGCTGGGCTGGATCTGGATGGCGTGGTGGGGAGGAGAGTGCGTCTCCTTCAGCGCAACTGTGAGTGGGCTCGCTGGAGTCTGCCCCAGCTGTGCTGGGAGCCTTGTAGGATGGACACCCTGGCACCTAGCGCTCAGATTTCATGGTTGCCACCTAGCAACCTTGCAATCTAGGATGAGCCCCTAACCTTCAGCGCCTCAGCGTTCTCATCTGTGAAAGGGATGCAGTGGCACCTCCCCTGGGCCTGTGATGATGAGGTCATGGCTCGTGTAGGAGACATGCAGGGTGCCAAGAGGGTCGGATGGGAGTTGTGAGGAAGGAGTTGGGGACCTTGCACGCACCAAGGACGACTCTAAGCCTGGTTGAGTTGGCTGTGGGGCCCCATGGGCTTTCTGGGCTGCAGTAGCCATGAAGGAAGGCACGTCTAGGGGTGGTGACTGGCGGGGATCCTTGCAGCCTGGGCAGTGGGCTGGCGTGCCAGGGATACAGTTAGGCAGCAAGGACTCACCTCTTCTGGCTGTCTGGATGTGGAGGGTGAGCGAGGGCCAGCCCAGACAGCGCCGGGTTTTAGGGGTGGAAAAAGGGCAGAGGCAGGAAAGGGCAGGTGAAAGTGGGCTTTTCATTTATATTTTGTTTTTTTATGAGTTCAGTTTTCAATCTCCTGACCATAAAGTACTGTAGGACTTGTAAGTGACCGTGTCTTGGGAGACCCTATTTCAGAGTGAGGTGGGGGGTACTGGCAGAGAGGCTGGGGTGGTTCCTGAGGGCACGATTGGAGAAAAAGCAGGAGATCAGCCAGTGTCGGAGAATCTTGCGAGATTCTAGGGCTGGGGCCTTCAGGGAGTACCGTAACCACAGGTGAGATACGCCGAAGGGCAGGCCTGGGGCTGGGCTCTGGGACAGTGCGAATGTTCTGCATCACAATCCTGCCTGGAAGTGTTCACAGAAGTGTCCTCCTGCAGCTGGCTGGTCAGTGAGGGCGGCAGACTCTCCTGGCCCTTGGTCTGACCAGCTTCATGTTAGAGACCCATGAGCATTTCCGAAGGAGGAGCCATCAGCACCTGGTGAGGACAGAAACCGTGTTGGGAAGTGTTGGGGATGCCACCAGTTATGGTCCCTTAGCTGGTCTAACAGCATCAGGGCTGGTCAGTTTTGGCAAAGACTCTGCCCTTCTCCGGTCTTTACTACATTGGCTTCTCAAACTTTTGTTGTTTCCACCGTGAGCAGTGGGTTTCGGTTGCCGCTTTGTCTGAAATTGGGTGGGGGTCCTGAGCCTTCAGAAGTCTCTGGGTTTTTTGGTTCAGAGCTTTTAGATGGGAAGTGGGGAGCAGAAAGAGCTGTGGAGGGGACGGCCTCATCACACAGAATCATCCTGTCTTGTTCTCCCTGGCCCATGGCAGCCCTGCGGCTCAGAGGGTCTCGGGCCCAGCCCCCAGAGTGACAACACCTGAGAAGGTCTGCAGCATGTCAGGAATGTGGTGACAGAGTGGATATGCAGGCCTGTCACCCCTCCTCTCTCCGACAAGCCCAGTGCAGGCAAGTTTTGTAGCAGCTGAGGAACAATGCTTAGATGGAGGCCACGTTTGTCCAGGAAGACAGGTTATTTTGCTTTTTGTGTCTTTTTTCTATTGAGCTTGGCGACTTGATTGCCAAGCTAGGACAATTTCTAGTAGGTGGGTTTAAGTGAAACTCTTAAGGAAGGGAAAACAGTGGGTTTTATTGAACTTCTGAGCATGCTGGCAAGTTCCCTGGGTGGGTCCTGTGCTATGAGTCTGTGCCTTCATGCCCTTTCCTGTGGCCCCATCTAAGCATTGTTCCTCAGCTGCTTCATAACTGCTTGGAGGGGTCAGTCATGTGCTTTCGGGTCAAAGTTTAAAAGGCAATCATTCTTCCTCTGCTTTCATGTTATTTCTCTTGTGCTTTTAGCCTCTGTGCAGAGGGCTCTGGGTGTCCTGTCTCGGGACTGTGCCTGCTTCTGGAGACGGACAGTGCACTGGAAGAGCTTGTGAGTGGTGTTGTGAACTTTCTGAGAACAAGTTTAGCTTCACAGAAGAAGGCAGAGATAGCCCCAGTGCTTCTGCTCACTCCTCACCCCCCCTCCCCTAACATGAGTACCTCATGTACGTGGCACATTCATCAACATGAGGGCGTTAGCCTCAATGCAGTACTGTTAACTAAACGACAGACCTCTGCACGTCCCCACCATCTAGTACATTTAGAAAATGCCTGAAGTAGCTGCCTAGAAAGCTTCCCTTCTGCAGAGTGTTAAATAAAATGTATTGCACATGCCATGCCCAAAAAACAAGTAATAGACTTGTGGACCCTGGGGTAACCAAGGAGGGATGGAGGAGGTGCTTGTTCCCTGCCAGCCTTTGCTCCCTGCGGGGAGGGGGCCTCCCAGAGGGCATCAGTGGTGGTTGGAGCCTGTAGCATAACCACCTTCCCAGAGCCTCCTCCCAGAATGCAGGCCCTGCCAGAGGGCCCAGCTATGGCATGGTGGGCATGTCTGCTGTCTCCAGACTTCAGTGTTTCCATCTGTAGATAAAAGGGGCTAGATTTCTTCCCTGAGATCATTTCTAGCTCCCAGACCTCTTATAATCCATCAGGCTCTAAGTCTCTAGACCTCAGTTTCCCCATCTGTAAATTGAAGGGATTGGGTGTCTTCCATGAGGATATTTCTAGCTCCCAGGCCTCTTCTAACCATTGAGGTCCCAGATCTGAGTTGAACCAGGCCACTTATTTCCCACACCTGCAGTATTTATTGTGGGCCAGCTTAGACCTGAATCTCAAGGGATGCCACAACTACAGAGGCCCCTTGTTCATTTCTTCCCTGGTGCTGTCATCCAGTGAACCCAGAGACACTGCTCTGTGTCTACTGCCCAGGTGGCCGTGCAGAGAACAGACGACATCAGCAGCGCCACGTCCCCAACAGCAGTGACTCACAGGCCTCACCTTGATCCTGGGGCCGTCCTGCTGACCTCCTGGTCTGGGGCGGGAGTGCCTAGCGCGTGAGGGAGGGGTGTGTGTGCACATACCTGTGTGAGCTTTGAACCACAAAGTAAATACTCTTTCCCTTAGGTCTGGGTTCATTTCTTTCTTTCTTTTTTTTTTTTTTTTTTTTGAGTCAGAGTCTCACTCTGTCACCCAGGCTGGAGTGCAGTGGCACACTTGCAGCCACCCCACTGTCGACCTGGTGGACTCAGACGATCTTTCCACTTCAGTCTTCCAAGTAGCTGGAACTACAGGCGTGTGTTGCCATGCCTGGCTAATTTATATATATACATATATATGTATAGTAGAGACGAGGTCTCACCAAGTTGCCCAGGCTGGTCTCAAACCCCTGGACTCAGGCAATCCTCTTGTCTCAGCCCTCCAAAGTGCTAGGATTACAGGCTTGAACCACCACACCCGGCCAGGTCCGGGCTCATTTATTCCTTCTGGGGTGGGTATGTTGCTGCCTGTCTGTGGAGTGTGACATGGTCAGACTCCCAAGACTAGGACATGAGAGGACTGCAGAGAATACAGAAGACAAAGCAAAACCAGCCCTCACCCCCACTCATTCCTTTGGTTTGTGGGTCTTCTCTTTAGGGTGCAGGGTGGGGGTTGGCCAGCTGCCACCAAATCATGATGTGACACCCTTGCTGCTTGAAGAGGCAGGGCTGAGTGCTTGTGACAGAGACCGCGTGGCCCAAAGCCTGGCACGTTTATTGTCTGGGCCTTTATAGATTTTTCTTTTCTTTTCTTTTCTTTTGTTTGCTGGGCCCCAGTACAGGAAATTCTGGAAGAAGTGATCCCTGCTGTGCCGGCGTTTTCTTCTGACAGGAGGGGAACCTGGCAGGACAAGAAGGCCTGCTTGCTGCAAAAGACAGCGCACAGGGGGCAGACCCCACTGGGGAGGGTGGGCTTGCATCTCTTCACCAGGATGGGGGCCACGAGGGAGGGTCTGAAGCCTGGATGAGCAAAATAGGATTATGGGCTAGTGGGAACACCAGATGGAAGACTGTGGTGCTGGTAGCACCTGGGTTTCCAGTCTGGCTTGGTGGTAACACCCAGGTGATAACTCACGTTAAGCTGAGTGTTTGAATTCTTGAGTTAGGGCCTATGGAGATGGCACTGAAGGTGGGGGTTGTAGAGGCTGCCACCTCTGTGGCATGGTGAAATGTGCCTTGATGGGCATCTCCTGCCGCGAGGGGTGGGCTTGGCCTGCCACTTGCAAAGTGGGGTGATGGGGGTCATGTCTATGGAGCATTTGACCAGAACATACAGGAATGAGCCGCTCTCTGAATTGGTCACCGAGGTTGCTGAGGCTCTTTTGTCAGGGTAGGTCACTTGCTGAGACTACGTCCACTTCTGACGTGAGGGGCTGGAGTGGGAGGTGGGGCGCTGCTAGTTTGGGGAGAGGTGTCCTTGCGCGGCTATCTTCCTGAGGACCTCAAGCCCTCCCCCACCTGCCTCACTGACTGGCTTCCTCCCCCAGGCTGGCGCCCATGCGACTCTACACGCTCTCCAAGCGCCACTTTGTCCTCGTGTTTGTCGTCTTCTTCGTCTGTTTTGGCCTGACCGTCTTCGTCGGGATCAGAGGTAAGCTTCAGTTCTCACTCCCTGATCCTTTTGCCATCCACGGTCACCTTGGTGTGTTGCTGTCAGCCAACCCAGCTGTACCCGCTGACCCTACCAGCATGGGCCCCACGTGGAGAGAGGGGTGCTGCTTCCCCCGAACCCACAAGGCTAACGGAGATCCCAGCCCTGTGCTTCTAATTACTTCTCTCTCTCTCCAGAAGAGGGGCTGCGAGCATCCCTGAGTGACCCTGGCCGTGCCCTGCACAGCTGCCAGGGGCAGCCTCACCCATGTGCCTGTCATTGGCCAAGCAAATGTTTCTAGGGTCAGCTGTGCACCAGACCCACCTGGATGCTGGGGGATCCAGACCCTGCTGCCTGGTGGAGGAGCCGGGACCTGGGAAAGTAATGATGAAGTGAATGGGGTAGGGAGGGGGGTAGCACGGGGCAGGTGGCCGCTGGGAGTGAGGAGGAAGCCCTGGTGACCTCCCGATCTCTGGGCAGGGCCATGAGACAGCACAGGGCAGCAGCATGGCTGTCCCAGGTGGAAGCCCACACATCCTGCACTCTGGTGTTTAGGCACCAGGCGCCCTGCTGTGGCCCAGCACGTTGGAAGGAAGAGCTCACCATAATGATTCTGGCTTACAAAATACCTTTGAAATCTTCTGGGCCAATCACCTTTCCCATAGACGGAGTACCAGAGAAGCCAAGTTGTTTTCACAAGGTTTCCAGAAACCCGGGTCTCTGCCGTCTTGTGCAAAGGCAATCAGCCAGGATCCTGACCTGGGGGGATAGGGTCAATCCCTTCATTTCTTTCTTTTCCTTTTAAGTAGAACATAGATTTCAGTGAGGGTTGTTTCTGGTAGGTATTACTTAACGGATGCATTTAATACTAAAGTGTGAACAACAAACAATTAAGCTTAACCTGCCCAGAGGCAATTGTTCCTCAAAGACTGGTTTCCCACACTCAGCATAGTAGCAGGTGCCCATGCCCCACCTAGCCCTGTAGCAGGCAGCAGAGCTTATGGAAACCAAGGTCTGGGCAGAAAGCATCCTGTCTTCTAAATATCAGGGATCTGTACTCTGATGTTTGATACTGCCTCTGACCACAGAGGTACAATGATGTTGGTGGCCATTGTCCTTGCATTTCCCTCCATTATTGCAAGCCTCTCCCCCTCTGGCTGAAATGACATCCAGGGGATTTAAAGGGCTGGCACATTCCCCCCCCCTTCATTTTTCTCTTGGTCCTTTTTTGGGAGCCAGACATTGAAGACTAGGGCATTCGAAAGCAACTGCATATGCAGGGGAAATTGGAAAGGTACCACACCAGCCCAGAGGAAAACACAGACTCAGAAAAGCCCCAGAAGACCTGAGAAGCCTTCCGGCTGGCCCTCAGCACAGAGCCAGTGTACAACAACAATAAAATACAAAAGCAAAAACAGTGAAGCCTAAGAAGGGGGAGTCTGATTTCCAGAGGCACCACATTGTTAGATTTAAGTGTCCAGTTTTCATCAGAGTGTCACAAGGCATACAAAGGAACAGTCAAGTATGGCACATTGAAAGGAAAAGCAATAAACCAACAGAAACTTACCCTGTGTAAGTCCATATGGAGGATCTGCTAGACAGAGACTTTTTTTTTTTGAGTTGGAGTCTCACTCGATAACCCAGACTGGAATGCAATGGCCGCTCCTGGCCACCGCAGCCTCGCCTGCTGGGGTCCGGCGATCCTTCTGCCTCAGCCTTCCGAGTAGCCGGAATTACAGGCATGCGCTACCATGCCCGGCTGATTTTTTGATTTATTGTAGAGATGAGGTCTTGCTGCACAGGCGGGTCTCGAACCTGCGGGCTCAGGCAATCCACTCACCTCAGCCTCCCAAAGGCACGGGATTACAGGCTGAGCCACCGAGCCCGACGACTTTTTTTTTTTTAATTGGAGTCTCACTCAGTCACCCAGGCTGGGGTGCAGTGGTGTGCTCATGGCCACTGCAGCCTTGACCTGCTGGGCTCAGGTCATTCTTCCGCCTCAGCCTTCCAAGTAGTTGGAAGCACAGGCATGTGCCACCATGCCTGGCTAATTTTGTTATTGTTTATTGTAAAGGCCAGGTCTTGTCAAGTTACCTAGGCTTATCTCAAACCCCTGGGCTTAGACAATCCTCTCCCCTCTGTCTCCCAAAGTGCTGGGATTACAGGTGTAATTTATATGTAATCCCATGCCTGGCCCTTGACAAGATATTTGTATATCCATGTTCGTAGCAGCATTATTCACAATAACTAAAACTGTTGAATCAACCAAAGTGTTCATTGACAGATAAATGGACAGGTGAATGAAATGTGGTATGTACATGCAATGGAATATTATTTAGCCTTAAAAAGTAAGAGAATTCAGACACAAGCTACAACATGGATTAATTTTTAGGCTATTATACTAAGTGAAATTAGCCCCACCTTAATAAATGCTTTATAGCCCCACATTAATAAGTACTTTTAGAAGACTGGATTAATTAGATGAGTAAACAAGTGTGTCTTAGTTGAAGAAATCTTCATACTTTACTAAAACTTCTAGACAGTCTGCATAATTACTGTTTTCTTGGGTCTGTGCATCTAAGAGCTCTCACTGAGCATATGGGAGAGGGTTTCCTTTGGAAATCCTATGTGTTATGTGTCGGTCACATTGGTGACCTGTGTTGGGAAGTCATGACACACAAATGGATGTTCTGTGTCTATTTGTGTGTTTATATGATTTCCTGACGTATATAAAATCTCTTAAAAAAAGACCAGGTAAATCAGGCCACCTCCACATAATATATGAGTCTTTCTTTGCCTTTGAAAAAAAATTAATTATCAATATAGATGTAACCTGCTTTTTTCCTTCTCTTCTCTGTTACACGTTAGGACCCAAAGTGATCCAGACTTCTGCAGCTAATTTTTCACTAAATAATAGCAAAAAGGTAAGACTGGATCTAAGTGGCAGCTGGGGGTGAGGGGACATTATAAACTTCTGGGTCACTGAGAAATGCTCCTGCTTAGAGGTTCTGTAAGATAGATTGAGCTGGGCTCAGTGGCTCAGCCTATAATCCCAGCACTTTGGGAGGCTGAGGTGAGTGGATTACCTGAGCCCACGGGTTAGAGACCAGCCCAGGCAACTTGGCGAGAACTCATCTCTATAATAAATAGAAAATTAGCCAGATGTGATAGTGCACACCTGTAGTTCCAGCTACTTGGAAGACTGAGACAGAAGGATCACCAGAGCCCAGCAGGTTGATGCTGGGGTGGCCGTGAACTTGCCAGTGCACTCTAGCTTGGGCGACGTATGTTTTGCAGCATGCTTCTCGGGCAATACATCTTTCTTTTTTTCTTTTCTTTTCTCTGTTGGGTCTCACTATGTGGCCCAGGCTGGTCATGAACTCCTGGCCTCAAGTGATCCTCCTCTCTTGGCCTCTCAAAGTGTTGGAATTACAGGTGTCAGTCACCACACTTAGCTTCAGGCAATGCACAGTTCTTATTCTGCTGTCAGCTGCTGGCCTTTGGGTTCTTGTTGCTAAACTCACCCTTTCTGCTGTAATAAATACTTCAGTACTTAGGAAGGATGGTGGTGTTACCTCTTAGGGGCAGCAGTTCGTTTTCAAAGGGTATTGAATGTGTCTGATCCCTTGCACTTGTATGTCCTACTTGATTATATGTTTTAACAATGGTCACTTTGGTATTTGACCCTTTCTCACTGTGTTTCCCCAAGACTTGGTCTCTGTCATGTTTCTAACAGTAACAGGTCTTTCTAATTATTTTGGTATTCTTGCATGAACTCAGTTTAAATGGGAAATGCTTTTGTTTTTAAATGTGCCTTGACTCTTCACCATCTTTAGAGAAAAACAGTTTTCTGTTGGAGATTGGAGAAATGTGGTTTTCTTGAATAAATACTGGCTAGTGAGAGCCCAGGCAACTAAGCCTTTTTGTTTTTCTGTGTGTCCAATGTCATATCTTTATCTGTAACTAAACACAGTTGCCCTGCGTCTTCATGGCATCATGTTACATACGGTTTAAATTGGATTATATGACCCCAGGGCCCCCCTTCTCTCTCTTCTTTCACTTCCCTGCTAAGGTTCTACCTTTATAATTTTTCAAAAGGCAAAAGAAGAAAAAAACCCTAAAACGTTCACCTCTGGATTCTTCCTTTTGCTCCTGATGGTTTGAAAGGGCCTCTGCTTGGCCTGGCTTCACATTTTCTTTGCGCTCCTTTGTTTACGTTAACTCTCAGGCTGATGGTCTGATTTGAAGAGGTGCCATCATGGAGTGTCCTGACAGGAGTTGGTCTTTTAAAATTTCTGTCTCTCAGAGTGTCTCTTTTTGACCCTGAAAATAGCAGCCTTTCCACTGAGCTGCATAATATGTGCTTCCAGGAGACATCCACTTCACAAAGGCAGTAGGTCATCCTCTGATAGGTTTTATTGCCTTGATGGCTTTTAGGTACATCTTTGGTCTTAGGGAGTTTCATTGAGACCCTGATAGAGAAGTGTTAAAACACAAAAACAACACATTTCCCTGCAAAGACAGCACATTCAAATAATGCGTTTCTTTGGAGCCGTGTGTGGGGGCTCCTTAAATGACTCGGCGTCCCACTGCTGTTAGACACCAATATTATGTCTTTCAAAAGACACTGTGGAAGAATCATTGGCAAGATCCCCTCTAATTTTTTCTCCAGGGGTGTTAAGACTTTCATAAAGTTAAAAATAACAGACGTCAAACAGTGACTTGTTTGGCATACTGATACTAAAGACATATTTATTGAGACATGCTATTTTATAAATATGAAAGTATCTCATTGGTATCTTTTGTTACATATCTCATCATTTTGCTATTTTATTATTTCTCCAAGATGGTTTTTCTTGGTATTTAAGTAGGTCTATTGTCCAAGGCTTCAAGTGGTGGAAGCTGCCTGGGTAAAGGATGAGAGCCAGAAGTGAACTGCAGCTGGGAGCTAGTCCTTTCTTCTTCTGGAAGGCAGGATTTCACCTACGTTGTCAAAAAGAAATCCAGAAATGCTTCCGTTTCGGAGCTAACTCTCAAGCCTTTTTTGTTAAATGTGAATTTCATACGTTAAGCTGATGAGATATTTAGTAGACTTCATGGAAAGGTCATGTGGATTCCCTAACTTTTTTTTTTTCCCTCCAGCTAAAACCAATTCAAATACTTTCAAATCCACTGTCTACATATAATCAGCAACTGTGGCTGACGTGTGTCATTGAGTTGGATCAATCAAAAGGTATGAAGCCTGCCGTGTTGGGATGATTTTTCTTTGTACAAATCATTATATTTTTGCTTTTATTTTTTTTTTTTGAGATGGAGTCTTACTCTGATGCGCTGGCTGGAGTGCAGTCACATAATCTCAACCTTCTGGGCTCAGGCGATCCTTCTGCCTTAGCCTTCCAAGTAGCTGGGACTATAGGCATGTGCCACCACACTCGGCTAATTTATTTTTATTTATTTATCATCATATTTTCGCCAAGTTGCCCAGACTAGTCTCCAACACCTGGGCTCAGGCAGACCTCTTGCCTCTGCCTCCCAAAGTGCTGGGATTACAGGCGTGAGCCACTGCCTGGCCTGCATCATATTTTAGAAATTGAAAGGACTTTAAAATATTTGGACAAGGACTCAAAGATAGCTGTACGAGGGTGTTCATTATCATTCATAATAGCAACAAGTTGTAAGCCCGTAAATGTCTTCCAGTGGGAGGGAAGGTGGGTTATGACACGTTCTCTGTAGAGTTCCAGTTAGCTCAGCTCCAGGCTACACAGGGCAGGTAGCTGCCAGTCTTTTTCAGCAGGGATCTGGGAGGGCTTTAAGTCCTGATGCTCCAAGGTCATGGGTCTGCCCCCAGGGACACTTGGCAATGTCTGGAGACAGTTTTGTCACAAGTGGGGAGGAGGGAGTGCTACTGGCCTCTAGTGGGTAGATGCCAGGGATACTAGACAGACCTGGCACAACAAGGAATTCTCTGACCCAACATGTCAGTGGTGCCACAACTGAGAACTCCTGCCCTAAGGCACCTGTTCTTTATGAGGAATTAGCTGCTGTTCAGCTAAAATGGCACTTGTCGGGTTTTTTGTTTTAGGGGGGTTTTTTTTGAGTCAGAGCTTTGCTGTGTCACCCAGGCTGGAGTACAGTGGCACAATCACAGCTACCACAGCCTCAACCTGCTGGGCTTAGGCAATTCTTCCACCTCAGCTTTCCAAGTCGCTGGGACTACAGGCACACAACACCTCACCTGGCTAATTTTTTTGATTTATTGTAGAAATGAGGTCTTGCCAAGTTGCCCAGATGGGTCTCAAACTCTTGGGCTCAGGCCATCCTTTTGCCTCTCAGAGTGCTGGGATTACAGGCGTAAGGCACCACGCCTGGCCTAAAATGGTAGTAGTTTTATATTATCCTGAGGAGAATTGAGAAGATGGTTACCCACATTATTTTCTGTGTTCTGTGCTTCAGATGGGGCACTCTGATTAAGAAATAATTTGAGATGATAACTCCATGAAGTGAAAAAAATGCCTAATACTTTAAAAGTATTCCTTTTTGGTAACAGTTGAAAAGGTAAAAATAATTTTTTTTTTTTTAGTTGGAGTCTCACTCTGTCACCCAGGCTGGAGTGCAGTGGCACACTCATGGCCACTGCAGCCTCCATCTGCTGTGCTCAGGAGATTGTTCCACTTCAGTCTTCCAAGTAGCTGGAACTACACATGCACGCCACCACACCTGGCTAATTTTTTTATTTATTGTAAAGATGAGGTCTTGCCAAGTTGCCCAGGCTGGTCTTGAACCTTGGTCTCAGGCAGTCCTCTCACCTCAGCCTCCCAAAGTGCTGGGATTACAAGCTTGATATTTGTATGCCTGGAAAATGACCTGGAAGGATGGACACAAAGATATGAATTATGATTATCTCTAGGTGGTGAGATTATGAGTGTTTAATGCCATCTTTATATTTTTTGTTCTGATTTAAAAAAATAATGGTACTATAATTAGAAAAACAATAAATTGTATAATCAGAAAAAAATAAGAAATATATTTCTGTTTTGGTATAGAGTTAAAAATTTTGAGGGAAATTGAAAATATAATTTCATTAGCTATGAAATGTTTACACTTTTGTGAAATAAAACTAATGGGTCTGAAGTGTAGGTTTTGAATAGGCCCCTGAGTTCTGGGTTGGAAGTAGAATCTAATGGAATAACTTTACTTTGTTGAACAATTGTGAGATTTTTAAATATGCTGAGGCCATCGTGGACTAAGGACCTGATGGACTGTCTGTGTGTTATTGGCTCCAAGTTCATCATAAAACTGGGCAAGCTCCTTGGTAGATGTGAAACACCCGGTCTGGTCTCTGACACTGGATTTTTTTCTTTTACAGAAACTTCTATTCAGACAAGCTTTCCCATGACTGTTAAAGTCGATGGTGTAGCTCACGATGGAACCACAATGTACATTCATAACAAAGTTCACAATCGGACAAGGACTCTCACATGTGCAGGGGTGAGTGTGTCTGACAGTGCCACAACCAGTTGTGAGGCTGCATACATTTCTACAGACCTGCTCTTTGCCGTAGAAGGTAGAGCACAGTAAGAGGCTCTGAAAATTGTTCTTAAGTTAAAAAAATGGAATTACACCGAATATGGCATGGAAAGCTTATCTAATTTTATACACTGATGCCCTTAAAAATTTTTATAAGCTGGCCTGGCATGCTGGCTCAGGCCTGTAATTCCAGCACTTTGGAAGGCCGAGGCAAGAGGATTGCCTGAGACCAGGTTTTCAAGACCAGCCTGGGCAACTTGGCGAGACCTCATCTCTACAGTAAATTAAAAAATTAGCCAGGCATTGGGGCTTGTATCTGTAATTCCAGCTACTTGGAAGGCTGAGGCGGAAGGATTGCCTGATCCTAGCAGGTCGAGGCTGTGGTGACTGTGAGTGTGCCATTGCATTCTAGCCTGGGCAACAGAGTGAGATTCCAACTCAAAAAGAAAAAATACTTATAAACTTACACACATGTACATATGCACACACATCCATAAACCCATGTACACACATATGCACATACATACACACACCACCACACACCTGAGCATATAATACTGCCCAGTGTGTCCACAGATGAATGTTTATGGGCCATCACCTCATGTGAAGGTCTGCATGATCCCTCTTGTTCACTGGGGCTTTGGGTTGTTCTCAGTATGTGGTGAGTGCCCTGATCCATCTGTAGCGGGCAGAGTAACCAAGCCTCTTAGAGTCGGTGGCCTATGATTTTGAACATCAACTTCAGGGGCAGTGCAGCTACAGGATAGGAAACCTGGTGTCCAGAGTGGGCAGTGAGCCCTCACTCTTGATTTCATTGGCACTGAATTCTAATCAGAATCCAAAGAGGCAGAACCAGATTCCTGCTCTAGAAAAGAGTTCATGTTACTGGCAGCATGGGGAACATGGAGAGCATCAAACAAAGGCAGTGTATCTGATAATAGGATCAGGAAGACAATGTCAGAAGCCATGTAGTGGGGAGTTTTCCTGCTAAGCACATTGTCTCATTCAGTCCTCATAGCAGGTAGGTCCATGAAGCAGAAGCTCTTAATAGAGCCCTATTTTTATGCAAGAAGAAACTGAAACTTAAAAAGTCAAGACCATTGCCTAAGGTAACACAAATAATAAGTGGAGAGCCCAGGATTTAAGCCCATGCTCCTTTATTCCGAAGCCTGTGGCCTGTACCACCATGTGCCTAGTTACTAACAGTACAAACACTAGGTCTATTTTTTCTGGTAGGAAATAATTCAAGGAGGAAGGATTCCTGTGTAGTGGTTCACTGCTGTCTCTAGTCCCTCTCTGTGGAGGTCTAGCAGAGGAGACTGAAATGGGTCAGAACCCCGGCCTATGGTGGGTTGTGGGAAAGGCATGCTAATGGGTCTCAAGGTCCAGCAGAATTGTCACAGCATTGGTTCCTCTCATCTCGGCCACTGTGTTAGTCCTGGGCAAGGTGGGATCTAGGGGAAGGCACCAGAAGGGACTGGCCTCTCATTCTGCCTCTGTGAGAGCAGGGTTGAGTCAGCTTCCAAAGTATATTTTTCTTATTGGTAAAGTGGGGATTGAACCTTCCTTGCCTGCCTTGAGAAAGTGGCAAGGATCAAGGTGATAAAGTGTGTGGGAGTGTGTGGTGTGTGTACAACATGAGGTGTCCCTGTGTCCTCCCACCATACCTCTGTGTAGGAGGGGCTTAATCAGTTCTGCTAGATAACAAGAGGGACAATGGGTGTAAGAGTGTAAGGGTGCTCTACTTCCTACAGCAGAGAATTAGACAGGACCACCATCCACACAGCTGCTCTTTTCCCATCCCCAGCAAGGTAGGTGGTGTCTGCCTGCAGCATGGCAACACTGGTCTGGCTGCTTCTCAGATGAAAACTCCACTGGAAAGCTGGGCAGGGGCTGCCTATCCTGAAGCTGGTTTGCCAACACCGAGGCATACAGGACTTTCAGCTTTAAAATTGGACAAACTGATCATCCCACCTAAAGCCTTTGCTGCAAGTAGGGCCAGTCTGCTGGGAGGCTGGCTGGTCTGTACTGCTGCTTCTTGGACATGCTCGCCATGCTGTCCACCTTGAAAATGGTCATTCAGGGCATCTTTGTGGTTTCTTCCCTCTCCTGTTGGTGGCCCTACCTCAGTTTATACTGTGTCACCCCATGGGAATGACTCACTTCGGTTTCCTGTCTACTCAGGTCTTTCCCTAATCCTGCAAGGAGCATTGCCTTGGCTTTACAATTCCCTACCATGGAACTTTTACATTACAGAGATATTTACCACCCCCTTATATTTTTTATTTTTAAAACTTTTTTAGAAATGGGGGTCTTACTGTGTTGCCCAGGCTGGCCTTGAACTCCTGTACTTGGAACTACAGGCCCACATACCACTGCACCTAGTTTACTTTTATTTATTTATTTTTTGTATGTAAAGAGAAACTGTTGTCTGCCTTAAGCAGCAAGGTTGTCCACACCCTGCAGGTGAGAAAGCTGCAGGTGGTTTTCCATCACTAGGTGGTTTACTAAGGTACTTCCTAATCAGCAGTAGAACCATGGTTTGAACTTGGGACCTCAAATCCTCAGTGGTTTCACTGCAGTTTTTAAGCTTGAAAGTATATACAGCCTGAGATAGACCTCTTTCGTAAATTAAAACATCCCCTTAAAACTGAGACAAAATCTTAGACCTGTAAGAAGTGCTTTTCTATCCAACAGAAATATACTTACTGATGTCACTGTCCTCTTCTGACCCTGCCGAGTCCTTAGCTGTCCTTCTTTCTGTGCATTGACCAGCTGTTGGAGAGGCGAGGCAATGTAGTTTTGCAGGGAGAGCGGCCCACACACTCACACGCCCAGAGGCCAGGCAGCAGACAGATGCAGGAAGTTGGCTGGGTAGAGAGGACGCCGCACCTCCAATGTGACAAAAAGTAGCAGGTGACCTGTACCCCTATGGGGGTTAGAGTGGCCATCTAGAGAGCCCTGGCCCCCTCCCAGGGCAGCCCCTCCTGGCCAAGTCACGAGGACTTTGGCGCAGGCCGAGGGCTACCAGGTGACCGAGTGTTGGCCAGTTGACACAGTGACTTTGGTGCTCCCTTAAACCCTCGAGCACTCGCCTCCTCTCTGCTTCCTCTCCTGTCCCTGAGGTCAGCACCCTCTGCCCCATGTTACCCCGCCCCCTCCTGTCACTTCTCTTTTTTTTTTGAGTTGGCTTCTTATTCTGTTGCCCAGGCTGGAGTGCAGTTGGCACACTCATGGCCACCCCAGTGTCGGCCCGCTTGGCTCCGGCGATCCTTCTGCCTCAGCCTTCCAAGTAGCTGGAATTACTGGCACATGCTACCACACCCAGCTAATTTTTTTTTTTTAATTTTAGAGACGAGGTCTCGCCAAGTTTCCTGGGCTGGTATCGAACCCGCAGGCTCAGGCAATCTAATCTCTTCGGCTTCCCAAAGTGCTGGGATTACAGGCTGAGCCACTGAGCCTGGCTCCTCTTATCTTTTTAAGGCTGCTTTGATAAAACCCCGATCTGTTTTCTTACCTTGACCTCAGACATCCAATGCTTGAGGAGCCTTGACCAACTGTTGGGGTGATGTCCTGTTTAGAGCCACAGCAACAGCAGTTGCTACCAGAAAGCCAAAGAGTCACCTGTGTATTCTGGGCAATGGCTGGACTGTCATGTAGCCGAGGGAGAGTGTGTGCTCGGAGGGCACAGCACATCGTGAAGGGTGGGGCTGGGTAGAACTTGGCTGGCAGGAGTGGCTGGCTCTGTGTGGCTGGTTGTGAAGGCATCTGTACCCCGAGTGAGCCTCTGTCCTCCTGCCGCTCCTGAAGGGGAGAACCCAAGGCGCACTGAGTCTTTCTCTTGAGTCAGGGTCTCACTCTGTCGCTCAGGCAGTGGCATGATCACTGCAGCCTCAATCTCCTGGGCTCAGGTGATCCTTCTACCTCAACCTCCCAAGTAGCTGGGACTACAGGCAAATGCCACCACATTCAGCTAATTTTGTTGTGGTGGCAGTGGTGGTGGTGGTAGAGACAAGGTCTCGCTATGTTGCCCAGGCTGATCATGAACTCCTGGGCTCAAGCAATCCTCCTTGGCCTCCCAAAGTGCTGGGATTATAGGCGTGAGTCACCATGCCTGGCCAGAGACCTAACTTTTAATGCTTTTCTTCTTTCCTTTCCTTCCTGTCTTTTTTTTTTTAAGTGACAGAGTCTCAGTCTGTCACTCAGCTAGAGTGCAGTGGCATGATCACAGCTCACTGCAGCCTCAAGCTCCTGGGCTCAAGCGATCTTCCCGCCTCAGCCTCCTGAGTAGCCTGGGCCTACAGGCATGTACCACCACGCCCAGCTAATTTTTATTTTTATTTTTGTAGAGATGGGGTCTCACTGTGATGCCCAGGCTCTGGCTCTTAATTCTAAAGAAGAGAAAGGGGCATTCGTCAGACTGTGAGGTGCACACATCTACACAACCACACTTGCCGCTGTTCATACAGTCTTTGCTTTAATGTGGGGTGAAGGGATGGAGGAAGGGGACTCCACGTAGACAATGACAGGCTATAAGGGGAGGAAAGAAACATAATCCGCTCTGTGAGTCCTTACAACAATGATAAAAGTGGGCTGAGGGGGACAGGTCAGGGCGAGGTGTCTGAGCTGATGCTAGCATATTTATGGTGTGCTAGCATATATGGAAGTGTCAGGTTTCTGTCGCAGTGTTAACTTCTTTATGCCAATGAGTGATTGTTTCCCATCATCCAAAGTGGAAAGATTCTAATTGCTGTATATTATATATTGTGCTTCCAAAAATACCCGTCTGGTTCATTCTCTCCAGGAACTGCTTTTGGCTGGCATCTGGCTTCCTCTGGGCTCTTGGCAGGCCCCTGGGGCTGACAGCTCTGCTGCTCTGTTGTTGAAATGTGTCGCTTCATGGGTCAGTTGATGGGGGAATAAGTTTTGTTTGCCTTAAAGACACATATCTTCTTGTGTATTTGCAGAAATGTGCGGAGATGATTGTGGCGCACCTCGGCTACTTGAACTACACTCAGTACACGGTGACTGTGGGACTGCAGCACCTGAAGCTGCCTGTCAAGGGACTGAACTTCACAGTGAGTGGACCTGCCGCCCGCATGCATCTCTACAGCTCACTCCTTAGTCCTGATCTTTTATTGAGAAACTGAAATACATCACAGCATCTCAGTAATGCTATTTGAGACAGTGAAAGACATAAAATTTTTTAAAAACTAGGAAAATTACAGTTTATTAAGTATATGGAACCAAGAATAGTTTACAGAAACAGCAGAGAAATGCGGAAAACCTTAGGTGTTCTGACGTGTAGAGAGTGGATAGCACGTGCCAATTGGAAGGTAGTTAAGGACTTATTGGGTCTTCTTTCCTACAAATGCAGGCCTTTCTTCAACTCTTCTGAGTGGTCTTCAGACCCTGCCTGAACCTCCAATGAGGGGGAGAGCACTGCTGTAATTGTTAGTCTGTCCTTTCTCGTGTCTAACTGAGCTCTCCTTCCTTGTCCCTTCTACTCATTAGGAGTTTGTATAACCAGCATCATGACTGGGAGTGAGGGTTTTAGGTTGGACGGATGAGCTGAGTTCAAATCCTGATTCCATCATTTACTAGTTTCACTTTATTGAGCCTCATTTTTCTTTATCTGTAAAATAGCTACCTTTGTAGAGGTATGAATATTAAAGGGAGATTCTAGTGAGGGGCTCTTTAAAAAAAACTTTATTGAAATATAATTCACTTACCATAAAATGGAACATTTTAAGGTATATGGTTTGTGATTTTTAGTGTAGTCACAGAGTTGTACAACCAGTCTAATTCCAGAACATTCTCATCACCTGTAAAGGGAACCTGTTAGCGGTCATTTCCACTTCCCACTGCCACAGTCCCTGCTGTCACAGACCTTCTCTCTGTCTCCATGGAGTTGCCAAGTCTGGGCATTTCCTGCAATTGGAATCTCACAGCAGGTGGCCTGTGGCTGGCTTCCTTCACTCGGCATGATGTTCTCAAGGCTTATGCAGGTGGTTGTGGGTATTGGCATTTCCTTTTTTGCTGAGTAATATTTCACTGTATGCATGGACCGCTTTTTATTCCTCCATTCATCAGTTGACGGGCATCTGGGTTGTTTCCATTTTTTACTGTCATGGATAGTGCTGCAGTGAACATGCTTCTGTTTCGTGTCCAGGTTTCCGTGGTCTGATGTGGCCTTTGCTGAGATGTTGCCCATGGGACTGCCCTATCCACCCACACTCTGGGCCTGGGCCTCTGCTCCATCGTCCCAGATTGCCTGGTACTCGGGGCAGTTGGGCGGTGCTGTGATGGCACACACACCTGCTCATGGTAGGCGCCCGGCACGTGGGCTGTCATGCCATTAATACTGCTTTTCTTCGTGTTCTGTTTGCAGATTATACAAGATGAGTCTTATTCTTTATCTTCCTTTTAACTCTCCGGATACATGATGGTGGCTATCTCTTCCCCTCGGAGCCTTCTCTTTTCACTTCATCTCATGCTGGGGCATGGCTTCTGTACCCCTCTGGCCCCAGGTTCCCTTTCTGTGCCCCCCACCCAGTCATCTGGCTGGGAGCGGGGGGTGCTCCAGAAACAGAAGGAGCAGGTGGCCCTGCACCACGGCTTGTCCGACAGCCACGTCACCAGCTGACTCGTGTTCTGCAGACTGGCAAAGTCCCTGAGGGCGTTTTCTCTGTGACTGCTGTGCAGTCGGGTGTCTTTCACTCTTGACTTCTGTGGTTGGTGGCTCACAACTTTCTAGTGCTGCTCAGAGGTCAGATGTGGCAGTCAAATTCCTCCTCCGATTTGATTCTTTGCACCTGCCTCTCTAGGTCTTTGGAGTTTGAATCTGGATTCCAGCCTTCGCTGTGTGAATGATGTCCCGGAGCTGTGTCCTCGGAGCATCTGCTTCCTGTTCTGCTTGTCCTCAGGTTCATGGTCTGAGGTGGAAACCAGCACATTTGTCTGAGGCAAATGTGCTGAGCTTAGGCACCTTAGATCTAGTCTTGTGCTGACATTGGTGCTTGGGCATTGCTGGTTCAGGAGCATTCTGATTCGGGAATGAGCAGGAGGAAGAGAGCCCTGCGCTTCTCCAACAAGGACCTTTTCCTTTCCCCCCAGTTCTGTGTCAGAACAGCGTCCCCTAAAAGGCTCTTGTCACAGTCTGCACCTTTCCCTGTGGGCTTGCGCTCTCCTGGCCTTGTGACGTGGATGTGGCCACTGTTTTATTCGTCTTGATGGTGGTTTTGTCCTTCCATCTTTTCTATCTGCTTATATTTCCTCTTCAACTTATTCCTAAAGAATGTGGGATATATTTTAGATGACCTGGGTACCTATCATTCTGCCATTGCTAATGGAAGGCAGGTGGTGGGAGGCCCCAAAAGAAGCTCCCCTCAGAACCACCTGCCTGGGATTATGCTGTAGCCAGAGCTTTGTCGTCATTAAGCTCTCAGCATCAGAGAGATGATACTTCAGAACCTAGCAGTTTGTGAGGGATGTCGTCAAAGGTTTTCCTATGTTTCTGTACATTCCGTATTCCTGGCGCCCAGCACAATAGTTATTTATTGTAATAGTTACTTATTGGTTAACTTAAAGAACAACTCTATAGCACTTCACAAATAAAGAAATTTAGCCAGGCGTAGTGGCTCATGCCTGTAAGCCCAGCACTTTGGGAGGCCAAGGCAGGAAAATTGCTTGAGGCCAGGAGTTCAAGACCAACCTGGGCAGCATAGTGAAACCTTGGTCTCTAAAAAAAAGTCAAAAAAATTTGGGAGGTTGAGGTTAGTGGATTGCCTGAGCCCACGGGTTCAAGATCCGCCTGGGCAACTTGGTGAGACCTCATCTCTACAATAAATTAAAAAATTAGCCGGGTGTGGTAGCGCGCGCCTGTAGTTCCAGCTGCTTGGAAGACTGAAGCCAAGGATCGCCGGCGTCCAGCAGGTCAAGGCTACGGTGGCCGGGAGTAGCCACTGCACTCCAGTCTGGGTGACAGAGTGAGACTCCAACTCAAAAAAAAAAAAAAAACAACTCAAAAAAATTAGCTGGGTGTGGTGGCATGTCTGTAGTCCCAGCTCCTCTGGAGGCTGAGGTGGGAGGTTCACCTGGACCTAGGAGGTTGAAGCTGTGGTGAGCTATGTTCGTGCCACTGTACTCCAGCCTGCATGACAGAGTAAGACTCTGACTCAAAAAAAAAAATTCAAGTGGCCAACAGACTTAGGATATTATAGTAATCTTTGTTATAAACCAAAGAATTGGAGAGTACAAGAGGTAAATGCCTTTTTAAAAAATAGCTGGTGAAACTTGCAAATATTTAAAACAACAGGAAAGAGAACATCAAGGGTGAAATGCAGGAACACAAGTTTTCTCATACACATGAATGGAGCTGTAAATTGATTTAACTTGGGGGGCAGTTTGGCAGTATTGAAAGCCTCTTCAAGGCGGGGCATGGTGATTCAAGCCTGTAATCTCAGCACTTTGAGAGGCCGAGGCGAGAGGATTGCCTGAGCTCAGGAATTCAAGACCAGCCTGGGCAACTTGGTGAGACCTCGTCTCTACAATAAATAAAAAAATAAGCCGGGCATGGTAGCACGCACCTGCAGTTCCACCTACTTGGAACACTGAAGTGGAAGAATCGCTTGAGCCCAGCAGGTTGAGGCTGTGGTGGCCGGGAGCGTGCCACTGCCCTCCACCCTAGGCAACAGAGTGAGATTCCAACTCAAAAAAAAAAAAAAAAAAGAAAACTTCTTCGTGCATACTCTTTTTGACATAGTCATTCTGCTTCTAGGAATTTATTCTAAGAAAATAGAAATGCACATAAAGCTTTATATTCAACCTTACTCCTTAGTGCAGGAAGGTAGGAGCAATCTGCATCTCAGCTGTAGAGTTCTTAGTTAAATAGATACATTACTTCCTCTGTAACCCTTAAAGTAATAAGTTAATCACACACTAGGGTAGGTTACACAAACTACATGTTGATTTTTTTTTTAATGAATGAATTAGAAATGTTTTTGGGCAGGCTTGATGACTCAGCCTGTAATCCCAGCACTTTGGGAGGCCAAGGTGAGTGAATTGCCTGAGCCTGTTCAGGTTCGAGACCAGCCTGAGCAACTTGGCTAGACCTCGTCTCTACAATAAACCAAAAATTAGCCAGGCATGATATCATGTGCCTGTAGTTCTGGCTACTTGGAAGACTGAGGTGGAAGGATTGCCAGAACCCAGCAGGTTGATGCTGGGGTGACCGTGAGTGTGCCACTGCACACTTTTGAGTGTGAGACTCCAACTCAAAAAAAAAAGGAAATGTTTCTATTATAAAAAACTAGAATTCTAGAAGGCTGTCTCTGGGTATTAGGATTAATGTTTAATTTCTTCTTTGTTCTCTGTTTTCTATAATGAATTTTTCTTTATCAGAAGAGGACATTATTTTAAAAACAAAACCAAACCTGTGCCTCCTTGAAAGGGAATGTCCAAGGTGCATGCTAGTCATGCGTCACTAGAACCTCAGTTATTGACAAACTCCATGTGCTGTGTTCCTCGGGTACGACTCTCCGTATCTTCAGAAAATCCCAGTTTGATGTATGGCCACAGCTTGTCTAGAGATGCGTTAAGAAATCAGAGAAACAGCCGGGCTCGGTGGCTCAGCCTGTAATCCCGTGTCTCTGGGAGGCTGAGGTGAGTGGATTGCCTGAGCCCGCAGGTTCGAGACCCGCCTGGGCAGCGAGACCTCATCTCTACAATAAATAAAAAAATCAGCCGGGTGTGGTTGTAGTGCGCGCACCTATAGTTCCAGCTACTTGGAAGGCTGAGGCGGAAGGATCGCCGGAGCCCAGCAGGTCGAGGCTGCGGTGGCCGGGAGCGGCCACTGCACTCCAGTCTGGGCGACAGAGTGAGACTCCAACTCAAAAAAGAAAAGAAAAGAAAAAGAAATCAGAAAACCTCACTCAAAGTGTTTCTATATTTTATAAAATTGTTGTTGAATGCAGAATCCATTATGCTGTGGACTCTAAACCTCCCAATAGAATTTTCTTTAGACTTTATTATTACTTTTATATTTATTCATTTGAGTTGTCATCTTACTCTGTCATGCAGGCTGGAGTGCATGGCATGATCACAGATCACGGCAGCTTTGCCCTCCTGGACTCAGACAGTCCTCCTGCCTCAGCCTCCTGAGTAACTGGTACTACAGGCATGCACTACCATACCCAGCTAATTAAAAAAAATTTTTTTGTAGCGATAGGGTCTTGCTGTGTTTCCTAGGCTGGTCTTGAACTCCCGGGCTCAAAACGATTCTCCTTCGTTGTCCTCCCAAAGTGCTGGGATCACAGGCGTGAACTATTGTGCCCAGTCATTGTCATCACTTTTTTTTTTTTTGAGTTGAAGTCTCACTCACTCCGTCACCCAGGCTGGAGTGCATTGGCATGCTCACGGCCACCCCAGTGTCAATCTGCTGGGCTCTGGCAATCCTTCTGCCTCAGCCTTCCAAGCAGCTAGTACTACAGGTATGCACTACCATGCCAGCTAATTTTTTATATATTATAGAGGTGAGGTCTCACCAAGTTGCTCTGACTGGTCTCGAACCCACGGGCTCAGGCAATCCACTTGCCTTGGCCTCCCAAAAGTGCTGGGATTAAAGACTGAGCCACTGAGCCCAGCTATCATTCTTTTTTAGAGCAGTTTTAGATGCCTGGCAAAGTTGAGAGTAAGGTACAGAGATTTCCCCTATATTCCCTGTTCCCACACATGCACAGCCTCCCGTCAGCATCCCCACCAGAGTAGATACTTTTGTTACGATTGATATGAACCCACATTGACACATCATTATCACCCAAAGTTCATAGTTCACATTAGGGTTCCCTCCTGGTGTTGCACATTCTGTGGGTTTTGACAGATATACAATGACTTGTACCCACCATTATGGTATTTTACTGAGTAGTTTCTCTGCCCTAGAAGTAGCCTGTGCCCCATCCTCCTTCCATCTGCAAACCTCTGGCAACCACTTATCTTTTTACTGTCTCTACAGTTTTGCTTTTTCTAGAATGTTATATAGTTGGAATCAAACGGCATGTAGCCTTTTCAGATTGGCTTTCTTTAATTAGTAATACACACTTTAAGCTTTTTCTGTATTTTTTCACAGCTTGATTGCTCATTTCTTTTTATTGCAGAATAATATTTCTTTTCTTTTTATTGAGTTGGAGTCTCACTCTGTCGCCTAGGCTGGAGTGCAGTGGCACGCTCAAGGTCACCACAGCCTCGACCTGCTGGGTTCAGGTGATCTTTCTGCCTTAGCTTTCCAAGTAGCTGGAACTACAGGCACGCGCCACCATGCTCTACTCATTTTTCTTGATTTATTATAGAGATGATGTCTCACCAAGTTGCCCAGGCTGGTCTTGAACCTTTGAACCTCAGGCAGTCCTCTCACCTTGGCCTCCCAAAGTGCTGGGATTATAGGTGTGAGCCACTGCACTTGTCCCAGAATAATACTTCATCATCTGGACGTGCCATACTTTATCTGTTGAGCGACTGAAGGGCATCCTGGTTGCTTTTGAGCTTTGATAGTTCTGCACATGCTGCCATTGTCTGTGTGCAGATTTTTGTGTGGACATATGTTTTCAAATTCTTTGGATAAACACCAAGGAGCAAAAACATGTCCTTTTTTCTATTTGTTATAACTTCTTTTATTAGAGCATGAAATCTCAGAACTCATCACATTTCTCTCTTGGTGTTGACTGTCAGAAATTTTGGAAATAAGTTTTTTGCTAAATTATGGTAATTACTAACATCCTGCTACAGATTTCTGGTACAGTTATCTACATTCTTTACTATTTTGCCTTTTTGAACTTTAAAAATATTTCTATCTAGTCTGGCTTTTTATTATAAGCTGCTTTCATCCCTTTTTGGAAGTAAACAAGCTATAATGAATAAATACTTACTAACGGTATCTTAGTGATATTACTATACACCCACCAGAATGACTAAAATGAAAAGGATAGAATGTACCAAAGCCAGCAGGGATGGAGTAGTCAGAGCTCATGTACTCTGCCGGTGAAGTTACAAATTGGTACAACAGACATGCATGTATGTATCACCCAAAGACATGGACGTGCATGTAAAAATGTTCACAGCAGTACTGCAGATTCCCCGCCAGTGGTAAAAGGAACACATACGTTTGCTATATCCTACAGTGGAATGCAATGCAGCAGTGAAAATAAGTGATTTCAGCTTCATGCAATATTGTGAATGACTTTCACAAGCATAATGTTGGGTGAAGTCAGCCAAATACAAAATAATACATAGTGTATGATTCCATTTATATCAATTGCAAAAATTACAGAACTAACCCACGCTGTTCAGTCAGGAAGAGTGTTCTCTTGGGTAGTTTAGCAGCTCTAAGTGATCATAGAGGGAGGGAGTGTCTGGGGTGCTGGTGGTGTTCTGGGTCTTGATCGGAACTCTGCTTCCACAGGTGTGTTCAGTTCGTGACAGTTCATTGAGCTGTACTCTTAGGATACCTGTACAATCTTTTGTGCATCTGTTATCTGAAAGATATACTGAAAGCAAAAACTCAGCAAAATACGTAGTGCACTTTAAACATCAGAGCTCCTTGGGATGCAGTCTGTGTAGCTGCACGCATTTCCTTAGACAGTTCTCACCTCTTCAACTGAGTTGTCTGTGGATGTACTGACAGAGCTGACTTTTTAGGGTTTCTGTTCCTTTTGTTTGGCGCTTCCTTGGGGGGGAAATCTTTGGCCTGTGGAGTTTGAGTCCTGTGGTCCCAGAGTCTTGGCTCCATTTCACCAAGCCTGCTGGTGTCCTTGGCTCTTATGTAAGAGCTCCAGGGCCACATGGCCACCTTCTCCTGGGCACCACCATTTGTTTCACTCACTGGTTCTTCCTTGTTGGTGACAACCAAATCCAGGGTAAAAATGACCCTGGTTGTTTCCACCACCTACTAGGAGAGAATTGTTGCGACGCAGTCCAGCTCTGTGTTTAGCAGAAAGTGTCTGTGCTTAAGCTGCTGTCTCAGTGTCTGACGTCCCCTTTCTGCCTCAGCCTGTCATGGGTGTTGTATCCTCTGTCTGGCTTGTTGTTGATGCTGTTGTCCCTTGATTCAAGAAGCTGATTTTGCCCTTTGTTCTCAAGCCCACATTCCACGAACATTTGGTTCATTGACTTCTACTTAAATATGTACAGTAAGTCCCCTACATATGAACAAGTCCCATTCTGAGAGTACATTCATAAGTCCAATTTGTTCGTAAGTTCAACAGAGTTAGCCTGGGTTCACAACTAACACAATCTGTTATATAGTACTGTCCTGTAAAAGGCTTATAAGACTTTGCATACAAATAATACATTTTAAAAAGAACACAAAAAAGTAAACATTTTTAATCTTACATTATAGCATGTGACAGTGTATGCCAGACACATGCACTAACTTATGTGATTGGACATGCAGACACACATTTGCATATTTGAGTTTGCAACTTGAAGGTTTGTATGTAGGGGACTTGCTGATTCTTTTTTAGATAGAGTGTGTCTTAGTCCATTCATGCTGCTATGAAAATGTACTATAGACTGGGTAATTTATAAATGACAGAGATTTATTTCTCACAGTTCTGAGGATTGGAAAGCCTAAGATCCAGCCACCAGCAGGTTTGCTGTCTGGCAAGGGCCGCTCTCTGCTTCCAAGATGGTCCCTTGTGTGTCCTCTGGGAAGGATGAGAGCTGTGACCTCACATGGTAGAAGGAACAGAAGACCAAAGGGACCTAAACTGGTTTGTAAGGCACTAATCCACTATGAAGGCAGAGCTGCTATGATTTAAGCACTTCCCAGAAGGCCAGACCCTGTAATACTACAGTGAGGATTAGGGTTCCATATGAATCTTGGAGGGGGCCCATGCAAGCTACAACAAGTGGCTATCCTTCACTCCCTCTTTTGTCAGCTTTTACTCTTTTGTGTATGTCATGCCCTCATCCCATTGCCATTTTCAAGTCGGGGACCACCTGCCAGGTCTTGCGGGTTTTCATGAGGTAATGCTTTGGGTTTTTAAAAAAGGTGGTTTCATGGCAGTGGGGTGTGGCCTTTTGACACCACAAAGGTCACTTTTACTCATTTCCCTGTAATTTTCTCCTGAGTTTTTGTGGGCACTTTCTCTGAGCATATCACGTCTGTCATCCTCAGCACCCTGTGTCCTCTCACCTAATCTGGGCTTGTTTTTCCTGAATTAATGCTCTTCAGGCTGAGTCTTGAGTGGCACTCTGTAGCCAGCTGTTCACATCTCATTTCCCTATTTTTCTTCTAAGCCTTGACCTTTGGGGAATGAGATGAAAGCCACAACCCTTGTTCCCGAGTCCTTCAGGTTTCCGTCTGGTGGATGCCCTTGCTTCCCACTGAGTTGACAGGAGTTAAGCGCACCTGGCTTCTTGGACTTGTGCGTGATGTCCTGTTCTCATTCCTCCCAACTACTTCTGTGAGCATCTTTCATGCTGTGTGTAAAGTCTGGGTTCCCAGGCTATGAGTCTGCGGTCAGGCCTCCATTCCAGGAGTTTTGTGGCATGGCCCAGGTCGCTGTGAGCAGCACAGAGCTCTTCAGCTACACCCGGACATACCCGCTGACCCCACCCCCCATCAGCTCCTGTGGCTTTACATTCAGAAGACCTGAGGGTGGGAAAAAACATTTGTTCTCTGCCCAGGATCTAGTCAGCTCCTATGGGCATTTTGCTGTTTATATTTTTCTTTTCTTTTGGTTTTGAGACAGTCTCATTCTGTCACCCAGGCTGGAGTGCAGTGGTGCAATCATAGTTTACTACAGTGTCAGACTCCTGAGCCCATGTGTTCCTCCTGCCTCAGCCTCCCTAGCAGCTGACAGCTGGGACTACAGCTGTACACCACTGTGCCTGAGTAACTTTTTTTTTTTTTTTTTTTTTTAGAGGCATGGTCTTGCTATGTTGCCCAGTCTGGTCTTAAACTCCTGGACTCAAGTGATCTTCCCAAAGTGCTGGGATTATAGGCATGAGCCACCTCACCTGGCCTGTGTTTTTCTTAAAAGTTCATTGTTTTATGTCTGCACAGGATTTGACATCTTATTTGCTTGCATTTAGTACAAGTACATGCTCAGCAGATATTGGCTGGCTGACTGGGTGAGCTGGGCCACACACCCAGAGATTGTAACTGGGAGGAATGTCCCTGGCCACAGAGTGGACACTTGTTCCAAAGGTAACTTCAGGTGTCACAGAGTGAACCCAGTCTCTGAAAGGACAAAGAAGGCTTTTTGATACCAAAGGGACCTTGGCATGAAAGCTCATGCCTGGAGTAACAGTACTTAAAATTTCAAAGCAAGTGTCCTTTTTTTCCGGAACCTTACTCTATTTCATTTTACTAATTTTACTTACTAACTTCAAAAATATATTTTGGGCTTTAAAATAAACACAAAATAAAAACCCCAAACCTTATTCTGTAGAATTGGGTCCATACAGTGACCCTAGAAATGTCCATGGCCTCTGTCCTCATTGGCGCCAGCTCAGACACTGAATGACTACTTGTCCCCTTTGAACCTTCTTCCTTCCAGCCCTGACTCCAATCCAACACTACCGGAGGCCAGTGTGTGCCACAGAGGTGCCAGGACCCTGTTCTGAGCTTCCTGCGTTCTTCTCGGGCTAACTGGAGGGGAAAGACAAAGGCCTTTCAAACCCTTGGCACAGATTAATGCCAGATTGAGCTGCCAGCCAGGGTTGGCCTCCGAGGAGTACCTGGTGATCTGATTGGCTTGGCCGCCTCTGACAGAGGCAACCTCCCAAGGGGATGGAGTGTGTAGATGTGGCTCCCCTGAGTCAGGAAGGACAGGCATGAAGGCAAGAGGAAAGGGTCACTGGCTTGAATGGAACAAAGGCTTGCATGCCTCCTCCCATGTGTCAGGCTCGGCGCAGGGTCCCAGTTGGAAGGCAGAATAGAGCATCCTCTTCTTTAACTCTTCAACTCGCTCCCCTGCCTCCTGTTAATGCATATTTTAGAACTAAAATACATGTTTTCGTTGTAGCTGTTTTTATGGAATCAAGCATTGCTTTCAAGCATTAATTTTTAACAAGATCGAGTTGATTGTTTTCCATTTCTCTGACAGAAGTTAAAATTTCGGTTCTCCAGGGGAGACCATAGGTATTTTCTTTCTTAAGGTTATGGTCCCTTGATGGTTAAAAAAACCAAACAAAACTTTTGTCACTGTTACTTTAAACATAATTTGTGCTTTTTTCTGATGAGAACAATTCTTTTTTCTCTTCTTGATTGTGCCTTAGAATCTGTTTTTTCAACAGAGACCTATATTACGCTTTTTTCTATTTGAATGTTATGTTCACATCAGCACTCCTCCTACAGTGCTCAAATCACTACTCTGATCATTCTGCAAATGATATAATACAATTATGAAATGTAAACATTGTAACACATCATAATAGTTATGTTTTGGATTTATAATAGCAGCTGTCTTCTGAACTTTTGCTATTTGCTAGGCACTGTGCTTAACCTTTTATATTCATCTCATTTAAAGGTAATGGTAATTCTGTAGTAGGTAATAGCATCCCTGTTTTATGGAGGAGAAATCTGAGGTTCAGTGAGATTAAGTAGTTTGCCTAAGTAGGAGTTGGAAGAGCTGGATTTGAACCTGAGTCTCTGACTTCAAAATTCATAAACTATTCATTGCTATGATCTCTGTTTTCCCATTGCCCTCAACTGTTAGCTGCTGGGTTTTGTTTGACAGCTGTATTGAGGTATGGTTGACATACAGTGACGTGTACCTACTTAAAATATAAAATTTGGCCCATTTTGACATGTCATACCTGGGAGACCATCCCCATAATCAAGATCATAAACTTGTCCCTCACCACCCGCCACTCCAGACGTGTCCTCGTGCCACTTCCTCCCATTCCTTCTCATCTCTGAGTAACCACTGGTCTGCTTCCACGGCAGGCTCATTTGCGTTTTTTAGAAGTTAACAAGATGGAATAATACAGTATGTGTTCATCCAGTATGTTTGAATTCTTTCACTTAGCACAATTGTTTTGAGGTGGTCCGATGATGTTGGGTTTATCCATACATAGTGACTTCTTGTCACTGACTGATACTCCACTGTATAAATATAGCAAAAATTGCTTATCATTCACCCGTGGATGGACATCTGGATGACTTCTAGACTGGGGCTGTTAGGAAGTGGCTGGGAACATCTGTGTCATAAACCTTCATATGGACGTATGCATTCATTTCTCTTGGATAAATACTGGAAATGTCAGTTAAGAAATTGACAAACTGTTTTGCCAAGTGGTGTGTTATTTTATATTGCCACCAGAGTGTATGAGAGTTCCAGTCACTTCCTATTCTCATCAGTGCCCGATATGGTCAGACTTTTACGTTTTGGCCATTCTAATAGGTATATAGCAGTGTAACATTGTGGTTTTAATTTACATACTTTGAGAATGTTGATCACTGGCTTGCATTTTTCTGACAAGAAATCTGCTATCTTTATTTTTGTCCTTATCTTAGTCGTCTGTAATAATGCTCCTTCCTTCTCACCTTCTTTAAGATTTTTCTCTTTGCCTTATTTAGACATTTCAGTCATGATGTTCTCTGCTGTGCTTTTCTTTTTGTTTCTTGTGCCTGGGGTTCATGGATTTGTGAGTTGATAATTTTCATCAAATCAGAAAAATTTTGACCATTATTTCTTTAGACATTTTTTCTGTGCTCCTGCCGCCCCTACCCTCCAAATTCCAAGACTCCAAATATATGTTTGTTAGGCCACTTGAAGTTCAGCTTCCTGACGTTGTGTTCATTTTTTTGAGTCACATTCATCAAACTCTATAGTGTCTAGTCTGTTGTTAATCATCTTCCAAGTCTATTTAACATCTAAATATTTGATCTAGCTTCCTGACGTCCTTATCTACTAATTCTAGTTTTGATTGGTTAGTTTTTTCCTCATTATGGTTCATATTTTCTTGCTTTTTTGTGTGTCTTGTAATTTTGGTTCAGTGCCAAACATTGTTGATTATTCGGTTTTGTATTCTTGTAAATATCCTTGAATGTTGTTCTGGGATGTTGTTAACTTAGAATCAGTTTGATCTCTTCAGGCCTTGTTTTTTGACTTTGCTGGGTGTGACCAAAGCAACATTAAACCTAAGGCTAATTTTTCTCACCGCTGAGGCAAAAGCGTTTGGGCATACACTATCTGAAACTCTTTGGTTATGAGTGTTTTCTCTTTTGTGGAAACAGACACCAGCACTAGCCCTGTGGGTCACTTATACTTGCACACTGGTCAGTTTTCAGATGGAGATATAGGAGGATACCTTTGGTGGGTATTGGTGTTCTGTCTCTATACCTCTTCAGTACTGTGCCCTGTGGATTTGAGCCACCTGTGACTTCCTGGCTTCCAACTGTGTGTTCATAAATCATGGAGACAATCTAGTTCCCCTCCATGATTCGGGGCCACCAGAGGGCACCCCTTGTGGTTTCCTGTCAGTCAGAGATGATTGTCCTTCATTGCCTCCTTGGTCCAGTGTCTCAGACTGTTCGTGTGTGTGTGTGTGTGTGTTTCACTGTTTTAGGATAATCTAGTATCTGAAATCTATTCTGAAGTAGAGTTTTTAAATTACTCAGATGCATTTGATTCAGTGCATCAAAATGATGAGGCCCCTGGCCCAGTACAGTACAGGGCTCTGGGGTCTGGGTAGAAGTCTGACTGGTGACCAGGACTGGAGGGTGGCCTGCCTCTGCCCTGTGTCAGCAGCGGTATCTGTATCCTCGGATCTACACCCAGGACTGCTTGGTCAGCTTGAAGATGGACTAGTTTACTTTTCTGGTTTCAGATTCATATTTATATGTTTTTGCTTAAACTTTTTAAGAATGTTCTACTCATATTTCTGCATATTTAAAAACTGTTTCTTTTGATGGAAGGTTGACTTTTTCTAATAAAGGATTGACAAGGTTGATTTTTGATGTGATTTAAAATTCAAATGCTCTTGCTATAATTTTAGGATCATTTGTCTGCCAGATTCATCAGTAACATAATATCTTTTTTTTTTTTTTTTTTTTTGAGTTGGAGTCTCACTTCATTGCCCAGGCTAGACTGCAGTGGCATGTTCACAGCCACCCCAGCGTTGACCTGTTAGTTCCAGGGATCCTTCCCTCTCAGCTTTCCAAGCAGCCAAAACTATAGGCACATGCTACCATACCCGGCTATTTATTTTATTTATTTATTGTGGAGATGAGGTCTCGCCAAGTTGCGTGGGCTGGTCTCGAACCTGTGGGCTCAGGCAATCCACTCGCCTCAGCCTCCCAAAATGCTGGGATTACAGGCCGAGCCACTGAGCCCGACCACCACTTAAAACTATTTTCAGCTCTTGGTAATTCTGATTTTTAATGTCTTTGTCCTTAATATAAAAGTAAACTGTACAGAGTATTAATATTTTGGAAGCTGTAGGAAAGCATAATGAAAAATAACTTTTAAAGTTAGTCTCACTCACTGATCTCACTAGTCACACTGTTGGTGGGAGTGTAAACTAGTACAGCCTCTGTGGAAAACAGTGTGACAATTCCAAAAGATCTAAAAATCGACCTTCCATACAACCCCCAAATCCCCCTACTGGGACTATACCTGGAAGAACTCAAATCACTCTATAAAAAAGATACCTGCACACGTATGTTTATCAAGCATTGTTCATAGTAGCGAGAACATGGAACCAACCGTGCTGCCCATTAAAAGAGGACTGGCTAAAAAAAAAAATGTGGTACATATACACAATGGAATATTATGCAGCTATAAAGAAGAACAAAATCATGAACTTCACAGCAACCTGGATGGACTTAGAGTCTATAATACTGAGTGATCTTTCACAGAAACAAAGAAATGAGTATCACATATTCTCACTCATAAGTGGACCTTGAACAATTATCATAATACTATAAGAAAACGATTGGCAATAGCGGAAAACTGCCCGGGGGGGTGGGGAAGTGGGATTGGCAGTAGTGGGAATCTGCCTGGGGAAGCGGGGGCACACCTCATCAGCAAGGGAACCTGCATATTGAACATTTGTATACCTAACCCTGAATTGTACCCCACATCCTTAAAATAAAATAAAAAAATTAAAAGGGGAAAAAAGCCAGAAAAAAAAATTGGTCTCATGTCCTGAGATAACTGTTGTTAGTAACCTGGTGGATTTCCTCTAGAGGCATATATTTTATTCAGACCATTTCCCCTGCTTTCTGTTTCAGTGGAAGACATATGACCCTGCGTTTTCCCAGTTGGAAATTTGGTTCCGATTCGTCTTTGTGGTGCTCACCTTCATTGTCACCGTGAGTAATGCTTGTCTGACATACTATGACGGAAGTCCCCTCCAGGACTGAGCTAGTTCATGCTGTTTGATCTCCAGAGGGCAGGTCACATGGAGATCTGGCCAGATTCTGAGTCTCTCTTGAGTTGACAGGTCCTCCGGTAGGCTGTCGTGAGAGTGCTGAACATGCAGTGTGGCTGCTGAGAGCATCAGTGAGGATTCCTGTGTGGTGTGATCATCATTACACATCACTGACCTTTTTTTTTTTTTTTTGAGTTAGAGTCTCACTCCCTCACCCAGGCTGGAGTGTGCAATGGCACACTTATGGCCACCCTGAACGTCAACCTCCTGGGCTCCAGAGATCCTTCCACCTCAGCCTTCCAAGTAGCCAGAACTATAGCCATGCACTACCACACCTGGCTAATTTTTTTATTTATTGTAGAGACAAGGTCTCGCCAAGTTGCCCGGGTTGGTCTCGAACCTGCAGGCTCAGGCAATCTACTTGCCTCGACCTCCCAAAGTGCTGGGATTATAGGCTGAGCCACCGAACCTGGCCACACATCACTGACTTAAGTGAATTTTTATCATTAGACATTGAAAATGCCATTTAACCTGTATGGAAGGAATTCTGCCTTATCTGAATGACTTTCTTTGGGTGCAAATACAGCACACTTTTGGGTTTTTATATTTGAAAGATTATAAAATACCGTACCTTTCAGTCTTTGGGCTTTTTCAGGAAGAAGGCCAAAGAGAAGTCATTTTGGAAATGCAGGCTTTGGGCTCATTTGGGAGCTGAGGTTTGTGTCCTCAAGCCAACAGCAACCTTGGGGAGCCCCCAGAAATTCAGTCTGAAGATGAGAATTGATAACTGGAATGACAAGAGGGTGCTTCCTTTAGTGGCTTACTGCTGTCTGAAGGATGGCATTCTGCCCCCATCAGCTGCTTGTTCCAATGCTGGCAGGGAGGGTATGACATTTAGGAGATGTGGCCACTTCATTTGTCACCCAAAAAGCACTCAGTACTTTGCAGACTAACCTTACACAGGACACAAGTGTGTGCTAGACAGTCGGGGATGCTCTGCTGGAGGGCGAGCACGGGCACTGGCTGCGCAGTGAGCTGGAGGTTGCAGCACTTGGGCCAAGCCCAGGGCCTCAGGGAGCAGAAAGCTGGTGTTTGTGTCCAGGCAGAAATTCTTGTTCTTGGAGACTCTGGTGCCTGCGATTGTGCTGCCACACTCTGGGTCCCAAAGAGCTGGTACTCAAGGACCTAAGGGTGTTCTTTAAAAAGAGGCCTGAGCCTTATCAGATAACTTGGACTGGGGAAAGTGGCCCATGAGCCCAGAAATCCAGATTGCCTAGAAAATTCCTGGCTTATGTCAGAAAACAGAAAAACAAACAAACAAAACCCGGGCCTCAGAAATCACAAGAGGTAGAATGTCTTAAAGCAGTTTAAGGGAACTTCTGTGAGCATAACACACCTTCCTCGGGGGGTGTTTGACAACATGCTTATCCTCTGACTGAGTTGATGAGCCACGTTCTGGTGGCGCCTCCTTAGTAGTTGGCGCCGTGTGAGAGCTACACTGTGGAAACATGTGGCTCCTGTGACACCTGCAGATGTGGCCTGTGCCCGGTGGGTCCTCCCGTGTGCAGGCTGCCTGGGGGACAGGCCCGATGGAAGTAGCCCAGGTGGAGGTGAGAGGGTGGTGCCCTTTCCCTTTGCAGGGGGCTTATGGCCTCTCCTCCTGCCCCCGTGAGGAGAGCCTGGGACCCATCTTCCCTGTGGCCGCTCTGCAACAGGCAGCCGTCTTGTCTGGGTTGTCACTGATGGCCTCTGGGACCACAGAGGACAATTCAGCCAGGGCATAGCCCCACGGATCCCAGCGGGGTCCCAGACTGTTGGGTGGGAAGACTGCCCGGTGTGGAGGGAGACACAGGCAAGGCGGTAACTGAGGCCCTTGGTTTGCAGTGCCTCTTTGCACATTCGCTCCGGAAGTTCTCCATGCGAGACTGGGGCATCGAACAGAGGTGGATGTCTGTGCTGCTGCCGCTGCTGCTGCTTTACAATGGTAGGTGCCACTTTCTTCCGGAGCATTCCCCTTTAAAATGTAAAGCTAGAAGGCATCTTGGAGGTGGCCCAGGCCCAGAGTCCTCAGAAGAGCCCGTGGGGAGCCCCAGAAGGAGTGTGTAGCAGTGCCCCAGGAGCCGTGTTTTACCAAGCCGGGGCAGATGCCTGCATCTCTGACAAACAGGCGGCTGTTGGGTAGTTAAAACTTGGCCGTGCTACAGACACAGCAGTCCTGGAACTTGGCTGAGGTGGCCAGGCGCGGCTGGCTGTTCCTCTTTCCCTGCTCCAAAAGCTGTGCTCGGATCTCCCGGGCCTGCAGGAGGAGCTGATGGCAGGGGCATACGGTGCTCTGTTGCCATCAGTGGGACAATCTGCTCGTTGACGTTCAGGTGTTTTGAGAAACAAAATAGCCTTTGCTCACTACCTTTCCTTCAGCTCCAACCAGGGACAAGCCGACCATGAGTTCTGACCTCACAGAGGCTGGGGTCTCCCTGCTGGAGATCCCGTGTTCCTCACTCCCTCTCTGCCCTCTTTGTGTTCCAGACCCGTTCTTCCCTCTCTCCTTCCTGGTGAACAGCTGGCTCCCCGGGATGCTGGATGACCTCTTTCAGTCTCTGTTCCTGTGTGCCCTGCTGCTCTTCTGGCTGTGTGTGTACCACGGGATCCGCGTCCAGGTGAGCCATGGCCCAGGGATATAGGAGACCTGGTCTCCCTTCCAGCGCTGATGGCAGTAGTCCTTAAAGGTGAATTTCCCTGGGAAAACCTGTTGCCAGGCCCTTTCTCAATGGAAGAGTGTGCGTTGTGTAGAAATGATTTGGGTGTCTGTGATCTTGGTAGAGTTACTAGCTTGGCTTTCTTTATTTCTTACTCTCTTTTTTGCTTTTAGGGAGAAAGGAAGTGTTTAACTTTTTATTTGCCTAAATTCTTCATTGTTGGACTGTTGTGGTTGGCTTCTGTCACGCTAGGAATATGGCAGACGTGAGTAATTCTATTATGTATGAAACTCCAGTCATGAAAGCATTTGACAAAGGTGGAAAGCCCCAGAGTCTAACTGTATTTTGTAAACTCACCAAAAAGGAGTCATCTCTCAGTGTTTCAAACTTGGTAGTACAGCAGACCCCTCTTATCTTCAGGGGAGATGTTGCAAGACTCCAAGTGGATGCCTGAAATCTCAGATAGTACCCAACCCTATGTGTACCTGTATGTGTGTCCTAAATACACCTATACTATGCTTTTCCCTGTACATGCATATCTGCGATAACATTTAATTTACACATTAGTCACTGTTAGAGATTAGCAGCAGTAACTGACAACAAAATAGAAGAACTGTAACAACATACTGTCGTAAGAGTCATATGACTGTGCTGTCTCTCTGAAAATATCGTGTACACTGTACTCACTCCCTTCTTGTGAGGATGTGAGGTGATGAAGTCCCTACATGATGAGACAGAGCGAGGGGGTTGGTGTAGACAGTGTGACATAGCATCAGGTTACTGCTGACCTTCCAATGACATGTCAGAAGGAGGTTCATCTGCTTGGGGTGATCCTGGGTCTTCCAGTCATGGCCTTGTCAATAGATGTCAGGAGCAGACGACATCGGTGACTAATGGGCGGGTGGCATCTGCAGTGTGGACACACAGGACACAGGGATGCTACCCGTTCCTGGCAGAACAGTGGATTTTTGTCACACTACTCAGAAAAGCATACAATTTAAAACTATGAAATGCTTACTGCTGGGATTTTCCATTTAATGTTTTCTGACTGCAATTGACCACGCATAACTGAAACTGTGGAAAGCAAAACTGCAGATAAGGGCTGTTGGTTGTAAGACCTGAGCTGAGGAGTTCTTTCTTGCTGAGTGGCTTGTTGGGAATCTTCGGTTCCAGCAATCTTAGATGGAGAATGAAAAAGACCGTGTGGTTGTCAATTTCGATTTCGACCGACTACGTCGGTGCCTCTTTCTTTAGAGAAACCAGACTGCACCATAGGAATGCTGCTCAGGTAGGCTCCCGGCTCTCTGCTTCCACCAGATGCCTTGATTTCCTCTTCTGCTGCATCTTTACACTTCCAAGTCCTTATGCCAGCTCCCAGCATCGCTCTTCATTAGCGTTTCTGTCCTGTAAGTTAGTACCACAGCCAGAGCCTAGCACGAGAGCAGCCTGGTTCACCAGATAGGACTCACCACGGAACAGTTTCCTTTCTGGGGTGACTAGGAACCCAGCTTACCCGCCACAATGACCCAAGTGGCGATAGGACGTCTCTGCCATCTGCTCCAGTTCCCTGCCTGATTCCCTGTCATCTTAGCAACCCATTTTCATTTTGAAAGTGGAAGTTTATATTTACTTGTATTTTTCTGTGCACTCATCTATTCACAGTGCCCATGTGTGCCATTAAAAAGGTGACAGGGAAATGAGTACTGCAAATTAGTAGGGATTCATGTAATTGCAAAATACTGCAACTTGACATTCCGAGTGAATGTGGACAGTTAGTAATGTACATTTTTTCAGTGTGGAATATGAAATTCAAGATGTCTCATAAATATAGGATTGCTTTTTAAAAATCCTTCACTGTTGGTAGCAAGTGATTTTTGTTAATAAATAGAAAAAACGAAAGGTCAAATAAGAAAAAATGTAAAATAAAAAGCAAAGGAAGTTATTAATCTATGATGTGTTTTTAATGTCCATTTTTAGGGTTAATGAATTACATGATCCAATGTACCAGTATCGAGTTGACACCGGAAATTTTCAGGTATAGATTATGAATGAAGCCTCAGGATTTTTTTTTATGCTGTTTTATAAAATTACTGTATCTTATAACTTAAATTGGGCTGTTGACATGAGCTTGCTGACTGACTATTTGGGAACGAATACAGAAAGTTCAAGGGTGGAGTATTTAGGAAGAAATGTGTGAGTAATATGGAAAAGAAGAAAACATCTGTAAAATGATGTTTTCACTTCTGGTCTTTGGTTTGTGACTGACACAGGGGCGGCCCCTAGAAGGATGCAGCCTGAGCCCCGACCCTGCATTCTCTTTGGTGGCTGCTCCCTTTCCAGTCAGGTATCAGGAGAGCCAGCCACAAGGCTCAGAACAGGTACCATGACCTTTTTTTGCTCCTGAGGGAGACACGAGACAGCAGAGACTTTCTGGGTGCTGAAAACGCTGATCTAGCCCGATCCCTTTATTTTATAGATGAGAAAAGAAGGCCTAGACTAAAGTCAGGTTCTTTCAAGGCAGCAACAGAACCCAGACCCTGATGTACAGTCCAGGGCTCTGTGCCTTGGGCTTGAGGGGAATTCTGGCACTGAGAGGACAGGAAGGGGCTGGGAGGACAGAATGGAGCAGGAGCCTTATGGAGAGGTGCTGTAAACTTCCACCCGCGGGCTCTGGGAGTAGTGGGCGTTGTCGCCACCAGCCTAAGCCTTGTTACAGCCTGGTGGCCTGGCCTCCCATCACAGCTTCAGAAGAAGGTTTGGGTTTCCTGGAACAAAGCCACAGAATGATGTACCTTCAGACCTGAGGTCTTCTAGAACATCTAATTCAGCCCCTTCATTTCAAAGATAAGAAAACTGGGGAGAGGTAGATAGTGGCCATCACAGTCTGTGGGCAGCTGCTGAGCTCCAGACCCCATGCTGGGAGTGTGTCATGTGGAGAAGTTTGCGCTCTTGCTCATCTGATTCACAAGGGCCGGGGGTGTCATCTTGGGTGAACAGCCTGTGCTCCCTGCAAGGGACTGAGGGCAGTCGGATGGAAGCCATTGTTTGCTTCCTAGAGAGGACTTTAGGGCTGAAGTCCTTCTGAAAATGTTTGACTTTTCTGCCTGTGGTGGCAAGGGCCTGTTCCTAAAGTGCCCCCATGCTCATTTCCAGGGAATGAAGATCTTCTTCATGGTGGTGGCAGCTGTGTACATTTTGTACCTTTTGTTCTTGATAGTGCGGGCATGTTCTGAGCTCCGTCACATGCCTTATGTGGGTAAGTACCCCTTCTGGAATTGTCATTTTGGGAGGCTTGGGAGGGACTTTGCTACGGTGGAAGAATGGCTGGAGTATCCTAAGCCAGGAGTCCTCCCTGAGGGGCCAAGGCTGGGGACCAGTGCATTTGGTCTCTGGGAGCCATGATAGGCCTAAATTGGTACCAGGGCCATCGGCAGCAAGTGGCTAGCAGAGTGGCCTGGGTCTCCCGGAACCTCACCTTACAGAGGAGCTGGTTAGGCTGTTCTCTTGGTCCTGAGTTGGGGCGAGTTTCCTGACCTCACAGGATCCTTTCTCTGCTCTGTCCCAGCTGAGGGATGGTGGCCGTGGCCTCCGTGGACACCACCCCGGCCTTGGGGTGGGGGGCGACATTCCTTCTCGGCTGCAGGTGAAACAGGCTCTGAGAGCAGAGGGAGGAGGGGCTGCCCAGAGAGCTTGGCTTCATTTTTATTTGCAAGATCTCTGAGAGGAGAAAGGAATTTGCTTCCAGGTTGCTTAAGAATTTTCTTTATTTTTCAGATCTCAGGTTAAAATTTTTGACTGCATTGACTTTTGTGGTGCTTGTCATTAGGTAAGAAGACTTACATTTCTTGAAAGAAGCAATACTGAATTTTTATTTTACTGTCATGAATATCTGTTCTCTCCTTTAGTGCAGTGGATTCCAGGGCCTTCTAGCCCATCACGTTCATTAACTCAGAGGGCCTCCCACCCAGGGGTACTGAGCACGTGCCTTGGCCCTGTGAGCATGTGATTTTGTTGTGAATGTCCCAGGGAGTGGAGAACATTACCGAGAGCACTTGGCCTGCACTGGGGGGTTCCCTACTTGTTGTGACACCTCCCATGTGTTGTGCACAGTCACCATGTTGGAGAATCCGATCACTGTGAGGTGTACCTGAGGGCCTTGGGACTTTGGGGTCCTCTTGTTGCTCCCAGGATGGGACTCTAAGCCTGAGTTAGTGCAGCCAGTGTTGCTACAGCCCACTCCACTGGCGCCATGGAGGAGGCGTGGGGCGAGGAGGGCTCGATTCTGTTCCTGGGAGGAAGGCCATGCAGAGGTCTTCCCAGAGACAGCCCAGGCCCCTCTGGGGACTGTTGCTGGCACCAGCTGGTTGGAAGAAGAGCTGAACGGACCCAGGAAGTTGTTTTGTTTTGTTTTTTTTAATAAATTCCGGATAATTATTTGGTTGTTTCTAGTTTGTCTCTTTCTCCTAAAATCAAAATTCAGAGAGAACAAAATGTAATTTTCCACATTTCTTTTTTGGTTGGTTGGATGACAAGTAAGTGGCTGCCATCCCTTCGCCTTGATGGGAACCACATGGGGCCTTTGGGAAGCTGGGCCTTGGCCGCGCTTCCCAGGTTGGCTCTGGGGTCCCGCCTAGGGGAGGGCGAGGACTCCCGTAGGCATCCGAGTCCTTCACCCCTGAGTGTGTGAGCTCAGCTTGGACTTACACATGAGCTTGAATTTCATTCAGCATCTAAATTCATGGAGAATAGGAGTGCATATGTGTCATGGACATTACTTATTTACCGTCTTCGGTGCGTGATGCACTCAGTATCTTTCATTTATCATACATACTGTCTCTCTCTAACACACACACACACACACACACACACACACACACACACACACACACACGCACATTGTCACTCTCCACACACACCACACACCCTTACACTCACACACACATACACACACACATCCTATTACTCTCACCCTTATTCTCACACAACCTCACTCATACACATATTCTCAACTTCACTCTCACTCACCCTCACACACACATACTCAAATTCTCACTCTCCACACATACCCTCACACATATACCCTCTCACACACCCTTTCATCCTCACTCTCACATACCCTCACACACACACACTGTCACCCTCAAACTACCCAGTTCACAGATGGGAACTACTCTCTACTCACGGTGACCTCTGTAGCGCCTATCTTAGAAGGTGTCATGCTTTTGTGATCTTTCTCCATGTGGTTTCAAGGGAATTTATTTGTTTGTTTCCTGAGTGCCCACATTGGCAGGCAGGTTCCTTCTCTTATGGCGTTTATATTCCAGCATAGGAAGACAGGTGACAGACAAAGCCTATGTGTCATCATGAAAACAAAAAGGGACATGTGCAGGGCAGGAGGGCAGTGGCTGCTTTAGTGGGTAGGTGGAGGGCATGTCTCTGGGTGACATTTGGCTGCATACCTAAGGAGGAACCCTGGAAAGCTGTGCAGTGGCCCCTCCAGCAGGCTGGCATTCCGGGGGAGTGACACTAGTGGTGCATCAGGGGACACTAGTATCCCTGGAGGCAGGTGTGGCTGGGGCTGGTGGGAGGTCACAGTGGACTCCCAAGCCACCCGAGGCGTCTGGGTTTCATCCTCAGTGATGGGAGAACTCTGGAGGGCTTTCAGCTGGGAGGGGAAGGGATCTCATTCACATCTTTGTTAAACAGTCTGTCTGGTGAGAGCGGCACAGGGAAGGGGAGGTGTGGGGAGCAGGCCAGGAACTGGGTTATCCAAGTCATTCCTGGTTGTCAACGTCGGCGGGTGGGAGTCTGAAGCACAGGCCTGCTGCGTTCCCTTTTCTCAAAGTGCGAGTCACTATGCCAAGGAGGGAGATGAGACTCAGTGAGCACAGCACCCTCCCTCAGGGAGGTGGTCTTGAAAGGGGTGAGAGCTGGGGGGGGGAGTGTGCCAGGGGGCGCTTCAAGGCTCCAACTGCAAAGAGTGACAGGATCTATGCCAGGATCAGTCCTGTCCCTGCAGCTGGCTGGTGGTTTAGCCCTCCTAGATCTGACACCTGGAAACCAGAGGCAGAGGGTTCTGTGTGTGCACGTGCGTGTGCGTGCGCCGAAGTGTCCATGCAGAAATAACAGTTAATAGGCTGTCAGTATTTATGGGATGAATATAACAAATCCTGTAACTAGTGCCATTTCTTTGTGTATGTTTACATATTGTCTCCGCCCATCTTTTTTCCAGCATTGTCATCCTTTATTTAAGGTTTGGAGCACAAGTATTACAAGACAACTTTGTAGCTGAACTGTCAACTCATTATCAGAATTATATCCTTTTAACGGAAGTCCTGGGTGGCAGGAGCGCCTTTGTCTTGCGGGTCCACATCTTAGGTTTGCAACGCTTCACACCCCGTCTCCAGAGGCCTCACTGCCGAGAGGCATCTCGTGCTGTCTTGTGTGGCCCTATGTCAGCCCAGGAAAGGGTGGCCTTGTCACTCCTCTGGAGGCAGGAGGCTCAGACACAGCAGAGTTAAGCAGTTCCTCAAAGTCAGTTACCCGGTATCAGAGCCTGATCTGCCCTGGGAGGCCAGCGCTCCAGAGCCATGTCCACACCACATTCTTCCATGCAGGTTCTTGCAGTGTGGTCTCGATTTCACACCTCGGGTGGGTCGGGAGTCGCCAGCTACTCTCCAAGTGCTGAGGAGTGGCCAAAGGGCTGATCTGAACGTCCGCTGTCCCCAGAGGCATCTTTCCCCATCACCCAGATATATCCAGATATAGGTTTTGTTTTGAGTCGGGGTCTCACTCTGTCAACCAGGCTGGAGTGCAGTGGCACAATCGTGGCTCACTCCAGCCTTGACCTCCTGGGTGCGGGTGTTCCTTCTGTCTCAGCTTCCTGAGGAGCTGGGGCTATGGGTGTACACTACCACACCCAACTTATGTTTTGATTTTTTTTTTGTAGAGACGGGGTCTCGCTATGTTGTCCAGGCTGGTCTCCAACTCCCGGGCTCAAGCAGTCTTCCCACCTTAGCCTCCTGAAGTGCTGGAATTACAAGTGTGGACCACCACACCCAGGCTCAGATATAGTTTCTACAGGCCGTGACAACTGTAGCAGGTTGAGCTTGTGTGTAGGGCTCGTACAATACTAGAAAGGACCCTTCTGTTCTCACTGTGCCGGGGCCTGTCGAGCAGGACTGTTGCCGGAGTGCCTCAACCTTTAATCCTTTAAATCTCGGGTTCTTGTCTTGGGAATTGTCACATCCTTAGAATTAATGCACAGTTTTTCCATTTTTTTGACAGAATTTCACACTGAGATTTTACCAGATTTGTAAAGGGATGTATAATCCAGAAAAGGTTAAGAACGACTAGTTTGAGAATTGGATTCCAATTCTTTATTTCATTATTTTTCCCCAGGGCCTTCCTGCCCTTTGCGTACAACTGTATCCCTTCTGGCCCTGTCCTCAGTGCCGGTGAGAGGGGGCCTCAGATGGCTTTGTGGACCTTGGTGCCCACTGGCAGAAGGGGGCACAGTCCACCTATTATTTACTGTGACCTTGAAGGGCATTGTGACCTCTAGCTGTGGGCTTGAAGTATGGCTTCCTGATGCCTGGGTTATGGACCCCCAGATACCACTTGGTGCTCAGCATGGGACAGGGCTGCTGGTGGCTGGGAGGAGCGGTCGGCAGGGAGTCAGAGCCACTGACTGATCTGGTCCCTTCCCTTGACTGGCGCCACCAGCCGAGTTCTTGTCTTTCTACGGCTTGTTGAACTTCTATCTCTACACCTTGGCCTTTGTATATTCTCCATCAAAGAATGCTCTGTATGGTAAGCTGCCCAGATCTGGGCTGTGAGCAGGTAGCTGGCACAGAGATCTGTGTCCTTTCAGGACCCACTCACAGGTTTCCATTCACGTGGGCACCATGGTTCCCAGTGCCTTCCCTTTTGGCAGAGAGGCGAGGCAAGTGTGAGTGTTCAGCTCTCAGTTCGGCGTACACGAACCTGTGTTCTGTCATGACAGCGCACAGTGACACATTGATATTGTTAGTGTGTCCCACAACAGCCATGTGTCCGTCGGCCATATGAAGTGAATTGTGTTGAATATAGTCCCTGACTTAAAAGGGACTACCCATCAAAAGTTGAAACTGGGCGACAGAGTGAGACTCCAACTTAAAAAACAACCCAAAACAAAACAATCCTCTTGCACAAGGAATGAAAAGGTGGGGAACTCCTGGAACCTGGGCTGTCCCACCCGACATTTTATACTGGGTGCTCAGCCTTTCAGAGCTCCCTCAATAGCCTCCCTTGGCTTTATGGTAACTTTATTATGGTAAAGGCACAATTACGCCCATTTTGACAGATGAAGACATTTAGAAGTGGCATGCTGCAGGTTCAAGGACAGGGAAGGGCACGTCCACGTCTCCTGAGCCTGTTTTGTGTCCCTCCTCCTGCGTGCCTGTCCCTTCCCTTCTTGCTCGGCTTCACAGGCTTCACAGCCTCCCCCCTGGGCTGACCATATGAACCCTATCTTACAGATGAGCAGACAGCCTGAGATGGTTTGCTCAGGTTCACACAGGTCATGGTAGTCTGGAGTCTGACTTTCTGACTCCTGTCCTTTCTCCAGGAAAGGACATCCTGCCTCGAGGCTCGTAACATAAATTGCTTGAGATAAAGATGCTTTTGTTGGTTTTCAGAGTCCCAGCTGAAAGACAACCCTGCATTTTCCATGCTGAATGATTCTGATGATGACGTGATTTATGGGTAAGTCACCATCTCTGTAGAAGGCTGCTCGCCATGTGAGCAGGTTATTATTCTAAAATTATTTTGAGGGTGTTAGGACATTTACCTGGGAGTGCCATGCCATTCTGTGGTTTTCTGGTTCCATATTCTTCGGACTTAGACTTATTGCATTCCCTTTTGCTGAATACCTGCAGAGTGGGCGGCCTGAGGGAACACAGTTCTCTCTGGACTGGTGGGCCCAGGTAACTTGGGTGGGGGTGAGCAGTATCCATTGGTGATGGAAAATTGAGAGGGGAAGCTTTGAAAAGAGTTCCTGCTGGAATGGTGTTTTGGTGTGAAAGAAAAGAATACATAAGAGCTGCCCAAGGCCCAGTGGTATCAAAGGTCTCTTTCATAACAGGAGTGACTATGAAGAAATGCCTCTGCAGAACGGCCAAGCCATTCGGGCCAAGTACAAGGAGGAGTCTGATAGCGACTGAGCTCTCGGCAGGTGGTGGGCTGGAAGGGAGCCCGGACGTTTTCCTTCAGTGACCATTTTCTAACCTTCCCAGTTCCTGCTTCTGTTCAGACTTTTCTTATAATCCCCTTATTTGTTTACATATCTTTAAAAGGAAAACCAAAACTGAGGGCAAATTTAAACAGAGGGCAAATTTACTGTCAGGGTGGCTACATTGATTTGGGAAGGGAGGCACTGATAAAAAGTTGAAATCCCCAAACCCTTTTTACAGAGATTTCACATGAGCAATATTGCATGTTTTCAGTGGTGAGGAGGAAGTCACCGCTGTTTTAGTCAAGTGAATTATGAACTTTAAAAAAAAAAATCGCTAATTCCAAGTTCATGGGCAGCCCTGCAACTAGGCCCACAGCACAGCAGCATGACTCTTCTTTCTTCCTATTGCCTTTCCCCATGGAACTGGTTTATTTACTTTTTTTGACCTTTTAATCTCAAAGAGCAGCATGTTCCTGTGCTGCTCAGAACAGTCCTTCCTCATGACGTGGCCAGTGCCCTGGGTGGCCGAGTGTCGAGGCAATCGGGGATTTACATTGATTGCATTTTGTGGAACATGTAAGTGACAACTCAGCAGGGGAATGGTGGATGCCAGATTCCAGCCCTTCACCGCCACCAAAGCACAGAGCAGTGTTGTGGAGTTCTGAGGGGGCTAGCTAAGTTAAGTAAGGAAAGTCTGAGATAAAGTCATGAGTTACCAGCTCCTGTGGAGGAAGCTTCTGTTGCCGTGACATACATATGTGACTATGAATGGGTTTCCTTGAGCTTGGGGTGGGCAGGCAGGGAACCGCTGTCATTCCGAGACAGCAGTCTGCAACTCTGTTGAATATGAGACCCCATGAGCTTTTTTTTTTTTAATGAAGGCTAAATGAATGATATAGATTCCTTACTGCCAAAAATTTTTTAATTTCACACTTAGAAACTAGATGAAAAGAAAGTACAATGGTTTATGGAAAAACATTTTAGGTAGGAGGAAACTTGCTTGGAAGTTGCTCCCTGTTCTCTGTGAATCACACAACGGTCAGGTCAGCGAATGAACTGCTCTGTGGCACTGCTGTATGTGGTACCGTTGAAGGACCTGGACGGTTCCCAGTTTCTTTTAGGCAAGGACTCAGTATGAAGGCTGGGTTAGATGTCTCCTTTGCTTTTTCCCTTGACGGGCACCGTAACATCTCTATTCACATATGGTAACTGGAGCCACCCTGACTCATGCTGTCTTGGCAAATGGAGGTCCGGAAGGGGACAGTCCACTCTGCAGGCAGCCCCTCAATTTGTCTATGCATTGACTCCCAGGTGACCTCTCAGAGGTGCCGGTTATCATCCACCTTAGGTAGGCTGGGACCTCAGAGGTGTTCATGAGAGACTATTTGTTATGACTTCAGATCTTTCTAATTTAAACTTTAATGATAATGTACTTTTAATATGGATTCCATTCACATTTGTTTCAAAGACCTTGTAAATATGAATGTTTGAGTGAAGACAACTATTATTGCAAGGGTAATTCAAGTTTACATGATTTTTACATTTGCAATCATGTGATGACTTTGATTCTGTATACTCAGAGAAACTAAAAACAGTTTCTGTTACAAATTTTACAACTTCTAATAAGACTACTATAAATAATTTTATGTAAATTGATGAAGACTTTACTTGTGCTTATTAACATATTCTGATATCATTTAATCATTATAAAATAATTGTCCATGATTTGGAATGCTGTTATTTATCAGTAAATGTAAAATACTCAAGGCATTTAGCCATACACACATCAGAGCTTTTTTAAACGTCTTTGTCCTGTAGTGTAATTATAAGCTGATGAGTAGTATCTCCATACATTGATTCTTCATGGCATCAAGGAAATGAAAAATATGGAATTATTTACTTTTTGTAACTAAGTTGGCAACAAAAAAATTACAAAGTACTTAAGGGAAAATGGTTCTTTATTAAATCATGCGTTTTTCAGTTTCTCTTCCCTAATGTATCATAAATATCAACATATTGCCTATTCCATGTAAAAATTTGCTTCAAGTATATGTAGCATTTAGCCTGTCAAATATGTGCCATGGATGTTAGGTTAAAACACTAAAGTCTGCCAGAAATGTTTGATGGTAGCAAGAAAATTGCTTTTCTTCAAGGGTATTTAAGTTTTACAAACTTAAATTATAAATTCAAAGGGCTGACTTCAGTTCTTTCATGGTAATGGTTTGAATAACATCATCTTTGGGAATTTTTTTTATACTGGTCCAGTCTAGGGGAACCTAGAAGGTGACCAGAGGTATTTGTTTTCCTAGGAAGAGCTTATCCGTGTGGATAATAGATCCGCTTGATTTATTATTAAATCATTACAGCAGTGAAGTGGTGCCATTCTCTCTCTTAAGCCCTATTAGAAAGGCCAGGGAAAGGGATACAGGAAACATACTCAAGGTTCCTAAGTTGTTACTGTACATAATTACAGATTGCAATACAAGCTTAGATACAGTATGTAAATCCAACTCACTAAATGAGCAGGTTTCGAGACAAGTGTCACCAGCCTCAAGTGTTTTGTGAACAATTCACTGAAGGTAGTTACTGTTAAATAGGTTCCAATGTGGTGACTTGTTCCTGAATGCTTTTCACAGAAAAAAACACAGACCCTATCAAAGGGATAATTAAAAGGGATGTTTCTAGAACACTTAGTAAAAACTAGACTTAAAATACTAAAGTGTATTTGTATATTTTGAGGGTTAGAAACCAGTTGCCTTAGAAGTTAGACTTTTGAACAAAAAGATACATGTTTTCCCCAGGCAAAAGGGAAGTTGTGTTTGTAACATATTGTAATGCTGTTTATCTTGATTTGACATTTGATATGTGCTGGTAACTATAACACCATACTATGAAACAACAGGAAGATTTTCTGCTATTGAAAACTGCCTTTTTACAAAAAAGACTGTAAATATGTATAAACTAAAACAATACTAAACTTTAAGCTCAGAAGGCAAGATAGAGTTGTGTTCAGGTGTGGAACTGCCAGTGGAGCACAGAGTCACCCCGCCACAGAACGGTCGCTGAAATCAATCAGGCAAAGGTGAATACATGTTTACTAATGGCAGCTCATGTTTTTGGAATGGCTTCATCCTGACATACCTTTCAGGTAAATGTTAATAAATTTGTAATATTCAATTCTTATACGTGTCTTGATTTGTCTGCTCTTTGCGTGTGGAGTTAGTTTGGCCTTTCAGACCTGAGTGTTTCCATAAAGGGGCTTCAAAGGTGAGAGCAGGGCTTTTTCATGCTGCCATGTCTCACTCGGCCCAGGGAGAAGCATTGAAGGTGATCACAGCCTGGGGCTTGGGCCCACCTCCTGACTTACTTGGATATGTGACGTTAAGCCAATCTAGCAACCTTCAAACCTATCTTCTGACTTTTTAATAACTGCAAGTTGTTGTGGATACAAAATGAATGACTATGAATCAGTTTTGTAAGCTGTAAAGTACTGGAACAATTTGTGATTGCTACAGAGAACATGGGCTTAAAAGTTGTGGTGTTACAGCTTTGGGCCAAGCGTGTGAATGAGAGCTCTCAGGCTTGCCCACCTCCCCTTGTAACCTCTAGAAGCAGAGACTTCGGAAAGAGGGTGTGACACTGGAGGGGAATCTAACCAGAACTCCGTGGAGCTGTTGGAGTCCTGTCCCCAGGTGAATGAGTCCCTCATCATGGAGAGGATAAGGGCAACTTTTCTTTTTTTAGCTTTACAGATTCTGAAGCCACTAAATAAATATGAAGAACTTATTTGTGAGACTCTGAAGAACACAACAGACTTTAAATTTGAATAATTTATTCTAACAAAAGTATAAAGTATGGAAAATTAGTGTATTTGAGTCATTTCAGAGTAGAGCAAGATTCACACTAGCAGATTTCAGTGTGTAGCACCGCTGAAAAGAAATATTCAGAGTTAAGACAAGTGGCGATACAGGCTCCAGACTACCTATGGTGAATCACTCATGACTTACAGGGTACAGTTCCTATAACAGGGCAGTTGTTTGGTTTTTCCCTCTACATTTGGAGAGCGCCACAAAACACATACTAACAAGAACGAGAAAGGTGTTCACTGACTTCCCGGTTGGTGACTAGAAGATGAACTGAAAACATTGAACAAAAGGCAAAGTCACAGGCTAGAGCATCAGATGGACAGGCCAAAAGTGCTGACGATGCAGTACATGGTCTTGTTCTCCCATCGCACGGTGCAGCTCCCTGGGGGGGAAGACATCATGTAAAACAAGGAAAGCAGGGAGACCTGATACCCCAGTGTCACACACCAAGGCCAGTACTCAAGTGCCCACTTCTGCATGGCAGACAAAGAAGGTTGGCAAAGGCTCTGATAAAACGTTTTAAGGCCGGGTACAGTGGCTCACACCTGTAATCCCAGCACTTTGGGAGGCTGAAGTGAGAGGACTGACTGAGCCCATGGGTTCAAGACCAGCCTGGGCAACTTGGCGAGACCTCGTCACTACAATAAATAAAAAAAAAAAATTAGCTGGGTGTGGTGGCATGCACCTGTAATCCCAGCTACTCAGAGACTGAGGCCGAAGGATCACCTGAGCCCAATAGGTCAAGGCTGTGATGGCCATGATCGTGCCAATGCACTCCAGCCTGGGCAACAAAATGAGACTCAGACTCAAGAAATAAATAAATATAATTTTTTAAAAATAAGCTTTAACAGCTGACTGTAATAAACATGCATTCAAAGACATGAAGCACCCAAGCACATATTTCATAAAAACTTGCTTTTAAATAAATAGCATGGGCCAAGAAGAAATTTGAAAACTTTCAGGAAAAGCCCACATGACAAATGGCACACACGATGGAAAGCCTACCATCAGAAGTGCTGTCCCAGAAGCAGGAACTCGCTGTGTGTAATCCAGCTCCATTCTTCTGCATGATTACACAGGTCACTTCAAGTAAAACAAACTTTTATTAGAAAAACCTACTTGGCAGCCCAAATGTCGTTTTGCCTACTTTTAGCATGTTTATAGATGACATGGCCAATGTGACAATAAAAATTACAGGTGCAGACTGGGCACAGTGGCTCAAGCCTGTAATCCCAGCACCTTGGGAGGCCAAGGTGAGAAGGTTGCCTGAGCCTACGGGTTCGGGAACAGCCTGGACAACTTGGTGAGACCTCATCTCTACAATCAATCAAAAAATTAGCTGGGTGCTGGGTGTGGTAGTGCACACCTATAGTTCCGGCTACTTGAATAGCTGAGGCAGAAGGATTGCCCTGAGCCCAGCAGGTTGATGCTGGGATGGCTGTGAGCGTGCCACTGCACTCCAGCCTGGGCGATGGAGTGAGACTCCAACTCAAAAAATAAAAAAATTTACTTGTACAGATTGCCTCATCCCACTGCACTGACAAATTTCAGATGATTTACAGTGGGGTTATGTCCCAAGAGACCTACTGTAAATCGAAAATGTAAGTTGAAAATGCACTCACTACCCCAGTAAACCTGTCATAAGGTCAAAAATTGTTCTTTGAACCATGGTAATTCACAGATCAGATGCACATCCTCCTTGACCACTTAACGTATTCTGATGGCATCTGATTGGACTCCTGCACAATCCTGCTTGCCGTGTAACAGCCAAACAACTTGGATGATGATGGTACTACACAAGGACCTCCTCCCATCAGGACTGCCCTTGAGGTAAGGCACCGCACTGCCACATTAGCTGGACTGGACAAAGCTCTGATCAGTAGTTAAAGAGCCGTCCCCCAAATGTACAAGAAACAAACATCCATTACCAATGTATTTAAATGGTTTTCCCAGCTTGGTGAGTTGACTTAAAGTTTGTTCGACGACATTTGTGGTCCACTGGTTCACTTTGCTGTGCTGGTAAGCGTTACCACCAATCGCACTTTCGATGGCCTAGAAAACAAAACACCAAGGGGAGCCACAGTGACCAGAAGGCTCCCGGACAACTTCAATGAGGAACTGGTATCACCTTAAGAAGTGGTAAAATAAGATGTATGTAAAATGTAAGTTTTTAAAATAAGTTTTACATTTGTTTAAAAAATTCATAATTATATAGTCTGTCAAAGTATTCATTTTTAAAATAAAACAACATGTTCATTATCTTACAGTTCTGTATGTGTCAAAGTATTCAGATATTTAATCTAATAATTGGATTTAATGTTCACTGTGGCTGTGACTACTTAGAGATTAGCAACACACTATTTCCTACTGAGGCTAGAAAATATTTTACTTGGTCTATTCCTTTCTTAAAAGCATATTAGATGCTTTTAACTAATACTATCTAATATATACTACCTCATACTATATAATAGATGAATTTTCATTGGTTATTTGTACAACTGGCAATGTACGAACCTACCCAAATAATCATATTCAAAAATACTTTTATCTAGCATTTTCTAGGAACATGTTACTACATAAGGCATTTTCAGACAACTAAAGAACAGCATTTTGGGGGGAGTGGGGGGTGGGATTGGCAGTTGAGGGAGACTGCTAGGGGAGGGAGGGGTATACTTCATCAACAAGGGGTACCTGCATGATCAATGTTTATATACCTAACCCTGAATTGTACCCCATATCTTTATAATAAAATTTTTTTTAAAAAGAACAGCATTTTATATTCTAAAACTTATTTTTTTAAGTTTGTGACAAAATGTTGTTCTTTATTCTAAATTTCCTTCTTTATGCCGTATTCTTTGGAGGTTCTGATGGTGTGCCCTGCTCACTGTCACTGCCCTTACTAAGCTGATGGTGCAACGTTCCCATGTGTGGCCTTCTGGGTCTTTTACCAGCAACACCCCTTTCTCGTGGGGGCCAGTGTGCCTGCATGGAAGCAGTTGTCTTCTCTACCCTGGAAACCAGGGAAGAGTTTTTATAACTGGTATGACCTAAAGTAAAACTACAGACATTCAGTGAGGGCCTAGGTCTGTCTTCAGACAGCATCCAGCAGCCGGAGACCTGAGCTGCACTGGTGGTGATGGACAGTCTCATGTGAGGAGCAGGCCTGGTGACTCTGCTTCTGAGGAGCAAAAACCTCCCTAGGTCATACCCTGATCTCCACCGATGCACCTTCCTGGGCTCAGTGGTCACATCGTAGACATCCTGCTTCCTTTTAGTCCTCTGTACTGTGTTTCCTCCCACCTCAGAGGCTACAAGGGATGTGGGGGCCCAGCAGTTCCGGGACAGCAGTTTACTAGACCTGAGCATTGTGGAAGAAGGAGGCTTCGTTCAACCTCTACCTCTGGCAACTCGCCACACATGCTCTGCAATGCACCGTTTTTCAGGGAAGCAGGAAAACCCTCCACCATTTCACTATGACCCAAGACTGTAGTTGAGGACAGAATAACCCACTGCTGGGGCAAAAAAGCTGTTGAGGCCGTGATACAAGTTAAAGTAACATTGCAGTGTCACCTCATGTTTCCATGTAGGATGGCAATGTGTACTTTTTTTTGAGTTGGAGTGTCATTATGCTGCCCAGGCTGGAGTACAGTGGCACGCTTACGGCCACCGCAGCCTCAACCTGCTGGGCTCAGGTGATCCTTCTGCCTTAGCTTTCCATGTAGCTGGAACTACAGGCAAGTGCCACCACACCCGGCTAACTTTTTGATTTATTGTAGAGATGAGGTCTCACCAAGTTGCCTGGGCTGGTCTCAAACCTGTGGGCTTGGGCAATCCTCTCACCTAGGCTTCCCAAAGTGCTGGGATTATGGGCGTGAGCCACCGTGCCCGGCTGTGTACTTTCAACTGTACTTGCTGCCTGATAACCAAGTCAAAGATAATAGAAACAGAGGCCAAACTAGAATTCCCAGCAAATCAAGTCTACTTTTCCCAGTTCTGGTGTCATTCGCCCACCTTCCTGCTCCCGACTGTTCCACAAGCAATGCTGTATTTACAAAAGCAATGAAAAGCCAATTGTTACAGGTCCTGCAAAGCAACCAGAAAACCTTGCCTAATGCTGATTTATATATAGTCAAACACAAACATTTTGCTTTTGGATACTGCTCACAAAAACAGGTGGGGGTTTTTTTGGTTTTGTTTTTTTTCACTCTGGCATTAGTCAATAACTTGCACTATAGTCCACTCGAAGTGACACACAGAACTTCAAACGGTACCATGAAATTCAGATGATCTAATGACTTTCTTTCAGTCAATGGGTTGGTCTTACCCAGGGAAGCCAGGGAAACTGACTAGGAGATAGCTCCCTGGCTATTAGCGCCACTCCAGGCATACCGCCTCCTTTCAGTCCCTCACACACATCATGCACACCTCCACCACTGGGCCTTTGTACATGCCCATGACCAGGAAGGTTTGTTCCCTCTTTTTACTGTGATAACCCTACTCTTACCAATTCTTCAGATTTCAACTCTGAAGAGTCAGTCCCTGGACTCACTTGGTGAGTCAAAGTCTCTTTAAAACGCTCTCACAAGCCGGGCTTGGTGGCTCAGCCTGTAATCCCATGCCTTGGGAGGCTGAGGTGAGTGGATTGCCTGAGCCCGCGGGTTCGTGACCCGCCTGGGCAACTTGGCGAAACCTCATCGCTACAATAAATCAAAATAAGCCGGGCGTGGTAGCACGCGCCTGTAGTTCCAGCTACTTGGAAGGCTGAGGCGGAAGGATCACCGGAGCCCAGCAGGTTGAGGCTGCAGTGGCCAGGAGTGGCCACTGCACTCTAGTCTGGGTGACGGAGTGAGACTCCAACTCAAAAATAAATAAATAAAAAATAAAATAAAATGCTCTCACAGCAGTATGTCTTGTGGCATGTGCCACAGCAGATGCAAGCTGACATTTTCCAGTGTGATTATTTGATAAGGGTCTGCGGCACCCAGCCCACCCTGTTAAATTCCAGAAGGGTCAGTAACCTTACATCTTCCCTCAATATGTATTTTTTAATGAATGAACAAATGAAGAGCAAATAGCCCTTTTGTCCCTCATCCTCATCATCTAAATCTAAGGGAGGTACATGACAAGTAATAAAGTATGTAGTTTAGAGATGTAAGAAAAATAACTGAACAGGCCCCAGATTGGACCACCAGGTGCTGAATAACGAAGTTGGTTGATTGGTTTTCCTATACTCACTCTTCAATAAACACTGGAAACATCTACTTGTGTGCCATAAGTCTTTTTTTTTTTTTTTTTTTGAGTTGGAGATTCATTCTGTCACCCAGGCTAGAGTGCACTGGCATGTTCCCGGCCACCATAGCCTCAACCTGCTGGGCTCAGGTGCTCTTTCTGCATCAGCCTTCCAAGTAGCTGGGGCTACAGGCACACGTCACCAAGCCTGGCTAAGTTTTTTTTTTAATTTATTGTAGAGATGAGACCTCGCCAAGTTGCCCAGGGTGGTCTTGAACCCGGGGGCTCAGGCAATCCTCTCAACTCAGCCTCCCAAACTGCTGGTATTATAGGTGTGAGCTACCGCCTGGGGCCGCCATAAGTCTTTTATGTAAAAAGGTTATAGATTCAAACTTTGATAACATTCAGCAATAATGCCTTGTATATAAAATTCCCTATCTGAATTTATAATATGTAATTTATATAATATGGGAGCAATTTTTATCTAGATATTCATTGAATGAAACCACTATTTGAAACACCATAACACAAGCTCGGTTGAGACAATTGCAAGATAGTATTTAAAACACATCATTTTCTCTCATGCAAGCCATTAATCACACATTGAAAGAGCAAGTGTTCTTCCTCTTACCTCTTTCACAATGTTGCTCACTTCATCAACAACAAAAGCAGTCTGAAAGGAAGCAAATTCAGTTAAGTTTGATTTACTTAAAAGATCTGTTTCCACTGCATTGATAAATGCCAATTTAGGTAATGAACATAATTTAGAAGTAAATACCTTAGAAAATTATATAGCCAGACTATTCACTTTACCAAGGAAGGCATTACAAGTCCTCAGAAACCAGAGGACTAGAATACATGTATATAACTTAAAGTTTTTTTGTTTTGTTTTTATACCACAATCCAAGACTTTACCTTAAATGAAAATTCAATCTCCTTCCATTTCAACTGGCTGCTAAGATCATTAACCAATAGAGAAGCTTAATGAGTCACATGACCTTTGTATAAAATAACTGAAGCTGGCTAAACTCAGTGGCTCAGTCTGTAATCCCAGCACTTTAGGTGGTCAAGAGGAGTGGACTGCCTGAGCCCGCCGTTTTGAGACCAGCCCAGGCAGCTTGGCAAGACCTAGTCTCTACAATAAATAAAAAATTAGCCGGGCGTGGTAGTGCACACCTGTAGTTCCGGCTACTTGGAAGGCTGAGGCAGAAGGATTGCCTGAGCCTAGTAGGTCAATACTGGGGTGGCTGTGAGCGTGCCACTGCATTCCAGCCTGGGTAACAGAGTAAGACTCCAACTCAGAAAACAAAAACAACAAAAACTGAAGCTGCTTAAGCAATCTATTTTGAAGATGTAATTCTCTCTTTCGTGATGTAAACTGATTAGGCCTGAAACTTGAGAGGTTTTTTTTTTGAAGTCACCATCAGTCATAATGTTACAAAGATTACACTATTTCCGGATAATTATTTTTCTTTCCCAATGCCGTCCTACTTCAGGACTAGCAACCAGCTGCTGGCACAGTGGTTCTCTATCAGTGAGTCTGGGTGACTTGGGAGGTGGCTACCTGCAGTATTCTAGTGCCAGGAGTATAGTTTTCTTTCCTTCCTTTTCACATGTGGTAGATATGAATGAGTACAAGGTCATCCTGAAAATAACATCAGCCAGGCACTTGCCTGGCAATGTGCCCTACATGGAAACAAGCGTTTCAAGTTACTGCTGAGTCCCAGGAAAGGTGCTTCGCTCTGAACATGTCTTTGAGAGGACAGCCCCGGGGGCCCTCCATCAATGTACATCCTGGTGGGACACAGGCAAGAGCCCTGACTTGGCAATGAGTTTTTCTCCAGCCTGGCTGCTGTCTGCTGCAGGCCCTGCCCTTTCTCTTCAGGAGGATCAAGAGCTGACTACCAAAGCCACCTCACTTGCTGTACTCAGAAGTCACACTTGGAAACAAAATGTACTCACCAAGTTAATGACAATTTGCAGTACTTTAGAGACTAAATCACTTCTGGAAGTTTAAAGGATCCTTCCAAGTGACTACAGGGATCTGAAACCATAAAGGAAAGTTTGTATATAACTTTCCATGCGGTTAAAGTATTTAAAAGCCTGAGGAACATTTTAAAGGGCCTTTAGTGGGGAGCACAGCAGCTATACAAGAAAGATGAATTATGCATTGAAGCTAGAGTAACGAAGGCCCCGAAATCTCCATGAAGTCAGGATATGCAGAAAAGGCTGGGCTGAGAGGCTGGCAGGAGGACAAGGAAGACAACTTAGTAGGCATGCACCTATGGCATGCCTACTATGAGACAGTCACCATCTCAGCCTCCTGGGGCTTCCATCTGTGTACAACAGATCACTCTGTTCAGCCCCTTCGTGTTACAGATATGCAACTAATATCTAGAATAATGAAATCACTTAGCTGCCTTATTTGTGGAAGCCAGAACCAGAATGCAGTCTTAAGGGCTTTCTCTTACATAGCCATTTATTTATTATGAGTCAAAGTTTCACCCTGTTGCCCAGGCTGAAGTGCAACGGCATGATCAGGGTTCACCCCTGCTTAGACCTCCAGGTCTCAGGTGATCCTTATACCTCAGCCTCTCAAGCAGCTGGGACTGCAAGCTCACACCACCACGCCTGGCAATTTATTGTTTTTGTAGAGACGGCATCTCACTATGTTGCCAGGCCAGTCTCAAACTCCTGGGCTCAAGCAGTCCTCTTGCCTCAGCCTCCCAAAGGACTGGGATTACAGGCACGAGCCACCATGCCCGGCCCATTTCCTTTTTTAAAAAGTTTTACTAAATATTATTGTAAAACAAACCATTTTCCAATACTGTACTGGGTAATAGTTTATGAGGAAAAGCTTTTCCTTTGCTAGCTGCTCCTGAACCGTGTTTCCACTCTTCATATGGTTGCTACCAGCATGCAAACAGTGATTATTGACACCGTCATAGAAAAGTTTGTGTTAGTTAGGAAATTAGATCAAAACTGAAACTCTAGGATCAGTCCTTAAGTCTCAGTTTTACGTTCCCTCAAAACATTCCTGCTGAACTTAATTTCAGAAACAGTAACAGTAGATCTTAATAAGTGTATCTATAGTTTTTTATTTTTGACAGGCTGCATAATCTATAGGACTGTATTTGAATTTCACCCTGAACGATTATTCAGCAAGAAGATGAGCACGTATTCAATAACAGCAGCCTCCATCAACTCTATCCCTCCTTTTCGATGAGTACCTTCTGCTTGGCAAATGATTGGGTCCGTTGCTCTACTTAGCCATGGAGGCAATAAGAAACCATTTCCTTCCCTCACAAGAATGAGCTATCTTACTGACATCGCAAACCAAAACGAAATGTGCTATCCTTATTCCCGGTGGCCACGGTGGTCGTCAACGTGGCGCTGGAGAACAAGGTGCGGCCCAGAGACAAAGACAGGTTCTCCCCGTGCGCGCTCCTGCAAGGGGCGGACAGCCAGGACAGCAAACCTAGGGCTGTAGGGGCTAGGGGAACATGCATGTCACTCTGGACTCCTATGTTACAACGTCCGGACTTGCGTCTTCCAACCCCTGGCCGTGAGGCACCGCTTCGGGCCGGGGGGTCTGCACCGCGGACCTCAGGGCAGGGGGTGATGTCATCCTCCCGGCGTCCTTCGCTGCCGGTTGCGCAACCGGGCCGGGGGCGAGGCCGGCAGGACCCTCGGGGAAAGGCGTCCCAGCGCTGCGATCCCGGGCGTTCTCTCCGAGCAACGCCCGGATGCCGCCCTGCGCGGGAAGAAGCCCGAATCCCCTTCCGGCCTCCCCGCCCCTCCCGGCTGGGAAAAGCGGCGGTGCCCGTAGAGGCTGCAGCTGGGCGAGGTGCCGCGCTCGTGAGCCCCCGGCCGGTGACGACCGCGGCTCGGCCAATCGGGGAGGAAGGCAGCCGGGCCTTCCCGGGCAGGACCGCGTGTCCATCACGCCCAGGATCATCGGCCTGCACCTTCCCCGTCCGGGCGGTTACCTCCTCCGCAGCCTGGTAATCGTCCATCTTTCCTCCAGCGCTTCACCTCCGCCGCCCCGAGTAGAGCGGACTGCGCAGGCGCACGCGGGCATCGCCCCGCCCCCTACCGGGTCACGCCCCACAGCCTGCGCGCGCCTGCCCCGCCCACGCCCCACCTCAGGGGCCCGCCCTTCTCCACCCCGCTGCCTGCTTCAAGGCGGGGCAGCCAGGCGGTGGACGGATTTGGGCCCCTCCTCCAGTCTTCGGGGAGGTGGTGGTTTCCATGGGAACCCGTGAAGCTACCCAGCCAACTCCCTAAACTGAAGCAACTGAAAACAACTGGACAAAAGCCAGTCGGGCCCCTCCCTATAGGGGCTTGTAATGTGTGGATGAATCTGAACATTCAAACAGGCTCGGGCACCTAGTAAGACAAGTGACTTCTGCAGGTAATGCGCCATATGAGACATTGGTTACAGTACCCTTGGGGATCTAGGATTAGGATACTTTAGCTAGCTTACAGTCCCCTTGGGAAATTAAGTTTTCCATATAATGAGAAATTTTCCTTTAACCGCCATTAAAAAAAACATTTTGGGAGGGAAATTTTGTAAAATGAAGCACACTTCCTGACTGCCGTAACTAGAATGAACTATAGAAACAGACTTGGCTTGTATCCAGAGGTCTTTATGGAAATTGGTAATTATGCTGGGCTCTGGTAGACTGCTCTCCGTGGAGGACTGGGGTGTATTTTATTTATTCATTCGCCTGTTTGCACATACTCTGAGGCGCAGAGTTTTCACGTTGGGCTCTGCTTTTTCTGGTCATACCATGCACTCGAAGTCAGGCTATTACTTCTTACCTCTCCAAAACCCAGCTGCTGGAACCCACTTCCCATCCCCAGGGAAAAACTGACCAGAGGCCCCAGGGACTTAATAGGACTGAACTTCAGGACCCACATTCAATTCATCAGCAGCCCTTGTGATTTCTACCCCCACATTCTCCTGTTCCAAGATGGTATCTCTCACCTGGATTATGACTGACCAACTGTAACCTATCAGTCAGCATCTTATTAGAGCCCCTCAGATGGAAGCTAACCCAAAACACTTCCCTACTCTCTCCCATTCTGCCTTGCCATGAGTCAGTTCCAATGTTCAGACTATAGATTTATCCTTAGTGGTCTTTAGATGATTAAACTTTTTTTTTGAGTCGGGGTCTCACTGTGTCCCCCAGACTGAAGTGCAGTGGCATGATGACAACTCACCACAGCCTCAACTCCATGGGCTCAAGCAATCCTGCTTCATCCTCTCAAATAGCTGGAACTATAGGTGTGCACCACTATGCCCAGCTAATTTATTTATTTATTTCATTTTTTTTTGTAGAGACGAGATCTCATTGTGTTGCCCAGGCTGGTCTCGAACTCCCGGGCTCAAGAAATCCTCCCCCGCCTCAGCCTCCCAAAGTGCTGGAATTACAGGCATGAGCCACGGTGCCCAGCCAGATGATTAAACTTGAATACATTTTAGCTCAACATCTCTAGAGAGGGGCCTTCTGTTGCAGCTCCATCGAAGGCAGTCAGCCTTCTTGTTCTCCACCCCTGCCTCCTGTGCGTTTCTTTCCCAGCAGTGCTCTCTGTGAGGATGTATATAGCTGCTTGTTGATGGCATTTCCCCACTTAGAATCTAAGTTCCTTGCAGGCAGAATCGGTTGTATTCATTAGTGTATCTGCTCCCCCTGACATTGTGCCTGGGGCATAGTAGGTGCACAGTGGAAATTTACTGAATGAATTATTTCCCCATGGGAAATAATTGTTGTTGTGTTGCCTCTGCTTTGGAACCAAATGGAGAGAATTGGGGAGTGGAGGAAGATACCTCCTTGTGGAAAACAGACGCTGGCGAGGCAGATCCAAGGCTGCTCTGCCATAGTGGTTGGCCTGAGCAAGGAGACCTGCCGGGTGGACTGGTTGTGCTCCCACACCTGGCCTTCCTCTTATCGGATTCTGGGCTTTATCTACCTTTTGCATTCTCTTCTTGTTATCTGACTTCAACTCACCTGTTAGAGTGTTTCAGTCTTGCGCCTCAGTTTACATGGGATTCTGATTTTTTTTTTTTTTTGAGTCAGAGTCTCACTCTGTCGCCCAGGCTGAAGTGCAGTGGCACAATCAGACTCCTTAGGCTCAGGCGATCCCTCCGCCTCAGTCTCCCAAGTAACGGGTAGTACAGGCATGTGCTACCGTGCCTGGTTAATTTTTTTTTTTTCCTGTAGAGATGAGATCGTTTTATGTTGTCCAGGCTGGCGTCAAGCGATCCTCCTGCCTCTGCCTCCTAAAGTGCTGGGTTTACAGGTGTGAACCACCACACCCAGCCACTGATTTTGGCATTGTTTTTCCTATAGTTGCCAGCATCACCTGCCATACCGTTTTAGGTGTTCTCCACCTACTTGGTTTCAGGCCCTCAGTCCCACCATGCTCCTGGGTCAAACAGGGGCCTCTTGAACTCTCTTCTTATTTCCTTCTGCTACTCTGGTATGGACCTGGAGTTCTGTCAGTTAAGCGTCTGGAATTATATGCCAAGCAAGAGTAGACAGGTTCAGAGGGAACACCTGCAACTGAAGAGCTTGAAGCTTGGGGCAGCTTTTCAGGTCACCCCACAACCTTTTAGGGACTTCCTAATTCAAATCAAGTTCCTGAGTGGCCGCGGTAACAGTACATTAGTAATACACAGGTTTCTTAAGTTATGTTGTAACTGAGAATCACCAGAGTGCAATAAGTCAACAGAAAACATGTAGATGTCCCTTTTCAAACATTTTACATGACTTTAGCTTATATGCATTTATTACGACTCTCCCATTTTAGCTATCAAAGAATGTTCGTTAAATGATCAAGGTGTGTGGCATTTTGAATCTGCCAATAAATAAATGAGTTGGTCTGTTTATCTTCAGAATTATTTGTTCACTTCTCCAACATACATGCACTGAGCACTCCCTTTGTGTCGGGCTCTGAGCTGGGGGCGGGGCGACAAAGTTGCCTAAGACATGGTCTTTATGGAATTTTTTTCTTTTTTTTTTTTTGAGTCAGGGTCTCACTCTGTGGTCTAGGTTAGAGTGCAGTGGCATGATTATGGCTCACTGCAGCCTCGAATTCCTGAACTCAGGTGATTCTCCTGTCTCAGCTTTGCAAGTAGCTGGACTACAGGTGCATGCCACTATGTCCCACTAGTTTTTTTTTTAACTGGTCTCGCTATGTTGCCCAGGCTGGTCTTGGACTCCTGGGCTCAAGCAGTCCTCTTGCTTCAGCCTCCTAAAGTGCTGGGATTATAGGCTTGACCTACTGTGACTGGCCTTCATGGAATTTTCTTTTAATGGATTTCTGTGAATAGAAGTATTTGAAAACTCTAGGCTTACATGATGTTGCAGGGCTTGAAAATATGCAGTGATGTGGTATCATGTCCTGCCCAACTGGTGCGCAGTCTATATAGGCCTAGGGAAATTGAAATTCACATGACATTAGTTGCCATCTCCAGCACCTCCCATCTGCCACGAGTGGACATCCATCAGAAACACTGGAGCCTAGACTTGTGACTCATAACTGCTCATCAGTCTCTGATATTCAGGCATATTTTAGAATAATGTTTAGTTTCTACGCAGTAAGTCCGTGGAGCGAATCTTGGATTTATTTTTCAAATTGAGGGCTAGTCATAGGTTGGCAGGTGTTGCGTGCAGTCACCTTTCTTCCTTTGAGTTAAATTTCTTACATGCAAACTCTATAGAAATAGAGACTAGGATTGTCAGTGCCTTTATTTATCTATCTATTTATTTATTTTTTGAGTTGGAGTCTCACTTTGTCACCCAGGCTGGAGTGCAATGGCACGCCTATGGCCACCTCAGTGTCGACCTGCTGGGATCAGGTGGTCCTTTGCCTCAGCCTTCCAAGTAGCTGGAACTACAGGTGAGTGCTACCATGCCTGGCTAATTTTTTGATTTATTGTAGAGACAAGGTTTCACTATGTTGCTCAGGCTGGTCACGAACCCACAGGCTCAGGCAATCCTCTCGCCTCAGCCTCCCAAAGTGCTGGGATTACAGCCTTGACATCACACCCAGCCGCCAATGCCTTTAATAGCAAGTGTTGGCTTAATAATTGTAGCGGATCAACAAATTGTCACATCCACAACAAGCGTCACTAACATCATGCAGTGTTGATCTGCAGCCCATTTATCTGTAGCCCATCGCAGTCCAAATCCTGTGAATATTTGATTTTTTTTCCTTTCTTCCCCTCTGCCTAGGAGTGTGCTACTGAGATGTACCATGGAATCATGCTAAATCAATAACAATAATAGTAGAATGAGACCACGATGACAATGATGATTATGATGGCAGTACCAAAACACTCAAGGCCGAGGAACTGAATGTTGTAAAGAAAACGAAACTCTGGCCAATACATATCTGAAGTGTGAGTCTTGTGCTGAGAAATCACATACTAAAGAGATTAGTTGAGAAATGACCTTATTTAGATCCGCCATTCAGCTGGGAAGCACGGGCACAGTTGTACTGAAATACCTCAGTACCCCCTAGAATACCTCGGTACCACTCAGTTCCTCTTCCTCCCAATCCTGGTCACTGCAGCTTCTTCCTAGGGACTGTATCCCCAGGATCCAACAACTAAAGGATAATTTGTGGCATTTATTCCAACTGTTCGATATTCATACTGCCGTAGTTGTTAATCATGATGGTTTCTGTGCAAGTGGAAAAAAAAATGCACACCGCATCACTCACAATAGACTAAGTTAACTGCAAAAACAAATGGCCCCAGACTCTTAGTGGTTGATGACAACCAAGATTGACCACTCACACGCCATTACCGCCGAGGTCTGCCATTGCTCTGCGTTGGGTTTTCTTCATGCTAGGACCAGGCTGATGGAACAGACTGCCTCCGGAGTCATCGAGAGAATGGGGGCCTGAGTACCGTCAAGAAAGGTACTGCTCCTATGTGGCATGAGTCACCTCTGCACATGAAAACCATAATGTGATCCCACTGTATACCCACCTGAATGAGTAAACTAAGAAAGGCAGATAATATCAAGTGTTGGTGAGGATGGAACAACCATGGCAAATCACCACAACTGCTTTGGAAACCCCTTTTGGCAACATGTACTAAAGCTGAACCTATTCCTGACCTGTGACCTGGCAATTCCACTCTTAGGTACAAACTCAACAGAAACATTTACAAATATTTGCCCAAGAGACGATACAAGAGTGCTTTTGGCAACACTATTCATAATAGTCAAAAACCGAGCAAAACACAAAAGTCCCATCAACAGTACAATAGATACATAATTTTTAATATATTTATACAGTGAAACTCAATACAGCAATGAGACTGAACAGCAACAGAGGACAGAGTGGCTGAGTCTTGCACACGTAAATTGAACAAAAAAAGCCAGGCACCAGAGCATTGAGCATGTATGATGTTTATGCAAAGTGCAGAAGCAGAAAAGCCAATTGATGGTGTTAGAGGTCATGATCATATTCTCCCTAGGGAGGAAGGTAGCAACTGGAAGTGGGGGAACAGGTGGACCTGGAGTGCTCTCCCACTTTGGAAATTTATCAAGATGTGCTTATGCTCTGTATAATATTCTGGATGTGTGCTGTGCTTCAAAAAATTTACGCCCCAAAAGTCCATGTTACAAATTGATTCTAGAGTTAGGAGCTGTTCTTTGAGGGGTAGTTAGTCATTTACACTTGAAGGGTAGTTAGTCATTTACACTTGAAGTCAATGTGAAACCCTTAACCCTAACCCTAACTCTAACCCCTCACAGATGTGGGAACACTTGAATATTTGAAGTCACTAGTCTCTCTAGGGGGTTTCCTTGGGAAGAGTGAAACATTTCGCCAGCACCGGCTGGTCTTTCCTCCCGCTAAAAATGTCAGCTGTTGGCATATGAGAGCTCCTTGGTGTGGTTTTGGGGGAGGGCGTTTTTCTCTGGGTCCCTGGTGATGAGAGTAGCCACAGAAGTACTTAGGACTGGCCATGTAGGGTGCTTCAGCCTGTGCCTGACAGGAAGGAAAGAGAAATACGTCAGTCATTCTAACAACAAGAAGAACTGACTTCCTTATCACCAGAGCAGGCTTTCCTGGTCTCTTCTCTGGAAGCAGAGCCAAAGGTAAGTGAGCATCCAAGGCTAGCCATGGGAGCAGACTGTTTGTGGGGGCGGGTGGGTAGATATCATAGTTGTAATTTTTCTTAAATTGATGACATAGAAAACCATCAATTAGATAAAGGATGACTTGTAATTTTACTGAATAGCATACATTTAAAATGTAAGACAATAATGAATTAAATTACATGGTGGAAATAATAAAAACAAAACAAAAGAGAGACACTATCCAAAAGCTGTAAGTTGTGATTTTTTTTAAAAGGTGGTAGATTGTTATTTGGTTTCTTCTTTGGTTTGTAAATTATTATCCATACAGTTTATCACTGTTTTGCTTTCTCTGGCTCAACCTCAGTGTTTTGATCATCCATAATCTCTAGTTTGGAGGCAGAACCTAAATATAACTTCAGAATAAAAAAATAAGTTAGTGACGGTTTAATTTTAAAATTTGAGTTAAGCTTCCTTAATCCCCCAAACAAATTTCTTGGTAACAGAGAGACTATGAAAGGAAAATGCACATTAGATATTAAGGATCTGTTAAGAAATTAGAATTGGCATAGAAAACATTATTCAGCCAAGATAGTGGGAAATTCTAACTTCTTAACTTCTTTGTTTAAACAAAGCAAAAGATTTTGGATTTAAACAGACCCAAATTAGAGTGTGACTTCAGGTAAATTACTTAACCTCTCCAAGGCTCACTCTCCTCATCTGTAGAATGGGTGCACTTACTGTATAAAGTTGTAATGAGGATTAATTGAGAAAATGTATGTAAAGTACTTGTTAAACTGTCTGGCTCAGGGTAAGAGCTAAATAAATAGTAGCTGTTGGTACAACAAAAAGCATAACAACAATTATGAGTAGCACCTATAATAATATTAATTCTCATTTTTTTGCTCTTCCATAAGAAGAGGTCAAGTTTAAACCGTGAAAATCATGGATTTTTATTTTAGTGTTTTACTGATTCTAAAATAGCTTTTTTTTTTTTTTAATTTTCTCATGGTAAGAATCTACCTGCATGAGAAATAATACACAGGACCAGCAGTGAATTGCTGTGACTTTTCGGATGAAATGCTCATATGACTTTGTCCTCTTTAGGGTAGGCTTCATGTTTTAAGAATTTAAGCCTACACACAGGCCTTCAAATGTTAAGTACAAAGTTTTGAGGGACCCAGAGCTTATAGAACTCATGGAAACTTTAGGAAAACGATCTGAAAGCAGGTTTGGGGCCGTGCGAGTGAGGAGTTCTAAAGCTTTGTAAACTTCCCAAGAAATCCACCTCCGATTAAGTGACAAGGGACAGACATTCCAGCACACATCTCTATGTCTGCGTCAGGCTTTCTGATGGCTGCACATGCATGTCATCTGGTTTTGCAGAAACAAGTCTCTCAAGCCCAGGAATATGTGCCCACCTTGGGTAGGAATTACAGACAAGGGCTGTTCTTCATTTATCCCTGTAGTGGATTAGTGTTCTATGTGGCTGTCATAAATATCCATAAATAATCTATACAAATCTGAGTGGAGTGGCTCATGCCTATCATCTCAGCACTTTGGGAGGCTGAGGCTGGAGGATCACTTGAGTCCAGGAGTTTGAGACCAACCTGGGCACCATAGCGAGTAAATAAAAGATGAAAAAAATTAACTAGGCCCAGTGGTAGCACCTGTGGTTCCAGCAACTCAAGAAGTTGAGGTGGGAGGATTGCTTGAGCCCCGGAGTTGTAGGCTATAGTGAGTTATGATCCCACCACTGCATTCCTGCCTGGGCAATAGAACAAGACCCTGTCTCAAAAAAAATCCACACAAAGAAAAAAGTCGGTAAAATTTCAGGCATGATGGCTCACACCTATAATCCCACCACTTTGGGAAGCCAGGGAGGAGGATGGCTTGAGACCGGAAGTTTGAGACCAGCCTGGGTCACAGAGCAAGACCCTCATCTCTATAAAAATAGTAATAATTAGTAAAATTTTTTAAAATGTCAGGGTCAATGTCATCACTCAACTTTTCCCCTGCATATGGGGCAGAAAGCGTTGTGGCTGCCTGCTGAAACCATGAAGCTTCTCAAGGAAATCGCTGTGGTAAAACAGCATAGGGGAGAGGTGCCGCCCCCTGAAGTGACCTGCAAGGCTGTGGCTTGCAGGTTTTGAGAACTTTCTGTAGTTTCCCTTGCAAGTCCAGACGCCAATGACAGTCAGTTCCCAGGCACGCATGCTGCTGCCGTGTGCTGCATTTCCATGCTGGTGTCATTTTTTCCCTCTGTCCCAGCGAGGGGGTGAACATTTATTTCTTTTGATCTGATGACCAGCTGCTCAGAGATGATAGAGAATTGGGTGAAAGAAAGCAGGGACCAATGGCTGGGCATGGAGGCTCACGCCTCTAAATCCAGCATTTGAGGGGGTCGAGGAGGGAGGATCGCTTGAGGCTGGGAATTTGAGAAATAGGGGTCACTGCCTATATACAAATAAAGGATGTCTCCCTGTCCCACCCTCCTTTTTTCTTTTCTCCCCCAGTTTTACATTTCTTGAACTTTCCCTTTTGCCAGATTTAAAAACCAAAGTCAAGTTTTGCTGTTAGGTTTCAGGAGAGCAAGCACTGTTTGGAGCTCCCAGCCTAGGTTGAATGTTTCCGACTCTTGGCCGAGCCAACCCATGCTCCTCCTCTCCCAGGAGCCTTCCCTGGCCCGGCATCTCACCTCTCTCCTTGTAGAGTGATGTGTGTGTCTTCCTCTGAGCACCTGCTCCCTAAATATTTGGGTTTTTACATGCATCTTAACATGTCACGAGTGACTTGTCTACACATCCACATTCTGGCTGGGATGTGCCCCCCCTTTCTTTAAAGATGTGGGATACAATTCAGGGTTAGGTTTACAAATGGTCACTGTACAGGCAAAGTTTGGGCCTCCCTTTGTCCCCACTTCATCTGGTTTGAGATCAGGTACCCTTACTGATGTCATGTGCGCCCCCCTCCCACGTCTCCCCTGGCAGTTTCCGCCTACTGCCAATTCCTTTCTTACAGTATCATGGTGAATGTTCAGGGTCCACTTATGAGTGCGAACATGTGGTACTCAGTTCTTTGTTTCTGTGATAGATCACTCAGTATGATAGACTCTAAACCCATCCAAGTTGCTGTGAAGTTCATAATTTTGTCTTTCTTTATGACTGTGTAATATTCCATCGTGTATATGTACCACATTTTTTTTGTCCAGTTCACTTTCGATGGGCAGCACAGTTGGTTCCATGTTTTTGCTGTTGTGCCCTTCCTGAATGCAGAGACTGGGTCTCTTGTGTTTTTATGTATTTATTTATTTATTTTGAGTTGGGATTTCACTCTGTTGTCTAGGCTGGAGTGCAGTGGCATGATCACGGCTCACAGCAGCCTTGACCTTCTGGGCTCAGGCAATCCTGCCTCAGCCTCCCAGGTAACCAGGACTACAGGAGAGCACTGCCACACTGGCTAATTTTTGTATTTTTTTTTTTTTTTTTGTAGAGACAAGGTCTCTATGTTGCCCAGGCTGGTCTTGACCTCCTGGGCTCAAGCAATCCTCCTGCCTAGGCCTCCCAAAAGGCTGGGATAACAGGCGTGAGCCACTGCACTTGGCCCTAAGTGGAACGGACACACTAAACACCATAACAGCATGGTCTGCATTGCGCTGGGCCACAGCGTGACTGGACAGAGACACATAGAAGCACCCGATGGAAGTACTTCCCCATGGCTGCCTCCTTCCTCCCAGTCCCAGGGAAATGGCTTCACTTTCTCCTTTCAGGCCTTCCTGGAGAGGAAAATAAAACAGTAGAAGAATGCTTTTGAGTCCTGCTGGCTCTCAGATGACTTGTTCAGTGCCCAAGACAGCCCTGTGAAGCAGGGACCATCTGTTCCATGTCACAGAGGACTGTGAGTCTTGTGGGAGTAGAGCCACTGACCAAGGGGCACATGGCTAAGTCCCATTTGGGGTTTGCAGCAACGTTGACACGAGCTGTTTTGCTGTGGGGTGCTTCCCCAAGTGGCTGTAGAATTTTTCCTTCAAGTTGGTGTTGTGATGCGGCTATTTTATATTATTTTATTTTAGAGACAGAGTCTCACTCTGTCACCCAGGCTGTAGAGCAGTAGTGCAATCGTAGCTCCCTGCAGCTTTGGACTCTTGGGCTCAAGTGATCCTCCTGCCTCAGCCTTCTGAGTAGCTCAGACTACAGGTATGCGCCACCACTCCTGGCTAATTTTTAAAAGTAGAGACAGGGTTCTATGTTGTCCTGGTTGGTCTTGAACTTCTGGCCTCAAGCGATCCTCCCTCCTTGGACTCCCAAGGTGTTGAGATAAAGGCATGAGCCACTGTATCTGGCCTGATTAATTTTTTAATTGTTAAATAAAGTTAGATGGGTAGGTGGACTGTTGTCAAACAAAGGCAGACAACCACCATGACAAAAATACTACAAAGGAGTTAGGAGACTGGATCTGAGCTCCATGCACAAGGGGACGGAGCCTGACTCAGTACTTAGGACATATACTAAATGACTCAAGATTTTGTTGAGCAAGTGAGAGGGTGACCAAATAAATATTATCATAGAAAAATGAATCTGAGAGATTTCATTATTCAAGCTGTGAGATTGTGAATTTCTGCATGGAGATCATTAAAGTAAAACAATTTCTAGTATTCTTTTCAAATTTTGACATGACTCAGATTTCCCCCACACAGTTCAGATTTCTGAAGACTGAAGCCTCCTGGGTGAGTGCCTACAGGTCCCTGACCATCCTCACTTCCTGTTTGACTTGAATGTACTCTTCCTGCTCTAGTGAGTACATCTACGTGGTGTAAGATTTACTGGGTTTCTCAATTCAAGCCTCACATTAAGCGGCTCATTACTGGGTGATGGGGAGTCACTGAAACCCAGTGTCGTCCCTAGAAGGGAAACACTCGAACACGAGGCAGAATGAAATCAGGGTCACAGTCAAGAAATATACAAAGTAGAAAGAGGATAAGGATGAAGGAGCAAGGCCAGGCGTAGCAACTCACTCCTGTAATCCCAGCACTTTGGGAGGTGGAGGCAAGGAGATCCCCTGAGCCCAGGGATTTGAGACCAGCCTGGGCAACTTGGCAACACCTTGTCTCTACAATAAATCAAAAAATTAGTTGGGCATGGTGGTGGGTGCCTGTAGTCCCAGCACTTTGGGAGACTGAGGCAGGAGGATCTCTTGAGCCCAGGTGTTTGAGACCAGCCTGGGCAACATAGAGATACCTCATCTCTGAAAAATACAAATAAAAAAAGTAGCCGGGTGTGGTGGCACACGCCTGTAGTCCCAGTTACTGAGGAGGCTGAGGCAGAAGGATTGCCTGAGCCCAGCAAGTTGAGCCTGTGGTGGCCGTGACTATGTTACTGCACTCCAGCCTGGACGACAGAGTGAGACTCCGACTCAAAAAAAAAAATTACTGACCCTCCCCTAGAGATGCCTTCTCCTCCTTTCCATTCCTCAGACCTCCCTCTTCTCCCAGGCCCAGTGGGATCATCTTGGCTGTGCATGTCTCCTGTCCCCTCCTGTCACTGTTCAGTCTTGCTCTTACTCATGGTCCCCTCAGCAAGGTCACTGCTGCTTCTGGAGTTGCATGTGACTGTTTGCCTGCAAAAGAATGGGGATAGCCAGTCCAGGGTACAGCACCCACTTTGAGAGTGTTAAAAATGTCATCCTTGTGCCTTATTCTGTCAACCTAATAAGGCGTGAAGTGCAAACCTACATCACATGTTGACTTGTGAAACAGTGCAAGGAATGTGCAAACTATTTTTCATAGGTTGTATAGAGTTCCTTGACTACTTCCATGTTCAATTCTAAAACTTCATTAGAGGCCAGGCACAGTGACTCAGGCCTGTAACCCCAGCACTTTGGGAGGCTGAGGCAGGAGGATTGCTGGAACCCAGGAATTCAAGACTAGCCTAGGCAACACAGCGAGACCTCCTCTCCCCCCAAAATATAAAAAATTAGCTAGGTGTAGTGGTGCACACCTGTAGTTCCAGCCTGGAAGGCTGAGGGCAGGAACATCACTTGAGCCCAGGAGGTCGAGGCTGTGGTGAGCCGTGACTGTGCCACTGGACTCCAGGCTGGGTGACAGGGTGAGATCCTAACTCAAAAAAAAAAAAAAAAAAAAAAAATCAAATAAATAACAATAAAATAAAACATCATGAAAATCAAGAACATCTAAGAGATAAGTATATTTTTATCCATGTTTTGAAGAGTATGTCAGGTAGCCCCATGTGGTTTTTAATTTCTTGCTAGTCTAAGTGACTAGAAATTGACTCTGCAGAGGTGCCCCTTACCTTGCTAATGCTGTGGGGGGATGGAGCTCCCTGACTTTCTTGGGGCTTCCCACGGGCCACTCGGCTCACGAATGAACCCCACCTGCCTCCCTCAAACCCATTGGCTAGGAAAAAGTTTGCTAAAAGCCAAAATGAAGTAAAAGCTTCAAGGACAATATTAAAACAAGTAAGTTGTCACGAAGGGTCACCTTGTCTTGGAAAAGTAGACTGTGAGCTAGGAATAGTTTGTTGAATTGTTTTTGAGTGACTTGGAAGATGAAGCTTGGAATAGAATCTCCATGTTGGCTATTGACATTTAATGGCCCAATGGAGACCACCCTTTTTTGGAGTGGACCTTCCAAGGTTTAAAAAAAAAGGACATTTCAGTTGTTCAGTTGAAGACTTTACTCATAGTAGATGTTAACCAAGTTCTTGAGTGGTTGAGACTCTGACTCAAAAAAAAAAAAGTCTAGGGAAGCTAAGGTCAAAGTCTCTAACCAGAACCTGCACCTCTGGTTCGCTAAGCTTCATTCTGTAGCAACTGGGACTACCCAGAAGCACTCAGTTTTAGTCTATATTTGAAGTACTTTGAATGAATGACAATGTAGTACTATATCCTTGGCCTTGAGATCAATATAATAATGGTACACAAAGCACAGTGTTGCATCTTCTGCCAAACCACTGTCCGAGGAAGTGACTTCAGTCTTTGCACCTTGAAGATGTCTATCTATATTTCTTTCAGTTTGTCAGAACTATTTGCATCGTCTTGATCTTTCATTTCATTTTGTTTTGTTTTGCCTTGGCTACCAGGTAAGTCAGAAATACAGTTTTAGGATCAAGTATTTAAGGCTTGATATTATAAGCAATGTGCTGTCTGTGATGTCTTTCCAAAAGGATAAATAATTCTTGGGAGAATTTTTGCTGTTGTTGTTATTGTTTTTGAGTCGGAGTCTCTTACTCTGTCGTCCAGGCTGGAGTGTAGTGGCACACTCATGGTCATCACATAGATAAAAATATACTTCACCTGCTGGGCTCAGGCAATCATTCCACCTCAGCCTTCCAAGTAGCTGGAACTACAGGCGCGTGCCACCACACCCAGATAATTTTTTAATTTATTGTAGAGACGAGGTCTTGCCAAGTTGCCCAGACTGGTCTCAAACCCCTGGGTTCAGGCAGTCCGCTTGCCTGGATCTCCCAAAGTGCTGGGATTACAGACATGAGCCACCCCATCTGGTCAACAATTCTTGTTAAAGCTCTAAATGAAACAAAGGACCATCTTTCCTTTCTGTTTTACTCCAAGTTTCTGGTAGAATAATCAGCTCCTTTTCACTCACTGTTGTTTCTCTGACCTTATTTTCATTGTCCTCCATGAGCTTTTATTGTAAGCCACGTCATATTTTGTTAGAAGTGTGATAGGGCATGAGGGACCAGTCCATCAAGTCATGCACCCTGAGTACCTGGAACAGCGCCTGGTGTGCTGGTACACACTGAATAACAGGATGGAGGGATCCTGGAAACTAACCAAACTTACCTTTCTGTAACTGGGAGGGAATGGCCACTAGAGGGAGCAGGTTCCCATTTAGCCGTGAAAAGGGCACTTCCCACACCTGGCCCAGGGGCCCACAGGTGTGGGTTTGAGAGGGTAAGAGCAGTGTTTTGGGATGGTCATGGAATCTGGTATTTCTGAAATTCGTAAGACCTCCCCACCTGAATGAGTGAACAGTTGGGTATTCCAGGATCACTCATCAGATACACCAGGCAATGTCAGTGCCAGTCCACTACTGCACCATGCAGCCCTACTTAACTGCAAAACAGGCGACCCTGCCAGAGAGGGGCACCAGCCACCACATGAAACAAAAGCACAGTACACAGACCAGGTGTTCTGAGCCAACTGCGCACTCTTCATTTAAAATACTCAAGAATCAAGGCCAGGCACAGTGGCTCATGCCTGTAATCCCAGCACTTTGGGAGGTGGAGGCAAGAGAATTGCCTGAGCTCAGGGTTCAAGACCAGCCTGAGCAACATGGCAAGACCTCATCTCTACAATAAAGCAAAAAACTAGCCAGTCGTGGTGGCACACGCCTGTAGTTCCAGCAACTTGGAAGGCTGAGGTGGAAGGATCGCCTGAGCCCAGCAGGTCGAGGCTGCAGTGGCTATGAGTGTGCCATTGCCCTCCAGCCTGGGAGAGAGTCTTACTCAAAAAATTTTAAAAATTAAAAATAAATAATATACTCAAGAATCAGATAAACCAGCTAGCTCTTGACCCAGTAGTACAGTTAGTTGAGTAGAGATAAGACAGCAAGAAGAACAGAGGGGCAAGTTGTGAAAATCGTCTCATGACGTTGGTGACACGGTGGCTAATTTGCACCTTAGCGCTTGGCATGTGATCCCACAGTTTGCTGATGTTTTCCTCTCTTCAAAGCCTTGGGGCCTCGGGGAACTAAGGTCTGCTAGTTCCATCTGTTCATCAGGAAGTCGGGAGCCAAGGAGGAGGAGGCTTTGCCCAGTGGCACGGTGAGGTGCCAGTTTGGCCATGTTAGAGCCCAAGTCCTTGTCACTTTGTGCTTTTCCCACCGTCTAGATAGGAAGCCTCTGGAGAGCAAGTACTTATGGGTACTTTGTTGGAGCCAAAGTGTCCATTTCCAGAGCTCTGACTTTTCTGCTCCTCATGAAGTTCAGATGTATATTTTCTTACAACGGAGAAACTGACACATACGGAATTCCATAAGCCAGCAGTTCTTAGCCTGTAGGTCCATGAACTTGGATAGGGGAAAAAAATCACATCCTTATTTTCATTAATAGTTAACTAAAATGTAGCATTTCCTTAAATTATGAATATAGGCAATAAGTCACAGTAGAATCAACAGAGCTTGTGACTGCCACCAACAGAAACCACAGATATTGTCATACCATATCACATGTTGTAGATATCTCAAAACATTGTTTATGGCCATCACTACTTTAAAATTAGGGTAGTCCTTAGATCACTGCTAGATCTTATTGTTTTATGCATCGATGAACACAAGTATTACTATATTACAATTTAAGTATTTTCATAGGATCAATTTATTTTATACCCTAATGGTTTTGTTTGTCTGTTTGAGTCAGTGTCTCTCACTCTGTTGCCCAAGCTGGAGTGCAGTGGCACAATCATAGCTAACCGCAACCCCCAGCTCCTGGGCTCCGGTGATCTTTCCAACTCAGTCTCCTGAGTAGCTAGGACTAAAGGTGTGGGCCACTTCACCCAGCTATTATTTTTAACTTCTTTTTTTTAATGAGTGGGGGTCTCACTCTGTCACTCAGGTTGGAGTGCTGTGGCTCTCTGCAGCCTCCAACTCCTGAACTCAGGCAATCCTCTGCCTCAGCCTCTTGAATAGCTGGGACTACAGGTGCATACCACTACTCCCAGCTAATTTTTTTTATTATTTGTGGAGACTGGTCTTGCTATGTTGTCTAGGCTGTTCTCAAACTCTTGGGCTCAAGCGATACTCCCACTTTGGCCTCCCAAAGTGCTGATTACAGGCACGAACCACTGCACCAGTCTTTTTTAAACTTTTTGTGGAGACGAAGTCTCACTATTTTGCCCAGGCTGGTCTCAAACTCCTGAGCTCAAGCAATCCTCCTGCCTCTGCCTCCCAAAGTGCTGGGATTACAGGTATGAGCTACTGTGCTCAGCCCAGTGTATTTTATTTCACACATTTAAATACATAGGCTTCACCAGACTACCAAAGATTAAGAAAAAAGGTTAAGAACCTTTGCTTAAAGATAATGATACCGCCGGGCTCAGTGGCTCAGCCTGTAATCCTGCGCCTTGGGAGACTGAGGTGAGTGGATTGCCTGAGCCCGCAGGTTCGAGACCCGCCTGGGCAACTTGGCGAGACCTCATCTCTACAATCAATCAAAAAATTAGCCAGGTGTGGTAGCGCGCGCCTGTAGTTCCAGCTACTTGGAAGGCTGAGGTGGAAGGAGCACCGGGGCCCAGCAGGTTGAGGCTGCGGTAGCCGGGAGTGGCCACTGCACTCCAGTCTGGGCGACAGAGTGAGACTCTGACTCAAAAAAAAAAAAAAAAAAAAAAAAGATAGTTATAAAGATAATGATACCTTAGGGCTCTATTAACTTCTCAGTCACTAATTTACTGTGGATCATAAATTAATATAATGTGGATTTCTTTTGAGGTTCAGAAAAAAGTTCAGCTTTTAAAACATTGAAGGGAAATCTTAATACTAAAGGACTCACATATAGATTTAATAACAAAAATGACATTATAGAAAGTACATTGATTTGATCATCTACATGTTCTGGATAAAAGGATGTCTCCTGAACCCTTCAACTGCCATTAAACAGAAACAAGACCTGAGGTATAAGGCAACTCATGACAATGATTAAAGACCATAGATAATTGATAGGCTGTGGCTGTGGTGATGCCACTTCCTATCTCCCTAAATGATTACAATTTTTTTGAGTTATGAAGTTAATTGTAAAAATAATAGCTAACGGTTGAGAAAATCATTTTTCTAATGCATCTTCAATTAGAATGTCTATCAAACATAGACATTTATACCCTCTGACCACTGGAGATACAGAATTCATATCAGGAATTTAAGTGCGGAAGTTTGAGGCTTTTAGAAACATGAGAAAATTTGTTTAATAAAATTTAAAATCTTGCATCATCACCACAAGCAGAAACTGCAAAGGTTTGGGTAGCAGAACACTTTGTCTTTTTTGAAGCAATGCTGCAGAGATACTCAAGCCAGGAAAACCATGACCGTTTTGATGTTGTCTTTTCTACAGGTGTTGAGCAGGCTGGGCTTTTCAGGACCTTACTGCTGACCTGGAAACGTTTAAAGTGGAAGGTCAGCTTCTCCAAGTCATTGATACTCTTTTCAATGCTATTTGTAAGTTTCCTTAGCTTGAAGATACTTCTGCTTTATAGACATCATCTGCTTGGAGCCGTGCATAACTCATAACAATCTCTGGCGAAACCTCAGAAAAAAGATATGCTTTTGTCTCTGATGGATGTCAGAGGCCACTGCGGAACCCCGTGAACACACAAGGCTCTGTGAGGGTGACTCCGACACACGGATAGCTTCTGGGACTTGATTGTCCCGAGGAGTGTGACATAGCTAAAGAGGAAAAAAAGAGCCACAAACAAAAACAGTTGCCAGCGAAATAGGAGAGGGAGCTCTTGACGGCACGCAGATTGCAACTGGGCTCTGGTCCTTCGCAGGCTGGGAGCTTGCTGGATGGAGTGACACTCGTCCCACTGGGGTCTGAGAAGAGGGAGAGGAATGGCCCAAGAAGTAAACCTGAACTCCCTCAAGGAGTTAGAGCGCCAGGCCATCCTCCAGGTCCTGTACCGAGACCAGGCTGTCCAGGATGCGGAAGAGGAGAGGATTCGGTATGTGGCCTCCATGCCTCCAGTGGTGGGGGAGGTTCTGGGGGGGGTTGGAGCTCTTTCTGCTTGAGCCTGCCACCCCTCCGTTTGTGCTACTTGCTCACAAATCACCACTCGCTTATCTGTGGGGCTTCCTGCCTGAGAAGGGTCCGAGGGAAGGGGTGTCAGTGGAGATCACCTTTCTCTGAGTTTAGGAGACCACCAGGAACAAGATTCTGCTCTCATGTGGCCCATTTAAGATAGTGCCTTTTGGTCATGAGTCCACTGTCCGCCTGTCTGTCTATTCACCTCCTCTTGGGAATAATTCAAGGGGAGCCCTCACATTTCTTTAGGAAAAGACTTCTGCTAAGGGTTTTCCTGTTTTATTTTTGGTGGTACCCACAGGTGCCGAGAAAGCAGCTGAGAAACAGCGAATCTGGTGGAATCCATTCCTGTCTTTTCTCTTTGCTCTTGTTTGCTTCCCTGTTGACCAAGGAAAGAGGAGCAAAAAAACCTGGAACCTGCTTAGCCGGTTCCCTGGCTAATTTGTCAACAGGCAGCTTCTTTCTTCACCTGTCTCTAAGCTGCATGAGCCGCTGGATGCGAATTAACACTTAATAAAGCTGGGCTCCAGCAGGTCGAGGCTGCGGTGGCCGGAGCGGCCACTGCATTCCAGCCTGGGCGACAGAGTGAGACTCCAATTCAAAAAATAAAATAAAATAAAATAAAGCTGGGCTCAGCTAGGCGTGATGGCTCACGCCTATAACCCCAGCACTTTGGGAGGCCAAGAGTGCATTGCCTGAGCCTGTGGGTTCAAGACCAGCCCGGGCAACTTGGTGAGCCCTTGTCTCTACAATTAAAAAAAAAATCATTGAAAATTGACTGGGCATGGTGGTGCAAGCCTATGGTTCCAGCTACTTGGAAGGTGAGACAGAAGGATCACCTGAATCCAGCAGGTTGAGGCTGCAGTGGCCATGAGCATGCCACTGCACTCCAGCCTAGGCGACAGAGTGAGACTCTGACTCAAAAAAAAAATAAAAAAAAATAAAGCAAGACTATCTCCTTCCAATAGGAATCACCAAAATAATAATAATAAAGAAAAACAGTGCTAGACTGTATCAAAGCAGGGACCATCCATATTTGCTATCAGGATCTGTCTCTGAATACGTTGATACTTGTTTGTTAGTGCTTATAGAGGAATGAAGTTTAGAAACGAAACAAAAGGAACACATTTTTTGGTTTTGTTTTGTTTCTAATGCCAGAGCACATATACAGAGGGTGCCCCAAAAATGTACACACATTTTAAGAAAGGAAAAACAGTATTAAAATTATAATACTCGGCAACCCCTTTGGGTCCCCTCCCACTGTGGGAGCTTTTCTGTCCTCTCAATAAATCCTGCTTTCAAAAAAAATTATAATACTCAATATATACCGATAACAAAAGATGAATACAAGTCACATTTGACTTCTGCAATTGCAAGGGGTGCTCAAAGTGGTTACCATCAGTGTCCACACACTTCTGATGGCAGCGAAATAAAAGTAATACATAGATAACATCTCAAAGTGTGTATACATTTTTTCCGCACCCTCGGTAGAACAAAGCTTTGAACAACAAATTGCCTGAAGAATGAAGGGAGTTTTCTGGTTAACTGGAAGGTACAATACTCTTTACATCCTCCCTTGTTGTTTCAAAGCTCTTGGAAAGTACTTGTAAACGTTCTTCCATGAAAAACTATAGTACCCTGAGGGGGAAAAAAAAGGAATTTTCTTTGGTGATTGAAGATCTTTCAGTGATTTGAAGACATCATCTTGCATGTGAACACAGCAACATAGATAATGAGATTTTGTCCCAAGAAGGTACTCATCCTAGGGCAAATACTAAAAGTTGAGTTTTAAAGTACCTTTTTAAATTTCATCTTGTTTCTTGGAATTGGCTCCTGTCTCCTAAAAGTGGGTAACAGACATTTTGTAGAAGAGTGCTGTGGTTAATGGTACTGTTTGGGGGTCTAATACAATATTCCCTTTGCATTATGGCTAATACCTAGGAGAACTAGGGGCCAGAAGTGGACCATCCGTTAAAAAAAAAAAAAAAAAACCAGCATGGTGGCTAACACCCGTAATCCCAATACTTTGGGAGGCCAAGGTAAGAGGATTGCTTGAGCCCAGGAGTTCAAGACTAGCCTGGGCAACATAGCGAGACCAAAAATAAAAAAAAATTATCTGGGCATGGTGGCATATATCTGTAGTCCCAACTGAGGCAGGAAGATCACCTGAGACCAGGATGTCAAGGCTGTGGTGAACTATGATCATGCCACTGCACTCCAGCCTGGACTCCAGAGTGAGAACAAACTTTAAAAAAAATAGTAAAAGCATAGCATCAGTTAATTTCGTTGGGCGACTCATAGCAATAGCAGGGATGCACGCTATGTATTTCTAGACCTCACCATGCCTTGGGGATTAGAGCTGATGCCCTTTTCTGTGTCTTTTTCCTCTTCTCTATTTGTGCTTCCTATCATAACGGCCCTTTGGGCACTAAGGGATGACCCTCATAGCTAATGCCTCTGTGCCAGGCCTCTGGCTCCTGCTTTGCCATTTTACCCTCACAGCAAGCCTGGGAGGGAAGGTTGCAATGTCTTTGCTTCACACTTGAGAAAACCCCTGAGCCTTGGCTCTGGGACGATGAGTGGCACCCCAGACATGGTGGACACCAAAGCCCCTTCCCTTGCCACAGGCAGTCCTGCCTGGGCCTGTGCCCTGCAACCTGGCATTGGGCATTCATGCAGCTGTATCTTCTTTGACTCTATGGGCTGCAGGAAACTGAAGACGCACCTGCAGCAGCTCCGGTGGAGAGGGCCGAAGAGCTCGAGCCAGGAGCGCACAGAGAAGTCCTGTGCACGTTGCCAGCAGGTGCTGGGGCTGCTGCTGCACCGGGGGGCCGTTTGCCGGGGCTGCAGTCACCGCGTGTGCTCCGCGTGCCGCGTGTTCCTGAGGGGGACCCACGCCTGGAAGTGCACTATGTGCTTCGAGGACAGGTGAGCACCGTCTGGTAGTCAGATTCCTCCTGGCGACTCCAGACCTGGAGCAAGTTGAGCCCCAAACCATTCATAAACAGAGCAGTCACACTCCCCGCGCACCTTCCCCCCCAGTTAGTGTTTACCGAGTGTTTCCAGAGGGCCTGGGAGTGGGGGAGCTCGCTCTCTAGACTCAGAAGTTACTGACCTGCGAACATACATTTGATCAAAGTGTTTGTTAAAGGACAAGAGTTTGTGATGGTTAAGGATGGGCTAACCCCAGGAGAGGCAAGACTCACTGGGGTTCTTCGGCCAGGTGCCTTCATCTCCTTGGAGTTCATTCCTTTCAGTGAAAGTGGAGTAAGCTACAACACAGGGAAAATGCAAGCAGCTCTGTGCGGCATTAAATAAGGCCTTTTAGAAGGAGGCAAGCTGACCTGTGTTTGATCCTTAGATAAAGAAATGGCTGTGCTTCCTGTTAGTGATAGACTGAATTGATGTGCATTTTAATCTTTTGGTGTTGTGAGGTTTTAAACGAAATTTAACATGGAATTTTTTTTCTTTTTCTTTATTTCAATAGCTTTTGAAGGGGTACAAATAGTTTTTGGTCACATGGTTGGTTGTATAGTGGAAAAGAAGTCTGGGCTTTAAGTGTACTCCCCACCCCCACCTGCACACATGGCACCCAATGGGTGATTTTCGTCTCTCCACCCCTTCCTCCCGACCCAGAGTTTCTGTCATCCATTATACCAGTGGTCCCCAACCTTTTTGGCATCAGGGACCAGTTTTGTGGAAGACAATTTTTCTGTGGATGGGGTGGGGGCGCAGTCAAACCTCACTACTAATGTTAATCTGTATCGTTCTTTTTTTTTTTATTTTAAAGGTATGGGGTACAATTCAGGATTAGGTATACAAGTGGCCATTGTATAGGTAAAGTTTGGGCCTCCCTTTGGTCCCCACTTTGCCTGGTTTGAGATCAGGTTTCCTTATTGATGTTGTGTCCCCACCCCTCACCCCACATTCTCCCACTACTGTCAATCCCTTTCTTACAGTATTATAGTTAATGTCCAGGGTCCACTTATGAGTGAGAACACGTGGTACTCTGTTCTTTGTTTCTGTGATAAATCACTCAGTATGATAGACTCTAAATCCATTCAAGTTGCTGCAAAGTCCATATGTTTGTCCTTCTTTATGGCTGTGTAATATTCTGTTGTGTATATGTACCACATTTTAAAAAATTCAGTTCAGTGTTGATAGGCAGCATGGCTGGTTCCATGTTTTTGCCATTGTGAATAGTGCTGCAATAAACATGCGTCTGCAGGTATCTTTTTTGTAGAATGATTTGAGTTCCTCCGAGTATATTCCCTGTAGGGGTTGCTGAGTCATATGAAGGGTCAATGTCTAGTTCTTTTAGAAGTCAACACGCTGTTTTCCAAAGATGTTGCACTAGTTTGCATTCCCACCAGCAGTGTAGAAATGTTCCTTTTTCGCCACATCTTAGCCAGCATCTGTTGTTTGTTTTATTAATGATGGTCATTCTTACTGGGATTAGGTGGTATCTCAGTGTGGTTTTGATTTGCATTTCTCTGATGATAAGTGAGGCTGAGCACTTTTTCATGTGTCTGCCCATATGTCTTCTTTTGAGAAGTGTCTATTCATGTCTTTTGGTCACTTTTTAATAGACTGTTTGTTTTTTGCCTTTTGGCATGTTTGAGTCCCTTGTAGATCCTGGATGTTGGGCCTTTGTCAGATAGACAGTTGGCAAATATTTTTTCCCATTCTGTGGGCTGCTTCCCCACTCTCTTGATGGTTTCTTCTGCTTTGCAGAAGCTTTTTCAGTTTGATGAGATCCCACTTGTCTAGTTTATCTCTTATGGCATGGGCACTTGGGGTTTTGATTAGGAATTGGTTGCCAGTTCCAATTTCCATAAGGGCGTCTCCTGCATTTTCTAAGGTTCTTTTTTTTTAATTAAAAAAATTTTTTTTTATTTTTGAGTTGGAGTCTCACTCAGTTGCCCAGACTGGAGTGCAGTGGCCGCTCCCGGCCACTGCAGCCTCAACCTGCTGGGCTCCAGCGATCCTTCCACCTCAGCCTTCCAAGTAGCTGGAACTATAGGCGCACGCTACCACGCCCGGCTAATTTTTTTTTTTTTTTTTTGAGTTGGAGTCTCACTCTGTCGCCCAGACTGGAGTGCTGTGGCCGCTCCCGGCCAGCACAGCCTCGACCTGCTGGGCTCCGGCAATCCTTCCACCTCAGCCTTCCACGTAGCTGGAGCTACAGGCGCGTGCTACCACGCCTGGCTAATTTTTTTTTTTTTTAATTTATTGTAGAGATGAGGTCTCGCCTGCCTAGGCGGGTCTCAAACCCGCAGGCTCAGGCAATCCACTCACCTCAGCCTCCCAAAGGTGTGGGATTACAGGCTGAGCCACCAAGCCCGGCTTAATTTTTTTTTATTTATTGTAGAGATGAGATCTTGCCAAGTTGCCCAGGCGGGTCTCAAACCCGTGGGCTCAGGCAATCCACTCACCTCAACCTCCCAAACCGCGGGATTACAGGCTGAGCCACCGAGCCCGACTCTCTAAGGTTCTTATAGTTTGAGGTTTTACGTGTCAGTCTTTGATCCATTTAGAGTTGGTTTTTGTGTATGGTGATAGATAGGGGACCTGTTTCACTCTTCTGCATGTGGTCAGCCAGTATTCCAATCTGCACTGCTCTTTTTTTTGAGTTGGAGTCTCACTCCGTCGCCCAGGCTGGGGTGCAGTGGCATACTCATGGCCATCCCAGCATCTACTTGCTGGGCTCCGACGATCCTTCTGCCTCAGCCTTCCAAGTAGCCGGAATTACAGGCGCGTGCTACCATGCCCGGCTAATTTTTGATTTATTGTAGAGATGAGGTCTTGCCAAGTTGCCTGGGCTGGTCTCTAACCCGCGAGCTCAGGCAATCCACTTGTCTCGGCCTCCCAAAGTGCTGGGATTACAGGCTGAGCCACTGAGCCCGACATGCACTGCTCTTAAGGAGTGAGTGACCTAGATCCCTCGCAGGCACAGCTCATGATAGGGTTCATGCTCTGATGAGAATCGAATGCCACTGCTGATCCGACAGGAGGCGGAGCTCTGCTCTCTTGCCACTTACCTCCTGCTGTGTGGCACCATTCCGAGCAGGCCACAGACTGGTACTAGTCCACAGCCCGGGGATTGGGGACCCCTGCATTATACTATTCTCTATGCCTTTGCATATTCTTAGTTTAGCTCCCACTTGTGAGAACATGCGGTGTTTGGTTTTATGTTCCTGAGTTACTTCACTTAGGGTGATGTTCTCCAATTCCATCTAAGTTGCTGCAAAAGGCGTGATTTCATTCTTTTTGATAGCTGAGTAGTATTTCATAGTGTATATATATCACATTTTCATTATCCACTGATTGGTTGATGGGCATTTAGGCTGATTCTACATCTTTGCAATTGTGAATTGTGCTGCAATGGGAATTGGTATTTTTGAGGCTCCCATATTGAATGATGATAAAGAACCTATTTGACTTGGACCATTGTTCCAAGCAAGATGGGCTGGTCATGAATTCCTTGAAAACACAAGAGTGGAGTCTCTGTTTGCTGTGGGCGCAAGGGGACGTGCACAAGGACATTACAGAACTTATGAGGAGGAGGAGCTTCAGCTAGGGTGAGTCTTTGAGACTCATCAGAGACTCTGAAATTTGAAAACAACTTCCCAATATTGCTGAGATGTGTGTGCACCCCAAAGACAGACATGGTGGAGGGTACTTACAGCGTGGCTATGGCGCCTGGGTTTTCTCTTCCTCTAAATCGAGGAGCAGATAGTTGCACACTCAGACATGAATCTGCTGAAATTTCCTGTCCCCTTGCGAGGCTTAATTTATTTCAGTCATTCAGCCAAAGAAATGAAGTGGTTCAACCTGATTTCTTTGTTCCTGAGTGGCATCTTGTCTGTTTCTCTAACTGTGCGTCAAATCACACCGACCATGGCAGAGTGAACCCTCTGCATCTAAGGTTTCTTTGGTTGCTGCAGCCAGTCAGGCTTTTCCTAGCTTGAGAGTGAAAAAAAAATTACTGTGAGCTGCCCTGGCCAGGCCTGCCTTGTTTTTGTGCAGGCCTGGGTTCTTGGAAGAGCAGAGAACCATTTCAACTATCTCTAGGAAGGGCTTCCCAACTTCTTCCTTGTTTCAGCCAGCCATATTCCAGGGGTGCCAAAAAAATGTATGCACATTTTAAAGGATGTTATCGATGTATTCCTTTTCAAAGTTGAATTGAATTATGGCAGCAATGTGTAGTATGACATTCTCTCAACTTTTCTTCTGCTATTTTCTTTGACCATCCTGCCTGTCTCATGGTGACACTAGCATTCATTTGATGAATGGCATCTTTTGAGCGAACGTCATACTTAAAATGTGTATACACTTTTTTTGGCACCCCTGTATATTTGAAGTCTCATGATAAGCATTGCTGGGCAGGGTGTTAAACTCTTCAGCATTTTTTTCTTCTTTTCACAGTTAACTGTAAACTAAAAATCAAAACAGGAGGGCCAGGGCTGAGGCAATCTCCCAGGAAGCTGAGGGTGTTGAAATCTCCACCCTAGTGGGCATTTTGCTTGGGCGTTGTAACTTTGCCCTCTAAGTACATGAAGTGTGATTTCTAAAACCCCAGTTTCCTTATTTTGAAATAAGGATGTTTTTTAACCTACCTAAGGTAATCACGTTACTTTGAGTGAATTAACACAGGAAGTTGTGTGGGGGGAGAAAGCTAATAATGCATAATGACACATACTTCTCTCCCCTCCCCAAATAATTTGTCTTGAGTTGGGAGTCTCACTGTGCCATGCAGTGGCATGATCATGGCTCACCACAGCCTCGATCTCCGGGGCTCAGGCTATCCTTCTGCCTCAGCCTCCTAAGTAGCTGGGACTACAGGTACATGCCACCATGCCTGACTAGTTTTTTTATTTTTATTTTGTAAAGACAAGGTCTCGCCACGTTTCCCAAGCTGGTCTCGAACTCTGGCCTCAAACAATCCTCCTGCCTTGGCTTTCCAAAGTGCTAGGATTACAAGTGTGAGCCACTGTGCCCAGCTTATTAATCAACATGAATAAGTCCACCTTTTTGTGGCAAGGAGGCGGCCTCTGGATTTCTGCCAAATGTTAAACCCTGGTTATTTTCTGCTGAAACCCCTTTTAACTCTGGGTTGCTTTGGTGATGATGGGATTAGATTTTGGGAGATTCTTTCTCAGATTCAAATTTATACTTTAATGGTCTTTAGAAATTAGCAAAAGTGGTCCTTTAAAAGCGAAGGAATTAAGTCTGCCTAGTTTTGCTATGCACTCCACTGTCCAGATGAACAGTACTTTTGTGACCATGGTAATGAAGTCAATGGATAAGAAACCACTCAATTCCTTCTCTGTTTTAAAATTGCTATTCGTGAGCACACCGTATCTGATTCATCAAGAACTTTTTGCGGGCAGTCAGGCGCTTTGGGACCAAATGGGCTCAAAACCTTTTGTATAGAGAATCCTTTAAATTTGTACAGAGAACTAAACGTTGCAATAAACAATAATAAATGTGCAACAGAGCTTTTATACAATAAATAGGACTGTTTCCAATTGCAGCAGGTGGTACTGTTAATTTCAGATTCTTGGCTTGCTCAAATGTCACTCACGTACCACACCTGAGGCCAATAAAAAACAGCTTATGTGTGTTCAGCTGAAAATTGATCCAGACCTTGGTATTTAATTATCATGTTTTTAGGTCTCAGGTCAGGTCTTGAATTACTGCTGCAAAGCAGTAGTGGTTAAACTAAGATTTTGGAATTTATTAAAAGGGAGGTGAACTGGTCCTGGTCGCAGGCACCTGTGGTTCTAGCTACTTGGGAGACTGAAGTGAGAAGATCACTTGAGACCAGGAAGTCAAGGCTGCAGTGAGCTATGATTGCACCACTGTGTTCCAGCCAAGGTTACAGAGTCAGACCACACCTCTAAAAAAAGTTTTAAAGGGTTTGGCTTTTTGTCTGTATACATTTCAGATTAAGTCTTAGATGTAAAGGCATTGTTATAAGATAATGCATTATACTGGATGGGCGCGGTGGCTCAAGCCTGTAATTCCAGCACTTTGGGAGGCCAAGGCCAGAGGATTGCCTGAGCCCACAGGTTTGAGACCAGCCTGGGCAACATGGTGAGACCTTGTCTCTACAATCAATTAAAGATTAGCTGAGCGTGGTAGCATGTGCCTGTAGTTCCAGCTACTTGGAAGGCTGAGGCAGAAGGATCATGGGACCCCAGCAGGTTGATGCTGGGGTGGCCGTGAGCATGCCACTGCACTCCTGACTGGGCCATGGAGTAAGACTCTGACCCAAAAAAACCCCCAAAAAAGACAATCCATTATATTTTCTGCATTGCGTGAAATAACTTTTATTGGAAATCAAGTGACATTTCAAGAGAAATTCTGTAACAATTATGCTTCCTGCTAAAAGTAAAACTTCCCAGAGTTCAGAAATGTCTTTTGTATTTATTTTTAAAAATTTTCTTTAAAAAAAATCTTTTAGATTTCAGACTGGTACTCCTAATATCTTTGTAATCCCATGTTTTGTGGTTGTTGTTTTGTTTGTGTATGTGAGTGGGTGGGGAGGGTGTGTGTTTGTTTTTGTTTTTTGAATCAGAGTTTTACTCTGTCACCCAGGCTGGAGTGAAGTGGCACAATCATGACTACCACAGCTTCAACCTGCAGGGCTCAGTTGATCCTTCCACCTCAGCCTTCTAAGTGGCTGAAACTACAGGCGCATGCTACCACACCTGGCTAAGTTTTTTGGCTAAGTTTTGAGATGAGGTCTCACCAAGTTGCTTGGGCGGGTCTTGAACCCGCGGGCTCAGGTAATCCACTTGCCTAGGCCTCCCAAAATGCTGGGATTGCAGGCCGAGCCACCGAACCCGGCCTCTTTACTCTCTTGATGGTTTCTCTTGCTGTGCAAAAGCTTTTTGGTTTGATGAGATGGTACTTATCTATCTTAGCTTTTATGGCATTCACTTTTGGGGACTTGGTTAAGAATTCGCTGCCTACTCCAATGTGCATAAGTATGTTTCCTATGTTTTCTTTTTCTTTTTTTTTTGAGTTGGAGTCTCACTCCGTCGCCCAGACTGGAGTGCAGTGGCCGCTCCTGGCCACCGCACCCTCGACCCGCTGGGCTCCGGCGATCCTTTTCACCTCAGCCTTCCGAGTAGCTGGAACTACGGGCGCGCGCTACCATGCCCGGCTCATTTTTTGATTTATTGTATAGAGATGAGGTCTCGCCAAGTTGCCCAGCTGGGTCTCGAACCCGCGGGCTCAGGCAATCCACTCACCTCGGCCTCCCAAAGCCACCAAGCCCGGCCACATAAGCTTTATTTTAAAACTTTGCTGGCCACCCTAAAATTCGTTTTAGAAACAGGCCAAAGAATCCACAAGTACCAGTGTTCACAGCAGCGTTATTCACAATAGCCAAAAGGTCGAAACACCAGTGTCTATCAACAAATGAATATAAGCAAAATAGGGTATATACATACAATAGAATATTATTCGGACATAAAAAGAGAATGACATTCTGATGCACGCTACAACCTGAATGAACCTTGAAGACATTGTGCTAAGTGAAATAAGCCAGTCACGAAAAGACAAATATTGTGTGATTCTACTTAGCAAGAAGTATTTATCTAGAATAGGTAAATTTATAGAGACACAAAGCAAAATGTGTTTATCAGGGACCTAGAAGAGAATGGGAAATTAAGTTTGATGGGTATAGAATTTTAGTTTGGGAAAATGAAAAAGTTCTGGAGATAGGTGGTGGTGATGACATAGCAGTGTGAATGTACCTTGTGTACCTGACCTGTACATTTCAAAATGGTTAAAATTAGTAAATTTTATTATGTATACTTTACCATAATAATAAAAAATCTTTAAAATACTCAAATAAACCCATTGCAGTAAGTTCTTCATTTTTCTGTTTAGCAAGTTGAGTTTTCCCTTCTTTCATGAGATTTTATTCTTCTAAATTAATTAATACTACATAAAGGTTTGGAACTGGAATTGCTTTTAAACCAGTCTCTGGAGGCTATACCCATGTTTAATTTACTTCGGTTTATATGAGAACTGGGGATTAAATTATACGGAATGTATGCAACTGCTTTGTCTATTTAGTGATTTTGTTTTGTTTTGTTTTTTTGAGTTGGAATCTCACTCTGTCGTCCAGACTGGAGTGCAGTGGCCGCTCCCGGCCACCGCAGCCCTGCTCTGGAGCAACTTGGAAGGCGAGTGGGGGAAGGATGTCTTGGAGCCCAGCAGGTCGAGGCTGCGGGGGCCAGGCATGGCCACTGCACTCCAGTGCTGGGCAACAGGTGAGCACTCAACCTTAATAAAAAAATAAATTAAATATAATAAAGGAATTGGATTGGGGTGCTTTATGCCTGTAACCCAGCATCTTAGGAGAATGGGGCGAGAGGATGCCTGAGCCCAGTGGCTTTGAGACCAGCCTGGGAAAATTGGAACCTACCTCATCTCCAAATCGAAATTGCCAGTGAGCGCTGTAAGACCCAGGCTACTTAGAAAGCTAAAGTGGAACGATCGTCTGAGTCCAGCAGGTCGAGGCTGCAGTGGCCGTGAGCGTGTTACTGTACTCCAGCCTCGGCAACAGAGTGAGACTCCAACTCAAAAAAAAAAAAAAAAAGAATTGGATTGGAATTGTCTTTATGTGTAACCACTTTGTGGGGGCAAGGGTTTTCGTTTGAGACAGCCTGTAAACTTTAAGAATATAAAAATTTGCCCGGCATGTGGCTTGGGGGGGGGGGGGGGTTTTTTGCCCCCCGGGGCCTTTATAATTTCCCAAAAGCCAAAAAATTTTGGGAGGCTGAGATTAGTGGATTGCCTGAGTCTGCGGGTTCGAGACCAGCCCAGGCAACTTGGCGAGACCTCGTCTCTACCATAAATCAAAAAAATTAGCGGGGTGTGGTAGCACACACCTGTAGTTCCAGCTACTTGGAAGGCTGAGGCGGAAGGATCACCGGAGCCCAGCAGGTCATCGCTGGGGTGGCTGTGAGTGTGCCACTGCACTACAGTCTAGGCGACGGAGTGAGACTCTGACTCAAAAAAAGAAAAAAAGAATGTATATGTATATTCAGGGATTTTGTTAAACTTCATGATTCTTCTAGTAAAAAATAACAATTCTGAAAGTTTTAGCTTGAGACCCAGATGTGGCCCCGAGAATAAAATGACTTCTATTTTGAACCTGTTTGTTTGTTTTAACCGTAGGTCACCAGGTTTCCTTCTGAGTTATTCTGTGAACAGAAGGGACTGACGGATGGGTGGGAGACTAGGCCTAAGAGCTGGTGTGGAAGGCTGGTGGCTGAGCCATGGGATTATGTAGGCTGAAGGGTGTGGTGAGGCCACTCAGAGAAAGACAGTCCTGGGTTACATTCCATGTGCCTTGAAGTGACTTGAAAAAGGAAAGCATTAGGGAGACTTCCTTCTGTAACTCCCTGCAACAGTTTTCAATATGTGTCTGGGAGTGAGTCTCCCTGCACCATGGATTTTTATGGACTGTTTTTATGGAACATTGTTTCGGGCTGTCTACCCTTGGGATTGTTTATTTATTTATTCATTTACTTTTTGAGTTGGAGTCTCACTCTTGTCGCTTAGGTTGGAGTGCAGTGGCATGCTCACGGCCACCACAGCCTTGACCTGCTAGGCTTAGGCGATCCTTCTGCCTCAGCCTTCCAAGTGGCTGAATATATTTTTGTTTATAACTCAGTAACATTTTCTTCTATCAGGTCTGATTCTTCTGATTATTCTTTTTTTTTGAGTCAGAGTCTCACTCTGTTGCCCAGACTGGAGTGCAGTGGCGTGCTCACAGCCACTGCAGCCCCCACCTGCTGGGCTCCAGTGATCCTTCCGCCTCAGCCTTCCAAGTAGCTGGAACTACAGGCGCACACCACCACACCCGGCTAATTTTTTGATTTATTGTAGAGATGAGGTCTTGCCAAGTTGCCCAGGCTGATCTCGAACCCCTGGACTCAGGCAATCCTCTCGCCTCTGCCTCCCAAAGTGCTGAGATTACAGGCATGAGCCACCACACTCAGCTCTTCTGATTATTCTTTTATGCTGCTTGCTCAGGCTTCTTTGGGAATAACCTTTAACATGTAGGCTGACCTCGTTTTTCCTATATATTCTCTTCTCCCTCGATGTTTCATGTATTTTCTTTCTCTTTCGTGTTCTGTCAAATGTCTCTGCTGAGTCCACCATGAGGGATGATAGAAATCTTTTACCCAGTGAATTAATAGAGAAAAGCAATTGGGTTTGGCAGGAAGTTGGCTGAAAACCTTTAAAGAGTGTGAAAGAGTAAGAAGGAATCTGTAGATGTGAATTGACAGTAAAGGCAGAGCAGGAATTATATGGCAATGGTGTTTGTAAGACAGGGGAGAGCCAGCCATTGTTGAAGAAGAGGTGTGGACAAGTAGCCATTGAGAGTTTTATAACACCTACTGGTATGGAAAATCTATCACTGGAGGTGGTTTTGGAGATCAAGATCAAACTCAAGCAACCCCTCAAGACAGTTTAACATCTGGGTCTAATTCTTAGTGAGATCCCTGTGTTCACACCAAGAATGTTTTATAAATGATTTTATTCAGTTAGTCAATCATTTTGAGATCTCTATAGTCTTATAGTTATTACTTTTTTTTTTAGAGTGGAAAATATAGTTTATTTAGAAAGAGAGAAAGCGAGAGAGAGAGAGAGAGAGAGAGAAAGGAGATTTACCTCCCAAGGTAGGGGAGGGGGCCAAAGCCAAGAAAACTCAAAGAACACATGGCCAGACCATAGCTTCGCAAGGCAATGGCTAGAAACAAAACAGAGAGAGAGAGAGAGAGAGAGAGAGAGAGAGAGAGAGAGAGAGAGGGGAAGATTCACCTCCACAAGATAGGGGAGAGAGTAGTTATTACTTTTATGGTATATAGCATCTCCTTTCAAAATTATTTTGTTACTTGCTTTGTTTTATAATATTTATAACAACTATGTTATTAAACTAACGCTCCATTTTAACCTATTCAAGTGCTCATTGCCAATAGTTTGAGACCATGATTTCCCTGATTTGCAAGTTCTTCATTTTGATTTGTTTTTCAATTAACTGAAGTGCTTCCTCAGGAAGTTTTTCCCCAGGATAGCAAGGGGGTGATGTGTTTTCCATGCCATTGCATACTTGAAAGTGCCTCTTGGTAACTTTCCTCAGGAGTAATGACTTCACTGGTTTTTTGTTTGTTTATTTTTGAGTTGAAGTCTCACTTCGTCACCTAGGCTGGAGTGCAGTGGCGTGCTCATGGCCACCCCAGCGTCAACCTGCTGGGCTCAGGTGATCCTTCTGCTTCAGCCTTCCAAGTAACTGGAACTATAGGCACGTGCTAATTTTTTGACTTATTGTAGAGGCAAGGGCTCACCAAGTTGCCCAGGCTGTTTTCGAACCCATGGGCTCAGGTAGTCCCCTCACCTCGGCCTCCCAAAGTGCTGGGATTACGGGCTTAAGCCATCATGCCCGGTCATCACTGGGTTTTTAAGTCCTGGGTTGCACCTTTTGTTTTGTTTTGTTTTGAGTTGGAGTCTCACTCGGTCGCCCAGACTGGAGTGCAGTGGCCGCTCCCAGTCACCGCAGCCTCGACCTGCTGGGCTCCGGTGATCCTTCCGCCTCAGCCTTCCGAGTAGCTGGAATTACAGACATGCGCTACCACGCCCGTCTAATTTTTTGATTTATTGTAGAGATGAGGTCTTGCCTGCCCAGGCGGGTCTCGAACCTGCGGACTCAGGCAACCCACTCACCTCAGCCTCCCAAAGGCACGGGATTACAGGCTGAACCACCAAGCCCGACTAGGGTTACAACCTTTTAATCAAGAAATTCAGTAAATGGAACCCATGTTGCCTTTTGGAATGTAATAATACAGAGACATCTGACGCTAGTTTTGTTTTTATTATTTTATCACCTGGTTTTTATGTACTAGAAACAGATTGGTTTTTCCTGCTTCTTTGTTATTAAAAAGTTTCCAATATGTTTCTGGGAATGAGTCTCTGAACATAGATTTTTATGGACTAAGGAACATTGTTTTGAGCTGTCTACCTTTGGAATTGTTTTTAAAAAAAACAAGAACAACTCAGTACCATTTTCTTCTATCAGGTCTGATTATTCTTTTATGCAACTTGACCTGGCTTCTTTGGGAATAACTTTTAGTGCATAGTTTGTCCTAATTTTTGCTGTGTATTACCTTCTCCCCTGACATTTCATGTCTTTTTCTTTCTCTTTCATGTCTGGCAAGCATCTCTGCTGAATCGGCCTCACAGATTCAACTTTCAGACACTGAGTTCTGTTCTTTGCTTGTGGAAAAACAAAGCCCATTCTGCTCTGGTGTTGCTAGTGCCCTAAATCTCCCTTTATCTAGTTCCACTGTCTCCTCACTTCAGCCTAGCTTTTCCTTGTATCTTGCTGTTTCTTTTTCACAGAGGTGGGTCTTAGCTGTCCTGGGGACTGTCCTCTTTCTGGAAGTTCCCTCTGGTTCCCACAGAGTTGCACATCTGGGAAGGCGCTAGCTCTGGGCTTCATACTCCAAGTGCCCTGCCTGCAGCATCTGGTCAGAAGCTCCTGCTTCCTGGTCAGAAGTATCTGGTGGTCTCTTCAGACATCCAGGTTGAGGTTTGCCAACAGAGGGCGTGTGTCCTTGCCTTTGTCTGACTCGCAGCCCATCCAGCAGTGGAATATCCCCATTCTTGGGTCTACAGAGGGAGGATAGATCAACACACCACATCTAATCCAACCTTTACCATCAAGGCCTTAAGTACAGCTCCCTCGGGCTGCAGAATAATGTTTCTGTTTCCTTCCTTGACTAGTTAGTTAGCTGATGTAACAAACCACAAGTCACAATCTCTAGACCAACAGATTGCAGGCAGCTCACAGGCCTTATTTTTTGTTTTCGTTTTGGCCTACACATATTGATCATTTAAAAAATTTTATTTCTTTTGGTTTTTGCAGAGACAGTCTTGCTATGTTGCTCAGGCTGATCTCAAATTCCTGGCCTCAGGAGATACTCCCACCTCAGCCTCCCAAAGTGTCAGGATTACAGGCAGGAGGCACCGCACCCAGCCAATATTTATCATTTTAGTGCTTTAGACTGGGCTACATGTCCTCCAACTCAGCACAGTGCCCACCCCTCCCTGTTGCCTCTCACCCAGCCCCCTACACCCATTCACAGTTTCTATTTGGTACCTGAGTTTGTGGCCTCTGGCCCACACTACCTGGGGGGGCGTGACACATGCAATTTCATCATCCACAGTGACAGGGCCCTACCTACTTTGGATCCACCTTGTCCCTTTAATTCTCGGGTGCCCCTGCGGAGGGGGGAATATCCACTCATTCACCAACCTGTGTTCACTGGGGCTGCTGTGTGCCCAGCCAGTGATCATGGCTGTCAATATAGCACTGGCTGTAGCAGGAGGACGTCCGCCTGCCTTGGAGGTTAAGCAAGGGAGAGTTACTCATGTTTTGCAAAAATTGTTGGTAGCAGCTTGATAAAATCATGTCCTTATCTCCATCTTGATTCTCTGACTCCTCTCACAGTTACCCAGGATTTAATCGTAATGATCAGTCTTTTCCTGTAAGAATGTTGAAATCAGATCAACTGAGCCAGTGGGGAGGAAAAAAACCCCCTCTGTTTTGCTTTGTGACTACGAACTATTTTAGATGCAAGACTCTTTGAAGTTAAAAAATTTTTTCTGCTGTATGAATGCATTGGTCTCATTTAACTGGGAATAACCAAGCAGTTGGACAGACTAGCACAAAAAAGTTAGATTGTCTCCATTTTTAATTTTTTTATTTTTGCTAGCACTAGGGTCTCGCTGTGTCGCCTAGGATGGTGTGCCATGGCGCAATCATAGGTCACTGCAGCTTCAAACTCTTGAGCTCAAAGAATCCTTCTGCCTCAGCTTCCTGAGTAACTGGGACTACAGTTGTGTACCAATACACCCAGCTAATTTATTTTTTATAGTGATGAGGTCTCACTATGTTGCCCAGGCTAGTCTCAAATTCCTGCCTCAGCCTCTCTAAATGCTGGGATTATAGGCATGAGTCACTACACCAGGCCTGTCTTTGTTTATAGTATTCGGCTTCTTAAGGTAGATTTTTTGCAGCTCGTGTGTCTGAAGGGCTCTCTCGAGGCTTCCTTGCCATCAGAGCACAGGTCAGAGAGCAGATCTGCACAGGAGATGAGCTTTGTCAGGCGTTCGAGGAATCCTGGCTGTGCAGATTTATTTTCCACCTCTTGTCAGTTGCATGCTTTAGACACATTATGCTGCTCTCGGAACATCAGGCTGAATTTTCTTGGCACATAAACATGGACAGGAAAGCTTAACCACCTGCAGAGGCAGGTCATTTGGATGTAAAATGTGTTCCAACATGTGTGTTTGACTCAGTACTTGGTGTTAGAATGAGGTCAGAATGTTTTCTGTTAGGGTCCTCCAATCATCTTACTGCTGGATGTTTGTATGCTAGAATTTTCAAAGTGTTTTCCCACAGTTATTTCTCTTTTGCTAATGACATTAACAGAGTTCAAGGCTATGAAAATGGTTGCTGAAGCCCCGGAAGTTTGTTTTTTTTTTTTTTTTGAGTTGGAGTCTCATTCTGTGGCCTACAGCCTTGATCTGCTGGACTCAGGCAAATCCTTCCACCTCAGCCTTCCAAGTAGCTGGAACCACAGGTGTGTGCCACCGCGCCTGGCTAATTTTTTTGATTTATTATAGAGACGAGGTCTTGCCAAGTTGCCCAGGCTGGTCTCAAATCCCTGAGCTCAGGCAATCCTCTCACCTCCTCCAACCAAAGTGCTGAGATTATAGGAGTCAGTCACAGTGCCCAGCCAGAAGTTTCTTAAGAGCGGCCTAGGCTCTTATAATTCTTTTATTTATTTATTTATTTTTGAGTTGGAGTCTCGCTCCATCGCCCAGCCAGTGGCACACTCACGGCCACCCCCGTTTCGACCTGCTGGGCTCTGGTGATCCTCCTACCTCAGCCTTCCAAGTAGCCAGAATATAGGCACACGGTACTACGCCCGGCTAACTTTTTGATTTATGGTAGAGAGGAGGTCTCGCCAAGTTGTCCAGGCTGTTCTCAAGCCCGTGGGCTCAGGCAATCCCTGCACCTTGGCCTCCCAAAGTGCTGGGATTACAGGCTTGAGCCCCTGTGCTCTAGTGGTCCTCATGTAGGGTATGGCCTTGTTAGTGGAAGAGTCAGGCATGGGTCAGGCCTCCTGACTGTCTTCTGCTCTCCCCACGACCCTTGGCTTTCGCCTTTGGAGATATGTTCATGGGTTGAGTAAAAAAGTTTTGGATCGGGCACAGTGGCTCATGTCTGTAATCCCAGCACTTTTTTGAGGCCAAGGCGAGAGGCTTGCTTGAACTCAGAGGTTCAAGACCAGCCTGGGCAACATTCGAAGCCCTTGTCTTTACAAAAAAATTTTTTTATTTTTTTTTTGAGTTGGAGTCTCACTCTGTCGCCCAGACTGGAGTGCAGTGGCCGCTCCCGGCCACCGCAGCCTTGACCTGCTGGACCCCGGCGATCTTTCTGCCTCAGCCTTCCAAGTAGCCGGAATTACAGGCATGTGCTACCACGCCTGGTTGATTTTTTGGATTTATTGTAGAGATGAGGTCTTGCTGCCCAGGCGGGTCTCAAACCCACGGGCTCAGGCAATTCACTCACCTCAGCCTCCCAAAGGCGCGGGATTACAGGCTGAGCCACCGAGCCCAGCTACAAAAAAATTTTTTAAATTAGCCAGGTGTGGTGACATACACCTGTAGTCTCAGCTACTCAGGAGACTGAGGCAGAGGGATCACCCGAACTCAGGAGGTCGAGGCTGTGGTGAGCTGTGATCATGCTCCTGTACTTCAGCTTGGGCAACAGAGTGAGAACCCAACTAAAAAAAAAGTTTGTTTTTTTTTTCTTTTTGAGTTGGAGTCTCACTCTGTCGCCCAGACTGGAGTGCAGTGGCCGCTCCCGGCCACCACAGCCTCGACCTGCTGGGCTCTGGCGATCCTTCCGCCTCAGCCTTCCAAGTAGCTGGAACTACAGGCACGCGCTTACCATGCCCTTCTAATTTTTTGATTTATTGTAGAGATGAGGTCTCACCAAGTTGTCCAGGCGGGTCTCGAACCCGCGGGCTTCTTTGTTTTAGTTACTAAGTACTGATAATAATCATTTATGACCAGGCTCGGTGGCTCAGCCTATAATTCCAGCACTTTGGGAGGTTGAGGTGAGTGGATTGCCTCACCTCAGCCTCCCAAAGGCGCGGAATTACAGGCTGAGCCACTGAGCCCAACTAAAAAAAAAGTTTTAAAGAAGCAAGTCATGATTCTATTTGAGAAATATAAAAGCATGAAACTTCGGCTGTAGAGTGTTTGAGAAGCTTTCTTAACCTAATTCTGATTGAATCATCTGGAAAGAAATGCTGAATACTTTGGTTACTGTGAATCACACTACCCTGTGTTGGCCTAACACAGACAAGGCTGCAGGTCTATACGCTTCTATAGTAGACAGTAAGAGCAATGAGTGGTCCTCCTTTTTAAACTTGGGATTGGTGTAGATAGAGTCCTTTAAAAAGGCATGATGGAATAGTCACATGTGAAACAACTGATTCTGCAGGAAGGAGTGATGGAGACCCAACTCAAACCCAGCATGCAAAGAAAACAGCCTCAGATGCAAAAGGTGCCGAGTTGCCATATGGTTTAGGACTGTGACACTTTTTTTTTTTTTTTTTTTGAGTTGGAGTCTCACCCTGTTGCCCAGGCTAGAGTGCAGTGGCACACTCACAGCCACTGCAGCCCCGACCTGCTGAACTCAGGCAATCCTTCCACTTCAGTCTTCCAAGTAGCTGGAACCACAGGCACATGCCACCATGCCTGCTAATTTTTTGATTTATTGTAGAGATGAGGTCTCACCAAGTTGCCCAGGCTGGTCTTGAACCTGTGGGCTTAGGCAATCCTCTCACCTTGGCCTCCCAAAGTGCTGGGATTATAGGCATGAACCACCGCACCTGGCTTTTTCTTTTCTTTTTCTTTTTCTTTTTTTTTTAGTTGGAGTCTCACTCTGTCACCCAGGCTGGAGTGTAGTGGCATGCTCACGGCCACTGCAACCTTGACCTGCTGGACTCCGGTGATCCTTCTACCTCAGCCTTCCAAGTAGCTGGAACTACAGGCATGCGCCACCACACCCAGCTAATTTTTTTATTTATTGTAGAGACGAGGGCTCGCCATGTTGCCTAGGCTGGTCTCAAACCCGTGGGCTCAGGCAATCTTCTCACCTCAGCTTCCCAAAGTGCTGGGATTACAGGCATGAGCTCCCGTGCCCGGCTAGGACCATGGCATTTTTATCTTTCGACTCTTTAATCACAGATAAGCCTAAGAGATTCGCTCTGCACAAATCTCTACGTACCAAGGTAGCTCCTGCTTAAACTTCGCAAGTCATTGATTAAATCAAGGGGTTGTGTTAGATGATTCGCCCTGAGTAACAGGAATTTCAATTCATCTGCTTCCCGTAGAGGTTCTGAACCCATGCCTGGGGGTCCTCAACATGATTTGCAGTGATCTACTCGGGTGCTTTCACCGGTCTCTTCTCCTCCTCCTCACCTGTCCTTCAGTTTCCATGATTGTGCATCTCTGCATGTGTTAACTCAACAATGCGGGACTGTGTCTGGTTAGCTCAGGTGACTATAAGGAGGATCTCAGATATGGATACTTTGGGTCACAAGGAAAACCAGTGGGTGCGTGTGATGGAGGTCACACTGAAATGGGTCATCATCACCAGCAAAAAAAATTCAGGAGGTACACTTAGCAAGTGGAAACCTTGTCGTTCCTGCCCTCTGGATCTGCTTTCCTGCTACCTCCTCTAGTGGTCAGAGCTTGTCCTGTTTATAAGAATTGAAGAGGCATCTTGAGTGATAGAACCATCTGTAGGTGCAGCATCTCAAAAGATATGAATTTCCACCCGAGTAATCTCTCTAAGTCTTTCCTGATTTTCTTTCTTTCTTTCTTTTTTTTTTTTTTTTTTTTGAGGAAGCAGAATTTATTGAGAAGACAGAAAGGCTCCTACAGTGGGAGGGGACCCAAAGGGGTTGCCCCTTTCCTGATTTTTGATATTGTTTGCCTTCAAGTGCTAGAAGGGAAAACTGCGGAGAGGCTAAGATTGCCTTAAGGTTTTTGTGTCGATTTAGTAGATTAGATGTTCGACTTTCTGATTTCATGGGTGCAAGCTTTTACCAATCTCTCTAGAGACATATCGCAGTTGAACATTTTATATTTATTTTTGGCTCTAAATGGTAGTGATGGGTTATCAGAATTCTGTTATGAAGTTTTTGAATGCTCTATGTATATCTTCTTTGTTTTAGTTACTAAGTACTGATAATAATCATTTATGACCAGGCTTGGTGGCTCAGCCTATAATCCCAGCACTTTGGGAGGTTGAGGTGAGTGGATTGCCTGAGCTGCGGGTTTGAGACCAGCCAGGGCAAATTGGTGAGACCTCGTCTCTACAATAAAATTAAAAATAGCCAGGCATCTGTAGTTCCGGCTACTCGGAAGGCTGAGGTGGAAGGATCGTTGGAGCCCAGAAGGTCAATGCTGGGGTAGCTGTGAGCCTGCGTGCTACTGCACCCCAGCCTGGGTAAAGGAGTGAGACTCCAACTCAAAAAAAAAAAAAAAGATAATTTATGTACTAATCAGAAGATAACAGTTTCTAACCAGATGAAGGAGAGAAAGTTGGTCGCTATCTTCTGACAATTACTATGTGACTGGCATATATTTGTGATTTTACTTACATTAGCAGAATATGCAAACATTCGCTTTTTAAAAGTCCTCTTGAGTTCATATGCAGCCTAAAATAACCTAATGGAGAACTTATACTTTATAGAAAGAGTTAGCCATAAAATGAAGTTTTCATTCTTTTCTAAATTTGCATAACCAAGGAATTGATGAGTTTTGTGGCACATTATTTTAAGGGTGTAAACAACTTATAATATCTGTATGTTTACCTTTTTATGTCCTAAAAGGACAGAACAGTTCTACCTGTCTGAAGTTCTTTGAGGTTGATTGTAGTTTCTCCAGAAAACTAAGAGTAAAACACATTTTAGGACTTCAGTTTTGGGCAGTTGGCATATCAGATGCTCTTTATGTTGTCATGCATGTGACTAAGATGACAGGAGACACAGTCCCCCCCTAGGGAACTGCTGTTAGACCAGCTGACCAAGAAGGGGTTACTTCCTCTGTTTTGCAAGTGGACCACCAGATTTAAGTCTCCAAATCTCCATCAGACCCCACTGATCCCATATTCTAGATCTCAGGTCCTCTCAAGAACCTTCTCAGGTAAATCTACCCTGTTGGCTGGTGATGAATACGGTGAACGCTAACCCTTACTTTTTTTTTTTTTGCCGATAACCCTAGCTTAACCAAAGGATGATCTTTCTCTTGCCAAATGTATAGCATCAAATTTTCCTGTAGCATACCAGTTCATTGCTTCCCAGAATTGACATGATACATTGATCTTGTTTCTCTTTGTGTATTCAGAAAATATCAAGTACTTAGTATGTGCCAGGCACATGTTACTATGTCTGCATTGCATGTACATATGACATGCAGTGAAGTGAGAGACATGCAGCTTTGTCGCTGACTAGTCAGATCACTGACCCTCCATGAGGCATGTGTGAAGTCAGGGGTTTGAGCCAGGAGATTGAACTCAGCTCCCTTGCAAGACTCATGCTCTGTGGTCTTACCTACCTGGAAGGGCTAAATACAGCACTGTTCAGATCTGCTCTGTCTGAGGCTTCCTTTCTGCTTGTTTTTCAGAAATGTGAAAATAAAAACTGGAGAATGGTTCTTTGAGGAGCGAGCCAAGAAATTTCCAACTGAAGGTAAATGATTTTATTTTTTTTTTACTAAAGTAAAATGATATATCCCTGGTTTTAAAATATTCGGTGTTAAGACTTTTGAAAAGAAAAGTTGTGTTTTTTTTAACTTTCAATGGACTTGGTCTATAGGCACCTGTGTCTGGTCTTCCTGTTCCATTTGTTGAAGCTTTGGTGCCCCTGCACTTAACTCATGTTTTTTGGGTATCTTTTCTACCCATTTCTACCTGCTGAGATCAACCCAGTTCTTTAAAAGTCAGGTGATGCCAGGTATGGTGGCTCATGCCTATAATCCTAGCACTTTGGGAGGCTGAGATGGGAGGATGGCTTGACCCCAGGAGTTGGAGACCAGCTTGAGCTACACAGTGAGACTCCCATCTCTACAAAAAATCAAAAAATGAGGGTCTGGTGGTACATCCCTGCAGTCCCAGCTACTTGGGAGGCTGAGGTGGGTGGATTGCCTGAGCCTGGGCGACAGAAGTTGTAGTGAGCCATGATTGCACCACTGTCCTGCAGCCTGGGCAAGAGAGCCAGACCAGACTCAAAAAAATAAAATAAAGGTCAGTTGCCACAAAGTTTCCCTGACTTCCTGCTTCCGGGAGTGATGTCAACCTCTCTGAAACACTGAAAGCATCTGGTGTGTGTGTATCTTCCATAATTGTTGCAAAGTACCTTATATGACAAGATTATTTATGTACTTCTATTTCCCTCCACAAGCAAAAGCTGTGCTTTTAAAGTCTTGTGGAGGGAAATAGAAGTGGAGACCCCAAAAGATGGGAGGCTGGAAGGGGGGTGAAGGCTAAAGAATTGCCTACTGAGTACAGTGTTCACTATGCAGGTGATAGAGACATGAAAAGCCCAGACGTCACCACTACACAATAGACACGTAAAAAATTTGCACATGTCCACCCTAAATTTATTAAAATTAAAAGTAATTATCAGGGCCAGGCACAGTGGCTCGTGCCTCTAAACCCAGCACTTTGGGCAGCTGAGGTGGGCAGATTGCTTGAGCCCAGGAGTTCGAGGCAGGCCTGGGTAATATAACAAGACCTGGTCCCAACAAAAAATTAAAAAAATTATCCGGGCATGGTGGTGTGTGCCTGTAGGCCCAGCTACTTGGGAGGCTGAAGTGAAAGGATCACCTGGGCCCAGGAGGCTGAGGTTGCCACGAACCATGATTATTGTGATCATGCTACTGCACTCCCGCCTGGGCGACAGAGTGAACCCCAATTCAAAAATGAATAAATAGGTAAATAGACAGATAAAAATAAAAATAATTATCAGGCCCAGAGGGGTATTGAAATGATCCAGTCATGTACTAGTCTACCTTCAGCTAAGTCATCTTTTCAAAGCCACCTGCTAAAAGGACTCCACACTGAGTGTCACCACCAATAGCCACAAATTAACAGTCATGCTCTGGACACCCCAACTCATAACCCATAGTTAACAATATGTAGCCAATCACTAATCAACATTATCTCAGTAAACCAATGAGAATTCTGGGAAAAACAGCTTCTATAATCGCCCCTCTCCTGATTTGTCCTTTTTAATTTAAAAACACAAGACTCCCCTTTGTTCTCCAAAGCACATTTCAAGATAACTTGGAAGTGTTTCCCAGGCTGCAGTCCTCAACTGTGGCCCAAATAAACTCTCTACTAATATGAATTTTGCCTCGGTTTCTTCCTTTAGGTCGATATATCACTATAAGACACTGCTGGTATACAGACCCACTGCCCACATCCACTCGTAAACGCCACAGTTACCCCCTCCCTAATCATCAACTTCAGCCCTGTTCCAACGCTGCTCACTCAGGTCTTCAGTTATTCAATTATTTTGACCACGGATCATGAACAGGGTTGTGGTGAACTGTGATTGTGCCACTACGCTCTAACCTTGGCAACAGAGTGAGACCCTGACTCAAAAAAGAGAAAGAAAGAAAGAAAAAGTTTATTTTCTTTCTCAAAAGTATTTGCAAAGCATGACATGACAGTGTAAGCCCTAGGACACGGAGAGAACGATCTGTGCTTTGGTCACAGAAGTGCTGCTCAGGGTATCAGGACAGAGGCGTACACACATCGTCAGAATCAAGCGGAGGCGGGAGTGTGTGAGTCCAAGACTGGCAGCCTCTTCTGTGATGTGACGGTGGGGACCTAGACTCACAGACCGAGAGGGCATCAGGGCTCGAAACATTTGGCCTTTTTCTAGGAAAAGGGACAGTTTGAGGTAGAGCAACAAGCCATAAGCCTCACCCGAAGGTTCGTCGGTAGTGAAGGAGGCCGATCTCTGAGAGTCGTGGCTCAGTTTGTATAAAAGGAGTGTTCGCCAAGGCACAGGTTCAGTCAGAATTCAGTTCTCCCTGAATTCTATTCCTGACTCTTCTTACTCAAGAACAGAGTTCTGTTCTTTTTTCCTTTTTTGAGTCAGTTTCGCTCTGTTGCACAGGCTGGAGCCCCGTGGCATGATTGTGGCGCACCATGAAAGTCAGAGTTTCATACAGGCTGTGTGCATGACATGATCATGGCTCACCACAACCTTTGCCTCCTGGGCTCAGGCAATCCTTCTGCCTCAGTCTCCCAAATAGCTGTGACTATAGGTGTGAGTCACCACACCTGTCTAATTTTTTATTTTTCATTTTTTGTAGAGATGAGGTCTCGCTATGTTGCCCAGGCTGGTCTCAAACTCCTGGGCTCAAGCGATCCTCCTGTCTCTGCCTCCCACAATGCTAGGATTACAGGCGTGAGCCACTGTACCCGGCCCTGAAAGGCTTTTCATGTTTTGCCAAAGTACCCTCTGGAAGTCTGAATTCATTGACGCTATCCTGGCCGGGCATATAAGTTGTCTTCTCCCCACTCTCTGGCTCCTCTGAAGTCCTAACTTTGGAAGCATGATTTCAAATTACAGTTGTGATTTTGTTTTGAATGTAAAAGTAATATGTATTCATTTGAAAAATTGGAAAATGAAGAAAACCGTAAAGAGTCATGTTAAAAATATAGTAATTCAGAGAAAGATGGCTGACATTTTGATATGGATCATTTCTGTTCTCTTGTGAGTGTACGCATCTACATCTGTGGGTGTACGTGTGAATGTATGTGTATACAAACATAACCACACACACACATTTTTTTTTTTGAGTTGGAGTCTCTCTCTGTCCAGGCTGGAGTGCAGTGGCACGCTCATGGCCACTGCAGCCCCCACCTTCTGGGCTCAGGTGATCCCTCCACCTCAGCCTTTCAAGTAGCTGGAACTACAGGCACATGCCACCACAGCTGGCTAATTTTTTGATTTATTATAGAGAGGAGGTCTCACCAAATTTCCTGGGCTGGTCTCGAACTCCTGAGCTTAGGCAATCTGCTCGCCTTGGCCTCCCAAAGTGTTGGGATTATAGGCTTGAGCCACTGCGCCCAGCTCATATACACACATTTTAGAGTATTTAGGTTGTCCCATAAGAAATTAATATTTTTAGGTAAATTATTAAATAGAGACAATTTCATATGAGTCAAACTAACACATTTATGTCATTGGAATCAAATTTTATGTACAGTTTAATCCCGATGTTTCTTCATATAAAAATTTATAGGGAATATTTCTTAGATCTGTAAATGCCATTGGCTATATGATTTTTGATGACTGCAGCTCATTTCATCATTTGTTTAAACAAATCAATATTCTTGGATAGTTGTGGAATTTCCAGTTTTCTGATATCTTTTGAGTTTATATTATTCACAAAATAATAAATAATAGTGCAATGAATGTCATTATAGATAACTCTTTGGCACATCCCTGAATATTTCTAGAAAGAGAGCAAGATGGAGGTAAGGAATGGTGCCTTCAGAGAGCAGAGAGGGTATGCCCCTCTCACCAGCAGGAATTATCCTTCAAAACAAGCCAACAAGCAACTTTGTCAGTTTAATAAAGCCACATGGATCATCCAAAATGATTTTCTCATTGTTTTAATTTGAATTCATCTAATCACTAAGGAGACAAAATATTTTCAACTTTTGCACCTTCTGTGGATGTTCTTTGAATGTTAAGGTCTTTTGGTTTTAAACTTCTTGTTTCTGACATGGAGAAGTTGTTCTGTGTGCAGTCATACCTGCTTCTTCTCGGATCATTCTTTCTTTGCTTTTATATTTAGAGTCGTCTTCCTCATCTTGTGATCTGGTTAAATAGCCACATTAACTTTCTTATAATTTTTTAAATTATTTATTTATTTATTTTATTTTTTTGAGTTGGAGTCTCACTCTGTCACCCAGACTGGAGTGCAGTGGCTGCTCCCGGCCACCGCAGCCTCGACCTGCTGGGCTCCGGCGATTCTTCCACCTCAGCCTTCCAAGTAGCTGGAACTACAGGCGTGCGCTACCATGCCCGGCTAATTTTGTGTATGTGTGAGATTTATTGTAGAGATGAGATCTCCCCAAGTTGCCCGGGCATGTCTCGAACCCGCGGGTTCAGGCAATCCACTCATTTTAGCCTCCCGAAGCGCTGGGATTACAGGCTGAGCCACCAAGCCTAGCTAACTTTCTTCTAATTTGTATTGAACTACTCACAATTCTTCAGGAGAGGAGGCCTGACCTGTTTTTGTTTGTTTTTCCCCGATGTTCCATAATAAGTCCCTTTCCCATTGCTTTGTAACCCAGGGCCATTGCTTTGCACGGCCTCTCCCTCATGCCCAGCCTGGTGCTCTCGGGTGTCTGTCTTGTAGAAGACCACACGATGCTGTCCTCCTTTGCCTGCAACTCTTGGCGGTTCTGTCCTAACCAGATTCCGAACTGTTGAGGGCAGGAGCTAAGAGTCAAGGAGTGAATACATGAGCTCAGCAAGGATAGGGTTGTTTGGCCATAAAACGTGATGTTATGAATAGTGCTGCCCGTGGTCAGTCCTTAGCACCAGGCAGGCACCTTAGAAATGTCAAGAAGAGTTCCCTTTCTTTTTGGCACCTGAAACCTGAAGCTCAGTGTTATGTCCAAGTGAAGTAATTCTGGGAATCATCATGCCCTGAACCACCCAACTTCCTCTTCAGTAGCTTTTCTTTATTTCTCTTTTAACGATCCTATTGAATATGTGCCATTTAAGATAAAATGCCCCCCAAATTTCCTTGAAAGTAGGAAAGGTATATATGATGAGGAATAATATAAGTTAATTGTGGCAGTGTTTCTTGTGCTAAATTTCTAACCATTAAAATATATATATGTTTTAAGTTGGAGTCTCATGCTGTCGCCCAGGCTGGAGTGCACTGGCATGCTCACGGCCACCTCAGCCTCGACCTGGGGCGCTTAGGCAATCTTTCCACTTCAGCCTTCCAAGTAGCTAGAACTACAGGTGTGTGTCACCACCCCTGGCTAAGTTTTTGATTGATTGATTGGTTGACTGACTTTGTTGTGTCAGAGTCTCTATTGCCTGGACTGGAGTGCAGTGGCACACTCACGACCACTGCAACCTCAACCTGTTGGCCTCAGTCAATCCTTCCACCTCAGACCTCCAAGAAGCTGGAACTACAGGCCCGCATCACCGTGCCTGGTCAATTTTTTGATTTATTATAGAGGCAAGGTCTCGCCAAGTTGTCCAGGCTGGTCTTGAACCCCTGGGCTCAGGCAATCCTCTCACCTCTGCCTCCCAAAGTGCTGGGATTACAGGCATGAGCCACCATGCCCAGCTTCCATTAAAAATATTTAAAAACAAAATGCCCCAATTATTCATTTTGCAGGGAGTAGGTACAAATTATTTTAAATATTTTGGTTTGCTTAAAATGTTTTTTCCTGATTACAGACTGGCTTTTTTCCCCCTTAAGATTTATCATTTGATATTTAGTTTTGTGATCTTAAGATAATTGCTTTCTTGCTGTAGTGGTAGATCATCTGTGGTGCATCAGAATTATCAACACTTCTAGACCTTCGTGGGACCTCCTGAGTGTCTTCAGGAAACTCCCCAGACCAGTCTGGCATTGTCACTCCCTGTCCTCCATCCATGGCGGTTTGACAGTCTGTGCAGAAGATTTTTTGTTATAGCTTCAGTGACCCCTGCTCCAAAATCAGCTGTGAGCTGTTTCAAAGTCAAAGCTCCTGGCCTCCTGCATAGAGTTTCTGATTCAGTGAGGCTGGATGGATTTCAAGAGTACACGAGTCAGAACCCCAAAAACCCCAGGATTTCTTTTGGAGGGTGGGTCCCTTGTAGTACAGACTTCCCCAGCTAGGTAAGTATTCTAGGAAAACATCAGCATCAGTGTTGTTGTGAGAGGCTGCGTTTGGCTTTAGTGAATTTTTTTTTTTTTTTGGAGATTCTTTCAATACATTTGCCCATTTCCTGATGGGTGATTTACAATCACGCCCGCCCACACTGCACTGAGTATTCAACAGTTTTTGACCAAAAGATACGTGACCCTGCCCTACCTTCCCTTTTCACCTAGTATCGCTCTGAACAACTTTTTTTGTTTCCCTGGATGAAAAAAATTCTCAGAGAGAAACATTTTGCTGAGGTGGAAGAGGTGAAACAAAAAATGACAGAAAAGGCATTAAAATTGACAAGTTCAAAACTGTTTTGAGCGGGGGAAAAAAGTGTCACGATAGGTATATTGCAGGAAACGGGGAGCACTTTGAAGGTATTGTAAGTTTAAGCATGTAAGAATAAATACACACTTTTTAAATAAATTCTGGGCTTTTGTTTTGGATCCTGTCTTATATGTTTGGCCAGGTGCAGTGGCTTACACCTGTAATCCCAGCACTTTGGGAGGCCGAGGCAGGAGAATTGCTTGAGCCCAGGAGAAGAATTGCTTCAAGACCAGACTGGGCAACATAGTGAGACCTTGTCTCTACAAAACATTTGAAAATTAGCCAGGTGTGGTGGCATTCACCTGTAATCACAGCTACTTGGGAGGCTAAGGTGGGAGGATCACTTGACCTCAGAAGTTCAAGGCTTGCAATGAGCTGTGATCATACCACTGTACTCCAGTCTGGGAGACAGAATGAGACCCCGACTCAAAAAAAAAAGAGTGTTTGTTTAACATTTCCCAAGTAGTTCTTTTTATGCTCTTTAGGTAAAGCAACACAGTTAATAAACAATGATGATGGAACTTTTTAAGATCACTGTTAACTAGAAAACAAACTGAAAATATCTTTCCTCACTGGCATCTGTTAAGCCTTTAAAGATGGTGCCCTCTTCTGGCGTCTCTTTGTAAATGCACATATTTAACTTTTTGAACATTTCATTACTTGATATTCAAGTTTTAAAGCAGAAAGATGATCAGGTGTGGTAGCTCAAGCCTGTAATCCCAGCACTTCAGGAGGCCGCGGTGAGGGGATTGCCTGAGCCCACGGGTTCAAGAACAGCCTGGGCAACTTGGCGAGACTTCATCTCTGCAATAAAAAATCAAAAAATTAGCCAGGTGTGGTAGCATGCGCTTGTAGTTCCAGCTACTTGGAAGGCTGAGGCGGAAGGATCGCCGGAGGCCAGCAGGTCGAGGCTGCAATGGCCATGCCTGGGCGAACAGAGTGAGACTCTGACTCAAAAAACAAAACAAAACAGAAAGATGACAATATTATACATTTCCTTTTTTTCTTTTCTTTTTGAGTTAGAGTCTCATTCTGTTGCCCAGGCTGAAGTGCAGTGGCATGATCAGAGTTCACTGTAGCCTTAAGTTCCTGGGTCTTAGGGGATCCTTCCACCTCAGCCACCCGAAACTACAGGCACACACCACCATGCCTAGCTCATTTCTTGGTTTTTGTTTTTCTTTTTGGTAGAGTCAAAGTCTTGCTACATTGCCCAGACTAGTTTTGAACTTCTAGGCTCAAGTAATCCTCCTGCCTCGGCCTCCCAAAGTGCTGGGATTGCAGGCATGAGCCACTACGCTTGGCTAAGCTAACATTTTCTACCGAAAATTTACAGGAAAAGTTTGCTGACCTCTGCTCTAGATGATCAGGTAGTAAAATACAGTCATGTTTTTATGGCCATCATTATTTTTCCTATTTAAGTGAACAGAACAGAAACCAAGGTGAAGTAATGGAATGACTAGGATTTCTGAATTAAGGATTTATGTGTTCGTATGTTTAGACCAAATTACTAATCAGGGTCGATTTTAGGAAGTGACTTGACAATTGACTGTTAAACTGTCTCCATGTGAGCAAGTTTCTTAAAAGAGCAGACATTGATACTTAAGAAATAAGGTTGAATTTAAGCATTCCATGTTCATTTTCTAATGGTGATAAGATATACACAATATAAAAGTTACCATTTTAGCCATTTTTAAGTGTACAGTTCTGTGGCATTAAGAATATTTACATTGCTGTGCAACCACCATCACCATCCATCTCCAGAACTTTCTCACCCATCTGTCCTTTCATCCAGCCTCTGGCAACTATGACTCTGGGTACCTCATATAAGTGGAATCATAATATATTGGCTCTTTTGTGACTGACTTATTTCACTTAGCAAGATGCCTTCAAGGTTCATTCATGTTGTAGTATATATCAAAATCTCATTCCTTTTTATGGATGAATAATACATGTTATGGATATGCCACATTTTGTTTATTCATCTATTTATGGGCATTTGGGTTGTTTCCACATTTTGGCTATTGTGAATAATGCTGCTAGGAACATTGGGGTACAAATATTTGAGTTCTTGCTTTCAATTTTTTTTTTATTTTGAGTTAGGGTCTCACTCTGTTGCCCAGGCTGGAGTACAGTGGCATAATCACGACTCACCGCAGCCTCAACTTCTTGGGCTCAGGTGATCCTTCTGCCTCAGCCTCCTGAGCAGCTGATACAGGTGCACACCACCATGCCCAGATAATTTTTTGTTTTTTTTGTAGAGACAAGATCTTGCTATGTTGCCTAGGCTCAAGCAATCCTCTCACCTCAGCCTCCCAAAGTACAAGGATTACAGGCATGGACCACTGTGTCTGACCCAGGCCTTGCTTCTTGAAGATTTAAGCAGAGTAAGACACACATGACAAATATGAAAACATCTATAAAATTAAGAAATTGTACACGCTTTCAAGGACTTGGTCGTTGGTTTATATGTGGTTGCTTCCCCCCAGCTTTGTATTATGAAAATGTTCAAACATAAGCCCCATTATTGGTCTTGTCACTGGACCCTCCCTGCCCTAACTTGTATTTGTGTACTTCTTAACTTTCTGCCTGCCTTTGTAGGCAAGTCATGGTACAAAATCCAGCTCTGGCCAGGCAAGGCGGTTCACACCTGTAATCCCAACTACTGGGGAGGCTGGGAAAGGAGAATTACTTGAGGCTAGGAGTTCAAGACCAGCCTGGGCAATATAGTAAGACCCTTCCTCTAAAAACCAAAATTGGCTGGGTGTGTTGGTTCATGTCTGTAATCCTAACAGTTTGGGAGGCTGAGACGGGAGGACTGATTGAGCCCAGGAGTTTGAGACCAGCCTGGGCAACATAGTGAGAACTTGTCTCTACAAAAAATTTTTTAAAATTACCTGGGTATGGTGGTACATGCCTATAGTCCCAGCTACTCAGGAGGCTGAGGTAGGAGGATCATCTGAGCCCAGGAGACGGAGCCTGCCCTGAGCTGTACTCAAGCCATTGCACTCCAGCCTGGGTGACAGAGTGAGATCCTGATTCTAATAATAATAATAATAATAATAAATAATTATATATTTTTTAAGACCAAAAATATCCAGCTTTGCCCCTTGTAAACTTTGTGACTTTGGGCCCATCAGACAATATCCCTAAGCTTGTTTTTTTATGTATAAAACTAGAATGACAGGACGGGCTCGGTGGCTCAGTCTGTAATCCTGCGCTTTGGGAGGCTGAGGTGAGTGGATTGCCTGACCCCGCAGGTTCGAGACCCACCTGGGCAACTTGGCGAGACCTCATCTCTACAATAATCAAAAACTACAGGCGTGGGAGCGCACGCCTGTAGTTCTGGCTACTTGGAAGGCTGAGCCGAAGGATCGCCGGAGCCCGGCAGGTCGAGGCTACGGTGGCCGGGAGCGGCCACTGCACTCCAGTCTGAGCGACAGAGTGAGACTTCAACTCAAAAAAAAGACAACAACAAAAAACTAGGATGACGACTGGCAATGACCTGAGCAGCAAATGCACACAGAGTGCCCCATGCCACACCCTGCAGAGGCAGCTGCCAGCCAGGTCAGCCGGTATACCTGAGACCAGCCCCGGCAGCCTCGACTCTGGCCTCTGGCCCCCAGACGCTCCTGCCCTTTGTAAAGACCGGACTCCCCATGAAAGCCACCAGCCAGCCAGACAGCAGAGCAAGGCGGCAGGGACCCTCGGTCCAAAGAACGTGCCTCTTAGGCATCTCCTCATAGTAGTTACATGAATTTAAAAGAAGAAAGTCACGAGTTGGTGCTTTTTAAGGAAGTCTTTGAGAAGAAGTGACTGAGGAAGAGAAGAGAAAGTAAAGTGACAATGAACAGCGAGCTGGGCAAAGCCACACAGGGAAGTGCTTCTCAAACTTTTGTGAGCGCAGGGGTCACCTGGGGGCTTGCTCCAAAGCAGATTCAGACCCCACAGGGCTGGAGCGCCTGGGACTCTGCATCACCTACAGGCCCCCACTCCATCCATGGCTGTGAACCATAGCTCACAGCTGGAGAAGCAAAGGTGGGGGACACACTGGGACTTGCAAGCCAGACTGGTCCCCCTGACTGTTTTCATATGTTCTGAATGGTTTTTACATTTTTAATTTTTATGTTATTTATTTATTTGTATTTTATTTTAAGAGATCGGGTCTCACTCTGTCGACCAGGCTGGAGTGCAGTGGTGTGATCAGAATTCACGGCAGTCCTGAACTTCTGGGCTCAAGCCGTCCTCCCTGCGACTACAGGTGTGAGTCACCATGCCCAGCTATTAAAAAAATATTTTGTAGGCTGGGCTCGGTGGCTCAGCCTGTAATCCCAGCACTTTGGGAGGCCGAGGCGAGTGGATTGCAAGAGCCTGCGGGTTTGAGACCCACCTGGGCAACTTGGTGAGACCTCATCTCTACAAGAAATCAAAAATTAGCTGGGTGTGGTAGTACGCACCTGTAGTTCCAACTACTTGGAAGGCTGAGGCAGAAGGATCGCCGGAGCCAGCAGGGTGAGGCTGCGGTGGCCAGGAGCGTGCCACTGCAATCCAGTCTGGGTGACAGAGTGAGACTCCAACTCAAAAAATATATATATATTTTGTAGAGTTGGGGTCTTGCTATGTTGTCCATGTTGGTTTTTGCTTTTTTTTTTTTTTTTTTTTTTGAGTTGGAGTCTCACTCTGTTGCCCAGACTGGAGTGCAGTGGCACGCTCCCGGCCACCGCAGCCTCGACCTGCTGGGCTCCGGCGATCTTTCTGCCTCAGTCTTCCAAGTAGCTGGAATTACAGGCATGTGCTACCACGCCCGGCTGATTTTTTGATTTATTGTAGAGATGAGGTCTTGCTGCCCAGGCGGGTCTCGAACCCGCAGGCTCAGGCAATCCACTCACCTCAGCCTCCCAAAGGCGCGGGATTACAGGCTGAGCCACTGAGCCCGGTTTGGTTTTTGCATTGTTTAATGGTTGAAAAAAATCTCTGGGCGGCGATGGCGCATGCCTGTAATCCCAGCATTTTGGGAGGCAGAGGCAAAAGTCTGAGTACAGGGGTTCAAAGCCAGCCTGAGCAACTTGGCGAGACCTCATTTCTACAATAAATTTTTTTAAAAATTAGCTGGGTGTGATGGAGCTTGCCTGTGATTCCAGCTACTTGGAAGGCTGAGGTGAAAAGAGTGCCTGAGCCCAGCAGGTCGAGGCTGTACTGGCCATGAACATGCCATTTCACTCCAGCCTGGATGACAGGGTGAGTCTCCGACTCAAAAAAAAAAAAAAGAAAAGAAAAGAGAAAAAGTCAACAGAATAATCTTGGTGGCACATAAAAGTTATATGAAATATAAATTTATTGTTTATGAAGTCTTATCGGAATATAGACATGCCTTCTCTTTAACACTGTGTGGCTCCTGTCACAAGGCAGAGTTAGTGGCAAGACAGAGACCCTGAGGCCAGTAGACCCCAAAATGTTTCCTCTTTGGCCTTAACAGAGAATTTGCCGACCCTGACACAGGGCCCGCCTGGGCGCTGCGGTGCCACAGCCGGCAGGGGGCAGCAGAGAGCCGCGCGCCGGAGAACGGGACCGAGGCGCCCAGGGGCTGACGCTGAGGTTTCTCAACCGGGAATCTGAGATGCGGGCCGAGGTGGAAACGCCTGGAGGTGGGGCGGGCGGGGGGTGGTGTGGCACTGGAGAAGGGGTGGGGGTGCAGAGGCAGTCAAAGCAGTTTGGTGCTGCTGGCGTGGAAAGCGCAAGCTCTGCAGGGCGGAGGGTGGCCCCCAGGGTGCGGACGCCACGCGGGTCAGCGCTCTAGGCTGTGCGGCGGAGTCACTGAAGGGCTGTGGGCGGCCGAGTGATGGTGCCGATTTGGGAAGAGGGATGTGACTTCGGTGGCTGTGCCCCTTGGCACGCTGGTGCAGCCGCAGGGCAGGATGATGGGGGTGAGGGCTACATATCTGCATTTGGAGCGCTGCGAAATAGCGCCCCCCCCCAGAACTGCCTTGGGGGTCTCTGTTTCGCCCCAGGACAGGCTGGATAAACATGCTGGGCTTTTCTCTTTCCTGCTTTCACAACGACCAGGAGGCAGCTAGGCCACCTCTCACCCTGGGCCCGGGTGTTTTCTTGAAGTGTTCAGCAGGGGCTGGCTTTCCTCCGGCTTTTCCTCGGTGGCTAGCTGGTTTCCCTAGTTGAGCCTCTGCCTTTGTGCAAGGCCTTTTTTGTACCTTCTGGTTCTGCCTTAGAGAAGTATTTCTTAGTGGGAGAAGGGGAGGGCTCACAGGCCGCTTTTAGAATCTGGTGATGAGCCGGGCTCGGTGGCTCAGCCTGTCATCCCGCGCCTTTGGGAGGCTGAGGTGAGTGGATTGCCTGAGCCCGCGGGTTCGAGACCCGCCTGGGCAGCGAGACCTCATCTCTACAATAAAAAAAAAAAAAAAAAAATCAGCCGGGCGTGGTAGCGCATGCCTGTAATTCCGACTACTTGGAAGGTTGAGGCGGAAGGAACGTCGGAGCCCAGCAGGTCGAGGCTGCGGTGGCCGGGAGCAACCACGGCACTCCAGTCTGGGTGACAGAGTGAGACTCCAACTCAAAAATAAAAAGAATGTGGTGATGACCATATGAACCCCAGAAAATGGACACAGGCCGGTGGACTAAAAACCTCAGATATGATTTCAAGGATTCCTGCATTCCCTAGGGCCAGCTGGGTTAAGGACAGGGGTCTTAAGGACCCTGGGTTGCCTCCTTGTTTTAAGGTTTGGGGTTTAATATCTAGAGCTTAACATCAGCTGCTGTTTACTCTCCCAAAGGCCTGTCTGTCTGACGTTTTTACTAAACTTGTCTTGTAGTATGTCTTTTTTTTTGAGACCGGCTCTGTCTGTCACCCAGGCTGGAGTGCAGTGGTACAGTCATAACTCACTGAGGCCTGGAACTCCTGGGCTCAAGCCATTCTCCCACTTCATCCTTCAGAGTAGCTGGTACTCTAGGCGTAAGCCACCATGCCCAGATAATTTTTTAAATATTTTGTAGAGATGGAGTCTTGCTATGTTGTGCAGGTTGGTTTTTACATTTTTCAATGGCTAAAAAAAAATCAACAGAATAATCTCGGTGACAACATAAAAGACTTACTGCAGCCTCAACCTGGGCTCAGGTGATCTTCCTAGCTCAGCCTCCTGAGTAGCTGGCACTATAGGTACACACCAGCATATCTGGCTAATTTTTGCATTCTGTTATGGAGACGTGGTCTTGCTATGTTGTCCACGCTGGTCTCAAACTCGTGAGCTTGAGCAGTTCCCCCTACCTCATCCTCCCAAAGTGCTGGGATCGCAGGGGTAAGCCACCACACCTAGCCCTGTAGTGTGTCTTATGAAAATGCTGCTAATAGGTAAATGTTTCTTCAGAATGGATTAAAACCTTTGAGACACACGAGATGGGAGCTTGGCTGATCTAGGGCAGCAGGTCTGGTGGTTTGGGCTGTGTTTGGGTCAAGTAGAGTCCTCGGGAACTGGAGGCTGAAAACCGCGGGGCCGGGTGTGCCTGACTACTTCCTTGGCGTTTGACCAGGAAGCATTGTGATCACAGAACTGGGGACATGCGGGGTTTTATTTTTAGGGTCTTAGTACATCATAAAAGCCTCCTTCCTTGAAACAAAAAGAGCACTATATCAGGCGCAGTCTTATTTAGGAAATTATTAGCCTCCATAACCAGAAATAAGTAGATTACAGTTTTTAAAAGATTAATTTAATCTTCATCACAAGGTAAGTTTAGAGGAATATATTCATTCAATTATGAAATGTTTCCAAAGGACAAATGGGAGCTTGGAAGTTTGAACTGTTTTTCAAATTATCCAGATTTAGAAAACCTAATCCAACATCAACTTTTAATAAAAGTCGTCATTCCCAGCAACAACGATGGTCTCTTATTTTGTGTGTGTGTTTTTAAACAGCAGCTTCAGTGGAGTATAATTTCTGTAACATCACATTCATCTTTCTTAGGTGTACAATTCAATGATGTTTAGTAAATGTACAGAGTTGTGCAACCAATACCACCATCTAATTTTAGGGCACTTCTGTCACTCCAGAATGGTCTCTTTTTAATCACAAGAAGTGATGTTAGAAAAAAATCGTATTTTAATTTATGACTTCCTGTATTTGCATCTTCTCAGTTATCATCTTGCTAATCAATGACCTCTATGGATATCTCCTCCAGGCAAACATGAGACTACTGGAGCAAAGCTCTTGCAATCTTATCAGAAACTGAGGTAGGTGCTACAGAGGACAGGCCGTCCTGGGCCTTCAGGGCAGGAGCCCAGAGGACACGCTGAAGGAACTTACAGATCTCCTGACTTTCAGATGTCACTGCTTTGGAACATAACTCTTTTTTTTTATTTCTAAAGATAAAGTTTCTTGAGCAGATTCAGAGATGTTTCCAGATTCTTATGAAAAGCCTTTTAGCTAAGCAAAGTCTTTTCTCACTAACTATTCTGTTTTGTTTCTTAATTTCTCCTGAAACATTCTAGGGAAACTAAATATTATCTTTAATTTGCACATTAAATGCAATTCTAAAGCAAGCATTTGCTTTGATTAATAGTTCCTATCACTAACACCTTACCCAATGCCTGGCACCTTAGAGATATGGGTGAAATTAACATTGGCGGAATTGAATAACGGCCTGAGAGATGTCAAGTTCTTTGCACACAATTCTAAAAACTTGGCAGTCTTGAAGTGGGCCATGATTCACACACCTGATTACACTGAATTTATTAAAGTATTACTGAAGGCTTTACCCCAGCTGCTGTTTTTTTTTTTTTTTTGGCCCAAGATGTGATTTTCCAGTCACAGGCCTTTTTCATTTTTTCCTCCACTTGTTTTAGCACAGACTTCCAGTTCCTCTCGTGTCCAATTTTCACATCCACAACATTTTTGGCACTTCTGCAGGTGCAGTTTGTGCTGAGAGACAGAGGAGTCCAGATGGGGGCACAGGTGTGGAGCCTGGGGTTCTGGAGTAACTGGCAGCAAGACTGGGACCCAGTTGCCCCTACTGTCTCAGAATGCAGGGGGTTTGGAGAGCCCAGACCCTAGGCAGTGTGGCCCTCATTCGCCACTTCCAGATACCAGGAGACAGTGCCCCTTGCAGAGAAGCAGGTTCGAGCAGGCCTTTTTCTAAAAAGTAAGGCACTTACAAAATAATAATTTTAAAAAAGCTGAGAACTTGAACTATAGACGCATGGCACATCTTGTGTATTTGTTAAGACTAATAACTTGCATGGGTCATAACTTGTTTCTTCTTCCTGTGTTTTTCCTTGGCAGCAACATTTCTGTGGTTCCTCCTACGCCCCCTCCTCTCAGTGAGAGCCAGTGCAGCCGGAGCCCTGGAAGGGTAATGTATTTGTTCCCGGCGCTTTCCTAGAAGGGGGAAGGGGACAGGGAGAAGGGATCTCACGAGGTTGAGCAGAGAACCTCATAGCAAAGGGATTTGACTTTGACCAGAGTGTGTCACAAAGTGGGGCAGAGAGGGAGGGCCCCACGTGAGGCTGGGCAGGGCTTCTGTCCTCACCCGTGGCCTTGGGGCCATCTGCGATTTCAGCTGACTCCTCCTGCCTGCATCCAAGGTCTCATTTCTTTGCTCCTGGCATGGCATTGACCCTCTTCCTGACCTCTGCACTGTGTCTTTGAGTGTGGGCGTGTGTGGGGCCCCGGGGGTCCAGGGGATATATTTGGTTACAGGTGTGTGAGAGTGGGGGTGCTTGGGGACATGTGTGTATCTTTTGAGAGTTTGTAGGCTCTAAGGTAAAGTGAACCAACGCCATTTCTGTCCAAAGAAATTAGCTGTACAATCTTGGGGGAGTTACCTAGATTTCCCACCTGAGAGGTGGAAATTATACAGATGTTCCTCGACTTATGATGGGATTGCATCCTGGTAAACTCATCCTAGGTTGCAACTATCATAATTTGAAAATGCATCTAATACATCTAATTTACTACTTTGCCTGGCGTACCTGAAATGTACTCAAAACACCTTAGCCTACCGTTGGGGAGAACCATTTAATGCAAACCCTATTTTATAATGATAATAATAAAAATAACCAAAATTGATCAGGCACGTTGGCTCATACCAGTAATCCCAACACTTTGGGAGGCCGAGGTGGGAGGATTGCTTGAGTCCAGGAGTTCAAGACCAGCCTGGGCAACATAGTGAGATCTCATTTCTACAAAAACTACAAAAATTAGCTGGGTGTGGTGGCGCATGCCTATAGTCCCAGCTACTCAGGAGGCTGAGACAAGATCACTTGAGGCCAGCAGGTAGAGGCTGCAGTGAACTGGAATTGTACCCCCACACTCTAGCCTAGGTAACAGAATAAGATCCTGCCTCAAAAAATAAAATCAAAATTTGAAATATGGTTTCTGCTGAATATGTATTGCTTTCACACCATTGTCAAGTCAAAAGTTGTGAGTCAAGCTATTGTAAGTCGTGGACCGTCTGTATGCGTCTGGCTTGCCTCTCATGGATGTTGGGAGAAATTAACACAATAACATCTGTTTTGGTACTTGGAAACTGAAAAGTGCCATGGAAGCATATGGCCCTGATTAACTTCCTTATTATTCTGTAAATTAAAGGGAGTAATTATATCTATATGTGGGAGAATATGGGAGCCTGTCATAATCCTAAAAGTCACAGTCCCAAGCACCATAATCCTGAATGTCAAAATCCTTAAAGATCATGGCGGGTTCAATGGCTCAGCCTGTAATCCCGTGCTTTGGGAGACCGAGGTGAGTGGATTGCCTGAGACTGCGGGTTAGAGACCCTCCTGGGCAACTTGGCGAGACCTCATCTCCACAATAAATCAAAAATTAGCCAGGCATGGTAACGTGCGCCTGTAGTTCCAGCTACTTGGAAGGCTGAGGTGGAAGGATCACCGGAGCCCAGCGGGTTGAGGCTGCGGTGGCCGGGAGCGGCCACTGCACTCCAGTCTGGGCGACAGAGTGAGACTCCAACTCAAAAAAAAAAAAAAAAATCCTGAAAGATCAAAATTCCAGAAATATAATTCTGAAAAAAATAACAAAGCCTCATTTACAAGACATGTATTTGCCTTTTTAAAAGAGGAGTTGAGAAATGTATAGAAACATGACTAGACACTTGATAGGCCATTTCACATAATAAAATAAGCAATAATAATATGTTTTTGCAAGCATAAACACCCAAGTGTACTAAAGACAGTCACATGGATATAAATTATGAGCAGATGAACTGTATTCGTAAAGAAATAGGTCAAAAAGGGAAATGTTTAGCCACACGCAGTGGCTCACATCAGTAATCCCAGCACTTTGGGAGACTGAGGTGAGATGATTGCCTGAGCCTGGAAGTTGGAGACCAGTCTGGCAACATAGTGAGACCTCGTCTCTACAAAAACTAAAAAATTAGTCAGTATAGTGGTGCATGCCTGTAGTCCCAGCTACTTGGGAATCTGAGGCAGAAGGATCGCCTGAGCCCAAAAGGTTGAGGCCGAGGTGAGCCATGATCATGCCACTGCACTCCAGTCTGGGCATCATAGTGAGACCCCAACTCAGGAAAAAAAAAAGGAAAATGTTTAAACACATTTCATTATGGTTGGTAATTGTGTGCACCCAGCTCTGTAACTAGTCAGCTGAAAATCTGAAATGCTGTGATGAAAACCCAAGTCTTTTGATGAGATTGACCGAAACCCATTATGGGTCACTATCACATATGCAGTTGCCCAAAGAGTCGAGATCCTGAGAAATTGTATCTTTGACAAGTGCAGATGTACAAAAAGGAGATCTTTCCATTAACTGAGGAAGTCTCAACGTTTTTTACATGTGTGCACATTGCTTACACACAAAGTTGGCATTGTGATAGTGCCCTTTGATAGAGTCAAATTTGCAAAAAATGCGTAAGACAAATTAGAACTCTAAAAGTCTCTGCACAATGTATACCTCCAGTATTAGAAATGATATGAGGATGAAACACTTAGCGTAGCAAATTGTGCTCTGTGTGAAGGGCAGAAATCATACCCAGCTGAGTAATCTGGCGGGGGAGATTGCTTGTGTTTTTCACCTGAGTTTTTAATTCTGTGATCTTTGAAACACTGACTACACTTGTATTTGTGGTCAACAAACTTTGTGAGGCGACGCTGCCCACTTGAAATTTTGCATATTGCTTGGCCATTACAAATTAAGCAATTTTCTGCTTTTGCAGCACCAATAATAATAATTTAAACCTTTCCCCATTAAGGAGCCTCCTGCTCTCATCACAGCCTTTTTGTGAAGGAACAGTTTCACAGATCTCTTCCATTATATTGTAAGGAATAGAATATGGTAAGAAGGAATGCTGTTTGGCTTCCCTGTGACCAAATCTGTATTTGTCAAGGTTGTCCAAGGAGGCAGAACCAACAGGATGTGTATATAGACCCAGGAGAGGCGGTTTATTAGGGAATTTGGCTCACATGATTATGGAGGCTGAGAAGTCCCATGACAGGCCATCTACAACAGTGGTCCCCAACTTTTTGGCATCAGGGACTAATTTTGTGGAAGACAGTTTTTCCATGGACTGGGGAAAGGGGTGGTTTTGATTAAAAATGCATAATATTTATTGTGTGCTTTATTTATATTATTATTACATTGTAATATATAATGAAATAATTATACAACTCACCATAAAAAGCAAAAGAGGTGCAGATGGAAGTGGTAAATAAAATAATGGGTGGCCCACGCACAGAGTAAAATAAGTGTCAGTTTCTGACTTAAAGCCTGCCACCAGATGCGGCTGTACAATTGAAGTACATCAACTCACTTGCTACTCACTGATGGGGTTTGATAGAAGTCTGCAAGCAATTGGTTTATTATGGTCTCTGTACAGTCAAACCCCAGTGCTAATGTTAATCTGTATTTGCAGCCACTCCCCAGTGCTAGTGTCACCACCTCAGCTCCACCTCAGATCATAAGGCATTAGATTCTCATAAGGAGTGTGCAACCTAGATCCCTCTAATGTGCAGTTTACAATGGGGTTCACACTCCTATGAGAATCTAATGTGAGCAATGGCGAGTGGCTGTTAATACAGATGAAAATTTGTTCACTCGCCCACCGCTCAGCTCCTGCTGTGCAGCCCAGTTCCCAACAGGACTGGTGCCCTGATCTATAAGCTGGAGACACTGGGATGTCAGTGGCATGACTCAGTCCATATTCAAGGGCCTCAAAACCAGGAAAGTTGATGGTGTAACTCTCAGTTCAAGACTGAAAAACCTCAAGTCCTGGGGAGCTGCTGGTGCAAGTCCTGGAGTCCACAGGCTGGTGGGTCTGGAATTCTGATGTCCAAGGCAGCAGAAGAAAGTCTGTTCCAGCCCTCAGAGAGGACAATTCACCTTCTGTATTTGTCCTCTCTGACCCTGGCTGATCGAATGGTGCCTGCCACCATTGAGGGCAGATATTTTCTTTCTTTCTTTAAGCTGTATTTATTTAAATTTTATTTTAAAGATGTGGAGGCTGGACTCGGTGGCTCAGCCTACAATCCCAGCACTTTGGGAGGCCGAGGTGAGTGGATTGCCTGAGCCCGCTGGTTTGAGACCAGCCCGGGCAACTTGGTGAGACTCATCTCTACAATAAAATTAAAAATAGCCAGGCATGGTAGCACATATCTGTAGTTCCGGCTTACTCAGAAGGCTGAGGCGGAAGGATCGCTGAAGCCCTTCTAGAAGGTCAATGCTGGGGTGGCCATGAGCGTGCATGCCACTGCACTCCAGCTTGGGTGAAGGAGTGAGACTCCAACTTAAAAAAAAAATGTGAAATACGGTTCAGGATTAGGTATATAAGTGGACATCGTACAGGTAAAGTTTGGGCTTCCCTTTGGTCCCCACTTTGCCTGGTTTGAAATCAGGTCCCTACTCCCACCCCAGCAGCATCCCACTACTGCCAATCCCTTTCTTATAGTATTGTAAATGTTCAGGGTCCGCTTATGAATGAGAACATATGGTACTCTGTTCTTTGTTTCTGTGATAGATTGCTGAGTATTATAGACTCATCCATCCAAGTTGCTGCAAAGTCCATACGTTTGTTCCTCTTTATGACTGCGTAATATTTCGCTGTGTATATGTCCTATACTTTAAAAAAATCCAGTCCAGAAGACAGATACTTTCTATCTAACCCACTCAGACTCACACACTAATCTCCTCTGGAAACACCCTCATGACCACACCCAAAATTATGCTTTACCAGGTTCTCTTTTTTTTTTTCTTCTTTAGTTAGAGTCTCACTCTGTCGCCCAGGCTGGAGTGCAGTGGCATGCTCACAGCCACCACAGCCTCGACCTGCTGGGCTCAGGTGATCCTTCCGCCTCAGCCTTCCAAGTTGTTGGAACTACAGACACATGCCACAACACCTGGCTAATTTTTGTGATTTATTGTAGAGATGAGGTCTCACCAAGTTGCCCAGGCTGGTCTCGAACCCCTGGGCTCAGGCTTACTAGGTTTTCCTTAATCCAGTCAAGTTGACACCTAAAAATTAAGTCCACAAGCTCGGTGGCTCAGCCTGTAATTCCTCGCCTTTGGGAGGCTGTCCCATGCCTTTGGGAGGCTGAGGTGAGCGGATTGCCTGAGCCCGCGGGTTCGAGACCAGCCTGGGCAACTTGGCGAGACCTCATCTCTACAATAAATCAAAAATCAGCCGGGTGTGGTAGCGCATGCCTGTAATTCCGGCTACTCGGAAGGCTGAGGCGGAAGGATTGCCCGAGCCCAGCAAGTCGAGGCTGTGGTGGCCGGGAGCAGCCACTGCACTCCAGTCTGGGCGACGGAGTGATACTCCAACTCAAAAAAAAAAAAAAAAGAAAATTAAGTCCACACATCTACTCCCTGTCAACTTGGCACCCATATACATCTCCTTATACCAAAGTCCGGCCAGTTGCAGTAGCTCACACCTGTAATCCCTAGCACTTTGGGAGGCTGAGGCAAGAGGATTGCTTGAGCTCAATAGTTCAAGATCAGCCCGGGCAACATAGCAAGACCTCATCTCTACAAAAATTTAAAAAATTAACCAAGCATGGTGGTGTGTGCCTGTAGTCCCAGCTACTTGGGAGACTGAGGCAGAAAGACTGCTGAGCCCAGGAGGTTGAGGCCACCATGAACCATGATTGTGCCACTGCCCTCCAGCCTGGGTGACAGAGTAAGACCCAGACTCAAAAAAAAAAATAGAATTAATTTCCAAGTAAAAACAATAATATTCCTTCTAACATGATGCTACTAACCTGTAATTGTGATTTTGGGGATTTTAGACTTTAGGGATTTCAACATTTGGGATTATGTCATTTGAGATTGTATCTTTCAGGGTTATAATTCATACCCAAGAATATACAATGCTGATGAGAGACAGAAAATACATACCTTCTTTTCCAATTTCAGAGACTCTGGGGTGACCTTCAAAATTCTGCTATACTTTCTCCTTGAAATTTTAAATTTCCCAAAGTTTTTCCAGCACCTATGTGCTCAAGATATATGGGGATGCCAAAAAAATGAAATGTATACACATTTTAAGTATGACATTCACTCAGAAGATGGCATTAATCAAATGAATGCAGGTGACAGGCAGGACAGTCAAATAAAATAGCAGAAACATGGTTGAGTGAATGTTATACTACATATTGCTACCATAAGAGTAATATAGATAACATCGTTTAAAATGTGTATACATTTTTTTGGCACGCCAGTATTTCTTGGATAGATGGTGATTGGAGGTATAGTTAGATGAATGGATGTTTAGTGGGTGGATGCTTAGATGGAGGGATGGATGGATGAACTGAGAGAATGGATGGGTGGATGGATGGGTGAGTGGGGCTGGAGAGAATGGATGAGATGAGATGTGGAGGCGGAAGCGATCTCCTTTCTGTTGGTTTGTTCTCTCATTTTCTTCTCTCCTCTGCTTTGGGAGTCAGAACTCCCTGGCTCCAGACTGGCGACCTTGTGCCTTTTACCCACCTCATCTCCTGTGCCACGTGCATTCTGCCCATGTTGGCGTCCCTTCTGCCTGGAGGGTGGATGGGACCATCAGGGAAAGGGGTTAAACAAGCGGTGATTTACTTGCATACAATCTTCGAGCCAACGAAATGCCAGTCATCATTTCTAAGCGGTGGTTGTCATCTTGTCAACAACTCACTGAATGCGCCTTCCTTTGACATTAATGTCAAAACACAGAGGAGAGACGCTGAGTGAAGAGAATGCCTGCTTCTTGGGAGGACTGTGGTCTCCACACCTCCAGACTCGCATGCACACACCCACACCCGCATGCACCCTGAGCACTCACACCCATAAGAACTCACACCCCCACACCCATCTGCCAGTGTTTTGGGGCCGGTATCCTGGAGACTACTGGGGCAAACACACATCATCAAACATAACTCTCATCTCTCTCCTTCTGTCTCTGTTTTAGTTACAGGAACTTGGTCAGTTTAAAGGATTTAATAAGTCCGTGGAAAATTTGTTTCTGTCTGTTACCACCCACATGAAAAGTAAGTGGATGCCTCATGATGTGTTTTTCCCACCACCCTCCAGACCAGCCAAGCCCACTGACCAGGGCTGGGACCGTCCCTGGGACAGGGCACTCTGTGTCTGAACCCTGAAGAAAGCCACAGCACCTGACCCTTTATGACTTCTTCCATAAAGCAGGCCTCCAGTTCCTTGGGGAAAGGCAAATGCAATTGAGTCCACCGGGCGGGCTCCTGCTCCTGCCAAAAGCCTGCCTAGCTCAGCATCTTGAGCAAAGGAGCCTGACACATTTTAGACTCTCTTGAGAACCCACAGAGAAAGCATAAAGATATGATTCCAGAGATCTACAAGCAGAAACTTTCCAGTCTGGCAGGGTGCAGTGTCTGTCATTTGCATGGAATTGCTTGTGCCTTCTCCTTCTCTCCTTGGCCAATGTATTTTCTTATCAGTGGTAATCCTGGGATTTGCAGACAAGAGTAACCAGAATTACCACTGCTTGAAGTCTTGTCTCTTTCGGAGCTTTTTCTGCTCAGATATTTTTTCCCCTGTTTATCTTAAAATCCTAGTCCCAGAGAACAGACCCAATCTCATGCCTCCTAAGATTCCCAGGGCCAACCAGGCATCTAGAAAACGTCCTCAGTGGGCTTGGGGGTAATCAGGCATCGATTTCTCTTTCACCACGTTTCTGTTCGGCTGCTTTTCATCATCCCTTTCTCTGTAATTGCACATGAACGGTCCCACTGTTGAGCCTTAGCTCTGAGACCATCTTATTATTTGATTTTTTTTTTTTTTTTTGAGTTGGAGTCTCACTCTGTCACCCAGACTGGAGTGCAGTGGCCGCTCCCGGCCGCCGCAGCCTCGACCTGCTGGGCTCCGGCGATCCTTCCGCCTCAGCCTTCCAAGTAGCTGGAACTACAGGCGTGCGCTACCACACCCGGCTAATTTTTTATTTATTGTAGAGATGAGGTCTCCCAAGCTGCCCGGGTGGGTCTTGAACCCGCGGGTTCAGGCAATCCACTCACCTCAGCTTCCCAAAGGCACAGGATTACAGGCTGAGCCACTTGATTTTAATGAATTATCTATTTCCTCATGAGCCCTGGCGAAGCTGTCACATGATGACAGTGGAAATCAAAGGACTGCTCTTCAGATCGGCAGAAACAGTGACTATCTCGAGCAAGGGCCCTGTTCCCTTCTCTTTCAGAAGGGAGGGAGCAGTTGAATGTCATGGGCCTGTTTGCTAACAGCACCAGAGGTTTAAAAATCACTGCTGTCACCCCATTAGCTCTCCGATGGGCCCCATAATCCCCTCCCCAACTCTGCATCCCTCAGCCTGGGACATGTTTTCTGGTTGTTATGTCCACCTGCACTCTCTCCCACCAATGTCCTGCTGGTCAGTCCCTCTCTGCATGTCTTTCCTGACGCACAGCCACTCTCTCGCTCTGTGTGGCTTTGCGAATTCCCTCCCACCTCCCTCTGCTACCTCAGAGTCAGTGCCTTGCAGTTAGTCCTGTGCTGTAATCCCTCAGCCTCAAAAGTCTAGAGAGGCTGACACGGGTGCTCACATGTGTCAGCACGTGCTCTCCTTCCCGGCCCCACCGGCCCCACACGCAGGTACCCTCAAAGTGCTCACAGCTACCAAATGGTCACCCCAACCTGGTCTGTATGTCTCCTCCCACGACTGAGCTGGTCAGTTGAGTACCCAGGTGGATAACTATACAATTTAAAATTGCATGTGTGGGGCAACCCTCTCGGGTCCCCTCCCACTCTGGGAGCTTTTCTTTTTTTTTTTGAGTTGGAGTCTCACTCTGTCGCCCAGACTGGAGTGCAGTGGCCACTCCTGGCCACCACAGCCTCGACCTGCTGGGCTCCAGCGATCTTTCCGCCTCAGCCTTCCAAGTAGCCGGAATTACAGGTATGCGCTACCACACCCAGCTGATTTTTTGAATTATTGTAGAGATGAGGTCTCGCTGCCCAGGCGGGTCTCGAACCCGCGGGCTCAGGCCATCCGCTCACCTCAGCCTCCCAAAGGCACGGGATTACAGGCTGAGCCACCGAGCCCGGCTTCTGGGAGCTTTTCAGTCCTCTCAATAAATCCTGCTTTAAAAAAAAATTACATATGTGGACTGGATGTGGTGGCTAACACCTGTAATCCCAGCACCTTGGGAGGCCAAGGCAGGAGAGTCGCTTGAGCCCAGGAGTTCAAGACCAACCTGGGCAACAAAGTGAGACCTTGTTTCTACAAAAAAAATAAAACAATTAGTCGGCCATGGTGGTGCCTGCCAGTAGTCCCAGCTACTCGGGAGGCTGAGGTGGAAGTATCACCTGAGCCCAGGGAGTCGAGGCTGCAGTGAGCCATGATGGTGCCACTGCACTCTAGCTTGGAGAACAGAATGTGACTTCCTCTTAAAAAATAATATTAATACTAACAAATAAAATTACATATGTGACTTTGTATTATGTCTGTTCTGGGCGGCACTGCTCGAGAGAAGGTTTTAAGGCCCATGCTTGAAAAAAATGAGGCTCTCAAGGGTGTGTATGGGGTGGAAAAAAGGAAGTGCTTTTGGAGGAAGAAACCATTTTTAAGGTGGTTTTTCACCTCTGTAGGTGGCTTCCTTCCTTCCTTCACACTTATTTATCTTTTTTTTTTTTTTTTTTTTGAGTTGGAGTCTCTTTGTTGCCTAGGCTGGAGTGCGGTGGCATGCTCACAGCCACCACAGCCTCGACCTGCTAGGCTCGGGCGAGCCTTCCAAGTAACTGGAACTACAGATGTACACCATCACACCCGGCTAATTTTTCTTGATTTATTGTAGGGACAAGGTGTTGCCAAGTTGCCCAGGCTGGTCCCGAACCCCTGGGCTCAGGCAATCCTTTCTCCTCCACCTCTCAAAGTACTGGGATTACAGGCATGAGCCGCTCCACCCAGCTACACTTATTCATCTTTATTCTAGACCACTATTATACTGCAAAAACGAAAAAAAAATTTTTAAGTCGTCTTTTCAGGGTCTGCTGAAAATAAAATAATTATGCAGGGGAGTTGGCAGGAGCAAAGCCTTGCATGTCTCTTCTCAGATGTCGAAAGTTGACTAACACTCCATAACCTGTGTCCCCTTCCCACCCCCCGCCCTCAACCCAGAGGCAGGGATAGAAAAATCCAGCTTTCTCGCTCCTGGGTGTGACACTAGACCTTAGACCTTTCCTGAGTGCTTCCCTTGGCTCCACAGGGGTGGGACATGTGTCTACACACGTACCGATCATCCTGTCTCTGCTATTGGACATGTATCATCTTGCAGGTGCTGGTTCGCATTTCTTTAGGTTTTAAGCTCCTCTTCAGGTGTCCTGGTGCAGAGAAAAGTCTCCTCCTGGTGGAAGGAAGTCAGGTTAGCCCCTGGGGCCCACAGGGAGGGGCTGTGAAGGGCCCAGACTCTCCTGGGAGCAGGGGCCTGGATGCTGGAAGGAGGCCTTGGCTCCCCGGTTTTGAAGCTGACTCAAAATCACAAGCTCTGGCTGCCTATGTTGCCTGATGAAACCAAACCAGCTGGAAGAAATGAGTTATTCCAGCTCTTCATTATCAGGACATGTCTAGGAGATGCCAGCATCAGGGTCCATTTACAAGGGGAAGAAGACATAAGAAAATGCTCGCTGGGCATGGTGGCTCCCGCCTGTAATTCGAGCACTTTGGGAGGTGGAGGCAAGAGGATTGTCTGAGCCCAAGGGTTCGATACCAGCCTGGGCAACTTGGCGAGACCTCGTCTCTACAATAAATCAAAAAAATTAACCAGGCGTGGTGGTATACACCTGTAGTACCAGCTACTTGGAAGGGTGAGGCAGAAGGATCACCTAGCCCAGCAGGTCAAGGCTGTGGTGGCCATGGGCTGCCACTGTACTCCAGTCTGGGTGACAGAGTGAGACTCTGACTAAAAAAAAAAAAAAAAAAAAGAAAATTAATTCCAGGTCAGGAACCATCTGTGTTTCTGTCTTTCTCCCCAATAATAAACATCAGCCCACTCATTAGGACTCAGTTGCATAGATGGGTACTTCCTTCCCTGCAGTCTGTGAACTTTAAATGGATCAAGTAGGCACAGGCATGGGGGGTAGGGACTACCAGACAGCGGGGGGCCAACCACCTCCCTGGGTCTTAGAAATGAGAGCCTCTCAAGCCCCATACCCCAGGCAGGGGTTTGGTCATCTGAGAGGGACATTTGCCCCGACCACTGTGAGGACCTACTCTGCTTGAGTGTTTTGAGCTGCTAGACATAGAAGGATGCTCAGTGTTTCTGGATGGTGCCTTGAGAAATGAGACTGGCCTTGGAAAAGTGGACAGCCCAGGGGCTTGGGAGCAGGGGAGGCATTTCCCTCTCAAGAAGAGAGAATTGACCCTGGGCAGTGCAGGCACGAGACCCCTACTGAAGAGCGAGAGGATTTGTACAGTTACATCCCCATGAATGGATTGGAAGCCAGAGGTTGGCTTGGAGCTGCCCTGTCTACACAGCAGCTCCTAAGCCCATATAGCTCTTGGGCCACTGAAATATGGCTACAAGATGGCCCGCCAGAGTAAAGCACGCACTGGATTTCATAGGCTTGGGATAAAACAAAAGTAAAATATTTCAAGAATAACTTTAATGTTGATTACACGTTTTAACAATATTTTGGATATATTGTGTTAAACTAAATACAGAATTGAAATTTACCTGTTTCTTTTTACACTTTTAATATGTCTACTATAAAATTTAACATTACATATGTGAGCTGAGCATGGTGGTTCTCACCTGGAATCCCAGCACTTTAGGAGGCCAAGGTGGGAGGATTGCTTGAGCCCAGAAGCTTGAGTCCAGCCTAGGCAACATAGCAAGGTCTCATCTCTGCAAGAATAAAAAAAATTAGCTGGGTGTGGTGGTCCATGCCTACAGCCCCAGCTACTTGGGAGGCTGAGATGGAAGGATCATCTGAGCCCAGAGGGTTGAGGCTGCCGTGAGCTGTGATTGTGCCACTGCACTCTAACCTGGGTGACAGAGTGAAACCCCAACTCAAAAAAATTACTAATAATACTAAAATAAAATTACATATGTGGCTTGCATTATGTCTCTACTGGGCAGCACTGCTCTAGAGACAGGTTTAAGGTCCATATTTGAGAGAAATGAGGCTCTCAAGGGGGAAAAAGGAAGTGTTTTGGGGGGAAGAAACTATTTTTAGGGTGGCCTCACCTCTGTGGGTGACTTCCTTCCTTCACACTTACTTATTTTTATTCTAGACCGCTCTTCCACTGCAAAAACAAAACCAAAGAATTTTAAGTCATTTTTTTCAGAGTTTGTTTGCTAAAATAATTATGAGGACACCCCAAATCTTATTCTCACCCTGCTTGAAAGAGTCACAAGGGAAAGAGAATATTGTTGGAAAATCTTTGTAAGGAATCCCTAGAAAGCTGGCTTGTTTGGTAGGCAGCCATCTTGGTGTTTGCTGGCTTCAAGGCCACACCCAAGGCAAGGGGCTTCCTGCAGGGTCCGCACTTGCCAAGTTATTCCCGGCATCTGCAAGGCTCACGACCTTTGGTTGAAATCGGTCCTGGTCTCAGATGGAAGCTACAGAAACTTTAAGTCTGCAGCATGTGGGGACTCTCTCGGAGGTCTAAACCCCAAGTGAAAACACACCTGATAAGGACATTATTTAAGGAAATAATGACTCTAACTTTCCCTACCAGGATTAACCAGGCCTGAAGTGAATGCACTGCGGCATGACAGAAAGCCAACTTTAGAATCAGAAAGCATATACTTGTTTGTGTGATCTGAATGCAGAGGAGCTTGGGTGGGAGATCCCTCTTTAACTCCCACCCTGACAGTGGCTAGTGTGACCACAGGGAAGCCTTGAAGGGATCCAGCCCTCTCCCGCAATCCCCATCCTGCACACAGTGTCTGGTCATCCTCCTTGTGCCTGTGCCTTGTGAGGGACGGGCTGCCCTTGCCCCTCCGTGCACTTAGCCTGCCCAGAACCTCGGGGCCACAGTCTGTGGGCTCAGGGAATCCCAGAAGAGGCTCCCACATGACTTGGTAAAGCTCTGCGTTCCCTCCTGTCACCCCTTGTATTTGTTTTTCAGAGCTGTCCAAGTCCCAGAATGACATGACTTCTGAGAGGCATCTTCTAGCCACGGGCCCCAGGCAGTGTTCGGGCCGGACAGAGAGAAGGAGCCAGTCTGACACTGCTGTCAACGTCACCACCAGGGTACCCTGAGGCCTGCTGGGCCTCCGCGCCGGTCACCTTCACGTTGTCATTTCAGAGCTCTCTAGCCCGATTTCTCTGTAGATTTACTTTTCCTTTGGTCGTGTGGACGAACATTAAGCTGTCAGAAAAATGTTATTATAAACTCCTCTATTGGGCAGGCCCTGGCAGAAGGAAGGCCAGAATTCAGGAGTGACCTGGAGGACCCTTAAGCACAGGGAAAGGCTTTCGCCTAAGCACGAGCCCCTGAGGCTCCCTGTTGGCTTCAAGGCCACACCCAAGGCAAGGGGCTTTCTGCAGGGCCCGCACTTGCCAAGTTATTCCCAGGGCCTGCAAGCCCCACGACCTTTGGTTGAAATCAGTTCTGGTCTCAGATGGAAGCTACTGAAACTTTAAGTCTGCACCATCATGTGCAAGCATGTGGGGACTCTCCCAGGTGTCTAAACCCCAAGAGAAAAAGCACACCTGATAAGGACATTATTTAGGGAAATAATGACTCTAACTTTCCACCAGGATTAACCAGGCCTGAAGTGAATGCACTGGGGCATGAGAGAAAGCCAACTTTAGAATCAGAAAACCTATAATCCTAGCGCTGTGGGAGGCCAAGTCTAGAGGACTGCTTGAGACCAGGAGTTTGAGACCAGTCTGGGGAACATAGCAAGACCCTATCTCTGCAAAAAATTTAAAAAATTAGCGTGGGCATGGTGGCGTGTACCTACAGTCCCAGATACTCAGGAGGCTGAGGCAGGAGGAATGATTTGAGTCCAGGAGCTCAAGGCTACAGTGAGCTATGATGACACCACTGCACTGCAGCATGGGTGGCAGAGTAAGACTCTACCTCTAAAAAATATAAAACAAATAAACAGAATCAGAAAGCCTGGGATCTCCTTCGGTGGAGGTACTCTGACTGGTCAGATGTCACTGGCTATCATTTGCAGGGTTAATGCCCTGGATGACTGGACAGGACAGCTGCTCCTTCTCTGTGGCTGTGTGCTCCACTCAAGATGTCCCCAGACAGACTGTCCTTTAGGCGAGGGTGTGAGGTTGGCACCACTCTCCTGCTGGAACTTGTACCCAGGCTTTCAAGAGTTCACACCCTGCCCCATCTGCCACCCTCCTCCTGAGTCCCGCATGTCCCTTGTAAAATGGCGATGATGATGATTGATAGCTCTGCCCACAGGGCAAGGTTCTTATAAATATCCATGAGATAATGTAGTAGCGTTCGATTTGCCATCTAAGTCATCTAAATAGATCATCTAAATTGCCAGCATGTATTATTATGTACCAGACTTGACTAAAAGCACTTCCCGGACTATCTCATTTTATTCTCACAACCTCCCCATAAGGTAGGTATTACTTGTGATCCCATTTTACCTTTAGGGAAACAGAGGCTTAGAGAGAGTAAGTTACAGGCCCAAGGTGACATATCCAGAAAGTAGCCAGCTGGAGTTTGAAGGCTGCACTCTGCAGGGACTCTCAGCTCTCACTGGGGCTCCTGTTAAAATTCAGATTCCAAATCAGAAGATCTAGGGTGGGTGTGAGGTGCCAACCCCAGATGCACTTCCAGTGAGTCCCTAGAGGATCAGGGGAAGTCCATGGGGCTGGCCTGGCACCACAATTCAGGAGGGAGGTGTCCCCAGGGTTTGAGGCAGATCTGGCAGGTCTTTGAAATTCTAAAGCACAAACAAGCATCCTGCCTTCCTGGGGCCCACGGTTGCACCATCCAAACTCCATCCCAGGATCAGCCTTTCTCCTTAAGTGAGACAGGTCAAGGGGAGGGCTACTGTAACAATTTATGCAGCACTATTTCCGAGCATAATGGCAATGTTTTTTTAAACATACTTTATCACATTTAATTCTTACAAAAATACCAAGGAAGGCCAGGTGTGGTGGCTCATACCTATAATCACCAGCACTTTGGGAAGGATAGAAGGATCACTTGAACCCAGGAGTTTGAACCCAGCCTGAGCAATGAAGTGAGACCCTGTCTCTACAAAAAAAAAAAAAATTTGAGTGAGTGTGGTGGTGCATGCCTGCAGTCCAGCTACTCAGGAGACTGAGGTGGAAGGATCACCTGAACCCAGGAAGTCGTGGCTGCAGTGAGTCGTGATGGTACCATTGCGCTCCAGCCTGGGTGATAGGGTGAGACCCTGACTCAAAAAAACCCCCCCAAAACCTAAGAAGGTTGTGACTCCCATGATGATGATCAAGAGCCTGAGTTTTAGTGGGTTAATCAACTTGTCTAATGTCACATGGTGAATAAAAAGATGGAGCCGGGAGCAGACCCCGGGACTGTGTGATTCTAAAATCTGAACATGTATGTTCATATAAGAACAAACGAGGGCCACTGAAGAAAACAGGAAGGAGATTCTGGAAGTGAGAATAATTCTCTTACTGGCCTGGGTTAGATGAAGCCAGTTTGATGCTAATATTGACTAAGGATTAGCAAGAGACCAACACTGTTCCAGGATAATGCCCTTATAGGTATTTACCCTTTAAAAAAAATTTTTGTGTTTTATGCATTTTAATTTAATCTAATTTAATTTAATTTTGAGTCAGGGTCTCAGTCTGTCATCCAGGCTGCAGCATACCTGGGCTCAGGTGATCCTCCTGCCTCAACCTCCTGAGTAGCTAGGACTATAGGCGTACATCACCATACCTCGCTAATTTTTAATTTTTTGTAGATACAAGGTCTCACTATGTTGCTTAGGCTGGTCTCAAACCTCTGGACTTGAGCAATCCTCCCGCTTTAGCTTCCCAAAGCTCTGAGATTACAGGCATGAGCCACTGCACCTCTTGGTGTTTAACCTTTTAAATCCTTAAAACAACCCCATGAGGTTGGTACTATTGCTATCCCCATTGATGATGAGGCCACTGGGCAAAGAGGTGGCCAAGGGCTAGGTAGAGGCTGCTCCAGAGACCACCCCCGACACCCTGCCCTGGGTGCGTGTATGCGTGACTCAGGGCCTGTCCAGTACTGACCACAGCTGTCTGATGTGCTATGGGAATTCAAGGATAGAAGTGAGGAGAGTGGAAGGAGGCCTTGGGGAGAGCCCCATCCACATGAACACTTGTTTGCATGTGTGTCCACTTTGCTGCCATGCTCTTGGCCAGACATGCTCATGGCTCTTTGCAGTCCTTCCTTCTCCCCACCTTAATTGAGGCCATGGCTGTTTTAAGGAGTGATGTAGCCAAATGTTTATAAAGTACTCAGCAATCATGGCATGATCTATAAAAGCTAAATAATGGTTGGGTTGACATACAAGGAGCACATCTTTAAATAGACATTCGTCAGACTACAATTACACATGCCCTAGCTGGTGAGCTCTCCACAACCACACTTGGTCTCACCAGAACCTTTGGGAGCATTTTGCCAACATTAATTATACAGCACTGGCCAAGCAGGGTGGCTCATACCTATAATCCCAGCACTTTGGGAGGCTGAGGTGAGAGGATTGCTTGAGCCCAGGAATTTGAGACCAGCCTGGGCCACATAGTGATACCTTGCTTCTACAAAAAAATTTTAAAATTAGTCAGGTGTGGTGGTGTACACCTGTAGTCCCCACTACTCAGGAGGCTGAGGTGGATCGCCTGAGCTCAGGAGGGCAAGACTGCAGTGATCCAGTATCTCACCACTGCACTTCAGCCTGGGCAACACGACCCTTCAGAAGCAAGGGATGCCAGTGCCCACCTTGTAGGTGGCTACGTTGAGGCACAGAAGTAGTAGGTAACTTTTTTTCTTTTTTTTTTTTTTAGATTAGAAAATATAGTTTATTTAAAAGGTAAATTAGAGAGAGAATGAGAAAGAAAGAGGAGATTCACCTCCCCAAGGCAGGGAAGGGGGCCAAAGCCAGGAAGCATGGCAACAGCCATAGTTCAAAGAGCACATGGCCACACCAGAGTCTCTAGTAAGGCACTGACTGTAGGTAGCTTTCTGAAGAGCACATGGTGACTTAGGGATGTCAACTGAAAATCAGGTCACAATTTCTTTCATGCTACTTCTCTGGCCACTAAGTATGAACTACACATTCTGAAAATGCTCCTGCAGAGACGCTCACAGAAGCACCGAGGCCAGGATTCTTTGAGAAGTGAATTCTCCTCACCTCTCTCTCATGGGATTTTATTGTACATGTTATGAATGCAAGGGTGAGCTATATTGGCCATAAAAGCATGCACCCCAGCTGGGCGTGGTGGCTCATGCCTGTAATCCCAGCACTTTAGGAGAGGCAGGAGGATCACTTGAGCCCAGGAGTTCAAGACCAGCCTGGGCAACATAGTAAGACTCCCATCTCTACAAGTGAAACATAAAACAAATAAGCAATTTTTAAAAAATGCACCTATTAAACAGGAATAATGTGTAAAAACTGTCAAGAGGGCTATCTTTAGAGAGGGGACCGAGGACAAAGGTAGGGGAAGAAGACGTTATTTCATTCTAGTTGGTGCCTTATGCAGAGCTGATCCTATGCACACCGGAGACCTAAGGAAACAACCGACCCTAGCCTTGGCCCTTCCCGCTCATCTTCTCTTGTCGCACCCCAAGGGTTGAGCCAGGGGAGAAGGGCCTGGGGAAGAACAGGGACTGGGAAGCTGCAGTGGTGTTTCTCACTGATAAACGTTTGCTTGGCCTCAGGTGTAGGGGCCTGAGCGTCCTGCCAGTGGTTTGTGGTGGGCTACTTTACAGCTGGGGCTTACCCTTACTCAGAGCGTGTATCAGGGCCAAGCCAAGCCTGAGGGTTTTTCCTGTGCCTGAGTTGGTATTTATGTTAAAAGGCAGCCCTGAGATGGCATCTCAGAGGTGGCACTTGTGACTGTTTCCTATGTTCTTAGATCAGCAAAAAACCCCAATACACACATTTTGCTTCATTCTAGAGAGTCTGTAATTTGATCAAATGAAGCCTAACATTTATTGAGCTTTCCCCATATAATGTTAAACTTAATGACTCATTGCAGAGTAGATCTCATTCAGGGCAACTGTTTTTTCTCTATAATCTTGTCAAAGCAGGAGAGTTTAAAATGCATTTTAAGCCGGACTCGGTGGCTCAGCCTGTAATCCCACGCCTTTGGGAGGCTAAGGTGAGTGGATTGCCTGAGCCCGCGGGTTCGAGACCCGCCTGGGCAGCGAGACCTCATCTCTACAATAAATCAAAAATTAGCCGGGCGTGGTAGCGCGCGCCTGTAATTCCGGCTACTCGGAAGGCTGAGGCGGAAGGATCGCTGGAGCCCAGCAGGTCAAGGCTGCGGTGGCCAGGAGTGGCCACTGCACTCCAGTCTGGGCGACAGAGTGAGACTACAACTCAAAAACAAACAAACAAACAAACAAGAAAAAAACAAAAAATGCATTTTAAATCACGGGGCGAAGCGTGGAGGCTCACGCCTGTAATCTCAGCACTTTGGGAGGCCAAGGCAAGAGGACTGTTTTGAGTCCAGGAGTTTGAGACCAGCCTAGGCAATATAGCAAGATCTTGTTTTGACAATTTTTTTTTTTTTTGAGTTGGAGTCTCACTCTGTCGCCCAGGCTGGAGTGCAGTGGCATGCTCATGGCCACTGCAGCCTCGACCTGCTGGGCTCAGGTGTTCCTTCCGCCTCAGTATTCCAAATAACTGGAACTATTGGCACGTGCCATCACGCCTGGCTCATTTTTTGGTTTATTGCAGAGATGGGGTCTCGCCAAGTTGCCCAAGGTGGTCTTGAACTGTGGGCTCAGGCAATCTTCTCACCTCAGCCTTCCGAAGTGCTGGGATTATAGGCGTGAGCCACCATGCCCAACCGACAAAAAAAAAAAAAAATTTAAAGCTGGGCGTGGTGGTGTGCACCTGCTACTTGGGAGGCTGAGGTGGAAGGATCACCTGTGCCCAGGAATTGGAGGCCGCAGTGAACCATGATCATGTCACTGCACTCCAGCCTGGGTGATAGAGTAAGACCCCAACTCAAAAAAAAAAAAAAAAAAAAGGAAAAGAAAAATCACTGGGAGGAAAAAAAAGGCCTGTCTCAATGACATTGGTAAGTAGCTATTTGAACTTTGAGGCCCCTCAATAGAGCACTGACTCTCACAATGTCATCCAAGTCCCTTAGAATTTACTGGGTGAGAATTGAACATACAGAATTTCAAGTTGAACACCTTAGTCAATCAAAAGAGGCATTTCCTTTGGAATAGTATTGACTTTTCTAATAATTCTGAGATATTTATATTTACATTTAAAATTTATTAAATGTTTTCCAGAGTCCTGACATGTTTAGACACATAGTCTTCTCTGGTTCTGAATTTGAGGTTCCATGTATAATCTCTATTTTAAACATAGTTCTCTTTGTTCCTTTTCAGAGTGTTCTGTCATCAATTTTTTTATGATTCAAAAAAATGTGTATTAAACACTATATGAGTCATCTCTGACTGCCATAACAAAATGCCGCAGACTAGGTGACTTAAACAACAGACATTAATTTTCTCACAGTTCTGAGGTTCGAGGTCCGGGAGCCTCAGTGTCTGGGTCCTGGGCAGAGCCCTGTTCCTGACTTGTAGACTGCTGTCTTCCTGCTGTGTCTCCATGTGGGGTGTGAGGAAGGAAGTGAACTCACTGTTGTCTCTTTTTATAAGGGTACTAATGCTCTCATTTCTATCTGAAGGCCACACACTCATGACCTCATCAATCCCGAATTACGTCCCAAAGGCCCCACCTCTAGATACCACCACACTGGAACTTTGGCATGTGAATTTTAGGGGACACCAGTTCAGTTCATATAAGCACCCAGGAGGCACAAGGCTTTATTGACTGTTTTGTTCCATTTTCTGCCTTCTGTCCCTGTCTGACTGCACATCAATTTCCTGGGACCCTATCCTGAAGCTAGGGACATACTCCCTGCTTGACCATGGTGACAGGTGCCCCAGTTGGGGGCCTCACCTCTCCATCTCCCCAGCCAGGCTTCAACACTTCCTCAGGTCACGTCCTTCTGGAGACCATCCTAGACAGAAGCTCCTGTTCTGAATGAACTCTCCCTCACCTCTTTCCCATGTACCTGGCTGGTGCCGCTGTTTTCATGGTGTGTCCTCTTCCTCCTAGTGAGCCCTTGGAGAGCAGACCCTGCGTCTTCTCCCCCTTCGCCTTCTTCTCTCTTCCTCTCCTTCCTCTCCTTCCAACCCCTGGGATTTAGGTAGTAAATGGACTATCGTGGGTGACAAATGTCTGTTGGAATTCAGCTGGCATTCTGGGGACTGAGAGCGTAAATAACCACTGGAGGTAATCCATTTTTCCCCTTTGTTCTCTAATGGGCTCACCGAGTATTTTGTTTCTGAAAATTATGACTATAAGTGCAACTGTTAGTTTACCAAGTTCTACTTCCAACTCAGCAACAGAAACTAAAGTCTCCCCTTGGGAACTTTGTATTTTCAGGCAGGAAGAGGTTTTCCAAACTTGCGCAGTGTGTTTATTGTTCTGTCCAGTAGAACTTTCGCAGTGATGGCAATGCTCTTTATCTGAGCTGCCCAAGCAATAGCCATTGCCGCTCATGGCTGCTGAGCTCTTGAAATGTGTCCAGTGCAACTGAGGAACTGAGCCGATTGATTTTATTTGATTTCATTTTATTTAAATTTAAATGCCACATGTGGCTGGTGACTGCCATATTGGAAACACAACTGTATACATTATAGAAGTGTCAACTATTAGCAAGTATTTTTATAAAATGTAGAGAGGTATTTTGATTTTTTTCTTTCTGCGTGAGCATGTTAGAGATAAAACTCTACTTAGCAAGCTGAATGTTATATTTCATGCAACTAAATGCCAGGATCATTATTAAGGCCAAAATGTGGACATCTTTAAGATTTTTTTCCTGATCCATAAGGAACCCACCCATCACTGTTCATGGATATCCCAAAGCTGGGTGACATCTACCTTCAACACTGTGGGTACGCATGTATACATTCATACAAACACAAGTGTGAATGCCTCCTCAGCAACTGGAAGTTTGCGTGTTGGGAACGTTTAGTAGTAGATGCAGGTGTGCTTGCTGAAGTCACTACACCTGAACAAAACTGACCTGGGATGCAGATTATAAAATTAATTTTGTTTATTTTTCTCTAGAAGGTGAGTGCACCAGATATTCTGAAACCTCTCAATCAAGAGGAGCCCAAACGTTCTACCAACCCTGCTTTGAAGCAAGAGACTCACTCATCCAGTTCTACACCCAGTGCATTATTCTCAGAAGGCGCGAGACATGTGAGTCTCACCCCAATATGTGAAATGTGATGTGTGGTTACAATGATGTTGGAAGGCAAGAGTGAGAATGGGCTGTTGTCTTGTTGGATAAGCTGGAATGTGACAATAGAGCCCGGAGTTACTATTTTACTTATATTGAGAGCTTGGAAAACCTTGCTATACTTTGAGGGCAGGTTTTCTTTTCTTTCTTTTTGTTTTTTGTGAGTCAGGGTCTCACTCTGTCACTTAGGCTGGAGAGCAGTGGCACGATCACGGCTCACTGCAACCTGAAACTTCTGGGCCAGGCGATCCTTCCTCGTCAGCCTTCCAAGTAGCTGGTTCTACAGGCATGTACTACTACAGGTAATTTTTTGATTTTTTGGTAGAGATGAGGTCTTACTATGTTTCCTAGGCTGATCTTGAACTCCTGGGCTCAAGCAATCTTCTCACCTTGGCCTCCCAAAGTGCTGGGATAGGGTTGTTTTTTTTTTTTTTTACAACATCTTATTGTGAGCATTTTCATACATACATACAAGATGATGGTTTCTTTTGATGTTTTTTGGTGTTTTTACTTTTGATAAAGTCTAATTTATCAAAATTTTTTCTTATGATTATTTCTGTGTCTTGTCCAACGACAAGTCATGAAGATATTTTCCTATGTGAAAATTTAGCTTTTATACTTAGGTCTGTGCTCCAGGTCATTATTAATTTTTTTTTTTTTTTTTTGAGTTGGAGTCTCACTCTGTCGCCCAGGCTGGAGTGCAGTGGCACACTCACAGCCACCCCAGCGTCAACCTGCTGGGCTCAAGCAGTTCTTCTGCCTCAGCCTTCCAAGTAGCCAGAACTATAGGCGTGTGCTACCATGCCCAGCTATTTATTTATTTATTTATTTATGTATTTGTTTATTTATTGTGGCGATGAGGTCTCGCCAAGTTGTCCGGTCTGGTCTTGAACCCGCAGGCTCAGGCAATCCATTTGCCTCGGTCTCCCAAAGTGCTGAGGTTACAGGCTGAGCCACTGAACCTGGCCCATTATTAATTTTTTAATGTGTGTGTGAATGGCAGAAGGAGGTATTGAGACTCATTTTTTTCTATATGGATATTTAGTTAATCCAGTACTATTTGTTAAAAAAAAATACTATCATTTTTCCGAGTTACTTTGGCATCTTTGTTGAAAATCAAATGACCGTATAAATGTGGATCTTCTTCCGGACTCTCTATTCTATTCCACTGATCACTGATCTCTTTGTCTCTCCTTATGCCACGACCCACTGTCTTGAGGACTGTTGCTTTGTAGTAAGTCTTGAAGTTGGATCATGCAAGTCATCCAGCTTGGTTCTTCTTTTTCAGGATTGCTTTGTGATGTTTTAAATGTGCTCACTATGTAGAAGCAGACACTTTTATTCATTCATTTACTAAAAAAAATTGATTGAATACTAGAGTGCCTAGAATTGTTTTTTTGTCGGATAGTAGATGCAGGAGGCCTCAGTTAGCAGTTGCCTTAGTCCATTTGTGCGGCTATAACAACGTTCCACAGACCGGATAATTTGTGAACAATAGAAATTTATTTATCATGGTTCTGGAGGCTGGGGAGTCCAAGATCAAAGCCCTGGCAGGATTGGTATCTGGGGAAGTCCTATCTCTCATAGATCGCTCCATCTAAGTGTCCTCACATGGCAGAAAAGAAGGAAGGGCAAGAGGGCCAAATGCTGTGGGAAGCCACTTTTATAAAGTCCTTAATCCCATTCCCAAGGCTCTACCCTCATGATTTTATCACCTCCTAAAGGCTCCTCCCACCCTTAATACTGTCACATTGGCAATTAAGTTTCAACATATGACTTTGGGAGGGGACATCAGCATTCAAATCATATCAACAGTTACGATTCTTTCACTTATTATATGACCTTAGACAATCCCCAAAACTCTCTAAACTTCAGAGTCCTCATCAGGGAAACGGGCATCAGAGTTCTCTTGATTTCCCTAGATAGCTTTGAGAATGAAATGAATGCAGGAATTCCATGACGCAATGCAGTGCTAAGAACTCAGCCTTTGGCCAGGCGTGGTGGCTAACCCCTAGAATCCCAGCACTTTGGGAGGCGGAGGCGAGAGGATTGCCTGAGCCCATGGGTTTGAGACCAGTCTGGGCAACATGGTGAGACCTTGTCTCTACAATAAATACAAAATGAATAGCTGGATGTGATAGCACATGGTAGTTGTGCTACTTGGAAAGCTGAAGTAAAGGGTCTCCTGAGCCCAGGAGGTTGAGGCTGCGGTGGCCATGAGTGTGGCACTGCACTCCAGCCTGGGCAACAGAGTGAGACTCTGACTCAGAAAAAAAAGAACTCAGCTTCTAGAAACTGATGTTTTGGTTCATTTCATGTTCCAGCTCTTTTAGGGGCAAGAAGAATGAGCTGGAGCAAGTCCTTTAGCCAACCTGTGACTTTGGGTGGTTGTTCTTATATATAATGATGTTTGGCTCAGATAATTTTACATTCCTCTCCTTCTCTGCATGCATGTCCAGTGGAACACTCAAGAATTGTGGCAAAAACAAATGGACCATGCATTGCAGGACAACTTGCATCCTTGATTCAATTGACTACATGTTAGTAGCCCTCAACAGACCCCTTCACTGGCTCATGTCAGGGATCCTGTCCCCATCAAAACCTCTGTGCTGCACCCTTACTCCTTAAAGCATGGGACTCAGTAAATTGTCACCGCCTGGGAGCTTATCAGAAATGTTGAATCTTGGGCCCTCCCACAGACCTACTGAACCAAAATATGTAACTCCACAAAGTGCAGGCAATTCATGTGCAGAGTCAAGTTTGAGAAGCAATAGTTGAGCCCCTGACAACTTCAAACCTCAAACATTTTAGGGATTCTTGAACAGTTTAGGTCTGTGCTATCCAGTACAGTAAGTCATTAGTCTCACATCACTACTGAGTACTTGAGATATGGTTAGTCTAAACTGAGATATGCTGTGAATATAAAATATACACTGGAGTTTGAAGTCTTTAGTATAAACAAATCTAATTAATTTTTATATTGACCCATGTTGGTATGATAGTATTTTGGATATATTGGATTAATATAATAGATTTTTAATGTGGCTTCTAGGGAATCTTAGATTACATAGTTGGCTAACATTTCTGTTGGCCAGCATTGTTCTGGACACTAGTGTTGTGCGTGAATTAGTACCTGGGGCAAGGGCTCTATTCCCAGGGATCTCTGGAATGGAATTCAAAATGTTCCGTGCATATGCCTCTGTGTCCTTTCCTGGGAAGAAGGTTCATGTATTCATCCAGAAAGTTCATGTTTTTATCCAGTCCTTAAACAGATCTGAGAACTGACACTGGTTAAGAGGCAGGATTTGGCCGGGCTCGGTGGCTCAGCCTGTAATCCTAGCACTTTGGGAGGCTGAGGTGAGTGGATTGCCTGAGCCTGCGGGTTCGAGACCCACCTGGGCAACTTGGCAAGACCTCATCTCTACAATAAATCAACAATTAGCCAGGCGTGGTAGCGCACGCCTATAGTTCCAGCTACTTGGAAGGCTGAGGTGGAAGGATCACCAGAGCCCAGCAGGTCGAGGCTGCGGTGTCCGGGAGGGTGCCACTACACTCCAGTCTGGGTGACGGAGTGAGACTCCAACTCAAAAAAAAAAAAAAGCCAGGATTTGGCTCTCAGACACAAATGCTGTTCACACCATCCTCTCATGGAAGCCTCTGACTTCTTGCTGAGTGTGGTCTCCTGCCCTGGGTCACACAGCCAGTGGTATCAGAACCAAGTGTCTGACTGCTGAGACCCTGTCTGTTTGGGCTGCTATAACAAACCAGCATTGACTGAATGGCTATAAACAACCGTGATGTATTTCTCACAGTTCTGGAAGCTGGACGTCCAGGCTCAAAGCACCAGCAGAATCAGTGTCTGGTAAGGGCCCATTTCCTGGCTTGTAGATGGCTCCTTCTCACCACACACCTGGTGGAAGAGGCAAGGGAGGTCCTTCGTGCCTATTTTATGAGGGCACTAATCCCACTCATGAGGGCTCTGCCCTCATGATCTAATCACCTTCCAGAGGTCCTACCTCCTAATAGCACTGTCTTGAAGGTGAGGATTTCAACATATGGATCTGGGGGAACACAAACATTCAGGCCCTGACCCTCTGCTTCTCACATGCCCTTTTCATTTGAGAAACCAAAGCTGTGAGAAGCCTGCAGCCGTCCTGCCGGAATGTTTGAGAGAGCTTGTGCTGGAGGGCGGTCTGGCGCTTTCTGAACGCCAAGGTAGGGCTTGCATTTGAGAATAGTTCAGAAAGATAAACTGGCCTGAGCCAACACTTCCGTGAGGCAAGGCAACTCCAGAACCTTCTCTCCTCAGGTTGAACCCTGTGGTGGGTTCACTCACCCTGCCTCTCCCTAAAATCACATTGTCTCTACCCCCGGTGATGGAAGAATGCCAAGGACTCCTGCCAACTTGAGCCTGTGCAAAGCTGACCACGGGGATGAGGCTGAACCTCCATAGAGAGCCAGTAAGGCGGTTTGTCTGACTTCCCAGTGCCCTCTAGATTGGACTCTAAGCTCCTCCGATGGCCAGAGTCAAGTTTTTATAGCCCCAGAAACTAATACATAGCCAAGTACGTGGGCTTGGATCTGCTGTGGTGGCCTGTGGGGTCCTGCATGACCTACCCCCCCGCACCCTGACCTTATCAGCCATCACCCTCCCCTGGCTCACTCCACTCAATCACTTGGCTGTACACTGATCCTGGAGGCCCTGGACACATCCTGGTTCTGGGCATTCTGCCTTGTTTCCTCTCTGGACACCAGCAAGCCATGTACTTCCTTCCTTCAAGTCTTTGCCTCCTGTGCTGTTTTTCTTACCTGCGCAGCGTGTATTTATATTCTTAGCACTCTCGGCATGCTATATGTTTGTGCTCATCTGTTGTATATTGTCTACCCCACCTCCCTACTAGACTGTGATTCCCAAGTTCCTTGAACTTGTCTAACATGTCAATGACCTCAGTAAATATTAGTTGAGTAGTTGGATTAATCCTTCTTGTAGCTGTCATCTATTGAAAGCCTGTGGTAGGTACTTCACATGTTAGTCATTCTCTGATTATCTTGTTATGGAAGATGCTGTGACCTCATTTCACAAATGAGGAACCTGAGATCCATGGAGATTAAGTGATTTGTCAAGGTCCTATGGTGACTATGGAACTCCGATTCAAACCAGGGGCCCTGGGAGTCAACACTCAGACTTTTTGTGCTGTCCCACAGAGTGCGTTGAATTCTTTTTTTTTTTTTTTTTTTTTTTTTTTAGTTGAAGTCTCCTCCTTCACCCAGGGCAGAGTGCAGTGGCACACTCGCGGACACCCCAGCATCAACCTGCTGGGCTCAGGCGATCCTTCTGCCTCAGCCTTCTGAGTAGCTAGAACTTCAGATGCACGTAACCACGCCCGGCTATTTTTTATTTTATTGTAGAGGGAAGGTCTCATCAAGTTTCCCGGCTGGTCTCGACCCCATGGACTCAGACAATCCACTTGTCTCGGCCTCGCAAAGTGCTGGGATTACAGGCTGAGCCACCAAGCCCGGCCGCATCGAATTCTTAAGCTGAGTGGTCTTCCTGGCCCACGCCATCTGGTTCTGAGCCCTTCTCTGGGGGCTGATCCACACCTAGAAAACTTTTAAGGGTTAGGGAAGCAGGGTGCTGGGGTAAGGAGCAGTGGGGTGAGTAAATCTATCTTAGTCTCTGTTTGTAGGAATGGCTCCTCTAAATCCTAGTGCAAATTCAGTAGGGCTCTATGTTCTCATCCTTTTTCCAAAAGTTTTCTCTGTTTTGTGCCCTTAACATTTATAACCATGCAGTTGGATTATGGTGTATTTTATTGTAACCTGTTCCCTTTAGACCAAAGCGGTGTTTGAGGAAATCAGACGCCCACAAAACAAATAACCAGGTTATAGCTTCTTGCTAGAGATGGTACTTACCCTTCTGAGAGATATTTACATTCTCTGAGAAATTAGGAATTGGGGCTAGAAAAAGCTTATTATATTTCCACTTATTAAGTAGAAATACAAACAGACAATAAGGAGGAAACGTTCAACTTCCCAAGTAGCCAAATCGGTGCACAATTAAAGCAAGCTGCTATTTAGGAATGACTTAGTACAAATTTTTTTTTTTGAGTTGGAGTCTTACTCCTTCGCCCACACCGGAGTGCAGTGGCACGCACGCTCAAAGCCACCCCAGTGTCGACCTGCTGGGCTCTGGCCATCCTTCCACCTCAGCCTTCCGAGTGACCGGAATTATAGATGTATGCTATCACACCTGGCTATTTTTAATTTTATTGTAGCAACAAGGTCTCGCCAAGTTGCCCGGGCTGGTCTTGAACCCGCAGGCTCAGACAGCCCATTAAGTAAATTTTAAAATCATAGAGCTCCATCCGGGCTCGGTGGCTCAGCCTGTAATCCCAGCACTTTGGGAGGCTGAGGTGAGTGGATTGCATGAACCCGCGGGTTCGAGACCTGCCTGGGCAACTTGGCGAGACCTCATCTCTACAATAAATCAAAAAATCAACCGGGCGTGGTAGCGCATGCCTGTAATTCCGGCTACTTGGAAGGTTGAGGCAGAAGGATCACCGGAGCCCAGCAGGTCGAGGCTGCGGTGACCGGGAGCGGCCACTGCACTCCAGTCTGGGTAACAGAGTGAGACTCCAACTCAAAAAAAAAAAAAAAAAAAAAATCATAGGACTTCGTGCTGACCAGGGTGGAGAAAAGCAGTTGGCAAATGGAAACTGCTACAACTTTTCTGGAGGGCAATTAGCAATCAACATCAAAAGCCTTTATAGAATACATGTTCTCTTGAATTCAGCAACTTCAGCTACAGAAAATAGTCTTTAAAAATAGTCATAAATGTCACCCAAAATGTGCATACATAGATGTCCAGATCAGCCTTTTAAATTATTGTTTTAATTTCAAAAAATTGGCAACAATCAAAATGTCAAGAGAAAGTAAGTGACGGGGAATATGCATGCGTTATGATTCTCATTGTATAGATTCTAAAACCAGGCAAAACTAGCCAGTATGTTGTTAGGAGGATATACACATATATAATCGAACCACCAAGAAAAACAAGGATGATTAGCAGACAGTTGTTTTGTTTGGCTTAATTTTAATTTTAGAGCAGCTGTGGGGTACAGGTGGGTATTGACTGTATAAGTAGACTGCATGCAGGTGAAGTTTGGGCTTCTAGCTGACTCTCTCTCTGCCTGATAGTGGACCAGATACCCAGGGTGTTTCCTCCCTTCCTCTTTCCTCCCTTCTTCCCCTGGCTGTGTCCAGCATCTGCCAATCCCACCCTTGTGCGCATGTGACCAGTAATCAAGGCCCACTTATGAGTGAGAACATGCAGTATTTAGTCCTTTGTTTCTGAGATAGTTCACTTAGTATGATGGTCTCTAGCAGCATCCATGTTGCTGTGAAGGTCATGATTTTATTCTTCTTATGGCTGTGTAATATTTCATTGTGTATATGTACCACATTTTCTTTATCCTGTCCACTTTTGATGGGCATCTGGGTTGGTTCCAGGCTTTTGCTATTGTGAATAGTGCTGCCAATAACATGCGTGTGCAGGTGCCTTTTTGGCAAAGTGATTTATGTTCCTCTGGGTGTAGTCCCAGAAGAGGGATTTGGCAGACAATTTTGAAACAGCATTATCTCAGGGACAGATGTGAGAGGGGATTTGATGAGTGGGGCGGGGTGGGTGGGTCTTAGGGTGCTTCCAAGGTCCTGATGATGCTATTTTTCCTTAAGCTGAGCAGTGGACACATGGATGTTAATTTTTAAATTATGTTTGATTATACCTATGCAGTATATGTACTGGTTTATATATTATACATTTCAGAGCAAAAAAGAACAAAAGAAAGAAAGGAAAATCTAAGGAAATGACTTGCTGAGCTCACAAAGGGCAGCGGCATTTTGTGGCATTTTCAAAATGTTGGTAAACTAAGCTTACCATGCATAGGCACAGTTCCAAATCTTTATTTATGCATTAATGAATTCAGCCCCATCATGACCTTATGGAATAGATCCCCATTTTTCAGGTGAAAAAACAGAGGCTACAGAGATTAAGAAAATTGTTCAAGACCACACAGCCTCTAAGTGTCAGGGCTAGGCATTGAAAGGTTGTCCAGCTCCATTGTCCACCATCTTTGCCATTTTGCAGAAATGTTCTGTGTGTTCTTGATTAACAGGATTTATTATTTTTTAACATGGCCATGGTTTCGGTACTGCTAGTCTTCTGCCTTTGTAAAATCAGAGGGCTTGGGGCTTTGCTTATAGCAACAGTAGTTACATATGTCATCTTTACAGAAAGTCACTGGCAAGAATGCTCCCTACCTGCCTTGGGGAGTTCTCCTTTGCTTTTGTCCAGACTTTTTCTTTCAAACCCGGACAGACCCAACGGCTTTAATAAAAGTCAAGTAAAAGCCAATCTCAGCACTTTGGGAGGCCAAGGTGGGAAGATTGCTTGAGCCCAGGGGTTCAAGACCAGCCCGGGCAACATAACATGACCTTGTCTCTACAAAAAAAAAAAATTAGCTGGATGTGGTGACACACACCTGTAGTCTCAGGGGTGAGCCATGATCGTGCCACTGCACTACAGCCTGGGTGACAAAACGAGAACTTGACTTAACAACAAAACAAAACAAGCTCCCCCACACACAACCAAAAAATGTCAGGATGAATTGCTCTTCTGGGTCAGAACCTTTGGTTGACTCCGTTTGCTGCTCAAAGTCTCCATTCTGGCTCAAAGGAAAGCAGAAGTGGGCACCCTGCCACGGTGGCAGTAATGGAGCCATAAGTTATCTCAGAAGGAATGTGTTTGACCAAAGAACACTCTTCGTTCTCCTTTCATTATCTGAAAGGAGGGAGGATGTGTCCTTCCTCCTCCCTGCTAAGCAGACACAGCAGACGGCCCAAAGATTTAGGAGCCCAGGAGTCTACCACCAGCTCTATTCTGATTTGTGCTATAATTTTGGGTGTGTTCAAACCTGCCTTGCCCTGTTTATCTACGTGTAAAATGAAGGATGAGTAATTACAGTGCTTCCCGGGTGTTTTCGAATTTTGGGTGCCAACCCAGGTGAGCCCAGATATATGCCTTCTTCCCATCTGCACCCTAGTAGCCATGCACCCAAGATGCAGGGCACACGATGGGCAGCCCTGATGCCAGTACACACGCACTCCCATCCCGGGCATCAGGTCTGCCCTGTCATGTCACCAGTGCCAGGTGTACTCAGCACTGCCCAGCACCCCTGATGTGTTTGTCTGGCTAACCCTATCTTCTACTCTCCACAACAACCATTTCACACTTTCTCCAATCTTCTCACACCCGGTCCTCCTCCTCACTCTCAACAAATCAATCTCCCTTACCACTCTACAAAGAAAGAAAAGGAAAGAAGGCCGGGCGTGGTGGCTCATGCCTGTAATCCTAGCATTTGGGGAGGCCAAGGTGAGAGGTTTGCTTGAGTCCAGGAGTTCAAGACTAGCCTAGGCAACATGGTGAGACCTCATCTCTACAAAAAACTAGCCGGGTGTGGTGGTGTGCGCCTGTAGTCCCAGCTACTCTGATGGCTGAGGCAGAAGGATCACCTGAGGCCAGGAGGTCGAGGCTGCGGTGAGCTGTGATCACACCACTGCCCTCCAGCCTGGGTGACAGAGTAAGACTTTGACTCAACAACAACAACAAAAGAAATGAATCAAGTTGGAATTTTCAAATTCTTCTGATGCCAAAAAAATTTTTTTAGCCGCTCCCACCTCCCCAAAGTCAACCTAACTGTATTCAGACCCAGTCCCACTCCCTTCCCTACCCACAGGAGAAGCTGCTGACTCCCCCAGCAACACTTGGCATCCGACCCTCCGTGCCTACCCTGCACCTTATTCTACGACTTACTCCTTCTCTCTCTCAATTCAGCCTCTCCTCACTCAGGTCCTTCCCATTGGCCTTAAGCACATTCAAATCCTCCTTTAAAACACAAAGCACCTTCCTCAGCCTTCCATTCCCTTTCCACTGCCATTTTCTCCTCCCCTCCTCACCTAAGTTTTTCTGAGTTTTCGACCCTTGGCATTCCCATGTCTTCCCCTCCCACTCACAACTTACCCTGGTCTGGCTTCCTAGTCCCTCACCCTCCAAAAGTCCTCCGCTTTTGGTACGTTGGTATTTAAGCTGTGTGTCATCTGAATACCATAGAGTCAGACATTTTTGAGACCACTCACTGTCTTTTCTTATAGTGTGCAGTCTACTCTGTTTTACTGTAATTTTGATGTGTTTTGATTTAAATCTACTTTCTTATCTACTTGTTTTGTATTATCCATTTGTGGTCTATTTTTTTCTTCTGCTTCGTGTTACTGTCTCCATTCCCCTTCTTTTCATGACTCCATTTAGATTAATCAGATCTTCAGGCTTCTGTGATTTCTAATGGAGTGTAAGCTGGTTACATCTTATTGATTCCTCCATCAAATTCCTTATTATGATGTGCCTCTGTGTAGTTTTACTTCTTAAAATTTTTTTCCTTGAATTTGTGGTGTACTGGCTCTTTAATTTAGTCTTTTAGTCTTAAAAATGTCTTAGCCATTATCTCTTCAAATAAACATTCTTCCCCATTTTTTCTCTATGTGGGCTCTAAACATATATTATACTTTTTCATAATGTCCTATATATTTCTTATGCCTTTTATTTTCCATTTACCTTTTTCTCTGTGCACCATTCTAGATATTTTCTATTGACTCATCTTCTAGTTTACCAATCCTCCCTTCAGCCATGTCTGGTCTTATGTTGACTTAATTTGTGCAATTATTTATTTTAATTACATTTTAGACCTTAATTTTTATTTGAGTCTTTATTATAGATTCTAGTTCTCTGGAGAAATTTTTTTATCTTGTCATATATTTCCTTGACCATATTAGTCACAGTTATTTTAATGCTTATGTCTTGCAATGTCAGTATGTGGATCACCTGTGATCCAGATTGTGTTGTTTTTCTCCCTCTGTTTTTGGCCACTTATTTCTGTATCCTAGAGTTAGGATGACCAACCATCAGGTTTACCCAGGACTCTCCTGGTTTTAGCACTTCAGTTCCTGCATCTCAGGAAATTCCTTAGTTCTGAGGAAACTGGGACAGTTGGTTACCTTTTAGTACTGGTATGCATGGCAATTTTTATTGAATGCTAGACACTGTGTATGAAAACTGGGATAATCTGCGACTCAGAAAGATATTATCATCCTTCATAGAGAATTCACTTTTGCTTTCAGCAGACAGCTAATGTGGAGGTAAATTGTGTTTATCTTGTCTGGGGTTGAGCTAATTCAAAGCTGGGTTTCAGTTTGTGAGAACTGGGTCATTTCCAGTTGACTCCTAGTAAGCAAGCCTTTGAGGGGTCCAAACTAAAAGTCTAGATATTTACTAAGTCCTTTCTCTGTGGTAGACCTGAGCTCCAATTTTTTTCTCTCTAGTATGATGAAACATGGAAGAATTCTTTTTTCAGATTTTAAAATTATTTTATTGTAAAGATGTGGGGTACAACTCAGGATTAGGTATACAAGTGGTTATGATTCTCAGCCTCTCAGTCACAGCTTCTGATGCAACAAACACCTGAAGGAAAAACAGCATCCAGTGTCTCTCTCACTTCAGTGCATTTTCCTTTCCTCCAGCAACTTAGCTCCTCAAGTTCATGGCTTCATAACCTTGAATGCTAATATTTGTCTCCCAACCCTGTTAGACTGCTGAAAACGTCGCTCAGCTTCTGAGTTTTGTAGCTGTTTCATTTGGATTGGCTTTTGGCCTTCCATCCAGCCCTGTGTTACTTACACATGGACAAATGCCTCAAAGGAAAAAGCAACTCAGAATGTCAGGCTTGTGCTTCTCTTCTCTTTAGCATCTTGGACCATTGCACCCTGGCTGTCTTGGCAGCTCTACAATGTCTTGAAGCAGTTCGTCTGGTTGTTAAATTCAGCGTTCTAATTGTTCTCGGCCAAAAAGTTGGTGTAATACAATTCAGTCTGACACAACCTGAAGCAGAGTCCCATGATGAATACCATTTTAATTGACAGAATTTTCTAATACTTCCATTCATCTACCTGGTTCTTCTCTCAGGCTGCTTACACCTTTGGCCAAGCTTCCTTATCCATTCTCTCCCACTTCCACTTTTTTTTTGAGTTGGGATCTCACTTTGTCACCCAGACTGGAGTGCAGTGACACGATCATGGCTCACTGCAGCCTCAACCGCCAGGACTCAGGTGATCCTTCCTACTCAGCCTCCCAAGTAGCTGGGACTACAGGCACATCCATCACAACTGGCTAATTTTTTTTGTAGAGATGAGGTCTCACTATGTTGCCTAGGCTGGTCTCAAAACTCCTGTGCTCAAACAATCCTCTCACCTCAGCCTCCCAGAGTGCTGGGATTACAGATGTGGGCCACTGCACCCAACCTCCTTTCTCCACCTTTTATAACTTGTTCATTCATGCTGTCTCACCATTCCATACCTTTTTGAGTGTGTACAATTTTTAAAAATTATTTTACATTTTAGCAGTTGTGTGGTGTTGGCAGATAACATTTTTCGGAGCCAGTGACTAGTTGTGGCAAAGCTGGTTGTGTGTTCTTGGCATTAACTAACTCAGGTTCAGGCCTCTGATGAGTTGTTGGTGTGGTTTTATTTTTCTCTCTCCAGTAGTTCTGACTCTGTCCTCAGGCTTCCTTCTTAGCTTCTTTTCCTGATGTTTCCTCGTGTGGAGGAGCTAGTTAGGAATTAGAAATGGAAATCAGTTAGGCTTCTCCTTTCCTGTGAAGTCAGCACCGAGATTGGTTGCATGCAAATGGTGGCAAATATTTAAGCAAATTTAATAGCAATTTATCATATCTTTCTGGCATAGGCACTCCGTGCTACTTCTCTACATCATGTAAGTTCAGTGTGCCCTGATTTGTGATGATAGTTTTATTCTCTATTTTAGGTGCCCCAAAAATGGTCAACACATCATTAGTTGTCTTTGACTGCACACTACATACCTTTTCTACTTAGTCCTCACCGTTACCCATGAGATTAGGATTATTTTTTCCAGTTAGACTTTGAGGCAGCTAATGGGTAGTGGAACCAGCATGAAAGTCCAGGTCTGTCTGATTCCTGGTCACGGCCACTCGGACCCTCACTGTGTGCTTTTCTCACGGCCATCCTGTCCTGTGTGCTCTCTGCCCTCCTGAGAGTTCTCTGGCAGGATGGCACAGATGATAGTCCATCTCACCCCCAGTGATTCGTGTTAAAGAATGAGATTGCGTAACCTTTATTGCTGGGCAAACACTGCATCTGGGTGAGACAGGGCCCTCTGAGGATTCCCATCTCCTCAGGACAGAACATGTGGCAATTGGCATTGGCAAAGTGTAAGCTGGTACATCATTAACTACAAGCGAGTCAGGATGCATGTTCTGCATGGGTTCTGATTTACTTTTTATCTTGAAACTAGAACTAGCCAAGCTCGGTGGCTCAGCCTATAATCCTGCGCCTTTGGGAGGCTGAGGTGAGTGGATTGCCTGAGCCCACGGGTTCAAGACCCGCCTGGGCAGCGAGACCTCATCTCTACAATAAATAAAAAAATCAGCCAGGCGTGGTAGTGCATGCCTGTAATTCCGGCTACTTGGAAGGCTGAGGCAGAAGGATTGCCGGAGCCCAGCAGGTCGAGGCTGCGGTGGCCGGGAGCGGCCACTGCACTCCAGTCTGGGTGACAGAGTGAGACTCCAACTCAAAAAAAAAGAAACTAGAACTGCAATAATAATAATAATAGTAATAATAATAATAATCAACTGTGAGGTAATGTATTATATCTATCATTCTTAATTTCAGGGAAGTTTAATTAGCATTAACAGCACTTGTACAGAGATGGACAATTTTGACAACGCAAATGTCACTGGAGAAATAGAATTTGCCATTCGTTATTGCTTCATAACCCATTCTTTAGAAATATGCATCAAGGCCTGCAAGAACCTTGCTTATGGAGAGGAAAAAAAGAAAAAATGCAATCCGTAAGTTTTTTTTTGTTTTGTTTCATGCATAATGATAGATGTATTGAGTTCTAAAATTTATATGAAAAAATAACCAAGACAATTATAAAAAAGAACAAAAATGAAAAGACTTACTTCAAGAATTACTATAAAGCTGGGCCAGGCGTGGTGGTTCATGCCTGTAATCCCAGCAATTTGGGAGGCCAAGGCGGGAGAATCTCTTGAACTCAGGAATTCAAGACTAGCCTAGGCAACATAGCAAGTCTTTGTCTCTACAAAATAAAAAATAAAAAAATTAGCCGAGGCAGGAAGATTATCTGATCATCTGATCCAAAAGGTCAAATCTGTGGTGAAATGGGATTGCGTCACTGCACTCTAGCTTGGGAAACAGAGTGAGACCCCCCCTCACCCAAAAAAGGAATGACTGTTAAGATATAGTCATTCAAACAATGACTATACAAGGATAGACAAGTAGGCCAACTGAGCAGAACCAAAGTCTAGATACTGACCTCAGCACACATGAGAACCTAAGTGACTGACAGTGTCTTAGTTAGTTTCAGCTGCTCTCAGAATACCATAGACTGGGTGGCCTATAAACAACAGAACTTTATTTCTCACAGTTCAAGAGACTGGGAAGTCCAAGATCAAGGTGCTGGTAGATTTGGTGTCTGGTGAGGGCTCTCTTTGTGCTTCTTATACGGTTGTCTTCTTGTGTCCTCACATGGTGAAAGGGTCAAGGCAACTCTCTGGGGCCTCCTTTATGAGGGCACTGACCCTATTCATGAGGATTCTACCCTCATACCTGATCACCTTCCAAAGACCCCAGCTCCTAAAACCATTACATTGTGTGTTAGGCTTCAACTTAGGAATTTGGGGTGGGGCATAAAATATTCAGTCTATAACAAGGGGCTATTACAAATCAGCTGGGAAAGGGTAGACTTCAATAAACAATGCTGGAAAATTTGACTTTCTGTACAGGAAAAACACAATTTAAATCTTGGTTCACATAATCCTTAAACAGACTAAAATTTTTCTTCCAACTGATACACGGGAAGTGGTATATCACTCCATTGTTTTAATGTACATTTCCTTAATTACTAACAAAGATGAAAAACTTCTTGTATGTGCATTAACCACATAGGTTTTCCCCTCTGTGAACTTCCTGTTCATATCTTTTGCCCATTTTTCTTTTCTTTTTAAAATTTTACTAACAATATTCTTGTCAGGTCATCTTTTGACCCTTTCTATTGTATTGTCATTTTCTTATTTATTTAAACCTGTACAAAATAGGTTTAAAAAACTCTTTCTTGGTTTTATGTATTATACATATCGTTGATCAGCTATTACTTGTTTTCTAACTTGCTTTTAATGACTTTTCTTGTAGAGAATTTAATATCACATTTGTCAAGCCTTTCTTTTAAAATCTCTGCTTTTTGTGTCTGTAGTATTCCCATGCCACCCGAAGGTTATAAATACATTTTTCTCTGTTTTCTTCTAATGGAGTTTTTGTCACACTTAAATCTTTTCACATTAGAACTGAATTGAATTTCTGTATGTATGGTTTAAGGCAGGCACTCTATTTTTGCCTTTCTTTTTTTCTACATGGAAAACTTTTGGCATCCTGCTTTAGTTACCAACTAGAGAGTGGTGGTAGGAAAACAAAAGGATTGTTGAACGAATCAAACTCTCTTCTGCTTTGAAAGCCTCAGCAGCTCTTCAGTACCAAATCAAGTACACATTTTGATAGCACTTCTGGTTCCTCCATTAACAGAATCTCTCTTATCTTTCTAGTCTTAACTTCTACTGTTCCTCCACCTATTCTGTATGTGCCATTCCAGAAAACCATTCCAGGAAAACTGGAATGGTTTCTGTCCCAAAAGTAATCCCTGACTTTAGCATTTTAAAATTTCTAGGATGCAGCTAAAGCAAGTGCTTATATTTAAAAAGAAGAAAAGTTTAAATAAATCATTTAAACCTCCATCTTAAAAATGCTAGAAGAACAAATTGTTTCTAAAGTAAGGATGGAAATAGTAAGGATAAGAACAAAAATCAACGAGATAGAAAACAAGAAAGAAAAATCAGTGAACTCAAATATTGGTTCTTTGAAAAGATTAATAAAATTGATAACCATCTAGTTAAACTTATCAGGATTTAAAAGAGAATACACAAGTCGGGCTCAGTGGCTCAGCCTGTAATCCTGCGCTTTGGGAGGCTGAAGTGAGTAGATTGCCTGAGCCCGCCTGGGCAACTTGGTGAGACCTCATCTCTACAGTCAATCAAAAAATTAGCCGGGCGTGGTAGCGCACGCCTGTAGTTCCAGCTACTTGGAAGGCTGAGGTGGAAGGATTGCCAGAGCCCAGCAGGTCGAGGCTGCGGTGACTGGGAGCGGCCACTGCACTCCAGTCTGGGCGACAGAGTGAGACTCCAACTCAAAAAAAAAAAAAAAGAAGAGAGAGAATACACAAATACTGATATCAGGAATGAAAGAAGAGACTGCATGACAGAACTCACAGTCATTAAAGAATAATAAAGGGATATTATGTAACTTAATGCCAATAAATTTTTAAAAAGTAATCGTCTCTTTAATGTTTAATTCTTAAAATTGAACAAGTTCCATTTATAATGACCATTTAGAAATGAATACAGCCAGGCTCGGTGGCTCAGCCTGTAATCCCGCGCCTTTGGGAGGCTGAGGTGAGTGGATTGCCTGAGCCCACGGGATCAAGACCCGCCTGGGCAGCGAGACTTCATCTCTACAATAAAAAAAAAAAAAAAATCAGCCGGGCGTGGTAGTACATGCCTGTAATTCCGGCTACTTGGAAGGCTGAGGTGGAAGGATCGCCGGAGCCCAGCAGGTCAAGGCTGCGGTGGCCGGGAGCGGCCACTGCACTCCAGTCTGGGCGACAGAGTGAGACTCCAACTCCAAAAAAAAAAAAAAGAAAAAGAAAAAGAAATGAATACATAAATACATAAATTAACCAAAAAAATCAGTAGATTAACATATATTTTAATAATTGAAATAGAGTAATACTTGACAGAGGAAAGCCCTGGATATTTATGTTATTATCATGCTACCTGCATTTTAATCCTAAAATTAAGACAGAGTTTACTTAAACATCTAAGGCTTGAGTTTCTTCTGTGCAGTGGGAAACAAACCCTCAAGGCTAGTGTCAAAATAATGAAAGATTAATTTCAACATGAAGATTTTTCATCCAGTTAAAAAAAAAAACAAACTTAGAAAAAAACCTGCCCTTCTAAAACACGAGGTTGATTTGAGATTCTGTGATCATAACAAACTAGACAAATGTATCTCAGAATTATTGCATAGAAAAAGTGTGCAGATTCTCTTGTTAAAATTCAAAAGCTAGCATACCTCATCAACAAGGGTGCCTGCATAATCTACGTTTGTATACCCAACCCTGAATTGTACCCTACGTCTACATCTTTATAAAAAAGAAAAAATTCAAAAGCTTGCTTGTGAAAGAAACTAGAAATCGCACACTGAAAAGTACTACCACAGCTAATATATAAATTAATTCTATACATATACAATCATACAAAGAATCTAAACAGAGGTGATGTTAAGACACCGGGCAAAATGCCACATATACTTGAATAGAAGGTAACTCCAAGCCATGAGTATAAAATTAAGACAGTCACTTATGAACAAGGAGGTGACAGAAAGAACTCAGTGAGCCCCTAACAGGAGAGCTCTTCTCTCACAGCACTCTCCCCGCCCCTAGTCCCAAGGGGATAATTTTGGGAGAAGTGTCTTCTGTCTGGCTAGCTGTGCTACCTAATGCCAATAAATGTTAACAACTTAGATGAAATGGACACATTCCTTAAAACACACAAATAACCAAGGCTAACATGAGATAGAAAACCTAAGTAACTGTTAAAGAGATTGAAGCAGAGATTCGGCGTTGTCTAGGAAATTTGAAGGTTGAGCATACCCTAACCCTCCTGCTTATGGGCCCAGAGAAGCCCTTATACATAAGACAGATGTTCATCAAGAGGATCAATGAATTGTGGTGTGTTTGTACAGTGGGATAGTATGCAGAATTAGAAATGAATGAGCTCTAGCTACACAAGGCAACATAGATAAACCTCAAACATCATTGTGTGAAAAAAAGCAAGTTACGAAAGAATGTACACAGAATGATCCCATGTGTATAGAAGTTCAACAACAGGAAAAACAGATCAGCGTATTGTTTGAGGAGACAAGTCACAGAGGCAAAACCATAAAATCCAGGAGCCGGGCGTGGTGGCGTGCGTCTGTAGTTCCAGCTACTTGGAAGGCTGAGATGGAAGGATCGCCTAAGCCCAGCAGGTCGAGGCTGCAGTGGCCATGAGCATGCCACTGCACTCCAGCCTGGGCAACAAGAGTGAGACGCCAACTCAAGAAGAAAACCCAGGGAATAATAAATATCAAATGAATCATGGTTTTTACCTGGTTATGCACAGGCTTATGATACAGAAGTTGTTGGTCATGTCCTCTTTCCTAAGCTGGGTGACAGGAACATGGGTATGTATTTTATTATAATGCTTCAAGGTGTATAGATATGTTTTCTATGCCCTGTTTTACATATATGAGATTGTATAATAATAAATAACTTAAACGTAAAATGAACAGCAAGGAATTGGACACAGGAAGTTTTGAGTATGTTTACAAAAAGTTTAACTGAAAAGGAAGAAGAGGCCTAAGACTGGGGCTATAGGAGGGACACAGATAGAGGGAGGGTCATGGTTATTTATTTATTTATTGAGTCCGAGTCTTGCTCTGTCACCCGCACTTAGTGTAGTGGCATGATTACGGCTCCCTGCTGCCTCGACTTCCTGGGCTCAGGTGATCTTTCTGTCTTAGCCTCCCGAGTAGCTGGGACTACAGGTACACACCAGCATGCCTGACTAATTTATTTTATTTCAATTTAATTTAATTTAAGTTTTACAGAGACAAGGTCTCGCTGTGTTGCCCGGGCTGGTCTCGAACTCCTGGGCTCAAGCAATCCACCTGCCTCAGCCTCCCAAAGTGTTGGCGTTCCAGGCATGAGCCACTGCACCTGGCCATTGTTATTTTTTACTTTGGGAAAGTTGGGCCTGTTTTTAGCCTGTGGAGGCAGAGCATGGGCTGGTGGTGGTGGTGGTGGTGGTGGTGGTGGTGGTGAGGTCATTGTCATCAAGGAGGCTGCCAGAGGAGCCGTGAAGGGCAGTCTAGGGGCTAACCTGGAGAGGTCAGCCTAGCCCAGAACAGGACATGTCTTCCTCTAAGCACGGATTTCAGGGGCTGGACAAGTGCAAATGGAACCGTCTGTCACTCTGTGTGTGGTCTCCAGACTCAGCAGAGAGCACCCATGAATGCTGGTTTCTTGGCAGTCAGGAGGAGTTGTCTGTGAGGCCCCCATAAGGAAACAGCAAAGTGTGAGGCAGATGTTTTCCATTATCATGTTTTTGGATTTTTTTGCAGGTCGGGGGTTAGTGGTAGGAAGAGGTAGAGGGAGGGAAGAGGAAGGGGAGGCTGGCTCGTGGCCTCGACATCCAGGTAAGTGAGAGAATCTCAGGTTCCACAGTCCTCACACGTGGCAGGTGATGAGCGGGTACAAATGAGTAGGGCATGAGGAAGGTGGGGAGAGCTTCACACCCTCAGGAATACTCCAGAGAATTATGTAGCCATCCTTTGGCCAAAGACTGTGTACCAGAAGCTGTCCACCAGCACTAACGTTGCTCACTGTTAGGCAGTTCATTAAGCCCTTTCTATCAGCTCGAAATCCAGGGGAAGCAAGGACAAGAAGATGCTGGTGCATGGATTCTGCTCCTCTTGAACTCCCTTTCTGGCCCCCTTCTGCCTGCTGAGCTCTCACTCTGTCCTGTCTGTGCTTGCCCACCAGGTATGTGAAGACTTACCTGCTGCCTGACAGATCCTCACAGGGAAAACGCAAGACTGGCGTCCAAAGGAACACAGTGGACCCAACCTTTCAGGAGACCTTGAAGGTACTTGCTGGCCAGATACTCATGTGCTGAGTCCTCCCCATCCCAGGCCAGGCACGTGGGTCAGAGTCCAGCGGACGGTGCTCTCATACGCTCGAGTCAGTTAAATATAGTGCAGACCCCTATACGTTTCTTCATGACTCTGTCAATCAGTGGCAAATTGGTAGAAAATAAACGTCGGCCTTTGTACAGGAAAAGTGCAGTTTGTCAGACTGGAGAATGGCTTTCGATTAATGATTTCTGAGAAAATGGTGAACCTGGCTGCCTTTGTCTCAGGCTAATAATGGGGCTCAGGGTAATTTTAAAAATTGGTTTGTCTTGTTGAATTTTTATGAATATCAGAGAAGCGTGCTCACATAGAGTACCCTGAAAATGAAACTACTGAGTTACTGTCTTTGTAAAAGTGTTCCTTTTTTTTTGAGTTGGAGTCTCACTCTGTCGCCCAGACTGGAGTGCAGTGGCCGCTCCCGGCCACCGCAGCCTCAACTTGCTGGGCTCCGGCGATCCTTCCGCCTCAGCCTTCCAAGTAACTGGAACTACAGGTGCGCACTACCATGCCCGGCTAATTTTTTTGATTTATTGTAGAGATGAGGTCTCGCCAAGTTGCCCAGGTGGGTCTCGAACCCGTGGGCTCAGGCAATCCACTCACCTCAGCCTCCCAAAGCGTGGGATTACAGGCTGAGTCACCGAGCCCCGCTGTAAAAGTGCTTCTTTATAGTAATATCTGACAAACCCAGTTTCCTTCTTATGTTATCTAAAAGAATTATCATTTTATGAAAAAAGTACATAAAGGAATTGTTTGGGGTTTCTCATTCTATGACACTAAGAAATATGATTTACAGTTGAGGGCAAAGATGGGGCCCCATGCTCTGATTTCGGCTGCAAAGCTAGAACTGAGGTCTAGTATCTGCAGAGAGCTGGGGGTGGCGGGCCCTGCACTGGGGGACAGCCCGGACCTGTGGAGGTTCCCCTGTCAGAGCTGGGCAGCCACAGAGCCCTCTGTCTCACGCCTGTGACAGGAAAGGGCTTTGTTTGCCTTTCTTGGCAAGTAGGGGCCCTTGTGAACTGCCAGTCAGGGGCCATCTGGGCAGTTGGCACAGAGCCCTAGGTTCGTTAAATAATAATAGTCATTATTTTCTGTGCCCCTGTTGTGGTCAAGTGCTTTATATATAGCCAGAGGTGGGTATTAGAATCCTCATTTACCCACGGGGAAACTGAGACTTAGAGAATACTTAGAAGTGGAGCTCGAAACCACAATGGGCTAATGCTCCTCAACATAGATGTGCCTAGGGATTCCCTGGGGATTTTTAATAAAATGCACATTGTGATTCAGCAGGTGTGGGCAGGGCCCTTCCCACGCACCCACCCTACCCCCCCAGGTCCCCTCAGGGCTGCCCTGCCACTGGCCTGGGACTCTGCAGTAACAGGGAGTCACTGGAGACCTCTCGGCAAATGGCTCTGCTCACGTACCGGCTGGGAGAATTTTGAAAGATGATGTATCCCCCCACGCATTTTAATTTCCTATCTAAAATGACTCACCAAAAGTCTAATTAAAATATTTTGTGCTAAGCAGAAGTTTATGAAATGAGATAAACATGAAGACGGACTGTGTTTTGGATAAGAATTTAATTACATAGTTTGACTTTTACCCACATTATTTAAAATGCACAATGAAATCTCAAAGAAATCACTTAAGATTTTAATCCACGGGTTTTCTCCAGTATATGGTGAATATTTTGTAGTCCTGGGAGACTTTCCAGATACATTTAAGAGAATCAGCGTCTTTGTTCTATTCTAAATTCAGAAAATCCCAGCCCCGGTCAGCCTGATCCTCAGTTGAAATGCGAGTAAGATGGGAACGAGGAGTAGACGGGAAACCTTTGATCATTAAAGTCTCACAGAAACCAGGATTTCTAACTGCCCTTTGGCACCTGGGAGATGTGTGCTCCCTGGGGCGAGTCATCAGTGTGTGATTTGGGATGCCTTCTTGAGCTGGTTTCAAGAAACATGTATGTGAAAAAGTTGAGGTTCTAGAAGTGTTGAGCAGAGTGCTTCTTGGGAAGCCTCTTTGGACTCCAGGGCGACTTGTACCCCATTCAAGACACTGTCCTGGGGTCTGGGGAGGATGAAATGAGGTACCAGATCCGGCTGACGTTGGTCACAGCCTGACCGGCTCTCAAATGTTCTTATGCTTCGTACCCAGAAGAGCCTGGAGCAGGCCTTGTGCACCTAACAAGGTGATGGAAAATGGGTCTGGTTTAAAAAGGCAGATTTAAAGTGCAACACAGTGGCTCACACCTGTAATCCCAGCACTTTGGGAGACCAAGCTGGGAGGATCTCTTGAGCCCAGGAGTTTGAGAGTAGCCTGGGCAACATAGTGAGACCTCACCTCTGCAAAAAATTAAAAATTAGCAGAGCATGGTGGTGAGTGCCTGCGGCCCCAGCTAGTCAGAGGCTGAGGTGGAAGAATCTCCTGAGCCCAGGAAGTTGTGGCCGAGGTGAGCCATTACCATGCTGCTGCACTCTAGCCTGGGCAACAGGGTGAGGCTTCAACTCAAAAAAAAAAAAAGTAAATTCGATCTACCAAAGAGAATGACCTATTGTCAAGAAGGGGGTGAGCAATGAATAAAGACCCAGGGAGAAGCAGTCTGAAGGTCTGTGCATCTGCGGCTGAGATCAGGGAGCAGAGACAGGAGTGGCTGGCTGCCCGCAGGGGCTCATGTGGCCTTGTGCCGGTGTGGCACTCCCTGTCACAGTTTTGTTTCCCGGAGGGCAGCAGCCATGGCTGGCCAGCTGTCAGCCTGGACTTAACTGATTAGACATGTGGCCACAATATAGGAATAACCAGATCAATTCAGAGTTTATAGACAGTGAGAGATGTGGGGCAGAGTTGAAAATGGACTTGATGGAAAACAGACAGCCAAAGGCAGTGGAGAAGAGAATTTGGCCCAAGGAATTCTGACCTTACTGGCTCCAAGTCATACTAGTGGGGAAGAGAAGGAGGGACACAAGCCAGGAAGCCAGCATGACCTGCCAAGCTGTGCGTCCTGGGCCTGGGGACATCAGAGGTGTAGATGGAGCCTGAGGGTGGCCCACGACAGAGCAGCAGCCTCCCTTCTGTTTGGGGAGATGGAAAGAAGTTACAGCGTCTCTGTTCCTTTTTTTTAGAGTAGGAATCTCACTCTGTCGCCCAGGCTGAAGTAGGCAGTGGACACTATGGCCACTACAGCCTCGACCTGCTGGGATCAAGTGATCCTTCCACTTCAGCCTTCCAAGTAGATGGAACTAGAGTCACGTGCCACCATGGCCGGCTAATTTTTTGATTCATTGTGGAGACAAAGTCTCACCAAGTTGCACAGGCTGGTCTCGAACCTCTGGACTCAGGCAATCCTCTTGCCGTGGCCTCCCAAGTGCTCAGATTACAAGTGTGAGCCACCACACCCAATTTTGGTTCCTGTTTTATTCTGTCTTATCTCCCTCAGTGGCCAAAGGTGGGTGTGAGATGAACCCCAGGCAAACAAACTGCATATCTGCTGCAAGGGGCTGCGAGTGTCTGGTTTCACAGAAAGAGCTGGAGTCACAAGGAGTTGTATGACTCAAGCCCTGAACAAGTACCGGAGCTGAGGTAGCACAGGGCACAGAGGTTGGCAGCAAGGCTCAGGGCTGGACATGGCGCTTGCAACTTCGGCACATAGTGACGGCTGCCAGACTGTGGGAGGGTCACCGATTTTCCAAGCTTCTGTTTTTTCACCTGCAAAATAGTGAATCTCATAGGATGTTTAGGAAAGCTAAAGATCAGTGTCTCTAAAAAGTCATCTATGAAAAAATAAGGGCTCAATTCAATGCTGATAATCCCAGCACTTTGGGAGGCTGAGGCAAGAGAATTACCTGAGTCCAGGGGCTTGAGACCAGCCTAGACAACTTGGCAAGACCTTGTCTCTACAATAAATAAAAAAACTAGCCAGGTGTGGTGGCACATGCCTGTGGTTCCAACTACTTGAAAGGCTGAGGCAGAAGGCCTGAGCCCAGCAGGTTGAGGCCGCGGTAGCTGTGAACATGCCACTGTACTCCAGGCGACAGAGTGAGATTCTGACTCAAAAAAGAAAAGAAAAAAAATAAGGGTTCAGTAACTTGTAGCTTTTGTTCATTATTGAGAAAATCCTACTAATAAGCTTAAAATGAGGCCCTCGGAGGCCGAGGTGGAGTCAGCCTTGAGAAGGGGCCTGTGTCACTCAGGGCCTTTGGCTTCCCATCTCTCTGGGGGCCGGATCCATCCTTGCATGGGGGAAGCGGGGTACTCTTGTCACTCTTGGTGTGCTGAGAGCCCCCATGGGGATAGTAAGAAGGTGGGTTTGAACACTGCAGTGCCAGCACAGGCCCGGCATGCCCGGACACAGGCACTGTCTGCCCAAGGCAAACGTTGGAGAAAGGCTCAGGCTTTGCAGCTTAAAAAAAAATCCTGTTTTCAGTATTGTTGGACACCCAGGTTGTGTGCAGTGCTGGTCAGATGAGAGTTCAGATCCTGGGTGGGCAAAGACCTGGGCTTCATATCCAGGGGTTTTGAGCTGGACATGGACTTTCATCCGTGACTTATTCTGAGAACCAGGGCTAGGGGGTTTAGGGCTGAGAGGGGGCTAGTGGTTTCTAGGACTGTCCTAGCCTGTCCCCAGGCAGAGCACTGGCTACCTGGGGAGTCAGGGAAGTCTTTGAAAGGAGAGGGACCCGGGCCTGGTTCCTTGACCCACTCTCACCACAACTAGGACCCTGGCTGCAGCCAAGTCTTGGAGCTCAGCCTGTGGGAGGGAGGCCAGCATGGACCCCGCAAGGGGGCGTCCCTGGGAACCCAGCTGACCATCTCTGCTTTACCTCTGCAGTATCAGATGGCCCCTGCCCAGCTGGTGACCCGGAGGCTGCAGGTCTCGGTGTGGCACCTGGGCACGCTGGCCCGGAGAGTGTTTCTTGGAGAAGTGATCATTCCTCTGGCCACGTGGGACTTTGAAGACAGCGCAACCCAGTCCTTCCACTGGTACCCGCTCTGGGCCAAGGTGATGTCTGGCTTGGGACTGAGGACCCTATCCCCCCAGTGAGGACAAACCCACTTTTCAGAGAAACCCCAGAAGAGAAAACCTGCCTGGCAAGCTCTAGGCCTAGGACACAGCACGTGCTCGCCTGGCCTGTCACCTGCCATGTTCCAGCAGAAACCTTGAAGAGAAAAGGCACAACCCAGGCTCCCCAGGTGGGGTTAGGCTGGGGGTTTTTCAGCCTGCTCCGATCTGTGAACAGCCCCACCCTCAGCAACACACACAAACCAGACTGACCAGGCTGTGGGGCTTTCCCAGGAGGCTCTTCTTCCCCGGCAGATCTGCTGGAACCTGGCTGCCTTCTAGGGGGACTGCCTCAGCCATGCCATCCCCCTGGGAGCTATAATGTATCCTTTCTACACTCTCAACCCCAGGCACTCCCAACACAATGGTAGGTGGGAACTGACTGGGCCAGACGCTGTCAGGAAGGCTGAGGCCAGCCCTGCCCGGGTTGGGGCTCCATGTTCCTGCTCTGGAACTGCATGGCAGAAGACAGCCAGGCACGTGGGCAGTGGGTCAGAGCAGTCAGGAGAGGAGCTGGCCATACTTGATTTAGGCTCTGCGTCACCCAGGCTGCGGGGAGGCCTTAGAACAAGGTTAGCATTTGGAGATGTGCTTTGCATGTTTCCGTACCAAGATCCAAGATGGACTGGGAGAGAGTTCCTTGGAAACCCTGAGGGAGGGACGGCATGGACTCCATCAACTCTTTAAAACTCTTTAAAAAACCTCAGCAGGAGCTGGGCGCCGTGGCTCATGCCTGTAATCCCAGCACTTTGGGAGGCTGAGGTGAGAGAATTGCCTGAGCCCACCGGTTCGAGACCAGCCTGGGCAATGGGCGAGACCTCATCTCTACAATAAATAAAAAAATTAGCCAGGTGTGGTGGCACACGCCTGTGTTTCCAGCTACTTCGAAGGCTGAGACAGAAGGATCACCTGTGCCTAGCAGGTCGAGGCTATGGTGGCCATGAGCATGCCACTGCACTGCAGCCCGGGTGACAGAGTGAGACTCCAACAACAAAAGAAAAACCTCTGCAGGACGCGCCACTCCCTCAGCCAAAGGCCACAGTGGGCCTAGTCTTCTCTCCAGCCTGGACACAGGGCCTCCCGGGCTGTCTTTTCCTCTCTGAAACCAACATGACTGAGATTCACAAGGTCTCTGCTGGGAAGCTTCTCTGGTTTCCAGCCACCATAGGGTGAAGCCTGGAACCCTCACCTGGGTGTCACCCATCCCACCTCCCTGCTGTGGTCTCCTCTGCTGGTCTGGCCAGTGCCTACACCTGCCGTTGCCTGTGCTGGCTCTTCTTAAGCCTGTGGCCACGCTTAGACTTCCCCTGGCCAGTATCCACCTGGAATGCACTCCCTACCCACGGTCAGCCCAAGGCCCTTACATCCAATCTCCTCTAGGAAGCCTTTCCTGATTAGCCCCGCCAAAAGTGGTCTCCCTTCCAGGCCCCCTGCTCAGGGTGCCCTGCCATCTTGGGGCCTTTTCATCACCCTCAGTGTCGCTTTGCTCCTGCCCCAGCGATGCAGAAGGTCAGCAAAGTATCTGGCATCTGTGCTTTCTCCATATTCCCCCTCTGTCTCCAAGCTCTGTCCTCTCTGACTTCTGAAATCTTCCTGTCAGAGGACAAGTCTCCCTTGCAGTCTGCCTCTCCCACTCCTGTGGTCAGCTTAAAGACAAGGCCTGGAACATCTGTTGCCCACATGTCACACTGGGCCTGGCAGGAGATGGGCCGCCACCAGGGCTTGTCAGACCTAACTGCTCCGGCAAGTGGGCGAGAAGCAGATAGCACCAGGCTAACGGGCATCGCTCCTGTGCAGCGGGTGGGGCCTGTCTACTCCCAGGCAGGTCCTGGGTTCTGACAGAAGGGGGCCATGAGGCTGGCCCTCCGTTTCTGACAGCCAATAGTGGAGGAAGCCTTATCTCACTTAGCAGCCAAGGGCCAGGTCCATGCAGGCTCCCAGAGTCCTGAGTCCCATGGCTAAATGGGAGGGCTGCTGCTTGCCGCTGGTGGGAGCACAGTGGACTGAATGTATCTAGACCCTTCCCAACTCTTCAAACAACCCCCCCCCACACACACACTGCAAAACTGGAAGAAAGATTGGTTGGATTTCAGGATTGCCTCTTTTCTGGACCCTTCCTTCACTCTTTCTGGCAGAATCACTCATGACCAGAAAAACCTCCTTGGTTGGCAGGGAGGTGTCCTTAGACTCAACCCGAGAGCCACCCCCCTGTGGCCTTGGGCACAGAGTCTGTGCCTCCTGCTGTCTCCAGTGCCTGTGGCAGTCCTTGCCATGGAAGGGTGGCTCAAATCTCCACCTGGATGGAATAAATGGGGGGGGGTCAGGTTCTGTTTCCTTTGTGCAAATTCAGTTTGCTTCCAGGTTTTTTTTTTTTTTTTTTTCTTTTGAGTTGGAGTCTCACTCTGTTACCCAGACTGGAGTGCAGTGGCCACTCCTGGCCACTGCAGCCTTGACCTGATGGGCTCCAGCGATCCTTCTGTCTCAGCCTTCCAAGTAGCTGGAACTACAGGCGCGTGCTACCACGCCCAGCTAATTTTTGATTTATTGTAGAGAGGAAGTCTCACCAAGTTGCCCAGATGGGTCTCGAACCCGTGGGTTCAGGCAATCCATTCACCTCAGCCTCCCAAAGCACTGGGATTACAGGCTGAGCCACGGAGCCCAGCTCTTCCAGGTTTTCTTAGGTGCGAGTGTTGTCACCACAGATGGAAGAAAGGCCAGTTCCATCACAGACTAGCCCACTCCATCCAGGGCTTTCCTGGGCCTGGGAGGCTTTGCAGGGATTAGGGGAGACCATCTGTGGACAGAGCTGAGACAACCAGAAGAGCCCAAAAGGTTCTGGGGGCCTGGGAAATCCTGCCTCTGAACTCCGCCTCTTGCTCCCAGGCAGGGAAATACGAAGACAGCGTTCCTCAGAATAATGGAGAAATTGTAGTCCGGGCTAAATTGGTCCTACCCGCTGGGCCCAGGAAACTCCAGGAGGATCAGGAAGGTAGGTGGCTTCCAGCCCCCTAAACATTTGTGTATGTCACTATCCCTGAAACCTGGAGTGCTGGCAAATTCCACCACCCCATCCCACATCCCAGTAGCTCTGAGATGTGGAGTTACCGTGGAGTCGCCTGGGAGTGAGGTCTCTGGAGCCCACAGCCTGGTTGGTGGCTTCAGGTGACCAGAAGTAGGCAAGGCCTTCTATACCGCTCCATGCTGCTCTAAGGACTCCAGTCCTGGGCCTTCCTCCCAGGGGGCAGATTGTATGGTCTCTGGTGAAACTGTGGCCCCTCTTGAAGAGGGGATGCTCCGTGGCCACATGTTGTGGGTGTGGAGTTTGGCTCTTCAGGAACCAAGGGCACATCTCAGGGCTCAGAGGGCATGAGCCCTGGGTCATGTGAGCAACTACTGCCCAGAAAGAAGAGGTCAAGAAGGACAGATCCTTGGGGACCTTACGGAGACTTTCCTACCTTAAATAATGCGGGGTATATGGGAAGTTGGAGGATGGAGGGGGTAAGAAGGAAGACAGATGCTCACAGGGCCACCAGCCACAAGCACCTGGTGGCCAGCCTAGGCCCCCAGAACAGGATCCCACTTTCCCAAAACCCACTGGCTATAACTAGACTAGAACTTCCGCATCTTGCCTCTCCTGGGGGGCTCCTTTTCCTTATTTGCCAGGATTTTAGCCATCCTCTCATCCTGTCACCCTGCTGAGCACGTGGCATGTGGACAGGGCCAGCAGGGCCATCTCATGAGGATGTGCACCTCCCTCTCTGTGCTCTTGGGGTCTGAAGACTTACTGGTTTTTCTGGCTGAGCCATCAGTTTGGCGGGTGGTACTGCATGCTAATGTAGCTTTCATTCCAGGGACAGGAGATCAGCTGTCACTTAATGGTCAACTCTGCTTGGTAGTGCTGGGAGCCAAGAATCTACCTGTGCGGTCAGATGGCACCCTAAACTCATTCGTTAAGGGGTAGGTATTAGATGTGGTCAATTATGATTTGATCTAGTGTATGCACAGCATGGTCTAAGAATTCTCGGGGACACCCAAAAATGGAAGCCATTGTAACCCTGTCTTCTTTTAGCATTCTTATGAAAATCCAGTAACACATATTAAAGACCCAGATTTCCAAAAATTCATGGAATGTGGACATGCTGGGGCTTGATATGAAATACATTTTAGTCTGAAACCCTAATCTTACAAAGTTGTTAGATCAGTTAACCAGTTTTGAACTCAAGCACGAGAAAGTAGCATGTTTAGTAAGCATGTTCTCAGTGCACCTCTTCTGGGACAGTAAGAGGCAACTCCCCATGTCTCCTTCACTACAGGTGTGCTGGTACCTCCAACAGTAACGCAAATACCATTGATTATTATATTGAAAGGCAAGTCTTCAGTCAGTGACACCAAGGAAAAATCTTGGCCTGGCGGGTGGGACTGAGCTGATGATGTGCATGGCCTCGGGCAAGGTGCTTAGCCTTTCTGGGACTAAGCTCCAAACAACAGGCTTAAAATGAGATAACATGCGATGCCTTGTGGGTAGACACAGGCACACCACGGAGTAGAGGTGTGATGGGGCCATGTGACCTCAGAATTCCAACTCACCCTTCACACCTGATGCAGAATTCAGCTCTCAGAGATACTGGGCGGGTCCTAGGAGTGTCATGTAGCAGAGGCCTGTGGTTCCCATTCTAGCTTGCCACCGCTCAGGGTACTGGTTTTGTCATGGTCTGGGCACTTACTGCTTCTGGTCTGCAGCATACCTAGGCGTCAGTAGGGATAGGCAGTGGTATAGAGGCTGCTGTTGCAGGATGTGTTTATGTATCTCCCTTCTCCAGCTGTCTCAGTCTGCCAGACCAGCAAAAACTGAGACTGAAGTCCCCAGTCCTGAAGAAGCAAGCGTGTCCCCAGTGGAAACATTCCTTTGTCTTCAGTGGTGTGACTGTGTCTCAGCTGAGGCAGTCAAGCCTGGAATTAACAGTCTGGGACCAGGCCATCTTTGGCATGAATGACCGCCTGCTGGGGGGAGCCAGACTTGGTTCAAGTAAGTGTAACATGTGTGAGGCCCAAACAAGGTTTATCTCTGGGATTGTCTTAGATAGGTACTACGGAAAGAAAGAAAATGCTGCCACTTTGGCAGCAATTTATCTGCTTTGAAATTGCCTGCCAAAGATGGAAATTCTGAAGCCTAGTTCTTGCTCTACAACAGTGCGGTAATACAGTGAAGTATTTTGACAATCTAAATCAGATTTAGATCTGCTAAAGAAACAAAACTTATAGGCCTCAGAATGGGTTCAGCACAGTATTTGCTTTTGTTTCTGGCATCAATTATAAAAGGATTATTTCCTTAAAGGAAAATATCTTAACTCAAACAAATGGCAATTCAGAAAGTTCATCAAGGGTGGACAAAATAGCAATGCTGTGCAGTTGCTCAGTGGGGTGCTGCTTGGAGGTTCTGTGCCCTGGCCCCTTCCCTATTGGCGGCAGAGCCCCCAGATATTGTGACAACCAAAGATACCTGAGAACCACTGAAAATAACCAAGACTCACCGCTAGATTCCTATTGTTCAAAGGAACCCCACTCTGAGACAGCTTCCACCCAGCCAGCCACACTAGGACTACCTACGCTCCTTGGTGAGGAATCAGCCCACTGAACCAGGGGTTGGAAATAGGGCTCTGGGCTTTCAGGTCCTCACAGCCCCTGTGGAAGACCTGAGTGCCTCCCAGTCTCAATGCTAGTGTGAGGGAGCGTCTCTTGCCTACCAGTGGTTGGCATTTTAAGGTGGTCTTGAGGTGAAAAACTTTTCTTCCTGGCCCTCATTTTTAAAAAGCTGGTGGGCCGGGCTCGGTGGCTCAGCCTGTAAACCAAGCGCTTTGGGAAGCCGAGGTGAGCGGATTGCCTGAGCCCGCAGTTTCGAGACCCGCCCGGGCAACTTGGCGAGACCTCATCTCTACAATAAATCAAAAATTAGCTGGATTGCCGGAGTCCAACAGGTCGAGGCTGTGGTGGCCAGGAGCGTGCCACTGCACTCCAGTCTGGGCGATGGAGTGAGACTCCAACATACATACATACATAAGTAAATAGCTGGTGAAGTGGTGCCCTCATGCCATGATTGACTGTCTTGCTCCCTTTGCAGTGGGAGATGCAGCTGGCGACGGGGACATGTGCTCACAATCAAGTCTTCAATGGCAGAAGGTCCTTTCCAGCCCCAATGTATGGACAGACATGACACTCCTCCTGCACTGAAGCAAAGGCTTCAGGGCTGCAGGCTGCGCAGGCAAACAGCACTGCATGCCTACAGAAGGGGTCTGACTTGGGTTAGGGTCCTGGCTGAAGACACTTGGGACCCTTGCCAGCCTCCATCAGCAAGGACCTCGCACCATGTGTCAGCCAGTACCATGTTACACAAGTGTCTGGTGGGTTATATGCTCTTTGAGCTGTGGAAATGGCCAGATTTCAATAAATGTTCACAAATTATCCAGGACCCCAGTGCTTATCAGGTGTAACACCACAGCTTCATCACGTGCCTTTCAGAGGCCGCCTTATCTCCTGGGGAACGGTTTCCAGAGCAGGTCAGTTGGCCAGGGAGCGCTAGGGAGATGAGGAGCCTCCCGGTTTCAAGTTGGGCAGCTTAACTCACCCACTTACCACCAGGGCACCTCAAAGAGCACAGCCAGAGGACGGCAGAGCCCAGGCATGTCTGTGAGGGGCCACAACCCCCACATGCAAGCACACACCTGCCGCACATAGTGCCTGGCACTGCTTTCACTTTACATGCCTGCAGGGTAGAGTTCACCTGCACAGGTCTCTCAAGTGGAAAGGAGAATGCAGTGCGTAGAGAGGAAGAACTGGTGGAAAGGAGTGAGAAAGACCAACATGCATGTATGTTGCTGTCTCAATGCCATTTCAAGGCTGTGGCATAGATGGAAACAACATGGTCCTCGTGGAACAGTTGGTACCCAGATACAAGAGTCCCTTCGTGGCTTTGTGGAGTCCGAATGGTTACAATAGCATACATTTTTCAAAGAAGAAACTGACAGAAAATGGAAGTGTGCACAGTCAATTACATGCACTAAACACACTAAAAGTAAAAACCATTTGTATAGACGTGACCACAGCGATCACTTTCACTGCCCTCACGCCACATCAGATCAAGTGCCGTGGTTACGTGGTTGGTTTTCATATGGAATTCTTTTATTATTCTGTAAAAGGTAACAAAATATACAGAACAAAACTTTCCCTTTTGAAAACTAATGTTACAAACCCATATTATCGCTTATATATAAATACTGTATCCTATAGCTGATCATTAATTAGGTGTATAAGTCCAACAATGTACTCTGTTAAGCAAAAAAATCCAAACAAAAAAAAAAAACGTAAAAAAGTTTATTTCAGCGTGCTTTCTTGCACTGCTCACACTGAGTGACCCTGCGGTCTCTGCCAGCTGCGCTGAGTGACGGGAGGAGTGAAATCATTGTGTGTGCATGTTAGAGTGCCTCAGACTCAATTTCCAAAATAATTTTCACCCCTCAAAACACGAATATACAAAGATGGATCCTTCATAGAAATCAAAAAAAAAAATCAATCAATCAATTTGAGCTCATTTCAAATACAGAAAAAGTATGGCACAGATGTAAGCCACGATGTGGTTTTCTTTAATGATACTGAATCTTGTATCACACAGGCCAGCATGAAGTTTGTCACTCAGACTTTACAGGCATTTTTCTTAATTCAATCAGTCCTGCTCCAAGCACAACACAAGAAGTGATTTGAGAATAATCATAAAAATCAGGCCTGTTTGGCACTAGGATACAACTGGGAAAAACAAGCCAGGGAGGCGGCTGCTGGTTCCCAGCCCAGATCTCCGCCTGGATAATTCTCTCTTTCTAAAGGATGGGATGAGCAAGGGGCCTAAGCTGTGGAGCACTAAAGATGCAAGCGTGACAGGGCTGGAGTGGGCCACCCCTGCCCTGGGTCCAGCCCTGGCCATTACATGGCCTCGAACTCGTCGATCCTCTGCTTGGTGTTGCCCTGCCGGATCTGCCGCAGGGTCTTGTACTTGTCCCGGCCTTGCCTCATGTTCTCATTGTGAATGATGTCATTGTGGGTCCTCTTGTTCTCATCCCTGGCCTGGGACAGCTCATTGCTCAGCGTCTGCAACATGGAGAAGCATTGTCAGGTGGACCCCTCCCTCCCCAGGACATGTGGCAGGGCAGGAGGGTGTGGGGTTGGGCTGGCTCCTGTCACAGCCCTGTCTAAAGCCTGTCTGCTGTGATGAAGCCGCACAGGCCCGGGACCTGGGAGTCCCCCAGCGCCCTCTCACCAGCAGCTGCCGCTGCACACGCTCATTCTTCTCAGCCTCGGTGATGCGCTTCTCCTCATTGCGGTCATCCAGGATGCCCTCGCTGGACAGCTCCGCACTGTAGCCTGTTTGCTCCGCACCCTCTTCCTGCAGGCTCTCCTGGACGTGGTAACTCACTGGCTCATAGGCGGGGGGTGGCGGGGGCGGAGGAGCTGTCATCACCAGGTGCAGCTCCTCCTTGGTCTTCACCAGGTCATCCTGGGCTTCCTTGGCCTTTGGAGAGCAAATTAATAGGTGAAAATGTCTCACGCAAAAAAACCTCTGGGTCTGGGCCATTTTCTTTAAGAGGGCCCTTCCTCCTGGAGAAGAAGTGCTCTCCGCCCCTCCCTCACTCCTGGCAGGCTTAGCAGAAGACTCCCCCCTGCACCTCCATGTAGGGTCTGGGGCTCACAGCCCCCTGGATCCTTATCAGTCACATGCACAGAAGAAAGAAACTGATGCCAGAGCCTGGACAGGTTTTAAAGTACCATTTTTTTTTCACTGATAATCCCAATATGCTGATTGTATACATCAAAAAAACCAAAAATGAAAAAACCACATATCCTCCAGCTACCAGAGCACTAGGAGCGTGCTGGTATGCATTTGCCCCTTGCCTTGGTGCAGTTTCATTTTTCAGGTGTGTTCATCCCCCTCACTTCAAGCCTGTCCCAGGCTTCCCGCACACACACCATACCTACTTCCGCCACCTCCATCCCAACCCTGAACATGAGCTTGGTCTGGATCTGCTTTGCAACCAGCCTTTCTCACTAATTCTTTATTGCAACTACTTTTTCCAAAACCTAAGAACCGAAGTCTCTGGACTTAGGGTGGGGTGCGGGGTGGGGGACAGAGAGGAGCAGCAAGAGGGCACCAGGCGCAAGTGGCCCTGGAGGGGGATGCCACATGGGGAAAAGGCCAGTGGGAGGGCTTGTGAGGGGAGAGGAGGTTCCCGAAGCTTGGTGCCACACCTACAACGGGAACCATCCATAACCTTTCCTGGGGGACATGGGGTCAGATGAAGAAGAGCTCTTGGCGTGCATCCCACGTTTACAGCTACAACCGACAGAGCCTTTGTGCTAGGTGCTGGGCACGGGACCCCAAGGGGTGAAGTTACTCACCCAGGCACAAAGCTGAGCTGGGGTCCCCGGTCTAGAGAACTCCAAGAGCTAGCATCTTTCCCTGGTGCCCACTGTACATACAGGCTGTCAGGAGGTCTTGTTTCAGGCCCTGTGGCCCCATTGCGGGGGGAACCCACATTATCAGATTTGAAATCAGCTCTGACTGGGGGCTGTCTGACCAGAGCTGGATAGTTCAGGGTGCTCAGAGCCAAGTGGGTGAAAATGGACCGTACACTTTGTCTCTCCACTAACCCCATGGCTGTCCTCAGTAGTGTACAAGGTCAAGCCCATGCCCATGGGGGCATCTGCTGCAGTAGGACCTGCTGGTCCTGGCAGGGGGTTGTGAGTTTCCCAGAAGCTTTTAACAGGACCTGCCAGAAAGAACCCCCTTCCCCACCTCCTACAGAAGGCCCCACTGAGGGCAAAGCTCTCGGTGGCCATGTGGGAGGCGGGGCGGCCATGCGAGGCTTCCAGCGCACTCACCCTGTGCTGCCACTCCTCCACCTCGTCCTCCTTGCGCCTCCGCGCCTCCTCCAGGAGGGCGATCTTGGCGGTGTATTCTGCAAGCTCTGCCGCCTGGGAAGGGAATGTGGAGCTAGAGTGGGCTCTGGGGTTCTTTCAGCAGAGTCCTTGGAGCAAGCTGACATGACACCCCAAGCCCCCCCCCGTTGTGGCCAGCAGGGTCCACTGTGCCACCCCTGGGCCTCTCCCTAGCGCCCACACCTACTTCCCGTGGGCAACCCAGACAGTGGCACAGCCCCCCGCCACCAGCTGCTTCACCCCAGCAGATCAGCTTACAGCTTTCAGTAATGAAAATTATTACAAGGAGGGTGTCACTCATTCGATCCCCAGAAGCAGCCTCTCTATAATTCAGCATCCCGAAACCCAGGTGATTCCTACCAGCTGCTCCTGGCTCTTTATCTGATCCACCGCCTGTCTCTCCAGCTCCTCCTTGGCCCGCAGTGCAGCCACACGGTCAGCCTCCAGGCGCTCGGCCTCCTCCTGCGCCCGCCTCCTCTCCTCCTCCAGCTGCAAGGCTCTCTGAATCTGCTCTGAGAGCTCTGAGGAAAGGACACAAAGCCAGAGCTGCTCAAGCCCTGAGGCCAGGGCCCTGAGAGCCCTTGCCTTCCATTCGCTCTCAGAAGAATACTGGGGTAGACGCTACACTCCAAACCACAGAACCTGAGACCGAATTTCAGGTGGACAGGACATCTTCCAGTAACACTTGAGGATGGTACTTCCTGGCTCACCCCTGTTGTTTCTACAACAGCTGTCCCAAGATGGCTGGACACCATTGTGTAAAGCTCGTCAGATGTCCCTTCCCTGGCAAGGGTCTGGTCCTTGCACCCTCCTGGCACTAACTCCTCTCCTCTGGTCAGCCCCCTGCTGTGCTGGTGCTGCTCCTCTATGCTTCACTCAGAATCCAGAAGCGCCCCTTTGATGTAAGAACTGCCAATGAACACGGCATCTTCCCACTAGATGAAAACCCCTCGAGGGCCAGGACTATCACGTGACTCTGCGTATAATGGAGCACTGCTAGAGACCGTGCTGAGGGGTCTGCCTCTTAACAAGGCCCTTGGTTTTTAGTCTAGAATGTGGAAGAGCGGTGTAGACGACTCTGTCACTCGCTGGCTATGCACAAGCAAATTATTCTCCTGTTAAATCTTAACATCCTCTTCAGGAAATAGGGTGACTCAATACTTACTGAAAGGACCAGGAAAATTCCAAAGGACAACATACACAAAACAGTACCCTAGTTTAACACAGCACAGGGCTATTTTCTAAACCAAACATCCACTTTATCATTCCTGTTACAAACCTGTTTCTAAGGTTTGTAGCAGGGTGTGTTAAGCCAAGACACACATTCCTGGGAAGAGCTTTCCTTCCTGGCTGTGTGAACTGTCTCTCTCTATGCAAAGATTAAAAACCGACCCAGCATGGACACCCTTGGCAGCGGTGCAGACCCCGACCTTTCTCTGCTTTCTTGGTCTTCTCCTCATAGTCCTGCAGTCTGAGCATCAGCTCCTCCTTCTCACGCATCATCTGTTCTTTCTCCCTCTCGACAGTTTCTCTCCTTTTCTTCTCAGTTTCCAACTGTTGCCTGGTACAAGGAAGGGAAGAGAAAGGGGCAGGAAGACTCAGAGTCTGGCGAGGAGGGAGGCTGGGGCCCCAGAGGGACTCAGCAGTCTGGAGCGAGCCCTGGCCTGCCCCCAGCCTCCTGGAGGAAAGGCTGCATGAAAAGTCCCAGAGCCCCCACAGATCTGGGCCTGAGGGGGTGTCATGCAGCTCCTGCTTACCGAGCACCCCCGCCCCTCGGCTCTGCAAGGCTGACACTGGGCTCGGCACCACACAACTGCCCGAGACCCAGGCTCTTCTGACTGGGGGTAAGCACAGAGTCAGCACCACCCTGGCCCTGGCACTCACCGCTCCAGCTGCTTCTGGTGCTTCTCCTCCCGGGCCTGGGCCTTCATCTGCTGCACCTCGATGGTGTCAGGCTTCCTGCGGCGCATGTACAGCTCGTGGTTCCCCATGCAGAGCTGCAGGATCCGCTTGTTAATTCTCAGGCGGGGGGCATAGAACACAAAGTCCTACGAGACAGAACAGGGTGCCCTCTCAAACTATGCTTCAGAGTTCCAGAACCTCTTTTAAAGGAACAAACACAGCAAGAACACGAACTACACATTCTCAGTACTGGGGACCTTCACTCCCTGGGACAAGGAGAGGCAGTGTGTAGGGTACGTGTATGTGTGCGCTCATGTGTGGTGTACATGTGAGAATGTGTATGCACACCTGTATGTACACATGTGCACACACACTGAAACCCCCGTTAAACTGTGAAGCTTTTTCAAGATGAGGACTCTCAGCCTTGGGAAACCCAGCACTGCTGAGTCCGAGCATCTCTTCTGGGGCCATCTTGGCTGCTGTCCTCTCCAGTCTCACACGGCCACTGCCCCCTAGCTCTTGCCTGGGTTGCCTCAGCTTCCCCTGTTTGGACTTCCTGTCTCCTCTGCCACAACCTGTCCTCCCACACTGCTATGAGCACATCCACTGGCCCACAGGCCTGGTCCACTGCTGGCCCAGGAGTGCCAGAACATCCCGGGATCCAGGGTTGGGCCCGGCACCCCATGGCCACCTGGCTTCAGCCCCAGCCTCCCGCATAGTCACCTAAGCTGCACTCCTGAATCCCTGAGTGTCTCCATTCCTGGGAACGGTCACCATCCAATCCCATCCACCCAGGACCCCAGCCCTGCTCCTGTGCTCGCCACAGCATCACTGGCACTTCAGCCACTGGATCTTTTGCTGGCATCTCACCCACAGGGCCACTCCCTCCTGCCACAGGGGCCATGTTCACATACAACTCTCTTCCCAGGACCAAGCCAATGCTTGGAGTCTTGAGGTGCTCAATTAACACCTGCGGGTACTGCCAGGTTACACAGCATGGCCACACGTTCCATAACCTCCAGCACGTTATGTCACTACTCAGCCTCAGAGTCTTCAACCATAAAACGGGGATGACAGTATCTAACGGGACTGCTTGCAAGGATTAAATCAGACAATGTTTATAAGGCACCAAAATTCGCTGAGATACAAAGTGGTCGCTCACAGACAGTAGCTGCCTTCCGGACTACTACCAGAGAAGCCTTCTCAAAAAGGAGAGAGAAGCACAGCATTAGTGAACTCCATGACCAGTGACAGTAAACATGTAGCACATAGCTGACTGACAAACTGGGCCCCATGTCCTTGCTACTGTAGCTTACAAGACAGAAGAAGGAATATGGTTTGAAAAGTTATCTTTAAATGCCTCTGTCCAAGCCGGGCTCGGTGGCTCAGCCTGTAATCCCACGCCTTTAGGAGGCTGAGGTGAGTGGATTGCCTGAGCCCGCGGGTTCGAGACCCACCTGGGCAACTTGGCGAGACTTCATCTCTACAATAATAAAAAAAAAAAAAACAGCTGGGCATGGTAGCACATGCCTGTAATTCTGGCTACTCAGAAGGCTGAGGTGGAAGGATTGTCGGAGCCCAGCAGGTCGAGGCTGCGGTGGCCGGGAGCGGCCACTGCACTCCAGTCTGGGCAAGAGAGTGAGACTCCAACTCAAAAAAATAAATAAAATTAAAAATGCCTCTGTCTGCTTCCTTTTAACCTCAGGGCCCTCAGCATTCAGATCCTGATCATTTGGAACAGGGAAAGGGTGACTGAAACAAGAAACACGGCACCACATCCCACAGTGACTTCTAGACTTGGAGGAGCGCCCTGAGCAAGCTAATCAATGTTCCCAAGACTCTATTTAGCTTCTCATTCTTTTCATCCTGGGGTGAGGGCATACCAAGCCCTGAGAGCCCATGCATTTCCTGGATAGGGCTCTCCTTGGGGCTTCACACACTCTGGGGTTTCCCTGGAATTTTTATTAGCACCTGTCTCTTATTTCACAAGAGGAAACAATGTTGCCTTAGGCTTCAGAGGCATACTGCCAAACAGGTCCTGTGACTCAGGTGTATTTGCAAATGCCAATTAGCCTGCCTCCCCTTTAGAAGAAAATCGGTAACAAAATTCATGGGCTGGTAACTGCACATGACATGATAACATGACAGTACCCCCTTCTCCCTTCAAGTGACAACTGGAACACAATTAAGAATTCGGGAGTCTGCTACTTATTAGGGCAAAGGGAGGAAAGGTGGGAAGGAGGAAATTTCTCCCACTGTCTTTGAAGGAAGACAATTTCTGACCTCCAAGTTAAAAATAAAAACTCATTTAAAGATTTCTAAATCCAAGATCCTAACCTGTGCCTCATAATGCAAAGCCACATGACAGAACCTGGGGCAGGATTTCTAAACTGGCAGAGAAATGGCATCCTAAAAATGGAAACCAGGCACAAGAGAAGTTCAAGGAAAATGAATCCATCCAAGACCCTACGAAAAGAGTAGGGGAAAGGGAGAAGGGCAAAGAGCCCTTTAATAAAGTCCCTGGGGTGCCAGCGACAGGAACTTTAGGAACTCCCCCACTGAGACCAATCTCAAGGCCCATCCAGCCCCAAGGAGGCCGGCAGAGGGCTCTTGAGAAGCACACCAGAGGGGAGCAGCCACTCAGTCAACGCTGCTAATCTTTTCAACATTTCAAAAGTTGCCCATGAGCCTTCTGCCCTTTCCACGAGGCCACAGGAGAAGGAAGGAGGCAGCTGTCTCAGCCTCTCATGTCACCTGGACAGGCAGTGTCAGTGGGTTCAACGTCCCACCTTAAGAGGCAAAACGCGGCCCCACACAGCCACATGCAACTTGACAGGGAAGAGCAACTGGCTTTGAAAAGCAGATGCCTGGTCATGGGGGCAGGACCAGACAAAGGCTCATTTGTGAATTCACTGTAGAAACTGCCAGGGTGGAGGCACCCTTGCCAAGTCAGTATAGGACAAGGAATCCTGCCACCTCGAACTCTGTGGTGGCTTCTTCTATCTTCTACATGTTTAAACTTGAAATCTTGCTGGGCTCGGTGGCTCAGCCTGTAATCCCGCGTCTTTGGAAGGCTGAGGTGAGTGGATTGCCTGAGCCCGCGGGTTCGAGACCCGCCTGGGCAGCGAGACAGAGGTCAAAGAATCTTGACCTTCTTCTGTCCAAACTGCAGGCAAGGCAGTGCTGTGGGCAGCCCAGGGGTGGGTAGGTGAGGGGAGGACAGGGACTCTACCTCCAGGCAAACACTGTCTCCCCAGTGAAGCAGTCTCAATCCCCACTACCTGATCACACCCCCTCTGTCTCTCCATATCCCCCCCCCGATCCTGCTTTATTTTTTAATCACAACTGTATTGTAAAATTCACTACCAGGAAGCATATATACAACTTAATATTATTAGGCTTCACCCTGTTCATGCTGTGCACACAATCCTGGAAGACTGTTTGGCACACAGTGTGTACCAGCAGGTGTGTCTGCCTCTTTTCTTTGTAAGCAGTGGCTTAACATAAAGCTATTCTAGAGTAAAGGCACATGAGCCAATTTAATCAGATGCATTGCTATGGCTTCTTCTTGATATTTACTATGAAATAATCTTCAGATCTTCAAAAGGTAAACTTACATTTTTTAAACAAATTAAAAAACACGCTGGGCTTGGTGGCTCAGCCTGTAATCCTGCGCCTTGGGAGGCTGAGGTGAGTGGATTGCCTGAGCCTGCGGGTTCGAGACCCGCCTGGGCAACTTGGCAAGACCTCATCTCTACAATAAATAAAAAAATCAGCCGGGCGTGGTAACGCATGCCTGCAATTCCGGCTACTTGGAAGGCTGAAGCGGAAGGATCGCGGAGCCCAGCAGGTTGAGGCTGCGGTGGCTGGGAGCGGCCACTGCACTCCAGTCTGGGTGACAGAGGGAAGACTCCAACTCAAAAAAAATAAAAAATAAAAAACACAAAACCTAATTCTTAAACAGTCTAGACCAGAGTTTCTGCTCTACTGTCAGTCTAATTTCTAAAAAAAGGTCTGGAAAAGTCAGAAGCATCATATTGAATAGACTGCAGCCTACCAATGAAAGACTCTGGAATTTCCTTGCTCTTCTAACTGTGCCAATCTCACTACCCACACAACATGAGTACACTATGACTCTGGGCTCGTGACACTGCATATTAATGTGAACTGTTACCATGGAGCTTGAGAGTCTACATTAAATATCAGTCTAATTTTAAATAACTGTGCAACTACCCATGGAGTAGCAGTCAAGAGTTTACAAACAGCAGGAAACGTTTTTAATAAAGAGAATACTTTCACAAACAATGTCAAGACCTGCTGATTTTAAATTATGTTGGATTAACCCACATGTGGGGAAAAGTCATTGGACAATAATACCACATACAGTTCCTAAGTAGATTTAACGTTGCTAGGTGGTGCCTGATCCCAAAAGGGTTAACAGACAACCAAGGTATGGACCACAGCCCACGTTTGCTTCTCCAAGTTTAACACCGTAACTAAAACAAAAATTACATGAGAACACAAAGTCCTTTCCAATCTATAATTTTGGTAAAATTCAGAATAGGCTCTTAGGAGAGTAACACAATTTTTTCAAGTGGCAATTTTTAAAAGAATCAGAATTCTGATTAGAAAACAAAATCCTTACCCCTTCTACAATGCTAGAGTCACGTATGTATGTCTTAAATGTTCTGAGCAAACAACAGTTAAAAGCTTGAAGGTTGGCAGATGAAATAAAACCAAAACAAATTTCCATAATGAGCTGGTTTTTGCAGCTATCAGCTAACAATCAACACTCCTAGGATATGAGGACATGGAGTGGAATCCTTTTCTTGCCAAGTCTCCCAGGTGACTGCCTATCAGTCTCACCCGTGTGCGACGATGGCCCCCACACTGGCAGCGATGTGAGGTGCTTGAATAAGGACCATATGACAGGGAAAAATGAGGTTAGAGAAAAAGCAGAGATGCACATGTGTGTGACAAAACAGAAGCAGGCGAGGCCCAGATGAAACCCTGGGGACCAGCATGCTTGGGTGCAAGTCTGACTTTTCCTAACTTAGGTCTGAGTCCCAGGACAGCTATAAAAGTCCAGTCTGGCCCTCCAGACTTGGAGGTCTCACTGTGCATTCTTCAGCGGGGTGCCAGGGGGCCAGGGAGATGTTGATGTGACCCACACATCCAGGAGGCAGGCTGGCTCTCCATGTGAACAGCAACATTTCATAAGTCCGGGTGTGCCTCACCAAAAACACAATGTTTTGGGAAATGCTTATCATTTGGCAAAGTCCTATGACTTACAACTGCCCTTTTCTTGGGAAGGAATGAGAACAGGTGGTTACAGATTCAGCTACCTTTTGCTGACACCTGGTCTCCTCTAGAACTACAATGTTCAGTTATACAGCAACTGCTAGTAATTCTTTTCCCCACAGATAGGGAATTCTGAGTATCACAGGCTACCTGTCACATAGAAAAATCTGAGTGTTACCTTGAAAACTCATTTAGGTTCAGGCTCAGTGGCTCAGCCTGTAATCCCAGCACTGTGGGAGGCCGAGGCAAGTGGATTGCCTGAACGTAGGTTTGAGACCAGCCCGCGCAACTTGGCGAGAACTCGCCTCTACCATAAGTAAAAAGTTAGCTGGGCGAGGCAGTGAGCGCCTATAGATCCAGCTACTTGGAAGGCTGAGGCAGAAGGATCTCTGGAGCCCAGCAGGTCGACACGGGGGTGGCCATGAGCATACCACTGCACTCCGGCCTGGATGACGGAGTGAGGCTCCAACTCAAAAAAAGAAAAGAAAACTCATTTAGCTATAAGAATGAAAAACAGTGGTCCCTGAGGAGGTCCATCTGAACTTACAGGTGCCTTCTTGTCGATGGGTTTAATGACAAACTTTTTGTCATTAAAAGAGATGTTCCTGATTTCACTCCAAGGGAAGCCAATCTTTGGGGTCAACCTGAGGTTAAAAAAAAAGGAAAATGGTTAGATGTACAGATATATGTGTGTTTTTGGACTGGCTAAGACAGAGTTGCGAATCTATTCTTATTAGTTCAATTAAGAATATTACACTAACCCAGGAAGCATAACATGTTCCTGTCATAGGTTAAGTCAAGTGACTATTTGTAAGGTATCTGTAACCTTGATATGCTGCCATTTACTTTTACTTTTCTCTGTTTCCGGCACCTGAGACTACCCAGGCTGGTAACCTCGAAGGTCAACTGTGATTCTGACCAGGTATATCCTTCCATCCTCCCTCAGGCATCTTCTGCATCACCACGCTCATCCACTTCTCACCCTGCCAGAGTCTACTTCCCCAGGTTCTATGCTGCCAGAACCCCTATCTTTGGTCTGCCTGATTCATTTCTCCATCAGTCAACTCATTCCTCTCTTCAAATGTCAATACAGTCCTTAACTCAACATCTAAGAGCTGTCAAATCTAGCCCAAAACTCCCTGGTTCAGACCCATCTTTCAACACAAGGTCCCTGGGGCCACCTCCTTACCCTGCCCAGGTATGGTGGTGCATGCCAGTGGTTCCAGCTACTTGTAAGGCTGAGGTGAAAGGATTGCCTGAGCCTAGCAGGTTGAGGCTTCTGTGGCTGTAAGCATACCACTGCACTCCAGCCTGGGTGACAGAGTGAGACTTTGACTAAAAAAAAAAAAAAAAAAGTCCCCTAACAAAAGCCCCACACGGTTCCACTTAATCAATGTGAATTAATCCATGACAGGCTTAGGCTCCCGCTTTCACTAGCATTCCTGGGAAAAGTTCATCGTGTGATTTCAAGACCACATCACTCTGCGAACCTCACGCTTTCCACTCATTCTTCATTTTCTCTACCCTATGCTTTCTACACGTTTTACCAGAGATAATACCATTATAAAAGTAATGATAGACCTTCAAACCACCATTCACCAATGCTGCCATCAAAAATAGTCCTCTCTGACATCCCAAAAAAGCCTTCCTTTAGAAACAGCAGAGGCGGTGAGGAATCTATTGCCTACCAACAGGTTCAAATAGAAGCTGATGGGCAATGCAGGTCTTGCTATGATAACATAAGCCAGGTCAAGGTAGGATGTAGCCTCTGGGGCTGAGAGTGAACTTGTAGGCTTGATAGATGGCCCTTCTGGGGAATGGTAATCATGGTACACCTACAGAAACGATGACAGGGCACTGGCCAAACCATGGATCTAAATGTCCCAGCTTTTGGTAGACATCCTTTGTTTACAGCTCTGTGCTGTGGGATCACCAAACCCTATAAAACCCATCTTGGCCAATGTGCTTCACAGCACTCAAACAAAACCTACAAGGAGTTTGTTCTGTTATTTTGTCTTCATGTATGGTGGAATGTAGAATGTTTAAAGCTGTATGATGTTTACAGGTCTCAACAATGGAAGGGAACTCAGGATATCATCTGACCCTGCCCTGACTTCAGTCTATGTCTTACTTACACTGAAAGGCTGTAAAAGTGACACCAGGCAAGCATTTGCTGCTTCCGAGCACTTTCCTCCAAAACACAAGAGCAAATGCTGGTTAACAACGGGCAGCAAGCTGCCGGGGCTCAGCCCACAGTCCCCAGCGAGTCTGGGCTCTAGGTCATCTCCCTCAGGAGGCATGGATCCAATCGCTGGCTCCTGCCTTTATATAATCTCTCAAAACAGTTTCTGCTCCTAGAAAATTCAGGCCTCTAAGTTCAGCAAACGTCATTCTCTCAAGGGCTGGGCACACCATAGCTTCTAGCCCTCTGCTTTCTGGTATCTGGAGAGTATGTCCCTTTAAGACTTTGAACCTCATATAACAATTCATAACAACTCATAAGCATAATTGCAGTATCAAAAGATGAAGGCTAAACAGGAAATTTATGACTCACTTCAGAGTTAAAGAACTTCCTTTAATTCTTGACCACAGCTGAAAAATTAAAGCCCAAGGATTTACTTTTCCTCTCTTTTAAGAGATCACACATAGGACACTGAACAGAGTCCAGAGAGAAGGCTGCTACAGGGTTTCTATACCAAGAGTCGCTGCTTAGGCCACACATTAAAAAAAAAAGTGGGACTCTCCAATAACAGGGAACAGCGGTCTTTGGAGAAATGGTCAGTTCCAGGTAGAGAAGAGAATGTAAAGGATGAACCTAACCATCTTGAGGTGCAAAGACAGTAAGGAAACACTTGAAGAAAGACAGGGCCAAATCCAAAGGGCACAGGCACAAATTCAAGAGGCTTCTAAAGGCCAAATCTCAAACAATTTGAGCAAAGAAGAAAAAAATAATGCTAACAGATTACAATCCAAAGATCAAAACAATTATGTATTGAGTCCACATTAATATAACTGAATAAAATGGAGAAGAGAACTTGGCTTACAGTAGAATTCCAATAAATATATATAAAAGAATATTTTTAAGTCACCATTTCTCAGATACCATAGTAATAATTGTTTCATGTAAGTTTCATCAAGGGAAGCTGTAATTAATAGATAAAAGTACGATAACAATCAGAATATTTACTTAGTTTCAAAGTACCTCCCCAAAATATACTTGCTAATTAAAGCAAAGGACAATGACTTTACAGTGGAGAAACCTGACAGTCACTACTGCAGCCAGAGATCAAAGTTCGTACCACCCGTGATAAGACACAATGACCTCATGTGTTTCTTCCTCAGAGGCCCTGGAAGGGGCACAGCAGCACTTTTGTGGGATTCTTGCCAAAAATGCAGAACTCAAGTTTAGTCATGAGAAAAATCAGACAATCTAAGTTAAGGGACTGTCTAAAACATCAATGGCCAGTACTCTTCAAAAACATCAGAGTCAGTCGGGCTCCGGTGGCTCAGCCTGTAATCCCAGGGCTTTGGGAGGCTGAGGTGAGTGGATTGCCTGAGCCCGCGGGTTTGAGACCCGCCTGGGCAACTTGGCGAGACCTAATCTCTACAATAAATCAAAAAAATTAGCTGGGCGTGGCAGCACACGCCTGTAGTTCCAGCTACTTGGAAGGTTGAGGTGGAAGGATTGCTGGAGCCCAGCAGGTCGAGGCTGCAGTGGCCGGGAGCATGCCACTGCACTCTAGTCTGGGTGACAGAGTGAGACTCCAACTCAAAAAAAAAAAAAAAAAAAAAAAATCAAAGTCATGACAAAGAAAGACTGTGGAACTATCTAAGGTGGAAGGGGACTAAGGAAATCTGACAACTAAATGTAGGGGTGAATACAGACAGGGTCCTGGGGCAGGCACAGGACATCAGTGGAACAAGCGATTAAAATGGGAATAAGGTTTATGGATTATGAATACTATTGTATCAGTATTAGTTTCCTGATCTTGATACTTGGCCTATGGTTACATAAGATGCTAATGTTTGAGGAAGTTGGATGAAGGGTAAATGGAAAATCTTTGTACTATTTTTGGAATCTTGTTAAAGTTTAAAATTATTTTAAAATAAAAACAATGACTAAAATGTTTAAATTCAAAATATGCAGCTGAAGGTGATGATAATGTTCTGAATCTTGATAGAATTTTGGGCTGTTCAGGCATATTTATTTGTCAAAACTCAGCAAATGAACACTTAAGATAGTTCATTATATTTAAATTTTACATCAAAAGAAAAGTAGAACATTTTAAATGAAAATAGACGTAATATTCACTTTCATCTTGGGGAAAGTTTACAGATGTTTGCAATTTACTTTCAAATGTGTCAAAAGTGGGCCAGAGGACAACAGTGGTGTGTGGACAGAGTCAAGAGAAAGCAAGCACAGTCCTGTGTAGCTATCTGCAAGGGATTCAGAGACAAGGGACACTTTCCATGCCTCTTTTGGTCCCCATTTGTCCGCAAGCTCCCAGCACCCCCTCCCTGAAGGGGGCAGCCCTAACCCTGGTGTACTTCTAGAAACTTCTACCTACAGAAGTACTCCTATGATAAAGTTAGACCAAAAAGGGCTGAAGCTAAGGGGAAAAACATACTTCTAAAGGACAAAAGAGTTTGAGAGCAGGCTCAGAGTTCTTTAAGTTTTTGTTCTGTTTTTGGTCTGAGAGAGCCAGGTAGAACTATAACCCAGCTTAAACAGACTTTCTCTGCTCATTAGCTTTTAACGCCTGTCAGTAAAGGTGCCTGCATATTCTCTCCTGCTTTCTATTCTCTCCTCTCCTGGGCTATGGTTTAAAGAAAGAAAGGGAAAAAGACAAATGCTTTCAGTCCTATGTCTCCCACTTAATGGTTATGTGTACAATGGAAGGGGACCCCAAGAGACATTTCCCAGAGTCTTTTAATACTGAAGAATAAGTGTTTTAATAAAATAGAGATGTATTGGTTTACTACAGAGTACAATAAATCTTACAGCTCAATTTACATACTCAACGTATCAGATTTCTCACTTGAACAATGTACCAGGAGTATCTAATTCTCCACTCTTAGTTCTACTATGAATGATAACAACTCAATACTTTACACAGTAAAAGAGTTCTGAGTACTCCTCAGACTTAAGAATAATCTCCTGCTTAAACTGCTAACCAAGTTGTCAATACTTGTTCAAAAGGAAATGAACCCAGGCCTACAAGTCGACTGTCTACAGAAGTGTTTTTTTTTTTTTTTTTTGAGTTGGAGTCTCACTCTGTCGCCCAGACTGGAGTGCAGTAGCATGCTCCCGGCCACCGCAGCCTTGACCTGCTGGGCTCCAGTTATCCTTCCAACCTCAGCCTTCCAAGTAGCTGGAGCTACAGGCACAAGCCACCACGCCCGGCTAATTTTTTGAATTATTGTAGAGATAAGGTCTTTCCAAGTTGCCCAGGCGGGTCTCAAACTCACGGGCTCAGGCAATCCACTCACCTCAGCCTCCCAAAGCACGGGATTACAGGCTGAGTCACCGAGCCCAGCTAGAAATGTTTTTTTATATGTATGCCTTCATGAGAGGGGAGAGAGAGAGTGAGCATGCCCAATGCCCAGCAGGGCCTGTGGGGCAAAGCCCTATCTGAGAGTTGCCGGTTTCACTGTTAAATTGAGGGAGAGGAGAGATAGCAAAAAGGACTAAATGGGCACATAGCTCTAATTTTTACTCGGAAAAAAATGGACATTTATGTGGGTTGGGGCAGTTACAAGCTGACATCAGCAAGTTCCTGCCTATGGCTGTTTCTTACAGCATGAAAAACCTGTTTGGACACCCTGGCCCTGGCTATGTTACAAAATCTGGTCATTCAAGAGAGTTCAAAGGCAGAGGCAGTTTCCCACATGCATTCCCACGAGGACGTTGGTCTCTGACTTTGTGCACAGCACCTCAGCATGGCTGTGTTATGACTCAAGGACCTCCAGGAAGGATCACGGACTGGCTCAGTTTCCTCATTCTCGACACTGTATCTAGCACACTGGGGGTAGAAGCAAACTGAAAGGGTCTCTGAAGAGCTCCTGTGGTTCCCTGACAAGCATATCACATCGGAATGTGCAACAACCCATCCCTCACAGGCACATTCCTTGCAGAGGACAGTGCCTGCCTGCCTCCATGCGACGTCTCACCACACAGGCACTGGGGGTGTGGAGGGTCTGGGAACAGCTGGCACAGGTCCTGCCCAGCCCAAATGACATATATCTGTGCTCTAGGTACTGGCAAGAATACATGCAGCTGAGATTAGAGATTCTTAATGTGCACATCATTTGTCAGAAGCAATACCACCCCCTTGTGAACTGCAGAGAGGGTTTTGGGGCAGCTGAGGACAGAAACACCTGAAAATGGAAAGATGGGGGAGCTCCAAACCGGAATTGTGGGAGAGCCATCACTTAAAGGAACAGCACAAGGCAAGGACAGAAACCAGGGTCAACCTGGAACTCTGGGTCACTCTGTTTCTCATGTGTGGAAGCATGAAGGCAGACCAAAGGGCAGGTCTTGGTGCCTTCTCGGCCAGAGCTGGCTACTCTGTCAGGTCTCGAAACTGATGGCTACCTTGGGGTTTGTTTAGAGGAGCCCTGCAGAGCAGTAAGGCTGAATGGATACTCAGGGCAGGGACAATAAGGAGCCTCTCCCTTCTCTTTCCAAGGAGGTAGTTTCCTACTGCCTTAGCAAGTAGCTTCTGATCAGCAGAATCTAGAATCTAAGCTTATCCCTCTGAGCACAGGTAAAAACTGAGCTCACCACAAAAACTTGCCCTCGCTGGACTAGACTCACTTTTTCCCCTGTGTATCTAGCTCCTTAGCAGAAAAAAGGCAAGTGCACATATCTAAGCCCATGATTTTCTGTAGCCAAGGAGAGGCCTGGCTCTGTTGCTCTAGCCAGCTCACCTACATTGCACTCAAACAACATAATGAATGTGAAGCAGTTAAGATATGTTTGCAGGCTCAGAGGATTTAGCAGAATTGTTTGTACATGCAGCCTTATTGTTTACAACTCTGGATGTGCTGGTACTGCAGGTGGCTGGGCTGGGCCCTCACGGGGATAGGAGGGCATGTTTTCCTGCAACCACCACTCTCCTGCCTTTTCCCAGGTCTTGGAGTGGGGGAGGTCCCTGCCCCTCCTGGCTCCGCCCTCCAGGAGGAAGGGTAAGGCAAGCCTCCAGATCAAGCTCTGAGATGGCATATCTCAGTCCAAAAGCCCTTAAAGACACACATTTTGGGCCTAAGTTGCTAATAAACACTTCAAATATCCCACACGATTTCCACTTCTGTCACTGTTTCCAGGCCTGCCATCCTACCAACTAAAGATAATTATAAACTTCAACTCACTTATCATCTTTCTCGTAAATATTTAGTCCAAGGGCATCGACTCCAAGCCAAAGGTCTGTTCCTTTCTTATTTTTTATCTCGAAGTAGTTGATTCCGTACATTTCCAGGTCCTGGGCTATCTTCAGATACTCCAGCATGGCACTGTCTCTAGTTGGGGAGGGCAAAACAGGCATGATCACCAGTAGCACTCTACACCCAAACAGAAAACCTCTACCAAGGTTTTAAAATTAGGGCAAAAGGCATTGGAGGGACTGACAGCCACCACGTACTTTGAACCACTGGCTGCCGTGCCTATGCCGTGTGCGGCAGGTAGAAAGAGCCCAGGCAGCAGGAAGTCAGCTGAGCAGCAGGCACAAGAACAGCCTGGAAGTAGCACCTGGGAGGATCTCGGTGCTGTTCTGGACCCTGACCACTGATGCACCCCTCATGTTCTGGAATAACTGATTAACTCACACTGGCTTCCCAGGGGACAGAAGGTTGTTCCCTTAGACTGTACTGCTAGGCTCTATCTTTCTTTTTCTCTTTGCTGCACGGGTCTTCTAGAACCCCAGTGCCCTTCCTTACTAGTAACAATCACTGTAGATCTTGAGTTGTTTTCCCTTCATGAAGGATGCCTGGGCCAGGCCGGAGACTCTGAAGCACAAAGTCTCTTGAGGTCCAAATGCAAACAAATTGCAGAGGCTGGGACAATGCACAGACTGTCACTAAGGCCTGGGGCGAGGGCTCTAGGACTAGAACACCCAGACTCTCCGGAGGTCTGGCATTTTCTACACTTAACAGTCTCAGCAGTCACATGTACCTCCTCACATCCCTCCTCATGTCTTGATATTAATAATTCTGACTTAGGACCCTTTTTTTCATTTACATGTGCTTCTGAAAACAATGAGCAAGCCAGTACCTCTTTGACAGGGAGAAGAAAAACAATGTTCTGACTACAGGTGAACAATGCTTCCCCTTCTGCTAACATAAAGAGTTTTAGACACAGGACTTTCTCTAAAGGAAGAAGGAAAGTTTTTAGGACCTGAAGGTTTAAGCTATAAGAACACCTGACTTTAAAAAAAAAAAAAAAACACCCCTTCCCCTAAGAGAAAAAAAATTCAGCTCAACGCCCTCCTGAAAGCACTACCTGTAGTCACAGGAAAAGAAGACAAACTGGAATGACCCAGATTCAAGCAGAAGGCCCAGCACTCACTTGAGCATCCCGCGGTGTTCTGCGTGCCACACCTGGATCCGGTCCTCCCACTGGTCCCTGGTAAGTTTGTGCTGGTCCATGACTCTGCAGTGCAAAAGGAAGACACAGCGCTGACATCCTCAGTGCTGTGAGGGGTGAGTGATGGGCCCACTTTCCACCCACATTCCTTTCAAATAAATCAATCAAGAGCTTTTGTTTCTACTTCCTGATGTGTACCATTTCTATTTATGATTAACCTGGAAGATTGTTAGCATTTCGAACAAGACAAACCTATTCCTGCTGGAAAAATTAAAAAAGGTATTTTAAATGAGCTCTTCTTTCAAAAATGGTAGTTCACCATTAGTGAATAAAACAGATTTAACAGAGGCCAAATCATCACACAGGAAAAGCCAAGCAGTCAGATCACAAGAAGTGTGACTATGTTGTGGCATCCCCACGTGACATGGTCACTGTCAGTTTCCACAGGGAAACTTCCCCTATGTTTCAGGTGCTCGTCAGTGCCTTAATGAAAAGCTGTGCTGGGTCAGCACATTCTAAGACCAGAGCACTCGGGAAATGACCAGAGCCCCAGCCTAAAGGAGCACTCACTGTCCAAAGTCCCTGTGTTTTAACTACGCTTCTAAAGCAACTACCTCCACCCGCCTCCATGACTGCTCCTGCCCAGGTCACCTGGTGCTCACCTTTGAGGGATCAGCCGCTCAGAGCTGAGGTACCCAGCCTTGTGCATTTCTTTGTTATAGTCCCCAAACTTGGCCTGCACAGCATAGGACCCAAGGAGCACTGCAGTCTCAGGGGGGCAGTAAATCTCGTCACTAAGGATTCCTTCCTTCACTTGCAGGAAGAACAGTTTCTGGGTAATATCCTGGATGAGTTCCTCAGACACGTCTTCAGGGTAGAACTTGGCCCGGAACTTGAACTGGAGGGGATTCTCCTTCCTAAGCTCCTGGGCAGACACCTGGATTACAGAAGCCAAACTCTCATTACAAAGTGGGAAGACAAAGGCCTATCTTGCCACACACATTCTAATCAAGGACTTAAAAGGGGCCTTCGGGCCAGTTTTCAGAAGATATTTATTCTGGCTGTCACCTTTTTAGAATATAGGACAAAAAAGGGTCAGTGAAAAGTACTATCACACTCTTGCACTCAGCTGGAAAGCTAAGCTACTGTCCCGACACAGCCGCAGCCCTTGTGGGACAATGCTATCAATCCCAGATAACTCCAATTTGGAAGTGACCCCTCAGTGACCTGTAATCCTGGGATCAGGCCCCACGTCAATCTGGCCCTGGACCTCAGAACTTGTCCTGAACTCCACTCTTTCCCATCCAGTCACCCTTCTGACTTGTTACGGTGACTTGGAAGGAAAACCGGGGTTTGAAAAAAAGGATGATTTTCAAAAAATTTGAAGAAAATATGTTTAACTTGCAACTTTTCTTTATAACTGCTCATGGAATCTTCCAATCTTTAGAGTTGGAAGATAATCACAGGCTCAAACAAAGCACTAAAAGGTTCTTACAAACAGTGGATGATTCATGGTTTATGAGATTAACAAGCTCATTAAAAAGAACTCAGGCCAACTAAAAGTAAGCAATTAACCATCATATGCTCCATGGAGTGAGCAGTAAACAGAAATGCCAGGATCTAACTGCCAACCACTATGTCCCCATTTCCTGGAAACCTGCAATCTTTTTGTCTGTAAAAACTTTTACATGGCAGGGTTTGGTGGCTCAGCCTGTAATCCTACCACTTTGGGAGGCTGAGGTGAGGGGATTGCCTGAGCCCATGAGTTCGAGACAAGCCTGGGCAACTTGGGGAGACTTCGTCTCTACCATAAATCAAAAAAATTAGCCTGGCGTGGAAGCGCGCGCCTGTAGTTTCTGTTACTTGGAAGGCTGAGGCGGAAGGATCGCTGGAGCTCAGCAGGTCGATGCTGGAGCGGCCGTGAGTATGCCACTGCACTCCAGCCTGGGCGACTGAGTGAGACTCCAACTCAAAAAACAAAACAAAACAAAACAACTTTTACACAAATAAAAAGGAACAACAACAACAGAAAAATAGAATAAGGTGCTCCAGCTTCCATGTCAATGGAGCAGAACAATTAGTAGCCTATAAATAGTTAACCCTGACTTACCTTCTTATCAAGTTTCAGCCAGGTAGGAAATCCTTTATTATCCACATACTGGAGGCCAAAGTACCACACTTCCCGGAGGCCGATAGTCTTAACCACCTGTGTGAGAGAAAAGGGGGCCCAAACTGTCACAGGAAATGTACTCACATGGGCAGCAGCTATTGTGGTAGCTGTCCAGCGTGTGGCCCAGCACTGCCCTTTCTCTACTGTCTTAACTCACTGTCTTAAGTCACCTGTTACTAACAGTGTTACACCAAAGCCATGACAACTTATTTTTAACATAAATTTGAGCAGATTCAGGGTTATTCTAAAATCTCACTCTTACTCCTTTGTATTCTAAGATGGTCTCCTGAAGTGAAACCCAGCAGGGTACATTATGGCCAGCACACAGAGAACAGTGGAAGCCCACGGCCCACCAGTGACGGCATGTCACAGGTACATTGCTGCCCATCTGGTGTGTCCACGTGGAATGTAGTTGAAAGTAACCAACTCAACTCTGGGTTTCCTCCGGCTGCTTGCTTCTGCCTCTCCGCCAGCTGGCTCAGGGGTCTGACTTACAAGGAACAGGGAAAAAGCTGTCCTAGGAAAGGCAGGAAACGGGTGGTGGCAGGTGTTGGGGGGTGGCGGCAAGGTGTGCAGCCTTATGCATTGCATCTTTAGTCTCCAGAAACGTGAAATTCTGTCATAGCAAGGGTAGAAAAGGGTAGAATTCCAATCCTAGGTCATAGCCAGGATTTCACATTTTAAAAAGCCTCTGAGGTACATTCCTGAGTCCCAAGCTACTTATTCTCACAAGTGTCTTGGGAACTTGTGAAAAAGCAGGAACAGAACTTGCTGTGGCCATCCTGCAGAATATCATCAAAACTTAGCCCAGAGCTTTGATGTGAAATTTAAAATTCCATGATTTTATAATGTTAAACCTGGAAAAAAAATGCTACCATTCTTCAAATATATGGCTTCTATTATATTTAAAGGGAAAGAAGACTGAACACTCTAGAAAAGACAGGGATATGGGACATTTGCTTAAAGCAAAACCTGACATTCCAAACCAACTCTTCACTTGGGCCTGTTTCCTCATTTGCTGGGGCCAGATGCTTCCCAAAGTTCCAGGAGTCTCTGCTCATTAAATGCCAAGGACTGTCCTTCCCCTCCCTTCACCCACCCAAAGAGGGAAGACCACAAACAAGACTCTTTACCATGGAATGATATCAAGGGAACTTGGACTTTTTACACAGTGCTTTACACCCAAGTCTTTTGTGACACCCCATGTCTTTGTTGCTATGGTGGTCAAGTATAGAGAAAACTAAATTCAAATACCAGGTCTCCATATCTAATCCTGCAATTTCTGGTTCCTCACAAACCTCCATCTTGTCATATGATCTAAAATCTGCTTTACCTTCTTCTCTGGGTTGTTTCAAAGAAAGCACCACACACCACACACCCTAGCAACTGCTTGCTCTCCAATCTAGTCTTTCCACTTCGTCCACCCAACCGCAACTTCAGCCTGGCTCTGAACCAGCTGGAAATAAGTTCCTGTCCACTTAACTTCCATCCTCCATCACGATCAAACTCACTGATCTTCAGGGCCACAGTTCAGAGCCTTTCTCTGCACCTGCTATGATGTGGTCAATCCTCTTCAACAGGGAAGGTCACAGACCCCGCAACCACACCATGCAGTCAGGCCACAACCCCCAAACTCTCAGAACCATCCTGGCTGCCCTCAGCTGCTGATGCCTTCATTGTAGGAACTGGCCCACTCCTAGCATAACTGTGCTCAGTGTCAGTTGCGGAATCCTGCTCTTCTCACTATGGCTTCCCAAAATGACACGTTCGAATGAAACAGCGTTCCTTTCTTCTGTCCATTCTAAAAACCAACTACACGTGTTCCCTACAAGGAAAAGTCCAACATTCATAGAAAAATGCCCCTCACCATTGCCTTTATTGGCCTTGGTTTAACCTAACACTGGACCATGGAAGAAGGCCTCAACAAGTGTGGGGGCTATTTCTTCATCTCTACCTCAGTGGTATTTTACATGGCAGATTTTTAGAAAAGGCAGGCCTATGTCCACTCAGCCCCAGGTAACAGCTGAAAAAGCCTCCGTGATGATGGAAGCAAGAGGCACAGAGCAGCTCCTTCCCCGACCCTGGGAGCTGCAGGCATGGGTGAGCCCCACCAGGCTCTATCAGTATGCCTGTATGCAGTCCAGCCTGGCTCTGCCTCCCAGGGGGCAGGTGGCCCTGTGATGCCCTCATCACACCAAAGCCCTGGACTTGGGTCCTGGCAGGCAGAGCAGCGGCACTCCAGGGCTCCCCACAGCGGGAGGGCTGCGATGATCAAGCTTTGCCACTTGTTCTAGAGTTTCCATCCCCACCTTAGATTTCTTTTTGCTTGAGAAGGTCCCATCACACATTTACAGGTCTAGTTCTGGTGCCCAGAAGGGTGACCAAGGGATCTGCTGGCTGGAGGCAGAAGCCACACTGGAAGGCAGGGCTGCCCCAGCGTGCGACATAGGGCTCAGCTGGCTCCATGCAACTGACTTCAGGATTACCTTTCCGGTGAAATCTTTAGGTGTTTACCCTATGCCCAGCCTCACCCAGAGCAGTAAATATCTTTATCCTTACTGGGTGAGGCAGGCCCAGAGAATGACCTCAAAGCAATAGTGGAGGCCGTCACGATGAGCAACCACACGTGCTGCACCCACCCGAAGGCACTGGCCTGGCACTCCCTGGCACCCACGCACTTTGCTGCAGAGCTGGCCCAGTGCTGCTGGGTGCTCTCTCTCAGGGCAAGACAGAGATATAATCAAGCATGGGTAGAGTCACCTGTAGTCTTTAAGTGTGCCAAAATTCTACCTCCCAGGTTTCCCAATCACCACCCACTCAAATTTCCAGGTTTGGTGCTAGAACACAGAATATCACTTCTACCAGGAGGCCTCTAAGGAAAAGAGGATAGGGTTCAAACAATTTGTAACTCGCAGCTCGCCCTGTTCTCCTACTGGTCCCAGAGCAGAATCTACTAAGCTTGGGAAAGCAGATCCTGCTACTCTCTCTAAAGCCTGGAACTATTCCATGGCAAAGTGACCATAGCCTTTGTGTGGTTCACTGCCTTATTAAAGCTCTGCTATTCACATTCTGTCTCATAAGGACATACACAGCAACAAGGAGGAATTTGTCAATCTCAAGGAAGCATCTCTGCTAACATCTGAGTGAGCTCACCAAGATAAGGGGTGAAGTGGCCGGGCCTTCCAGTGACCCGAGTTACTGGCTAGAATAGCACCACAAGGGCATCTCTGGTCCACTGAGTTCACAAAGTCTGGCAGGGGAACAAGAGCAAGAGGGGAGGGGAAGACGACTGCATCCTCTAAGACAAACTGCAAGGTGATATCTGGTGGCTCTACCCATTTCCATTTGAAGAGGTCATTTAAAACATGTTGGAAAAACCTCTTAACAAAAATGAGCACTCTTCAGTGAGAGTGGCCTATTAGAACTACACATCTAGTGTTTTGTTTAGAGACAACAGAAAACATTGTTGAATATCAAAAAAGAAACAAGAGAGAGATCACAGAGCTTGTGACAGTTTGGAATAGTACAAGGTATCTGATGGATACCTCCCTGGTGCTTTGCAATGCCCAGGGCACTACTGTACAGGTCAGCAGAGCTAGTCTGGTTTTACTACAGGAGAGGCCTGCGAATACAGCAAGGACAGCAAGCTACAGCCTGTGGGTCAAATCTTGTTTTCTGGCAGTTTGTGCAGCCCACAGGCAAAGAATGGGCTTACTTTTAATGGCAGTGGTGAAGAGGGAACCATAAAAATGTCAGTGTCCACCTTTAGTTCTACTGGAACACAGACAGCTGCACTCATTCATTTATGTGTTAATGGCTGTTGCCAATACCACAATGGCAGAGCGGAGTAGCTATGACAGAGACTGTGTGGTCTGCAAGCCTAAGATATTTACTATCAAGCCCTTTGTAGAAAAAGTTTTCTGGCTTGTGACATAAAGCTGTATAAACAATGCCCAAGAATGGTTTTTAGTCACTCCTTGGCTGGGAAAATCTGAGCTGTTAAGACTATGATCCTTCTCATCTATTACCTAAGGTGAGCAACCAAGGTAATACACTTAAAACAGTAAGTTAAAAGCTGTGAAACATTTTTTTTTTGCAATTTTTTTGGGGAGGGGTTAGTTCTCACATTTCAATACCAACCTGGTCAAAAAGCTGTTTTCCTGTTGTATTTGGCTGAATTGCAAACTCCAGTTCTGCATCCATGGTGGTAACTCGAACATTGATCTGAAAAACAGAACAAAATAAATTATGCTTAACTGTATATTCTTCTCTCGACAATCTTCTGAGCCTTCCACATAAACTCAGAGCTATTGGCAGTGTGGCAACAGTCAGCTTCTCACACAGTGTGTACACACACACACACACACACACACACACACACACACACACACACACACACACACACACACACACCCCCAGTGGTGGGACGGCTGGTAAAGTTTCATCAAGTGCACAGTCTGGATTCAAATGCAGCCTCTTTGTTTTAATAAAGCACATTCACACTTAGGTCTAAGCGGTTTTTCTACAGAAATATTTTGGTAACTGTTAACATATTTTTCCACATGCTAACTCACTTGACCCTTAAAACAGACAAGGGAGGCAGCAGCAGTTTAACCCTTAAAACAGACAAGGAAGGCAGCAGCAGGGCTCCTGAGACACCAGGGGAGTGGTTTATACCAAGATGGTCAGGAAAGGAAAGGTTTGTACAGGGTTACAGCAACATTAGAGACCATCTAAACAGTGAGAAAAATGGTGAGATGACCAAAGACACTTTATGCAGCACTTTAAAATGGCAATTATGAAGATAGTAGAAACTGGGAAAATTGCTTCTAAAATTAAAAATATGACAAGCAACGCTCTATCAATGCAAATATGTGAGCTATATCTAGCCAAGAGATGAAAGTATGAAAATGGAAGTAGTATTAGAACGGTAAGACCACAGGGAATTAAGGTAGTGATGATGATGGGAGGGCCTTAAAATGTTTCCAATGTTGCCATAGAGTTGCTTGTTTAAAAAAAAAAAAACAAAAAAAACCAAAAAAAACCAAAAACTTATTTCAAGACAGTTTTTGAATTTATCATTGAGAAAATCCAGATTTACTAAGCATACAAAAAATACTCAAATCTGATTACCTTATATCACTATCCCAAAGGAAAAAAATCAGAGCCACATTGCAACAGTGATGCTTAAAATGAAGAAATTCTTGCTTCTTACCATTTTTTTGCGGGAAATATGTACAAGCCAGAGAGCATTCCAGGTGCTTCCTAACACAGGCATGTGCCAAGGAGGATGACACGTACACAGATGAACTGTGACAGGATTTAGCCAACAGAAGCTGGAGCACTCAGCCATATGTTACTATATACATTAAGCACTCACCAAATGTTGCTTCCTACTTCAGAAACAGACTGAGTCTTTAGGAAACAATTTTTCTCCCTAACACTCAAGACTGATTAATGAGAGATCTTCTGATAAACATCCAGTATGCCTTAAAGTCTCTTTGACTGATAATGCTACTAGAGAAAAGGCATCATTTTCCAGATTTTTTTTTTTTAGTCATAGTCTCATTCTGTTGCCCGGCCTGGAGTGCAGTGCACGCTCACGGCCACCACAGCCTGGACCTGCTGGGTTCGGGCATCCTTCCACCTCAGTCTTCCAAGTACCTGGAATTACAGGCACCACGCTCAGAAAATTTTAAAAAATTTATTGTAGAAACGAGGTCTTACCATGTTGCCCAGCCTGGTCTCAAACCCTGAACTCAGGCAATCCTCTCGCTGCCACCACCCAAAATGCCGGCATTACAGGCATGAGCTAATTTTCCAGTTTTTTTTTTTTTATTAACTCTTCCCCCAATCCCAAGTCCACAAGTTAAAGAACTGAAGTTTACTGAGAAGCAAGAAGAGATACGTTTTAAAGTCTTTAATCATATTAAAATATAAAAACCTAAGTTTCTTTCATTTCTTGACAGCAATAATTTTTTTTTTTTTAAATCACAAAATGGCTGTTGTGAAGCACAAAATAAAACAAGCCTCTCTCAACTATGGTTCCAAGGGCATGTATTAGAAATGGGAAAACCAGCCCCAAAGTCAAGCACCCCAATAACAGACCCAGCTCCAACTTACATAAAGCAGAAATGACATATCACTCAAAACCAAAGAGGAGGGGATGAAGGGGACAGGCGCTCACAAATGCAAGGTGCAGGGTATGTGTGCTATTTTCTCTCTGCTGTTGACCGATTCAGAAACTGAACCACTACCTGGTTAGGACAAATGGAGAAGATCAGGGTCCACACATAGATTTCAAACTCTAAATTCTCAATCTTGATCACTTCTACATGGGAACAGTTGAAAAATGACATCTCCTAAAACCAAGCTAATAATTAAAATTCAGGCTGGGCTCGGTGGCTCAGCCTGTAATCCCGCTCTTTGGGAGGCCAAGGTGAGTGAATTACCTGAGCAGCGGGTTCAAGACCCACCTGGGCAACTTGGCGAGACCTCATCTCTACAATAAATCAAAAAATCAGCCAGGCGTGGTAGTATGCGCCTGTAGTTCCAGTTACTTGGAAGGCTGAGGCGGAAGGATCGCCGAAGCCCAGCAGGTCGAGGCTGCAGTGACCGGGAGCATCCACTGCACTCCAGTCTGGGAAACTGAATGAGACTCCAACTCAAAAAAAAAAAACCAAACAATAATAATAATAATTAACATTAAAAAGGTAGTATTAACCATTTTGCAAGCTGATTAATGGGAATTTAGAATTAACTATTTTAAGGTTCTGAATCTGTTTCATATGACTCAAAGCTCACACAACTCTTCAAAAAAGCAAGTAACCAGTAAAAAAAAAATACTTTTCCTGAGGTTGGCAGTAACATCTCAGTAATGTGTAGAAAGTAAAGGTCTGTGTAAATCGACAAATCTGTCTCCCATCAAAAAACTTCATCTGAGTGCCAACATCTCCAAAACAAGTCCTTTTCCTAAGTTTTAATTGGCGTGCTCTTTTTCACAAAATTTTTAATCTATACTCCAATACCCATGGGAAATCATGATGTGCAGCAGAGGCCCTCAACCAGTCTGTGGCCTGTTAGGAACAGGGTCCCACAGCAGGAGGTGAGCAAGAGGCAAGGGAAGCTTCATCAGTATTTACAGCTGCTCCCCATTGCTCACATTACCTCCTGAGCTCAGCCTCCTGAGCTCAGCAGTGGCATTACATTCTCATAGGAGCGTGGACCCTACTGTGAACTGCACATGCAAGGGATCTAGGTTGCACTCTTCTTACGAGAATCTAACGCCTAATGATCAGAGGTCGAGATGAGGCAGTGATGCTAGCACTGGGGACAGCTGCAAATACAGATTAACATTAGCAGTGAAGTTTGGCTGCACAGAAACCATAATAAATCAATTGCTTGCAGACTCAATATCAAAACCCTATCAGTGAGTGGCAAGTGAGTTGATGAACTTCAATTGTACAGCTGCATCTGGTGGCAGTCTTTAGTCAGAATCCAACACTTATTTTAGTCCACACATGGCTGCTCATTATTTTATTTACCACTTCTGTTTTTCTAAAAATGGTGAGTTATATAATTATCTCATTATATATTACAATGTAATAATAATAGAAATGGTGTGCACAATAAATGTTATGTACTTGGATCATCACCAAACTATCCACCCCATGGGAAAATTGTCTTCCATAAAACCAGCCTCTGATGCCAAAAAGGTTGGGGACTCCTGAGGCATAGTACATAACCTCAAACAAAGATGGCAAGTCTAAAGATCAAGGAGTTGTTCTTAATAAATACAATTGGGACCAGAAATAGGAGTTCACTAGCCCTTTCAAAAGGAGCAATTCTCAGTTCTGATTTCCTAACTTTAAGAAACTCTCCTAAAGTTAAAACAATCAAGTTGGTCTTAACATGTACATATTCCTATATAGTGCACGCTCTACAATTTGTGTATCTTTAGACAGAGGTTGAGATGGGAGTATGCATGATCTAAATAACAGGTGAAAGAACACCATGTTAAGGATCAATGGCCGAGCTGCTTTGAGTTAACAGATGTGTCTGTTACTTGATTAGTCATTACCCTACTAATATTTCCCACTGGGGAAAGACTATCCCAAGCATTGGAGGATGTTTAACATCCCCCAGTCCATTACTAAACACAGGTGTCCCCACTCTGGAACATCTAAAACCAAGTCCCTGCCCCCCACTTCCAAAGGCTGTATGTGGAGCTCTCCCCCAGATTAAAGACCAGAGCATGGCAACCTCCTTATTCTACTGCATGTTAAACAGTTCCATGTTTCTAGACTATTAAGATAATTTTCCATTTTATAGGTACAATGAAATAATGTGCTGTAAAGCAGCATACACTTTCACCAAAGTTTAAAATAAGATGTTTTCTCAGTTGACAGGACCATTTATATACATATTTTGGTCTATTTCTCCAGGGGGTTAAAAAAAAAAATCAATCTTTTAACAATTGAGGAAACAAAGTCCCAACTCTCCTTTTTATTATTTTTCTGGTGTTAGGTTTCCACGGAAAGCAATTGTTTTAAGTGAACCACATACTTGGATGCCAGTTGGTTCTTGCATTGCCGATAAATACTGCCACAGAAACAAAGTGAGACTGTATGGTTCTGATATATATGAGAATGGTCCCACAAAAACTAAAGTCCATGGGTTTAAATATATCACCACAGAAATCCAAACTATGTGCAAAGACTAGTGAAAAGAGTGCACGGTTTGCAATTTTTATTGTCTTGGTAATTCTCCCTAGATCACACACCATTATCGGAAACAACATTCACTGAAGGCAGCACAATCACATGTGATGTATTAGTTATGTGTAGCTAGTATGCAGTTGGTCATTTAAAATCTGCCAAAAAGGGGCAGTATTAATCTCAGGCTTGCCAAAATACTACAAACCTTTTTAACATTCTGCTTTATTTGGGGGAGGTGTTAGTGGTGGCAATTAGTGTTTAATTTTGTTCATGTACCTCCCCTACACACAAAAAAACCCATGTGGTTGATGGTGTCAATGATAACTGAGTAATTCATGTCTTCTTTCCAAATGCTACACCACCAGAAGCTAAGACACAGTCATATTGAGGCCTAAAATGTTAAAACATTTAAGGAACTAAATAATCATAATTTACTATTTATCATGGAAATTTATAAATTTAGACATGATTAAGTGGCACTCTACAGAGGGAAAATAATGGAGTCTTTCTGGCTATTCGCGGTGATTCAAGTGTGTAATCCCAGTACTTTCGGAGGCCAAGGTAAGACAATTGCCTGATCTCAGGGGTTCGAGACTAGCTTGGGCAACTTGATGAGACCTTGTTTCTACAATATATCAAAAAATTAGCCAGCCGTGGTAGTGTGTGCCTGTAGTTCCGGCTACTTGGAAGGCTTAGGCAGAAGGATTGCCAGAGCCCAGCAGGTTGACGCTGAAGGTTGGCCATGAGCGTACCACTGCACTCTAGCCTGGGTGACAGAGTGAGACACTGACTCAAAAATAAATAAAAATAATGGAGTCTTTCAAAACTATGTACGACTTGTCAACATTTTTAGAATAAAAGAAGCTGCCTTACTAATTATGTGTTGCCCAACAACTAAATTTGTCATTTGTTTTTTTCTAGTTCGAGCAGAGTCTGGATTTTTTTCATTTATTTTCTTTTTTGCCAGCAGACAGACTGGGGTCTGTAAGCAAGTAGACTGAGAGAGGTTTACAAAACCCACAAAGGACTCAACAGAATTAGACCACAAAATCTGCATCGTTCATTGTAGCACTGTTGGTAATAAAATAACATGTTTGTGCATTTTTATAAGATAATCCTTCTCGTATTTCAGTTGGAAAGATGAGCAAGGTCTGCTTCCTTCATTTCACTTCTCCTTGTTTTTGAAAGGCAGTTTTGCCAAGAATGTCTGACTATTAAGAAGATATTGCCACAATCTCTGGATGGTTTTCCAGTGTTGTGTTATTACTGAGCTTCATCTTTCCAAAATGAGCAAACACTGTTCAGTCCTTTTAACGATTTTGTAATAAATGTGTGCATTAAAAAAATTTTTGGACATCACATAAATAAAGGTATGTACAAATGTGAATATTATATATATGACCTCTATTTTGGAAAATGTTTGCCCTGCTGTATCTCATTTTTAGGAAGTGTGCATGGATGCAATATATGAAAATGGGACATTCTGGAACTGCTGGTCAGGGGACTTTGTTGCCCTGTGCACTAAAGGGCCAGATTTTCAGCAGCCAAGGAAATCCCTACCCAAGTGAATGTGATGGGACTTAAGTAAACTGAGACAATTCATTCTGGGTGTTTGAACAGCAGCATTGCGTAAGAAGAGAAAAAAAGATCTTGCATTTTCTGACCACATAAAGGCTTCCTCTCTTTGTAATAAAGTAGAAACAACCTCCTCAAAAAACAAACAAACAAACAAAACTTACCTTGTATTCAAGTCAAGAAAATTTGGTATTGAAGATGCCTGAACTCAAAGAAAATGCATATTTTTCATACTGACCATATGTAGCAGAAAAATCTTTTCTCTTTTTGCCCCATAAAGTAGCCTTGCTTAGCAGGTGACTTATATTTTCATGTCAGTAGGAAACACAAGTTTCTGATGTTACTAAAATATCAGTAAATGCTATTAGTCTATGTTTTTAAAGAGAAATTCCTAAAACCAAAAATAGGAACGAACTTAAGTATACTTATTAAAAAAGAATTAACAAAACTGGTCAGTAAAACTTAAATTTAAGCAAAACTATGCATGTTTCAGTTATTTATTTGTACTAGGCCACTTATCATCACAATTTAACACATAAACCTCTCTTTGCTTCCGTTAATGAAAACTTAATTGTAATACTGTCTCTATCCTTCCTTTGCTTAATCATCTACTCTTTTAGAAAATTCTATTTGCTGGCCAGGCGCAGTGGCTCATGCCTGTAATCCCAGCACTTTGGGAGGCCGAGGCAGGAGGATTGCTTAAGCCCAGGAGTCCAAGATCAGCCTGGGGAACATAGTGAGACCCTGTCTTTATTTAAAATAATAATTTTTTTTTTTTTGAGTCAGAGTCTCACTCTGTTGCCCAGGCTGGAGTGCAGTGGCATTCTCATAGCCACTGCAGCCTCAACCTGCTGAGCTCAGGCGATTCTTCTACCTCAGCCTTCCAAGTAGCTGGAGCCACAGGCATGTGCCACCACACCCAGCTAATTTTTTGATTTACTGTACAGATAAGGTCTTGCCATGTTGCTCAGGCTGGTCTTGAACCCCTAAGCTCAGGCAATCCTCTCGCTTCCGCCTCTGCCTCCCAAAGTGCTGGGATTACAGGCTTGAGCCACTGTGTCTGATATAAAAAATTTTTTAAAAATTATATTTGTTGTTTTATTGTGAGTTAGCTCAGCTCCAACTTACTATAATACACGATAATGAACCATAAAAGCTTATTCCTCTAAAGTTCCACAGCCACAGACTACAGGCTCAACCCCTGCTAGTAGGCACCTATCAAGCCTGTGGGGTTCATTCAATCCACAACACCAACTACAAGGTGTGCTGGGCACCATGGAAGGCACTGAAAGTAGAGGAGAGTTAGCCCTATTCTGCCCTTGAGTGACTTACAAATGACCAAAGATGGGTGCCTCAAATAGCTATTACAATACAGAGCTTCCCAAAAAGGACTTGCATTAGAATTCCCAAAGCAGCTTTTTAAACAAGCCCAGGAACTGTATTTTTAAAAGTTACTCAGAGCCGGGTTCGGTGGCTCAGCCTGTAATCCCGCACTTTTGGGAGGCTGAGGTGAGTGATTGCCTGAGCCCGCGGGTTTGAGACCCGCCTGGGCAGAGAGACCTCATCTCTACAATAAATCAAAAAATCAGCTGGGCATGGTAGCGCATGCCTGTAATTCTGGTTACTTGGAAGGCTGAGGCGGAAGGATCGCCGGAGCCCAGCAGGTCGAGGCTGTGGTGGCTGGGAGCGGCCACTGCACTCCAGTCTGGGTGACAGAGTGAGACTCCAACTCAAAAAAAACAAAAACAAATAAAAGTTACTCAGTAGACCGTTTTCATAGAGAAACGACCAGACACCTGTGTTCCCTTTTCCAGAGGGAACCACCTCTCCAGTCAGAAACACAATGGCACAGGTGTTATCACTCCCATGCAACTGACATTCAAAGTGTTAAACCCCACTTGGTTTTGTTTTTAATGAACTCAATAACCACTTACCCTATTAAAACAAACCCAATGTCCCCAATGTCCCCTTTGCGCCTTCTCTCCAGCAGCTGAGCCTGGCACATAGCCCAGGGCAACAGGGGGACTAGCCCTGATCCTCCAGCCCCGCGTTGGTAATATGAATGGCTGGAGTCTCTTATCTCTGAAAATCTTCCAACTCCAACATTCTATAACTTGAAATGATCTTGTGTGGCTTCTGACACCAACCCGATTCAGTGGTTGTGTAATTCTCTGGGACAGCAGTCTTCAATCTTTTTGGCATCAGGGATTAGTTTCAGGGAAGACAATTTTTCAATGGATGAGGGTGTAGGGATGGTTTTGGGATGATTCAAGTGCATTACATTTAATGTTCATTTTATTTCTATTATTATTACATTATAATATATAACGAAATAATTATACAACTCACCATAATGCAGAATCACTGGGAGCCCTAACCTTGCTTTCCTGCAACTAGACGGTCCCACCTGGGGGTGATGGGAGACAGTGACACCCGAAGTGTGTTGCTTATGTTCAGTCTACTCTGTAATCTCATTTTGGTTGCTGTCAATGCAGAAAATCCTGCTTCACAAAGATAGGATGTTGGAAATGGAAGCAGGCTTTGCAGCTGATCCGACAGGAGGCAGAGTTCAGGCTATATAAGAGCAGTGGGGAGCGGCTGTGACTACAGATGAAGTTTCCCTCTCCTGATGCTTACCTCCTGCTGTGCAGCCTGGTTCCTAAAAGGCCACAGACCAGTGGCCTGGGGACCCCTGCTCTGGGAAATTGACTTTGAAAGGGAAAGGGACAAAAAAAGGGGATGTATTGGAGGAGGCAAGGTTTTAAGAGTTGCTAAAGTTGCAGTTTTCTGTTTCTTTTTTCTTTCTTTAGCTAAAAGGCTGTTTCATGTCTCTACCATGTTAGTGCAGGCAGTGAAGTCCCAGGATGGCGCCACAGTTTTGGTTTCTTAGTTTGCTCTGCCCACAGAAGTTTTTTTTTTTTCTTCCCCATGAAGCATCCCAAAGAACCAGCATCTTCCAGAATATGCTTTAGAAAACATGATTTCTGAGTCTTTAATTTTATTAAAATGGCATCTAAAATGCCATCTAAAAGTCTGAGGAACGAACAAAAGATACTGAGTTGACAAATACTGTATTTTACTTCTAACCCATGAATAATTGCTCAATGTTTGGCTATCAAGTTACCTCCCAGTTCTTTCCCTCAGTCTAGCTAAGCAATTTTTCTTTTGGAAAGTGCCTATTTCCTCCAAATACTTTAAACTTGTTTTAAGATTACCCCTAGAATCCCTTTTTACAGAATAAATTCAAACTGCTATAAAAGCCCAAGATAGGAGGGAAAAGCCCAAGATCAATTGCTCCAAACACTACAGGTAAGCAATCCTTCTAGTCTTGCACAAAAGAATCAGAATTAAATTTAGTAGCCAGGACACTGCAGAAAAAAAGTATGCAGTGATTTTATGTACTCAAGAATCAGGAAAACCATTTGAAATAGAAAGGGAAATTCAAACAGGAGCATGTGACTGTTTGAATTTCAGGCAGTGGATTCAGTGATAACAGATTAATCCCTATATTATCACACCTGCATTTACTCAAAAATCAGTCTGAGCAGAGCTTCCAACCCCCACCAAGATTACATTGAGAGCTGGACCTACCCTATCGTTTAAAACGTCAAAGCTGTTTTCCAACATTCCAGCCCTCTTCCGAAGGTGCCACTTCAGCAACTTTTACCAGCTTTCAAATATTTGGATTAGATCTTTCAAGCACTCTGAAATGCTCTGATAGGAAGTAGATATAGTAAACTTTCTCCCACAAAGAGTATGGCAGGGAAAAATCCTTACAACCAATGAAAAAAAAGGAATTATAAAAACTGTTCGGCTATTTTTGTCACTTAATTGAGTAATTATGGAGACTACTGTAATTTGACTTTCTTGTTGAGCTATTATTTACTTTTAAAATAACAGCTTTGTTGAAATATAATTTACCATAAATTCACCCATTCAGATTTAATAATTTGGTGGTTTTTAGCATGTTCAGAGTTATGCAAGCAACACTGCTGCCAAGTTTTAGGCAGTTATTCCTAAAAATCCTGTGCCCATCGGCAGTTATTCCCCAGTACTCCTAATCCCCCAGACCCTGGCAACCACTAATCTGCTTTCTGTTTCTATGGATTTTACCTATTCTGGACACTTCACATCACTGAATCTTATAAATGCCGTCTTCCGTGACTGGATTCCATTACTAAGCACAACGTGTTAAAGGTTTATCCACATTGCAGCATGTATAGTACATCATTCCCTTTTTTTTGGCCAATAATATTCCACTGTGTAGATATAGATATAGTACTTTTGTCTACCCATTCCACTGATGGACAGACATCTGGGTTGACTATTTTATTTACTGCTCTTTTTTTTTTTGAGTTGTAGTCTCCCTGTCACCCAGGCTGGAGTGCAGTGGCACACTCATGGCCACTGCAGCCTCGACCTGGCTGGACTCAGGGGATCCTTCCACCTCAGGTTTCCAAATAGCTGGAACTACAGGCGTGTACCACCACACCCGGTTAATGTTTTTATTGTAGAGACACAGTCTTGCCAAGTTGCCCAGAGGCTGGTCTCGAACCCCTGGACACAGGCAATCCTCTTGCCTCTGCCTCCAGCTCTCTCTGTTGCTTTAGTGATTGCAAAAGTAAACAGTGAAAAACACTGTTATTCAAACTAGACTATCAACCGGCTCGGCCTGTAATCCCAGCACTTTGGGATGCCAAGACAGTGGATTGCCTGAGATCGCGGTTTCAAGACCAGCCCAGGCAACTTGGCGAGATCTCATCTCTGCAATAAAGAAAAAATTAGCCAAGCATGGTAGCACGTGCCTGTGGTCCTGGCTACGTGGACGGCTGAAATCAAAGGATCACCGGAACCCAGCAGGTTGATGTTGGGGTGGCTGTGAGTGTGCCACTGCACTGGGCAAAGATGTGAGACTCCAACTCAACAACAACAAAAAGGGCAACCCCCTCAGGTCCCTCCCACTGTGTGATTTTCTGTCTTCTCAATAAATCCTGCTTTAAAAAAAAAACCAAAAACTAGACTATTTTTGGTCACTTTAAGAATTTAAAAATATTTAGGGGTAAACAAAGATAAAAAAAAGAAGTTAATTTTTAAAAACCAAATTTTTGAGTTTACTGTTTTGGGTTCAGCTGTAAATGAAAACACTGTTCTCAGAAGGTACCAGCTGCCAAGCAAACAGCAGCAAGATTCTGAACCCTCCACTCCCGCTCTCTCCTGAAGCTGGCAGTGAGGCCCTTGGCCTTCTGGAGGGCACCCCCTCCACTGAGAGCCCTGCCAGAGCAGAGGGGAGAGCGGAGCTGCTCTTCCCCAGGCTGTAAACTCACGTTTAACGTCAACGATGTTGAGAACTAGTCAACACTCAGTATCATTATCCCTCCAAAAAAACCCAACTTATTTACTGAACTCTTTCTTTATATTTTAGTCTTCCTTGGGTTAACATCCTCCCCCAACCCCCAGCCCTGTTCACTGCTGCTCAAGGAAACCTGACACCACCAGACGTGTTTTCTGAAGGCTGGTTTGAGGAGACCTGGCTCACACCCCCTCTCATCCTGAGACACAGGGCCAGCTGCACCGTCTGAGCTGCTAATTCACCAGCCCTCAACACTCCTTAAAGCCTGAGGGGCCCAAACTTGAACAGGCAAAAGAATCACCTGGAGAGCTTGATAAAACAGCTTCCTGGACCCCAGGCTAAGATTCTGACTCAGTAGGTTGCGAAGGTCATAAATTTACATGTTGACCAAACTCACAGATGATGCCAACACTACCAGCCAAGGCCACATTGCAACCAACAGGAAGGAGCCTGTCATTGTGACAATGCAAAATGTACTGACTTGGCATCCACCAGGTAAAAGTATCTTTGCCAAGTCTCCATTCACTAGCACTAGAGGACAGGCTTTCTTTAGTGAATCCTCAGTCACAACAGATGGACACATGTTTTAGCACTCTCTGTGGATCCTGATCCCTTCTCATCTAACCATCTCCATGAACCGACTGAGTAAATCACAGCATTAGCTATGACAGGCAGTGGTCACTTTCCACAAGTGCTGGCTAACAAATAACCAGCCTCCGTAAAACATTACCATTAACTTAGCAAACCTTAACCAGCTTAGTGCTGAAATGCAGGCATGACTCAGTCAAGACAGGCAAAGCCGGAAAGCCCTGAGGCAAGTGGATTGCATGTATGCGGGTTTTTTTTTTTAAGTTTTGTTGCTCTTCTTTCTCTACATTACCAATCCTTTTTAGGGTATCACAGTAATGACTAGTATTTAAAAGATAACTTTGTTTTCACCTATTATATAAAACAAATGTGTGTCTTTCCTACTTGTAAATGCTGCTTCCAGTAACAATTGTTTATGTCAACAACAAAATTATAGATCAGGCAGAGTGGCTCATGCCTGTAATCCCAACACTTTGGGAAGCCCAGGTGAGAGGATCACTTGAGCCCAGGAGTTTGAGACCAGCCTGGGCAACATAGTGAGACCTCTACTCTACAAAAACAAACAAACAAACAAGCAAAAAAAACGCTAGCTGGACTTGGCCCATGCCTATAGTCCCAGCTACTTGGGAGGCTGAAGCAGGACTGCCTGAGCCCAGGAGGTTGAAGCTGTGGTGAGCCATGATCATGTCACAGTACTGCAGCCAGGATGACAAAGACCCTGAGTCTATTTATATATATATGCGTGTGTGTGTGTGATCAATGTAGTTGCAATTGAAAATCCAATGACTATATTTTACATTAATATGATTTCCAATAAGCACTAAGTTAGAAGTGTCCAACTTTTACTCCAGAAAGGCAGTCTAGAAACCACCCTTGTTGTATATACCATTCTTTTAAAGACAGAGAGGGTTGGCCAGGCAAGGTGGCTCAGCCTGTAATACCAGCACTTTGGGAGGCTGAGGCGGGAGGATTACCTTAGCCTGAGGGTTCAAGACCAGCTTGGGCAACTTGGTGAGACCTCATCTCTACAATACAATACAAAAACTAGCCGGACATGATGGCGTGCGCTTGTAGTTCTGGCTACTTGGAAGGCTGAGGCAGAAGGACTGCCAGAGCCCAGCAGGTTGAGGCTGTGGTGGCCGAGAGGTGTGCCACTGCCCTCCAGCCTGGATGTCAGAGACTCCAACTCAAAAAAAAAAAAAAAAAAAAAAAAGAATTACAACAAAAATCATCAGGCAATTCAGTAAAATTTCTGTGTATCTTTGTGCCTGTAGCACAATAAGCCAACAAAGACAAATGGATAGACTAGATACAAGACTAACAGTCTAATAAAAGTTTTCACATGATTAGACAGTACTAGGATATGTACTCATCTTTTATCAACTAGTAGGAATAATAAAATCATCAAATGTTAGAGCTCACAAGAGTCCACTTGTCACAACCCTGATAACCACCAGACAGCCCTTCTAGACAGGGTCAAAGTGCTAGCCCATAGTTCTCAGTTATTCCTCTCACTTTCCTAGGAATCACGCTGGGTAGTCACACTATTTCAGGAATACAAAGTACTGGAAAACACTGAGAAAAGGAACAGGTGGCAGTTCTGAGCACAGGGCAGTGCTAACTGCTCTGAGACCTCCTGGTACCCAAGATCCTGGAGTTGCTGACACTCTGCCCCTAGTGACAGTGGTCATTTCCTAGCAGGAAGAATTTCCAGCAGGAGAATTCAAGTTTGGCTACATATAGACTGATGTTGAGTTAATGGAATGATGAAATGTCCTGTAGGTAGTATCTATCAAAAAACTAAATCAACCCACCTTAATGTAGTGCCTTCTGGATTAAAACAACCCTGTGTCCCCACTTCTTGACAGAAGTATGAAAAAGCATCATCAGTTAGTGCTTGCCCTGGTGCTAATAACTAGTGAGAAGCAAGGCTGTAACTTCAGAGTTCAACAGCAAAGGAACCAACTTAATTCTATGGAAAGCCAAGTGGCTGTAACTAGAGCTCCTCAGTGCAGTTTAAGCACAGCCCTTACTTGAGGAAATGTGAAAAAAGACTGAATACAGACACTGTTTCAAATTTCAACTGCCACCAAGTCTGGCAGAAAGAGAGATCAGCCAAATCCCTCGAATTTTTGGTTTTTTTGCTTTTTAAAAATGATGCATTCTGTTTATATTCATATCTAAATATTTACAAACACCTTATAACTTAGTTCTTCTGGAATACTTGTATACTTCTATACTTGAATATGACAGGTTTGCTTGTGTGTGTGCGCGCGCATACCAGGCTCTGCTGGGGCCACGTCTCCTGCCCTGCAATCCTGTCCACACCACAGGGAGGCACTGACATTTCAGTGAAGCCAAGATCACATTAAGAACTTTTGGGGTAACACTACATGTCCTTCACCTATTTTCAAAACTATTCTCCTTACTACCTTCACCACCATTAGGCTAAGCTTAAAATGTAAAAGCTAAATTCTGCTTGGTAAGAGGTATAAGGTTATTCTCATCTGATGACTTGTTTTTTGTTTTTGTTTTTTTGAGTCTAAGTCTCACTCTGTCAACCAGGCTTGAGTGCAGTGGCATGCTCACAGCCCCCCACAGCCTTGACCTACTGGGCTCAGGTGATCCTTCCACCTCAGCCTTCCAAGTACCTAGAACTATAGGCGCATGCCACCACGCCCAGCTAATTATTTGATGTACTGTAGAAAGAGGTCTCACCAAGTGGCCCAGGCTGGTCTCCAACTGCTGAGTTCAGGCAATCCTCTCGCCTCCACCTCCCAGAGGGCTAGGATTATAGGCATGAGCCACCACCGCACCTGGCCTGATGTCGTTTTTTAATGGTTAAGAACACTAAAACCTAGAAAAGTTTAAGCAACTTCCTCAACTTCTGGCAATCAATTACCAAAAATAATTATATTTGTATATCTTTAGTCTTTAATACCATTCCTTAAATTATACCTTTAAATGTAAGTTGATGGTTTTAAGTTTTTGAAAAGTTTGTATTTCCAAATTCCAGGGTAAAAATTATATAACATATATATAAAAGGAAAGCATACAGATCACTAGCAGTCATCTTATAATTTCAAGAACCTGTAATGAAATCTCAAATCCTTATAAACAGCTTCTTTTGCCTCTGAAAGGAAACCACTTCCTGCCCTCAGACCCACTTCCTGTCAGACCAAGGCTGCTTAATGAAACACTAAAGGCAGAAACCGGTCTCATTTGCACTCATAATCAGAGAAAATCATGACCTTAAAACTAGAAGCATACTTTCAGGGCATTCATATGAAAACCAGGTTGGGAACAGTCTGTGCTAAGCCCGCCTACTGTTCACTGCTTCTGGAAGCAGGAACAAACTGCCTTCCACAGGTCTGGCTAATGAAATGAGTGCATGTCCTACCCCAAGCCTGTGCTGCAGGGTAACACTGGTAGATGTTTTCTGACCTGTTAATGATGTGTGAAAATAATGCTCCTGATATTTCTTAGTTATTATTTTTAAGTCCCCTTCTTTGTGAGGGTCTGTATTTAAATGGAACCAACTTCTTTTACACTGGGAATGACATATATTGTATGTGTAAGCCTAATATGGGAACTAAACCAGAATTCTTTTCTTTCTTTCTTTTTGTTTTTTGAGTTTGAGTCTCACTCCGGCACCCAGGCTGGAGTGCAGTGGCACACTCACGGCCACCTCAGTGTCAATCTGCTGGACTCCAGGGATCCTTCGGCCTCTGTCTTCCAAGTAGCCGAAACTACAGGCACGTGCTACCATGCCCAGTTAATTTTTGATTTATTGTAAAGACAAGGTCTCACCAAGTTGCCCTGGCTGGTCTTGAACCCATGAGCTCAGGCAATCCACTTGCCTGGGCCTCCCAAAGTGCTGGGATTACAGGCTGAGCCACCAAGCCCAGCCTAAACCAGAATTCTTAGACACCACTTTACATAGGAAAGGGGAAAGAAATAAGCACAGGATATTACAACCTGCAAAAGAAACTATTCTAGGAACATAACTGACATTTCCCTCTATCTCCTCACTTCAAGGAAGGCAAAATAAATTCTCGTTCAAGGTTACTTTCTCTTTAATTTAATAAACATGTGATTTCAGTTTTACTAGGTGTGTCACACATACTTCAGCACCAATCTAGTTCACAGAAATGTGAAGTTACATACATAAACTTAAAATCCCATAAAAGGCCAGGCTTGATGGCTCAACCTGTAATCCCAGCACTTTGGAAGGCTGACGTGAGTGGATTGCCTGAACCTGCAGGTTCAAGACCAGCCCAGGCAACTTGGCGAGACCTTGTCTCTACAATAAATCAAAAATTAGCTGGGTATGGTAGTGCAAGCCTGTTTCAGCTACTTGGAAGGCTGAGACGGAAGGATTGCCAAGGTCCAGCAGGTCGACGCTGAGGTGGCCATGAGTGTGCAACTGCACTCCAGCCTGGGTGACAGAGACTCCAACTCAAAAAAAAAATCCCATAAAAAACTAAAGGAACAAGGCCAAGATGGTTTTAACTCTAGACTCACAAAACATAAAAACTAAAGGCTTATACACTCAACTTCACTACCCACCTGGAATGCACTAGTTTCTTTACAAATTTAGAAGTTTGTGCAGTTTTTCCTTTCCATTCTGGAAGGGAGGGGGGAGTGTCTAGGAGACAGTGAAAATGCCAAAACAACAAAATTCCTTGCTCAACTGTTGTTCCAGAGGTCATATACAACAAACCATACTTACATCTGTGCCATTTCTGAGATAAATTTTTTGTCCTTAGTTAAGATTACATGACCAGTAATGTCTTGTAGTGTTAAGAATATTTCCCCATAAGGAACTTAGACTAGACAAGATTTATAGGAACTCATTCAAGATTTTTGTCATCTTTCAAAAATAGAGAGTAAGACCCCCCAAGAGCTCTTTTTTTTTTTTAACAAAAAAATCCAACCTAAATCAGTAAGCTTATAAAATTTGCTTGAATAACCAAACCCCATCAAAATTGATTATACTTGTACAACTACCCTGTTTCTGAAACGATACTAAATTAAAAAAAAAATCTTCAGTTATTACTTTGCTACAATCAAGTATGTTCCCTCTGGAATGGGATTATAATTTGTACATAATACTTGACTGCTATAAGACAGGGCGTGCATTTCACAACCCTATCACTCACCACAATGCCAACCCAGTGTCAGCTGTATTTCCTTGGTCTCTTAAGAGTAAGATCAGTAAACTGATCTCTTAAAATGGATATATAAAACTCCACTTAGTACATGTCTCATATTGTATTAAGTTCATTTCTCATTTTCAACTCTGAAAAAGTTGCTGTTAAGACAAATGACCTGTTTCCAGTTGGATCATAGCACTCCTCCTCTCCCTAGCTTCTACCCAGGTCTTGGGAATACATTGTCACGATGGAATTAGCTGGAAGCAGGTCTATGGGTTTCCAAGTTATCTGCAGTTTTGATTTTTAAATCATGTGCGCAGAGGGTGATATGGCCCAGGTGACCCAGAACACAAAGGCCACCAAGACACTGTGGGACTACCTCAGGGATCAGTAGGGAGTCACTCACCATGTCCCAGCAGTGAATCTTCTATCCCTTTCTACCCCTGTAACAGGTTTGTTTGTTTGGGTAGGAGTCTCAGTCTGTCGCCCAAGCTGTAGTGCAGTAGTAGCACGCTCATAGCCATCGCATCCTTGGCTCACTGGGCTCAGGCAATCCTTCTACCTCAGTTTTCCAAGTAGCCAGAACTACAGGCGTGATCCCCTTGCCCTCCTAATTTTCTGAACTGTTGTAGATATGAGGTCTCACCAAGTTGCCCAGGGCTGGTCTCGAATCTCTGGGCTCAGGCAACCCTCTCTCCTTGGCCTCCCAAAGTGCTGGGATTACTGGTGTGAGCCACCAGGCCTGGCCCCATTACATGCTTTTAAAAAGCAAATTTTCTATTATGGTAAGTTGGAAACATTCACAAAAGTAGAGTGAATCAATAAAACGATGAGTCTCCATGCTCTCTTCTTCCGCTTCAACACCATTAACTTTCTGGCATTCTTTGTTCCTCTACTCTATCACTTAAAAAAATTGTTTTGCTGACATACCCTTTTTTTTTTTTTTTTTTTTTTTGAGTTGGAGTCTCACTCTGTCACCCAGGCTGGAGGGCTGTGGCACGCTGCTGGGCTCCTGCGATCCTTCCGCCTCAGTCTTCCAAGTAGCTGGAACTATAGGCGTGCACTACCATGCCCAGGTAATTTTTAATTTATTGTAGAGATGAGGTCTTGAAAGTTGCCCGGGTGGGGTTCGAACCCACGGGCTCAGGCAATCCACTCGCCTCAGCCTCCCAAAGTGCTGGGATTACAGGTTGAGTCACTGAGCCCAGCCTGTGCTGAGCTTTAACCAAGTGATCTGTGGTTCAGTTTTACATAGTTCAATTCTCTTTCTCACGAAAGAATCTAAGTATGTATGGCAAATGATAATGGGCTTATCCCCAAACCTATGTGAAAACAAGTTCTTAGAGAAAGATCATCACGGTTCATTGTCCAACAATGCAAGAGTGATTTGCCAAAAAACCAACAGAAGCACATCACGTTCGGCCCACTCAGTCACTCTGTCCAATGGTTTTAACTCTTTGTCCAACAGTTAGTAAAAGAATAAAAGTAATGCTACCTCTTGGCAAAGCCTGGATGAAAATTTACAGTAGTATTCTTACCACTCCTTGACATACATTAGATATCTGTCTGGGCTGGGAGCGGTGGCTCAAGCCTGTAATCCCAGCACTTTGGGAGACCAAGGTGAGCTCTGGGATCCGAGACCAGCCTGGGCAACTTGGTGAGACCTTGTTTCTACAACAAATCAAAAATTAGCCAGGCATGGTAGTGAGTGCCTGTAGTTCCAGCTACTTGGAAGGCTGAGGTGGACAGATCGCCTGAGCCCAGCAGGTTGAGGCTGCAGTGGCCATGAGCATGCCACTGCACTCCAGCCTAGGCAACAGAGTGAGATTCCAACTAAAAAAAAAAAAGGAAAGATATCTGTCTGTTTTCCCCACTACAATGTAAGCCCTCTTTAAAGCAGGTCTTTGAGGTGGGTAGGGGGATTGGCAAGAAAGACACAGCTCCCTTTAAAACTTTAAACAGAAAGGCTATTTTATAAATCAGACCCACACCTACTTTTCAGAGCATTTGCTCACTGGAGGAAGGCAGGGCAATGTACATTTAAGCGTGAAATACACTATTAGCTGGAAATGGTTTCTGCCATTCATTTCATGTGACTATAAACCAAAGGAGTGATAATCCCTTAAAAAGTCCTCTTTGGGCTGGGCATGGTAGCTCACGTCTGTAATTGTAGCACTTTGGGAGGCCGAGGCGAGTGGACTGTCAGAGCCCACGGGTTCGAGACCAGCCTGGGCAACATAGTGAGGCCTCGTCTCTACAATAAATGAAAAAAATTTAACTGGCCATGGTGGTGCATGCCTGTAGTTTCAGCTACTTGCAAGGTTGAGGCAGAAGGACCAATCTGCCTGAGCCTAGCAGGCTGAGGCCGGGGTGGCCGGGAGCGTGCCACTGCCCTCTAGTCTGAGTGACTGTGAGACTCCAACTCAAAAAAAAAGAAAATATATTAGCCGGGCATGGTAGCGCATGCCTGCAGTTCTGGCTACTGGGAAGACTGAGGCGGTAGGATTGCCAGAGCCTTGCAGGTTGATGCTGGGGTGGTCATGGGCGTGCCACTGCACTCCAGCCTGGGCGACGGAGGGAGACTCCAACTCCAAAAAAAAAAAAAAAAAAGTTCCCTTTGTTCACCTTCATCAATGTATCCCCAGTACTTAAAACCCTGAAACATAGTAGGTGCTCTATTTGTTGTATGTATGTCATGGAGTACTGTGTTCACTGTGGCAGCAAAAGGACAAAAAGCAAGATAACATCTACTTACTGTATTACTTCATCATTAGGTTGTTTAACTTGGAGGAAAAGAATGACCATCATGAGCTAGCAAAGCTTTTAATCAGATTAGAATTTAGCAGGTGCAGTAGAAGCACACAGCCCTCCCGACCAGGGCCAGGCATGAGGCCAGGTGCTCTCCGTGGACGTCTCAGCAGCCCTCTCAGGTAGGCAGCAGGATGTAGTTTACAGATGAGGAGGCAGAGAGGGAAACTTGCCCAAGACTATCTACTAAGAGGCAGGCATGTTTATCTACTTGGTCATCCTCCCCTTCCCTCTACTTAGCTGCCAAAAAGCAAGAATTTAAAGTTTGCTCTAGAAACAGATAATGAAGATACTTTTTTAAAAACCACCTTGTTTTTTGCTTTACAGCCAGGAAAAACAGAGCATAGACAAACAAGCATCTAACACTATTGTAAAGGGAGATGAGTTTTATGAGGTATAATAAAGCAGGGCAAGAGGTAGAATAGAGCTCTATTTTAGTCAGAGTGGTCTAAAAAAAATCTACAGTCAGAAACTCAGACTATATTAAGTCAAAAATTAATGTTAAATTATCAATGAAAAAAAAGAAGTTCATGTATATAACATCCTCTTGCCAGCTCTGTCAGGTACAAATTGCTTTCCTTTAGCATCCGCCAAATACCTGGCATTATACAATGGGTTAGCAAGTGTGACACAAGATACTACCACTTACTCTATAGAAACAAAGAAATGCCATGAACACCAGCCTTGTTTAAAATATTACACTGGCACCAACGATGCTGGCTCCTTGGTGACAGTTTTTGCAATAGATACCCAGGCTCAGAGCCTATGATGCACTTAATATTGGCTAATAAAACAGATCCTGTGTTTTTTAACAACAATTTTCAGGTAATTGGAACAATATACAAGGTTATAACGCTTAACAATTATTATTATTATTAATTTTGAATTGGAATCTCACTCTGTTGCCTAGGCTGGAGTGCAGTGGCATGCTTATGGCCACCGCAGCCTCAAACTGCTCAGGTGACCCTTCTGCCTCAGCATTCCAAGTAGCTGGAACTACAGGCACGCGCCACCACACCCAGCTAATTGTTTGACTTACTGTAGAGACAAGGTCTCGCCAAGTTGCCCAAGTTGGTCTAGAACCCCTGGACTCAGGTAATCCTCTCACCTCGGCCTCCTAAAGTGCTGGGATTACAGGCTTGAGCCACCACACCCAGCCAACAATTATTTTTATTCTAGAAGGAGGAATAGGTGTTTTTTTTTCTGTAAAGGACCAGAAAGTAAATATTTTTGGCTTTGAGAGCCTTATTTGGTGTCTGTTGTATATTGTTTTTTAAAACAACCATCCAACCGCATGTTCTCACTTGTAAGTGGGAGCTAAACTAAGGAACCGCAAAGACATACAGAAGGGTAAAATGGACACTGAAGACTCAGAAGGGAGGGGGATGGATGGAGGGACAAAAAGTCACCTAGTGGGTATAATGCACACAGACCGGGAGCCGGGCACACTTAAAGCTCAGACTTCTCTTCACCACAACACAATGCAGCCACGTAACCAAAAACTATCTGTACTCCCTAAAGCTATTGAGGGGAAAAAAAAAAAAAAAAAAAAAAAAAAAAAAAAATATATATATATATATATATATATATATATATTTATTTATTTACCCCCCCCAAGCAACCCTTCAAAAATGGAGAAACCATTCTTAGCTGCTAGAACATACAGAAACAGGCCACAGCCAGATTTGACCTACAGAGGATGGTTTACCTACCCCCTTCAGAAATAAACAATTATATACGATATCTGATGACAACTGTTGACCCAGGCAATTTTAAACTGATCTTCTCTCTGGCAAAAATGGAAAACAAAATTAGCTTGTGGAAAGTGATTTCAAACGTAACAAGAAGTATAAGCAAAAATCTGATATACTGACTGGTGTGGTTTGATCTTCAGGCGATATCGGTTCCTCTCTCTTATCAAAGAAGCTGGGTCAAGGTTAGAAATTTTTTATTTTGCTTTTATGGTTTTTCAAGTATATTAGATTAAGAGGATAATTATGGTGTTAATGAAGTTTTCCATTTTCTTGGAAACAGCATTACCATTTATTTATAAGGGATTTTAAAAAGGGACTTTATTCTGAATAAAGGAGAGCAGAACTGTCCGATACTGCCTGAAATGCCCTCTGTTCTGGCACCCGGGTGCTGGCATCCCTCAATACCCACCCCACCCACAGGCGCTGGCCAGTCAGGGGCTTCGCTGGCTCCCAGTGCATGCTTCACCTTCTGCGACCACTAGTGCCACACCACACTGCCTTGTGCCTCCTTTCCACATCTGCCTCTCCTGAGAGGCTGAGAACTCTGTAAATGTAAAACCAATCTTATTGTCCCAGCACTGAGCACATAATGGCATATAATAAAAGGGTTTCAGTACATGAGGAAGGAGCCCATGGGACCGATGAGGGGATCCTGACAGCTAGAACTCACAGATAACAAAAGAAGGTGACGCCAGGCTTGGTGGCTCAGCCTGTAATCCTGTGCTTTGGGAGGCCGAGGTGAGTGAATTGCCTGAGCCCCAGGGTTCGAGACCCGCCTGGCAAACTTGGTGAGACCTCATCTCTACCAAAAAAAAAATTAGCTGGGTGTGGTAGCGCGCGCCTGTAGTTCCAGCTATTCGGAAGGCTGAGGCAGAAGGATCGCCGGAGCCCAGCAGGTAGAGACTTCCAGTCTGGGCGATGGAGTGAGACTCCAACTCATAAAAAAGAAGGTGAAATGAGAGTGCTGCCTTTTACTAAATAACCCAAACATTTCATATTGCCATTTTCCAAGAAGGCCTAGGACAAACTTAACCTGAGCTAAAAGAATCCAAAATTTTAGCTAACAGATTATACTGGAAAGTGTAAAACTTCCACCAGCTTTTATCTAGAGAAAGGAAACACAGAGCTTATAGCGAATTGTTTGGACTTTACAGATAAAAATTTTGTTTTGGTTTATTTTATGTAACATTCTTTTCACTTAAACTTTTTTTACTTCCATTTTACAGATGACAAAACTGAGGTTCACAGATTCATGGCTCTTTGAGTCTTTACTTTATATGAAGAAGTAACTTACATTACTATATACCAAGCATTTTATTTTAGTCAAAAGTCTCTAAGTAACATTATAGCTAAATGATTCTGTTTGGTTCTTTTAAAAAAAATATTTACAGGCCAGGCGTGGTGGTTCACGCCTATAATCCCACTGAGTGGAGGCGGAGGAGAGAGGACCAGCCCGAGCAATACAGCAAGAACTTGTCTCTACAATAAATAAATAAATTAGCCAGACGTGGTGGCACATGCCTGTGGTTCCAGCTACGTGGAAGGCCGAGGCGAAGGATCACCTGAGCCCAGCAGGTCGAGGCTGCAGTGGCCATGAGCAGCGTGCCACTGCACTCCAGCCTGGTTGACAGAGTGAGATTCTGACTCAAAAAAAAACTATTTACTGAAGTCTGGAAAAAGATTTCTATTTTTTATGTCAACAGTCATGGATGGTAAATACATTAGAAAGAAAAACATGCAATCTTCTGGTCTCTTCGATAAGCATTCCATATTTAATTAGAGGTGGCAAACACATACTTAAGTGCTTAAATTAAAAACTAATTGGAGTTGTTGAGGAATCTACAGTTACTACTGAAACAAAATAGAATAAAAGGAATAATTCAAAATGCATTCACCATGTGAATTTTATTGCTTCGGATCACAGAGTTCAAATGTATAAAACTTTAAGAAACCAGGCATATCGAAGCATCCTAAGAATCTCCAAATTGTCAAAGTTTAAATTTAAGTTAGAAAATATTTTAAAAGAAAGAATTATGGAAATTCACCAAGTTACACTGTTTTCCCTTCACAAACTGTAAGTATTTATAAAATTATTCAACATTTTGTTAGAAATCAGAATACAATTATTTGGGACAGTAACTAACAAAAGAGGCCAGTGTGGAAGGAACGAGAAAAGAGCAACAAGAGATGGGATCTCTTGCTTCTCTACACCGAACTGAGATGTCCAACCTTAAGGTCAAATTTGAGAGAACGCGGATCACTGTCAAATTAAGCTCTGCTACTGGACTCTTTAGAGAGAAGTTCAAATCAGAGGGATGCCACCTTGCATCTTAGTTGGCCTTGTCTATCCACCCAGCTGTCTCCTTTTCCGTGCCCCCAGTCGTGTCCCAAATACCAATAGCACCAATGGCATTTAAACTGGAACTTTAAGAAGGCGATTGGGTGCCCACCCCCAAGCCTATGAGGGTGTTTGCCTGAATGAGTGCTCTAGCATCACACTGGGCTTGACGGGGCTGCAGGAGAAAGGAATATATAAAAGTGCCCTTTCCTACTGAATCAGCAGTTCTCAAACTGATGTGCGTCACAACCATGTGGGGAGCTTCTAGAAAACACAAGTGCCAGACTGTGGCACAGTGGCTCACGCCTGTAATCCCAGCACTCTGGAAGGCAGAGGTGAGAGGATTGCCTGAACCCAGGGGTTTGAGACCAGTCTGGGCAATTTGGCGAGACCGCTCTCTACAATAAATAAAAAATTAGCCGGGGTGGTGGTGCACACCTGTGGCTCCAGCTATTTCAAAGGCTGAGGCAGAAGGATCGCCTGAGCCCAGCAGGTGGAGGCTGCGGTGGCCATGAGAGTGTCACTGTACTCCAGCTTGGGGGACAGAGTGAAACTCTGACTCCAAAAAACCCACAGGTGCCCTGGGAGCAACTCGCCCTAGAGATGGAGAGTCTTCAGGACTTCCAGGGACCCAGGAATCAAGAGTCTCCAGATAATTATATACACCAAAATTTGAGAACACTGCACTAAATTAACCTTACTTTTAAGTATGGATAGTGTGTACACACATTCAGGAGAAACATAAACTGCTACTGGATTATTTTATTTGGATTTTAAAATACTATATTTAAGAAGTCTGGCACTTTTGTTTGGGGGAGGGGCAACCATCTATAATAATGAAAGGCTGCAAGGATTTCATCCATCGCAGTCACAAACTTATTAACAGCATTTACAAATCCAGACTTTCAACCTCCCCCATAGCTGGTCCTTCAGGATTCCTTATCTCAGTGAGGGCACCACCATGCATCTGCTTACGCAAACCAGAAGTAGGCCTCCACACATCCATCCCATCGCCACACCCTGTAGACAAGACACGACCTCCCCAGGAGCTCTCAAATACATCCACTTCTGTTTCCACCACTACCACCTCGGTCCAAGACATAGTCTGCTGTAACCGCTCCTGCCACTTCCTGCTGATTCTCCTATCACAGACTACAGCAACTTTTCAAAAGGCAGATCTGATCATTTCACCTCCTTCCCGTCAAAACCCTGAGTTAGGCTCAAAAAAGTCTGAGAATGGCCTACAGGGCATGGCCTGACCTGTCTTCCTCTAGAGCCGCACTGGTCTTCACATAGAACCCTAAACTCATACTATTTACTCCCACACCAAAGGGCCGTTGCACAAGCTGTTCCCTCTGCTTGGTGAGTTCACTTTCTCATGGATGTCTTCCCAACTCCCCAGTTGGAACCCCTCAACTACCACACACCTCATAATGTACTCTCAGGTCTCACAGATCCTTCTTCAAGCACATTTGCTGAAACTGCAGTTCTACGTACACTGTGATATTGTCTATTCCCCATATCAGACGGTAAATCCACCATGGCGGGGACTCTCTTGCGTCTGCTACTCAGTAGACTCAATACCTTGCAGAACAACTCAGTCAATATCAACTGAAGGAATGAATGAATGCACAGATTCACTGTGCCTTACAGTGTGATGACAACAAATTGCTCATCCTGCCAGCATTTCTCACTGCCACATGGCAAAATCTTAGCTATGTAGTTCACATCTGCCCCTGGTAAAAGAGGAGTGGAAACAGATCCCATGTGTCCTCCTCAATGGAAGGGGAGTGCAAAATGTATTCAGTAAATTCTGTTGCTGTTAGAATATTTAGTGGAAAAGACTCTGCATTCCCAAAAAGGTAAAGTAATCTCAGAAATCATTTTTAAATTTTGGCATAGAATTCTGAACACATTTTCAGAGTTTCCCTAATGAAAGATAAACCTCTAGCCGGACTCAGTGGCTCAGCCTGTAATCCCGCGCCTTGGGAGGCTGAGGTGAGTGGACTGCCTGAGCCTGCGGGTTCGAGACCCGCCTGGGCAACTTGGTGAGACCTCATCTCTACAATAAATCAAAAAATTAGCCGGGTGTGGTAGCGTGCGCCTGTAGTTCCAGCTACTTGGAAGGCTGAGGCGGAAGGATCGCCAGAGCCCAGCAGGTCGAGGCTGTGGTGGCCGGGAGCGGCCACTGCACGCTAGTCTGGGAGACAGAGTGAAACTTCAACTCAAAAAAAAAAAAAAAAGATAAACCTCCTTTTATATTAGAAATTTCTATAACAATACTTTAGAAATGAATAGGCAAGGCATTTGTTGGCAGTTCAGCCCTAAGGTTCTCAACAGCTTTGAGAGATCTACACCTTAAACACAACCCCCTTTTCCTTCTAACTGCGTTGGTTTTCCTACCTAACTCCCCATGCCTCTTTCCATCATAATGAAGACTGCAAGTGTAGGAAAAAAGTGAAGGGCAAAAGAGCTCTGGATGTGAATGGGTGGGCACAGGGGCTCCTTCTACACCCAGCAGCCTGGGACCAACCCCTCCACCTTTCCCAGATGAGATAGATCCAGACGGCATACTACATCCTGGTGCCTGTACTGAACAGAGAGGTCAAAGCGCCCTACTTGAAAGTCAGCCAGCCACCCACAAATAGAGCAAAGCAGCTGTAGGAAAAGCAAAAACAGAGGACAAATCACAGCTGTGCTTTGTCCTGGCGTACTGGGCTACACAGATCCTCTCCACAGCCTCAGCAAGATTTGGCTGAAATGTTCCATCTCAGCAGTTTGCGCAGTCCCATCAGATGGCTTTCCTCTTACCTGTGTTACATTGCCCAGGTTCTGATGGCAACCGATGTACTTTTTCTCACTCCTAGTTGCCTGTGTCTAGGCTAGAGTACCAGACATAAACTACCCTCACAAGGTCTGCCTTACCCAGTTTGCTGAGTAAATATATCACCTTTTTAATATGTGGTACTTTTGAGAATCAGTATTAAGGAAAAACACAGCAGCTGGGCTTGGTGGCTCAGTCTATTATCCCAGCACTTTGCGAGGCTGAGGCAAGTGGACTGCCTGAGCCTGCGGGTTCGAGACCGGGCTGGGCAACTTGGAGACCTCAGCTCTACAATAAACCTAAAACTAGCTGGGTCTGGCAGCGTGCGCCTGTAGTTCCGGCTACTTGGAAGGCTGAAAGATCACCGGAGCCTAGCAGGTTGAGGCTGCGGTGGCTGGGAGCGAACCACTGCACTCCAGTCTGGGCGACAGAGTGAGACTCCAATTCAAAAAGAAAGAGAAAACACAGCAAATAAATATTTCATTTATACTGTCTCATAAATAAAATCATCCATGGACTCAGTTTAGACAAATCAATCAAAAATGCTTTGCCTGCTGAATTCAAAGGCTAGCAGCTGCAATGGCTCAGGTGGAAGCCCAAGCATCAGTGTACCCATCCTTTAAGTGTGTTTGTCCTTCAATCCTGTTGTTAAACATCAAATCTCAAGGAAGACACCTAACATTCTCAGCTAGCATAACATTCTTAGCTTGGGCTTAAATAATTAGAATAACCCTTTGTTTAAAGGACACATCCAGGCCAGGCTCTGTGGCTCAGCCTGTAATCCCAGCACTTTGGGAGCCCATGGATTCAAGACTAGCCCCGGCAACTTGGTGAGACCTCGTCTCTACAATAAATCAAAACTTAGCTGGGCATGGTAGCACGCACCTGTAGTTCCACCTACTTGGAAGGATGAGGCGGAAGCATCGCCGGAGCCCAGCAGCTTGAGGCTGTGGTGGCTGAGAGGCATGCCACTGCCCTCTAGCCTGGGTGACAGAGTGAGACTCCAACTCAAAAAAAAAAAAAAAAAAGGACACATCCATAGAGCTGTTGCTGGATGCTTTATTTTAAAATGACTGAGGCACAGTGTGATACATATACACAATGGAATATTATGCAGTTGTAAAGAAGGACAAACATATGGACTTCGCAGCACCTTGGATGAATTTACAGTCTATCATACTCAGTGATCTATCACAGAAACAAAGAACAGAGTACCACCGTACGTTCTCACTCATAAGTGGACCTTGAACAATTATCATAATACTATAAGAAAGGGATTGGCAGTGGTGGGAAACTGCCAGGGGAAGTGGGGTGGGATTGGCAGTTGAGGGAAACTGCCAGAGGAGGGAGGGGCACATCTCATTAACAAGGGTACCTGCATAATAAACATTTGTATACCTAACCCTGAACTGTACCCCACATCTTTAAAATAGAGAAAAAATGAATAAAATGACTGAGGCAGCAAAAAAACCCACAAACCAAATAACTAGATTCTGATAGTCTTAGAAGAACCATATCCAAATATGTTCAAGCTACTAAGCTCTCCTTAGTGATCTGTGGGAGGGATGGCCCTAGTAAAATCCACACAAAGAAAGGCTTAGTGTTTATTATATCTCTAAGATCCTGCACCACCAAAAAAGGGGGCAGGTAGGAATTTCCCGTAGACAGGTATGACTCACCTAAAAGGAAACCTCTCAAAAAAGTTTGAAAAGTGTAACTGTAGACAGTATACAAAACATATTTTTTTTCCAAAAAGTTACTCTGGCTCTAATATACAATATGACAGCTATTATCCTACCTTAACAGTCTAACAACTATCTTCACTTTGTCAAATGTCAGAAACATCTTTTAAATTCTAATCCATCCATTGTAAAAGACCTTCAAAGCAAAATGAAATTAAAATACATCTGCCAGAAGAAATGAAAGAGAAGGAAATTCTAACACATACCACGGCATGGATGAGCCTTAAAGACATTATGCTGTGAAAAATGAGACCAGTGCAGAGAGACAAACACTCAAAATTCCACACACAGGAGGTACCTAGAGTAGTGAAATTCAGAGACAAAAAGCAGAAGCATGACCGCCAAGAGTTGGAGAAATAGGCGGGAGGAATAGAGTTAGTGTTTAATAGGGACAGGGTTTCAGTTTGGGATGAAGGGGCTCTGGAGATGGATGGTAGTGATGGCTGCACAAGAGTAAGAATGTACTTAATGCCAAAGCCTAAAACTGGCTACAATGGCAAATTCTATATTTTGTGTATGTATTAGATACATTATGTAAAATGTATACAAATGCAAATTCATATTATGTATTAAAAAACAGAAGAAAAAATTACAGTTCATTATGGGAAATGAAAGTGGAAAGTGAGAACAGGTTTCCCTACTTTCCTGAGGGCTAGCTTAACAGCTGAGCTCTGCAGCTTTTCTTTCAGTGAAACAAAGCCACACCAGGAAGGGGAATCTCTTGACCACTCCTCTGCATACCACTACGTGCATTTAGGCCAGTTTCCTACCGCAAGCACTGGAAAGCCTAGATGTCATGTGTCCCTTTTAAGTTCGAAAATAAAAGAATTTTGTGTAGGAAAAAATATATTCTGCATCATGAATGAATCATTCTGATAACGTAGCTTAGGCATTATCTATATTGGCTTCTGAATTTATTCACATATTAACAGAGTAGCCTCTTTAACCTGACAAGAAAATAAGACCTCTAATAAAGAAGTTCTTTTAGTTGGGCAAGGCGGCTCACGCCTGTAATCCCAGCACTTTGGGAGGCCGAGACGAGAAGACTGCCTGAACCCAGAAGTTCGAGACCAACCTGGGCAACATAGTGAGACCTTGTCTCAACAAAAAATAAAAATAAAAAAATTAACCAGCAACCTGGAAGGCTGAGGCGGAAGGATCACCTGAGCCCAGGAGGTACAGGCTATGGTGTCCATGAGTCATGTCACTGCACTCCAACCTGGACAACAGAGACTCCGACTTAAAAAAAGAACTTTTTTAGAGAAAAAATTTAGCAGTGGAAAAAGCACTGAAGCACTAATTACAGAACCAACTTGTCTGAAAAACGAGAAATAAATTCTGCATATATCTTTAACTGTAATTTTTCATGAATCCTGATATTGTCCATTGTGATTCAAAACTCAATTTAAAAATGTTAAGGCTTCCCCCAAATGTCTAGTCACCAGCTCATCAGTGTTAAAGCAGGTGGAATATATACACATTTAAAGAAGTGACAGCCACAAAGAACCTGCCCTGCTCCTACAACCCCTCAGGCCTGGCTAGCAATCTCGACTTAAATCAGATTCAAGGGGACGGAGGTGCAGGCACAGGAGCACTTTATCAGCCAACCAGGATTGCAAGACCGTGGGGTGCCCAAGGAGCCTCCTTATCAAACTTCTCAGGCTGCCTTCATCTGCAATTCAGGTCCATTGCTAACTCTGTTAGAGATAGAAATTCTGCTGCAACCAGCAAATTTCCCGGTGAACAGGGCACAGCTCCACGGGTCTGGTGGAACAGGACGGGAACGCACTAAAAGGCAGCTTCATAAAGCCAGCGTCTCACTCCCAAATGCTCTTTGCATCGCCACGGGAAGATCTGGGTTGCATTTGGTTTCGCACACTTGAAGCAGCTCAGAGCTGGCTGGTGACTGTTTTCCGAAACCACCTGCGATTTGAACTTTTCTAAGAAACTTGAAAGCTGCTATTAGCATACACTTTTAAAATAGACGGAAGCCGCGTAAAATGGGTCTCTTTTAGCAAAGACCATACCTCCTGGGGAGAGGAGCTCACAGCGAAAAAGACTAGAAAAGCATCCCAATCTTGCTTCCTCAGACTTCCACAAAAGGGTCAACAAGTAACAAAGAGGGGCGACAAAGCCCTATTCCTGTCCTCTTACCCGCTTAAAAAAAAAAAAAAACCCTGTTCTACCAAAAACTGCCCCTGGGATAAAGCCGGTGCGTCCGACCCGGCCCAGAAACTGGGCGACTTACTGGCTTCGGCATTTTCGGTTCCTGATGGGTGTCCTCACTCCCTCGGAAACGCAACTCTCCAGCAGCAGCGGAGAAGGTTCTTCCAACCTGGAGCGGAGGACAGTCCTTAGCGCCCCGGCCCCGGCCCCGCCCGACATTCGGCGCCCGCCTCGCGCCGCCGCTTAAGAACCGGCTGGCCCGGCCCGGGGTGAGTCACGCCGCCCCGCCCGCACGGCGGGCGGGGAGGGGCCCGGGGAGAGGGGGCGGGGCACCCGGGGCGAGGGGACGCGGGACCCCGAGGGGCAGCTGGCGGAGAGGGGTCGGGGAAGAAGGGTCGTGGGACTCCGGTCCCCAGGGGGCACCTAGCGGGGAAGGGCTCGGGGACAGGGCGCGCGGGTGGGGAAAGAACTCGGCGGGGAGGGGCCTGGGAAGAGGGGGCGCGGGACCCTGGGGGGCACCCAGGGAGAGGAGATGCGGGAGCCCGGGGGGCACCTGGCGGGGAGGAGCTCGGGGAGAGGGGACTCGGGGGAGAGAACTCGGCCCGGGGAGAGAGGGCACGGAGTCCGGGGAGATGGGGCGCAGAAGGGAGAACGCGGCGGGGGGAGGGGACGCGGGGGCTCGAACCCGGAGGGAGGGGCCTGGGGTCTGGGGGACGCGGCGCCCGGGGTGGGCACCCAGCGGGGAGGGGCCCGGAGAGAGGAGGCTGGGGACCCCGGGGGAGGGGGAGCCGGGCTGGGAGGCACCCGGGAAGAGGGGGCGCGGGGTCTGAGGCACCTGGCGGGAGGAGCCCGGGACCCCGGGGAGTACCCGGCGGGGAGGGTCCGGGGTATGGAGGGCGGGGACTCCAGGGTGGGCACCCGGTGGGGAGGGCCCGGGAAGTGGGACGCGCCACGGGCGGGGCCGGGGTCGCCGAGAAACTCCTCGGGGCCCCGGAAGCCGAGCCCAGTTTCACTTTGTGCGGCAACCGCGGCCCCACGGCCGGAACCGCCACCGCCAGACCGCAGAGAAACACTCTGCAAAACTGTCACCTCCCGGGAGCCGCGGGGCCGGGCCGGGGTTGCCTCCCGCCCGGCCACTTGGGGAACGACCCGAGGGCGGGCGTGGAGCGGAAGGCGCGGAGCAGCCGCGTGGACGCTCGCGGGCCCCGACGGCCGGCGCGGGAACCCCCGCCCGGCCGCACCGCCCGCCGCACCTGCCGTCGAGCGCGCCCGCCCCGCCGCGCCCGCTCGCCGCGCCCGCTCACCGCAGCGTCCGCCGTGCACGCCGCTCCCGCCGTCTGTGCGCCCGCCGAGTGCGCCCGCCGCCCGCGCTCCCAAGAGGCCCCGGCGGGGCGGGTCCCGCGGCCGCGCCCCTTCCCGCCCCGCCCCCGACCTGCGAGGTGTGCCCCGCGCAAGATGGCCGCCCGGGCGCCCTCGCCCGTCCCGCCCGCGCTCCATCTTGGGCCCTTCGCGCCGCCGCCTGTCCCCGTGCCCTTGGAGGAGAACTTTTTGGAACTGGGTTCGACTCCGGAGCGTGGGAGTCCGGGGCCAACTTGTTTGTTCCAGAAATCCAGAAAATGTAAATAAGTCCGGAGGGGCGGGCAGCCCCGAGGGAATGGCTGGGCCGCTGGGGGGCGGGGCTGCCCCCGTTGCCCTTGGGCCGAGACCGGGCCTGTTCGGAGAACCTAGGGCTGCCGCACCTGGCCTCCGAGGCCCGGCGCACGTGGCCGGCCCAGCCTCCACCTTCTGACTCCGAGAGCAGGCCCAGGCCTAGAAGACGCCGCGTCGCCGCGTCCTCTGGCTCAGGAACTGAGGGGTGGCCTCATCTGACTGACTAGCGAAAAGCTCCATGGGGAGCCTTCCCTGAAATTCTGGGAATTCTTGTTTTTTCAAGAGGAATTTTTTGGATTGCCTGAGCCCGCGGGTTCGAGGCCCGCCTGGGCAGTGAGACCTCATCTCTACAATAAATCAAAAAATCAACCGGGCGTGGTAGCGCATGCCTGTGATTCCGGCTACTCGGAAGGCTGAGGCGGAAGGATCGCAGGAGCCCAGCGGGTCGAGGCTGCGGTGGCCGGGAGCGGCCACTGCACTCCAGTCTGGGCGACTGAGTGAAACTCTAACTAAAAAAAAAAAAAAAAAAAAAAAGAGGAATTTTTAAAAACACATGTATTATTCTTTGGCGGCCAGTCGAATTTGTTGCACGACGATGATTAAGAGAATTCGCGCTCAAGGCCAGGTTCTCAAAAGTTCCAGCAGCATCGGCATTACCTGGGAACTTGGGACCGAGGCCAGCAACCAGGGTCTCCACAGGTCTTCCAGGTGATTCTGTTGTTGGCTGAAGATTGAGACCATAGCTGTTCCTGAGTTCCCTTCCACTCACTTCCTGTGTGGGAGCTGGGAGAGTTACTTAATTGCTTGGTGCTTTAGTTTTCTCATCTGTAAAAAGGCATAATTATGGCACCTGTTTCATAGGGTTGTAATGATTATTCGATGAGTCACTGCATGTAAGATGCCTCCATTGTACCTGGCACAGAGTAAGCACTCAGATCTGTCCTGGTAGAAAGAAACCACTGACCTTGGGCAAAGTTCCAAACTCTAAGACTCGGTTTTCTCAAGTTGTAGAATGGACAAACGAGCGGCACCGCGTACAGACTTGCAAGGATTAAATGAGATCCTGCATGCTGAGTGCTGGGCTCATAGTAATAACTAACCTGTCACCGGGAAACTGCAGTTGGGCAACCCTTGTCAGCACCTGTAACCTCCCTGGTGCAGATCCGGGGTTGGGGGCAGAGGGGAGAAAGGCCTCTTCTGAAATTTTTGTTGTTGTTGTTGGAGTCTCACTCGGTTGTGCAGGCTGGAGTGCAGTGGCATGCTCACAGCCACTGCACTCTCGACCTGCTGGACTCTGGCAATCCTTCCAAGTAGCCAGAACTACAGGGGCGTGCTACCGTGCCTGGCTAATTTTTGATTTATTGTAGAGAAGAGGTCTCGCCAAGTTGCCCAGGCTGGTCTCGAACCCACGGGCTCACCTCAGCCTCCCAAAGTGCTGGGATTACAGACTAAGCCACCAAACCCAGCCTGAAATTTTGACCTCTATTCAGGCAAGCCTGTTCCCTCTGAAACGCGGGATTTCTTTTTTTATTAAAGTGAAAATATAATGCTAACTGCGGCAGAAAGGAAACGAACGATATTTAAATAACCTACAAAGATTGAATATAGAGTAATTCCTCTCGATACACCCTACTTCCACCACCTTATCACTGCCTGGAAACTTGTTTGCCAAATTTGGTTCCCAACTGATGATAGGATATACCTCTGATCTCTTATCTCACTCAGTTTAAAGTATATTGTCCTCTAAATTGGATGTTTGAAATAGCAGTGGCCCAAGACCTTCTAGAGCATTTCTGAACTTTACCCTTCAGGGGAGTGCTGAAAAATGAAATGGCCTGTGGCACTTTGGTAAAAAAATGAAAAGATGACAGGTTTTATTGTTGTTGTTTTTGTTTTTTTTGAGCTGCAGTCTCTGTCGCCCAGGCTGGAGTGTAATGGCACGCTCACAGCCACTGCAGCCTCGATCTGCTGGGCTCAGGCGATCCTTCTGCTTCAGCCTTCCAAGTAGCTGGAACTACAGGTGCGTGCCACCATGCCCAGCTAATTTTTTGATCTATTGTAGAGACGAGGTCTCACCAAGTTGCCCAGGCTGGTCTTGAACCCCTGGTCTCAGGCAGTCCTCTCGCCTCGGCCTCCCAAAGTGCTGGAATTATAGGCTTGAGCCACCATGCCCGGCTGATGACAGATTTCAAAAGCAGAGCTAGGTCTGAATTCTGGTTTCAGCACTTCCCCAACCCCCCCAAAAAACAACTTACACTGCATCTTACTGTATCTTGTAAGTGTTTTAATGTTTAAGGGAATTTTCTAAGGGTAATCTATTTTCTTTTTCTTTTCTTTTTTGAGTTGGAATCTCACTCTGTTGCCCAGGCTAGAGTGCAGTGGCACACTCTCAGCCACCTCAGCATCGACCTGCTGGACTCTGGCGATCCTTTTGCCTCAGTCTTCCAAGTAGCCAGAACTACAGACACACGCTACCACGCCCAGCTTATTTTTTTTTTAATTTATTGTAGAGACAAGGTCTCACCAAGTTGCCCGGGCTGATCTCGAACGCATGGATCAGGCAATCCACTCGCCTCAGCCTCCTAAAGTGCTAGGATTACAGGCTGAGCCACCAAGCCCGACCGGGTAATCTATTTTCACCAGCGTTTAGAACCTAAACCCCAGCCTCCCAACACACACAGAAGACTGAACTCCAGTTTTATTGAAGCTCACGCATGCAGTAGAATCACTTGTGAGCCCTGCCCCAGCAGTGAGGACTCAGTAAGTCTCAAGTGGCCCCTGAGAATCTGTCTTTAACAAGTCCCTCAGTTGGTTCTGATGTGCACCAAAACTTGGGAACCACTGGCTTCAGTTGTGGCAAAACCTTGACATGTTATTTCCCCTGACTCTCTTCACCCTTTTTTTGTGTCATTCTTCCCTGTATTTGAAAGTCATGGTTTTATTAATATATGATAATAAATTCCTTGGAAGGAAGTGAGGAAACACTGGAGCCAAGAGTCTTGGACACTGTTCCCTGTTCTGTTAGTCTAGTTATTGACCTTGAATGACTCCTCATTTCAGGGTTTCCGTTTTTCGGTTAGAGGAGGGCAGTCATATGGCGACCTCATGAGCCTGGTTATTGTTAACTTGCTTGGAGTTCTTCAGGCAAGGTTAAACTAAAGTGAGGGAGGGCAGCCCTCACGGTAGCCTGGAACAGCGCCACGGGCTAGGACCGTTGCACACAGAACAGTCACATCCCTGGTAGACGGGCTTCCTATCAGATCACCTTGGGCCTATCTCCATACTGGTGCCAGGTTAATCTCAGCCAATAAAAAAAGTTCACAAATAGTGTAACAATCTCTAACAGTCACTCCGAAGGAACAGTCAATAGGGAAATTTATGAAGAGTACTCTTGGCAAAACAAGGATTCGGGTTATCATTCAACACTTAATAACCTTGGGGGGAAATTCGAGACAGTAGCTTACCTGGAGGACAGGGAGATGACGCAATGAGAGATGCTGCAGGGATGTTCCAGCTTTCTTAGTAATGCCTGACTGAGACGCCTGGGGGGTCGCAGCTGTCCTTATAGTCTCCTTTCTACTTCTTTGTGGGTCTGAAATATTTATTTTAAACATAACATTAGGGTAGGCAGTTTTTCTCTTTGAAAAACTTGCCCATGGCAGATCTTTCTGATATGAATCTTTTTCCTTCTCTTCTTACTAATAAATTCTGCTTAAAAAACAACAACAACAACACAATCCCCGTAACGTTAGGGTAAACTTTCCATTGGCCAAGATGATAGCTACAGAGAAATAAACGTCATGGAGTCTATAAACGTCCATAACTCAGTATGCAAATTTCTGATGTCATTTAGCATTCCTTTTTGACCTCTGGAAGGTAAGAGCACACAGGAACAATTAAGGACTCAGCCTGATAGATGGCCACTCTGCTGTGCTTAAATATGCATTGAGTTCAGGCATAATTAAGGGTCTTTACAGGACAGTAAGCTAGGAAGTCTCTTGGCATTATTCTGATGGTACAATTTATATAATTTGAGTCTGCCCAGAAGAATTCTGGCCACTAGCTGTTCTATTTTAATTGTTTCCTTGGCTTATTTAATAATATGCATAAATGCACCTAATAATTTTTGTGTAAAAGAGTATTAATGACCACACAACTTGTTTGACTAATAAACTCTCAAATAGCATAACTTAGTATAACTTTTTAGCCCTATTTATTTTTTGCCCTTTAAAAAGAAAAATGGGCTAGGCACAGTGGCTCAAGCCTGTAATCCCACCACTTTGGGAGGCTGAGGCAGGAGGATTGCCTAAACTCAGAGGTTCGAGACCAGTCTAGGCAACTTGGTGAGAACTTGTCTCTACAATAAATAAATTTAAAAAAAAAAACAACTGGGCGTGGTGGCGCATGCCTGTAGTTCCAGCTACTCTGAAGGCTGAGGTGGAAGAATCGCCTGAGCCCAAGCAGGTCGAGGCTACGGTGGCTATAAGCGTGCCACTGCACTCCAGCCTGGACAACAGAGTGAGACTTCGACTCAAAAAAAAGAAAAAAATGTTTTCCAGCTTAAAGCCATGTGGCATAATGAGATAGTAGAGGGGACCTTAAACCTCACCTATTCAGACACTCTCATTTTACAGAGGAAGCAGGTCTAGAGAGACTAATTTGTCCTTAATTCTGCACTCAAACCTCCCTTATCAAGGTTACTATTACTTCCATTTTGCTGAATCCAGGAGTCTCTGTCTCTCTGACCCTTCTGCTAACCAGCCTTCCACAGTTCGACCCTTCCCTAGGTGAATCCTGTTCTTAGGGTTTTCTGTGTTTTCTCATCTCTCCCGCCTCCACAGTTCTCCCCAGCCCTTATCTGTGTACATAGTCGCCCTAGATCATCTGGTCAAATCCTAAGGCTTTAGTCACATCTGCAGCCCTGCCTTCTCCCTCCCCCAGTAAAAACTGTGTACTTGTTATCTCCAGAGTTCTGGATCCTTGGAGAACCGCTTCCCTCCATGCCTCCTCCCCACCCCCAGCAAAGAGCGCCATTGTGCATCCTGTCATTTGTCCCCAAACCTAGAAGTCAACCGCAATTCCCTCTTTCCCTCAACACTGTCATCCTCCACCCGCTTGCATCCATCCAGCAGACCTGACAACCCCATTTCCAGAATGTATCGGGGTTGTGTCTCCAACACAAGGCTGGGTTTTAGAATACAATTCACACTCCCCCTTGGCCCTACACATTTGCTACTCCAGCTGCGACTCCCTCCCTCCCTTGCTCTCCCTGAGTCCCAGCTGGACTCGCTCTGCTCCCCTGCTGCCTGATTTTTGGCTCTGTGAACATGTCAACCCCCTGCCTGCCTCAGAGGTCTGATGCTTGCTGTTCCCTCGGCCTCGATGGCACTGCCCAGATCTCTGCCAGCCTGGCCTTTTCTCACCTTCCAGGTCTGGGCTGAAATGCATCCCCCTCCTCCCCACCTTTCCACTGGAAATGCCGCCCTGATAAGCACTCTGCCCCTTCACAGAGTCCCTGCCCTGGGCACACAATTTCTGCAGTTGTCTTGCTTGTTTGCTTCCTTATTTGCTCTCTTCCCCCACAAGAAGTGAAGCTCCTGCCTGTCTTGTTCACTGCTGGGCCTTGAGCTGCTAAAACAGTGCATGGTGCATAGTAGATGCTCAGTAAATATTTGTCAGGGTGGGGAAAGGGGTAGAGGGACAAAAGATCACCTATTGGGTACAATGTGCACAGATGGGGATGGAGGGGATACTTAAAACCCAGACCCAAAACTCTTTGCACCCCCTAAGGCCACTAAAATTTTAAAAATAATATGTGTTGAATAAATAAATGGGCCAACACTGCCGGTTAGTCCCAAAGTCAGGGTACTCAAGTGAGATTTTTTTCCCGTGGACCACACTGCTGTCTACTGGGTTGCCAACCATGGGAACACTTTACTCACCTAGAAGCCTTTTATTTAGCAGCCCCAGCTGTCCAAACTGCCATCGAAACCAGATTTTTTTAAAAAAAGAATTCATCTCTTTAGAATACTTCTAGGTTTCTCTTAGTGTTGATTAATTCCAGTTTTCATCACATGTTTGACTGGTTGCTTTCTCGGGGCTCGGCAGGTTAGGGAATGGGGTTCAGGGATCGAGCAGCCACACTGACCAGTAAGAAGCGATGATGCTTGACAGTAAAGAGGCAGGGACTGCACAGAGAAACCCCAAGGGACACTTGTGCAGGACAAGTCTTAGAGCCCCCAAGGCACAGAGTACGACCCCCGGGGCATTGATGTTCATAGTGATAGTTTTCTCAGGAAGGGGACTTATGTTTGCTCTCTACTATCAGAAAGTGTTTTTTGTTTGTTTTGTTTTGTTTTGTTTTGTTTTGAGTTGGAGTTTCACTCTGTCACCCAGACTGGAGTGCAGTGGCCGCTCCCGGCCACCGCAGCCTCGACCTGCTGGGCTCCGGCGATCCTTCCGCCTCAGCCTTCCGAGTAGCTGGAACTACAGGCACATGCTACCATGCCCAGCTCATTTTTTTATTGATTGTAGAGATGAGGTCTCACCAAATTGCCCAGGCGGGTCTCGAACCCACGGGCTCAGGCAATCCACTCACCTCAGCCTCCCAAAGGCACAGGATTACAGGCTGAGCCACTGAGCCCAGCCAGAAAGTGTTATTTTTTTAAATTATAAGATGTTTTAAATCGTCAGGAGAGAATTCAATAGGCAATGATGCACCCACTATCTAAATTTAACAAATGGTATTAGTTTATCCCATTATCTTCAGATTTTTAAAGAAAGAAGTAACCACTGCAGATAAACTGAAGCCTGCCTACCCCGCCCCAGGAACAGTCACTATTTTAAAGTTACTGTATGTCCTCTATGCAAGGGTTAATGTTTTATATGCCAAAAATCCACTTACGTGAAACAAACTATTTCCCAAATAAATTAGATGTTATTAATTAGGTGCTTAGTTGTACAATGTAAATAATAAACATTTGAAAATCATCATGTTTCTTTTTTCCCCCTTTCTTCTGTCCCAGCCTCCCTTCTTCCCTTCCTTCCTCCCTTCTTCCTGTTCTTTTAATTACCAGAGGCTACCTTGATTAAATGATAATCTGTAGAAATGACACAAATGGTTTTAGCACTCATTTGGATTGCTATCTGTTCAAACTGTGAGCTCCTCAAGGTAAGGCCAGTGTCTGCTATATCTCAAGTACCTAACTAGAGTCTTGCACACAATAGTGACTGAATTGAACACAGAGCCCTGTGTAGTCAAGACACTGTCTCACTGAGTATTTAGATGTCTGGCACTTGAAATTTAAAAAACAAAAACTTTTTTTTTTTAATTGGGATCTTGCTCTGTCTCCCAGTCTGGAATGCAGTGACAAGATCTTGGCTCACTGCAGCCTCAGCCTCCTGGGCTCAGGTAATCCTTCTGCCTCAGCCTCCCAAGTAGCTGGGACTACAGATACATGCCATCACACCCAGCTAATTTTTAAACTTTTTTGCAGAGACAGGGTCTCACTATGTTGTCTAAGCTGGTCTGGAACTCATAGGCTCAAGTGTCCTCCCACCTCGGCCTTCCAAAGTGGTGAGATTACAGGCATGAGCCACTGTACCCAGAAAGTCATGTATGTATGTATGTATGTATTTGAGTTGGAGTCTCACTCTGTCACCCAGGCTGGAGTGTAGTGGCACACTTATGTCTGCTGCAGGCTCGCCCTACTGGGCTCAGGTGATCCTTCCACCTCAGCCTTCTAAGCGACTGGAACTACAGGTGGGTGCCACCACACCCGGCTAATTTTTTGATTTGTTGTAGGGATGGGATCTCGCCAAGTTGCCCAGGCTGGTCCCGAACCTGTGGGCTCAGGTAATCCTCATCTCAGCCTCCCAAAATGCTGGGATTACAGGTGTAAGCCACCACTCCCAGAAAGAAAATAAAATTTTAAAAATAAAAAGCCAGACTGGGCACAGTGACTCACGCCTATAATCCTAGCACTTTGAGAGACTGAGGTGAGAGGATTGCCATGGCCCATGAGGTTTGAGACCTCATCTCTACAATAAATCAAAAAATTAGCTAGGCGTGGTGGCACATGCTTGTAGTTCCAGCTACTTGGAAGACTGAGGTGGAAGGATCACCTGATCCCAGCAGGTAGAGGCTGCGGTGGCTGTGAGCATGCCACTGCACTCCAGTCTGGATGACAGAGTGAATCTCTGACTCAAAAATAAACAAATAAATAAATAAAAAGTCTTTTGATAACCAGGGCAAATAAATTTCCATAATGGATGATGAATGTTAGCTGACCAGGCTGAATCTTACTGGATTTTTTTTTTTGGAATTGGAGTCTCACTCTGTCACCCAGGCTGTAGGGCAGTGGCATGCTCCCGGCCACTGCAACCTCGGTCTGCTGGGCTCCTGCAATTCTTCCGCCTCAGCCTTCCAAGTAGCTGGAACTACAGGCGTGCACAACCACGCCTGGCTAATTTTTGATTTATTACAGAGACGAGATCTCACCAAGTTGCGTGGGTGGGTCTCAAACCTGCAGGCTCAGGCAATCCTCTCGCCTCGGCCTCCCAAAGTGCTGGGATTATAGACTGAGCCACCGAGCCCAGCTATTTTACTGGATTTAAAAGGACTCAGTCCAGAATGAAATCATCTCTACAGTGTCTCAAGCGGTGCCTTAGCCTCAGTTGAAACATGGCCACATACTTCATTCAGCAAATATTTGTCAAGCAGAGTCAGACAATGAACTATAAGAAAGGAGACAGATGAAGCCCCTGAAGGTTACACTTAATTGAAATTTAACCTTTGGCTGTTTGGTGTTGACCAGACTTCCCATGGATTTCCTTGAAATCAGCAATGTTACTTGGTCCATTTGCAATTCCAAGCCACCTCCTAAAACCGGGTCCTCAGGTGACTCCAAGAATGTGATTCAGGAATGCTTGGACTGCTGGTGGTGGAGTTCAAGCGTGACTGACCTGAAGGTCTGGGTCTAGTCCCCACTCCACCATTGACCATGAGTGTTGGCTGGTGGGCAGCCATGGCTATCTGGAGGACATGCCAGATGGAGAGGCAGGCCAGCTGCCCCTCAGCTTTTGTCCTTGGTTGTTGCCATGCTAGGACGTGGGCACTGTCCTGCTACATGTCTAATTTTCAAGAAAACCCTGAAATCCTGATTTTTATATGAAATTTCTCAATTCTTAAATGTTGGCAAATGAGTTAAATATTTTCAAGACCTTCTGTGAGCCAGATGTCTGCAGACCGGGTATGTACATAGCCTCTGCATTATGCTCTGTAGACCAGCTTGGTATCTGTCCTGTACATAGGTTCAACCAGCGACTTGTAATGTCTCACTAAGCACCAAAGCGCTGGCACTCTGGGCATGCTTGACTCAGGTGATACCACTGGCAGGAACTGCCCTCCTTATGTCTAGGTGTGGTAGAAAACACACAGACCACCGGGCTCGGTGGCTCAGGCTGTAATCCCGCACCTTTGGGAGGCCGAGGTGAGTGGATTGCCTGAGCCCGCGGGTTCGAGACCCGCCTGGGCAACTTGCCGAGACTTCATCTCTACAATAAATCAAAAAGCAGCCGGGTGTGGTAGCGCGCACCTGTAGTTCCAGCTACTTGGAAGGCTGAGGCGAAAGGATCGCCGGAGCCCAGCAGGTCAAGGCTGCGGTGGCCGGGAGCGGCCACTGCACTCTAGTCTGAGCGACAGAGTGAGACTCCAACTCAAAAAAAAAACACACACAGACCCGTCCATATAGCCTGTCCATTCTGTGCGTACACAAAAGCCATTCTTGTGGTTACATTTTCAATTTTGGAGATTGTCACTGTTGGTAACTCAAAGCCTTAAGCTTACTAAGAGGAGTTCAAAGAAGGAGTGTCCCCTCCCACGTTTGTGGCGGATGTAACACACCCTGAATGGGTGGCTATGGATCTTCCTCCCCAGCAGGCCCCATCTGTGCTGACCGCCTTGCCAGGGTCCTGAACTGTCCCCCAGCCCTATGCTCTAGGCCTGTCCTTCCTCACTCAATAGAGAGGCTTCCCATTTTCCACACCCTTCTTTGCCAGCAGAGTTGTGTTTTGTTTCTAGACTGGCAGTGTTCCACAACCTTATCACTGACAAGCTCCTTTGATGGCTTCATATCCAAGCCATCCCATTGTTATGCTTGCAAAAGCTGTTCAAAGAATCAGTAGAATGACCACCAAGAATGCTAGACAGGTAATTGGGTGCAGGGTCTGCACCATCCCAGGCAGCTTAGTGCTTTTCAAGGCATATCAAATCATTTCAGAACGTTTCTCTTCCTGGATGGACCTGCAACAAACGGATTTCTTGAGACTTGCTTTCATTTTGAAATTATTTTTTACCGGGCTCGATGGCTCAGCCTGTAATCCCGCGCCTTTGGGAGGCTGAGGTGAATGGATTGCCTGAGCCTGCAGGTTCGAGACCCGCCTGGGCAACTTGGCGAGACCTCATCTCTACAATAAATCAAAAATCCGCCGGACGTGGTAGCACGCGCCTGTAGTTCCAGCTACTTGGAAGGCTGAGGCGGAAGGATCGCCAGAGCCCAGCAGGTCGAGGCTGCGGTGGACGGGAGTGGCCACTGCACTCCAGTCTGGGCGACAGAGTGAGACTCCAACTCAAAAAAAAAAAGAAATTATTTTTTAAGAAAGAAAAAGTTAAGCAGTTCCCCCACAGGCAAAAAGCTGTTTTGGAGTGAAGGTACCTGGGTAGTCATCCTCAGGCTCCTAGGCTGTGGGACAAGTGCTAACTAGTGGGTGGAGCAAAACCTATAGGAATGTTGACAAACTGGGTTTTGTGACTCTCCAGAAGCTCAGAGCCCTGGTGGTGTGGATTCTTGCCGATTCTTGCTACCTCTTCCTCCATTCTCTCCCTTTTATCTTAAGACCTGGTTATAGTCTTCCAGAACTTGCAACTGAAAAGATCCCCTAATTGAGGGAGACCCTGCTTCCATGTGGAAAACACGCCATTTCCTCCCATCTGTGGGAACTCACAAGGGTGACACATCAGGCCTCTCTCTGACCCTCATGCAGGAAGGACTCTCTGATGGGTGAGGTTGGAAGGACAGCCTGAATGCGTGGAGCCCAACCCTTTCACTCACTCACTCTCTGGGTAGCCACCTACCTGCAGACTGCTCTGTCCCTTCCAGCCCAAGGGCTACCTCTGCAGGGCAGAGTGATCAGCTAAGTCCACTAAGTGGTTTTAGGCTGTCCGCTTGCCCACAGATCAAGGCCACATTCTCCAGTGGTGGTTTTATCAACAGTCAAGCTTTCTGTTGTCTCAGAACCAGGACAGGGAGCAGAAGCACTGTTAACAGACCCCTTCCTCTAGTCTCTCCCAGGCTGTTCTACATAAACTGAGAGTAATCATCTATCATGGGCTGTTTCAGGGCTGTATATTTCTGTTTGTGTTTTCTGAGTGTCTCTTGAAAAAACTGAAAACCTCTTTGTATTAAAATTTTCAAGGCGTTCTAAACCAGGAAAGCTTTGCTTTTCCATTCTTTTTTGTTTGTTTGTTTGTTTGTTTGAGTCAGTCTCACTGTCACCCAGGCTGGAGTGCAGTGACACACTCACAGCTACTGTAACCTCCACCTGCTGGGCTCAGGTAACCTTTTTTTTTTTTTTTGAGTTGGAGTCTCACTCTGTCACCCAGACTGGAGTGCAGTGACCACTCCCAGCCATCTCAGCCTCGACTTGCTGGGCTCCGGCAATCCTTCTGCCTCAGCCTTCCAAGTAGTCGGAACTACAGGCATGCACTACCACGCCCGGCTAATTTTTTGATTGATTGTAGAGATGAGGTCTCGCCAAGTTGCCCAGGCGGGTCTTGAACCTGCGGGCTCAGGCAATCCACTCACCTCAGCCTCCCAAAGAGCGGGATTACAGGCTGAGCCACCGAGCCCGGCTGCAGGTGACCTTTCTACCTCAGCCTTCCACGTATCTGAAACTACAGGTGTGCGCCACCAAACCCAGCTAATTTTTTTTTATTGTAGATACAAGCTCTCACCAAGTTGCCCAGGCTTGTCTCAAACTCCTAGGCTCAGGCAGTGATCTCGCCTCTGTCTTCCAAAGTGCTGGGCTAACAAGCGTGAGCCATTGCACCCGGCCCATCTCCAAGTTTTTGATACCTGCATAATCTAAGAGAGTCTGGTCTCTTCTATCCAGTGCGCCTCTCATTACCTTTCATTTCGGTCCCTCCCAGGGGCCCTCTGAGCATCTCTATTCTCTCTAGCTGCTCTCATTTTTCAATCAGGAGTAACCACCTTCAGCAACTATCTCTTTCCCTTCTTTTTTTTTTTTTTTTTTTTTTGAGTTGGAGTCTCACTCCGTTGCCCAGACTGGAGTGCAGTGGCACGCTCCCGATCACCGCAGCCTCGACCTGCTGTGCTCCGGCGAGCCTTCTGCCTCAGCCTTCCAAGTAACCAGAACTGCAGGTGTTCACTACCATGCCCAGCTAATTTTTGATTTATTGTAGAGACGAGGAGGTCTCACCAAGTTGCCCGGGTGGGTCTCGAACCCGCGGGCTCAGAAAATCCACTCACCTTGGCCTCCCAAAGTGCTGGGATTACAAACTGAGCCACCGAGTCCGGCCTCTCTTTCCCTTCTTAACATACTGCTCAGGAATCATGCTTCCCCTGAATAATGAATTGGACTCCATTCTCTCTAAATGCTGTACCGACTCTCAAAACATTCGAGGCTAGATCAACTGGGTCCAAGTGTTTGTTTATGGTTAGTTGCATCAAAGAGACTTTTTTTATTAGTGCAAGTGTTTTAATTTAAGGCAGCAACCTGGTTATGGTCCCTTGTCTTTATTGCCTGGTGTCTACTTCAGTGTCTGGCACAGAGCAGGGTTCAGTCAATGTTTTTATCCCATTCATTTGGTTGAATGAGCCAGGATTTCTTCTGTGGCAATTCCCCCAAAACACTGAGAGCTCTCAGCACACAGGAGCCTCTGAGATGTAGCACTGAATGACTCAGCTAAATAAATGTTCATTCCCTGAGACCCTTGATGGGAGAGCCTTCCTAGTCAAACCGAACCCCACTCTTCATGTGTCATGGCTCCTTTTTGTTCTCATTCTCCTTGCCCCTTCATCCTAATGTGTTTAATATATATCCTCTTGTTTATATGTATTTTCTGCAGAACTTGCCTTTAGTGTAAATGTACTTTCCTTTTATTTTTTTGAACCGGAATCTCACTCTGTCACCCAGGCTGGAGTGCAGTGGCATGTTCATGGCACCACCACAGCCTTGACCTGCTGGGCTCGGGTGATCCTTCTGCCTCAGCTTTCCAAGTAGCTGGAACTACGGCATGCACCACCATGCCCGGCTAATTTTTTAAAATTTTTATTGTAGAAACGAGGTCTCGCCAAGTTGCCCAGGCTGCTCTCGAACCCCTGGACTCAGATAATCCTCTCACCTCTGTCTCCCAAAGTGCTGAGATTATAGGCATGAGCCACCACACCTGGCACACGTACTTCCAATTTATGTTCATGATATGAGGTCATATATCTCCTCCTGATTCGTTGACCCACTCAGGACTACTTTAATTATTCACCCATGTTGCTGTGGGTTCATCCACCCCATGCTTCTCACACACGCATAATCCTTCATGCATGCATCCACTTCCTTTCACCTGTCCTCCCACCCAGGCTGGCCATTCAAGTTACCTCCCACTGCCCCCACATCGATTCCAAGATCATCTGCCTACTGATTCTCTGGACCTGAGAACTTCCCTGGACTGGGACATAGAACCATGAGTGAAATTGTCAGGTCATAAGAAAGTGGTCATATCACTTATCCTCCAACCAAGGGAATTTGGAGAATGAAAGGGGGCACTGTTTTTTTTTTTTTTAATGTTGCCTGTTTGGGCATTTTTTTTCTTTTGTTTTTGAGTTGGAGTCTCACTCCATCACCCAGCCTGGAGTGCAGTGGCACACTCACGGCCACTCCAGTGTCGACCTACTGGGCTCTGGTGATCCTTCCACCTCAGCCTTCCAAGTAGCCAGAACTACAAGTGTGCACTACCACACCTGGCTAATTTTTTGATTTATTATAGAGATGAGGTCTCACCAATTTGCCCAGGCTGGTCTCGAACCCCTGGGCTCAGGCAGTCCTCTCACCTCATCCTCCCAAAGTGCTCGGATTATAGGCTTAAGCCACTGTGCCCAGTCATTAAAGGGGCACTACTAATAATGACATGAGGACAAGAGGCATAAACCAAGACTGCCCCAGGTCAAAAGCTATGAGGACATATAAATTGGTGAAGGAGGACCAGAGCACCCTTCAGAATGGCTTCTGTGCCCACCCTTCCCTTCCTTGGGTCAGGGACTCCCATTTCTCTACCTCCCACCACACTTCGTGTTATCCACCATTCTTTTTTCTTTTTTTTTTTTGAGTTGCAGTTTCACTCTGTTGCCCAGACTGGAGTGCAGTGGCCGCTCCCGGCCACCGCAGCCTCGACCTGCTGGGCTCTGGTGATCCTTCCGCCTCAGGCTTCCGAGTAGCCGGAATTACAGGCGTGCGCTACCACGCCCGGCTGATTTTTTGATTTATTGTAGAGATGAGGTCTCGCTGCCCAGGCGGGTCTCAAACCCGCGGGCTCAGGCAATCCACTCACCTCAGCCTTCCAAAGGCGCGGGATTACAGGCTGAGCCACCGAGCCCGGCTCACCATTCTTATTTTATACAAAATAGCTAATTGTTGTTTTAATCTGCATTCCTCTGGTCACTAACATGTTTGACCATTTCTACTATGTTTGTTGGCTTTTTGAATTTCTTTTTTTTTGAGTTGGAGTCTCTCACTGTGTCACCTAGGCTGGAGTGCAGTGGCCGTTCCTGGCCACCGCAGCCTCGACTTGCTGGGCTCTGGCGATCCTTCCGCCTCAGCCTTCCAAGTAGCTGGAACTACAGGCGCGCACTACCACGCCCGGCTAATTTTTGATTTATTGTAGAGATGGGGTCTCGCCAAGTTGTCTGGGCGGGTCTTGAACCCACGGGCTCAGGCAATCCACTTACCTCGGCCTCCCAAAGCACTGAGATTACAGGCTGAGCCACTGAGCCCAGCCTGAATTTCTTTATTGGAAATGGTTTGGGGTTGTTTTTTTTTTTTTTTTTTCCTATTTCTCAGGTTTTCTCATTGATCTATAAGTTTTAAATGTTTTCTAGCTATTCGTCCTCTGTTAGTTTTATTTGATTTTAAAATTGATTTGGAGTTGAAGTCTCACTAGGCTGGAGTGCAGTGGCATGACCAAGGCTCATCACAGCCTCAATCCTTCCACTTCAGCCTCCCAAGTAGCTGGGACTACAGGTGCAGACTATAGGTGCACATGACCATGCCCAGCTAATTTAAAAAATTTTTTTTTAGAAATGGAGGTCTTGCTGTGTTGCCCAGGCTGATCTCAAACTCCTGGGCTCAAGCAATCCTCTCACTTTGGCCTCCCTAAGTACTGGGACTGCAGGCGTGATCCACCGTGCCTGGCTCACTGTCAGTTTTAGGTATTGCAAATATCTTCTCTGTAAGCTACATTGATTTTGTCCATGATGATGCTTTTTGTAATCAAATTAATCAAGTTTGTTTTCTTACAGTTCATTTTTAGAAGTAGTTTCTCTTCCTTATTTCAGAAAGATACCCTCCATCATTTTCTTCTCTTAACCTTTTTAGTTTCACCTTCCACATTTGGGACTTTAATCCCCCTGGAAATGAAATCCACCTTAAGCCGGGCTGGGTGGCTCAGCCTGTAATCCCGTGCCTTTGGGAGGCTGAGGTGAGTGAACTGCCTGAGCCTGTGGGTTTGAAACCCACCTGGGTCGGCGAGACCTCATCTCTACAATAAAAATCAAAAATCAGCCGGGCGTGGTAGCGTATGCCTGTAGTTCCAGCTACTTGGAAGACTGAGGTGGAAGGATCGCTGGAGCCCAGCAGGTTGAGGCTGCGGTGGCTGGAAATGGCCACTGCACTCCAGTCTGGGCGACAGAGTGAGACTCCAACTCAAAAATAAAAAATAAAAAAAATGAATGCAGCCTGCTGTGTCCTCTGAGGAGGGCCTGTTTGCTGCTAGAGGACCTGGGCATGCGGCCAGGACTCTGGCCTGGCCTGCCTGGTGTGTGAATAACTGGGCAGTATAGCTTTGCCTTCCCCACACCCAGGTCACCTGGGAAGTCATACAAAAATCCTTGTTTCCAAGGCCTCTGCCAGGCAGGCCACAAGGTCAGGTCAACCCTGAAGGCACTTGAGTGCCTGCTTGGCTCTCATGCTGGTGACAGACTTCTGAATCACCCACTGCTCCTTTCATCTTTCTCCCACCATGTCCTCGGGTCGAATCCCTGAGAGTCCCATTCATCTAGCCATTCCTCTATTCAGTCTTCATTTCAGCTTCCACAGCTGTTTCTCCTCCCAGCTTGAGCCAATTCAGTCCACATGAACCCTCTCCTACCCTTAAGGGCCAACCCAGACCCGACACTACCCGGCCCCAGCCCGGAGCCGAAACCGAGGACCCTAGCCCAGTGACAGCACCCAGGTGGTCCAGCTATGGCTTGGTGCTTCAACTTCTTGCTCTCCCTTGCTCCCAGGTCTGGTCATTCATGTCATTAGTCTTTGTCTTCTCAGTCATACATTATTCATTCCTTTTTTTTTTTTTTTTGAGTTGGAGTCTCACTCTGTTGCCCAGACTGGAATGCAGTGGCATGCTCCTGGCCACCGCAGCCTCAACCTGCTGGGCTCTAGCAATCCTTCCACCTCAGCCTTCCAAGTAGCCAGAACTACAGGCAAGTGCTACTACGCCCGACTAATTTTTGACTTATTGTAGAGACGAGATCTTGCCAAGTTGCCCTTGTGGATCTCAAACCTGCGGGCTCAGGCAATACACTCACCTCGGCCTCCCAAAGTGCTGGGATTACAGGCTAAGCCACCAAGCCTGGCCACATTATTCATTCTTACCTATTAAGTGCCAATTCTCCACAAGGCACTGAATAGCCCTGATTATGGGAGCTTTGTTCTCTCTCCCTCACCTGGGTGTCTGCCAGGTAATTCCCTTCCCCAGATGACCTGGGTCTTTGAGAACCTAGAATCGCCCTTTTGATTCCTTCTCTGGGGACTTAGAATCTGGGTTGTGAGGGTACTACCACCTGTCGGTTCATTTCCTGGAGGCAAATCACCACATGCTGTGAATCACCTGTTCCACATTTACTTGAACCCTCCCTCCCCTACCCCACATTGCTCTAAGAGATGGATATTAACATCTCCATGCCATGGGTAAGGAACCTGGGGCCAGGGCTGAAAATAAACAGTGAACCAGCAAAGCCCTCACTCTCTCCTCTGCATCCCAGAGGCCCCCGCCTCTCCCTGTCCTGCTGCTGTCTTCATCTGAACTGGGATAAGATGCTCTGTTCCTCTACCCTGGACAACTCCAGTGATCTTCACGGGTTGTCTCTTGATCCATTCCTTTACCCGTCAGTCTTCATTAAGCACCTTGTTCGTGCCAGGCACCACTTCCACATGACTTGTTTTTTAGTTCAGCATTGATTGAGCGGCCAGAGCTGTGGTTTGGCTCACGGCATGCTCCTGCTCCCAAACCTTCCGCAACTTAGCTCAGGACGGGGCCTGCTAGGGTAACCAGGGAAGAACTGGACCTGGAACCAGGCCCATCCATGGGGACAGAGGGCTCAAGGCCAGCAGAGCTGCAGGCACTGCACAGAGGACAAGGCTGAGCACAGTGTGCAGAGGGAGCAGTCAGGGAAAGTGGGGTCTAAGAGGCTCTGCAGCAGGGAAGCAGGGGTACCTCAGGGCAGGTAGAAGCTGACTAGACTCAGGGAAGCTGCAAGGGCCCAGGCCCTCCAAGTCAGGAGAAGGACTCCTGTCCCTAGGAGAGGCCTGGAAATGAGAGGAAGGTCCTTCTCCCAGAGGACCAGGCTGCTAGACCAAGCGACACAACAAGAACTGGGAGCCCAGTAATGCCTTATAAAAACTGTGGCAGAAAAGGGGTCAATTGTGGCTAACAGTGTTATGTGCAGTAAAAGCATGCCTGCTTCAGGGAAGCTGGGTCCTGAGCCAAGAGGAGACAATTCGGGTCTCAGGGGGCATGGCTCATTGAGGAGGGCGTCAGGCAGTGCTGAGGGCAACCAGCCTGATACCTCCACCCCACTATCCACCAAATCTGTCAGACTCTTCTGTGGAGAATCCACAGCCCTTCATGGTCCAGCCCCCACGCCCAATGGGACCCGGCTCTGTCTCCCTGTACCACCTGCTTCTGTTCCTGCTTCTGTCCCTTCTCCTTCTCCCTGGTTGGCCCAGACTCTCTTGTTGTCCCTGAGCTTGTACCTTCCTATGGCCCAGGCATGCTTTTTAGCCCCTGGGACCCCCTCCTCCTCACCTCCTCAGTCCTACTTGTCCTTTAAGAGCCAGTGTGAAGGCAGTGAACCTTTCTTTTTCCCTTTTCAGATCTTCCTAGTCTGTTTTAGCTACACCACCTCCCCAAGTTCATATAACACCTCTAGGAAAACCCTGCTCATCTACCTGCTGTATCATATTCCTAGGGCTGCTGTAACTAATGACCACAAACTTGGCAGCTTAAAAATAACAGAAATTGATTGTCTCACGGTCCTAGAGGCTGTGTACCAGCCCCAGGTATTCCTTGGCTTGTGATAGCATCATTGTAATCTCTGAGGTCACATTGTCATCTTCCCTCTGTGTCTCTTCTCTTCTTATAAGGTCACCAGTCATATTGGATGAAGAGCCCACCCTACTCCAATGTGACCTCAAACTAATTACATTTGCCCCAACCTTATTTCCAAATAGGATCATATTCTGAGATACTAGGGGTTAGGACTTCAACTTTCTTCAGGTATATTCAACATACCTGTGGTTCCAGCTACATATTTTTTGGGGGACACAATCCAACCCCTAATACCTGGTATTAGAGTTAGCTATCCACAGGTCCTTCACAATATGCCTGTATCCTTTGCAACACTAAGCCTGCAGCTTGATGATTTTGGAATGAGACAGGCCTGGGTTTGCCAGTCTTCTCTTGTATGAACCCAAGCGAGATTCTAAACAACCTGTTTTTTCTCAACTCTAAACTGACCAAAACACCTGGATATTTATTAGAGTCGGTTGAAGCACATAATTAATGCCCAGGAAATTGTAATTATTAACATTGTGTGTTGAACATAGCAGGTTTCAATAAATAAATGTTAGTCTCTGCTTCCTCGAATTGATATTTACTAAGTTGGCAGCCCGCAGAACACTGGAACAGGGGAGCTTTTCCAGAGAGAGGAAGGTAGCGGCCAAAAAGCCCTGGAGACTTCACCCCGTCCCCTGCATCGTGGGAACTGCCGAGGGGACAATGCGGCACTGCCCAACCCTGCCTGGATGGCAGGGAGATCCTGGTTCCCACTCCCACAGCACAGAATCCTGGCTGGCTCTGTGGGAACACGAAGGCGGAGCCGGCAGGGACTCCACACCCTGGTCTTTGTTCTCTAAGGCTGTGTGTGTGTGTGTGTAAGGGCTGGGGAGGCAGAGGCCTGAGGAACCAAGGAGCCTTTTGAAAGAACAGATCTCAGACTGGAGTGAAAGACGGCAACCAGAGTGTGACCTCCGGCTTGGTAGGCCTCCCTCGCTTCTGTGGAGGCCTAGGCTTCCCTGCAGAAAGAGGGTGGGTGGATGGATGCAGCCAAGCATTTGGAATCAGAGATTTAGGTTTGAAACAGAACTCTACCTTGCAGTAGCTGGATGACCTCAATGACTGTGGTTTTCTATCAAGTGGGGCTGATAAAATCTGCCCTATCAAAGAAGAACACGATACAAGTGCCAGCTGTTAATATTTATGTCCTGTTGTTGCCAACCCTTGAAGATACATTTCCAGAGTGCACAGAGGTTTACAAAGCACTGCCTTGGCTTTACTTTGTTTTGATTTTCATTTATACAATTTATTAATAAATTTAAAGATCTATTAATTACTGTTAGAAGTAGGAGAATATGTCCAAGGTTCAATGTTCATCCATGGTTGGATAAACTTGGCATCCCTTATGTGCTATGTATTCCATTAACACCCAAAATTGTATACTTTGTTTCAACGGGTTTCCTTTTTCTGTTCTTTTCTTTTTTGTTAGTTCGTTACTGTGTTACCCAGACCGGAGTGCAGTGGCATAATTACAGTTTACTGCAGCCTTGGCCTCTTGGGATCAAGTGATTCTTCCGCCTCCCAAGTACTTGGGACTACAGGTGTGCACTACCATGTCCGGTTAATTTTTTTTTGATTTTTGTTTGTTTGTTTGTTTGTTTGTAGGGAAGAGGTCTCACTGTGTTGCCTAGGCTGAGTTTCCTTTTCTTAAGAGCAAACTCTTTCTCAGTATATGCCCTCATTAGCATTTAAGCAAGACAAATTCTTCCATGGTAGAAACTAATCAGCAACTCCTTGAGGTTTATAGGGAAATTGTTTTAAGGATACATACCAAAGTAGGATGCAGATTGGGGAAAGAAAATAATGATGCAATTTCACCCAGAAATCATACAGCTAAGAGCTAGACATCATTGTAGCAGATCAACACTGAGACATGTTGCAAAACATGGGTAGTTTTATTATTAAACTCGAATCTCTGAGCATAGTCAATGAGGGTTAAGAATGAGGTGCACATAGATAACCAGAGAGAGGTACAAAGTGTGATGAGTTCAAAGAATAAAGAGTACACGTCCTCTGGGAGCAATAAGGAGTTGACCTGAAGTTCCTCTGATGTGGGAGAGATCAGGGCTAGATAAAGGGAAAGGAACACATGAGGGGAAGCAGGTGACCCGAGATGGAAAAGCAAGCTCTAACTAGTAGGGCCTGGATCCCAAGTCTCGGGTTGATTGCTGTATTCCAGTTCCATATTTATTTATTTATTGTATTTGCATTTTCCCAGGTAAGGCAACTCTGCAATATAGGTCATGCCATTATCTTGTCTGGTGAACTATGTAGTCTTAACAGAATATTGTAAAAATGCTGAGTTCTAAGTTCAGGAGCCTAGATAATTATTAGCAAAAGCTGCATCATAATTTCACCAAGAAATTATACAACAAATGCAGAGGATATAGAGAGGGTTTGATTTGTAGGGGAAAAGTACCTAAAAACTTTTAGAACAACTCCTTTTAGAAAACCATTTCAACTTATTTTCAGCAGTGAGCCTTTATGTTTATCATTTATAACTTTGTGGTCTGAAATAAATGAAAAAAATAACTCAAATTGTTTAAATACCCTGTTGTCTGCATAATGTAATTTCTTTTAGCTTTGAGAAAGTTAGGTTTCCCATTTGAGCTACACAAAGTGTGTTAGGTAAGGGACTGTCTGGTCTGGAATCTTTCTAGAAAATCATGTCATGGGCTGGGCTCAATGGCTCAGCCTGTAATCCCAGCACTTCGGGAGGCTGAGGCGAGTGGATTGCCTGAGCCCCAGGGTTTGAGACCAGTCCAGGCAACTTGGTGAGACCTCATCTCTACAGTAAATCAAAAGTTAGTTGGGCATGGTTCCGGCTACTTGGAAGGGTGAGGCGGAAGGATCACTGGAGCCCAGCAGGTCGAGGCTGCGGTGGCCGTGAGCATGCCACTGCACTCCAGACAGAGTGAGACTCCAACTCAAAACAAAAAAAGAAAAAAAAAGAAAATCATGTCATAAATCTCTGCAGAAAATCTCCATAGTTCTAGGACCTCTGCTTTAGGAAGTAGGACATGCCACTGCAGAGGACCATGCCAGGCATGGTCCAGTCAAGTGCTCACTGTAAATAAATCTTGGAGATGTCATATTTCTTTCTTTTTTTTTTTTGAATTGGAGTCTCACTCTGCCCAGACTGGAATGCAGTGGCACGCTCCCGGCCACCCCAGTCTCAATCTGCTGGGTTCCGGCGATCCTTCTGCCTCAGCCTTCCAAGTAGCTGGAACTACAGGTGCGCACTACCACACCCGGCTAATTTTTTGATTTTACTGTAGAGATGAGGTCTCGCCAAGTTGCCGAGGCGGGTCTCGAACCCGTGGGCTCAGGCAATCCACTCACCTCAGCCTCCCAAAGAGCGGGATTACAGGCTGAGCCACCAAGCCCGGCTGGAGATGTCATATTTCAACAGAGTTCTAGAGCATGCAATCAGAGAGTGATAGGTTGAGGAGAAAACAACTTATCTGACACCCCTACCTGTTAGGTATTTTAAGATGTGAAGGCTGAGATTTGTCTTTACTAAATTCAGAGACTAAGTCTGTGTGACCTTAAAGTTCTGGAAAAAAATCCAGCAAGAGACTGAAGGCACCTTGAAAGTGCTTCATCTTGAAGGAAAAGATCATAAATTTTCCTTTAAAGACAATCTTGAAGTTACTGAAGTACTAGGATTTTGAGTATGACCAAATTAAATGACTGCAACCAAATACATATACTTTCCTCTTAAAATAAATAACTTGTATGGCAACATGAAAGCTATGAAAATGTAAAGCTTTCTGGTAATGGTAGATGTAGAGATAAATACAGAATCCTATAATACTATAATGGTGGTATAGAATTAAAAAACTAAAAGCATAATAAATATTACTGGCTGGGCTCGGTGGCTCAGCCTGTAATCCCAGCACTTTGGGAGGCCATGGCAAGTGGATTGCCTGAGCCCGTGGGTTCGAGACCCGCCTGGGCAACTTGGCAAGACCTCGTCTCTACCATAAATCAAAATTTAGCCAGGTGTGGTAGTGCACACCTGTAATTCCAGCTACTTGGAAGGCTGAGGCGGAAGGATCACCAAAGCCCAACGGGTTGAGACTGCAGTGGCCGGGAGCATGCCACTGCACTCCAGTCTGGGCAACGGAGTGAGACTACAACTCAAAAAAAAAAAAAACCCCAAAAACTGTAACTATAAAGCTATGTTAATGGCTAAAAATATAAAAACATGTAATTTGTGACATGGGTAACAAAGTGGGGAGGGAGAGATAAAAAGAAGTAAAATTGTTGTACGTGATTGAAGCTGTTATCAGTACAAAATAGATTGTTATAAGACATTTTATGTAATCCCCATGGTAACCACAAATAAAATACCTATAGAAGATACATACAAAAAATGAGAAATAAGTCAAGGCACGTCACTACAAAAAGAAAAACCAACAAAACACAAAAAAAGGCAGCAAGGGAGAAAAAGTGAGACAAAATAACTACCGGATATATATAAAACAATGAACAAAATAGTAAGTCCTTCCCTCTCAGCAGTTAGTTGAAATGTAAAATAGATGAAACTTCCCAATCAAAAGACAGAGAGTGGCCGAATGGATGAAAAACAAGATCCAACTATCTGGTGTCTGTAAGACTCACTTTATTATTTATTAATTTTTTTTTTTAACTTGGAGTCTCACTTTGTTGCCCAGGCTGGAGTGGCTCATGGCCACTGCCGCCTGCTGGGCTCAGGCGATCCTTCTGCCTCAGCCTTCCAAATAGCTGGAACTACAGGCGTGCACCACCATATCGGGCTAATTTTTTGATTTATTGTAGAGACGAGGTCTTGCCAACTTACCCAGGCTGATCTCGAACCCGTGGGCTCAGCAGTCCTCTTGCCTCGGCCTCCCCAAATGCTCGGATTACAGGCTTGAGCCACCATGCCCAGCTGGAAGTCTCACTTTATTTTTTTATTTTTTTTTGAGTTGGAGTCTCACTCTGTCACCCAGGCTGGAGTGCAGTGGCTGCTCCCGGCCACCGCAGCCTCGACCTACTGGGCTCCGGCGATCCTTCCGCCTCAGCCTTCCAAGCTAATTTATTTATTTATTTATTTATTTATTTATTTTAGAGATGAAGTCTCGCCAAGTTGCCCAGGCGGGTCTCAAACCCGCAGGCTCAGGCAATCCACTCACCTCAGCCTCCCAAAGGCACGGGATTACAGGCTGAGCCACCGAGCCCGGCTTAAGTCTCACTTTAGATGTAATGACCACATGGTCTGGAAGTGAAAGGATGGAGAAAGATATTCCATGCAAACAGAACCCAAAAGGGAGCAGTATTGGTCATACTTATATCAGACAAAACAGACTTTAAGTTAAAAAATGTCACAAGAGACAAAGGACATTATAAAATGATAAAAGGGTCAATTCAATTCACCAGGAAGCTATAACAATTATAAATATAAATGCACCTAACATTAGAGCACCAGAACTTGTGAAACAAACATTGACAGAACTGAAAAGAGAAATAGACTGTAACACAAGAATAGTTAGAAATATCAATACTCCACATTCGATAATGGATAGATCATCCAGATAGAAAATTAATAAGGAAACAACAGACTTGAACAACACTAGAGACCAAATAGACCTAACAGACATATACACAGTAATTTATCCAACTATAGAATACACTTCCTCTCAAGAGCACATGGAACATTCTCCAAGATAGATCACATGTTAGGCCACAAAACAAACATTAGCAAATGTAAGAAGATTGAAATCATACCAAATATCTTTCCTGATCACAATGGAATGAAACTGGAAATGAAAAACAAAAGGAAAATGGGAAAAGTCACACAGATGGAAATTAAACAACACACTTTTGAACAATTAATGGGTCAAAGGCTAAATAACAAGGGAAATTGCAAAAATATTTGAAGACAGATGAAAACAAAAACTCAACTTGCTCAAATTTCTGGGATGCAGCAAAGGCAGTATGAAGAGGGAAGTTTGTAGCAGTAAATGTTTACATTAAGAAGGAAGAAAGATCTCAAGTCAGCCTAACTTTATACTTTAAGGTAATTTAAAAAGAACAAACTATATCTAACTTTAGCAGAAGGAGGGAAATAAAGTCCAGAACAGAAATAAATGAAATAGAATAGAAAAACAATAGAAAAAAATCAATGAAACTAAGTTGGGTTTTTGGAAAAGTTAACAAAATTTATAAACCCTTAGCCAGACTAAAACTACAGAGAGATGAGACACAAATAAATAAATTTGGAGATGAAAAAGGAGACATTACAAGTGACAGCACAGAAATAAAAAGGATCACAAGAGACTACTGTGAAGAGTTATATGTCAACAAACTGTATAACTTAGGAGAAATGGATACATTTCTAGAAATATAAAAGTGCCTAGACTGAATCATGAAGAAAAAAGAAATTTGAACAGACCAATAAAGACTAAGGAGATTGAGTCAGTAATCAGATATCTCCAGCAGAGAAAAGCCCAGGACAAAATGACCTCACTGGATAATTCTATCAAATGTTTAAAGAAAAATTAATACCAATCCTTTTCAAACTCTTACAAATGGAAACACTTTCAAACACATTTTATGAAGCCAACATTATTGTAATTCCAAAACCAAATAAAGATACAAGGGGGAAAAAAATCCACTACAGATTGATATCCTGATAAATATTAGTGTAGAAGCCTTAAAGACCTAAATGTAAGACCTGAAACTATAAAACTTCTAGAAGATGTATGGAAGAAAATCTTCATGTTATTGGATTTGGCAATGATTTCTTGAATATGACACCAAAAGCACAGGTAACCAAATCTAAATAAGACAAATGAGATTACATCAAATTTTAAAACTTCCGTGTAACAAAGGAAACAACAGAGTGAAAAGACATCCTATGGAATGGAAGAAAATATGTGTATAACATTTATTTAATAAAGGATTCATATGCAAAATACATAGAGAACTCTTGCAACAAAATAATAATAAAAATAACCTGATTTAAAAATGGCAGGTGACTTGAATTGGTGGCTCAGCCTATAATCCCAGAACTTTGGGAGGCTGAGGTGAGTGGATTGCCTGAGCCCGTGGGTTCGAGACCCACCTGGGCAACTTGGCGAGACCTCGTCTCTACAATAAATTTTTAAAAATGGGTCCCCTCTCACTGTGGGAGCTTCTCTGTCCTCTCAATAAATCCTGCTTTCTAAAAAGAAAAAAAAGAAAGAAAAAAATTAGCTGGGCGTGATAGCGTGCGCTCAGAAGGCTGAGGCAGAAGGATTGTCTGAGCCCAGCAGTTCGAGACTGCTGTGACTGGGAGCATGCCACTGCACTCCAGCCTGGGCAACAGAGTGAGACTCCACCTAAAAAAAAAAAAAAATTAGTTTGGCATGGTGGCACATGCCTGTGGTTCCAGCTACTTGGAAGGCTGAAGCGGAAGGATTGCCTGAGCCCAGCAGGTTTAGGCTGCAGTAGCTGTGAACATGCCACTGCACTCCAGCCTGGGTAACAGAGTGACACTCTGACTCAAAATAAATAAATAAATAAATACACTTAGTCACAAAAAGGCAAATACTGCATTATCCACTCATGTGAGGTATCTAAAATAGTCAAACTCAGAAAGAGAAAGTTGACTAGTAGTTGCCAGGGGCTGCAGAGAGGAAGAAGAAGACAGTTGTTGGTCAGTTGGTTAGCGTTTCCGTTTTGCACAATGAAAAAAGTCTAGAGATCTGTTGCACAACAATGTGTATATGATTAACACTATTATACTGGACACTTAAAAATGATTAAGATGGTCAAGTTTATGTTGTGTTTTTACCATAGACAAAATAATTAAATAACGTAAAGTTATTTCCTAATATTAGTGATTATATTTCCTGTCTTTGTCTATTTTCTGTCACTAAATGCAAATAAGAGTATATTAATGTCCTGTGTCTGGGGAATGCTAACTATCTGCAAACTTATAATGAAATCCGATAACTTAATAAGGGTTCGATAATTTCAAGGTCGCACTTCAGATATGCAGTCTACCTTAAAGATAATCAAGGGTTTTGGAAGTAGTACAACTATAACTATTATTCATTCATTCGAAAACCAGTCAGTGAGTGCCAACATTTGCTAGACATTGCCCAAATCACAGAAGCAGGAGGGCAGAGGTGGCCATAATCAAATCATTATGTTTTGCTCTTTCAAGGAATTTATAATCTAACAGGGAATAGAGAAGCCTAACAGTACAGAGTTGTGTTGTAAAGATGTGGGGTACACCAAGGGCCATCTCAGCCTGTCATAGACATTTCTTGTTTTTAGTGACCCAGCATTCTTTCTCCCTTCTCTGAGTAACTAACAGAACCAGTATTTGCCTTGGGAATCGTTCCCTCGCCATTCTCAGTCTGTGTGCTTGGTGAGCCGACTCGAACCTTAGCTATAAGTTTGGGCGTGCGACCCAGCATGGTCAATGGGAAGGTGGGATCTGGGCCCGAAGGCACTGGTTCCTTAGCGATTGTAGTTCTCCCAATGAGACTCAATTCTGGAAATTCTTTTTAACTGTTGGGAGCCTGGTAAATGGACTTCTGACTGTTAGAATATCAACTTGGTGCTTCCCAGAAACATCACGTAGATACAGGCCAGTTGAAAATTAGATGAAACGGAAGAAAGCAGAACCAAGAGATGAGAAAGAGAGGCTGGGCCAGAGGACATTGTCCGAGCTTCTGGGTTCAGCTTTGCCTCCCCTCTGAATTGTCAGTTAAGTGAACTAATATATTCCCTTTTCTTTGCTATGCCTGTTTGAGGTGGATTTTCTGTTACCCACAACCAACAATCCCGAGTAGCACAATGCCTTTAAAATTATGGAACTAGATAGAGTTTATAATACTGAGTGACCTCTCACAGAAACAAAGATCTGAGTATCACATGTTCTCACTCATAAGTGGACCTTGAACATATCATAATACTATAAGAAAAGGAATACTATCATAATACTATAAGAAAAATGACAGTGGCGGGAAACTATGGGGGGAGCAGGGAGGGGAAGGGTGGTAGGATTAATGGTAGTCAACATCTGTTTGGGGATGGGGGGGACACCCATTATCAACATGGGTGCCTGAACGATGCATATTTGTACACCTAACCCTTAACTGTACCCCATAATTTTAAAATAAAAAATATGCTTAAAAATAAATAAATAAAATAAAATAAAATTCAACTCATTATACATGGATGTGGTCTTAACCTGGCTGACATTATATGTGCGTGTGGTCTTAACCTGGCTGTGCATTTGGATTGTCATACAATCATTGGAGCATCATGAAATACAGAGCATTTTTGCAACCCCTTTCTTTATCCTAAACTGTGATATGGAAGTAGTATGTCCTATAGGTTCTATGAAAAATTATTTAGAATGCATATCAGTGCTTTATAACCAAAAAGATTTGATATTATTGAAAGAAGACAGCTCAGACAAGTAAATTTGTAATTTTATTTTATTTTTTTAAACAGTTGCAATGTTTATTTGTTTATTTGTTTATTTATTTATGTATTTATTTATTTATTTTTGAGTTGGAGTCTCACTCTGTTGCCCAGATTGGAGTGCAGTGGCTGCTCCCAGCCACTGCAGCCTCGACCTGCTGTGCTCTGGTGATCCTTCCGCCTCAGCCTACCGAGTAGCCGGAATTACAGGCACGTGCTACCATACCCAGCTGATTTTTTTTTTTTTTTGATTTATTGTAGAGATGAGGTCTCACCAAGTTGCCCGGGCGGGTCTCGAACGAGCGGGCTCAGGCAATCCACTCACCTCAGCCTCCCAACGCGCGGGATTACAAACTGAGCCACCGAGCCCGGCTTAAATTTGTAATTTTAAAAGAATCCCATTTTACCAATACTCCTTCCATTGTGAGGGCTTTTAAAGGATAAAATTAAGCAAGTCCTTTCAAAAATATTCTAGGCCTTGAACTTTCTACACCAACAATGAAATAAGTCTAAAATTTGCATGGCACTTGGAACTTTTTGACATACTTTGCACATTTAGTTAACTGTCCCAAGCCTAAGATCATCTGTGATACACTTTGGAATTCTTTATGATTTTTTTCTCTAACAATAAGTTTCCTAATTTAATTATAGTTGGGTTCAGATTTAAATTAGTTTGAATTATCTGAGCAGATAATGACTGAATAGTAGGAGAAATGTTTACCAAAGGGTACACATCGTTGAGTGCGGGTTCTATCTTAATCCATAATTTTCAAGATTTTTAAAAATATTTTCTAGAATGTTCTCAAAGGGTTATCCTGGCATTTACAGCAAGACTTTCATCTCACATACTTGTGCGGAGTGTCTTTAATTCTTAACCTTCCTATACATGAAAAGTTGTGCAAAGGCAACTATAAGAATTAAACCTGCCTGGGTAAGGCGGCTCACACCTATAATCCCAGCACTTCTGGAGGCCAAAGTGGTAGGACTGCTTGAGTCCAGGAGTTTGAGACCAGCCTGAACAACATAGCGAGACCTTTAATTTTTTCTTTTTTTAATATATATTTTTATTTTAAAATCGTGGGGTACAGTTAAGGGTTAGGTATACAAATATTCATTGTGCAGGTACTCTTGTTGATGAGGTGTGCCCCCCTTTCCCTAGACAGATATTGACTACCGTGAATCCCACCTCCCTCCTCTCCCTGCCCCCACCATGGTTTCCCACCACTGTCAATCCTTTTCTTTCTTTTTTTTTTTTTGACTTGGAGTCTCACTCTGTCGCCCAGACTGGAGTGTAGTGGCCGCTCCCGGCCACCGCAGCCTCAACCTGCTGGGTTCCGGCGATCCTTCCGCCTCAGTCTTCCGAGTAGCCAGAATTACAGGTGCATTACCATGCCCGGCTGATTTTTGATTTATTGTAGAGATGAGGTCTCGCTGCCCAGGCGGGTCTCGAACCCGCGGGCTCAGGCAATCCACTCACCTCGGCCTCCCAAAGGCGCGGGATTACAGGCTGAGCCACTGAGCCCGGCTAATCCTTTTCTTACAGTATTACGGTAGTTGTTTAAGGTCCACTTACGAGTGAGAACATGTGATACTCAGATCTTTGTTTCTGTGAGAGATCACTCAGTGTTATAAACTCTAATTCCACCCAGGTTACTGTGAAATTCACGATTTTGTTCTTTTTTATGGCCTTGTAATATTCCATTGTGTATATGTACCACATTTTTAAATCCAGTCCTCTTTTGATGGACAACATGGTTGGTTCCATGATCTTGCTATTGTGAACAATGCTGCAGTAAACATACGTGTGCAGGTATCTTTTTTATAGAGTGATTTGAGTTCTTCAGGGTATATTCCCAGTAGGGGATTGGGGGGGCATATGGAAGGTCGATTTTTAGAGCTTTTAGAAATCGCCACACTGATTTCCACAGAAGCTGTACTAGTTTACACTCCCACCAACAGTGTAGAAGTGTTCCCTTTTTGCCACATCCTCTCCAGTATCTATTATTTTTTGAGTTATTGATAATGGTCATTCTGACTGGAGTTAGATGGTATCTCAGTGTGGTTTTAATTTGCATCTCCTTGATGACTAGTGAGGTTGAACATTTCTTCATGTGTCTGTTGGCCGCTCATATGTCTTCTTTTGAAGTGTCTGTTCATATCTTTTGCCCACTTTGTAATGGGTTGTTTGTTTTTTTCTTTTCAGCACGTTTGAGTTCTTTGTAGATCCTTAATGTTAGGCCTTTGTCAGACATGGAGTTGGCATATACTTTTTCTCAGTCTGTGGGCTGACTCCCTACTCTCTTTTTTTTTTGAGTTGGAGTCTCACTCTGTCACCCAGACTGTAGTGCAGTGGCTGCTCCCGGCCACCGCAGCCTTGACCTGCTGGGCTCCGGCAATCCTTCCGCCCCAGCCTTCCAAGTAGCTGGAATTACAGGCATGTGCTACCACGCCCAGCTGATTTTTTGATTTATTGTAGAGATGAGGTCTCTGCCCAGGCGGGTCTCTAACCCGCAGGCTCAGGCAATCCACTCACCTCAGCCTCCCAAAGGCGCGCGACTACAGGCTGAGCCACCGAGCCGGCTTCCCTACTCTCTTTGTTTTTTTTTTTTGAGTTGGAGTCTCACTCTGTCGCCCAGACTGGAGTGCAGTGGCCGCTCCCGGCCACCGCAGCCTCGGCCTGCTGGGCTCCGGCGACCCTTCCACCTCAGCCTTCCGAGTAGCCGGAATTACAGGCATGCGCCACCACGCCCGGCTGATTATTTGATTTATTGTAGAGATGAGGTCTCGCTGCCCAGGCGGGTCTCGAACCCGCGGGCTCAGGCAATTCACTCACCTCAGCCTCCCAAAGGCGCGGGATTACAGGCTGAGCCACTGAGCCTGGCTCTCCCTACTCTCTTAATGGTTTCTTTGGCTTTGCAGAAGTTTGTGAGTTTAATTAGGTCCCACTTGTCTATCTTATCTCTTATGGCCTGTGCACTTCGGGTTTTGCTCAGGAATTGGATGCCAATTCCAACTTCCATAAGGGCGTGTCCTGCATTTTCTTTCTTTCTTTTTTTTTTTTTTTTGAGTTGGAGTCTCACTCAGTCACCCAGACAGGAGTGCAGTGGCTGCTCCCGGCCACAGCAGCCTCAACCTGCTGGGCTCCGGCAATCCTTCCGCCACAGCCTTCCAAGTAGCCGGAACTACAGGTGTGCACTACCACGCCTGGCTAATTTTTTTATTTATTGTAGAGATGAGATCTCGCCAAGTTGCCCAGGTGGATCTCAAACCTGCAGGTTCAGGCAATCCACTCACCTCAGCCTCCCAAAGCGTGGGATTACAGGCTGAGCCACTGAGTCCAACTTGCATTTTCTAAAGTTCTTATGGTTTGAGGTTTTCCATTTAGGTCTCTGATCCATTTAGAGTTAATTTTTGTGTATGGGGATAGATAGGGGTCCTGTTTGAATCTTCTGCATGTGATCAGCCAGTTACCCCAGCACCATTTACTGAATAGGTTCTCCTCTTCCCAGTGATGGGAGGTAGAGGCTATGTCGAAGATGAGTGGTTAAGAAATTGAGGCTTTTCTTCTGGAATCTCAATTCTATTCCGTTGGTCTATATGCCTGTTCTTGTACCAGTACCAGCCTGTTTTGATTATTGTAGCTTTATAGTAAAGTTTAAAGTCTGGTAGTGTGATATCTCCTGCTTTGTTTTTTTTTTTACTGAGGATTGTTCTGGCTATTCTTGGTCGTTTGTGTTTCCATATGAGTTCCTGTATTGTTTTTTCTAGATCTGAGAAGAATGTTGCTGGTAATTTGATGGGTATTGCGTTAAATCTGTAGATTGCCTTAGGTAAGATGGACATCTTCACAATGTTGATTCTTCCAATCCATGAGCATGGGATATTTTTCCACTTGTTTGTGTCATCTTTGATTTCTTTGAGCAGTGTTTTGTAATTTTCATTGTAAAGGTTTTTCACATCTCTGGTTAGGAAGATGCCAAGGTATTTCATTTTTTGTGTGGTTATTGTAAATGGGATTGTGTTTTTTATTTGGGTTTTTGTTTGTTTATTATTAGTGTAAAGAAATGCAATTGTCTTTTGCACATTTATTTTATACCCTGAGACTCTGCCAAAGTCCTTCATCAATGCAAGGAGGTTTTTGACAGATTCTCTTGGGTTTTCAGGGTATACAATCATGTCGTCTGCAAAGAGAGATAACTTGACTTCCTCTTTTCCTATTTGAATACCCCTGATCTCCTTCTCTTCTCTGATTGCTCTAGCCAGGACTTCCAATACTGAATTGAACAGGAGGGGTGAGAGTGGCCATCCTTGTCTTGTTCCAGTTTTCAGGGGAAATGGTCCCAATTTTTGTCTGTTTAGGAGTATGCTGGCTGTGGGTTTCTCATAGATGGCTTTTACTATTTTGAGGTATGTTCTAGGTATGCCTAGATGTTCGGGGGTTTTTATCAAGAAGGGGTGCTGGATTTTATCAAAATTTAACAAAATTTAACAAAAAATTTAAAAATTAGCTGGAGGGGGTGGCACATGCCTGTCGTCCCAGGTACTTGGGAGGCTGAAACAGGGGGATGGCCTAAACACAAGAGGTTGAGGCTGTGGTGAGCTATGATCATGCCACTGCACTCCAGTGTGGGCAAGAGTGAAACCGTGCCTCAAAAAATAAAAACAGCAAACAAACCAAAACAAGAATTAAACCTAACTAAAGTGCTACAAGCACCTTCAAATATACGTTCAGTTTCATAACACAGGAATTGTATTAAACTATTGAGCCACACTTAAGTACCTGAACAATCATAGGGGAACTGGGCCTGAATCACTGTCATCTTTGAGCATGGTAAAATGGGAGTCTGAGGGGCCGTGTCAGAGCCGCCATCAGACCCCAGGGCCCCCAGATCCCAACACTTCCCTAGACCTCAGGGAAATGAAAGTGCAACAGCTAGATTATCTTTTCTTTTCTTGTGAAGTGCCCCACATGAGTTTGGATTCAGGGCCTAACTTTTTTTTTTTTTTTTTGAGTTGGAGTCTCACTCTGTCGCTCAGACTGGAGTGCAGTGGCACGCTTATGGCCGCTGCAGCCTCAACCTGCTGGGCTCAGGCAATCCTTCCACCTCAGCCTTCCAAGTAGCTGGAACTACAGGTGTACACCACCATGCCTGGCTAGTTTTTTTGACTTACTGTGGAGATGAAGTCTCGCCAAGTTGCCTGGGCTGATCTCAAACCCGTGGGCTCAGGCAATCCTCTCACCTCGGCATCCCAAAGTGCTGAGATTATAGGCGTGAGCCACTGCGCTCGGCCTAGGGCCTAACTTTCTTTTCAATGGCTCCTTCCTATACATTCTATTACAATCAAGTCCATCTTCAAACCTGGGAAGATACATCCGGTGTAAAAAATGTATCCACCAGTGTCCTACGTGACAGAGAGTAAGCAGAACTCCTAGCTTAGTGAAGTCAGGGCTTTCTTTTGGTTTCTTTTCCCCTCTCAAGAAGTCTGTGGATTGATGGCCCCAGCCAGTGAGTGCAGCTAGCAGGAACATCCAGGCTGCTTCTAGCTTTCTGCTGAGCAATCTTTCTTTGCACATGACTTTTGTCCTCAGGCTTGTCACTAGATGGTTGCAGATAAATTCTTTGACACTAGCATCATATCTGTGTTTAAGACAGATAGAGGGAAGGGAGCAGAGCAAAAGACACATGCCAAGGCCATCCGCATCTCCTGCGTTTTCTACCCAGCGATTCTGTTCTCTCTCATTGACCTGAACCACACACACACACACCAGCTGCTGGAAGGTATACATGAGGAGGAAATACATATTTTAAATCTTTCCAGATTGATAGATCCAGATTGAGCTCTCATAGCTGTCATGAACCATCAGGCAACTCCAAAGCTAAGAAACGGTTGATCTCATTTGAGATGAGCTTGGAATGTGCGGCTTCTGGTTTGATTAAACTAGGAAAGAAAATGTCTCTAGAGGGCCAGATGTGGTAGGCACACATGTAATCCTAGTGCTTTGGGAGGCTGAGGCAGAAGGAGCACTTGAACCCAAGAGTTGGAAGCTGCTGTAAACTATGATCACACTACTGCTTTCCAGCCATGGTGGGTGAAGAGTGAGACCTTGTTTGTGAAAAATAAAACATTTCTGGCCGGGCGCGGTGGTTCAAGCCTGTAATCCCAGCACTTTGAGAGGCCGAGGCGAGAGGATTGCCTGAGCCCACAGGTTCGAGACCAGCCTGGGCAACATGGTGAGACCTCGTCTCTGCAATAAATCAAAAAAATTAACCAGGCCAGATAGCCTATGCCTGTAGCTCTGGCTACTTGGAAGGCTGAGGTGGAAAGATTGCCTGAACCCAGCAGGTCAACGCTGGGGTGGCCGTGAACGCGCCACTGCACTCCAGCCTGGGTGACAGAGTGAGACTCCGACTCAAACAAAAAACATTTCTAGACATTAGGTCTTGAGCACACCCCTGTCTCAGTGCCTCGGTGTTGGCTCCTCCCCCTGCCCGGCACACTCTTCCTCTGAGATATTTAATGGTTCCTCTCTCACTTCCTCCAGGCCTCTGTTAAATATCACTTCCACAGAAGGCCTTCCTCATTCAACCTATTTAAAACATTACTTCACCCAGCTCCAACCCTTTCCTCCGCTTCAGTGTCTTCATAACACTTAATTCTGCCGGATATCAGAGAACACAGCTATTTTTTCATATGTTTATGGTCTGTTTTGCTTGCTAGAACATACACTCCATGAGGGCAGGCACTTGGCCTGGTGTGTTCTCTGTTGCTTCCTCAGGGTCTAGGATAATGCCTGGCACACATTAGGCACTCAGTAAATATTAGTTGAATGAATGAACGATTAGATGAATGAATGAGTGACCGTTTGGCTTATCTATAACTTTACGTATGATTGGCCAAAGAGTCATTGCTGAGGTCCAAGGAACAGAGACCTAGCGAGGGAAGAGCTGCTCCTCCTGTTTGCAGGTCACCTGCACAGCTGCCTCTCCTCTGAGAAGGGACATCTTCTTTTTGTGTGTATGTGTGCTGGAGTCTCACTCTGTCACCCAGGCTGGACTGTAGTGGCATGATCATGATGCTTATGCCTCACAGCAGCCTCAACTTCCTGGGCTCAGGCAATCCTTCCACCTCAGCATCCCAAGTAGTTGGGACTACAGGCATGCGCCACCATGTCCAGCTAGTTTTTAAAAAATTTTTGTAGAGATGAGGTCTTCCTATGTTGCCTAGACTGGTCTTAAACTCCTGGGCTCAAGTAATCCGCCTACCTTGGCCTCCCAAAGTGCTGGGTTTGCAGATGTAAGCTACTGTGCTGGGTGGAGAAGGGGCGTCCTTTTTCTTTTTTTTTTTGAGTCGGAGTCTCACTCTGTCACCCAGGCTGGAGTGCAGTGGTGTGCTCACAGCCACTGAAGCCTCGACCTGCTGGGCTCAGGCAATCCTTCTGCCTCAGCCTTCCAAGTAACTGCAACTACAGGTGTGCACCACCATGCCCAGCTAATTTTTTTTTCCTGCCTCAGTTTTATTTGTACAAATAGCACAGGAGGACACCAGTCCCACGCAGACAGCAGCCTGGGGATCAAGCCAGTTCTTCTGTCCTCACGTTGGCAGACAGGGTCTTCTACTCTGGAGCCTTTGTGGGTGTCTGGGCACCTTTGGAAGCCTGAGCAGGAGTTGGAATGAGGCTGGAGTTGCAGGTGAAGCTGCAGCCAGGGCCTTAGTTTGAACCTTGGTCTTTGTCAATACCTGCGGCCCTTGTCAATATCGGCACTAATACGCTTCCCGAGTTTGGGGTGGGCAATGTATGCAAGTCAAGTAAGCTTGTGGCTGGAACCCTTTGGGTTCTTGGACTTTACAAGGGCCTTGATAGCCTCAGCACGTGCACTCATGGCTCTGGCGTTGTTGGCCTGCATCTTCTTCAGGCCCTTCTTGTTGTGCTTCTTGGCAAAGCGCATGTTCCCCAGGAACTTGGGGTCCATCCCCTTAAGAGACCTGTATCTTTGTGATCGGGGTTTCTTGATGCCATTTCTGTGCCATTTTCGGGACTGGTTGTGTGTGGTATGGTTCTTGGATTTGGCCATGTCTGCACCGTAACTCGCAGCTCCTGAAGCGCCTGGGACCAGAAGAGCCCCAGCTAATTTTTTTTTTTTTTATTGTAGAGATGACGTCTTGCCACGTTGTCCTGTGGCAGGATTTTTCAGAGAGAAAGAGATGAGACACTGAGGCTTCTTTGCCAGGAAGCAGCATTTCTTTGTGCCAGCAATGGCTCAGCGGATTCACATCCAAAGGCTGAGCCCCCAGTGCCGGGGGTGGGGGTAGGCATTGTCTTTTATACATTTTTAGCTTCTTTGTCCCTCCCCCAAGGCTTACATATTAGTAACATACATTCTATTGGGTATTTCACAGCTCAAGGTTGAAGCTGAGTTACACATGCGCATTATAGATTGGGGGCTACATTCCTTTCCAACATAAATCTTTCTAAGAAAGCTCTTATCTTATGGTGCTAGGAGGACTCTTTCACTATTCTGGGAAGGCTCTCATTTTATTAGGCTGTGGGGGAGGGTGTGCTCCCCGCCTCAGTCTGGACTAGTCTGGAATTCCTGGACTCAGGCAATCCTCTTACCTTGGCCTCCCAAAGTGCTTGGATTATAGGTGTGAGTCACCACACCCGACAAGGGCGTCTTTTGTTAAATAATTGCATAACAGGAAATTCTACTTTCTATAAATTATGAGTGCAGATACTTTATAATAGCTTTACTTGCTAAAATTTTTAGAACTTAATTGGACTCAGTGGATAAAAATATATTAGGGGGCTGGGATCGGTGGCTCAGCCTGTAATCCCGCACCTTGGGAGGCTGAGGTGAGTGGATTGCCTGAGTCTGCAGGTTTGAGACCTGCCTGGGCAACTTGGTGAGACCTCATCTCTACAATAAATCAAAAAATTAGCCAGGTGTGGTAGCGCGCGCCTGTAGTTCCAGCTATGTGGAAGACTGAAGTGGAAGGATCGCCAGAGCCCAGCAGGTCAAGGCTGTGATGGCCGGGAGCAGCCACTGCACTCTAGTCTGGGCAATAGAGTGAGACTCCAACCCCCCCCCAAAATATATATATATACACACACACATATATATTAGGGGAAAACATTTTGACTCAACACGATAATTTTACCCAATGGGGTCAGAGAGAAGCAGTTAATAGTAAATGGTGCTTGTAGCTAAAAGAGTATCTGCACTGAATGGATTCATATCTTTATGTTCTATCTCAATTTCCACCGAGCTGCATGACATAAGTGAAAGATTAGACCTGTATCTTAGGATCCTACCTTCCCTACTCACTCCAAACCCTTAAATTGTGTTTTTTTTTTTGAGTCAGAATCTCACTATACCACCCAGGCTTTAAGGCTCACCACAGCCTTAACTTCTCAGGCTCGGTGATCTTCCTGCCTAAACCTCCCGAGTAGCTGGGACTATAGGAGCGTGCCACCATGCCCAATTAATTTTTTTATTCTTTGTAGAAATGGGCGTCTCACTATGTTGCCTAGGCTGGTCTCAAACGCCTGGGCTCAAGTAATCCTCCCGCTTTGACCTCCCAAAGTACTGGGATTACAGACGTGAGCCACTGCGCTCAGTCTTTATTTTATATTTTTAAGAAAGTCAGAAATAAGGAAGATTTACTCAAAAGTCAGTTGCTTTAGGGAATATTAATTTATCTCCCTTAGGTAACTCAGCACCAAAAGACCAATCATAAAGTAAAAAAATAATTATACGCTGGGAGGAGACAAGGGTGACCAGTGGACAGGAACAAGGACAAAATCATGACAAGAAGAGAGGAAATACTTTTGTCACGAAAGCTGACAACACAAGGACACATGTTATTTCACTTTTTCTAAAAGGTACGGAAGGGTAAATATGAAATGAATTGTGTTAATGAACTAGCAGGTTAATTCAGTCTTGTTCTAGTTGGTATATTTCCTTCCTGAATCAGAACACTTACTGAAATTTGGAGTGTCGGGGTAATTGTGTAAGTCTGTGTTTTCCATGGGCTGTGTGTATATTCCTCTGGTAGTACTTATCTTGCTGTACTGCAATATTTATTTACATTTATATGTACTGTGGTAGATTACATACTCCTGCAAGGCTCATAATCCTCTGGATAGCAGTATAACCCATTAAACATTTAGTAAATCAATCCTGGAGCAGATGCACCTTTGCCCTCCTGTTCCTTCAAACCCATTCAATATTCAATTAATTCAAATTAAATCTGGAAGGGCTGGAAAATCCTTAGTTCAGTAATGAAATCTGGTAGCTTGTCACCAGTTGATTGGTGTCCAGTTATTTAATAAACAGAGATTAGAGGCTGGGCGTGGTGGCTTACACCCGTAATCCCAGCAATTTGGGAGGCCAAAGTAGGAGAATCACTTGAGCCCAGGAGTTCGAGACAACCTAGGCAGCATAGCAAGATATTGTTTCTACAAAACATTAGCTGGATGTGGTGGTATGTGCCTGTAATTCCAGCTACTTGGGATGCTGAAGAAGAAGAATTGCCTGAGTCTAGGAGGTGGAGGCTGCAGTGATCAAGCCACTGCACTCTAGTCTGGGTGACAGAGTGAGACCCCAACTCAAAAAAAAAAGAGAGAGAGATTTTGTGGTGAATAGAATATTAAATAAGTATTCAGAAATAGGATGAATTAGACCGGGCTTGGTGGCTCAGCCTGTAATCTCAGCACTTTGGGAGGCTGAGGTGAGTGGATTGCCTAAGGCCACGGGTTCGAGACCAGCCTGGGCAACTTGGTGAGACCTTGTCTCTACAATAAATCAAAACTTAGCCAGGTGAGGTAGTGCACATCTCTAGTTCCAGCTACTCAGAAGGCAGAGGCAGAAGGATCGCCGGAGGCCATCAGGTCTACGCTGGGTTAACTATGAGTGTGCCACTGCACTCCAGCCTGGGCAATGGAGTGAGACTTCAACTCAAAAAAAAAAAAAAAAAAAAAGAAATAGGATGAATTTAATTTTCACAGATAAGAGAGACTTCTTCTTAGTGACAAACAACTTTGAAAAATATTCATTTCTACAATAGCACTCAACTACGTATTGACTTTGCCCATATTCACTATTACTTTGCTATTTTTCCAAGTACTAGAACTCCTTCCCAAATTGGAAATTCTAGGGATCAGTATTGACCCATCCACTCCTTTATTCGTTATTTGTTCAATCAATGTTTATTGAGCTCCTACTATGATCCTAAGCACTAAAAATATTATGGTGAATGAATACAGACATACCTCCACGGAGCTTAGAGTTATCAAACAATTGTACAAATAAATGAAAATTTTCAGCTGTGATAAGATGTCCATGCTGTGCCTGGTACTAGAGTTATACGGGAGATTTGCCCTAAGCTGGGTGCTCAAGGAAAGTTGTTTAATAAAAATGATAGGCTGGGCTCGGTGGCTCAGCCTGTAATCCTCAGCACTTTGGGAGGCTGAGGCAAGATGATTGCCTGAGCCTGTGGGTGCAAAACCCACCTGAGCAACTTGGTGAGACCTCGTCTCTACAATAAATCAAAAAAATTATCCGGGCATGGTAGCGCACACCTGTAGTTCTGGCTACTTGGAAGGCTGAGGCAGAAGGATCACCGGAGCCCAGCAGGTCGAGGCTGCAGTGATCGGGAGCATGCCACTGCACTCCAGTCTGGGCAACGGAGTGAGACTCCAACTCAAAAATAATAATAATAATAATAATAAATAAAAAATAAAAATGATGAATAAGTTGACATCATGGAAGGTGGTGGATTAACTGAGTCAAGAGAAGAGAGACAAGCGATTGAGGCAGAGGAGAAGTTGAAGTTTCTGGGGTGGGAAGCAAAGCTGGCAGGGCCAACGCAGGAGACTATGTGCGGGCATGCGGCCATTTAAGGAGTTGATTTATCCTTGGAAAATGGGAAGTCACTGAAGTGCTTTAAGCCAGTCAGGAGTGGAGGTGGATTGAACTGTGGCCAGATCCGATTTGTCTTCCCAAAAGACTCGACCTGCTGGGGCTCAGGCGATCCTTTCACCTCACTCTTTCAAGTAGCTGGAACTACAGGCATGTACCACCATGCCCAGCTAATTTTTTGATTTATTGTAGAGAAGACGCCTCACCAAGTTGTCCAGGTTGTTCTCAAACCCCTGAACTTAGGCAGTCCTCTCTCCTTGGCCTCACAAAGTGCTGGGATTACAGGCTTGAGCCACTGTGCCTGGCCAAATGATTTTTTAATGTAATTGGTTCCCCAACCAAAGCCTACAAGTGTCTTAAGAGTAGAAAATGTACATTAGTCATCATTGTATCTTCAGTCCAGCGTACCACAGAAACTGATCAGAGGGCTGTCAGATGCATGAAGGAAGCATGGTGTATTTGTTTGCTAGGGCTGCCATAACACTGACTGAAGCGACACTTCTCATCTCTCTAGGGGACAGAAGTCCCAGATCCAGGTATGGACAGGGCTGACTCCTCCCAAGGGCTGAGGGACGGGTCTGTTCAGGTCTCTGTCCTTGCCTTGTAGATGGCTGTCTTCTCCCTTTGTCTTCGCATTCTCTTCCTCTGTGTGTGGTTTTGGACCCAATTTTCTCCTTTTATGGCACCAGCCACCTTGGATAGGAGCCCTCTCTAATGAGCTCAGTTTAAGCTTGATTACCTCTGTAAAGACCCTATCTCCAAACAAGGTCACATTCTGAAGTACTGGGTGTCAGGACTTCAACATGTGAATTTGGGGAGACACAATTCAACACATAGCACACGGGGCTGTGTGTTTGGTATCCGGTCGGTGTTAGGGGAGCCCCTTGAACAACAAGGCAGCTGGTGCTTGGGGCCAACCAGCCCCCTCATGCACTAACCCCAAGCAGAGTGGAGAGCCGGTAGAGCAGGGCAGGTCACAGGTAGCAGTCCCTTTATTGGTCTCTTCAAAGCTTACCTCATTTTCTTGAATAGGCCCAACCAAAGTAGAGAGATTTTCCAAACTTTCATGGGTTGAATTGTGTCCCTCACCAAAAAAAAAAAAAAAAAATTCATATGTTGCAGTTCTAACCCCAGTACCTCAGAATGTGGCTATAAGATTCTTTGCTTTTTGAGCTGGAGTCTCACTCTGTCACCCAGAATGGAGTGCAGTGGCTGCTCCTGGCCACCGCAGCCTCGACCCGCTGGGCTCCGGCAATCCTTCTGCCTCAGCCTTCCAAGTCGCCGGAATTACAGGTGTGCGCTACCACGCCCGGTTAATTTTTGATTTATTGTAGAGATGAGTTCTCTCCAAGTTGCCTGGGCGGGTGTCGAACTCGCAGCCTCAGGCAATCCACTCACCTCAGCCTCCCAAAGCTCTGGGATTACAGGCTGATCTATCTAGCCCGGCTGATTCTTTTTTTTTTTAATTGGAATCTTGCTCTGTCGCCCAGGGTGGAGGGCAGTGGCACGCTCATGGCCAGAGCAGCCTCGACCTGCTGGGCTCAGGCGATCCTTCCGCCTCAGCCTTCCAAGTAGCCAGAACTATAGGTGCCTGCTACCATGCCCAGCTAATTTTTTGATTTATTGTAGAGATGAGGTTTCACCATGTTGCCCAGGCTGGTCTCGAACCCTTGGGCTTAGGCAATCCATTCGCCTTGGTCTCCCAAAGTGCTGGGATTATAGGCTTGAGCCAGCTTGTCCGGCCTGAAATAAGGTCTTTAAATAGGTAATTAGGTTAAAATAAGGTGATTGGGTGGATCCTAATCCAACATGGCTGGTGCCTTATAAGACAGAAAACTTGGACACAGACAGGTACAGAGGGAAGACCATGCAGAAGACTGCCATCTGCAAGCCAAGGTGAGAGACCTCAGAAGAAACCAGCCTTGCTAACACCTGGATCTCAAACTTCTATTTTACAGAATGATGAGAAAATAGATTTCTGTTGTTTCAGTCACCTCGAATGTGAATTTTGTTATGGCAGCCTGAGCAAACTAATACACAAACCAAAATGGTCAACACTCATATTCTCAAAATCTGGGTTCATCTAATAATTCTATACCATGGTTCATTTCTTTTTTATTTTTATTTTTGAGACGGAATCTTGTTCTGTTGCCCAGACTGGAATGCAGTGGTGGGATCATAGCTCACTGCCGCCTTGAACTCCTGGGCTCCTGTGATCTTCCCCCTCAGTCTCCTGAATAGCTAGAACTACAGGCATGTGCCACCACACCTGGGTATTTTTATTTTTATTTTTTATTTATTTATTTTTTTTGAGTTGGAGTTTCACTCTGTCACCCAGACTGGAGTGCAGTGGCTGCTCCCGGCCACCGCAGCCTCGACCTGCTGGGCTCCGGCGATCCTTCCGCTCAGCCTTCCAAGTAGCTGGAACTACAGGTGCGTACTACCACACCCGGCTAATTTTTTGATTTATTGTAGAGATGAGGTCTCGCCTGCCCAGGTGGGTCTCGAACCCGCGGGCTCAGGCAATCCACTCACCTCAGCCTCCCAAAGGTGCAGGATTACAGGCTGAGCCACCGAGCCCGGCTGTATTTTTAAATGTTTGTTTTTGTAGAGTCAGTGTCTTAATATGTTACCCAGGCTGGTCTTGTACTCCTGGCCTCAAGTGATACTCCCACCTCAGCTTCCCAAAGTACTGGGATTATAGGCATGAACCACCATGCCTGACCTCATGGTTCATTTCTTATTAATAACAACCAACATTTCCTGAGCATTTACCAAGTGTCAGGCACTGTATTAAGAGCATTATTAATGTTATCTTATTTAATCGGTACTGAGATAGGGACTGTTATTATCTTAATTTTTGTAGAAAAGAAACATGAGAGTAGAGTCAAGAAGAAACTTGCCTGAAGTCATCCAGTAGGAAGCCAGAGTCAGGGGTCTCCAAGGAGCACCTCTGTGCTGGCCTAAGGACATGTTCTGGGAGGCAGAGCTCACTGCACGGTGGGGTCTAGAGACACAGCTGACACTTCTGGGGGCTTAAGTGATGAAGAAATGAATTCACCACTGAAACTACTTTTCTAGTCTCTTGGGTTGTCTTGTGACTCTAGATTACTCCTGATTCCTGCAGAAATAACCAGCTTCCGTTAGCAGGATTAAGACTATATGGGGTGTGGAGGGCACATGATATCAATAAGGGTACCTGATCTAACCAGGCAAAGTGGGGACCAAAGGGAGGACCAAACTTTACCTGTACGATGCCACTTGTGTACCCAATCCTGAATTGTACCCCACAGCTTTAAAATAAATTTTAAAAATAAGTTAAAACATAAAATAATGTTAAAAAAACACAAGACAATTTCTAGAAGCGAGACATTCTACAAAATACCTGACCAGTACTTCTCAAAATTGGCAAGATCACCAAAAACAAGAAAAGACTGAAAAACTGTCAAAGCCAAGAGGAGCCCACTGCATTCCAGGAGACATGGCTAAATGTGATGTGGTATTCTGGATAAAATCTTAGAACAGAAAAGGACATTGGGTAAAGACTAAGGAAATGTGAGTACAGCATGACCTTTAGCTGATAATAATCGTGTATTAATATGGGTTCCTTAGTTGTGACAAGTGTACCATATCAACGTAAAATATTAAAAATAGGGAAAACTTGATATAGGGTATGTGGGAACTATTTACTGTCTTTGTAACTTTTATGAAAATCTGAAGCTATTCTAAAATAAAAATTCATTTAAATAAAAAAAAGACTATACCAAAATTTCAGAGCCCGGATGAAATATTTTTGCCCTTGCTATGATCACAAGTCATTGGACACCAGATCTTAGCTGGGTGTGGTGGCTCACATCTGTAATCCCAGCACTTTAGAAGGCAGAGCAGAGGTGATTGCCTGAGCCTGGTGGTTCGAGACCAGCCTTGGCAACTTGATGAGACCTTGTCTCTACAATAAATAAAAAAATTAGCCTGTAACGGTGGCACCTGCCTGTAGTTCCTATAGGCTTAGATGGAAGAATCGCCTGAATTCAGCAGGTTGAGGCTGCAATGGAAATGAGCCTGTCACTGCACTCCAGCCTGGGCAATAGATTGAGACTTCGACTCAAAAAACATAAAGCCAGATCTTAAGATTACACCTGTAATCCCAGTACTTGGGGAGGAGGAGGTGAGAGGGTCGCTTGAACCCAAGGGTTTGAGACCAGCCTGGGTGACTTGGTGAGACCTCTTCTCTAAAAAAAAAAAAAAAAAAAAAAAAAAATTAAATGGGCATGGTGGTGCGCCCCTGTAGTTCTGGCTACTTGGACAGCTGAGGCAGAAGGATCGCCTGCACCCAGCAGGCTGTAGTGGCTGAGCATGCCACTGCACTCCAGCCTGGGCAACAGAGTAAGACTCCAACTAAAAAAAAAAAAAAAAGGATCTTAAACAGAGGAAAAGAAGATGGAAAAAAAATGACAAATCTCCGGGCTCAGTGGCTCAGCCTGTAATCCCGCGCCTTTGGGAGGCTGAGGTGAGTGGATTTCCTGAGCCCGCGGGTTCGAGACCCACCTGGGCAACTTGGAGAGACCTCATCTCTACAATAAAATCAAAAAATTAGCTGGGCGTGGTAGCGCACGCCTGTAGTTCCAGCTACTTGGAAGACTGAGGGGGAATGATCGCCGGAGCCCAGCAGGTCGAGTCTGAGGTGGCCGGGAACAGCCACTGCACTCCAGTATGGGTGACAGAGTGAGATGCCAACTCAAAAAAAAAAAAAAAGAAAGAAAAGAAAAGAAAATGACAAATCATCAAATTACAGAGAAATTGGGGAAATCCATCCTTGATGACAGCAGTGGAACACATTCATACAGTTGTCACAGTGAGGTCCCTGTTATTTGCACAGGAGAACATTTACAAACATGTAGGCGAAATACACTCAGAGTGGAGCGTACAGACCTCTCCCTCATATTCAGGCTCTCAACTAGCATTAGGGGTTTAAGACCCTGGAATGCTGACAAGGAAAAACACATTTTAAATGTCCGTTTCTTTTTTCTTTTCTTTTTTTTTTTTAAGTTGGAGTCTTACTCATTTGCCAAGCCTGGAGTGCAGTGGCATGCTCACAGCCACCACAGCCTCAACCTGCTGGGCTCAGGTAATCCTTCCGCCTCAGCCTTCCAAGTAACTGGAACCACAGGCACATGCCACTATGCCTGGCTAATTTTTTGATTTGCTGTAGAGACGTGGTCTCGTCGTGTTGCCCAGGTTGGTCTCGAACCTCTGGGCTCAGGCAATCCTCTTATCGCCTCCCAAAGTGCAGGGATTACAGGCGTGAGCCACTGCGCCCGTCAAATGTCTCTTTCAAAAGGGCTAATACAGGGGATGGAATGACATGTTTTACCTCATGAAGTACTGAACTCTTGAATATAAAACTGCCTACATCACTAGAGATGAGAGAATTATTCCCGTTTTTATGTCTGATTTCAGAACTGCTGAAATTTACATTTCCCCATAAGCACTGCCCCTGTTGATAGCTGAAACAGAGTATTGAGAAACAGCTAGTCATATTTTGAGATGCGGTAGACCCCATGTCCTGCCGTCTTCCCTAACCAGAAGTTTCTGCCTCCTACGGGTACCCTTGCCTCCACTCAGAAATATCTGAGACTGTGGATTAAGAAAGCGAGTGGAATTTCCCCATACCTGGAAGGGTTAAGCACTGAGTCAATCTCCAGCAAATGGCACACCCAGTTTGAGGTCCATGAGGGTGAAGTAACTTATCTATGAGTCATATCATTGAATACACTCCATTCTATAGAATGTTGGTTAGCAACTTACTTCCAAACATTATGTCCAATGGTTCTCTTAGACATAACATTTGAAAATGAGATGAGTTGCTTCTTTTGACTTAGCATCAGGCAATGAAATAAATCTGATGTTGACACGGACTTGGGTTTTTACCATTGGGTTTAGACTCTGAAGTGTTGTACTACATGGTTCCATCTGTACACTAAGCGTGAAAGCCAAAGGAGAAGGAACCCCCTGGTTCCCTGGCTAAGGGGCAAGAGAGTGACACTGCCTTCGAGAAGAGTTTCGGGATGGGAAAAAGAAGGGAAAACAAACCTAGCCCTGTGGTTCTCTTGTTTCATTATATCATGGCTTTTTCAGAGGCTCTATGTGATTAAATGCTTAGCATTTGCAGGACTTAATATTGATTGGTGTTTTGACCTTAAAATCCAGTTATTCCAACCACAGATTCTGTGAAAAGGACCCCGTGTTTGTAAGCCAAGAAGAATTGGTAGGCCAGAGGGTGAGGCGATGTCTAGGGCTGGAAGATAGGTGTGATGAATTACTGTTTTGTTGCTAGGTGATAGGTTTTATATGAAAACAATTCCTTTCCTCTAAAGAACTAGAGTGCTCTTTTTGTTTAATGAAAGCAGTGCATTTTCTTGGTACAAGAAGTGCACATACGGTTTATACGAATTTGTGATTCAGTAAACCATACTTATGAAAGGGAATGCGAGTCTCTTTTTGAATTCTTTTGTTTGTTTTGTATTGCCACCTCTAGAAATTATTTGCCTGAGGAGACACAGTTCTCCTTGCCTTTTCTCACATGATTTCTGTTGTGTTGTCTTGTCTGACTGTGATTGGTGTGTGACTCTGATTCTCTTCAAGCCTCTAAATTACCCCAATTGAGTTGTGAATGTGCTTCTGAGCTTCTCAGCAGAGAACATATTTGCATTTGGAGGTGTTATGAGATTTGATTTTATAATTTCAAACTAGCCAACAAATCCGGATGTAAATATGTTATGGGATCTTTTCTAGTTCTTCTTTTATTGATTCTCTCATAATGTCAAATGTTGGATACTGATGAAAGTCTTTTTGAGACAGGGCTGTGTATCTCTTGCATTCTTTTACAACCTAATACCATCTGGCATAAAACTTGGCATAGAGTTGACATAATAAATAAATGCTTGTTGAATAAATGAAAGAATGGATGTGCAAATGATTATTATAATGCAATGTTGCATTTTCCAACTACACAGATTTTTAAAGGGATTCAATGCCAGCTCTAAAAATAGGGAAGTGGTGATTGTTATTACAGGTATTATAAAAAGACGCAAATCTACTTACTTTAGAATCCTGCCCGTCCTCCATAAAACCATATTTTTTACATAGAAATATCAATCGAAAACACTCAGAACTGTGTCTCCTCAGAATGCTGATAGTCTTTTCATTTTAGGAGACAGGGTTAATTCTACAAATGGAGAGTGCTTGGGCCTTGGTGCCAGCCCATGGGTTTAATGTTTTTCCCTGAGGTAAGGTCTCCTTCTAAAGCAGAGTTAAATCATGCCTTAATATCACCTGAAAATGTGTGCCCCGATCAGAGGAAGGGCTGTGCTGACCTTTCTTTTCTTTTTGGTAGTGTAGAAAAATCTTTAGATGAACTTTGTCTCCTTAGGAGGATTAAAATGCTTCCCCTACCCCATCCCTATCGCACTCTGGGGACATTGTTTTATGTTCCCAGAGAATAATAATCAATATTCCTTGAGTGCTTACTCTATGCTACCTATTGTTGTGAGCGTTTCACATGAACCTATCCCTTGAATCCTCACAGCAACACCGTGAGGTGGATGCTGCTATTGTCCTCTTACAGAGGAAGAAACTGAGGCACAGAGAGGTTAACTTGCCAAGGACTCTGTACTTAGTGTGTGGCAGAACTGAGACTGGAGCTAGGCTGACCCCCGGATTCACGAGCCTAATCCTTCTACCACACTGGATCTCAGGTGGAGAAGGGGAAAGGGAGTCCTAACACAGGAGTCGTCACCCAACCACTGCCCTCCACATCTGTGTTCTCCTTGGCTTTGTGCTGGGCTGTGCTGTGCTGGGCCGGGCCTGATGGTTCACATGGACTATAGCCCAAAGGCCTTGCGCATGTGTGTGAGGGAGTGCAGACGCCCTGCTCAGCTCCAGGACTCCCACATCCTTGAGCTGGGGCTATGCCGAGGCTGAGCCTGGCCTCCCTGGGCTTGACTTGAGGTCCACGCCTCCAGACCCACACCCTGAGAGGCCAGGGACTGGCCTTCATAGGGTCTGGGCAAGACAATCTGATGCCAACTGTGCCCATGAAGAGAAGGCACATTCCCTGAAGGGCAAGCCTGAGGCTATGCCCGAGGAGGCCAGCCCACGCTCATTACAGAGGGAACGTTCTGGTGCTCTGGTCTGCCAAAGGCTGCCAGAGCACAGAGGGTCTTCCCCTCCAAGGGGGTGAAAGGGGAGCAAGCACACACCACACAACCCCCCACATGCACACCTCCTCCCCACACCCCATTCACCACACACAATACACACACCCACACCACATGCTACACACACACCATATACCACACACATCCACACATGCCCCTACCACACACACACACCATATACTACACAAACTCCCCACCATGTACACACCTTCCACCCTTCCCCAACACACAAACCATTCCCACACACAATATACGCACCCACACCATACACTACACACACACCTTACACCACACACACACACACACACACACACACACCCCATCATGTACACACCATTCCTAAAACACACCCCATTACCACACACAATACACACACACACCACATGCTACACACACACCATACACCACACACATCCACACATGCCCCTACCACACACACACATACCATATATCACACAAATTTCCCACCATGTACACACCTTCCACCCTTCCCCAACACACAGACCGTTACCACACACAATACACACACTCACATCATACACCACACACACTCCATACACCACACACATCCACACACGCCCCACCACACACACACACATACACTATATACCACACACACCCCTACCACATCCTCTCCCCAACACACACCCCATTACCACACACAATACACACACCCACACTATATACCACACACATATACTATACACTACATACATCTACACACTCCCTACCATACACCACACACACACACCACACAACACACACCATACACCATACCATATGCACACATCACACACCATGACCACACACATACCACGTGCACACATTATGCACCACATATATATTAATACCATACACAGACAACACACACCACACACACACACCATATACATCATACACCATGTGCACACACCACGTACCTTATCTATATACCACACACACACCACACACATGAACATACACCCACCCCCATACCACACCCCTCACAACACACATATCACACACACACACACACACACACACACACACACACACACAATACGTGCTATTACTTGACATGTTTGCCTTTCCACAGCTCTCCTTTATCAGCAAACCCTTCCAGAGGTACAGCCCGTACCTGCATTCCAAAGACCACCCAGGTCCCTCCCTGCCTAACTGAAAGGCCCTGACTCCCACGGTGAATCATAGAAACTGCAGAGGAGCAGCCAGCCACGGCCCCACCCTTCCCACAGGAAGTGAGAAAGAGTAAACACGGTTTTTCTTTGAGGGCAGGTGCACATGTTAAATAGGCGATTAAAAAGAGAGAGGAAGCTATATAAGAGGTAGCAACAGCATTGCCAGGCTACTGCCACGTCCCCTGTAGCCTGGCAGTGACCACAGGGTTCCTATAGAGTCTTTGGGTTCTGAAATTCCAGAGCCCCCAGGAGGTGGCTTCCTCTCTGATTCAGCAGGACTGCGCCACCAAGAATGCAGCAAGCATTCAGCACACTCAGACACCTGAGCTGCGGGACCAGAAAGGCAGCCCTGGGGGAGAATTCCAGAGTTGGGGCTGGCTTCTCCTAGTATTAAAAACATGAAAGAGCCTTTCTTCCTTGAGCCTCCAGGCAGGGGCTTCCTCAAGCCCCTCCGTCAATAAGGGCTCATTTATGTGCCCTCAAAACACAAGCGAGAGCAGGGGAGGCAGAGTTTGAGAGGCTCTGGAGCCCCTGATTTAATACCGACAGTGAGGCTACCATTCAACTAACAGTGCTTGTGACGAGTCACTCTGGGGCAAGGACCCTAAATCACCAGCTCTGCCTAATGCAAACACTGGGCAATTTAGACCATCTCAGGTGACTCTGGAAATGAATATTCCACTGCAATCTCTCCCGAAGTGCAAAGGGGCTAACAAACACCTCCAGAACAGGAGGAAACCAGTGATAGTGAAGCGCTCAGTTGTACAGGAACATACAAATGACAGAGCCCCTATGTGTGTGGAGCCACCTGGGATCTGGATAAAACGTGGATTTCGAGTAGAGTCTGAGGGTCTGTGTTTCTCCCACAGCTGGTCCATGGGTTGCACTTTGAGTGTCGAGGATTCTAGAGAGGACTGGGGAGGGGATTGGTCAATGGATCTTGGTACAGTCAGGGGAGTTTCTTGGTGGGGAGGGCACTGAGAGGAGTCCTGGTTGTAAGACTGGGTGGGGAGGAGAATAAAGTTACCCTAGATCCACCTTCTGGGTAGCAGGTGAACTGATGAATCCCTGTGGTGTATGTGGTCACTGTCCCCAGTTCAAGGCCCAGGATAAGCTGGTCAGGGACCCTTGGGGGAGTTGAAGCGTTGGAAGGTTAAGAGTTTGAAAATTGGACTGTGCCACTTAGTAGCCGGGAAACTAGCATGTTCACTGACGTTTCGTCTTCCTTGAACAATGGGGATAGTGACAGCAATCCTGTGGGGTTGGTGTGAGGATTAAATGAGATGACAGAAAATGGACCCCACACCACATGCCTGGGCAACATGGCAAGACCTTGTCTCTACAATAAATAAAAAAATTGGCTGGTTGTGGTGGCATGCACCTGTAGCTCCAGCTACTTGGAAGACTGAGGTGGAAGGATCGCCGGAGCCCAGGAGGCTGAGGCTGTGGTGGCCGTGAGTGTGCCACTGCACTCCAGCCTGGGTGACAGAGTGAAACTCTGGCTCCAAAAAAAAAAAAAGAAAATGCTTAGTACAGGGCCTGGTGCAGCATAAGCAGTCGGTAAATAGAATATTTGTTGATATTATTGTTGCTATTATGGTTAAGAGCTGGAACAAAGGAGTGACTTGTGTCCTGTTTACTTCTGAGCCCTAGGCCAACACACTCCAAAACAGAAGGGTTCCTGGTTGAGGCAGAAACTCTCTTCTCTCCCTTAGTGGCCCTCAGGAGGGCAGGACAGGATGGACAGGAGAATTGGGCAGCCATTGACCAGAGGGCAGAAAGGCCTCATTCCGGTGGGGCCTAGGAAGAACTGGACTGCCCTGGGCATAAACAGGGGAGATGATTCAGAGTATTCAAGACAAGTATATTGGGTAGAAAAAGATATTTTAAAAATATTCTAGGCTGGGCACGGTGGCTTACACCTGTAACTCCAGCACTTTGAGAGGCTGAAGTGGGAGGACTGCTTGAGCCCAGGAATTCAAGACCAGCCTGGCAACATAGTGAGACTTTATTGCTCCAAAAATAAGTAAATACATAACATAAAAATATAAAATATTCTAAAGAAGTTGCATCATTACCCTAAAATGTCACCATATGGCAGACTTTCTGAATCTTAGCCAAGGTCCACCAGGATATGTTCTAATTCGAGGTGTAACCAGCATAGAGGCTTGCTCGTGTTGGGTGTTCTAATGTCTCATGTCCTGCTCCAGTGCTCCCCCAGAGCCAAGAGCAGTCATCTGGGGCACTTGCAGCGGAGGGTGTGGAGTTCACTTTTCCAGGTATTCCCTTTGTGAGATCAGCCAACCAGAAGGTATCAGGCGGTGCCGAGCACCAGCTGGACTAAACCTCTGGATGCACGACTGGGAATGTTGATGACATGACAATCTAAACAGCGGTGATTTATTTTCCAGAGTTGCTGGCAGTTTTTAATCCCTACTTTTTCATTCTTCTTTCCTTTAACAGGGCAGAACAAACAATCTTCAGGCCAGCTGGCAATGCTTTGTGTTTTCTTCACATCGATTTGTACGCAAAACCATGAGCTTTTTACATGGTCTTTATTAGTATGTCAGTGTTTCTCCAGTTATTTATTTATTATTATTTTATTTTTTGTAGAGATGAGGCCTTGCTATGTTGCCCAGGCTAGTCTTGAACTCCTTGGCTCAAGCAATTCTCTTGCCTTGACCTCCCAAAGTGCTAGGATTATAGTCGTGCACCACCACCCCTGGCTAATTTTTCTTTTTTTGAAATTGTAGACATGAGGTCTTGCCAAATTGCCCAGACTGGTCTCAAACCCCTGGGTTCAGGTAAGCCTCCCAAAGTGCTGGGATTACAGGCATGAGCCACCGTGCCTGGCTCTACTGCTCTTTATCTGCCCTTCTCAGTATCCAACCAGCATGCAGAGATGTTCCTGGCCCAGAGGTGGTAAAGAAACACAAGGCCACCTTCCTCACGATGCTTGAGGCCACGGGTCCCCTCTCCTTCTCAGCACTGGCTGGAAAGTCCCATTCTCTGTGGCCTGCCCTCCTTGGTCCAGTGCCTCATACTTTTCCACCTTCCTGGGAAGCCCCATTTCAAATGACTCCCTGGAGTCTCCCCCTGTGGCCTCTGACTGACCAAAGTGTAATGAGGCCAAAAGCCCCTCTCTCCCTGTGTACTTTCTCATCCCAGAGCTCAGTCCCTCAAGGCCCAGGCTGGCGCCATCCAAGATGACAAGTCATCTCATTCTCATTTACTGGAGGGAGGCTGCCTCGGGAGGCCTCTACCCAACTCTTGGGTCATAGATGCATTTCCACAGCTGCTTTCATTGATGCATTTAGCAAACAACCTGGCAAAGGATTAAGCAGTCAGTAAATAGAATCCTTGTTGATATTATTATTATCTGAAGTCAACTGAAACAATTGCAAGGCACAGTGTTAGGTGCTGGGTCTACAGGGATGAGCAAGATGTGGTCCCTGCCTTATCTCATGTCTTCAGGACACTGGGGTGGGAAACAGATCCCCGAAACTGAAGGTGATGAAAGTTGTACCCCAGGAACATGGATGAAGCATGGGCCAACTCTACCTCTGAGAGGTAGGAGAGACTTCACCGAGGAGGTGATGTTTCGGCTGTGTCTTCACGGCTAAGTGGAAGTTGACCAGAGAGAGCAGAGAGGAAAGGATAGGTCAGGCAGAGGGAGAAGTACCTCAGAGCCAAGATGTGGGTGTGAAAGAACCTGGCCTCTTTGGGAGAGTGGAGTGGTCTGGTGTGACTGGATGGAGGAGGGAACAGGAGGTGAGTGGGAGGCAAGGACACAAAGGCTCAACGGAGCTGGTTTGAGAAAGGCCCTCTGCAACATCCAAGGAGCACATGGGACTTGTCCTACGAGTACAAGGGACTAAAAGGGAGAGTGACATTTTGTGGACCCTGCTGGCTCTAATGATGGGAGGCTGGGGGCGGTGGCGCATGTCTGTAATTTTAGTGCTTTGGAAGGCCGAGGCAGGAGGCCAGGTGTTGGAGATAATGGTCACCTGAGACATGATCTGGAGCAGGGTATTGTCATGGAAGACCAAGCGAGAGAGCCTTTGGAGTGAAAAGTCTGAAGCACCTAGTGTAGTGCCACACACACCCAGACACGTCAGATTGTGTATCTGTAGGTGAGACTCCCTCTATACTATAGGTGATTAAATTATTGCTGTAAATGGTTACCAGCCTTAACAATCTGTTCACACTCGGCAGTGACTGTACAGAATGCAATGTCAAGTCCACAACTGTTTTCTATGGCCTTATTATAAGATCTCTGAATATGAAGTGTGACCCCAAAATAAATGAGGTTGACTAACAAACCCATAGAGCACTGGCATTCCACTGAATACATTGTCCTTCAAAAGCAGTTACGATCATTCCCCTGATCCTTTTAGACACGAAGATCTTGGAGACTTAGGTTTATCTTGAGAAAAACGTCTTGCCGGGCGCAGTGGATCATGCCTATAATCCCAGCACTTTGGGAGGCCAAGACGAGAGGGTTGCCTAAACCCAGGGGTTCGAGATCAGCCTGGGTAACTTGGTGAAACTTCATCTCTACAATTAAAAAAAAAAAGATTAGCTCGGCATGGTGGCACGGTCCTGGAGTTTCAGCTACTTGGAAGACTGAGGTAGAAGGATCGGCTGAGCCTAGCAGGTTGAGACTGTGGTGCCCACAAGCGTGCCACTGCATTCCAGCCGGGGTGACAAAGTGAGACTCTGACTCAAAAAAAAAAAAAAGAAGAAGAAAAACATCCTTAAAATAATGTTAATTCATATAGATTAAAAGATTCGGCTGGGCTTGGTGGCTCAGCCTGTAATTCCAGCACTTTGGGAGTCCGAAGCAAGTGGATTGCCTGAGACTACAGGTTCAAGACCAGCCCGGGTAATTTGGTGAGACTTTGTCTCTACAATAAATCAAAAAAAGCCGGGCTCGGTGGCTCAGCCTGTAATCCCACGCCTTTGGGAGGCTGAGGTGAGTGAATTGCCAGAGCCCGCGGGTTCGAGACCTGCCTGGACAACTTGGCAAGACCTCATCTCTACAATAAATAAAAAATCAGCCGAGCGTGGTAGCGCACGCCTGTAGTTCCAGCTACTTGGAAGGCTGAGATGGAAGTGTAGGAGCGCCGGAGCCCAGCAGGTCGAGGCTGTGGTGGCCGGGAGAGGCCACTGCACTCCAGTCTGGGCGACAGAGTGAGACTCCAACGCAAAAAAATAAATAAATAATAAAATAAATAAATAAAAAAAAGTAGCCAGGCATGGTAGCACACACCTGTAGTTCTGGCTACTTGGAAGGCCGAGGTGGAAGGACAGCCAGAGCCTAGCAAGTCCACACTGGGGTAGCTTGGGCGATGGAGTTAGACTCCAACTCAAACAAACAAACAAAAAAGATGTCACCACAGAGGAAGCTATTAGACTTTTTGACTCTCATGACAAGGTAGATCTGCCTATAAGTGTATAGTCAGATGAGGATTTACTGTGAAGCAAACCAAGCTTGAGAGTCAGGGTCCCTCACTTGTATGACTCCCTGCCAAGGTGATCTTCCATTTTTTCCAATTCATCATTTTATATGATTTTTCATAAGTGGAATGGGGCATAAAACCTGGACGTGCTCCATGGGACCTGGATCTCCCCCTGGATATATTTCTAATCTGAAGATGATAATCTTGAGCAGTAAGCAATTAGGACCTGGGCAATATTTAAGCATTTTAAAAATTGAACATTACTTTTTCTTTTTTTTTTTTTGAGTTGGAGTCTCACTCTGTCACCCAGACTGGAGTGCGGTGCACCGAGCCCGGCTTGAACATGACTTCTAACTGTAAGAGGGCTTCCATGTTAAGAATGAGTGGACCGGGCTCGGTGGCTCAGCCTGTAATCCCAACACTTTGGGAGGCTGGAGCGAGTGGATTGCCTGAGCCCGCGGGTTCGAGACCCACCCAGGCAACTTGGTGAGACCTTGTCTCTACAATAAATAAAAAATTAGCCAGGCGTGGTAGCACGTGCCTGTAGTTCCGGCTACTTGGAAGGCTGAGGTGGAAGGGTCGCTGAAGCCCAGCAGGTGAGGCTGCAGTGCCAGGCAGCATGCCACTGCACTCCAGTCTGGGCAACAGAATGAGAATCCAACTCAAAAAAAAAAGGAATGAGTGATTTGGGGAAGGAGGGGGCATGTAGCATCCCAAAGGGTGCCTGGTCCAGGGGATGTGAGGGCCAGTTGGGGGTCCAGACTTCACCTGCATGAAGCCTGCTTGGGTAACTAATCCTGACTTGTACTCCACATATCTATATTTTAAAAAGAGCAAGAGAGAGGAAAAAAAGAATGAGTGGTTTGTGTTAATTGTGCTATAAATTCTGACTCCAACAGACACCTCAAAAAGTAAATTGGTGCTGCCGGGCTCAATTCTCCAAGTCCCTTTGTTCAGTGGGTGCAGGGATTGGCTCAGGAACGTGACTGGACACTGCCTGGCGCAGACTGGGTACCTAAACCCTGGTTAGTGAATGTAGAGTAGTGAGTGTGGTGAAAGCCTATCAGCCTCAATGCGCTTGAAGTCCTTGATTTTCTTTTTTGAGTCAGGGTCTCTCTGTTGCCACGGCTGGAGTAGAGGGGCATGATCACAGCTCACCACCGCCTCAACCTCCTGTACTCAGATAATCTTTCTGCTTCAGCCTCCAGAGTAGCTGGGACTACAGGTATGTGCCACCACACCAGGCTATTTTTTGTAGAAGTGAAGTCTTGTTATGTTGCCCAGGCCGGTCTCAAACTCCTGACAGATACACCTGAATCAAGTGGTCAGTTACCATCACTGGCTAGCTACAGTGTAGATATGGCCAAGTTCAAGAAGTAGCCCGGTCCTTGTGATTTCTTTAAATAAAGAATTTCAAAAATATAGAAAAGTTGGAAGAATAATTCAAATAACTTTTTTTTTTTTGAGTTGGAAGTCTCACTCTGTCACCCAGACTGTAGTGCAGTGGCCGCTCCCGGCCACCGCAGCCTCAACCTGCTGGGCTCCGGCGATTCTTCCGCCTCAGCCTTCCAAGTAGCTGGAACTACAGGCGTGCACTACCACACCTGGCTGATTTTTCAATATATTGTAGAGATGAGGTCTCGCCAAGTTGCCCGGGTGGGTCTTGAACCCACGGATTCAGGCAATCCACTCACCTCAGCCTCCCAAAGGCGTGGGATTACAGGCTGAGCCACCGAGCTTGGCTCAAATAACTTTTTAGTTCTTGAATAATGTGAAAGGGAGTTGTAGACGTGATTTCCTCTTACCCCTAAAAATATTGGTATCTGTGCCCTACAAACAAGGCCACTCTTCCAGCTATACACAGTACAACCATCAAGATCAGGAAACCAACACTGGGGCTTAATAATGACCACCAACCTCATTCAATATCCAAGTAATGTTCTTTATGGCCAAAGGATCTACTCCAGAGTCTGGCACTTCATTTTGTTGTCATGTTGCTTTAGGCTCCTTCAGTCTGGAATGGTTCCTCAGTCTTTCCTTGTCTCTCAAACACTGACATTTTAAAGATTACAGGCCAGCTATTTTGTGGAATATACCTCAGTTTGGATTTGTGTGATGTTTTCCCACAGATTCAAGTTAGGCATTTTGGAGGAATTTCACAGAAGTGATTCATGTTTTTACTGTGGCCTACCAGGTGGCACATGATTCTATTTGTCCCATTATCAATGATGGTGACTTATTATTTTTTTTCCAGTCAGAGTCTCACTCCGTTGCCCAGGTTGGAGTGCAGTGGCATGTTCGCAGCCACGGCCACCCCAACATTGGACCCACTGGGCTCAGGAGATTCTTCCACCTCAGCCTTCCAAGTAGCTGGAACTACATGCAAGCGCTACCACGCCTGGTTAATTTTTTGATATATTGTAGAGACGAGGTCTCACCAAGTTGCCTGGGCTGGTCTTGAATCTGCGGGCTCAGGCAATCCACTCGTCTTGGCCTCCCAAAGTGCTGGGATTACAGGTTTGAGCCACTGCAACCAGCCATCTTTTTTGTGTGTGTGTGACAGCTTCTGCTGTTTGTTTGTTTGTATATTTTGAGTTGGTGTCTCACTCATGTGGCCCAGGCTGGAGTGCAGTGGCACGTTCATGGCCACCGCAGCCTCGACCTGCTAGGCTTAAGCAACCCTTCCTCCTCAGCCTTCCAAGTAGCTGGAACTACAGACGCACACCCCCACGCCTGGCTAGTTTTTGTGATTTATTGTAGAGACGAGGTCTCACCAAGTTGTCCAGGCTGGTCTCACACCCCCAGGCTCAGGTAATCCTCCTGCCTCGGCTTCCCAAAGTGCTGGTATTACAGACTGAGCCATCGTGCCCGGCCTGCCTTAGGTATATTTATACAAATAGCACAGAAGAACACCAGTCCCTTGCAGACAGCGGGCCATGAAAACTAATCCTTCTGTCCTCATGTTGATGGTGGAAGGCCTCCAGAGCCTTCATGGGCCCTGAGTACCTGTGGGAGCCTGAGCTGGAGACAGAACTGGGACTGGAGCTGAAGATGGAACCTAGGCTTCTGTCTTTGGCACACAGAGCCCTGGACACTGGCAATGTGGGCACCAGGACACATCCTGAGCCTGCAGTGGGCAATGTGGACAAGTCAACTAACTATGGTTGAAACCTTTTGGGATCTGGAGCTTGACTTCCTTGGGATTTAGGAGGGCCTTGGCATTGCTGGCCTGCATTTTCAGGCCCTTCTTGCACTTCTTGGCAAACCATAGATTTCTCAAGAACATCTTCATAGTTTCTTGATACCATTTCTGTGCCATTTTGGGGACTGGTTATGTGTGATGTGGTTCTTGGATGTTGCCATATCTACACTGTAGGTGGCCAGTGATGTTAGCTTTGACCACTTCATTCAGGTGGTATTTTCTATCTTTAAGTTACTTATTTTCTTTTTGTGTTTAATAAGGACTTATTGGAGACTCTGTAAATAACCCATTCCCCCAAGCTTTCAGCCATCCATTTAAATTTATGATTTTAGCAGCCATTGAAGTTTTTTGTTTAAATTAATTTTACTATGATGGTTAGCAAAAGCTGATTTTCTAATTCCATTATTCCATCTACACTTACTGGTTGACATGCTACTACAAGATTGAGCTTCATCCACCTATCATCTACTTCTGTCATCTATCTATTGATAGTTCTATTTCTGTTTATCTATCTATCTATCTGTCCATCATCTGTCTATCTCAGATGGATTCTTATTTTATTCAATAAGTTTATAATCCTTATTACCATTATTTTGATGTTTGAATTGTCCCAGACTTAGCTAGCGGGGACACATTCAAATTGGGCTCTGTGTCCTTTTCATTTATGTCCATCATACTTTGAGTGCGTCCTGACTTTCTAGCCCAACAAGATGTTCCAGACTCATCTTGTACTTTCCTTGACTCAGCCCTGGAATCAGGAAACCCTGTCTCCTTTCAATGGAGAATTATTTTTAGAAGCCAAGATTTTGGTGGCAGGTATACTTGTTCCTATTGGGCTCGCTGCTTTAGTCTCTCTCAATAGTTAGAACTAGAAAACACACACACACACACACACACACACACACACACACACGCATACACACACATAGATGTTGAAAACCGTCAGTACATATTGATACTTCCAATTCCAGTGCATTACTACACGGTTAATTCTGGCCTCTCTCCTTTCCATATTTGTAACTCCCCTTTTCAACGGGGAGATACCTGAGCCCCATTATTCTCAATATATTTACTTATTTGCACAATCTTTATGTATGAAACTAATCTGATTCTGCCAGGCTTAGCACACCTTCTTTGTATGAGCAACCGATTTCAAGGACTTTGGGGCTGAGTGATGAAGGAAGGAAGGCAGAAAGCCTTGCTTGGATTTTTAGACTAGGAATATCACGGATTGTAAAGACCTTATGTTTGTGGATTAGCAACACCAGCAACATGCATCAGCTTAAGAAAATAACTTCAGAAATTCTAATTTTATGTCTTTCACTTTTCACTCACAAAGTTTGTGATGAACTAACTATATGTATAGAAATGAAGGAGGGCTTCCTGAGATCTGAAAGCCTCCAGGCTACTGAGACCATTGGGTCTTGCTAATTTATACACATGTTTAAAGAAAATTTTGCTGTATTTTATACAGCATTTTTTTTTTTGAGTTGGAGTTTCCCTCTGTTGCCCAGGCTGGAGTGCAGTGACACACTCATGGCCACCGCAGCCCTGACCTGCTGGGCTCAGGCGATCCTTCTGCCTCAGGCATCCAAGTAGCTGGAAATACAACTACATGCCACCACACCTGGCTAATTTTTTGTATTATTGTAGAGACAAGATCTTACCAAGTTGCCCAGGCTAGTCTCACACCCCCTCAGGTAATCCTTTTGCCTCAGCCTCCCAAAGTGCTGGGATTACAGGTGTGAGCTACCATGCCTGGCTCTGTACAGCATTTTAAGGTCTTTTGTAGGGAACATGTTTTCATATTTGATTATCTGCTTTATTACCAGAAATTTTAGTCCTGAGCACCTAGTTTGACAATACCTTAGTTGAGGAATTCCTCTAAAAGTTGTGCCTGTACTTCTACTGACATGTGAGCTGTTATATGGCCAAGTCTAGAATGGAGGCCGCTGGCTCCCCCCTGGAAACTTTCAGTGCTTAGAGAATGCCTGGGAAACCACTTGGAAACAGCCAGACATCAGGCCTTTCAAGGTCTGCCCCTCTTGACCCCTATGCCTGGTTGTGTGAACCCGATCCTTCTTATGAGGCTTTTTGGGCACTTTTGTGACACTACTCACATGAGTCCACAGCAATCACCACAGAGTTTCAGTCACTGATTTGTCATCCAAAATGAGCATGGCTGCCTCAGCAGCTTTGGAGAAGGGACTCGTGATCAAGGACTATGTGACTGCCTCTAATGACTCTTCACCACAATCATAGATAGAAGAGTTTATCTGGCATTCTATGCATTTTTAGGATTCCTGCTGTAAAATGCTGCTGTGATGAGCCATCCTGCCCAGATCTATCTGAATGTGGTACAATTCCTTAGATTTTGTTTATTTGTTTGTTTTGAGTCAGGGTCTGGCTCTGTTACCCAGGCTAGAGTGCAGTAGTTCCATTCTAGCTCACTGCAGCCTCCAACTCCTGAGCTCTGGTGATCTTCCTGCCTCAGCCTCCTGAGTAACTGGGACTACAGGCAAACACCACCATAGCCAGCTTATTTTCTTGTTTTTGGTAGAGCTGGGATCTCGCCTTGTTGCCCAAGCTTGTCTCCAACTCCTGGCCTCAAGCAATCCTCCCATCTTGGCTTCCCAAAGTGCTGGGATTACAGGGATGAGCTGCTGAGCCTGGCCCAATTCCTTAATTTTATTGTCAAGGGAATAATCAAGATTCCCCAATGCAAGACACAGTGAATGGCTGTGAGAATTCCATTCTGATGAATTCTGAGTCACATACTCTTTGGAGACAGCAATTTCTGTCCAATAAGTATTTGGCACCTTTCCAGGCTCAGGGTACTCTGAACTGATCAGGTACTCATCCCATGGTATGTATTTCTCATGCTCTACTGACTTTTTTGGGCAGGAACACTGCCTTCATGTCACCAAATGTGTTTATGCTAGAATGTGCCCCTTCAGTGACTGTGGCAATCTGTAATGTAGACTCGATGGCTAGGGCCTTTATTGAGCATTATACGTTTCCAAGAAGGTTCAGCAGAGAGCCTCATCATGTGTTTTACAGTAAAGAAGTGAGCGATGTCAGTAAGAAATCCTCAAACCTGCAGTTTTAAGACATAAGGTCAAGTCTATTTGTGTTAGAACACTGTATGTATTAAATGTGGTAATTATTCCCCCAGCTGCTGAAATCATTTGTTTACTATCAGAGAACTAACTATGGCTTATGATAATCTAGCAAAATGATTTTCCTAAAAACCTCACAAATTCACCTAAAGTTCTAGTCTTGGGACAGTTGTCATGGCAAAAATTAAGGACAATACCACCACTCAGGAGAACTAGACACTGGATCTGGATCTGGGTCCTCTTTTTCCTTTGGGACAGCATGGAAAGCCAGTCATCACTTCTGATGTTCTCTTCACTCCCTTTACTCACCACATCGCCTTCAGAATGGTGGGCAAATGCATTAGTGTGGCTGTGAAGCCATTTTTGTCCTGACTTCATCTTCCCAGTTCCTAGATCCTGAGTCCTCATGCCTGATGTCACCTACAATCTCCGTAGCTTCTTCTATCCTTCCACTCCTGCACACATACTTAAATTCCTCCGTGGCAGTCATTAGGCCTCAGCTGCATTATTTGTTCATTCATCTCTTACCCTGCTAGAATGCAAGCCCTTCTGTAGCAGGAACTATGGCCTATCCATATTTATTTGTATGCTTGGGACACAGAGATCAAGAATTATTTGTTGGATGGATAATGGATGAATGAATGCTTCAAAAGGGCCATTAAAATGCAGATTCTTATTGGCTCAGGTTCCAGGGTAGAGGCTATGTTCACTTGCTCAGCAATAATGGAAAGCACTTTCACTACCTGCTACTGTTGGACTCCTCAGTTTTGTCAACAGAAGATGAGGTACTGGGGCAATAGTAAAGAGTTAAAGAACGGGCAGGTTTTCAACAGCAGCCCTTTATTGTAACAAAAAATAATCTGAGTCAACCACACCCCAAAGCACGGTTGCTGGCAACAACAGGAGTTCAAAGAATTAAAACCATTGTATTGGACCACCCTGGCACCTTGCATCTATTACATCACATGCTCAGTTCATGTTATTATTTTTGTAGCTAATAACTTATTAGGTATTTGCAATAACTGATCTTGTATATCGTATATTGCAATGTGGTATTAATTTCTCATCTTATATTATATTATTGTGTGTTTCTCATCAAGATACAAGTTATATGAAAGACTGACAAGTCTAAAAGTAGAGGTGGGCTGGGCATGGTGGCTCTAATCCCAGCACTTTGTGAGACCGAGGCAGGAGGAGTGCTTGAGCCCAGGAGTTGGAAACCAGCCTAGGCAACATAGAGAGACATTGTCTCCACAAAAAGTCAAAAAGTTAGCTGGGCATGGTAGCATGCACCTGTAGTCCCAGCTACTTGGGAGGCTGAGGCAGAAGGATCACCTGAGCTGAGGAAGTTGAGGCTGTGGTGAGCTGTGATCATGACACTGCACTCCAGCCTGGGTGACAAGAGTGAGACTCCAATTCAAACATAAAATAAAAGTGGTGGCCAGGCTCGGTGGCTCAACCTGTAATCCCAGCACTTTAGGAGGCCGAGGTGAATGGATTGCCTGAGCCCGCAGGTTCGAGACCCGCCTGGGCAACTTGGCGAGACCTCATCTCTATAATAAATCAAAAAATTAGCCGGGTGTGGTGGCACATGCCTGTAGTTCCAGCTACTTGGAAGGCTGAAGTGGAAGGATCGCCGGAGCCCAGCAGGCCGAGGCTGCGGTGGCTGGGAGCGGCAACTGCACTCCAGTCTGGGCGACTGAGTGAGACTCTAACTCAAAAAAAAATAAAAATAAAAATAAATAAATAAATAAGCCAGGCTCGGTGGCTCAGCCTGTAACCCCGCGCCTTTGGGAGGCTAAGGTGAGTGGATTGCCTGAGCCCACGGGTTCGAGACCCGCCTGGGCAGGCGAGACCTCATCTCTACCATAAGTCAAAAATTAGCCGGGCGTGGTAGCAGCGTGCCTGTAATTCCGGCTACTCAGAAGGCTGAGGCGGAAGGATCACCAGAGTCCAGCAGGTCGAGGCTGCGGTGGCCGGGAGCGGCCACTGCACTCCAGTCTGGGCGACAGAGTGAGACTCCAACTCAAACAAACAAACAAACAAATAAATAAATAAATAAAAGTAGTGGCGAATGTGGTTCAAAAAATGAGTATGCCCAATTTATTTTCCATTGAGTAGGTTGCTTGACTGAATCAAATAATCCAAACAAATATTTGACTGTCAAGTACATGTTGCCTAAGTCACATGTTTTTAAGTTAGTAAAAAAATGTTTCCACTTAAATTCAAACCATTTAATTAATACTTGGAAATCTGGAAATCAGCTTATTTAAAGTATATTTGGATGTTTAATGGTTTACAAATTTTGCATTTTAGGAGTAACATCCACCACCATCTTGAAGTCCAACACATACACACACAGCATATTTTATAACTTTATACTTGAAAAGAATACTTTAAAAGTTTCCCTTTGATTAACAGTGTTAAAAGTGATCTGTCATATCTATTATGCAAAATCAACAGACAAAAATATTGAATGGCCTTAGAAGGGAAAAAAATTCTCTTAATTATATTTTAAAAGGAACACCTTTATTTTTTGTTAAAGTCTAATTTCTTAGTTTTTTTAAAAGAAAACTTTTCTTTTAAAAAAAGTTTAAGATGGGCTCGGTGTCTCAGTCTGTAATCCCATGATTTTGGGAGGCTGAGGTGAGTGGATTGCCTCAGTTCGCGGGTTCGAGACCCGCCTGGGCAACGAGACTTCATCTCTACAATAAATCAAAAAATCAGCCGGGGGCGTGGTAGCACATGCCTGTAATTCTGGCTACTTGGAAGTTTGAGGTGGAAGGATCCCCGGAGCTCAGAAGGCGAGGCTGCAGTGGCCGGGAGCGGCCACTGCACTCCAGTCTGGGCGACCGAGTGAGACTCCAACTCAAAAAAAAAAAAAAAGTTGATTTAGTCTTACCACACCTAATAAATTTTATTAACAGTTATGGAGCTTGGGAGCTGTGAGAAAGAACAGACTTTTTACCATAAAAGTACTGTCTATTTCTCTAATACTTGTTTGTGAACCAGACTATTTTGCTGAAATGTTTTACGTATAAACATTTATACCTAACAGATTTTCAATAACTGTCAAATGAATGACAGGCACAATTAAAGCTAAGACTGATATTTGGAAGTGATGTTATTGAAGTTTCAATAAAGACATTAAAAGTTATGGATGGTAATTAAGTCACTTTAAATTACTACCTGACTGTGAAATCCAAAACAGTCAATGTACCTCTGTAAAAGGAACAATAAAGATACAATCATCATGCCCAGGTGCTTTTCTTTTTAATCATTCAGAGGAAGGGGCAAGAAGAGAACTAACATTTTAAAAATACCTATTTACGTGTCACTCACTAATCCAGGAACTTCATACACCTCATTTAATCCTTTCAATAAGTAGTATACAAATAAGGAATCTGAGGTTCATAGAAGTTTGGAAATTCATACAACATCAGAGAGAAGGGGTGGCGGTAAGAGGACTGGAGCTTTAAACTAGGCCTGTCTGGCTCTAAGGCAGTTTCCATTGTAGTGTCTATTGTATTTGGAACTTCCATCAAATGGCCCTGATAGCTATTTGGAGGAAAGTGTAGAAAAAAGTTTGAAAGTCATTCTTATGATCATTTTGCTTCCTGGTTCCTAAGCAACCGAATGGATGTAAGTAAGGTCACTTTATAAAGAGTCCTGTCTCTACATTGATAAACACGGCAGAATGTAAGACCTTTTCAAAAACTTTGTACTGCAGGTTTATTATTGTTGTTCAGGGAAAGTAGTGATTGTTAAGACCCTAAGCACCTTTGTTTTCCCTCTCAATTCTTTTCTCACAATCTTTTTCTCAAGCCTGCAGAAGGGCAAATGTCTTCCTGATGATGATCTCAACTCCTTTTGTGCTAGCCCAAGCCTGATTTTTCAAATGAGGTAGGACAAGAAAAGAAGAAACTACAGAGCTTAGTAGTTAGGGGCACACATGGAGTCAGAAAACCTTGGGTATGAATCCTGGCACTGCCTTGGTACTGTGTGACTTCAATCACATTTATGTAAGCTGTCTGTGCCCTTTCTATAAAATGGGTATAATAATAGTATCTAAGTAATGGGGATTTTGTTAGGATTAAATGAAATGCCTGTTAAGCATTTACAATGCCTGGAACATTGAAAGTGCTTCAAGAATGTTAACGTTCCTACTGATGTTTTTCACATTCAGTAGTTACTATGCTTTTTTCTGCATCCAACTGCAGATCTTTAAAGTTCTCAATGCAGGGAATCTCAGATGCCTTTACGGGCTCTGCAACCAGAGGTGATATTTGTGACTCTAAGAAGGAAACGGAACCTCTTTTGAGCTGTTTCCATTCAACATAGACTGACGGCTTCGAATTGTTGATGAGCCACATTTGGTTTTTACTCGGTAACTTTCACCAAAAAAGCTCCAAACCAGTCTGCCACCAAAAGAAAGTCATGAACCTTAAAACTCAGAGAAGTGTGGCTAAAGCCGAGGGGAGAGGATTGTCTGGGTCCAGGGGTTCGAGACCAGCCCGGGCAACTTGGCAAGACCGCTTCTCTACAATAAATCAATAAATTATCTGGGCTTGGTGCGCCTGTAGTTCTAGCTACTTGGAAGGCTGAGGCGAAGGATTGCCGGAGCCCAGCAGGTCGAGGCTGCGGTGGCCGTGAGCGTGCCACTGCACTCTAGCCTGGGCGACAGGGTGACTCCAACTCAAAAGAAAAAAAAAAAACCTCAGAGAAGTAATGCTGCCTGATTAATGGACGGCCAGAACACAGGGGAGGCCAGGTGCGGGAATGTGGTGTAAATGAGACCCTTTTGAAATGCTTAAGGGGTGCTTTGTTCTTCTGGCTTCAGAGAAGGGGAGATGACAGAACCACGGTCAGAGAGTGAGGCCCCGCGACTGTCGGACGCGCAGCCCGGGGAAATCCGTGGAGGGCTGGTTTAGAAAAGGGAGAAGTTGGAACGGGGGAAGCCGAGCCTGGGGGCTGCAGGAGCGCAGGGTTTAGGTTTGTGCCGTCTGTTTCGCCATCTGGCAACTCCCTCCCGGAAGGATACTTGGTTTCTAGCAAAACCCTTTCGAACACACGGGCTCTTTTACTAAAGTTTATTCCGGACAGACTGCGGAATAGGCACAGACAGGCCGCACAGCACGACTGGCGACCGCAGGCGTCACGCTCCGCCTCCCAGCGCGGCCTCCGGAAGTTCCCCTCCCCCGGATCTGGGCACTCCCCGCGGCGCACGACCGCGTCGTCACAAGCATTCCACCAATCAGAACGCGAGACCAAAATAGCGCCGTATAAAGGCCGGCGGGCAGGCGGGCTAGGCCCGCCGAGAGCCGAGCTTGGAGGCGGGGTTGCGCGCGCAGGTGAGGAGGGCGGTGCCGGCATCACCTGCGGGGCGGGGCGAAGTGGCCCCGCCCCACCACGCACCTGCTTCTGCGTGACGTGGACCCGGAAGGTTGTCAGCTGCTGCTCCAGATACATAACATTGCGTTTCTAAGTGAGTCACACGGACGCGGCTGGGCTCCAGTTAAACATATCTCGACGCTACACCCCCTCCTAACTCGCTTCCGCTTCGGAAAGAAGCGCGTTCTGCAGCCAGCCGGCTTGCGTCACCTAGGGGCACACGCGAGAGCGGCCCGCGTTTCCCCGGGTGACTCCTGTCCTGCAGGAACAAGTATTCATTTACTTGACGCTGAGCCTCGGAGGAAGTCTAAAAATGAATGAACGGGTCTCTACCTTCTGCGAGCATGCTCACGATTGTGGGTGGGGGGGCAGAGAGGTCCTGGCCTAACCAAGGTCCCGATGATGAACAGACATCCTTTGCAGGAAGAGATTCAGGCAAGGGGGGAGGCACCTCTAGGAGTCACCGTTCCAGGAGGAAGTGACTCGAGCTCGAGGAGGTGGGAACCCAGGGGCCTTGGCTCCTTCACGCCTGGGTTTTAGCCTTAGCTCAGGTCCTTCACCTAATCTGCGACGCCGAACACATCAGGAAACCTCAGCGTCCCCCCCCCCCCCTTTTTTTTTTTTTCTTTTGAGTTGGAGTCTCCCACCTTAGCCCAGGCTGGAGTGCAGTGGCACGCACGCTCTTGGCCACCCCAGCGTCGACCTGCTGGGCTCCGGCGATCCTTCCGCCTCAGTCTTTCGATCCCATCTTTAAGATCTACAATTAAAAAAAAAAAAATAGCTGGACGTGGTGGCGCCTGCCTGTGATTCCAGTTACTTGGAAGGCTGAGGTGGAAGGATCACTTGAGCCCAGCAGATCGAGTCTGCTGTGGCCATGAGTGTGTCACTACACCCCAGCCGGGGCGGCGACAGAGTAAGACGCCAACTAAAAAAAAACAAAAGCAAAAACAAAACAAAAAAAGATGCACAGTATGTGTCTGATGACATTTTAAAAATCTTTGAGTCGTAATCTCTCCGTCCCACAGGCTGGCGTACAGTGGCACGCTCACGGCCACCGCAGCCTCGACCTGCTGGGCTCCCGCGATCCTTCCGCCTCAGCCTTCCCAGTAGCTGGAACTACAGGCGTGCACTCTGCACGCTTGGCAAATTTTTTGATTTAGTGTAAAGACGAGGTCTCTCCCTGTTGCCCAGGCTGGTACTGAACTCCCAGGCTCAGGCCATCCTCTTGCGTCTGCCTCCCAAAATGCTGGGATGCCAGGCGGAAGCCAATGCGTCTGGCCACCTGATAACATATTATTGAGGGCAATTCCCCACCCTGTATTCATGTTCATTTTTCTCTCACTTCAGTTCATTTCTTCATACGTTCGTTCATTCCTTCCTCCCTCCCTCTCACGTCATTGCTTTCTTTTTCATTCCTTCATTTTTCTTGTTTTTCTGAGATGCAATTTTAAGAGCAGAGCTGGGTGAATTTTTAAGTATGTATACACGTGTCATCGGCCTCCAGGTGGAGATCTAGAACATTTCCATCACCCCAGGTTTCCACCTGCTCCTTCCCAGTCAATACTTAACCACCCGTGAGATAACCGCTATTTATTCAGACGTGTATTTACTGAATATTAAACTTAAACTTCATGTAGTTGCAATCAGGTAGTATCGTATATTCTGTCTGGTTTCTTTCACCCAACATAATGTCTGTAAGATCATCCATGTCATTGCACATATTGGTAGTTTGTAGTTTATTTATTGCTGGGTGGTATTCTATTACATTAATATACTCCAATTAACTTATCCATTCTACTGTTGATGGACATTTGGGTTGTTTCAGTTTGTGATTGTTATGAATAAAGCTGCTCTGAACATTCATATAGTCTTTTGGTGAGTAAGAGCACTGATTTTGGTTAAGTATATACTTAGGAGATTTTGTGTCACAGGTGTATGTTTAGTTTTAATAGTCACTGCTAACAGTTTCCCAAAAAAGTTGTCAATTTCTGAAAGTTACAGTTACTTCACACCCTTGCCAACAGTTGGTGTTAACAATCCTTTAAATTTTTGGTGGATATGTAGCAGTATTTCCTTGTGGTTTTAATGTGTCTTTCCCTAGTGAACAATAATGTTGAATTCCCTCTAATAACTTATTAGCCATTCAGATGACCTTTTTGGTTAAGTGATTGGTTAAGATTAATCCCCGTTTTTAAATAAATGCATCTGTCTTTTCCCTGAGATTTGTAGGAATGTTTTATATTTCCTGGATACAAATCTTTTGTTAGGCATAAGTATCATGAATATATTCTCCCAGTTTGTGTCTTGCTTACTCAACTTATAATGTCTTTATTTTGTTTTGTTTTTAAGCTGAACATACAGCTGGGCATGGTGGCTCATACCTGTAATCCCAGCACTTTGGGAGGCCAAGGTGAGAGGATTGCCTGAGCCCACATGTTCGAGACCAGCCTGGGCAACCTGGAGAGACAGAGTGAGACTCCAACTCAAATAAATAAATAAACTTAACATATAGTAAGTTTAAAACATACTGCTTTTGGCTGGGCGTGGTGGCTCAAGCCTATAATCCCAGCACTTTGGGGGGCCGAGACTAGTGGATTGCCTGAGCCAGTGGGTTCAAGACCAGCCTGGGCAACTTGGTGAGACCTCATGTCTACAAATAATCAAATAATTAGCCGGGCATAGTAGCGCATGCCTGTAGTTCCGGCTACTTGGAAGGCTGAGGTGGAAGGATCGCCGGAGCCCAACAGGTACCTGTGAGCGTGCCACTGTACTCCAGCCTGGCCAACAGAATGAGATTCCAACTCAAAAAAAAAAATTACTGCTTTTAAAAAACAACAGTTCTGGCGGGCATGGTGGCTCAGACCTGTAATCCCTGCACTTTGGGTGGCCAAGGTGGGAAATTGCTTGAACCCAGTAGTTCAAGACCAGCCTGGGCAACATAGCAAGACCTTGTCTCTGCAAAAAATAAAACAATTAGCCAGGCATGGTGGTTTGAGCCTGTAGTCCCAGCTAATCGGGAACCTGAGATGGAAGGATTACCTGAGTTCAGGAGGTCAGGTTGCAGTGAGCATGATTGTGTCACTGCACTTCAGCCTGGGCGACAGGGTGAGACTCCTGACTCAAAAAACCAAAAACCAAAAACCAGTTCTATGAGCTTTAACACATGTATAAATTAGTGTAAGCACCACTACAGTCAGGATCAAGAACAGTTCTATCACCCCAAAAAACTCTCCCGTGCTGCTCCTTTGCAGTCATATCTTTTCCCACCTGTAACCCCTGAGAGTCACTAATCTGTCTTTGTTACCATAATTTTGCCTTTTCCAGAATGTTATAGAAATGACATTTTACAGTGGGTATTTTGAGTCTGACTCCATTCACTCAGCATAACACCTGCGAGATTCACCCATGCAGTTGCATGTTTCAACAGTTCATTCCTTCTTAGTGCTCAGTAACAGTCCATTGGATGAACTACTGTTTATTAACTTGTGGAAGGAAATGTGGGTTGTTTCTCTTTTTTTTGGGCAATTATGACCAGAGCTGCTATAAACATTTATGCACATTTTTGTGTAATTATATGTTTTCATTCATCTGGATAAAATACTTAAGAGAGGGTTTTCTGGGTCATTTGTAAATATGTGTTAACTTGATACAATTCTGCCCACTTCTTTCCCGGAGAGGACCATTTTGTGTTTCCACCAATGATGTGCGAGAGTTTGAGGTGCTCTGCATCCTCCCCAGCACTTGTCATCATCACTGTTTTTATTTTAGCTGTTCTAATAGGTGGTAGTGGTATCTCATCAGGATTTTAATGTACATTTTCTTAAAGGCTAATAATGTTGAGCATCATTTCATGGCCTTATTTGCCATGCATTTGTTCTCATTGGTGAAAGGTCTGTTCAAGCCTTTTGACTATTTAAAAAAAAATCAGATTGTTTTCTTGCTGTTGAATACTGAGTATTAAGCATTTTTTTTTTTGAATCAGGGTTTGACTCGGGCACCCAGGCAGGAGTGCAGTGACACAATCGTGGCTCACCATAGCCTCCAACTCCTGGGGTCAAGTGATCCTCTCGTGTCAGCCTTCCATGTAGCTGGGACTACAGCCATGCATTACCACACCTGGCTCATTTTTATTTTATTTATTTATTTTTTTTGAGTTGGAGTCTCACTCTGTCGCCCAGACTGGAGTGCAGTGGCCGCTCCCGGCCACCGCAGCCTCAACCTGCTGGGCTCCGGCGATCCTTCCGCCTCAGCCTTCCAAGTAGCCGGAATTACAGGCATGCGCTACCATGCCCAGCTGATTTTTTGATTTATTGTAGAGATGAGGTCTCGCTGCCCATGCGGGTCTCGAACCCACGGGCTCAGGCAATCCACTCACCTCAGCCTCCCAAAGGCGCGGGATTACAGGCTGAGCCACCAAGCCCGGCTCATTTTTATTTTTTTATAGAGATGAGATCTCGCTGTGTTGCCCAGACTATTCTCGAACTCTTGGGCTCAAGCAATCCTCCCGCCTCAGCCTCCTAAAGTGCTGGGATCACAGGTGTCACCCTTTCTAATTTTGAGCATTCTTTATATACTATTCTGGATACAAATCCTTTATCACACCTGAATATTGTATATTGTATACATGTATATATTTATCATGCCTATATATGTATATTCAGGATATGAATCCCAGCACTTTGGGAAGCAGAGGCAGGAGGACCATTTGAGGCCAGAAGTTCGAGACTAGCCTAGGCAACATAGTAAGAACTTTTATTTATAAAAAAGTCAAATTAAAAAATAAAATTAGCCAGACATTGTGGCACTTGTAGTCCCAGCTACTTGAGAGGCTGAGGCCAAAGGATAGCCTGAGCCCAGGAGTTCGAGACTGCAGTGAGCCCTGTTTGTGCCACTGCACTCCAGTCTGGGTGACAGAGTGAGATTCCAACTCAAAAATAAAAAGACTATCATTCTTCCATTGAATTGACCCTGGACCTGTACCTTTGTGAGAAATCAACTGGCCATATTCGTGTGAACTTATTTCTGGACCTTTGGTCTGTTCCATTGAGCTATGTGTCTGTGCCTTCACCAACACCACACTGTCTTGATTGCTGTAACCTTAAAGTAATTCTTAAGCTCTTTGACTTTGTTCCATTTCCAAGTTGTTCAGGCATTTTACTTCTTTTGACTTTCTATATACATTTTAGGCTTGTCTATATTGTTTTTAAAAATCCTGCTGGAGCTGGGCTCGGTGGCTCAGGCTGTAATTCTGCGCTTTGGGAGGCTGAGGTGAGTGGATTACCTGAGCCCGCGGGTTCGAGACCCACCTAGGCAACTTGGCGAGACCTCATCTCTACAATAAATAAATAAAAAAAATAAGTCGGACGTGGTAGTGCGTGCCTGTAGTTTCAGATACTTGGAAGGCTGAGGCAGAAGGATCGTCGGAGCCCAGCAGGTTGAGGCTGCGGTGGCCAGGAGTGTGCCACTGCATTCCAGTCTGGGCAACAGAGTGAGACTCCAACTCAAAAGAAAAAAAATTCCTGCTGAGAATTTTGATTACAATTTTTTTAAATCTGTAGACCAGTTTGAGAAGAATTGGCATCTTAACTATATTGAGTCTTTCAGTCTATGAATATGGTATGTCTTTCCATTTATTTAGGTTTCTTTTTATTTCTTTAGCAGCATTTTATAGTATTCATCATATAGATCCTATACGTGGTTTGTTAGATTTATGGAAAACTATTTTTTTGAAGCTACTGTAATTTAAAACAAATTAGTTTCCAAATATTTATTACCATTATGAAGAAATGCAGTTGGTTTTTGTTTTTAAACTTTTTATTTTACAAACTGCTTAACTGATGATGTATTTTTTTTCAAAAATTTTCTCTTATGGGAAATGATGTATTGGTTTTAGAAGCTTGTGTGGAATCCATGAGAATTTCTACATAGGCAGTCATGTTGTTTGTGAATAGAGGCAGTTTCGTTTCCTGCTTTCCTGTCTGTATGACTTTTATTAATTTTAATTGCCTTATTTCACAAGATAGGACTTCCTGTGCCATGTTGAATAGGAGGGTGAGGTGGACTTCCTTGCCTCATTCCATAAGGGGGAAAGAAGTGTTAGTTATATAAGGGAAGGGTGTTAGTTATAGACTTTTTTGCAGGTGTGCTTTATCAGTTTTAGAGTGGTCCCTCCTGTTCCTCATTTGCTGAATACTTGTGTCATGAATTGACATTGCATTTTGTTACTGGCTTTTCTATCATAAATCGATACAGTCCTGTTACAGACTGCATTTATTGGTTTTCAAATATTGCATCCCCAAGATAAGTCCTACTTGATCACGGTATGTAATTATTTTTATATAATTTGTTAGTATTTTGCATCTATTTTCGATTTGTTTGTATTTTGCATCTATTTTCATGAGGGATATTGATTCATAATTCATTGATTCATATTTGTTTTCCTGTACTTTTAATATCTGGTTTTAGTATCATGGCAATGTTCCTCTCATAAAATGAGTTAGGAAGCATTCCTTCTCTTCTATTTTCTGGATGAAATTGAGTAGTGCACATGTTATTTCATTTTAAATATTTGGTAGCATTTGCTGTTGATGAAACCATTTGGGGCTGCAGATTTATTTTAAAGAAGACTTGAAACTACAAATTCAATTTTTTTTTTTTTTAGTTGGAGTCTCACTCTGTCGCCCAGACTGGAGTGTAGTGACCGCTCCCTGCTGGGCGCTGGCAATCCTTCCGCCTCAGCCTTCCAAGTAGCTGGAACTACAGGCGTGCGCTACCACGCCCGGCTAATTTTTTGATTTATTATAGAGATGAGGTCTCGCCAAGTTGCCCAGGTGGGTCTTGAACCCGTGGGCTCAGGCGATCCACTCACCTCAGCCTCCCAAAGTGTGAGATTACAGGCTAAGCCACTGAGCCCAGCTCAAATTCAGTTTTTTAATAGACAAAGGATTACTTAGGTTTTCTATTTATTCTTGGGTGAGTTTTGGCAGCTTGTAGCCATCAAAGAATTGATCCATTTTACCTAGGTTGCCAGATTTATGTGTGCAAAGTTGATTGTGTAATTACTTTATTTCCCTTTTATTTATTTATTTTTATTTACCTTTTAATGTCTGTGGAGTTTGTAGTGATATCTTCTCTTTCATTCCTGATATTGGCTTTGATGATTTTTTTCCGTATGATGCTTCGGGTTTATATTGCTTTTCTTTTTCTAGTTCTCTACAGTGGAAACTTGGATTACTGATATTAAATCTTTCTTCTTTTCTAATATATGCGTTTAGTGCTATAGATGTCCTACTAAGTACTGCTTTCACGGTATTCCATAAAATTTGTTAAATTGTATTTTCACTTTTATTTAGTTCAAAACATTAAAAAATTTCCCTTCAACATCTTCTGTGCCCAAGTGTTATTTAGAAGTGTGTTGTTTAAACTCTAAATATTTTCTGCTTTTCTAGCTATCTCAAATATTTTCTGCTTTTCTAGCTATCTCTCTGTTATTAATTTCTAGTTTAATTCCATTGCCACCTGAGGGCAACTTTGTATGATTTCTTTTCTTTTTTTTTTTTTTTGAGTTGGAGTCTCACTCAGTCGCCCAGACCGGAGTGCAGTGGCCGGGACCTCGACCTGCAGGGCTCCGGCAATCCTTCCGCCTCAACCTTCCAAGTAGCTGGAACTACAGGCGCACGCTACCACGCCCGGCTGGTTTTTTGATTTATTGTAGAGATGAGGTCTCGCCTGCCCAGGCGGGTCTCGAACCCGCGGGCTCAGACAATCCACTCACCTCAGCCTCCCAAAGGTGCAGGATTACAGGCTGAGCCACGGAGCCCAGCGATTTCTTTTCTTTTAAATAGGTTGAGGTGTGTTTTATGGCCAGTATGTAGTCTGCATTGGTGAATGTTCCATGTGGTCCTGAAAAGAATGAGTATTTTGACATTGCTGGATAAGAAGTCTATAGATGTTGATTCAGTCCAGCTGACTGATGGTGCTGTTGAGTTCAACTGCATCCTGACTCCTACTGGGTCCATCGTTTCCTGATAGAGGAACGTTGAATGAAGTCTCCGAATGTAATAGTGGACTTTGCCTATTTTTTCCTTGGAGTTCTATCAGTTTTTGTCTCACATATTTTGATGCTCTATTTTTAAGTGCATATACACAAAAGATTATGTTTTCCTGGAAAACTGATCTTTTAGCATCATGAACTGCCCCTCTTTATCCTTGAAATCAGTTCAGCTTTGTCTGAAATAAAGCTGCTCCAGCTTTCTTTTGATTTAGCTTAGCATGGTATGTCTTTCTCTACCCCTTCACTTTTTTTTTTTTTTTGAGTTGGGAGTCTCACTGTGTCGCCCAGACTGGAGTGCAGTGGCCGCTCCCGGCCACCGCAGCCTCGCCTGCTGGGCTCCGACGATCCTTCCACCTCAGCCTTCCAAGTAGCCGGAATTACAGGCATGCGCTACCAAGCCCGGCTGATTTTTTGATTTATTGTAGCGATGAGGTCTCGCCGTCCAGGCGGATCTCGAACCCGCGGGCTCAGGCAATCCACTCACCTCAGCCTCCCAAAGGCGTGGGATTACAGGCTGAGCCATCGAGCCCCGCTCCCCTTCACTTTTAATTTGAATCTTTATATTTAAAGTGGGCTCTAGAGAGCAGGAAAGCGGGATTGGCAGTAGTGGGAATCTGCCTGGGGAAGGGAGGGGGCCACAACTCATCAACAAAGGTACCTGCATAATGAACATTTGTATACCTAACCCTGAATTGTACCCCACATCTTTAAAATGAAAAAAAATGGGCTCAAGCAATCCATCTACCTAGGTCTCCTGGAGTGCTAGGATTATAGATGTGACCTACTATGCCTGGTCCTTAATTGAGTGTGTGTGTGTGGGGGGGGGTTCTCTGGTTTTAAAGAAGTACTTTTTTTTTTGAGTTGGAGCCTTACTCTGTTGCCCAGGCTGGAGTGCAGTGGCACGTTCCTGGCCACCGCATCCTCTACCTGCTGGGCTCTGGCGATCCTTCCGCCTCAGCCTTCCAAGTAGCTGGAACTACAGGCGTGCACTACCATGCCCGGCTAATTTTTTTTGATTTATTGTAGAGATGAGGTCTCACCAAGTTGCCCAGGCGGGTCTCGAACCCATGGGCTCAGGCAATCCACTCACCTCAGCCTCCCAAAGCACTGGGATTACAGGCTGAGCCACTGAGCCCGGCTTTGTTCTCTGGTTTTAATTGGGCATTTCATGATATCTTTCCCTCTTCTCTTTATCAATTACTTCTTATTAAATTTATTTTTAGTGGCTGCCCTAAAGTTTGCTGTATATATTTACAGTCTGAATCCAATTTAAAATAACACTATACTGTTTCACAGGTGGTCCAGTTATCTTAGAACAATATTCCCAATTCCTCCCTCCCACCCTTATAACACCACTGCTCTTCATTTCACTTATCCATATGCTGTACTTACCCAGTTGCTTTGAACAAGTAGTTATTTATTGGATCAACGAAGAATATGAATAACAAAATATTTTTTATGATTAAAAATGATATTTTTATCATTTTTAATATAAAATTTCCTTTCTTTATATAGATCTGAGTTTCTGACCTATATAATTTTTATTTTCTCCAAAGATTTTGTTTTAACATCTTGTAAGGCAGTGTACTAACAACAAATTTCCCCAGTTTTTGTTTAGCTGAGCAAGTCTTTATTTCTCCTTTACTTTTTTTTTTTTTTTTTTGAGTTGGAGTCTCACTCTGTCACCCAGACTGGAGTACAGTAGCCGCTCCCAGCCACCGCAGCCTCAACCTGCTGGGCTCTGGCGATCCTTCTGCCTCAGCCTTCCAAGTGGCCAGAATTACAGGCAAGCGCTACCATGCCCGGCTGATTTTTTGATTTATTGTAGAGACGAGGTCTTGCTGCCCAGGTGGGTCTCGAACCCGCGGGCTCAGGCAATCCACTCACCTCAGCCTCCCAAAGGCACGGGATTACAGGCTGAGCCACCGAGCCCGGCTTCTCCTTTACTTTTGAAGGATAATTTCACTAAGTACAGAATTCTAAATTGGTGAGGTTTTTCTTTCTTTTTAAATTATTTTATTCCATATCCTCTTGCTTACATTGTTTCTGATGAGAAGCCTGATATAATTCTTATCCTTCTGCTACCGGTAAGGTGTTTACACTCTGACTTTTTAAAAGATATTCTTTTTGTCTTTGGTTTTTCTGCAGTTTGAACATGATATGCTTAGGTGATTTTTGAGTACTTATTCTGCTTGGTATTCTCTGATCTTCTTGGACCGGTGGTCAGGTGTGTCATTAATTTTGGAAAATTTTTGGTTATTATTTGAATATTTCTTTTGCTCATTTCTTTCTTTCTTCTTCTGCTATTCCCATTAAATGTGTGTTAAATCTTTTGTAATTATTCCATAGTATTGAATATTCTCTTCCAGCATTTTCATTCTTTTTTCTTATAACATTTCAGTTGGGAAGCTTTTTTTTTTTCCAGGTTCATGATTTATTGTACAAGCTGGATTATCCTGTGGTGAGTTGACATGAGCTTCTCCAAGCATGAGAACTTAACAGTTTAGTATCCATTTATGTTGCTTTCACAGACGTAGTTTTTTGTTTTTTTGTTGTTTTTTTTTGAGTTGGAGTCTCACTCTGTCGTCCAGACTGGAGTGCAATGGCCACCGCAGCCTTGACCTGCTGGGCTCTGGCGATCCTTCCGCCTCAGCCTTCCGAGTAGCCGGAATTACAGGCACGCGCTACCATGCCCAGCTGATTTTTTTGATTTATTGTAGAGATGAGGTCTCGCCAAGTTGCCCAGGCGGGTCTCAAACCCGCGGGCTCAGGCAATCCACTCACCTCAACCTCCCAAAGGCGCGGGATTACAGGCTGAGCCACCGAGCCCAGCTGTCCTCTGTTATTATGCTGGTGTCCTACTGATGCCATGGCTTGTGGGCAAGGAGGTGCTCTCTGATCATAAGGTTAAAATCTCACTGGCAGCCGGGCTCGGTGGCTCAGCCTGTAATCCCACGCCTTTGGGAGGCTGAGGTGAGTGGATTGCCTGAGCCCGCGGGTTCGAGACCCGCCTGGGCAACTTGGTGAGATCTCATCTCTACAATAAATAAAAAATTAGCCGGGCATGGTAGCACGTGCCTGTAGTTCCCGCTACTTGGAAGGCTGAGGCGGAAGGATCGCCAGAGCCCAGCAGGTCGAGGCTGTGGTGGCTGGGAGTGGCCACTGCACTCCAGCCTGGGCAACAGAGTGAGACTCCAACTCAAAAAAAAAAAAAAAAATCTCACTGGCTCTGAGTCCCTGGACTGTGACTTTCAGAAGCAGTTCTTAGCCCTGCCCCCCACAACCTTTTTTTTTTTTTAACCTAATATGGGATTGTAGAGGAGACTGGAGTCAGCTAAACTGCCTTTCCTCTAAATGAGATAAGACTCTGGTGAAATAGTTTCACCAGAAGGCAGGTCTTTGTTATGGAAAACTCTGAGTGTTTTTCAAAATGGTTACTTTCCCCTGGATGTATTTTAATATGTTTCCTTTTCCCCTTCCCTTGCCTGAAACCATGGTGAGGAGTCTTGAAATAAAACTCATGAAAGCTTGGGACCCCTCCAGGACTGGGCTCCCAGGACAGCTTAAACCAGTTCTGTCTGGATATTTCCCAGTTGTCTTTCTCTTATGATTTCTGATTTTCACAGTGGTCATAGAACATATGTTGTATGGTTTTAATTTTTTTTTTTTTTTTGAGTTGGAGTCTTACTCCGTCGCCCATGCTGGAGTGCAGTGGCACGCTCTCATGTGCACCCCAGTGTTGACCTGCTGAGCTCTGGTGATCCTTCCACCTCAGCCTTCCAAGTAGCTGGAACTACAGGCGTGCACTATCATACTGGGCTAATTTTTGATTGACTGTAGAGACAAGACCTTGCCAAGTTGCCAGGGCTAGTCTTAAACCCACGGGCTCAGGCAATCTACTCTCTTTGGCCTCCCAAAGTGCTGGGATTACAGGCTGAGATACTGAGCAAATTTTAATTCTTTAAAATGTTCCAAGGTTTGTTTTATGATCCTGGATGTGGCCTATTTGGGTGAAATCCAAAATCCAGGAAGAACGTGTTGGATGAAATACTCTACAGATATCAAGATTGTTGGTTGATGATGTTTTTCAGTTCTGTATACTTGCTGGTTTTCGATTTGGTCTATTGATTACTGAGAGAAGAGGTAACTCCCCACCTATAATTGTGGATTTATCCATTTCTCATTTCAGTTTTATCTTCAGATATCTTGAAACTTTGTTGTTGGATACATACACATTTAGGATGGCCATGCTGTCTTGGTGATACTTTTATCATTTGCATGAACAGTGAAGGATGTGAGATTTTACCCTACTTGCAAGTTAACAAGTTAGCCTGCCACAGCTTTATAGATGCTGCCAAATGACAGACTCTTGGGATGACAGGACTTTATCACCCACAAGACCAGTAGCCACAGTAGCTGCATCTGCACCAGTTTCTTAAGCTCCATTTTCTTTTTCTTTTTTGAGTCGGAGTCTCATTCTGTCTCCCAGGCTGGAGTGCAGTGACACAATCATGCTACCACAGCCTTGACCTGCTGGACTCAGGCGATCCTTCTGCTTCAGCATTCCATTTAGCTGAGAATACAGGTATGTGCCACCATGCCTGGCTAATTTTTAAAAATTATTGTAGAGATGAGATCTTGCCATGTTGCCCAGGTTGATCTTGAACTCCTGGGATCAGGCAATCCCCTCCCCTCGGTCTGCCAAAGTGCTGGAATTACAGACATGAGCCACTGTGCCCAGCCAAGCTCCATTTTCAACAGGATGATGGAAAGGGGACCAGATGGCACCTGCACCTGCAAAAAGCTACGTTGCGGGAGAGCACCCCTGAGGTTAGGGGACCCAACTCTTCAGTAATGGGAAGGATAGCAAGCCTCCTTGACTTTTGCCCCAAAGGGAGACATTATCTTTATCATACTGGGTTGAAAACAAACCTGCTCATTGCTCTGAAAAGAAGCACTATCTCTATTTCTGGTGTTAACTATACAAACATCCTTGAAAAGATACCCCAGATGCAAGTCAGTTGTTGCCTTTGCTCACAAGATATTCAGAAATGTGAGAGCTTTTGGAGAAGTATTTCTCAACATAATGTACCTCTTTAACTCTGGTCATCCGCCCCCATGGAAGTTGACTTTGTTGGCTATTAACATAGCCATTCCAGTCAAATCCCTCCCCTGCAGAAAACATGGCCATGTTCTTTATTTATATATTTCTTTTTTTATTATTTTATTTTACTTTTTTTTTTTTGAGTTGAGGTCTTACTCTGTTGCCTAGGCTGAAGTACAGTGGTACGATAATGGCTTACTGCAGCCTCAACTTCCTGGACTCAGGTAATCCTTCCACCTCAGCCTCCTGAGTAGCTGGGACTAGAGGAGCACACCACCATCACTGGTTAATTTTTTGATTTTTTTTAAAGAGGTGAGTTCTCCCTCTGTTACCTAGGCTGGTCTCAAATCCTGGGCTCAAGCAGTCCTTCTGCCTCAACCTCCCAAAGTGCTGGGATTATAGGTATGAGCCACTGCACCTGGCTGTTTATGTATTTTCTATGGCTACTTTTCTGCTACAAAAGCAGAGTTGATCTAAATGGATCAAATACCTAAATGTAAAACCTCAAACTATAAGAACCTTAGAAAATGCAGGAGAAGCCGGGCTCGGTGGCTCAGCCTGTAATCCCAGCACTTTGGGAGGCTGAGGTGAGAGGATTGCCTGAGCCCGTGGGTTCGAGACCCGCCTGGGCAACTTGGCGAGACCTCATCTCTACAATAAATCAAAAAATCAGCCGGGTGTGGTAGCGCATGCCTGTAATTCCAACTACTTGGAAGGCTGAGGTGGAAGGATCGCCGGAGCCCAGCAGGTTGCGGCTGTGGTGGTCGGGAGCGGCCACTGCACTCCAGTCTGGGTGACAGAGTGAGACTCCAACTCAAAAAAGAAAAAAAAAGAAAAAAAGAAAATGCAGGAGATACCCTTATGGAAATTGGAACAGGCAGCCAATTCCTAATAAAAAAAAAAAGCGACGATGCCATAAGAGATAAGATAGACATGTGGGACCTCATCAAACTGACAAGCTTCTTCAAAGCCAAAGAATCCATCAAGAAAGTGGGGAGACAGTCCACAGACTGGGAAAAAATATTTGCCAATTGTATGTCTGACAAAGGCCTAACATCTAGGATCTATAAGGAACTCAAAGATGCCAAAAAGAAAAAAACAAATAGCCCCATTACAAAGTGGGGAAAAAATATGAATAGAAGAGGTAGGAGCAGCCAACAGATACATGAAAAAATGCTCAGCCTCACTAGTCATCAAAGAAATGCAAATTAAAACTATACTAACATACCACCTAACTTCAGTCAGGAGGGCCATGATTAATAACTTAAAAAAACAACAGATGCTGGAGAGGATGCAGTGAAAGGGAACACTTCTACACTATTGGTGGGAGTATAAACTAGTACAGCCTCTGTGGAAAACAGTGTGGTGAAATCCTTAAAAGATCTAAAAATCGACCTTCTATATGATCCCGCAATCCCGCTACTGGGAGTATACCCAGAAGAACTCAAGTCACTCTATTAAAAAAGATACCTGCACATATATGTTTATCGCAGCATTATTCACAGTAGCAAGAACATGGAACCAACCGTGCTGCCCATCAAAGAGGACTGGATTTTAAAAATGTGGTATATATACACGAAGTAATATTATACAGCCATAAAGAAGAACAAAATCATATACTTCTTTTTTTTTTTTTTTTGAGTTGGAGTCTCACTCTGTCTCCCAGACTGGAGTGCAGTGGCCGCTCCTGGCCACCGCAACTTTGACCCGCTGGGCTCCGGCAATCCTTCCGCCTCAGCCTTCCAAGTAGCGGAATTACAGGTGTGTGCTACCATGCCCGGCTAATTTTTTTTTTTTTTTTTTTTTGATTTATTGTAGAGATGAGGTCTCGCCTGCCCAGGCGGGACTCAAACCCGCGGGCTCAGGCAATCCACTCACCTCAGCCTCCCAAAGGCACGGGATTACAGGCTGAGCCACTGAGCCCGGCTACAAAATCATATACTTGACAGCAACCTGGATGGACTTAGAGTCTATAATACTGAGTGATCTTTCTTTTTTTCTTTTTTTTTTTTTGAGTTGGAGGCTCACTCTGTCGCCCAGACTGGAGTGCAGTGGCACACTCCTAGCCACCACAGCCTCGACCTGCTGGAGTCCGGCGATCCTGCCGCCTCAGCCTTCCAAGTAGCCAGAACCACAGGCACACACTATCATGCCCAGCTAATTTTTGATTTATTGTAGAGATGAGGTCTCATCAAGTTGCCTGGGTAAATCTTCAACCTGCGGGCTCAGGTAATCCACTCACTTTAGCCTCCCAAAGTGCTTGGATTACAGGCTGAGCCACTGAGCCCGGCCCTGAGTGATCTTTCACAGAAACAGAGAGCTGAGTTCTCACTCATAAGCGGACCTTGAACAATTATCATAATACTGTAAGAGAATGATTTGGAATAGTGGGGAAATGCTGGGAGGGGGACCGGGAAGTGAGATTGGCAGTAGTGGAAGTCTGCCTGGGGAAGGGGGGAGCACACCTCATGAACAAGGGTGCCTGCATAATGAACATATGTATACCTAACCCTGAATTGTACCCCACATCTTTAAAAGAAAAAAAAAGATGAAAAAAAAAAGCAAAGTTGAGTACTTGCAACCAAGACCTGATGGCTGACAATTCCCCAAATACTTACTATCTAGACCTTTACAGAAAAAAATGTACTGACCCCTGGTTTACATCTTTTATGTTGAATGTAGTTATTGATATGTTTGGATTCAGATTTTTACATTTAATTTTTATTATCTATTTTCTATTTATTCCTTCTGTTCTTGTTTTCTTTATATTCCCTTTTCTGCCTTATTTTGGATTATTTGAATATTTGTAGTAGTCCATATTAACATTGAGTTTTTCATGATATAACTGCATGTGTTTTTAGAAGTTGCTCTAGGGATTGCAATATATATATTTAATATTTCACAGCCTAATCAGAACCAATATTTTGTCACCTCAAGTGGCATTTAAAAACCTTACCATCACATATATCTCTTTACCCTCCTTATTTTTGTTGTAATATCTATTCATTTATGTTTTATTATTTTTATTTTGTTTATTTTTTTGAGTAGGAGTCTCACTCTGTCACCCAGGCTAGAGTGCACTGGCACAATCATGGCCACCACATCCTCAACCTGCTGGGCTCAGATGATTCTTCCACCTCAGCCTTCTAAGTAGCTGGAATCACAGGTGTACACTGCCATGCCTGGCTAATTTTTTTATGTAGTGTAGAGATGCGGTTTTGCCAAGTTGCCTAGGCTAGTCTCGAACTCCTGGACTTCGGCAATCCTCTCACTTCCGCCTCCCAAAGTGCTGGGATTACAGGCATGAGCTACTGCACCCGGCTCGTTTATGTTTTCTTTCATTTGTCTCAGAAATGTTTTGCAATGTTCAGCATAGACATTGAGCAGTTTTTTTACCGTTAGATTTATTCCTAGGTTTTTATATTCTTGATGCTATTATAAATAGTATTTAAAATTGTTTTCATTTTGAAATTTTTTGTTGTTGGCATATGGAAATACAATTGATTTTTATATATTGACCTTGTAGCCTGTGACTTTGCTGAATTTACTTATTAATTCTAATTGTGGTTTATTTTACATTTTCTATGTTTATAATCATGTCTTTTGTAAATAAGTATAGTTTTACTTCTTGTGCAATCTTTGTACCTTTCTTTTGTAGAGGAGAAAAAATTTTTCTTCTACACTTCTTGGTTCTGTGACTGGTCTACAGATTTAATGACACAAGACAGGTTAACACGAGAGAAGCAATTTTATTTTTTATTTTTGAGTTGGGGGGATCTCTGTCACTCAGGCTGGAGGGCAGTGGCACAATCATGGCTCGCTGCAGCCTCAACCTTCTGGGCCGAGGCAATCCTTCTGCTTCAGCTTCCTGAGTAGCTGGGACCCCAGGTGTGCACCACAATGCCTGACTAACTTTTCGATTTTTTGTAGAGACAAGGTCTTGCTGTATTGTCCAGGCTGGTCTCCAACTCCTGGACTCAAGCAGTCCTCCCGCCTCGGCCTCCCAAAGTGCTAGGATTACAGGCATGAGCTACTGTGCTCAATCGAGAGAAGCAACTTTAATTGCATACATATGCATGGGAGTTCCACAAAAATAAAATATCAGACTTGAGGAAACAGTAGATGGTTGAGATTATATAGCATCCTGAGCTACAGAAAGTACTAGGGGTTTAGAGTTTCTAGGAGATGGTGGAGGCAAATTATGAGAAGGCAAGGGAAGGACATGTATAGTGGAGGTTGTCTTGTGCAGATAAGCGTCTTGCAGGTGGTAACAGTTGTCTCAGCAGCTCTCTTCCTGGTACAGGTACTTTTACTAAAAAAATGAAAGTTATGAGAGTTCCTTCATAAATATACATTTCCTTGACAAAACAGGAAATTTATACTTTATACAGTTGAGGGAGAGGAAAACAACCTTTCCTGTGTTGTTTTCAATTGCCTTTAGCTCAAAATAATCAATATGCCAAAGTAGCATATTTTGGGATGACATGCTCTGAATCCCTGTAGTGCCAGACCTCCAAAGACCCCAAAAGGGCAGGCACTGTGTGTAAGAGACTGAAGAAATAACCAGAGACAACAGAGGAGATGCTGGCTTTATTCAGGAACTTACATGCAGGGAAGGTGGTCCAGGAGTGACCAGCTAGACAGGGAAAAACCTCCCGATTGTAACAGGCACACAGGTGTGTTTGTAACACACACACATTTTACACTGGGCCGAGTGCCGGGTTAAGCGGGAGAAGGCGAGGGTTTCCAGTACACAGGTGCATGGTGAGAACACGCTTATTTGGACATTGCATGTATAAAAAAGGGCTGCAATTTCTCTCTAGGGTTGGGATTTTTAGTATTATAATAAACTGAAGGTGAATTAAAGGTAACAAAAGATTATGGGCCTTGATTCGGGCTTGCCTGATCTAGTCTGAATGAGCCTGGGGGGGGATAACTGCCTTAGGGAGGGGGGACACAAGAAAGTATGCACAGCTGCTGGTCAGCAGGTACAGAGAACACTTCCCCCACGGCCTCAGGATGACCTGCTTGACCTGCACCTGAGGGGAAGGGAACATCCAGCGTTGGCCATCCCCAGGACCCCTCCCCAGGCTCCAGTTTTCTTATTTGTGCGGTCTAGAATCTGCAGTCCAACATTGAATAGAAGTAGTAACAGTGGACACTCTTTTTTGGGGGGGTTGGAGTCTCACTCTGTGGTCCAGGCTGGAGTGCAGTGGCACGCTCATGGCCACTGCATCTTTGACCTGCTGGACTCAGGTGATCCTTCCGCCTCAGCCTTCCAAGTAACTGGAATTACAAGCACGCACCACCACACCGGGTAATTTTTTGATTTATTGTAGAGATGAGGTCTCAACGAGTTGCTCAGACTGGTATCAAACCCATGGACTCAGGTAATCCTCTCACCTTGGCCTCCCAAAGATTATAGGCATGAGCCACTGCACCCTGCCAACAGTAGACACTCTCTCTTTTTTTTCTGAGTCAGAGTCTCACTCTGTCGCCCAGGCTGGAGTGTAGTGGCACACTCACGGCCACTGCAGCCTCGACCTACTGGGCTCAGGTGATCCTTCCACCTCAACCTTCCAAGCTGGAACTACAGGTGCGCACCACCACGCCCAGCTAATTTTTCTTGATTTATTGTAGAGATGAGGTCTCACCAAGTTGCCCAGGTTGGTCTTGAACCGGCAGGCTCAGGCAATCCACTCACTTTGGCCTCCCAAAGTGCTGGGATTACCAGCACGAGCCACTGGGCCCGGCCTAGCAGACACTCTTTAAAGGACATGGAGGATGTGGGAGATTTCTCTCCACAGTGTTATTTTAAAATTCTTTACTGTATTTTATTTAGCATGATCTGATACAAGTCCTTAGAGGAACTAAGTCCACCTTACTTATTTCTGTAGGTGCTCGGAACATAATACCCCGAAATATGGAGACTTGGTGAGCTGAGTACTTTGAACTAAAAGAGATCGGAAGGGCCTCAGAGCAAGGTCTTCTTGACCTTTGTCCAGCTTCCAGTGTCCCTCCCCTCTTCTCCCACAATGTGAGTCATGAAACCGGAAATCTTTTTCCCTAAGGCAGGTGGTAGAAACTAGAACCTCTCTTTCTTAAAGCCAACCATAAAACCTAGAAAGATCTCTTTTTCCCTTCTATCTTGAAGACCTTAATTCCAGAGGGATCCTGCCCCATACCTGGAGGAAGGAATGCTACACAGAAAGGCCAGAAAGTATGTGAACAAGCAGCCTTGCTGGGCTTCCTCGACAGCCTGTTACCATTCCGTAACACCTTTTGTTTTGTTTTGTTTTTTGTTTTTTGAGTCTCACTCTGTTGCCCAGGCTGGAGTGCAGTGGTATGCTCACAGCCACTGCAGCCTCGACCTGCTGGGCTCAGGTGATCCTTCCACCTCAACCTTCCAAGTAGCTGGAACTAGAGGCACACACCACCATGCCCAGCTAATTTTTTTATTATTGTAGGTCTTGCCTAGTTGCCCAGGTGGGTCTCGAACCCGTTGGCTCAGGCAATCCTCTCCCCTCTGTCTCTGAAAGTGCTGGGATTACAGGCATGAGCCACCGCACCCAGCATCAATGACACTTTTTGTCCAGTCCCATTTCTGCACAGCTGTTCATTCTTCATTCAACCTAACCAACAGTTTTTCCTGGGTCTTTGGGTCCTTATTTCTGAAGGTTCCCATGTCACATCAAACCTTGATTAAAGAAATGTGTTCTGCTGTCCTCTTGTTAACCAGTCTTTTGTTATAGGACTATCAGCCATGGCCTTTATATGGGTGAGGAAAGGGATCACATCTTTCCACCTCTAACTTCCAAAGACATCATCTTGGTCTTCTGAAGCCTCCAGGGAGGTGAGAGGTGGACACCTCTAACCTAAATGCCCTGTGCATATTAGGAATAGATCCTTCTTTGCTCAGGTCACTACAAAAGGAGATCTTTTCTCTGGACTGTTGTAGCCCTGGCCACGTCTTGGGGCTTGGTGAGTTGGGTATGCACTGGTTTCCAGCCTTTCTGTCCTCTTGGCCGGGTCTCTGTGCAGTGCACACATTGTACACTGGGGAGGAAGTCAGGCCTGAGAACGGGGAACACAGTCAGCCTGCCCTGGGAATTGTGGGTTCCAGCTCTTCAGTGTCAGCTCTGGGGAACAGAATACCCAGTCTTTCAGGGTTTCTGACTCCAAATCATTATCTAAATCTCTGATAAGCAACTCAAATCCCATGTAAGGAAAGAGAAGTGGAGGGCTGTCATTCCTCCTGTCTTGTGTCTCTTGAGCGTCCTCTTGCCTCCATCACTGTTGCCTCTCGCCTGCCCTCTTACACCCATGTGCGTGGTCCATGAGAGGTGAATTGAAATGGACAGTGTCAGCTGCATTCCTGGAAGGCCAAGGAGGTGTGGCCTGGCTTGGAGGGTGAAATTTGAGAAGTGCTCTCTTCCCCTTTCCCCTTTCCAATCTCTTCTGTTCTTATCTGATACATTCCACCTGGGGGGAATGCATTCCTTCAACCGTTTTTTGTTCAGCTGTTTTTTTTTTGAGTTGGAGTCTCATTCTGTCACCCAGGCTGGGGGGCAGTGGCACACTCCCGGCCACCACAGCCTCGACCTGCTGGGCTCAGGTGATCCATCCACCTCAGCCTTCCAAGTAGCTGGAACTACAAGCATGCACCTCCACACCTGGCTAAATTTTTTTTTATGTATTGTAGAGATGAGATCTCACCAAGTTGCCCGGGCTGGTCTCGAACCCATGGGCTCAGGCAACCCTCTCACCTTGGCCACCCAAAGTGCTGGCATTATAGGTCTGGTCTTTCTTTTTTTTTTTGGAGTTGGAGTCTCACTCTGTCACCCAGCGGGTTCAGGTGATCTTTCCACCTCAGCCTTCCAAGTAGCAGGAACTATAGCCGTGCTTCACCACACCCAGCCAATTTTTTGATTTATTGTAGAGATGAGGTCTTGTCAAATTGCCCAGACTGGTCTGGAACTCCTGGGCTTAGGCAATTCTCTAGCCTCAGCCTCCCAAAGTGCTGGGATTACAAGCATGAACCACTGCCTGTTAAGGGCTTTTAAGAACTTAAAATGCAGTAAAATGTAAATGACTCAAGTAGGAAGAACACATTTAGCCATTACCAGTTTTTAACACCATGCTGTGACTCTGCTGGCACATGATTATGTATTTGTCACTTAGCTTTCTAATGACCCACTCGATTTTGCTGGCAGAACAGGTGAAGAGGTGCTGGCAGAACAGGTGAAGCAGGAACATTGCTGGGCTCAGGTGATCCAGACCAGTCAGAGGACTTTCTTCTGCAAAATAAGGGAGTGGGTACCAAATTATCTTTCTCAGCTCCAGCATCCAGGATCCTCAGCATTAACTGCAGAGAAGTGGGAGGAAAGGGAGTGAGAAGTTTTGCAGAGATCTGATGGTGGTGCCCTGGTACGGGTGGACTCTGCCAGCCACGCCAGGGAGACAAGAAAGGGAAACAAGACTTCTTGGAGCTCCCTCCCACTACAGGGCTTTTCTCTCAGGGCCTGGAGATTCTGCCCCCAGCCCTGCAGGGATTTCCTGGAGTCCTTTGCCTCTCTCTAAAGCCTTGGCAGCTGGGTGTGGTGGCTCACGCCTGTAATCCCAGCACTCTGGGAGGCCAAGACAAGAGGAGTGCCTGATCCCAGTGATTCAGACCAGCCTGGGCAACTAGGCAAGAGCTCGTCTCTACAATTAAAAAAGAAAAAAAAGCCGGGCTTGGTGGTCAGCCTATAATTCCGTGCTTTGGGAGGCTGAAGTGAGTGGATTGCCTGAGCCCGCGGGTTTGAGACCCACCTGGGCAACTTGGTGAGACCTCATCTCTATAATAAATAAAAAATTAGCCGGGCATGGTAGTGCGCGCCTGTAGTTCCAACTACTCGGAAGCCTGAGGCGGAAGGATCTCTGGAGCCCAGCAGGTTGAGGTTGCGGTGGCCGGGAGCGGCCACTGCACTCCAGTCTGGGCGACAGAGTGAGACTCCAACTCCACTAAATAAAAAATTTTAAAAAATTAAAGAATTAAAGAAAAAAGAAAAAAAGTTAGCCAGGTGTGGTGGTGCGTGCCTGTAGTTCCACCTATTTGGAAGGCTGAGGTGGAAATATCACCTGAGCCCAGCAAGACAAGGCTGCGGTGGCCGTGAGCATACCACTACACTCCTGCCTGAGCAACAGAGTGAGACTCTGATTAAAAAAAAAAAATAAAGCCTTGACAGAGTCAGCTGGTGTAGGAAAGGGGTGTTCAGGTAGACAGTGATGCTTTTCAGACTGGATTAGGGACCCTCTTTGCTGGGCCTGGAACTGGTCTTGTCTCCATATTTCTTTCATAGCTGTCTTTTAATCTTGTACTAAGCTGTGAGCTTCCTGCAGACAGATACTGTCTCTTAAATTTATTTTTAAATTTTTGTAGAGATGGGATCTTATTCTGTCACCAAGGCTGGAGTACAGTGGCACAACCTTGGGCACCAAGTTGAGTATGGAATGGTTGACATAATTTTATTTTTCTTTATTTTTTTGTAGTCCAGGTACATCCTACTTTGATATTTCAACTTTTCAAAGGTGAATAAGTATTTAGTCAGCATTCTAGTTCATCTTTCTATAACTTCGATGTGATTTTAAACTGTGGAAACAACCACAGGCCTTCCCAAGCAGGAACAGGGGAATAGACGCCGTTCCTGGGGTGGGGGCGGGGGAGGGGAGAGTGGGTCTGTTGGGGGCTCAGAGAGGCAACTTAGGCGGAGCTTGTGTGGAACTGATGTTGCAGGCATTAAGCAGGCTCCTGTTCTGTTATTAAAACACTGTTGCAGCAGCTGGTTTTATTCGCAGACATCTACAACTAGAGACCTTCCCTAGATGATCTTCAACTCTGAGCCTCCTTAGGGCTCTGATCGCTATTGTTTTCAAACTCAGTATGAAAGAGTCAACACTGGCAGACAAGTGTTGAAAGGCAGGAGGAGCAGAGAAAGCTGAATCCCCGAAGGCATGGGGTCCCCACTCCCTCCTTCACACTGTACCTGGCACCTGTGCAGTGCTGGAGAAAACCCATACCCTCTGCTCCTATGGACCAGGACACATTTTCTTCCTTGGTTTCCTCTTTAGTTTTTTGTTATCAAGAAAAAAGACTCCCAGCACAATCATGTTTCCTGCACAGTCTGAAAGGTGTTAAATTACCCAAGATCATCATAGACAAGATTGGGTTGACCTGAAACCACCTAAGACCAGGGCAGGTGGAGCAGGATGTGTTGGGAGCTGTTAAGTATTGTGCCTTTCCTACTAGAGCATGTAAGGACTGCAAAAGCACAAACAAAATGCTTTTCCTTATTGCAAAAGTAATACTGATTTTAGTATAAAAATACAGACAAGCAAAAATAAAAATCTGCCATAATCTCACTGTATTCTGGTACACGTCTTTTAAGTCTTTTGTGCATCTTCTTCTTCCCTCCCTCTCTCCCTCCCCTCCTTTCTTTGTAATGGAGGGTATTTCACCACTGTCTCTGCTTAGAATCTTCTGAAGCTGGTTTCAGTGTCTTGCCCTCCCACCTCCATCATCCTCCTCTCTTAGGACATCCTCCTCCTCCTCCTCTCTGCCTTTTTCATGCCCTAGAATGATTTTGGATGAGGGCTATCCACATAGATGGGGACAGAGACCAAGCCAAACCTCAGTGTGTTAATGGACATTGCCAGTGGCCTGCAGAAAGTCCTCACTGCACTTCTAAGGGCAGGCAGCTGGTATAGCCATGGGCTCAGCTAAGGGAGGGATGTGGATTGAAAAAAAGCAGGACACCCCCCTGGGTGTTAACTCCACTGCATTCAGGCTACCGCTTTATCCCACTTCTCTCCAGATAACCAGCATGGATTCTCCTCTTCAATATGATGGTCATATTGGGGACAGGGAATGGGACACATTGACAGCAAAACTTTTACCTTTTTATTGAAATTTAACATACGGACAATGAAGTGCACAAAGAACACTCATCTGAAGTGCACAACTCAATACACTTCTACATCTGTGAATGCCCGTGCGACTCCATCTCAGGGGTCTTAGTCAGTTTAGGTCGCTATAACAGACACCATAGGTGGGGTGGCTTAAATAGCAAACATTTCTTTCTCACAGACACTGAAGGCTGGAAGTCTGAGCCCAGGGTGCCAACATGGTTGGGTTCTGGGTGAAGGCCTTCTAGATTTACGAGTGGTGTCTTCTTGTTGTGTCCTCACAGGGTGAGGAGAAAGACCCTTTCTTTCTTTCTTTTTTTTTTTTTTGAGTTGGAGTCTCACTTTGTCACCCAGACTGGAGTGCAGTGGCACACTCCCGGCCACCGCAGCCTCAACCTGCTGGGCACTGGCCATCTTTCCGCCTCAGCCTTTCAAGTGAGAAAGACCCTTTCTCTCTTGGTTCTTGTCAGGGCACTGATCCCATTTATGAGCTCCATCTTCAGAATCTAATTCCTTCCAGAGGCCCCACTTCCTAATAGGTCACATTGAGGAGTAGATTCCAACATGTGAATTTTGAGGGGACACAAACCTTCAGTCCATAAAACCAGCTCAGGATAGAAAACCTTTCCAGCACCCGAGAAGTTTCCTTTATGTTCCTTTACAGTTAATATTCACTCCCTGCACCACCAGCTCCTGGCCCCTCCCCCTTTGTACACACACTATTTTGTCTTTTATCAGTGTGACTCTTTTGTATCTGGTTTCTTTTGCTCAAAATACTGTCTGTGAGATTCATCCATATTGTTTGTTAATATTTTAAAGATTTTATTTTATCAAAACTGGAATCCTCTTGTGCATATTATTTATAATCAGTCTTGCCATTTAATGTTTTGGCAATATTTTCCCATATCATTAGTGTTCTTCTACTATAGATTTTTAAATGTCTGTATAATATCCTATTTTATGTATGTGCCATAATTTATTCGACCAGCCCTCAGTTGTTCAATATGAGTGGCTATGTTTTGAATGTATGTGTCCCTCCAAAATTCATATGTTGGAAGCTAATACCCCATGGGACAGTATTTTCACTCATTTGCAACCGCTGACATGAATTTATGTCATTCCAGATTCTGTTCTTGATTGCTGCTGATATGAATTTACCTCATCATGGAAGACTGTCTTTTCAGGTTTATAATAAAGATACAAAGTATGAAATGCTAGTCAGAGTGGTGTCTGAGGCAAATACTGGATATGTCTGTAACTTCCGGCTGTATTGTGGAAAAGGTGACAATTTATAAAAGACCATTTCACTTGTGCTTAATGACACAAGTTTTGGCAACCAGCTTCAGATTTTTTTACTTTCACCCACTCTCAGTATTAGGAAAGTGAAAAATTTGCTGGTCATGAATGTGTTTAAGAGGTGAAGTCTTTTGGGAAATGACTAAATCATGAGTGCTTCACCCTTATAAATGATTATAGGGCACTAATGAGTGCCCTTATAAAAGAGGTTGAAGGAAATGCCCTAGACCCTGTGCTTTTTTGGCCCCTTTGTCATCTGAGGACACATCTTGGAAGCAGAGAGGAGCTTTTGCTAGACACTGAATCTGATAATGCCTTGCTCTAGGACTTCACAGCCTCCAGAACTATAAGCAATATCTTTATATTATTTATAACTTACCAGGTTCATGATATTTTGTTATAGAGGCAGAATAGACTGAGACATGAGATAATTTCATTTTTTGAAAATTACACATAGTAATTTACTAAACATTCTTTTTTTTTTCTTTTTTGAGTTGGAGCTCCCGGCCACCGCAGCCTCCACCTGCTGGGCTCTGGCGATCCTTTCGTCTCAGCCTTCCAAGTAGCTGGAACTACAGGTGCGCGCTACCACGCCCGCCTAATTTTTTGATTTATTGTAGAGATGAGGTCTCGCCTGCCCAGGCGGGTCTCAAACCCGCGGGCTCAGGCAATCCACTCACCTCAGCCTCCCAAAGGCGCAGGATTACAGGCTGAGCCACTGAGCCTGGCTTACTAAACATTCTTATCAAGTCTTTGTGTTTAATGTCCTTAATTATTTCTTTAGAATAAAATCCCAGAAGAGGAATCACTGGGTCAAATGTCATATACATTTTATTTCCCCCCATATACATTTTAAAACCTTTGTTATCTAGAAAGGTTGTGCTAATTTTATATCATCAGTGGCAGACTTTTTTTTTTTTTGAGTTGGAATCTCACTCCATTGCCCAGGGTAGAGGGCAGTGGCACACTCATGGCCACCCTAGCATTGACCTGCTGGGCTCTGGTGATCCATTCACCTTAGCCTTCCAAGTAGCTGGAACTACAGGTGCACTCTACCATGCCTGGCTAATTTTTAATTTTTTGTAGAGACGAGGTCTCACCAAGTTGTCCAGGCTAGTCTTGAACCCTCAGGCTGAGGCAATCCATTCACCTCAGTCTCCCAAAATGCTGGGATTACAGGCTGAGCCACTGAGCCCGGCCAGCAGCAGATTTGAAAGTGTCTCTGCTTCCTCGATTTTTTGTTTGTTTGTTTTGAGTTGGAGTCTCACAGCCACCCCACCGTCGACCTGCTGGGCTCAGGCGATCCTTGTGCTTTAGCCTTCCAAGTAGCTGGAACTACAGGTGCACGTTACCATGCCTGGCTAATTTTTTGATTTATTGTAGAGATGAGGTCTCGCCAAGTTGCCCAGGCTGTTCTCGAACCTTTGGGCTCAGGCAAACCCCTCACCTTGGCCTCCCAAAATGCTAGGATTACAGGCTTGAGCCACCATGCCTGGCCTCTTCCTCAAATTTTTAACATCACTGGTTATATTTTGAATTTTTGCCTACATTATAGATGAAGTGTATCTTTTAAAAATAATAAATGGAGAAACTTTAAAAATGTATCTTGTAACTTGCATTTTTTTTCAATGACAAATTTGGCTAAAACCTGTTACGTGTATGTATTAATCTTTTAATACATAATTAATCTTTTGTCTTTAGATTTTTGACGTCTGTTTCAGGGAGGGTTTAGTTGGAGAAAACAGAGACCTATTTATTCATCTTCCTATTTTAAGGAATAAGAGCTTTGAAAGAGGAAATTCATTTCTTACAAAATCACTGAAAGAACTGGAGGAGTAGGATCAAGGCCAGGCTTCCAAGAAAGACTCTGAGAACAACACCCCAGAACCGGTGGCTCACAGAAAATTGCCACTTTTGACCTAGTCAGCTTCACTCTAGATATTGGGCTGCTGTTGCACACTGTAGACCCTTGAGTCAAACCAGCAAAAACCAGTGCCTTGTGTGCTGCTCCAAAGACACACCCCCAAGCTATTTTTTTTTTTTTTTTTTGAGTTGGAGTCTCACTCTGTCGCTCAGACTGGAGTGCAGTGGCCGCTCCCGGCCACCACAGCCTCGACCTGCTGGGCTCCGACGATCCTTCTGCCTCAGCCTCAGGAATTACAGGGATGCACTACCACGCCCGGCTGATTTTTTGATTTATTGTAGAGATGAGGTCTCACTGCCCAGGCGGGTCTCGAACCCGCGGGCTCAGGCAATCCACTCACCTCAGCCTCCCAAAGGCGCGGGATTACAGGCTGAGCCACCGAGCCCGGCTAAGAACCAGACTTTATTCAAGCAGCCTGATTCCATGCCTGATGGAGCTGGAATTCAAGCTCTACTTTTAAAAGTAAGAGTTTTGTTTGCTACTCTCTAGAGAATCTGCTGATTGCAGATTTGTGATTTTTACTCTTCTCAGAGAGAAGGTAAAGGTTTTGTTAATTCTCATTAGAGTTTTTCAGCATTTTCTCTCATTCCCATTTGGTCATGGAGAAAACAGTTTCTCTTTGAAAGGAGGAAGTAAAACTTTCTGGTGTAAGCAAAATTTGTAATCTTTAAAACTGACCATGCTCTGAAGCTCAGTTCAATTGACATATCTAAGCTTTCTTCTTGGGTGACCAAAATTTTCTTTGGTCATTTGAGAAAAGAACTCAAATTATGGACAATCATCCATCCAAAACTGAGTCTTTCATTTTTTTTTTTGAGAGTTGGAGTTTCATTCTGTTGCCCAGGCTGGAGTACAGTGGCACACTCATGGCCACCCCAGCGTCAACCTGCTGGGCTCAGGAGATCCTACTGTCCCAGCCTTCCGAGTAGCCGGAACTACAGGCATGTGCTACCACGCCCAGCTAATTTTTGATTTATTGTAGAGACAAATTCTCGCCAAGTTGCCTGGGCTGGTCTTGAACTCACAGGCTCAGGCGATCCACTCACCTTGGCCTCCCAAAGTGCTGGGATTACAGGTTTAGCCACCAAACCTGGCCAAGTCTTTCTTTTTAAGGAGACATCCACTTGTAGAAATTCCCGCTGGATTCATGTGCAATACTTAGGGGGCCATCTCCTGTTGATATCTTTAAAAAATGGTCTTGTATTACTTGTGAAGACTCTAGATTACAATGGCTAAATTGAAATGCCTAAACTGATTTACTTGCATACTCAATTAGGAAAAAATTATCTCTAAGATAAAGCAAAATAATTAGGAGAGTCATTGTTAGTGGTACTTGGCAGTTTTCACAAGAAGTTCTAATAAAGTTATTTCTTTATAAGAGGAGAACAAAAATTTGTCCGAAACAATTTTTGAATTAAAAGACTTAAATTTCTCCTCTCTTTATCCTTTATTATCTGAACCACTTTGCCCGGGTCTACCCCCTCCTTTTCCTCCGCCTCCTGCTTCTGCTGTTCTGACTTTCTAACACAGCCAGTGTCTGGTAGGGTAGAAGGCTGAGGTGAAAGGGTCCCCAGATCCCAGCAGGTCGACGCTGGGGTGGCTATGAGTGTGTCACTGCACTCCAGCTTGGGCAACAGAGTGAGACTCCAACTCAAAAAAAAGAAAGCCAAACGGTAGAGGAAGGAGATTAGCTTATCAATTATAGTCAAAGGTAGAACTTGAAGGTATTGCTAAGGAATTTCCTGATACTCATCAAGGCCTTATTGGTTTTGCCAGGAAATTTAAGCTAAATATTCAAGCTTATGACCTGAGCTATACTTTGGGAGAAATAAACATTATTTTAGATGGAGCACTGTCACAAGTGCTTGTTACTAACACAAGCACTTATTGACACAGAGCCACATTATCTGTAATAAATCTCACTTTATTACAATATTCCAACCTCAGAGAAAAAAACTTCAAATGGTGGATGTCACTAGTACTCCTCCATCAGCACATACATCTCAGCCTGTAGCTTTTCCGCTAGGTCACTTAAAGGGACTCATGTTTCCTTTCTGGTTCCATCAGACCCCATCCACCTTATGGGGGCTTCTGAGAATACCCCCATTTCTTTATCCCAAAAGGGGAAAATGTATTTAGAATTAGATGACAAAGCTAAGTTACCAGACATTAAACAATTTCAAAATCTAATCCAATTGCAATCCACATTGTCATAGAAGACACTGTCTTATTGAGTAATGAAACATTACAAAATCTGCCAAAGACAGTGTCTGATCAATTGTGGTCAGAGTATTCCGCTGCTGTTGGAAGAATCATCTTGGCTACCCGACTCAAAGTTCAAATAGATACATCAAAACCCTTTCCAAACCTTAAACAATACCCTTTAAAGTTAGAAGCTATAAATGAAATAAAACCTGTAGTTCTAGACTATATAGAAAGAGGTTTGATTATTGCCTAGACATCCCATATAACATCCAATCCTTCCTGTAAGAAAACCAACCTGGCCGGCTCGGTGGCTCAGTTTATAATCCCAGCAATTTGAAAGGCTGAGGTGAGTGGATTGCCTGAGCCCACGGATTCTAGACCAGCCCGGGCAACTTGGCGAGATTTCATCTCTATAATAAATAAGAAAATTAGCTGGGCGTGGTAGTGTGCGCCTGTAGTTCTGGCTACTTGGAAGGCTGAGGTGAAAGGGTCCCCAGATCCCAGCAGGTCGACGCTGGGGTGGCTATGAGTGTGTCACTGCACTCCAGCTTGGGCAACAGAGTGACTCCAACTCAAAAAAAAGAAAACCAAACAGTAGAGGAAGGAGATTTGTATTGAGTCTGAGAGCAATTAACAACACAGTCATTCCTCAACATCCAGTGGTGCCAAACCCCATGATTGGTTGGCTGCCATTCCAACAGAGCGTATGTTCTTAACTGTAATAGACGTACTGGAGAGCATTCTTTAGAATTACTGTGGATAAAAGTAGTCAATTTCTCTTCACCTTCACTGGGAAAGACAGATAATATACACCAACAGTCCTGCCTCAGGGACACACTGAGACCCCCAACTTTCTTCTCACAAATATTGAAAGCAGATTGCTCAGATATCTACATCTTTTAAGAAATCCATTTCAGGGCAACACCCTTGGGTCCCCTCACACTGTGGGAGCTTTTCTGTCCTCTCAATAAATCCTGCTTTAAAAACAAAAAAAGAAATCCATTTCAGTACAATACAATATGCAATTTGCTCCTCGCCTCAGAAGATAAGTGAGCTTCTACAGAAGATGAGATTCACTTGTTATAATTAATCATAAAGGGACCTAGATCTCAAAAGAAAAACACTAGTTGTCAAAAACAAGTAAGGGCTGGGTGCAGTGGCTTACGCCTGCAATCCCAGCACTTTGGGAGGTGGAGGCAAGAGGACTGCCTGAATCCAGGAGTTCGAGACCAGCCTGGACAAATTGACGAGACGTTGTCTCTGAAATAGACAAAAAATCAGCCAGGTGTGGTGGCACCCACCTGTAGTCACAGCTACCCAGGAGGCTGAGGTGGAGAGATCACCTGAGCCCAGGAAGTCAAGGCTACAGTGAGCCGTGCTCATGCCACTGCACTCCAACCTGGGTGACAAAGTAATACCCTGATGAAAAAATAAAAAAAATTAAAAAAAATTAAATACAGTATTTTTAGCCACCTAAAAATTAAAAAAAATTGAGGCTGGTTGCGGTGGCCTGTAATCCCAGCACTTTGAGAGGCTGAGGCTTCTCAAGAAGATCAGTTGAGCCCAGGGGTTTGAGAACAACCTGGACAACATAGTGAGACCTCATCTCTACAAAAATCAAAAAATTAGTCAGGTGTGGTGTTGCACACCTGTAGTCCTAGCGACTCGGGAGTCTGAGCCCAGAAGTTTGAGGCTTCGGTGACTCATGATTGTGCCACTGCCCTCCAGCCTGTGTGACAGAGTGAGACCCCCGACTCAAAAAAAAAAAAAAAAAAAAAAAAAAATATATATATATATATAGGTTTTCCCTACCCTCAAAACTGAAAAAACAACTAAGGGGATTTGTGGAGTTGGTGGGATACTGCAGGATACTTCTCCCTAAAAACTCAACCTTTCCAAAATCTTTTAAAACTAGACATGCCATATCCCCTGACTATAGACTGAAAAAAATGAGTTAGTACTGGAAGAGATCGAAAAAAGTCTTAGAGATGTAACAGCTGTAGGACATCCAAATTGTATCATTTTCATTGTTCATAAAAATCAAGGAAACATGTTAGGTATTCTGACACAAAAGCATGGAGTCCAAAACAGACCTGTAATATACTATAGTCAATAACCGGTCCCTGTGGCTACAGGATGCCACCTTACATGAAGGCAATAACTGTTACTGCTTTGTTAGTAAGAACAAGTGAAGAGGCCAGGCACAGTGGCTCATGCCTATAATCCCAGCACTTTGGGAGGCCGAGGTGAGAGGATTGCCTGAGCCCACGGGTTCAAGACCAGCCCAGGCAAGTTGGCGAGACCTCATCTCTACAGTTAAAAAAAAAAAATTAGCCGAGCATGGTGGCTGTGTGTGTAGTTCCAGCTACTTGGAAGGCTGAGGCAGAAGGATCACCTGAGCCTGGCAGGTCGAGGCTGTGGTGGCCGTGAGCATGCCACTGCACTCCAGCCTGGGTGACAGAGTGAGACTCCAACTCAAAAAAAAAAAAGAAAAAGAACAAGTGAAGAAATAGTGATGACAACTCCTCTTACAGTCCCCATTTCATACTCTGAAAACACTCTTAGCATTCTCCCCACACTCAACATTATTCTAATAGATTGGCTTCTCTCTCTCTCTTACTTTTTCTTTTGTTTTTAAAGAAAGTGTTTCACTCTGTCACCCAAGCTGGAGTGCAGTGGTGATCACAGTTCACCGCAGTTTAGACCTTGGCTCAATCTTTCTGCCTCTGTCTCCCAAGTTGTTGGAACTGAGGAGCTCAAGGGCCATCTAGTTCATAATTGTGTGATAAAACTTGTTTTAAGTGTAGGTTGAAGCTTATTTTGAATGTATATTGAAACTTGTTTTTTTTTTTTTTTTTTTTGAGTTGGAGTCTCACTCTGTTGCCCAGACTGGAGTGCAGTGGCCGCTTCCGGCCACCGCAGCCTCGACCTGCTGGGCTCCGGCGATCCTTCCGCCTCAGCCTTCCGAGTAGCCGGAATTACAGGCATGCGCTACCACGCCCGGCTGATTTTTTGTTTTATTGTAGAGATGAGGTCTCGCTGCCCAGGCGGGTCTCGAACCCGCGGGCTCAGGCAATCCACTCACTTCAGCCTCCCAAAGGCGCGGGATTACAGGCTGAGCCACCGAGCCCAGCTTGAAACTTGTTTTTAAAACTCAGATGTATGCTTGCTTTCCCGCCCAAGCCCAGTAGTATACTTTTGGTAAACAAGTTCACATACCAAAAGAAAACCGCGGAGTCACGGTGCAGACCCTCTGGCCCCATTTCCTGCTCCACTCCCCTAGTAATCTCACATTCCAGATGTCCCAACCGATTCCACCCAGCCTGCCTGACCGTTGATGGTCAGCCGCGGTCAGCCGCGATCTGCGACCATACAAACCAACCAATCCCAAACGCCCCTGTACCCAGTAGGAGAAATTACCCAATCATGTACGAACAAGTTTAAAGTTCTTTCCCCTCCCTTGTAACTGTGTATATGAGCTGCTTGCTGCTCTGGGTCAGGGCTCTTGTTCCTGTACCGCTGCGCTGGTTATGGACGTGAGCCCAGACTCGAGCCTGAATAAAGACCCTTGTGTGATTTGCATCGGAGCTGGCTCTTTGGTGGTCTCTCGGATTTAGGATTCGGGTACAACAGAACTACAGACACACACCACTGCACCTGGCTAACTTAAAGGTTTTCTGTAGAGATGAGGTCTCATTATGTTGCCCAGGCTAGTCTCAAACTCCTGGGGCTCAAGAGATTCTCCTACTTCAGCCTCCCAAAGTGCTGGGATTACAGACGTAAGCCATCGTTCCTAGCCAGTAGACTGGTTTCTTCTGAAGTCCTTCTTTCTGCACTTGATGTGATAATCTCTAGGTACAATCATTTAAATCCTGCCGCTCTCCTGTCCCTGGCTTCAGATGAAACATGACATGATGGCATAGTCTTAACTGACCGCCTTCTCCCTCCTAGGACAGACCTGCAAGAACCCCCCCCCCATTACTAATGCTGATATTACAGACAGCGTTCACTTAAGGGATGAATCTGGAACTTACCATGCAAGTTAGGCAATAGTATCTTTAACCGAAGAAATAGCAAGTGCTTACCTTCCAGAAGCCATCTTGGCTTAACAAGCAGTATTCATTACGTTGACCAGGAGTTGACAGAAGGGATAACTGCTAATATTCGTACAGACAATAGATATGCTTGTGGAAAAGCTCATGATTTTGAAATGCCATAGAAACCGAGAGAACTTTTATTTATTTATTAAAAAAAACATATATTTTTAGAGATGGAGTCTTGCTATGTTGCCCAGGCTGGTCTCAAACTCCTGGCCTCAAGCAATCCTCCTACCTCAGCCTCCCAAAGATTTGAGATTACAGGTATGAGCCACTGTGTCCAGCCCAGAGAGAACTTTAAACCTTTTCTGGTCAACCCATAAAAAATGGACACCACGGTTTACAACTGTTCAAAGCTCTATTACTACCAAAGTCACTGGTAAATTAAATTCCAGACCATTTCAAGTCAGATATCTAAGAAAGCCAAAGAAATCAGGTGGCTGATGAGGTAGCAAAAAGAGCTGTTCTGAATGCATCTAAACAAGAAAAGCAATCTGCGTTAACTTTTTAAGAGCACCTGAATTCGATATAAACTTAGTCCAATCTGGAGACCCAGAATCAGAACAGGACAGTTGGAAAGCAGAAGGGGAACATACACCCCAAAGATGAGGTGTGGTGTGGGCCAGACCAGTGCCTCTACTTCCTGCTGAATTACTGTCATTTTTTTTGAGTTGGAGTCTCACTCTGTCGCCCAGACTGGAGTGCAGTGGCCGCTCCCGGCCACCGCAGCCTCAACCTGCTGGGCTCCGGCGATCCTTCCGTCTCAGCCTTCCAAGTAAGCTGGAACTACAGGTGCGCGCTACCATGCCTGGCTAATTTTTGATTGATTGTAGAGATGAGGTCTCATCAAGTTGCCCAGGTGGGTCTCAAACCCGCAGGCTCAGGCAATCCACTCACCTCAGCCTCCCAAAGCGCTGGGATTACAGGCTGACCCACCCAGCCTGGCTTACTGTCATTTTTTTTAACCTGAGTCCATGACCTAACTCCCTAGACCCCTGACAAAATGACTGGCTGAGGAAAACAGTATTTTTGGAAAATTTCTCTGTCACTCATAAAGTGTACAATCATTGTCACATTTGTCCCAAATCGAATCCAGGGAAAGCATGACACAGCTCCCAAGGACCGTTTCCTTCACCTGAGGCCTTTTCAAGGTATGACAGTCAAATTCCATCCAGTTGCCACCCTCACAAACATGCAAATATGTTCCAGTGGTTTGCATGTTTTCTCATGGGGTAGAGGTATTTCCATGAAGAAGAGCCTTAGAATAGGGTAAAATTATCTTAGGAAACTTATGCCATCTGGGCGTGGTGGCTCATGCCCAGCCTGTATCATTCTTTTACAGTAGGCAACTGGAAACAAATGAAATATCCATTCGTTATCAAGAGAATGAATAAATAAATTTTTGTCTATTCATATAATTGAATGCTAAATAGCAATGAAAATGAGTGAGCTAGATCTACAATGGTCAACCTGGATACATCTCTCAATGTTGAATGGTAAATGTGATTTGCAGAAGTATCCATATGCTATCCATATGGTGTACCAGACCTTGATAAGCAGGGTCCCTGTCCTGGGTTCCACATCTCAAGAGCTAGGGCTGAGTTTGGACAGAGACTTGCATAAACCTTCTCCTTCCTCCACCCTCTGTGCAGTGCCTAGGGTTGACCAGATGCCCCAAGCAACTCTGAACTGTGTCTTTGTGTGCCAAGCCTTAGTTCCAGGAAGGACTGTGAGCAGATTGTGACTGCTGGCTGGTGCAGTTGGCTGGTACTTCTGTTGGCTGGTGGCACATCACCAGATGTGCCATCACCAGGGCTGCCAGAATGGAGCTGACAGGCTGTTTGGGACAACTCAAGTTGTTTATATAGACAGGGGTCTACAAAAAATATTAGCCTAGGACCACTCACACTGTTGGGCAGCCCTGCGGTATCCCACACACATAAAGCTTTTTTTTTTTTGAGTTGGAGTCTCACTCCTTCGCCCAGGCTGGAGTGCAGTGGCACGCATGCTCACAGCCACTCCAGTGTCGACCTGCTGGGCTCCAGCAATCATTCTGCCTTAGTCTTCCAAGTAGCTGGAACTACAGACGTGCGCTACCACACCCAGCTATTTAAAAATTTTATTGTAGAGACAAGGTCCGACAAAGTTCCCCGAACTGGTCTCGATCCTTCAGGCTCAAGTAATCAATCCTCTTGCCTCGGCCTCCCAAAGTGCTGGGATTACAGGCTGAGCCACCGAGCCTGGCAAAGCTTTAACATGTACAATACGACACCTAAATAATGTTTAGCAATATTTACTTATGCAATAAAAGAAGTTCACAGAGATAAGAGTGATCAATTTAAGATAGAAGTTGCTGCTTGAAGGGAGGAAAGAGAGTTACAGCAGGGTTAGGGTTAGCCTGGGAACCATTTTTGTAATGTTTTATTTTTTAAGCCGGTGGTGGGGAATAAAAGGTGTTGACTGTGTTATGTCTTATGCCTTTGTGTTTATTTGAAATATTTTATTTTATTTTTATTTTTATTTTTTTGAGTAGGAGTCTCACTCTGTCGCTCAGACTGGAGTGCAGTGGCTGCTCCCGGCCACCGCAGCCTCGACCTGCTGGGCTCTGGCGATCCTTCCACCTCAGCCTTCCGAGTAGCCGGAATTACAGGCACGCGCTACCATGCCCAGCTGATTTTTTGATTTATTGAAGAGATGAGGTCTCGCCAAGTTGCCCAGGCGGGTCTCGAACCCGCGGGCTCAGGCGATCCACTCACTTCAGCCTCCCAAGGCACGGGATTACAGGCTGAGCCACCGAGCCCGGCTAAAATATTTTATTTTTTAAAAAAGGAAAGCTGGGCTTGGTGGCTCAGCCTGTAATCCCGCACCTTGGGAGGCTGAAGTGAGTGGATCGCCTGAGCCCGCGGGTTCGAGACCCGCCTGGGCAACTTGGCGAGACCTCATCTCTACAATAAATAAAAAAATTAGCCGGACGTGGTAGTGCGTGCCTGTAGTTCCAGCTACTCGGAAGGCTGAGGCGAAAGGATCGCCGGAGCCCAGCAGGTCGAGGCTGCGGTGGCCGGGAGTGGCCTCTGCACTCTAGTCTGGGCGGCAGAGTGAGACTCCAACTCAAAAAAAAAAAAAAAAAAGGAAGAAGGCCGTGTGCCGTGGCTCATTTCTGTAATCCCAGCACTTTTGGAGGCTGAGGTGGGAGGATTGTTTGAGCCCAGGAGTTGGAGACCAGCCTGAGCAACACAGCCGGATCTTGTCTTTACAAAAAAGAAATTAAACAATTAGCCGCACATGGTGGCATGCACCTGTAGTCCTAGCTACTCAGGAGGCTGAGGTGGAAGGATTGCCTGAGCCCAGGAGTTTGAGACTGTGGTGAGTGGAGATTGTCCCGCTGCACTCCAGCCTAGGCAACAGGGTGAGACCCTGACTCAAATAAATAAATAAATAAAATAAGATAAAGTAAAAAATAAAAAAAGAAAGAAGTGGTTAGGCATGGATGCTTCGCCTGTAATCCCACCTGTAATCCCAGCACTTTTGGAGGCTGAGGTAAGAGGATCACTTGAGCCCAAGAGTTCAAGACCAGCCTGGGCAACATAGCAAGTCCTCGTCTTTATTTTTTATTTTTTAAAAAGGAAGAAGTAAGAAAAGAAACCGCTTGAATCCCTCCCCGTCTGTCGGGCCTGGGTGGGGTGGCCAGGCGACTGCGGTGTCGGGGCAGCAGCTATGTAGGAGGAGCGGAGCAGCCAGCCTCCGCCTCCTCCCCTGAGAAGCTCCCACTCTCCAACTCAGCCTTTAGTGTACACAGTTCTGCTGTGACTCATCAGTGCTTTTGTTAGTTCCTTTACCAGGAAATACTTGTTAAACACTTAAATCTTACAAATGAAAAGCACATTTCATAATAAAGCGTGAAAGTCATTCAAAACTCTGAGTCTTGGGCAAGACTGATTAAGAATAATACTACACTGAAACTTAACATATTAAATCCAATCGTAGAAAACTTTTTACTGCTTTGATGGGCATCTCCTATATATATATATATATATATATGTAGGAGATGTAGGAGATATATATATATGTAGGAGATATATATATATGTAGGAGATATATATATATATATATATATATATATAGAGAGAGAGAGAGAGAGAGAGAGAGAGAGAGAGAGAGAGAGAGAGAGAGAGAATGAGAGAATGAGAATGAGAGAATGCAAGATTTATTGAGAGGACAGAAAAGCTCCCACAGTGGGAGGGCACCAGAGGGGACTGCCCATTCTCCAATATTTAAATGTAGGCGTTTATCTGGCGATTCTTCCCCAATGTCTTGCGCTCAAGATACCTGGACAGGGAAGAAGTCTTTTAAGATAAATAGACTATACTGGGAAGTGGGCCCCTTGCTGAGTTCCCTCTGGAAGCGACACCTCCTTGGTTGCGAACATTTTCTTCTGTGTGGTTTCAGTTCCAAGCCAAACCCGTTCCACAGCATGCTTTTGTGCCTTTCCAGAGACTGATCTATATCTGCTTGCCAGGGCTTTCAACCCCATTGGATTCTTTCATTACTTAAAAGCCTCTTTCTTTTGAAAGCCTTTGAGTGAATCATAAAATTAACATCTAAAAAGATGTAACAGCAACGGAACCCAGGAAAGTTGGGGGCTATTTGACCACCAGCTCCATCCCTGACCTTCCTAAGTGCGGTTGGATGTGGAAAGGAGTTTTGCAGGGGGAAAGAGGTGGCGGTCCCCAGGCAGGGGCGGTGGTGTCCCTGGCCTCAGCCTGAAACTCCCCGCGGTTCTCACGGATGGCTAAGTAGAGACTAATCCCCGCTTCTTTGTATCGAATCCTTTCTCTAGTTCAGTTCTAAACTGACATCAGCAATTTTAAAAATTAAGAACAGGGGAACTCCAGTCTGGGCGACTGAGTGAGACTCCAACTCAAAAAAAAAAAAGAATAGGGGAAGCCTATTTTAGTTACTTTCACTTTAACATTTTGGTTGCTTCAATTAGGTGTAAAATATTTCGAATGTATATTTTCAATTCTATTTCACCCTTGGTCTATAAACTGTTAGACTGTAGGCATTGCTTGCTATCGAAAAAGAAAAGATTGACTTTAGGAATCACAGAGTATTGGATTAGCCAGGGCTTAGCTTAGCATTCAAGACACTGCAGTGCCGTGGAAACTCTGGGTTTGCCCTAGATTTTTCTTTTCCTTTTGTCTCCTATACTTTTCCAGATCTGTGGATTTCTTTGAGAGGAGGGTGATGGGGACTGAAGAAAGAACGAAGGGCTCTTCCCAGTAATGCGTCATTATCCTGATTAATGATCACGCAGTTGGTTTCTTTAATCCCTCAGGGAAATCTGAGCATATCTTTACCGTTAAAAATTCAGGAAGCCCGACGAGGGGAAAAAAAGAGAAGAAATCCTGTTTCTCCTTCCCTGACTTTGTCCTGAAGCTGCATCTTGCTTTAGAAGTAGGGAAGTTGGGGCTGGGCACCGTGGCTCACACCTGTAATCCCAGCACTTTGAGAGGCTGAGAAGGGAGGGTTGCTTGAGGCCAGTAGTTCAAGACCAGCCTTGGCAACATAGTGACATAGAGACCTTTTTTTGTCTCTACAAAAAATTTTTAAAATTAGCTGGGTGTGGTGGTGCATACATGTTATCGCTATTTGGGAGGCTGAGATGAGAGGATTGCCTGAGTCCAGAAGTTTGAGACCAGCCTGGGAAACTTGGTGAGACCTCATCTGCACAATAAATTAAAAAATTAGTCTGGCATGGTGGCATCCACCTTTTTTTTTTTTTGAGTTGGAGTCTCACTCTGTCACCCAGACTGGAGTGCAGTGGCCACTGCAGCCTCAACCTGCTGGGCTCCAGCGATCCTTCCGCCTCAGCCTTCCAAGTGGCCAGAATTACAGGCAAGCGCTACCACACCGGCTGATTTTTTGATTTATTGTAGAGATGAGGTCTCGCTGCCCAGGCGGGTCTCGAACCCGCGGGCTCAGGCAATCCACTCACCTCAGCCTCCCAAAGGCGCGGGATTACAGGCTGAGCCACCGAGCCCGGCTTGCATCCACCTTTAATTACAGCTATTCTGGAGGCTGAAGTAGGAGGATCACCTGAGCCCAGGAGGTCAAAGCTGGAGTGAGCTGTGATTGTGCCACTGCTCTCCAGCCTGAGCAACAGAGTGAGAAAAAAAAAAAAAAGAAGGGAAGTCAGAGAGAGAGTAATTAGCCTTTTCGTGGGGGCCCTGGAAGGTAGGCAGCTGTCACCTTTGTATGTGCATTTTGTCAAAAATGACTACTTTGAAAAAAACGAACCAACATCAGACCAAGGACCTGAGAGACTGGATTTGTAATATAAAAGATGTTTCCAAGGCAAAATGCATAGCTCACATGGTGCAATCATGGAGAATGTTTTCAGTGGACACTTGGCTGTCTAGCAGCGCAGAGCGCTGGCAAACCTGAGCGTCGTTCACAGGACATTCTCTGTCCCTGTAGAGTGTTGCTGCACATGGGTGACCTGATTCCACTTTCAGATTTGCTTTCAGCAGGAAAGGAATCTCAAATACACCAACACGCCAGGCGTTGGCTCTGGGCAGAGCAGATTTGAGGTGAATGGTCCACTGGGGTGTTTTGGGTAGGTGACCTTTGGACTGGGCTTCTGGTGGCTTTTGACTCTATTTTAACCTAACAATGATTTACATGTTGAGAGGTTTGTTGACGTTGATCTTGATTCCTCAGGCCAGCTTCTCGGAAGAGGTGTCCTGCTCTCCTGTCTCCCATTCCTTCTGCCTCACCCCACGCCTGCAGCCTCAGGGTTCCACTGAAGCTTCTCTCCAGATGCCCAGTCTCCTTCCTTTTTTCACCAGAACTCAGCAGCTCTATGACTTTGCTCCCCTTCCTCTCTAAACTCCATTCCCTCTTTCTTCTCCTGGGACTTGGGTTCAAATCCCAGCTCTTAGCTGGGCGTGATGGCACACACCTGTAATTCTACTTACTTGGAAGGCTGAGGCAGAAGGATTGCCTGAGTCTAGCAGGCTGAGGCTGGGGTGGCCGTGAGCATGCTGCTGCAGTCTATCCTGGGTGACAGATTGAGACTCCAACTCAAAAAAAAAAAACACCAAAAAAACCCCAAAAAAACAAATCCCAGCTCTACCATTTACTACCACTGAAGCCCACAGCAAGTCATGCAGCTTGCTTCATGACTCGGTTTCCTTTCCTGTGAAATGGGGTGATTAGCACCTACCTCATCTGGGGGAGGATTCAGCAGGACAGTACTTATTCTTTCTTCCTCAACCTCCTGAATAGCTGGGACTACAGTTACACTCCAACACCATGCCTGGATAAATTTTTGTTTTTTTTGTAGAGACTGTGTCTGGCTATATCGCCTAGGCAGGCCTTGAACTCCTGCTCAAGAAGTCTTCCTGCCTCAGCCTCCCAAAGTACTGGGATTATAGGTGTGAGCCACCGTGCCGGTGAGAGTGGCTTTTCTGTGAGGAGGGCAGGTGAATGACAAAGATTCTCTCCTAGGCCAAACGCTAGTCAGCTAGTCAGCCTCCTCTGAGCCAGCTTTCAACGAGGCCCCATCCTCAGACATGCCCTCAAGAGCCCAATTTTAGCAAGAATTCTAAGTCAGTTTAGCCAGAATCCCTCGCCATCACCCTGGTTTGCCTTTAACAAGAACCCTGTTAGGAAGCCGGATTCACAGACTTCCTATGATCTGATGTTTCATCTTGATAACTTTTTATCTGACGTCCCGAACTTGCCCCTTGGCTATGAATTCCCACTTTCCCCTCCCCAAATCTCTCTGTCCTGCTGCAAAACCCCATTGCAGGGTCCCTGTCCCCATCACGATAGTCCTGAGTAATGTCTCTTAGCCAGGGTGAGAATAATTTCTTCTTTACCATGTGGTGAGCGAGTCCCTGCCTCATGTGAGGGGAGGTTTGTGGGTGCTGCTCAGTGTCCCCTGTGCTTTCCCATCAAGGACCTCCAGCTGGACGTAAATGACAGAATAGGCCACTGAAACATTCCAACTTGCCTTATTTGTTGGGAAATCTGAAAGAATGAAAAGGTAATGGTTCATTTTCCTAATCTCAGAAAAGCAACCAAACTTTGAAGACCTTGATCAAGGATTGCAAAGTTAAACTCTCACAAAGGTCAAGTACATAATGTAAGTTTGTGAAGTGTCCCTGGTGCCACAATAGAGAGTAGTGGAGACTGTGGCAAAGCAGAGAACCCATGTCCCATGGATGCCATTAGTCAGTTCTAACCAGTTATGACATGTGGGAATGTGGGCCCGATATTGCCATTGCACCTAAAGATAGGACACTGAGCTTTTATGTGAAGGTTTTAGATTTTGTATAGTATTGGCAAGTTGTAAAAGCAAAGAGAGTATGCCCAAACCAACTCAGAATTTTGCCCTTGGGTGTCTGGGTTGTAATATCTGGGCTAGAGTCTAGTTGCTCCTCAAGTTAGGGGAGGGCAGTTATTAGGGGAAAGTGCTCCTGCAGCCTCCTCCACCACCAGTGGGGAGGAAGAAAGCTGCTCGTGGGGGGAGCACCCTGTGGATGGGGTGGATGGCTGGTGTTTAGGTCTTTGGGGGTTTCCGTAGGGGCGCAGGGCAGAACTGTGTGCTGCATGCTTGTAGCTTTCAGGTGGGCACCTGAGTTTGTGCCTTGGAGCATTGCTAGCCCTGCTGGGAAGGCTGGGCTCCTTGGCTGGGATCTTTGTACTAAGGCTTGGCCAGGAAGAGAGGTGCCACCCCTTTGTGTGGCCACATGGTCACGGTGGGAGCCCTGGATCCATGGGCCCTTCTTTCAAGTCTCAGGTTTGCAAGAGCCAAGAGTGGAGAGAGGGGAGACCCCAAAACATAGCTCAGACTTGGCTTTCTGCCATGTCAAGGTCAAGCCATGTTTAGTTGATTTGGAAAATAAAGAGATACAAAATGTTCCGGGTTTCTTTGTATGTCAGTGTACGTGTGTACTTGGTGTCTCCTGGTTGGGAGCGGGTTTGAAAGCTGGATGGTCAGGGTTTTACTATGCAAAGATTTTCTCCTTCTCTCAAAATACCTGTAGTTGCTACAAATTCTAGGTATTTAGGTTCCGAATCTCTTCCTCCAACTGAGGCAGAATTTAGGAAATTGTGTGGGTGCCCGGTTTCCTTGTACAAATGCATTGCTGTTTAATATCCCTTTAATATCAGAGATACCAAGTTTTCATTACCCTATCATTTATTTTTTTACCTGTGCTTATTTATTTTGTTGTTGTGTTTTTGGGTCTCTGTCGCCCAGGCTGGAGTGCAGTGGCGTGATCACAGCTCACCGCAGCCTCAACCTCCTGGGCTCAGGTGATCCTTCTGTCTCAGCCTCCTGAGTCACTGGGACTACAGGTACATGCCACCACAGCCAGCTCACTTTTGTTTTATTTGTAGAGATGAGGCCTTACTATGTTACGCAGGCTGCTCTTGAGCTCCTGGATGCAAGCGATTCTTCTGCCTTGGCTTCCCAAAGTGTTAGAATAACAGGTCGGAAGCACCAAGCCTAGCCTATTATTTATTTTAATACTTCTTTCCCCATAACTGTGTCTTTCCTTAGGAACTTCGGATGTTTAAAATGGATTTTAGTGATATTTTCATACCACATTTTTCGTTATTTGGATTTTAGAACTTTGAAAGTAAAGACTGTTCTGTTGAATGGACTTTATATTTTTTAACCTCTTCTGCATACTTGAAACCTTTCACAACGGAAATGAATTACTGTGACCTGAGTCGGTATTATATGCTAAACACACGATTCTCAAAAAAAGCTGTTTATAAGAAGAATAAACGAAGGTCAGGACATGGTGTCCAGTCTGTGAAATGAAATGCACATTTCTCATTGGGAGGCAAGGCTCTTGTTTCCGGAGCTCAGTGGATGGTTCTTGAATAATATTGCAGCTGTTTCAACTGAGGGCTTGGAAAGGTTCCTTGGAAGTGAATTCACGGGTGTTGCCTCTCAGTGGTTGGGTTTACTCTCCTCAGATGCAGCCATTGAACATAGGCCAGGAATGCCCAACGTTTCTTGAATTCTAAGTTTGAAAGTTTACGTCAGTGTCCTTCCGCTTACGAAAGTGTTCCAGCAATTGATCATGCCAGGATGCTAATACCATATTAAGCCATGTGCCCTCTGCACGTCCTTTCTTGATCACACCCTCATAGCCTTGACTTTTCAGCTCAATTTATAACTTATTTGACATAAAATATTCTTAGCAAGTCTCATGAAAAATTCCACTAGAGGGGGAAACCGCTCTCCAATGTAGAATAATTAACTATTAACCAATGCCAGCACGTGCCCTCAGGGTGACTTTCTTCCACAAGGCTTGTGATGGACAAGGTTCACATCATCTGTACTGTGGAGGCTGCAGTGCCTGGCATTAGCTCTTGTCCTCGAGGGATAGCATGGTCTCTTCCTCCATGTCTGTGTTGGATGTTATCTAAGTGGGTTGCTTCTTTCTCCTTCCTGTTTATTTTTTATGGGGTGTGACCACTTAACAGTCCAAGTACAGAAGCAATGACATAATGTACCAGCTGTCACAGGGCTCAGAAGGGTGACCAGGACTCCAGGCTGGAAAAGGGCAGCAACAGCATCACAAGGCAACACCTGGGGCTCTGATGATGCTTGTAAGTGGAGAGCAGGGGGGTGGAAGGGGATCAGCGACATAGCCCCATCCTCACAAGTGAAGAATTTCTTCTTTGAAATGCCTTCATTAGACATGCATCCCTGGCTGGGTGTCGTGGCTCAGACCTGTAATCCCAGCACTTTGGGAGGGCAAGGTGGGAGGATAGCTTGAGCCCAGGTTTTTGAGACCAGCCTAGGCAACATAGCGAGACCTCAGCTCTACAAAAAATCAGGGAGATGTGGTGGCACATGCCTGTAGTCCCAGCTACTTGAGAGGCTGAGACTGGAGGATTGTGGAGTGATTGGGCCACTGCATGCACTCCAGCCTGAGTTACTAAGTGAGACCCCGACTGTAAATAAATAAATAAATTGTTGGAGTCTCACTTTGTCGCCAATACTGTTCACGCTCCTGCTGTTGGACTTCCATCATTGTGTAGATCGCTCCGTGATTTAATTGTAGAATGAGTGTGTAAGTCAGCAATTCTGTACAGTGTGTAATTCTTTCTTGTTGTGTGTGTGTGTGTGTGTGTGTGTGTGTGTGTGTGTGTGTGTGTGTGTGTATGCAGTTTGACAATATTTTCTGTCTTCAAAAGTATTACATATTCATTGCAAAAAATTAAAAAAATTCAGAGAGACAATAAATCATTAAAATCAATAAAGAACTGCATACATATAAACCTGAAGGTTTTTATGTGGGTGTATGTGTCTGCATGTGTGTATAAAATATATTTACATGTATACACAGAGGGTGCCAAAAATGTATACACATTTTTTAAAAAGGAAAAAAACTGTATTAAAATTATAATACTCAACAAGATAAATACAAATCACATTTGACTTCTGCAATTACAGGAGGTTCTCAAAAATGGTTACCCTCAGCATCCAGATACTTCTGATTATGGCAAACATCTCTCAACAGCTCTTAAAATGTGTGTATATTTTTTTGGCACCCCAGCATATAGATATATACCTATTGAGAGATAGTTTTGTTTCATTTTTAAAAACTAGTATTATATAATACACAGATTTTCCCCAAATTTTAGAAAATTGTCATGTAAGAACACTTCTTTCCAATAAATATCAATCTATAACATCATCATATGGGTCTGTCAAACTTGTTTAAATTCATTGTCCAGATTTATGCTTGGGTGATAATCTTTGTAGCTAAATTTGCTATACAATCTTAATTATTTATTTTAGAATATACTGAGCATTCTTGGAGAGGTGGAACACCAAGGCCACATGCTCGAAGGTCTGGTGACCTCTGGTGGTCTTTTGGCAGCCCATGAGACTAAAACAAGACCAGGCCCAGTTGGGTGTAGTGGCTCACACCTGTAATCCCACCACGTTGGCTGAGGCGAGAGGATTGCCTGAGCTCACGGGTTTGAGATCAGCCTGGGCAACATGGCAAGACCTTATCTCTACAGTAAATCAAAAAATTAGCTGGGCGTGGTGACGTGCATCTGTAGTTCCAGCTACTGGGAAGGCTGAAGTGGAAGGATCACCTGAACCCAGCAGGTCAAGGCTGTGGTGGACAACTCAAAAAAAAAAAAAAAAAAAAAAAATCCAGGCCCTCCCCATCCCTATCTCTCATGCCCCCCATGTGATGGGTCTCCACCCCTCCCCTCCCATGGTCAGGAGGCTTGCTGTGCTTCTGCATTCTGTCTCTGTTTCCCTTTTGGGGCACCCTCTGATTTTAAGAACAGTCTCATGTGTGAGAACATTGGCCCCGGTGGGACAAGGAGCCCCATTTCATGATGCAACAGGGTGAGGGGAGGATGCCATGGTTCCAGGGGACACAGGCCCTGCTCCGTGGGATCATAATTTGAGAAGCAGCCACAGGACAATGAAATCAAATAAGACTCACAGAACCTGGGTTCCTCCCACAGGGACTCAGCCCCTCATGCTATGGGGGCTGTGGCATGGGGCTGTGAAGGCCAGAAGGGTCATGGGCACAGAAAAAGGACACCAGGAAGATCTTACCTCATGGGGATGAAATATTTGACCCAATCGATCTCTTCGGTGGGGATTTCTTTGGAGATCCTTGACCATATTCTAACTTGAAATAAGACGATGCCAGCATTCTGACTTATTGTGTCCATCTGACTCCTCTATGCAGTGTTGACCTCCTTCATGAAGGACAGTAACAGCAAACATTTCTTCAGGTTATGAGAGCTGCTTTCCTGATGACCTTGGGGCTAGCAAAGAGTGAAGCCCATGGGTGATGACTTAGGCCACTAAGCAGCCTGCCTGGTCCATATGGCTAAAGTAAATCTAACACTCTTCCTTTTTTTCACCTAATAATTGTATACAATTTTAGCAAATCCAAGGGATTCAGACTAGCGCTAGTAAGCACCGCATACACAGTACTTAGTAGGAGGAGGCACTAGGCTCTTTTCTAAGTGCCTATTAATTGATTGAATCTTCATGAAAGCCCAGAGCAAAAGGTGCTGTTACTAAGGCCTATACTGCTGGGGAAACACAGGCACCCAGAGGCCGGCACTCACAAGAAAGTGGGCCTGGTACGTGGGCAGCTGGGGTTAACCACTAACTTCTTTTCTCTGCAGAGCCGTTGTGCAGCCAATAGTTCACGGAAGTCACACCACCGCCCTGTGTTTCAGAATGTGCAACCCTCCCCACTGCAAAAAGTGCTGGGTTGGTCAAAAAGTAACAGCTCTCTCAGTTCAGACACAGAAAGTGAGCCTTCTCACTTTGAATATGTTTATCTATTCAAGAACTATCTGTTATGTGCCAGTGCTGTTCCAGACACCTGAAAAACATTGGTGTTCTTAGTAGATACGTGGACAATAAATGGTAGCTACTCAAAGCAGACAAAGATACCTGCCTCCTGGGGGGAAAATTGCCCAGACTGGTGAAACTAGGTCATTGTATAGGAAACTAAGAGATGCAGAGGAGGTCCTGCTGGGGCAAATCCTGGTGTATTGTAGCAGAGAAGCTGTACTTGAGTCTCCCAGGTCCCTTTAGTTTGATTCTAGCAGTGCTCTTTCCCTGGCTCCTGATGGGCCATGCTGTCTTCCTAAGTTGCTCCATCTCCTGATCCTAGCACCAACATTGTCCCTTCATCCACTACTTACCATCCACTCATCTACCCACCATCCACCCACCCACCCACTCATCCCTCCAGTAAATTTTTTCAATCACTCTTTCAACAACCTGTTATTGAGTTCCTTCTTGGTGCCAAGCACTGTACTGGGTGGAAGACACATACAGATAAGCAGGAAACAGGCATTCAGATGGTAAGCACCATGTGCTCATGAAGGAGTGAGTAAAGTTTGATGACATATTCTGTATTTGGATTGAAAGACAGAAATTGAACAAATGTTGAGTAACAACTTTAAAAATAAAAAAAAGAGACTGGACTCGGTGGCTCAGTCTATAATCCTAGCACTTTGGGAGGCTGAGGCGAGTGGATTGCCTGAGCCCGTGGGTTGAGACCAGTCCAGGCAACTTGGCGAGACCTTGTCTCTACAATAAACAAATAAAAAAGTTAGCCAGGTATGGTAGAGAACACCTGTAGTTCCAGCTACTTGGAAGGCTGAGGTGGAAGGATCACAGGAGCACAGCAGGTCGATGCTGGGCTGGCTGTGAGTGTGCCACTGCACTTTAGCCTGGGCAACAGAGTGAGACTCCAACTCATAAAATAAAATAAAATAGCTGGGCTCAGTGGCTCAGTCTGTAATCCCGCACTTTGGGAGGCTGAGGTGAGTGGATTGCCTGAGCCCGTGAGTTTGAGACCTGCCTGGGCAACTTGGCGAGACCTCATCTCTACAATAAATCAAAAAAATTAGCCAGGCGTGATAGCGCATGCCTGTAGTTCCAGCTACTGGAAGGCTGAGGGGGAAGGATCGCCGGAGTCCAGCAGGTCAAGGCTGCAGTGACTAGGAGCGGCCACTGCACTCCAGTCTGGGCGACAGAGTGAGGCTCCAATTAAAAAAAAAAAAAAGAATTTTAGAAGACACAGGAGGGGCCAGGCTCGGTGGCTCAGCCTGTAATTCCAGCACTTTGGGAGGCCGAGGTGAGTGGATTGCCTGAACCCGTGGGTTCGAGACCCACCTGGGCAACTTGACGAGACCTCATCTCTACAATAAATCAAAAATTAGCTGGGCGTGGTAGTGCGCACCTGTAGTTCCAGCTACTTGGAAGGCTGAGGCGGCAGGATCGCTGAAGCCCAGCAGGTCGAGGCTGCGGTGGCCGGGAGTGTGCCACTGCACTCCAGTCTGACAGAGTGAAACTCCAACTCAAAAAAAAAAAAAAAAGAAAGAAAACACAGGAGGCACCCTTATGGAAATTGGAACTGGTAACCAATTCCTGATCAGAACCTAAATACCCATACCTTAAAAAATAAGATAGATAAGTGGCACCTCATCAAACTAACGAGCTTCTGCAAAGCAAAAGAAACCATCAAGAGAGCAGGGATACAACTCACAGAATGGGAAAAAATATTTGTCAACTGTATATCTGACAAATACCTAGCATCTAGGATCTACAAGGAACTCAAAGGTGCTGAGAAGAAAAAAATAAATAGCCCCATTAAAAAGTGGGCAAAAGACATGAATAGACACTTCTCAAAAGAAGATATACGGGCAGCCAACAGACACATGAAAAAGTGCTCAGCCTCACTCATCACCAGAGAAACGCAAATCAAAACCACATTGCGATACCACCTAACCCAAGTAAGAATGGCCCTCATTAATAGAACAAACAACAACAGATGCTGGCAAGGATGTGGAGAAAAAGGAACGTTTCTACACTGCTGGTAGGAATGCAAACTAGTGCAACCTCTTTGGAAGACAGTGTGGCAACTTCTGAAAGAACTAGAAATTGACCTTACATATGACCCAGTAATTCCTCTGTAGGGAATATACCCAGAGGAACTCAAATCATTTACAAAAAAGATACTTGCACACACATATTTGTTGCAGCTCTATTTTCAATAGCAAAAACATGGAACTAATCATGCTGCCCATCGAAGCTGGACTGGATTTAAAAAATGTGGTCTATATACACAATGGAATATTATGCAGCCCTAAAGAAGAACAAACATATAGACTTCGTAGCAACGTGGATGGATTTAGAATCGATCATACTCAGTGATTTACCACAGAAACAGAGAACAGAGTACCATATGTTCTCATTTATAAGCGGAACTTGAACAATTATAATACTATAAGAAAGTGATTGGCAGTAGTGGGAAACTGTCAGGGGAGGGGTGGGATTGGCAGTTGAGAGAAACTTTGAGGGAAGGGAGGGGCGCATCTCATCAACAAGGGTACCCGCATAGTCAATGTTTGTATACCTAACCCTGAATTGTACCCCATATCTTTATAATAATAAATTTAAAAAAAGATGACTGGCCGTGTTTACATGGAACGCCTTGGTAATTCTGCATGACTTGTTATGTCATAACTTCTGGGCCCCACATCATGAGCCCAGGGTTGGGCGCAGCACTGCAGTTCATAATTCAGATGCATAATCTGAATGCCAGTGTTAATAGCCTGCCATTAAAAACAGTCATCATAACAGTGCCGAAGCTATTTTAGCACTGATCCTTACCTTAGTAGTCACAGCCAATCACACCCAAGTGGTTCTCAGGGAAAAGCAAAATTAAAAGCTGGAAGGCTCTCCATTTGTTTCAATCTCGCGATCTAAGACGAAGCTTCTTCTTGGAAATCTGGTGGGTAAAGCCACAGGCGTTCTCCTTTCCCTGGGTAATAATATAGCTTCTGGGACACAGGCGGCGCACTTTCTCCTTCATGCCTCCTGGCCAGGATGGACCCTAGAGATGGGGAAAGGCAGAGGGAGGGGAAGAGGGAGAAGGATGAGCAAGGGAGGGAGAGGAAGGAAAGAGGGAGAGGGGAAGAAGGGAGGGAGAGGAGAGAGGGAAGGCGAGGAGAGGGAGAAGGGAGAGGAGAGAGGGAGGGAAGGGAAGGCGAGGAGAGGGAGAAGGGAGAGGAGAGAGGGAGGGGAGGGAGAGGAGAGAGGGTGGGGGAGGGAGAGGAGAGGGGGAGGGACAGGGAGGGAGAAGAGGGAGAGGGAGGACAAAGGGGAGGAGAAAGAGGGGAAGCAGGGTGGGAAAAGGAGAGGCAGAGAAAGGGCTTCAAACTCCCCTCGATGCTAACAGAATGACTCTGCCAGTTTTTCGTTGAACCAATCATTTATTTACAAAAGAATTTTCAGGCTAAGTACAGTTATGCATCAGTTTCAGTTAAAAAAACGAACCAAACATACTATGGCGGTCCCTTAAGATTGTAATGGAGTTGAAAAATTCCTATTGGCCGGTCGTGGCGGCTCAGCCTGTAGTCCCAGCACTTGGGAAGGCCGAGGTGAGAGGATTGCCTGAGCAACTTGGTGAGACCTCGTCTCTGCAATAAATCACAAAAACTAGCCAAGCATGGTGGCATGCATCTGTAGTTCCAGCTACTTGGAAGGCTGAGGTGGATGGATCGCTGGAGCCCTGCAGGTCAAGGTTGCGGTGGCTGGAAGCATGCCACTTCACTCCAGCCTGGGCGATGGAGTGAGACTCCAACTCAAAAACAAAAAAAGAAAAATTCCTTTTGCCTAGTCACATCTTGATGGTCCTGACCTTGTGTAGGCTTAGGCTAATGTGTGTTTACAACTTAGTTTTTAATTGAAAAAAAACTTTTAGAAATAAAAAATGCTGGCATGGTGGCTAACGCCTGTAATCCCAGCACTTTGGAAGACGGAGGTGAGAGAATTGCGTAAGCCCAGGGTCTCCCAGAGTAGACCTCATCTCTACATCAAATAAAAAAATTAGCTGGGTGTGTGGTTCCAGATTCTTGGAAGGCTGAGGTGGAAGGATTACCTGAACCCAGCAGTTCAAGGCCGGGGTGACTGTGAGTGTGCCACTGTACTCCAGCCTGGGCGACAGATGAGACTCTGACTCAAAAAAAGAGTAAAAAAATAAAATAAAATATTTTAAAATAGACGAAAAGCTTATAGAATAAATATATAAAGAAAGAAAAAAAATTTGTACAACTGTGCAATGTATTTATGTTTTAAGTGAAGTATACTACAAAAGTCAAAAAGTTTAAAAAATTAAAAAGTTGATAAAGTAAAAAAGTTACAGTAAGCTAATTTATTATTGAAGAGAAGAAAATATTTAAAAAATGAATTGAGTGTAGCTAAGCGTGCAGTGTTTCTAGAGTCTACGGTAGTATTCAGTGATGTTCTTGCCTTCACATTCACTCACCACCCACTCACTGGCTCACCCAGAGCAACTTCTAGTCTTGCAAACTGTATTCACGCACTATTCAGGTAAACCATTAAAAAAAATCTTTTAGCTGGGCTCAGCCTCTAATCCCGCGCCTTGGGAGGCTGAGGTGAGTGGATTGCCTGAGCCCACGGGTTCGAGACCCGCCTGGGCAACTTGGCGAGACCTCATCTCTACAGTAAATCAAAAAATCAGCCGGGCGTGGTAGCGCACGCCTGTAGTTCCAGCTACTCGGAAGGCTGAGGCAGAAGGATCGTTGGAGCCCGCAGGTCAAGGCTGCGGTGGCGAGGAGCGGCCACTGCACTCCATTCTGGGTAACAGAGTGAGACTCCAACTCAAAAAAAAAAAAATCTTTTATATCCCTACTATGCCTCTTTAATGTTTAGTTATGTTTAGACACACAGATAATTACCATTGTGCTCCAATTGCCTACAATATTCAGTTGTCACATACTACATAGGTGTGTAGCCTAGGAGCAATAGGCTATACCATGTAGCCTGGGTGTGTTATAAGCTAGACCATCTAAGTTTGTGTAAGTTCACTCCACGATGTTTCTACAATGACGCAGAACATATCCCTATCATTAAGTGATGCGTGACTGTATACATCATCTCTCTCTCTCTATCATCTGTCTGTCTGTCTGTCTATCTATCTATCTACCATCCATCATCACTTTCTTTTCCCTTTACAATGTATGGTGTTGCAGACGAAATAATAGCTCAGCTTCACAGAAGACCAGAGAAGTTCATACCTGAGATGTGGAGGTCAGTGACAAACACAAAGATGACTCATCTCTTCCCAGAGAATATTTTTCATGCAGGACTCTCCAGGCTGCTTGGTACTGTCAGTCTTTTTGCTGATGTAAAGTGTCTCTGAATATTATGCCACACTTAATACCAGCCTTTAGTGTTGGGAATCCTCCACCCCACATCTGGGGTATGGTCCCCCACATCTCAGAGGAAAGGAATTATTTCTCCCACATCTAAGAGGAAAGGAATTATTGTTCCCATCTTGACTGACTCATTCGACAGGAGTAAGTACTGGACCATGAGACCACATGTCTTAGTCTGTTCGGGTTGTTATTACAAAATACTGTAGACGGTAATTCATAAACAACAGAAATGTGTTGCTCACAGTTCTGGAGGCTAGGAAGTCCAAGATCAAGGTGTTGCCAGATGTGATGTCTGGCGAGGGCTTTCTCCTCCACAGATGGCCTGCTGTGGCTGTGTCCTCACATGTCAGAGGGGGCAAGGGAGTTCACACAAGACTCATTTTTGGGGTTTTTTTTTGAGTTGAAGTCTCACTCTGTCACTCAGACTGGAGTCAGTGTCATTATCAGGGATCCCTGCAGCCTCAAACTCCCAGGTTCAGGTGATCCTTCTGCATCAGCCTCCTGAGTAGTTGGAGTTACAAGTGTGCACCACCATGCTCCACTGATTTTTTGATTTTTTTATAGAGATGAATTATGGCTATGTTGCCTAGGCTGGTCTTGAACTCCTGGGCTCAAGCAATCCTCTTGCCTCTTGAAGTACTGGGATTACAGGTGTGAGCCACCACGCCCAACCTCAAACATTTTATAAGGCATTAATCTGGTTTATGAGGGTGGAGACCTCATGACTTAATCTTCAGAGGCCCCTACCTCTTAACACTATCACATTGTGTACACATTTGGGGGAAAACCAACAGTCAGACCATACCACCATGGTCCCTCAGTTGGTGAATAAATTAAGGTATAGCCATATAACAAAAAAGTGTTCAGCAATAAAAGGAATGAATTATTGTACAGGGAACAACATGGATGAATCTCAAAATAACTATGCTGAGTAAAAAAAGAATACATATGGTATAATTCAACTTCTTTTTTCTTTTTTTTTTTTTTTGAGTTGGAGTCTCACTCTGTCCCTCAGACTGGAGTGCAGTGGCCGCTCCCGGCCACTGCAACCTCGCCTGCTGGGCTTCGGCGATCCTTCCACCTCAGTCCTCCAAGTAGCTGTAACTACAGGTGTGCACTACCACGCCTGGCTAATTTTTGATTTATTGTAGAGATGAGGTCTCGCCAAGTTGCCCAGGTGGGTCTCGAACCCGCGGGCTCAGACAATCCACTCACCTTGGCCTCCCAAAGTGCTAGGATTACAGGCTGAGCCACTGAGCCCAGCCTTCTTTTTTTTTTTCTAATCGAGGATCAAGTTCCTTGCTCACCTGTTCACATGTATTTGTTATATTATTAGATCGATAGCATTAGGGCACACTGCCAGTGAGGCCTCCAGAATGTTAGGTCAGGCTGGCTGTGGGTTTGGGGTGTCTGGTATATGATCCAATGCAGCATGAAAGATGCAAAGAATTGCACAGAAGTTAGATGAGAAAATATAGTTCATTTAAAAAGTAAATTAGAGAGGGAGAGAGAAAGAGGAGATTCACCTCCCCAAGGCAGGGAAGGGGGCCAAAACCAGGAATCAGGGCAACAGCCATAACTCAAAGAGCACATGGCCACACCAGAGTCTAGTAAGGCAATGGCCTGATTCAACTTCTATACAATTTTAGGCAATGAAAGCTGACCTATAGTGACATCAGTGACTGCTTAGGGTTGGCAGGGTCATGTGAATGAGAAAAATTTTGAAGGTGATGGATATACATGTTGGTTATCTTGACTGTGGTGTTGGTTACATAAATGTATACATATGCCCATGCTTATCAAATTGTAGACCTTAAATATGTACTGTTTATTGTCTATGAATTACAGCTTAATAAAGATGGACAGAGGAAAAGAATATCTAAACTAGTGCAATTTGTAATAATTTAAAAAAAGTAGAATACTTCATGAATGTGTGTGTCATTGTTGCGTAGGGGCCATACTAATCTTCTCTGTATCACTCCAATTTTAGTACATGTGCTGCTGAAGTGAGCACTGCAATAATTTTTTTTTTTTTTTTGAGTTGGAGTCTCACCTGTTGCCCAGACTGGAGTGCAGTGGCCTCTCCCGGCCACCGCAGTCTTGACCTGCTGGGCTCCGGCGATCCTTCCGCCTCAGCCTTCCAAGTAGCTGGAACTACAGGCGCGTGCTACCATGCCTGGCTAATTTTTGATTTATTGTAGAGATGAGGTCTTGCCAAGTTGCCCAGGCGGGTCTCGAACCCGCGGGCTCAGGCAATCCACTCACCTCAGTCTCCCAAAGGCGTGGGATTACAGGCTGAGTCACTGAGTCCGGCTGAAATAATTTTTAATGAGATGAAAAATGATCATGAGAATCTTTTGGGCCACACGGATGTTCACTAGTTCTTTTAGAAATCTTTCAAAAAGATAGCTGAGTGCAGTGGCTCATGCCTGTAATCTCAGCACTTTGGGAGGCAAAAGCAAGAGGATTACCTAAGTCCAGGGGTTTGAGACCAGCCTGGGCAACTAGGCAAGATCTCGTCTCTACAATAAATTAAAAAATTAACCAGGCATGGTGGTGTGCGCCTGTGGTTCCAGCTACTTGGGAGGCTGAGCCAGAAGGATCATCTGAGCCCAGCAGGTTGAAGTTGTGGTGGCCGTGAGTGTGCCACTGCACTCTAGCCTGGGCAACAGAGTGAGATTCCTACTCAAAAACAGACAAACAAAAAAAACCCCCAAAAGCTGTTGAACTTAAAGACATTACCAAATATGTAAAAAGACAGTGTTCCAAATTTGCTAATGTTTTCTGACATGGAGTTGATCTCAGAGATACATTTCTGGACAGATATTTTTGAAAACTCTGGACAGCAGTGAGACCCCAACTTAAGAAAAAAAATGAACAGAATATATGAGTCAATGAGAAATGAAAACAAATGTAAAATCAGATGCCTCATGATTAAAGGATATATTCCACAATTGAGTACGCCAATAACTACTTTTAAAATAAACTTTAGGTAGAGAATTTGAAAAACACATGCTTGGAACTGTTTCTATTATGATGTTACTTTGCTACTGAAAATGATGTGTCACTTTTTAAAAATTTCATATTTTCCCACTTCAAAACTTGAAAGCAGAATTTTCTAACTTACTCAAAATGTTCCAAATTAAATTTTCAGGTTTTCAAGCCATTTATTAAACTTATCAAAATTGGAACACCCTCTGATTAGTTTGCAAGAATAACTGATTAGTATCAGACAGGATTTAACTTTGCAAGCTGAAGTTCAACAACTTTTGTGTAGTTGGTGAAATAGATTAATTAATAAGTATTTGCAATTTGATAAACACAGTTAATAATATCTTTCTTCTATTTGACTGGATTGATCTTTGTGTGATACCTTTTGCAGTTAAGGTACTCATTAAAACCAAGTAGGCAGGGCTCGGTGGTTTAGCCTGTAATCCCAGAGCTTTGGGAGGACAAGGTAAGTGGATTGTCTGAGCCCATGGGTTCAAGACCCGCCTGGGCAACTTGGCAAGACCTCATCTCTTCAATAAATCAAAAAATTAGCCGGACGTGGTAGTGCACGCCTGTAGTTCCAGCAACTCGGAAGGCTGAGGCGAAAGGACCGCTGGAGCCCAGCAGGTCGAGGCTGCAGTGGCTGGGAGCAGTCACTGCACTCCAGTCTGGGTGACAGAGTGAGACTCCAACTCAAAAAAAAAAAAAAAAAAAAGCCGGGCTCGGTGGCTCAGCCTATAATCCTGCGCCTTTGGGAGACTGAGGTGAGTGGATTGCCTGAGCCCGCGGGTTCGAGACCCGCCTGGGCAGTGAGACCTCATCTCAACAATAAATCAAAAAATCAGCCGGGCGTGGTAGCGCACGCCTGTAATTCCTGCTACTCGGAAGGCTGAGGCGGAAGGATCGCCGGAGCCCAGCAGGTCGAGGCTGCGGTGGCTGACAGCGGTCACTGCACTCTAGTCTGGGCGACAGAGTGAGACTCCAACTCAAAAAAAAAAAAAAAAAAAAAAAAACAAGTAAAGAAACAGGGCTGGGTATGGTGGCTCACACATATGATCCCAGCACTTTGGGATGCCAAGGCTGGACAGCTTGAGCCCAGGCATTTGAGACCAGCCTGGGCAACAGAGTGAGACCTCGTTTCTATAAAAAAATTAAAACAAGCCAGGCGTGGTGGCTCGTGCCTGTAATCCGAGTATTTTGGGAGGCTGAGGCAAGAGGATTGTCTGAGCCCAGGGGTTCGAGACCAGCCTGGGCAACTTGACGAGAACTCATCTTTATAATAAATCAAAAAATTAGCAGGGTATGGTAGCATGCACCTGTGGTTCCAGCTACTTGGAAGGCTGAGGTGGAAGCATTGCCTAAGCCTGGCAGGTCGAGGTGGTGGCCGTGAGTGTGCCACTGCACTCCAGCCTGGGTGACAGAGTGACTCTAATTCAAAAAAAATCAAAACACTTAGCCAAACATGAGCACCTGTAGTCCCACAGAGTGAGACCTCAACTCAAACAACTAACCAAGTAATAAAATAAAATGAACTGAAAACCAGACCTTCAAATTGCTCAGTCATAAAGTATTAAACTCATATTTTAAAAAATTCTGCAACATTTAAAATCACATTGCTCTCTCTAAAATATTAATGTAATACATACATGCATAATACAGAGTATATATTATATATAAACATAATGTTACTATTCTTAGTGAAGATAAAAAAAATTTTTGGTATCATTCTTAATAAAATAAAATAAAGCATTATATTTGAAAACCGGAATGCACTAATAGGGTTATAAGATAAAAATGCAGTAACTTCTACTCCAGGGATGTTTCTGAAGGTGCTCTAATTCTCCAGACACTTTCCCCGCACCCAGGGTGCTACCCTCTCCCCACAACTAGTGATTATGACTCATGAGAACTGGCTTGCCCCAGTCTTGTTCTAAAGATAGTTATGAGGTTTGTAATATACAAGTTTAGTGAACTATCTTGGTTCTGCTGGAATAATCCCAGGTCTATAGAATCTCTAAAGCCATCAGTAATCACATTTGGAGGCTGTGTTAGAAGATGTGGCTATGATACAGCGTAATAAAATGACCTCCAGAGACAGAGTAACACTCAAGATGACTGTAAATTATTAATCAAGTCCATGTGGACTGGGAAGCACAAGTCCCAGGAGCAGCTGACCAAGCATGTTTTATTACAGAAGATAGTACCAGAGTTGACCTTGAGCTATAGCTGAAGCCATCAAAAACCCACCATAGGCTGATTCAGGAAGCCCACAGTGATTTAAGGGATTATTCTGTCAACCAACAAGAAGAATCTAAAACTTATTTAAAAACTTGGATTGTTTTTCAACCTTGGCTGTACCTTCAGGTTACCTGGGGCACTAGTATTTAAACAAAAAACTCCTCAAGATATTCCAATATGCAGCCATGGTTGAGAACCACGTTTACAACCATAATTATCATTTCATCTGTTTGACTTCTACTTCTATACATGATAGGGAAATTGGCACCAGCTTGCCCTTCTGCAGAAAAGAACTATAAAAACGGACAGAGGCTGGGCATGGTGGCTTATGCCTGTAATCTCAGCACTTTGGGAGGCCAAGGCAGGAGCATTTCTTGAACCTAGAAGTTCAAGACCAGCATGGGCAACATAACAAACCTTGCCTCTAAAAAAAAAAAATTAAAAAAATCAGTTTGGTGCAGTGGTACATACCTGTAGCTTCAGCTACTCAGGAGGTTGATCCTAGGAAGTCGAGTCTGTGGTGAGTTGTGATTGTGCAACTGCACTCCAGTCTGGGCAGCAGAGTGAGACCCCAACTTAAGAAAAAAAATGGACAGTATATATGTGTCAACTATTTCCAGGCATTGAATCACAGGCAGTGCCAGACTGGGGCACTGAGATATGGAAAATACACACGAAGAGTCCCACAAACGTCTAGCTTTCTGTCTGTTGTAGCACAGGGAGGTCGAATCCAAGCTGGGCAGTGACTTTACTGAGATGAGGAGGCAGAGTTTTGGGCCTGAGGCTGCCAAAGCAGCTGAAGTTTGCACAACAGGGTACCAGAAAAGAAGGGAGCTATGCAAGACAATGAGGAAAGAAGTTTGTGTGGGGAGATGGTGTTCAAATTCTTAGCTAAGGAGTGGACTGTCATTGTGCAAGGCAGTTCTCCACAAGGCCTGTGTGGGACTGAGAGCTGAACAGTAATACGAGAATGTGTCCATTCCTGGGAGACGCTGGAATTCTGGCCTTGCCTGAATGGAGGCACCTTGGGCATTCAGGTGAGACCCAGAAGGGCTATGCCTTGGGAGTAAGATTTTTTTACTTATTAATAGAGTAATGGCAATATCTCAGGAGTAAGTCGTAAACCAAAATGGATTCCTTCCAAACAATGACTAATACTAACCTATCCTGATCAAAAGGACATAACAGCAATTTAAATGCCTGCCAGAACAAAACTCAATATCATATAAGGGAAGATGACATAAGCCAAACTCCTTATAACATATCATTTACAATGTCTACCGTATAATAAAAAATCAGTAGACATGAATAAGAAGCAGAAACATGTGACCCATGATCAAGAAAAAAAGCAGTCAATAATGATAGACTCCAGATTGATCTAGATGTTGAACTTAGCAGACAAGGACTTTGAGGAGCTAGTATAAAAATGTCCAAAGACTTAAAGGACAAGATGGCTCTAATAAGTGATCATATAAGGAATTTCAATAGAGAAACGGGACTATAAAAGAGAACCAAATGGAAAGGCAAGAACTAAGAGATACACTATGTAAAATGAAACTCTCACTACTTTTAACAGCTGACAGCATAAGAAAGGGTCAGTGATTCTGAAATAGATCAGAGTTGAAGAAGAAAGAGAAAAAAAGAAAAATGAGCAGAGCTTTTGTGATCTGTAGAGCAATTTCAAGTAGTCTAAAATAAATGCAATTAGAATCCCAGTAGAAGAGAAGAAAGAGAATGGCAGAAAAACTGTTAGAAATAATTGCCCTGATCCCTCAAAACTATTTTTTTTAAAGACAGAGTCTCATCTGGTATCCAGGCTGGAGTGGGGTGGTGCGATCATAGCTCACTGCTGCCTCCACCTCCTGGCTCAAGCAATACTCCTGTCCCAACCATCTGAATATCTGGGACTACAGGCGCATGCTACCATGCTTAGCTAATTTTTAAATTTTTTTTGTAGAAATGGGGTCTCACTATGTTGCCCAGGCTGGTCTCAAACTGCTGGCCTCAAGTGATCTCTTGCCTCAGCCTTCCGAAGTGCTGAGATTACAGATGTGAGTCACCACGCCTGGCTACTCCCTCAAACGTAATGATAAACATCAATCTACAGATACAAGAATCTCAGAGAACCCCAATCAAGAGAAAAAAGAGAATGACATTGGCATATCATAGTCAAACTTTTAAACACAAATTCAACAGCTGCAGAATCACAGCTGTTAACATCAACAGCATCAGTCACAACAGAGAAGGACACACAAGAGTCCAGCTTTTCCGGTGCTAACAACCACCCAGGTCCATTAAATCAAAATTGCCTGGGGGTTGAATGATTAATAGGCAAGCAGATCATTCTCACTATGGGGAAGTGAGGGAAGTGATTGTCCTGGAAAATAAGAAAGGTAGTATTTTCTCCCTGTGATACATCTAAAAGTATTCTGTTAACACAAATGGTATTTGCTTTGTTTTTTAATGTTTCGGAGCTGGATATGGCTGAAAGACAAGAGGACTGATACAGCAGAAACATTACTTAGTGACATCTGCAAAGTGACAATTATTATTTTTATTTTTATTTTTTAATTTTTATTATGACTATTATTTTTTGACTTGGAGTCTCGCTCTGTCGCCCAGACGGGAGTGAGGTGGCACGCTCCCAGCCACCGCAGTCTCGACCTGCTGGGCTCAGGCGATCCTTCCGCCTCAGCCTTCCAAGTAGCTGGAACTACAGGCGCGCATTACCAGCCTGGCTAATTTTTTGATTTATTGTAGAGATGAGGTCTTGTCAAGTTGCCCAGGTGGGTCTCGAACCCACGGGCTCAGACAATTCACTCACTTTGACCTCCCAAAGCACGGGATTACAGGCTGAGCCCCCGAGCCCGGCTAGTGACAATTATTTAGTCATAATTTATGAAAACCCAATATACTAAAAATCAACACACTGCAGATGGAATGTTTTAAATCATGCTTCTTATCTCATAAATATAAGTAAGCATTTTATTATTTTTTACATAAAAATTTTTTTGTAGAGATGAAATCTCCCTATATTGCTCAGGCTGGTCTTGAACTCCCAGACTCAAGTAATCCTCCTGCCTCGGTCTCTCAAAGTGGTGGGATTACAAGTGGATGTGCTCAGCCTGGTAAGCATTTTAACAGTGTGTAGAAACTCTTCCTTTTGTCCAAGTGGAGAGAGGCCTATGACACTATGAGTTTGTGATCAACTGCACAGCATAACAAGGGCTTATCACCCTGATGTTATGTAAATCTGTAGTTGCCAGACTATAATTACTAAGAAATGGCTCCTTTAAAAATATAATCAGATTGTGTTAACACTCCATCAAGTCTGCCCAGTATGGGCACATACATTTCAGCAAGGGCTGGAGTACTCTTTCAACTCTCCAAAGGGAATTACTAAGCCGTGTCTGTCTGGGAAGGTAATGGCAGGCAGTAGAAAGATGATCATTAACGGACTATTGAAGCTCTTATTACAACCAACCATGACGTCACTCTCCTCAGTCTATTTCTGCATTCACTGCATTTCATGTTTTTTTTTTAGCTTTGGAGTAATCTGCTTGTAATTGCGAAGGTTGTCTGGGTTTCAAGTATCAGAAACCAACTCTAATTGTTCTGAGTGAAAAGGGAATTTACTGGAAGGAGGCCCAGGCATTTCAGGGCATTTGGACAACTGTACTTTGCAAAGGGCAAGACCCAGGAAGGCACTGGAGACCTGAACAATTGCGGGCCTTTACTCCAATGTGCTGCCATTAATGTGACTTGTATTGACAATAGCCAGTCTCTTTCTCTCTGTCACTTCAAAACCCCGGCTGTCTGTGTGAGAGAATGTGACACGCTTACCCTGGGTCACTGGTCCTCTCACGGACCCGTCTGCCCTGGGGTCACAGGGTCACACGGCTGCAGCCTGGTAGTTGAGGCGGCTGGGAGGTGACACGTATTCTTACTTCATTCTCTCTTCCTCGGACGCTGTTCACACGATGGGTTCAGCCCAATTTCCAGTCCTGACTTCTAGTCTTTACCTGCCTTCTGAGCTTGGGCATCCTCTCTGCAGCCCCCAGGGTCACACTTCCATCTGGATGTTCTACCTTTATTCGAGACTCAGTTTCTCTCTGCTGCATCTCTCCCTCACCTCCACCATATTGTGCCTCTTCTCTGCAGTGCTTACCAAGGATACTAAGATGGCAAAATGCCCCTACTTATGGTCTAGTGGTAGAGACAGACAAGTCAGAGGGAGGAGGAACTGGTTCTTGACGGAGTCTTTGGGGTAAACCTGAAGGGGAGAGAGAAATTCCTCTGATAGGGAGAAGGAAGGTTTCCTTGAGCAGAGGCCCTGGGTAGATAAGGCCATCACAGAGAGGACACCTGTTAGGAGGTGGCTGAGGGAAATCTGGGAGGGCAGGTGGGAGCCCAGGCACAGCAGGGAGGTGGGCACAGTGGTAGGGTGACCAGGGGATGGTATGGCTGGGAGCTTGGGGACAATAAGGTTCCAGCTGGGATCATGTTGTGGCTGAGTAGTTGAAAGGGAGTAGGCCAGACACAGTGGCTCATGCCTGTAATCCCACCACTTTGGGAGACCAAGGTGGGAGGATCGCTTGAGTCCAGGAGTTTGAGACCAGCCTAAGCAATATACCAAGATCTTGTCTCTGCAAAAAATTTAAAAAAAAAGTAGCTAGGCATGGCTGTGTGTGCCTGTAGTCCCAGCTACCTGGGAGGTCAAGGTGGAAGGATTGCCTGAACCCAGGAGATGGCGACCGTGGTGAGCTGTGACCATGTCACTGCACTCCAGCCTGGGCAACAGAGTGAGATCCGGCCTCAAAACCCACCACTCCCTCCCCCACAAAACCCCAGAAAAACTAAAAACTAAAACAACAGCAACAAGAAAAGCAGGGAGGAGTGCTGGGCAAGCAGTGTGTGCAGAGGCAGGTGTCCATGAAGCCCCTTGTATGGTCCGCCCTTGAACGCAAGTTCAGTGTCCTTCACAGACAGACTTCCCACAAGCAGTCAAGTTTCTGTCCTGACAGCTGCATCATTTCTGTCCCTCTTTTCTCTGACCCAGCCCTTTGGACTGCTTGTGCGGAATCACAGTTTGATTACTTTAAAGCATGTTTTTCCAGTCTAAATATAGTACATACTCATTGTAGAAAATCTGAAAGTGAAGGTCCTTCTAAGTCACCCTTGATCTCACAATGCAGATGCTGCAGGTACCTGGTGTCTCCCACTTCTGTGCTTGCAGTGTCTTTCATCAATGTGACAGCTGTGCCACATGCATGATGCTGTATCACACCTCTGGAATACCTGGTTTCTGGACGACATTGCAGGTTCCTCTGCAGCGTTGGGGTAACCTTTGCCCGCTGTCAAAGCACCCTGGAGTCTGGTGGCATTTTCCCTCTCTGGGTCCTGCTCTGAGGTCTCCTGGCTGTGCCTCTCACTCTGAGCCTGGGCTCCCAGGAACTCCACATGGACTCCCTTGGTTCCTCAGCTCCGCCAGCCACCTCCTCTGCCAGGCTTCCTCATGCCCTGTCATAGTCCAGGACTCCCTTCTCAATGTTTGTCCCTGGCACTGTGGACGTCCCTTGGGGCTCTGCCTGGCCTCCATCTCTGAGGACATCCTGCCTTTTCTCTTGGGCTCCCCTGTGTCCACCAGGGGTTGAGCTTCCTCTCTGTGTGGCCCTGACCTGGCTGGGCATCTGGGACAAGCTCCTCTACCCTGAGTCCTTCCTGCTGCCTGGCGGGCACTCTTTTGCTGTGTGGCTGCCTGTGTCCCCTGGACGCACTGACCCATCCCCACCTCAGGGCCTCTCCACAGTGCCCTCTGCTTGGAAAACCCTTTCACAAGCTCTTTGCATGACTCTCACCTTCCCCACACCCCCATCTCATAGAGATGCCACATTTCAGGAGGTCCCCTGGCCGCGCTGTGCAACGTTCCCTTACCCCAGCAGTCACCAGGCTGTCTGTCCATCACAAGATGTGCTGCTTGTTTATTATCTGCCCCTCACTGGAATACAAGCCCCTGACCTGGGCACCCAGTTTGCAGTGAACACTGAAAGGGAACATCTACGGTCCCGCAGTCCCACCTGAGCCAACTCGCAGCCCCTCCAGTCATGAACGCTGTCTGCTAGCACATTTTTTCCTTCTTTGCTCCTTTGCCAGCTCACCCTCATGCTCATCAAGTCCCTCTCCTTCCCTGCAGTGACTCCTAGAGCACCTGGGCTTGGGGTTAAGGTCTCCCACCTCATTTCTATGATGCGCCCCTCTACTCCAAGGCCATGAACTCCCTGAAGTCCTGGTCTGGTCCCAGTCCCCCTTGGCCTGGTATTGCTCTCCCTCACTCTCTGAAGCCTCCCTCCCGTCAGCCAGAGCTACCCTCGCCACTCTGGGCAGGCACCTTGGTCCTCTCTGCCTCCTTTTACCCTGTGTTAGAGAAAACAGAATCTGGGGACCCCAAACTCCGTCTTGGGAACTGAGTCACACACACAAAACTGCCTCCTTGTGGTTCCCAGACTGATGGCTGCCACGATGGAGGGCCGCTTGTCTTTCCAGATGGCCTCCTGCACAAATTGCTTGCAAGGAAATTCCTTGCGAGTCCCCAGATTGGTCAGAGTACACATGCCCCCGACACAGCCCTGAAGAGTTCTGCTGGGTCTTTCTCCCCTCCAGCTTTCCACGAGTTTACTTTATCTTATGTGAAATGTGCTTTTACCAAGACTAGGAGAGGAACACACACACACACACACACACACACACACACACACACACACACACTATATATATATTTTTTTGAGTTGGAGTCTCACTCTCTAGCCCAGGCTGAGTGCAGTGGCATGATCATGGCCACCACAGCCTCGATCTGTTGGGCTCAGGGGATACTTCTGCCTCAGCCTTCCAAGTAGCTGAGACTACAGATTCGCACCACCACACCCAGATAATTTGTTGATTTACTGTATAGATGAGGTATCGCTAGGTTGTCCAGGATAGTCTCGAACCTCTGGACTCAGGCAATCCTCTCGCCTCCGCCTTCACCTCCAAAATGCTGGGATTACAGGCATGAGCCACCATGTCTGGTGGAACACGTAATTGACTGTTCCCTACTCCCCTCCTTCACATGGCAAATGTAAATTCACCAAGCACTACTCAGGACGGTCACAGGATGCAACCTTTTACCCGCCCTCCACCCATTTTTTTTTCTTTTTCCTCCTGTCCTCCTGCCTTCTCTTTCTCTGTTTATAGGGTGACACACATTTGGTGACAGAGGGAGCACACCCTGTATATGGCGCTCAGCAAGGCGTTGGAGCCTGGGAAGGGATCCTGAGGGTGGCCAGCCGGGATGTTCCCCTCCTCTCAGGTCCCACGCCTGGTCATGCAGGTCACGCTGAGGTTGTGGAGGAAGCCTGCGTATCACTTCTGGCAGCTGTACACAGTGAACGATGTTCATACCCTTTCTTGAGGCAGTCAGTCCCCCAAGCTGGTTCAGATCAGATCGGGCACACCTGGATCAGGTCCATGACCTTTAGTTACCTTTAGTTCATTGTAATACTAAAAATCCCACTCCTAGAGAGAAATCACAGCCCTTCTGTGCACATGTGACATTTGTATAAGCGTGTTCTCACTCTGCCCCTGAGCACTAGAAACCCTTGCTTTCAGCTTAGCCTGGCACTCTGCCTGGTGTGTGCCTTTTCCAGTTTTGGGAGTTTTTTCCTGTCCAGCCTGCTGCTCCTGGACCATTTTTCCTGTATGTAAGATGCTGAATAAAGCCCATGTCTCCTCAGTTGTCTCTGGGTCATTTCTTCAGCCTCTTGGACATAGTGCCTTCCCTTTGGGGGTCTTTGGGAGGGGTCCAGCTACTCTATATCTATCTATCTATATCTATGTGTGCCTGATTTACTTAATTATGTATTTATGTCGGAGTCTCATTTATTTAATTATTTACATTGGAGTCTCACTCTGTCGCCTAGGTTGGAGTGCAGTGACATGATCATGGCTACCGCAGCATCCATCTGCTGGGCTCAGGCGGTCCTTCCGCCTCAGACTCCCAAGCGACTGGGGTTACAGGCCCCTGTCACCACTCCCAGCTACACCTTCAAATATTTAAATATGGGAGCCACCCGAAACCCATGATGGAAAAAGACTGACGTTATTTGTATTTCATTTTCCTGGGCATGTCCTAACACCTTGACAAAATAAATCTTTGACTCCATTGAGAAATTGCCTAAGTCACTTTTTTGGTTGATACCTATAACCCTCACCCCCACCCCGCCCTCCCCTGCCTCAGTTCCCATGTGGTCACCTACCTGGAAGCTTCTAGAAGTGCAGGAGCTTGGGTGCCTCCAGTCCTACTGGCCAGGCCCTGCGATGTCACAAGCACCCAGGACCTTCCCTAGTCTTCTTCCTTGGGCCCTCGGATCCCGAGCGTGTGGTTCTGCTCACCCTGACCCCCACAGCGCCCCTTGTGGGGAGGCTGCAAGTGTGACTGCCTCCCTGCCTCCAGCCTCCGCACCAGTCTCTCCCCCTCCAGGGAGGCCTGCCTGTGCCTCTCCACGGCTTTTCAGGCCAGGCTCAAGCCACAGGTCTTGGGGAAGCCCTCCCTCCCTGCATGCGATGGCTAGTATTGGGTGTCACCTTGGCTGGATGGAGGGATGCCTGATGGCGGGTGAAGCATTGTGTCTGGGTGTCTCTGAGCGTGTGTCCAGAGGAGACTGACACGCAGGGCCGGTGGCCTGGAAGAGGAAGACACACCTCAAACCATCAGCTGCCCAGAGGCAGAAACAAAGCAGGAAGTGACAGGAGCCTGCCAAGCTTCCTGGGCTCTGTCTTCCCTGGTGGACGCTTGGCTTCCTCTCCTGCCACCCTTGGATACCAGACTCCATTGTTCAGCCTTTGCACTCTGGGACTTGCACTAGCCAGCTTCTGGGGCTCTCAGTCCTTTGGTTTCAGAGGGTTGTAGTGTCGGCCTCCTTGGTACTGAGGATTTCAGACTTGGCCTGAGCTGCCTATCAGCTTTTCCCACTGATCAGCTTGCCGATGGCCTATGTGGGACTTCATCTTGTCATAGTATGAACCAAACCTCCCTAATAAACCCCCCCTGCATGTATCTTTGTGGTTCTGCCCCTCTGGAGAAGCCTCATACGCTGCCCAAGGAGTTCCCTGGCTACTCTCCTACCATCTGTGCCACCCCAACTCATTTGATGTGCTTTCTTGTTCCTACCACCTTGAGCTGGTGTCAACATCCTGTATCTCCAGCAGGACAAAGTGGCTAGAGTTGGGGGTGAAGTGGGGCATCTGTGCAGAGTGCATGTTCCATAATATCTGGACCAGAGAATCTTAGACCTGGTGAGGATTTTGAAGACCATGGAGTCCACCTCTTCCTATTGTAAAGAATGACGATACCAGGCTTTGAAGATACGTTGGCTACTCACATTCCTTGGAGCTAGTTGATGGCGAATTCAGGGATAGAATCAGGGTGTCTTTTGGGAACACAAAGGAGAAAGTTTCATGATTGAAATTTTGTGAAATGATTGATTTGGCTGGGCTCGGTGACTCAGCCTGTAATCCCAGAACTTTAGGAGGCCAAGACGAATGGATTGCCTGAGTCTGTGGGTTCAAGACCAGCCCGGGCGACTTAGCAAGACCTCGTCTCTACAATAAATAAAAAAATCAGCTGGGTGTGATAATGCGTGCCTGTAGTTCCAGCTACTTGGAAGGCTGAGGCCGGAGGATCGCCGGAGCCCAGCAGGTCAATGCTGGGGTGGCTGTGAGTGTGCCACTGAACTCCAGCCTGAGCTACGGAGTGAGACACCAACTCAAAAAACAAACAAAAAAAAGAAACGATGTCGGCGCAAGTCTGTGCAATAAATATTCCATCTCACCTGCATCCACTTGTAGGAAAAGCTCACAAGTTAGCATGGGAGCTGATTCATGATCCTCCACAGAAAAATATAAAGTATATAATTGTGTTTTCATGGTAATAAAAACTTAAAAAGAATAAATGTTTCTCTTCTCTTTTTTCCCCCCAGTGATATCAGATGACTTGTACATGGCAATCTGTGTAAGGTGCATATACCAGAAATTGAAACAATAGAGAGAAAAACATCACAGGAAGAGAGGGAGGGGTGAAAGAGGATTTTGACAACTCATCAAACAGTGCTAGCTCTTATCTTTTTGGTTTTTTTTTTTTTTTTTTGAGTTGGAGTCTCACTCTGTTGCCCAGACTGGAGTGCAGTGGCCGCTCCCGGCCACCGCAGCTTCAACCTGCTGGGCTCCGGCGATCCTTCCGCCTCAGCCTTCCCAGTAGCCGGAATTACAGGCATACACTACCACGCCTGGCTGATTTTTTGATTTATTGTAGAGATGAGGTCTCGCTGCCCAGGTGGGTCTATCTTTTTGGGTTTTTAAAAAATTTTTAGTAGATTAAGTAAAACTGAGGTGTCCCTGTCTAAGGAAATGATGTTAGAGGCAGTCAGGTATCAAGTGACATCTAATTTCCATTGAACAAGACTTTTAACATAGTTCTCATTATTAGAAAGTAAGAAATGAGACTGATTCACTGTTAAAAAGTACACATGGAAAAGATCACTAACGGCAAAATTAGAATTAACTCTTGTTAAGGCAATAATCATTCTAAGAGCTTAGTTCAAATAACTGACAATGCCTAAGTCATTTAATACCACTTATAGATGTCACATAATAACATTTAAAGGCAAAGCTTCTGATGGTATTACTAATACGAGAAAGATAACTGGGTGAAATGGATAGTGTGAATCTCACAAATAAGACTAACTGCATTTTCATAAAGAGAATACCCCAAAGAGTGTTTTTGTTTGTTTTTTGAAAAGGCATGTCATTGTATGAGAGGTTTCATAAAGTCATGGATATAAAATTTTGTGTCATAAATATACATTTTCTGGGAGGTTTCATATATGGGAAAAATATTACCTTATATTTAGGCAAATGTAAAAAGTGTCTCTAAAATAATGAACTTAGAAATGCTGAATTTCTTTTTTTTTTTTTTTTTGTAGTTGGAGTCTCACTCTGTCGCCCAGACTGGAGTGCAGTGGCCGCTCCTGGCCACCGCAGCCTCAACCTGCTTGGCTCCGGCGATCCTTCTGCCTCAGCCTTTCAAGTAGCCGGAACTACAGGTGTGCGCTACTACGCCTGGCTGATTTTTGATTTATTGTAGAGACAAGGTCTTGCCAAGTTACCCAGGTGGGTCTGGAACCCGCGGAGTCAGGCAATTCACTCACCTAGGCCTCCCAAAGCGCTGGGATTACAGGCTGAGCCGCTGAGCCACCGAGCCTGGCCGAAATGTTGAATTTCTATGATTTGAATTAAGATCCTAAAAAGTCTACAGAGTGGTTTCGGGTCCTTAGATTGAGATGAATTCCCCACTGTTCTGGACAGAGATGAGGTCAGGAGACTGGAAGGCTGTGTGTGGACTGAAGCGGCCAGCTAGGAGGAGGATGGGGCTGAGTGAGGTTGGCCCCAGAACCAGACTCGGGGTAATTTCCACAGCCAGGCCACTGCCTTACTGCAGTGCCTGCAGCACCTGTATCAGCTGACAGACAACTCAGAGGAAAGTGATCTGAAGCCCTGTCTCTACCTCCTGCTCCAGTCCCCAGGTAGGTTCATACAGCAGGAAGAAGAGCATGTACATCAAAATTCTCAACATCTTCAACAGGCTTTTATTATCTTCTGCTTTGCCACTTGGTAGGAATTTTGTTCTGTGGATGATAATCTTTATGAGTGGATAATACTGACATGCCATTAAAATAAACTAATGTTAGGCTATTCCTCTGCTCGAAACCTTGGAATGACTGTATTTCATTCAGAGGAAAGCCAATGGAGTCCTTAAAATAGCCATCTGGACTCAACTTGATTAGGTCCTGTTATTTCTTTTTCTATTTTTTTTTTTTGAGTTGGAGTCTCACTCTGTCGCCCAGACTGGAGTGCAGTGGCCACCGCAGCCTTGACCTGCTGGGCTCCAGCAATCCTTCTGCCTCAGCCTTCCAAGTAGCTGGAACTACAGGTGTGCGCTACCACGCCCGGCTTATTTTTTTATTTATTGTAGAGATGAGGTCTCGCCAAGTTGCCCAGGCAGGTCTCAAACCTGTGGGCTCAGGCAATCCACTCACCTCAGCCTCCCAAAGGCGTGGGATTACAGACTGAGCCACTGAGCCCGGCAGGTCCTGTTATTTCTTTTTCTTTTTTCTTTTTGAGTTGGAGTCTCACTCTGTTGCCAGACTGGAGTGCAATGGTTCACTCACAGCCACCGCAGCCTCGACCTACTGGGCTCAGGCGATCTTTCCATCTCAGCCTTCCAAGTAGCTGGAATCGCAGGCATGAGCTACCATGTCCAGCTGATTTTTTGATTTATTGTAGAGATGAGCTCTCACCATGTTGCTCAGGCTGGTCTCGAACTCCTGAGTTGAGGCAATCTTCTCACCTCTGCCTTCCAAAGTGCTCGGATTACAGGTGTGAGTCACCGTGCCCAGCTTGTTGTGTACGTTTTTTTTTTTTTTTTTTTTGAGTTGGAGTCTCACTCTGTTGCCCAGACTGGAGTGCAGTGGCCACTCCTGGCCACGCAACCTTGAACTGCTGGGCTCCGGTGATCCTTCCGCCTCAGCCTTCCAAGTAGCTGGAACTACAGGCATACGCTACCACGTCTGGCTAATTTTTTGATTTATTGTAGAGATGAGGTCTCACCAAGTTGCCCAGGCGGCTCTCCAACCCGCGGGCTCAGGCAATCAACTCACCTCAGCCTCCGAAAGCACGGTATTACAGGCTGAGCCACTGAGCCCGTCTGACATCATCTTTCCTCAGAGAAGATGTACTTTTGCTTTTGGCAGATAGCTGGTTTAGGGACCTTCAAGGCCAAGATATGAAAGAGATGCAAAGCCAAGAGAAGGAAACCCAATATTTGGGGTAATTTTTTGTCAGTGATTGAAATAATTCATAGCTGGGCTTTAGTTTATTTTTATTTTTTGGGTTGGAGTCTCACTCTGTCGCTCAAGTTGGAGAGCAGTGGCACTGCTGGGCTCAGGCGATCCTTCTGCCTCAGCCTTCCAAGTAGCATGCACCATCACACCTGGCTAACGTTTTGATTTATTGTAGAGATGAGGTCTCACTAAGTTGCCCAGGCTGGTCCCAAACCCGCAAACTCAGGCAATCCTCTCGCCTCGGCCTCCCAAAGTACTGGGATTATAGATGTGAGCCACCGTGCCTGGCCAAGAGCTTTAGTCTTTTAAGAGCTACTTTCTATTTTTGGTTCACTCTTCTAAGGGTTTAACACTTAGAGGCCCCAACCAAAACCTAGGGTGTTTACAGGGACCCTTCCTCAGAAGTCTACATTTTATTCCCCCAGTTCTTGAGGTGACCAAGAATTCTGTTTGGCTTCTTACTCTGGCAGTTACTGCTTTTACTTTCTGAATTGGCAGTTGCCTCAAGGGGGAAAATAGCCCCAAGTATAGGGTTGACTTCTCTTGATTTTGCCTCTCTTTCATAACTTGGTCCTGAAGATACAGCCTTGATAGACTTCTGATGCCTCTGATGCCTTCAAACCAATGTTATATTTTGTCCAGGTTTTCAAATTGTTCTTGGTAGGAATGTTGGTCCAAAATCAGCTCAGTTTTGTCAGTGGAACCTTTATGGCCATTTTTAAATGATTATTCATTACACTAGGTGGTTTATGCAGAGTCAATTAGGAATGAGAAATCCAAGGTGAGTTCATAAATGCAACTAGAAAAGTAATGGTGCATACAAAAACAGTCAAAATGGGCACATGTATGTATGAATAGAAGTAAACAGAACCTCCAAAACTTAAAATTCAAGTGAATTCCTTTTCAGAATAGCAGGCTCATTTCAATTATTGCCATCTAGTCGACAAATGTGTACAAATTAGTGGTTTTGTCTGGATACTAGACTCTAGTATAGACTCTAGAATCTAGTATCCAGACAAAACCATTGATTTGTATACATCATTGGTTGTTCTCTTATTTTAAATACTTTTCTCAAAAGGCAGAAAACCCAGTGTCTATATCAGTATTTTCCCCCTCTACAACTTTAGTAACACTGAGATAACTAACTATATGTCAGGAGAGAAAAAAAATACTCAAATATTTTTGTGTGTTCTTTTTCGAATTGCAGGTTCTTTATAGTATAACGAGTGTAAAAGTTTTTTTTTTTTGAGTTGGAGTCTCACTCTGTCACCCAGGCTGGCGTGCCATGGCACACTCACAACCACCCCAGCATTGACCTGCTGGGTTCTGGTGATCCTTCTGCCTCAGCCTTCCAAGTACCTGGAACTACAGGTGTGTGCTACCATACCTGGCTAATTTTTTGATTTATTGTAAAGATGGGGTCTCACCTTGTTGCCCAGGCTGGCCACTAACCCGCAGGCAGGCAATCCATTTGTCTCGGCCTCCCAAAGTGCTGGGATTACAGGCTTAGCCACTGAACCTGGACAAAAACTTAATTTGTATAAAAAAGTTTAATTTGTATTTATAGAATATAGAGTTAATTTGTATTTACACATGTTAGATTTTTCCAGAAAAAATCGTTTAAGATACTTTGTCACATGGTATGACTACATCACAGAGAATGTGGTCATGAAGTGTACATATTCCTTTTAGTTTCCTTCATCTGTTGTAGCTGATTGTCATCGATAATATTTTGCATTAGCGATTCAGCATCACAGAATGAGACTTTTCCATTCAACATTCAGAGTCCTCCAGCACTCCTCTGACAGAATTTCCTGAGAATATACTTTTGTCACTAAGAGAAGAACTGAAGGTTGAGAGTGTTCAAACCTCCCATCTAAAAAACTGACTGAAAAATCTCACATATTTTTGTAACAATTTATTTTTGTTTTCAGTTGAGAATACTAGGCAAACAACTTTCTTTACCAATATCTAGTGACTATTTTAATTTAGTACCAGAAACAGTAAGAACTCAGACTTTCTGTGTGCATATTTAATATGTATATTTGTCTTTTTTTTTTGAGTTGGAGTCTCACTCACCCAGGCTGGAGTGCAGTGGCCACCCCAGCATTGACCTGCTGGGCTCCGGTGATCCTTCCACCTCAGCCTTCCAAGGAGCTGGAACTATAGGTATGTGCTACCATGCTCGGCTAATTTTTTATTTGTTGTAGAGATAAAGTCTCGCCAAGTGGCCCAGGCTGGTCTTGAACCCTCAGGCTCAGGCAATCCACTCGCCTCGGCCTCCCAAAGTGCTGGGATTACAGGTTGAGCCACCAAACCTGGCCTGCCATTTTTTAAACGATACATTTACAAAATGACTATGAAACAAAGCTGTGGATTAGACTTTCTTGTTGGTAAATCAGTAAATTCTACAGTTTTTAAAACGCAGAAACCAAAGTATTTATCAGAATTATGTAATTTCAGAAAGTTTGGTCCCAAAGATTTCACCGGTAGCAGCGGCACACTCTGTCATTTGTATGATTTATATTCCCTCTGTTTTGATGCCCTGGGACCCTCTGGCTAGTACCTAAGTCCTATGACTGTGTTTTCTGTGATGACGCAGGTCACGTACACTCCTTTTGTTACTCTTGCTCTGTAGATGAAATTGATTTCAATAGACTGAACTGTCTGTGGCCTCCTCAGAATCTCAGACTCTGAGAAGGGCTCAGGGTTGAGCTGCCCCAGGGTCAGTCTAGCTGCTCTGCTTCCAGACACCACTGCTCTGACCTGATGGGAACCTCTTTGGTCCGTGAAAGTTAATGTGCTGACCAAAGCACCCTATTCCCAGGGATTGTTTGGTGCAGTCTTAAGCAAGTATCAGAATATTTTAACAGGTGGTTACACCATCTCTTAACATTGATTCTTCTATCAGTAAATTAACCGAAGCTGACAAAAGAACACTAGTGAAATACTGTGTCTCTTCCTCACGTAGGCCCCGGGGAAGATCAGGTTTGTGGGTAATGCACATTGTGGGTAATTACAATGTGGGTAATGCACCATCCACATATGCCAACAACGCAGAGAACATGCTCCCAGCCTATTTACATACAGAATGGCACCATGTCCACATAATTCCTCATCCTTCCTAAGGGCAGTTATTTACAGATACTCGTTTTAGATATCTAAACAGTATATGAATTTCACGAAAAGACTTTTTTTTTTTTTTGCCTCCAGATGGACATACTTCAAACTTGCAGCAGATGAAAACTCTCTCCTATTGTTAGTTCAGGTCTCTATGCTGGATGCTTGCTAAGGTCCCAGCTGTGCTTCTGATATGGTGTTTGTGCACACCCTGGGCATGTTTTGTTTTGCAGGAAAGTAAACTGAAGTGAAGTCCCAGCAGTGTGGGCTCTGTCCAGGCAGAGTTTGTTCAACCTTGTGTCTCTAAAGCCTAGGAGTAGAGGAATTTATTATCACCTCTGTCAAATTCCAAACAGATGACAGAGGCACAAGTGATTTTTATCAATTTATATCCTCTCCTTTCTTCTCCCAGGCAGTAATTTAAAATGTAAACCAATTCTTGCTTAATTTGGAAGCTCTTGGAGAAAAGATTCCATATTTAAAAGTACTCTATTCTGCATTGACTGCAATGTGGTACTTAAGAAATAATTTTAAAAGAAAATGATGTGAAATTTTCATTCAATAAGCTCAATGCCAGGATTGATCGGATCATACTATAAAGGCTGTTGAGACTTTCCCACATTTTCAGATTCATTACAACTTTACGGTGCGTTATCAGTTCAGAAACTCAGAAGCTACCTTTTGTGAGAACTACATTTTTAACCAAGGCAAGTTATTAGACATAAAAACACTGTAAAATACACACACACACACACACACACACACACACACACACACACACTCACACACACACACGATCTATCACACTAGAAAAAAAATAGATAAATTAAAACAGATAACTCTTATTTAAACTTGAAGTTTCAATACTTCAGTAGTTTTTATTACATAATACTGTTTTAACATTGTTATATTGGCTTTGGCCAATAGTTCCTGAAAATAAACCCATGGCTATTTTCTTAAAATCTAGATATGTCCTAAATTTCTTAATTAAAAAGTATACACTGGTTTTTAAAATAGGATTTTTTACTGTTTAAAGACATTTACTAAAGAAAGAAAGATATGATTTGACTCTGGTTATTTTAATTGTAAATAAGACACATTTGGGGGCATCTCCCTCATGGCCCTGGACTCTCACCCACTCTTCCAGCTGAGCCTTCCAGCAGCAGATGGCTGGGGGACAGATGAGGCGGCTCTCCCCGCCCCGGGGGGGATCACACAGCCTCCGTATCTGCTCTTTGGGGATTGAGAGACTGGCAGGGATTGCAGGGACTGGTAGCATCCCCCACATTCACTGGGTTCAATTTCCATTTTTATGTAAATTGGGGACTGTAATTCTGTCAAATGAAAATAAGAAACCAGTGTTTATGAAAGAGCCCAGAGAAGAAACAGTGCTCAGAGGTTTTCAACTTTTTATTTTTTGAGTTGGAGTCTCACACTGTCACCCAGGTTGGAGTTCAGTGGCACACTCATGGCCACCGCAACCTCAACCTGCTGGACTCAGGCGATCCTTCCACTTCAACCTTCCAAGCAGCTGGAACCAGAGGCGCACACCACCACACCAAGCTAATTTTTTGATTTATTGTAGAGACGAGAGCTCCGTCTTGTTGCCCTGGCTGGTCTCGAACCCCTGAGCTCAGGCAATCCTTGTGCCTCCCCCTCCCAAAGTACTAGGATTACAGACAGGCGAGAGCCACCCGGTGGCTGGATTTCAACTTCTTAACTCTGGCTGCACTTCCCAATAACTTGGGGAGCCTTAAAACAAATGATGCCAGGTTCTGCCCCAGACCAGCTGAGCCACAATATATATTCCCTGCAAAAAAATATTGCTTAAAAAAAAGCACTTTAAGCCGGGCTCGGTGGCTCAGCCTGTAATCCCGCGCTTTGGGAGGCTAAAGTGAGTGGATTGCCTGAGCCCGCGGGTTCGAGACCTGCCTGGGCAACTTGGCGAGACCTCATCTCTACAATAAATCAAAAAAATCAGCCGGGCGTGGTAGCGCGTGCCTGTAATTCCAGCTACTCGGAAGGCTGAGGCGGAAGGATTGCCTGAGCCCAGCAGGTCGAGGCTGCAGTAGCTGGGAGCGTGCCACTGCACTCCAGTCTGGGCGACTGAGTGAGACTCCAACCCCCAAAAATAAATAAATAAAAATAAAAAGTACTTTAGTAGGCTTCTCACCTGCCATCCCAAAACATTGTCATCTGTTTGACAGGCGATGTCTTACGTCTTTTCTTATTGAATGCTATGTTTTTGTTGTGTTGATGTTTCTTTAATATGGCAAGAGTAGATGATTCTTTTTGATTAACAGATGAAAACAATAATGTTAAAAAAGAGATTTTAGCCGGGCTCGGTGGCTCAGCCTGTAATCCCGCGCCTTTGGGAGGTTGAGGTGAGTGGATTGCCTGAGCCCGCGGGTTCGAGAACGCCTGGGCAGCGAGACCTCATCTCTACAGAAAATCAAAAAATCAGCTGGGCGTGGTAGCGCATGCCTGTAATTCTGGCTACTCGGAAGGCTGAGGCGGAAGGATCGCCGGAGCCCAGCAGGTCGAGGCTGCGGTGGCCGGGAGCGACCACTGCACTCCAGTCTGGGCGACAGAGTGAGACTCCAACTCAAAAAAAAAAAACCAAAAAAAAAAAAAAAAGAGATTTTACTGAACATAATCTTGACTAGATAAATTAACCACAAAACAGAAATCTTTACATTTTCATTTACCCTTTCCACCCCCTCCCCCCTATCCAGGTGTCTTAAGATACTGGGCCAAGTCCTCTTGATGAAAAAGATGAAGACATCTCCTAGGAAGGTACTTATACACACTCTATGAAAATCTCACTTAATACAGGGCACTGGGGAACCCTCTGACACTGACCATACAATATGAGTTTCATCCTGCTTTTCAAAAACAAGAATGACTCAGCTAAGGAAGTTAAATGGGAGTATGTGAACTGACATACTCCCACAGAAAAACATGCATAATACTTTACCCAATAACATGTGAACATTATTAAAGTAATGACTAATACTTTATACATAAACAAATATTGAAGTGATTCTAACTCTGTAATCTATTGGCCTGCTAAAATTATTTTATAATTTATAATAGTTAAACCGTATAAATACATTATCTGAAATTTTGTTAGGGATAATTTTAGTAGTTACTAGACAAGAAGGGCAACATATTAGAAATAGAAAATTTGTGTATTTATGAGTATTTTGTATAGTTTGCTCATAAAATGCTATAGATAACATTTATTTAGCATTAAAATATTTTAAATTGGGCAACCTCTTTCAGGCCCCCTCCTGCTGTGGGAGCTTTTTCTGTCTCCTTAATAAATCCTGCTTTCTAAAAAAAAAAAAAAAAAAATAGAAGGAAAGAAAGAAAGAATGTTTCAAACTTTCCAAAATGGAAGGAAAAAAATGGTCAGAAATAGATGCATCATGTCCTGGATTTTTTTTTGCCTAGATTAACTGAAAAATGGGAACCTAAAACAAAAAGTTTGAAATCATAGATTTTCATTAGAATTAGGGACATTTTTGTTTATAATACTGTACTTTTAAGAAAATCCAAGCATACAACCTATTGACTGCTACCACTACTTTTTATAAAAATAATCTCATCTGTAGACAGTGTTCTTCCTTGGCATTCTGGGAAGACTGTGATTTTCTAGTATCACATACACTGTTACTCCATCTTATGTGGAACTAGTTCTATAACTAATTAAATCTTGTGTGAAATATGTGAATGTAGTCACTTCTTATTTTAAAGTGATGCAAACTTTCTGAAGTTCTGCTTGGTCTAAATATGGCCAGAAAAGTAGCATCAGGGGCAATCTGAAAACCAAACTGCTGATATATCTTTTTTGTTTGTTTGTTTGTAGAGACAAGGTCTCACCAAGTTGCCCGGTCTGGTCTCGAACCCGTGGGCTCAGGCAATTCACTCGCCTCAGCCTCCCAAAGTGCTGGGATTACAGGTTGAGCCACTGAGCCCGGCCTAATATATCTTTTTTATGCAATCTCAGGTCTCTTGAAAATTACCACGTAAGACAATTTCCATAAATATATTTCCTGCTTTCCTTGTTCACTGAGATGATAATTGTGAAGCTAACTGCTACTGCCCCTGTCCTGCTCAGTGGGGGGCTGCACGGAGTGGGGGTAGGGGGTTTGTGGAGAGCCTCTGAAGCCACCAGCCCAGGGACAGGGATGGACATCCCAGCCCCACCTCTGCATGTCCTGTGACCTTGGGATGAGTCACTTAGCCAGTAGGCTTAGTCTTCCCTGCATGGAGGGGATGATGAGATGTTCGCCATACATGGGGACTGCAGTGCTATGATCTATGGGGACGCTTAGCATGGCGTGGTCTCTGTCCACACTCGGCAAAGCCCTACATGCTTCTGGCTTATGTTGCTCTGGGAATGTGACATACTTGTTTGGTACAGATACCTATGACTGCAGAGACCAGGAGTCCTGTCACATTTGGTCACACAGTAAAGTGTGGTTGGTGTCCTATTCTACTGGCAAGCCATAGTTTGCAAAGAGCATTCCTCAGAGGATGTTAGGAAACTCCAGGTACGTGACATTTGCATTGGCTTTAAAAAGGGAGCATCTGAGTGGGGGAATCACGTGTGAAAATGGTGGAGGATTATCACTGGCAGTGAGAACAGGCATGATCATGATGCTGTCATCCACACGATCAGACATGTGAGTGAGACTAAATAGACTAGTTGAGACCCTCATTTGACAAATGAAAGTGAATAAGAGAATGGAAGCATTTGACCTTTATGCACTCACCTAACAAGGGCTAGGACAAGCACCTGGTGCTCCTGGCTGGGGCCTACAATTGCTGGTTTATTCAGCAGGCATTTATTGAGCACTCCGTGTGTGCAAGGCTGTGATGAGAACCAGGGAGAACACTACGAATGATCACTGACATTGTGCTTCTGACCAGTGTGAGAAGCACAACGAAAGCCAACACCCATGGGTTTCTAAGGCCACACATGCACAAGATTCTGCTGGAGGGGACTTGACAGCAGCAGTCACTATGATAGCAGCACCAGTAGGGCAGCAGGCACGCTGAGGATGACTCCAGAGCATAGGGCCTTTCTCCCTTTTTTAAATTTTTTTGAGTCAGAGTCTTACTGTCTCCAAGGCTGGAGTACAGTGGCATGCTGCTCATGGCCATCTCAGCCTCAACCCCAGCAGTTCAGGTGATCCTTCCACCTCAGCCTTCCAAGTAGCTGGAACTACAGACATGTGCTACCATGCCTGGCTAAGTTTTCTTTCTTTTTTAATTTATTTGTTGCAGAGATGAGGGCTTGCCAAGTTGCCCTGACTGTTCTCGAACCTGCCCAGGCAATCCTCTCGCCTCTACTTCCCAAAGTGCTGGCATTATAGGTGTGACTCACCGTACCCGGCTTCTCCCCCTTTTTGTCTAGGCAGTTTATGCAAATATCCCTGGAGTTTTTTTTTTTTTTTTTTTTTGTGTTGGAGTCTTACTCCGTCGCCCAGACTGGAGTGCAGTGGCACACTCCTGGACACCGCAGCCTCGACCTGCTGGGCTCCGGCGATCCTTCCGCTTCAGCCTTCCAAGTAGCTGGAATTACAGGTGCAGGCTACCACGCTCAGCTAATTTTTGATTTATTGTAGAGAGGAGGTCTCGCCAAGTTGCCCAGGCGGGTCTCGAACCCGCAGGCTCAGGCAATTAACTCACCTCAGCCTCCCAAAGCGCTGGGATTACAGGCTGAGCTACTGAGCCCGGCCTCCCTGAAGTTTTGAAAGCTTATTCATCTGACTTTTTAGGTCTCCCTAAAAATGCTTAGTGGGTGTTTCAATTTCTTCTTGCTGCTGTAACCAACCGCCACACACTCACTGGCTGTGGAAATCACAAATCCACAATCCTACTGTTCTGGGGGTCAGACACCTAGGCAGTCTCAGTTGGCGGCAATCAAGGCCATCAGCAGGGCTGTGCCTTCTGGAGGCTCCAGGGGAGGTTCTGTTGCCTTGATTTTTCCGTTTCCAGAGGCTGCCTGCATTCCTTGGTTCATGGCCCCGCATCATGACCACCTATGCTTCTATTATTACACTGTTTTCTCTGCCTCTGACCCTTCTGCCTCCTTTTTTAATAAGAACCCTGCGAGTTCATTGGACCCACCTGGCTAATCCAGGCAAAGCTCTTCATCTCAAGATCCTTAGTCTAATCACACCTGCAAAGTCCCTTTTGCCACATAAGGTAACATTCTCAGGTTCTGGGGATTAGGACGTATACGTCTTTGGGGGGCTACTATCCAGCCTACCACACCAAGTATTTCTTCCTTTGCGGGGGTATGGCAGAAAAATCAAATAGACAACTATGCCCTGAATAAAGAAATGCAGGCTGGGTGTGGTGGTTCATACCTGTAATCTCAGCACTTTGGGAGGCTGAGGCAGGAGGATTGCTCAATGTCAGGAATTCAAGACCAGCAATACAGCAAGACTCTGTCGCTACAAAAAAATTTAAAAAATGAGTCTGGCGTGATGGTGCCCACCTGTAGTCCCAGCTACTCGGGAGGCTGAGGTGGAAGGATCGCTTGAGCCCAGGAGGTTAAGGCTGTGGTGAATTGTGATCATGCCACTGCAGTCCAGCCTGGGTGATAAAATAAGACTCAAAGAGAAAAAGAAAGTAGCACTGTGCTAAATAAATAATGGAAACAACTACCGACAATTTCAGAAACTAGTCAGGTTTTGATATTCATTTTAGAGAATCTGATATTTTAATATTCTGACGATATTATTTTTGGCCTGATGTGGCACATGATTTTCTTATAGAAGTTTAAATATGCTCTATAATCTGCATAGAATTTGATGTTTATGTGTTTAATTTTAAATTCATGAGGAAAGGAATCCTACAGTGATTTTTTATTTTTTTTTTGAGTTGGCGTCTCACCCTGTCACCCAGGCTGGAGTGCAGTGGCATACTCACGGCCACCACAGCATCGGCCTGCTGGGGTCAGGTGAGCCTTCCGACTCAGTCTTCCAAGTAGGTGGAACTACAGGCAAGCACCACCATGCCCGGCTATTTTTTGATTTACTGTAGCCACGAGGTCTCGCCAAGTTGCCCAGGCTGGTCTCAAACCTTCGGGCTCGGGCAATCCTCTCACCTCGGCCTCCCAAAGTGCTAGGATTACAGGCTGAGCCACCGAGCCCAGCCCAGTGATTTCTTAAAAAGCAAACCCTCCCTTCTCTTCTGCCATGCCATTTCTTCAGTTTCCTCCAATTTCTCTGATTACATCATCTCCCTTCGATGTCTGCTCTTCCTGCCTCCTGTCCTTTAATTGTATTCTTCAACTCTCCACCTGTGAGTTTCTCTACTCTTTCAAGCTCGCAGTCCCATTCATTTTTAAGCTTTCAGCTTGTACCCTTTTGAGATGATGTCCCCAAATCCAGTCCCTCTGGCCCAATCTCTTCGTTGTCACCCAACAGCTTATTTCTGTATCTCTGGAGGCTGTTTCCCCACAACTCAAGCTGATCAGGTTCCAGATGGCAGCCGCTTCGTCCCCTCTGCAACCTGGCAGCTTCCCTCTCGGCCCTGTTTCTGTCACAAGCAGCACCATTCTCCAGTCCTCCACCTTATCCACTCACGAGCTGCGAAGTTCCCAGGGCTGCCCCTACATGATTCTGTACTTGAGCGTGAGCTTCAGGAGGACAGAGCTTGGGTCAGTTGTGATCACTGCTGTCACCCCAGGGTGTAGAGCAGTAGTGCCCCACATGGAGCAAACATGTAGTGTATATTTGTTGCATAAATGACTGTCAGCTTCTTCTGCTCATGACATACTTTTGCTTTTGTGCACTGCTTTTAAAAATTGATTAGCTGGGCTTGGTGGCTCTGCCTGTAATCCCACGCTTTGGGAGGCTGAGGTGAGTGGATTGGCTGAGCTCGCGGTTTCGAGACCCGCCTGGGAAACTTGGCGAGACCTCATCTCTACAATTAACAAAAAAATCAGCCGGGTATGGTAGTGCATGCCTGTAATTCCGGCTACTCGGAAGGCTGAGGCGGAAGGATCGCCAGAGCCCAGCAGGTCGAGGCTGCGGTGGCCGGGAGCGGCCACTACACTCCAGTCTGGGCGACAGAGTGAGACTGCAACTCAAAAAAAAAAAAAAAAATCGATTAAAGTAGAAAATAACAACTAGTATTTGTAGATCATTTTCTCTGCATTTGACACTTAGCTGCTTTATTTTTCACAAAAACCTTGTGATGAGACAGGGGGAATATATTGTTAAATTTTCATTTTAGAAATGTAAAAACTGAGACTCAGTGGGTGATTTCTCCCCCTGAATTTGGTTTAATCTTCCTGAACTCCTTACAGATTTTGCTTCATCTAGAATCTCCTCTTGGCTTTGTCTCTCACGCCTCCCCCTTGCTTCCAACCCTCACCCTCTCTGCCTCACTCTCTTCTTTAGACAATCAGAATACTGTACTAATTGACCGTCCCATTTCCATTCTTAACAAAAAGTCTATTTTATACTTCTGCAAAAAAATACAAATCTGATGTCATTCCTTTCTTAAAAACAACATAGTTCTCCTGCTTTCCTAGATTTCATTCTTGCCTAGAAATGATAAAGAAGCCAGAATACATTCATTTCTATAATCCAGACTGAACAGCAAAGAAAAAAAAATCTGGTACACACAATTTTCAATTAGTCAGTATGGAATAGGTAGCATGGTTTCAGTATCTTTTGAAAGTACTATGATATTTCTCTGCATAATTATTTGAAAGATGAAATCTTCAAATGGCATTCATTTTATATGGGTAAAGGAGGTATTAATGTAGCAACAGTAAATACATCTATGCATAAGATGCAGTGACTTAGGCCTGGTGTGTCTAGCTACAGGCAATGCTCTTATTAATTATTGTCCTCATATCAAAAATTAACATTCACAAAACACACACACTGCACTGGAATGGTCTTGTATAACATCAGGCTGAGCCATTATACAGATAAAATTGCCTAGTTCCTAGATCTTGCAGATGTAAAACTCTGATGTTTTATTATTTCATTGTCTGAAGTTAAACAAGTCCTACAATAGCAGGATAACAGCAGGCCAACGTCACAACACTGCTTGGAGTAGTCAGTACACTGATGCAAAATTCTTGGGATGTTTCTGCCAAATCCAGACTGGCAATGGCCTGCCCTGCACCTCGTCTGAACTCAGGAACATATTTCTTTTTTTTTTTCTTGAGTTGGAGTCTCACTCTGTCACCCAGACTGGAGTGCAGTGGCTGCTTCCGGCCACCGCAGCCTTGACCTGCTAGGCTCCGGCGATCCTTCCGCCTCAGCCTTCCAAGTAGCTGGAATTACAGGCATGCGCTACCACACCCGGCTGATTTTTTTATTTATTGTAGAGATGAGGTCTCGCTGCCCAGGCGGGTCTCAAACCTGCGGGCTCAGGCAATCCACTCACCTCAGCCTCCCAAAGGCGTGGGATTACAGGCTGAGCCACTGAGCCCGGCTGTTTTTACACTTCTGAAGACCCTTCTTAAAATAAATCAATATAGAAGATGTGAAGTCATCACCTTATATCTTCTATCAATCACAGTTAGCTTCAGCTATAAGTCAGGGAGCCACTGAGATGTTGCTGGCTGCCAGGTACTAACATTTACCACGGCTGGGTGGCAACCTGGTTGTATCATCTGTTTAGAAATTCAACAGTCACATTCCCTTCCTGCTATGTTTAGAGAAAGGTACAAAGAGAATTGATTGTGAAACAAAGAACAAAAGAAACACAGCAACAATGTAGGAACATTTCATCCTCACAGCATTTAATTAATATATCATTCTCCTATGCAACCAGATTTGACAAGCTGGATTTGAATAGGGGCAGGCAGGACACACAACCTTACTCTTCTTCCAGCTGACTTTGTTAACCCAATCTGTAGACTTGTTTCTCTTTGCCTCCAGGATGAAATCTTAGGCAGATTCCACAGCTTTTCTGGTTACTTTAAAAAAAATTGTTAGATGCATAACATAACAATTTATCATCTTAACCATTTCTAAGTGTACACTTCAGTAATGTCAAATATATTCACATTGTGCCACCAATCTCTAGAGTTTTTTCATCTTGCAAAACAGAAACTCTAAACCCATTAAACCACAAGTTCCTGTTTCTCCTTCCTTCTAGCCTTGGCAACTATCATTCTTCTTTCTGTCTCTATAAATTTGACTACTCCAGATACCTTATATAAGGGGTATTATATATCGTCTTTTATGCAACTGGCTTATTTCATTTGACATATGTTCTCTGGGTTCATCCATGTTGTAGCATTTGTGTTTCCTTCCTTTTTGAGGCTGGATGACATGTATAGACCACATTTTGCTTATCCACATTTTGCTATATATGGACCAGGTTGCTTCCTCCTCTTGGCAATTATGAATAGTGTTGGTATGAACAGGGGTGTACAAACACCTCCTCAAGACCCTGCTTTCAATACTTTTGGATATGTACCCAGAAATGAAATTGTTGGATCATATGGCAATTCAACTTTTAATTTTTTTAAGGAACTCCTATATCATTTTCCATAGTGGCTGTACCATTTTACATAGCCACGAGCAGTGTACAAGGGTTCCAATTTTCCCACATTCTTGCCAACTTAGCTTTGGTTTTTTGGATAGTAGCCATTCTTATGGGTGTGAAGTATTATCTCATAGTTTTGATTTGAATTTCCCTCATGTTTGGTAATGTTGAGTATCTTTTCACATGCTTGATGGTCATTTGTATTTCATTTTTCATAGAAATGTCTGTTGAAGTCCTTTGTCCATTTTAACATTTATTGTGGATTTTTGTTGAGTTGTAGGAGTTATTTATATAGTCTGAATATTACCCCCTTTCCAGATACATAATGTGTGAATACTTTCTCCTATCCCATAGGTTACTCTTTTACTCTGTTGACTGTGTACTTTGATGCACAGAAATTCTGAATTTTGACATAGTCTGACTTTTACTTTTGTTACCTGTTTCTGGTCATGCTTAAGATATAAGCTTTAGTCCAGTACAGTGCAATAGTCAGAACTCTGAGCCCTCACCTAGTTGGAAACCTCTCCCCTCCCCAGTCTAGCCAGCTTCAGGCTGGGCAGTCTGCAGGGTGTGGCAGAGGCTGAGGCTGGTGAGCCTGGCTTTTCCTTTTCTTCCCAAATTGCTCCTGACTTGGTGCAGATGCTTGCTGTTTCTGACCCCTTGGTTAGAAGGGACTGGGCCAGGTAGAGGGAACATCTGCCGAGGTGGAACAGCTGTAGTCTACCTCCAGAGCCCTCTAGATGGTGGGCATAAAAACTTGGCTCTTCCTCTCACAGAGAACTTTTGGGGTTTCCTTCAAGATCCGATGAGGGAGCTGGCTGCAGTCCTCCTAAAGGCACCCACTCATCGGAAGTGTGCTCTGACATCAGAGCTGGTGTGGGAGGTGTTTGATGCCGTCCCGCTGCCGGCTCTTGGTGCACCAGCCAGTCGCACCATGGTGGGCACTTTCGCCTGTGAGACCTCAAAGTCATCAGGCTGCTGGTCAGCGGGGTCAGCAGGAAATATGACAGATGGCAGGTTAGTTGTGTGGGAAGTGAAGGTTGCACAGTTGCTCTGGAACGTCCTGAGGGGAACCTGAATGTTCTCATGACCGTGGCTTATCTTTTATTATTTTTACTTTTTAAAGACAGGGTCTCACTCTATTGCTCCAGCTAGCGTTCAGTGGCATGATCATAGCTCACTGCAGCCTTGAATGCCTGGGCTCAAGCTATCCTCCCACCTTAGCTTCGCGAAGTGTTGAGATTACAGGCATGAGCCGCCATGCCCAGCCATTGGCTTGTCTTTTATTACATACCATGATACCATTATTTACTGCTTGCCGGTAATCTTACATTTTTTAACAGCAATTGCTCCAACTGCAGGGAACACAGGTTGTGTTCCCCTGGAATTCTCTTTTCCACCTAGAACCTGCCCAGCATGCCAGTAGCCCCAGCATAAGCCTCAGCTCTAGTCTCCCTCTGTTCTTCTCCAGCCTCAGCTGGACGAGGTCTAGTGCCCACAGCCCCAGCCTGCAGTCTCTCAGGGCCTCACAGCTGGCACCTTCTTTGGGATGTAGCACTACCAGGTAATACTGCATGGCTCTCAGCCACTGGGGCCTGCGCCTCGCCTCTGAGAAGGGAGTCCCATTTAAACATTCTGCTACAAGACTGTGTTACAGAGAACAAAGAAAACCAAACCAAGTAGCAGTTTAAAAGTTTACCTTCAAAACACTGAATGACTTACTCTTATTCCAATGAGGTTATTAACAAAAATGAGACAATGATTAATTTAGTTGATAAAATTACTTCTGAAAGACATTTGCTTAGGCGATGTTATAATGTAGTTTATTAACTCATAACAAGTGTCCGAATACTAAAATGCAGGAAAAACAAGTTCTAATATCTTAGTCTGTTTTCTGTTGCTCATAACAGAATACCTGAAACTAGATACTTTATAAAGAAAAGGCATATATTTCTCACAGTCATGGAGGCTGAGAAGGCATCCGGGGAGAGCCTTCCTGCTGGTGGGGACTCTCTGGAGAATCCCAGTGTGGCACAGGGGATCACTTGGCGAGAGGCAGGCTGAGCGTGCTAGCTGTGGCCTCTCCTCCTTTTCTTATAAAGTCACTAGTCGCATTTCTGTGACAACCGTTAACCCACGAATCCATGACTGGGCCCACATGACCCAATCACGCTTTAAAGGCCTCACTTCTCAATACTGTGACATTGGGGACTGAGTTTTGGAGGGGACAAACATTCAAACTATAGCATTCCGCCCCTGAAACCCTATAACTCATGTCCGTCTCAGACATCCTATCCCTAGAGTGCCAAAGTCTTAACTCATTGCAGCACCAGATTAAAAGTTCAAAGTTCAGAGTTTCAGCCCATTCCAAAAGGGAGAACCAGGCAAAGAGAGAGGGGCAACAAGCTCCCAGCAGGTCCAAGGCTCCTCAGGACAGATGTTCCATCTTAAAACTGGAGAATAATTGTTCAGAGGAGAGAGGGGGGACACAACATCAATAAGCATACCTGATCTCAAACCAGACGAAGTGGGGACCAAAGGGAGGCCTGAATTTCATTTGTATAACTAATCCTGAATTGAACCCCACATCTTTTTTTTGAATCAGAGTCTCACTCTGTCACTCAGGCTGGAGTGCAGTGGCACACTTGTGGCCATCGCAACCTCGACCTGCTGGGCTCAGGTGATCCTTCCGCCTCAGCCTTCCAAGTAGTTGAAACTACAGGCGCCCACCACCATGCCCGACTAATTTTTTGATTTATTGTAGAGATGAGGTCTCGTTAAGTTGCCCAGGTTGATCTCAAACCTGTGAGCTCAGATAATCCTCTCACCTCGGCCTCCCAAAGTGCTGGAATTATAGGCGTGAGCCACTGTGCCCAGCCGACCCCACATCTTAAAAACAAAAAACTGGAGAATAATCTCTTGTGGGTCCACGTGCTATCCCCTGGACACTCTGGGTCAGTGGTTGGGACCCCAGGGCCTCGGGAAACTCTCCGTTGCTTCACATAGCTTTGCTGGGTACAGTCCATGTGGTTGGCATATGGGTTGGAGTCTGGTGCCCAAAGCCTCCCCAGGCAGGCGTTGCATGCTTCTGGTGACTCCACAGTTCTAGGGTCCTGGCGGCATCCCACTCCTACAGCCCCATGAAGCATTCCCTGGTGGGGACTCTTGGCAGCAGCTCTGAGCCCACATCTCCATCTTGGTTCAGCATTACCCTAGTGGGGGTTCTCTGCAGTGACGCCACCCTTGCACTGAGTCTCTGCCTGGGCTCCAGGTTTTCAGCTATTCTTTGAAATCTGGGTAGAGGCTGCCAAGCCTCCCCTGCTCCTGTTTTCTGCCAACCTGCAGAATTAGCATATGTACATCCCATCAAGCCTTATGGCTTGTGTCTTCTTGAATAGAGGGTTGATCAACACCTGGGACTGCTTGAATCACAGCTGGGGCAGCTGAGAAGCATTGTATCAGAATCCAGAAAGGATAGTAGAGTTCCCAGGTGGCCCTGGGAGGCCTGTGGAAGGTGCCTTGGACCTGTCTCCTGAAACCATTTTGCTTCCCATCATAGGCCTCTGGGAGCCTAGAAGATCTCTGATATGCCTTCGGGTTCTTCCATCGTCTTGAGGAAAAGTGCTTGGCTCCCTTCAATCTGTGCTAATTTTTTTTGGCAAAAGGCTGCTGGGCTATACCCTTGATTTCCTCGTCCAACACACTTTCTTTCTTTCTTTCTTCTTCTTCTTTTTTTTTTTTTAAAAAGTTTTTGATTCTTTTTCTTTGTGTGTGTGTGTGTATGTGTGTGTGTGTTTGAATTGGAGTCTCACTCTGTCGCCCAGGCTGGAGTGCAATGGCATGCTCACGGCCATCGCAGTCTCAACCTCCTGGGCTCAGGTGATCCTTGCACTTCAGCCCTTCAAGTAGCTAGAACTACAGGCACGTGCCACCACGCCCAGCTAATTTTTAAATTTATTGTAGAGATGGTCTCGCCAAGCTGCCCAGGCTTGTCTCAATCCCATGAGCTCAGGCAATCCTCTTACCTTGGTCTCCCAAAGTGCTGGGATTATAGGCATGAGTCTCTGTGCCCGGTCTTAGACTGAGCATATTTTTATGTGCCTGTTGGCTGCTTGTAAGTCTTCCTCACTTTTTTTTTTTTTTTTGAGTTGGAGTCCCACTCCATTTCCCAAGCTGGAGTGCAGTGGCATGCTCATGGCCACCCCAGAGTCGACCTGCTGGGCTCAAGCAATCCTTCTGCCTCAGCCTGCCAAGTAACTGGAATTACAGGTGCACTCCACCATGCCTGGCTATTTTAAAAAAATTTATTGTAGAGATGTGGTCTTGCCAAGTTGCCCAGGCTGGTCTTGAACCCACAGGCTCAGGCAATCCATTTGCCTTGGCCTCCCATAGTGCTGGGATTACAGGCTAAGTCACCAACCCTGGCCTCATTTTTTCATTTTTTAAGTAGCCAAGTTGAGAGTTTTCCAAATCTTTCTGCTTTGCTTCTCTTTTGATTATAAATTCTGTCCTCATGTCGTTTTTCCCCTCTCACAGCTTAATGTAGGCAGTTAAAAGTTGCCCTGAAGCAGTCTGAATGCTCTGCTGCTAAAGCATTTCTTCCACCAGATACCCCAGTTCATCACTCTCAAGTATGGCCTTCAACAAAGTTCTTGGGCATGGACACAGGTCAGTCAAGTTTTTTTTGCCAATTTATAATAAGGATAACCTTAACTCTAGGTTCTAACACCATGTTCTTCAGTTCCATCTGAGACTATGTCAGAATGGCCTTCACTTTTCCTATTTCTGTCAGCATTCTGGTCATGACCACTTACCCAATTTCTATGGAGTTCCAGACTTTCCCTAGTCTTTTTGTGTTCTAAGTCCTCACCAGAATGAAATGGTGGCTTTCCAGCCTGCTCCCTCAAAAGTTTTCAGCTCTGCCCATTACCAGTTCTAAAGCCATTTCCACATAACCAATTCGTTATTAGCAACAGCCTTACTTCTGATACCAATTTTCTGTCTTAGTCTGTTTCCTGTTGCATATAACAGAATAACAATTAATAGTGAAACTAGATAATTGATAGAGAAAAGGAATTTATTTCTTATAGTTACCTGTGAGAACTCATTAAGACAATAACCTATTAATTCACTCATGAGGGCTCTGCCTTATCTCTTAAAGGTCCTGCCTTTCAATACTGGCACATTGGGAATTAGGTTTCGACATAATTTTGGAGGGACAAACATTCAAACCATAGTACATAGGAAAGGCATGAATACCAGATTTTCATGCAAAGATATTACTACTTCATCATGTATCTATTCCTTCATTATTGCTCTCTTTTGCATTACATATCTTCTAGTATATGATTTTAATACCCTTGTTTTTCTTTTTTCTTTTTTTTTTGAGTCAGGGTCTCACTCTGTCACCCAGGGTGGAGTGCAATGGTATGATCATGGTTCACCGCAGCCTCAAACTCCTGGGCTCAAGTAATCCTCCCATCTCAGCCTCCCAAGTAGCTGGGACTACAGGCTCATGTCACTGTGCCCAGCTAATTTTTTAAAGTTTTGTATATACACGGTCTCACTACATTGCTCAGGTTGATCACAAATTCCTAGGCTCATGCCATCCTCCTGCTTTGAGAACAATACCCTTGCTGAGTTAGTTTACGCCTATAGCAGTATGCCTAAATCTGGGAAACACATTTTAAGAGAAATTTTGACTAAATAGGAGTTTTAAGAAACCAGACTAGAGAGTGAGGAATTTCTGAAATATGCCATATGAGGAATAATTGGGAAAGTGGTAATATTTCACTGGGAGAAAGAAAAATTTGGGAGAAAGAAAATTTTATTTTATTATATGGTAGGGCTGATAAGCAATAAAAGTATTGTTTCCTTCCAGCATAATCAAGCCCTCATGTGTATGCCTAATAAGCAAAGGTTGTAACAGGACAGGTTTTGACTCAGTGTAAAAGGAGTTTTTTTAATAATAAGAACTGTCCAACAATATAAGTGACTATACTAACCACAGCCCAAGACCGTGGAGACAAAACCAAGCAAAATAGAACTGCTATTTAGAGCAGTCCATAGAATGAAAAATCTCACCTTTAAAGTGATGAAGCAAAGACGAAATGGTCATCTGCTAAGGATTCTGAACCAGAAGGAGAGTGGAGTGTACAATCACTAAAGTCTACTCTAAAATGAGTATCTTAAGAGTCTTGGTACCCCACAGAGCTGGAAGATAACTTTAGGGCAAGACAAAATATTCAGTGGGAGTCTGCAGTATCCAAGAAATACATTTTTGAACTCTTTCCCTCCCAAGGTCTTTTAGGGTCATTAAATAATGTATGAAGTTGGTGGCAAGTTAACTTTACTTTGGTGTTTTACTGACACCTAGTGTTAAATATGGATATCACTATAATATAAACTATAAACTATAAACTATATTATAATATAAACTCTCTCTCTCTCTATATATATATAAAATATAACCAGACTGGAGTGCAGTGGCCACTCCCAGCCACTGCAGCCTCGACCTGCTGGGCTCCGGCAATCCTTCCACCTCAGCCTTCCAAGTAGCTGGAACTACAGGGGCACGCTACCACACCCAGCTAATTTTTTGATTTATTGTACAGATGAGGTCTCGACAAGTTGCCCAGGCGGGTCTTGAACCTGCGGGCTTAGGCAATCCACTCACCTCAGCCTCCCAAAGGTGCAGGATTACAGGCTGAGCCACCGAGTCAACCTAATATAAACTATTAAAGACCACATATACAATTATCACAACTAAAAATGTTTACATTTATACAAATCATAAATGAATACAGCGAAGAAAATTCATTTCTTTTAAATCCTGTTTTCAAAAAGAAGTTAAAACTGTTTAAGTGTCATTTTATCTTAAAAAATGTGTATAAATATATATATCTATTTTGAGTCAGTCACTGTCACCCAAACTAGAGTGTAGTGACAGGATCACAGCTACCACAGCCTTTACCTGCTGGGCTCAGGTGATCCTTCCCCCTCAGTCCTCTAAGTAGCTGGGGCTACAAGCGTGTGTCACCATTCTGGCTAATTTTTAAATTTATTGTAGAGATAAGCTCCCGCCAAGTTGCCCAGACTGGTCTCAAACCCCTGGGGCTCAGGCAGTTCTCTCGCCTTGGTTCACAAAGTTCTGGGATTACAGGTATGAGCCACTGCACCTGGCCTCTTTAAAATATTTTTATCCTGGAATATCAAACCTTCAATATAAGATGATTTTATTTATAAGCAAGAATATAATGCCATTACCTTGTCTTTTAACTCATATCTTTCAGTTATGCTATGTTCTTGGTATGAAAAACACCATCTAAACTATCAGTTTTTAAATTTTAATGATATAAGTTGCTATTATTGAAACATGTGCTCTAATTCAAAAGGAGAATTATAGGCACCAATCCAACACCATTAGCACTACTTTTTCACAGTAGAGACAACCTATTTGTAACATTCTTGTTTGGGTTTTTGACTACGAATAAGACTGGAGAAGGTTGGTTCTGGTTAGACCTAGTCATTATGGTTAAGAAATAATATGGGAGGCTGAGATGAGAGAATTGCCTGAGCCTGGGGGTTCAAAACCTGCCTGGGCAATATGGTGAGACCTCGTCTCTACAGTAAATAAAAAAAATTAGTCAGTCATGGTAGCATGCGCCTGTAGTTCCAGCTACTTGGAAGCCTGAGGCGGAAGGATCGCCTGAGCCCAACAGGTCGACACTGGGGTGGCTGTGAGCATGCCACTGCACTCTAGCCTGGGCGATGAGGTGAGTTTCCAACAAGAAAGAAGGAAAGAAGGAAAGAAGGAAAGAAGGAAAGAAGGAAGGAAGGAAGGAAAGAAAGAAAGAAAGAAAGAAAGAAAGAAAGAAAGAAAGAAAGAAGAAAGAAAGAAAGAAAGAAAAAGAAAAATAGTAGATGCTAATCGGTTAGTGGAGAATTAAGACCATGTTTGGGTCTTTTCAGAATGCCTTCATGCTAAACAAGTGAAATGAGATAAATGGCTATGGCTATTGAGCTGTAGAATACATATGTATACTTTCTGTGATTCATCTATAAACAAAAGAATAAAGCAAAATTTATCAAATTTTCCATAGTACACAAAGCATAAAAAACAAATTTAGATGATGTGGTTGCTGTTTTGACAACATAAAAAAATGAAAACTTCCAGTATAGAAGAAATGGAGACCATTAACATTTGGATGATTATGGTACCATGACATTTTGATGTAATATGCAAAATGCTGCTTCCCTCATCCCCATTATGACTCTGAAAGGAATTCTAAGCTCCAAATACTTTTTCTTCATCAAGTTCCCCACTCATCTATATGTTTTAAAGATAAAACACAAGACTGATAAATCAGTTATTTTTCCTAATTAAAAAAAAAGTTCAGAGAAAGGCAGTCCTTCTTCTTCATGGCAAAGACTATCTCCTTGCAGGTGAGGATTCAAGCCCAGGGGTCTGGCTTCCAGTCCATGCTTTCAATCTCCACTCTGTGCTGCTCAGAGTGACTTCATAAGTCAAGTTGCTATTCCTTAGATGGCTCAAGTGGCTTAAATGCAATGATGCCTACACTAGAGAAAATTACATTCTACCTCTCTGATCTATTTTAGTGATATGGGAATTTATGTAAGGGATGATGATCCTATATACCAAGTACATGCTATTATTTTATTATTACTGTTTGTTGGTTGAAACAATAGAAAGGAATAGAACTTATGAGAAGGGTATTAGCAAACGTAAGCAAAGTTAATGGCAGTTTGGAGATTTTTATACATCCAACCCATTTGCAAAGTTGCTTATAGTACTGAAGTCTTCTAGACATCCAGAACCTAAGCACATTACCTTATGATTTCCCATAAAGTCTTCATGTGCTTGAAGGAATTCTTCATAAACTTCAAGAACACTTTAAATTTCCATTTAATATTCTTTTCACCAGATAACATATAATGCATTTCTCTAAGTTTTCTCACAGGGACAATGCCCTGACCTTGCAATAATTGTGGTTCTCTCTAGGATGACTAGGATTGCAATTAAGCTTAACCAGTTCCAAGTGGGGTCTACAGAGTTCCATATATTTAACAAATTAAATTAATGTATGAAATTACAGAGCATAGGTCTGAATGTTAGCAAAGGGGCTGTGAAGAGTTTAATAAGCTGGGTTATGCTAAAGGAGGATTAGAACTGTAGAAGATATTTCACCTCAAATCCACTTTTAGGTTTCTAAAAACTGGTTGTAGATATTTAAAAATTAGTAACAATAATCATAATCAGCAACAACCCTAATTAAAAATTGTTTGGACTCCTTGCCAAAATTATTATCTTATAAATTTTAGGATAATCATAAACACTGTTTGACATGATGGAACTAACCCAGCAATCCAACTTTTACAATGCTGTCAATGCAATAATTTATTTAAAATTATTCTTTGTATCTCACAAAGATGTCAGGTTGTTTAGAAGAAAATACACTAGATTAGAAGTAAGAAGATTTGGGTTCCCCTTAAGTGCTATTATTGAAGTAGGTGACAACAGGCTCACCACCTATTGCCGATCACTTGAATCCCTGGGCTCCGGTGTCTTTACTTACATCATTTACTTCATTTAGTTCCAGTCCTAGACTGTAAAAAGCATGCATGTGGTATGCACGTCTGTTTACTGCTGTATCTGCAGCCTTGATCCCAACACAGAGTAGGCACTCAGTTAGTGTTTGCTGGATAAGTCAACTAATGATTAGAAACTAAAAATACAAACATTGTCAAACATATTTCAGAAAACTGCTATGAAGTTTAAATGACATAGAGACATATGGAAAAATGGGTACTTCATAAAATTTTAAAATGTGGATACATTCTTGGTATCTAACTTAAAAAGAAATTAAGGTAAATGAGTTAATAAGTATGTCATTTTAAAACACCACAGTTTATACATTTACAAATATTCTGAGAAAAATAAGCTATATCTAAAGGCTCAGAAGACTTCCATTATTGCTTAAGATTAATAAGGCTTTAGAGATAAAATAACCTGTGATTTTCAATATGCAGGTAACTTCTCTACACACGTTCAGATAAAAAAGTCAAATGTTAATTTCCTATGCTCTAGCACAGTTGTGATATGTAATATCATATCATCATTTAAAAAGATAGATTTATGTGACTTAATGTTGGAAGATCTAAGAAATACTGTTAGATGAAAAATAAATATAATATATAAAGGAAAATCAACTATATATTTTTAGATGTTCACATATATACGCATACAAATACTTTTAAAAAGGCCTACATGGTACACACCTAATTGATAACAGTGATTTGCCTTTGAGGAAGGGCGTGAGACTGCCTAAGGGACTTTTGCTGTATTGGCACTGCCTGAAATAGGTGAAAGTATATTACTTATCTGTAGAACCTCTTAAGTCTTACTGGAATATTAAAGATGGAGGGGCTGCTTAATTTTATGCAAATAAAGGACAGTTCTTGGTCCTATGCAGGAGGGAGCACTGTAGCTTTTGGTCATCTAGGCATTCTTTCATAGAATAAGTGAAATAGTATTCCTATAGAAAAGCTCAATGCTGATATCTAATATTAAATATCATACTTACTCAAAGAAACGAATCACAAAACAAGGATTAAGGAAAAATATTGCTAGTTATATACAGTGGTAATGGGAAGTTAGTAATTAAATATAATTCTCATTAGAATTACAATATAGCCTTTGAACATGCTACTAAATACATGAATTAAATTTAAATAAATTTTAAATTCATTTAAAATTAATTTTATTTGATCACATTTGATTTGTCCAGTCCATTAGACAAAGACATGTTGACTAAATACAACATAACTTCTAAGCCTGAGGGCCTCATGCATCACTACCTGATTGCTGGCATTGTTGATTTGGCTGCTGGTTGGTTTCATGACTCCCCTCTGTTATGACATCTTCCTTCCCTAAGGATTTCCTCAGTTCTCTTCTTCATCCTGCCCTAAGAGCTCTTTCTCGTCCATGACCTTCCTTTCTTGGGCCAGCTCTTCGTCATATGGAAGTGGCCTCTGTGTCTGTGACATGCTTAGATCCTGGAAGTTGTAGCTCACTGGTGAATCTCTCATTGCTCCAGAACCACCACGCTTATCATCGGGGTTCACAGACTGATATTTGTCCTCCTTACGCTCATACATATCCAGCCTCTTTTCAACCACCTCACGTATTAACACTGAAAAGTTAAATGTCCAGAAATCACTATGATTTTCATATTTTAGGAGTTATAATTCTGATTTATAGATGAGTATAAAACATTCAGCAGGCCTCATCCCCTTCCTATAAAATAACCTTTTATAAAAGTCAGCATATTTAACTTTTGTAAAACTTAATGCAGAGTATTAACTATATTCTGTATAAATATATTAACTATATATATCATTTATAAAGCAATGACAGAAGATATTAATACAGATCAAATTATAGAAGAACCAAAAATAATACTGAGGGTAAAAATTTGTATCTGTGTTAATATAATTAATACACTGAAAGTTTAAATACTAAAATTAATCTCTTTTTCAACTTATTCTTTCTAGAGATGACTTTTAAATAAAATAAAAGTACTTACTATCAAGTACTGTTCTTCCCACCATGCCATATTCCATGGTTTTTTCAACTTCATTCATTAGCCATGGAAGAAATCCTATCTCAATATCTGCAATTAAAAAATTTAAATGATTTTTATGAATCATTATAGATAGAGAGAACGTGCTTTTCCCCCAATGCAGCCAATTTATTAACAGTGATTTCTTTCTTTTTTTTTTTTTTGAGTTGGAGTCTCACTCTGTTGCCCAGACTGGAGTGCAGTGGCACACTCCCGTTCACCGTAGCCTCGATCTGCTGGGCTCCGGCGATCCTTCCCCCTCAGCCTTCCAAGTAGCTGGAACTACAGGTGCGTGCTACCACACCCGGCTAATTTTCTGACTGATTGTAGGGATGAGGGCTTGCCAAGTTGCCCAGGCGGGTCTCGAACCTGCGGGCTCAGGCAATCCACTCACTACAGCCTCCCAAAGCGTGGGATTACAGGCTGAGCCACCAAGCCCGGCTAACAGTGATTTCTTAAAATGAAATCTTAAACCAACTCATATGATATAACCTTTGTCATATTCTCTATATATGTTCTGATCAGTTTCCTTTCTATTGCAGAAGTAATATTTTAAAAACTATGAGGCCTCCCTTGGAGTCAAGGCATTTGGAGCTGACCTTATAGGTGCATTCTGAGATGGGTCATGGAGGCAGGGAGGGGATGTAAATTTGGGAGAACTCTGATCCAAAAGTAATGCAAATCTGGGACTGAGCAATGCCAGTAAGAAGAATGATCCACTTGAAGCCTAGGGACTAATGGAAAGAAATTGATCAGATTCAGAGGATGCAGATCACAGGGCATCTGAGGAGGCAGCCACATGGAAATGTGTCAGGAACTAGGTATTTCCACTAGCAATGAGATCGTTCAAATTGAAATGGAAATCTACTGTGCAAACATTTAAAAGATATAGTGTATTATAATATGCGTTTTAATGTTTCAAAATAGCCTTTTTTGGGGCAAGCATCTAATTTTTATTTTTCAATAGGATGACAATGTGTGACAGAATATTCATAAATAATTTCAATCTCAGGCATGAATTTCACTTGCAAGCTTTTAAATGACCTATAACTGACTTTCATTGGGCAATCCATGACAGAAAATAAGGTTAGAATTATCATTCCAAGTCAATTTGAGATGTAAACACTTCTACTGACTGAGGATTTGAGAGAGAGGCATTTAACTTCTGAGTCTCAGTTTCTACTTCTGAAAAATGGGAATTATATCTTCTTTATCTACCCCACAGGGTTTTTGGGAGGATCAAATGATATCACATATGAAAAACACTATGAAAATTGGAAAAATATAAATGTAAACTAATATTTGTCTGTGACCTAACCTTTATGATTAAATATGTAATCAGTGAAAATTAACATTACTAATACCTGCCCCGAATACTACTGGCCAATGAGATAGGGTCTGTACACAAAGCACTGTGGGCATAAGTGCTTTTCACCCTGAGGAAGGCGGTGGCAGTGAGGACACGCAACTCCTCCCCCCTCCACTGGCTAAGCAGCTGAGGAGTGGGCTTTGAGGGGATATGTGCAGATGGCATCAGGCTGTGGGCTCCTAAAGGCAGAGATCAGGGACCTTCTTTCTCTCCAACACCTGACACAGTCTAAGACAGGGTAAGAGCCTAATAAATGAATAAATGGCTACAATAGCTGTCCCCAAAGGGTTTTCGATTAGAATAAGAAGTCAGCTGAGAAAAAGTTAATAACAATAACTACTTACATATACCTAGTGCTTTATACAAAGTTTCATATACTTTATCACTTAATCCTAAATAATCCTCATTTCACACATGAGGAAATTGGAGGTCATAAATCTAGTTAATGATGAAGCTGTGTCCTCAAATCAAGTTTTGATATCAAGTCCTTATTTCTTTCTACTATACAATGTTGCTTTTCAATAAAGAAACACTAACATACTAAAATCAAGATCTTTATAATATACCTCTCATTAGCAACAGCACTTACTTAAAACAACTATAATTCACTTCTTTATTTGTTTCAGAGATAGGAAGATTCCAGTTCAAAACAAAAAAGGACATGAGATAAATGTAAACCATTAAGAGGATGCTTATTGTAACAGAGTTATTCTTACAAAAATATACACAAACCTCTTTCAATGGGATCGTAAAAGTAGCCACTATCCCTGAGGCTGCCAAACACAGATGGTAGAAGATCCGCCAGGTAATGCTGTGCAAATGCACGGGCAGCGATCTTTTGTGCCGTCTCGCTGTGCTTGTGTACTATTTCCCACTGCTGCTGCTTACGACGCTCCTGCCAAGAGTAGCGTAGATGGTTGTTTAGCTGTTATGCCCTCCCCAAGTGCTGAGTCTAGTGAAGTAAATTAGTGAAATAATTTAACCTTATCAAAAAATAGCCAGTGAGGTGTCAGTCTATTAAAGGTTCATATTTTTCATCAAAATTTTAATGAATTTCAAGAACTAGTGGGTAATGAATTCAAAAAGGTATAGAAGATGGAGGTTAAGGTAAAACTCATCTCCTGATCCATTTTCAAGTAAAATCATTTCAAGATATACATGCTTAACTATGTAGATGATAGAAAAAAAGATAATCATCATTATATGTATTTTTATTAATATTATTATAAAGTGTTACTGATAAGAAAATTAAAATTGCTTAGATGTCTTCAGTGAAAGAACTTGGGCATGGTGGTTCATCCCAGCACTTTGACAGGCTGAGGCTGGAGGATTGCTTGAGGCCAGGAGTTTGTGACCAATCTGGGCAACACAGCAACTTGTTGTCTCTACAAAAAAATTAAATTAAATTAAAAAAATAAAAATAAGCTGGGTGTGGTGCACATGCTTGTAGTCGCAGCTACTCAGGATGCTAAGGTAGAAGGATTGCTTGAGCCAAGGAGGTTGAGGCTACCATGAGCCATGATTGTCATGATCATGTCACTACACTCCAGCAAGGGCCACAGAGTGAGACCCGACTCAAAAGAAAAGAAAAGAAGAGAACTTGGGCCAATGAATGAACTCATTTGTAATCATTCTTTAAATGCATAAAACTGAAATGGTTTTGAAGATTATAAAAGTTTCTTATATTTTTGTTGCCTTCTTTAGACCATGTAATATATACAAAGATAATGAACCCTCTTCTCTACTATCATGTGGAAGTGGGGACATTAGTACATTTTCTAATTAAATCTGTCTTCAAAGGTTAAGAAAAACTAAATCTAGATGACTTGTATTCCTTTTTTCCATAATATATTTCCCAGTAATAAATAAACAGATAGTTTTTGACAAAGATTTCACTGATTATTTCAACTAAGCTTATTTTGTCAGTGTTTATTTTATATTTTTAAACAAAGTCTTGCATTTGTGCATCCTTATCATAAGCCCTATGCTCTTTACATAATTAATTATTCATTTTGGAGGAAAACTTAAAGTCCACTTAATTAGGTATTGAGTAGGATTTCCCAACAACTAAGCTATTCTTCATAGTAAGTTAGGCCCTTTGGGAAATTATTTTTACTGTCTTAGGTATTCAGGTATTACTTTATAATTTATTCATTAGTATACAATAAAGGATGACAGTTATTGCCAGAACCAGAAAAACTACTGTGTCTAGGGTGTCCTAACTGCAGGCTATTGGCATATTTTTAAAAAACTGGATTGTAAAACTTTTCTTGTTGAAGGCTAAAAAAACTTTAATCTGAAGAATGTTCTACAAGAACTCAAGTTTCTGGTACATCCCTAAGAGTACAGAGAAGGGCCTGGTCACTGAGAAAAAGACCCAGAATTCTATCCAGCTCCCCTGCTTCTTACCCTCAGTCTCTTCCCAGCATACTCACTTTTTCCCTCCTTTCATCTTTCTGCCATTGATTTATGGAAAACCAACATATGTATTTCTTTCTCTAGGACTCCTGACATATAAGGTTAACTGAGGCAAATATAATTTAGGAAGTTTCATTTCATTTAGGAACTTTTGGGAATTCAATTTAGGTATATTTACATAAGCTGAAATTTTAAAGATGTAATTCATAAGCATGATATGATCGCTGGGCTTGGTGGCTCAGCCTGTAATCCCACACTTTGGGAGGCTGAGGTGAGTGAATTGCCTGAGCCCGCAGGTTCGAAACCCGCCTGGGCAACTTGGTGAGACCTCATCTCTACAATAAATCAAAAAAAAAAAAAAAATTAGCCAGGCGTGGTAGCACGCGCTTGTAGTTCCAGCTACTTGGAAGGCTGAGGCGGAAGGATCGCTGGAGCCCAGCAGGTTGAGGCTGCAGTGGCCGGGAGAGTGCCACTGCACTCCAGTCTGGGCGACAGAGTGAGACTCCAACTCAAAAAGAAAGATTTATGATCTATAGGAGAGAACTAAGCAACAAATACTATGGGTCGTTTTCTAACATATTCCCAGAGATCTTCAGCTTTATGATACATCACATGAAATTTTAACATAATATGCTAAGCTGCCAAAAGAGTGTCGAAGAAAGAAAAATAGAATTCTATACCTTTTCTTCTCGGTGTCGTCTCTCTTGCTCTTCAAGTCGTTGAACTTCAGCAAGTTCAGCATTTCTCATTTCTTCATGTGCATACTGACTGGCCTGCAGGTTAGCCAACTCTTCTTCTTCCATTACTTCCAGAAGAGACTGCTCAATTATCTTCCCCACCAAAACTTCTAACATTGGTTTAACTTCAAGATCAAAATCAAAGAGCTTAAACACACAAAATAAAGCAAACTTAAAATTTTAATCATGAGCCAAATGCTCAATAAAAAATATAAAGAAGAAGAGCAATATTGGGATATTAAGTGTCTCTTGTGTACCAGACACTATGATGGTGCGTCATTTATGGTTTCTAGTCTTCAAAATGAACAGCACTTTGGTTACAGGCAAAAATCTATTATGTTAAAGTTATGAAAGAAATCTATGTATTCATCAAAATAAACCCTGATACTCAATAATTTTAAGATTGAACTCTTAAACACAAGGAAAATATCCTTGTCTTTCTTATTCTCTGCCTTTTCTGCTTGACTTTTACTGGCTATTTTTTGGTGAAACAAGGAACAAGAATAATGGATATTTTGGTGATTCATCTCTAGCCTCTGAAGAATTATCTTATTTCCCAATTTCAATGACATTTCTTTCAAGTTCCTTCAAGTCTTAAATTCCACTTGGTCATTATGAACATAATCACTGCCTTCTCTTCTTTAATTTCATAAACTGACCTATTTATGCATTCCACACTGATAGGAATATGTAATTATCAAAAAATTTTTTAGCAGAGAGACTATTTTTATAAAAGTTATATAATCCACAAACAACTACATGGAATCTTTTATATCAGGGATATTAGTTTTCCTTCTTTGATACAAATCTACCTGATATACATAATTAAGCAAGTATGTAAACAAACAATCAAATGTGTAAATATTCTAAAAACATTTGTAGCCTGAGCTCGCGGGTTTGAGACCCGCCTGGGCAGCGAGACCTCATCTCTACAATAAATCAAAAAATCAGCCGGGCGTGGTAGCGCGCGCCTGTAATTCCGGCTACTTGGAAGGCTGAGGCGGAAGGATGGCCGGAACCCAGCAGGCCAAGGCTGCGGTGGCCGGGAGCGGCCACTGCACTCCAGTCTGGGTGACAGAGTGAGACACCAACTCAAAAAAAAAAACAAAACAAAAACAAAACAAAAACATTTGTAATTATTTTATTTCTAATCAGCAAAGAAATCAGAGCATGGCATTTGAAAACACTTCTGGGTACTATAGGATAAAATCATTATAGATAATATCTGGAAAGAAATGCAAAAAGTAGAATCTTTTAGACTGTAAAGCGATTATTGCCCATATTAAGCGTTACCCAAATTTAATTTATTTACAAAGATGGTAGAAGGAAGTCCACAGAATGCACTGTACCTCTCCTTCTAGTATTTGGGTGGCCACATCTTTGCCAGTTTTGGCAGGAATGAAGAGTGGTGTTGGTGGTCTGTCCAAAAATGCATCTGTTTGGCATTCCATATCAACTTCTGTTACGCGGTCAGCAATTTCTTCAAGGTATAGTTCTAAGAAGAAGACATTACACTGAGTTTAAAATTCTGTTCTATTTCAAGTACTTGAAATTTTAACTTCTTCAAAACAGAATAAAATGGATCAGAAAATAAGTCTTAGAACAAAAGTGTTCAAATGTGGGATTCAACTCACATACTGAACTAAGAGTTTTTATATATTTAGAAGACCATACAGTCAGTCATTCCAAGACATTTAGTGAATGTCTAGAAAGCACTAAGCTTCGTATTTGAAAATGGAACTAAAGAAGAACATGTGATCATAGATGTGCATAAGATGCAGAGTGTAATGGGATAAAAAACTAATAATATGAGAGGGACCTCCCAAAAAACCTGGAATTGTCTTTTGGAGGGCAAACCCCTTAGAGTACAGGCTTCCACTGCCAGGTAAGTGTTCTAGGAACCCATCTACATCCGTGTACCAGCTGCGTTCAGCTTCATGGAATTTTTTCTGAGATTCTTTCAACGCGTTTGCCCATTTCATGATGGATGATTTATAAGTGGACCTGCCCACACCACACTGAGGGTTCAGCAGTTTTTGACCAAAAATGGCATGACCCTCAGGCTCCACCCTCTCTATTCACCCGATCTCACCCCAAGTGACTCTATTTTTTGTTTCCCTGGATGAAAAAGTCCTCAAATGGAAACGTTTCGCCAATGTGAAAGAGTGAAATAGAAATGGCAGAAGTACTAAAAGGTGTCAAAAATTGATGAGTTCAAAAGATGTTTTGACCAGTGATAAAGGTGTATTGCATCAAACAAAGAGTACTTTGAAGGTGACTGAAGTTAAAACATGTAAGCATAAATACACAATTTTTCATAAGAAATTCCAGTTTTTGAGGTCATGCCACTGTACTCCAGCCTGGGTGACAGTGAGGCCTGGACTAAAAAAAAAAAAAAAAAAAAAAATTCCAGTTTTTGAGGTTCCCCCTTGCACATATACATAATTGAATCCTAAGATAGTAAATGTATAAAGATTTGAAAAAAACCTAGACATTGAAAAAAAATCATGGCCAAGTCACCATGTTATCTGATGGTCCCTCTACCCTATAAATTATAAACAGATGTATGAAAACAAACTTCATGTGAGGAATAATTTTATGAGACAAGAGGAATGTGGTATCATGCAAACAACATGAACACTGGAGTCAGATGTTGAACATAGGACCTTAGCCAAGTTACATCCTCTTTGGGCCTCACTTTCTTCGTTTATAAAAAGAATCATAACTACCTGTCACATGGAATCTTTGTAATAATAAAAGCGGTACACAGGTAAAGGAACTGGTATAGTCTCTGAGGAAATAGTAAAAAACTTGGTATCATCGCTGAAGAAATACTCAACAAAAGATGGCTGCCATTATATCACATAATATTCTGATGGCACAAACACTAAAACTCAGCTCTCACAGAAGTACAACTATATTGGCCAATGAGACATTCACTCATTCTAGACTTGACCTAAAAGAGGGGAAAAAACAAGTAGTTCTCTTCCTTTTGCCTTTACCACCCAGAAATGATCCTGGCAGTTACACGTTGAATTTTACTGAAGTAGATACAGTGGCCCAAGGAAAACACTACGCCTTGTCTGATTACCAAGAGTGTCAGCAACACAGCTAGACCCTATAGGTCCAGGTAAGCCTCTACAGCAGAGAACAGCGAGACACAGGAGTGCTGTGTGACCCTGGGGAATATACAGTGACGGAAAAGCAAAAGGACAGAAGAGGCTAGCGTGAGAGGCAGATGATGCAGATTTGAGTGAGTTGATTCCTCTCAAAACAAACAAAATGCCAAAATAAAACTACACTGCCCCCTCTCCTGAAGGTCCTGATGAAAAGAACAGAGGTTCCATGTTGGTCTATGAGAAAGAATCCCAGTTTGAGAAAAGAATATGTGAAAAGGGCTAAAAGAGAATTTGTTTGGCCACAATTTTTTTTTAACCCTACATTTCAGCCATATTCAATATAATAACAGTATATACTCTATGTATTTCTTTAAAAATTTTTTTTTTTGAGTCAGAGTCTCACTGCTGGAGCACAGTGGCATGCTCATGGCTACTGCAGCTGCCTTGGCTTGCTAGGCTCAGGTGATCCTTCTACCTCAGTCTTCTAAGTAGCTAGAACTACAGGCACGCGCCATCACACCTGGCTAATTTTTTGATTTGCTGTAGAGACAAGGTCTCACCAAGCTGCCCAGGCTGGTCTCAAAACCCTGGGCTCAGGTAATCATCTCACCTCCGCCTCCCAAAGACCTGGGGTTACAGTCGTGAACTACTACACCCGGCTTCTATGTGTTTCTTTAACGAATGAACTTCCCTACCAATGTGATTGGGAAGTATCAGATAGCACAGGGGATGCATACATAACACAAAGACCAAATAAAAAGAAACTGACATAGACAACTGAGTAAACCAAGGAGCCACGATACCAGTGGCACGGTCACACACCTGTTTGCACATCCACATGCCTTCTGCCTTCCACGGGTTCAGGCGTTCGTGGTCTGAGCTGCTCCTGGGTTCGTTTTCTGGCAAGAGCCCTCCTCTTAGCCTCCTGCTGCTTCTGAAGCTGTAGAGGATCAGGCTGTCCAGGCTAACAGGGACAGAAAAGGCTTCTAGAATTTAGAAAATATTTCTCAAAGTATACAGGAACTGCCATTCCAAAAGTGATTCCTGGATAGCATAAGAGCATGTATCATAATAATGCTTCCTGATTATCAGAGACTTGATTAAATTTTATTGCAACTTTGTAAGGTAATGACAACAACGCCTGACAAAGCAAAAGGTAACTTCAAAGTACAGTTGTGAACTGGAATAAATGGGTGCAGAATCCCATCTATAAACTGTTTTTCTAATTCAAGCATTTTTATCATAGAATTACTCTGGTGCCTGGTAAAACTGATATAACCATTCAGTTACAATAAACTTTACTGAATAGGTAAGAAATTGAACAACACTAGAATTAAAAAAAATTTGAATATCATTTGGACAGAATTATCTTAAAAAATATGTTAGCTCACAAAGAAAATATCCTCAAAAAAAAAAAAAAATCCTCAGTCCAAATAAAGCCTCTCCAAGTGTACAAATGATATGCTGATTAAGGGATTAGAAACAATTATTCACAGTCGTTCTGCAATATTTGATGGCCCTTAATTTGGCATCTGCATCTTACTGTGTAGACACTTTCTATGGCTGGCTAGTCTTATCTCAAGGTAAACAGGGAAAGAAAGGGAAAATGATAGTATCTTGCATGAAAATATTTTTAATAATTAAAATTAAAATTCTAAACACATTTTAGTTCAAATGACAATATAACATTAAAGTTTTTTTTAAGAGAGAAGAAAACTATGATTCCATCTAATTTCAATGTATAGAGGTTTTGAAGTTGCAAGGATACGTTTTGTGTGGTCCTTCTTATTTAACACTATCATAAACTTGCCCTCATATTGGCATCATATTGTGCAAACAAGAGCACTGGCTCTGAAGCTCAGATTCAAACCTGCCATTTATTAATTCCTGAACTAGTAAGGTTTAGACTAATAGCCTAAGTTTTTAGATACTCAGTTTTTTTCACCTGTACAACAAGAGTACCAAGAACATCTATCTAAGGTTTTGGTTGTAAGGAACAAATCGAATGATCATAAAATGAGCCCAACACAACATCTGACATAGAATGGCTCTTCCCCTGCATAGTTATCATATACTTTATTATAAAATAACCATATTGTCAAAAAAGGAATTACCTACAATTTCATCTGAAGAATACATTTACTGATATCATTTTGGGATCACTGAGTGAACACTTTTTTTCCTTTGTGTATTTACTTTACACTATTGTAAATATGCTTGATTTCTTTCCATTTTATTTCATGAAGCAGAATTACAAATGTCAGTTCTTAAAATATTCAGATTATCATAAATGCAATAGAAATTTAGAAATGCATTGCCTAATCCAACCATTTCAGAGTGTAAAGCATCTCTTTAAAAAAGTTTTATTTGGAGGCCAGGTTCAGTGGCTCATGCCTGTCATCCCAGTACTCTGGGAGGCTGAGGCAAGAGGATCACTTGAGCCCAGGGATTTGAGACCCACCTATGCAATATAGTGAGACCTTATCTTTACAAAAATTTTAAAAATTAGCTGGGTGTGGTGGTATATGCCTGTAGTCCCAGCTACTCGGGAGGCTGTGGCAGAAGAACTACCTGAGCCCAAGAGGTCAAGGCTGTGGCGAGCTGTGATCATGCGACAGAATAAGATCCCATCTCAAAAAAAAAAAATTTTTTTTTATTTTGAAATTATTCACAGGAGGTTAAAAAATAGTAGAGTTCTGTGTATCCTTTATCCAACTTCTCTTAATGCTGAAATTTTATCTAATTGTAGCATAGTAACAAAATCAGAAAATTAACATTGGCAAAATAATGTTAACAGGTCTTTAGTTTTCACAATACTTACATGCACTGACTTGCATTTGTTTTTGTATATACAGTTCCATGTAATTTATCCCATTTGAACTGGGATGTAACCACCATCGTCACAATCAAGATACAGATCTGTCCCATCACCACAAAGGCACTTCCTCAGGTAGCACTTCTTATCTGCTCCCAAGCCCTATGCCCATGTCTGACCCTTGTCAACCAGTTATATTTCTTCATCTCTAGAGTTTTGTCTTTTCAAGAGTGTTGTATATGAGAAATCATACAGTCCGTAATTATTTGAGATTGGCGGTTTTTTTTTTTTAAACTAAACATAATGCCCTAATGTTGCTGAACTCACTTGTTAGTTCTGGAACTTTATTGTAGATTCTTTGGGATTTTCTGTGTAGAAGGTAATGATGCTGTACATACCAATAGTTCATTCCTTTTTTTTTTTTAAGTGATGTAGTAGTAGATTTTATCTATTGAAAGACACTTGGGAAGTGTTTTAAATTTCTAAATAAAGCTGCTGTGGATGTTTATATACAGGTTTATATATAAACAAGTTTCCATTTCCCTGGGATAAATGTCTAAGAGTGTGATTTTGGGGTCAAATGATAAGTGCATGCTTAATTGTACAAGTAATTGCTAAGCAACTCTCCAGAGCGGATGCACCATTTTACATTCTCATCAGCAATACACAAGACTTCTAGTTGATCCACATCTTTGCAAGCACTTGCTATTATCACTAGTTTTAAATTTTAGTTGTTGTAATAGGTGTGTAGTACAGCATTATGGTTTTAATTTGTATTTCCCAAATGGCTAACGTTGAATATCTTTTTATGTACTTATTTGCCATCCCTGTCTCACTCTTTGGTGAAATGTCTGGTCATATCTTTTGGCTATTTTCTAATTTTTTTTTTTAACTTTTGAGTTTTGAGAGTTCTTTATATATTCTAGATATTAGATCTCTTTTGAGCATGTGACTTACAAATATTTTCTTGTCTTTTCTTCCTCTTTTTTTTTTTGAGTTGGAGTCTCACTCTGTCGCCCAGACTGGAGTGCAGTGGCCGCTCCTGGCCACTGCAGCCTTGACTTGCTGGGCTCCAGCAATCTTCGGCCTCAGCCTTCCGAGTAGCCGGAATTACAGGCACATGGCTACCACGCCTGGCTGAGTTTTTAAATTTATTGTAGAGATGAGGTCTCGCCAAGTTGCCCAGGTGGGTCTTGAACCCGTGGGCTCAGGCAATCCACTCACCTCAGCCTCCCAAAGCACGGGATTACAGGCTGAGCCACTGAGCCTGGCTCTTTTCTTCCTCTTATACAGGTTTTTTGCATCACAGGTTTTTAATTTGGATGATGTCTAATTTATCATTTTTTCTTTTACAGATACTTTTTGGTGTCATATCTAAGAACTCTTCATTTGGTCCTAGGTTCTGAAGGTTTTCTCCTATATTTTCTTCTATAAATTTTATAGTTTCACATTTAAATCCATGATCTATTTGAATTAATTTTTGCATATGGTGCGAGGTTACAGTCAAGGTTCATTTAATTTTCTTGCGGATGTCTGATTGCTCCTCCACCATTTGTTTAAAAGATTATCATTACTCCATTGAATTGCTTTTGATACTTTGTCAAAAATTAGTTGAATGTATTTGTGCTGGCATATTTCTGAGTTCTCTATTTTGTTCCAGTGGCCCATGTGTCTGTTCTTCCACCAATAACCATCCCGTCTTGATAACTAGGTCAATATATAAGTTTTAATATTGGGCAGAATGGTTCCTTCCACTTCATTCATCTTTTTCCAAATCTTTTTTTCATATATCTGTTCTTATTTGTATATCTTCTTTTGAGACATGTTTATTTAGAGCTGAAGCCTATTTAAAAACCAGGTTATTATGATTTTTGTTATTAAGTTGTGTGAGCTCTTTACATATTCAGGTTATTAATAACTTGTCAGGTAGGCAGTTTGCAAATATTTTTTCCCATTCTGTGGTTTGACTCTTTACTTTGCTGGCTGTTGATTTCCTACTTCTCTGTGGCCTGAGAACTATCTCTTCCTCATACTTGAACTCTGGGGTATTGCTAATGATAATCTTGGCACTGTACACTTGTTCTTGGTTTTCTGGGTGCGGGGGAAGTAAAGCCAGCCTCCTTCTATGCTGACATTTAGAACATCTAAAAAAATTTTCCTTGGATTAGTATTAGAGCTTGATAGTTCTTTTTTTAAAGGACTTTAAAATATTGTACCACTTTCTTGAAGCGTATATGTTTCAGATGAGAAATGTGCTGTCATTTAAATCATTGTTTTCCTTTAGCTAATATGTCATTTCTTTTTGGCTGCTTTCAAAATGCTTAGCCGGGTTCAGTGGCTCAGCCTGTAATCCCGCGCCTTTGGGAGGCTGAGGTGAGTGGATTGCCTGAGCCTGCGGGTTGAAGACCCACCAGGGCAACTTGGTGATACCTCATCTCTACAATAAATCAAAAAAAATTAACCGGGCGTGGTAGCGTGCGCCTGTAGTTCCAGCTACTTGGAAAGCTGAGGTGGAAGGATCGCTGGAGCCCAGCAGGTCGAGGCTGGGCAACAGAGTGAGACTCCAGTCTGGGCAACAGAGTGAGACCCCAACTCAAAACAAAAAACAAAAAAACAAAATGTTTTGCTTTTAGTTTTCAAAAGTTTGATTTTGATGTGTCTTAGTGTGGATTTCTTTTGGCTTATCCTCATTGGGGTTCATTTAGTTTTTCATATCTATAAGCCTTTTGGCAAATTTGTGGAATTTTCAAGCTCTATTTTTTCCAACCTACACTTTTTCTCCTCTCCTTCTGGGATTCCAATAAATGAATGTAGATCTTCTGTTATCGTTCCTCAGCTCTCTGAGGCTCGGGGAGGGGGGGTCTATTTTCTCTCTGTTGTTTGGCTAGGTATTTTCGATTTATTTTTCTTCAAGTTCATTGATTATTTCCTATGTCACCTCCAATGTACTATTAGGTCCATCCAGTGAGTTTTAAACATTTTAGTTACTGTATTTTTCAGTTCTAGTTTCCATCTGGTTCATTTTTATATTTGTCTGCTAAGTTTTTTTTTTAATTTGTTTCAACTGTGTTCCTAACTGTTCACTTTTAATTGAGACATTTTTATGATTGTTGCTTTAAAAATTCTTATCAGGTAATTCCTAATCTAAGTCATCTTGGTATTGTCATCTCTTTGTTGTTTTTTCTAATGCAAGTTGTGATTGTCCTGATTCTTGTATAATGAGTGGATTTTTATTTGTATCCTGATATTTGGGGTATTATATTGTAATATTTTGGATCCTATTTAATCTTTTAGCAGGAAGTTGCCTCTTTTTGTTTTAGTATGTGAGTCTGGGTAGAGTTGGAAATTCAACTCCTTGCTGTGCCCTGCTGATAACACCTCATTAAAAATAGAGGGTCAGCTTGTACCACCTTGCTGGTGTCAGGTGGTGGTGGTGGTGGTAGTTTAGCTCCCTGCTCAGCTCTGCTGATACTGGTGCTGGGGAAGGGGGGTGTGGAACACTGACGAGGATGACCTCATACCATCTTGTTCCTCCTCGTTACTGTCAGATAGGATTGAAAATTCAGCTTCCTACTGGCTTTGCTGACACCACCCCAGAAACGGTAGAACACTGACTTGTACCATTTCCTACTACCTCATTGCAGATAGGTGAAGGTGAAAGTCCAGCTTTCTGCTCTACCCTTGTTGATACCACCTCAGTGGGGGAAGCAGGGGATTCCTGGAGGTTCTAATGCAGGAGGATCCAGGATTGGGCTGATATATATATAATTTTAATAAGTTTTATAGGTGATTTTGATGCATAGCCAGGTTTGGGAACCACTGCTTCAGATTGTCCAACATTCCATATACAGATGATCCCAGACTTATGATGGTTCCACTTAAGATTTTTCATCCTTTAAGATAGTGCAGCCGGGCTCGGTGGCTCAGCCTGTAATCCCGCGCCTTTGGGAGGCTGAGGTGAGTGGATTGCCTGAGCCCGCGGGTTCGAGACCCGCCTGGGCAGCGAGACCTCATCTCTACAATAAATCAAAAAATCAGCTGGGCGTGGTAGCGCATGCCTGTAATTCCGGCTACTTGGAAGGCTGAGGCGGAAGGATCGCCAGAGCCCAGCAGGTTGAGGCTGCGGTGGCCGGGAGCGGCCACTGCACTCCAGTCTGGGCGACAGAGTGAGACTCCAACTCAAAAAAAAAAAAAAAAAAAAAAAGATAGTGCAAAAGCATTCAGGAGAAACTGTACTTTGAGTACTCATACACTCATTTTGTTTTTCACTTTCAGTATAGTATTCAACAAATTACATGAGATATTCAGCATTTTATTATAAAAAAATTCATTATAAAATAGACATTACATGATTTTGTCCAGCTTTAGGCTAATGTAAATGTCCTGAGCATGTTTAAGGTAAGCTAGACTAAGCTATGATATATTGTGGGCTGGGTGTTTTAAATGCATTTTTAACTTATTGGGCCATAACCCTATTGAAAACAGAGAAGTGTCTGTATCACCATCTTGTATTAGGCACTTATATATCATGTACTGTTTACCGATTCACTATATCACAGGTCTGTGCCAAGAAATCACTACCCTTACTGTCTTTCCATGTCTTACTCATCTTTGTATCCTATGTACCTAGCACAGGACCTAAAACTCAATAAATATTTGACGAATGAATTAAAGAAAAGAAGCATAATTCAGACTTTTGATTAAATAATAACTATATTAGAGTCTGAGATAATCTAAACAAACTTAGATGTATTAGATCAGTGCTACTCAAAGAATGGTCTTCAGCAGTCTGTGAACTGTTTGAGCTGGTCTGTAATAATTTAAATACAGAAATTGAGAGGAAATTTTAGAAACTTTTAGAGCAGTTTTCCAGAGTTCTGTTGAATCTAATGAAAAATTGGAGGTTATATTTTTTTAGTTATTATTTTTAATTGTGGTAAAATACATATAATATAAAATTTACCACCTTAACCATTTTGAAGTGTACAGTTCAGGGGCATAAGTACATTCACATTGTTCTGTAACTGTTACCACCATCCATCCCCAGAACTCTCTTCATCTTGCGAAACTGAAACTCTTCACCCATTAAACAATAACTCCCTATGACCTTTACCCTCAGCCCTGGCAACCACCATTGGGCTTGTATTTATGTGTCTTTTTAAAAATTTCATTTTCTGTGAAAAGAAGGTACATTCAAAGGCTGCTGGGGACAATGTACATGCCACAGCTCTTTTGGAAAGTAATCTAGCTGTAGTTATTAATATTACTGGCACATATCATTTCACCATGTGAACTGTATCCTCACCAAAATTCCTATGTTGATGTTCTAACACTCAGTGCCTCAGAATTGACTGTATTTGGACATATGATCTTTAAAGAGAAAATTCAGTGAGTTCATTGGATTGTGCCCTCATTCAATATGCCTGTGACTTTATAAGAAAAGGAGGTAAGGACACAGAAGCACAAGAGAAGACCCTTGGAAACAGACAGAAGGCAGCCATATTATATTGTAATATTTTGGATCCTATTTAATCTTTTAGCAGGAAGTTGCCTCTTTTTGTTTTAGTATGTGAGTCTGGGTAGAGTTGGAAATTCAACTCCTTGCTGCGCCCTGCTGATAACACTTTATTAAAAGTAGAGGGTCAGCTTGTACCACCTTGCTGGTGTCAGGTGGTGGTGGTGGTAGTTTAGCTCCTTGTTCAGCTCTGCTGACACTGGTGTTGGGGAAGTGGGGAGTGGAGCACTGAAAGAGAAGGCCAAGGAGAGAAGCCTCAAAGAAACCTCCCTGGTCAATAGCTTGATGTTGGATTTATGGCCTCCAGAATTACAAGAAATTAAACTTCTGTTGCCAAGGGCCTCCACCCCTTACCCCCCCAAAAAAATTTGTTTACTGGCTAGGCATGGTGGCTCATGCCTGTAATCCTAGCACTTTGGAAAGCCAAAATGGGAGGATTGCCTGAACCCAGGAGTTTGAGCCCAGTGTGGGTAACATAGCAAGATTTTATCTCTACAAAAAACCAAAAAATTAGCCAGGTGCAGTCGCAGGCACCTGTAGTCCCAGTTACTCAGGAGACTGAGGTGGAAAGGATTGCCTGAGCCCAGGAAGTCAAGGCTGCAGTGAGCCATGGTTGTGCCACTGCATTCCAGCCTGGGCAACAGAGTGAGACTTGGACTCAAAATAATAACAAGATACTACTACTACTACTACTACTACTACTACTACTACTACTACTAATTTCATTTTCTAGTAATTCATCTTTATTCTATGAATGTTTAGTCTACAATGAATTGGGAATTAATACAGACAGACTGATCCTTCGTCATAGCTTGGTGTTAAACTATTCAAATGGAACTTACCAGCAGCCCTGTCTGAAGTGCGTAAGTGTTGCCACGGATTACCCTTCTGTCATACATTATGTTTCCATAACGTATAGGCTCTTCATCTCTGTAACACAGAAAATTCTAAGTAACTAGTTTAATAGAGTGTTGGTCTCTATGAAGTAAACTCATTTTCAATAGGATTTATTTATTTAAAAATTTTTTTTTATTTTTTATTTTGAACAGCTTTATTGAGTTATAATTAACATACCATACAATTTGCTCACTTAAAGTGTACAGTTCAATATATTTTAGTTTCAATAGGATTTAGACTAAGATGAAAATACTTTAAGAAAACAGATTTCTATTTTAGTGTGGGCCATAAAATAAGGAGACAAATGGATACTATTTATGTAATGCTTATTATATGCCAAGTCCTGCACATGCATTATTTTATTTACTGCTCACAAGAAGCTTCAAGTTGGGAACTATGATTCCTTTTTGACAGGAGGGAAAATAGATTTAGAAAGAAATCTGCCCAGTGTCACCTTGCTAATAAGTGGCAGAGCTAGAGTTAGGCTGCAGATCTATGTAATTACTTAACAAATGTAAAAAGGCCCATATGAAAAAAGATTTTCCCCAAAGGACTGAAAAAAATCTTGAATCAAAGATTGAAAAGTTACAACAATAAAATAATCAGACTTTAAAAAATAAGCCAAATGTCTCATTGTTCTTTAAACTCAAAGATTTTAAAAAAGTTATTGTTAAAAATGTCAATAATGGCTGGGCTCGGTGGCTCAGCCTGTAATCCCAGCGCTTTGGGAGGCTGAGATGAGTGGATTGCCTGAGCCCACGGGTTCGAGACCCGCCTGGGCAACTTGGCAAGACCTCATCTCTATAATAAATAAAAAAAATTAGCCAGGTGTGGCAGCGCACGCCTGTAGTTCCAGCTACTTGGAAGGCTGAGGCAGAAAGATCGCCGGAGCCCAGCAGGTCGAGGCTGCAGTAGCCAGGAGCGGCCACTGCACTCCAGTCTGAGCGGACAGTGTGAGACTCCAACTCAAAAAAAAAAAGTCAATAACATTTTAATTTCAGGGATCAGAATAAATGATTTGTAGTAAAAAAATATAAATACACAGGTGGTATTTTCATTCAAAATTGTTTAAATGATATCCTATTTATAGCTATGAAACCAAATATTTACTAACATCAATAATAGTACTCCATCGGAAATGGTTTTGAGTGGGGTATAAGTTGTTTTTTTTTATCAGATATTGAGGTCACTATTGAACATCCTGACACATTTCACTGCTCGTCTTACTTGACCTCTGGGTAGTGTTCAGCTCAGTGGGCCAGTCCTTCACTGAAGCATTCTCTTTTCCAAGCCTCTGAGTTACCACCGTATTTTTCTGATTGTTTTTCTGCTGCTTTACTGGTGGGTTCTTCTCAGGGTTTGTTTACAGCTCCTTCCACACTGGTAGATTTCCAGGGTTCAGCCTTCTCTTGTTCTTAGCTGACCTCATCCTTTTTCAAAGCTTCAATTATGATCCATAAGCTTAAAACTCGCAATTTTATTTTATTCTTAGCTTAGAACTCTTCTCTCAACTCTAGGCATATCCAGCTGCCCACCAACATCTCCCTGGGATATCTCAATCTCAAAATTGAGCAAATATTACTACTCTGTTCCAGCTTGTTACCTCTTTAGTGTTTCCTAGTTCATTAAATGGCACTGCTAACCATGTAGCTGGCTTGACAGAACAAATGTGTTCTCTTAGAATTCTGGAGGTCAGCCGGGTGTGGTGGCTCAAGCCTGTAATCCCAGCATTTTGGGAAGTTGAGGCCAGAGGATTACCTGAGCTCAGGGGTTCGAGACCAGCCTGGGCAAATTGGCGAGAACTCGTTTTTACAATAAATCAAAAAATAAGCTGGGCATGGTAGCACATGCCTGTAGTTCCAGCTACTTGGAAGGCTGAGGCAGAAGGATTGCCTGAGCCCAGTAGGTCGAGGCTGTGGTGGCCGTGAGAGTGCCACTGCACTCCCACCTGAGCGACAGAGTGAGATTCCGACTCAAAAAAAATAAAAAAATAAAAAAAAATAAAAAAATTCTGGAGGTCAGATGTCCACAATGAGCGTTAGCAGGGCTGTACTCCTCTCAGAGGCTCTGGAAGAGAATCTGCTTCCTTGCCCTTTCCAGCTTCTAGAGGCTACCACCATTCTTTGGCTTGTGGCTACTTCTAGTCAGTATGTGCATGATTCTGATCTTTGCTTTAATTGCCACATCTCCTTTGACTCAGACTCTCCCTGCCTTCTTTCATTTGTATAGAGCCGCAGTGATTATATTGGGCCCACCTAGGTCATTCAGGAAAATTTCCCCATCTCAAGATTCTTAACTTAATCACACTTCAAAGTCCCTTCTGTCACATAAGGTAACATATTCATGGGCTCTAGGGATTAGGGAGAGGACCTCTTTAGGGAATCTTATTCCGCCTACCACAATGATTTTAAACTTTATCTGATCTGAGAAAAAAAAAAGATATGTTCTAAGGTAACATTTTTTTTAATCTGCATTTTAAAAAGTTATTTTTATTAGAAGGTTTTATATCCTTTACCAAAGGATTTGTAAAACGAGAATGTCATTATCGTAATTATTTTGGGGCACATGCCTAAGGGTGAATATAATCAAGTTTATGATCACTTAACTACCAACAAATGTATAGAAGATGTATCATATTCTCTTCTTTGTAAATGAGAAGACTAGTATTCAAATGTTCTCTTTCAGTTTTAATATTTATGATCCTATGAAAAGGTGGGAGCGCTTGACTCACATTAGACTTGTGTTAAACTTAAATTTCTAGGTCCTTTCACATGAAAAATCAGTTATTTCCATTTCTGTATTTGTATCATTGACTTTTCATACCTAAGTATAGAACTTCACAGCTATCCAATTAAATTTCATCTTTTGGTTTCAGTCCAGTCATATACCCAATCATTATAATTTGGAACCTTGACCCCCTTCAAGCATGTTATCCTTTCCAGCTATGTGTCATCTGAAAATGGAGAGATTATCCAGTTCAACAAATAATTTTGAATAAAATAGAACTAAGGGCATTACAGGGTAGAGACAGATTGACATAAAAACGTTCTCTTTTTGGATATGGTCATCTAGTCACCCATCAGCAAGTTTAGCTAACAGTACTGGTTTGGTTTGTTGTCCCCATCCAAACTCACAATGAAATCTGATCCCAATGTGGCAGTGATGAGAAATGGGGCCTAGCAGGAAGTGTTTGGATCATAGGGTAGATCCCTCATGAATGGCTTGGTGCCCGTTCTCACAGTAGTGACTTCTCACTCTCAAGAGACTGAGAATTCTTGCAGGATTTGTTCCTGAGAGTAGGTTGCTACAAAATGAAGTTCCTCTTCTTGTTTGGCCCTCTTCCTACGTATCTGCTTCCTCTTTGACCTTTTCTATCATGTTATGACATAGCATGAAAATTCAGCCTTCACCAGAAGCCAAGCAGATGCTGGCACCTTGCTTCTTATACGTCTTGGTCTGTAGAACCATGAGTTAACTAAACCTCTTTCCTTTTTTTTTTTTTTTTTTGAGTTGGAGTCTCACTCTGTCACCCAGACTGGAGTGCAGTGGTTGCTCTCGGCCACCGCAGCCTCGACCAGCTGGGCTCCGGCGATCCTTCCGCCTCAGTCTTCCAAGTAGCTGGAACTACAGGCGGGCACTACCACACCCGGCTAATTTTTGATTTATTGTAGAGATGAAATCTCACCAAGTTGCCCAGGCGGGTCTTGAACCCATGGGCTCAGGCAATCCACTCACCTCAGCATCCCAAGGCGCGGGATTACAGGCTGAGCCACTGAGCCCGGTAGCAACTTTCTTGAAATTGAGATTTTACTATGTCATCCGCATTATTTCAATATGCTAACCAACTAATCAACAGATTACTTCAATACTAACCAAATAACTGTCAAAAAAATAGTTCCTCATAAACCACTATTGATATTTCTTTCTAATTTGTTGGTGTGATTTAATAGCAATGATGTGTAAGCAACCACTTAATGGTACCAGAAAGTGCCATTGAGAAAGAGTCATTTTTAAATTAGATCCTTTTATAACATAAATAATCCCTCTTCAAATTTAAATTTTCTATTTTGGTTTTCTCAAAGTGATCAGTTCCTTATCTGCGTAATGGAGTTATAAAACCAACCTTGCAGCACTGCAGACAAGTAAGAAAATGTATATAAATGCCCCTAGTAAGGTGTTTGGCCCTCAATACACAATACTTGATTCAAACTTTGTGAAACAGGTCGATTTCTGTACATGTTTTGGATGCCAGCAACTGAACAGCATCACTAAAAGTTAGCTGAGAGAGGGCACTCTCCATACCACGGGAGAGTTCTCAAGAGCAGAAATTTTATTTCGGCAGAGGGTAGACAGGCAAAGCAACTTAGGCAGCTTTTGCCAGGGCAAGGGGTCAGGCCCTGGTCCCGGGATGGGGCGCAAGTGGAGACCATAGAGGGGCTGGTTTGGTCACTCACGGCTGCATCAGGCTGTCCCGGTAACGGCGGCGATGGCAGGGCAGCGCCCGGGGTCGGCTGGTGTAGGTGTAGGTGTTCACGGACCGAGAGGTGCGGTCGGTCAACGCAGAGGCCATTCTGGGGGAGGGACCGCCTCGCTATGAGTGAAGGTTGGCTTTGCGGCAAGTGGGCGCTAAGGCGTCATGGGAGCCCGAGAGATGTAAGTAGTGCCAAGGGCCGGGATTCCGCGACGCGATGAGAGACGACAAGAAAGGAGGCCGGCGGGACCGCAGGCTGCGGGTGCAGGAGGTGGGAGCTACGCCCGGCTAGCTCCGGAGGTAACAGAGCCCGCATCCGTTGCCAAGCAACCCTGGGTTCTAGCTGGGGGCGGTACTTCCGGGTAGTTCAGGCTGGCGGGTTTCCCTGGAAGGCCGGCGAGGCAGGGCACTTCCGACTTTTGACTCCGCCCACCCGTGCCTTTCCTGCAGTTGCGTCTGCGGGTTGGACGCTCTTTGGCAAGCGAGGCGAGTATGGGGGGCGTGGCCGTCTTCGCGGAAGCCGGCGGGATATCGGCGGCGGCTGGCCCCGGGCCAGCTTTGGAGTGTGGCTGTTCAGGGCTGGTGTCGAAGGCACACGTGCTCCTGCTCTTCTAGGGCGTCTTTCGCTGTGTCTCCTCGGTCTCTGCCGCCGCATTCCCTGGCTGCCCCTTTACGATTACACACCCCGGGCAGCCGGGCTCCCGGCTCTGTTACCTGCCTGGGCCAGAAAGGGCTTCCTGACGTTTACTAGCACCTGCACCTCTCCCGCCCCAGGGACTGGTTGCCGCCACTTTCCTTAGCCCTGTCTAGGCATTTCCCCGCCTTTCTCCTCTGCTCACCGCTCTGTGCTAGCACATCAGAGGACCCTTGGGCTCACGGAGCGACAAGGGCCGCCGCACGGACATTTGGAAAAGGGGTGGGCGGTTTATTGAGTTTTTTTTTTTTTTAAAGGCTTAGTTCCTCTATTCCTTAATTCATCGGGTCCCAGGCTTTGAAGAATAGAGCATCGCGGGGGCGGGTCTACGCTTAGAAACACAGATGCTTTGGTTTTAGTACTAGCAGTGTTAAAGATCTTGCGGTTTGTGTAAGTGAAGTATATGTATACCTTGTGGTCAGTATTTGCACTTGAACTAACGCCTTCAATTCAGCTAAGTACTGCCTCATTGGAGTCCAGCTTTTGCACTGTACTAGCTCCCTAACCTCAGGCAAGTTAATGTTTTTGTGCTTAATTTCCTAATCTACAACATGGGAATCACAGAATTTATCTCTTAGGATTCATTGTGAGTATTAACAGCGTTAATAAATACACTTAGAGCTGTGCCTGGTAATGTTAAGCCTTTATATTAAAATCCTTTGGACCACTCTGCTTTGAAGTTTGTAGTCAAAAGCAGATGTAGGTATTGTATAAGTAACAGTAACACAGAGGTGTGTGGTAAGTGCCAGAGGTAAAAACGCTGCCAGAAGATTTGAGATCTTAATTTTGAGGTAATTTGTGAAAGGCTGGAGGAGAAAGTGACATGTAAGTTGTGTTTGATGAGCGATAATATAGTGACTGGCCAGGATCTTGGGGGAAGTGCATTCAGAATGGCTTGATCAAAGGCTCAAAAGCCCAAGATGTACATGGAGAACCCTTAAGAAGGGTGTGTGTAGAGAAGTTGTAGAAATACCTATAGAAAGAAAGCTTGGGCATATCATGGAAGTATTGAAGCATATAAATTAGAATAGTTTTACCCTCAAGTAACAGAAACCAACCCAAGTGGTTGAAACAATGAGGAATTCATAATACTATTTCACCTAAGTTCAGAGGTTGGTTAACTTGGCTCAGCACATTATCAACAACACATCTTTCCCCACCTTTCTATTCTGTTATCTGGGTTGTGACTTCAACAAGATAGCAATAGAAGTACCACATTCCAGAAGACAAAAGAGAAGATACTTTGGAAGAGCAAAGCCCCCTGGAAACTCCCAAATGACCAGAATTACATCATATCATTGACTTAATTTTAGAATCTGTATGGGACCACCATATTTGGATTAGACCAGGACCCCAGGCTTTGGGAACCTCCAAGAAGCACTTGACCAGGAGAAGGAGAACAAATTCTTCTAGAAGGATGTTGGGGAGAATGGATATTGAGTGGGTAGCCAATAGTCCTATACCAGCCACAGTTGGAATTTACAAATAAATAGATAGCCATTAGAGATTCTTGTACAGGTTTTTATTCACAGCCTATTTCCCTTATTCTACTCTCCCAGGGCAATCTCATTCACATCTATGACTTCTAGTATCACTTATGCCCATGGCAGCAAAATAGGGACTTCTTCCTCATTGACAATCCTAGATATCTTCTGGACAACTCTTGAATGGTCTGAAATGGAGTGATTCGTTCTACAAATAGTTTTTTTGAGTATCTGTTATGTGCCAAACACTGTTCTTGTCCACCTCATCCCCAGTGCTACTGGTGATATAGCAGTGAAAAACTGCTGTTGAAGTTCCTGCCATCATGAAACTTATATTCTTGTGAAGGACTCATAAAAATGAGACAAGTGAGTAGAATATGTGTTAGTCATAAGAGCAAAGGAGAAAAATAAAGTAGGGAAGAAGGCTAGGTACTGGGGTATAGGGGAACCTGGCATTTTTATATTGACCAGGGAAGGCTTCATTGTGAAGGTGACGTTTGAGGAGAGACATGAAGGAGGTGAAGAAATGAAACTTGAGACTATTTGGCACAACATTCCAGGACAAGCAGCCAGTGAAAGTTCTAAGGTAGGTGCATACCAGGCAGGTTGGGTATAAGATTAAGGAGGCCAGGGTAGTTGGAACAGAGTGACTTCAAGGAAGAGAGAGCATTAGGAGATGAAGACAGAGGCCAGAATGTTGTGCCTTGGAGGTCAATGCAAAGACTTCAGCTTTTACTCCAGGGTTAAAAGCCCCTACAGGGTTTTGAGTAGAAGCTTGACATAATTAGATTAAAAAAATTTTTTTAGTTGCTTGGTTGAAAATAAACTGAAGTGAGGTCAAACAAGCAGAGAGACCAGTAGGGGGCTGTTTCCGCTAAGCCTGGTGAGAGAGTGGCCTGGATCAGGGACAAGGTGGTGGGTATATTGAGAGAGAGCGGGAGAAAGGGAAGGAATGAGGGAGGGAGTAGATAAATCTGTTGATATCTATATATCTCTATAGCTATCTATAGAGAGAGAGAGGAGTTGAGTCAAAGATGACCCTGCAGTTCTTGATTAAATGTTAGACGTTGTGTAGGAAAAAAATAGCCTAGAGGCCCTGGGGTGGGGGGGGAACTGAATGGTTCAGCCTGTAATCCCGCGCCTTGGGAGGCTGAGGTGAGTGGATTGCCTGAGCCCACGGGTTTGAGACCCGCCTGGGCAACTTGGTGAGACCTCATCTCTACAATAAATCAAAAAAATTAGCCGGGTGTGGTAGCACGTGCCTGTAGTTCCAGCTACTTGGAAGGCCGAGGCAGAAGGATCGCCGGAGCCCAGCAGGTCCCGGCCACTGCACTCCAGTCTGGGTGACAGAGTGAGACTCCAACTCAAAAAAAAAAGCTCTGCCTGATACTATTTTTCTCCAGAGAGGATTTCATTTTATTATATTCTGACTGGCAGTTAAAGTAGGAACAGATGACCTTTAATCAAAGGTTCAGACCTTATGAGGGTTTTCCCTTATCACAGAGCAAAGACCTTTCTGTTCTTTCTCAACATGAACGTCTGGGGTATCTAACAAGTTCCCATCTTTATCCTTGAACTCCAGTTTTTGTGTTCTCGGCTCTGTGAGATTGTTGAAAGTTCTACTTACCATTTTAGTCATTTACCAACTGCTTGGTTTCTTGATTTCTTGTGCCCTTACGAGTTTATAATTTAGCAAATGCCTCAGGGATAAAAGCCAACAAAATGTCAGGCTGACTTCTCTGTGATCCCCCTTTCTCTGGGATCTTAGCCTTTCAGTTTTGTCTGCAGTTCTCAGCTCCAATTTTTACCTCCCCAGATCTGAAAGGCTCCTGACACCTCTAGGTCACTGCTTTCTGCTTGCCATAAATTGCCCTTCACATAAACTCAGCAACTGTCTCAGTGAGAAAAAGTAGTGTAGAAGTTGTGGCTCTCTTTATGTATTTCCCTTCTCCTTGGGATCTTCCTAGTCCTTCATGTCCTGACACTGAAGGCACTAGTTGCTCTCCAGTACCTTCAAATAGCATGTGTGTTTGTTGTTGTGGGCTTTAAAAATTTTTTCTTTTTAGTTTTTACAGTTGTTGCTGTGGGAGGGTTGGTCTGATTAAAGCTACCCAGCTAGAAGGCTGTTGACCAGAGTAACTGGAAGAATGGAGTTGCTATTTCATAATATAGGAAACACTGGGGAGGATGATTCTTGGGGTGAACATTCGAAGCTCAGCTTAGGGTACCTTAAGCTTGAAAGGCATGTTAGTCCTCCAGGTAGAGATGTTGAATGGACAGTTGGACATGGGAGTCTAGCATTTCAGGGAATTGGTCCAGGGTAGAGATAGGGATTTTTAAATCAACAGCATATAGGTGGTATTTAAAGCCATGAGACTTGTTGAGATTACCAAGGAAGTGTAGAGAGATGAGCCCTTAAGCATTTCAATATTTAGAGGTTGGGCTGGGCGTGGTGGCTCATGCCTATACTCTCAGCACTTTGGGAGGCCAAGGTGAGAGGATTGCCTGAGCCCACGGGTTTGAGACCAGCCCGGGCAACTTGGCGAGACCTCATCTCTACAAAAAATAAAAAATTAACTGGGCCTGGTGGAACATGCCTGTAGTTCCAGCTACTTGGAAGGCTGAAGCAGAAGGATCACCTGAGCCCAGCAGGTCGAGGCTGCGGTGACTGTGAGTACCACTGCACTCCGGCCTGTGTGACAGAGTAAGACTCTGACTAAAAAAAAAACCCCAAAAAACAAATTAATATTTAGAGGTTGGAAAGATGAAGAGTAATCAGCAAAGGAGACTGAAAAAGAGAGGTCAAAGAGATGGGAGAGCAAGCAGAAACACCTGGGAGTTTAGTAATGAAAGTGTTTCAAGGAGAAGGGAGTAATCTGCTACATGAGAGGGACCCCCCAAAACCCCAGAATTTATTTATTAAAAAATTGTGTATTTATTCTTACATGTTTAAACTTCAGTCATCTTCAAAGTACTCTCCGTTTGATGCAATACACCTATTGAGACACTTTATCCACTGCTCCAAAGAGTGTTTGAACTAATCAATTTTGATGACTTTTAGTGCTTCTGCTGTATTTTGTTTTACCTCTTCCACATTGGCAAAACGTTTCCCTTTGAGGGCTTTTTTCACCTGGGGAAACAAAAAAAAGTTGCTTGGGGAAAGATTGGGAGAATAGGGAGGGTGGGGCACGGGGATCAGGCCGTTTTGGGTGAAAAACTGCTGAACGCTTGGCGTGGTGTGGGCAGATGCATTTTTATGGTGGAAGAACCAGTCATCTGATTGCCCCAACTTGGGACATTTCTTCCACAAGGCAGACTCTTACAACAATGCTAGCTGGTACGCTGATGTCATTGGGTTCCTAGAATACCTAGTGAGGGAAGTCTGTACTACCAGGGGCCCAACCTCCAAAAAAACGTAATTCAGGCCGGGCTCGGTGGCTCAGCCTGTAATCCCAGCACTTTGGGAGGCCGAGGCGAGAGGATTGCCTGAGCCCGCGGGTTCGAGACCCGCCCGGTGAGCCCTTGTCTCTATAATAAATCAAAAAAACTAGCCGGGCGTGGTAGTGCACACCTGTAGTTCCAGCTACTTGGAAGGCTGAGGCGGAAGGATCGCCGGAGCCCAGCAGGTCGAGGCTGCGGTGGTTGGAAGCGTGCCACTGCACTCCAGCCTGGGTGACAGAGTGAGACTTCGACTCAAAAAAATAAAAATTAAAAAAAAATCATAATTCAGTTTTTTAAAAATCTCCCTATGTATCTAATATTATATATAGGCCAAGCAAGATAAGAATCTAGCAACATGTTGGATCTAGCAACATAGAGGTTATTGGTAATCTGGAAAAAGGCACCTTCTGTGAAGTTATGTAAGCGAATGTTCAGTTATGGATTCTGAAAAGAGTGAGAGAAATTTATGACTCAAGGAAGTTTACTGAAACGAAAAAACAATGTGCTAGGAGCTAAGAGAAAATTGGGTCAAGACAAGGTTTTATATTTTTTAATAGAAGAATTGACTGCATGTGTTTGTTTATAGGAGTGATTTGGGAAAGAAAGGGAGGAATTGATGGAATTGTGTCAGCAAGAGAGGAGGGCTCTTGTGCACAAGTAGAGGACTCAGCCTTGCCTAGGAACATGGACCACTCACTCATAATAAGAGGAGAAAAGGTAAATATCTGTATTACCACAGGCATAATCAGATTGGTGACCATTTTAAAATTTTTTAATTAATGGGTGTTTCTGATGTATAGCAGGCACTGTGCTAAGCAGTTGACATGCATGATTTCATTTGATTATAACGATCTGTGAGATGAATTCTGATATTGTTCCCATTTAACTTACAAGGGAACTGAAGTTTATGGAAGTTAAAGTAACTTACAGTAAGTAAGTAACAGAACCAGGACTTAAACCCTTATCTGCTGGAAGGCGGAACTTGTGCACGGAAGTATCCGCTTAGGGTGCTCATGGTCTTCCTGCCCCTAGTCTCCTATTTCCTGGCCCTTTGGCTTGTTCCCCACTTCCCCAAAATCACCAAGTCCTGACTATTTTACTTCCATGATGTTTTGTGATTTGGAGGTCCTCTTTTCTGTATTCTTACTATTCTTACCAGCCTTTGACCTGATCATTCTGATCCCGTACGGTCTAAATTGGATGTTCTGTGGAACCACAAAATGATCTAACTGAAATGTCACTGACTATGCTAGTTCCCTCCTCTAATGTTTCCATAACCCATTCATTGTCATGCCTTCAAGTTTCTTAAACTGTTCTAAGAGCCTGTCACTACCTGGTTACTGCCTAGTTTTCAAATCTCATCCTTATTCTGCCTTGTACTTTTTTTCCAGCAGAACTGAGCCCTTTCAGTCCCACTGCACAAACTGTCATGTTTCCATCTCCGTATTTGTGCTTTATGCTTTCTCCTTGTCCCTTTTCTTGGATTGTTTTCTACTCATCTTTTAAACCTCAGCTCCTTTGTTTTTTCTAGGGAGACATTTCTGTTGCCTCTAAATTGGCTCACATAGGCCGTGACACATTTTTATATTTTAATTACCACATGGCATTGATAATGGTTTGCCTCTGCTAAACCCTGAGTTCTTGAGGGCAGGGGTCACGGTCTGCTTGTAATTTGTAGCTCTACCGTATAACTTAATCTTTGGCTGTAATAATTTGTTGAATGAATGAGCAGCAGAAGTGTACAGTTTATTCAAAGAAAAGAAGAAGAAGCATCTTTTCCTTTTAAAAGCGTGAAAAAGAGTCATTCGTCTCTGGGTTCTGAAATATTTTTAAGTGTAGGTAAGAGAATGCAAGGGAAAGTTTATGACAGTCCATTCAATAGACAGTAAATACCTTCTTTGTACCAGGCACTATTGTAAGAGCTGGGGATAGATGGAATTTTTGTCCTAGTGTAGGGAAGTGACAAATAAGCAAAGAAACAAAAGAAAAAAAAATAGAAGAAAATTTCAGGGGATGATAAAAGCTATGGTGAAAATACAACAGGGTGTGATGACCGGAAGTGGTGAGCAGCTGCTTTAGATTATATGGCAGATAAGGCCTGAGAAGGTAACGTCTAACCAGAGACCTTTTGACATAAGGAGGAACCAACCATGTGAAGTTTGGTGACAGCAGTCCTGACAGTGGATGGTAGCTAGTGTGTTGTTCTTAAAGAAGGAGCAAGCTTGTCATTAGGTTTTTAATTTATTTTTTGAGTCGGAGTCTCACTCTGCAGTCCAGGCTGGAATGCAGTGCACACTCACAGCTACTGCAGCCTTGACCTGCTGGGCTCAGGCTATCCTTCCACCTCAGCCTTCCAATCGCAGGTGCGTGCCACCATGCCTGGCTGATTTTTTCGTTTATTTTAAAGATGAGGTCTTGCCAAGTTGTCCATTCTGGTCTCGAACCCCTAGGCTCAGGCAATCCTCTTGCCTCTGCCTCAGAAAGTGCCAGGATTACAGGCATGAGCTACCCCACCTGGCCCAAGGTTGTTATGTTTAAGGAGCCAAAGGAGGGCCGGTGTGGCTGCAATGTGGAGCAACAGGGGAGAGTGGTTAGAAGTGAGTTTTTCAAGCCTTTGAAATGGGAGGGACTTGCAGGATGGGGGAGGAGCCTGGATTATGGGGAGCCATTCAAAGGTTTTAAGAGAGGATGATGTACTCTGAGTTCTATTTTTAAAAGGTCTTTGCTGTGGCAGAATGGGTTGAGGGAGGTGAAGAGTAAGATACTAGCTAGGAAGATGTTGCAGAAGCTTAACAAGAGGTTATGGCTTATGTTAGGGTGACAGTAGGGAAAATGAAGAAGATGGTGCATTTGGGAGATTGTGGAGAATGAATTAAGATAATTTACTAACGAATTCGTAAGTCATTTTATTTCCCTATTCCTCATTCCCACTTAATAATAGAGGTATAAAGGATGACTGCTACGTTTTTTGGATTGACTAAAATGACAGGATGATCATGTAATTGACTGAGTTGTGATCAACTGTTGGAAGGCGTAGGAGACTAAAGTTCTGTTTTGGACAGGTTGATTTTGAGATGCTATGGGACATCCAAATGCCTACGTCAAGTTGGCAGGATAGAGATGTGGGTCTGGAGTTCAATAGAAAGGTCAAGGCTAGAGATACAAATTTGGTACTCATGAACATTTAGAGGGCTTTTAAAAGTGTAAAGGTAAAAGGAAAACTGTGATTTTGCTGAGACCAAGGGTTTCAGAACAGTGTGTTCAAGCTAGTCAAATATCACTGAGAGGGTAAGAAAGATGAGACTTGAATAGTAACCATTTTACTAACATTGAGGTCATCTATGAACTTGACAGTCATAGCAGTTTCTGTGAGGAAGAAGGGATTGAAGCCCATGTAGAGGGATGGAGGAGATAATCTAGTTGTCAGAGGGGGACCCCGAAAAAACCAGAATTATTTTTTGAAGGGCAGGCCGACCCCTTGTAGTACATGTTTCCCCTGCTAGGTAAGTGTTCTAGGAATCCATTGGCATCAGTGTACTAGCTAGCGTTGTGAGAGGCTGCGCTTAGCTTCTGTGAATTTTTTTTGGAGATCCTTTCAACATATTTGTCCATTTCAGGATGAATGATTTTCATACTGTGGTGAGTGTTCAGTTGTTGTTGTTGTTGTTTTTTTAACCAAAATTGGCATGTCCTCCATGCCCCACACTCTCTATTCACCTGATCTCTCCCTGAGTGACTAATATTTTTTTGTTTCCCTGGATGAAAAAAAGTCCTCAAAAGGAAATGTTTTGCCAATGTGGAAGAGGTGAAACAAAAAATGGCAGAAGCACCAAAAGGCATAAAAATTGATAAATTCAAAAACTATTTTGAGCAGTGGAAAAAGCATCTCAATAGGTGTATTGTATCAGAGTACTTTGAAGTTTCAACATAAAAGAATAAATACACAATTTTTAATACATAAATTCCATTTTTTGGTTCCCCCCTTGAAGAAATAGAAGTAGAGGTCATGTTCAGCTGCATTCTGCAATTATAGATTATTATTTCCAAGAGTTTTGCTATTGTATTAACTTAGTATATAAGGCCTTTGGACAAGTCTCTCAACTGAAAATGGATAGAACACGAATTTAGTAAGTTTTTGCCACAAGGTGTCACTAATTCTTCATTAACTTTTAGAAAGTAAAATGATTGCAGCACAGGCATAACCTTGCATTAAGGAAATACTATTTTTAAAAAATCACATTTACAAAAGAGGCCATTTAGAAGGCAGTTATTTACACTGTGGAAAGGTTTTCCTTCATGAATGAGTCTCTAGTGTGTTTGACAAATGTACAAAGTGTCAAGTGGTGTGTTGAACACTGGGCTAGCAATCAGAAGACCAGGGTTCCAGGTTTAAAGTGCTGGATTTGGAGTCAGAAGCTTTGAGTTCAACTCTAGTTTTGCCTTCATTAGCTGTGTGTCCTCAGGCAAAACTTAAATGATTCTTTGTCTTACTTTGTTGTTGCTGTTATTTTATTTTTTGAGTCATAGTCTCACTCTGTCACCCAGGCTGGAGTGCAATGGCATGCTCATGGCCACTACAACCTCGACCTGCTGGGCTCAGGTTACTGCAGCCTTGACCTGCTGGGCTCAGGCGATCCTTCTGCCTTATCCTTCCAAGTAACTGGAACCATAAGCACACGCCACCATGCCTGGCTAATTTTTTTTTGATTTACTGTAGAGCTGAGGTCTTCAAGTTGCCCAGACTAGTCTTGAACCCCTGAACTTAGGTAATCCTCTCACCTCTGCCTCCCAAAGTTCTGGGATTACAGATGTGAGACACCACAGCCTGTTGCTGTTATTTTAAAAATAGAGGTAGTATATGCTGCTCTACCCATTTCAAGCAATTATTTTTGCATATCAAAAAGGTAACGTGTACAACAATATTTAGAAAATTGTGAAGTGCTATATACATAAAAGATTTAAAATTTTTTTTTAAGTCGGAGTCTCACTGTCGCCCAGGCTGGCGTGCAGTGGCCCGCTTATGACGACCACAGCCTCGACCTGCTGGACTCAGGTGATCCTTCTGCCTCAGTCTTCCAAATAGCTGAAACCACAGGTACCCCCTACCATGCCTGGCTAATTTTTAAAAATTTTAGATTTATTGTAGAGACAAGGTCTCTCCAAGTTGCCTAGGCTGGTTTCAAACCCCTGGGCTCAGGCAGTCCTCTTGCCTCTGCCTCCAAAGTGCTGGAATTACAGGCATGAGCCACTGCGCCTGGCCAGATTAAAACGTTTTTTGTAAAAATTATTTATGCCAGTTGGGCTCGGTGGTTCAGCTTGTAATCCCAGCGCTTTGGGAGGCCGAGGTGAGTGGATTGCCTGAGCCCGCAGGTTTGAGACCCGCCCGGGCCACTTGGCGGAACCTCATCTCTACAATAAATCAAAATTTAACTGGGCATGGTAGTGCGCACCTGCAGTTCCAGCTACTTGGAAGGCTGAGGCAGAAGGATCACCGGAGCCCAGCAGGTTGAGGCTGTGGTGGCCGGGGGTTTGCCACTGTACTCCAGTCTGGGTGACGGAGTGAGACTCCAACTCAGAAAAAACATTATTTATGCCAAATTTTATAGCAATATAGATGTGTGTAAAGCTGTTGTACTAGTCAAGACCCTTCGTTGCATAAGGTAGAAATTCAATTTTAACTTGCCTGGCAAAAGGGCATGTTTTGAAGTTCATGGGGGTAGTTTCTGTGCCTTCAGGAATGGCAGCGTGGTGCGTGCATGGACTTCAGGCATTCCTGGAATTAGGGATTTGAATGATGGCAGTGTGTACGCCCCTTTCATTCCCTTTGCTTCTAGTCAATACCTTTATTCTTGGGTTCTAACTTGTTTCCTCTACCTCCTAGGGAACATTTTGATATTATAAGGTTGAAGGGCACCCACATGATAATATCCACATGAGAAGGTGTGAAGCCAGGTATGGAGAAGTAGATGCGGAAGAATTACCCTGATTTTGGCAAAGAGAATATGAAATTTGAAATTATGAAAGTCATTGCAATATAATGTTAATGTTTAGAAATGTAGCTTATTTTTGAATTTTGTAAAGAAAATGTCAGAATCAGAGAAATTACTTATCACTTCCTTTTGATCTAATAAGTAGTGGCTCATTTTAGTAAGAGATATGTTTTTAGAAGCACAGAAAAAACTAGGAATTATAACATTTCTAGTTACAATCACTGCATAACTAACCATCCCCCACCCCTCAAAATTAGTGGCTTAAATGATGTCTTATTGTTCTTCAGAGAAACAGAACCAGTATGGACACACGCACACATACACACACACACACACACACACACACACACACAACTTATTATAGCCCATTTATTATGAGAAATTGGCTCATGTGATTATTATGGAAGCTAGGAAATCCCATGATCGGCCACCTGCATGCTGGAGACGCAGGAAAGCCATTGGTGTCATTCTAGTCTGAGTCCAAAGGCCTGAGAACCAGAAGTACTGATGGTATAATTCCTAGTCCAAGGGCAGAAGACCGATGTCCCAGCTAAGGGGTCAGGCAGAGAGCAAATTCTCCCTTTTGTCCTCTTCATGCCTCCAATGGATTGGGAGGGCAATCTGCTTTATTCAGTCTAGTGAATCAAGTGTTAAACTCATCCAGAAACATCTTCAGAGACACACCCAGAATAATGTTTATCCAAATATCTAGGCAACTTGTGGCCTAGTCAAGTTGACACATAAAATTAGCCATCACAACCAATAATCATTTTAACTGTGCACATAGGGTCTGTGGGTGTGGAATTTCAGCAGGGCATAGTAGGGATGGCTTGTCTTTGTTCCATGATGTCTGGCACCTCAGCTCAGTAAGACTCAAACTGGGGATTGTTAGGGTACGGACAGGGTGAGGGTGGAGAGGCGCAGGGAGGCGCAGACCGCCAGGGCCGGCAAGCCGGAAGTGCCGCGCTGTCAACCCAGAGATCCGAGTAAATGCAAAGAATTGCAACACACAGAGGTGAAAGAAGATAAGATTTAAGAAAGCTTCACCTCCCCCCACAGACAGGAGGTGGGCCTACACTTTAGGTGATTGTGGTGTCGTATCCCCCCAAAGCCCTGGCTTAAATTCCCTTTTCCCCTTGGAGATGTTGCACATGACTGCCGTGACTTCTTTATCGACCACCTGTGGATGTCTTGGAGATGCTGTGACACAGAGACCCATTAATGTCTGCCCACATTATCATAGCCCCTAGACAAGCATTTTAATTCTCCTGCACCTTCCCAAATGACATTCCTTAGAGCTAGTAGAGGGTGCACCTCCCCTTATCTCCTATGCATTCCCAGTGGGTAGCTTTCGGGGGATCCTTGACTACTCAATTTACTGGAAGATCGAATCCCCACCTGCTCTCCCTCTGAGCGGTTATAACTTTTGTAATTACAAGTTTCATAACTTTTACAGTCCTTGCCCAATGCAAGATATCTTAGGCCTTGTAAATTCCCTTTACTCTAGGCAAGCTTGATTGCCACTGTGAGATACCTCTGATACCTGGAAGTCTGTTTCTGAAAAGACAAAGTCGGTAAAGTTAATTTTACCTAAAGTGTGCATTTCTTCAAAAGCATAACTTCTACTTTCTCATCATTGTATTAAGATTTAGAAAGAAGAGTAAAGAAAAATGCATTTCCCGCTCTCGGCCTGTCCTTTCAGGGATGACTTGATAACTGGGGGCTGGAAGCATCTGGAAGCTGCTTCTTTTACTGTCTGGTGCCTGGGCTGTGATGACTACTGGGCAAAGCAATCACCAGCACACACAGATTCAAAGAAAGGGGACATAGACCCCAACTTCAGTGGTAGGAGTGTCAAATGATTTGTGATCCTATTTTCAAAAATTACCTAATGATAAATTACCCACACTGGTTTATAGGATTTGAGACGGTGCTATGTATTAAATTGTTTACCCGACCTCCGATTCATATGTTAAAGTCCTAAGCCCCGTACCTCAGAATGTGACCTTCTTTGGAAATCATGTCTTTGCAGATGTATCTAGTTAGAATGAAGTCATTCTGGAGTGGGGAGGGCTTCTAATGCAATATGACCAGTGTCTTTATAAGAAGGGAACATTTGGACACAGACTCACATGCTGGGAGAATACCAAGTGAAGAGGAAGGCAGAGATCAAAGTCATGTTCTAAAAGCCAAGGGATGCCAAAGATTGCCAGTAAACCACCAGAAGCCAGCGGAGAGGTGTTTACCAGATCCTTCCCTCACAGTCCTCAGAAGCAGCCCATCAACCCTACCAAGACCTTCATCTTGGACTTCTGGCCTTCAGAACTGAGAGATGATACATTTATACTGTTTAAGCCACCCAGTCTGTTGTATTTTGTTACAGCAGTCCTATCAAATACAGATGGTTTTTAGCTTTTTTACACTTTTCAATATTTTTCACGTGTGTGTGTGTGTATTTTTTGAGTTGGAGTCCCACTCCATCGCCCAAGCTAGAGTGCAGTGGCATGCTCACTGCCACCCCAGTGTTGGGCTTTGGCAATCCTTCCATCACAGGCTTCTAAGTAACTGGAACTATAGGTGCATGCTGCTGCACCTGGCTAATTTTTTATCTATTGTAGAGATGAGGTCTCACCAAATTGCTTGGGCTGGTCTCCAACCCATGGGTTGGAGCTCAGGCAATCCACTCGCCTCGGCCTCCTGAAGTGCGAGGATTACAGGCTGAGTCACTGAGCCCGGCCTATTTTTCATATTTTTGACAAGGAACTTATGTTTCTTTAATAATGAGAGAAATAGGTTTGATTTAATTTAATGTTTTCCACTTCTATATCTGTTTTTAAAATTGACCAGGGGTTTAATATAAATACAACCAGCATAGAAAAACTCAAAACTGTACATAAACCAAAACCAGAATGCCAAGTGGTGGGGACAAAAGACAGAATTTCTGGCTTTTTGGCTCAGTTGACCCACCCAGATAAAGATCAGCAAAGAGGACAAATCAGGAAAATAACGAAGATTCATGCTAAGCTGCGTGTGTGTAGGGAGTTATTAGAGTATATCACCGGTAATGGCCAGCCACTTCTATATTTTATAAAACATGAAAATATACCAGCCGGGCTCGCACCTTTGGGAGGCTGAGGTGAGTGGATTCACTGAGCCCGCGGGTTCGAGACCCACCTGGGCAGCGAGACCTCATCTCTACAATAAGTCAAAAAATCAGCCGGGCGTGGTAGCGCATGCCTGTAATTCAGGCTACTCGGAAGGCTGAGGTGGAAGGATCACCGGAGCCCAGCAGGTAAGGCTGCGGTGGCCGGGAGCAGCCACTGCACTCCAGTCTGGGCGAACAAGTGAGACTCCAACTCAAAAAAAAGAGAAAATATACCAAATTCTTGCTATGGTTGCATCTAGGTAATGTGACAATAAGTAATTAAAAAAATCCCTTCTGCCTCTCTACCTAAAAATATTTCATATGCGTATATACTACTCTTATTGTGGTGAACAAAGGAAGATTGGAAATGGCCGGGTGCAATGGCTCATGTTTATAATCCCAGGACTTTGGGAGGCCGGTGCAGGAGGATGGCTTGAGCCCAGGAGTTTGAGACCAGCCTGGGCAACATAGCAAAACCCCCATCTCTACAAAACAAGAAACAAAACAAAAAGTAACTGGGCATGATGGCATGCATCTATAGTATCAGTTACTCGGGAAGCTGATGTGGGAGAATCGCTTGAGCCCAGGAGTTGGAGATTGCAGTGAGCTGTGATTGCAATCCAACCTGGGCAACAGAGTCAGACTCTGACTCAAAAAAACCAAAAAAGAAGACAGAAAAGCTGCAATGGAAAGTGGTCAGAGGCAGGTGTTGAGGTGTTTTGTCCTCAGTCCCACTCTGCTACTCAGTAACTCTGAGCCTATTTCCTAATGTGGAACACAGGGAATATTCCTCAATGTTGTGAGGAATAAATGGGTGAATATATTTAGTTTGGGTTCAGTGGGTGTCTTAGTTCATTTGGGTCATTATAACAAAATACCATAAACTGGGTGACTTATAAATAACAGAAATTTATTTCTCACAGTTCTGGAATGCAAACACCAGCAGAATCAGTGTCTGGGGAGAGCCTCTTTCCTGGTTCACAGATGGTGCCTTCTTGCTGTGTCCTCACGTGGTAGAAAGGGTGAGGGATTTTAGGGCACTGATCTCATTCATTCATGAGGGCTCCATCCTCATGACCTAATCATCTCCCAAGGGTTTCATCTCCTAATAGGATTTCAACATATAAATTTGGGACGAACACAAACATTCAGATTACAGGGGTAGGATTTATTTATGTGGTTTGTAGTCACTTCCTTGAGTAGGTAAGTTATTAATAAATAACAGCCTTGAGGGGGCAAGGGCTTCCAGACATATTCTTACTGGTTACTCTGCCTACTCACCAGGCTTGTGACACGTACTATGGAAGAACACTTTTTACGGAGGCTAATGTTGGTTTTAAAAATACAGAGCCAGAAGGTAATCTGTGGCTATTTCCTCAGACTATATAGCTCCTTTATGAAAAATACTTGATAGAGATTTCTCCAAGTTTGAGACTAATCCTAAAAAAATTTTTTTTAACTTTTAAATTTTTTATTTTAAAGATGTGGGGTACAATTCAGAGTTAGGTATACAAATGTTCATCATGCAGGTACCCTTGTTGATGAGGTGTGCCCCCCCGCCCCTGGCAGTTTCCCTCAGTTGCCAATCCCTTTCTTATAATATTATGATAATTGTTCAAGGTCCTCTTATGAGTGAGAACATATGGTCCTCTGTTCTTTGTTTCTGTGATAGATCACTCCGTATGATAGACAATCCTAAAAATTTACATGACCTTATTAATTATAAGTTGGGAAGCAAAAACAAATTATTATAAACTGTTAATGTCAAAAGGAACCCCCGATTTTAACCAAGTTAAAATAAAACAATTAACTTTCCTTGCTATAGAAAATAAAATCTTTATTTTGGGAGCAAGTGTTTTCAAAGACGATGCAGCAAAAAAATGTAGAAAAAGCAGCTTTAGACAAATGTGTCAGGCAGTTAATAAAAATGTTATGTCATTTTTTAAGGTGGAAATTTTTGTGCATTTGTCAGCATTATTAACTTTATGTATTTATTTATTCTAAGGATGTGAGGCACAATTCAGGGTTAGGTATACAAATGGCCATTATGCAGGTACTCTTGTTGATGAGATGTGCCCCCCATTTTTAAATTTATAATTTTTTTTTTGAGTTGGAGTCTCACTCGGTTGCCCGGACTGGAGTGCAGTGGTCACTCCCGGCCACGCAGCCTCGACCTGCTGGGCCCCGGTGATCCTTCCGCCTCAGCCTTCCGAGTAGCCGGAATTACAGGCATGCGCTACCACGCCCGGCTGATTTTTTGATTTATTGTAGAGATGAGGTCTCGCTGCCCAGGCGGGTCTCGAACCCGCGGGCTCAGGCAATTCACTCACCTCAGCCTCCCAAAGGTGCGGGATTATAGGCTGAGCCACCGAACCCGGCTTAAATTTATAATTTTGCTTTTCTAGACAAATATTTATGTTTATGATTAAATTTGAATTTGCAAGTTTGCTTTCTTTTTCTTATAGAGAACCTCCAAAATCATAAAAACATCAGGCTCCTCAAAACCTGGTCTGACTGAAGAAGCCTAGCTTTCAGATCAATTCTTATTTTTCCACAAAGTTATCATCTGAATCTGATGCTAATATTTAGAAAGTCTCTGTTTTTCCATTTCCTCCAGAGGAATTCAGAATCAGAGAGGCTGTTTACCGACTACTTCCTTTTGATGTAAAAGATTTCACTGACTCTCTCTAGCAAGAGTCTGAAGATGCACGCTACTTACCTAGTCAGAGTAAAACCATGATTCATAGTATGAGACAATAGCTCTCATTTTCCTAGGAAGTTTTCAATATAAAAACATGCTGTGCTTTTGAGTGAAAAGTAAAATTTAAGGCCAACAGATGGAAATTTCTTGTAAGGAGACATAAAATCCCCCAACCCCTCCTATTCTTGAAAATAAGAGTTGTTTTTGTCAAAGGGCCTAAGACTTGAATACATTTTTTGAAAAATGAATTTGATGGGTGTGATAAGACCTATGATTCTAAGATTTAACATTTGGTGGAGTCCCTCAACTATCTTTCTTCCGTACTCACTCTGCTGAATGTTTTACAGTTTAAAAACACAGGAAAAATGGTCTTGGGCAATATGGTTACTTTTGCATATATGGGGCTTTAACTTGAAGCCAGGAGTTTGTCTTTATATTTGATCAAAGATAAGCTTTACTCATTTTGATGGATATACTCTGTGATTTAAAAAATATTTCATACCTGTGAAATACAACAGATTTATTACAGAAAGAACATAAAGCAAGAGTAGTTGCCCTCTACCCCCATGCTGAGATGGAGGAAAAGAGCATGTCTTCCAAATAGAGTTGACCTATGTTCAAATACCAACTTCACATCTCAGTAGCTATGTGAACTTGGGTAAGTTACTTAATCTTCTCATCTATTAAAACATGAGTGTTAAAGTTCGCCTCTGGAAGTTGTGAGAATTAAACGAGTTAGCAGTAAATTAAACCAAACAACTCCCCATCTGGTTATGGTACCTGGCCCACAGAAGGAACTAAGTAAACACTTAAAAGAAAAAGAAAGCCGGGCTCGGTGGCTCAGCCTGTAATCCCATGCTTTGGGAGGCTGAGGTGAGTGAATTGCCTGAGCCCGCGGGTTTGAGACCCGCCAGGGCAACTTGGCGAGACCTCATCTGTACAATAAATCAAAATTAGCCGGGCGTGGTAGCGCGCGCCTGTAGTTCCAGCTACTTGGAAGGCTGAGGCAGAAGGATCACTGGAGCCCAGCAGGTCGAGGCTGTGGTGGCTGGGAGCAGCCACTGCACTCCAGTCTGGGTGACAGAGTGAGACCCCAACACAAAAAAAAAAAAAAAAAAAAGAGAAAGAAGGCCTTAAGCCTGTTCTCGGGGAGTGTGGAATCCAGAACACAGCAAACAAGAAGAATGGAAGGGAAAGGGCTAAATTACAGAATCTTTGAAGTTGGTGAATTTTGAAGGAGATGTAGAAAGAAGATGAGTGATTCTAGTTTGGAGGAAATTTTATATAAAACGAAGTCTAAGTAGGTGAATTACATGTAGTGGACACCTGTCATATCTTCTTGGTTGAATTAAAGAGTACATGTTTATTAATTTATTTGTTCTTTCATTAATTCAACAAATACATAATGAGCATTTAACATGTGCCAGGAAGGTTTTAGTACTGGAGAGTACAAAGAGGACTAAGACTCACTTCTTGCCCTTAAATAAGTGATAAATCTACGAGGGGGAAGAGATGCAGAAAAAAAGTAAAGATATTAAAATGGGGCGACAAAAGAGCACGGGAGGGAGGTGAGTGGTCTATGAGTGCTTAACGATCAGAGGTGACACTTTATTTTTATTTTTTGAGTCGAGATCTCATTCTGTCGCCAAGGCTGGTGGGAAGTGACGTGATCACAACAATCATGGCTCACGGCAGCCTTGATCTCCTAGGCTCAGGCGATCCTTCCACCTCAGCATCTCAAGTAACTGGGACTGCAGGCGTGTGCCACCACACCTGGCTAATTTTTAAAATTAAAAACATTTTTTTTAAGAGATGAGGTTTTGCTATGTTGCTCGGGGTAGTCTTGAACTCCTAGGCAGGTTCAAGCAATTCGCCTTCCTCAGCCTCCCATAAGTGCTGGGATTGCAGGTGCAAGCCACCACACCTGGCTGGTCAGAGGTGATTCTTGAGATGAGATGTCTGCGTGGCTGAGAAGGGCAGGGGGTGTGGGCCCTGTAGACACTCCAGGTGGGGAACTGGAGTGAACAGAGGCACCTGTGTGCATTAGCTTGGCCTGTGTGTGGAAGCTGCAAGAGGTAAGAGCATGCAGGATCAGTGAGGGAGGGCTCGCCTGACATGCTTCAGGGCAAGCCTATGAGAGGCCACATCAGGGAATAATGACAGTGGCTGTGGTAGTGACTCCAAGAACAAACAGATGTCCTCTAGAGGAAGGCTTGAAAGGCAAGCAAAAGGGTGGGATTTGAACATTTTGGAAAACACTATGAAGGCGGGGCTCGGGAGAAAGGCTTCTGATTATTATATACTGTATAAATTGCACAGAGGCCGGGTACAGTGACTCAAGCCTGTAATCTCAGCACTTTGGGAGGCCGAGGTGAGAGGCGAGACCAGCCTGGGCAACTTGGTGGGACCTCGTCTCTACAATAAATCAAAAAATTAGCTGGGCATGATGGCAGTGCCTGTAGTTCCAGCTACTTGGAAGGCTGAGGTGGAAGGATCGCCTGAGCCCAACAGGTCGAGGTTGCGGTGGCCGGGAGCGATCCACTGTACTCCAGCCTGGGTGACACAGTGAGACTCCAACTCAAATGAATAAATAAGTAAATAAATTGCACAGAGAGGACACTGAGAGAAGGGTTTTAAATAAGCAGTCACCTGGGCATTTGATGATGGGCTTGGGCCAGCAGACTGGAGTTTAAATTTTGTCTTTCTGTTTTCAAACTTTTCAATCTCTAGGAATGGTTGGAAATTTTGAAAAAGTACTATCTCTGTTGTGGGGAGACACCAGTGTTTACAAATTAGACTTGAAACTTGACTCAACTTATTTAAAAACTGATGTAACAGGAGGAATTGTACATATGCAAATGAACACCTGTGGAGATTCTTAGGTAAGAACTGTTTGATTTAGCAACCCCACTGAAGCAATCTGAGAAGGGATCTTTTTTGGCGCTACATGCCTAATTTTACAGATTGGTTTACTACTTGGATCTGCTGTATTGTTTGTTGAATAAACAAACAATCCCTGTCTGTAAAGGAGTTATAGAACTTTCCTTATAATTAAAAAACCTAAAAGGAATAAATGTAGACTGCATGCATCTCTGTGAGCTCTGAGGTTTGTGGATGTTTGCTGTTAAAGAAGTTAAACATCTAAGTCTTGTCCTATAAAATTATTTGTAGGAACTATATGCATCAGTTCAAGTGTCATACCACCTACAAATTTGCCACAAACCACAGGTACTTTTTCTCATTTCCAAGCACAATGAAAACCCTATAACTTTTTGCTACAGATAAAAATAACTGAGATCACCAATGAAATGACCAGATAGCTGTGCTATCACCTAACTGTGAAGGCTTCCCACTTGACATTTTTCTTGTTCCTTAAGGTTTTTAATAATTTTTCTTAAATTTGTTTGAGCCATATTTGCATTTTTGGAAACCGGCCAGTTTCTACATGTCTAAATGCCTCCTTATACTTGACAGTACATTTAACACACCAAAGTAATCTTCCTAGATACCATGTTTTGTTCTTTAATAAGTCTGTCGGGGGTCAGGGATATCAGCCTATGGCTGAGAACTCTTAGCTGGGTGGTGCAGAGACAGTGGTGAAGGATATACCCTCAGTAGGATAGTGAAGTTGACTGCTAATAGACCAATCCTCCCAAAACAGCAAATATAAACTGACAAACTGCAAAAACCAACTACCCGGAGGGATCTAGGGGAGTTTAGCTGGGTGGTGCAGAGACAGTGGTGAAGGATATACCCTCAGTAGGATAGTGAAGTTGACTGCTAATAGACCAATCCTCCCAAAACAGCAAATATAAACTGACAAACTGCAAAAACCAACTACCCGGAGGGATCTAGGGGAGTGAACCAAAGTAGGCAGAAGGGAGTTGAACCTTGGAGGAGAATGCGAGTTTCCTGTTTTTTAGCTTTGGCCAGAGGACAGGCCATGGTTACAAAGTGTCTCTGTGTGGCTAAAACTCCAATAGAAAGACTGCTGTGTTTCTGCCCTGAAGAATCATCTGAGGGGAGCCTGGGGAGAGCGAGAGAGGATTGGGGGTGGGGGAGTAGGGGGATGAAGGGGAAGTGGAGGGCAGGGGGCTGGGGGGCGAAGGAGGTGTGACCTAAATTCTGTGTCTGAACTCTATCCAGGTCTCTCTAGCTGATCCGTGAACCACATGTGCACACGGCAGATTTAAAGCATCTTGTGGCTAAAGTTTAGAGTGCTAAACTGAAATTTGAATTGCCACTCACCACTGGAGAGACAGAGTCTGCAATCTGAATATAGTAAATTGCCTGTACAACCAAATTTAGAGTCTTATCTATATAACATCCACAACGTGCAGGATACAATTCAAAACTACTCAAAATATGAAGAACTAGAAATATGGGACCTATTGTCAACAAAGAAGACAAGCTAAAGAGGTCAATCGAGCTGGTTGTGGCTCATGTCTGGAATCTTGGCACTTCGGGAGGCAGAAGTGGGAGGATTGCTTGAGCACAGGAGTCTGAGACCAGCCTGGGCAACATAGCTAGGCCTGTCTCTACAAAAAATATATGTGTGTGTGTGTGTGTGTGTGTGTGTGTGTGTGTGTGTGTGTGTGTGTGTGTGTATAAATTAGCCGGATGTGGTGGCACATGCCTGTAGTCCCAGTTACTTGGGAGGCTGAGACGGGAGGATCACTTGCGTCCAGGAGGTTGAGGCTACAGTGAGTCGAGAGTCATGATCATGCCACTGCACTCTAACCTGGGCGACCAGTTTGAGACCCTGTCTCAAAAAAAAAACCAAAGATGAATCTGAGATGAATGTAGAAACCATCAGTCAAAGACTTTATAGTAGTCATTATTCTCAATGGGTTTTTTTTTTTTTTTGAATTGGAGTCTCACTCTCTGTTACCTAGGCTGGAGGACAGTGACCCATTTGCAGCTATCATAGCCTTGACCTGCTGGGCTCAAGGTGATCCTTCTGCCTCAGCCTTCCAAGTAGGTGGAACTATAGACACGCGCCACCATGCCCAGCTAATTTTTTGATTTATTGCAGAGATGAGGTCTCGCCAAGTTGCCCAGGCTGGTCTCAAACCTGTGGGTTCAGGCAATCCTCTCACCTTGGCCTCCCAAAGTGTTGGGATTATGGGCGTAAGCCACCGCACCCGGCTCTCAATGGGGTTTTTAAAAAGTGCTTCTAATAAATGAGAACATAGGAAATCTTGGGAGAGAAATTGAAAATAAATAAGTGGAAATTTGAGAACTGCAAAATGCAATACATGAAATAATAATTTTACTGGATAAGTTCTAATAGTGTAATGAGATAACAGAGGAAAGAAGCAGTTAACTTGAAGATAAAGCAATAGAAATTGTCCAATCTGAAAAAGAAAAAAACGGGGGAGGAAGTGGAGGGGAAAAAGGAATGAGAAACATTGTAGAGTGCCAAAGGGATGTGTGGAACAATTTTAGAAGCTGATATATAGGTAGTCAAAGTGCCAGAAGGGGAGGAGAAAGAGAATGGGATGGAAAACACTTGAAGAGATAATGGCTGAAAACATTTCATAGTAATAAGTAATAAATCAAACATTTAATGAAATATTTAAATTTTCTGATTGAATAAGCTCAGTGAATTCCAAGCAGGATAAATACAAAGAAAGATAAACGTAGATACATCATAATCAAATGACTGAAAACCAAAACCAAAGAGAATCTTGAAAGCAGCCAGAGAAAAATGACACTATTATATATGGGGGAACAATGGTTTGAATGGTCATGGATTTCTCATCAGAAACTAGAGAATTCAAGGGACAATGGAGAAAAATCTTTGAGGTGCTTCAAGGAAAAAACCTATCAGCTTAGAATTTTTTTTTTTTTTTGCGTTGGAGTCTCACTCTGTCGCCCAGACTGGAGTGCAGTGGCCGCTACTGGCCACCGCATCCTTGACCTGCTGGGCTCTGGCGATCCTTCCACTCAGCCTTACAAGTAGCTGGAACTACAGGCACGCGCTGCCACACCCAGCTAATTTTTTGACTTATTGTAGAGATGAGGTCTCACCAAGTTGCCCAGGCAGGTCTCGAACCCGCGGGCTCAGGCAAGAATTCTTTATCTAGCAAAAATATCCTTCAAGAATGAAAGTAGGTTGGGCACAGTGGCTCAAGCCTGTAATCCCAGCACTTTGGGAGGTAGAAGTGAGAGGATTGCCTGAGCCCACAGGTTTGAGAACAGCCTAGGTAACTTGGTGAGGCCTCAACAAATCAAAAACAAATTAGCCGGGCGAGGTAGTATGTGCCTGTAGTTCCAGCTACTTGGAAGGCTGAGGTGGTGGGATCACTGGAGCCCAGCAGGTTGACACTGGGGTGGCCATGAGCATGCCACTGCACTCCAGCCTGGGTGACAGAGTGAGATGCCAACTCAAAAGTAAAATGAAGACATTTTCAGATAAAGAAAAACTAAGACTTTATCACCAGAAGACCTACACTTCAAGAAGGTATAGAAAGGTCTACTTACTGAAGGGAAATGATGTGAAGAAAGGACTAAAAAGTGTCAAAAATTATAACTATTGGGGTAAGCATAAAATACCATTTTTTCTCTTAATTCCATTAAAATATACATGGCTGTACAAAGCAAATATTAAGACACTGCCATTTGCTCTCCAAAATACATAGTTAAGAAGACACAAGCTAAAAGACAAGCCACAGAGTGGGAGAAAATATTTGCAAAATAAAGGACTTGTATCTAGAATATATGAAGTACTCTTAAGACTCATAAATGTATAAGACAGGCAACTCAATTCTAAAAAATAGGCATAAGACTGGATATACAAATGATCAATATACATATGAAAATATGCTCAACATCACTAGTCAATGGTAAATGCAAATACAAGTCACAATGAAATACTGTGACATAGTCAGTATAATGAATAAAAAAGAGAAAAACAAAACATGTCTGACAATGCCAAGTGTTTTCAACACTGTATTCTATATTTTGACTGTGGTGAGGCTTTCACGAGTATGTATATCAGATACTTCAAATTGTACATTTTGAATGAATGTATTTTATTGTATATAAGTTATGTCTCAATAAAGATGATAAGAATATTCCTATGGGAGAATAAAGCGGTTTATTATCTTGATGAAGGACATAGATGTAAAGATGTTAAGATACTTGCTAAGGATGACATTCATGCAGGAAGTAGAACTAGGATCAGAGTTTAGTCTCAGCCCAGACCATTTTCTCTTCCAGTTAGATCTTGCTGCTGTGCATAGAATGTAGGAATGAAGGAGAAGAAACAAGAAGAGAAATAAATATCCCGAGAATTGACCTCTTGTGGTTCAAATCCTAAGTCTTGTTCCAAACGGTGACATTGAAACACTTCCCCAGAGTAGTTGACATGTCTTGCTTTTAACTGTGAACAACTTTAATCTTTTAAAATAGCTTCCTCATTTTCTTTTCTCTTCCCTAATTGTAGACAGAGTTCATTTGAATTCTATACAGACAGTAAAACAGATATATCTTGAAATAGAAAGGTCAAGGGGCTTATATATCATAGGGGATGTAAGTAAAGAACTTTGGATAAGTAACTTCCTATCAGCTTCTGAGCTCTCAAGCAAACAGTTTTTTGAAATTACTTAAATTATTAACTAGGTTAAAACTTAAACTATTAACTAGGTAAAGAATGTAGGGAAAATCAGAAAATGCATAGAATGTTGAGTTAATGTTTTTATAAATTAGCATGTGAATTTGTCAGCATTTCTTTTTAGTTTATTATTATTCGTTTATAAAACAGTCATGTAAGCTCATCAGCTTATTCTTTTTAATATTTTTATTTCCCATATATTTCACATTTACTTGCTCTAGGTTTTTCTTGAGCTTAAAAACTAAGTGGGAGGGGGGGCGGAGATGGCCAGTTGGAGGCCCAAACTTCACCTGCATGCATACTTGTATAGTTAATCTTTACTTGTACCCCACGTCTCTATAATTAAAAACAGACAAACAAAAAACCAACCAACCAACCAAACAAACAAAAAACCAAAAACCCAATCTGGGTTAAAAAAAAAAAAATAGAAAAAACTAGCTTCATTAAAATTTGATATTTTCCCCAAGAGGGCATTTTATCATTTTTGTACACTTATGTGCTAAGTTGTTGCCCCTTTATATTTGCTATTAGGGTTAAGAAAAAATGGAAGATAACTCAAAGGAAGATGATTCCCTACTCAAACATGAGTTCACCAGCCTGTTATCTAAACAAAATGAAACCATATTATCTTTCAGGATTTCCGTTGCTTCACTGAATGCCTCAAGGGTTTGAACTGTACAGGTTATATTTCTGAAAAGCACTTTCACTCACATTGGAAAAATCACATTGAGAAATTAAAACTGTTTCCCTGTGAATCTGAATTTGTTTAGGATACTTTACTTGAGTTTAAGGAAACAAATCATATCACAAACAAGTTTTTATAGGAAAATAATCTAAATTTTATATGGACTGTAGTTCAATGGGTTTCAGGTACTGTAAAGCACCTTATGCCTATCATCTCATTTAACCTAATTTCAGTACTATGAAGTAGGTAGTGGTGTTATCTCCATTTTGCAGATAGGAAAACGTAGGCACAGAAAGATAAAATGATGTGTCCAAAGTCTAATGGCAAGTGGTAGATTCAAGATTTGAACCCAGGCAGTCTGTCTTTGGAGCTGCACCCTGGACCCCTGGCCACACTCCTAGGACGGGGAGCTTTGCTATTATCTGCACATGCCATGTTCTTTCTCACCCTCATATCAACTTCTACTTCCAACAAAAATGAGTAAAATTGCTGTTTCCCCACAGCTTCATCAGCACAGTGTGTGCTTTTAGATTTTTGGTTATCTAATAGGAGAACTATGTCTTAGTGTAATTTTAGTTTTCAAAAAAAGAAGTTAGTTTGAGTATCTTTTCTAAAGTTTAATGGACATTTGTTCTTCTTTTTCTATGTATTGGTTATTCATATCCTGTGCATAATTTTATTGAGCTTTGTTCTTTCCCTTATCTCCTTACAGGAAATTTATAGATGATGGAAACTAGCCCCTTTTCTGTTATATGGGATGCAAGTAATTTTTCAAGTTTGTCTTTTATCTTCTGATTTTGTTTATGGTGTTTTGCTCAGGCAAATGTTTTTGATTTTTATGTTTTTAACTTGTTCTTATTTTCTTTAATGTCTTCCGGATTTTAAGACATGTTATAAAGGCCTTTCCCACTCTGAGATTATATATGAATTTTCCTCATTTCACCTTGAATTGAATTTTGATTCTTTCATTTCTCACATTTAAATCTTCCATGTAGCAAGACATGTCTTAACTACTCTGGGGAAGTGTTTTGACGTCACCGTTTGGGACAAGACTTAGAGTTTGGACCACAAGAGGTCAATTCTCAGGACATTTATTTCCCTTCTTGTTTCTTCTTCTCCTTTGTTCCTACATTCTACGCACAGTAGAAAAATTCTATCTAGAAATCTTTCCTGATATATCTTGTGTGATACGGTTCCAATCCTTTGACCTCCTCCCCAAGATGACCACCCAAGTATACCCACACTGCTTATTGTCTTTCTATTCCCTGTGACTTGAATGCTAGCTTTGTGTACCAAAGTCCTGTATGCATCTATTCCTATTATGTTCTTGTTATTCAGGCTCACATTTAAATCTTCCATGTAGCAAGACATGTCTTAACATGTTATCCAAATGTTCAAGTACTGAATGTGACCTAAAAATCAAGCAGGGCTAGTTTTTCTTCATTTTTCCCCTTTTCTAGAGTTCTTTTTCCTATTAGTGATATGGATTTTTCAGGTTAGCCTGGCCTTCGAGAATATCAGCTCAATGGGTATACCTGCCAGCCCCAGAGAGGGTCAGCTTGATGGACTAGTAAGCCTAGCACTAGAAATATTGGCTCTAATAGGCTGGCAAGCCAAGCCCTGAGAGTGTTGCAGCTCCCAGAAATGCCTCAGCTTTGGAGTCTCGCCTTCCTCCAGCAGCTCTCCTAGTTCTGTTGGCTCTATTAGCTGCCAAGCCAGCCTGTGGGGTGCACAGCTCTTTGACCATCTTTTGTAGCTCTTAAGGTTGGGGTTCTTTGTCTTGTACCCAGGAGGAATGAGGGACATGGATGACTGGAAAGTGAGAAAGCAGGATTTATAGAGAGGACAGAAAAAGCTCCCACAGCAGGCAGGGACCCCAAAAGGTTATCAGTCTGGGGCCAGAACCTGGTGCTTATCTAACCCTAAGACTGAGCCGATTGACTAGCACTAGCTGTGAGGTGATTAGTTGGCACCACCTGTGCTGATTGGTCAGTACTAAGGACCAATTGGCAGGAGGTAGGGGTCTAATGGTGATCTGATTGGTCAGTACTTGGCAGCAAACTGGTTGGTTGTTTTTCTGTCCCAGCAATGAGTACTTAAGCTCTCGCTTGAGTGGCTCCTAGGGAACTTGTGTACCAACGTGAGTGTAACAGTTTGAATGGCCTGCCAGAAGGTCGCTACTCTTTCTGTCTGCCTAGCCTTTCTCCAGCTGTCTCCTCTCTCATTAGTGCTTGTTGATTTTTTCATATGATCTTCAGATTCAGTTTCTTTAGTTCCAGTAAGCAACAAAACAATCAAATACAAACAAAAATTCTCCTTATGGCTCTTTTTTTGAGATCACCCTTAAGGTTAAAAATTAACTTAGGAAAACTTGACATTTTATAATTTTGCATCTTACTCTCCAAGGATATAGTTAAATGGTTCTATTTATTCAGCTCTCCTTTTTTGTCTTGCAGGAATATTTTAAAGATTTTTGTCATTGAAAAAAAAAAAAGACATGGTCTCACTGTGTTGCCCAGATTAGTCTCGAACTCTTGGCCCCAAGCAATCTTCCTGCCTCAACCTCTGAGTGATTAGGATTACAGGTGCAGGTTAAATTGGTTTTGCTAGATGTATTCCTAGATATTTTACCTATTCGTTGTGAATGTGCATGGGGCCTTTTCCTTCATTTATTTTCTAACTGTTGCTAGTATGTACGAATTTTTATTTCTGTCTATTAATTTATAACTTATTGCTGAATGTGTTTTCTTATTTTGTTTAGCAATTTTTGTTTTTAGTTGATTCTCTTGAATTATCTGGGTATCTAATTATATAATTTATAAATAGTAATAGCCTTACTTCCTTCCTTTTTATTCCTTGAATTTGTTTCTCTTGTTTGGTTTCTTTAGATAGCTCCCCGGAATAGCATTAGATAATTAATGGAAATAGGGCCAACCAGACATTTTCCTGACTTCAGCAGAGTTCTAGGTGTTTCCTAATTAACTCTAATACTGGCTTTTAGTCTGAGATAGATATATTTTTTAAAAAAGTCATGTTCCAGCTGGGCGCATTTCAGCATTTTGGAAGGCTGAGGCAAGAGGATTGCCAGAGCCCAGGAGTTTGAGGCCATCCTGGGCAACTTGGTGAGACCTCTCTCTACATTAAATAAAAAAATTAACCGGGCATGGTAGCGCGCCTGCAGTTCTGGCTACTTGGAAGGCTGAGGCAGAAGGATTGCCTGAGCCCAGCAGGTCGACACTGGGATGGCTGTGAGTGTGCCACTGCATTCTAGCCTGGGGGACAGAGTGAGACTCCAACTCAAAAAAAAAAAATTCATGTTCCTTGATTTCTATTTTATTAAGAATTTTTAAAAAATTCAATAATGGAGATTAAATTTTGATAGGTACCTTTTTACTATCTGTAGATCTGATCATATTACTTTCCCTCTAACTTATTAACATGATGTATTATATTAATAGATATCTAACATTGGATCATATTTGCATTTTGCAATAAACTACATTTGAAATGCATAGATTCTATCTGCTAATATTTTATATATATTATTTTTGCATTAATATTTATGAGATTGATCTGTAATTTTTCTTTTGAATGTGAAATTGTTGGTAGGTTCTGATAACAAAGCTATATTTGCTTTATAAAAATAATCTAAAAATTTCCTTTTTCTTTTCCTATGGTTAAATAATTTAGCTATCTAGCCTTGAAATGATCTATTCTTTAAAATTTTGGGAGAAATCTCTGTAAAAGCAACTGAACTTAATGATTTAGAGAGTGGGGGGGGTTGGCTAATTGTTTGACAACTTTCTCTGTTACTTCTATGCAATACATTTTTGGCGGAAAAGGACCATGCTCACAGAAAGGATGGTGGGATAGAAAGCTAGAAAAGGTGAACAAAACTGGCTACATAATTCTCAGGACCCAGTGCAAAAGGAAAACGCAGGGCTCTTTGTTGAACAATTATTAAGTATTTAAAAATGTCATCAGCGGAGCATTAACCCAGCATGGGGTTCACAGGTCACAGCCCCATGATGCCAGCTCTGAGCGTGAAGGAACCTGGGTCTCCGGAGGTCTGCAAACTTGTTCTTCTTTTCATAGAGAGCACAGACTTCCTTATTTAAGCCTCTGTTGTCTGGGTTTTCTGTTCCATGCATCCCACACCTGAGGCATGTCGTTTTCATCCTTATTTTATAGATGCAGAAACTGGGGCTCAGGTGAACTTAGTGCCTTGTGCATGGGGAAAGATTTTTGGGGTGCTCACAGTTTCAGATTCTATGAATTCGGATCACGTATACTTTCTGTGCCAACGTGTTGGTCTTTCTTTTCCCACAGAGATGCTAACAGTCTTTCCTTTTTCTGGCAAGATTTTGCATCTTTTGGGTCTTCTTATCTCACAATGCCCCCTCCTAGTAGCCTATAACAGGAGGAGAGAAGCACTTCTTCCCATTGAGTTTTCCTTATTTACATTTAGTTTTTTTTTTTTTTTGAGTTGAGGTCTCATTCTGTCGCCCAGGCTGGAGTGAGGTGCCGTGATCTTGGCTCACTGCAGCCTCGACTTCCCGGGCTCAGGAAGTCCTTCCGCCTCAGCCTCCTGCGTAACTGGGACTACAGGTGTGTGGGCTAATTTTTCTTTTGATTTTTTGTAGAGGAAAGGTCTCACTATGTGTCCCAGACTGGCCTTAAACTCCTGATCTCAAACAATTCTGCCTCAGTCTCCCAAAGTGTTGGAAATACAGGCGTGAGCCACTGTGTCTGGCCTCCATTTAACTGTCACTCGAGTGAACATAATTCAGGGTCTCAGTTCGCATCTAAAAAAGTGATTCACTTTCATCTCAAGCAAAATGTTCATACTTCTGATTCCTCAGCAATTCCCCCTTTGCAGAGGAAGAGTTAAGACTACATCACTTAATTAAAAAGAGACTCAAAATACATGCAATCCCATCTGATGTGGGTTTCTGTCTGCTTGACCTTCAGGAGGAAAGCATGTACTGGGGTTCTTCCAGTGAGATCACAATCAGGAAAAATGCACCTATAAATTTATTCTTTTAGTTGTGTGTTAGAATAAACAGTGTTTATAGCTCTTGGGACATTCTGTCTACGGCCTTGGGAAGCACTGTGGTCATGAACCATTCTTTGTTTTATGAGCGCTACAAATACCATAGCTGCTACTTCGACTGCTAAGGGCCTCCAGTGTAACACAGGTGTTGTGTTTGCTGGGGTCCAGTTCTGATGCCACTGCAGTTTTGCTTGGCTCTTGCAAAAGCACCTATGCTTGGTTAACTCTCACAAGTCAACATTTCTAGATCAAGTTTTAATTTCTTCCAGTCCTGGGTGGTGCTGGGGTGTGGGTAGGGTCCCACATCACAGATAATCAATGTATCGTAGGCCAACCCACCTATCTCTTTCTTTATAGGAGAAAAGAAAATTTCCCATAGGATTAGCTTGAATGGAGATTGAAGTTCCCACTTAGGCCTTGACTTCCAACCTGGTTTGACCGTACACTTTGCACTGGGGTGTGGGGCACATTTGTGATTATCTTATTTGTCATTATACAGGTCCTTGGGAAGTCCATGGTGGACAGAACTCTGGGTCCTTGACTAAAGTGCCATTTTATTTGTTTGTTTATTTATTTATTTCAGTTGGAGTCTCACCCTGCCCCTCAGGCTGAAGTGCAGTGGCGTGATCATGACGATCACAGCTTACAGATCCTGCTGGACTCAGGCAATCCTTTCACTTCAGCATCTTGAGTAGCTGGGATTACAGTTGTGTGCCACTACACCCAGCTAATTTTTTATTTTTTGTAGAGACAAGATTTTGCTGTGTTGCCCAGGCTGGTCTTGAACTCCTGAGCTCAAGCAGTCCTCCAGCCTCAGCCTCCCAAAATGCTATGATTACAGGTGTGAGCCACTGAGCCTGGTTAAAAAGCCATTAATATCATCCAAACCTCACTGTAATCCTTAGCCCTCTGCTTATGGTAAAATATTATTATTTTATTCTTTTTTTTTGAGTTGGAGTCTCACTCTGTCGCCCAGACTGGAGTGCAGTGGCCGCTCCCGGCCACCGCAGCCTCGACCTGCTGGGTTCCGGTGATCCTTCCGCCTCAGCCTTCCATGTAGCTGGAACTACAGGTGTGCGCGACCACACCCAGCGAATTTTTTGATTTACTGTAGAGATGAGGTCTCGCCAAGTTGCCCAGGTGGGTCTCAAGCCCGCGGGCTCAGGCAATCCACTCACCTCAGCCTCCCAAGGCACGGGATTACAGGCTGAGCCACCGAACCCGGCTGGTAAAATATTAAACATTGCTGGCATGATTAAGGTATCATTAAGTTCTATTTTGCAAAATTTGGTGTTATCCAAATTCATATATTGAAGTCTTAGCCCCCAGTATCTCAGAATAGGACTGTACTTGGAGACAGAGATTTAAAAGAAGTAAAGTGAGGTCATGGGTGGGACCTAATCTTGTATGACTAGGTGTCCTTAGAAGAAGCGGAAATCTGGAGACAGAAACATAGCAGAAAGATGATGTGAAGAGACATGGGAGAAGATGGTCATCTGTGCCAAGTGGAGAGACCAGAAACAAAGTTTTCCTCACTGCCCTCAGAAGGAGCCAACCCTGCTGATAACTTGATCTTGAACTTCCAACTCCAAGACTGTGAGACATACATTTCTGTTGATTAAGCCACCTAATCTGTGGTATTTTTTTTACAGCGGTCCTCACAAACTAATATACTTGGAAGCCGGGTTGGTAATACCTATTCTACACAGATAGAAGTGAGACTACCACACTGTCCAGTATTTGAAATAGTCACTGTGGCTTCTCCACTGTTCAAAGACCCACGGCAATGACATTTGCCTGACTGCAAGGAGCTCATAAATGTTTGTCAGTGAACTGTGCTGCTCACATGTGTAGAGGACTTCCAGTTTCATTCCTTCTTTTTAAAAATAAGGCAGTTTGGGTAGAGTTTTCATGACTTGAGTAGTGGTCACATGGAGGTTAGGTCGGTGGTAAAGTGGAAGTACATTTGAAGCTTCCCAATTTCTAGTCTTAGTGGTCTGCCAGTGGGGAATTCTCTGTTTCTCAACAAGTTACTAAGAACATGATAGAGGATTTTTTTCAGTACTGAAATAGCATAGTGTCTGGCACGTAGTAGATGCTGAAATTGTAACTATTACTATTAATGTCCAACTCTGAAAAGGGATTGCTTTTCTTAAATTAGCTATCAGAGGGGGAGGGTCTATCCTTTGAAACTGATATGTTATTGTGCTTAATAAAGTATTTTTAATATTAGGTCTGAGCATGCTGCCTTAAGCAATCCTGTTTATAACATTATAAACTTTGTACAATATTTTTAATAAATCACCTCTGAAAAGTATAGGTCTTCACCATCTAGTAGCTAACAAACACAAAAGCATTTCTAGAACAAATCAAAAGCATGCACAGTGTTTTATGAAAAAAGTTGATAAAACAAGGAAAATGGAAGCCTAGTATCTCTGAGTTACTGAATAAATATCTTAATCATTGGGCAGTAAAGTTCTTTTTTTTTTTTTTTGAGTTGGAGTCTCACTCCGTCGCCCAGACTGGAGTGCAGTGGCCGCTCCTGGCCACCGCAGCCTCGACCAGCTGGGCTCTGGTGATCCTTCCCCCCAAGCCTTCCAAGTAGCAGGAACTACAGGCACGCGTTACCACACCCGGCTAATTTTTTTCATTGATTGTAGAGATAAGGTCTCGCCAAGTTGCCCAGGCGGGTCTCGAACCCGCGGGCTCAGGCAATCCACTCACCTCAGCCTCCCAAAGCACAGGATTACAGGCTGAGCCACCAGGCCCGGCGGGCAGTAAAGTTCTAATATATGACAAACATTTTACCATTATGTTTGCTAATAATCAAGCAAACTGAGCATCATAAAACTAAGATATGTAAAAGTGCTGAGAAGTTTAATTCACTAGAAATGAGATATCTCACATTTGTTATGTTACCCTATATTTGCATAGTATTTTTTTTCTGGCTTCAAAACGACGGCTTGCCAAAAAAATGGTTTAAAGTGGGTCCTTTTAATGGTTTGCAAACTTCTAGGGAACTGGGACTGTCTCTTCCTAAACACAAGATCCTTGGCCTTGCTATTAATCTAGAATAGTGAATACATATTCAATAAATGCTTGTTGAACGAACCAATGTGGGAATGATTTTCTTGGTGACTTTTTATTAGCAGAGCAAAAGGAAGTAACATATTAGTAAAGAATAAACATTTAACTTTCAAATAAGGAAGGCAATTTATTGTAGTGAAATTACATTGAAGCTTTATAGATGTCCCCCAATGCATAGAAAATCATTTATCTCCACATGACTGGATAAGACATCATTGAACTCTAAAGAAACTCAAAGTGCTATAAATGAGTTAATATTGATATAATACATCTCACTAATCTACCCAGATTTAATTAGATGATTAAAAATACACATCTAAGTATTTTTAATAGTTTCTTTTCTTTGGAGTTTGTAATGCAGGGGTAACTCTGAACACTGAACTCTGTGCCTTGTGGTCTGTTTTTTTCCCATATTGTGGTGATAAATTATCACAAGGCTGCTTAGTAGAGTAAACTTGTACCAGAGATTTAAGCATGTCTCCCTAAACAGAGTTTGTGGAAAACGTGAAAATTGGCATGGCATTTAAGGCAACATTAAAAACGCAAAGAAGATTGCTAAACACTAACCAACAGAAAAGTGCACCAGCAGGTACACTTGACCGCAAGTACACAAATGTATGCAGGGATTTATGTAGACGTTCTTGGCACCTAACACCTTGTCTATAATACATAAGTACATGTGTTACATATTGCACAAATCCAGGTACACACAGACACTAGCTGATGTGCCCGTGCCCCATGGCCATGATGTAGCTTCCTCACTGAGGGAGGGCAGTACACAACTTTCTAAAGAGCTTATTCATGACCTTTTAAAACAGATTCGGAAAGCAGTTCTCTATGTAGTCCCATGTTTCCAGAGACAGCACAGGCTGTGGCATGGTGTATAGCACCCCCTTCCTAGATGTAGGATTCTTTAGCATATAGGAGTTGGTCCAACTCAAAGACCGGCTGGCTGCATCGGCGCATCAGACAGTCCTGCTTGTTCTTTTGCAGAGACTCAGACGTGGTCCTCAGTCGGTGCAGCTCAGACCTCCCCGGAACAGTCACATGCCTTAGGGTTTCCATGGAAGCACTGACAGTCCTGCTCTGTTTCCATCGCTCCGTCAGGGGAGAGAGTCTGTGCTCATGAAGCAGTCCTTCCCTGCCCCTGTGTCTTGAGTCCCCTGTGTGGGGAACAGGTAGAAGAGGGGGCAGAATGGAGTCCTGGGCGAGCATTCTTGCCCTCATGCTCGCCACAGTCTGGCCCCCATAGGCCACGAGTGGAGATGCCTGCATGGCCTCTTCATAGGAGGGTGGGCTACCAGAACTTTCCTGATCAACTATTTGGAACACATCATCAACTGAGAGGGTGTGGGATTGCAAGCTGCAGCCCAGAGCTGTTTGGCTGTGGGGTTCAGGCCTGTTTTCCTGGATGATTCGGCCAGCCAGCTGGCTTTCCTTCTTGAAACCCTTTGTGACTTGGTCTCTTATAAAACCTTGGGGTTTCCTGGACCCCACATTGGGGGTTTTGCTCAGCAATCTCTTGTGAGAGGTGAAAGAGAAGGACATGGAGTGTTTTTTAATTTCTCTGTTGGGCTTGCTTTTTTCCATTTTTGTGGTGAAAGACTGATGTCTGGTGAAGACATTTCTTTTGGGGCTGGAAGGAGAAGCCACAGGTGAGCTGTCCGAGGACCCATCCAGGGAACCACTGGAGAAGGCTTTGGGAACCAGTCCGTGTGGGAGCCCCGAAGCCTGGCCCAAGCTCTTGATCTTCAGGTCCACCGGTCTCTTGGTTTTGCCTTGCACTGCAGGGAAGACCTCCTCTAAAAATGGGTCTTCGGCTTCCTCACTTTCTAAATGAGAGCCTGCGCAGGCCATGGTGAAGCCACCCTCACTTTTTGTTAGTGACTGACTGGTTACTCGGTTCACCAGGTACTCCTGTGAGGATGACAGGCCAGGCTCTGAGTACCTCCTGTCTGACTGATGGAGGGAGTTTTTCAACCTGGCAACGGTGCTCACAATGGGTTCCGGGCTGAACTCACAGGCACAGGCGTCCCGTGACTCCCTGTTGTCCAAACCAGTGACTATAGCTGTGGGCACCCGAGGCTGCCCGCTGGAAGAGGTGACGCCGCTGCCGCTGCTGGAATCAACATCAGGATCGTTGCTGTCGTAGGCTGAGTCATTCTGCAGGGTCGATGTGTCTAGGGGAAGTCAAGGAGCAGTTGAATGTTTTGTTCTGGTTCTTTCAGAAATAAGCCTTCCTACAGTTCACTCTACTCATAACAATGGTGGCACTAGGTAATTTGGTGGGATTATGTTGGGGTTTGATATGACAAGAAATTTAGCACATTAAAATTTTGTTTCTTTCCAAATTCATTTTGAGATGAGAAGAAAAGTAGGAAAAGCAAACGAGTAAAGGAGAGAGGAAGGAAAGAAAGACAAAGAGAGAGAGAGAAAATGAGAAAAGAGAAGACAGTATTTAAGATTTCTTGATCTTAAGTTTATACATTGATCCTTTGACTCTTGACTCTTTTTTTTTTTCTCCTTTCAACATGTATGAGACCAAGTGTCCCTGGCTGCTACAGGAGTGTAGCGGACAGGTACAGTTAGGAAACCACTTTATCTGAGCAGTGGGAACAACACCACAGCACATGACAGCTATGTTGTAGTCTGAATCCTGCTTTCTTTGGCTCTTTTATTGCACTCATTTCCATTTTAGTGAACTCATATTCCATTATGCGGAAATAAAATTTTCTTACCCCAACTCTGCAGCTAGAGGTTATTTGGTAAAATTAGCAGTTATTTGTGATTTGGAATAGGAGGGGGAAAGTTTCCTACTGAAGTGGAAAGAATGTCTGTGGTAGCTCAAGAAGACATTGCAGGACAATTCGAGAGCAAGGTTTTAATGTTTTAACGACCTCCTTATGGACTTGATTCTAGTCTGACTTAGTGATTTGTGAAGGTAACAACTGCTTCAGATACCAGAGATGCTTTCCATTACTGGCACGGACTGGCAGACTGGCATGAACTTTTCCCCACAATCACAACTGATCAACAGCACATTCCATACCTGAACTGTCTGTGTGTTCCAGGGAGTCATCCGAAGTGCTACTGGAATGCACTGGAATGTTCTCTCCGAATATTTCAAAGCAGTTATCAATGAGGAATTCCACCAGCATCTTAACCTGTGAAGAAAAGAAAGCAGGTTGTCAGCTTAAAGACAATTCTTTTTAGGGAGGCAGGAGGGAATGGGGGTCACCTATTAGACAGGTGCCTGAATGGGAGTTAGAGATCTTTATGTGTCTGAAAGAGCAGACAGAAATTTGGTAACAATCATATACATTAAACTTAGCTGTTTGGTATTTTTGAGACTTGCATTTTTAATTTAAGAACTTAAGAAAATGCTACTTTTAAGTATCCAAAATTTTCACTGAAGTAAGTAGTTTCCAAAATTGATAGTTAGACCAACAGAGTGTGAAGGACACAAGTAAAAAAAAGAACTTTTCTATATTTGGAGACAGTGATATGAAAGTCTGCAGCACTTATCTCTGTCTCTCATAGGACAGCAGAGGACATAGATTTGTTCAGTTTCATCAAATGCATGTAGCTAAGAGAGTGGGGCCATGACAGAAGCATTTGGCACTTTATATTTTCACTGTGATTCTGAGTCACAGTGATATCAGAAGAGATCAGAAGCATTTCATGGCTTGACTTTTGCAACCAGAGGGTGAGATCATACAAATTGGGAATGTCTCATAAGTCAGCAGAGCGAACCTTATTGTTCAGGTCTTTCTGCGCTTCGAGTGACAAGTCTTGGCTGCCCTCCCGGGTGAGCATGTTGGGTCCAACGCAGATGGCCAGATTGCTGGAGTCCATCTTGCTGACCTCGGCGTTCTTGCTGACCAGGTGCAGCACGTAGAGCAAGGGCTGGAGTAGCCGGAGATTGGGCCGGGGCAGCTGATCTGCAACCCTGGAATAAAGTCAAGGGATGTTCGTTTTTAAAATGGCCAATGATCTTTAGTGTGGCAGGCTGGAAAGTTTCTGCCGAAACCAGATTTCCTTTAAAATGAGGAAGGTGCACTTTTCACAAGTAATATTGTGAAATGCTTATTCAGACACTTCCAGCGGCAGCCGACACAGAATGAGATTGGTTAACCGCAAGGTCTCAAAGAGCTAAGAAACCAGTCTTTATAACTGAGACAATTACACAGCCCTTTATTATTTATACAGAGCTTAAATTATGAAGGTGAACCTACATTAAATACCATAGATCACCTTTGCATTTTGAAAATAATTTTGTTAACCATTTAGCCATGTAGAATTTCTTTCTGTTTCTAACACTGCTAGACTGGTTTTCTTGTCTTAAAAAACAAAAAACAAACAAACAAAAAGCCAAACAAACTGGAATCACCAAACAAAGATGACACTACTGTGTACGATTCTGAGAAATCTTTATGGGAAATAAATTAGTTGATAAGGGCATGCTTTTAATAAGGCGATGCTTAAACAGCAATTGTTACTAAACGATAATAAGTTAGACTTTTTTTTTTTGAGTTGGAGTCTCCCTCCATCACCCAGGCTGGAGTACAGTGGCACACTCACGGTCACGGTCACCCCAGCATCAACCTGCTGGGTTCCAGGGATCCTTCCGCCTCAGCCTTCCAAGTAGCCAGAGCTATAGGCGCATGCTACCACGCCTGGCTAAATTTTTGATTTATTATAGAGATGAGGTCTCGCCAAGTTGCCCAGACTGGTTTTGAATCCCTGGGCTCAGGCAATCCACTCGCCTCAGCCTCCCAAAGTCCTGGGATTACAGGCTTGAGCCATGGCACTCAGCCAGACTTTTTTTTTTTAGTTGGAGTCTCACTCTGTAGCCCAAACTGGAGTACAGTGGCATGCTCATGGCCACTGCAGCCTCGACCTGCTGGGCTCAGGATATTCTTCCACTTCAGCCTTCCAAGTAGCTGGAACTACGGTGGGCACCACCACACCCAGCTAATTCTTTTTGATTCATTGTAGAGACGAGGTCTTTCCATGTTGCCCAGGCTGGTCTCGAACCCCTGGACTCTAGCCTCCGCCTCCCAAAATGCTGGGATTACAGGCTTGAGCCACTGTACCCAGCAAAAAATTAGACTTTTTATCGTTTCTCTTTTCAAAAAATAAAATAGTGACTCCAATACAATAAAATGGTGATTCCAATACATTGATCATTTTCACTTCTCAGAAGATGGTATCTACTTTTGTGGCTAGGTAGAAACTTATTATGATAATCTTAGGATTTTCATTTTGACCCAGACACGCTAATGTCTTCAATTCTACAAATATTTTGTTGAAAATAGTTAGCAATGTGGGATAATTATATAGATAGTCTTTCATAGTGTATGGCAAAGGTGCTGATGTTTTAAAGTTCAGCATTTAGAATTATGCAGTCATTTGCAGGTCACATTGTCCTTTACACACGCAGTTATTTTACTCTCACTGGAATTTGTTCTTATATGGTTTTCATTTTAGCTAATTGTAAGACTATGAAATATGCTATGAAATTTTGTGAACAAAAGAATTCCTTTCAGTTTTCTCGACTGTACTCCGAGGGGGGCTTTATAGGAGAACCGAGGTCCTGCACAACACCAATCAGTCTATGTTAAAGGGAACCCCAAGTTCCTATACTTTGTTGGTTAGCCTGTGTTAAAGCTTTCAAGTGTGATTTTTACCTCACACCTTTTTGAATTTCTTATATTTTTAGACTCTCACCTCTTGGGATTTGTGAGTACTGAAGTTCACTTTTTGCTTTTTGAAGACATATCTCATTTGGTTAAAACGATCTCTTTTAAACATCCAGGGCGCCCCATGGTTTTTGTTCTGGGAATGGAGGAGCAATTCCACTTGGATTCCCTCAATGTCACAATTCTCATGAATCAGGAATCATGAAGCACTTCGACTGTGATATAAAGGATCCGGCGGAATTGCTTTGATGACTTACTGTTTCAGGGCTTCGATTCTGTCCTCCTCGTCCTGTGTCCCCAGAGCGCCCATCCACTCCTCAAAGAGGTCACTGGAAAGTAGCTTCAGGGGGATGCTTCTGAGGAAGTCCTGGGGAAGGAGAGGCAGACCGTTGGCCTATCTGTAATACCCCATGTGCCCATGTCTTCACCTCCCTTGCTTTTGTTCCATCTCAGGATGTTCTATGCTTATCCCATCATGGGCTGGGACCCCTCATTCCTGCATTTGTTTCATCTGAGGAAACCTCTCTTCAACATGCTTGGTCTCTCAGCAACTTCCTAACAACAGGTAGAGTGAGAGGCACCATCCCTGGGTGGGTGTGTTCTGAGAGGCCCCTGGGATTTTGGGGTATGGACTCTGCCATGGGACAGTCAAATTGCCTTTTTCTTAATCAAAGTTTTTAGGGAACCAAATGCATCACTTTCTGATGGAATCTAGGGTTGTAGAAGCTTATATACATAAATAAAGGGCTTAAGTAAAAACATTGGACTCCAAGACCGGTGTCCTTTGCCTTGAGGGAGAAGAGCCCATTTCTTGTTTCCTGAGAATGAGGGGGTCAGAGTCAGCTGGCAGGTTATTTGGCACAGAGACAGTGAACTCACCTTGAAGACCGCAGCGAGGAGATGCACGGGGAGACTGTCCAGGTCCACGGCGCCCCCAGAGTTGAGCTCCTCCTTCAGCTCTTTGCGGGCTTTCTCATTGGCTGCTTTCCGGAAGATCCCTTCGGTGGAAGGGCCTTTCAGGCACAGGATAGTGAGAATGTCCTGCAGGAAGCCAGTATAGGAACAGGAAATGGTCACCCTAGGTTTGAAGACACACTTTGCTGCTATGAATATGTGAACATCTATGTTTAGGTTGCAGAAAGGGAATTAAAACAATTTACAGAACAGTCCCTAGTTTGATGTGTCATAAGTTAGTTCTCTTTAATTATACAAAGATAGTCTTGACAGGAGTGTTCATGCTAGTTCCTGCTTTCAGTCCAATGCTATTAACTGTCTTGTTCAGTCCTGCGTGTTTATTGAAGAGGCAAATTGTGAATGCTCTAATTTTCATGTCCTAAAATCACTTTGGGCCTCCCCCTTTCAAATATTTCCATGTAAACCTTGAATTTCTGATTGCATACGCTATGCTCCATCTCTGCCTATTGACTTTTAGAAGCTACAAATCTCCAGCATTCTTAACTCCATGAAGTCAGAGAAGTGGAGGGACTACTACTCCGAGCTCATTGGCAAATACAATTAATTTCTGGAATGCAACTAGTCAGGTATGCTCCTGAACTTCGGGTGTGGGAGTACAAAAGATCAGCCCCTACAAGTTTAGTAAGAAAATGACATTCAGATTTCCCAAGGATTTTTTGCATCCAACAGAAAACTGAAGTAGGTTTGCAAGTGAATGTGCACTTACCTGAATGGGTCTGGGAAGTGTGCCGCTCTCACCGCAGATGATTGACAAGGGCTGATCGAAGAGTGATGCTTTCAATTCTGGCTCCAAAGCCCCGGGAAAATCTGATGAAGGGGAAAGCCTTCTCAGGAGAGAGGGCCAGGACAGAACCTTCTTCCTCTTCTTAACCTCTATAGCCAAGACAATGAGGCAAAGAGAAAAATTAGATTACAGTGTTCATAGCAAAGATCCAGGTAAGAAAATGGATGTTGTTGGCCACATAATGTCATCGATAGTATGCCATGTGGGGGAAATGATTTTGAAAACCCGAGAAAGCAAAGGGCGAGAACCTTAATCTAGAAAAACTAACCCCAAAACAACCACACTGTTACCAGGGCAACCAGCCCCTAAACATCAACACTAAGGTTCCTCAAAGTCTCCGCCTTTCCTGTTTGTACCGATTCCTTCTGTTTGCTGCGGAAAATGAGCAAAACCCAGCTGTGCAGGTCATAAACAATCTACTTAACCTATCGGTCTTAATAACTATAGGGTATGTTTTTGATACGAAATAGGCAATGTTAATTTCCTCCTTTGACTGGTGAAGAAAATGAAACTTATAAGGAGAGGAAGTGACTTACTCAAGAGGCTTTTGAAGGCACTTGGGGTTGGCCATTAGCCCTCTGCAGCCATGCTAGCACTAAGCAGCCACTAGAGGGAGCTACATCATCCAGTCCTTCCGCAGTCACCTGGGTTTTCCAGGTTGTTGCATAAGACCAAACCCAAATCGGGGCAGGAAGGTTTGAACCTGCACTTGGCTGTTGGGAATTATTAATGAAACGTTACCAAGCTAGTCTAGCCTTCCAAAATGCAGAAGACATGTGTGCAAGGGATATTGCAACTCAAAAGTTTCCTTCTTTCTTTTTCTTTCTTCCTCCCCCGCCCCAATTTTAAAGGCCATATTTTCTAAATGCATTGGCATATGTTCCGGCACATTTTATACTGGCAAGTTTGAAGCAGGATGAGAGAGAAGTGGCCTATTCTGATAGTTCAGGAGAACTGGGTCAGGGTTATGTTGTCATGAAATGCCTCATGAAAAAATTTAAGAGCAAATGGTGGTGGGTTCTCTGGGATTTGAGATCAGCAACGATTGCTTCATAGGTTCTTAGACGCATTCTCCATTAGAGAAGGAAGAAAACAGAAAGGCACCATGTGTTTTTCAAATGTATTCACGCTTTAATTGTTAAATCATAAACGGCCAGGAAAACCATTGGTAGAACTGGGAGACTGGTTATGGAGACCATCTCTCCTGCCTGAGTATTTGCTGCTGCTCTAGTGACTTGGAGAGTGCCTGCCATCTATGGGTTAATGTTCTGCGGTCTTTCACAGAACACTTATACAAAAAAAATTCCTAGTAGAGTAAAAGCACTGTGGTTTTGCAAACCAAGAACACTGTTTGTTAGCACTTACATAAAAGATCAGTATGTTTTCAAAACTCACCAATTAGCTGGCAAATGCTATCTTCACTCTCACATGATGCCAACAGGGGATGTTCCTTGATATCACCCTAAAAATATATTTCAGTTAAAAATGACTGAATTAAACTACCTAATCTTTCCTTTAAAAATACACATACAGCATTGCATTCATATTAAAAATTAAGTCAAGAGAGTGCACTGATTTTTTTCCAGGTTCTGGAATCAGCATTAAAGTCTTGACTGTCATAATATAAGAACCCAATTAATGTGTTTAATTTGCGGCATTTATGAAGTTTTTTACTCTGATAACTCAACAATTCAAGTAAAGCTTTCCATCTTCTCACAGTGCAGATAAGTTGAAAAATTGCTTTCTTACCTCTGATTGGCATTCGATTAGCGTCTCCATATTATCAGCACTTAGTGTTTTTGACTAAAAGAGAAAAAATAAAATTAGATAAACATCTCTTGGCTGTTGCCTTTAGAAAATACAAATTGACAGATATAAGAGGGGCACGCACAGCATTGTGACTGCTTCTCAACTTCATTAGCACTCGGGCTGACTGTCCAGGGACGAATTCCACTCCCGGGTAGCTTCGGCTATGCCTACAACAGGTCACATGGAAGAGTTAGGAGGACACACATAATATGTTGGCCACTTTCAGCGCTACTTTGCCAAAACACAGAGTTTGAAACTGTCGCACAGAAAAGTGTTCATTTAAAGTCTGTTCTATGTTACCAGATGTCTTATGCCATTATGAATAGCATCCAAACACACTTACTTAAAAATTATTTAAAATGAATATCTTTACCGTTCTAAACTTTGTTATTAATTTATTACATTCCCATAAAAAGATAATCTGAATACAATACAATAACAACTAACATGTTTTTGGTGAGCTCACTATGTGTCAGCTACTGTATTAAGTGTTTTGCATGAATTTTCTCATCTAACCCAAAAAGGAAAAAAAAAATCACATTCCCAGGATGCTACTTATCATAAACACAACACAAAGATAACCTTTACAGAATTCCTACATCAAAGAAGTGCAGGCTTCACGCTGAAGCAAAGCTGTCCACGCTCTGAGACTTTGTAACACTGGAGGTTATTCCTCCGTACAGCTGTTTTCTGTTGCATATGATCTTAATGACCCGTGGTCTCTAGACAGCCTATAATTTCTAGTCATATGAATGTATAGTACTTACCCTCGGAGGGTCTCCAGCCAGGGTTCTTTTACCTCCGGTGAACTGTGGAAAATGGGAAAAACAGCATGACACCCTGCTCCTGACAGTCCACCGGCAGAGAGAGACTGAACTGCTCTAACTTCACATGTTCTGCATTATAAGCAGGAGGAGGCGGGCAGGTGGAAATTCAGAATATCACTGAGACCGGAAAGAGCATCATGGGCTGTCACCGAGAGCCGGCCAGACACTGGGGAGCTCTCATTTCCTCATTCCTTTTAGAGCAGCTATGGGTCTTTTTTTCTCTCTGTCTCTTCTACTTCAAAGTAAAAAATGTGTAAACTACTAGGAGTGGAAAAGATGACATCCAGCCCATAGGTAAAGACTCTGATGAATGTCATAGGTGGGATGTGTGAATAAGAAATTTTGTTATTCTGGGCATAAACATCATTTTATTTTCTAAATTGGTAATTTCAGGTGCTTTTTTTTGGTATCTTGGTGGGTGCTGCTTCCCCTCTCACCCACATCTGCTCTGTCCACCAGTAGGATGAGTTGATCAGCACCCCTGAATGTTGGACGCTGTTATTAGGACCTAAAAGAAACCCAAGACATGATCTCTCTCTTGGGAAATTATCACCATCTAAACCAGGCTAGTTTTCTTTGGAAGTAGGAGGAAAGCTCACTAGAGACTGCTGTCAGCCGAGGAACCCCCCTTTCCTTTCCATAACCCCTAGGGAAAGTTATTAATACTTATTTTATAGTCAGAGCAGTTCTAATTCTGACATGGAAGAAAAACAAATGAAAAATTCCTTTGATGAGTCCAATTCAAAGTAGAAAGTAAGCCAGGCTTTGTGGCTCAGCCTGTAATCCCACGCCTTTGGGAGGCTGAGGTGAGTGGATTGCCTGAGCCTGCGGGTTCGAGACCCGCCTGGGCAACTTGGCGAGACCTCATCTCTACAATAAATCAAAAAATTAGCCGGGCGTGGTAGTGCATGCCTGTAGTTCCAGCTACTTGGAAGGCTGAGGCGGAAGCATCGCCGGAGCCCAGTAGGTCGAGGCCGCGGTGGCTGGGAGCGGCCACTGCACTCCAGTCTGGGCGACAGAGTGAGACTCCAACTCAAAAAAAAAAAAGTAGAAAGCAGTTGGGTGTAGTGGCTCATGCCTTCAATCCCAGCAATTTGGGAGGCCAAGGCATGAGGATTTCCTGAGTCCAGGGGTTCGAGACTAGACTGGGCAACTTGGCGAGACCTCATCTCTACAATAAATCAAAAAATTAGCCGGGCATGGTGGCTCACGCCTGTGGTTCCAGCTACTTGGAAGGCTGAGGTGGAAGGATCACTTGAGCCCAGCGGGTTGAGGCTGCGGTGGCTGTGAGCATGCCGCTGTATTCCAGCCTGGGCAACAGAGTGAAACTCCAACTCAAAAAACATAAATAAATAAAATAAAGTAGAAAGAAGATGGTGAATTTTATCTGCCGATCCCTCTTTCTGCATAGGGGATATAGATTAAAGACTATCTATGGAACCACTCAAATACTGTTGCTGGGTGGAGGACAGTGGCACAATCACAGTTACCACAGCCTCGACTTCCTGGGCTCTGGCAATCCTTCTGTCTCAGCCTCCTGGGTAACTGAGACTACAGGCATGTGCCACGACGCCCGGCTAATTTTTTGATTTAATGTAGAGACGACGTATCATCAAGTTCCGTTCCATCAAGTGGCCTCAAACCCCGGGGCTCAGGCAATTCTCTTGCCTCCACCCCCAAAATGCTGGGATTACAACCCTGAGCCACTGTGTCCGGCCACTTTTTTTTTTTTTTTACAGATGGAGAATGTATCCAGAAGCTTTGATACATTTACAATGGAGTGTTAGATAACACTGAGAAGGAGCAGTCTATAATGACATCTAACAATATGGCTGAATCTTACACTATAGGGTGGAGCAAAAGAGGCCAGCCACAAAAGGAGCTCCTGTCCACGTCCATGAATGCAAAGCACAAACATCTCACAAGTCATCTGTGCTGTTGGAAGCCAGATTAGCAGTTTCCCAAGCAGGATAGGCAGTGGCTTTGAGGGCCCAGGGAGGATTTTTGTAGTAGTCCATGTCTTGATCTGGTGCTACTAGACTGACGTGCACATTTCTGTATGTATGTTATTTTTTAAGAACACGTTTAAAAGTAACATGGCTGCATTTCTTGTCGGTGCCTTTAATGTTGGGACGTTTTCATATTGATGGCTCTACTGTTACCATACTGAAAGAAGTCCCTACGAGGCATGCTTTGGCAAATGCAAGCACAGAACAGTAGAAATTTGCTTTAACTAGCGTCTCAGTGGTTGACCTCAAGACAGGTCCCAGTTTTCAGGTCTCCAAGTGGGGACTCCCTCTCTAAAAACTGCCACAGTGCCAGTGTTCACCCAGTGTCTCCACGGCAGCTGTAGTTTCTGTTACCCTTTCATGGTCCCTCTCCTGCCTTTAGTTCTTCAAAATGAACTCACTTTTTTTTTTGAGTCAGAGTCTCACTCTGTTGCCCAGGGTGGAGGACAGTGGCACAATCATGGCTACCACAGCCTCAGCTTTGCTCTGGCAATTCTTCTGCCTCAACCTCCCAAGTAGCTGAGACTATAGGCATGCACCGCCATGCCTGGCTAATTTTTTGATTTATTGTAGAGACATGGTCCATTAAGATGTCCAGGCTGGTCTCAAACCTCTGGGCTCAGGCAATCCTTTCACCTCCACCTCCTAAAGTGCTGGGATTATAGGCATGAGCCACCATGCCCGGCTACTACTACTTTTTTTTTTTTAATTAAAAAGGACATTTACGCTAAGCCTACCTAGTGCCAGACATATACTATGTACTCAATAAATAATTTCTGAATATATACATTTACTGATAAAATAGTCAAAATAGAACATTACTATGTATTTTATATTATAGATGATATATTATAGTACATATCTTTGCTAGTATGTATTTTATAAAATTTTCTCCACCTGACAAACTTACTTTTTGAACTTTTTTAAGAAACCTAATGTGTGCACTGTTCTTACAACTAGGGCATCGAATCAATCCTTAATTGAAATATTATTTCCTTCATTTTAAAAATGAAGAATATATTTTTTCTAATCCTGAGGCTTCTTCTCTCTTACGTACAGTGCCACACAATACACTCTGTATCAGTGGTTTAAAAACTATGGGTTTTTTTGTTTTTGTTTTTGAGCCATGGAATTCTATATTCAAAGGAAGATGACTGCAGAATCCTAATATATAAAATGTAAGAAAAAAATTTTTAAGTATATTTCAAAGTGTATTTCTGCAGTAGGCTAAGGATGGGGAAATCACAAGGCCATTCACCTGCCTCTTCTCCTGACAAGCTGGTGGTTCCTGAGGGGATTCCAGAAAACTCCAGGTTTGGTCTACATCAGCAATTCTCCAAGTATATTCAGAGACCCTTTCAGGGGTGTCTACGAGGTCAAAACTACTTTTGTCATGATAGTAAGATGCCATTTTTGTTGTTGTTGTTGTTGTTGAGACAGGGCCTCACTCTGTTGCCCAGGTTGGAGTGCAGTGACTGATTTTGGCTTGCCACAGCCTTGATCTCCTGGGCTCGAGATCCTTCTGCCTCAGCCTCCCAAATAGCTTGGACTACAGGCGTGCTCTACCACACTCAGCTAATTTTTTGATTTTTTTTTTTTTTTTTAGAGATGAGGTCTTATTATATTGCTCAGGCTGGTCTGAAACTCCTGGGTCCAAGCAATTCTTCTGTGTTGGCTTCCCAAAGTGTTGGGATTACAGGTGTGAACCACCGCACCTGGCTGTTATTTGCTTTTTAAACTCTGATTCTCTCCAGTACACGGTAGAGTTTTCCAGAGGCTGCATGAAGTGTAATGCTCAGATCACTAAGAAAATGCAGGCTTGTATATTCTTGTGTCTTAAGATTTTCTCAGTTTTAATTTCTCCTGTGGTATATGTTAACAGATATAATGTCCATGAGTTAAATCTCTGTCATCAATAATTTTGTAAAGGTAACCAGGCATGGTGGCTCAGCACTTTGGGAGGCAGAGGTAAGAGGATTGCTTGAGTCTACAGGTTCGAGACCAGCCTGGGCAACATAGCAAGACTTCATCTCAAAAAAAAAAAAAAAAGAAAGAAAGAAAATACCCAGCACACGAGAAGGTGTTCAATAAGACTCACCTCCCCCTTTTATTAACCTTGGAACCATAGAATGCAGAGCTAGTAACAGAAGCCAAGAAATGAGACGATGTTTAGAAGAACATTATCTGCTGGGATGATGAAGTCACTGAAATCATTTCATTTCAAAAAGAGAAGTTGTGCTTGTTAGTTTTGTGGGGTAATGGTAGGGATTGGGCAGAGGAACCTGAAGGTTATGTCTCCCAGAGTAGAATTGGGATTTAAGATGGAGACTTTTAGGAAGTGGGCTCCATTTTTACATAACCAGGAGTAACAATGCCCTCAGAACTGAAAGACTTCAAGAACAATCTTTTAAAAAATTTTTAAAATATGTGGGGAATGATTCAGGGTTAGGTATACAAATGTTCATTATACAGGTGCCCGAAAACAATCTTAAACAGTTTGGCAGAGAATGCTGCACAGCTAGAGATGTCAGAATATTTATATTCTGATATGGATTTGATATTAAAACCCACTCAGTCCTGAAGGTCAAGGTCAATGAATGTTCATGTGTAGTTTCATAATTCAGTCTCAAATAAAGATGAAAAAGAAGAAGAAGAAGGAAGAGGAGAAGGGGAATAAGAAGATACTGGCCAGGCTTGGTGCCTCAGCCTGTAATCCCACTTTGGGAGGCCAAGGTGAGTGGATTGCCTGAGCCTGTGGGTTCGAGACCAGTCTGGGCAATTTGGTGAGACCTCATTTCTACAATAAATAAAAATTAGCCGGGTGTGGTAGTGCATATCTGTAGTTCCGGCTACTTGGAAGGCTGAGGCGGAAGGATTGACAGAGCCCAGCAGGTTGATGTTGGAGTGGCCGTGAGTGTGCCACTGCACTCCAGTCTGGGTGCTAGAGTGAGACTCCAACTCAAAAAAAAAGAAAAAAAAAAGATACTAGAGGAGTGGGTGTTTTTTAAAAAATTCAGTATAACTTATAGCCTTTGCATTTGAATTCTTTCTTCCTTTTAAAATGTCCAAAGTTACCACAATGTTGTCAGTAAACACATAACCCTTTATTCTGCTTTTCAAAACAGTTGTTGGCCGGGCTGGGTGGCTCAGCCTGTAATCCCAGCACTTTGGGAGGCCGAGGTGAGTGGACTGCCTGAGCCCGCGGGTTTGAGACCCACCTGGGCAGCAAGACCTCATCTCTACAATAAATCAAAAAATCAGTCGGGCGTGGTAGCGCATGCCTGTAATTCTGGCTACTTGGAAGGCTGAGGCGGAAGGATTGCCGGAGCCCAGCAGGTCGAGGCTGCGGTGGCCGAGAGCGGCCACTGCACTCCAGTCTGGGTGACAGAGTGAAACTCCAACTCAAAAACAAACAAACAAACAAACAAACAAAAAACAGTTGTTACTGAAATGAACATGTTTATGTGTCTGTTTCTTATGATATCTCATAATAAATTTAATGATCCTCTACATGAGAAAGAATTATAACCCCCAGTAACAATCAAAACTCACTTTTAAAAAGGTTTTAAAAGTACATATCTAAAGGGAAGTGGTACTTCTGTTATATCCAAATAACTTCCCCATTTTTCTCCATTGCCATATGTTGCTGAGTCTGTAGTGAAGGATATTTGTGTCATGAGAGGAACTGAGAAGGAATGAAGTGAACACCATGAAGAACCCGAGACTCAGAACTGGGGGAGGAAGGTGAGGACCATTTGGGGTGGCTGCAAGCACACAGCTGTGGGGGGAATGTGGAAAATCCCAGGGCGGTAGATGTCAATAAGCAGGAAGGAATGCTCATTTGACTCCAAGGCTTGTCAAAACTATGAATAAAAATGGAGAGTGTTACATCATCAGACAGCAGAACTGGAAACAAATTTTGGTTGATAATGGCTATGGTTAGAAAGGTGAAGATAAATATAAATATAAATGATGCACAACAAATGTATAGATACAGAACAAATGTATAGTTCTGAAGCTGTTGATCACAGGAAACCTTTACAAAAAATTTTTTTCTTTGAGTTGGAGTCTCATTCTGTTGCCCAGACTGGAGTGCAGTGACACACTCATGGCCACCGCATCCTCAACCTGCTGGAATCAGGCCATCCTTCCACCTCAGCCTTCCAAGTAGTAGGGACTACAGGTGTGCGTGACCATGCCTGGCTAATTTTTTGATTTATTGTAGTGACGAGGTCTCGCCATGTTGCCCAGGTTGGTCTTGAACCTGGGCTCAAGCAATCCCCTGACCTCCACCTCCCAAAGTGCTGGGATTACAGACGTGAACCACCGTGCCCGGCCAAAAAGCACCTCAGTCTCCTCATTGGGGAACTGAACCTCAGTCTCTGAGGTGACAGGTGGGGATACTCACCACTATACTAACAAGGATGATGGGTATTTTCAAATACCTCGTCTCCCAGAATCATCAACACAACACTTGTGGGGGGAAATGTCATTCTCTCTGTTTTGTAAGTGGGACAACTGGGACTCTGTGGACCAGTTAACTCGCCCATGGTCACTCAGCCTGTGTTTGAACCAGAAGTCCTTCCATGCTTTCTCTCAGGGAAAACCCTTCAAATGTTTCATTCATAAATGGAGATAAGATGTCTAGATCGGGTGTATCAATTTATATTAGACAAGTCCAGGCAGATCCTCATGGGAAGTGCTCAACCATCAGAGAGAGTCAGATTTACACAGTCCTGAAACTTCAAATCTCCTTTAGCCAGTTTCATTAATAGTAATCAATAGAATACAATTTACATTATCTTTTTTTTTTTGAGTTGGAGTCTCACTCTGTCGCCCAGACTGGAGTGCAGTGGCGGCTCCCAGCCACCGCAGCCTCGACCTGCTGGGCTCCGGCGATGCTTCCGCCTCAGCCTTTCATTTTTTTTTTTTTTTTTGAGTTGTAGTCTCACTCTGTGGCCCAGGCTGGAGTGCAGTGGCATGCTCACGGCCACCCCAGCGTCAACCTGCTGCTGGGCTTCAGCGATCCTTCCGCCTCAGCCCTCCAAGTAGCCAGAACTACAGACGTGCACGCCACACCTGGCTAATTTTTTATTTATTGCAGAGTCGAGGTCTTGCCAAGTTCCCCAGGCTGGTCTCGAACCTGTGGGCTCAGGCAATCCAATTGCCTTGGCCTCCAAAAGTGCTGGGATTACAGGCTGAGCCACTGAGCCTGGTTTACATCATCTTTTTTTTTTTTTTTTTGAGTTGGAATCTCACTCTGTCACCCAAACTGGAGTGCAGTGGCCGTTCCCGGCCACTGCAGCCTCGACCGGCTGGGCTCCAGCAATCCTTCCGCCTCAGCCTTCCAAGTAGCCAGAACTACAGGCGTGTGCTACCATTCCCGGCTAATTTTTGATTTATCGTAGAGATGAGGTCTCGCCAAGTTGCCCAGGTGGGTCTCAAACCCGCGGGCTCAGGCAATCCACTCACCTCACCCTCCCAAAGCGTGGGATTACCGGCTGAGCCACCGAGCCCGGTTTTACACCATCTTTTAAAAAACACAGAGCACCAATGGTTTGGGTACCTATATATACCATTATTGGGTTGATGCATACATTTGTAGCATTTTCCTGCTTGCCCATGGAATGCAAATGTCACAATAGTTGTCTTGTCACAGTTCATCGATCATTTGCTAATTCTCAGGCTCGCTGACATGGATCATCATGGATTAAAGCATTTAAACTGTCATCATCAAAGCCCAATAGTCTTCCTGAATATGGAGAATCATTCAGGTCAAAGTGCCCTCTTTGAGACAAGAACACCATTTTGTTGTGCTTTCTCGATGACATTCTCCCTGGACCCGGCACCGAGTGTTTTGAGCCACCTCTGCTGCTTCTTTGACTTCTCTGCTAAATTCAATCAGAAGAATATTCACTTTTTTTCCACTTGACACTCCATCTTCTTTAGCCCTTTACTTCAAATCTCCAAAATGCAAGGTGTATTCACAAGCACAACATTGTCACTCCAAATGACAAACAATGAACAAATTTCCAACACCGTACTGTTACCATGCCAGAAACAAACACTGTGAACTTATGCATCAGCCTAATACATTGTCAGATTTTTTTTTCTCACTTATCTATAATTCTTCTGGGGACCTACCATGCTTACTCAAGCAACGATCTAGGATCAAAAGTTAGTAGTAAATTCAGCAATAGAAAAGAGTAAGTTAGGGGCTCCACGGTTTTTAACGCAGAAATGTGCTTTGGGTTTTCTTATAGACCCAACTGATAAGGAGAGAGCCTAAAAGGGGGTGCTATCCTTGGTACCCCTGGGAGATTCTGGTCATCAACACCTAACTAATAGGTACATTTGTGACTGATGGAAAGCTGCCATCAGTGGCTGGTCCTGGTGGGGGACTGTGGAGGCATCCCCCTGTCAGTAGAGTGGCTTTCCAGGTCTGATTTCTGCTGTGGAAACAGAGTTATGGAGGACAGGACCTACTCCCTGATTTTGAAAATCTCATGGTAATTTTGCTTGCAGTTTTCTGGACAACAGTAGAAACATTTGTAAAAACAGTGTGAAATTTGGAAGCAAGTCATACCAAAAGTTAAAAAAAAAAAGATGAAAAGATCAGTTTCACTCTTTCCATACTCTTGTCTCCCACAAATATCTTTGAAAAGCAAGTTCCCATCAACCTGCGAGAGTTTTCAGAACATGGAAAGGAAGTTAAATGGCTTTAGCTGGGTCAGGTTGAAGGAAACGCCAACAAAACCCACACCTGTAAAGATACTTCGCACGCCAGGACTTCTGTCACTAGGTTCCTGTCACAGCCAATTTTCTTCAAAGAGCTGGCTTTACTCTACCTGTGGAGAGTCTCTAAGGACAGGGAGTGCTGTTGAGGGGACTGTGATTTATAGTATATTTTGTAGGGTTACTGCAAGCACTTTTTGTTTCTTCTGCTACTTCTAGGCTCAGTTACCACTTCATTCTTGACTGTTGTGAACCAGAATTTGGAAGCTATTTACCTCATATTGTTTACCCAGCTTGCATGGGAATCACCAGCTTGAGAATCTGTTTCTTTATTCTGAGCTCACTTTCCCTTTCTCTTCCCGAGACCACTCAGCTACTGAGAGCCCTGCATTCCTTAATTAGATGAATGTCAACAGTTTCCCTGCATAGAGGGTTATTTTCCCAAAGAGTTCGCAATTTCCTTGAGGATTTCTGCATCATCCCAGTATCTGTCTACCTAATGACTGATTAATGGATCAATCTAGAAAGTTCAAGTTATGGATTTTTAAGAAATTGGACAATCTAGCCCTTTCTCTGGTTATGCCTCCTCCCCTTCCCCACTTGTCATATGTGTTAGCCATGAAGTCTATTGTAATCCTCTAAAAATGTACTTCTGAATCTCCAGGGCTTTGATAAACTGTTCTCTCCTCCTGGAATGCTGTTCACCCCAACATCTGCCTTTCAGAAGCCTGCCCTTCCCTCGGAGTCCAGCTCGTTTCATCTCCCCTAAGAAGAGACTTTTCTTTTCTTTTTTTTTGAGTTGGAGTCTCACTCTGTCACCCAGATAGAAGAGACTTTTCTAGATGGACTGAAACTCTCTTCCTTGGCCCTGTGACAGCAGCTTCACCTACAAGACTGAGTCTCCAGAAAGCAGGGACTGATTTTTGTCTTTTATTCTTACAAGTGCCTGAGATAGTATTTTGCACACAGTAGGCATTTACTATGCTCTGTTTTCCTTACTCAAATTGTGTGATGAAATGAGCACATTTAAACCTCACTGTATGCATACTGGCATTGCAATTTGTCAGCTTTAGCCTTTTGGACTGTTATGTTTCAGTAAGAACTTCTCTGTGTCATGAGGTACCAGTGACTGTGTGGCATTTCACTGACGCCATGGACCTCCTCTCCCTGCACACTTGGCCCTTGAGATCAACAGGCTTACGTCAATACCGGTGCCGTGGAATTAGGTGTCTGGACATTCCAGTTCTGTGGGAAGTCAGGAGACCTCACCTGAGATGGGCTTGAGACAGCAGAACTTGGCATCAGGAGTCCTGGGTGATGGCATGACCACAGCTGTCCTGCCTCTCACCTCCTGCTTCCATGGGACCTAAGTCACACCACTGGTCCCATCTCGGGCTCTTTAGTTCTATCTTCCCTGGGAAGATTGGATGCCTGACTTGCCCCCAGGACCAAATTCCTTGCCATGTGGAGGCAGAAGAGGTCCAAGGAATCAGAACTTAGAATAAAAGACTATGAGGGCTGGGGAGTCAGACTGGACCTCAATTCTCACTTTAAATGAAAGTCTGGGATTTGGTAATTGGCAGAGTTCAGCTAATTTTCTTTTAGGCAGTGACATTAGTTATAATGAATTAGCAATATAACTCCTCGCCTATCTCTTCTCTAAGAAACTTCTAGGGAAGTCTGTGGCCAGGCAAAATGTACCTCTCTCTAGCCAGAGGGCTCACAGAGATAGGCAGGGACTTAATTTGGGCTACAGTAAATCCAGTTCAGTCCTTTAAGGTCATTTTTTCTTGCCTGGCAGGAAAAGGACTGTCTTCTAGGCAAATTTCAGCTCATGTTATTGCATGAGCGTTATCTGACTTCTCAGAGGTTTACTGAGACCTAAGTGTCCCTGAAATAAATCAGAGCATCATTGCAACTTGCATAATAATTTACTGTACCCCAAATGCCTGCATTTCTGTGGTGGTGGATGCACATTTTTCAAATTTGCCTCTCAGATCTCTGTGATAATTAATTTATCTTTGTGTTGGAATACAAAATAGCCTCAGCATAAAATAATATTTAAAGAACTCTGTGTTTTCAGAAAGCTGACCTGAAAAATAAGAAAGGCTAGAACAAAATGTTCTTTTTAAATTGCCTTCCTCACTTATTGAGATCAAGATGAAGAATTAAAAATAAAACATCCTGAGATTAAGTGATTAGAATCTGTGTTGCTGATACACAAACTCCCATGGTGCCATGGGCAGTGCTTCAGCTTAGCTGCATATGAACTAAAGAATTTCTTCCTCCTGACGCTATATTGGCCTGAAAAATTGCAACAAGAAAACACAATGTCAAAAAGAATATGTCAGCAACCCTGAACAGCAGTTAGCTACAATATAATTTGGTTGATTTTTTTGAAGGAACAAAGAGAAAACTGAAAATGGAGGTTCTCGGTTAGCAATCTGCAAAATTCATATGCAGCATTTGTAAAAATCTTAACAAAAAAGGAGAAACTGTGGAAAAATGTTTAGTGGGCCCTATGCTCTTAAAATGCCTTTTGAAGATATATTTACTGTAGTTTACTTTTTTTTTTTTTTTTACTTAGCACTTTTTTCATTTGTCATATGAAAAAAATTATCCAGGGCTTTTGCCTCCCTGTTTAAATTTTAAAAAAGAAAAGTGTTTGTTATTTTGAATGTGTGTGGTCCTTTTCTCAAATGCTGTGCCTTATTTGGTGTCTCCTGAGAAGATCTCTGAGTAATGGCCTCCTGAAGCGGCCCCTGCTTCCCCGGGTGGGGGTCTGTGGCCAGCAGCCACACAATTCCCACTAGGGGATGGGGTTAGGGGGTTTTCAACCTGAAGACAAACTCCAGCCTGGCCAGGTGGGCCTGTCTGCGACCAGGGCCCTGTGCTCTTTGGGTGACTTTATCATCTCAGTGCCACCTTTCAGCCCAGGTTCCACCATGAACCACCTAGCAAGTGCTTAATCCCCTTTGTGGATGGTAATAGGAGCCTTTCAGATGCGCTGATTCAGGCTGGTTCTGATTTAGGTTCTGGGACCAGTCCCCAGGGAATAGCCATCTTCTTTGTGAAAAGACTTTGGACAGAGCGGGCAAGGGAAAGTCATGATGATTTTCAAAAGCTTGATACAACTTCTTACAGAGAAAAGGGGGAGAGTGAGAATGAACCGAGAAAGCCAAAGCTAATGGACACTTGGCTATGGAAGAATGTTCTTTCACCTACGTATGGAATTGATCAGCCCTCCCCTCACAGGGTCCCCTGGAAGCACAGGGACCAGGCCCCTGGGGTATTCTTTGCAACCCACTATTCCTGGGCTCTTCCTGCAGAAAAAAAAGAATCTCAATATTTCTTCTCCCCCCTTCGGGTCATAAAACATTCACGAAACACTAGCAATCATGAGACACATTTAAAAAAATTCCTGTAATTCTCCTAATTTCACATATGTAAACTGAGCCGAAATGCCATTTCTCTGAGATGCATCTTTTGGGAGATCTTCCATAGATCTCAAATCTCAATCACTTTTCAAATCTGCAGTACAGTGGTGCTCAAACTTGAACATGTGTCAGAAGCACCTGGTGGGTTCATTCAAACACAGACTGTAGCCTCAACCGTGCAGTTTCTAGGTCAGCAGGTCTAGGGACAGGTTGAAAAATGTGCATTTCTTTTTTTTTCGAATTGGAGTCTCACTCCGTCACCCAGGCTGGAGTGCAGTGGCACACTCATGGTCACCCCAGCGTAGGCCTGCTGGGCTCTGGCAATCCTTTCGCCTCAGCCTTCCAAGTAGCCAGAATTACAGGCGTGCGCTACCACGCCCGACTAATTTTTTAATTTATTGTAGAGGTGAGGTCTCTCCAAGTTGCCTGGGCTGGTCTCGAACCCACAAGCTCAGACAATCCACTTGCCTCGGCCTCCCAAAGTGCTGGGATTATAGGCTGAGCCAAAGAGCCTGGCCAAAAACGTGCAGTTTTAATGAGCTCCCAAGGAGGCTGAAAGACAACTGTGGAAGTATAGTAAGTCCTCACTTAACATAGGCCACAGGTTCTTGGAAACTATGTCTTTAAGCAAACTGACTTATGATGAAACCGATTTTCTCATAGGCTAATTGATCTAAACAAGAATCAAGTTCCAATGGCGTATTTCTGGTCATGAAAACATCACCAAACTTCTGAACAAAAGGCCCGAAACTCTTCTAATATTAATATTGAAATAAATGTGAGTTATATATACATTTAAGAAAGATGAGTGAAAACAAATAAGATCATTCATTACCTGCATATTTCTGCTTAGGCTTGAGGGTGGCCAGACCAATCCTGACAGATCAGGGATCCAACCAGTCCCCCACCCTAGACAGAATGCCATCCCATGGTGTGGTGCACTTGCACACCCCAACCCATGCTCACTCACAAGGAACCATGAAGACATGTCCACTTGCCTCATGGGCACAATTTTGGGATGTCAGACATGGGAGAAGTATGCCATCTCCATTGACATAATAAAATGACTTTGAACAAAATAATGCTGTTCCAAGACTTGCCATAGCATAAAAAAGTAAACACGCTTTACTCCTGTGTCCTGGTGTTAGAGTCATTTACCTAATGGCAATTGTGTCATCATGGATTATTCTCTGATTCTTTGCTAGCTTTCACACATATGTCTTGTCCCTGAAATTAGACTGCCGGCCCTGAAATTGGAGACACTCATTCTTCCACCCAGGACAAGCCCCCGAGAGCCCAGTATGAAGTTCACAAATGTTCACTTTTGAGAATGAGTGAAATGACAGGAGCCCAGACAGAAATTTTACTTCTGCTTTTCTTGGCTATTTGGATACATTTCTGCTGCTGCTTGCTATGTTCAACTTGGTTTTCTAGATAAAAGTTGGGGGCTTCTCCAAAGGAATCCTCCAAACTTTTATGTTAAGAATAATCCCAAGAGCTTTTACTAGGTAGCTAAACCAAGATAAGTCGCCTACTGTTTGGATGCTTAGTTAGGGCCCCCAGGACTAACTAAACCCAGGTTTCACTAATCTATTTTTTTTTCATACAAATGTGGTATTCCCCTATGGGTGACTCACTTTCAGTGGCCCTGGGTTAAGGAAACCAAATGGACCACAAGATGTACTAGCTTGCTCTGCACTTCAAAATCTGCTGGATGCCCACAGGGTATCTAGTCTTTTTTTTTTTTTTTTGAGTTGGAGTCTCACTCTGTCACCCAGACTGGAGTGCAGTGGCTGCTCCCAGCCACTGTAACCTCAACCTGCTGGGGTCCGGAGATCCTTCCGCCTCAGCCTTCCAAGTAGCTGGAACTACAGGTGTGCGCTACCACGCCCAGCTAATTTTTGATTATTATAGAGATAAGGTCTCGCCAAGTTCCCCAGGGGGGTCTCGAACCCGCGGGCTCAGGCAATCCACTCACCTCGGCCTCCCAAAGCGCTGGGATTATAGGCTGAGCCACTGAGCCCGGCCTGGGTGTCTAGTCTTTATGAAGAGACTTAGCATAAATGCCCCCTTAGGAGATCCCAAAGCACAAAAGAAAGGCAAGCTTCCTTTGTTATAATCTATGAGAACATGGGTGTGTGTGTGTGTGTGTGTGTGTGTGTGTGTGTGTGTGTGTGTTTGTAACACTATCCTTTCATGACACACATTTACTACACACAAATGACTAGGTCAACAGAAGTTAATAACACATTGGTTGAATCTCTCTTGATCAATGAGAAAAGGCTGTCTAAAGTTTAAACCTCCATCCTTCTCAAAATTGCTGCTCAGTAGACTCTCCTGGAGAGCTTTAAAACTCCCCAATGCCAAGGCGACATCTTATACCAATAAAACAGATTTCTGAAGATGGGACCCAGATATTAGTATTTTTTAAAACTCTTCAAAGAATTCTAATATATGACCAAGTTTGAGAACCAGTGATCTCAGCAACAGTTTTCTGTGTAAACGGATCTGTCAGTTTTACTTTTATTTTTATTTTTATTTTTATTTTTTGAGTTGGAGTCTCACTCTGTTGCCCAGACTGGAGTGCAGTGGCCGCTCCCAGGCATCGCAGCCTTGACCTGCTGGGCTCCAGCCATCCTTCCGCCTCAGCCTTCCAAGTGGCTGGAACTACAGGTGCACGCTACCACGCCCGGCTAATTTTTGATTTATTGTAGAGTTTTATAACTGGATCCTTTCCACGGCAACCATAGGCACTGGGCAAACTTAGAAGCAACAGGTGTGTTCTCCACCCGGGTGTAAGGCTGGGCCTCAGTTTCGCTGCACCAAAGAGCACCATCTCAGAGCATCCCTTCCCTGACTTATTTCTTTTTGCTTACAAAGAACATTAGAGATGACCTTGAATCTCTTGCAATCTTGTGGTTGATTACATGTGGTCATAATTCTTTCAGCTGCTCCTATCAAGACACGGAGTCTACTTCCCTACTCCCTGAAGCGGGGCTGCTCTCATGACTGGTAGAATGTAACAAAAGTAATGTCGTGCGAGTTCTGGAACCTGAACCTCCAATGGTTTTGCAGCTTCCACCTTTGTTCCCTCCAAGGCAGTCCTGAGATGGAGGAAGCCCATCTCGTCTTCTGGAGGATGGGAGGCCACGTGGAGGCAAGGCAAGGCACCCAACCCACAGCCAGCACCGGCTCTTAGACATATGTGGAAGGCCATCCTGGGCTTTCCACCTCAGCACCTGCTGACATTGTCATCGAGTGAGCTCCTCTAAAACCAGCAGAAGAGCTGCCCAGCCAACCTACAGAGTCATGATAAATCAGAAATTGATGTTGTTTTACAAGATTGAGTTTTGGGGTAGTTGTTATTCAGCAATAGATGCCTGAAACAAATAGTGACCCCATAAATTGATACCATAACCTTTGCATGTGTGCTGCGAGGTAGCATTGACATGCATTGCAAATGCAATCTAAAAGAGCACTGATTTAATCTTTCTCAGTGGAAGCGATCCATCTGTATTTTAAAGCAGCTTAATGAGCTATTGATACAGTATTTCTCACAGTGAGTCCACAATGCATTTTTTTAGAGTATTCAAAATCATAAAGGTTAGAATAGACCATAGAGATGTAAAATAAAAATCGATCCTTGGTGGACGCTAAAAAAAAAAAGATTAGGGCTTATGGATCCAAATGGCAAATCAGGGGATTAAACTAAGGGTGGGGGTCCCAAACCTTGGGCAGAACTTGTATAAATTCCAGAGAAGACGGACTACCTTTGGGTGCTCAAGAAGTTGAACTGGGATACTTCTGGAACTTTAGTTTTGATATTGTATGCACTTAGTCAATAACTATTTTTTGACTCCCTACAAGGCAAGGTGCTTTACCGGGTTTTAAGGGAGTTGGAAAAAGAACCTGGCTTCTAAACTCAAAGAGTGTGTCATGTTTCTGTTCTGTCATTTCAGTTTTCCAAGTAGTTACTGTTGTCAACATGCATGTCTTGATCCTAACAGCTGGGATTCGCATTTGGTGCTTCTGGAAAAGGCCATGATTCTTCTGTTCGGAGGGAGCCGATGTTCTCGTAAGGTTTCTGTGAAGTGAGAAAGTTTGTCGTATGTTGGGCTGTGACCTGGAAGGGTCCTGAGACACCATGAAGGAGGACTGAGACGTTTCATTCAACAGTGGCGATAAGGCACTCCTACTGGGTAGCAATCATGGGATTCAGCAATCTAGAATTAATCCAATGAGAAGGCTTTGCCTTGTGGCTGACCATTCTCATTTTTTTCAGTTCCTCATTACACACACACACACACACACACACACACACACACACACCTCTGCTGGGGCTGCCATAACAAAATACCACAGAGTGGGTGGCTTAAACAGCACAATTTTTTCTTTTTTAGAGATAGTGTCTCGCTATGTGGCCCAGGCTGGTCTTGAACTCCTGGCTTCAAGCAATCCTCCCTCCTCACCTTCCCAAAGTGCTGGCATTAAGACATGAGTCACCATGCTCAGCCAACAACAGATATTTATTTTCCACAGATCTGGCATCTATAAGTGATCAAGGTGTTGACAGGATTGTTTTCTCCCCAGGCTTCTCTCCTCAGCTTGCAGATGGCTGTCTCCAGCTGTGTCCTCACTTGGTCCCTCCTCTGTGCATGCATTCCTGTTGTCTCTCTGTGACCAAGTTCCCTCTTATAAGGGCATCGGTCAGATGGGATTAGGGCCTCCTCCAAATATAGTCACATTTTGAGGTATTGGGGGTTAGGGCTTCAACGTAAGAATTTCAGGAGGACACAATTCAGCTAATTAATATATAAAAGTATATATATATACACCATATATGTTTATATATTTTTTAATTGACCAGAAGCATGCCTACATTTGTTTCTCTATCAGCAGTTTGTCTCTGTTCTCTGCCTTGTAGGTCACCTTATGTTTTAATAGATAAAGAGAAGGGAAGAGAAAGCATGTGGTTTTAAAGCTGTAGATACTTAAGTATGAATCACTGCAGGTAGAGACTGAGAAAGCTTCAGGAAGTCTGAGGTCCAAGGGTGGGCAGCATAAATTCAAAGCATTTACACAAAGCAGTGGGCCAGTCCCATACCATCAGGAGGGGCATTGGTTTGTATGCTTCTGAGCAAGTTAACTGGGACAAAAACCTTATTTACCTCTTGAGTGTGATTGCTCAAGTTCCTATTCAAAAATAATTGTCCAAGAGGAAATTACATTTTTTGGCGGTTCTTTTCTTCCTTCTCATTTTTAAGCTTTCCTTAATGTGACAGGCTGATAGGAGTTTTGCTTCCTTAAAAGAGCGTCACCTAGTTCTTGTTTTTTCTAATTGGAGGCATTTCAAATAAAAAGCCAGGTTATCAGATAGACATTAAAAAAATTCTACTTCTTAACTGAAGGGAAATTTTACAGATAACTGGGACATCTGAGAGCAGGAATTGAGAATGTTTGCATTAAGTACAACAGCACATATTAATTTACAAACTCAACAGATTGTGTTATAGAGTTTATTCCTTACTTGTGTCTGAGGAACTTTTCTCCAAATGAGCCTAACACAGACCTTTGTTCGACTTTCATGGGGAAAGCTTTTGAAGCCAGTCAGAGGGGAGACTTCCCACAGCCTTCCCCAAGGAGGGCTGGAGCCATCACGGCAGGAGGTGAAGCCCTCCTGCTGCCCAGGGATAAGAGAAGACAACATTTCAAAAAGGAAATATGAAAAGTCTACCCAGGACCAAACAGTGAGACAACATTAACATCATGGCCCTAAAACTGGAATTGTCAACAAAAATGGCTAGATGGAAACATTAAATCCCATGGACATTGCATCCCCCAGGCATAAGTCACCATGAGGAGTTTGGGTGGACGCTACCCAGGTCCCCACAAGAATCTAAAGTGGGACATCTTCTTCCTGTAGGTTTTCAATTTTGTAGTTCATCTGTCTTCCTGCACATGTTTGTTTGTTGTGTTTTGGTTATTATGGGGTTAAAAACCCAAAAGGAGGCAACTTAAAGCTTGCACACATTTCATCAAGGTCCCTAGACATAAAGATTTATACATTTTACTCATTAAATGGGTACATTATGTAGATATTTCCTGTACTGTTTTTTCTCAATGGGGAAACCACTTTTTTCCCCTGAAAAAGGAGCTATATCGGAGACATCCCCTCATATAGGAGCCTGGGTCTCTTCTGTGGCAATGAGGGGACCTGCTTGGCATGGGTGTGATTATCAAAGAGCAGAGGGGCTTTAAGTGTCTTCCTGGGGAGCCCTGCCTGGTGTTTTCACTGGTCTACAGTGCTCTACACTACACAGGAGAATGTTGTCTCTTCCTAATTCACAGACAAATTTAAGTTGAGAGATTAAAAACTTGCTTAGTTTTATGTCTTCTCCCTGTATCTATTACAAATTTGCAATGAACACTTGTCTATATTGGAATCTACTCCATGGTGTTATTTGCTTTGGTACAAAATTACAAACTTATTTGACAGCCAAGTTGTTAAACTTTCATGGTGATCAAAAAACTTTCCTCTGACTTTCAGGCGCTGTGGCACATGAACAAGGGTGGGCTGGAAGCCCTGGGGTGTCTCATGCAGTGGTCTGCTTGTCTGTTTCTCCATGAGGGCAGGGGTTGTGACCTATTAAAATTGATATCCTGGCATACAGTTGGCATTCAGTAAAGGCTTGTTGAATAAAGAATTCTGGTAGGGGTCATCCGTGAGCAGAAAGCAGGCTCAGTTATCACTCTGCACCTAATGGTGACGAAATGTCATCAAAGGGCAGTGGATTCATGAGTTGGGCTCCAACAGGTGTTAGCCCTGAGAGTCAAAAGGCAGGAGGAGACAGAGCCATCTTCTGGTTTTTAGGACTTTATGCAGGCCATAACCAGATGGGAAGAAAGAATATACTTCCTATGTGGTAGGGAGTCTTGTTTTCTCTGTGGTCCATCTTGGAAGTCACACTTCTCAGTGTGACCAGAGGGGAGAGCTCTAAACTGATTGCCCCTAGCAGAGGAGCCTCTTAAACATCTACAGAATCTCAGGAAAAGATTCCGAATTATGGGAAAACGTGGCCACAGAACCAGGACAATGGCTGGTTCCTGAGTTTCTCTCTTATTCTTTGATGGCCACAGGTATGAAGATAAATCCTCTGCCCTGACCTGAGCAGGGAGACTCTTCACAGTGTTGGCAAAGAGTCAGTCTTTCTCTGAGGCACAGAAAATGATGGGCCCATGAGTAATAGCGATGCTTGGCTAAGGTGTTGGGTGTATATAGACTTTGTAAGTTAAAATTTCTTCCCATCTTTCTCAGAGCTGTAAGCATCATATAGTAACATGTATAACTATTTTTCTCTTAACAGAAAGAAAATTATTCCCAGCAAGACTTTTCTTTCTGCAATCTCCAGATCTCTGCATCCTTTTTAGAGTTTGGATATTGGGGTAGTTGTGTCCTGGACAGTACTCACTAATTCCTCAGTGTTAGAATCACCTGGGAGCTTACCGTGATCCCAAGGCCCATGCTGCACCCAGTCCAATTTCTTTGGAATCTTTGGACTCAGGCATCAATGTTTTTAAAAACCCCTCAAGGAGTTCCAGAGTGAAGCCAATGCTGAGAACCACTGCCTGGAGTCCACTATAGACCTCAACTGCAAAGACTTCGATAATAATAATAAGAAAGGCCAAAAGTTTTTTTTTATTTGCAAAAGATGTATTTTAAAAAATATTCTCATAACTCAAAAGTTACCAATGGGATTTTTTCCCCCCTTGAACTTTCCATTAATGAAAAACAAAGCAAACTTATACTGAAAACAATTATGAGAAAATTCAGCCAAATGTAGAAATTTCCAGAAAGTTATAGGCAAGTGAAAAAAAAAGCAAAGCTATCATTGAAAAAATGCTTTTACAGGAATTTCATTTTAAATTCATTTGCAATGAATGTCTCATTTCAAAGATGGATAAACAGCATTTGCCAAAAAGTCCCACCTCCAGCTGTCACTAAGAAGATCAGTGTTGAGCAGTGGAAATGCCCACGACAGAGTTAACTCAGTCTGACTCAATGTGGGTTTTGAAATAGAAATTAACAAATTTTTAACAGTAAGAGCACAAGTGGGCGACAACCTGACTAGCAACCAAATGACTTGTTGAGAAGGATTATCTTGCCAGCCAGGATGGGTGGCTCATCTTGCAAACACAACTTTCTAGAGACCGTGTCAGCCCTTTCTTTTGATGGTAAAAGAAATGTCTCCAGTTGTTAGTGAGATAATACTATATTCTGCAAAGCCCCAGACGACTCTGGAAAGAGCAGAAGAAATGGTGTGCAACAGATCCATTATTGATACTGCCCAATGTACCAAGCGTTTGGTAACCTTTTGCTTTATTTTAATCTGGCACAACACATCGACCTTGCTGATTTTTGTGGCATCAACTTCCCATCAGCAATAATGGACTTTTCTTTCTGCAGTCTCCAGATCTCTTCTGCAATCTCCAGATCTCTTCATCATGAAAGGGCTTAGGCATCAGTCTTTAAAGAAGAAATTCCTCAGACTGATGCCTAGGCCCTTTCATGATGAAGTCACACTGTCCCTCCTTGTAACCTCACTGTGCCTTTTTTGGGGTCAGTGTTCCTAAAACCTTTTTAGTGAAGAGACTCAATGACCGATATGAGTCCAAAACAGTCTCCCGAACTCTCCTGGTTTTCACCTTGTGCCCTTGCTGAGGCCTCCCGATGATAGGTCAGGCTCTCTGTTAAGCATTTTATGGACTTGATGTCATTGGCTGCTCGCCATAAACTTGAGAGGAGGGAATGCCTACCCTCCCTTGCTTAAGATCTCATGTAACTGTTGAAGTCATTTTCTCAGTATACCTGGGGTTGTTTTCATACTAAAAAGAATACTTTTTCACTCTCAAAGCACTAAAATTGAGGTGCAGGAAGATGCTTATTCCTGGGTCCTGCAACCTTTTTGGACACTTTTGACTGAGGACAAACATTTGTAAGGAAATTGGAGCAAAATAATTCAGCACTGGGCTGAGCTAGAATCGCTCTGCAGGGATGCAGAGGTTCCGTTGTGTTGCTTAACTCAGAGTGGGGTCATGGGAATGACAGAGGTGATGATGGAGGTAGCTCAGTGAATAGCAAGAAAGGGAAGGGCAGATGCTCAATTCAGCCCCACCTCCAATATGGCCACCATCTTCTGTGTTTGAGTGGTGACTTTGTGTCTCTGGGCCTTTCCCCCTCTTGTTCCTCTACTAGATGCCCTTTCTACTCATCTCCCAAGGTCCAATTCTGTCTTCCCCCACAAGGGCCAGCTCAGATTCTCCCTGCCTCATGCTTCCAAATCTTCCTGTTTCTCTCAACGAGGTTAATTGCCTAGAGTGGGTTGAAATGTGTTCCTGAAAAGGATATGTCTAGGTTTTAACCCACAGTACCTGTAAAGGTAACCTCATTTGGAAGTAGGGTCTTTGCAGGTGTAATTAAGGTAAGGATTTTGAGATGAGATCATCTTGGATTAGGGTGGGCCCTAAATCCAATAAGGGGTGTCCTTATAAGAGACGAAAGGGGCAGACATGCAGACAGGAGGCCATGCAAGAACAGAAGCTGAGATTGAAATTATGCGCCCAAGAGCCCAGGAACACCAAGGACACCAGAAAGTACTAGAAGTTGGAGAAGGGCCTGGAACACATTCTCCTCCGAGCCTCCAGAGGGAACCACCCCAGCTGACACCTCCATTTTCTAGCCTCCAGAACTGTTTGTGGCCATTTGTCACTGTGGCCTCAGGAGACAAACAACTGCTCCTCTTTGAATCCTCCTATCAATTAATCTGATTTTCTGTTGAGACCCGTCAATTTTGACTTTGTGTTTTGTCTTTTCATATACATGTTCACCTTCTCCTTCCAGACTGTGACCTCCAGAGGGCAGGATCTGACTCGGTTGCCCTCATGCCACCCCCATAACGATTCCTAAAGAGTTGGTGCTCTGGCAACATTTGCACAGTACTGTCTGAGGAAGTTGGAGCATAAGGAATTAATGTTCCTGGGATGACCTGAACAACTCAGAGGAAGGCTTGGCCTCCATGGCTGCTCTCCTCCTTCATGGCTGGGTCAGTCCAACTCTGGCTCAGCTCTGAGGCTTCTTTGTTGTTTCAGAACTTCAGGGTATCCTCACCCCAACCTCTCCTGGTAGATTCCAGGCAATACTGGGCAGGGGTCTTCTCTCTTTGGTGCACCCCGATTGTCCTCATCAGCACACTTACAGCTCCTTGAGGCTGGAGACCACGTCTTATTTATCTTTGGTTTCCTTTAGCCCAGCATGAGGACACACTGTAGATGGTCAGTGAATATCATTTAAAGCCCATAAGGACTCGGCCTCCAGCTAGCTTTCAGGCTTGTTTTGTCTTATCTATTGGCCCTACTTGCTCCCCATTCCCAGCCTCTACCTCCACTGCGACCCAGTGACACCAACCCCTTGATCATGTCCACTGCCAGCTCTCCCATGGCAATCCAGTGACACCGACCCCTTGGTCATGTCCTCCCCTGCCAGCTCTTCCATGGGAACCCAGTGACACTGACCCCTTGGTCATGCCCCCCCCAGCTCTCTCATGTAGTCCAATGACACCGACTCTCAGTTATGTGTTGACTTGCTCTGCCTCCCCCATTCATATGTTGGTGTCCTGATCCTCGCCCCAGTGCCTCAGACTGAGGCCTTACTTGGGGATAGGATCTTTATGGAAGGAATCAAGTTAAAGTTACATCATTAGGGTGCTCCCTAATTCAAAATGACTGGTGCACTTATAAAAAGTGGAAATTTGGGCACAAAGATGCCCAAAGATGAAGAGGATATCAAGATACAGGCAGAAGATGGCTGTCCACAAGCCCAGGAGAGAGGCCTGGAACAGATCCTCCCTCACAGCCTCAGAAAGAACCAACCCCGCCAAAAACTTCACCTTGGATTTCCAACCTCCAGGACGGGGAGACAATGCATTTCTGTTGTTTAAGCTTCCAGTTAGTGGCCTTGTGACAGCAACCCTAGGAAATGAGTACACTTGAGTAGTTCTCAAATTGTCAGACCCCTCTCCCCAGGCAGGCTCTGTGCTAGGAGATTTACAAGCATTCTCTCATTTAATCCTCATAAAAACACAGTATCTGAAATTCCTTGTTATGAAGTGTTGTGCATGCTAGTCGGCCTGTATGGAATCCATCTGGGTTAACCCAAATAGCAGTTACATGATTTCATGATATTCCAGTGACCACACTAGAGGAACTGACCAAGGGCATGGCCATCTCCTGGTCATTGTGAATGGATATTCCTGAGGCAATCTTGGTCACCCCCACATTAGTGTGAGAAATAATTTTTCGTAACTTGGAGGAAGCCATTCTGGAAACAGAAAATCCGTTGGTGATGTGTAATTTGAAAGATTCCTACCTCACGTGAGACCAGGGCATCTGGAAGGGAGGAAGTGGGTGACTTATTGTATACCAAGTTCTCAGAACGGTGTCAGGCATTTAGTGAGCCCTGTGTAACTGAGCCATTATTATTACTGTTATCATTATTGTTAGCTTTCTCTGTCAAGAGAGTTGTATCAGTATCATTGATTATGACTCTTACCTGGGCACTATGAGCTGAGCCTATGAAGTGTATAAACCACAATTATCTCCTGCAAGGATAAAATAGAAACCTTTTTTCTAGAATACTGCAGCAGTAAAGGAAGGTGACACAGCACCAATCATTTCCTGTCCAAGACCTACATCTGTGGCAACAAACTTTTGCAGAGCTAGTCTTTTTATACCGATGCTCAGTGAACAGCTCAGTTCTAATTGGCATCATTATTACTATCACTATTTTTTTAAAGACAAGGTCTTGCTCTGTCAACCAGACTGGAGTACAGTACTGCGATCACAGTTTACTGCAACCTCAAGTTCCTGGGCTCAAGCGATTCTCCCACCTCAGTCTCCCAAGTGGCTGGGATTGCAGGCACTCGCCACAATGCCTGGCTAATTTGTTTTATTTATTTTATTTATTTATTTATGTTGGAGTCTCACTCTGTCACCCAGACTGGAATGTAGTGGCACGCTCCTGGCCACCTCAGCCTCGACCTGCTGGGCTCAGGCGATCCTTCCACCTCAGCCTTCCAAGTAGCCAGAACTATAGGCGTGCGCTACCACACCCAGCTAATTTTTTATTTATTGTAGAGATGAAGTCTTGCCAAGTTTCCTGGGCGGGTCTCGAACCCACCGGCTCAGGCAGTCCACTCACCTTGGCCTCCCAAAGTGCTGGGATTACAGGCTGAGCCACCGAGCCTGGCCTGTTTTATTTTTTATAGAGATGGAGTCTTGCTATGTTGCCCAGGCTGGTCTTAAACTCTTGCTCGGTTCTCCCACCTCAGCCTTCCAAGTAGCTGGGACTATAGGCATGTACCACCATGCCCTGCTAATTTGAAAAAAAAAATTGTTTCATGGAGATGGGGGTCTCACTATGTTTCCAAGGATGGTCTTGAACTCCTGGCCTTGAGCAATCCTTCTTCCTCAACTTCCCAAAGTGCTTGGATTACAGACATGAACCACAATGGCCAGCCCACATTTTAACTCTTTCATGTGACTCCTAACTTCTCATTTATAAACGGGGCCTTCTTATGACTGCAGAGTGAACCTTCTTTGTGGGCCCTCTGCTGCAGGTGTATATATATATATATGCCTTTCTCCATGCATTGACATTGAGTGGTTTGCCAGAACAATTTGAAGCAATAAGGGAGACTGTGGAAGAATTCCAGAAGCCAACCCTCAAAGGCAAATTGAGACCTGAAACTTGGGCAGTTGTAACTTCATCGACCATCTTGGTGATGAACACCATCTTGACTGGCCTGGGCTTTCTCCTCCAAGAATAAACAATTAGCAGCCAGGATTTGTATCATGCACCTGCATTGTAAGACGCACCTAGGAATTCTGCATTAGTAATTTTCATTTAACTGGCCTCATTCCTCAATCCTCTGTGCAGCAGCAACTTATGTATTCCTCCTCAAAATTCCGTACCTCAGATATAGTTATTTCCTTTTTTTTTTTTTTTTTTAGTCAGAGTCTCACTCTGTCACCCAGGCTGGAGTGCAGTGGCACACTCATGACCACCCCAGTGTTGACCTGCTGGGTGCTGGTGATCCTTCTACTTCAACATTTCAAGTAGCTGGAACTACAGGTGCATGCTACCAGGCCTGGCTAATTTTTTTATTTTTGTTGTAGAGATGAGGTCTCACCAAGTTGCCCAGGCTGGTCTCAAACCGTGGGCTCAGACAATCCCCTCACCTTGGCCTCCCAAAGTGCCGGAATTACAGGCTTGAGCCACCATGCCTGGCCTATAGTTATTTCCTTAACAGATAAGGAAACTGAGGGGGAATTTGCCCAGGAAAATAGTTAGGAAAAGACAGATCCGGGATTTCAGTGTAGGTCTCCTAACAGAGCTCCTCAGCCTGGGGGTGCCTGAGTTGCAGGAAAGGGCATGGTTGATGAAACACACTGAGAAAGTTCCACACATGAGCTCTCTCCAGAGGTGTCTGGAATTCCTCAGTCAGATTCTCTGTTACATCCCTCATCCCCTTTTCAGCTTTGTTGTAGGTATAAATAAGAAGTGAAATTTAGCAGATCAAAAGGAAAGCATAATGTCAGGCAGACAGTAGGCACTTAATAGTGAGAAGAAAAATTTACAAAAGGCTAGGCATTCATCAGAAGCTTTGAAGGATGAATAAAGACTCATGAAGACACAGAGTGATTGAGACACTCATTTGTGAAAAGGACAAACTTTCAGTCTTAGTGGACACCACCATGTACTATACTACAACGATTCCCGAAGCAAAGAAGTCATTATAATAGTGTTGTGAAGAACCCTACAATCTGCGATGCAGTGGCTGGAGGTAGGTTGTGTAATAAAGAAATTAACACCAAACTTTATCTGTATGATGTCCACTTGTATACCTAATCCTGAATTGTACCACACATCTTTAAAATAAAGTATAAATTAAAAAAAAAAAAGAAATCAACATCTCCCTCTCAACTCTGTTCTTGGTGGGAGCCTAAGGTGGCTCTGAATCTTCTCATGGAAGATTGGGATAGGAGCAGCCTATCCCAAGCTTCCTATGTGATAGACTCACTCATTGGGTTACATGGTCACAAATATGCTTTAAGGAAAATTAATGAGGCAGGCCATGGTGGCTCATGCCTGTAATCCTGACACTTTGGGAGGCTAAGGCAGAGGGATCACTTGAAGCCAGGAATTTGAGACCAGCTTCAGCAACATAGTGAAATCCTGTCTCTACAAAAAAAAAATTAAGAAGAGAATTAGTTGAGTGAGGTGGCATGCACCTGTAGTCCCAGTTACTCAGGAGGCTGAGGTGGGAGGATTACCACAGTCCAAGAGTTTAAGACTGCAGTGAGACAAGATCATGCCACTGCACTCCAGTCTGGCTGACAGAGTGAAACCCCTGACGAGAGAGAGAGAGAGAGAGAGAGAGAGAGAGAGAGAGAGAGAGAGAGAGAGAGAGAGAGAGAGAGAGAGAGAGAGAGAGAGAAATTGTTATTGTTTGTGTAATAGCCTGAGTCATAGGCCTGGTAGCGAATTACTAAAAATCACTTGTTTCTCTTCCTTTCATATCTTTGCACACAACTTAATTCTTTACTTTCTTTTACAACAAACAAATGTGGATGAAATGCTGGAAAAAGCAAAACTAGACTATGAGGAAGCCATCTGCTTACTATAATGAAGACACCCCTTGGCCTTCTCTAGAAGCATTTTTCACATTGTTTGTTATAACAGCTGTGAATTAATCAAAGGAGCAGGAGCTTTCTGAAGGTCTTAGTGTTGTGAACCTGCAGTTGACATTGCTGATACTCACAGAAACTCGGTAACACAAGGATGAGAGGCCATCAGGAAGAGGAGAGAATTTCCTCGACTGATAATGAGGTCATTTGTCTTCGTCCCCATCCCGTCTTTCCTCTCTGTCACAGGTGACAACCTGCACATCACACAGGTGCAGCTTCTGTTTGAATCTGTAGCTCTTGGAAGACCTGGAAGAAAGAAAATGGGAATCTGGTTTAGATTCTCTGCTGGACTCTGAAGTACAATGTTAGACTCCACGTTAAGACAGCCATCAGAAGTCCCAGTTTAGAAGCTTGGTCCTCCTGCCTCCCTTTCTCTCCACATCTGTCATTTGATTGACTATCCATTCAGTTTCTAGACAGTATCCAGAAACAAAGAATAAGCACTAACAAACGTATCGGGATCTGCAAGGTGAGCCACCTGAGAAGGAGCCATTGAGTAGCTTTGGTTTGATAAGGCATACCTGGGAATGTGGGACCTCAGGTTTCCACCCGGTCCCCAGTTCCCAGCAGAGAAGGGACCTGTGTCCCTGAGATGAAATGCAGCCTCAGTGACATGGCATCCTTAATTGAGCTGAGAGAGCACTGCCGCACCCAGCTCCATCAGAGGCAAGGACCAAGTGTTTTGATAATAAAAGCAATAATCATAAATGAGGGCTATTATTTTCTCCATTACTTTTTTTGAACACATCAAAAGCCAGCAAAAGGACATCTCCCCGCTTCTTGACTTTGTTGTAGATATAAATAAAAAGTGTAACTTAACAGATCAAAAGAAAAGCACAATGACAGGCAGACAGTAGGCACTTAATAATGAAAAGAAAATTTACAAAATGCTCAGAATTCATCAGGAGCTTTGAAGGATAATTAAAGACTCATGAGGATATAGAGGGGTTGAGACATTGTGTTTTGACAAGAACTAACTTTCAGTCTAAGTGGACACCACCATGTACCATAACATAATTATCGTTAGATAGGGAAGAGACAAATTCTGAATATTCAGGAAGTTGTCACCCTAGAGACAGGACATTTCTTGGCTTGTGGACGCCTATCAAGCTCTTTTTTCTATGAAGCTCTTCACTTCAATTCAACAAGAGCCTTGTGGGTAGAAAACAACTGTGGCTTTGGCAGGGAGTGAAGAGGTTGAGTGGGGGTGTGGTCCTCGTGGTCCCTTGATTTAGGAGGGGAGGATGACTTTATCTTGATGGGCAGACCTGTACTGAAGAAGAGGAATGGAACACATAGCGAGTGCAAAACAAGGGATCCATAAATATCCTTTTGCCTCATCGTGTTTTCAAAACATCGCAACCATCCCAGAAGCACATGATGACACTAACGCATAATAGTGAGCTTTGACTATACCAGGGCTCCAGGAGGTCTTCTGGTTGCTGGTGGTGGGGGTTTGAAGGAAGAAGAGGCAGGTCAACATAGCAGTTCTTTCATTTTCCAAAGATTAGCAAAAGGGAATCTGTTGGCTGTCTAGAAGAAGCTCAGTCACTCTGTAGGGCAGGCTGACCCGTCAGTCCTGGATATATATATTTGTAACAACAGTTTTCTGTTTGGAATAAGAAATAAGAAATATGGTTGCATTTTGTTTTTCTCTCTCACGTTGCCACCAGGGCACCTCAGATTACTCAGATGGCCAGTGGCATCCCCTACTTAGGCACCAATGAAGAAGATGCCATGCATTTTCTCATGGTCATACCACTGTATAAATTCATTCTCCTTAAAGATGTCACCATCCTGTGTGATCACAGACTGTTCCTTGGAAGTAAATAGAAATCTAAGTCCTTCCTCTCAAACTTATTTTTGTGAGAGCTGGAATCCATCAAAAAGTCAGACTTTGCTAGAATGATTGTCTTCAGTGCCTCCTCTCTGACCCATTTTTGTTTCCAAGGGTGACAGTGCTTGGGCACGGTGCGCCCTTTGCAAGTGATACATTGCTCCCTCACTGCATGTGACTTGTCAAAAGCAATAAGTGAGGCTGGGTGTTTTTTTAAAACTCAAACTCCAGAGATGGCCCCATCCTTCTAAACTTGAAAAAAATTAAAAATATGCTCTTGGTGCTCAACATTTGTTTTCTCTTCTCCCTTCTCCTCCCCCACCCCCATAACCCTTACCTTACCAACCCACTGTGTTTTATGATCTTTGTGAAGGGTTTTTATCTACCCACTTTCTCAAGGAGAGAGGCATTCAGGCTTATTGTGTGCATGTTTGTGTTATTGTTCTAGTTAAACAGATCGTGATATTTATTTTGGGTGGCTATGTAGATACAAGCCAAATACATGATTTCTCCCTTTTGTTCAAATACAGTAGATGGCAGGACAAAAGGAGACTTCAGTCCAGTAAGATGCCATTTTTGTTGTTGTTGTTCATGTAAAGAAAAATGAAACTCAGAAATGGTCTATTTTTTTTTTCTCCTGGGAGATGGGGTGGAGTGTTTATCCTCCTCCTCCCATCAGCTCTTGGCTTTTTTTGTTGTTTTTTGGACTTTGGTTTTATCTTCACCAAGACAGAAGATAAAAATATAAGCCGTGAAACATGATTATAAAGTAGTGACATGAGTACCAGAAATCACATAGGAAACTGTCTCCTTGTTCGGCCGTCACACTGTGGTCAATCAACGTGGTGTCCAATGAGGGGAACATGATTAGCCAGGCCAGGAGAGAGCACAGAGAGGACTTTTTCCCAGGGAGAGGCCTTCATGTGACATGTGGCGTAGTGAAGCAGGTGGTGAAGCATCCTTTGAAGTGCCGGCGCCTTGCCTCACGTGGGGACGGTTATGAAATGATGAGGAGTTGACTTAATACGATGTGCTGAATCCTCAACCACGAGGTGGCTCGGAGCATCAGGAAGCAAGTGTTCACATGCTCATGGAAAGTATGACACTGATCTTCTGGGGACATGCTCTTTTACCACCAGGAGTAGGAAAGCTCAGTGGAGATATCCTCTCTGCAGAGACTTGCAGGACTGGCTGTTGAGAGGGATGGTGACTGGATGTCTCAGAAGACATGAAGACATACAGAGAGTTCATGACTGGGGTGCTATCTTAAAAGTGGGATTATTAGCAAACTTTTGCTAGGTGTGGCTATTTAAAGAATTGAGGGGACTCATCTGTAGCTGGGGAGAAGAATAAATAAACTTGCCTTTGGTTCCACTTCCCCAGTTCAGCTTCCCCAGATCTTGCAAGTTCACAAGGTTTCGTCAAATAGTATTGTCCTTCCTCAGCCAGTGTTCGTGGGTCAGAAATCTCACGATTACACTTAATAACACTTCTAGAACTTCTGGCTTTCTTTACCCTCAATTTGAGCTCTTCTAGACCATCTTGTTTTGCGAGGGAGGAATGCTTCCACCAGGAGACCCAACATTGGTTGCACTGATTGGAAGCTGGACTTCCATCTGACCACTTGGGCACCTCACACGACTGAACTGAATAGAAAAGAAGGGGATTACCCTACAGGCTGGGGTGGATCATGTGATCATCAAGAGGAAATGTGGTTGTTGCCACACAACAGGGCCAAGGGAGGACTGTCTGGAACCAAGGGGATTCTCTGGGCTATCTCTTGGTACTTCCATGTCTGATAATACAAGTTAAGAAAAAACTACAACAGCAGCAAAAACAACCACCACATAATAATAATAATAATAATAATAATAAAAATTCAGGGTCATTTCTGCTTTGCTGCCTGTGAGATTTGGCTGATTGAGAGACAGTAGGCTGGAGGAGGGAGAAATGACTTGCCTCATCTTGCCTTTTCCCTGTTCTGCTTTATTTCATTCTAGCTCCCGTTAGACACCTTGACAGTGTCTTTATGTTGCCAGTGGCAGTTCCATCCAGCAGCAGAATTGAGAACAGTTTTGTCTTTCCCCAAGATTCTCAGAATTAGCCACATCCTATTCCCTCAGGGCTGTCAGCATCTGCCATCCAGCATCCTCTCCTCAGAGGTCAGGGACCCAGCCCACAGGGACCCTTTTCTGACTGCAGGGTCCCCAGCCAGCTGAGCATCCTGATCCTCACAGTTTCCGCTTTGCAAGGCTCTCTTTCAAGCTGCTATGGTTTCCAACTTCTTCCCTTTGTTTTCCCAGCTGAGGTGTGATATAGCTGCTTCCTGCTGTTGCTACATCCATGATACCTCCCTATTTCCATTTTGCCTTTTCATTTCTTCAACTAGTTAGCAATTCTACATGTTGCCTTTGCTTTGTCAAACTAACCAGCTCGGTTTCTGTCTCTGACCTGCATTTTTAAAGCTTTGTTTCTTCTTTCTCTCCCTTTCCTGACTCATGTGGATCTGATGACTTTTTTTTTTTTTTTAACCTCCTTTCAGAATTGTCTTTGAGAGCCTTTTAGATTGTAGAAACATACATTCTATTTTCATTATTTTAGAACTCATTCGTGCATACTTGGCCTTATGTTTTTCTAACAAAACCTAGAGGTGATTAATATTTCTACTCTCTTCTTGAACAAGTCAAACTTCTGAACTCTTCTCTTCCGTCTTTTATATTGTCATCTATTATGCCAGCTTCATCCTGATTTTAAGTGATCCCCAATGGCCTGTACTACTCAATAACAATATAGACTTACCAGTGCAGTTTTTATTTCTTTGGCCATCATTGTCTTTTTGAGTCTTCATCTTTTCTTTCAGATTACATTTCCTTCTTGCTGAGGCATTTTAAAAAATAATAATTTATTTTATTTTAAAGATGTGGGGTACATTCAGGTTTAGGTACATAAGTGGTCATCGTACAGGTGAAGTTTGGGCCTCTCTTTGATCACCACTTTGCCTGGTTTGAAATCAGGTACCCTTACTGATGTTATGTGCCCCTATCCTGCCCTGGCAGTGTCCCGCTACTGACAATCCTTTTCTTATAGTATTATGAAAAATATTCAGGGTCTGCTTATGTGTGAGAACATGTGGTACTTGGTTCTTTATTCTGTGACAGATCATTGAATATGATAGACTCTAAATCCATCCAAGTTGCTGCAAAGTCCATAATTTTTTCCTTCTTTATGGCTGCGTAATATTCCATCATGCATATGTATCATTTTTTTTTAAATCCAGCCCACTTTCCATGGTCAGCACGGTTGGATCCATGTTTTTTATTGTGAATAGTGCAGCAATAAACATGCATGTGCAGGTATCTTTTTTGTAGAATGATATGAGTTCCTCCAGGTATATTCCCAGTAGGGGGATTGCAGGGTTGTATGGAAGGTTGATTTTTAGATCTTTTAGGAATCGCCAAACTGTTTTCCACAGAGGTTGTACTAGTTTACACTCCCACCAACAGCATAGAAGTGTTCCCTTTCCCGCATTCTCTCTAGCATCTGTTGTATTTTGAGTTATTGATGATGTCTATACTGACTGGAGTTAGGTGGTATCTCAGTGTGGTTTTAACTTGCATTTCTTTGATGACTAGTGATGCTAAGCATTTTTTCATGTATCTGTTGGCGGCTCATATGTCTTCTTTTGAGAAGTGTCTGTTCATATCTTTTGCCCACTTTTTAATGGGGCTGTTTGTTTTTTTCCTTTCAGCATGTTTGAGTTCCTTGTAGATCCTGGATGTTAGGCCTTTGCCAGATAAACTGTTGGCAAATATTTTTTCCCATTCTGTAGGCTGCTTCCCCATTCTCTTGATGGTTACTTTTGCTTTGCAGAAGTTTTCAGTTTGATGGGGTCCCACTTGTCTGCCTTACATCTTATGGCATGGACATCTGGGGTTCTCATCAGGAATTGGTTGCTGATTCCAATTTCTATAAGGGTGTCTCTTGCGTTTTCTAAGATTTGCACAGTTTGAGGTTTTACGTTTAGGTCTTTGCTCCATTTAGAGTTGATTTTTGTGTATGGTGATAGGGAGGCATCCTGTTTCATTCTTCTGCATGTGGTCAGCCAGTTTTCCCGCACCATTTACTGAATAGGTTCTCCTCTCTCAAGTGGTTGTTGGTGGAGGCTTTGAAAAAAATCTCCTTGCTCTGATATGGGACTTTGGCAAAGGGTCAGGATATAAAATTGATGGGCAAAAGACAATGCACCAACAACAAACAGGCAGAGAATCAAATAAAAAGCACAATCCCGTTCACTGTAGCGACAAAAAATGAAATACTTTGGCATCTTCCTGACCAGAAAGGTGAAAAACCTTTACAATGAAAACTACAAAACTCTACTCAAAGAATCAAAGAAGACACAAATGAATGGAAAAATATTCCATACTCAGGGATTGGAAGAATCAACATTATTAAGATGTCCATCCTACCAAAGGCAATCTACAGATTCAACGCAATGCCCATTAAATTACCAACATCATTCTTCTCAGAACTGGAAACGACAATACAGAAGTTCATATGGAAACATAAACAACCATGAATAGCCAAAACAATCCTCAGCAAAAGAAACAAAGCAGGAGGTACCACACTTCCAGACTTTAAACTTTATTATAAGGCTGCAATAATCAAAACAGCCTGGTATTGGTACAAAAACAGGCATATAGACCCATGGAACAGGATAGAGATTCCAGAAGCAAAACCTCAGTTTCTCAACCAACTCATCTTTGACAAAAAAACAGTAACTTTTTAAAAAACCAAGATTCTGTGGGCATTCAACTCCTTTAGTCTTTGTAAGTAGAAAATTTTCTTTATTTAGCTTTTAATTTTGAATAATAATTTAGCTAGATTTATATTTTTGTGATGACAATTGTTTTTCCCTGAGTGTTTAAACAATATTATTTATGGTCTCTGGCACCTATAATTGTTTCTTAGACAAATACCATCAGTCTAGTTATTATTCATTTTAGTTCATCTGTTTTGTTTTCCTTTTTTTTTTTTTTTTGGCGAGCAAGTCAGAGTTTATTTAGATAAGCAAGTGCTAGCAGCTCTCACAGTGAGGGGGGTGGGGCCCGAGAAGGGGCCCAAGTGGGTTGCCCCAAGTGGGTTGCCAGACCTCCCTCCCCCTAAGAGGGTTGCTGGGACCAAAAGGACTATGAGTTGTCTTCCGTTCAGTGTTCAGATTTTTTTTGTCTTTACTTTTGATATTTTGTATTTTATTACCATGTGCCTAGGTGCTATTATTTAAACTGACCTAGATTTAGTCTACATATAAATTTGAAGACATGTACTTTCTCTTTTCTGGAAAAATTTTCAACCGTGATTGCTTGAATATTTCCTCTCCATTTTTCCTTTTTATCCTCTTGTTCTGCAACTCTGATTAGATACATGTTGGCTTTTCTCATTCTACCTTTGTATCTTTTGTACTTGTCATTTTATCTTTCTGAACTACATTCTAGGTGATTTGTTAAGTTCTCTATTCTAATTCATTATCCTTCTTGCCAACGATTAATCCTGCATCTTGAGGCTTAATTTCCATGCTTTTATTTTTATTTTGAGTCAGAGTCTCACTCTGTTGCCCAGGCTGCAGTGCAGTGGCACAATCACAGCCACCCCTACCTTGACCTGCTGGGCTCAGATGAGCTTTCAGCCTCAGTCTTTCAAGTAGCTGAAACTACAGGCATGCACCACCACCCCAGGCTAATTATTTGATTTATTGTAGAGATGAGGTCTCGCCAAGTTGTCCAGGTTGGTCCCAAACCCCTAGGCTCTGGCAATCCTCTTGCCTCAACTTCCCAAAGTGTTGAGATTGCAGGTGTGAGCCACTACGTACAGCCAATTTCCATGCTTTTGTTTAATTTGTATAATTTCTGGTTTTTCCCCCTTTTGTTGAGAGGTTAGTCTATCTTCCTGCCACCCCACGTTTTTTCTTTATGGTATAGATGTCTTTCTTTATCCCTGAATATTTAAAATATATTTATGTTTTATTATCTTCAGTTCTTACATGGCAAATATTCCCACTTATTGTGTTTGCTATCTGCCATCCTTGGCAATTTGTTTCTTAATGTGACTTGGATTCCAAATTCATTTTTAGAAAGACTTGTTTTCTGTGGGAGCCTTTCGTGCTATTGTTTATGGAAATATTCCTATGGAGCAGTTTGATATTTCCCCAAAGCATCTAGTAAACCTTTCCCGGAATCTCATTGTCCAGAATGGAGTCACATGTCTACTTCTGAACCAACTGATTATAAGAGGAAGAGAAATAGCCATAGACCAATCAAGTCCACCCAATCAAGCTGAGGGAATTTCAGCTTTCCTTAGAAACATGGACTGTGGGGAGGAGTGGACACAAACAAAATCAGGGATTTGTTAGAAAGGGAGAAATGGGATACTACACCTGAAACTGTAACACTCCTAGAGATGTCAGATTTGCAAGTAGGGGTCCCCAACCCTGGGTTGCAGATTGGTACCAGTAGGTCGCCTGTAAGGAGCCATGCCGCACGGCAGGAGGTGAGCGGCTGGAGAGTAGGAGTTCCATCTTCTGTCAGATCAGTGGTGGCATTAGATTCAGATTCCTGTGAGAATCTAATGTCTGATTCCCCACTACCCCCACCCACTGTGTAGAAAAATTGTCTTCCATGAAACCATTACCTTATGCCAGAAAGGTTGGAGACTGTTGAGTCTTAGAGTTAACAATTCAGTAAAAAAAAATCTTAAAGGGATGTAGAAGGGGAAGGAAGAGAGAATAGTTAAAAATCAAAACAGAGTAAGAAATTTTTGGTGAGACATATTTTGGTGAAATATCATGTATATGTTCCCCAGAAATGCCTCACATATATTAAAAAGGCAACTTTGAGCCGGGCTCAGTGACTCAGCCTGTAATCTTGTGCTTCGGGAGGCTGAAGTGAGTGGATTGCCTGAGCCCGTGGGTTCGAGACCTGCCTGGGCAACTTGGCGAGACCTCATCCCTACAATAAATCAAAAATTAGCTGGGCGTGTAGCGCGCGCTTGTAGTTCCAGCTACTTGGAAGGCTGAGGCGGAAGGATCGCCGGAGCCCAGGAGGTTGAGCCTGCGGTGACCGGAAGCAGTCACTGCACTCCAGTCTGGGCGACAGAGTGAGACTCCAACTCAAAAAAAAAAGGGCAACTTTGGTTTTTGCTGTTGGGTTTGGGGTAGCACTATACATACCACTGTATTTATTTTGTCTTTTTTTTGTTCTTCTAGATACAGAAAAATAAAAACAGATACAAAGCATTCGATAGAGAAAATATAAATAAAATAACCTCTAAGTTTCAGATCTGACAAAACAAAGATGTAGTTTTACAACAATTTGAATTAATCTGTGAGTACACTATGATCCTTTGAAAAGTTCAAAATCATTTGAAGAATGGAAAAGTTATATTTTCAGTTCTGATACTGAGCTATGATTTGCTCCTGGTTATACAACATAGCTGCTAAGTAATATGATAGGGAACAGAGTGTCTGATTCTGGGTCTGACACTCTTACCAGCCACACAGTTTTGGCAACATTGACACTATACTTGGCAAAACTATGACAACAGTAAAAGAAGCCACTGGGGTGCAGCCAAAGCTCTATGATGTTCTGTTAAGATCAGTCCACTTTCCTTTTCTCAGTCAATATTTGATGAATACGTACTCTATCAGACACTGTGATAAGTGTTGAGGACATGACAGGGAATCAACAGAGCCTCTGCCTTCTTTGGAGCTTAGTGGACCCCACATTTCTGAAGAGATGAGAACACTGTATCAGACTTTACACATATTTAAAGAGATGGAGTTTTGAATTCTTCATTTTTCATGGACATAACTTGCCACCTTGTTGGGAAATAAAAGCAATAGTGATCATAGCATAGGTGCTAAAGTACCCAAAATTCAGTATTCTAGACATCTAGTTTGTACGCTTGCTCGTGTAACCTCTTCCTGCCATTCACTCATTCATTTATTCAAGAGATATTAGATTAGATGGTGGAAAACTTTTCTGCAGAGGTCACAATTATGCTGAAGACTTAGGGCAAGAATGGCGGTACTGGTGGGAGTGAGGGTAGAGTTGGCTGAGGCAAGAAGAATGTTCCAGAGAAAGGAAAGGGAGCAACACATGCAAAGAACCTGAGATGAGAAAGAGTTTATGAGGTTGAGGATGCACTGTTCCTTTTTGTATGAAAGCCATTGGCTGCCCCAGTGCTCATGGCCCTCAGCTCCCTCCACCATCCCATCTTGGACTCAGGGACGGGGGCTTTCTTCTTATTTGTGCCCTGCCACCTTTTACTACTATCTCTTCTTGCATCTTTTCTTGTGTCATTCTCACCTCATCTCTTCTGTCTTCTTATCATGTCATGCTTGAACTTTTAGCTCAGCATGTGGTTGTTTTCTGACCATAATGGTATTGTTTAAGCTTTGAAATCTGTTGAGTTGGCTGGGCTCGGTGGCTCAGACTATAATCCCAGCACTTTGGAAGGCTGAGGTGAGTGGATTGCCTGAGCTCACGGATTCGAGACCAGCCCAGGCAAGTTGGTGAGACCTACCCTCTACAATAAATCAAAAATTAGCTGGGTGTGGTAGCCCATGCCTGTAGTTCTGGCTACTTGGAAGACTGAGGCAGAAGGATCGCCTGAGCCCAGCAGGTTGACACTGGGATAGTCTGTGCCACCTCACTCCAGTCTGGGCCACAGAGTGAGACTCCAACTCAAAAAAAAAAAAAAAAAAAAGGAATAAAAGAAAAAGAAATCTGTTGAGTCTATGAACATGTTTAGAATCGTTGCTGGCTTTCCGGAAACCAGCTTTTAAACTCCATTATGTCAGCTTGTAACAATTTCATATTGAAACCCTGTGAAAGAATGTCCATTTGTTCATCATGTTTGCAAGGTGGCCTTTGTACACATCCCATTTAATCCCAGCCCCAATCTGTCAAGAAGGCGTTCACATGATGAAATCAAGGACTTTGCTAAAGGCTAAAAACTTTAGGTGGACCCAGGTCTTCTGATTCCAAGTCTAGTATTCTTTCCAAACCACTTTGCTTTTTTTTTTTTAACAGATACCATTGCCCTGAATAGAGTCCGCAGATTTAATTTAAATACAAAGGGAGACCCCAAAACCCCCCAGAATTCATGTATAAAAAATTGCATATTTTTTCTTGCATATTTATGCTTTAATCACCTTTAAAGTTTTCTGTTTGATGCAATACACTTTGTGTGTGTGTGTGTGCGCGTGTGTGTGTGTGTGTCAGAGTTTCACTCTGTCACCCAGACTGGAGTGCAGGGGCATGACCATGGCCACCAAAGCCTCAACTGCTGGGCTCAGACGATCCTTCTACCTTAGCCTTCCAAGTTGCTGGAACTGTAGGCCCACACCACCACTCCCAGCTAATTTTAAAAATTTATTGTAAAGACGAGATCTCGCTAAGTTGCTCAGGCTGGTCTCAAACTCCTGGGCTCAAGCAGTCCTCTTACCTCTGTCTCACAAAGTGCTTGGATTACAGGAGTGAGCCACCACACCTGACTCAAAACAGTTTCTGGCCTTATCAATTTTGATGTCTTTTAGTGCTTCTGCCTTTTTTCGTCTGTTTCACCTCTTCTACATTGGCAAAATGTTTCCTTTTAAGGAATTTTTCATCTGGAGAAACAAAAAAGAAGTTGCTCTAGGCAAGATCAGGTGAATTGGAAGTGTAGGGCATGAGGATCTTGCTGTTTTTGGTCAAAAACTTCTGAACACAGCACAGTGTGGGCAGGTGTGCTCATAAACCACCCATCATGAAATGGGCAAATGCATCGAAAGAATCTCCAAAACAAAATTCACTGAAGCTGAATGCAGCCTCTCACAACAGTGCTAGCTGGTACACTGATGCCAATGGGTTCCTAGAACACTTACCTAGCAGGGGAAGCCTGTCATACAAGGGGCTTGCCCTCTAAAATATAATTGCTTTTTTGGGGTTCCTCCTCATAATTATAGAACATCTTACACTCAGCGATGTTAAGTAGGATTCAGAGTCTCAACTGGGGACTAGGATTCTTTATTTAGGTCAGTTATGCTTTTAGATAGCACGGACAGAACACATTATACAATTCAATTTTATCCACCCACCTCAGTCTCATCTAATAGAACTAGAATCATTTCTATTTGCTCAAACAGCTTTTGGTTCAGTTGATTCTCTGGATTTTCTAGAGCAGGAATTGATAATTTTTTTTCTGTAAAGGACCATTTTTTGGGGTTTGCACAATTATTCAACTCTGCCATGGCAGCCATAGACAATGTGTAAAGAAATCAGTGGGGCTGTGTTTCAATAGAACTTCATTTACACAAACGGGCAGGTGGGATTTGGCCTGTAAGTTGTAGTTTGCTGAACCTTTTTTTGAGATAAATGATCTAGATAAGTGATAAATATTGTCTAATGTTTATTTCTCGTATCAGTTAAGATTTGTTTCAACTGTGAATAACAGAGACCCCAATAATAGTGGTCTAAACAAGATGGATGGTCATTTCTCTCTCATAAAATGCCCTATCTTGGGTTGATATGGCAACTTTGTTCTGGGATGTCTTCACAGGTCAGCAACCTTCCAGTTCACGCCTCTGCCATCCAGGGTGTGGCCTCATCCTTAGGTGTGAGATGGCGGTATCCAGTTCCAAGAGCAAGATGGAAAAAAAGCCAAATAAGAAGTGGATGCTGGGCACACGCTGACTAACCCTCAGGGAAAGCCCTAGAAGCTGTCACATGTCACTCTGTTTTATCCCACTGGTCAGACTTAGTTACATGGCCACTGGCCTAACTGCAAGAGACTCTGGGAAATGTGGTTTTTATTCTGGGTGGCCAGATGTCTGGCTCTGCATTCTGTTACTTTGAAAGAAAGGGAAAATGGATATTGGAAGACATCTAACAGTTCCCGATACACATTTCCTAATTTTTTCATTAACTGAATTTCAGTAGCTAAATTTTGTTTTTTTGAATTGAAGTCTCACTTTGTCACCCAGGCTGAAGTGCAGTGGCATGCTCACCGCCACTCCAGTGTTGACCTGCTGGGCTCTGACAATTCTTCTGCCTCTGCCTTCCAAGTAGCTGGAACTATAGGCATGTACTACTACTTCCAGCTAATTTTTGATTTATTGTAGAGACGAGGTCTTGTCAAATTGCCTGGGCTGGTCTTGAACCCGTGGGCTCAGGCAATCCACTTGCCTTGGCCTCCCAGGCCTGCTGGGGTTACAGGCTGAGCCAACAAGCCTGGCCTTCAGTAGCTAAATTTCATCTGTGTTATTGCTAGTATGATATTGATTAGTGGGCTCCCTTATCTTTTCAACTTTAATAGGAATGTCGCTAATGTTTCGCTTTTAAGTATGATTGTAGAGGATTTCTGGTAAAGATCCTTTATCAATTTAAGGACGTTTTCTTCTATTTTTAGCTTGTTAATTACTTTTTAATCAGAATTGAATAAGCCAGAAGATATTCTGATAAGATAGGCCTAGCTATCAACCTTTTTATAGTTCCCAGTAGTAACCTTAGGGCCATCCGAAGCATAGGATTCCTGTGGAGATGAACAAGGTCTTCTCAATTCTCCAGGAACATTTGGTCAATCTTTCATTGAATTAATCTCAGTGATGCTGATATCCACCCTGGGAGAAGACTGCCTTTATGTAGAATCACTTCTTCACTTCTCTGCAGAGACTCTGCTCCTTCAGACTTATTTGGGGTTGGTGTATCCTATGGCTTCCTACTCTCCGATGCTATAAACTGAAAACTATCCCGCTAGGAGAGTGAATATGTGCATTGGGCCCACTCTCTCAGTTTGTATAGGTTTGTCTCAGCAGGTGTTGGGAGAATTTATTGCTCATTGTAAGCATAGAACTAAGTCCCATACTCTGTCGAAATCAGTCTTCCAGCCCCTGCAGACACACACCCAGATATTCTTATCTGAGGACTCCCAAAACCAGGCACAGAGGCTTTTGGAAACCTCTTATGAAGCAGTGACTTCCTCTCTGACGGAGTCAACTTTTTGGGTCTCTGAGTTTGACCTGGATCTACGCCACCGGCCTTTTCCTCTCTACTTGAAAGGATCTGGATTTTTTGGTCTTATTTTGTTTTAGACCCACAGTACCTACTTGCCACTTCCTAAAGGCACTGCTGTCCTGGGTCAAGTCTGTTGCCAGGCTCTTCTTGTGCGATGGGTGTCCTGTTTCTGTCACCCCACACCAGCTCTGTCCTGTGGAGCCGCTCACACCCAGGCCAAATACTCCCCTGGCTCTTTGGTTGTCTCGAAGCACGTATCATCTGCAATTCAAGTTTTAAGAGTCCAGAATGTTTCACCACATCTCTTCTTTCTTAACATGGTGACCCACCATGTTTGAGATGGAGCACATTCCTTCAGCCTGGGTCCTGGGATGAAGGCATTGTGGAGCTGTGTCACAGCCAACCCACGACATGGAGTATGAGCAAGGGATAAACATCACAGTCCCAAGGCACTGAGATTTTTGAGTTGTTTGTTACCCAGAGCACAACCTATCCTATCCTGACTGCTGCACAAAATTAAACAATTTCTCTACTGCAGGACTTCTCAGACCCTCCGGAAGGTTGCTGTGCTGAGTGGCTCTTTAAGATAGGGATGAGGTATACTGCCTTTCCCAGGATTAATGCCCAATTCTCTCTCTCTTTCATTTTATTTTGTTTTTTGAGTTGGAGTCTCACTCTGTTGCCCAGACTGGCGTGCAGTGGCATGCTCCTGGCCACCGCAGCCTCGACCTGTTGGTCTCCGGCTATCCTTCCACCTCAGCCTTCCAAGTGGCTGGAACTATAGGCGCACGCTACCACCCCCGGCTCATTTATTTATTTATTTATTGTAGAGATGAGGTCTTGCCAAGTTGCCCAGGTGGGTCTCGAACCCGCGGGCTCAGGCAATTCACTCACCTCAGCCTCCCAAAGTGCTGGATTACAGGCTGAGCCACCGAGCCTGGCCCAATTCTCTCTAATGGAACCATTGGTTGGGACTTGGACTGCTGCTCCAAAGAAGACTACAGGATTAATGGTTGTGCATTCTTTGTGTGTGTGTGTGATCTTTTCCAGTGAGCACAGGCTCTAGCATAGTATCTGGCACAGGGTTCAAGTCCACAAACTTGTTGATAAAAAACATTAATCCTCTCCTGCATCTCCGTATCCACCCTGTGCTGAACAATTTGTTTATTTGCAATGTCAGTTTCTGGTTTTGGGAGTCAAGTTAATTAGTTGTGTCGAATGAGATCCTGTCTGGCTCATGGAACTGCCACTGATTGTGACAGGCGCACTTGGGAGGCTGAAAGCAGTGTGAGAAGCTTATTTCCAGAAGATGGGATGAGGTAAATAAATAAGATTCTCAGGGGGTGAAGTGGTCAGGCATCATACTGTCGCAGAGATGCAGTTTTAAGGCTTTTGCTAAAAAGGAAACTTTCCCAGGTCGGCAGCTATTAGACAGCTTTTTGAATCTCGTCAAAATAAGATAGCGACAGTCACTTCTTAAAGGATGTCTGTTAGAGGAAAATGGAGGCCGTCACCAGGTCCTTTTCTTCTCAAAAACAGTTGCAGTAGGGATTTCCGTGTCCAGAAGAGAAATGGACGGTATTGATGGGAAACATTTCTGTCTTCAGTTAATGCTCATCATGTCCCTTAGGGGACTAATCAGAAGCTGCCAGGTCTGTGATTTCCCCTGCTCCACTTGCTGCGAACCAGCAGCCATGAGTAATAGCAGTGCAGCCCACTCCACAGCAGGTGGGAGGACAGGAAAGGTCAAACCACTAAGTGGGCTTCCAGCTGCCACTGCAGCGGCCTCTGTCCTTTCACTCCGAGGGGGCTCAGGAGGCCCAGGGGAGGGAAGAGGAGGTTGGGTGTTAACACGAAGGTCCTGTCATGGTTTCCGTGGTCAACCATGGGCTTTCCAGGCCCTCGGATTCCAGGCCCACCCCACAGTGGCCGCCCATCCTCCAACCCTTCCTGACCAAGGGAAGTCTCTCTCCTAGTGTCCTGTCCCACCAAAGAAGCAAGTATCTGGCTTCTTTTCATTGAAAAGACAAAGCGTTCCTGAAATTGAGTTTCAATTTGTAAGAGATTCAGAAAAAGAAAAGAACAGAAACTAGAAATCAGTGGATCCAAGTGCTTTTCTAAAAATGTGGTTATTTTGGAGGCACTTTCGCCGTGCCCAACACTGTGATAAACATTTTCTAATAACTATCTTTTCTAATCTTCCTATCACCATGATGCCATGGTGCTATTACAGTTCACGATTTGGATAGGAGGAAACTGGCATCTAGATCCCAATGGTAAAGCTGGGACTGAATCCAGGTTTAACCAAATCACCAGCCTGTGCTTTTTTTTAAGTCAGAGTCTCACTCTGTCACCCAGGCTGGAATGCAGCAGCACGATCATGGCTACTGCAGCCTTGACCTGCTGTGCTCAGGTGATCCTTCTGCCTCTCTAAGTAGCCGGAACTGCAGGCATGTGCCACCACACCTGGCTAATTTTTTTGATTTATTGTGGAGACAAGGTCTTGGCAAGTTGCCCAGGCTGGTTTCAAACCCCTGAGCTCCCAAAGTACTGGGATTACAAGTATGAGCCACTGCACCTGGCTGCCAGCCTGTTCTTTATCATGGTTCTGCCCTGTATGGCCATTTGGAAATTTCTGGCTAAAAGAGCTGTTTCATAGGAATTAACTACTCCTAGAGGCTCAGCATTTCTTCATTTATCCAATGAGTGTCTGTTGAGCTCCTGCTTGTGCAAGTCCAAGATAGATAAGACTGGGGAGGCACCTGTGGTCTAGTGCAATTATGGGGAAACAGTGGCAAGGGCAGTGGGAACCTTGAGGAGAGAACGCCCCCCCACTCTACCTGTGGCTGCTGGCTTGGTCATTCATGAGATGGTGACATTTGAGCTAGATCTCAAAGAACAGGTGGGTGCTCACAAAGAGGAGAAAAAAATGGCAAAGGAATTCTTGGTGGAGGGAGGAATCCTAGGATCGGGAAGTGCAGGGAATGTTGGAAACTCTACTCCCATGCACAGTGGGAACCCAGGGAGGATGCAGAAGGGAGTCAAGTATCCTTACTACCATGCGAGCTTGATGGCTTCCCATGGCATGTGACGTTATTGACATTTAACTGGGCTGATGTTTGTTATTGCAGATTGGAGGGGATGGGAGGGAGGTGAGGTGGGTGCTGTATGGGATCGGTCTTGGGGTTGTGGTTGTTTTCTGGGGGCATGGAGGGTGAAATGGGCCAGGCAAGTGGGGAGATGGATGCAGTAGTCCAGTGAGAAATGAGGAGGGTCTGGGATGAGGCAGAGGGGACGAGTTAGAGTGATGGGGACTTGAATATTGAATGGATTTGGCGGAAGGAGGACAAGGAGGACATTTTGGCTTCTGCCTCACCACACTGTTTCAGTCCCATGCTGTTTATTAGTACTGTCATTCCAGATAAGGAGGTAACCCAGGTGTCAGGCTTTCTATCCTCAAACGGAGAGTAAAAATACCAAGGATAGATAGCTATGAGGACCAAATTATATAAATAACATAACAATTTTAGCACAGTGCCTGGCCCACAGTCAACACAGAATAAATGTCAGTTGTTTATTGTATCATTCAAGCCACAGAGACCAAAGTCACACATTTGGGCACACCGGCAGGAACAAGCAAGGTTCATGGCCCAGCACAGTTGCTTTACTTAGTTTCTCTAGAGACAGAGGTGTGCAACAATGTTCATCGTGTTAGTGAAACAGAGACTGGATTAAGGTCTAATATAGCACAGGTCTTCCAGTCAGAGTTGAACTCCTGACTGGGATTCATTCTAGGTCATGCTTTAAGAGCACATTATGAGAGACATTGAGCCTTTAAGAAACTTGAAATGGCCCATAACTCTCCCCAGGACCTCCACTCCCTACTAAACTCTGGACCATCCCACCTCTGTACATGGCTGGAAGTTGTCCTTTGTTGATGCTGGGCTAACGTAACCAACCACATCTGCTAATGGGCACAGTGGCCTGGCAGAGAAACAGTCCTGGGGCTTCCCCTTCTGCAGAAAGGACCATGGAGCTCACACACTGAGAGAAATGACAAGTTCCTTTCTCTCCCTCTCTCTTTGCTCTGTAAGTTAGTCTGATAATGTCCACTGAAGGGAAGAAAGTCTCAAGGGTTTTGTTTTGTGTTTAACATAACCCTCAGTCCTGTTTATCCTTCTCAGCCTCTTACTCTGGACCCATTCACTATGGTTAGGCTGTCCTGCTAGTCTGCCTCACAATCCACTTTCCAGCATCCTTAAAATTAGGAGTTACTAGTTGGGCTTGGTGGCTCAGCCTGTAATCCCGCGCCTTTGGGAGGCTGAGGTGAGTGGATTGCCTGAGCCCGTGGGTTCGAGACCCGCCTGGGCCGCGAGACCTCATCTCTACAATAAATCAAAAAATCAGCCGGGCGTGGTAGCGCATGCCTGTAATTCCGGCTACTTGGAAGGCTGAGGCGGAAGGCTCAACAGAGCCCAGCAGGTCGAGGCTGCGGTGGCTGGGAGCGGCCACTGCACTCTAGTCTGGGCGACAGAGTGAGACGCCAACTCAAAAAAAAAAAAAAAAAATTAGGAGTTACTGTAAAAAAAACAAAACAAAAAACAAACAAACAAAAAAACAGACCTGGAACAAAGGACTATGTGTCTGAAAAGAAAAAAAAGAAAAGAAAAAGAACTTACAGGAATTTAGAAGTACTTACACCCCCACACTATTCCCAAAATGCACCACATTTAAGTTTTTAAATCAACATTTAAGGAAAAGAATATTTGTTGAGCATCAACAACTTGACGTATCAACATTAAATCTTTACTAACACCCTACCAGGGAGCTCAGTTGTTCTTATTTCACAGGTGAGAGGACATGTGCCCAAACTTACAGAACTCTGAAATAAAAAGAGAGACCTAAAACTGTCTGTCTACATCTCTCCCAAACTCACACTCATTCCAAAACTCTGTCCAGCCCATTACTAAACCTAATGGCCTCAACTAAGTGAGATAATCCAGGACCTCTTGGTCAGAAGTCTCATTTTCCAAGGTAAAGAAGATAAAGAAAATTGCTGTTTAATAATGAGCCCATCGTCTTCTAGAATAAGGCTAAAAATATAGGCCCTTCTGCAGCTGTGAGCACACAACAGAATCATGCTGGAAAGTGGTAGAAGACAAAATATCCAGTTTACTTAACTAGTTGTTTTTAAAAGAATTTTTGACATTCCAGTTAATATTTAAAAATAAAATTGAAAAGGTTAGAATTTTTAGTAAAGCAAATTTTATTGAATTTATTTAACTAAATTAACATAAGTTTCTTTCCATGAAAATGGTAAGTTGGAATCTACTGATAGCAAATTTATGCATATAGTCTATATCTGGAAATACAGTCTGTAATAATGTAGAACACTGCTAGGTGACTTAGTGACTAGACAGAGAACTGCATATTCAGCTTGCTGAACCATATAATGTAGGCCAGTAGACAGAGTTGATAGTCTGCCCTTGTGCTGATTTTTCTTTTCTTTTTTTTTTTTTTGAGTTGGAGTCTCACTCTGTCGCCCAGACTGGAGTGCAGTGGCTGCTCCCGGCCACCACAGCCTCGGCCTGCTGGGCTCCGGCGATCCTTCTGCCTCAGCCTTCCGAGTAGCCGGACTTACAGGCATGCGCCACCATGCCCGGCTGATTTTTTTATTTATTGTAGAGATGAGGTCTCGCTGCCCTGGCGGGTCTCGAACCCGCGGGCTCAGGCAATTCACTCACCTCAGCCTCCCAAAGACGCGGGATTACAGGCTGAGTCACCGAGCCCGGCTGTGCTGATTTTTCTAAGTGCTGTTTAAAAGACACTTTAAGTTTCTTCTAGTTCCTTTTCCTCCTTCTCCTTGTTCTTACAGTAACCAGATATATTTGCTTTATAATTTCTTTTGGTCAAAACTGATTTTTGAAAATGCAAATAAGTAAAAAGCAATTATCCATAATGCTACTACCCAGAAATGTCTGTTTTAATTTCTGTGGCTTTATATATGTATATGTGTGTATATGGCTGCTCCTGGCCACCGCAATCTCTACCTGCTGGGCTCCGGCAATCCTTCCGCCTCAGCCTTCCAAGTAGCCGGAATTACAGGCATGCGCTACCACGCCCGGCTGATTTTTTAAAATTTATTGTAGAGATGAGGTCTCGCTGCCCAGGCGGGTCTTGAACCTGCGGGCTCAGGCAATCCACTCACCTCAGCCTCCCAAAGGCTGAGGCAGAAGGAGGCTAAGAGCTTGGGCTCTGGGGCTAGTCTGCCTGGGGTTAAATGTCAGCTTCTCCACTTAACATTAGGGGGTATCGGGAGAGTTTTCTAACCTCTCCTGGTGTCCTCATCTTTAGGGTGACTATAAGTATTGGACCTGTGCTGGATTTAATTATCGACCTCACTTTCCACTCCTCTGTAGTAGTATTATATGGTTACACATCTGATGGGGCCTTGTGGTGGGCAGAGTATACTTTTCAGACTCTTCACTTTGGACTTGGTCATTTGACTAGTTTGGGCACTTGGCTGTTAGTGTACCCAAGGCAAAGGCCTGACACATTCTTGTGAGGTTAAACTTGTCCTCTTGTAGTTCTCTTGCCATTAGAAACACATGCCCCAAGTATTCTACTGGTCCCAGAAGAGTAAGAGACATGATGGAACTCCTGAGCTTAACCGTGACAGGTTGAATGATCAGCTGAATGCTAGACAACCAGGTGATGCTGAGCTAAGCTACTGTGAGCTAAGCTACTGTTTTGAGATGCTTTGTTCTGTGTCATTTTTGTGACACGAGTTGATTAAAACAGTACCTGATGCATAGAGTTATTATAAGATAAAATTAGGCACTGTATGTAAAAGACTTTAGACAGTTTATCAAAGTCACTGCTTAGAGAGTGTTGGATTTTTAGTTTCAGTTTCCAACCCTTTTTGTCATGCCTTGCCTCCCTAACTTCCCCCTCCCAGTAGACTGACTCTTCCAGCTTGGGACTCTGTGAAAGGTACCCAGTACAGTTATGGTGTGATGCCCCCAGCCCGATTCCTGGGTCCAGGCCCTCCTCACCTGACCCCTGGTCAGAGGGCTAATAATTATAGGTGGGATTCTCTATGGATACGGTCATTTCATAGTTTCAGGTAGTTAAAGTAAGAACACTACTTGTGTCAGAAACACTTAGAAACACTTTATAAATAATTTTTATTTCTACCATATTTTCCCTTGCCAGTATTCACCTGTGCAGTCAAGATAATCTCCTTTTCCTAGAGAACCCCTAAATAAAGCCATGTATTTATAGCCAACAGATCTTGGCAAAGCTGACAAAAACTTGCATTGGAGAAAGGACACCTTCTTCAATAAGTGGTGCTGGGAAAATTGGATAGCCATATGCAGAGGAATGAATCTTGACTGCTATCTCTCTCTCTTCACACAAAAATCAACTCAAGGCCGGGATCAGTGGCTCAGCCTGTAATTCCAGCACTTTGGGAGGCCAAGGCAAGTGAATTGCCTGAGCCCACGGGTTCGAGACTAGCCCAGGCAACTTGGCAAAACCTCGTCTCTACAACAAATAAAAAAATTAGCTAGGTGTGATAGCATGCGCCTGTAGTTCTGGCTACTTGAGAGACTGAGGCAGAAGGGTTGCCGGAGCATAGCAGGTCGATGCTGGAGTAGCTGTGAGTGTACCATGGCATTTCAGCCTGGGTGACAGAGTGAGACTCCAACTCAAAAAAAAAAAAAAAAAAAAAATCAGCTCAAAATGGATTAAAGCCGCATAAGACCTGAAACTATTAAAAACAATACTAGAAGAAAACCTAGGAAAAACTCTCCTAGACATTGGTCTAGGCAAATAATTTATGACTAAGGCAACAAAAGCAAAAAGAGACAAATGGATTTAATTAAACTAAAAAGTTTCTGCACAGCAAAGGAAATAATCAACAGAGTGAGGAAGCAGCCTGTTGAATAGAAGAAAGTATTTGTAAACTATTCTTCTGACAGAGGACTAATATTCAGAATACACAAGGAACTCAACTCAACAGAAAAAAAAGAACAATCCCATTAAAAAGTAGACAAAGAAAATCAATAGGTATTTCTCAAAAGAAGACATATAAGTGGCCAACATATATATGAAAAATGCTCAACATCACTATCAGATAAATGCAAACCAAAACCACAGTGAGATATCATCTACCTCAGTTAGAATGACTATATTAAAAGACAAAAAATAAAAGATACTGGTGTGGAAGCAGAGAAAGGCAAACTCTTATACACTTCGTGCAATCTCTATGGAAAACAATATGACACATTCCCAAAAAGATTAGAATTATTATTCAATCCAACAATCCCACTATCGCCTATCTACCCAAAGGAAAATAAATCAATATATCAGAGGGCTAGCTGCACTCACATGTTTATTGCAGAACTATTCACAATAGTAAAGAAAAGGAATCAACCTAAGTGCTCATCAACAGATGACTGAATAAAGAAAATGTGGTATAGATACACAATGAAATACTATTTGGCTATAAATAAAAGAATGAAATCAAGTCTTTATAGCACCATGAATGGAACTGGAGATCATTATTTTAAGTGAAATAAGACATGCAAAAAGACAAATATTGCATGTTTTCACTTATATATGTGAGCTAAAAAACCTGATCATATGAAGGTAGAGAGTGGAAAGATAGATAACAGATTTGGAAGGAGAAAGAGAAGTGGATTACAGGGCACAGACATGCAGTTAGATAAAGGGATAAATTCAGTGTTTGATAGTGTTTGATAGAATAGGGTGATTATAGTAAACACAAATATATTGTACTTGAGTGATAGACACCTTAAATACTCTGATTTGATCACTACACACTATATACATGTAACAAAATTTCACATGCTCCACATAAATCTACAAATAAGAAAAATAAATAAATAAAAAATCTCCTATTTCTGTGGATGGAGGTTACTTTTTCCATGAAACCAACAACTCCAAGGAAAAAAAATATTTAAGTAAAATGAAAGTTAATATCAGCTTTCCATTTTCCTAAAGAGCCAGAGTTCATTTTTAAACAAAGGCTAATAACTCAGCTAAGTAATTTTTGACAAATGGCACCAAACTTTGAGACAGTATTGTAGCTCTGTGACTTGGGCATGTGTGCAAGGTACAATGTACGGATGACAGCAATTTCACAGAGTTGTTGTTGGCAGCTAAACATAGCAAGTCATGTAAAGTGATAGACCCAGTGCCTGGGCCAAAGGAAGGGTGATTTAACTGACAGATGTTATTAAAGTTTGGTGTAGGCTAGGTGGAGATAGGTGGCAATGAGGGCCATTCCTTCAAAGTGTCTAGCAGGGGAGGTAAGAGCTGGAATAGCCATGGGGAGTTCGGTAGATGAGACACCTAGAAGCCATAACTAGAGCTTTTTTACATCTGATCAAATGCAAAGCATGTTGTGGATTAGGAATAAATATGAATCCTGGATGTCTGTTTCTACTGTATCTACTTGGATCATCACTATTCTTTTTGCCACCTTGTCAAATGACTTTGTTTCAAAAACAAGAAGGTCCTATCAGTTCTGTAGACTATTACAATAATCATAGTCATGGTTTTTCAAGGTAATAAAGCTTTATTCAAACTTCTGCATAATCTGTGATTACATTAGTGATTGAAAAGAGTTAAAATTTAGTGAACAACTTGTGTTGGTGATTTAAAAAATCTTACTTTAATTTGGTATGTTATTTCATGTTATACTTACACTAATGCTAGTTGATAGTTGATTTAGCTCCTTAATAGCTTTTAATAAATGACATTTTGAATGCAAAAGTATGCTGACACACGTCCCACAGTCAGATACCAATCAGACAATCAATCCCTCATCACCAATGACCTCTACAAGGCCTGATCCAATCCCCAAATCCCAGTGCTTACATTACTTGACTTATGTTTAAACTGTCCATATAATTCAGCTTCAAATTTTGCTCTTTTTGAAAGCAAAAGGAATGCTATCACTATTAGTAATTACACCAGGACAAAAAATAGGTGTGAGCTGGGACTGTCTTGGGCAAGCAAGGATAAATAATTACCCCACCCCATGGCTGCATTTGCCAAAGTCACTGACTCCTCCTTGATGCGATGTCTTTATTTAGTGCCAATGTCACAGTCTCTTACTTTCTTCCCACGTGCAAGCCTCTCATTCTTGACCTCCTTTGATGTTCCTCCTCTCCTCCATTTAATGTTGAAGCATCCAGTAGTCCCCTTTTCTTTTTTCTTCACATTTATGGTCTTAAATATAATCTATATGTCAATGTGATGGTTTCAAAAATATGTTCATAAATCTTCTTTGACTGTTTCTAGTGAAGAGATGATGGCGGAAGTGATGGGATGCCATTTCCAAGATGAGGTTATACAAATACAGCAGTTTCCATGTTGGATACTTCCTCACTCTCTCTTAGGTCACTCATCCTGGGATAAGGCTGGTGCCATGTGAGGCTCACAGGATGAGGACAGGAGGCCTATTAATAGCTGCATGAGAGGCACAAATGTGGATCTTCCAAGGCCTGCCTCCATCAGCTGTATGAATGAAGTTGGAAGCTGATCCTTCCACAAACTCACCTTCAAATAAGACTGTAGCTCTGTGTGACACCTTGACTGCATCTCTAGGCCAGAACTACTCAGTTAAGTAGCTCTCAGGTTTCCGAACCATAGAAACTGTGGGGTAATAAACGATTTCTGTTGTAGACTGCCAAGCCTTGGAGCAAGTTGTGGTCCATCAACAGACAATGAATACAGTTGACTCCCATATCCAGCTGCCTCCCCACATTTCCCTTCAGATGTCTAAGAGTGTCTCAAGCTCAACATGTCCTACACCGAACTGCTGACATCACAGCTCTAGAACCTGCTCCACTGCAGTCTCCCTTGTTTCAGTTGAAGGCATCTCCATCCTTCTGGTTACTTGGGGCAAGGAATTTTAGTCATCCTTGATCTCTCTCTTTCTCTGAAGCTCCACCTCCAGTGTGGCAGGTGGGCCTCACTTTGAACATTGATCCGTAATCTAGTCATCTCTTACCCCTTCGACTTCAGTTTCTCCTGTTTGAGCTATCATTATCTCTTGCCTGGGTTTTCAAACAGTTCTCCTTCTTCTTCTCCTTGGCATATCCCCTGGCTATTGTCAGCAGCACAGCCAGAGTGAGCCTTTTAAAACATGGGTGAGATCATATCACTACTCTACTGTTCTCCTTTCAATGGCTATCTCGCTCTGCAGGAAAGGTGAACCAAAGTCCTGCTAAGGACCCAGAGGCCCTGTTGGATTGGGCACCTGCCACCTGCTAACCTTGTTCCCTGTCTTCTTGCCCTCACTCTATCCCCTCCTGCCCTGCTGGCCCACCTGCTGCTCTCCAATACATTCCAGGCTCTGGGCCTCTGCTTCATCAGGAATGCTCTTCCTATGGATATCCACTTGGCTAACTCCATATTTTTTCTCAAAACTCCCTTTTGCAATGAAGCCCACACAGGCCACTATATTTAATGTTTCAGTTGACCCCTCTCTTGCTGTAATTGTCAATTCCCCTAACCCAACTCTACTTCTTTTCCCTACAGCACATGCCACTTTCTTTTTTTTTTTGAGTTGGAGTCTCACTCTGTCACCCAAACTGGAGTGCAGTGGCCGCTCCTGGCCATCGCAGCCTCGACCTGCTGGGCTCCGGCGATCCTTCCGCCTCAGCCTTCCATGTAGCTGGAACTACAGGTGCACGCTACCATGCCTGGCTGATTTTTTGATTTATTGTAGAGATGAGGTCTCGCTGCCCAGGTGGGTCTCGAACCCGCGGGCTCAGCAATCCACTCACCTCAGCCTCCCAAAGGTGCGGGATTACAGACTGAGCCACCGAGCCCGGCTCATACCATTTTCTAATAGTCTAGATTACTCTTTATGTTTCTCATCTATTTTCTATCTCCCTTGGTTAGAATAGAAGATCCCTAAGAGCAGTTTTTTTTTCCTGTTTTGTTCCAAGTTCCTAGAATCGTGCCCAACATATAGAGACGCCTGGTAAATATTTGTTTGAATGAATGGTTCTGTGACTCACACTATCATCTGGTGGCAAGAGTGTTGAGGCCAAGAACTCAAGAAGAAACAAACATGGTCATGGGACCTACATACCAGACCAAATGGCAAATATCAGCTTATCCACCTCCATTAATCTACTTGCTGAACTCAAGTCACCAGCTTGGTGACTTTGGGAAATCGTATAACTTCTGTGTCACAGTTGCCCAGCTGAAACACAGAAATAATAACCCTTTAGTGTTGAAGAAGTCTGGGGTTCAAGCCTTGGTCTTCCTTCTTTTTTTCTCTACATTCATGCCCTTGGTAATCTTACTAAGTCTCATGGCCTTTGATATAATCTATATGTTGGTGTGATGGTTTAAAAGTATTGTCCACAGATTCTTTGGGCTTTCTCTCCTCAAGAAGTGAAGTTTAGCTCTCCTCTTTGAGTGTGAGCCTGACTGATTGACTTACTCCTAAGATTAGGCTATGGAAGAGGTAATGAGCTCTCCTTTCCCACCTGATGGGAATTTTTGCAAGAACTAAATGAATTACAGCAAGTAAAGGGCTCGGAACAGTGCCTGGCACAAAGTAAGAGTATACTGTTATGTCTGCAATATTCTCCAGGTTTGCTGTCTTTACTTTCCTCCTCTGTAAAATGGGTTGTAAGCCCTAACATCTCTTTCTAAATGACTGCTTTGGATAAGTCTTGGTAAGGAAAATTTCCCAGGGTCTGAGAAACAAATTGGCACCTGTTATTTTAGTCAATAGAAACAGGCAATCTAAATTCTTCAAAATCATGGTGTTTGAGAATGTAGCTTTTGGAAAATGAGGAAGTCAGGGTATGTCAACATGCGCGTGGGAGAACCTTGTAAAATCCACACTAAAGTCACATTTTCAGCCAAAAACAAAGACACTTATGTATTCACAGAAAATGTGAGAAATGCACTTATGTAATTTATATTTTTAAAAACAATGTGAGGTTGTGTCTGTTTATTCTAAAACATAATTTTTGGCAAAGAAAGAAGAACTTTTGTGGAGCAAAGTGAATGTTGTCAAGTATTGGTAAGTGTTGGTAAGTATATCCAGTAAGGGTCATAAGTTTGGAAGTCCCTTAGATATGGCTGATGATTTAAAATCCATGAAATCCATGAAAGGGAGTAGCTAGGGCCAGTGTCATGGGCAGGTGACCTATGTAGTCCCATAGGGCCCCAGGCTCAGAGGCCCCTGTGCTTGGTTCTGCTCTTGAGGTCTTAAAATTCCTATTTATTTTTGGGGAAAAAAGGCCTTGTCTTGCAAATTATGTAACCACTCCTGGGGGTGACTGTTATCAACTGTGAATGACTGTTGCCTCAAGGGTAAAAGAATATTTCAAAATCGTTTGGGCAAGTTATGAAACACATCTTTGTATCTACTACCTACTTATAGTAAAACGCAACTGAAAACATTTCCCTTTGGCTGTGGAGGCAAAGGGTGTGCTATTCTTGCCAATGGACTGTCGAGGCTATCCTAAACTTTTACTCACTGAAATAATCACTCAGATCTGAAAATAACTGTAATTCTACCAGACCTTAAAAATCAGACAATCTTGTAAAAATACAGTCAAACTTTAAAAAAATAGTTCCTCCTTATACATATTGGAATATGCTACCAAGTACATCTTGAAAACACAGAGTAGAAAATTCTACTCTAAACTAATATGAGATAAATTGGATAAATTTCCCCAATATATGGATGTTTCACTCTTTAACTGAAACAACAACAACATACAAATGAAAGAGTCAACCATCATTCCTTCCCTTTGCCCATCAAGGATAGCAGGTTTTAAACTTCTTTCCATTACAAATTTTTAGAGAGCTTAGACTCTGTGACTCACACTTCCAGACTACAGCAGTACATCTTGGGTAGAGCTGACACTCAACCCTTACCAGTTCAATCAGCTAACAAATAATTGACAATTAACCTTCAGACTGGTGAAAGAGACAGATTTCTTCTCCTTTCTCCTCTTTTTGGGATACTGGTGGGACCTCAGAACACTTCCTGGAAAGCCCTTCAGAAAGTGACTCCACTTCGTAGAAAACACTTTCACACATGTGCCAGCTCCGCTCTAAGCTCTGCACTCATAGTCATTCTTTGAATCCTCATCCCAATCCATCCTGTGAGAAAGGTACTTTTTTAAATCCCATTTTACAGATGAGGAGATGGAATCACACAGAGCTTTGGTCACCATCAGTAATTGACGAATGGAGATTCAACTCGACACTGTGATTCCCGAATGTGTGCTTTGATCCATTATAGTAGGGTCATGGCCCCAAGCATGGGGAAGAGCTGGCCACAGAAAGAGGAAGCATGGCCTCCCGGGTGACCAGAGCAGCATGAGCAGAGGCATAAAGACAAAATGCAACAAGGTCTGTTTGAGGGGAGGTGGTTTTTAGAGCTGGGCTGTGGAGGGTACATGGACATCTAAAGTACCTTCCAGGGCCAGGAATTAGAGACCAACCTGGGTAAAATACTGAGACCGCAGCTCTACAATAACAAACAAACAAATAGCTGGGCTTGGTGGTATGTGCCTGCAGTCCCAGCTACTTGGGAGGCTAAGGCGGGAGGATCATTGGAGCTCAGGAGTTTGAGGCTGCAATGAGCTGTGACAGTATCACTGCACTTAAGCCTGGGATACAGAATGAGACTCTGTCCCTAAAAAATAGTAAATAAATACATAAATAAATAAAGAACCTTCCTAGACAGTGCTGTCACCCTGATTCTCTACTGTGAAGTGGGAGGGGTAGGATTTCTGGGACTGTCCTCCTTTCTGAGCACTGGAGTGAGTGTTCCGTTCTGGGCCACTGCTAGTGAGTGCCCTGTGCCCAGCAGAAAGCCATGTGGCCCGGTGTGGTGACGTCTCTAGGATGCAGTGGTCCTCGTGCCTCTAGCTTAGTGGTGTGCTTGCCACTCACTGTCCGCCACTCACTGTCTGGCTCTGCGCTGCCTATTTCTCCCCTGACACCCTGCACTGAGTATTTCCTTCCTCCTGACTTCAGGGTAGCCGATGAGGAATTCAATTCATGAATACAAAGCAAGGGGTGGCTCCAGCCACATGCTTGCTGTGTGTCCTGTGTAACCACCCTGCAGCTAGAGGCTGTTTCACTTTCACGGGGGCACAAGCTCAGCCTCTGGAGCCTATGACAAGTCCTTATCCTGACTCGTGTGCAGGATTTCCCCAGCTGCTGTTTGTGTCTCCTCGGGGCTTTCTCAGGTCTCTAAAAACAACACATCCCTGCCTGGGATGCCGGGGGTGGGGGAGGACGCCAGATGGGTTCTGAATTCTTTGAAATCTTTAAGCATCTAAAAAATAATTAGGTGGTAGGTGTGAGAAACTCTTTAAAATGTGGCACGTTTCCCCCCCAAAACTTAAAAATAGAACTTTTCAAGGGAAATTAAATGAAAGTATAAAAATATGTAAATGCTTTTCTTCCTACAAAACAGAAATAATGTTACAGGCAATCCCCTCACTCTCCATATGCCTCGATAGTCAGCACCCTTCATGCAAAATATGGTCCACTCTCCCCCACACCTGTCCTCCTCTGGCTTTGGGCTTTATATTGACTCTGCTGCTGATCTTGGACATCAGCATCTTCCCCCAGGGGACCCCACTATTTTTTTGGTGAATCTCACATGGCTAATGTCTATGTTTATCCTTCTTCTTTTCTTTACCAGTATGGAACTTTTCCCTTTCCTTCCTTCCTTCCTTCTGACAGACCCCAGGTTGGAGTGCAGTGGCATGATCATAGCTCACTGCAGCCTCAATCTCCTGGGCTTAAGTGATCCTCCCACCTCAGCCTCTCCAGTAGCTGGGACTACAGGTGCATGCATGTCTCCATGCCCGGCTAACTTAAAAATTTTTTTTGTAGAGATGGGCTCTTGCTATGTTGCCCAGGCTGGAAGTGTGGAATTTTTGGAAGGCTGCCACACATTGCTTGGGCCTGTCTGTTTCTTTCTGGAAAATATACACTATCCTGGGAGATATGGCTGAAGTCTGAAGCGTCCCTCAGATCAGAGATGATGTGCCTCAGTGGGTGAAAAGACATAACATGGAAGCAACATAGCCAATGAGCAGCCATTTTAACATTGTTTACCTTTGTCATATTTTTCTAGCAGCTCACTTTAATTTACCTTCTAATCACTAGCCATGGACAGCAAGGGCTTCTCAGAGGTAGCTATTGATCATTGCTTTACAATCTCCTCCCCAGCTTGTTTTGTAAACAAGTTCACCTAATCAACCCTTCATGACCTTCACGACACAGACCCCATCAACGTGACAACTGATCTACCCATCTGCCTGCTGTCCATCCTGACTCAGTACCTGTGCATAGCTGCCCTCCATGATAACGCGGAGCAGACAACCACCTAACAACCTGCCCCCATCAAAGGAAAAGTTTTAAAAGAATTTAACTTCGAGCAACCGGCCACCATTGCTTTGCTAAGCCATGATCTGACCATGTGGCTCCTTGAGCCAGGGTCACCATGTTTCCTAGCCTTGAGCCTCTCCCCTACCTTGGGGAGGTGAATCTCCCACCCTCCCCCCAATTTACTTTAAAAATAAACCATAGTTTCCAATCTAACTTCTGTGCAATTCTTTGCATCTTCCACGTGGCACCACATCGCACAACCTCACCCCTGCGGGTCTGACCTAACAGTGGGGATGCTGCCCTTGGAGAAACAGGATGCACATGTAAGTCCTGCTTCTGCCCATTTCTTCTTCGTGGGACTCGGGGGAAGTACTCCTCCTCTCTGAGCTTTACCTTCGTCATCTGTAAAATGGGTTGTGAGAGTTAAGTGAGCTGATGTGTGTGATGTGCCTGGAAGGAGCTCAATTATGAAAGTGCATGGAGTGAGGCGGGCTTGGCCATGTCGCTCTGGTCTAGCCCTCCTCTCTGAATTTTATTGTGACAATTAATGGACTCAGAAGCTGGCAAGCACAACTCATCTCCAGAGCTGAGCCTTGGCCAGCCTCTGAGGTGAATTACCATGTAGTCATAGCCCTGGGATTCCAACTGGAACTTGGGTTTGTTTATGATGAGGGGTTCCCTGTGCCCTGTCCTTGGGGCTACTGTGTCCCTGACTCAGGTGCAGAACATTCTCTTATATCCAAAGCCAGGGGGCAGCCTGTCCAGTAACTCTGTGTCTGAGTTGGTACCTGGAAGCCCTGCCTGGGACCAGGGACCCTCGCCCTGAGGAGAGATTACTTTTCATTTCCTTTAGGCTTCATGATTCTCAGGGCAGAAGAGAGGAACCCCAAGCCAAGGGGAGAGATGTGTGGGCAGGGAGGTGACGAGGGGTGGGTTGTGGCCCACAGGGTGCTTTCTGCCATTGGTCTGGGGGCACCTTCCCGGCTCCACTGCTCCCACGACGGGGACACTCCTCACATACTCCTAACTTCTTCAGCCCCCTCTCTTGCCCCCCTCCTCCTCCCAGGGGAGGTGAGGGAGGTGACCTTGGTCCCTTTTCTCATTTGATTTATATAAGAAAAATTGTAAGTAGGGTGGGAAGGGGTGGCAAGATACAGACTGGGGTAGGGGCGACTTGGTCTCCGCTTTCCCTCTGTGCCCAGATCAGTTCCGAGCAACAACCCGGGGAAGCATGTTTGCTCTGCAGGTCCACACTTTCCCTTGGTCTGGGATTCCCGGAAAAGAGGAATCATTTGTGCCCCATCAATGACCTTAACAAGGAAGGAAGGGACAGTTTCAAGGATCTGCTGGGTTAGAACGCAAATTTTAGAGAATCATGATGATTTAGGTTGAACCTGTGTCCAGAAAACATACAAACTGTACACACATGTCTACCTGCGCTTGCGTGTTTGCCGGGGAGTAGGAAAGAAATCAAGAGGAGACGTTGCAGGGATGTATGCAGCTGTTCTACAGGCAAGAAAATTAACGTTGCAACTTCTGTTGACTTATCCTCCCTTGACCTAATGTCAATACCAAAGAAGTATAATTTTGTAGAACTTCCCAAAAAGACAAGTGATGCAGGTGATGTTAACTCAATGATTGTGCTTCTAAATTTCTACTTTCAGATTTATCACTGAGATCACATTATACACTTCTTAATCAAACCAAAAAGTCACTTTTTTTCTTTTTCTTTTTTTTTGAGTTGGAATCTCAACCGCAGCCTCAACCTGCTGGGCTCAAGCAATGCTTCTGCCTTAGTCTTCCGAGTAGCTGGAGCCACAGGCACACACCATCACACCCAGGTCATTTTTTTTTTTTTTTAATTGTAGAGATGAGGTCTTGCCTTTTTGCCCAGGCTGGCCTTGAACTCTTGGGCTCAGGCAATCCTCTTGCCTCGGCCTCCCAAAGTGCTGAGACTACAGGTATGTACCACCACGCCCCGCTAATTTTTATCTTCTTTTAATTGTAGAGATGAGGTCTTGCCATGTTTCTCAGGCTAGTCTTGAACTGTTGGGCTCAGGCAATCCTCGGCCTCCCATCTGTGCTAGGGCTACAGATGTGACCCACCAAGTCTGGCTGGGTTTGTTTTTAAGTGATGGATTTCTGTACTTTTCTTGTCCTAGTGTTCTTGCCACTACCTTTGTGATATTGTCCCAGGGACGGCCTCTTGGTGTCTCATGTCATATGAAGAGACTGAGGGATCCAAGCCCTTACAGGCCAGGTCCCAAGCTCTAGGGCCTCTTGCAGTGCTGCTGGGTAGTTGTCAAGGGTCTTGGAAAGAAATTGAGTTTCAGTAGAGAGGAAGTGACTGTTCACAACTCACCTCTGCTTGGCAATGACCAGCCAGTTCCTGAAGAGGAAGAGGTGCCTCTTGGTGGTTTGGGGGTCCTCGGTCAACACCATGGGGCTGTGGAGAACAGGTTGTGTGTGCTCAAGGGGCAGGACCAGCTGCCTGGCTCTTCCTGGGGGGAGGGAAGAGAGGGATTAGAAATCAGTCCCTGAGCCAGGCTCGGTGGCTCAGCCTGCAATCCCGCGCCTTTGGGAGGCTGAGGTGAGTGGATTGCCTGAGCCCGCGGGTTCGAGACCAGCCTGGGCAGCGAGACCTCATCTCTACAATAAATCAAAAAATCAGCCGGGTGTGATAGTGCACGCCTGTAATTCCGGCTACTTGGAAGGCTGAGGCGGAAGGATCGCCGGAGCCCAGCAGGTCGAGGCCGCGGTGGTCGGGAGCGGCCACTGCACTCCAGTCTGGGTGACCGAATGAGATTCCAACTCAAAAAAAAAAAAAAGAAAGAAATCAGTCCCTGAGGGAAGCGTTGGTCTGTGGAGTACTGCTTGAGATGCCTGTGATGATGTGTCCAAACAGCATGTCACCACTAGTTTGACTTCACTTGGGAGGAAATTAGCAGGAAAAATATAGCCCAGAGCCTGAACTGAAGATTGTTTTCTTAAAATGCAGACTTAAAAAAAATGGATTTACAATAAAGCACAGATTTGAGTAAAATTGTTGGACCTGCTTCAGGCAATAGCTAATCACCACTGGTAATGTCAATCAATGTTAAGGATTTCTGTGAGAATTTTAACCTAAGGCAATACTCTGCAAATGTTCTCATGCCATAGTACAAGCAGCAAATGAGCATATTAGGCTGATGCATAAGGTCGTAGTGTTTGTTTCTGACACGGCAACACTGTGGTGTTGAGAGTTTGTTTAACATTTGTCATTTGGAGTGACAATGTGCTTGTAAATACGCCTTGCATTTTGCAGATTTGGAGAAAATTAGTGCTCTTTGTGGGATAAAGAAGATGGAGTATCAAGTATGTCACTTCTGACATCTGTTTGAGTCTAACAGAGGAGTCAAGGCAGTGGAGGCAGCCCGAAACATTTGTGCTGTGTCTTGGAGAGAATGCCATCAGGGAAAACACGGTAAGAAGATGGTTTTGTCATTTCAAAGAGGGCCACTTTGGCCTGAGTGATTCTCCACATTCAGAAAGACCATCGGGCTTTGATGAAGATCATTTAAACGCTTTAATCCACGATGATCCATGCCAGTCAACCTGAGAATTGGTAAATGTGATGAACTGTGACCAGTCAACCATCGTGTGACATTTGCATTCCATGGGCTAGTGGGAAAGTGCTATGAAGTTATGCTTCAACTCAGTATGTCTATCACACTCAGAGGAAAGCTGAGATAGCCAAAAGCTGGCTAGCCCATCCAGGCCTTGTCCTGCCATACACAGATTAGAGAAGATCAATATCATGGCTTCATTATAACTATTTGTGGCTCAAGGGTTGGTACATTCTGACTTATTCATTTAATTAGCAAAAGTTTTCCCTAAGGGTTGAAAAGGTCAGGCTTCACCTGTTTCAAAATCTGAACAAATGACTAAACAGATTGTTTTCTCCCATTGAGTGATTTAGCAGGAGGGCTGATGAAATGTCATCTGTGAAACTCAAGTAGCCGTCATTCAACTTGATTCCAACCTTTTCTCCTTGCACCCTGCTAGAATCACCCAGGTCCTCTTGCCCTTGAAACTTGCTCCCTTCCTGACCATTCACCCTGCGGCTGGTGGAGACAATGAACTCGGGCTCCGAGAGGGCTGCCTCTTGGTCTTCTTTCCTGGTGATTTTTAACTCCTGTTCACAGCCACCTCTCTTCATTCTAAAGACGGCATCACAAGCCCTTGGAGGCAAATCTTTTATACAAGGAACCTTCTGTCTTATACAGATGTGACATTTGAGTAAAGTTATGTTGGGACACATTTCTGTTTTTTAAAAAGCAAACATTAAAAGTTTTGATACTCAGTATTTTCCAAAAGTCAATGATATGGCACGAGCCTCTGATTTCACACCCTGATGACTGGTTCCTAATCTAAGTACGACTTTGTTTTCTGGCCTTTCCGCCCACCAGACACCTCCCACTGCCTCTGCCTCTCCACCCGGGGCAGGTTTATAAGTGATACAGCCTCCAAAGGAAAGCCTGGGGGCTTCTGAAGTGGTGTAAAGGGATTCAACTCTTGCTGGTGGCTAGTTAACTCTTTAGGGAGGGAACATGGAAACTAGAACCACCTGCTCTGTTTTTAATTTTTATTTTAGTTTTTTTTTTTTTTTTTTGAGTTGGAGTCTCACTCTGTCGCCCAGACTGGAGTGTAGTGGCCGCTCCCGGCCACCGCAGCCTCGACCTGCTGGGCTCCGGCGATCCTTCCGCCTCAGCCTTCCGAGTAGCCGGAATTACAGGCGCGCGCTACCATGCCCAGCTGATTTTTTTTATTTATTGTAGAGATGAGGTCTCTCTGCCCAGGCGGGTCTCGAACCCGTGGGCTCAGGCAATCCACTCACCTCAGCCTCCCAAAGGCGCGGGATTACAGGCTGAGCCACCGAGCCCGGCTTATTTTAGTTTTTATGAGTCAGAAGACTCACTCTGTCACCCAGACTGGAGTGCAGTGGCACAGTCATGGCCACCACAGCCTCGACCTGCTGGCCTTAGGTGATCTGCTTCAGCCTTCCAAATAGCTGGGGCTACAGGTGTGTACCAACATGCCTGGCTATTTAAAAAACATATATTATGGAGATGAGATCTCGCCAAGTTGTCCAGGCTGGTCTTGAATCCCTAGGCTCAGACAATCCTCTTGCCTCTGCCTCCCAAAATGCTGGGATTATAGGCATGAGCCACAGTGCCCAGTAGCCACTGCGCCCAGCCTGCTCTGTTTTTAAATGTCTTCTGCTTTCCTCTGGGTTTATTTGGAAAAATGTCTGGTTATTTCCATAGAGTTGAGGCATTAATAACTCACTTGTATGGAGCAAAACTTGGTCTAACTGGTTATACCCATCCGAACCTGCCTCTCTGCTCAACCCAGAGGTCACATCCTCAAATGCCTGAGGCGCCAGGTGGGTAAAGGGAATGGGTAAAACGAGTGACAGGGAGCAGTGGGGACTGTGGAACATGGTAGAAGTCATGCTGACTCTAAAGGGACAGCTCATTTGTGTCGCAGGAGGACATGGGTTCAGCGTTACCGCCAATTGTCTAAAATGTCACAATTCCATGAAGTGTCAACTCATTCTAAACATTTATTTAAACACAATGGGGAGGTGGGCTACACTCTGACCCTGTCCCATTTTATCCTAGTTACCTGCAGATTTAAAGCAGATGAAAGCATTCAGCTGATACAGAACCTCTGGTGACTTGGGCAAAGTATTTGAATATTTTAAGTAAGATGTTATAAGCCAAAATAAAAGTATGTCTTCTTCTGCCAGATAGCTATTCACTCAAACTTTCAAAAGTATGCACACAAACACCTCAGGTCCAGTCAATGAAGTAGGTGAAGCTTCCTTCTGGAGCGTTCTGTTCTGCCAAGTTCTTGTCCACATGCCAGTCTTGCCCGCTGTTTTCTCTTCCTTTTCCTCTCCTTTCACTGCTCTTTCCCCTAATACCCACCCCCCCGCACCACATCCCATATTTTCTTTGCATTTCTTTGAGATTCCAAGAGAACTGTATACTTACTATGGTTTTATTTTTCTGACACACACAGAGACCTCATCTGAGTGATGTCATGAATAAAAAATGCACCTCGTGTTAACCATATTTCACAACAAAGGCGCCTGAGTGCTTTCACTGTAGGGGAAATTTTTTAAATGCACCGAAATAGGAAACAAATGACGTAGCAGATACTTGGTGAACGGAAACAACTCTACCCTCTGCCTTTCCACCAGCGATGAGTTTCCAGCGGAGGGGGCCTGCTGGTGGCCTCTCACAGTGAAAGTGCTGCCCAGCCAAGCTCTGTGGGGTTCTGGGCTTCTCCCTGGAGCTTCACATGGTTAATGAGCCAGTCTGTTGAGGCCCCACTGCGTTCAGCATCAGCCCCTGGCTGGGCAGGCTTCCGGTGCTTGCTGGAAAGGGGAGAGAGGAAGTGGGCGGTAGGTGCCCGGGGTATGCGGTGGCAGAGGCCTCTTGGGCGAGTCTGATCACACGTGCTTGCTCCTCTCATCCGAACTTCCAGCCTTTGACTGTGGGTTTGGCACAAAGGCATGGGGAACGGTGCAGTCTTTGGGGGCTGAGTTACTGGTGACTTTGCAAACAGAGAAAAGTGCAGTTAAACATATCTCAGCTGTGGGAAACCTGAGCCGGAAGCCACCCTTTTCTAGGGGTCTGGTGTTTTGGAGGCGACACAGGTGTGGGTTCTCCGGGCCACATGACCTGGGTTTACCTGCATGTGGAGATCTTCTGCATGAAGTCATGGTGCCCATGGCTCTTGACTGTCACACTGTTTTTACAGGGTTTCCCCTGAGGTCTATCTGCAAGCCTGTCATCCAGCACTAGGCTTCTGTATCTGATCTTCACTCATTTCCTTTATCCTAATATATATTTTTAAACTTGACCCTGACCTATGGCACAGATTACCATTTCCTTCAATGGGGCAGACGTTTATGGTCAGCCTTCTAGGTGCCAGGTTTGTCTATTTCCTTTCATTCTTTCTCAATCTTTACAACAGTCCCCTCCAATTAGGCCCATTTTATAAATGCAGAAACAGGTTCAGTGATGTTAAGCAATTTGTAGATCACTCATCTCCCAAGTGGCAGGGCTGTGAGCCTAAGGCAGGTCTGTCTGACTCCAGAGATTTTCCCTTACCCACGTGTTCAAACGTCACCTCCTAAATATTTTTCATTGACTCTTTCTCTTGTCCACTATTCCATACTCTGGCATGTTTCCTGCGTTACTTCAATTGCTCCTGACTTTTCTCTGCCTCCGGCCTTAACTCCCTCAACACTCTGACCCCCTCTGGCTCCCACTAAACTGCCGGAGGAATTCTCTGAAATGGATGTGCTGGAACTATGCCCAGGTAGCAAAGCCTGCAGGACTCTCTACCTCCTCTGAGTCTCGTGGGGCTGTGCGAGCAACCCTGGCTCCTCTGTGCTGCCTGCTGAGAGCCCCCTTCCATGTTTCCATGCAGGGACCACCTGCAGCCTGGAGTGGGTGTCTCTCTGCAAACCTGCATCACCTAACTGTCCTGCTTGTCTGTCTTGTCTCCTGGAATGCACCTGGAGTCTCTTTCATTTCTGCAGCCCCAGTGTAGAGCCTGGATGCGGAACAAGCACAATGAATGAATGATGCGTTCATAGATGTGTAGAACTACCTGTGACCTTTTATCTTTATATTTTCCTTTCTTGGGGTTGGGGTCTCACTCTGTTGCCCAGGCTGGAGTGCGGTGACATGACCATGGCTCATCGCAGCCTTGACCTCCTGGGCTCAGGCGATCTTTCCCACTCTCGTTGATCATGCAGGTACCCTTGTTGATGAGGTCCGGACTTGTACTCCTGGGCTCAAGCAACCTCCCCGCCTCGGCCTCCCAAAGTGTAGGGATTACAGGCGTGAGCTGCTGTGCCTGGCTCACTTGATTTTCATTTGCATCTTCCTGGTGAACGGGGCAGGCATTCTCAGCCCCTATTTACAGATGGGGGAATTGGAAGCTCAGAGAAAGAAGGTGGCTAACAGGACGAATACAAGAAGGGAACCCAAAACTCAAGAATTTATTTATTAAAAATTTGTGGCTGGGCTCGATGGCTTAACCTGTAATCCCAGCACTTTGGGAGGCCAAGGAAAGTGGATTGCCTGTGCCCGTGGGCACGAGACCCGCTCGGGGAACTTGGCGAGACCTCATCTCTACAACAAATCAAAAATTAGCCAGGCATGGTAGCTCACACCTGTAGTTTCAGCTACTCGGAAGGCTGAGGTGGGAGGACTGCCGGAGCCCAGCAGGTCGAGGCTGCGGTGGCTGGGAGCGGCCACTGCACTCCAGTCTGGGCGACCGAGTGAGACTCCAACCAAAAAAAAAAATTGTATGTTTATTCTTACATGTTTAATCTTCAGTCACCTTCAAAGTACTCTCCATTTGATGCAATACACCTATCAAGACGCTTTCTCCACTGCTCAAAACAGTTTTTGAACTCATCCATTTTTATGCCTTTTAGCGCTTCTGCCATTTTTTCTTTCACCTCTTCCACATCAGCAAAGCATTTCCCTTTGAGGAGTTTTTTCATCCAAGAAAACAAAAAAGGTTGCTTGAAGCAAGATCAACTGAATAGGGTGGGTGGGGCATAGGGGTATGCCATTTTTTGGTCAAAAATTACTGAACATTCAGCGTGGTGTGGGCAGGTGCGTTGTCATGGTGGAAGAACTAGTCACTTGTTTCCCACAACTTGGGACATTTCTTCTCACAACAGTGCTAGCTGGTACACTGATGCTGATGGGTTCCTAGAACACTTAGAAAAGGAAGCCTGTACTACAAGGGGCCCACCTTCCAAAAATATAATTCCAGTTTTTTTGGGGTCCCCTCTTGTACATGGCAAGAGAGGCTGTAAATCAGGTCTCTAGCTCTGAATTTTACATATTACATACATCAACAACTATAACCTCTTGTTATTTTTGTTAGTTGTGTTTACCTCTTCAGAAACCATTCTTTAGAGAGTCTCCTCGTTGCATTCAGACCATGACGGGATGTTCTGTGTATGGACATTGTTAGCTAAGAGGTTGACTGGTTCAGGGAAGCACTGCTCAAGAGTAGAAGGCAGGCTGCGTTGTCTATGTGTTAGTTCTTCCTGGGGTTTGTGTGGCCTCCACCCTCTGCAGGGGCGCCGGGTTCAGTGCTGGAAAATTTCAGCCTCCTGATACATCTCTTGGTAAAAGGGACTTGAGTGTTTAAGAAGGGAGACCTGGCAGCAGACAGAGGCAAGGAAACAGAGACTGGGTGTACCTGCAGTTGTAGGCACACATGGCGTCAGCTGGCTCTGAAGCACTTGATATCTTACACAAGGATTCTTTTTTTTTTGAGTCAGAGTCTCACTCTGTCACCCAGGTTTGAGTGCAGCAGCACACTAGGAGCTACTGCAGCTTCGACATGCTGGGCTCAGGTGATCCTTCTGCCTCAGTCTTCCACATAGCTGGAACTACAGGCATGCACCACCACACCTGGCTAATTTTTTTGATGTATTGTAAGGATAAGGTCTCACCAAGTTGCCCAGGCTGGTCTTTAACTCCTGGGCTCAGGCAATCCTCTCACTTCTGTCTCCCAAAGTGCTGGGATTACAGACACAGTGCCTGGCTCACGAGGATTTCTTCCTTCCTTCCTTTCTTTCTTTCTTTCTTTCTTTCTTTTTTCTTTCTTTCTTTCTTTCTTTCTTTCTTTCTTTCTTTCTCTCTCTCTTTCTCTCTTTCTCTCTTCTCTCTCTCTCTCTCTCTCTCTCTCTCTCTCTCTCTCTTTCTCTCTCTCTTTCTCTCTCTCTCTCTCTCTCTCTCTCTCTCTCTCTCTCTCTCTCTCTCTCTTTCTCCTTCCTTCTTTCTTTCTTTCTTTCTTTCCTTCTTTTCTTGAGTTGGAGTCTCACCCTGTCGCCCAGACTGGAGTGCAGTGGCTGCTCCTGGCCTCTCGCAGCCTCGACCTGCTGGGCTCCGGCGATCCTTCTGCCTCAGCCTTCCGAGTAGCTGGAACTACAGGCGCACGCTACCATGCCTGGCTAATTTTTTTGATTTATTGTAGAGATAAGGTCTCGCCTGCCCAGGTGGGTCTCGAACCCTCAGGATCAGGTAATCCACTCACCTCAGCCTCCCAAAGGCGTGGGATTACAGGCTGAGCCACCGAGCCCGGCTTCTTTTTTTTTTTTGAGTCAGGGTCTCACTCACTGCCCAGGCTGGAGTGCAGTGGCACACTCACGGCCACCCCAGCCCAGTGTCGACCTGCTGGGCTCCAGCAATCCTTCCGCCTCAGCCTTCCAAGTAGCCGAACTACAGGTGTGTGCTACCATGCCCGGGTAATTTTTGATTTATTGTAGAGATGAGGTCTCGCCAAGTTGCCTGGACTAGTCTTGAACCCGTGGGCTCAGGCAATCCACTCACCTTTGCCTCCTAAATTGCTGGGATTACAGACTGAGCCATGGAGCCAGGCCTCACGGGTCAGGCTTTTTCTTTTAACGATGTGGGGTACAATTCAGGGTTAGATATACAAACATTGATTATGCAGGTACCCTTGTTGATGAGGTGTGCCCCTCCTTCCCCAGCAGTTTCCCTCAACTGCCATTCCCATCCCCCTCTCCTGGCAGTTTCCCACTACTGCCAATCCCTTTCTTATAGTATTATGATAATTGTTCAAGGTCTGCTTATGAGTGAGAACATATGGTACTGAGAATTTCTTAAATGGGAGTCCAAGGGGGAGAGGGGCAGAGGTTTCTTTTTTTTTTAAAGAACAGGTTCTCAAAGGGCCTCATGTCCCCCCAAATGTTTAGGATTCACTATTTTATAGGAATGCCGTGAACATCTGACTAGCATACTACACCCAAAGTGGGGGTGTTTGTTCTCCCGTTTGTTGTCAGGTAGGCCCACAAAATCGGATGGTGTGCCCTGCCGCCCTGCACACCTGCCCTGGCATTTGGGACACAGCTGTTCTCTACTTGGAAAGGCCCTCACCAGCACAGCAAACTCCTATTTGTCTGTTGAGAACCCACCTTAAATATTACCTCCCAGTGGAGTCGCCTTAGAACCCATGGGTACACCTGTGTGCACCTTCCTCTAGGCTTGTCCAGCACCTACTCTGTCTCTAACCCCTGTTTTCTTGTCCTGTGGTGCTTTATTCACCTGTCCCTATGTTGGGAACACCTTGTGTGTGTTCATTTTTGCATCCCCAGCATCTGTCTCTGTGCCAGGTGCATAGAAATGTCTAGAAGATCTCTGTGTGATTGACAGTCTGGGAGCCCGGCTACCAAATGGCAGTCATGAAGCCCGATCTGAGCTAAATTGGGTCAGGATTTAATGATGTGGTTAGTCTGATTCACACACGCTTTTAAAAAGTGACTCAAGATTATCACTGACATTTAAGTGGCATGGTTCCCATGACATACAGGGCAAAAGATTCAGTCAATTATTGAGCACCTACTGTGTATGAGGCACTCTACTGGATCCTGTGGGTGGAGGAAGTTTCACAGAGGATGAAGACATTGCCCATCCTCCTCCAGGAGATGCTTACATTCTATTTGATTGGGTTAAGCTCATCATCTAAAATTTAAGGTCATGAGCCTTGGCCCCACAATCAGCCAGGCAGTTTGGGTCTGAAGGCTTTTGTGCTTGGATGCTCTCATGGGTGTGCTAGTATTCCCAAACTAAACAACTGGTAGCAAAGATCAATTGGCAAAATAGGCTTCTTTTTACACATCTTTGGAAGGAGAACAATTGGATCCTATGAGGCGGATCATTTGCTGATTACAGAGAGTAGTCACAGAAAGTGCTGCGTGTGGCTGGGTTCAGTTGCACAGCCTGTAATCCCAGCACTTTGGAAAGCCGAGGCGAGTGAACTGCCTGAGTCCATGGGTTCGAGACCAGCTCGGGCAACTTGGCGAGACCTTGTCTCTACAATAAATAAAAAATCAGCCGGATGTGGTTGCGTGTGCCTGTAGTTCTGGCTACTTGGAAGGCTGGCTACTTGGAAGGCTGAGGCTGCTGGCCAGAGCCCAGCAGTTCAACGCTGGGGTGGCCATGGGTGTGCCACTGTACTTCAGCCTGGGGGTGGATCTGGGCCGTAACATGAAGGAAAAGGTCTGAAACCCTCTATATGAGTGGAAGTTAGATACACTTTAATTTTATGTTCTGCCTTGATTACTATTTACATCTTTACTCAAGACCAACAATCATTTGACCTTCTATAAGCTGGGCCACCGTTCACAGTTTTCTTCTTCTCTCCTACCTTGGATATTAGCTTACGCTAAGATCATTAGTTTCCATATATACAGGGGGTGCTCAAAAATGCATACACATCTTAAGAGATGTTATCTATGTATTATTTTTCGAAGTTGAATTGAATTACAATGTGAAGTGTGACGTTTTCTCAACTGTGCTTCTGCCATTTTCTTTGACTGTCCTGCCTGTCACATGGTGATGCCAGCATTCATTTGATGAACACCATCTCTTGAGCGAACGTCATACTTAAAATGTGTATGCTTCTTTTTGGCATCCATTGTATATATACTCTGAAATCTTTATTTAAAGTTTTTTACTGTTTGGTTTTTTTGAGTTGGAGTCTCACTCCGTTGCCCAGGCTGGAATGCAATGGCATGCTCACGGTCACCCCAGCGTTGACCGGCTGGCCTCAGGCGACCCTTTCGCCTCAGCCTTCTAAGTAACTGGAGCTATAGGCATGCACTATCATGCCTGGCTATATTTTGTTTATTGTAAAGATGAGGTCTTGCCAAATTGCCCAGGCTGTTCTCAAACCCGTGGGCTCAGGCAATCCCCTCACCTTGGCCTCCCAAGGTGATAGTATTACAGGTTTGAGCCACCATGCCTGGCCTAAAGTTTAAACCACTAAAAATAATTTTTAAAATCATGGTATGTAGATTCAGATAACTGATTCCCCAATAGCAAATTTAAACCATCTCCAGCTATACCTCTTCCAGCGTTTCCGCTGACACCTCCACGGATACAGGAGTCTCTTCTGTGGTTGAGTGGCCTTCCCAGGTAACAGAGTGGGGACACTGTGGTTCCTCCTGGAGGCCTTGGGCACTCAGACCTTCGGCCAAGTCTCACTTGTATTTGGAAATCATGGGAAAGTGGTCATTTGCCGATAAAGAAAATATATTCCCATGACTACCTGGAGAATTTGTCATCACTCTGCATCACCATCACACTCCTTCTGAACTCTCCTGGTCTGTCTGACCACAAGTAGGTCCCAGCTTATGAGGCTTGGAACAAGCTCCCTGAGTGCACAGTGCTGTTGGCTCATCCCCTTTCTGCACCCCTCTTATTCCCTCTCCCCCTCCGGATCTTGATTTCCCCAACACCTGGTTTAGTTACCAAGAGCAACCTGCTGAGTTTTATCATCTCCACCTCCACCTTGGGGTGATAATGCCTCGAGCACAGGTGGCAGATGGCTCCTCAGGCCTTTCTCCCTGTGTCGTTTTCTCCTTCGTCCTTCCACAAAAGTCATAACATCACAGCCCTAGCACTCAAAGGCTGATAGGGTGTATAAATAACAATTGTAAACCCTAACTGTCATATGGCTGGAGATGCCTAGGGGAGGTTGCATCTGCCGTCACCTGCTGTGACTGCCTGGAAATGCTTCCAGGAGATGTGTAAAAGCAGAGCCACCTATCTACACTGGAGCCTTTCACAGCCAGGAAGCTGGTCCCAAGCTTGGCTGATCTCATCTCTAGAGTACTTAACATCCCAGCAGCAGGAGGTGAACATGCTGTAGGGAACTAGAAAGACAGTGAGTAAGACCGGGCTTGTTCTCAGACACGTGGCATCCCAGGGGCAGGACAGCAGGCTGGTCACTGAATCACCAAGGTATTTTTGGCATCATGTAAATGTACTCCAAAAGGAGAGAGGCTCTGTGCCTCAGTGGGTTCCCTGGCAGTGGTTTGTTCCCTGGGGTGGGTTTTCACCTACCTCGTGCACAGCCGTGTCTTGCCTAAAATCTTGCCCGATCCAGCAGCTGGTGCTGGGATGCAGCTCCAAGCCAGGTTCCTGAGCTGTGGAAGCAAAGCAAAGCAGGGTTTGGGGTCTGCCCACTGGTGGATATGAAGCGGTGGCTGCACTCAGGGCAGGGTCAGTCCCATAACGCATGCTCCTGAGTGATACTTGGAAAACCAAGATGTTTCCTTGTTATTCTCTGCCCTGCTACACTGCCTGGGAGAAAGTTACACCTAAATTCAAAATGAGTACCTTTATCAGAGGTCCCAGCACTCAGACTGACAGTCAATGCCAGGGAGGCGTGGTTAGATGTATATAGAAAGTTCCAGTCAAAAGGGGAGGGCTGTGGACCCTTTTAAAGTGACAGTGGTTGATCTATGACTCAGCTTAGAACACTAGCCCATTTTTGTGCTAAGTCAAGGCAGTGGTTGTGCAAATCATTGCACCCACACTGGTCAAGGAGCTACAGGGGCTGGAGAGGGCAGAGCGGGAAACCCCCTTCTCAGCCCTCTCCTGTCCTGCCAAGTGTCACCAGGAGCTTTGATTTCTGGGTCTCTCATGTGGTGACCCTAACTTCAAACTTTGATTGTATTTCCAGCCCCTTTCAGCTGTGGAAATTTGACAACCGGTAAGCAACACTTTGACTTCATTCCTGCAAAATAAAGACCATCTGTGTTTTCTCAACCATGTCCAGCTGTGTTTACTTCAGTGTGTCTTGTTTTCCATCATCTTGAGAATGGCTAGAGAGCTCCGCCCTGTGTTCTGCTTTAATGAGAGGGCATCTGTTCTATTCCATTGTGTTTGGTTGACATCTCACACCCTCCGTTTACTCCGACTTCATAATGGGAAGATTGCCTGCTCCCAGACTGGACTTGGTGGCCCTGCAGAAGCAGAGAGCTGAGACTCTTCTTGGACCCCATGGATCAGATCTGTTCAACGTGAGCTCATCGCTAAGTTAGTCACATATTAAAAGGGCCCAAATCCTTCTAGGTGTGGCATTCGATTTCACTGCAACTGGAAATCCCTAAATATCAAACCCACTGGTCATCAAATGCAAAAACTCATTCCAAGGTCAAATGGACATCATATTCATTGTCAAAAATTGTGTTGATCTTCTAGGATAAAAAAGAACAGGGAAGATGGTAAGGTTTCTAGCTTCAGATGAACTTACAGGGTCAAGGGGGAGTCAGAATATTTATGAATGCAAAGACAGGAACTGCAAAATTGGGCTGCAAGCGGTTGAGTCAGGTCGGTGGCAAAGGTCCCTTGGAGGCTGTGCTGGTGGGTGAGACGCTCTCCCTACAGCTCAGTGTGCCTGATCCAGGACAAAGGTGGGTGACTGAACCAGAAAAAAGAGGACAAAAGAAGTGGCTTCCAGCCAAGTGTGGTTTTTCAGTGAAAAGTGAGCCTCTTCTCCCTAAGACCTCCCATCTGTGACCTGGCTCATGCCCACCCTCAGAGAGGCATTCCTTCCCAAAAGTTTCTCAACATGGTGAAAGGCAAGGGCTCTGTTAAGCTGTCCTTTCTTTTTAATGTATCCCTCCAGGCTAATAACTTGATTCCCTCCCTCCTGAAAATCAGGGGTTTTTAATTTAATTTAATTTAATGTATTTATTTATGAGGAGTCTCACTCTGTTGCCTAGGCTGGAGTGCAATGGCATGCTCACCGCCACTGTGGCCTCTACCTGCTGGGCTCAGGCAATCCTTTCCCCTCAGCTTTCCAAGTAGCTGGAGCTACAGGCGTGAGCCACCATGCCTGGCTAATTTTTCTTGATTTATTGTAGAGATGAGGTCTTTCCAAGTTGCCCAGGAAGGTCTCAGATCCCTGGGCTCAGGCAATCCTCTCGCCTCAGCCTCTCAAAGTGTTGCAATTACAGGCGTGCACCACTGAGCCTTTATTCTTTGTAGAGATGAGATCTTGCTATGTTGCCCAGGCTGGTCTCTAACTCTTGGCCTCAAGTGATCCTCCCACTTTGGCCTCCCAAGGTGCTGGGATTACAGGCGTGAGCTGCTATACCTGGCCAAAATCAGGTTTTTTTTTCCTTTTTGAGTCGGAGTCTCACTCTATCACCCAGACTGGAGTGCAGTGACCGCTCCCAGCCACTGCAGCCTTGACCTGCTGGGCTCTGGTGATCCTTCCACCTCAGCCTTCCGAGTAGCCGGAATTACAGGCATGCGCTACCACGCCCGGCTGATTTTTTGATTTATTGTAGAGATGAGGTCTTGCCAAGTTGCCCAGGCAGGTCTCGAACCCGCAGGCTCAGGCAAGCCACTAGAAATCAGGTTTTTATACGAGAGGAAGAAGAGGGGGAGTATGACAACCTCAGGAAAAGTGCTTTTAAAAATGAGAAGATCTGACATCACTCCTTCGTGTAGTCCAGCTCTGGAATTTGGTGGAGATTTGTGAATGATTCGCCAACCTTTCCTCTGTCCCTTTCCTTCTACTGCTTCCAAAGGGGCAAAGGGGGAGTTAAGGGCGGCACAGCTTTGCTAGGGAAACCTCAAGCATGACATCCCTCACACTGGATTCCGTCTGGATCTCAGCAGAGGTTGTGACAGCAGACCCACGACGTGACAGGCAGACACACGGGCACACACAGCTGAGCCAGCTGTCCCTGTCTGGTGGGTCAGAAAGGAATCACTTCCCAGTTCTTATTTGTGAGTCACCGGTCACACAGAAATCATGTTCTTTTTTTTCACCCTCACAGCCACCCTGAGGCATTGGGTCCGCTTCCTGGCTCAGAGTGTCTGCAGCATGCTGGTTTGGCTTCCAGTGGAGGGGCCGTAGGGTTGGGGGACAAGTTGGTGCCATGCATCTGCCAAGCGTGGGAGGACCCTGGCACCCCGCATCGGAGCAGTCGCATGCTGCTGTTCCTCAGTCTTTCTTGACCCGGCTTCATACAAGCTAATTCTGCTGGAATACCTTAAGGCATCAGGGAGCCCAATATGCTCAAGACTGGTGCCCCAGACTGGCACGCAGAGTGAAATGGAGGTGACCAGGAGAGAGGGATGCATGATGACTAGGAGGCTTGGGCTGGAGAAGGACCACCTTCTCTAACTCACCTGTGACCCCAAACAACTAAACATGCCCCACGGAGCCTCAGCCTTCTCATCTGTAAAATGGGCATGTCTATGGTTTCTCCTGCCTTTCCTTGCTCCCATCAGGATTATGGCATTAGTTGAAGTCAGCTTTCTAAACCTGGTCTCTTATGAAAGGTAATACTTAATTTTCTCATGAAGGAAATGAAAATATCTCCCAACCAGGTGGGAGATTTTCATGGGGGGGGATGAGTGAGGGGTTGCTCTTCGTTCTACTACTTTGGTCTTCAAAATGTGAAGTGCTTTTGTTTTAGAAATAGTATTTGAGGGATTCTACACACCAAACACCTTTACTAAGCCCTCTGGGAAGCTGTGAGTGTGTTGACTTGAGCCGGGCTTAGCTGTCTCCTCCACTGGAAAATGTGCTCTCCAAGGACAGAGGCCGTGTCCTATTATTCAGTTTTTTGTAACCCCAGAACCCACATAGCACAGGGCTGGGTGTTTCATAAATGTGCAAGAAGTTTTTGCTGAATGAACAAGTGACTAGACTTCTTGTCCCAAGAGGGCAGGAGCCACATCTGCTTTGGGTAGCTGACAATTTATCTTCTAATGCATTCATTCACCAAATGCTACATAAGTAAAGTCAATCCCAAGTGAAAAATTTTAAAGTATCTTCTGCTCAAGAGAGAGGAGGGGACCTGAACTCTGGCTAAAATACAAACAATATCTACTAAGACTTAATGGTAACAGCTTTCACGTATCATATTTCAAATACCAAGATGGAGAAAATGGCTCTTCAAACCCAAGGGAAGCTCATTTATTTCAAATAATTTTTGGGGGGGAAGATTGGATCTATGGTGGAGGTTAAGGGGTCCTCTCGTCATTCTTGCACACCTCCAAGTCACCGGCCTGTTCTTCAGTCATGACACAATCAATGACTCCTGGCTCCATGCAGAACCCTTAGCTGACTCCCCAGGAGGTGACACAAGGAGTGTCTCTGTCCTTGTGGAGTGACACGAAGAAGCAGGTGATCCAACAGGCAGCACTGGAGACAACCAGCTCCTGACTCTGGAAAGGCCAGAGGGAGAGGAGCTTGCTGGACAAGAAAGGTCAGGGAAGGCTTCCTGGAGGAAGTGTTATGAGCTAGACCTAGAAATTCCATCAGGATTGAGGCAGGTTTGGTCATGAGCCAGATATGTTGGGGTGCCCCCAGGAATAGACTAACACACTGGCCGGAGGAAGCAATGGAGGAACCAATTGTTAGGAGGGTGTGAACACACCCGGTTCAGGAAAGGCGGGACCACACTACGATGGGTACATATGTTTTAGCTAATCCGGAAGAAATCTTGGAATCAAAACCAATACATGCATCACCAGCCACAAATCTTGCTTCCTTCCCCCCAGGTCCCTTTGTCCAGCATTCCCGCTTCCCGTTCCACACTTCCCCACAGCTACCACAACCTTTGCATTTTCTAGACAGGTGGTGGGTAAAGAACGAGGTGTAGTGGAACTTGCCAATGTCTTCCCTCGCAGCCTCCTGCAGAGCGTCTTGTGTGACCTTTAAACCCTGAGCTTGTCTTGATGTTTATAAAGGCACCTTTGCCCCTGCCCCCATGCTGAGCTCCCGATCCCTGGGCTCCATCTTTGAAGGGAAATATGCACAATGCTGGAGACTGAGTGCCTCATACTGGCAAGAGTTGGTAATGATAGCACTTAAGTGGCCATTTTTTTCAGACTTCCTCAGATTGAGAACCCAGTGGAAATTGGTCTTAAGGTGAAGTGACAGCTATTTACTGAGTGCTTCCTGTATGGCTGGCATTTTCCTAGGGGTTAACATGGACTAATCCATTTTCTCCTCATAGTAATCCTATTGTTATCCCCAGTTTATCCACGAGAAAACTGCAGCACAGAGAAGTTAAGAATGTGCCTAAGACTCCACAGCCAGGAATCAACCCACGTGTGCCTGCAGTCACAGCACTGACTCTTAGCATTAGACTGTAGGAGTTCTTGCTGATATAAATTTATACCATGGCATTGCTGTCATTTTAGGAGTTCATGTTAAAACACCATTGTTTTGAATTATTCAACTCAACAAACCTTAAATATTTATTATATGCAAGTCTCTGGCAGGATACTACAAAGATGAAAGACAATGTTACAAATAACAAAGTTGCAATAACTCACAGTGTGGTATGGGTGGTAAGACATATTAAGATAGATATGCATAACAAATAGCCCCCCTAGATCATATCGTAATCTCTCTTATATGAGAGAATGTTCTAGAAGAATGCTATGGGAACATAGGGAGGAAACGTGACTTCTGGCACAGGGTGAGGCCTGCAGAGGCAGCAATGTAGCTCTAACAGGACTTCCTGGAAGAGTGATCTTTGAGCTGGGCTGACAGTGGAGACGGATGGGAGGCAGAAGGAAGGCGTGCTTTGGGGGAGACAGGAGAGCAGAGGGCGTATGGGAGGCCACTTGAGGAGTCTGACTGCTTGGAGCTTCAATGAGGCCAATTAGATCACTGAGGGCTTAAGGATTTTCAGTTATGTAACAAACGGTGAGCGTTTAATAGGGAAAGCAACAAACATATTTGTTGGTGCAAACACAGTTGTGACCAGGACCAGCTTTAGGGAAAGGCAGAGTGTACCAGAGTATCAGGTAACACCTGTAAAGACACTCAAAGGGTGCTATGAATACAATATCCACACACGTGCTGGGGCTTGCCCAGTACTGAATAGCACACCTGTCTCCAAATCCCCCTATCCCCACACCTGACACCAAAGCTAGTACGTCAACCTCAAACACCAGGTGAGACGAGGGCTTGGATAGGAAGAAGGACACAGTTAAATTGTATATACAGTCATGAATCGCTTGACAACCAGGATATGTCTTGAGAAATGCATTGTTAGGCGATTGTGTTGCATACACCTAGGCTACATGGTCTAACCTGTTGCTCCTAGACTAGGCACCTAGACAGCATGTTACTGGACTGAATACTAAGGGCAACTGTAGCACAATGATAAGTACTTGTGTATCTAAACACATCAGACATAGAAAAGGGGCGGTAAAAGTATGGTATAAAAGATAAAAAACGCTACACTTGTGCAGGGCCTTTATCATGAATGGGGCTCACAGGACAGGAAGTTGGCCTGGATGAGTCAGCGAGTGAGTGGTGAATGAATGTGAAGGTCAAGGACATCATTGTCCATGACCGTAGACTTTATACACACTGGACACCTAGGCTACACCAAGGTTATTTAAAACATTTTCTTTCTTCAATAGTAAATTAAACTTTAGCTAACTGTGACTTTCTAACTTTATAAATTTTTTAAAAACTTTCCTACTCTTTTGTAAAAACGCCTAGCTTAAAACACAAACACATTGTACAGCTGTACAAGATATTGTTTCTCTTTATATCCTCATTCTATAAGCTTTTTGCTGTTTAAACACTTTTAGAATTATTTTTACTTTTTAAGCTTTTTTGGTTCAAAGTGAAGACACAGACACACATATTAGCCTGGCTATGCAGCCTCAGGATCAAGACATGACCAGATGACGGGAATTTTTTGGCTCCATTGTAATCTCATGGGACCACCATTGCGTAGGCAGCCTGTTGTTGACTGAAATGTCATCTTGTGGCGCATGACTGTAACAGCTTGAAGGGTAGAGGGGACAGGAGCCACAGACACATGGATAATGTTGATAACACCAGCTAGTACCTACCAGTCTCTCTGTGTTGGATACTGCTCATTTTATCTTTGCTATAGTCTTTTGTGGTAGGGAGTATCCCTCTGCCCGTTTGACAGAGGAGGAAACTGTTGCCAGGAGAGGTGAACTGACCTACTCAAGGACACACAACGAGCAAGTGGCTGAGCTGGAATTCAATCCCAGGCTGTCTGTCTGCCTTGTCTATAACAGTGGACGAATCACGGAAGGAGGGCCCCGAGGACACACCATGTAGGACAGGCACATTGTGAAGTGATGTGGACAGAAACAGTCCAGAATAGGAGGCTCCTTGAGGGGAGAGAGGTCCTGGGGTGAGCATGAGAGAGCATGGAGGGTCCTGCCTATGTGATCCTGGGTGACACCCGGTGAGCATGGCTTGACCTGGCCTTGTGTGAGAACCTGCGTGTGGCATGTGTGCAGCATGTGTTTGCTGTGTGTGTGTGTGTGTGTGTGTGTGTGTGTGTGTGTGTGTGTGTACGCTAGCTGTGTATACAGCAGGCATAGTGTGTGTGTGTGCATGCAGTAGGTGTGCATGCAGTGTGCATGTGCACAGCATGTGTGTACGGCTAAAATATCACCCACTCAGGTTTAAAACCAGGTTTGAAGTTTCCATATGCAGGGGTTATTTTCTTCCTAGTCACCTCATGAGCTAACTCATTAAGTCATGATCGCAACAGGAGCCTCTCACAAGATTATTTCCCAGCAGGACCAGTAGCTGGGAGGGAAAAGGATTGGCCAAGCAGAGCCTGTGCACCTGGTGGTGTCCCCAGCATACCCCTGTGAGTGGCCGCCCTGCCATCAGGGCCCACCTGGCAGGATATATGATGACAATAGCTCAAGAACTTCACACTGCACAGTTGATAAATACTTTAACTACATTCCCTTAGTCATAATCTTCACAAGGACACCAAGAGGCAAATGTCTTCATTTAAGACATTTCACATATAAAACAACACCACTAATTAAAAAACTACAACAAAAAAACCAACAACCCAAGGTGCAGTGGCTCACACCTGTAATCCCAGTACTTTGGGAGGCTGAGGTGGGAGGATTGCTTGAGCCCAGGAGTTCTCGATCCGATCTCTACAAAAATTCAAAAACTTAGCTGAGTATAGTGGTGTAACCTGTAATCCCAGCTATTCGGGAGGCTGAGGTGAAAGGATCACCTGAGCCCAGGAGGTCAATGCTGTGGTGAGCCGTGATCATGCCACTATACTCTATTCTGGGTGACAGAGTGAGACCCCAACTCAAAAAACAAACAAAAAACAGCACAAAACCCCCCTAAGATTTAAAGAGGCCACTTGGTTTGCCTGAGGTCACACAGCTCTAAGTAAGCAGTCACCTAAGTCCTATGATTTAATGTATTCGCCCAAATATTCCATATTTAAATATTACAAGCTATGATCATGTGACACAGCAGTCCCACTGTACCCCAAGATAATTAAGAACATATGTCCACACAAAAACTTGTACATAGATATTCATAGCAGCATTATTCATCATATTTAAAAAATGGAAAAAACCCAAATGCCTATCAACTAATGACTAGATAAGCAATATGTGGTTTGTCCACATATTATTCTGAATATTCAGAATATAATATTCAGAATATTATTCTGTGGTAAAAAGGAATGGAGGCGGACTCAGTGGCTCAACCTGTAATCCTAGTATTTTGGGAGACTGAGGCAGGTGAATTGCCTGAGCCTGTGGGTTTCCAGACCAGCCCGGGTAACTTGGCGAGATCTCATCTTTACAATAAATCAAAAACTTAGCCAGGCGTGGTAGCACACGCATGTAGTTCCGGCTACTTGGAAGACTGAGGCAAAAGGATCACTGGAGCCCAGCAGGTCAATGCTGGGGTGGCAGTGAGTGTGCTACTGCACTCCAGCCTGGGTGATGGAAACTCCAACTCAAAAAAAAAAAAAAAAAAAGAATGAAGCACTGATTCAGGTCACAACATGAATGAACCTGGGACCATTGTGCTCACTGAAAAAAGCCAGACACAAAAGGCACATGCTCTATGATCCCATTTACATGAAATATGAACAGAATAGGCAAATCTATAGAGACAGAAAGCAGATTAGTGGTTTCTGGGGACCGGTGAGGTGGGGCACAGGGGTTGTGTGGGGACGGCTAAGAGGTATGTGGTTTCTTTTGGGGAGGGGTGATAAAAATATTCTGGAATTAGATAGTGGTGATGGTTGTACAACTTTTGATATGTGAATTTCATCTGAAAGCACAAAGCAAAAAAAAAAAGACAAAACAAAAAGCCAGTGTCTCTCACATGACATTGAATTCCTTATTCTCTGCCACACTGTATTTCTACCCATTAGAGAGGTGTTTGAGTTGAGAATCACCTCTTTAAAAAGGCAAAGGCCCTCTCAAAGTCATTAGTCATTTGTACCTTACAGCAGTGGTTCCCAACCTTTTTTTGAGTTGGAGTCTCACTCTTGTCACCCAGGCTGGAGTGCAGTGGCACACTTATGGCCACTGCAGCTTCAACCTGTTGGGCTCAGGCAATCCTTTTACCTCAACCTGCAAAGTAGCTGGAACTATGGATGCATGCCACCATGCCTGACTACTTTTTGTGATATATTGTAGAGATGAGGGCTCACCAAGTTGCCCAGGCTGGTCTCGAACCCTCGGGCTCAGGTAAACCTCTCACCTTGGCCTCCCAAAGTGCTGGGATTGTAGGCTGAGCCACCATGCCTGGTTAGTTCCCAACATTTTTGGTGTCAGGGACCAGTTTTGTGCAAGGCAATTTTTCCATGGACAGGGGTGGGGTGGAGGTGGGGGTTATGGTTTTGGGATAATTCAAGTGCATTACATTTATTATGTACTTTATTTCTATTGTTATTACTTTGTAATATATAATGAAATTACTATACAACTCGCCATAATGCAGAATCAGTGGGAGCCCTGAACTTGCTTTCCTGCAACTAGATGGTCCCATCTGGGGGTGATGGGAGACAGTGATACCTAAAGTGTGTTGCTTATGTCCAATATACTCTGTAATTTCATTTTGGTTGCTGTCACTGCAGAAAGCCCTGCTTCACAAAGATTGGATGTTGGAAATGGAAGCAGGCTTTTCAGTGCTGATCCGACAGGAGGCAATGCTCAGGCAGTAATGCCAGTGATGGGGAATGGCTGTAAACACAGATGAAGATTCTCTCACTCACCCGCCACTCATTTCCTAACAGGCCGTGGACCAGTATCAATCTGTGGCCCAGGGTTTCGGGACCCCTGTCTTAGAGAGATTCGGTTCGGTAAGGTTCTGTTTCTCCCAATGCCGCCCTGACATTGGTCAACACTGAAAGAAAGACACCTGGGAAAGAAGACACACTCCAGGAAACTAACTCAGAGGGAGGAATTACATTGGGAGCATGGCTTGGCTAACGCGGGAATCCTGACATCCTTACCTAGGTCAGTGGCCTGGGGGCTGGGGTCTAGGCTGACTGATGGAATGAATGGTTGGGGAGGGGGCTTATCTCCTGGGGTTCCATGGGGCCACCCCCAAGGACACTGTCTAGCTGTTTCGAGCTGTCTCTGAGTTTCTTCACCTAATTCACAAAGTACCTTATAATAGACTATTCTTCTGCTATTTGCCCTTAAAAGAGCACAATACAGCCTATTCCTTGAGAAGTTTGCATCCAGCTCTCCATAGACAAGCCATGCCCTTGGGTGAGTTACTTGACCTCTTCAGTATCCTGTGTAAAATATTAATATTAATAGTATATAGAGAGTGCTTAGATCAGTGCCTGTCACTTAATGATGGCTGTGTGTGTACTTGTACTTGATGTTATTGATCATTTTAGGAAATTTTATGGGCCGGGCATGGTGGCTCATACCTGTAATGCTGTAATTTTGGGAGGCTGAGGTAGGAGGATTGGTTGAGCCCAGGAGTTTGAGATCAGCCTGGGCAACATAGTGAGACCTCGTCTTTACAAAAAATAGAAAAAATTACCCAGGCATGGTGTTTACCCACCATAGTTCCTGCTACTTGGGAGGTGGAGGTGGAAGGATCACCTGAGTCCTGGAGTTGTGGCTGTGGTGAGCTGTGATCATGCCACTGAATTCCAACTTGGTCAGCAGAGTAAGACCCAAGCTCAAAGAAAGAGAGAGACAGAGAGAGAGAGAGAGAGAGAGAGAGAGAGAGAGAGAGAGAGAGAGAGGGAAGGAGGGAGGGAAGGAAGGAAGGAAGGGAGGGTAGGAAGGAAGGAAGGAAGGAAGGAAGGAAGGAAGGGAAAAAAAGAAATTTTACAAAGACTGAGTGATTGGTTTATCTTTTTGAAAAGCTTCCTGAAGGAATAAACAATGTTCTCTGTTTTCTTTCCCATTGCTTCTCCTCCCATAAACTTTCCAAATCAATATGTCATTTTAAAAGCATTTCAAGGAAAACAGTTCTGTGGGTAGAGGGCACAGGGATGGGTGATTTCGCAGGCAAGGCTGCCATTCCAACACTCAGCTGGCCTGTTTCTATGAAGTAACAGTTTCACACGAGAACCGGGGCTGAGCCTTAGGTTTGAGCAGATAATTCCAGATTAGGGAAAGGCAGACCATTTTCCTTTAGAGTTGGAAGAGCAGGTGATTTCACCCTCTAGCACAGTGTAAGGACCCGAGAATGTTCTGAGGTTCCTAGAGCAGGTATTTCACCCAGTTTTGTAGGATTGTTGCCATGTAAGAGAAGGACTGAGGAGCGTATCCTGTGGCTCGCGAAGGCCTTGCCAGTTGGAGTCAACTTCAAAAAGAATTCCAGGGCTCTGTACCTCTGGAAACTTGGCAGTGAGATATCGACAGAGATATTCCTGGGCTATTACTTGGCCACACTTCCCTGATGGAGCTTGGCCTTGCTGTGAAACCCATCGGGATGGCAAATTAGATAGCCTTTGGCAACATACTGCTTCTTTTCATGAAGAACCAGCCTGAGAGATCTTCCTTTTTCAGATTTGTGGAACAATCTTTCTAAAGCACCATGGGCTGGGTCTGAGTTTCAATCAGCAATACAAAGGGGAACCCCCCAAAACCTCACAATTTATTCATTAAAAAATTGTGTATTTATTCTTACATGTTTAAACTTTAGTCTCCTTCAAATTATCTCCGTTTGATGCAACACACCTACTGAGATGCTTTTTTCACTGCTCTTTTGAACTCATTAATTTTGACACCTTTTAGTGCTTCTGCTGTTTTTTGTTTCACCTCTTCCACATCAGCGAAACATTACCCTTTGAGGACTTTTATCATCGGGGAAATTAAAAAAATTTGCTCAGGGAGAGATCAGGTGAATAGGGAGGATGGGGCAGAGAGGTCTTGCTGTTTTTTGGTGAATATTCAACTGCTGAATATTCAACATGGTGTGAGCAGGTGTGCTCATAAATCACCCATCATGAAATAGGCAGATATGTTGAAAGAATCTCCTCCCACCCCCCAAAAAAATCACTGAAGCCAAATACAGCCTCTTACAACAGTGGTAGCTAGTACACTGATGCCGATGGGTTTTTTGGTTTGTTTTGTTTTTTGAGTTGGAGTCTCACTCCATCACCCAGGCTAGAGTGCAGTAGCACCCTCACGGCCACCTCAGCGTTGACCCACTGTGCTCTGGTGATCCTTATGCCTCAGCCTTCCAAGTAGCTGGAACTACAGGCGTATGCTACCTTGCGTGACTAATTTTTGATTTATTATTGTAGAGATGAGGTCTCACCAAGTTGCTCGGGCTGGTCTCCAACCTGCGGGCTCAGGTAATCCATTCACCTCAGCCTCCCAAAGTGCTGGGATTACAGGCTGAGCCACCAAACCCAGCCAACCTATGGATTTTTAGACCACTTACCTAACGAGGGAAGCCTGTACTACAAGGGTCCTGCCCTCCAAAAAATAATTCCAGGGTTTTTTTTTTGGTCTCCCTATACCTGGTTTTCAGATAACCACAGGAGCAATCTTTGTTGATATTTCGGGTCTTTAACTTACAGTTTCATTTCAGCAGGTATGATGTGTGTTAACACTCATGCTACAACAGGTCAATGACTTTCTAAATATGTGGATATTTTCTACTTCGCTAAATTTGTAGATTTCCATCACTGATTCATAGTATCAGGGGGTCACTGGGTTGACCTTGTGCCCCAAAATACCAGAGGTGAAGAATTGTAGGCTGACAGTTTCTCAAATGACTCAAGGTCACCAGATTCCTGCATCAGACAACCTGGGTGGTTCCAAAGATTAGGAAAGTATTGCTGACTCCAGGCCCTTGTTGGGTGGCACATGGTAGGCCAAGCAGGGAACAGAATCAAGCATTGCAGTAGCCACAGCCCTGGTGTTGGCATGGTGATCTCAACATGTTATAAACACCAAGGAGTGGGTCATAGTCTGAAACAAGGTGATTGGCAACAAGGGGAAGACCCCCGACCACGTTGTGAGGACATTGAAGCTCCCCGTCAGGGACTCTGCCCTTTGGCTCTGTGTGCGGATCCTTCCTTCCATCCTTGGGCTACAGACCGGGCCTCACACAACCACTATAGTCCGCGAATTCCCCCCACTCCCCACACTGTCTCTTTGGCTTCCCAAGGGGGCAAAGGACTAATCCTAGTCTTTCAAACTGTCGTGGCTGGGATAGGCCGGGGAAGACACCAAGGCCCTGTTCCCATCTCAGGTTTGCCTGCGTATCCCTGGGAGGAGACAGACCTCACGGAGGAGTCTAGAACAATCTTTCTCCTAATTCTCAGGCCTCCCAGATTCCAGATCTCACCCAAATGACAAATGACCAAAAACATCCCAGAGGCACTCTTGAAAAAGGAAGATGCTTTCCTCCTCTTCACCTGCATCTTTGTCCCTAGAACAACCCTTGTTTTTTATCCATCAGTATTAAAAAGAAAAGGGTAATTTTATTAAAAATTCAGGGTAATTCTGAGTCTTGGCGCTAGCACAGACAGGGTGGCAGTGGCAGGGGACAGTGTATCTGCCGTGTTCACAGCCCTTTCCCCATTCTCGTGTTTCTGTTTCTTCTCATCCTCCCTAACACTCAAGAGGCCATGTCCCATAGAACCCATTCTCCCCACTGGCTCTCCAGTGGCTTTCCTTGTAGTCACCCTGTCTTCTTTTTGCTATTATTAAGTATTATAGACTGCACATAATGGAAAGAAACTCACTGCCAAAGGGAAAGTCAGAGATAAGTGTTTTAAATGACAGAGAAACAGCAAGAGAGAACAAGGCTCCTGCCCTCATTATCTAGAGGAAAAGGGAGGATGTACATTGAGCAGGTTCCTGACACCATTGCTGAAGGTTAAATGAACTCCTTAAAGGCTCCTGTGTGTCCTTCAGCTTCCAATGTATCTCCTCTTTCAAAATCTGATACTGTAGCAATTTTAGGTCATTCCCCTTAGCACTGAAATTGTTTAAAGAAACAAAAGGTCAGTTTCGCTTCCACTTTAAATGTTGGGAACTTATCTTCTTTTTTCCCAAAAAGGCTTGACCATGTAAAGTGGCTCACTTCTCTCTTCTGTGATATCTGATCTGAGATCAAGCCTTGTTGATTTCTAAAGTATCACACAAGCTCCTGTCCTCTTGGCTACCACCTGGGCCCTCCTCACTTAAGCAAAACTTATTGCTCCCTGATTCCTCCAACCCATCCTTTCAGTGTGGGCAGACTGTCATTTTAAAACCCAAATCTAAGCACGTCACTTTCCGGTGGAAGAGTGACTTGTCATCACCTATGTCACAGATTCCCAGCTCTTCACAGGGGATCACAGGTCTTCTGCATGCAAACAGCATGCTGTCCTGGAAACCCCTTCCTTTTGTGACCCTAGGTCTGTGTCAGGATGTTTCCCTGCCTGTAATACCCTTCTCTACACCTGGCCCAGTGTTATATCTTCTAGAAGCTTCCCTGTATCCCTAGGCTGCAGGCTTCCTCTTCAGTGCTCCCTCCATGTTGGTGCTGATCACATTGCACTGGAATTGATTCTGCGCTGGTCTTGCCCCTGGCCATGAGCTCCTTCATACGGGTCAGCCCGGTGTTTCGCACACAGCACACATCTGACCAACGCTGTGGCATGAATGAGGGTCTGAATGACAATGTAATTACAAATGTAAAAAAATGCACACAACTTCTGTTTCAGAAAGTACAGGACGGTGAGATGGAAGATTCTCAGTGTGTCTACTCTAAGTTGGTGGCAAGCTTTCGCTATCCCTACTAGTTACACAAATCCTTGACCTTCTCAAGTCTTGCAAAACAGCTTGGTTTTCTGTAAGAACTTCTGCCCTGAAGTCGGGCCTGCCTCAGCCTTTGCTGCTGCCCCTTTTAATCTGGCCACAGTGGCCTAAATTCAATCCTCTTCCCCCATCCTATCCTTCCTCCTTCCCCTCAGCTCCAAGACAGAGTATTTCACAGAATACACTGCAGGAATTTTGTAAAGAAAGAAGTCTAGGCCTTAAATGAATGGAAGTTTCATTCCAATCGAACAAGTGTGAAGTTCCTTGAACATCAACAAGTACAGATGATTTCAACTTAAACAAATCAACAAATTGCAATTCACTTAACGTCAACAAGCATTGCATGGCCCCGGACTCTGTATACCCATCTATGATTGTTCTTGATCCTAAACTAAATCCAGACACTTATGTTCCCAGAAATATTAAGACAGGATTTCTCTTCTATGCCAATGCTTCTTTCTAATGAGACTTTAAATATACTATCCTGTGTGATCTGCTCCCAGCACTTAGAGGCAGTAATACCAAACCAGGAAAGTACAGATGATACAAGCACATGGAGAGAGGATCAAATCCTTGCTTGGAATATCAGATCCCAAATCTTAGGCTCAGCAAATGTCCCCTTCCTCCCTATACAGTTTCAGTCTGAGATTTCTGAGTAAATATTTCTTTAAAAACTTTAAAAAGCGATATAAGTTCATTTTAGAAAAATATGAAATATGGCTAATAAATCAATAGACAAAAAGCAAAATCGACAAGAATCCCTGCATCTAAGCCAATCACTGAGAACATATCAGTGGAGATTTTTCCATATGTTCCTGTAAACATATTCTTCTAGATATCTTCATAAATCAAAATTGGATCACAATGGTCCTTCAGTTGGAGACTAGTTTTAGTCCCTTCTGGGATGGAGATTTGCTGTACTCAATCCCTCTGAGAAGCGAGGGCTCAATCTACTTCCCACTGAAGTTCCCCTGACTTACCAGGCACCTTGCGGCAGGGACAACCTCGCAGCTCTTCCCCTGGGGAGCTCGGGGCTGGGGGCCAGACATGGTGGTGCTTCGGGAGGACAGAGCTGGGCTTAGAGTTTTGTGGTCAGACTGGACGCAAGCAGTCAGAGCACGCCCTGGCCAGGCCAGGCCAGGCAGAGCTGCTCTGGGAAGGGCTCTTTCTAAGTGAATCCTGAGCGCAACACATATGCACATGTTCTGCTCTCTCTCTTCTCTCTCTCCCTTCCCTCCCTCCCGCTCCCTTCCCCCCTTCCTTTCTCTCTGTCTCTCTACCCTCCTCTCCCTTTTCCTCTCCCTCTCTTCTCCCTCACTCCCTCCTTCTCGCTTCCTCTTTCTCTTTCTCTGTCTCTCTTCCCCTCTCCTTCTCTCTCCCCCTCCCTTCCTCCTTCTCTCTGTTTCTCTATCCCCTTCTCCCTTCTTCTCTCCCTCTCCCCCTCCCATTTCCCCCTCTCTCCCTCTCCCCTTCCTCCCTCCCACTTCCTCTCTCCCTCCCTCCCTCCTTTCCTCTCTCCCTCCTGTCCTCTCTCCCTCACTCTCTGTCTCTCTCCCACTCTCCCTTCCCCTCTCCCCCTCCTCCTCCGTCTCTCTCTATCGCCCTCTCCCTTCTCCTTTCTCTCTCCTTTCCCCTTCCCTCCCATCCCCATGCTCTCTCTCACTCTTTCCCTGCCAACTGACTAGAAAGTAGCAAGTTCTCTTTCCTTCTCGCTCTCTCTGCTCCTAAACTTGGACTAACCTGCCAAATTCTTAGGAAATTCATGACAGAAGGGGCTATTTTCAGCCAACAGGACTTGTAGGGTTATCCTTGGGCAAAACGGGTCAGTCAAGCATACCTCTCTTTGCAGTCTTTGCTCACATGTTGGATGCTTACCCGAGGGGCACCATGGGGCGGTGACTGGAAAGTTGTGTGCTCAGCTCCTTATGTGGACTACCTCCACTGGTCAGAGCTTTTTATAGCCTGCACAGGTGGTGGCACTGCAAGCCCCTCTCTCGCTGGCTGACTGAGTACTCGCTTCTGCAAAGACAAGAGAAGCTCAAGTCGGTGACTTGCTTTCTTCTGGGAACTTGAACGCATTGATATTTTCAAGGTTCTTCTTTTTTTTTTTTTTTTTTTGAGTTGGAGTGGCCGCTTCCGGCCACCACAGCCTCGACCTGCTGGGCTCTGGCGATCCTTCGGCCTCAGCCTTCAAAGTAGCTGGAACTACAGGAGTGCGCTACCACGCCCGGCTGATTTTTGATTTATTGTAGAGATGAGGTCTTGCCAAGTTGCCCATGGAGATCAGTCATTGGATGGAATCGATTCTAACTGGTGATCAACAGAAAACATGTATTCATCAAGAACTTTCTATCAGTAACCGGGTTAGTCTTTCAGAAGACCCTTGAGAATTTTAGACTTAGCTGCCACTTTCAAATTAATTTGGACCAAACTTCCCATTTTCTAAATAAAGAAACTAAGACTGAAAATCAATAATTTCTTCAAGATCTGTAAGTAACCAGATTTTCTTTTGGCTCTTGTTATTTGTCAACATGTTACAATGGTCTTTGCTCCAGCTTTTATCCTTGACCTTTGGTATATGGCTGGCATTCTATACCATGGTGCATGTTCTAGACACATTTAGTTTGTCTGGGCACTGCATGTAACTGGGCGCATGCATCTAGTGGAGTAGACAGACTTTCTTGACGGACTTTTGTACAGACTTAAGCTCATCCTAGTGGTTTCCAAATACAGAAGCATCTGTTAAAAATTCAAGAATGAAAAAAATTTTCAAGAATGAAGGTCCCTTCTAAAGACTACTTGTTGAGGAAATAATAATCTCTGATTTTCTTTGAATAATGTGGAAGGACAATTTCAGTGCAGGAAAGAGAAGCTGAAATGAATTGAACACGGATTCGCAGTTCTGAGAGTTAAATGGCCTCAGTTTCAGACTTTTTCTTCACTGAAGTATTTACACATTTATTAACAGAAGGGTTAGGTGATCTGAACTAAATGTAGCCTCCAACCAGGCTGTCATACTGTGTAAGTGTCCTGTGCTGTCCTAGCATCTACCCCGATCCAGGCCTGCCCTCATGGCTATGCGGCAGCTGTGTTAGGACACAGTGTTGCTGTTGACCATGGTTGGTTGGCTCCAGGTGGATAGTGGCTCTAGCTGGGACAGGGCATCTCCACACTGCTCCTGGCCGTAATCAGTCCTTGGTCCAGGAATAAGCACCAGACCCAAATTAGAGCAGAGTTGTTTCCTGGGAAATCTGCAGTGGGATGAAGAGAAGAAACCATCTCTTGGGCATCAGGGTCGAAGGAGGAAGAGTTGGGGATCCCTCAGGGGACCATATACCCCCACCCTGTGGGTTTTGCGGGAGGGGAGAGTCTGCAGAGAAAAGCAGAGCAAGAGGGGGTGGAGGGTCCCTTAAGGCAGTGCCGAGTTCTGTGGGTTCAGGTGTTTTTCAGTTTGGGTTTTATGAGTCTCCCCAGAATCCTCATGTCAAATTTACATCTCTAACTCCTAAAAATAGACTCATTACCAATGAAGCAATTAGGATTGATTTCTATAAAATTTGACTGAAGACATTCTAATGTATATAGTTTACATAATTAATTTTCTGCTAAAGTTCTGGAAGACAAAATGAGACAAAAGGCTTTATACATTTAAACAGAAAATAGCATAACCTTCAGATGGCATTTACTCAGATGGTGGTTGGTCACTATTTATAACTTTTTATAGATGAGCAGAGTTTGGTAGTTATAACAATGACATCTCACCTTCTCCATTCAGCTTGTCCTCTGCGTGAACATTCGCAATTAAGGTAAAATTATGTTATCGGAGATCATTCTTCAGTTTTGTATTTCCAGAAGTAGACTTATCTGTTGTGATATTTCTATTTTTAACTCTAAAATTAGTCTTAGGCATTGTTACTTTGAGTAGACACTGTTATGGAAAGTAAGTAGATATTTATGTTATCAAAAGTATAATCTGCTACATGATTTATTTATATTAAAGTAGAATATGTCATTTTTATATTATTAAAATTACATATGATTACTAGAGAAAATTTGAAAAATGTAGAAAAATAGGAGCAGATAAATGCTTGTAACATTTTGGTATATCTCTTTTCTGATCTTTTCATTGCATTTTTGCATAGTTGTGATTCTTCTAAAGATTCCATTTGCTTTCTATCTTTTCTCAGTTAGCATTATTGCATGCACATTTCCATGTTTATCATGTTTTTTATGGTTTTCATTCTGATATATTATTTAATCTTATAGATGCACCATAATTTATTTAATGTCTCCATAATTTTAAGGAATTAGATGACTTCAAATGTTTAACTATTATAAACACTATAATGAATATGTTTATATACACTTTTATAATAGGGTTATTTGTTTAGAGCAAACTCCTGGAAGAATATTTCTGTTTTAAAGGTTCTGATTATTTTAAACCAATTTATACTCTGTACCATTCCACTACAAAAGACTCACACTAGTTTATCCTCTACCCAGTATTAAAAGAGCCCATTTCACCTGTGCTCACCAGCAGGTTAGCTCATATTTTAAAAATCTTTGCATCTGATAGGAGAAAAATTTTAATCTCGTAACTCGCTTTTAAAACATAAGACAGCAGCACGTTATTCAAATGCTTGTTAAGCAAATGTATTACTCTTTAATAACTTGTCTATTCATGGTTCTATTGCAAACGTCTAAATGAAGGACCATACAGGGCAGAGGTTGGGAAAATGGCATCTGGTAGTCAGTCTTCCCTTTGGACTATGGAAACACCCACGATGACATGGAGAGCTATGAAAACACAGAGTGCCACCAACACTTAGTGTGGAGAAACTACTGCCAAACATGGTGTGACATTTCAGAGCACAAGTGTAGCTTCTTGAGGGAGGCAGAGGGAGGACTTTCTTCCAGTTACAGTGCTTTCTTTTCCAAACTCCAGTTACAGTCCTCTCCCCAAACCCCCGAGGTTGTAGAACCCTTTTATCTTGGAGCATTTATGAGGCCTGGGTTCCACTCACTGCATGACTTTGAAAAATGCTTGTCTAAGGCGCTTTCAGACTCGGGGTGAAGACCTCTGTGTCCAGCCAAGGTGCTTTTGTGAGTAAAGACATTAGAAAGACTTCACATATCAAGGAGTTTGGAAATATACTCCTAAGTGTCTCACCTCTATTATTTGTGGGATCTGGGGCAAGAGAATGAACAGCAATCTATGTCTAGTTAAGTGGTTTTGAAAAATTATGAATTAAGTTAATCGGCTCTTAAATAAGCTATAATCACTCCTCCTTCTTGATTACTTAAAGGCCCAGTGGGAGTTCTGTTACAGAATGGGGGACACCAGCGGCCTGTGGCACCGCCTCAAGCCCCCCCCGCTCCTTCCACCCACAGGGTCTCACACATGGACAGCAGCACCTGGCCTGGCCTCCCTGGTTTCTCTCCCTCACACTGACAGCGGGAACCCTTGCCTAACAGGACACCAGTGCTGCTCAGATGTTCATCCCTCCCAGACCATCGTGTGCATCTCAGAGAAAATGACCTCTTCCACCGTTATGAGGATGGGCCTCGAAGAGTTCCCAGGAGACAGGCCTGGCAGAAGGCCCACACAGGTCCTGAGAACAGAATAAGGGCCTCAGGGCCAGGGCATCAGGAGGAGACTGGAGGGGCACATGGTCTGCGGTGGCCATACATCTTTGGCCTTCTGAGTTCTTTGCCTGGTGGGAAGAGGTGAAGCCAGAGGGGCCAAGAATCACCCTCCAGAGCAGAAGCTGAGAGCAGGGGCCACTCACCGGGCCTAGGGGTAGTGCTGCTCCCAGCGCTCTTCCAAGCAAAACCTTGCTTGAAGATGTACCACATTTACCAGGAAGTTGGACAGAGAATGGGGCAATGGTGATAGAACAGGGCTTGCAACAAACCAGAGGTTCTCAAGGCGTGGACTCTGGACACGCAGGTCAGTATCACCTGGGACTTGGTGAAGATTACACATTCCCAGGCCCCACTGCAGACCTACTCTGGGAGTGGGCACAGCAGCCTGTGTTTCAGCACCACACTCCCGCCCCCAGGGGGTGGGCTTCTGATACAGTCACTGAACTCACCCATCCCATCCCAAGGAGACTTCCTCTGCACAGCCCACCCACTGCGACTGAGCTGGCCACGTTCAATCCCCAGGAGAAGCTGGCCTCCTTGCCCAGTGGTGTCCCAATCACAAGTGACTGCAGAAGATTTATGTGAGTTGTTCTTTCTGTAACAATGTATCTGAAATTCCTTGCCACAACCCCTTGCCTTGCTGAGAGCTGAGATCACACGTTGGGCTGCTGCTCTGTCTGGTCTTTTCCAATGATGGAATGAATCATCCTCATTGTGTGGTTTCCTGCTCTCCCAGAGGGTTGGCACGTGCTTACTAAAAAAAACTGGACCTATTGTGGTTGCCACATGTTACGGGATAAGTGTTGCTCCCTGTACCCCCAAATGCATATATTGAATGCCGTTGTACTTTGAGACAGGGTCTTTAAATAGGTGATTAAGTCAAAATGAGGTCATCAGTCACAATCCAAAATGACTGACATCCTTATAAGGCAAGATTAGGACATAGACACACACAGAAGGAAGACCAGCTGAAGGCACAGGGAGAGGTGGCCATGTAAGAGTCAAGGAGAGAGGTCGTCAGAAGAAAGCGACTCTGCTAACTCCTTGATCTTGGCTTTCCAGCCTTCAGAATCGTAAGAAAACACAACTCTGCTGTTTAAGCCACCCAGTCTGTGGTACTTTGCTATGCTAACCCTGAGAAAGCCAATCCTGTTCAATCCCACCTGCCTCCTGGGTCGACCTTTCTGTAGAAGACCCAGCCCGTCCAGATTGTTTGGATTTTACTGTGCTTTGGGTATCCCCAGATGTGATTTTTGAGGCCATCTTCTTTGGTATTTACAGCAGCTTTCCTCCATGACATCCTCTCTTCTTTTGATAAGTGTGATTTTTTGCCCCATTCCCCTAAGTACTAAATAAAGACACCCCTTCCTCTCAATCCCTGTTGGAATTTCCTCGGGTACCAGATGCTGTTATTCATGACTTATTTTGTGTGTGGTCCCTTGGTCTCTTGTTTGTCTTTGAATGTTTTCTTATCGATATCTCCATCCCTAGTGGCCCCCTAGCTGTCTTTAATCTTGTGGTATGAAATTAAAATACCCAGGACCATGAAAACTGAGCACTGAGAGGCTCTAATTGTGGCATATTTTACAAGCACACCCACACACAGACACATACACACACACAAAGGCTTTTGTTTGAATTATAGTTGTGTGTGGCTATACCTGCCTCTACTACATAACATGCTGAGTTTTTCTAGGATGGAGGGGGTTTGTAGGTGCACAATCACTAATTTATTTTGAAAGAATGGATGGATGGATTCCTATAAGGGAATGGAAACTCCAAGTTTTTAGAAGCAAAGCCACAATTTCCCATAATTTAAACTTTACCAAACTTTCCAACCCAAGGGCGGGATTTATCTCTTGACACAAAACATTGTAAGTAGACTGGATCCTTTGAAGTCATTCTCACAGCAGGTTTACTCTAAAGCCCTTGAATTTTGAAGGAAACATTGATCTTGGTTCTTCACCCTTGTCTCTTTTTAGTTCGGCTCCTTTCACGGTATACAAACTGCCATCAAGGTCAGGTTCATGGACGGTGTCCAGAAACAACCATTTCTCTCCCAGGGTCACATAGAAGAATAAAACACTTTGTGACTTCCAGTGCTAAGTGGAGACGAGGCTTTGTTTTGTGGCTGAGGGAGGAGAGACAGTTTTGGGACAGAGGCGCCTGGCAGAGAGGGACCAAGGCAGTGGGCAGGAAGCTCTGGCACCCTTTTCAGAGAGAGAAAATTTGCAGGCAGAAGCTGGTGGAGTCATGAGGGACTGCCTTGTGAGCCACGGGATGCAGGCAGTTCTGTTATGGGGGCATCGATGGCCCCATGCCCCCACAGATTTGAGAGGAGGTCCTTCCTCATCCTCCCACCCCTCTGCCTGCTGGAGCAGCAGGGAGTCTATGGGACTTGGCACTGGAGCAGGCGCCAAGGACAGAAGGGGTGGCAGGTGGCCATGGTGGGACACACAGGAGGGGTTTAGCCACAGTCCACATGGGATATCCCTGGGGTTCCAGCCATAATTGAAACAGTTTGTGAGGCCAGGCTGAGGGCTGGCTCTTGCAGGGCGGGGGTTGATGCCAACAAGTCCTCATCCTTTACCTCAACCCTGTGAGGATGGGGACACTTCCCTTCCACAAATGGTATGATTCCCAGCCCTCTACCTCCAGGAAAGTCAGTGTGGTTGTAGATATATTGCTTACAAGGCCATGTCATGTCACCACAAGATATTATCAGCTGCTGTCATCCCTATTACTCTTTTCTCCCCACACCTTCCTCAATGTCCCTTCACTCATAATTCATGGGATCCCACCTTCCTCCCAGTTCCTTGGGTCATTTATTTCCCCACCTCTCAGTTTAGCACTTATTTCTGTCGTGTTTTCATGCATTGGTTTCTGTTCACTCAGCTAGATTGCCAGAGGCTCTTTGAGGATGGGGAACTGGTCTCACACACATTTATTTTCATACCCCAAACATCTACCACATCCTGGTACTCAAGAATTGTCTGGTAGCTGAATAAATGACTTAGAAAGCAGAATATTTTCTACAGAAATAAATCCCGGCAGCAGACAAAGCAGCACATTCCCTCCTATCCCAGTTCAGTGACTCACCTGACTTGTATCTTCTTACATCTTCAAACATCGTCACACCCTTCAATGGCATAGCCCAGACACTTTGTGGAGAGCCTAACTAGAGAATTTTGGAGAAAGAACCTCTGAGAACTGTCCCCTTAAAGTCTGCTTAGGATTCTGTGGACAACCTGAACCCTGGGAGCCTACCTAGGCTTTCTTTTTCTTGCATGTAGTAGGCATTCAAGGTGTTCAAAAAATACACATAGATGAAGAGAAGATAATAAAGTCTCTCTTATTTGAGTAAAAAGAATGGATCTGTATTAGTTGCATACCCACTGTGTGCATATTTGGTTGGGTTATTTTGTCTCTAGGACTTGCGAGAAAGAACGAGGTCACACTGCAGCCCCAGCTCTTTGCCAATCTTTGTTGCCGCCATTGCCCACCCCTCCGCCTCTTTACCATAATAGATTTCTGTTTCCCTCTAGTGGCATATCCGTGCACTGCAGTTGAGATTTCTGAGGCTCCCACAGGTTAGACCGAAATAGAACGGATTGTTAAAGCTTTGAGGGTCCTTAGAAGTGATTAAGAATATTTTTCCAGCTGTGGTCTTTTGACTCATTCTGGAAAGCCTCTGCATTCTCTGCAAGATGAAAAGTCTGTTTGGAGCTCGGTGATGATCTAAAGCATGTTCTGTGGATGATGGCTTTCCAATCATCCACCTGCCTGCAATTCTGTTTTCACACTTGTATTTGTGTTTAGGGTCACGCTGGTGCAAATGTTACAACTTCAATTGCCACTGGAGGCCCAGCGATGTGCAGGCTCCCTGTGCCAATAAGAGTTTTGCAGTTTGAAAACCGCAGGCAGGACATGATGGTTGAAGTGTGCCAGGTACAGATGCCTGTGCCATCAGTCCACACTCAGTGAGGAGGAGCGACCTAGTTTCAGAAATGCGACATCCTCTTTAACGCTAGTTTTGCCAATTTTGCCTAGCAAATTTCGAGTTATTGTGTGTTTTAAAATGTGCTTTGATGATTTTGTACTTGAGAGCTATACACCTAAATGGTTTATACCTTATTTATGATCGTGTGTCTCTATGTGTTATTTCAGTAAAAAAATGAAGCAATCCAGATGCAGAGGTCTACATATTTTCCCTTTAAATGTAGTTCAAATGTTGAGCCCATCTGAGCAACAAATGGTGCCACCAAGGCCCAGATGAAGATGTCATTTTCCCAGCATCATGCGGTTAGCTGGGGGCAGAACCAGAAAGGCACAAAGGAACAGGTTTTCAAACCCTGCGTCCTGTGTTCTCTCGACTGCATCACCTGAATCGTCGGGGTTCAAGAAAACTTATTTTGACACAGATAAACTCTGCTCTTTGCTTCACTTAGTCGGTGGAGACCTGATCTAGGACCATTTAAAGATAATCAACACTGGGGTAAATGACTCCTTTTCACCTAGATTCAAGGAACAGTGCATTTCATGCTGTTAACAATGCTTTGCTTAGCAACATAAAAAGTATAAGGCAATTCTTGCCCAAGAACTGCTTATAATGACAGCTGGGGAAAGACATACATGGCGACATAAATAATTCCTGGGTAGTGTAGCAAGGCAAAGCTCCACTGAGAGGCGGACTGTCTCCACTGTCACTATTTTTGGTCCTCGCAGATGGAAATCCTTGCCCTCCTTCCTGTCTCAGGTATATCTGTCCAGGGATGGTTCCATGTGTCCACACGGGGGATGGTAAAAGAGATCAGGAAGAAGGTGGTCTCTGCTTAACGTACTGCTCATGGAGGCTCACCCTGTTTCCTGGGGAGAACCGGACCCCCTGCATCTGAGGCTTCCTTCTATCAGAACTGGTGAGCAGTTTCTCTACTGTCAGCCTGACAATTTACCTTGACAAAGAAGGCAGCAAACTCCCATCCTGTCTGGCCAGGGACCTTTGTCTCCAATGGGACTGCAAGTGCCAAAGTATTGCCACCATGGAAGCATGCACCTGCATCTGCACCAGTGTGTGCATGCACCTGTGCCTTTGTGCACACACACACGTGTGTGTGTGTGTGTGTGTGTGTGTGTATGCACATGCGTGCACGCATAGGAGGTGTGGCCAGCTTCCACTGTACAGGCATGGCGCAGCTCTGGGTAGGGTTTGGGTTTTTCAGGCAGTGAGTGATGCTTCATCTGGGGCCCTGTGGGTCAGGACTGGGGTAGGCCTGATGCAATTTGGACTCTCAGACATTATGTGGGTCTCAAACCCCCAGACACAGGCCTTTGATGCTTCCTAATTCCAGGTAGTTAGCTACGAATCTGGTGAGTGTTCCTTGACATTGCAGCACATGGCTCGTCCTCCGGCTGGCTGGCCTGGGCTCCTTCATGCAGTTCTGGCATGGGGCTCCCCCATCTGTCACCTTGCAGATGTTCCCCCAACTCAGACCCGTCACATGGTCAAGCTTGGCTTCAGGGTGGGAGGGGTAGATGCCACCTCTCGGCAGGAGTTGCCAAGTCACATTGCAAAGTGGGTAGGGGAGAGATCACTGAAGATTTGTGGGGGATTGCTCCCCACAGCCACACAGCAAAGACTAAGACACGGTCCCCAGCCTCACGGGCTGCAGAGCCTGGGCTGGGGGCAGGTGGGGGAGTGGGTGGGGATTGCACTGGCCCCATGACCCCACGCCAGAGTTGCCCAAAGATCAATAGGGGCTCTTGGTGGGTCCTGTGGCATGGTGTGGAGAATGCTGGAAGGGGACCCTGCAAGCCGGGCCATCAATGAAGAAGTGAGACACAGAGTACGTGGTGTCTGCGGCACAGTGGGGAGGGACTGAGGGGGACCTGGTGGATCGAAAGAAGGCGGATGACGTCACCAAACTGCAGCCAATTTGATCTTATCACAGAAAGGGCGGCATCATATTATTATTGCATTTGATCGGTCTCACTTTTCTGCTCAGGTAACTCTTGAACTTATAATAGCTGTAGTAAGTTCACCGGAAAGTTCTCCCTTCCTCCATCCCTCTCTCCCTCCCCCTTCTCCTTGGCATTTATTGATGAAACTAGAGCTGTAGAGTGAAAAATATGTGGGTGAATTTATCTCCCAAGTCTAAGGATAATTTATTTATTCCCGTTTCCATTTCAGATGCATGTTGATGTTTCTGTGGGAGTTACGTTCATTACTCTGATTATGTGGTCAGAGGGAAAATACATTTATAAATTTGTCATTGAGGGGGTAGCAGCTTCAGCTTTTCTGATTAATCTTGGCACAAGGATTCTGGCAACATTAAGAGCTGACATTGTTAGAGATATTATTTATTATGGCCTGCAGCCACTGTAGCAGAACTGGAATTCTGTCTGCGGTTGTAAAGAAAAAAAAAAGGCCAAGGTTTAACGGAAGCTGACTGTGTGGACATCTCTGTAAACGGATGTCAAATATCAGTGCTGCTCGGGAGAGGAAGAGGAGGAGGTGGCTTTATCTGATCTCTGTGAGATTTGCCCTTCCCACCCTCCTCAACTCTCTCCTCCAGCCACTCACCTGGCTTCCTTCTCCATTCCTTTTTCTCTTCTTTTCCTTTTCCTCTCTTTTTATCTTGTCTTACCCTGAAAGAGTGAGTAGCCATTTGTGCACCCGGGTAAGTCCTGTTCCTAAGTCCTAAATAGAACAGAGACAAGACCTACCCTGGGGCTCAGTCAGGACAGGAAACATTCCTGGCTACTTTTTCCATAGGGGCAGGCAGAATTTTCCTCAGGGGATGGAGAGAAAAGACAGGAAGATAGATTGGAAGTTAGAGTTTTAAAATATAATCTTTTCATCTTCACATTCCCCTCTTGCTGAGTTCTCAGCATCTGTTCTAGGGCTTGCCATAGAAGAGGGAGGGAGGGAGGTGATTTTGCCATTCTTAAAGCTTTCCTTTGAGAGAGACAAGGAGAGGAGAGAAGAAAGGGAAGAGGGAGAGGAGAGAAGAAAACAAGGGAGAGAACGGGGGAGGGAGAAGATGTCAGGTGGAGTGAGAAGTTGATGTAAACATCTATGTGGAGATTTGTGTGTGAATATCTGTTTTCACCTCATTTAGGTGGATACAAAAGAGCACAGTTGCTGGGCTGCATAGTTAAGCGTATGTTTCATTTTGTGAGAAATCACCAAGCTGTCTTCCAAAGAGGCGTTGCTATTTCGCATTTCCACCGGCCGTGAATGAGAGTGCCTGCACAGCCTCACCAGCAGGTGGTGGTGTGTTTCCAACGTTTGCCATTTTAATGATCACCTGATACTTTTAAAAAGATTGAACCTGTAATGCTTTTTGGGATCAGAAAATCATGAGAGATACTGTCCCTTTGACAATAAACTCCAACTTGTGTTCAGCCTCAACATTGTTATCAGAAAAACTATAAAAACTATAAATTCTAAGTTAGTAATTAAAACATTTTTTCCTTTCTATATCATATGCTTACATTCATTGGGCTGGTTTTCTAAATCAGTGGTTCTCAAACTTTGGCATGCATTGGAATCACCTGGAGGGCTTGGAGAAAATGCAGATTTTTGGGCTTCACACCCAGAGTTTCTGATTCCGTTGGGTCTGGGGTAGGGCCTGAGACTTGCATTTCTAGTAAGTGCCCAGGTGAGGTTGGTGCTGCTGGTCTGGATTGACACTTGTCACACTTTGAGAAACATTGTTCTAATGAGGAACAAGGTGCTTCCAAGTTAGAAATCATGACCTCTTTTCCAACTTTTTTTTGGTGGGAGGTTGGAGTCTCACTCCATCGTCCAGGCTGGAGTGCAGTGGCACGCTCACAGCCACTGCAGTGTCAACCTGCTGGGCTCCGGCGATCCCTCCACCTCAGCCTTCCAAGTAACCGGAACTACAGGTGCGTGCTGCCACACCCAGCTAGCATTTGATTTATTGTAGAAACGAGGTCTCACCAAGTTGCCCGGGCGGGTCTCGAACCCATGGGCTCAGGCAATACACTCGTGCCAGCCTCCCAAAGTGCTAGGATTACAGGCTGAGCCACCGAGCCCAACCAAGAAAACTTTCAACAAGGGCCTGTTGCCCCTCTGGTTCACTGAGGTTCTTTAACATCTAATGTCAGTGATTGTGTGACTTTTTGAGCAATGGTTTTAAGACAAGAATTTGTCAAATAGACAGATGGCAAGAATATCACACAATGCCAATAGCGATCATTAACACCACCATACATCAGTTGGCACGTACCAGGATGCACAGTAGAAAATTTCGCCTACAGGCTGAGCCACCGAGCCCTTCCATCCACTATTCAAGTGACAGAGTGTGGTGGGGAAGCTCTGTGTGCTGGGTCTGCCAGCCTCTCTGAGCCTGGCACCGCTATGGGGTTCTGGAGCAGCTCAAATATCCCATAAGTCACAGGGACAGCTGCCAGGTATGAAGGACAGTGTGGTCAGGAACATGAGGGAACTTGTGTGGACAGATCAGATGAAGGCCTGAGGGTGCCTTCTCCAAAACCTCTATACCCCCTAAGTGTCCTAGAACTTAAACACAACTCCAGGGAAAGGAGAGGGGAGACCTTGAGCTGACTGACACGGTTTCTTGTCACCCTAGTAGCATGGGGCATCAAATGGAAACCCAGTTGAGCTACAGAAAACAAATGAAGTTCTGTTTCTTGCATCCATGCACTTGAGGACTGGGCCCCATTCCTACTGTAGACACAGGTGCCACATCAGTGGTGCAGAATGCAGCCCTGTGGTCTTTGGCATATTCAACTTCTGTGGGTCAGGGGAGTTCTACAATGCATGTGTATGCTTGTGTAAGGTCCCAAATATCTCAGACCTTCAGAGAAGTGAAGGAGTGGGTTAAACCAATAAATAAGAAAAACAAAAAAACCTTTGCAAAAATCACACCCTCATCTTTTTTTTTTTTTTTTTTTTTTTGAGTTGGAGTCTCACTCTGTCACTCAGACTAGAGCGCTGTGGCCGCTCCTGGCCCCCGCAGCCTCCACCTGCAGGGCTCTGGGGATCCTTCCGGCTCAAGCCTTCCAAGTAGCTGGAATTACAGGTGCACGCTAACACACCTGGCTTATTTTTGATTGATCGTAGAGATGATGTCTCGCCAAGTTGCCCAGGCAGGTCTCGAACCCGCAGGCTCAGGCAATCCACTCACTTCAGCCTTCCAAAGTGCTGGGATTACAGGCTGAGCCACTGACCAGCTCACACCATCATCTTATGTTTTGTTTTGACTTGCTTCCCTTTTAAGCTTCCCTAGAGGCCAAGTAATCCCCAGTTTATGGCTGGTTAGAGCTAATCAGAAGAGTTTTGTTTAACAAAGCAGAGGGAAGTCAGCCCTTCTGAGCAAAATGTTCAAGGGATTTACTTTTTATAAACACAAACGTATTGTATCTACTGAGTCCCTAATCTAGCTCAGACACTAGGCTGCCCTGTGTCCTCTATAAACAAGCGTAGGGGGCCTTTTGCCTGCTAGGTTCACCTTCTGTCTTTCCTCCATGGTGACTCTTGAAACAAAAGACGGGCACGTCAGACCCTTGCTTTACCTTTTTTTTCCTATTTATAATGTGTGTGTGTGTGTGTGTGTGTGTGTGTGTGTGTGTGTGTGTGTGTGTGTGTGGGAGGAGATGTTATTTGCCTTACTAATTATGAAGACAAGAGAAAATTATCATTTAAAGACTTGGGTTACACAGAGCATGAGCTTAGAAAGCCATTTTTTTTTTGTTTTTGTTTTAGTTGGAGTTCTACTCTGTTGCCCAGGCTGGAGTGCAATGGCACGCTCACGGCCACCCCAGCATAAACCTGCTGGACTCCAACGATCCTTCTGCCTCAGCCTTCCAAGTAGCTGGATCTACAGGTGTGTGCTACCACGCCTGGCTAATTTTTGATTTATCATAGAGATGGGGTCTTGCCAAGTTGCCCAGGCTGGTCTTGAACTCGTGGGCTTAGGCAATCCACTTACCTCGTTCTCCCAATGTGCTGGGATTACAGGCTGAGCCACAGAGCCCAGCCTAATGTTCTTATGATTGTTACTGTTGGTGGTAATATTGGCAAATGATGATGCTTACAAGCCCTTTGTATCAATCAGGGTTCAATGAGAGAAACAGAACCACTAGAGGAGATAGATATATCCCTATCTCTCTCTCTCTCTCTCTCATCTACCTATAAATATATATTTTATACATAAACACACACATATACACATGTACACACACATCTTAAAAGCTTTGTTAAAGACATTTGACTCTACACAATTCTGTGAGCTGTAGGTCCAGATAGGGCTGTTGTCTTCATGTCTGATGCCGGGCTCGGTGGCTCAGCCTGTAATCCCGCACATTTGGGAGGCTGAGGTGAGTGGATTGCCTGAGCCCGCGGGTTCGAGACACGTCTGGGCAACTTGGCGAGACCTCATCTCTACAAAAAAGCAAAAACAAAAACAAAAACGAGCCGGGCGTGGTAGCGCGCACCTGTAGTTCCAGCTATTCGGAAGGCTGAGGCAGAAGGATCGCTGGAGCCCAGCAGGTCGAGGCTGCGGTGGCCGGGAGCGGCCACTGCACTCCAGTCTGGGTGACAGTGAGACTCTAACTCAAAAAAACAAAAACAAAAACAAAAAAACTCCAATCTGAAGTAGCAATTTATACTTCTAGCAACAGTTGGAAGTGCCTGGACTTCATTTTATTTTGATTTGCTTTAAACAGTTCTGTGGTGTTTATGAATAGTGTCTCTTCTCACTCAGTTTTCCCAATACAATACCACTTTGATTTTCTGATAGAGTGATGTTGTTTATTTCCAAGTAAGTGAAATGATGTTTGCTGTGGTGAGTTGGACAACAAATAACTTAATTATTTTTGCCAGAATACAACTGGTTTGTATGAACTTACTAGCAGTATAACTGATGAAATGACCTAGTGTCAAATTAATTTTATTTATAAACGGATTGATTCACAAAGATATGAGCCTCAAACTTGAACACCAAGTACTCCAAAATGCAGCATTCTTACATGATCACCTTAGCAACTGTAAATAATGACATAATCATCAAATAGCAGCAAAAAGAATGGTCAGGCATGATACAAAAAGTTCCTTTAATTAACATCACGTGTGCCAATTATTTTTTAGGAAAGCCAGTTGGAGAAGTAGAACAATCTGTGACTTGAATTGAAGGCATATGAAAAAGAATTCGGATTCGCCAACTGAGCAAATACCACTAAAATAATGTCCTATTTGCATATAGGGTTCCTTGTCCTGTGTTAAGAAAAATGTCCAGGTGATTTGTGCAAAATGTGAAACCATAAGTAAAGATACACCATAGTGACTACTCAACCACCAAGGATTGTATGTATACTGAGGAGGGTGTGAAGAAACACAATCACGCCCACAGTCAATTTCTTGAAACATTTTCTACAAAATGAACAAGGGAAAAAATGTACACATTTGATTTTTGTTTCCTCTTTTTACCTTACCTACTTTTGTTGGGATTCAGAAAAAGAATGGAAAATGTCCAGAGGAGAAAGATTTATAAAGTTGGATCAAGGGTTTTGCAATGTTTTGCATAAGAGTGTTATTCAAAATATTCGACAGCCAGCGTGGTAATGTAAATAAATATATAAAGCAAAATTAAATCAATAACCACCATGTGTTTTATAGGATCTCAGAAAGGAAGATTACTTAAGTAAATAAAGTCGTGTTGTTTTGTTACTAAGAAACGTGGAAAAGATTGCCTTTCATGTGCCAAGCAATTCAATGAACAGCAGGAGAAACTGCCAAGTGCCTGCAATAGATAAAAGCTCATCGCCAAGGCCTCCAGTGTAGTGTTGAATAGAACCCATGATAGTGGACGGTCTGTGTTTCTCACAGTTCCCAATTAAAAATGGTGTTTGCCGGAGGTACGTTGTAGAGACTGTTCACCAGTTTATGGAATCTCCCTTGTGTTTTGAGTTTCTCAAGTTGTCTTTTTTTTTTTTTTTTAGCATAAAGAGACGTTGAATTTTATTAAATATTTTCCTGAGTCAAATTAGAAGACCACATGGTTTTTCTCCTTTATTCTATCAAACGTGGTAAATTATATTTATTCTAATGTTAAACCGCTCTTGAATTCCTGGGAATACAGCAAATTTGGACAAGATATATGTATATATTTTATACTGGTGGGATTCAATTTGTTAATATTGGTTAGGATTTTTGTATCAATGTTTATCAGTTGATCGTCTGTAATTTTCTTTCATGATATCATTTTTGTCTAGATTTGCTATCAAGACTATATTAACCTCATAGAGTGCTACTACAAGAATACTTCATTTTTCTATCTTCTAGAAAACTGGAAGAAAGGTTTTTGGAATTTTCCCATAAAGTGAGGTGAGCCTCCTATTTTTTTTTTTTTTATGGGAAGATTTTAAACTACTGATTTTGTGTCTTTAATAATTGTAGGACCATTCAGGCATTCCCTTCTTTTGAGTCAAATTTAGTAAGTTATAATTTTCTAGGAATTTGTTTACTTCGTATTAGTTTTAAAATTTATTAACATAACATCTGATGAGCAAATGAAGCAATTAGGTTAGGTAGATAAAATAATTATGATAATTCTTAACTATTCTCTTTTTAAAAATATCTACTATTTGTATAATTGTGTCCCCTTTTTAATTCCTACTGCTCTTTTTCTGTGCCTTCTATCCTTTTTTGTTTAAATAAATCTCACTAAATACTTGGCTATTATAGCAGTCTTTTTTTTTTTTTTTTTTTTTTGAGTTGGAGTCTCACTCTGTTGCCCCGCAGGAGTGCAGTGGCACACTCACGGCCATCCCAGCGTCGACCCACTGGGCTCAGGTGATCCTTCTGTCTCAGTCTTCCAAGTAGCCAGAACTACAGGTGTGCGCTATCATGCCCAGCTACCTTTTTTATTTATTGTAGAAATGAGGTCTCACCAGGTTGCCCAGGCTGGTCTTGAACCCCTGAACTCAGGCAACCTTCTCTCGTTGGCCTCCCAAAGTGTTGGGATTTACAGGCTTGAGCCACCATGACTGGTCATATCAGTCTTTTCTAAGAAGCACTTTTATTTTAAGCATTATACTCTCTATTGTACTTTTGTGTTCATTTTCATTAATGTCTGCTGATATCTTTATTATCTCTTTCCCTTTTTTTTTTTAAAAAGGAGTTTATTCTCTTGTTCTTCTAACTTCTTAACTGGGCATTAGTTTATTTTCAATCTTATATTTTTATTTTTATTTATTTATTTGTTTTTGAGTTAAAGTCTTACTCTGTCATCCAGACTGGAGTGCAGTGGCTGCTCCTGGCCACTGCAGCCTTGACCTGCTGGGCTCTGGTGATCCTTCTGCCTAAGCCTTCCAAGTAGCTGGAACTACAGGCACGTGCTACCACACCCGGCTAATTTTTTGATTTATTGTAGAGATGAGGTCTCGCCAAGTTGCCCATGCGGGTCTCGAATCTGCGGGCTTAGGCAATCCACTCACCTCAGCCCCCCAAAGGCGTGGGATTACAGGCTGAGCCACCGAGCCTGGCTCAATCTTATATTTTAAAATACAAGTATTTAAGGTTATATATTTCCCTCACATGTAAATATTAAAGCCATATATTTTTCACTTTTGCAGCATCCTACATTATATGTACAAGATTTATTATTATTCACTTCTGAGCATTTAAACATTTCTCTTGTGATTTTTGTCTATGTTTAATTTTTGAAAATATATTTTAAAATTTGATTTTGATTTCTGACTTCACTGCACTATAGTAAGAGAACATAGTGTGTATAATACCAATTTTTTTGAAATTTGATATGGTTTCTTTATAGTCTAATTCATGACCAATTTTTACAAATGTTCCATGTGTGCTTGAGAATAATGTGCATTCTATATATGACCTTTAAAGCAAACTTCATAACTGAGTGATTCAAATTTTCTACACTTTACTACTTTATCTGGTTTATCTGCCCATAGTTGATGAAAGAATGTTAAAATCCTCTTCTTTTCTTGAATTAGAAGTTACATGGTCTGTGTAGTTTGTTACTCATAAAATTTTGCCACACTTAAAAGAAACAACAAAAATCTAGAGATTATTTCCCATCTTCCTTCCTAAACAATACAAGTTCATTTGAACAGTCTTTTTTTTGAGTTGGTTTCTCACTCTGTCACGCAGGCTGGAGTGCAGTGGTAGACTCATGGCCACCCCAGTGTCGACCTGCTGGCCTCCGGCAGGATCCTACTGCCTCAGTCTTCCAAGCAGCTGGAAATACAGGTGTGCGCTATCTCACCTGGCTAATTTTTGATTTATTGTAGAGATGAGGTCTTGCCAAGCTTCCTGGATTGGTCTTGAACCTGCAGGCTCAGGCAATCCTCTTGCCTTGGCCTCCCAAAGTGCTGGGATTACAGGCTGAGCCTCCGAGCCAGGCCTTGAACACTTTTGACAATGCTTACCCAACTAGATTTCACTCTTTTATGGGCTGTATTCATCTTTTAATTCCATGAATAAACATTTGAAACGTTACATTATACAGCTGGTGTTGGTTTAGATTTACCTACACATTTCCAAATTTCTTTGCTTGCCATTCCTCTTCGCATCCCAAACCTTTATTCTGAGGTTAGTCTTTTCTTCCTGAAGTACTTTGAAATAGCCCTTTAGCAAAGGTACATAGGTAGTAAGTGCTCTCAAGTTGTAGTTGTCTGAAAATGACTTTATTTTACCTAATTCTTGACGGAGTACATAATTCTAGAGGTTTGCAGTTATTTTCTCTCAAAGCCTGAAGATATTATTTCACCATCTTCAGCCTGCTACTATTGAGATGTGTCCTTTCATTGCTTTCTTTCTGTGATTAATCATCTATTTACATTCTGTGTTTTTAACATCACCACAATGTACTTGAGTGAGGATTTTGTTGTATTTATCTGGCTTGCTATTTGTTGTGCTTTCTATATCAATGAATTTATATCTTTCATCAGTTCTCAGCCATTATTTCTTTGAATATTGCTTCTTCTCTATTCTGTCAGTTCTTTTCTTCTGAGACTTTGGACATATGCTAGTCTTTTTAATTCTATTTTTCATAACTTTATGACTGTTTTTTTCTACTTTTAATCTCCTCATATTTCTGTACTTCAATCTTGGTAATTTTTTCTGGCTAATCTTCCAGTTTTCTAATTCTTTTCTGCTATGTCTTATCTATTATTGAGCCATCCACTGAGCTTTTATTATCTGTGGTAATATTTTTCATTTATAGGTTATATTTGGCTATTGTTCAAACCATTATCTAATTTTTTTCTAAACACATTATGCATTCTTTTGTATTTTGAATCTAATAATTCTGATATCTGAAGAACTTGGGAGACCTATCTTGTTTCTGCTCACTCTTCTCATGATGTTCGTTTCTTTGAGGGTTCATGATCTTATCTTTTATTTATCTTAAGCTCTAGAAACCCTGAGGGCCTATAAATGAGGTGCCTTCCTCTAGAGAGATCTTGTGTTTGCTTCTGCTAGGAACAGAGTCTGTCTCTGACTTAGGACACTCAGGAGTCCAGATTGATATGGGGGACGGGGCACTCAGATTTAGTCTCTGCCTATAGAAAGCCCACAGATCTCTTAAAGCCCCATCACATACATGCTATGTTCTGTTAATTCTATCTCCACAGTAGTTTGCTTAAGAACTTGTTTCTCTTCTGAAACTCTCATTCAATCGTCTTGAGATTATTTTAATGGCCTCTTAACTTCCTCTCTCTTGATTCCTTCCTCCTGCCAATCAATTCTGCAGCTGGCTGCCTAGTTGATCTTTCTGGAGTACAGATCTGATTCTTACAGTGTAAATCCCTTAGCTTTGTAGAGCTTGTCACCTTTTTTGAAAATACCACCACCTCACTGCTCAGTTGTGAGGAATAGTTGATATACTTTTCTGTTCAGTGATTTCCTCTTGCCTTCAGAGTAAATCTAAACTCCTCTGCCCTGCCTTTAAATTTTTCTTTTGCTAGCTCTATCGTATTTCTAGAATCTTATCACCTGCTAATCCCTTTCATGTATCCTATAGTTGAGCCAGCCTCCATGTCTCAAATCTTTCCTTTTCCTTCTGTGTCTTGTCATCTCTGTTTCTCTTGGTATTATCTTTCCTTCAAGGTCTGGCTCAAATACTGGCTCTTCCAAGACCCCTTTCATTTTCCTCCTCAGCTGCACGTGCTCTCTCTCTCCTGTGCATTAAGCATTGTGTGTACGTTTGTGTGTATGTATAGTCATATGTGTGTGTGTGTGTATACACACTCACCATATACTTGCTTATCTTTCTCTTGGGAATTCCTTTTCTCTTTGAATCCCTTTCTTCTTTTAACTGTTTCCTACGACTCTGAAGCTGCTCTTTGAAGTAAGATTCTGCTTCATCTTTGTGACTGATTCTCTGTTCTGCTCATTCCAACCCCATCTTAAGTAAATTTTTGACTTAAAGGTGAAAAGCACTTATAGGATCCAGAGTATTTTGAAAGGAGTACAGCGGAGACATGCCTGAGAAAACCATGGTGGCCACTGCTGCATAATTCCACGCAGCGGCTCCCCACAGAATCTCTAGAAGGAAGGTGGGACAAGAAGGTGATATACTCAGTGGGTGTCTTCAGGGGACCTAATCTGAAGAACTAAAAAGCTAAAAAAGGCTCTTTTCTGATTTGTGTTTCATATGGAAAAGAGGAAAACAAACCCAAACAAACCAGGGACACAATCTTGAACAAATGATGGCTCAGGGCTTGCAGCGTCAGAGCAAGACAGGGGACAGTTAGTCAAGAGTAAAGCCATCAGTCCCTTTGACGGGAGACCCGCTTCCCAGGAGATTCTCCTCCCTGACTGGAGAAGTCCTGAGTCTCTTCTCTTGGAGGGCTTGTTACCGTCACCTGATGGGGTGGATCCTCAGTTTCAAGTTACCTCGTTATACTTGATACCTTGCAAATTTTCTTTCTTGCTAATAGCTATAACAAGAGATCTTGGGTTTTTTTTTAATTTTTATTTTTAATTTAATTTTTTTTGAGTCATCGTCTCACTCTGTTGCCCAGGCTGAAGTGTAGTGGCCCAATCATGGCTCCTGCTGCCTCAATCTCTTGGGCTCAGGAGACTTCTGCCTCAGTCTTACGAGTAGCTGAGACTACAGGTGCATACAACCACACCAGACTATGTATTGTAAAGATGAAGTCTCGCCATGTTGCCCAGGCTGGTCTCGAACTCCTGGGCTTGGGGAATTCTCTTGCCTCAGCCTCCCAAAGGGCTGGGATTACTGGCATGAATCACTGCGCCTGGTCACTTCTTGCTTTTTAACACATTCCAATGACATTTTGGGGTTAGGGTCTACAAACAGGCTAGCAATTGCAAAAAACGAATATCCAGCTTGTTTAAATAACCTTGTTTAGGAGTTTGCTAACTACTGCAAAGTGACCACATTGCTACATTTCAACCTCAATTTCATTTGCAATTTATTAATCCATGCAAATAAGTTACACTTTAAAGTGAATATTGTGCTTTGTTGATACCAAAATATCATTTGTCTGAAAAATAATTCCAGGCACTACCTCATGTTTGTGTCTTCAGTATTTATCACAGCGCTCAACACATGATAGGTATTCCATAAGTGTTTTTTGAAAATTCACCGAAGTTATTTAAAAATGATTTTTTAAGATCTAGTGTGTTCTTTACATTATTAGCAGTTCTATGGGATACCAAGGAGGCATGGGACACTGCAGTCAAGTCAGAAACAAGAACACACGATTATAAACCATGTGATATAGAACACAAGTGCTAAAGAAATTGGGGGGATGATTTGAAGACCTAGTCAGAGAAAGCTTCCAGGAGAAGGTGGCATAAGATTTGAATAAATGTTGCACACACACACACAAAATGGTTGGAATAAGCTGATTCAGTGAAGAAAGAATACACGGGGGCCTTCCAGAGTCAGGAAAGTATGAGAGAGAATGCAGAAGGGAGGTGAGCCATCAGAGCAACGAAGAGGGAATCCCTGCATTTTTTTTGTCAGCAAGGTGCTGCACAGGAGTCCTATTAAATGCAATGAGGCTGCAAATAAGGTCTGTCACTGCCAGGCTGCTGCATAGAAGTTATGAGCTGCAATACATGTCATAGTTTATGAGCGCACAAAAAGGACACTTGCTGTAAAGGGAAATCAGAAGGTTATAATCTAGTTTTAAAATATTCTCAGGGACAGAAGACAGAGGGGTGTCAGAGGCCAGTGTGTAAATTAGAGGAGAAAATCTGGAGGAGCAGAAGTCATGTCCTGTGACCCCATGGAGCAGGTCTCAGGGGCTGTGGAGCAACAAGGCCTCAGCTGGAACAAAGGTGAGTGAGCTTGTAGTAGAGTCCAAGGAAAACACCTTGTTGGTCCAGTGAGCCTGGGGATTTGCAGGAAAGCAGAGACCCCATTGTGGTGTCAACCTGTGGTTGTGAGATGCCACATTGCCCCTCTGTGATGTGCCTTCTGGTGGTCATACCTTGGTACAGCCCCCTCTCATGTTGAATCAAGGTTGGTCTGTGTCATCCACAGAATATGCTGGTAGTGACAGTAGGTGATCAGAAGAGGCATTCTTACTTCTGCCTCGGACTCTTGCATTGCTTGCTCTGGGAAAAGCCAACTGCCATGCTTTGAAGATATAAAAACAGCTTGGTAGAGAGGCCCAAGTGGAGAAACACTGAAGCCCATCTAGCAGCTGGCACAAACTTGCCAGCCCCAAGAGAGTTACCTAGAAAGTGGGTCCTCCAGCCCCAGTCAAGCCTTCAGATGACTGCAGCCCAAGCTAACACCTGATTACAACTTATGAGGACCTCCAAGGCAGACCCGCCCCACCCAGCTGCTTCTGAATATCACACCCACAGAAACAGTGTGGATAATATAGGATGATTGCTTTAATCCACTAAGTTTTGGAGTAACTGGAACACAAACTTTCTGAAAACAAACACACAAACAAAACCTGTCATGTGCTTGGGTCACTGTTTAATCATGAACTGGAAGAGGAGATCATCTGAGAAGTGTCCCTCAATCTGTGCCTTTCTAATATGATAGTGTTGGCAAAGGTGATCACTGACATTATATGAGTCCCATATTCCTTGCTGGCAGCAATAGTTAATATGACATTTATTAAACCAGCTGCATAATCTGATTAGAGAACTACAATGCCTACAAATCCCAAGACACTCAATACCTAACTATTGAACAATAAAAGGAACAACAAATAGGGTAAGTGTCACCAACTCATGAACAACAACAAAAAGAACTTCCTAGGCTGGCCACGGTGGCTCAAGCCTGTAATCCCAGCACTTTGGAAGACTGAGGCGAGAGGACTGCCTGAGTCCAGGAGTTAGACACCAGCCTGGGCAACTAGGCGAGACCTCATCTCTACAATAAATAAAAAATTAGCAGGGCATGGTGGAGTGTGCCTATAGTTCCAGTTACTTGGAAGGCTGGGGTGGAAGGATTGCCTGAGCCCAGTAGGTTGAAGCTGCGGTGATGGTGAGTGTGCCACTGCACTCTAGTCCGGGCCACAGAGTGAGATTCCGACTAAAAAGAAAAGAATTTGCTACAACCCTGCCACTTGTCCTTCCCCACCTTGGAAACAATAAATAAATATCCTCTGGCTAATTACTAGACTCACTGCACCAGTGGTCCAGGATGAGAAGTCTAGTATTTTCTAAACTGTGTTTGCTGGAGTGTCTCTTGGCCTGAAGACATCTGTCCACTGATTCACAGAGTTTGCATGGAAGGTGTGTTGCATAGTTAGGGGCTGGGTGGGAGTGGCGTGTTGACAGGCAAGGGGTCCAAGCTCACACTGACTCCTGCAGAGGCCATGTCTATCCAGCTCCATGCACCTCCATGCACACACGCATACACACCTGGGCTCTCAAACGTTTACCGTGTGTCTGCTGTGAGTCAGATCCTAAGCCAGATTGTGGGCACAAGGTGACTAAAAACAGAAGTGATCTCAGTCCTCATGGAGCTAACAGTCAAGCTGGGGTGATGAACAAGTAACCCAGAAATAAGTGTGAAAACGCAGCCAGGAGAAGGACATAGAGGGAAGATGCGTGGTACTCTGAGCGAGTAGAAAGGGGGATTTTACGTGGTCAGAGAGCTCAGAAGAGACTTTGATAAAAGTTGAGCTTTGAAGGATAGGCAGGAAAGCAGAGAGGAGCAGAGGGACAGGATCAGCTGGTACAAAATCCCCCAGGCAGCAAGGTGACTCCAAGACTGAAGGGGCAGGGTGGTGGGGGCAGCCAGGAGTATGGATGGGATCTTCAGCAGAGAGAGGGAAGGAGACTGGAAAGGGTGCTGCCAAGAAGGCAGAGGAATGGTGATGGGAAAAGCAAGCGGCAGAGAGGCCAGGACAGGATCTGGCATAAGAAGCTGGGGAAAGATGCTTCCAGAGAGAGGAAGAGGCCTGAGGCTGAATGCTGCTGAGGGCTCACAGAAGTTGTGACTGAGCAAGGTCCCTTCCAGGAGTGGAGGGACCCTTTCAAGAGCCTCATATACACAATGACCAGGTACCACTCGTGAGCTGTGCTAGAGAAGCCAGTGGATTCTGATGGTACAGAAGTGCAGAATGCTTCCTCCTGGCTGTCTTTGTGCAGATTCTCAAGAACTGCTCCCAAACGTGCCCTGAGAGTAATAGTTTAAAATAATAATGATGCAGAAAACAGTGCTTTTTCTAAAGTCAAAAAACTCTAAGTGTAGATAAAAGAGGCCCTATTCCTAAATTCCGCCCTGCCAACATTTCGTTACTGCTAATTCCACATTGGAGAATACCTCTTTTGACTGGTTCATAGTGCAAAGAGCCCCAAATTTGCAAACAGAGTATCAGATTTGCCTCCTGGCCACGCTGTTTGCTTACTGTGTAAGCATGGGCTGGGGAAAGAACCTCAGTTTCCACCTCTGCAAAATGGGCATGATAAGGTGTCTCCTTCCCTGGTGGTTCATGAAGATGAATGGGAACATGCATTGTTATTTGTAAAGAACTCCATACTTAGAGAAAACAGCCCATGAATTCTTACCTGTCGCTTATTCACATCCCAGGAGGTGATGGGATCCTTGAAGAAAGTTTAATGGTGGGGACAGAGAACAAAAGAGAAGTGTGCCTGGATAGGAAGATGAGAGGAGATGCCACCCAGGAGGGAAGGGACCAGGGTCATCATAGGCAAATCATCTACTTCATCACATTGTCCAAGGCTGGTCACTCTGGGGAGTGCGTTGCTATCAGCTATGGTGGGTGTTCTTTGGGAGAGAAGGATCTTGCTGGGACTTTCTGTGGCTTGCCAGGGGCATCTTGCCGGGCTGCTGATGGAAAAGACCCCATCAGCTGTCAGCTGTTGCATATGCTATTTCATAGACGACTACAGGTCTGTGCCCCATTCATGGGTCAGGTACCTAGTTGGGGCTCTTTATGGGACTACTGAACAAATATCTTCCCCATTTCAAGAGTGAATGCCAGTCTGTCCTCGTGCTTCTGAGAGGTGGGGCTTGTGTGGTATGTCCTGGACACAGCAGTGTGAGGTCCGGGTGGGCAACTCTGTAGTGCCAAACGGCCAGCAGTAGTAGTCTGTTCTTGACTAGAGGCTGGGAGACAGGAAAATGCAGCCCGGGAAGGCAGCCAGACATATGTTTTCCTAGCATAAGGCTGGGCCAATTTTTAAGATTGCCAACTGCAACTTGAAGACTGTACATTTTGAACTCTTGTTCCACCAAGATTTGCAAATGTGTCTTCTCCTAACTGTGCCCTTTTTTATTCCATAGGGTTAGAGTGAACGTACCCTTAGGTCTGCCCGTAAGAAGTACCTGTAGCATTAAAACCCTCCTTGTGGAAAAATAAATAAAGCAAAGGAAGAGATTGACACCATTTTGAAGAAATTCCTCTAACCTCCATGACCTGAATATTACACCACTTGTCACACTAGACCATAATGTTTTTGTTTGCTTGTTTATTGCATTTGAGGCAATAAACTCTTTGCGGCAAACGCTATCTGTGTCTTAGTCACATTTATATTTCCACATACTCACATTACCTGAAATAGGTGTTCAGCAAAGGAATACCTATGAAGGAATTGAAGAATGCATGATTTCTCTTGTCTCCAGTGACAAGTGGTAGTTGGCAGGATTAGAATATCTATCCTCTTCCATGTGTGGGCGGCAGGTTTGATTGACAGGGCCGTTGGACAGAATCTTAGCACACTGTGGGCTTTTCTGTCACGCCAACAGAAATATTTCCAGTTAGAACCCTCAACAGTGTGTGTGCTAGGCTGGGCATCTGACATCCTAATCCTTTACATTTCACTAGTTCCTGGAAGATCTGTACAAAAGAAGAGAACTGCCTTGGCACCACCTTGCAGTGGAAGCAAGCCAGAACTTCCGTACAAAGGAGGCATGTTCCAGGCAGTGATGGATTCACAGAAGTCTTCTCAAGGTTTACCATTTCTTTCTTGCACCTCTCAAACCCTGAGGAGATGAATGATGTCACATTGAGGTGTTCACACAATTGTTTGCGAAAAAAGGATTGTCACCATTTGGATGGTAAGGAAGAGTCTCTGATAAATCTGCACTGGACATGGGACATGTAAAACAGACCCTTATTTGTACTCTCTACCTTGATACTGATCCTTTTACTGAACATTTGAAGGAAGGGGAGCCTTCTGAGGTGTCATGGTGTAGTCAAGAAAGATGGCACTTAGAGTCAGAAGGCTCAGGCTGGGCTCTCGTGCTCACTAGTTAGAGGACCCAGGACACACCACACAACTGTTTAGAGCCTTGGTTTTTCCTCTGTAAAATCAGAATGGGGCCTCTAAGGTTGTTGTGAGGGCAAAACAAAGTGAAAACTGCTCAAGAAAAGTTTTGGAAAGTGTTATTCTGTTTTGTCGCCTGTTAGAAGCACTTCCTATCTTCATTCTCCCAGGTCAAGGTGAGATTGTGGTGGTGGTGTCTGCTGGCCTGCCTTGATGTCCACTCCTGACCTTTGTTCTTGGAATTCTCGGGACAGCTATGTTTCTCCTATCTGTTGTGCCTGAATAATTGTTCTCCCCCACAATCACTTCAAGCACTGTAGGCACACCCCCTCTTTCGTTCTACTTCTATGTAGAGTCTTTTTAAGAGTTGTGTATGTATCACTATTGTGTAATGGGTAATATGTAATGTCCTACTTGGTCACAATATATAGATACATTCAAATGTGGTGTTTAAAAAGGAATTAAAGAGCAGAGTGAGCCAAATCAAAGCCTGAACAAGCTTTGATGTCAGATGAGTAGATGAGACGTGCACTTTCAAAACTCCACTTGAGTTTGTGCCGGATGGTCATCTGCATCTGAATTTGGTTCCCGTTTATCTATAGGAAACACAAGAACAGCATTTCAAGATACCCTACCACATAGGAATGCCATGACGATGTGTACGGAGAGTGCTGAACTCTTTGGACGTATGGTTATTTTAAAAATAACTAGAACCAGAGATTGTGTATGTGGATGCAGACTGATGTGTAAAGCTAGAAATAAACCATAGTACTAAGTCAGAGGTGGACTAGGGAAGAATCAAGTTTTAAGAGCGGATGTACCTAGCCTCAGAGTGACTGCCACTCTGTTTTGTTTTGATAAACAAAACAGAAGCAACAACCAGGAGATTAAGAAACTATGTGAGAAAAATAGCAAAATCTATCAGGACAATAGTAATGACAGAGGGGCTTCAAAATTGACTAGAAGGAAGACTTCACTCAGGACAGAAGACTTTAACTCCTGGTTCAGTTTTTTTGAGGTCTTGTAATCCTAAAGGTAATGATACCTTAGATGTCTCTTTTAGGACATTTTTTATTAAACATATAATCTCAAATTTGTAATCAAAACAGAATCAGGACTCGTAAATGTTAGTAATTTCATTTAATCTCTAACAGCCCATGGTTGATGGTTCTGATCTACATATCAGAACTCCAAAATTGGAAGTAATCTTGCATTGTGCTTCATTCTGAAATGATCATCTGAGAAGGTTGCTCTAGTAAGTAATATTCTAGGGAGGTAGATAAATGCACATTTATCTTGTGAGGAGGGAAAGAAGAAAGGAAGGAAGGAAGGAAGGAAGGAAGGAAGAATGAAAGGAGGAAAGGAGAGCTGTAGGGAAGGAAGGAGAAAAGGAGGGAGGGAAAAAGGGAAGGAAGGAGAGAAGGAAGGGGACAGAAGGAAGGAAGGAAGAGGCCTGGCTCGGTGGCTCAGCCAGTAATTCCAGCATTTTGGGAGGTCGAGGCGAGTGGATTGCCTGAGCCCATGGGTTCGAGACCTGCCCGGGCAACTTGGTGAGATCTCATCTCTACAATGAATCAAAAATGAGCCGGGCATGGTAGCGCGTGCCTGCAGTTCTGGCTTTGGAAGGCTGAGTCGGAAGGATTGCCAGAGTCCAGCAGGTCGATGCTGGGGTGGCTGTGAGGTGCCACTGCACCCCAGCTTGGGTGACAGAGTGAGATTCCAACTCAAAAAAGAGAGAGGGAAGGCCGGGTTTAGTGGCTCAGCCTGTAATCTCGTGCTTTGGGAGGCCGAGGTGAGTGAATTGCCTGAGCCCATGGGTTCAAGACCCGCCTGGACAACTTGGCGAGACCTCATCTCTACAAAAAAAAAAAAAAAAAAATCAGCCAGGCGTGGTAGCGCGCGCCTGTAGTTCCAGCTACTTGGAAGGCTGAGGCGGAAGGATCGCCGGAGCCCAGCAGGTCGAGGCTGCGGCGGCTGGGAGTGGCCTCTGCACTCCAGTCTGGGTGGCAGAGTGAGACTCCAACTCAAAAAAAAAGGGAGGGAAGAAGGGAAGGAAGGAGAGAAGGTAGGGAGGGAAGGAAGGAGGAAAGTAAAGTGGGAAGGAGGAGAGCAAGGAAGGCAGGAAAGAGAGGAGGAGGAAGGAGGAAGGAGGGCAGGAAACCATCCTTTGATAAGCTTCCACTATTCGCGTCTACAGATTTCGGTATGTGATAATTTCATTTAAACTAAATTGAAGAGTGATACCTTAAAATTACATAAGTCTTAATGGGGAGTTAATGACCAAGGTGAGAATAATGTGACGTTGCATATTGCCAATTCTCTTCTCCCCACATCCAACTGGCCCCCAGACCATCCCAGTCATACTTTACAGATGAGTCTAGAATCTCATTAGCTCTCACACCCCATGGCCATCCTTCAGGTCCAAGCACCTTCTTATCTCACTCGGATTCTAAGAGCCTGCTTCCCTGTCCTTCCCGGATCAGAATTCTGTGTCGCCTCACACTCACTCAGAATGAAGGCCTAAGCCCTCACTGTGGTCCATGAGGCCCCTATCCTGCCCTGTTCTCTCCTCTTTTAACTTGCCTCCAGCTATTTGTCTGTTTTTAGTGACTGTTGATTCTCAGGGTTGGACACATAGTAGATTCACAGTAAATACTGAATGATTGAATGGCAATCAAACTCCACATTTACTGGATGTTACTATGTGATTGGTACGGTGATGGCTTCTTTTGGGCGGCCGATAAGAAATAAGGATAAACCTTGGTTCTTCTCTTCTTAAGGAGCAGGGGATGCACTAGCCAGGACTCATTGGTTATATGGGATAGAAACCCCACTTCAATTTAACAAAAGGGAAAGCGCCCCAGAACCATCATCAGGAATAGGGGTGGGACAGCAGCCCAGGATGACCTGAGCTACACTTTTCTCCCTGCTCAGTAGCTCTTCATGGATAACTTCATTCTCGCTGGCTGGTGTCCCTCGAGACTAGAGCCAAGCCACAGGCCCGTCTTGGCTACTGTACTGGTGTGCTGTGGCTACTGTGACAAAAGACCACAAACTTGGGAGGCTTGAATCACAGAAACTTACTCTCTTACTATCCTGGAGACTAGTAGTCTGAAATTAGTCCCCCTGAACTGAAGTCCACCACAGGCTTTGGGGGAGAATTGCTTCTTGCCTCTTCTGGCTTTGAGTAGCTGCTGGCATCCCTTGGTTTGTAGCCGCTTCACTCCCATGTATGCTTTGTCTATCACATTGTCTTCCCTTCTGTGTCAAATCTCCCTTTCCTCCTTCTTGTAAGTGTACACACGATTGCATGTAGGGACCACTCAGGCAATCCAGGACAATCCTTCCATCTCAAAATGTTTAATTTAACCACCTTTTAAAAACCATATAAGGTGACACATTCTCAGAGTCCAGAGACGGGAACAGAAACATCTGCTGTGGCCACCATCCATGAATGACTGGAGAAAGAGAAGACTTTCCCAGCAGTGCCTGTTAGACAAGTCTTGTCTCTGAGTGATTCTGTCTGGGCCGCTGGTGATCCCTGAGCAAGTGGGAGGAGTGGAGCTTTGGGAAGGAGTGGGGGCAGGGAGCAGGGCTGTCACTTGGTCAGGGTGGGGGAATGGGCTACCATTCTCAGAAGAAGGGCAGGGTGGGGTGGCTGCTGGGGAGACAAAAGCCATAGCTCCATTAGGTGGCAAGTGGAGAAACATGACAGCATCAGGAAGTAATATAAGAAAGTGTGTATTTAAACAGCAAAAAGCTTGCAAGCTGTAAGACCTCTGGGATCTCACGAGCTTGCAAGGTGGATGAAGAAGGAATCCTCATTGGGAACCAGGGCAAAGTTTTCCCAGAGAAAGGCGGTAAGTTTATGTCCCTACAGGATGCTCAAATTAGGCAAAAGATGCCAGCCAGGACTGAAGGGAACGAATGTGTTGTTTTGTTTCAGAAAAGACACACCGTATTTCTATTTTTCATCCGTTTACAATCCATTTGACAATTTCCCCCCTCTCTGCAGAATGCTACGCATCTGGTCAAGTCGTGGGTTGTCAGGATGTACAACTAACTCAGCACTGGGCTGTGAGCCCAGCCAGGTGAAGTCTGCGAAGTAGTCCGAGACAGCGCGGGTCGCCAGAACACTGGCCTTCCGGGAGTGCGAGTCCCTGTCGCCTCCAGGGGCGCTCCGAGCCCGCTTGCGGGAGCGGCACGACTTTCAGGCCAGAAGTTGGCCAGAATCCGTTGGAATGAGGATTAGGGAGACCCCAAGGCCGTGTTACCACGACGGGAGTGAGAGAAGCAGGGCTGGTTAAGCCCCTAGCCTGAATTATTAAGGCGTCATTAAAAACGGTGCCCTTTTCCACCAGCATCGTGCGCTCCCCAGAACTGACAGCCAGGAGCAACGGTGTCCAAGGACATGCAACAATCCCTCTCCGGGCGCGCTGGGGAACGACCGCGGCGCGCGGTTAGAGGTGAAGGGTCCCGGCCTCGCCTCTCCAAGTGGAAACCAGAGGTATTTCTTTAAGGAGACCAAGTACGTGCCTAGGCTCGGCAGCGACTCCACGCGACGGGCCCCTTTCCCAGCCAGAAAACTCCAGACAAGGGGAGAGACTTCCCTGACCCCTTGGCCGGACACGGCGACCACCGAGTTCTCGGAGCCGCCAAGTCAGGCTGCGGAGCGCCTGATGCCGCCCCAGCCCCGCGCCCCTCCCGCTTGGGCCCCCGCCGCCCTCGCCGCCCCGCGAGCCGGCAGGGGGCGCCCGAGGGCGGCTAAAAGGCGCGGCGGGAGGTCGGCAGCCTCAGTGGCGGGGCGCAGGGGCCGGTGCGCAGCCGGGAGCCATCGCCGCGGGGCCAGGAGCGGCGAGCACGGTGCAGAGCGCGGAGACCCGACGGACAGCGGCGGGGACTCGGCGGCGGCTCCTCCGCGCTCCGCGAACTCCGGCCAGCCGCCCTGCGCCAGCCCGCGCGCACCCCGGGCTCCCGATGGCCCCCGAAGCCGGGGCGCCCCCGCGCGCGCCGCGCCCGCTGTCTTGGGCGGTGCTGCTGCTCCTGGCCGCGCTGCTCCCCATCGCCGCCTCGGCGGGGGCCCCAGGTACGCGCCGCGCCCGGCTCGGCTGGCTCCGCTCTCCGCTTCTCTGTCTGCCCGCCTGTCGTTCCGGGGACGGCGCCCCGCTCTGTGCTGGCTGCGTGTCGTGTCACTAACCTGGGCGTCCTCATCGCTCGCGGGTCGGGCGCGCGGGGTCTGGGCGCTTGGCGGCCCGCGCGTGGAAGGCGCCAGGGCACCGCGGCACGTTGGCGTTTAACTTGGCCGTCGAACACTCTGGGTCGGGAGGCGAGAGCCCGCTGATTGCCCGGGGAGATTCAGGCGGGGGTGGAGGTGGGGGTGGAGGAGAAAAGGGAATCTCGGCGTTGCGGAGGAGAAAGTGCCTTTCTTTGCCCATAATTTCCCCCGGAGCGCTGGTGGGCATCCTCCTTTCCGCGAGCTCACCTGTCTCGAGAAGGGATGCCCTTGTGGAGGGGAGCGCTAGGAGACCAGAGGGAGGCAGGGAGGCTGAGGATGGCCCAGGGAAAGGCTGCGGTGCCTCTGCCCTCCGGGAGAGGCTGCGCTCCAGGCAGTCGGGGGCCCGCGCGTCGGGGAGGGAACGTCCGAAGTGGAGAAGACGTTTGTCTGGGGTGGAGGGAGGAAGAGGGGGAAAGTCGGTTCCAGAAAAACCCACCCTTGCCCGATGGCTGAAGCTGGAGCTGGGATGGACGCATTCTTTGGGAGCAGTGCTTTTCCGAAAATGCCAGCGCGCTCTTGCCAGGTTTCTTGCAAGTGTCCCGAGGACAGAGGCAAGTTTGTGGTGGGTTTTTTCAACCCTAAGCCTTTGGTGACCCTTGTTCCCACCTCCCGTGCTGGCAGATTTACACTTGAGACCGTGTGGCCTTTAAGTATGTCACTTACTTGTAGAAACGACATTGTGGTTGATTCTGTTCGCTCCCAGCTAGATTATAAAAATTCAGATGCTGATTCCAGCGACGGTTACTCGCTGCATGATGCTACGTCGTGTCTCTGTTGCTCTCCGTGCAAAAGCGAGGCGAGAAAACCTGGGGTCACATTGCTTTGTGACTCTTTGGTAGATGTATTATTTGCCATGCTTGCTTGAGGTTTATGCCAAGTATTCTTATGACAATGACACTTTTTCACAAAGGGCAGTGCCGGCTGTAGGACTCTCCCCTTTCTGTCCCCCACCCCCGTTAGTGATCTCTAAGAAAGCAGTCAGTACTTAGTATTTTGTAAGTTCTTGATGAGACTAAAACTGTTTTAAAGTCTTCCAATTTCCCCACCTCCAACTCCTGGCTTTTGTTTTTCTAAGTTAAAGTTTTCTGAGTGTTGAAAGAGTTTTTGTTTCAGAAAACGGTCTGAAATGGGAACCGATGCTAAGCTGGCTCTGTGGTGAGTGCAGCTTTATTCCTTGTAGCCTCCCCTGCCACCTGCCCGGTGGGTTGCATGTGAGCGTGTCTGAAGGCCGGGTTGTTTGTGAAGCTCCCGGAATCCCACCGAGTTCTGCACGGTGCCTCCTGTGCCTTCTGCTCTGTGAATCACTGGGCTGAGGAATGTTGGAACTGGAATGTTTCCCGGCCCTTCTCTCTACTGTGTTGACGTGGGATCTGCAGTAAAATGATGACCAGACTAGAAATGGACAAAGGCGGACAAACACATTTCAGAGTGAATATCTACATTTAATTGGAATAATAGAAAGTTAGAAACAGATATGGCCACCTGCAGATAACTTCCAGTGCTGTGGAAGGAGTCACAGGACACAGTTTCTTTCATGGGCTCCTTTAGCCAGCAACAGCATGGGCAGACCGCTCTCTCTCTCTGGTTGAATTCATGCATGGACCAAGTGGGCTGCTGTGTTAAGCCCTCCCACAGCCCCAGCCCCTTTGGGGCCAGAATCTTAGTAAGGAAACTACCCAGGGTTGCATAATAGTGGCAGATACTACCTACTCCAGGGGAAACTTCCTTAAAGCAGAATTGATTTGCAGGGCACACTAAATAAACCCTAGGGTCTGCTAAACACAAAACACAATAAGCAAACAGCCCCCTTCCCCTGCAAATGTGCATCCCTATGATACCCTACTGTGCACACATTAAAATTAAACATTAAAATGAAAATGTCATTTGCCATCTGATGTGATACATTTTTCAAAAAAAAAAAAACATGTGGACACACACACGCACATGCACACATTTACAGAGGGTATCTCAGAGTGGGTAGGGATGATTTTTATTTTTTTCTTTGAAGATCCTTTCAGAGAATCCTTCAGGTGAAAACTATTTGTAAAGTAATACTAAGGTGCTATTTGATTTTTTCACTGTGTTGACATTTGCCCTGAGGGTGCAGAAGCAAGGTGTGTAGGCTGCTGGACCCTTACTGTGAATCAAGACAGGGACACCATAGTGAGTTAATGGTCTCTGAATATTTTAGGTCTTTGCAGTTACAAAAATATTTGCTCATTTAAATTAAGAATGCCCTTTACTGTCCACAGTAAAATTGTTAATTTTACCAAGCCTCTATATGATATCTTTTGATATCCATAAAGCACTTCTGCTGACTGCCAAGTTCAATGGTAACTCCAAGAGAAAGGACTTATGTGACAGTTTGTGAATTGAACTAGCTGTTTTTTCAATGGAGCACAGTATTTACCAAAAAGGATGACTACAAACTGTAGTTATGCTGGCTGGAGTATTTGGCTGACATTTTCTCAGAAATGAACAACGGGAGACTGCTACTTCTGGTAAAATAGCTGCTAGTATTTCTTGCCAGTGATACAGTTTGAGCTTTCAAATGAAAATTTGAATTTTTCCAAGTTGTTTCTACTACCATAAGCTTGAAAGCCTCCCCACACTTAAAAACGTTATTAAGGAGATTGGTGGTGATATAAATAAATGTGCTTTGTAAGTATCATGTTATAAAACATGTCAACATTTTGAGGATCTGTGTAATCATGTGAGCCGGTATATCCAAAGGGCCAGTGTGTAGCATGACACAAGTCTCACATGGACAAAAGCATCATTCAAAGTGCACAATAGTCCAGTGGACTTATGATGTAGCAAGATGTGAAAAATTCTTGCAATGAAACTTTAAGAAACTGCTACTTGATGAGTTTTGGTGTACTATCAAAGATTTTCCAAAATTACCCCAAAAGGTGATTACAGTCCTTTTTCAACTACATATCTGTATGAGTCTGGATTTTCTTCAACTAAAACAACAATTTTAACAGACTGAATGAGTAAATCAGAGATCTTCTATTACAGAGATTTGCCAAAATATAAAAACAATATAATTCCTCTCACTATTTCTTTGTGTTTGGGAAAACAATTCTTTTTCATAAAATTGCATGTCATGCCAACACATGACTGGTTTATTATTATTTTTAAATGAATGAATAACTACATATTTTAAACTTTTCTTAGTTTTAAATCTTAGCACAGTAGGTAAGGATAGATAAAACCCACATAAACATAACTTAAGCATGATCTGCTCAGAATGCCCTTTTGATTACTGTTGGCTGTTGAAAAATGATTCTCACACAGGACTCTGTTGGAACCTCATAAATTTGAGAGTAGAAGAGAATTCAGAAACCAAATAGTTTGAGACACACTGGTATACAGGGAGGAAAGTAGGTTAAAAGTCAAGATGTTTAGGTTTGAGTGGCAGTGCTGTCCTGCACCCATGGTAACCTTGGGCCAGTCTCTACTCTGGAGTGGATCAAGTGAAGAAGAGTCCTTCAATCTCTGAAAGACCTTAGACACTTTCCTGTGGCCCAGCTTGCCTTCAACTCTGTGGGATTTCCCTCTTACTTCTGTTCTCTTTGGTAGGGGCTGGTGAGACCCTTTTCTTTTATGCTGTGTGCTGGAGCCCACCAAAGGGAGATGGATGACCTGTTTAATGCATCAACTGACCACAAAATTCATTACCATGGAATCAGAGGTGGCACTAGGATGGCAGTGACAATTCGTGTCCCTGGAAAGTTATCACCAGACAGTTGCAGAGTGTTATCAGTATGTCCTACCAAGACCATTCATATCTATATTTAAGTCATAAAGGCCCAATCTCAGAAAACAGGAGAGGGAGAGGGAGGGGAGTGTATTCATTTTCTACTGCTGTTTTAACACATTCCCACACATTCTGTGGCTTGAAACAACACAAATTTATTATCTTACATCTTTAGAGGTCAAAAGTCCCAAATGGGTCTCACTGGGCTAAAATCAAGGTCTGTGTTCCCTCTGAAAGCTCTAGGAGAAAATCTATTTCCTTGCCTGATTTTGTTTCTAGAGGTGCCACGTTCCTTGGTTCTGGAGGGCTAGGACGAAGATACTTTGGGGACACCATTATTTTACCTACTTCAAGGGGCAAGGGTGGGTGAGGATCCTGGAGTCAAACATTTCAAGAGAGGCCCTCCCCTGCCTGTGACTGATTCAGGAGCATACCTGAATCACTATTCCCTAAGGAACTTGGGAATTTCTTGAGTTACAATTAAACTTCTGTTTGTCAGGAGATTTTATCTCAGTTTAAAAAATAGAGGTGAGTGTTTAAAGGTACAAAGGGAAAGGTGAGACAAGAATATGGATGTGTATTTACTGGTAAAGGCACAGGATATTTAAGTTAGGATACGCATGAGACTGCACACTTCAGAGCCTTTGGGGAGAACTGGGTGGCTGGGGGACAGCGGTGGATATTGTTTCATCCGTATCTTTCACCAACTTTAGTAGACATTAGGAATCAGTGCGGTACGGGTTATTCACATCCTCTCTTCCTGCCTCCCAAAAGTTACCCTTGTCTGTGAAAGAGCTGGGTCTTCCTCCCTCGGCCCGGCGTGCGGCCGCCCTTGCGCTCTGCGGCCCTTAGAGGGCGCTCCTGGCCTGCCGGAGGCGTCTCCACCGCCCGCGGGCCCTTCGGCGCAGGCCCTGCTTGGAGGAAGTACTCAGCAGCTGTGGCTTTACAGAGATAAGCAAACTGGGACCAACGTTCAGTTATCCGCTTGGCTTTTCCTTTAGTGCTTGCCTTTGGCAATGTTACTACTCACTGACACTTCCTTAAGCTATTGAAGCGGGAGGGGCATGGCGCTCCTGAAGAGCTGAAATGACTGTGTGTTAGAACATTTAAATTAAGCATTGGTAAGAAAAAAAATGGAAGCCTAAGCTTAAAACTGGGGTCAGCAGCCTATTAGCTGTTGGGGTATCCCTGGTGCCTCTGCCAGCCCCGTCCAATGCCATAGCAGCTGGAAGATGGGGTGGGATTAAGGGGTGCCCCGGGGTGCTAGCCTCAGTCACTGCCTCCTTAGCCCTGGCTATGTTTGCATCCAGGGAGGATAATATCATTATAATATCTAATGATAACAATTATGTCTGATGTATATTCTAATTATTATAATGTAGCAAAGTAACTTGAGGGCTATTGATATTGATTAGAAAAGAGTTAGTATATCTTTCTGTTAACAGAAAAATCGCCTATGTTTGGAGGAAGTGGTTCAATTATGGCATTGTCCTAAGCGATAAAGTGCAATTACATCATTCTACTTTCATTTTAGAAGGGTTTCTTCCGTGCACATTTTTATCTCCCGTTAATAATAACCGGTGGTTTAAAGTGCCGTGGAGTTGACCATTTCTCAGCATGTGATTTCATTTAATTTCCCAGTGACCTTGGGAGGCTGCTAATACCCTCATCTTGCCTCTGTGGGAACTGAGTTCAGAGAGATTAACTGGTTTTCCCAAAGGCCATTACCTAGTATGTGGTAGCCCTGAGATGTGGACTCTAATCTTCCAGATTCGGATCCTACACTCTCCCCGAGACTACCCTGCCCCTGGTTGAAGCGTGGGTGTGAGTACCAGCATCCACGTTTCTGATGTGCTCAGAATGACCTTTTGATTGCTGCTGACTGTTGAAAAATGACTGTCACACACAGAGGTGTCTTGAACTCTAGTAGGGCTTAAGATGAAATTGTAGTGAACCCAGTCGCTGTTACAAAATTGACCTGATCTTTGGTTATGAGCAGAATGTTTCCTGTGGGAAGCCCCCTTAACTTGGAGGGTGCTGTGAAAACTTGGCCTGTCAGCTTCTTGAGGCCAGTGGTCTGGGTATAACCTGCTAAAGATGTTAACTCTTCACCCTTTAATACGGCAGCTCTCTGTGGGTGCTTGGTCCTTATGATGGAAGTCACAACTTTGAACCTGTTGGGACTTTATGTAACCAGAAATCCCACCATCTTGTGCTAAGACGTTCAAGTTTGTTTACGAAACAATTTAGGTCAAGGAATAACGCTGAGAAGTGTTAGCTGGTGATCTATAGTGGTAACACATCCCTGTCCTCATGGAGGTAGTGAGGCTGATACGAATAGCATTAAACTGTCTTGAACTTCTCGGAGGAAGCTGGAAATCTGTTGTTTAAATGCTGGGCTTTGTTATTTAGGGGCTGTTTTTTAGTGTCATGTCTCTTCACTCAGTGTGTTAGTCCTGACTCAGCCATTAATTTGGCTGTATGACCTTGGGCATAGATCTTCAGGCTTCAGTTTTCTCATCTGCAAAATGGGGGGATTGCGCTAGATATTGTGAAGGTCCCTCCAGCTCTAACTTTGTGGTGGTCTCCATTTGAAGGATGCCCATCCATTCGTTCATTCATTCACACAGCAAGGGTTCATAGGTCTATATGCATCAGATGCAGGACACAAAGTCAGATAAATGTAGTCCCTGCTGTCAGACACTGCACAGTCAAGGGAGGGGCTGGGGTAGGGGAGGAAGGATAATACAGACAGTGACATGTGTTAGGACAGAGGTAGCACAGGTGTTTTGGGGGGGTGAGTCAATTGGAAGGGCGAGGACACCTATATTTGGGCTGGGTTTTGCAGAGCACATGGGCATTAGATGGAGAGAGAAGGCGGGGAGGAACATCTCTAGTGGAGGAACAGACTGTGCGGTAAGTGTGAAGTCTCGTTTACGGAACCAGGTGTGTTCCAGGTGGCTCTGGCAAAGTGGTGCTCTTGGGGACTGGTGGTATTCGGGATTACAGGAGTTGGCAACAGCCAACACCGGATGGTCCTGGAGTTTGACCTTAATCCATGGATGTAATTTGATTAGACTTCTACCAAGTCTACAGACAGAGTAGGGAAGGGCATGTGTTGCTTTTGGAGAAGTGGGGACGGGGGAGGGTCCCTTGAGCACTGATGTGGTGGCTGGAGCTGGTTAGTGTTTTAGTAACGCTAACTAGAAGGGCGTGCAGTGGCAACTCCTCATTGGTGATGACCCCACGCCTGTCTGGAGATGAAGTCTCTCTAACAGTCACCCATGTGGAACTCAGGGGGCCGGGCGACAGCGTGGACAGAGCAGAAGCGGTTAGGTCTGATGTCTTAGGAGCTCAGCAGACGCCACCCAGCCAGGCAGGGGAAGGTGGGACCTGGGCCAGGTGGGCTCACTGTGAGCTCCATGAAACTTGTCCCCCTTTCCTCTTCTGGGAACTGATGGGAAAACATGCCATGGGGGAGAGGTGGAGGCTCAGATTCCCAGGGTAGCGCTCCTCACCCTCACGGTGTTGTGTGAAGTAGAATCCGCCTGAAGGGGCTGGGCCTCCTCTGAGGGACATGAGCTACCAGTGATGCATCACCCTTAGAGGACAGACAACTTAGATGTGGCCGTCACAGAGAAGCCAGAGGGAGTATGGGAGAGCCCCCTGCATCCCTCCCACCCTGACTGTGTGGTGTCAGTAGATGTGTTATGAAGAGTGTTGGTTTGTGTTGGAAGTTTGAGTTGCAGCTGGAGTGAAGAAGTGTATTTACACATTATGTTAGGGTTCTAGGGCTGTTGCAGCAAAGTACCAAACACTGGGAGGCTTTAAATAACAAACATTTTTTCTCGCAGTTCTGGAGGCTAGATGTCTGCCTCTCTAGGGCAGGCCCAGCCGCACTCTCTCTGGAAGCTCGGTGCTTGCTCTTCCCAGCTTCTTGTGGTTTCCTTGGCTTTTAGACACATCTGTCCAGTCGCTGTCTCCCTCCACGTCAAGTGGTCTCCCTGTGTCTTCTCTTCCCATGAAGACACTGGTCATATGGGATTAGGGTCAACTCTGATCTTAGCTTAATGACATCTGCAAAGACCCTATTTCCAAAGAAGGTCACTTTCACAAATACCAGGGGTTAGGACTTCAACATATTTTTGTGCGTATGGTGTGCTTACCAACACGATGCCTTTTCAGCAGGCAAAAGAATTCATCGGCTTCCAACCCTGGGCCATCATTGAGATGTGGGAAGGCATGTGTCATTGAGTTGCACCATGTGGGCTAAACTGCACCCAGGGTTCCAAAGACGTTCATTCGAGTGGGCTTGATTCTCAGATCAAGTCTTGTGAGGTCCTTTGTTGATAAAGTAAATAATAAAGTAACTAACTTACATATTATTTTTTTTTTTAAATTATTTTATTATGGAGATGTGGGGTACAAGTGAGGATTAACTGCATAAGTAGACTGCATGCAGATGAAGTCTGGACTACTAACTGGCCCTCCTGCCCCCTGGTTGTGGATCAGGTAACCTTTGTGTTGTCACGTGCTCCCCACCCTCCTCCCTCCTTCCTTCCCTCCCCTAGCAGTGCTTAGCCACTGCCGATCCCTCCCTTGACACTCATGTGACTAAAGTTCAGAGCCCTCTTATGAGTGAGAATATGCGGTATTCAGTTCTTTGTTTCCGTGATATTCACTTCTAAGTCACAGAGTCTGTGGGCAAAGCACGGTGGGACACAGGTTACAGTGATTTTCTTATAAAAAAGTTGGGATTGAGTAGGTACTAAATGACAATCAAATGTGCTTTATGCAGCAATTTAGGATTATCTAGTACTTTGTAATCAACTTCTACTTGCAGGATATGGTGTTTTTACAGAGATATAGAGAATTCATAGATAACTATAAGATCAGTAGGAAAGATCACCAAAATCATCTGAGGACTTTGCCCAGGGGGTGCACTTTGGTGCTTACTCAATCTACATTTTTTTTCCTGTTCAGTGAAATTTGGGATGTGCCATTGTCTTATTAAAAAGTCTAGATTGAATTCTCTAGTTGAGACTTCTGGGTGATTCTTGCTGTGCCACAGAGTGTCCACGGGCCATGGATCTGTCAGCCTCTGACCCTCTCACTGTTAAGGCCACCATGTTTTTTCTCCTGTAACACGTGCGCTGGCCCCACTTTGTTTTTAATACCACTTTTTACTCCACCCACCAGATAGACTAGGGAAGTGAAGCATCTTCATGTGGCTAATTGTTCTCAGAATCCACATACGCACCTACTGATGACCGAGCAAACCACACCAAAAGGATTCAGACCTGGGACTGATCTTATTTTCACAGCTGCGTCATGACTACATTTTCTACTTTAACACCAGGGAGGACACACTCTGGATATTGTCTGAGTAGACTGCATGTCCTTTTTGTCAAGCATGTGGGGTCTGTGGGCTGAGTTCTGTCAGGTCCACTGGCACTCTGAAATTGTAATGAGTTTTCATTGTAGGAGAAAATTTGCAGTATTTGGAGGTGTAGAGGATAGGGTGGGTCACAGCTGCAAAGAGTATCTGACTATATGTCTTCTTGGAATTCAAGCCATGGAGAGTGGTGGCCCAGGGCTCCCAGACATGGGAAAAATCTCTAGTAAAGGTGCTCCTTGAATTCCACCAGTGTCATACTCTGTTCTTGGATCCTCTGGGCTTTCGAGGACTTCCTTTCCCCAGCCTTCTGACCCTGATAATATTTATTGGTAGTGGCCCTCAGCGACATTAAATGTCTGATAACCTTGTTACTCTCTTCCTGTGCTGATATAATACTCCCTTGGGTAGATTGAAGACCATTGCCTTTTTACACAGCTTTCAATTAACTCACTTGCATTCCCAGGGCAGCACCTTGCCTAATAACTCTGTGTCACCCAACAAAAAAGCATATTCATGGATGTCTACCTTTGAAATGTGTTGGGATTTGACTGGGTCATGGAAAGTATCAAAGACCATTTTGGATTCACACGTGAGCGGCAGATTGAAGAGGGGAAGTTGAATCAGATGATCAGATTACTTCCAACTCTCAAGATTTTAAAATTCTAAATAAATATGTTTTCCAAGACTGAGGAAAAGAAGAACCCCAACCCACCCTTGCTGTATGTGGAGCAAGAATAGCCTGAGAGTGGAGATATGAGGAACTATACTGTGTTATTTTGCGTTGGGGTGTGATTGGTGATATCAGGTGTTCTGAGGGTCTTATTCCTAGTATTAATATTGTACCACATTTGTTGAGTGCCTTATTATTTTCTTTCATATTTTATTCTTGCATCAATCCTATGAGGTGTGTAGGGTAGCTGTGGGCTCCATTTGTAGAAAAGGAACTAATTAACTTTGATATTTGCAGAGAGAAGCTTCAATGGCATTTTTGCTTTGTATGGGGTCCTTGAATGACTGTGGACCATCTAATTACAAGAGGAGAAAAATGAGCTTTTTTCAACCTTGACTTGACATTGATGGATAGTCCCTTCTTCTTGAAAACCTGTCCTCTCTTGATTTTCATGATACAACTTGTTTCTGGGTTCTGCTCTTTATCACTAATATTTCAGATTAAAAATGCCATCTCTCAGAACTCTGTGTTCTTTGGGTCCCTCTGGAGATGTCGCGTAGACAGTTGGACACACTGGAGCCCAGAGGAAAAGTCAGGGCTGGAGTTAGGAATCCCGGAGCCAGCTGTGTTTGGACGATCTTTGCAATCATAGTATCAGGTGTGCTAAATTGGAGAGAAGGAAGGAGCTCAGTGAGGAGAGGGATGGCCAGAGGCAGGGCCTTGAAGCTCTCTGACCCCTGCACTTCTGGCAAAGAAGGAGGAACCAGCAAAGGAGACCATGAGGGAGTGGCCAGCAGTGTGGAAGAGAAACCAGGCTGTATGGTGTCCTGGAAGCCAGTGGTCAGGGAGGACAGGAAAAGAGGTGCTTCCAGAGGACAAGCACTCACTACTGCTGGAAATAGAGTAAGTTGAGGACTCAGATATAAGGATTTGGCTATGTGGAATCTTCTTGACATTCACGAGATCCCATTCAGTGCATTGAGCTCGTGTATCCCCATGAATTCAGCTGCCACTGATGGCTTTCAGTTTAATATCTTTGATTCTGATTTCTCTCCAGGTCTACATTTATTGCTTTTAGTTATAATTATAGTGGAGAGGCCACAGTGTAGTAGAACAAGTATGGTTTCAGAATTTGATCACTCTCACCTACTAACTGTTTGCCCTTCAGCAAATCACGTAACTCTCTGAGACTCAGTTTCCTTATTTACATAAATAGGGATACCAAAGTGTAGTGCACAGGGTTGTAATGGGGACTAAAGAAAAAATAGTTGTGATAATCACTTCCCTACTTCCCAGTCTCTAGCTTTGAGTTGGATACGTGCATAATTACTCAATAAATATCTGTTGGGCAAATGAATGAAATGGCTGGCACTAAGCAGGTATTTAGCACGTGTTTATTTCCTTTCTTCTCCTTTACTTCCGTATATATTTTCTTTGTCAGAAGTGGACCCACTACAAAACTTAAAGTCTTGGCTCCTTAGGTGTGTTGTGTATTTTCCCTCTTTATTGAGAGGTGATTTGCCTATGCCCATTTATAACACTGAAAAATTTAAAAAATGGTTCATTAGCTACCTGGGTTGTCACTGGGTCCATATGGTGCTTGGCTTCTGGTCATGTCTGTCTCATTTACTTTGTTTCAAACCTACCTCTCCACAGTATCTGTTTGGCCACTTTTCTAAGAGATGTATCAGGGAGCTTTCTGAGTAATATGAGTGGTGATTTTGGTGACAGTAATGCCCAAGTGTTTAACATAGTTGGACAATGACTTTCACATTGTGGGGAAAGGAATGAATTTTCAGGGAGGTTTTTTTCCCCCTCCATTTGGCTGGTATGTCAAGCAGTTTATAGTAGGCTGAGTCTAAGCTGAACCAGCAAACAATGGTAATTCTTTATGAAACTATTTCTTGGTTACAAGTTGAATTTCAAAAATGTGCAAAAGATCCCACAAAAACCTGGAAAGTACTCGTTTCTAGTTGGTCTCTGTTGCCTGTCAACAGCATGCATGAGTCCCTTCCAACTATAGGAATTTGCTCTTTAGGGTTCCTTTTATTCTAAGGTTTTTATAAATAAATATTTCTATGGAATCCCCCAAGTTCCATTTTCCTAAACTATTCTGGAAAACTGGTGGTTTATAAGGAAAAAAATCTTGTTTTGTTTTTTCCCCCCAGAACAGTAGCTTTTGCTTACACTGGTTCCTTAATAAAATGGCCAAGAGCTTTAAATTATCAAATCCTAATGGTCAAATTTTACCATCTCTGCTGGTGAAGTTTGCTCTAATTTCTGGCTGTGTCACTTTCTGAACAGATGTACTTGCTCAAGTCAATGGCATACTGACAAATAAGCACTGACTTTGTAAAAATTAAATTCCCAGAGTGGATCCCTTAAAACAACAAACAGAAAGAAATTAAAGTTAAACCAAAAAGCAGCTTTCATCTAGAAATCAGGTGGAAAAGTCACTTGATTTTATGGATCCAGAAGTGACAATGTCAGTTATCAATGGATTGGGCTGCTGATATAACACCATATGTGATTAACAGTGGCTAATCAAGTCAGGGAATTGCCTGTCTCACTCACCAATAAACTTGGGAGTGCAGAGACTAGGACTGTCCAGTGGTTTAATAAGGCTATCATGCACTAGTATCATTCCGTTTTTCCATTCTACCATCCTGGACCATGTCATCATTCTCAGGCTTGTCACTCCATGTTTCAAGATGGTGGCTACATCTCTAGGTATTATGTTGACATCCCAAGGGGGTAAAAGCAGAGGGAGATACAAAAGACCACAAACTTGTAACAGCTGAGCCTGACCCCTTTACAATGTCTTCTTACAAATGGCAACAGTTTTTCTCATGTATGTTATGGGCTAGAATTGATCATGTGAACAACCTAGCTGCAAGGGAAGCTGAAAAGTCAGAACTGAATGCTTAGTATTCCAGCCTCTGTAGCAGAAGAGGGCAAGAGAGAAAAAATAAGTTGGGACCGGCTTCTGGAAAGCCATTCTACAGTGTCCATCATGGTGGTTTCTGAATCTGATGCAAACTGCTTAAACTGTTGTAAATTAGTTGGGAAGCTTCATTTGAACAGTACTAAAAAAAATCCTGCTTAAAATATGTCAGAAAACATCTTGAGGGAGAAGGTGGATTTATTTTAAGAAAATTCTTGGGAAAACTACAGTCAGTCCCTATTGGCTTGAGAATTTGATTTTAGTTTGGCCACTTGCTGCCTATTTTGAAACAGAATTTCTTCCTGTTTCATTTTATTGTCCCATTTTTTTGTGTTTCTCTGCTTTGTAGACCTTTCCCAAGTTGGTGCTGGGGGTGTGGGGAAGGAGGGAGGAAGAAAAGCAGGAAGATAATGAAAGGGAATAGTGAACTCTTCATGTCACTTTCCACCCAAATACAAATGAGCATGTCACCAGAATCTAAAACATTCTAGTCAAACCGTGTCCATAAGGAGCCATTAACCTCTGAGGTCATGTGAATGCATCGGGATGTAAGGCTTTGTTTGCCAACATTGTAGGATGGTGCAGGTGGTTTTGTTGAAGGTTGGGGACCAACTCCTGAAACAAAGGGGATGAAGGAGAAGGGGAGGAGAAGGGGGAGGGAGAAGGAAGGAGAGGAAGAAAGAGGAGGAAGAGAAAGAAAGGGAGAGAGAGAGGAGAGGGGGAAAGAGAGAGAGGGAAGCAGGGAGGTAGAAGAGAAAAAGAGAGACAAGAAGAAGGGGGGAGAAAGAAAGGGAGAGGGAGGAGGAGGGAGAGAGAGAAGCACAAGAGAGTGGGAGAGAGAGACTGAAGAGAGGGAAGAGAGGAGAAAAAGGGGGGAGAGAGAGAATAAAAAGGTGGGGAGAGCGAGAGGAAGAAAGAGAGAGGGAGACAAACAGAGAGAGAAGGGAGAGAGAGAAAGAGAGTGCAAGTGCTGTCCAGGCACCATGGAGGATCTTGGCACATTCCCATGTGCAGGCATCAGTGCCTGGCAGTCTCATGTGGACCAGCAGGAGGTCGCTCAGGAGTCAGCCCTGATGGCAGCCAGTAACCGGAACCTGCAGCGACCCGCCAGCTCCTTCACTACCTGCAGGCTCCTCACACAACCACCCGTGCACACACTCCCCAGGTAAACCTGACAGGGCACTTTTGGGCCTGGGGGTAGAATCTGGTACGTTAGCTTTTCACAGGAAAATTGCTTAGGTTGTGAACCCGGGTAAAGTCTGCAGAGCACCGTCTGTTTCCCTAAGTGTCCATCTTCCATGGGACCTGGGACATCAGCTTGCCTTGATGTTTCTCTGTGACCTGACACAGTACTGTGTAGCTTCCCCATGGTGGGGTCAGAGATTTTGTTTCTAAGGCTCTTTCAGCTCCCTGGAGTGTTTCATAATAAGTTCAGACTCTGAGGACCTGGAGTTTGATTTCATTTTTTATACCATTATCCCTAAAGAACTAATGCCAGTTGTGGAAAACACTATTATTGGACCCCATGAATATTGAGAAATGTCGGAAGAGGCTTTTATTTTGATACCCAGACTGTGTCCTGCCAACACCAGCCTCCTGGGGGGAAAATTGCAGCCAACATCTGTACATTGTACTGGTATTTCATATCACACAGCCACAAAACAACCTAGACTTTCAAATTTTGGGGGGAGGTGGGGGAATTATAATTACATGGCAAATATAATTCCAACATCCATCTGAAAAGCTATTTAAAATGCAGTTGATCATTTCAGTATTTGGTGTTGCAGATCCAATTTTGGCTTGGTAACATAACCAGTGCACTCGGTCACAAAAGCCTTTCTGAGTAAACACACCCAAAGAAATGAAGGCAAGTGCCATGTGGTACAGCTGCCATTCCCAGCAGAGCACTTGTGGTATCACGGCCAACCCGCAGTGCATACTGGGGAGCAGGTGAGGACAACCTGGGTTATAAAGAAACCCCCAATGGAATGTTAAGGTCTTTGGAAATAAACTGGCCCCTTAAGACCCTCAAAATGGGAAAATTATTTCTGAAGTATACCAAAGATTGCTCTTTAGCGTAACAAAAGCTTCATGTTTATGTAAGCCTTCCTCTTTCATCTTTGTTTAAAATTCAAGTTTTACTTTCCACTGGAAACTGCCAAATACTTACCAGACTCTGAAATTTAGCAAACACGGACCTCAGTGTAACTACAAGCCTTTGACCGAAAATCCAATAGATAATAGACTAGAAAAAGGGAGGATGTACTAAGATTGCAGTGCAGCTTAGAGGTTGGAATCCACGTGATATGTCAATGGACTAGAAGCCACAGGCCTGTGTTCTCCTTTTGGGTCTCCTTTCTGTGGGAAGGCTGCATCGGCTCCCCTGTGCAGCCCTATGGGAACTCGTGGGACGGAGACCCAAGCTTGTGGCTCTCTCTCCCCACCTGCTCTGTCAGCCCTGCAGGCTCAGCCGTCCCTTCAGGGTCATCGAATGATCCAGAGCTGGAGAGGAGAGATGGAGAAGTAGGACTGGTGGTCACACGTTAGAGCCACATTCTCCAATTCAACTTGATCAGCAATAAATCTGATACTTTGCTTTCTGACGCGTTTATCTATTTTGTCAAATTGCTTTTGAATTCAAATGTTCACAGTGAACACTCTTATGCCCTTCAAATTCAGGAACGGCTGCTTCAAACATTTTATCAGGTGAAGTAAAATCGAGATGTCATTTGCTATTTGTCATATCCAGCACGGTGGAAGCACATACCCCCCTTTTGATTGGTTGCTCACATGCATTCTACTTGCTGTTTAAGATATGACAGGTGGGTTCTAAGAATCACTGAACTGTGTACAGTGTCACTAGGAGTTTTGAGATCCAAAGAGAAACTCAAATCTATGCTTCAGACTTGATTTTCAAATCAAACCATATGGATTCTTAGTTACTTGAGTAATTTTCTCCATTGAGTACTTGGTAGAAAAATCAGAGAAAAAATAGCATTTGTTTTTATTAAATCTACTCCATTAGTAAGTGCCTCAGAAAATGCTTGGTTCTACCTATCCAACATTTTATGAGTGGATTTTCCTGCCTCAGCTGTGGATTTTAGCTTTGTTATCTACAGGGATTGTGTGAGTGATAGCTCTGTTTCTGTGCAATCACAGAAAGTAAAATATTTAAGCATGTTTGTCAGCAGCTGTTTCTAGATTTGTAGATCGGCTGTAAATCAAACTCAAAGTATTCATTCATTCATCTAATATTTACTGAATGTTGACGCAGAGCCAGGGCTTTCAGTGGTGTGGCATATTTGGCTAAAATCAGTCAACTTCAAAGTTGTAAGGAACAAATTCAAGAGAAGTGTGCCTGGTGGAAGATAGTTCTTTCTTTGTTTCTCTCTGAGTTAGTTGTGCCCTCATGATCTCTCTCTCTCTCTATCTCTCTCTCATCTACCATTCATCTTTCTCTTTTTCCTTACCTGGAGAACTTAATGAAGTGACTGTGTGCCATTAAAAAACAGAAACAAAAAAACAAAACCAGAAATATTCAGTTACTACTTTGAATGACAGTTTTCTCAGCATGGCTGCTCCATGAATTGTGTCATTATGGCACTACTTGTTTCATTGATTCATTTTATTAACTGATTCTGAACCTTCCTTCTCCTTATTCTGGGAAACAGCCCTTGACAGAGTTCCTTTAGAGGAAACATTTTGTCCACTGTGGATATGCCTGGATACTTAAGGATGACTCTGGGCACCTAATTCAGATGTTTGGATGGGCGGTGATGTCTGAACTGAGATTTGGAGCAGTTAGAGCTTGAGTTTCATTCTGAACATATTCAGTTTGAGACTCATATTGGACTATATAGGTAACAGGGAACGTCGGTCTAGAATGGTTAGGCCAGTGATAGGCATGCAAAAGTCGCTGGTTTGCCTGGAAGGTGAAACCTGTGTAGCACTCCATTGCCCCCTCCCTGAAGCCTTCCTGGGATGCAACTTCTTCACTTCCTGGAGCCCAGGACAGTTTTTTTTCCAGAGACTTTGGGTCCCAGGGGGAGGGAAGTGAGTCTGAAGGTGAAATGCGATTCCGTGGACAGATTGTACCTAACTCCTTCAGGGACTGGGAGTGCTCTAACTCTTCTCCAGATGTTAGCTTTCAACTGGTTCTACATTTTTCTCATGGACCCAGGTTCACAGAAGAGTCTCAGAATTGAAATTGGGCATTGGGAGGGTCTCTGAATCAGCAACCAAAGGATTTCTCCTGGGATCAAGGTGGAGGTCACTGACTGGCCAGCAAAGGCGTGAGCCTGGCCAGCTGATGTGTGTGTGTATGTGTTTTCCCACATAATGTTTCTTAAAATTGGAGTCAGTAATCAATTAATACAAAACTGGGAGATTTCACACACAAATTGGGTTTTCTGTCTTAGAAAAAAGCCCAGAACATCTGGCAGTGTGGGGCCTGCATTCCTTTTTCTCAACAGGTATCTAGAACTACATTGTGCCTTTAGATGTTTTTTTTTTTTGAGTTGGAGTCTCACTCTGTCGCCCAGACTGGAGTGCAGTGGCCGCTCCCGGCCACCGCAGCCTCGACCTGCTGGGCTCCGGCGATCCTTCCGCCTCAGCCTTCCGAGTAGCTGGAATTACAGGCATGCGCTACCACGCCCGGCTGATTTTTTGATTTATTGTAGAGATGAGGTCTCGCTGCCCAGGCGGGTCTCGAACCCGCGGGCTCAGGCAATCCACTCACCTCAGCCTCCCAAAGGTGCGGGATTACAGGCTGAGCCACCGAGCCCAGCGTGCCTTTAGATGGATATGTACTCTTCATAAGGTGTCCTCATTTGCTTGATTTTTGTGGTTCTTGTAGGCGTCTGAGTTGGAACTGGGTTGATCTCAGTGGTCTGAGATCTTTATCTTCAACACATCGACCATGTAAGTGAGCACAGAGTGTGTGGTCAGTGCTGAGTGTGAAAGTGAGGAAGGAGCAGGTGGGGTGTGGTGCCCTGTCCACTATGATGAATGGACCCTGCCAATGTCAGCGAGGCTGGCCTTGAGGATTTAGTTCTGGACTCAGGCTTAGTTTTGGACTCAGGATGTTCTTCAGCCCCGGAGAGACTCTTGAGGCCTGTCTGTGGAAGCTGAAGTCCCTCCAAGGAGACATTGCAGAGCCATTAGGATCCTGGAATCCATCCTTGAGCGGTCGTGGGTCTAGACTTTGGCCCTTGAACCCATCTGGTCTCTTTGGACTTTTTTGGATAAGACTTGGAGTTTGGAGGTAGACCAAAGTAAGGAATCTGGGTGCTGACTGTGCCCTTTTTTCCCACTCTCAAACAAGCCAGCACAGGTCTCGTGGGAGTCATGGCATGGAAATGGCTAGCCTGGCGATTGCTAGGTATCTAAAAGATCACCAACATATTATTTTGACACTCAGTCCCCAGCAAAATATTCTTGAATCTGTATGGAGTTTACTGGTATGAACTAGGGAGATGCCTTTGCTGTGGTATGAAATAGTTTGAGTCATCACAGGCTCGTGCTGGCTTCCTCCTTCTGTCTGGAGCACCTTACCATCTGTCTCTGTTCAAAGACAACCTTGGACAGGGAAGGACATAGACAGGAAATTCTTTTTATTTAACCCCAAATCCCTTAGGCCGCAACTTAAGCTTATTTCCTCATTTTGCAGCCTGCGGAGATGAAAAAATAGCTTGACATGGCTCTACCTGTCCTGTACAGTCTGTGAAGTTATGACCCAAGGTTCTCTCTACTAGGCATCATTCTTTTTGGACTGATATTTGGGTTTGTCCTTTTTTCTTTAGAGATGCAGTTCATGGTTATATAGCTTTAAAGAATGTACCCAGTGTCATCTTCATTAGAGGAGAATACTGAAAACTATTTCAAAAGGTCATGTGCTTTTTATTCTCATGTGCATCCTATCTAGCAGAGAGGATGGTCTACGGTTCTAAGAATACTTAAAGATGGATAAGGACCCAACTCTCAAATCTTATCTTACGAAACACAGAACCGAGAATACAGCTGGCAGAGCCTGAAGCCATGTTGACACTCCTTATGCTTCTGTTTCACATTTAAGGATTGCACACATGAGACCTTTAAAATGATGATTGGAAAGAGAGCATATCTTTACACTTCTAGGCCCAAGAATAAGTTTTCTGTCAAGTATTCTAAGTTGATTCACACTGATCTGCACCTGCCTGAAGGATTGTTCCTTAGTTAGATGCTGGTTGGAAGATTTCACTCAGAACTGAGGCATGGGAGTTGGGGGCCGGGAGGGACTGGGATGACCCGCAAGATTGCCTTTTATCTTCTAACCTGCCCTCCTGTTGGTCTTTTTGTCCAGTTCCTCCGAATTAGTCATGAAGCACCAACAACTACATCAATTTTAATATCAATGTTGCTGGGAAGTCAGGAAATTGAAATAACTCCTAATCAACTAAGTATTTTGCTTAACTGACCCAGTGTGTGTGTTGTGGGGGAGGGGATGGGAGGAGAAGTTATTGGTATATTGGCCTAAGGAGTTTCGAGAAGCTTAAATTTAGGACTGATCTTATAAGGAGATTGATGTAAGGTTGCCTCTAAGGTCTGGTTTCAGGATCCCCAAAAGGCCTTTATGTTGAAAAATGATCGTTCTAAGGCCTAAAATGTCACTACTGGAAAGTCACGCCTCTGGTTTAAGGTTTCCTAGTAACAGTGCAGATGCTCCTGTGAGAGCACATCATTCACTTATTCCATTCCTTCCAGAGAGAGGGGACAATGAGGACAGCCAGCACAAGGGGAAGTGACCTTGAGGGGAAGGGACAAAAGTGCTTCACTGAAAGGAAAACAGCAGGGGAGGGGAGGGTGGGAGGAGTGGTAAACACAACTCTGGAGGCCTCACAATTTATGTCAGGACTGTAAATGCCCGAGGATATGGCCATTGGTCATTTATAATCAGGAACCAATTCTGAGGGCCCAGGGACTTTGAAGAGCTGGGCTTTGGAGTCGGTCAAAGCCATGCTTGCAATTGACTCCATCCCTGGTGCATCTGTGTGACTCTGGGCAATTCACCTACCCTCTCTGTTCTGGGCCTTGATTTCCTCATATGTTATCTAGAAGGAGGATGTACTGCCCAGGGTGTGTGTTATGAGCACCTCTTGCAGTGTATATTTAAGTGCTCAGTGCTTGGTTAACAAGACCAGTTTTTTTTTGATGCCTGAAGTTCGAGTAATTTTATTTAAATTGAAAAACAATGCTTAAAACTACATTTAAAGTCAAGACTCTTTTGTCTTGTAAAAATCACAAGTATTTCTACGTAAGGCAAAAAAGTATTAGGTTAATACTAATTTGACCTTGGACTTGATTCTTTAAACAAATTGTAGAGAATAGAGGAAAAAACAGTATTTAATATGTAGTCAAAAGTACAAATTTGGTGACAGAAAAGACTTGCACATGCTGGCATCTCAGAAGCAGATCTCAAAGAGTTTGGTTTTGTTTTCATGGATTTTTTTTTTTTTTTTTTGAGTTGGAGTCTCACTCTGCCACCCAGACTGGAGTGCAGTGGCCGCTCCCAGCCACCACAGCCTCGACCTGCTGGGCTCCGGCGATCCCTCTGCCTCAGCCTTCCAAGTAGCTGGAACTACGGGCGCGCGCTACCATGTCCGGCTAATTTTTGATTTATTGTAGAGATGAGGTCTCGCCAACTTGCCCAGGCAGGTCTCGAACCCGCAGGCTCAGGCAATTCCCTCACCTCGGCCTCCCCAGGCGTGGGATTACAGGCTGAGCCAGCAAGCCCGGCCTGTTTTCATGGATTTTAAGAATGCCTAAGATCATTCTTCACCCTCAGTCTCAGGAACCATGAAGTACTTTGAGTGTGCTTCAGCAGTTTTATGCTGTACAACAAGGGGCACTTGTGCAGACATCCTGGGTATTACCATAGAAGAAAGTGGGGTGACTTTTGTGAAGGGGATCAGGTGCCTCTGTGCAAAAATTAGCTGAACTGGCTCATTCATCTCTACGGTAACAGCTTTCTCCTCCTTATCAACATTAGTTGGCACATGGTGGACACTCCATAAACCCTTGGCCCATCCATGTCACACTCTCATTTTCATATGTTTTGGAGTAGATATACTCATATATCATATGACCCTTTTCTTAACATACAAATGCTGGCCCTGGGCAAGAGTGAGTTGAGACACACAGTCTATGGCACTTGATCACCTCGAATGGATGAGTAGATGAAATGATCTGCATGAGGTTTTGGCAACCAGAGATGTATTTCCCCCTCTTCCCTTCTTTCCTCTGTTCATTTCATTGGAGCTTCTTGCTGGGTTTGAATGTCTCTCCTTATGCTGGGCTGGTGCATCCATTTGAATGTGGGTTCTCCTGTGAGTTGGAAATGATCCTGTGCTGTGTCCAAGGACAAATGCAAGGCAGAGCAGGGAAGAACAATGGGTATATTTATTATTTGTTCTTCTTTTTCCTGTATCAGTAATAAGAGGAAATCATTTTCAGCTGTGTGCTGATTGGATCACTGGTGCCAGTAGAAACTGTGACAGTGTTTGGGCTTCACGGGTCGCAGACTTCAGAATATCTGCTCAAGATCTAACTTTTCTTAAGAGAGGTTTGGAATTGAATTGTAAAGAAAAGCACTGTTTGTATATTTATTTGTTCATTTTCTTCCTTGGGTAAAAGATCCAACCATGAGCTCCTCTTTGCAGTTTTTTGGATACCTTGCTTTGCTTCCACACACCTTTGAGGACCTGGGAATGATTCCTGTTGAGGTTTCAGGTAGGAGAGGAGGGTAAATGAAAACTAGAGAAGAGTCGCTGCTATTGCTATTTTATTTTATTTTTTTTGAGTTGGAGTCTCACTCTGTCGCCCAGACTGGAGCAGCCTCAACCTACTGGGCTCCGTCAATCCTTCCGCCTCAGCCTTCCGAGTAGCCGGAATTACAGGCGCGCGCTACCACGCCCGGCTAATTTTTTTTAAATTTTATTGTAGAGATGAGGTCTTGCCTGCCCAGGCGGGTCTCGAACCCGCGGGTTCAGGCAATCCACTCACCTCAGCCTCCCAAAGGCGCGGGATTACAGGCTGAGCCACCGAGCCCGGCTCATTTTAAATGCACAGAAAGTGACTGGTGTGCTGTCCTTCTAGTCTTCCCAACTCAGATTTTCCCAGAGAGCATGAGGTAACTTACCTGTGGTTTCTCCACAACAGGTTGACAGGAGCCTCACACCTGGATCTGGGAGGGAATGCCTTGTGCATTTTTGTCTGTGTTCCTAGTCTAACATCATGCTTTCATCTCTGAAATGGACATTTTTTCTCTAATGCTTCAAAAATCCTCAAATCCATACTTTTTTCTCCCTTGAATTTCTCTACAGATTTCTCTTTTGCTAATTGTTTAACTCCAGAGGCAGTGGGGCAGTTTTGGGAGGAGTGAATGATATGTGTTGGAATCGTCTGTGTTAATTCTATTCAGAATTTTCATCCAAATTAGAATCACATTCTAACCAATGTGTGTGTCATCATGAAACATTCTCCTCTCCTTTCTTCTTCGATCAGATTCTAAATGCATTTTTCTTAATGTTACTAAGTTTAAAGGTTTTGTTGTTGTTGTTGTTTTGTTTTGCTTTAAGGTTACCTTTTTCTTTTTTGGGGCATGCCTGGCATCATTGAATAGCCAGTTTCAGATCCAAGTCTGCCCAAAATTTGTTCCACTGTTGCTTGAATATTTAGCATATATTTATAGTATATTGCGTTACAATATTGGTTACGTAGTGAGCTGATTTTGTTTGAAAAAATGTTACATTTCATTCTAGTAATTTTGAAAATCAAGAATTTTTTTGGAATCTTATAACAAGACATAAATGTAATGGTGCTTCTTACTAACTTTTTTTCTGGAACAAAATATGGAAACATTTAAATTAAGTATATGCAGATAAAACCAGAGTTTTATTTCCCTTTAAAGCTGTTGTTAAATTTGGTTTAGGTTCTTGTAGAAAAAAAGTTAGAATACAGTGATATTTTTCTTAATCAGAAGAGTTTTATGTTGCGTTTTTTTCTAGAGGTGTTTTAAAGATGGCCCAACTGAATCATAAAAAAGTACTAAGAACCTATTTAATATATGAATGCCTCTGGAGAATATGTCAAATTGCTAATTTGTTATTCTTGCACTAGCAAGACAATGTAATCAAGCCAGAGAATGCCTAGAGTTTGATTTGTTTCCCTTTGGTATAGGTTTTCCACTCATAGTTCTCCAAAATCCATAAAAGCTTGTGTGTTTGGTGTATTTGTCTTGCTGTCATACTATAGTGATGTGCAAACATGACTGTACTTAAAGTCTTGAGTCTCAGACAGATTAAACGTCATTTACTTTTTTTGCCAACAATATTGGACAACATTAAAAAACAAAATCACTTTCCCAATCTGCTATTGCCATGAGTTGATAGTTACGCTGTCTGCATAGTTGACCACCCACTGAAGCCAAGGCATGTGAAACTGCTGTCCACTAAAATGGGCCTGAAAGTCACGTGGGACCCACCCAAAGATGCTACCAGTAGACCCGTGGAGCATTACAACATTGCCTATGGGAAGTCACTGAAAAGCCTTAAATACATCAAGGTGAATGCGGAGACCTACTCCTTCCTTATCGAGGATGTGGGTAAGTGACACAATGATCTTGTTCCTGGTTAGAACTGGCATGCACCGACATTCTCAGTTACATTCTTAGAATGACTACTCGTGAGACAACTCATGGCTGGAGTCAAGGTCCAGCCTTGATGCTGTGATGCTTTGGGCATGGGAGCTGAGTTCTGAGACTCTGGTCAGGAGGCCGTGTTTAACAGCCTGCATGTGGCCGCTGGGCTTCCCCATCTGTGCCTTTGAACTCAAGTATTCCTCTCTCCAAATTGATGTCGCACACAATTTTTAGTTTCTGAATGTGCTTTTGAAAAATACATAGATCATTTTTAGTCTCATAGAAGCTTGACTACTAGACTACTTAGTAGCTTCTCTTAGAGGCTTCTAACTTGTAAACCACTTTATTTTGTTATCATTATGGTTATTATTATTAGAGAAAGGGTCTCACTCTGACTGTTGCCTAGGCTAGAGTGCAGTGGCAGAATCACAGCTCACTGAAGCCTCAACTTCCTGGGCTCAAGTGATCCTCTAGCTACAGGCAAACATCAGCATGCCTGGCTAATTTTTTATTTTTTAGTAGAGATGGGGTCTTGCTGTATTGCCCAGCTAGAAACCATTTTATATTTAAGGATTGCTCAAGACGTATGTGTGTGGAATATGTTATGCTTAACATTAAAGATATAACACTTCTCTCCATTTAGACTTGATTTCAGTTTGATTCTGGAAGTTTGGAATATTTTAGGTCTTGCCTAAATATAATATACACCATCTTATAAGTACAGGTGTAGGTGGTTTTGAACTTAGACTTTGAGCTGTCTCTGGATGCTCTGTTTCCTACTTACTGACTCCAGTAGCCTGAAACTCCATTGATTCTACCATCATGTCATGGCCCAACATAGGATGGATCACAAGGAAGTAACAGAAGTCAGTCTATAGAAATCTAGGTCTTCTCCATGTCACATTAGCATTCTGATCCTGCAGTGGCTCATAATCAGCTCGTGGCTTCTCAGCATCAGTCCCCTGGCCACAGTCCACCATGCTTAGTCCTTCTTCACCCCCCGCATCTGATATTACACTTTCTGGGCAACAGAGTGGCAAACATATAAAAGGGAGATAAGAGAGGCCAGATTCCCTTCCTTGGAGCTGCAACTCAGTGTCCATTTCCCTGAATCTCTTCCGTATCACGATGGCCCCCGAAGTCCAACTGCGAGGTTAAATGGAGATTCTGTCAGATCAAAGGCACAAGCAGGAGCATATTTGCTTGCTCAAACCTTGGGTGGTTATAACGGCTGCAGGGAAGAAAAACATGGGAAGAAAGCCCTAGAACTCACTGAAAAACAAAATAGTATCTCCCAAGCAACTTTCTGTTGAGTTAACTGTATGAGAATCAGAGACATGTGGATTAAATTTCTTTGAAATGCAAACAAGCTCAGAGTGAAGAAAGTGTCTGGTGAGGCATGATTTTGCATTCTGTCTGACCCTAGAGCATTTCCCAATTAGTCCGGCAGTTCATGCCAAACCCTAAATACCACCAGGCCCTGCCACAGTCAGACAGAAGTCACACTGGTCTTGATCACGGTGGGCATCCCAGATGGTGACAGCCGAGCTGCTGTTCCTGGGCCTCTGGCTTGAGAACTGAGCGAAGTTTTGCCATAGAAGCACTCCTCACCTTGAGAAATGTCATTACTGTTCCTACCTTTGACAGAACTAACTCTTACCTCTCCAACCCTTCGTCCCCTGAAGTGCCCACAAACTTTCATCTCTTCGAGGAATTGGCACCTTCACTTACCTGTCACAGGATAATGATTCATTGTGAGAAAATCAGCCCTAGAAGAAGCTACAAGTTCAGCATATACTCCCTTTATAACATGACTTCTTGGTTTCCTTTTCTATCTCAACAAGTTCAGGAGCTTAGTCAAAGAGAACCCTGTTATTTAACCTTGATTCCAGACAAAAGTAAAAAAAATAAAGCTCAAAGTCAATAAAGATGAACTTTTCCAAGATTCCAGGAATACTTTTTTTCTAGCTTTTTGTTGAAATGGTAAAAAATAACATGTAGACCTAGTAAGGGGAACATTTGATTGTGAAAAGGGAAATTTTCATGAAGCTTTATGTATTGCAATGAAGATTTCCCATATGATCACTTTTATGAATTACACTGGCACTTTGGATTATTTTCTAGAGATTTTCACTTGAAGCTTCTTTGGAGAAATATTATTTGTAGTGACAGACACTCTTTAATATTCAAACACCCATTTAGTGTATAGTACATTCCTATTTCCTACACTGATTTCACATTGCAAACCTCAAAACCTTTTTGTTGACAGCTTATGAATCCAAGTTTATTAGCATGGCATGTACTTTGTACTAAAGAAAGTTTGTATTCTCAGAGTCGCGTGTGTTTCGTTTGCATGAGAAGAATGTTAGTGATTTTAGGTTTTTGCAAAAAGAGAAAGCTATCATTAACTTGTCACTTAATTCAGATTTTTATATTTAGTTATAACTAGTATAAGGAAGATGGTTATTCTTGGTTAGTGACTCAAACGATGTCATTCTTGGAAATTTGAAACGGTGGCTTGATATCAACCATGTGTTTCAGAGCCTGGGGTAGTGTACTTTGTGCTGGTAACTGCAGAAAACCACAGTGGAGTGAGCCGTCCGGTTTACAGAGCAGAAAGCCCACCTGGTAAGTCTCATGTAGAATTGGAGGCTGGTGTTTTGCCATTTAGATCGGGAGAGCTGTCCCTCCTTGCTTCTTCAAGTTAGTATAAATTTAGAGTTGTTAAAAAATTCCTGAATAAAGACTTTTTAGACCTGTATGGCAAGTCGAAAGATTAAAAAGTAGGAGAGACATATCCCCTCTTTTAAAATAGTTTTAATGTAGGTGATTAGCATTTTGCCCAAATGTTTGAATACTCACTAGAGTAAACTGTGTGCAAAAGACCAACAATATGTGTTGTGCATACAGCTTAGGTGTCTAGTCACTAATATGGCCTGAGTGGATTCTTTTGGAGTCTGTTGAAAAGATCACTTAAATATGCATTAGAGATGCACTGAAATGTGGAAAATCCAGTAGTCCTCGTTTCTAACTATCGAGTTGCATTTCCCTAATTTAGGAGGTGAATGGATCAAGATTGATGGTTTTCCCATCAAGGGTCCAGGACCATTTAATGAAACCGTCACAGGTACTACTTCCTCATTCATGTCAGAGTCATGTCTTCACTGAAGCAACATCTCACAAGAGGGTGTGCTTCTGTCACGCACATGTGCTCACAAACCTTCATTGAGTTCCCATTGCTAAGCTAACACACATGCCACACAGTCTTGGTCAATCTGTTCTGCACCTGATGAGCCAGACTGTAGCCAGTGTCGCTTATTGTTCACTGTTCTTTCATGTTTGTGGGTGGAGAAGCGTCTGCGTCTACATCTGGGGATATTGTCTCCTGTTAACAGGCAAATATGGTGGTTGAGATGGCAGTACTGGCCTGAATAGGTTATTGGCAGCTTTCTTACCTGTGAATAGCTTAAATGAATGGGAGGCCCAAAACAGTGACTTTTATTGGCTAATATGTTGCATCAAGTCTTGCTTTTTTCTTACAACCTTGGGATATTTTGTGATATGCTAGATAACCTGCCTTCCATCTCTGCTCCATATTTGTATATCTGTATGTATTATCATTTGGATATTGATGTTGTCTGGTCATATTGTTTTACTTATTGAGAGAAGTGTTGACATTTCTTGTGTGTTTCTTGCATATATTTAATTGATGGTGAGAAAAATGATATAAAATACATGCAGTTATCTGAGAGTATGGTTGAGTAATCTTCCAAAGACCACATGGTGAGAAGCTGTTTTATTTTCATGTACCATGTGTTTACATACATCAATCTGCTGTTATTGTTTAAAGGAAGGTGAGTATATTGAAACCAATGATCCTAATATGGTTTTCAGACCATATTTGGTGGTGTGGGCAGTTTTTGAAGTCCCTGCTATTGACAAAAGGGTAGAAGAATGAAACAATCAGGTGTTCTTGTTCAAATACATTGTACTTGAAGTGACCATGGTTGTTGCAATAGAAATGTCTTGTAGGTAATTTGAAAAGAGAGAATGGAAGTTGAAAGAGGGAAGTAAGAGATAGGCATGGACTAAGGAGTGATACTATGGAGTCTCTCTCTATACTACTGGGTAAGACTTAGGAGTGATGTCTGTACTATAGGTGTCAACTAAGGAGTGATGCTGTAGAGTATCACTGTCTACTAAAGGGTGAGAGCTAGGCATAGACTTAGGAGAGATGCTGTAGAGTATCACTCTATATTGCAGGGTAAGAGCTGAGTATGGACTTAGTAGTGATGCTAGGGAGTCACTCCATATTGTAGGATAAAAAGTAGACAGGGACTTAGGGGTGATGCTGTAGAGTATCACTCTATACTACAGGGTAAGAGCTATTTGTGGACTTAGGAGTGATACTGTAGAGTATCATTCTATAATACAGGGTAAGAACTAGGTGTTGACTTAGGAGTGATGCTAGAGAGTATCACTCTATACTATAGGGTAAGAGCTACAAGTGGACTTAGGATTGATGCTATAAATTATATACCGCAGGGTAAGCGCGAGGCATGGACTTATGATATAGAGTATCACTATATGCTACAGGGTAAGATCTAGACATGGACTTAGGATTGATGCTGTAGCGTATCATTATATACTACAGGGTAAGAGCTAGGCATGGACTTTGGAGTGATACTGTAGAGTGTCACTCTATACTACAGGGTAAGAGCTAGGTGTGGACTTAGGAATGATGCTGTAGAGTATCACTATGTACTACATGCTAAGAAGTAGACATGGTCTTAAGAGTGTTGCTGTAGAGTATCACTTTATACTACAGGATAAGAACTAGACATGAGCTGGGCTCGATGGCTCAGCCTGTAATCCCGCGCCTTTGGGAGGCTGAGGTGAGTGGATTGCCTGAGCCCGCGGGTTCGAGACCCGCCTGGGCAGGCGAGACCTCATCTCTACAATAAATCAAAATATGAGCCGGGCGTGGTAGCGCATGCCTGTAATTCCGGCTACTTGGAAGGCTGAGGTGGAAGGATCGCCGGAGCCCAGCAGGTCGAGGCTGCGGTGGTCAGGAGCGGCCACTGCACTCCAGTCTGGGCAACAGAGTGAGACTCCAACTCAAAAAAAAAAAAGAACTAGACATGAATTTAGAAGTGATGCTGTAGAGTAACTATATACTACAGGGTAAGAGCTAGACGTTGACTTAGGAGTGATGCTTTAGAGTATATACTACAGGGTAAGAGGCATGGACTTGGACCTGATGCTACAGGGTAAGATCTAGGCTTGGACCTTGAGCTGATGCTAAAGAGTATCACTCTATACTACAAGGCAAGAGCTAGGTGTGGACTTTGGAATGATGTTATAGAGTACCACTTTATACTACAGGGTAAGAGCTAGGCATGGACTTTGAGCTGATGCTATAGAGTATCACTCCACACTACAGGGAAGAACTAGGCATGGACTTAGGATTGATGCTGTAGAGTATCACTTTATACTACAGGATATGAGCTAGGCATGGACTTAGGAGTGATGCTGTAGAATATCACTGTATACTACAGGGTAAGAGCTAGGCATGAACTTTGGAGTGATGCTGTAGAGTATCACTCTATACTACAGGGCAAGAGCTAGGCAGGGACTTATGAGTGATGCTATGAAGTATCACTCTACACTTCAGGATAAGAGCTGAGCATAAACTTGAAAATAATTCCATGGAGTATCTCTCTATACTACAGGGTAAAAGCTATGTATGGACCAAAGAGTATTGCTACAGAGTGTCACTCTGTACTACAAAGTAAGAGGTAGGCATGGACTTAGGAGAGATGGTATGGAGTATGACTACTACAGGGTAAAAGCTAAGTATGAACTTAGGAGGTATAGTATAGAGTATCTCTCTCTACTACTGGGAAAGAGGTAGGCATGGGCTTTGGAGTGATGTTAGTGTATTACTGGATACTATAGGGTAAGAGCTAGGCGTGGACTTAGGAGTGATACAATGGAATATCACTCTGTACTTCCTTGTAAGAGCTGGACATAGGAGTGACTGTATAGAGTATCACTTTATCCTACAGGGTAAGAACTAGTCCTGGACTTAGAAGTCAGTATTGAAGTAGAGAAATTGCATGCATGCATGAATATTGGGAGAAGATTTGGAGATGAAGGATCAAATGATGGAAAACATTGACAGCAAAATGGTCAAGAAATTAGTACAGATAGGAAATGAGTGTGCAAAACAGGAAAGGAGGTTTATTTCAAAAGTTTCATACTCCCAAAGATACACATGTAAACTGACACACATGAACCTTTTACTGATGAATGTCTGTGCCTTGTATTTGAATTTTGTATTTTAAATAATCATTTTAGTTGTGTAATTTTCCTGATAAAATTTCTGAATGACAGTAGTATTTGAAAAAGTAATTTCCTTGCTTTTTCATGAGTAATTAATTTCTTATGCCTTCTTTAATAGAAATGTGTATGTGCACACTTGTCCTTTCTGAGTGAGCCAGCAGAAATCCCAGGGATCAGGGATCAAACAGAATCATGATCCAGCTCATTACTGGTTTTATGTACTGTGAGATTATTTAACCTCTCTCTGCAGGAGCCTTTATAGGCCTTGGTTGCCAAAGCACTCTGCTATAATTTATGATTCTCCATTTGTCATACATTATGATTTAAAAAGATACTAGAAGAAGTTGCTGGCTGAAACCACTTGAAGTTTATTATGTAAAGCAGAACTTAAAAATAATGACGATCTAGAATGCACAGATTAGTTTAAAGTGCTCCAGGAAAAAAAAACTACATTTCATTGTTAATAAAAACAAGAACAATTTATATAAAATTATCAATAAGTTATCAATATGTTATCTATTCCTTTTTTGTGAGACTTGGGAAACATGCTATCCTGTTGTTCTGAGGAGTGATTAAATATATGATAACCTTGTCAAACAAAAGAAGTATTTAGAATTCCACATGTCTTTATTCAAAGGAAGGGATTTATCCTTAAAATGCAGGCATTAGCATGGGCACCTGGTATAAGGCCCAGAGGGGTTCACTTTAGTGCTTTGACTGATAGCGTCTCATGTTCTTCCAGTGTTTTATTAGAAACCAGAAGAAAATCCATTATTTTATGCTACTGGAAACAATGGTTTTAGTTCTACTTCTAGAAGGCCTCCTTTTACTAGCTTAGACATATTTCAACTGAATTGTTCTTAACCTAAAAATAGGACTTAAATTATTATTATTATTATTATTTTTAGGATGAACAAACTTAATTTTTTTTTAAAGATGTGGGGTACAGTTCAGGGTTAGGTATACAAATGTTCATTATGCAGGTACCCTTGTTGATAAGGTGTGCCTCTCCGTCCCCTGGCAGTTTCCCTTAGCTGCCAATCTCACCCCCTCCCCTGGCAGTTTCCCACTACCACCAATCCCCTTCTCATAGTATTATGATAATTGTTCAAGGTCTGCTTATGAGTGAGAACATATGGCACTCTGTTTTTTGTTCTGTGATAGTTCACTAAGTATGATAAGACTTTAAATCCATCCAAGTTGTTGTGAAGCCTATATGTTTGTCCTTCTTTATGGCTGCATAGTATTCCATTGTGTATATATACCACATTTTTTTTGACCAGTCCAGCTTTGATGGTTGGTTTCATGTTTTGCTATTGTGAATAGAGCTGCAACAAACATGCATGTGCAGGTGTCTTTTTTGTAGAACGATTTGTGTTCCTTTGGGTATATTCCCAATTAGAGAATTGCTGGGTCATATGGAAGGTCAATTTCTAGTTCTATCAGAAATCGCCACACTGTCTTCCAGAGAGGTTGCACTAGTTTGCATTCCCACCAGCAGTATAGAAGCATTCCTTTTTCACCACCTCCTCACCAGCATCTGTTGTTGTTTGTTTTATTAATGATGGTCATTCTTACTGGGGTTAGGTAGTATCTCAGTGTGGTTTTGATTTGCATTTCTTTGATGATAGGTGAGGCTGAGCACTTTTTCTTATGTTGTGTCTATTGGCTGCCTCTATAACTTCTTTCGAGAAGTGTCTATTCATATCTTTTGCCCTCTTTTTAATGGGGCTTTTTTTTTTCTTTTCTTCTCAGCATGTTTGAGTTCCTTGTAGATCCTAGATGTTATGCCTTTGTCAGATATATAGTTGGCAAATATTTTTTCCCATTCTGTGGGCTGTCTCCCTGCTCTCTTGATGGTTTCTTTTGCAATCATCAGTTTGATGAGGTAATAGAGCAGGAGGTATCACACTTTTAGACTTCAAATTTTACTATAAGGCTACAGTAATCAAAACAGCCGGGTATTGGTACAAGAACAGGCATATAGACCAATGGAACAGGATAGAGATTCCAGAAGCAAAGCCTCAATTTCTCAACCAACTCATCTTTGACAAAGCCTCCAACAACAACCACCATTCAGTAAATAGTGCTAGGAAAACTGACTGATCACATGCAGAAGATTGAAGCAGGATCCCTACCTATCACCGTACACAAAAATTAACCCTAAATGAATCAAAGACCTAAACGTAAAACCTCAAACTTATAAGAATCTTAGAAAATGCAGGAGACATCCTTACGGAAATTGGAACTGTCAACCAATTCCTTATCAAAACCCTAAGTGCCCATACCATAAGAAATTATTTAATTCATTTATTTTAGGCACAGATTCAGATGCTAGAGATACAAGAGAGACAAAGGCTCACTCAGTGAAACTTTTATTCTAATGGGAAAGAAATACGGATAATAAATAAGCAAAAAAGAAAAAAAAAGAATGTATACAATCTATTAGTTTGCTAGGACTGCCATAACAAAATCCACAGATAGGTGGCTTCAATGACGCAATGTATTTCTCATGTTTATGGAGTCTAGGAGTCCAAGATCAAGCTGTTGGCAGGTTTGGTTTTTCCTGAGGCCTCTCCCTCAGTTTTGAGATGGCTTCCTCTCTGTGTCCTCATGTGGCCTTTCTTCTGTGACCTGCATCCTTGGTGTTTCTTTGTGTATCCAGATTTCCTTTTTATAAGGCCACCCATCAGATTGGATTAGGGTCCACCCTAATGGCCTTATTTAAACTTAGTCACCCCTTTAATGATCCTATTTCTAGTACAGTCACATTTGAGGTACGGGGTCAACATATGAATGTTGGGTGAACACAATTAAGCCCGTAACATGATCATAAATTACCTGAAAAGTAACCTATTTGATATCAAATAGGTGATGTGGAGTTTAGGGTTTGGGAGCCTCGGGGACCCTGATAAAATAGTGGCATCAAGCTGAAATTATACAGGCTGAAGCCACATTTGGAGGAGGAAGAACATGCCAGAAAGTCCTGGAGTTTGGGCAGTGATGTGGATTTTTCAAGTCAACCTGGGCTTCAAGAAGGTCAGCTCAATAGGTCAACCAGCCAAGCCCCAGAGAGGGTCATGGAGGGGCTGATAAGCCTAGCCTCACAAGCGTCAGCTCTAATGGGCTGGCAAGCCAAGCCCTGAGTGCTGCGATTGGGAGGGCGGGGGGCTGGCAAGCCTAGCCCCCAGGGTGTTGGCTCTAACAGGCTGGCAAGCCAAGCCCTGAGAATGTTGCTGGTTTGGTGGGCTGGCAAGCCTGGCCCCCCGGGTGCCTCAGCTTCAGAGTCTCTCGCCTTCCTCCGGCAGCTCTCCTGGTTCAGCTGGCTCTGTCAGCTGGCAAGCCAGCCTCTGGGGTGCATGAGTTTTCGACTCCGATGATCTGCTGCTGCTCTTCAGGTTGCAGCTCTTCAGGGTCAAGGTTCTTGTCTCATGCCCAGGAAGAATGAGGGACGTGGACAGCTGGAAGGTGAGAAAGCAGGATTTATTGAGAACAGAAAAGCTCCCACAGCGGGAGGGGGGCCCAAAGGGATTGCCCATCTGGGGCCGAAAACCTGGTGCTTATATAGCCCTAAGTCCAAGGTGATTGGCTAGCATTAGCTGTGAGTTGTTGCTGTTCTGATTGGTAGCTTTTCAATTCCAGCAGTGAGTACCTAAGTTCTCACTTGAGAGGCTTGCAGGGAGTTGTTTACCAACACTGAGCCTGAGAGGCCTGCCGGGAATTCACTACATTGTTACTAGAGGACCCGCCTGTCTGTCTATCTTTTTTCTGGCTATCTCCTGTCTCAGCAGGAGTTAAATGATTCTCAGATTGGTCACTTGTTCAAGTATGAAAACTTTCAGGACTCAGAGAAGAATAGGACTAAGTGAAAATGTAATGCCAGGCTAGAAGCATTGGCTTCATCTGTGTAGTTTATCTCATATCCATCAAATAGTTTTCTTTGTATTTAGTGTAGAATTTCTCTTGTTAGGGTGTGAACCCATCTAGTTCTGTTCTGTCCCCAGGGAAGAGAAGTCCATTTGCTTATGGGCACACTATTATGTCGCTTTTCTACAGACTTCTTTTCTGCAAATGTTTTAGCTTTTTTTTTTTTTTTTTTGGTCACTGAATTTGGGTAACCTGGCAGTGCAGAAGGCTCAGGACAGGGACATGCCTGGGCTTGAGACACAGGCATGTCCCAACTCTGCTACCAGCCAGCCTAGGGACTCAGATGCACCAGTGAGCCAGCTTTTGCCAAACTCTTCATCTGGGAAGCAGTGTTAGATTCTGTTTCATTTTAGCTCTGAAATATGGTCACATCTATTAATACTTTTTATGGTTTTCTAGAAATCAAGTCCTCTTTGCTTTTCTCAAGCCATGGAGCATAAACTAGGCATAGTACTGAAAGAACAGTCTGACTTGTGCCTCTTATTTTCTTTACAATATATTTGAGTTCATAAAGCTTGCTGATTTTTCAACCATTAAATAATAGCTTGGAGTCAGCTTTGGCAAATAGTTCTCAGTTCCTCCTTGGCTGTTTACAGCCAACACTGGCATGGCACTCACCTGTGATCCAGCTTTTCCTTCTTTATTATGGCCATCCAGTGACCTTCAGGTTGCTCCCTAAATCCAACAGCATGTGGGCACTTGGTACATAGTGTGTCTCCACACCAGGCCTTCATGACAACAGCCCATTTGACATTCTCATCTTCTGATTTCTGCCGTTTTCTCTCATAGTTACAGTTAGCCATAGAATTGCTTCCTTCCAAAATCTAAATCTAAATCTAAATCTAGAATCACGGAAAATCTAGAATCACGGAATCTCCTGTCTGTTGACCATCATCTCACTTCTTCAGTGCCTTTGCATCGTAAGCTTGCTTTCAGATGGTATCAGGCTTGGACCCAGAGACCCTTCCTAGCTGCAGAGTTCAAAGCAGCTCTGGTTTGTTTCTTCTTTACTTTATCTGGGTCCCATTATTCTACCCACATTCATGCAGGTCAGCCCTCATTTTTTGAACTGCTCTGCTACCTGCTTCTTGTCCCATGAAGACTCCCTCCCTCACTGATTTCGTGGGAAATATCTATGGACTTTAGAGGCATGTATACCCCCAAGTATGCCTTTCAGCCTTTTCTATCAAGATTTCGTCAAATGAGCACCAATTTCCAGGCATATTTTCTTGCCAGTTTATTTAAGTATGATTGATGTAAAAGGTGGACACTCTAAACCTAGTGTCTTGAGATGGCTCCTTCCCAACTCTGTTGATTTAAGAGCATAATTAATCCACCAAACCACAGTCTCGACACCGTTTGCCTCTGAATGCCTGGCTTGGGCTCCGGGGCTCAGGCCCTGACGAGCACTCAGGTGTGAGAAGCACCTACCTTCCCAGTGCCTTGGATTTCTCAGCCGTGAAATGATAGGATTCGATAAGAAGGTTCTGCATTTCTTTCTAAGAACTTTCTTAGGTTTTAAAGTCCTTTCTAAGGTTCTAAGATTCCTTTCAGCTTTGAAAATTTGTGAATCTGTGATACTGAGTGGACCAATTCCACCACTTTTTTTTTTTTTTTTGAGTTGGAGTCTCACTCTGTCACCCTGGCTGGAGTGCAGTGGAATGCTCACAGCCACCCCAGCGTTGATCAGAGGAGGCGATCCTTCCGCCTCAGCCTTCCAAGTAGCCAGAACTACAGGCGCACGCTACTATGCCCGGCTAATATTTTGATTTTATTGTAGAGACGAGGCCTCGCCAAGTTGCCAGGCTGGTCTTGAACCCCATAGGCTTAGGCAATCCTCTCGCCTTGGCCTCCCAAAGTGCTGGTATTACAGGCTTGAGCCGCTGCACCTGGCAATTCCACCACTTAAAAAAAATTATATCAGTTTTGTGAGCAGTAGAAAACCATTCGTATTACTGAAAAATGGCTGTTTTCTTCTTTCTCTACCCTATTTTGAGTGCTTTAGGTCAGCGTGTCCAAACATCATATCAGTGAGGGAAGAAATGCTGAATTGTAAGTTGTGCATTTTGAGAACATATCCGAACACACAAAAGGTGCACAGAATAAAGACTCATCTCCAGTGATAGACTGGAAAGCACTTCTCCCAGGGCCCCCTTGTCACATGCCCTGCCCTTTGCTCTTTACAATGACAGGAATTCTGCCAAATGAGTCGATGGAATTGGTCGTGTTAACTCATTTAAACCGGCATATGTCACTGTCACTCTGGGCAAAAGATGCCAGCATAGGAAGCCAATAGGCAAATTAGGGGCTTACCAGAGAATGCTGCAGCCAGGCCGAGGGGCTGCTATGTCCCAGACTTGTGCTTAACATGTACCCCAATTCAGAATTATGGAATGAATGACGAATCAAAGACAGTCCTCTTCTCACGTACTAATTTCAATCATTGTCTTTGGTCATTATTCATTTGGAATGAATAATGTTTTTGGCATCATTTTCTTAGTAGCTTTCGCATGCAATTATGAGTTTTATTATGTGTGCAGTTTGCGGGCAAAAGTTTGTGGTTCATGGCCTGGATGATGAGTGCTCAAGGTGTTTGTTTGGCAGCAGGGCATGTGGACGATGCTTCAGCGCCGTGCCCCTGCTGTGGCAAGGAGTGAGGATGGACTGGGGCACTGGATGGTGCAGAGGCACCGGTGAGATCAGACCACCTCTGTCTAGTTCAGTGTTGATTTAGAAGTGGCTCTGGGCAGTCCAGTCTGTTGGCCAAAGAGTGGTGCTGCTATTAACCTGAGATCCTGTTTTTTGCCTTCTGCTGTGGTGGGAGGTGAGGGGGGGGGAGGAAGTCATTGTGTGCATTTGTAGACTGGAATTCCTCCGGTTGGCTGGTTTATGAAGATGAGGTGTTTGCCCAGACAGATCCCATGGACTGGGAGGCTGCCTTCCCGCCACTCCTTCCTGAGAAGTCAGTGCCCCATAATGGGCACCTTTGTCCTGGGGGCTCAGATCTCTATATCCGAGTACCTGTTGCAAAGCTGCCTCTTACATGAGAACATAGTCTGACTTCACCAACAACACAACTCTTGTTTAAATCACAAAGAAGTAGGTGATAGAAGCTTGTGTGTGGAGCTGTTTGACCTCATTTAGCCAGGCATCAGGAGATCCAGTCCATAGAAATGCCAGGACGAGGCGGGCTCAGTGGCTCAGCCTGTAATCCCAGCACTTTGGGAGGCTGAGGCGAGTGGAGTGCCTGAGCCCTCGGGTTTGAGACCTGCTTGGGCAACTTGGTGAGACCTCATCTCTATGATAAATAAAAAATTAGCTAGGCATGAGAGCGTGTGCCTGTAGTTGCAGCTACTTGGAAGGCTGAGGTGGAAGGATCGTCGGAGCCCAGCAGGTTGATGCTGGGGTAAGCCATTAGTGTGCCACTACATTCCAGCCTGGGCGACAAAGTGAGACTCCACCTCAAAAATAAAAAAATAAAAAAAGGAAAGAAATGCCAGGAAGAGAGACAGGAACTACCTAGCTGATGGGAAAAGGTGTATGGTATGTTGTCACAGGTGTTTTATCTGAGGACAAAAGCACTGTGAGGGAGAGTCTTTCTTAGAACACTGGTGAGTGTCCTTATTTCAGAGGCTGATGAGTGTCCACTCCAAGTGCAAGAGGTCGGACCTCTGGGAAGCTGGAGAGAAGGATTGTCTCCACCTGTGTGGCCCTGTGTGAAATGTTTGCTGAGTCACCTTCATATGTCTTAGAAGAACCTACAGTAGTAGTTTAATAAAACCTGGTACTTCTGATGAGGCCAACATCTTGGGGGCCAGATGCCACTCTCTGACTGATTTCTGCTGCGGGCTTTTCTCTGGATGTCTGAGAGAAAAAGAGAGCAGGCCTGTTTGTGGTGCCTCTGAAGGGGGGTGTAGCTTCTTATGTAGGATCCTTGCAAATTCAGATATTAGTCCGGAGAGAAAGCCCTTTCTTTTTAAAGATATCTATCTATTTGTATATTGTAACTGAATCTTTCATTTGCAAATGGTGTGTTGGATAACAGTAAAAATATTGAAGTAAATAGCTGTTCAACAAAACAAGGTATATCCTGAGCACCATAGCGAGACTTTGTCTCTACAAAATATTTAAAAATTAGCTGGGGGTGGAGGTGTATGTTTGTAATTCCAGCCACTTAATTGGCTGAGGTGGGAGGATTGTCTGAGCCCAGGAGTTTGAGGCTGTGGGTGAGCTGTAATCATGCCACTGCACTTCAGCCTGGGTGACAAGTGAGACCCTGACTTAACAAAACAAAACACAAAGAAAACACAACAAGGTATTTTATTGCCCGAAAGCAACTGCATTACTTACCATTCTACTCTCAGAGGAAACAAATGTAGAAGAACTTTAACACAACTCCAAACAAAACAAAACCCATTGAGCTGGAGAATAATTTTCTTAGAACATTTATCACTACTTCCTCTTGGTTTATAGTCTCTGAGGCTCTCTCTATGTTATACCCGAGGGCCCAGAAATGTCAGATGTCTGCGTTTCAGCCACTGAGGAAATCAGAAAAGGAATACTGCCCCTTTGCTTTCTGTGACCCTATGATTCCTCAGGGAGTGTGGCTGAAAACTCAAGCACCACCAGATGGATTAGAGATGCTTGCAATGACTCTGCACCCTCACAACAGTGATGGAGGAACTCTGCAGAGCTGGTCACCTGAGAGGGTTCTTGATCCTTCCACAGCTGTGGGGTGAGGACTGGGCCAGGGATGGGGTGCGACCGAGCCAGGCTCAGGGAAGGGATGACCCCAAGCTGCAGGTGCACAATGACATCTACATCAGAATTATGAGATGACAGAGGACAGCAACTGGTATTGGTTTTTCAGGCTTATAGATAAGCCACCATCACAACTAAGTTACAGAGTGATAGAATATGGGAGAGATTCCCCTCAAAAGGCTATTATCTCTAAAAATTCAAAAACATATCTATGCAAGCAATTGTAGTACCTCTTTAATTCTTGCTGTAGTAGCAAGGGCTTCATGACCAACCTGGGCAGAGTTCTTCACTATCATTAATGCCACAGATGACCTCCAGCCCCGGGGTCACTTGGCATTCTGCAGCCCAGTGCAGCCTCAGTACTGTATAGTGAAATTGATGGCATGGAGTCGTTTTCATTGATTTATAGCACTCTAGTAGGATCAGTAATAAAGTCAGCTACTGATTGACATTTTCGATGACATCTTCAATGACATTCTGAAGCCATTGTCATACCAGTGATTCTCAGGGCTTCTCAAACTGGGGTCTCTAAAACTTGGGAGAATATGTTGCTACCAAGATTCCATGAAGGCATAAGGTAAACCAGGCACCTCCTATGGGAAATATTTTCTTTTTTAACTAAATATTTAAAATTTTAATTTCAAAACAAACACCAGAATATTGTGGAGTAGTCTACAAAACTCAAATGCAATTCTGAGATAAAACTGAGATTATGAATCCACTGCCGTGCTCTAGGCTTCTGGGGATGGAATCCCTTCTCTCTGCTGTTAGGTAAACTTTGGTGAAAAGTTGGAGGAAGGCTTTGTTAAGTGATAAAGTGATCCCACACTTCTGTGAAACAAGCAAACAGACAAACTGATAGAAATTGAGTGGCCCCAGGTTGGCTTGAAGAATTGGCTTTGCATCTGAGATGGTCCTACTGGATTTTGGGTACTGCATTTGGGGGCACAGCTTTGCACCAGCCTGTAGAGTTGGGCTCTGATGCTACCGGCCCTCTCTTGACTTCATGTCAAGCAGCACTTTTTGGGGGTTCCTTATTTGATGATACCCAGGATGTCTTGTGGGATCCTAGAAAAAAGTATATGACAGGGTCTCTGAAATATCGGACAGTTCCTAGGGGCAGCAGAAATCTTGCTTATGTTGTTTGGTTTGTTTCAAAAGTTAATTTAAATGCTTGTTTTATAAAGGCTCTTTGGACTTCCACAATCTGTGACATTATTAGTAATTGTAGCTTGGGGGAGATCAAGGCTTTTTCTTTCTTCTTTTTCATTCTTTTTTTTTTCTTTTAAGATCCCCTTTCTTTTTCCAATTTATGGAAATGCAAGGGTTTAATGACTCCAGGGTTGACTGAAGGGTACTCTTCTGGCATCTCTGAAGCAAGCAGGGTGTTGCTGTCCTTAGTGTGCTGACTAGGTACTTGGTTCTTCATCAGATGGTCTTTCCCTGGAGCACTAGATACTTATCAACTTAAGGAGAATAATGCAATGAGCAGATCCTGATAGGACAGATGACACTGATTTCCTCTGAAGAGCAAACAGGTCCTTGGGAAATTTGCCAACACTTTCTGCAAGTGGGTGCACATGAACATCTTATCAGTGCTTCCTGGTGCTGCCCACCAGACCTTCACCAAGGGGGTTTGGGAGGCACCAAGAGGACCTACTCTTAGAATAGGTGCAGTGCTGAAGTCACACATGGCTACTGGTAACACCAGTTCTGTAACCACCATGACCTTCTCAGTGAAAGCTGATGTGGAGAGAGCTAGGACTATAGGTCCAAGAGACAGGGGTTTCGGCTTCAGGCCTCCTGCAGGCTGGTTTCAGAATGTTCCCTTAGCCTTTCTGAGCCTCACTTTCTTTATCTGTAAATGGGTTACTATTGCTTACTGTGAGGATGGATGCCAAGTGCCCCTTCTCCTTACTGTTGCCTATCCAGATATCACACAAAACTCATTTAGTAAACAGTTATAAAGCATTGAGGTTGTTTATTGGAGAGGGAATATGGCATTAAAAAGAGACTTTAGAGTATGGATTGCAAATACTGAGTGTGTAGAAGAAGCACTTTATGAATCAATTCAAGGGTGTTTCAGAAAGATCAGGTGTCAGAATTTGCCCAGGAGGAATGACCCTGGGCCGGGGTCAGGGAATTCAGACGCAGAGCATGGCCAGCAAAGCAGATGTCCTGCCCCTTCCGGCTGTCAACAGCTGACCTTCACTGTTCCCTAACACACATTCCCTTCCCTGTCCTCTCTCTTTCTTCTTCTTCTCAGGCTTTCTCTCCTCTTCCTCATCATGCTTTCTCATTAAGAGTGCACAGAAGACCTGGAGTCTCACCCTGTCCTGATGGAGGTGGGAGACCAGAGTGTGTTTTCACAGGCCTTCCAGGTACTTCTGAGGCACACTGAACTTTGAGCACTCTGGCTCTGCCCCAAATGGCTGGACTCCCTCTTGCCTGAAGATCTGTGTCCACAGTTATCTTGAGGCTGAAATTGGGGATGGTGGAGAAGCTTTCTGGGGTGAGCATGGGCATTTGAAGGCCTGTGAACATGCAGGCCTAATCTTTCAGGCTGTGGGATTGGGAATTGGAGCCATCTTTGTGAAGATGGCGGTTAGCACAGTGGGATGTCAGGTTGGTCAGTGGGACAAACAACAAACTCTTTAAAGCTGTATATGGAGTAATACCTCATATTCTTCTGGAAAGCAAGAATGTCTTGCTAGCCAAGATCTGGGCCAAGAGAAAGTAGCCAGTAAACAGAAGTGTCATGCTTTCTTTTATAACTGATGAAGAATAGGACTTAGAGAAACTGATAATTGCTAGATGTTGATGAAGACAATTAATAATGCTTTCAGTTTGTGGTGCAAAAAAGTTATCTGGATACAGACAACCTCATATTTGAAAAGAGTTTCCATTTAAGGCGTCGTCGGCAAGAAGTTCTCTCTTTTGTTCACATCTGGTTCTTTGAAACACATTTTAAGTGCCTTGGTGTGCAAGGCATCATGGTAAGCTCTGTGATATCCTCACGACTCTGGTTTTGCTCACTCAACATAGTGAATCTAAGGGGCCTACCCACTCAGGTAGTGAGTCTAATGAACGAGGGGATATCATTTTGTCACTTCATGTTTGCCACAAACAAAACTAGTATATTTAACAATGTATACACCAGGTACAGTACTGAATGCTTTACATGGATTATGTCACAAAAGCCAATATGCTCTGTACTGTTTTACAGAAGAAGAAACTAAAGTTTAGGGACAATTCTAAAAGTCACTAGCCAGTAAGCAAAAGATTTGATTTAGACTCTGACTTTAGAGTCTGTGTAAACCCAATTCCAAAGCCACCAAGTTTAACTAGCATAGAATTATAAGAGGGCAAAATATCATGTTGAATTTTGGATTTTTTTTTCCTTGTAAAAAGAAGAGATTGTGATTCTATACAACTTTGGAATATTTGCCAATTTACGAAGCTGGTGATACAAATCAGAAGAACTATTCTGATCCTGTCTGGCTTCTGATGTCTGCTAGACAGCGATTGTTTCTTGCAGCTGACCTGCCAAGTGGATAGTGTGTCATTAACTGCTGTAAGCCTTCTGTTATCAACTAGTTTCTGACCATGATTTACCTGGTTCTTGTACCAAAGTGACTGTGGGAATGTGGCCTGCCAAGTTTAAGTACATTCAGCACTACTGAATATAGCTACATGACTCTTGGCAGTTGTGACTTCCTGTTTTCAAGATAAAAGACTCACAAAGATTTACTAGAAAATTTCAGAAGGCTTTGGTGAGGCTATCACATACAGCTCAAACAAAACACTTAAATAATTTAATTGCAGATGAATTTGAACCATATGAATAGTTTTCTTAACATGCACAGCAGCTTAAAAAAGGATTGCCAGATGATCTATAAAAGATGCTTGCTGGCATATAGAACCCAGAATATTACAGAAAAGAAATTTTCAAAAACTTGAAAAACAATGTGGTTGACTTTTCTAAACCCAAATATTTGAAAGAGAGATGCCGTGTTTATAGGGAGGACATTCTCACTTCGCTCTGTGGTTTACACAGAGACAGTGAGCTCCATGAAGTCTCAAGGCAGTTCTCCTGGGGCAGAAGTCTCGGGTAGAGAGTCCTTCCTTTGTCCATTTGTTGCCTGCCGAGAACGCTGCCTTGTTCATCATCTGTGATGCCTCCTGGGCAAGGCAGTATGTTCACACTCTAAAGGGAGCCTGTTGGCTGAAAACCTTTGTTTTACATTCATTAGAAGAGGTGGAGGGGTTGATGGGATGGTGCAGGGGATGGGGTTGAGGAACCTAAACAGAACGGGCATAGATGAAAGGGGGTGGGACTTGGAATCAGAATGGTTGAATTCAGGTCGCCACTTGACACTAAACACCTGGGGCTGTTGTAAGGACAACTTCTGTGTGAGAGCTTGCTGCAAGTTCCTTTTATATAGCACCTTGAAAAAATACTTGTAAAAAATAGGCAATCTTGTAGAAAATAGGCAATGGATGGGTTGTCAGAGCTAACTTCAGCCCTGTCTCTCCAGCTCTCCAGGGGCCTTGGCCTCATTCTTGAGCCCCAGGGTGGATAGCAAGGTTGGAACCTGGGAGAGGAAAGCTGTACAGTCTGAATGGGCAGCTGTTGTCCTTGCCATTGGTGGTTGATGTGGTTGATGTTTAGTGGGTCAGGACAGAGCCATGGGCTGAGCACCTCAGATGACAAACTTGTACCATTTGTGATGGAGTTTCTTGTCCCTAGAGCTTTACCCCTTCCTCTTCAGGGATCCTTTGCTTTTCCTAAAGTCCAAGGTTCTTTGTTTTTATTTTTTTTCTTCTTCAGTATTTTACTGTCAAGTGTCAGGGGTTGCCGAATTAGAATCAGGTAGTCTTGGAGCAGAAGCCTGCCACTCTTCGTAAGGCTCCACAATGACAACATGGCCTCCAGAAACAGTTTCTATCCTAAGATGCATGGTTGGAAAGATCCCAGGACTGGAGCAGAATTCCTGGGCAGAGAAGGCTATCTCTATTCAATGTTTATTTTTTAGCTGACTCACATAAGACCTGTGTGCGTGTTTTCTTTTCTTTTTTTTTTTTTGAGTCGGAGTCTCACTCTGTCACCCACTGGGTTCCGGCTATCCTTCCGCCTCAGCCTTCCAAGTAGCTGGAAGTACAGGCATGTGCTACCATGCTGGGCCAATTTTTTTTTATTTTTATGTATTGTAGAGATGAGGTCTCACCAAGTTGCTCAGGCAGGTCTCGAACCCGCGGGCTCAGGCACTCACCTCAGCCTCCCAAAGCACGGGATTATAGACTGAGCCACTGAGTCTGGCTATGTGTGTATTTTCAATAGATTTGCTCATTTTACTGGACTATACTGTTGGATTAAAAACAAAAAGCTTTTAAATAATTACTACTTTATTGGGGGAAATCTTTAGGAAAGGTGTGCCCAGTGACTGACTAAGTAGTTAATCTATAAGAGGACATTCCTTTTGGTGAAATTCAGGACGAGGGAGCCAGGTGTCTGGCATTTCAGCATCTCCAAAGGCTATTTATTTATGTATATTGAAATTCACACTAACTCATGATACTAGTTTTTGTTTTTATGTCTTCGTGTTGAAGCATTAGCTGGGAATTTTGCAGTCTAATAAAATTAGTCAGAAATGATGGTGTTAACGTGTCTAGTGGAAAAAGAATGCTTGGGAAGTAACTGCCTTACCCCATTAGAGAGACACTCCTTCACCTAACTGGACCCCCAAATGAGGGCTAAAATGAAGTCCCTTATTAGAAATGGGCAAGGAGGTACTCACATGGTCCATAACTCTTGTTCCCAAACATACCAGATCCTACTTGATGTAAAAGCAAAACTTTAAACACTAAAGACTGGCCATTGAAATGCAATGCTTTGAGAATGTCAGTGATGAGAGCATTTCTTGAGGTTAACTGGTTTAGCAAGAAAATATCTCAAAATTGATTAATTTAGCACGAAGAAAGCAACAGACCCTGAGGATAGCAGCGATAGCATGGCATCACCAGGATTCCTCTAGAGGTGCAAGACTTAGACATGGAAGAAAAATTAAGATCCCCAAATAGAAATCAGTATTTTTAGCTCTTAATGGTTCATTGTGAGAGCAAGGAAAGCTAGTCTTTCCAATATTACAGTGGAAAAGCTTTCTGGAGGACAGCTGTAAGTAGCAGATGATGTGTCTCTGGTATATTTCACACTGACCTTTGTCTCTCATCAGAGAATCTATATTTTTGACCTAAAGGGGGCAAAAAGAAATAGCTGAAAAGGAACATTGTAAAATGTCCAAGATTTCTGGCCAACTGCCTCACAACATGGAATGTTTTGATTTGAAGTTCCTGAGTTCTCTTGGTATGAAATGTGGGGAGGAGCATGTGGCTAGAGTGTTGATACCCTTGGGGGAAAAAATGTGTGTGTTAGAATTGGTGAACAAAAATGGATGTTTTAAGCCCAGCAGCTGATTGTTGAGCCTCAGGGTTAGGAAGAACTTCATATATGTGATGGTAAACTCAAAGTGGCAAATTGCCTAATGGCTTCTGTGTCCTGTCCTCTTGAAGAAAAGGAAGTGCCCAACAAGCCCTTGCGTGTGCGCGTCCGGTCCTCAGACGACAGGCTGTCCGTTGCGTGGAAGGCGCCACGTATGTCTGGAGCCAAGAGTCCACGCAGATCACGGGGTTTTCTCCTGGGCTACGGTGAAAGTGGCCGGAAGATGAATTATGTTCCACTGACAAGAGATGAGCGGACACACGAAATTAAAAAGCTAGGTGAGTTTAATATTTATTGGTATCCAGTGTTTTGATGATCTTTGCAGCCATTTCAATATGTAGACACTCACTCATAGCAGAACTTAGCATCTTAGTTATGATGTCCATTTTCCAGGTATTACAGCCATTCAAAATTGTGCTCTTTATTCCATCCCCTGTCCTAGCCTCCATCATTTTAGCCTTTCATTAGTGATAAGACCAGGCTGCCTTCCAAGTGCCCATCAATTGCTTCCTGATTGACATTACAGATTCCTTGAGTCAGGCTATGTTTCTGGACTTGAGACAGCGGGCAATGCTCTTGCCATCTTGGCTCTGTTTTTATCATTTTGTTCTTTGAAGCTTTGTCTTAGAATCCTAGGACATATGACCTTGGTCCCATGGAGATGATACGTGTGGAAGCCAAATGAAACTGCAAGACAGGCCGCCCCCCTTTTTTCCTCACTTGGTTATGGAATGCTGATGGCAGCCTTTCCTGTGATCAGGAGAGATTACATGCATGGTTCTAACCTGGATCTTTGCTGGCCTTATTCATTGACAGGCCTGGACAGTGAACACAGGCCCAGCTCTGAGAGGGCACTGTTTATTATTCATTGACAGGTCTAGACAATGGACCCAGGCCCAGCTCTGACAGGGGGCACTGCTTATCCCTTAGGCCTGGTGCTTCTCACCCCTGCTACCCCCTTACCTACTTGATGCATTGGAAGAAGTACTGGGTAGGCATGGCTGGGCCTCTTCATGGATGCTTGGGGAAAGCTGGGCTGCAGAGAGCACCCAGAGGCCCAGGGCTGCCTGGGCAGCAAAGCCTAATTCTGGGTTCCATGCTAGAAAGTACACTTGCCCCTACTTGCTTTTTACTCCTCATTAGCTTTCTGGCCCTCATGGTTGACTCTTCTGTCATTTCCTAATTGGTTCAGTACTCAGGCAAGGAAGAGAGTGTGATCTATAGGGCTCTCACAGAAAACTCCAGCAAGACCCAGCAATCTCTTCACTTACATGTAGTCAGGCGTCTCAGCCTCCAGCATCATGACAGGTGACAGTGTGGAGGCTGGAGGTGGCAGGTGCAGAGAAGGTCTGAGTGATGAAGGGAATCACCACTGAAAGGCAGTGTGGTGCCACTGCTTGGCCCCTACTTAGTCTTAAAAGGTAAGATCTTCTATCAGAAAAGATAAGGGATGGGCTGACATGAGAGCTGAGACTGGTGAGACCAGACAGGGGAAGGGGTAGAAGGAAGAGAGAGAAGAACCGCCCAGGAGGAGCGAGTGCTCCCAAGTCACAGCAGAGAGGAACAGTGGTTTGAGCTCAGGACAGAGCCTGAGGTGGACAGTGGCTGCGGAGGAAAGAGAGCTCTAGGTGTGGAAGACCCTTGTGGGCACTCTGAGGGCTCTATCCTCTTTGCTGAAGATACAGTCACACAATCTTTCGAATCCTGGATATGCAGTTCTGTGCTCCAAGGCCAGCTCCCTGGGCCACGCAGCAGACATTCACCAGTTAGGATTTGATCAGGTGGAGACACTGAGTGGACGGCTGGGCTAGATTCCCACGCCTGAAATAGCCGAGGACATCCATGTTGTGTGTGCTGCTGTGTCCATCCACACCTGCCCAAGGCTGTCTTGGAAAAGCTCTGCCGTGTGTTGGGTGTTCCTGGCAAAGACCAGTCCATGGCTTCTGTCTTTGTGTGGCCATAACATGGTGACCGTGGTAGCTGGGAGCCAGGCACAGCATCGAAGCTATCTCAGAGTACAGACTCCAGAACTATTCCAGCAAAAAAGAGACCAGCCACGCTTTTGCTCCAACAGCACATGAAACGTCGAGGGAGTGTAGGAAGAAAAGGAGAAATCTGAGCTGGACGTGCTTTGGGAAAAAGTGAAACTTGAATTAGAGACTCAGGTGCCTGAAACCACAGAATAATATAGATACTTTTCAACCATTCTTTCCTGAGTCTACCCTTACACACACATAGTTTTACTACGCAGCTAAAACAGCTCTATTTTGGTGATGGGGCCAAGGTCTACATATCTGCAGAAGAATAGATCCACTACTTTTGCATTTCTGACACTGCAGGAGAACATTTCATAAATGGAGTTGTCATTGTGCAGAGCCCTCACAGATGGCACACATTAAAATGTCTCTTAGTGGCGACAAGTTTTTCATCTGATTCATCAGTTTTTAAAAATTTCTCAGCAGTGAACTGCTGGCTCACTTAAGGAGAGCAGCATTTATTTTTATTGTTGTTGCCTGAACTTGAGCAAATGTTGAACCTGAGGGCAGGGGTGGGTTCCAGTCCTAGCCAAATGGACAGGGTGGCCACTTGGGCTGCTGGGAAAATGCTAGCTTTTGAACTGTCACCACATAAAAACAGTGGACTTACCATCTTGAATGACGTAAAAGGTGATTGTGAGGAGGGGAAGGTCTTCCTGGAAGCTTGCCCCATTATGGGGGAACAGGATGGGGCTGACGTGGATTCTTTGTGGGGGTGTCAGAGTAGACCTGCTGTGTCATGGGAAGCCTGTCTCCATATTTATTTTGCATGGGGCTTTCATGCTATTTACAACGGAGGTGCCACTGAACCTGTGGTACAGCAGAGAGTGGCCACACATTAAGGAAGCTGGGAGGAGCGGTAGGCCTTAGATCCTGACAACAGAGGTCCACTTTCTGAGCCATTTTTAAAACACGTCTTACTGGGCATCTTCCATGTGAGGCGCCATCCCTGAGAAGCACCAGCACTGACTTGATGGTCAAAGGAGGCCCCACAGAGAAGATGGTGTTTAAGCAAAGTCCTGCAGCTGGAGGCACCATGGAACTATCAAAGGGAGAGGAGACAGCAGGAGTGGAACTCGAGGGTAGTGAAAGAACGATCTAGGGTGGAGTCTTTCTGCAAGTTATGACAGACCTTTAGAAGTTGAGGCAGAGTGTTTCTGCCCATCACACAGTTGAGGCCAGGAAGTGGGCAGACACGGTGGTACTGGCAGGGGTCCCTAGGGTCAGTGGGCAGGAGACGCCAGATCATTTTGGAGATTTTATTTCCTCATTTTCTTCAGTAATCAGGGGTGCGGAAAGAGGTAAGTTTTTATACCTTGCATGTTCCTCATCAGATCTCAGTGAAGAGGAGACAGACTGCTGCCTGGGTCCCCGCCCCTCCTCATCGTAATTAAGAGCCTAAGCTTTGGAGCTGGGTTTGAGCCAGCCCCTTGAGGAGTCATCACATCTCTCAGCTTGTTTCCTCTTCTGTGAAATGGGGATGATGACAATAGCTTCCTTGTGGGATTTCCTTAGGACAAAACGAAGAATTGCATGTGAGATGCTTAGCACAGGGGAGAGTCTTAACCCCACACACGTGCGCTGTCATTGTAATTTACTGCAGGACAAAACTTTTCCGTAATGATAATCTTGCGCCAACTTCAGTTTCAAGTGCTTAACAAATCAAGAATCTGGGCATAAAAAAAATCTAAGAACTTTAAGAAATACATTAAAAACATATACATATTTTTGGTTGTGGGAAATTATTTCTTGATGGTCCTTGATATATAATGGGACACTGCTTGTCATGTTTAGTTACTTGCAGGTGTTCTAGGACTGTGAGGTTGACTGGGATTTTTTTGTTTACTTTTGGCACGATGCCATTGTCAATAGCACCAAGAAATTAACAATCTGAAGTGACTCCTTCATGTGGAAGCTTAGTTTGATGTTCTGTGAGTCCAGGTGTTACAAACCTGATCTCTCCTTTTTATAAAACATACATCTCAAAATCCTCTGTTAGAGTAAGTATAAATAATGTCCTCATGTTATGGCATGAACATCACCTGCTTTCTCTCTAAAGAGAGAACAGTCTGTCAAATATTATTCCCTTCCCTTGAAAACTCTGATTAGTTGACAGTACTAATAGTCTCTCTGTGTAAGATTTTTTTGAACACAGGTCTCCTTTTGTGTAAAGACAAAAGATTGATTTTTCCCACTGCTGTCTGAAAGTTTGCAATGCCCAAAGAAAGATGTGCCATGTCTTAAGTTCTCCTTAGGATCTTAGCATCACCTCTGTTAATTTACCTAGGTATTACCTGATGATGGAACTATCTGCACTGGAAAGAGGTCAGGTTGCTTTATTTTTGTTTCTGAGTTGACTAAAACTGTGACAAGAAGCTTGGTCAGTAGAGCCTAGAGTTAGGGAATGCAATTTGGATTCAGGGAAGATTGTGAGTCTTTTGTAGGGGTGTAAGCTTGAGTAAATCACTCAATTGTTGCAGCTTTATCTCCTTATTTGTAAAATAAGACCAAACTGGAGAGTAACCAGAGTTTCACCTGGTTCTCAGACTCTGTGATTCCATGGTACTGGAGAGAACAAGTTTTATTCCATCACTGTAATTTATTTTCCAAATATACAGTTGTCCCTCATGTACATGGGGAATTGGTTCTAACACTCTCCGCATATGCCCAAATGTGAGCATACTCAAGACCCTGTGAAATCCACATATATGAAAAGTTGGCCCTCTGTATATGTGGGCTTGGCATCCCTGAAATACAACCAGATATGTTTTGTTGAAAAAAAAAATTCCCATATAAGTGGATCTGCACAGTTCAAACCCATGTTGTTCAAGGGTCAACTGTACAATTTTCAAGTTTAGGTTAAGTTGGATACAATGGCATCAGTGTACAACTGGAGGGTTAGGAGGGGTAGAAACTAACGGAAATAACCATCCAGAAATAAAGGATACACTTGAGCTCTTCCATTTGCTCTTAACAAATCTTCAGAGACATCCTTCTGAGGATCTTAGTTTCAAAGTGCATAATATCCCACAAGAAAAGAAAGACCTTCTGGGCCATTGATATGGCACATTGACTGTTCTTTTCTTTCTGATGATAGATGAAAACAGAGTAACTACCTCTTCTCACTTTTGGAAGTAAAAAGAAATTGAGGGAAGTATGTGGGTAAATATGCCATTCTTTTTTTAAGCGTTGTTTATCTCTTTTCTCTGCTGATGAGACAGAAACCCATTATAGGTAAAAATATATTCCTACTTTTTTCCTAATAGTGTTCTTTTTAAGTTAATTCCTGCAGTTCTTGGGCTTGTCTTTGGTTGTCCTGAACAAGTGGGAATGCTCCCAGAAAGGGAGAATGGAAAGGAGTGAAGGGGAGGAGGATTTCAGACTACCAAAGGACGTGTGTCCTGAGCGATCCAAGTCAGAGTCTCATCTCTCACTCCCTGGTCCACAGCCTCAGAGTCAGTGTACGTGGTCTCCCTGCAATCTATGAACTCCCAGGGGCAGAGCCAGCCAGTCTACAGGGCTGCCCTAACGAAACGGAAGATCTCAGGTATGTTTCTAAGGATGCATTTGGTCAAATCATGGTCTGGTATAAATGCTGTTTTGTTCCCCAATGATGCCGACTGGATAATGAATTAGATGAATTATATTAAGGATAAAAGTAAAAACAGAGCAGACTCGATCATATTTTGGGTATATGCATGCTACTTTTATACACAGAGGCTGGACTGTTCTTGTCATGGAATATATTGGGATGCCCAAAAAAAGTATACACATTTTAAGAGATGTTAAGAGATGTTTGTAATCAGAAGTGTCTGCATGCTAATGGTAACCATTTTGAGCACCTCTTGTCATTGCAGAAGTCAAATGTGACTTGTATTCATCTAAAATGTTAATATAGTTTTCTCCTTTCTTAAAATGTGTATACATTTTTTGGCACCCTCTGTATTTCACTGTATATTTTGAGTGGCTTCAATGTGCAAATTTGCAACAACAGGAATAGCCAAGCATTTATTCCATGTAAAGGCACAGTCTGACCCATGTATAAACTGCCCTTGGTGATATCCTTGGTAATGAACAAAGTGACAGAAAGAAGAGCAGGTGTTTGTGTGGGGGTGCGATGCAAGGTAAGCACACAAATGTTATTTAAGCTAAATTTGCATAGAAATGGCATTGAGAAAAGTGAGAAAAAACCAGATTGTTAAGTGGTTTGCTGACAGCCTGGTCATTTTCTACTCACTAAAGGATAGTTTTTTTCTCATGCTCATTCATAGATTTTAAAAATGTTACTAATAAATTAACCAATTACATATGTCTTGATTTAAAGAGACAATGTACAACATAATTATTTTCATGAATTCAATGTAAAATGAAATATGTTTTACATTGCATAAAGTATCACATAAATTATGTTTCACTTTTAATATTTATTAATTGCTGCCATAGAAAAAGTCCCTGTGTCACTTTTCTAACAGGTTAAATATTTCTACCTTCCCTTGATTGTGGTAAAATCCATATCCTTTTGAAACATGGGCCCTGAAAAGTGAAAAGAAAAAACAAAACAAACACAAACCAAAACAAAACCCTAAGAGATTAAAAAGTAAAACTGAAGACATCTTGTGAGTTCTAATTTGTTGGAAATTGAGCGAAGACTACAAGCTTTGTGGCTATGATATATTCTATTGACAACAAAGATAAATCTGTAAGAAATCAGCAAGTTGGATTATACTTCATATCTGAATATGAGTTTTAATTTGCCTTGGAATCACATATTCTAAAATGTGGACCCCATGTGATTCTTACCATTGGTTGTACCAGAATTTTCATTTTGTGCCATGATGGCTAAAAAAAAATGTGAATTCAGGTTTTCTTCCTCTAAACTTTTGCTTCCCATAAACACACTAAATTACTCAGAGTATCTTCAACCAGGGCAAAACATCCCCTTTATAATGTTCTATATGTTGACTGGTTTGGGCGGCTTTTCAAGTGAACTTCCCATTTTTTAGGCTGTGTTTAAGAAGAGCCAGAGTGGAGATTTTTGTTTTTCCACAGTGGCCAAACGCCTGCTTAACTTTCTATCCATTTCATTTTGTCTACATTAAGCTTAAGCAATCTAAAAATTTTACTGGGTGGGTAATAGACCATGAAGGATGGAGGAACTCGGGGCAGAGCCTATTGTGAGAGAAAGCCTATGGGTCCCCTTCTGTCATTTCAGAAGAAGATGAGCTGGACATACCTAAAGACATCAGTGTCCGGGTTATGTCATCCCAGTCTGTGCTTGTGGCCTGGGTGGATCCTGTTGTGGAAAAACAGAAGAAAGTTGTTGCATCAAGGTACTTTTGTTTCTTTCTTTGTCTTTATGTGTGAGAGACGTAGTTTTCCTGGTCCTGAAAAGACATGCACTTATTGATTTTATGACTTACATGAATCCTGGCTCCTTTTGTAGCTGAATGGTAGAACAGTCTATGGCAATCTAGTTAATCCTGAATGTGGTTCCACATTTTCCACAAATCTGATGTCACTAGGGCCTCGTGTGTAATACAGCAGGACCTCACATCTCACTTGCTCAGAGTTTTAGCTTATATCTGGAGATTTCTAGATTCTGTTTCTTTCTTTGCCCCATTTGTGTTTTGCTTTGTCTCATTAATGTTCTGTTCATGTTCAGATCCATCTTGGGAAAAGTCTTACCCCTCCTCCTGTTATCCAGGAAGAGCTACAGTAGGACAGATTTTATGTATAATGGCAGGCATTTGTCTAATGCCTTAGAACTTAGTAGTTCCTCATTAGACATTTGCTGAACACTGAATTGCTTCATGTCCAGCTCATTTGTGTATAACAAAATGCACCTTATTATCTCATAGACCATGATGCTATGTGATTCTGGTTTTTATATTCATTTGCAATAGTAATAGAAGAAAAACCAATCATAAGGTTAAAATAATTTTTATGTTAAAAGGTCCATGGTGAACTCATTTCTTGTTAGTGGTAGATTAATACAGCCATCAAAATTTTAAGTGTTCAATGTCTAAATAGTTTATATAAGCAAGACAATGCCAAAGACTTGGTGGTCTGGTTATTATCTATTAAGTTTTGAACCTATCTGCAACCAGGAGTGGAGAATGTACTTTACAATCAATGGAATATAATGCAGAGATCATATATATACATAATAGTTATCATTATTAGATATATAGTTTCCTTCACTGTTTCCTAGTAAAAAAGACATCTGCTTTTTCTGAAAGACCTCAGAAGATTCATAGTGATTCTCTCCCCAGCCATATGGCCTTTCTCAACACAAAGTGTTCCTGTTACCATTGACTTTGCTTTCTAACATCTAGTTGAAAACCAGAGAAAGCTTGAGTTTTCTTAACAGAACTAGTGTTAGTTGATATACCATATCTTCAATTGAAGTCTTTTCCTGATGTATTAAATATAATGAATAGTACATTTTTAATGTATGAAATATTTTATACTACAAAGAGGCCACAAAGAAAATGTCCTTTAAAAGGAATTCAGCAAATAATGTTTGCAGCTCTTAGAGTGTTGGGGATGTCTGGTGTCTGGGAGTGCATTTCCCTTTGATGATCATACATGGGAGTACCTTTTATAAGCTCATTCGTCCTACACTATTTGCTACACATTTTTTTCCTTTTCATGGTAATAAGTCCACTCAAAACCACATGTTCTCTTTCCGTCAGAAAATATGTCTGATTTGACATGAAATTAGCCTTTTTTGTCTTCCTTTTCTGGAGAGCCAAGATACCTTGGACCTGTTTTGGTCCTTGTTAGTGCTTCGAGTTGACACCAGTACAGACACAAACATACACATGTTCCTTATAAGGCAGTTGCTCATAACATGTCTTCCTTTTCTCCCTTCCCTTTGTAACCTCTGCTAGACCTTTTTCAAGACTTCTCAGTCTTGAAAAGACACGAAGCTCCATCTTTCCTGGTCTACTTGAGACACATTCACCTTGAACTTAAGTATACTCTTTGAGCTAGTAGCATAGTCTAAAGTTAATTTTTCTTCTCCTTTCTGATTTCCTTACTTACCCCTAAAAGTCATCATTTATGGGCAAGGAGAAACAGCAAGAAATCTAGTGTTTAGTTGCAGAGAAGTTGAATACATTGTTGTCTTGCATTTTCTTATAGACAGTACACTGTGCGCTACCGAGAGAAGGGGGAATTGGCCAGGTGGGATTACAAGCAGATCACAAACAGGCGTGTGCTTGTGGAGAACCTGATTCCAGACACTGTGTATGAATTTGCAGTTCGTATCTCACAGGGTGAAAGAGATGGCAAATGGAGTACTTCCGTCTTCCAAAGAACACCAGAATCCGGTATTTGAAATGCCTTTGGATTTTCAATTCAGGAATTGATCCTCATATAAGATTTAAAGACAGTTTAAGAAGTCACAAGTGACAAAGGCCAGCATGGTGTTTTTGAAGTCACATTAACCTAAATCTTGGTCATGTTTCTAAGTATAAATGCAAAGAAGTTAAGAAACTGTTTTCTTGGGTCCATGTTTTACTCTTTGCTGGTCTTTTCCACTAGAATGCTTGTTCATGTTGCTCTGACATGAGGAGCACATTCAATCCAGTAGTGTAGCATACATAAATTACCACTGTATCATGAATGCTCCTGGGCGATGCATGGCTCTTGTGTTTAGGAGAGAGTCTTCTTTTCTGAGTCTGAAGTTGTGTTTGGTTCTGGGGGAGAATTTTGCTCTGTATCCAAGGCTGTGATTTTCTTTTAAACTATGTTCTTAAAAGTTTTATTAAGAAGTTGAAACAATATTTTAACCTTCTTTGTATACTTTGATATTTAGCAATGAGAGATATTCTGAGTTCCTGAAAGTGTTTCCTAAATATGTCTAAACTCACTATATGAGTTGGGTGAAGTGACTTTTAAATCACTACATTACACAAGACCAAGTGCAGACTTTTCTGTCATGTATAATAAAAATGAACACAGTAGCTCTTCAATTTAAAAATGTGTACATAGAGACTACATGCCATTCGCTTTTAGGATATCCACAAGGGCATCATTAAATGTTTGATTCCTTGTCATTGTGTAGCTCCTACCACAGCTCCTGAAAACTTGAACGTCTGGCCAGTCAATGGCAAACCTACCGTTGTCACTGTATCTTGGGATGCACTACCTGAGACTGAGGGGAAAGTAAAAGGTAGGAATCTCATTTCTTAAACTGTAAGATACAGATTCTGATAAACACTGCCTCTACTCACAGCTTTGGTAAATGAGAAATAGGGAGGCAGCATACATAAAAGAGTTGCTAACCCAAGGGACAAGGATATGTCATGCAAGGTTTTCATTGTCTAAGATCCAGTAGTCATGAAGGTGATTATTCTTTTCATCTTCCTTTAAAGAGTTGTTAGTGTTGCTGTCCGGAGGGATGTTTTTAAGTGCATGAATGTGGCATCATAATCTTTAACCATCCACATGATACTCTGGTGTTCATGCAATGGGTCTTTTAATAATGCCAGGAAGAGCCGGGCTCGGTGGCTTAGCCTATAATCCCGTGCCTTTGGGAGGCTGAGGTGAGTGGATTGCCTGAGCCTGCGGGTTCAAGACCCGCCTGGGCAGCGAGACCTCATCTCTACAATAAATCAAAAAATCAGCCGGGCGTGGTAGCGCATGCCTGTAAATCCGGCTACATGGAAGGCTGAGGCGGAAGGATCACCGGAGCCCAGCAGGTCGAGGCAGCAGTGGCCGGAAGTGGCCACTGCACTCCAGTCTGGGCGACAGAGTGAGACTCCAACTCAAAAAAATAAAAATAAAAAAATAATAATGCCAGGAAGATCATGAAAGTATGAGTTAGTAAAAACCCTATAGAACTATAAATATCTTTAATGGTACCATAAATATATTAGATGGATTTGAAACACTCAAGTAATAACTGCTAAAAAAATTGGATTTATTTCTTATTCATCATCATTTATTTATTTATGTCAAGGAAAAAAAGTAAAAATGAAAAAACCTAGAGATTAAAAAATAAAACAACCGGGCTCGGTGGCTCAGCCTGTAATCCCGCGCCTTTGGGAGGCTGAGGTGAGTGGATTGCCTGAGCCCGTGGGTTTGAGACCCGCCTGGGCAGCAAGACCTCATCTCTACAATAAATCAAAAAATCAGCTAGGCGTGGTAGCGCATGCCCATAATTCCGGCTACTTGGAAGGCTGAGGCGAAAGGATCGTCGGAGCCCAGCAGGTCAAGGCTGCGGTGGCCGGGAGCAGCCACTGCACTCCACTCTGGGCGACAGAGTGAGACTCCAACTCAAAACAAAACAAAACAAAATATTCATACTAGTTAAATTTTATAATAGTCTGTTGAGGATGCTAAATAAAGGCACACATCTTTTTATTGTAAAAGCACTCAAGAACCTTTCAAAAGTCTGTTTGGAGACATTATAAAGAGTGACATTGAGATTTTTCTGTGCATTGCCTATACAAATGTACCCGAAGGGGAGGAAAGATGGGAGCTTTTAGTCAAGAAAGAAATATTTTTTATCTTTGGGGAGACAACTTTTAGTCGAATATGTCCAGAAACTCTAAAAAGTTTGTGTAATCTCAAAGAAATCCAGAAACTTACTAATCTCCTATGAAAATTTTTTAATTGAATTTTTAAAAATTTAATCATAAGTTATCTTTGCTGACGTGATATGTCTTTTCATGCAACAATAGAAGTTATGGAAGGTAGACATGGAATAGTATTTTCTATATTTAATGCTTTTTCACTTCCCAGTTTATTAGGAGTAGATTGTACTATTCTTCTTGCTCATTCCCCCCCACTGGAATAAATTAAAAACAAATGAAGATAATAAATATTTACTTGGTACCTTTAAATAATTCTTTTTTATGACAATTTGAACATTGACTTCCTCTGCATTAAGTATTGTTGTGATGCTGAAAGGTCTCTGAAAATTGAAGAAATAGTTTTTGGCTGATGCCTTTTTTTTTAGTTTTGAAAGAGTCAACTATTACACCTCTAGTGACTATTCCCATACTACTTATTTGTTGTTCGCTCTCCTACATCTTAGGCTATATTTAAGGTTCTTTGCTAAAAGAAACTCCCTGGTAGTCAATTCAATATTGCCAAAAAAGTAATAGCTACTGAGTTTTTAAGTACAAAAGAACTCACGTGCCTTAACCCTGCTTAGGTAGTTTTCATAAGGGTTGTAGTGGTGGAATTGAAATTCATAATTATACTGGGACATTTTCTATGTATAACAAATACAAAATATAATAGAAGAATATACTTTGACATTTTTTGCTCAAATGGATTGAATCAATATGAAATCTGAATTACAAAATTTTATAGACAATGCGTTTTCTTAATTCTTACTTTTGACCATCACAAATTACTAGTTTGTTCATTTTCAATGAGAAAAGAATGTTATGGTTCTTTTTTTTTCTTTTAGACAAAAAAGTGCTACAGAGGAATTTTTGGCTGAAAGTTTTACAAATTAATTTACTTTTAAAAGATTAGAGATTAGGGAAAAGAAAAGCTCTCCCATGCTCCTGATAACTGCTTGATTTTTCAGGATTCAAATTATTTTTCTTAGCTCGGATTCATATTAATTTGATAATTTTATAAATTTGAGTTCATTGATAGAAAAATAGGCATGACAGTTTTTAGTTGAAGGTGAAAATTGTTTTAAAATATGACTTCATTATGTTACAACATTTCTGTGTAAGCATGGAGATATTTTAGTTTCTTAAACTGAGTTTGCTGATTTTCAAAATTGAAGGGTATTATACACTTATGGATATAGCCAAGTAAAGATGGAAACATTAGACATCACATAAATCTTTTACTTAGCAACATTTCTTCACAGTTTTAAATACTGTGAAATATCCTTATTAGCATTTATTTATTAAAAACGTTTAGAATTCTTACAAAAGTGAAGTTATATTCCAAATATGGATTTTTCTTACTGGCTTAATGTGCTAATAGCAGCAACCCAGTTTAATAAACTGAAACTCTTGCAGATGTCAGCAGCTGTTCAGAACCAATTCCTGGCAGTTGTCTCTTCTTTTGCCTTGTTTTTTTCTATTCAGGATATATCCCATCATAGCAAATTAGTAAATACAGTTTTTTAAAAACTGCACACATTCAGTGTAAAGTTTTTGGGGAATTGTATGAAGACTGCCCTCCTGGGGTCCATATGTTTGATTTGCTTAAAGTAGCAAATTGCCAGCTACTTAAAGACATATCCCTGTCTGATTGCCCGAATGAATGTGGGTTCACCCTCTGCTGTGTCTCCATGCTCCAGTTGGTGATTGGCATGCATTGCTAGTGCATTAATTTTAGTAATACACATTCTAATTCATCCTGCCCATACAGTCTGTCTGTTGGATACAGGACTGTTTTCAGTTTCCTTTTTTCAACCATCTGCCCAATCATTTCAGAATACATTCTTTCATACGCCCCGGCTCTCAAGCCATTTGGAGCAAAGTCCCTCTCCTATCCTGGAGACACTACTTCTGCTCTGGTGGATGGTCTGCAGCCTGGGGAACGCTATCTTTTCAAAATCCGAGCCGCCAACAGGAGAGGCCCAGGACCTCACTCCAAAGCCTTCATTGTCACTATGCCAACAAGTAAGCATTGTGTGTTGTGTCTTTCTTCTTTCTCTCCTCATTCCTGCTATTTGTGTTTCTTTGAATCATGCTTTTGGGTTTAGCACTGCTCAGTTGATGACTTTCTGGGCTAAGTTGCTACTGATTTCTACAATATTTTTGTGGTTCCTTTAGAAATTAGTCTCTCCAAAGACTAAAATGTTATTGATTGCTGATAACCATTATTATCACAATGTCATTCATGTATTATTATATGATGAATCTTATATCACTTTTTACTTTTGGACTTGTGGTGACGGGAAGAGAAACTTTACAAGTGTCACGTGACAGTTTTTATCATTAGCGCTCTTCAATTTCTACATAGCACTAAACAGTTTTAGTTTGTTTTAGGAATGCAGCTTTACTCAGAAGGATTTCAATTGTCTAGCTTATCTGATCAGTGTCAAGACCAAACAAGTTAATAAAGATCCAAAAATGGAGTGGGTGTTTTGAAACCAGGCATTCTTTTCTGCTTTCCCATATTTACACCAGTTATTGGCAGCTCCCTCCTTCATTACGTGCTGTGAGGACCCACCATACGAGGGGGACCCCCCAAAAACCGGAATTATCTTTTGGTGGGTGAACCCCTTGTAGCACAGGCTTCCCCCGCTAGGTAAGTGTTCTAGGAATCCATTGGCATCAGTGTACCAGCTAGCCTTGTGAGAGACAGCGTTCAGCTTCAGTGAATTTTTTTCTGGATATTCTTTCAACACATTTGCCCGTTTCATGATGAGTGATTTAGGAGCACACCTGGCCACACTGTGCTGATGGCATGACCCTGTGCCCCACCTTCCCTCTTCACCTGATCTCGCCCCAAGTAACTTGTTTCGTTTCCCCGAATGAAAAAGTCCTCAAAGGGAATGGTCCGCCAATGTAGAAGAGGTGAAACAAAAAAACAACAGAAGAACTAAAAGGCATCAAAATGGATGAGCTCAAAAACTGTTCTGAGCAGTGGGAAAAGCAGCTTGATAGGTTTATTACATCAAATGGAGAGTACTTTGAAAGTGATGGAAGTTTCAACATGTAAGAATAAACACACAATTCTTTATAAATAAATTCCAGGTTTTTTGCGGGGAGTACCCCCTCGTATACTGCAGTATTAAAGTTCTATCCTGGAAAAAACTGTGACAGAGCTGAAGTTTGCTCCTCTTGGGGTCCCCTTGCCCTTGAGTCCCCTCCCCATGTACTGTGCCTTCCCTAAGACAGTCCTGCTCTGAAGACAGAGTGTCTTACGATCTTTTTAATATGTTTGCCTATCCCAAGAGTCGTTTTATTCTAAGCCTCATTTTAGAATTATCATTTTTATAAAAGTATCCATTATTGAAAGGAACTTTAAGCAAGAAGGAAGAAACAAGTAAGGACATGTTGGGGGAACAGAGAACTCTTTGTAATGCTTCAAAAATTTGGTTACATGTTCCCTTATTGTCTATACAGATCATTCAGCATTTTGCACCAAGTATCTATGTATTTCTTGACTATTAAGAATAGCGATAGGCCAGGTTCGGTGGCTCAGCCTGTAATCCCAGCACTTTGCTGAGGCAAGTGGAATGCCTGAGCCTGTGGGTTCGAGACCAGCCTGGGCAACTTGGTTAGACCTCATCTCTACAATAAATAAAAACTTACCTGGGTGTGGTAGTACGCACCTGTAGTTCTGGCTACTTGGAAGCTGTAGCGGAAGGATCGCCGGAGCCCAGCAGGTCGACACTGGGGTGGCTGTGAGCGTGCCACTGCACTTCAGCCTGGGCGACAGAGTGAGACACCAACTCAAAAAAAAAAAAAAAAAGAATAGCTATAATGCCTTTGTAATAGGCTGACAATTAATTATATTAAGAAAATCCTACATAAGATTTTGCATTTACAAAATCGACTAATTATTTCAAAGTACTATTTCAGAATTCCTTCAGATAACAAGCTGTGGCAAAACCTATTCAATGTATAGAGATTCAACTCATGTATATTTTCTAGGACTATATCTGTTACTTTAAGCAAAATAGAATGTTAAAAAAGAACAGTCATTGAAAAAATAAATTTCCAGTGTTCTAAGCATTTAGAAGTCATCAGTCATGACTACTACTTGACATGCTTCCATACTGCCATCTTAAATATGCATTTTGTGTCACAGAGCTTTTGAATTTCTCCTTTGTCAATTCTTGAAAATCTGTTGCAGCCAGTAGCCGCGAGTCAAATGTTCGGCAAAACACAGAGGATGATGGGAAACCTGAAAAACCTGAGCCTTCCTCATCTTCTCCCAAAGCCCCAGCTTCCTCAAAACACCCTCTTCTGCCTGTTTCTCCCAGAGGTGGAAATGTCAAGGACCTTCTTCTTGACTTGAAGAACAAAATACTGGCTAATGGTGGGGTGCCCAGAAAACCCCAGCTTCGCCCTAAGAAGACTGAAGGGGTGGATCTTCAGTCAACAGAAGTCACCAGTGAGGAGGAGCCAGATTCCCTTGAGGACCCACCCACGTCCCCCTTGGAGACCCAAGACCAGAGGCGAGCTCTGAGGCCGATAAGCAGACATGGCCACTCGGTTGCTCCTGGCAGGACTCCAGTGAGGGTCCGGACACCAGTGCTGCTCCGCAGAGAAGGCGTAGATCAGCGTGGCTCCCTACAGGCCACTCACCCCCGTACAGGGGCAGCCTCCTCCACATCGGCCTCTCCCGTCCACCACCTGGCCACCCAGGGCACTTCTCACCGCTTTTCAGGGGGACCTTCTGGCAGCCTGCCTGCCAGCTCTGTTGACAACGACTCAGCGGACAGAGACAAGGAGGCGCAGGCAGCAGGCTCTCTTCACCCCAAGGACACCTTCACCCACCCCCGGCTAGCCCTGTCCCCCAGCCGTCAGTCTGTCTCCAGCGTCCTGCGGGACAGAAGCTCTGTGCACCATGGCACAAAGCCAGCCTTGGCAGTGCGGAGGACACCCCATTCTGGGGCCCTGGAGGAAGATTCCAGCGCCCCAGCCCCACCCTCGAGACTTTCTCCACCCCATGGAGGGTCACCTCGCCTGCCACCCACCCAACCACACCCAGGTCCTCCACTCTCCAGGGGCTGGAAGGATGGTCGTGATGCACCAGCCACCAACTCCTATGCACCATCACGGTCTGCCATGTCTTCCTCCATCTCATCACACCTCTCCTCCAGGACGCATGTCTCCGAGGGGGTGCATGCGTCTGATGGCGAGGGAGACAGTGACAGCGATGCAGAAGACAGAGGGAGGCAGGCTGAGGCCACTGCCCAGACGCTGCGCACCCGGCCTGCCTCTGGACACTTCCATTTACTCAGACACAGGTCCTTTGCTACCAATGGCAGGTCTCCAAACAGGTTCGGCAACGGTCGGGGACTTCGGCCGCAGCCCTCTGGCTCCCCTCAGTCCACGGTGCCCTCTCGCGTCCACTCCAGGGTTCATTCTCACCCAGTGCTGCACCCCCGGCTGGATTCTGGTATCCATGGAAACCGGGAGGATGAGAAGCCACTTCCTGCCACCGTGGTAAATGACCACGTGCCTTCCGCCTCCAGGCAGCCCACCTCTCAGGGCTGGGACTCCCTAAGAAGAAGCCCCCAGAGAGGGGCCAGCTTGCCTCGGAAGGAGCCCACCCCAGAGAACCCCAAATCCGCAGGGACAGATGCGCATCCTCAGGGCAAATCCACCTCTCTGTCCTCTAAGGCGCAGGACGTTCAACAGAGTACAGACGTGGTCACGGAGGGCCATTCTCCCAAAACACAGGCAGTGGCCACGGGCCGCCAGCTATCCCCGGCTCGTCTTCCAGCTGCACGGACCCAGCACCACCCGGGGTCCAGTGTTCCCCGAAGGATGACACCCGGCCAGACCCCAGAAAAGCAGCCCCCTCCTCCCGTCTCCACGGCCCAGCACCTGCCCTCTGGCCCCCAGGACGCCGGACGATCACTCTCCCAGCCCAAGCTCGCGCTTGCCCCGGCCGGGCACCCGCGCCCCCCGCCGCAGGGCAGCGCCCCCTCCTCGGACCCGTACACGGCCAGCTCCCGAGGGGTGCTCCCCGCAGCCCTCCAGCACCAGGACGAGGATTCCCAGAGCAGCTACGACGACAACAGCGCGGAAGTCACGGCCCAGGACGTCCGGCCGCCCGCGCACGCCGCGCGCGCCAAGGACGCCACCCCGACCCTCCCCAAGCACCGCCAGGTGGAGCCTGCGGCAGGTGCCGACAACAGACCCCCGCGCGGACCCTCGGGCTCCGCCCCCAGGCCCAGCCGGCTCGGCGGCCCCCAGCCCCGAGCCCGCGTCCCCGGCCGGGCAGGGTCCCAGGCGGGGCAGAAGGAGGGGGGCGCACGCCCGGCCACCCCCGGGAGGACCGAGTCGCCTTCCAAGCGGCCTCTGCCGTCCAAGTCTCAGCAGTCGGTCTCGGAGGAGGAGGAGGAGGACGCGGGCTTTTTGAAAGGAGGAAAGGAGGACCTTCTGTCTTCCTCTGTCCCCAAGTGGCCCTCTTCCTTCGTCCCCAGGGGCAGCAAGCATGCCGACGGCAGCCTCACCAAGGACAAGAGGGAGCCCGTCGTTGCGCTCGCCCACCGCGGAGGAAGCCCCTCCCAGGAAGAGAGCGCGGCTTCCGGGAGGCGACCTCTCCTGCCTCCTCCAGGCAGTCCCCCAAGAACTTCCCACCTACCTCCCCGACAGCCGCAGCGCAGCCCTGCCACCTCGGGCCCCGTCGTGGGCACCTCCACCTGGCCGCGGTACCCCACCCGCGCCCCGCCTAGCTATTCCTCCACGACCCCCATGCTGTCCTTGCGCCAGAGAATGATGCATTCCAGGTTCCGGAACCCTCTCTCCCGCCAGCCTGTGAGACCCCCCTACAGACAAGGTAATTCGTTTTTTAAAAAACAGTCTTTCTTATTTATTTATCTATTCATTCTTTCGTTCATTCATTTGATTTTTAAAGGCACACGGTAGTGTTCATGGCACTGGGAGCTTTTTCATGTTATTTTGTTGAGTGTCTACTATGTCTAAGCGTTGTGTTAAGAGCTGGCCCATGTTACATAATTCCATACTCTTAACTGACTCCTGGGTTTGCAGTTACCCCTGTTTTCGGATGAGGAAGTTGGGGCTTAGGGCTTTGAGTGACTTACTGGGATCAGATAGCTTTGAAGTGTCTGAGCTGCCATTCCATATCCCAGATGACCTAATTCTGCAGCCCTCTGTCATCCCACCATCCCATACCGGCTCTTTGAATTCCTTGACGTGCATTCTTCATCTGTGAAAATGTGTCACAACCATGATGCCAAACCCAGCGTCCTGTAATTTAGAGTCTGTTTAGTTGTTCACCTGTTTGCATGTATTTAAGTAGTCCACAATAACGAATTAGATATGTGGGTTGGCTTATCTTCTGTTTTACCATATTCTCCTCTTCCACATGCAAAACTCTTGGTTGAGCAAAACCTGGAACAACTCAAATGTCTTGAATATGAATTGCTCAGACATTACAAAAGCTGAATGTTGTCTAAAAAGTACATGTTAAAAACAATTGTCACACGAAGGAGTCACAGGCAGATGTGTGCCTTGTATTTCTATAACAGAGGATAAAAGTGATGAACTGGGGTCTACTTGGATCCCAGGGCAGGGTCTAAGGTATTTACTGTAAATTTGCGTCTAGTTAAGTGGTGCCTTGAACTCTCCTTGCGTGTAATTGACACTTCTTAGAACATTCTTGAGTGAATGAATGGTTTTTTGTTCACTGGTACAGTGCATTATTGTTTTAGTCCAACTTAAAGACAGAGCAGTGCCCACATCAAAGTCAGTTTTCTCCTAGATTGACTTTTAAGTAAACCTAACACCCTGACAATAGATATAAGACTCAAACTCCCCCAACCATAGCAATAAACATTTAACGAACAAATGAATGAATGGATGAAATAAATGTCTGACCTGCAAATATCTGTCAGAAAGCCTAAGCACTTTATCCAGCCAATGAGGCTGAACCAGAGCTGCCAGTTGCTGATGAGAAACAGCTCGCATGAGGTGGAGAAAGGACAAACCACCTCAAGGGCGCTGTTCCTTCTCCTGACTCTGAGCAAATGCTTCTCAAACAGCTGCCCAGAGTGCAGCAAGACTGAAGACAATGCCGTGCATTTATACTTGGCCATTCATGATAGAGACCTGAGTCAGTTAGAAAGAGTTGTCAGATTTGGTATAATATGCTGAGAAAAGCAGATGAATATCTAGCACATTTTTGGAGATAATTTTCTCCATCCTTCCAACCCTTCCTTCTTCCGACTTCCCAAGAACTAAAATAAAACCATAGCAACTAAAGTTATAAGCTTTATGTGGCAAATTTACCACACACTCTCATTCTCCAGGATTGACAGAAAACTGTGTCTTGGCTGTACTCTTAATAAACATTCATATTTGTCATAGATAAGTCACAGTTTAAGACTATTATTATCTAGTGTATTTGAGCTATTAAAATTATGTTTATTATCTCTATTTGAAATGATGTATTAGTGCTTAGAGTTCGGTATGAAGCCAACTTTCTGGGAATGCTGAATTCACCAGGCTATTATTTTATTTTTTGTACTGTGTAGGTTACAACGGCAGACCAAATGGAGAAGGGCAGATCCTTCCTGGTAGTAATGGAAAACCAAACGGACAAAGAATTATCAATGGTCCTCAAGGAACAAAGTGGGTAGGGCAAACTTCCTTACACATACCGGTTGTTTTCATGCTGTTGAGAAGAGAAAAATGGTGGACATTGTGTGACGATAAATAAGTGGTCTTTATTTGCGTCTTCTTCCCTAGTTTTAGCTACTCATATGCAGTTTCTTTCAATACTTAGCAAAATCTTTGGTTGTCCTGAGTAAGGAATTTGTTTTCTTCTCATGGCTAATAAGGTAAGGCATGGGCCTTTGCTTTCCATTTGCCTTGACTGTTTAGGAAGGTCAGATGATTGGATGGCCCACCCACCACGCTTCCAGAGCTGATACATGGCCTCGCAAATGAACTTGCATTTTGCCTGTCCTGATAGCTTCATTTTATTTTTATATTTTGTTTATCATTTGATCAAATATTATACATATTTTCTATAAATTATTTCTAATCCTTTCTAAAAAGAAGCAGGGTAAAAACAAACACAACACCCAGGATCATATAGGCAATTTTTAAGTTAGATCATATTTTGAATCTTCCAAAAATGGTTGTTTGACTAAAATTATGTATTAGTATTTTATGTATGTCTAAAGTAAATGACTTTAATTGCTTGAGGTTAAGATAAATGTTTAGGGGTTATTGGTGGGTCAAGGGTAATGGACAGAACACTTTCCAATATTCAAGGATTTAAAATATTTTTACAAAGAATTAAAGCCAAGTTATTTATACTGGAATTCCCAGTCAAAACTTCCCATTTATAAAGATAAGATTTAGGAAAACATACTAAAGGGCTTCATGAAACTTCCAGTCCTAGGTGATCCAGAGATGCATTTGACCACTTCTCAAAGGCACAGGAATTTATAACAGGAAGAATGCATATTAGAGCAAGATGTTATTGCAAACAGTTTTAAATTGAAACAGTACGGGGTGGATTTCAAAGCAGGGTGTATATCAAGTTGACTTTAATTACTGAAACAGCACCCACCAGAGTGGCCTGCTTGGAGAGCTTCCTCCAGTGGCCTGATGGCAGAGCAGTGGTTCTCACATGTCAGCCTGCCCAGGATCACTGGGGACTTGTCAAATGCAGGTCTGTGGTAGGGCTGGGTGATTCGAATGTCTGACAAGTTCCTATGTGATGCTGAGGCTTCAGGTCCAGTACCATGCTTTGAGAACTACCAGCAAAGAGCATGAGCTTGTTCCTTAATAGAGAGAATCCTAGATATTTTTTAAGTTTTCTGGTTCCTTAGAATATGACATTTTTTGCATGCATACAGCATTAGGCAATACGATCACAAATTATACTGTGCCTGTTATAGCAACTTTGATGTTTAACATTTACAGCAAAATGGAAAAGTTTCATGTTTCTAATATACTAGTAATATGTGTTTATTGCAAGAAGTTAAAACAGTTCTGAAATATATGAAAAGGAAAATAAGCATTCTTAACCCCAAACTACTTCTCAAAGATAACCACGTTTAACAGTTTGGGGCATATCCTTCCAGAATTTTTTTTTCTCTGCAGTTTTAAGTTTATATACAAAAATGAATATATATATTTTTGTAAAACAATCAGGTCTGTAATCTGAGTTCACATACACACGCATGTATATATATAGAATATTTGTAGAATTCCGATATCCTTTTTACTGACTGCATAGTATTTCACCGTATGGACAGGCCATAATTTATTTAATCTCTTCCTTCAGTTGATGGATACATTGTTTCCTGTATTCCAGCAGTAGATATGATATACTTAGTGGTAAAAATATTTTGGACATGCTTTGTATGTTTGAGAAACTTAAAACATTTTACATATTATATGAATAAGCAATTGTAATATGAAACATGACTATTTTGCAGTTTATTTTTTATACTTTATGAATGATGTTGCCGAAAAGAATGTCTTCTACTCACATTATGGCCTCTTTATGTGGAAGCTTCTTGCATATCTACATATAGTTGGACTAATGTGAGCATCTCAAAATGTCCAATGTATTCTTTAATCTGTGTCATGGATTTAGGTGGTGGACCTTGATCGTGGGTTAGTATTGAATGCAGAAGGAAGGTACCTCCAGGATTCACATGGAAATCCTCTTCGGGTTAAACTAGGAGGCGATGGTCGAACCATTGTGGGTAAGTGAAAAAGGATTTTTAAGGAACATAGTCTACTAAATCATTTGTAGGATAACAACTCTGTCTTCCTCCTTCCCCTCACTTTTAATAGCCCTGGGTCCAGTTACTTTCAGCCATGTGGGAAGAAGAACCTCAAAAGAGGTAGAACTTAGTGTTTTCCCTCATCCAGCTTTAGTTCTACTCTTCCTGCAGGCTCCACCCCCAGACAGTGGGGCACTCTGCTTTGTTCTTGAAATTGGGCAGTGTAGAAGAAGTGTGTGCAGAACTCTGCAGGCCATACCCTATCCGTTGCCTGTCGTCATAAGGCCTGTGAGCTCAGAATAGTTTTTAAATTTTTAAACGATTGCCCAAAAAAGAAGAATGTCTTGTGACATGTGAAAATTATATGAAACTCACATTTCAGTGTCCATACACAGGTTTTATTGGAATACAGAAACACTCGTTTATTTACGCATTGTTTAACTCAATTGCCATGTGTGTTGTTTATGTGTTGTCTATTGGTCTTTTTTGCCCTACAAAGGGTGAGTTGAGAACTTGCAACAGAGACCATCTGGCCCAGAAAGCTTAACATATCTACTTCCTGGCCCTTTTCAGAAATAGTTTGCCACCTCTGGTCCAAAGTAGCACTTTATATCCTTGGAAGTAAGAATGAGGAGAGAAAAGTATTACTTTTTTGGCTAGACACTATAATAGAGTTATTCTCAAGATAATGGGGAACACTGATGAAATACTTAGATATCTATATAAGGTAAAACAGAGTCATGGACAATATGATAAGTTCAGAAATTTCTGGATAGCGGTAAGTATTGCTCCCTTAGTGATATTCTTTTAAGTACCCCTTTGCCTTTTCCTGATTAAAATATGATGTTAAATAAGCTTTGAGAAGACACTTAGCATTTACTTTTTATTTTCTCTGGATTGTTTCACCTTGTTGCATAGCTCTTGGCTGATTTCCTTTCAGATCTGGAAGGTACCCCTGTGGTGAGTCCTGATGGCCTCCCCCTCTTTGGGCAGGGGCGACATGGCACACCCCTGGCCAGTGCCCAGGATAAGCCAATTTTGAGTCTTGGAGGGAAACCCCTGGTGGGCTTGGAGGTCATCAAAACAACCACCCAAGCCCCCACCACAACTGCACGGCCTACCACTACTACGACCCCCCTGCCTACCACTACGACCCCAAGGCCCACGACCACCACCCGCCGTGCGACCACTACTCGCCGCACAACCACCACCCGCCGTCCGACCACCGCGCGCCCGACAACCACAATCCGAACCACTACGCGGACCACCACCACCACCCCTGAACCCACCACTCCCATTCCCACCTGTCCCCCTGGGACCCTGGAACGGCAGGATGATGATGGCAACCTGATAATGGGCTCAAATGGAATCCCAGAGTGCTACCCCGAAGAAGGTAAACCTGGCTTTGTTCTAATGGGGACCCACTTAGCAGGTGCACAAGTACGCCATGTTACAGGGTGGGGTAGCCAATTCTGCAAGGGACGGGTAAACACTGTGCACAGCAGAATGGCAGCTAGAGGCATGTTTTGTTCTGGTAGACTTGTTTGACAGTACTGCGTCACAGCTAAGGTTGTCAGATTTAACAAGTTAAAAATGTTGCATGGGACATAGTTAAATGAAAAGTTTATTTGCTGTTCCTTTAAAATCAAGTATATCCAGGCATCCTGTGTTTTATCTGGCAGACTTTATCACAACCCAAGTCAAAAATTTAGCTGAAACATGTGACATTATTAATTTGGATTAGTATTTCCCAAAGTGTGTGACAATGGATATTAGGTCATTACTTGTTATATGCATATATTTATATTTGTATATGTGCTTATATATCTATATATTTTTAAAGGTTCTGTGATTAATGATGTGATTTAAACAAGGTTGGATACACTTCTTACTATTGGAACGTTTAGATCATTGAGTAGTCTCATTGTGAATCTCTAAGAAAAGCAGTGTTTTCCAAGCACACTTGGCAGCTGAACATTTTTTTGATCAGCCCTCCCTTTGGAGAATGCATATCCTCATGAGATTGGGCTCCCTGTGGGAGTTTGGGTTTTCTACTGAGTGGTGATGCAACTTTTCCCTGCTGTGCCATCCTGATCTGGGCCATCCTGCTGCCCTTGACATCAGTCTGTCTTCCTACTGAGAACGACTCATTCTCCCTAAAGAGTGAGGAACTAGAACGCCTCCATCCAAGTCATGATGAAGCCAATATGTTGATATGTCGTCATCCTTTCTGCTCAGTATCTGCTCAAGCTGCTTTGGAAGAGAACATCCTAGATTTGCGTCAGGCGTGGAGGAGATAAATTCAACTTTTTCCCCTCAGTTTGAAGTGAAACAGAGTGTGAAGACCCTTCATTCCGGGACTCGTTGACATTTCTGGAATTCTTACACAGCATTATCAACCCTGGTAAGCCCAGTCAGTATGAACATGAATGCTGTATCCAAAGTGGAAATTCTGTTGGAAGTCAGTCTTTCCCTGGAAAAGTTCCAAATAAGCAAGAAAACTTGACACATCTAAAAAATTCATACCAAAACACAAGGAAACACATATGGAGGGAAAGAACCATCGGGAAGAAGATTTCTACTCTCTTCACTTACCCAGTGAGTATAAATTTTAATTTACCTTTGAATTTCTAGTATTAAACTACTATAATACTTTTCTTGACTCTGCATAACATTAATTTTTAGTTTTAATAATTGAAGTATAATTATAACTTAATAATTGGTTGTAAACAAACGAATAACTATTTTGGATTTGGTTTTCATTACTATTGTTTTTATTTCACATTTTATTTTGTCTGCTTTTATTTAGGGCCTTCTAGCCTGTTCTTTTCATCTGCTTTGTGTTTTGGGATTTTTATTTGGTGTGAAAGTCAGTATTTTTCTTGGCCTTTTTGCCTTTTCTTTTCTTTATAAATCATGATATATATGTTCACTCCTGTCCAGTCTTCTGACTCGCTAATCCAAGCCACAGAATCACTTACCTCCAGTAGCATTTTGAGAGTGTACTTGGAGGTTCTAGCAGGGTAGCACAGCTACGTGTATACCCTTGACCCAAGAACAGCCCTCCTCTCGTGGGGATGGTCGTCCTCTTTGACCAAGCACGCAGCTTTGGAAGGGACCCATGTGGAGCGGTGAGGGAGGAAGGGGACACCCGCCTAGCCAGTTAGATCAGCCAAATCAACCCCAGCAATCAATGGGGTGACAGATGCCACATGGGCAGCATTTTGAAAACAAGTACAAATCAATACAAGGTCTTGGGAAAAAAAGATAAAAGATAAAAATAACTATGATTAGATTTAATACAAGGGAGAAAATATTTAATGAAGTTGTTAGTGGGACAGCAGAATAGGTCATACAGAAGTCTTTTTTTATTTTTATCTTTTTTGAGTTGGAGTCTCACTCCATCACCCAGGCTAAATGGAGTGCAGTATGCTCATGGCCACCCCAGCGTCAACCTACTGGGCTCAGGTGAGGAGCGGTGAGGGAGGAAGGGGACACCTGCCTAGTCAGTTAGATCAGCCAAATCAACCCCAGCAATCAATGGGGTGACAGATGCCACATGGGCAGCATTTTGAAAACAAGTACAAATCAATACAAGGTCTTGGGAAAAAATTAAATTTGGGGACAGCAGCATATCACCTTCATACAATGTTTTAATGTACTATAATTTGTTATTTTAAAAAGACTTCTGACTGGGTGCAGTGGCTCAAACCTGTAATCCCAGCACTTTGGGAGGCAGAGGTGAGAGGATTGCCTGAACCCACGGGTTCGAGACCAGCCTGGGCAACTTGGAGAGACCTCATCTCTACAATAAATCAAAAAATTAGCCAGGTGTGGTAGTGAGCACCTGTAGTTCCTGCTACTTGGAAGGCTGAGGTGGAAAGATCACCTGAGCCCAGTAGGTTGACGCTGGGGTGGCCATGAGCATACTGCACTCCATTTAGCCTGGGCGATGGAGTGAGACTCCAGCTCAAAAAAGATAAAAATAAAAAAAGACTTCTGTATGACCTATTCTGCTGTCCCACTAACAACTTCATTAAATATTTTCTCCCTTGTATTAAATCTAATCATAGTTATTTTTATCTTTTGATCTTTTTAAACCACTTTATTGAGGTGTGATTTACGTAGAAAAAACTGTATATATTTAATCCATACATCTCAATGAACTTGGGGTAAGAATATCCCACAAAACCATCACTCCCACCAAGGCCACAGACATATCTGTCACTTCCCAAAGTTATCTCCTACCATTTGTTGTTAGTATTACTCTTTTTTTGAGGTGGGAATTTTTTTTTTTGTGGTAAGAAATTAAATTAAAACTAATTTTAATACTAGCTCTATTGCGATATAAATTCTATACCATAAAGTTTATCCTTTAAAAGCTAGTGGTTTTCAGTATACTCACAGACTTGTGCAACTGTCAGCACTATCAAAGTCCACAAGAATTTCAGAATTCCAGAATTTTTATCACACCAGAAGAAACTCCATACCTATTAGCAAACACTCCCCATTCCTCCCTCCTCTGGAATCCTGGGAACAACTAATCTACTTTCACTCTCTCTTTATTGTCTTACCTATTAGGGACATTTGTATAAATGGAATCTTATACGATGTGGCATTTTGTGTCTGGCTTCTTTTACTTTGCACAATTGTTTTCAAGGTTTCTCCACATTATAGAATATATCAGCACTTTATTATTTTTATTCCAATGTATAGATATACACATTTAATTCATTCATCAGCCAGCGGTCATTTGAGTTATTTCTCCCTTTTGGTTATTACGAATAATGCTGCTATGAGCATTTGTGTACAAGGCTCTTGGATACCTGTTTTAAATTCCCTTGAGTGTGTCCCTGGGAGTGTGATTGGTGTGTTTAATTTTTTGAGGAACTGCCAAACTATTTTCCACAGCAACTGCACCATTTTACATTCCCAACTATAACATATGAGGGTTCTAATTTCTCAGCATCTTCACCAATACTTGTTATTATTTGTGTGTTCTTCCTCATATGTTATGGATGTCATACTTGCATGCGTATTCCTATAGACAGAGATGCATATTATGTGCTTGTTTCAGAGTGTTATTGCATTTACTCCCTTCTCTCTTTATACACATCTGTTTTTGTTTTTTGCTTGATCTGACTTCTCCATTAGATAATAGACTCCTTGTAGTTGAGACAGTGCCTTCTATTTCATCCCTTGTGGTACCTTGTCTTGTGTTAGGTGCCATGTCTTGTACCTAACTATGGAGCGTGGGGTTTCTACACAGTACCTTAAGGTTGAAACATTCTCCATTTTCCAACTGAGAAGTAAAAGCCAGTGCTCTTTATTTTTCAGGTTGCTTCTACAGTGGATCTGATGACATTAGGTATATTTGGAAATGTGACGAGCCAGATGAACATCTTCAAAAATGTATCACACGACCTTGTTGCATGTTGCAGAAAAGTATCAGTCATTATGGAAAACAGATCTGCCCCACCACAGCTTGCTGTCAAGACAGAAAATACAAAGAGAATAACTGAAAGCCCATTTGACCTGGACCAGCTGTAAAAAGAGCAAATATCCCTGAGTTTCAAGCAGCTGCCATTTGCATCTCTTTCCAAATTTCTACCAAGAATAAGTTTTTTTTTTTTCATAATCAATATTTTTTATTATGGTTTTGTGGGGTACAATTAAGGGTTAGGTGTACAGTTACGTTTCATTCAGGCACCCTGTTGATAAGAGGTGTTTCCCCATCCCCAGACAGATATTTGCTACTGTTAATCCCATCTCCCTCCCCACCCCATAGTTTCCCAGTACCATTAGTCATTTTCTTATAGTATTACATTGGATGTTCAAGGTCCATTATATGAGTGAGAACATGTGATACTCGGATCTTTGTTTCTGTGAGAGGTCACTCAGTATTATAGACTCTAGTTCCATCTAGGTTGCTGCAAAATTCATGACTTTGTTCTTTTTTATGGCTGCGTAGTATTCCATCGTGTATATGTACCACATTTTTTTCATCCAGTCCTCTTTTGATGGGCAGCATGGTTGTTTCCAGGTTCTTGCTATTGTGAACAATGCTACGATAAACATATGTGTGCAGGTATCTTTTTGATAGTGATTTGAGTTCTTCAGGGTATATTCCCAGTAGGCGGATTGCGGGGTCATATGGGCGGTTGATATTTAGAGCTTTTAGGAATCGCCACACTGCTTTCCACAGAGGTTGCACTAGTTTACACTCCCACTAACAGTGTAGAAGTGTTCCCTTTTCGCCACACCCTCTCCAGCAGCTGTTATTTTTTGAGTTGTTGATAATTGCCATTCTGACTGGAGTTAGGTGGTATCTCAGTGTGGTTTTGATTTGCATCTCCCTGATGATTAGTGAGGTTGAACATTTCTTCATGTGTCTGTTGGCTGCTCGGATGTCCTCTTTTGTGAAGTGTCTGTTCATATCTTTTGCCCACTTTATAATGGGGTTGTTTGTTTTTTTCTTTTCAGCACGTTTGAGTTCCTTGTAGATCCAGGATGTTAAGCCTTTGTCAGACCTGGTGTTGACAAATACTTTTTCCCAGTCTGTAGGCTGTCTCCCTGCTCTCTTGATGGTTTCTTTGGCCTTGCAGAAGCTTGTCAGTTTAATAAGGTTCCACTTGTCTATCTTCTCTCTTATGACCTGTGGGTTTTGGGTTTTGTTCAGGAATTGGATGCCAGTTCCGATTTCCATGAGGGTATTTCCTTCATTTTCTAAGGTTCTTATGGTTTGAGGTTTTACATTTAGGTCTCTGATCCATTTGGAGTTAACCTTTGCGCATGGGGATGGATAGGGGTCCTGTTTCAATGTTCTGCATGTGGTCAGTCAGTTTTCCCAGCACCATTTACTGAATAGGTTCTCCTCTCCCCAGTGGTAGGTGGTGGAGGCTTTGTCGAAGATGAGTTGGTTGAGAAATTGAGGTTTTGCTTCTGGAATCTCAATTCTGTTCCATTGATCTATATGCCTGTTCCTATCCCAATACCAAGCTGTTTTGATGATTGTAGCTTTATAGTAAAGTTTGAAGTCTGGTAATGTGATACCACCTACTTTGTTTTTTTTTTTTTGCTGAGAATTATTCTGGCTATTCTTGGATGTTTGTGTTTCCATATGAATTCCTGTGTTGTCTTTTCTAGGTCTGAGAAGAATGTTGCTGGTAATTTGATGGGTATTGCATTGAATTTGTAGATTGCCTTAGGTAAGATGGACATCTTCACAATGTTGGTTCTTCCAATTCATGAGCATGGGATATTTTTCCACTTGTTTGTGTCAACTTTGATTTTTTTGAGCAGTGTTTTGTAATTTTCATTGTAAAGGTCTTTCACATCTCTGGTTAGGAAGATGCCAAGGTATTTCATTTTTTTTGTGGCTATTGTGAATGGAATTGTGTTTTTTATTTGGGTTTCTGTTTGTTTATTATTGGTGTAGAGAAATGCGATTGTCTTTTGTTCATTTATTTTGTATCCTGAGATGTTGCCAAAGGCCTTTATCAGTGTGAGGAGGTTTTTGATAGATTCTCTTGGGTTTTCAAGGTACACAATCATATCATCTGCAAAGAGAGATAACTTGACTTCCTCTTTTCCTATTTGGATACCCCTGATTGCCTCCTCTTCTCCGATTGCTCGAGCCAGGACTTCCAATACTATGTTGAACAGGAGGGGTGAGAGTGGGCATCCTTGTCTTGTTCCAGTTTTCAGGGGAAATGTTCCAATTTTTGTCCATTTAGGAGTATGCTGGCTGTGGGTTTCTTGTAGATGGCTTTTACTATTTTGAGGTATGTTCCCCATATGCCTAGATGCTCAAGGATTTTTATCAAGAAGGGGTGCTGAATTGTATCAAAAGTTTTTTCTGCATCTAATGATATAATCATGTGGTTTTTGTTTTGACATCTATTGATGTATTTAATTACATTTATGGTTTTACGAATGTTGAACCAGCCTTGCATCCCAGGAATGAAGCCTACTTGGTCATGATGGATGATTTTTGAGATGTATTGCTGAATTCGGTTTGCTAGGATCTCGTTGAGAATTTTGCCATCTTTGTTCATCAAAGATATTGGCCTGGAATTCTCTTTCTTTGTTGAATCTTTACTTGGCTTGGGTATCAATGTGATGTTGGCTTCGTAAAATGATCTGGGGAGAGTTCCATCTTTTTCAATCGCCTGGAATACCTTCAGTAGGATTGGTATCAGCTCCTCCTTAAATGTCTTATAGAATTCTGCTGAAAAGCCATCTGGACCAGGGCTTTTTTTTGTAGGAAGTTTTCTTATTACGCAGTCAATTTCCTTGATTGTTATTGGTCTATTTAGGGTCTCAGTTTCTTCTTGTTCCAACCTAGGTAGGCTGTGTGATGTCAGAAAGTCCTCCATTTCCTTAAGGTTTTCAAGTTTGTTTCCATACAAGTGTACGTAGTAGTCTCTAATGATCTTTTGTATTTTTTCAGGGTCAGATGTGACTTCATCTTTTGTGTTTCTGCTTGTGCTTATTTGGTTTTTTCTCGTTTTTTCTTGGTCAGTCTAGCTAGGACACCATCGATCTTGTTTATCCTTTCGAAGAACCAGCTTTTTGTTTCATTGATTTTTTGTATTATCTTTTTGTCTTCTGTGTCCTGGATTTGGGCTTTTATTTTGGTGATCTGGATTCTTCTGCTGAAATTAGGGTTTTTGTGGTCTTGCTTTTCCAGGTTCTTTAGGTGGCTTGTTAGGTTGTTAATTTGTGTTCCTTCCATTTTCTTCATGTGTGTTTGTAGGGATATAAATTCCCCTCTTACTACAGCTTTCAAGGTGCCCTAGAGATTTTGGTAAGATGTTTCTTCATTTTCATTTGTTTCCAGGTATCTTTTGATCTCTGTTTTGATTTCATCATTGACCCAGGAGTTGTTTAGCATCATGCTGTTTAGTGTCCATGTGTCTGTGGGTTTTGGGGGGACTTTGTTGGTGTCAATGTTTATTTTTATTCCACTGTGGTCTGAGAAGGTGCATGGTAGAATTTTGGTCCTTTTAAATTTGCTTATGCTTGATTTATGGCCAATTACGTGGTCGATCTTAGAATACGTTCCATGCAGTGATGAGTAGAATGTATATTCTGTGGTCTTTGGATGGTGGTCTTTTAAAATATTTTCTGAATATCTCTGGAACTAAGGCCCTAACTCTTCAATGATGCTTATCACTCATTTTTTTCATAACTATTTGGTCAAACTACTGAAAAGAATAAATGACATTACTATGTTGATGGCTGGCAGCTACTTTCATATGAAGAAGTTGAAGATTTGACTTTGATACCAGCTTGACTTAAAGCATTCAGTTTTACATAGTGCTGCCTTGCTTGGCAGGCTTGGTATGCCTGGAGTTGCAGGGGATGAAAGTATCACCAAGACAGTTATGAATTACGAAAGACATATTTATTCAAAGGAAGATACGTTGTGAAGGGCACATGGGCAGGACAGCGGGGAGAATGTCTGCTGTCTGCAAAGAGGCACAAGCTAGTGGGATGTTTTTATAAGAGGGGTCCAGTGCAGGCCAGGAGGAATTGTCTTTGGGGATGGCCTGCAAAAGGAAATTTCCAGAGATTTGTGAAGTGGCTGATTGATGGTGGTATTTTGTTTCTTTGAGATAAGGTTAGTTAACAGCAATAGTTGACTGCCTTTTTGTTTGTGAGTTTGTTAACTACTTTCTTTGTTGGCTGCAGAACCAGCAGCCAGTGTTTTATAGCTAGTCATCCAGCCTTTGCAGCTCACTGCTCTTATCAGTAAGTTTCTTTGTAAATTTTTATCTTGAGATCCTTTTCCTTAATATAATTTCCCAAATTTACTCAGTCGATACTGGCCTAATTGGGCCTCATGTTCCTCCACCTTCCTCTCAACAGAGCCACAATGCCAAATCTTTGGCACAATGCTGCTTCGTGCTGAACAGGGGCATTGCGCTGGCCCTACCTACGATTGTTGTTCTGTTAGGGGACCCTGTGCATTATTGTTTTGGATTGTGGTATTTAGGATATGGGAAAGAGACTCATCAGAAAGAGGAAGCCTTTTAAAGCCAAACCTGTTTCCAGCTGAATCCAAGGTAGATTTGTAAGGATTGCCAGCATAATCAGGAACAGGCTGATATCTTGTTCACAGCACCATTTGAAGGTGAAATTGCTGCAATCTGGAGGAAACAAATTTGGCAAGTAAATTAAAGATGCAAGGACTGAAGAACAGGAACAGCAAAATACCTGTAAGTGGCTCCAGGAGTGGGAGTAACCCAGGAGTACCATCCTCAGGTAGATGGCCACGAGGACCATCTTCGTGATTCTTGTTTCTCAGTTTCAGTGGCTTGCTCCCTAAGCTTTTTGACATGGTTCCATACTATTCCTGATTAACATAAACACAACAGTCTTCTTCTAGGGCTTAGCAAATGCCTCCTTGAGCAGCTGTGAGCAGGTTTAGGCCACATAAGCAGGTTTTGGAGAACAACTGTTGTGAGGGAGTCGACCTGATTTTGAAGGATTTCTAAAGCATCAGAGACATGTTTGAGCTTCATGGCGAGCTCAGTTGAGAGGGTGTGATAACTGTGGGCTGTGAGACTCATGCTGGTTATTCCCATACCCACGCCAGTCGCAGTTTCTAATTCAGTGAATAAAGGAATTAGATGGATTGCTTGTTTTGCTCTACTAGAACCGGAAAGCAGAATTGAGAAAGTTGATTAGAAGGAGCAATTTGGATGCTTGAGGCTAAGTAAACTAGTGTACAAGCTCTAGTCCAGTTGGCTGGAAAACAGATGTATGCATTGGACCCACATAGGAAGAAAGCTTCCTCAGATTTTAGGCAAGAGGTTAAACTTAAGGTAAAAAACTGGTACCTTGCTTGAAATTCTGACCTGAGGAAGAAGTACTGGGCAGTCAGTGTGTTAGTTATAAGGGGCTGTAAAGCTGGGATGTTAAAGTTTGTTTCTGGGTATGTTTTGTTTTCCCAGAATAGATAGAAGCATTTTAGGGTCTAGAATCATCCAAGATTTTGGGTTGCTATGTGTGGGAATTTGTAGGTAGTTATGAGGGGTCCCAAAAAGGGAAAGAGCCAGGAAAGTTAGGACCATGTTCTTGTTTTACATGTATAAGGGATACTGCAAATGTTGAAAAGAGAGGAAAGTAAGTATGACTAAACAGAAAAAAAGAGTTAAGATAATGATTTTAACAAGGAAACACAACTACTTTGAGAAAATCTTAAGAAAAGTTTGAAAACATTAGTTTGGAGACATGTAGTTAGTAAAGACTCCAGGGTGTAGTTTACATGGCAGAAAACAATAACTTAACAAACAAGATAATTTAAAACAGGTGTACTACAGTTTTTGAAACATAATTCTTCCTCTTCAGTTCTCTGTTTTTATTAAAGATAAATTATAGTAGGACCAATTTATTCATAAAATAAGTTTTAGATGTATTTGCATGAAGTGCGGCAAGAATAATCATTTGCCATGTAGGCTCTTTTGAATCGGCATTGTTGAAAATTCTTACATAAGGAATTTCAGAGTAGATTCTCCAGGAACCTTCGAGTTAGCCAAGGACTTGCCTATACAGATTGGGTGAAGTTCTCTTTTGGGAGTTCCAGGTAACTTGGCGTTCCGAGGCTTGTTGGTAAGTAAACTTTTCTACTTACCACTGGTTCAGAAGCCCTCCAGAGTTGAAGCAGTGTCAGTCCAGTTTTCCTGAGGGCTTTTTATTGGCTCTTTATAGATCTTAATCTTAATTCCTTTTTATTTATTTATTTTTAAGTTTTTATTATAAAGATGTGGGGTACATTTCAGGGTTAGATATATAAACAGGTACCCTTGTTGATGAGGTATGCCCCTCCCTCCCCTAGCAGTTTCCCTCAACTGCCAATCCCCCTCCTCCACAGTTTCCCACTACTGCCAGTCGCTTTCTTATAGCATTGTAAATGTTCAAGGTTAGCTTATGAGTGAGAACATATGGAACTCAGTTCTATGTTTCTTTGATAAATCACTGAGTATGGTTGACTCCAAATCCATCCAAGTTGCTGCAGAATCCATATATTTGTCCTTCTTTATGGCTGCATAATATTCTATTGTGTATATGTACCACATTTTTTTAATCCAGGCCAGCTTCGATGGGCAACACGGTTGGGTTCCATGTTTTTGCTATTGTGAATAGAGCTGCAGCAAACATACGTGTGCAGGTATCTTTTTTGTAGAATAATTTGAGTTCCTTCAGGTATATTCCCAATAGGGGAATTGCTGGGTCATATGGAAGGTCAATTTCTAGTTCTTTCAGAAATTGCCACACTGTCTTCCAAAGAGGCTGTCCTAGTCTGCATTCCCACCAGCAGTGCAGAAGCGTTTTTTTCTCCACATCCTCGCCAGCACCTGTTGTTGTTTTATTAATGATGGCCATTCTTACTGGGGTTAGGTGGTATCTCAGTGGGGTTTTGCTTTGCATTTCTCTGATGATGAGTGAGGAATCTTAATTCCTTAAAGCGGTTTGCTTTGAAACATTATTCCAGTCAAAGCCTTGGTAAAACAGCCAGTATTTCTGATCACCTTTTGATGTAAAAGAAAAGAAAATAGATTCTTATTGAACTTATGCAAATAACCATATTGTTATAAATTAATAGCTTCCAAACGCTGGAGAAATTAGGTAGAGAGAAAGGTATATCTTTCAAATTTAGCTTACAAGAATATACTTATTTGTGAGACTGTAAAGAGCTCCAAGGAAAAGGTTTTTCCTTTTGACTCTGAAAAACATAGTAAAAATAATTAGTAATACATTAAACAAAAAGGTTATAAAATTATTTGATTTTTATTAATTCACTTTATACAATCAACTCTTGTTTTGTTAGCAGTGTTGGATTAGTGATCCTTATGAACACATAGTTTTTAATCAGAGTCCTGGAAGATTTTAAAGTTGTTAGCAATTTGGCACTGAATAACATTTGCCAGAGTCCTGTAACTGATTATAAACTGTTGTGAATGACTGAGACCTGGGCAGGCAAAGTTTGGAAAAGATCTTAGATACCGTTCTTAGTTTACACACAGGTGCTATCCACCAGCCCTGAGCCGTTATAGAGGCAGTTCCAGAGGAAGGTGTGGGGGCAAGTGTGGTCCCTGGAGACTGAAGCTGCTTTTGTCTCTGCCCTTCCTGCCCCTCTCCTCCCACCCCATCAAAGACTGAATTGAGAATCTGAAGGTTTTATGATGGAAAGTTTATTACATGCTAAAGGTTTTAAAAGCATGATGTTATAACTCAGGATTACAGGCCATAGTGAAGTAGTTACTCATTTAGCCAAAGTGATAATTTAAGGATTTTGGAAAGTAAAAACCTTGCTTTCTCATAGAGTAGATTCATTTCCTGAAACAGTAAAAACCGACTGAATCTGTCTCTTGCGCCTCCCCTTTACTTAAAAGGTAAATAAAAACCTTTTATTATCTCTTGAAGAGAACAGTAAATTTTATCTTTGTGTGAGCGTACTAGTAACACTGAAGTTAATTTTAATACAAACTTATAACCAAATGTATTTAATTTTGATTAGTTTAAAAAGGTAGGATTTTAAAACAAATTTTACTTATTTATTATAAAGATGTGGGGTACAATTCAGGGTTAAGTATACAAACATTGATCATGCAGGTATCCTTGTTGTTGAGGTATGTCCTTCCCTCCCCTAGCAGTTTCCCTCAACTGCCAGTCCCGCCCCCCTCCCCTGACAGTTTTCCACTACTGTCAATCGCAAAAAGGTAAGATTTTTAAGGAGGAAAAAAAGCACGGCTGTTTTAACATAGAGACCTAGATTCTGGCCAAGAATTAGTATGTTTAATTTACAGAAAACTAAATTACACCTTTAGATTTTAGCTAACTTGACCATTCCTATGATTAATTTGGCGTGAACCTTTAATAATTTCTTTAAACCTTTAATTTTATGTGTATTATTTTAATTTAGGATAAGAAAATTTCTTTTAAGCCAATTACTTAGAGTTTTTGACAGATTAGTGTTTTAAGAAAAAAAACCTGTTATTTTGACATAATGGCATTCTGACCCAACATTAGTGTAATTTTGATGTTAATGGTTTATTCATCAAAATAACGAAATAATCTTTTAGTAAATTTGATCATACATAGAATTCTTTCATACATTCCTCCTCACATACTACTTTATGACTTACACATATCTGTTATGACATGCTTGGATTGTGTTTTGTCCCATACTTTTCTCTTTCTTAAATGTCTAGTCACTTTACTTTGGACCAGAAATTTACCACACAAGATCCTTTCCTATACAAAATTATGTTTCTTCCTTTATCTCCTTCCTTACCAAAAATACATTTCCATACCAAGAACATTCTTCACATTTCTTTTCTGCTTACTGGTTTTTCTCCTTTGCCTTTCTCATGGGTAACCTCTTTTAAATTTATAATTTGAATGAACTGCTGTGTGTGGCAGTTTCTTCTGGAAACAGTTATAACTCACATGCCCTTGTTGGCCACAATGGTAGCAGGTGAGCGGTGCCTCCTTTAGCTTAAGAGCAGCTATATAGGTGTAGGTCCTGCAATTAATGACTGTACCTGGGGTCCTGGTATAGGTAGAGAGCTGACAGTAGCAGCTGACATATATAGGGCTTGCCACCTGTCTCTTTCTCTTTGCTGTATTTCCTTTTCAGTCTTCAGGACCTCCTCCCACTTGTGGAAGACCTTGAAGGTTATGCTTAATAGTGTTGGGAAAGGGGTTTGTGGCCCTTCATCTGGTCTGAGTTTCTGTCTAATGGCTGGGGAGGCCTGGCTAATAAAATGGATGGCCAGAATATCAGGAGAATTAATAGGGTTTAAAAATTTGGCTAAATACAGCTGGCAATCTTGGCAGAGATCGGGATCCAGAGAGAGTTATAAAAGCCTGAACATAAGGAACCTCAGACCATTTAGGAGATTATGACAGAAGAGGTCAAACTGGAAAATGGTGTTTGAGTCTAAAGTTCCATGCAAAGGCCAAGACCCTTGGTCTGGAAGCCAGTGAGAAGGCCATACTTTATTGTATAAGAAAATTATATGTTTCTTTTTGAGAGCATGAGGGCCAAATTTATTCCAATGTTTTGAAATGCAGCCCAGGGGCGAGTCTGAGGGAATGGAGATGGGGAAAAGTCACCCATAAGTACTCAACATGTAATTCCTCTTGGGGGCATTCCTCTACAGTCTCCAAAGGGGCATTCCAGCTATTGGAAGAGCTCTCTGACACCCACGAAGGGACACTACTTCTCTCTCTACAGTGGCATCCCACCTGATAGAGAGGGATTCTGACTGGGGGCCAAGAAACTTGCATCCTAGAACTAATGATGCTGAGTGATCGGACCAGCTCAGGAAAGAGGATTTAGGGAGACTCACCAATCTGGTGCTGGCTGGGTTTATTAGGTTTGATGGAGTCCAGAGTAGGAAGACTGGCTGTTCTTGCAGTATATTTGCAAGGAGAGAGAAAATGTATAGTCTCTCTAAGCATGTGTGGGTTTGCGCTGGACAAGTGTCCACCTGTCAGCTGTGCCACATGTTGGAATTAGGGACCTCTCGACTAGGAGAGGTAGGAGAGAGCCTTCCCTCACTTCTGGGCAAGGCAGTCAAACTTGTTCACCCTCTGGTCTTTAAGCCACATCAGGGAGTGCTCTGGCCAGAAGCTGTCAGTTGCCAGAGTTACCAGTGAGTGTCTACTGGAAGACAAAAAAAGGAAAGCACATTCCTGTCTCTCACTTGATCAGGCAATAGCAGTCTGACACCTGTCATCTGAGACTTTTTGTCCACCGTGGAGTAGCCTTGGCCAGGAGCCATCGGGCTCTGGTCTTGGATGTAGTCCACCAAAAGTCTTGAGTTGAGAGAAGAGTGGGACAGAGGTCCCCTTAGGAGAGGTCCCCATACAGTTCACCAAATGCCAAGTGTGGCAGGCAGGCTAGGTATAGCCAGAGTCATAGGGGGTGAAAGTATCCACCAAGACAGTTGTGAATTAAGAAAGGTGGATTTATTCAAGGGAAGATCTGTTGTAAAGGACTCAATGGGCAGGGCAGCCGTGAGAGTGCCTGCTGTCTGTTGCTTGCAAGGGGCATGAGCTAGAGAGATGTTTTTATAAGGGGTCCAGTGTGGGCCAGGAGGAATCATCTTTGGGAATGGTCTGCAAAAGGAAATTTCCAGAAGTTTGTGAAGTGGCTGATTGATGGTAGTATTTTGTTTCTTTAAGATAAGATTAGGTTGGGCTCAGTGGCTCAGCCTATAGTCCCAGCACTTTGGGAAGCTGAGGCGAGTGAATTGCCTGAGCCTGCGGGTTCGAGACCAGCCCAGGTAACTTAGCAAGACCTTGTCTCTACAATAAATTTTTAAAAAATTAGCCTGGCGTGGTAGCACGCACCTGTAGTTCCAGTTACTTGAAAGGCTGAGGCAGAAGGATTGCTGGAGCCCAGCAGGTCAACACGGGGGTGACGGTGAGTGTGCCACTGCACTCTAGCCTGGGCGACTGATACGCCAACTCAGAAAAAAAAAAGATAAGATCAGTTAAGAGCATAGTTTACTGCCTTTTTGTTTGTTGGGTAACTAGGAACTAACAGTAAGTTTTTAACTACTTTCTTTGTGGGCTGCAGAACCAACAGTCAATGTTTTACAGCTGGTCGTCCAGCCTTTGCTGCTTCTTGCTGTTATCAATAAGTTTCTTTGTAGATTTGTAGATTTCAATCTTAAGGTACCTTTCCTTAATATAATTTCCCAAATTTACCCAATTGATGCTGGCCTAACTGGGCTTCATGTTCCTCCACAAATTCCACCTGGTTCAAAATGGTATTCAAGTAGTACCAATTCAAGTGGTCAGCTTTTAGAAAAATTTTAAATACATTTACATCCAGAAGGTTTTTTACTTGGCGTCAAGATGGTGCTATTGTAGAAGAATTACACCTGGGTTTATCTGGTCTTTTAAAAAGGAGAGTTGAATTACTCAGTAGGTTGTTGACTTATGCCAGAGGCCTTAGCTGTCACTTATCTCAGGAAGGGACCTCAGTTTTCTGAGGTCTGCTGCGTGCATTAGAGTATTCCGGCACCTCAAGGAATTACCTTAACATGATTCAACGAAGGAAATAATATATTTTTCCTTTTCTTGTTCACTCTGGGATGCAAAAACTGAATGATTTATTCATTTTGACCTGGCTAAAAATAATAATGAAAAGAAATGAAGCTGAACTGATAATGAGGAAAAGTAAGAGTTTGTTCCCAAAAGTTAAATTGACAAGGGAAAGAAAAGGGTAGGATGGGAAACAATGGGGAGATAACCCCAAACTTTACAGGGTGTGAACCTGAAAACCGATTTGAACTGGCCCAGAAGCCATTTGTCTTGGATCTAGGCATATTGACATTGGAATGACCGAAGGAAAACTGTGTTAAATAGCTTTTCATGAAATGGCTATCCCTCCCCTAAATGAGTGGCTAGTTAACAACTTCTCTCTTGTTAATGTTCATTGGCCCCATCAGAACACACATGCCTCAAGGACATCTCTCGAGCTTCTGAATGGGTGCTAGGGGCTTCTTACTGTAATACCAGAAGGGCTGGACAGGCTCGTCGAGGTTGCCCTGTCCTCTGTGGGCAGAATTTGTTTTTGCGATATAACTTGCAAAAACTAGGCTCAAAAAATGCTCATACAATAGTTACTTTGGCGCTGTATACTTATCTACTTCCATTTCCTCTTCATTCCACTGTGGAATTCTAATAGAGCACCTTAAGGCTTACAAAGAACTTGATTGGTTAGTTCAACTCTTAAACAGTGGAGGCAGTTTTATGAAGTGAAAAGTACATAGTCTTTGTAGCCAGAGGGCTTGAAGTTTAAATTCTGTTTTTTGCTGTCATTGACTATCTGTGTGTCGCCAGGCACATTATAAATCCTCTCAGAGCCTTGGTGTCCTTGGCTGTGAAGTAGGTATTATAAGCCCAATGTATCTCAAGGATTTGTTGGAAGATTAACTCCAACAATATATATTTAGACATCTAATAAATCAAAGTTACCCCTTCCTGCTGTTTCCCCTCCCCCCTTTAAGAGTGCACTGTATTTAGAGGGTCTATGTAATTGCTGTAGTCTTCAAGTCAAAAGGAGGGAAGGAATTTCTTTGAGTTTTTGAGTTATAAAATATTTTGCCTCAAGATTTTATCAACCACAGCGAGTTAGTCTCCCTTTTAAAGCTATATCTATATCCTCCATGTAAGTAAATGATCCCATCACACCTTCTCAAAAAAACTTCTGCTTAAACTAACCAGATAACAGAGGAGAAAATGCCTTGGTTTACTTAAATCACTTACCTTTCTTGACCATATGTTATTCATGTTTATAATATCAAGTCAGTCATTACAAGAATTTTAATAACAGTTCTTCTAACTGGGGCTTCCTGGAAGACATCCAAAAATCACATATAAAATCCTATAAATTGCATTTAAAGTATAATTCCATAGTCATAATAGATCTCGTGGTTAGTAAAGCCCAACCTGTCTGTAAAGATAAATTTGTAATCATTGACATTTTTTTTTCTAAACTTTATATGCAAATTAAGAAATCTGAACCCAGCTCAGTGGCTCATGCCTGTAATCTTAGCACTTTGGGAGGCCAAGGCGACAGGATTGCTTGAGGCCAGGAGTTCAAGACCACCCCAGGAAACATAGTAAGACCCCATCTCTACAAAAATGAAAAACAAAAAGAAATCTAATTAGTACAGATTTATCTCCTGAGTTGGTGAGAGAATGTGGGAGGTCAGAAGGAAGTCGAGAAACACTGAGAACTTGCATCAGTGCTGTTTGCCAAGCTGGGGTGTCGGAGAGACGGGAAAGCACCCTGCTTCTAGAATATTCCAGAGCAAGATTGAAGAGGTGGAGAGAATGAAGGTTGATGACCAGAGACATTTACACATGAAGGAATTTTTGTCACCATCCTGAGCACCAACTGCCCACTCTCTTCTCTCCTCACTGCTTTCTGAGATCAGCTGACCACAGGATTTTGGTGTGAGAGGCCAGAGCCCTTTCTCAGCCCTCAGCCAGCAGCTGGAGTGCTGTGGGCAGGTGGGGAGGGAGGTCAGAGAGAGCTCCCCAGGTGCTGGTGAGCCTGGGAAAGAAGAGAGACGTGTCTGCTCCTAAATAGGAAAGAGCATTTGAATTGCCCTTTCCTAAGTCCTGAAGAAAGGCTAGGTCCCATGTCAGAAATCTGATGATTTTCCTTCAGAAAAAGCTGTGGAGACTCTGGTCTTGGCTACTTGTTTCTGTGACCTGCCCCTGGTGAATGAATTGTTGTGGCTGAGAAGGAAGCCAGGGTGTTTGGTGACCACTTCTCCTCTCTTTCTTCACTAGAGGAATTCTCAGGTTTGGAGACGGATGAGGCAACACCCACGGAAGAGGCCTACGTTGTCTATGATGAAGGTGCGAACTGGTTTTTCAGAAATGCTTTGGAGACTTTCTTTTCTGCATCAGAGGATCTTATTTTAATTACCGAGTGTTTTGGAGTTTCCTTCAGAACTCTGATCAGCTTAGGGAAGGGTGGTTGTACCCCCTCTTCCAAGTCACCCCCAAAAGCGTATTTGGTCTGAAGAAAAAGTGTGTTCGGTATGCAAGTGCGACTTCCCAACTACTCCCTTCTGCTTGTCCTTCTCTCCCTCTCAGACTTCTTTCTGCTCAAGAAATTCTGGAGCTGCCAATTTGGGCACTCCTCCCACCTTTATTTATAAAACTTGCTTGGTTTGACAAATATCCTGTCTTCCTCACTTGGTTCATCTCTCTTTCCTTTTCTCTCCTTTTCTAAATATATAAAAAATGTAATGCTGCGGATGTGTTGGTTTCCTATCATCGAATCTTCTCAAGTTAGGGTAAGTATATAAGATTAAGAATTTAAAGTGCCGCCAAGCGTGGTGGCTCACATCTGTAATCCCAGTACTTTGGGAGGTGGAGGCAGGAGCATTGTTTGAGCCCAGGAGGTCGAGACCAACCTAGGCAATATAGCGAAACCTCGTCTGTATAAAAAACCAAAAAATTGGGCAACCCCTTTGGGTCCCCTCCCACTGTGGGAGCTTTTCTGTCCTCTCAATAAATCCTGCTTTCTGGGAAAAACAAAAAACAAAAAACAAAAAATTTGGCTATTGCCTTGCTGAGCTATGGTGTGACCACATGCTCTTTGAAGGCCAGGCCATGTTTCCTTAAGTTTTGGCCCCCTTCGTTACTTTGGGGAGGTGAATCACCTCTTTCTCTCTAATTTACTTTTAATAAATAAACCATATTAAAAAAAGTCAAAAATTAGCGGGACATGGTGGCATGTGCTTGTAGTCCCTGCTATTCTGGAGACTGAGGCAGAAGGATTGCCAGAGCCCAGGAAGTTGAGGGTCTGGTGAGCCATTATCATGCCACTGCACTCTAGCTGGGTGACAGATTGAAGCCTCTGACAGGAAGGAAGGAAGGAAAGAAAGGAAAGAAAAGAGAAAGAAAGAAGGAGGAAAGAAGGAAGGAAAAGGAAGGAAGGAAGGAAGTGCTTTGAACAGCATCTGGGTCAGTCAAGTAGCTAATGTTATTCTACTTAGGACCCTGTGATCATTTTGTGTGTTTTATAAGTTGCCTCTGCAGTTGAATTAGTTCTCGTAGGAAACTTGTCCGTACCCGGTACTGGGCTTTTGACACAGGGCCTTAGGAGTCTCACTTTTGTGTTTCACCTTTTCTGCTACTATTCATAGCGCCAATTGTCTTAAATCACAACTATGAGAGTAATGTCACCTTTGATGCTTTATTCATAATACAGCTTGATGTAGTGGTTTAATCCAAGGGTTTTTACACAAAAACTGACTTAAAACAACAGATATTAGTAAACAAAGGAAGATTTCTTGGCACTTTTGAAAATACTAAGCATCTTTCTGGTTATCTTTGAACAGTGTGAAAACGGAGCAGAACTGTATTTTTTTTCAAATGTTAAAAGATTCGTTTTCTTAGCAGAATTAATCCCACCTTCCTCCCAGAAAAATAGCCCATATGCAGAAGATAGATTTTTAAGAAAAGAATTCAGGTTTATTTTCTGATATGACCTTTTAAGTCTCTAAAAGGGGAAATGACATAGATAGAGAATGGCTTTGGAACAAGGCCATGAGCGAGACTGGAATTTAAGGTCCTGTCCGCTCTGATTCTAAGACCTCATTTTTCTGGTCATAAGTGCTTCTTTTCTCCCTCCCTCTCTTTTATCTGCAGCTGCTTTTCTGCAGGGGTCTGAAATGGGAAGAAATAACATTTTAGTAGAAATAAAGTCTGTTTCAGCATAGCATTTGTTTTAGGGTATGTGTGTGTGTGTTGTGTGTGTTTTGTGTGTGTGTTTTGTGTGTGTGTTTTGTGTGTGTGTGTGTGTGTGTGTGTGTGTGTGTGTGTGTCTTTTGTCTACAGTTGAATCCCAAGAAGGTATCATTTGCTGCAGACAGTGCCCCTTTTCTGGCAGTGCCCAATTACAAAGCCTTCATATCATTTCAGATTATGAATTTGAGACCTCCAGGCCACCGGCCACCACCAAGCCCTCGACCACCGCTGCCACACCAAGGGTCATCCCAGAAGAAGGCACCATCAGTTCCTTTCCTGAAGAAGAATTTGATCTGGCTGGAAAGAAACGATTTGTTGGTAACTATAACTTTCTTAATCAGAGAAACATGGGTTTTTAAATTTTGCTCTTTGAAGAAGAGCATAACTAATCTCTTGGCCTAGCCAAGGCAGTGCATTTTGAGAAGTTTCCATTTGGGGTAATTTAGCGAGTCCTTCCTGTTTTGATGCGTGTTAATTTGCGTTCTGGAACAGTCGGTGAGGGGGAGTGATGCAGGAGAATATTTGGTATCCAACAGAGGAGAGTTGATGCAGGAGAATATTTGGTATCCAACAGAGGAGAGTTGAGAGAGGCTGCCTTGTATAGACTAAGAGTAAGAAGCACTTAAAACTCATCAGGACCAGGGAACACAAGTGTTTTTCTTGTAGCCAGCTTTTCTAAGACAATACTTACCACAAGTCCTTGTCTGCCTGTGGTTTGTTAAATGCTTCCTAAGAGGTCAGCAGCTGACTGAATTGAGCCACTAGACTAGCACTTATCACAGAGTCAAAGTTTTTCCTTTAGTTATGCTCTGTAATTTCCATTCGCCTCAAGGATTGGGGATCTAGAAATTTATTTTACTCTTCTTTCTCAGTAATTAAAACCAATTTCAACAGGAAACCCTAGGTAACTAAACTGTGTTTCATTCTCTTTGCAAGCCTTGCAAATATTTGTTTCCCATGCCCTTAATGAACTTCATTAATGAGACAATTACTAAGTGGAGACAAGCGACAGCTTAAACTAATATCACACTCTTCTGTTTCCAAAATAAATGTTCTGCCATGAGCAAAGAACAACTCTTGCGAGCCAAGATGTGGTGACTGAGTGTCTAAACCACGCGTACTTAAAGAACAAGAATATTCATTTGAGGTAGCATTCCTGAGGCAAATGCTAATGCTGGCCCATGGCATCTGGCTTCCTGGCTGAATTTACCAAGTCCTCTGACTTTCCCTCTACAGTTCCATGACAAGAATTGAAATGCTTTTAGTGCTATTATTAGCTTTTCCACAGAATTCTTCTAAACACTGAAAGGCTTACTATTGTCTGGCTATTCTCATAAGTCTACAACTCTCAAAAACATAATAACCTACTCCTCAAAACCTCCTGATAAGATCCATGGACAAGTCCTAAAGGCCTAATTTCAGACTAGTTACTGGAACACAAAGGAGCTAAAAATTGCTTTCAGTCCTGACAGCCACTGAGATTGTGAACTTAGCATCGAAAGATGCAATGGGCTCTTTAGAAATCGCTAGACATTGCTACTTGAGATCACTTGAGAATCTTGCATGTATAAAGTTCCAACCTCTGTTCCTTGGCATTTCTTCTTAGAAAGTAGAGTAGGATAAAGAGTGCTGAGGGCTGAAGGTGGAGTATCTCATGTCTGACCCTGACTTAGTGGGTACTCTCAGCATTTTAGGCTCAGCGGTAACATGGGGACATTGGTCCATGTCCTGCCTTACTCCTAGGACCTTGTATCTACTGAAATAATGTGTGTAATAGAAAAAGCTTCAACCTGGCCAGGTGCAGTGGCTCATATCTGTAATCCCAGTACTTTGGGAGACTGAGGTGAGAGGATCACTTGAGCCCAGGAGTTCAAGACCAGCCTGGGCAAAATAGCAAGGCCCCATTGCTACCAAAAATTAATAAAAATTAGCCAAATGTGTAGTCCTAGCTACTTGTGAGGCTGAGGCAGAAGGATCGCCAGAACCCAGGAGGTTGAAGCTGTGCTGAGCCATGATTGTGCCATTGCACTGCAGCCTGGGTGAGAGTGAGACCCTGACTCAAAAAAAAAAGAAAAAGTTTCAATCTGTCCATAAATGTGAGTAGCTATTATACTGAGCAGTGATGTAGATGCCTGTAAGCCTAGCCTTACAAACAGATACTCCAGATGAGTGTGGGGTTTATGAAGCTCTGGGGAAGGCCACCAGGGCTGAGGTGAGAGGCCGTACATCTTGATCAGTGTACATTTTTGGGGGAAGTCCCAAGATCATCAAGGAAATGAACTGTGTTGAGGAAATACTAGTTAAGTGGAAGGTGGACCTGACTCACACTTTTCTAGATGTTTGTGCAGAAGGATGGCAGAGCATGGCAGGCTTCCATTCCATTTGATGAGAGCTTGGAGACCTTTCAAAATCTCCTTGAGGGCATAGTCATCAATGTTGATGAGGCAACGTCGATCAAAAGATCCAAACACATGAACCCACTAGGAGAGCCAGGGATGTGCTTTTGAGCTTGGCATCAGGGCCAGTGCTTTGGAGCCTCTGTCTGGCAGGAGAAACTAAATGCTCTACTCCATGGAGCAGATGCTATGTTTCTGTCTCCAGAGAAAGTCTTCAGCAATCTGACTGGGTGTCTCTGTTCTTTTTCAGCTCCTTACGTGACATACCTAAATAAAGACCCCTCAGCCCCATGCTCTCTGACCGATGCTCTGGATCACTTCCAAGTGGACAGTCTGGATGAAATCATCCCAAATGACCTGAGGAAGAGTGACCAGCCTCCTCAGCATGCTCCCCGCAACATCACTGTGGTCGCCGTGGAAGGCTGCCACTCGTTTGTCATTGTGGACTGGGACAAAGCCACCCCAGGAGATGTGGTAACAGGTATGTTCTAGACCGATGGCTGCCATGATGGGTAGGTGGCATATCCAGACAATATGCTATGGAAGAATGAGTGGATGGATGCAGGCATGCATGGAGGGGTAGAGTGGATATATGCAAGGGTCTTCCTTCAACAGGATGAAATATAGGCAGCATGGATGCCTCAGTAGCATAAAGAGCACTGGATGGAAGTCAGAAATCCTGAATCCTCATCCCGGATTGATTTGCATGACCTTGAGCTAGGTACTTCACCTTTCTGGACCTTGGCTTCCTCAAATGCAAAATATTGTTCCATCTTTAACATACTGTCACCCTGCAAGTGGCCAGGGAGTCCAGGTTGCCCCGTGGAAGATCAGCTCCTGCAGCGAGGGTGAGATGCTGCCCAGCTGCCCCGTGTCAGAGTCAGTCCTGGGGTCCTGCCTCTGCCCCTTTCTCTCCTTCTATGATTGCTGGGTACTTCCAAACCAGTCCAGGTCCTTCCTGATTTCTTATGTGGGAATTAGATGTAATTAAAAAATACCCAAGAATCTTGATCCTCCTAGGTCTTGGCCTTTGAGATTTCGGTGAGTTCATGTGTCTCTGCCAAGGATGTATTTGAGGATAAATCTTGAAATAAGTTCTTACAGTAAGAGAATTGGTATTTTATTTTGATGGTCCCTTCCTTTGCAAATGATTCCTTGTGGGTCTGTAGGTTATATACGAGGGTGGAATATGGATGTGACTGTGTTTGTGTCTTGGGTTGTGGGGTGGCAGTGGCATCAGAGACAGGAGTTGGACATTATCTGTCACTGTTATGCTAGTAGAGTCCATATAATTCAAAATTTCTCATGCTTTTGCTGTGTCCACAATATTATCTCTTAAAATTAGAAAACATGTTCAAGAATATCCAAAGGGTAGCTTCTCTTATGGAATTTACACAGCAACCCAAAATCCAGGATAAGGGCATAGGAAAGAATGCCCGGGGTATCCTTCCAGGTGAGACTGAAGGGCCTAATGGCATAGGGAGGACGTAGAAGTTGAGGAGAGTTGAGTCTTTGGTGTAAGTAGTGGCCACTCCAGGGCATGTGCTGCACGGCTGCTGAGGCTAATTTCTGTGAAGTCCAGTATGTTCCTACTAGCATGCAAATAAGTTAAGGGAAGGAAGAAAACTTGAAATGAAAACAGCCAGAAAATCTTTTTGTTAATTGAATATACTTTTAAGAATGGTAATTTTTTTTAAAGAAAGCAAGAAAGCACACTGAAAAAAAAATAATTGAAAATCTACTTTAAGCTATTTAGCTTTTGATCTTTTGCATAAAAGGTGCTACTCAATATAAATATGTCACGACGCTCTAGGAAACACAGACAACAGGATGATAGCACTGGCTACATTTAATATGCCTCAAGGGCTCTTGTTCTTGCAATGAAGAAAGAGCCTTCAGAGAACTCCCAACAAATGTCTCTGAGACTTACTTCAGACACGATTTCTGTATGATGCTGTAGAGGTCGGGCTTCTGAAACACTTGTGCTCTGCTACTTTTGGCCATTGGTCATGCATTCCAAGCTGTCCAGAGCTCCCTAGAGACTTCATGGTCCTCATGTCCTCACGTACCCTACACCTCATCCAAAATAAAACCTCAGAGCCCTCATCAAGAGTCCTCATGACACTAGCATAAATAATAGGGATGAGGTATTTACAAGGCACTTCCAGTATAAAGTTGTGCCAATTCCTGTCAAGCCAATTTCCATGAAACATTTCAGCACATGACGGTCCTGTAGTATGGAAGGAAAGCACCAACTCAAGTCTCAGCACGATCATAGCAGAAACCCTTCTTTAGTAAGTGAGCCAAGCACTGTCTCTCACCTGCAGAACAAGGAAGCCAAGTGGGATGTGTAGATTCATCCTACACCTAGACAGAATATCACATTATCGGCACCTGCTCCAGGTGTTTGAATTCTGCTGGCTATATGGATGTAGGTGTTCTGCTTATTTTCACTTGCCATTCTTTCTTTCACAAGCAGTAATGTCATTGTGTAACAAGGTAGTATCTAAACAATATGAAACTTCTGGACTTCCTGCTTGCAACCTGTTGCTTTCCTGGGTCACTTGGTTGAATTAAATGATCACTGCATCAAGAGTGATTCCATGGGGAATCACCAATGTGGTGGCCTCCTGGTCTTTCAGGACCAGCTTCTCAGTCAGTCTTTTAGGACTGGGTTTGATGCAAACAACAGAGAAATCAGGAGTTACACTGTACTTAGCAAGCACATTATCAAAACCCCAAAGCCCTCAAAACCCAGGCACAGAGGTTGACTGAGAAACCAACAACTGACATGGAAAGTGCAAGATTCTGATGGAAGTCAGAGGTTAAAGTGCCCAAGCTATGCTACACCCAGCAAAGCCAGGTTTCTGTGGCACAATTGTGACCTCCATCCACCACTGGGTGGGCCATTGCTATGTGCGGCACCACTATAAGCATGCAGGGCTTGACTTACTGTGTCAGAGAAGGAGGGATCCCATGGAAGAAGTGGTAACACCTCACAAAATATTTATTGAAAAACAGAAAGGATGACTCTCCTCCAGGGAACAGTGTGGAAAGGACTCCAGAGCCCAGTTCGTCTGGCTTCTGGGTCTAGTCTGCTCATATGTTAGCTGTGCAGCCCTAATCAGTGATCATAGGATGCTTAATAAAATAAAGTTCACCTTAGATGCATTTGATACTTCTGATGTTTTCCTGCCCCTTGACTTGTATGATCCAGTTGCCTCAATCTTTGCATCTCTTTGCAGACTCATTCTCTTCAACTCCAGCGTTAAATGGTGGGATTTCTCAAGGCTTGGTCCTGGGTCCTCTTTGCTTCTTGCTCTATCTTCTCTTCCCACAGTCTCATCCAGTCATATGGTTTTAATTCCTCTTGGAGTGAGTCATGATTTATAGCTCAAGGCCAGGCCTTTCTCTCTTCTGAGCCTCAAACAGTAAAATCAGATGCATACAGTACAATCACTTGATGTCATCACTGGGATGTCTCCAAAGCATCTCAGACTCAGTGTATTAAAAACCAAACTCATGATCCTTCTGATCCCCAAACTTGGCCCTCATCTGTGTTCGTGTCTCAGAATTGCCCCACTGTCCACATATTTATTCAAACCTGAAGCTTTGAAATCATCTTCAAATCTCCTTTTAAATCACCTCCATATTCAATTTATCATTAAATCTTGTCAGTGTTACCTTCGAATTTCTCTTGAAACCGTCCATTTCTTCCCATTAGCTACCGTGCTAATCTAAGCTATTGCAATCTCACCTGGCCACTGCAAGAGCATCTCGTCTAATTAGACTGTCTCCATCCATACCTGCACGCCACAGCCAATCCATCCTCCACTCTGCATGGGAGAGATGCATTGAAAACACACACCTGATTGTGTCACCCCCTTTCATGTCTTTCCCTTTCGTTTGGAATGCAAAACAAAAGCCCAGCATGTCAGCCTCAGCTCATGCCACCTTCATCCCTGCCACTCCCAGGTCCAGCCAACACTGCCTTCTCCTGGCTCCTACCTCTTCAACATCTTGTCCAGGGATTCCCTCTACCTGGATTCCTTCCTACCTCCTACTACACACTTTACCTGCTTCTCATCCTTCAGATGCCAACTCCATTTTTGTGGCCCCAGGGAAGCTCTTTGTGCCCTCCATGGTGGGTCAGCTCACCCTACACACTCCCTTGAAGCACTATAGTGGACTAGTCTTCAGAGCACTGATCATAGCTATGTAATTCTGTTTGTGCACTCTGCTGCTCCTTGAGTTCTTAGTCACCACTTTGTCTCCAGCACTTTGTACAGTGTCTGGTGAACAGTCATCGCACAATAAATATTTATTTAATGAATCAATGAAGGTGAACTTAGACAAGATATTTAATCTCCCTCTAAAATTCAGTTTCCTCATGTGTCACAATGGGGATATCAATACCTACAAACTAGGTTGGTGAGAATCAAAATAAAAAGCAAAAGTGCTTAGCATAATGTTTGGCAAATAGGAAGTGCTTGACAAATGTTTTCTTCCTCTGTGTACACCCAAGAGACATAGGATAAAGGATACCCCAAGCTGTGGTGTGATCTTCAAAGCTGTATGAAACAGCTTTGAAGGCTGAGCAGATGTCATGGTCAAGGGTGCACCTGTAAGGTCTGATATTAGCAAAAAGACAGAGCAGGTTGAACTACAGGAAGAAGAGCTGCCTGATTGCTGTCATTAGATAGTAAGGGCAGGGGCAGGCACAGATATTCAACAAGGAGAAATCAAAGGACAGCTTTCACCAAAGGGGTGAGGGATCCCTGGGGTCTGGAGACTTTCAGCCATACACATGCCCAGTGTTCACCATCAGCATTCTTCATTTCCTGAGAAGGATAATTGTATTGTATCTTTACCAGGAAATCCTTGCATGTGTGTGTGTAGGTCACTGCTTTTTTTCCTCCGCTTCATTTTCTCTTTGCAGTCAGGACTAGATGTGATTAGTTCTGAGGAGAGGGGAAGTCAGGGAATGAGGAAGAGAAGCAGGGAACCAGCAGGTCATCAGGAAATGTCTTGATTTTGTTGGCTGCGTCTGGACTCAGAAGTTATCAGCACTGTATCCCATGCTGACCCACAGGGCTGCTTGCTCTCCTTCCTGAAGTTCTCACCTTTTGTGGGACTTGGTTTCCTATGTTCATTGATCTCATTGATGCTTCCCTGTTTCCATTTTCAGGTTACTTGGTTTATAGTGCCTCCTATGAAGACTTCATCAGGAACAAGTGGTCCACTCAAGCTTCTTCAGTAACTCATTTGCCCATTGAGAACCTGAAGCCAAACACAAGGTAGGATCAGTTATTTAGAAACAAAAAAATGAGGCTGAGTGAGATGGCTCCCTCATGCAATCCCAGCACTTTGGGAGGCCAAGTGTGAGGATCACTTGAGGTCAGGAGTTTGAGACCAGCATGGGCAATATAGTGAGACCCTTTCTCTACAAAAAAATTTAAAAATTGGCTGGGTGTGGTGGCATTGCCAGCTACTTGGGAGACTGAGGTAGAAGGATCATTGAGCCCAGGAGTTCAAGACTGCAGTGACCCTGGGCAACAGAGAAAGATCCTTTTCTTTAATTAAAAAAAAAGAGAGTGAGAGAGAGAGAATCTATATGTACATGGTCACAGATATCCTTTGGTTGAAAATGAAAGGATTAATCAAAATGGTTTTAGGATTTCTTTGAATTCCTAAATGGTAATCATAAAATGTCAAGTGATTGCTTACCATATGTTATGTATTTTTCTTAGGAGAAATTACTACATATATTGTAATTGTTATGTTATTATGTTTATATTTTACTCCCTACTTCCCTAAACACTACTTACCATTAGGGAAAGAAAAGTTGTTCTGTGTTTTGAAAGAAAATTGGTCCATTTTTAGTCACCAATGTGGTGGCATTAGGCAGTGTAACATTCATATGTGACACCGATGGAGTATTAAAATGGTAAATATTTTAATTAACTGACACTCAAATTCTATGATGTAGAAGTTCAGACCACTCAAGAAAGATGCATTTACAAGTTAATTTAAAAATATACTTAAAGAGGTTTATTTTGAGCCAATATGAGGTTTATTTGAGCCAATATAGCCTAGAGTACAGGCATAAGAAGTTCAGAGACCATGTATCTGAGGTGGTCAGGTTACAGTTTGGTTTTTAAATTTTAGGGAGACAGAAGTTACGAGAAAGACATGAGTCAATGTATTTTGCACATTAATAAGGGTTATAGGTATGTTTTCATAAATTGGAGAATGGATGACCAGAACACCATTCTGGAAGCCAGAGTTTATGGCTCTCGGTGTGTGAAATAGGCAAAAGTGGTTCCCAGAGATTTGAAGAGGGAAAGAGACAGTTCCTCTTTTATAGTGTCTGGTTTTGATGATAATGGCCATCAGAAACCTTCCCTGGCGGGTGACTATGCACGAAGCATCAAGTACATGATGTTCAAGCTATGCTGGGAAAAGGACTCTCTGGAAAAATATTCTCTGGTTGATAGCATTTTCCAATTTCTGCAGCATACATGCTTCCTCTGTGGCTAGGTTCAAGCCAACAGGGCTTGCGGGATTCCTGAATTTTTAATGATGGCGCTCACAAGCCCTCACAGATGGCTCTAGCACACTGCTGCTGTGTCGAGCTGCCATATCCGCTTAGCAAAGAATGCAGAGTGATGTACTGGTTCACTTGAGGCCTCTTGTTTTCTACACAGGCAGAAGATTGGAACAAAAAGCTCTCATTGAACAGGCACGAGGTATAGGGGGTAGAATCTGAACACTAGCCATGGGTGTGGAAAGGCAAGCTGAGAATTTTCCTCAGTGCGTTCTGACATGCTATTTCAGCTCACTTGAACTGAGCTTTTATAAACTTCTATGAATTTCAGGATTTGGCAAATAAAAATCAAGTAGTAAAACAAGGAACTGAGAAAAAACTTTTCTTAATGTTTCCCAATATTAATGAAATATTGATTAACTTTTTTTTGAGTTGGAGTCTCACTCTGTCGTCCAGGCTTGAGTGCAATGGCATGCTCACAGCCACCACAACCTTGACTTGCTGGGCTCAGGTGAACCTTCTGCTTCAGCTTTCCAAGTAGCTGGAACTACAGGCACATGCCACCATGCTCGGCTACTTTTTTGATTTATTGTAGAGATGAGGTAGGTCTCGCCAAGCTGCCCAGGCTGGTCTCAAACCCACAAGCTCAGGCAATTCTCTCACCTCGGCTTCCCAAAGTGCTGGGATTATAGGTGTGACCCACTGCACCCAGTCTTGATTAACTTTTTAATCAATTATAAAAAACCAAAAACAACAAAATTAGAGAAAATGGGGTCAACATCATTTTTTTATTTTCTTTAACTTTTAAATTTTTTTATTTTAAAATTGTGGGATACACTTCAGGGTTAGGTAGATAAATATTCATTGTGCGGGTACCCTTGTTGATGAGGTGTGCCCCCCTTCCCCAGGCAGTGACAATGCTTTTATAGCACAAAAGCTGAAAGATGCCCTCGACAGGTTTTGTCACAGAGCTACTTGCAATAGAATTGCAACTGCTGCCTCCTGCTTCTCCTATTCCTGTGTTCTTTCCACAGTTTTTGCTGCCAGGCTCATTTTGAGTATTTAATAATGTCAGGAGATGGCTATGTGGGATGATGGTCTGCTTATTCTTTCAATAGGTATCAGTGTGTGTCCACGATTCATTCAATAAATACTTAACTGGGTGCTTACTAAGCGCCAGGCACCACGTCACACACTGGGAGTGGAACATCTGGGGTGGGGAAAATATGCCAGGTCAAATCCTCAAGGGACTTACAGTCTGGTCGGGGTGACAGATTAAAATAAATAAATAAATATAAATTTCCACTGACCTATGTCTTGAAGGAGAAGTACACCAGACTTTGAGAGTATGTAATGGGGATTTTTTTTTTCCTGAACTTGGAGGTAGAGAAGGCAGTCAGGCAAGCTTTCCTGGGAAAGTGAGATCTAAAACATAAGAAGTGGTTAACCTGGAGAGCAGTTGGGAGCAGTGGGGCAAAATTGCTCCAGGCAGAGAGAATGCCCCAAAGAAGGATGTGTTCTTGGAAGCAGAGGAGGCCAATTTGGAGTGAGGGGAGGGAAGGCGGAACAGACCAGTGCCAGAGTCCCTTGGGTCCCCCCTACACATACACTCACCCTGGTGGATAGACAAGAGCAGCAACTGTTCTGTCCTCACCCCCACGGTGAGGACACCCCCCGCTTGTTTGCTCTTCAGTGGAAAGTGCAGGCCCAGAGGTAGTGCGTTTGTGGCATCTCCTACACACACTTCCTCAAAACCCTTCTGAACAGCTGCTAAATTGTGACAGCTAGGAAAGTGCAGATGTGATGAAAGGACACTCATTTTTCCTGTGTCACCGGAATGCAGAGCGTCTCCGGTGGACTTACTTCGGTCCTTTCTATCCTTATGCCCCTGAGGGGCCTCTCTTGGGAAACTAGCTTCTGAGTCTGTATAAGGGAGACAGAAAGTGGGTCTATTCAAAAGAGGGCCAGAGCATAAAAGTGAGCTTTGGTTATTTATAATTGGATCCTGCTTTTAACCTTAAGTGAGAACTATTTACCTTATTCACCAAACTGAGCCCCAAATCACTCTTTGGAGTCTGCATATTTTAAATCCATACTTAAAGTACAAAGATTTGTCACGATTGACGCAATTCAAGAGAACGTGCCAGAAGCTTATACAAGAAGCTGGGCATGGATTGCTTTTATTACTTGGATGAGGCAGAGCCTATTCAGAGTATGAAATACATATTTTAGTCCATAGAAAGATTTTCATGTGGTTTTTGAAAATGGGGATTTTCCTTTTTTCATAATCTCATATTGTTTTTCAGTTCAGCATATTTAAATGTACTTTGACACACTAGATGAGGTTCATTTGGGGACTGTGTCTTTGGAATTGGCACATGTGAGTTTCTGGAAGACTGGAATCATTGTGTCAACAAGGAAGGTAGATTTGGGGGAAACTTAGGGTTTGGGGTAAAACAAAACCCCTACATATAGCTCAATCTGTACAGAGTCTCTCAACCTGGAGGTTAGAATGGCTCCAGCAGTGGCATGAGGATTGTTCAGCAGAAGTGTCACAGGTTAGGCCTTGAATATGGGTTCTTTCTTAGTTATTTTTTGTTTATTGTTATTATTGTTTAGACAGAGTCTCACTGTCACAGAGCTGGAATGCAGTGGCTCTTGGCTCAAGTGATCCTCCTACCTCAGCTTCCCAAGTGGCTGGACTACAAGCATGCATCACCACACCTGGCTAATTTTTCTATTTTTTTGTAGAGACAGGGTCCCGCTTTGTTACCCAGGCTAGTCTCAAACTCCTGGCCTCAAATGATCCTCTTGCCTTAGTCTCTCAAAGTACTGGGATTACAGGTGTGAGCACCCGGCTCTTATGTTTAGATTTTCTTTTTTAAGGAAAAAAAAAAATATCTGTAAAGTTTGACCAGGATCACGGTCAAAGCCAAATCCATGACTTGAACTGCCTGCAGAGTTTTGCCTTAAATAACTGTACACCCACTGAATAAAAGTATGCGTAAGTGGGGAAACACGAACTGCTGAGTGAATTGAGATTTGGAAGCTCATATGTTCTTAATTGTGCATATCTTTTTATTTAAGTTGAAATGTTTAAAAAAAGAATCCTAAATGAGATGTGAACGACTTAAGACTAATTGTATCCAGTGGCTTTTCTTTGCTTTCTGTTTAATCAAACCCAAAGTCAAATATCTCTGTACCATGAGGCCAGAGGTTGCCTTGATGATCTCACAGCTCAGGAGATTGGTGCCAGGGCTGTTGGTGCAGTAGGCATAACCCTTTGCTCTCTGAATGTAAATAATTCACCTTTTAAAATTTGGTGCATTTTAATTAGTGCATAGTCACCACTCACAGAGATTTTTTAGTCCCCTTCATCGTTAAGTAGCTATGCATTAAAAGAGCATATAAAATGTCTGGAATCTCAGAAGTGGGGAAACCACGAAGATTAAGAACAGATACAGTGGGCCACAGTATGGTGATTCAAAAAAATTACCACCACTCTTTGTCTTTTAGCTTACATGAGTGCAATTAAATTGCTTCGTTGAGACTCGGTCTTCCTTTAGATGATCGAGGTGACTCCTAGCACATTCATTCTTTCTTTCTTTTTTTTTTTTTTGAGTTGGAGTCTCACTCTGTCACCCAGACTGGAGTGCAGTGGCTGCTCCCGGCCACCGCAGCCTCGACCTGCTGGGCTCCGGCGATCCTTCTGCCTCAGCCTTCCAAGTAGCCGGAATTACAGGCATGCGCTACCACGCCCAGCTGATTTTTTGATTTATTGTAGAGATGAGGTCTCGCTGCCCAGGCGGGTCTCGAACCTGCGGGCTCAGGCAGTCCTCTCACCTCAGCCTCCCAAAGGCGCAGGATTACAGGCTGAGCCACCGAGCCCGGCTACATTCATGCTTTCTAGCACATTCTGTGTTTCACGACAAAGTATAACTCTACAGCAAAGCTTTTCTCTTCATGCCTTTTCCCCTTCCCCTTCCTGGACCTGCTTCTCTTTTCTTGAGGTGCATAAGCTCGAGATTCAGTGACTTTTAAGCCAGTTCATTCCTGGCTGCACAGCTAACCATAGCACTTCTTGTGTGCCCAAGAGGTCGTTGTCATGTTAGTTCCCTGAGAGAGGCCAGCCACTGGTCTGGTTTACTCTCTGCCAACCATGAATTGTACTGTTGCTGGGTCAGACATCCACTCCTCTACATGGACTCCAGTAATAGGATTAGGTTACAGTTTGAATTCTGTCCTATAGTGTTTTGCTGTTCCAACTTCTCCCTCTTGGACTGTGAAGCTCAAGCTGGGGCCTAGGTCTTAAGCTGGAATGAGAGCAGGATCAGAAGGGGGCATCGCATTTAGAATAAGCTAAGGATACCCACACAGGGCAGGGCCCTCCTGATGCTGTAAGGACCACTTGCTCTCCACGTAACCTATGTGTCTAACACGCCCCTTCTGTTCCCATGTTTTTATGCTCTGTTGATTAAATTATTTAGAAAAGTTATTCAGAAATGAGAAATTTCAGAAGGAACATGAAGTACCACTAGTCATGTACTCGTGTGGAAAAATTAGGTCTCAAAGCCTGCCATAAAGTAGGTGCTCAGTAGTTTGGGAATCCATTTTATTACACAGAAGTGAAATAAATTTCTTTTTCAAAAGATGTTCTCTTCCAATTTCAGGTATTATTTTAAAGTTCAAGCAAAAAATCCTCATGGCTATGGACCTGTCAGCCCTTCGGTCTCGTTTGTTACAGAATCAGGTACGAGAGACTTCACATTCGTATTTGTTTAAATGAAATAAAGAATCTAGAATAGTGACTATAATAGAGTAAAAATGTAGAGAGTAAAATCCTTACTTCGCTATTTAATGAGCTCACGTTGGCTATCTCTTTATAAAATAAACATCATTTTCCTTGTGCTAGGTTAAAACTTGGATAATAAAATTTAAAGTAGTCTTCACTGGCTCTCTGAGAAACAGAAAGGTCAAATACCAAGAAAGGAAAAGGTCCAGTTTTTAGGCACATCGGAAAGATAAGTTTGAATCTATCTGTACAAAATTTAGTTGCAGAGTTAAAAAAAATTTATTGCAAACAGCTGAAGAGCATGCATGTCATGGCCTGAGAGAAAATTACTTCTCCAATGAGCCAAGTCTCTAAGATGCCCCCAGGTCTCTAAGAGACAGAGCTGTCTTTACTTATTATTGAGGGTTTATTAAACTATTGTTCAGTCTTACAAGCAATGTCACTCAGAGCATGCCCTTGCATTTTGGAGTGCTGGTGGGCGGAGCTCTCAGGCCCTTCGCTATCATGTTCCCGTGGCCCGTGGCCCGTGGCCTGAGGCAGTATACGCAAAGTCAGCCCACTGACTTTGGATTAGTGACTTTTCCGTACAGGAAGCCAAGCTGGGTTCAGACCAACCCAGCTGAGCCAGCTCTGCACCCAGATGGCTCTAGCTTCCATTTGGCTAGACTGCTTCCTACATGTAGGCTGATCCCAGAAAACCTGTCATTAGAAGATATTTTTTAAATATAATAATTTAAAATCTACTGAATCAAAATACTTGGATAAAACCATACCTTTCTTGAGCATATGCTTTAAACTAGAAATGTAGGCAAAGGACCATGAAGGTGTTTAAATCTATTTTATTTAGGAAATGTGTTTCTGTTAGTAATTAAGAAAGAGCAATGGCAGGGCTCAGTGGCTCACGCCTGTACTTTAGGAGGCTGAAGCAGGGGGACTGCTTGAGACTGGAGTTCAAGAGCAGCCTGGGCCACATAACGAGACCTCATCTCTATAAAAAATAAAAAAATTAGCTGGGCGTGGTGGTGCATGCCCGTATTCCTAGCTTCTCAGGAGTCTGAGGCAGAAGTAAATTGGAGGTCGAGGCTACAGTAAATTGTGATTGTGCCACTGCATTCTAGCCTGAATGACAGAGTGAGATGCCAACTCAAAAAAAAAAAAAAAAGGAAAAGAGAAAGAAAAAAGTAAAAAAAAAAAAGCAAGAGAAAACTGTTATCAGTAGTTAATTTACTAAAGCAAGGAATGTGTTTGTGTTTATGGCTACGTTTCCTAACAAAGTAGACCTCTGGCAGCTATTGGAATTAGATGTTATAGGTCTATAGAAAAAAATTCAAATTCAAAGAACTATCAAGAAACTCAGATCTGAAATCTATCTGAGAGTAGAAATGATTTCCATGTAATTTCTGGGGCTACAGTGTAAACTTTTGAAAAGATAGCTGTCTTCTACCCTTTTCCCAAGAAAAGTTCCCGGCTCCTCCTTCATGGTCTGGAAAGCCAAGGCCCTACCTTGCCTCTGAATGAGAATCTCTCTAGGAAACTCACTCTTAGCGAGCTCCCGGGAGAACCTGACTCACAGAAATTGGACAGTTATTTTCTTTGATCATTTTCATTCTGTTCAATCAAGTCTCCTCTTCATTTTATGCTACCTGCTGGAAGTCGTGAGTTAGGCAACAGGAAAATTCTCAAGTAGTTGAATGATGACATTTGCCAAACAAAACAATTGAAGAATTAATGTATAAAATAAATGTAGGTGAATAACAGAGACTGTGCCACTAGGTCAGGTCTTATTGTTTGTGCTGTTGTTGTTTTGTATTGTTTTCTTCCACCCTGCCCAGGAGTACTGTGGACTTTTTCAGCAGATTATTTGACTTCAGTTCATAGCAGGAGACCAAATCCAGCACTTTACACTCATAGCTATGGGATGTCCCTCTATTTTGAGGGTGGCGGATGAACTCAAAATGAATGGCCTGTTCAAAGGGCAGCACAAGGGAGATTTGGAGTAATGGAGATATTCTGTGTGCTGACCATGTTAGGGTTCCATGAATCTATGCAGCTGTTACTATTCACAGGATATATACCCAGAAGAGCAAAACACTACATGATAATTTTTCAAAAGTAAAAAGAAAGACTGATCCAGATTTACCTAATCCATGGCATTTTATAAGAATGAACTTTTTCTAAAGCAGGATTCCTTAAAAAGCTAGTTTCACATTCTCTTAAATGGCATTATTTGGGATATATGTTTTAAAGACCTTTGTCAAGGTGTCAGTGGCATACAATAAGCTGCACATATTAAAGTATACACCTTAATAAACACCGAGGTGTGTTTATACCCATGAAGCCATCGCCATTGTCAAGATAGTGAGCATCGCCATCACCCCTACCAATTTCCTTCTGCTGCTTCAGCCTTTTCAACCCCCAAAAGGCCCCTCTTCCCTCTGATTTAGAGCCATTCCTCTATTAATTAGTATGTACTTCCTAGATTTTTATATAAGTGGAATCATACAATATGAACTACTTTGACTGGCTTCTTTCGCTTAGCATAATCATGTTGAGAGTCACTCCTACTCTTGTGTGCATCAATAGTTCATTTTTTAAATGACTGAGCAGTATTTTATTGTATAGCTGTGCCATAATTTGCTTATTCAATCCAGTCATCTTTTAATAAACATTTGCGTTGTTTCTACTCTGGGGCTATTACAAACAAAGATGCTGTAATATTTGTGTATACGTGTTTGTGTGGACCTATGTTTTCATTTCTGTTGGATAAATACCTGAGAGGGGAATGGATAGATCATCTTTTTAAGAAACCCACCAAATTGTTTTCTAAAGGTAGACTTTAAAAAATGAATATTAGCCGGGCTCAGTGGCTCAGCCTGTAATCCCGCGCCTTTGGGAGGCTGAGGTGAGTGGATTGCCTGAGCCTGCGGGTTCGAGACCCGCCTGGGCAGCGAGACCTCATCTCTACAATAAATCAAAAAATCAGCCGGGCGTAGTGGCGCGCGCCTGTAATTCCGGCTACACGGGAAGGCTGAGGCGGAAGGATCGCCGGAGCCCAGCGGGTCGAGGCTGCGGTGGCCGGGAGCGGCCACTGTACTCCAGTCTGGGCGACAGAGTGAGACTCCAACTCAAAAAAAAAAAAAAAAATGAATATTATTTTGCAGTACCCAATATCAGAACCGTATTATTTTCGAACTCACAGCTTCTAGGTAAATAACAAGACACTATAGCTAGAAAAAAGTAGTTCTCAGACATGTTTAGAAAATAAAAACTAAGGAAAGACTTTGGCATCTATGAAGTAAACCTTATTTTTGTCTTTTATTTCAGTTTGCTTAGCTCTTTCAGTTACAATAACCATTCCAATAATTGCATGTTTGTGAAATATAATACGATGTCTATTATTTTTTTCTCATTCTACAGACAATCCTCTGCTTGTTGTGAGGCCACCAGGTAAGTTTCTCTTCTTGGTGATCTTGACATTCTGGTAATCAAGATAAATATTGAATATGAGATTGTTAAGATTACTCACAAGTAGAAATGCTAAACCATTTTTGCATTTTCATAATTTTCTGACAACTTCTATGGTTCCCCTGCATTCTTTATTCTGATCTATAAAAAAGAATGACCTGGGAACTTTTAAATAGGACCATTGCAGTGAGTATCTATGAAAGACCATTATGGGATAGCCAATATCTGTAAAGTAGAGACACTTTACATAACCCCTTAGAGTATTTTAAATTGTCAAAAGGATAGCAAAATGTATTAAGTGTGCAACCAAGTTTACTTTGTTTTTCAAACTGAGAAAGCCCTGTTGCTTAAGTGCAAGGCCAAGTCTTAGGAGTGGCAAGAAGAGGAGGAGTCTATGCTGAGGGAATTGGGGATAGGATGGCAAGCCCCCAACATCAAACTTGTCACTACTGCTTGTTTTCCTTGCAGTTTAAAGGCTTTTGTTAATTCTGAGAGTCCCTTATTGACATGCGAATACTTTAAATATGTTCAGGTGAAAAGAGCACCCCCTCACAAGTTTACTTTAGTCCTAAAAAAGACTGAGAAAGAGAAAGAGGGTGGGAGCATTTTGTTCAGCAAAGGCCCACAGGGAAGGGACCAGTTTCCTGGTGCTTTGTGTGAGAATGAATACTGTGGAGCTCCGTACCTTAGTGGGTATGTTTTGTGTTGTCAAGGGGGTGAGCCCATCTGGATCCCATTTGCTTTCAAGCACGATCCTGGCTACACGGACTGCCATGGCCGGCAATATGTGAAGCGGACATGGTATCGAAAGTTTGTGGGAGTCGTTCTTTGTAATTCACTGAGGTATAAGATCTACCTCAGTGACAACCTGAAAGGTAGGTCTTTGAGGATGGTTGGCTATGAAAGGTATGGACAATTCTTATTTTATCAGGTACTAACTTGGTACAGCGAATACATCAGAATGTATGTGAGGCCTGAATGTACTATGATGGGTCACTTGGACTCAAATACAAGCCAATTTCACAGACTTTACTTTGGGGATACTAGTTTTTACATTGGTACCCAAAAGTATATTTTTAGAAATACACTGCATCTTAGGAATGAAATCCAGAATTTTGTTAGAAATTTAAAGACCTATTTTCCTTGCCATTAATTCAATAATAATAGGTTTGAGTATAGGCTGGAAGGATTGGGAAAAAGTTTCCCCTTCAGCCCCTGCCACAACCACAACTTTATGGAGAAAAACAAATGTAGATGGTGAAATATATATCAGTAGTTCTATTAGTCCTAATAAAAGTCACTTATTTTCATCATGGTAGGGGATGAAAACAAAGAAAAACATGAGTACCTTGGACTAACATTTCAGAGTTCCATTTCTACCCAACTGACTTAGACTCAGCAACCTACACAATTTGTATTTCAAAAGTTGCAAAACTTAACTTTTTAGTATATACATTTTAAAAACTTTCCCTTGACTGGTTTATATATTATCACTGGTCAGATTTTTTTTTCATGTTTTTGTTTGTTTTTCTTGCTAGCAGTGATTATTGAAAGACTGTCAAAACAGTCTTCCCTCCCATGCCCCTCACCTGAGCATTCTCTGTGTATAAGCCTCTCCAATAACCACTGTCTGTTTGTTTCTCTCTGCTCTTTCCTTTCTCTTTCCCCACCACACTTTTCCTCCCTTGCCTCAGAATTCCTAGAAGACTTTGCACAGTCATGTCCAGTATCTCAGGACTGAGAGACACAACTTGGCCCTACTGTGCAGCTGTGGTTCAGTACCATGGACAGCTTCTTCTCCCTCCTTGATATGCATGCAAATAGGTTTCTCTGTTTTTACAGACCTTCATGCTTTTCATAATTATTTCATAATATATTCTCTAATTACCATAGGTTTCTCCATTTTTTTTAAACTAAAGAGTAGAAATACCATTCATAGGTTGAAGTTGCCTAGAATATTAATATTGTACTTTCCAATGCTTACTGAATGTTAAGTATTTAGCATACATTATCTTGATGGATTCTTACAGAATTTATGAGATTAATACCATTATTGCTGGTTTTTAGACATAGAAAGTAAGGTACATACAGTTTAAGTAATGTGCCCAATTCAAATGGTCTCCAAAGGCCAGGAGCAATGAGTGGCTCTTGCTTGTAATCCTAGTACTTTGGGAGGCTGAGGCAGGATGATGCCTTGAGCCCAGGAGTTCGAGTCCAGCCCGGGAAACGTAGTGAGACCTCCTCTCTACAAAAGAAAATTTAGAAATTAGCCAAGTGTGGTGGTGTGTACCTGTAGTCCCAACTACTCAGGAAGCTGATGCAGGAGGATCATTTGAACCTGGGAGTTGGAGCCTGCAGTGAGCCATGATTGTGCCATGGCACTCAATCCTGGGAAACAGAGTGAGGCCCCACCAGAAAAAAAAAAAACCAAAAACAAATCTCCAAAGCTTGTGTCAACTCCTGTATCAACTGTGGTGTTCTTTGACTAGTCACTGACCCAATGTATTTCTTCATGCAGATACATTCTACAGCATTGGAGACAGTTGGGGAAGAGGTGAGGACCATTGCCAATTTGTGGATTCACACCTTGATGGAAGAACAGGTCCTCAGTCCTATGTAGAAGCCCTCCCTACCATCCAAGGTAAGGTGAACAAATGCCTGATACACTACACTGGAGAGTGAAAGAGGAGGGCTAACGTAAGGGAAAAACTTACTGCAGCCCTGCCTTTGATTTACCATTTGAAGATGTATATTTGGAGTGCTTTGGATCCTAAAAATAAGAAATCAACAAAAGACTCCTGCCATGTGCTGGGCATGAGGGGAGCCTTGAGAAGGTAGAAATGTAAGAAAGATCTCTCCCTGCGCTCAGGAACATGCTCCACAAGGGGAAGAGAAAATAATAAGTGAAAAGGTAACTAAGGTTGAGCTCCTCAAAGTATAGGTCATGACAAGAGCTGTGTCACATGACTGTTCTGTTGTCAGGTAATCGTGCATGGGATAGTCACTGTATGAATTCAAAGGAGGCTAACCTCTTCTTGAGGCTTTTAAGGAAGGTTTTCAGCAGAGGCAGAGTCTGGGCTGAGTCATAAAGACTGACTGGACATACAAATATTGGAGGGCTCCAGGTGGAGACGGATGAGCAGAACGATGGAGAGGCAAAGATAAGCACACACACCAACCACCATGGCATGCTTCAGGAGGTGGCCTAGGAACAATTTGATCATGGTGTCGTTAGGTGAGGGCAAGTACTCGAATCCTGAAGGTTAATGACTTGTAACATATTACTAACTCCCTCAGCCCTCCAGCCAAATAAACAGAATGTTGAAGACAGTGCCAGCACCCTTGTCATTACACACTCAGCTAAGTGATCAGGTATTTCTGGGACACAAGATGCTCTGATCTGCCTGAACCTTTTATCTTAGGGGAAAAAATAATGTAGGCTTCTACATGAATTACCCATTTTCAAGGAATTAAAATACAGTGAAATACACAAAATAGTAAAATAAGCATATTAGTAAAGTTTCCCTTATCTGGATAAATATAATCAATAGGATATCCCTCCCTCCCCCAGTTGGTCGAGAGATTTATTTTGAAGAATCAGCTCATGCAATTGTGAAAACTGACAGGTCCAAAGTCTCAGGGTAGGCTGTAAGCATGGAGACCTCAGGAAGAGCTGCCATTGCAGTTCAAGTCCAAAGACAGTCTGGAGGCAGAATTCCCTCACTTTGAGAAATGTCAGTTCTTTTCTATCCAGGCCTTCCACTGATAGGATGAGGCTCACTCACATTAGGGAAAGTCGTCTGCTTTACTCAGACTGGTGATTCGAATGTTAATCTCTTCTAATAAATATGTTCACAGAAACATCTAGAGTAATGTTGGATCAGATATCTAGCCTTGCCCGGTTGACACATAAAATTAACCATCACAACAAGTCTGCAGAATCAATCACATTTCTGAATGTTGTCAGGATTTTGCAGTGCCCCAGGGGAACTATTATGTGCAGTGTCTGCATCCGTCTGTGTCTCTGTGACTGTGGTCTTGGTCCGGACTCTGAACAGAGGTGCTGGCTGTTCAACATCCACTCACTGGTAGAATGGCACGCAACCACATATTAGGCAGAAGTGAACAAGGCCAAGATAATGAGAGAAGTTGTTGGGTTTCCAGAAAACATTTGAGGAAGTTGGAGGGAGAAATGGTCAGAAATGCTGCAGCATTTTTTCCCTTGAGCGAGTTCCTTGAAAGATCTAAAAGTCTACCCCAGTCCTAGGATTTAAGCCTTGAAGGATTGAGATTCTATTAAGTCAGAGGCCCTAAGCTCTGTGAGAACAAGGTGAGAATCATGCTGGATGTCATCTGCCCAGCTCAGGGCTTTCCTCTCAGTGCTCATTAGCATTGACTAAAATCGTCTTCTTTGGGGGGCGCAGAGAGGGCACTAATGATCAGTCTTTCCCACCTGTGTCACGTACATGTGGGGACAGGATTATCCCCACAAATCTGTTTAGGGTAAACCTCACAAGCTATCGGGACTCTATATAAAAACGGTTCTGTGCATTTGGAAGTCATACCTTTCATAAGCACGAGTTACCAGACAGAGGTCTTTCTCCTGAAGGAGGTTAGAAGGATGCGACTTCTTCTTGTTGGCTCAGGTACCTCTGATGCATTCTCCTCCCCCTCTCCTGTTACCCTTCCAGGCTACTATCGCCAGTACCGCCAGGAGCCCGTCAGCTTTGGCCACATCGGCTTTGGAACTCCCTACTACTATGTGGGCTGGTATGAGTGTGGGGTCTCCATCCCAGGAAAGTGGTAGCCACAGGACCATCGTGCTGCAAGCTCACCCTGCCCAGCCCCACTGACTCATTTGCACTAGGGGCTGTGAGCAGAAGACAGCCGGCGTGCCCAGCCCCGCTGCTTTGGGTGACAGGACGGCCTCAGGATGGACACTGGCCATTCTGGTCATCTCAGTCTGGAACTCAGTCTCACTTCTTGGTCTGGACTATGAATAGGATTCAGTTTTGCTGTTAACATCTCTTCTCCACATTTCTTTTGTTTGTAATAACACACGTCCCAGAGACATCAGAAACCAGCCAGCAGCTGATTCAGTATGATTTCCAGACTTTTTAGGCACAAAATTTGGACACTTTGATATTTCCAGGAACAGCATAAGCAGTCTGTGCTTGCTTCGTGGAGCGCTACATGCTTTCTGTTTTTCTCATTTTTGTTTCTCCAAAACTAGCTGAATTTAGGCTTCAGGTCTCCTTGTATGCAATAGAACTGAATTACTAAAAACACAGCCAAAGAAAATATATCCTACTTGAGATTTATTCTATGGACTTGCCCACTGCTAGACTAAATGTATCAAATCTTATTTGTAAATTCTCAATTTTGATATATATATGTATATATGCATATACATATCCTCACTTGTCTGCAAGAATATTGATTAAAATGACCAAATTTGTACTTGTTCACTAGATAACTGTGTGTGAAAGGTGTTGTTTATTAACATATTTTTTAAAAAATTCTTTATTTTAGATTCGGGGGTGCACATGTGTGTTGGCTACATGGACATATTGTGTCGTGGTGGGGATTGTGTCTCAGGTGGCCCGTTCCCCAGATAGTGAACATTGTACCTCATAGGTAGTTTCTGAACCCTAACCCCGCTCCCTCTCCCTTCTTATTGGTGTCTCCAGTGTCTTATTGGTGTCTCCATCTTTGTGGACCATTTAGCTCCCTCATATGAATGAGAGCATGTAGTGTTTGATTTTCTGTTTCTGAGTCAATTTACTTAGAATGATGATCTCCAGCTCTGTTCATGTTGCTGCAAAGGACATGATTTCATTCTTTTTTATGGCTGCATAGTATTCCATGTTGTATATATAGCACATTTTCATTAACATCTTTTGAAACATCTGGGGATGCATACCCTGCATACTGTGGTAACATGGGAGGGTATGCATTTTTCTGCAAATGCAACTGGGCTCTAACATAATGCAGAGGATGAGATGCAGTCAGTGTCAGCACTAGAATCAGTGGCATCATTGACTGCTGTACACTGAATGCTTCCCACCTAAGGAGACTATCTTTCCATGCCCAGGTGGAGATTGAATTCGTTGCCACTATGGGGGCACAGCTAGTATCCTTCCAGATGAATTAAGATTTTAGGTCTGGACATGGTGGCTCACACCTGTAATCCCAGTACTTTGGGAGGCCAAAGCAGATGGATTGCTTGAGCCCAGCATTTCGAGACCAACCTGGGCAGCATAGAGAGATCTTGTCTCTACAAAAATCCAAAACTAAAAAATTAGATAGGTGTGGTGGTGCGTGCCTGTATTCCTAGCTACCTGGGATTCTGAGGTGAAAGAAGGATACCCTGAGCCCAGGAGGTCAATGCTGCTATGAGCATGATTGTCGTGATCATTTCACCATACTCAGCCTGGTTGACAGAGTGAGACCCTGACTAAAAAATACATATATTGGGTCCCAAATGATGTAAATATCCTAAAAAATTCCTTTTCTCTCTTCTTCCTATTTCAATATACTTTGAAATAGAAGCGTCTTGCCTCTCTTGACTTCAGCATGAGAGGGCTTATTTAAAAACATTTTAAAAACCTGATGCCCCTTCCTCATGTGTGGCTCATCCATGTCCCTTGGGCAGCGCTGTGCAAGGAAGGGGTTGTCTTCATTCATAGAGCCAGCAGCAGAGAAGCGCTGGTAGAAATAGACTGGAGACAAACACTTCTCTGGGACCCTTGGACTGCACCACTATAGACCTCTTAACTGCAGAATGGAGTTGATTGTTTAGTGCCAGCACTGCTGAGATGAAACTTGATGTGCCTGGTAGGTTTCAAGGTAAAATGCACATCAGCAGCAGATATCTCCTTGGGTGTACATCATCCATTAGAGTGCAAAAGAAAAGAGCCATTGGGTCTGTCCTGTGAGCCTGTCTGGGTCATGGGACCCCTTCGGAAAAGGTGGGCTTTAGGGTTCAACATGAAGACACAGGTGACTGACTTTTTGTAGCGTGTGTGTGATGGGGCCGTGATGTCTGATATTTTCCTCAAATCCCACAATCCCCTTTCTACAGTAAGTAGCAGTAGAGAAAATGCAAGCATTCTAATAGCCTCAGAAAGTACTAGAATCCTTTAGAGAGATCATATGTTACCCACATTTTAGTTTGCAAAATAGGGTGGAGTCTTTAAGTAGCTTTGACATCTCCTACAGTAACAGAAAAAGGGGATTTAAGAAGAAGATGCCCTATTTTTCACACTGATCAACATTCAAATGTACTTCACAATGCCAAGTCAAGGATAAGATCTTTAAATATTGGATTGATGCATAAGCTCGTAGCATTTTTCCCCTTGTCCATGGAATGCAAATGTCACACAATGGTTGGTCACAGTTCATCACATTTGCCAGTTCTCAGGTTGACTGACATGGATCATCATGGATTAAAGCATTTAAATGGTCTTTGTCAAAGCCTGATGGTCTTCCTGAACGTGGAGAATCACTCAGGTCAAAGTAGCCCTCTTTGTAATGACAAAACCATCTTCTTTTTTTAGATAATAATTATATCTACTTATCAGGACTATCTTGAGTCCTTACATTGCTTAATAATGTACATGTCCTAAATAATGTTTGGCACATAGTAAGAGTTCAATATACAGTGGCTCCTTTTTTTTTATAATCAATATTTTTTATTATGATATTGTGGGGTACAGTTAAGGGTTAGGTATACAAATATGCTTCGTTCAGGCATCCTTGTTGATAAAAGGTGTCTCCCCGTCCCCAGACAGATGTTTACTACCATTAATCCCATCTCCCTTCCCCTCCCTCCCATAGTTTCCCACCACTATCAGTCATTTTCTTATGGTAATACATTGGATGATCAAGATCCACTATATGAGTGAGAACATGTGATACTCAGATCTTTGTTTCTGTGAGAGGTCACTCAGTATTACAGACTCTAGTTCCATCTAGGTTGCTGCAAAATTCATGACTTTGTTCTTTTTTATGGCTGCGTAGTATTCCATCGTGTATATGTACCACATTTTTTTCATCCAGTCCTCTTTTGATGGGCAGCATGGTTGTTTCCAGGTTCTTGCTATTGTGAACAATGCTGCGATAAACATACGTGTGCAGGTATCTTTTTGATAGTGATTTGAGTTCTTCAGGGTATATTCCCAGTAGGCGGATTGCGGGGTCATATGGGAGGTTGATATTTAGAGCTTTTAGGAATCGCCACACTGCTTTCCACAGAGGTTGCACTAGTTTACACTCCCACCAACAGTGTAGAAGTGTTCCCTTTTCGCCACACCCTCTCCAGCAACTGTTATTTTTTGAGTTGTTGATAATTGCCATTCTGACTGGAGTTAGGTGGTATCTCAGTGTGGTTTTGATTTGCATCTCCCTGATGATTAGTGAGGTTTAGCATTTCTTCATGTGTCTGTTGGCTGCTTGGATGTCTTCCTTTGAGAAGTGTCTGTTCATATCTTTTGCCCACTTTATAATGGGGTTGTTTGTTTTTTTCTTTTCAGCACGTTTGAGTTCCTTGTAGATCCAAGATGTTAAGCCTTTGTCAGACCTGGAGTTGGCAAATACTTTTTCCCAGTCTGTAGGCTGTCTCCCTGCTCTCTTGATGGTTTCTTTGGCTTTGCAGAAGTTTGTCAGTTTAATGAGGTCCCACTTGTCTATCTTATCTCTTATGGCCTGTGGGTTTCGGGTTTTGTTCAGGAATTGGATGCCAGTTCCAACTTCCATGAGGGTATGTCCTTCATTTTCTAAGGTTCTTATGGTTTGAGGTTTTACATTTAGGTCTCTGATCCATTTGGAGTTAATTTTTGTGTATGGGAATAGATAGGGGTCCTGTTTCAATCTTCTGCATGTGGTCAGCCAGTTTTCCCAGCACCGTTTGCCATCTATGAGAAACCCACAGCCAGCATACTCCTAAATGGACAAAAATTGGAACATTTCCCCTGAAAACTGGAACAATACAAGGATGCCCACTCTCACCCCTCCTGTTCAATATAGTATTGGAAGTCCTGGCTAGAGCAATTAGAGAAGAGAAGGCAATCAGGGGTATTCAAATAGGAAAAGAGGAAATCAAATTATCTCTCTTTGCAGATGACATGATTGTGTACCTTGAAAACCCAAGAGAATCTGTCAAAAACCTCCTTACACTGATAAAGGCCTTTGGCAAAACCATCTTCTTACTGTGCTTCCCTGAGGGCATTCTCCTCGGACAGGGCACAAATGTTTCAAGCTGCCTCTGCTGCCTTCACTCCTCTGTTAAACAGAAGAGTATGTCTCAAGATTCGTTTTTCCCACTTGACAGTCCATCTTCTTTAGCCCACAAATAGCACTAACTGTCTTGAAATCTGCAAAATGCAAGGTGTATTCACAAGTACACATTGTCATTCCAAATGACAAATGTCAAACAAAAAACTCCCAATGCTGCAGTGTGCCATGCCAAAAACAAGTGTTACAACCTTATACATCAACCTAATATAACTGAATTTCCTACTAAGCCCATAACTTGCTTCCTTTACCTCCTCCCCTCCTTCGAGATTTCTGTCTGGTTGTCAGCATCCACTAACCAGCTATTTGAGAGCAGAAAAGATGCTGGAAGATGGGTGCGAGCAGCAGCAGATGTTTCCTTGGGTGTACATTATTCATTAGAGTGTACAAAAGAACAGCCATTGGGTCTGTCCTACAAGCGTCATGGGACCCCTATGGAAGAGATGGGCTTTAGGGATCAACATGAAGACACAGGTGACTGCTCCTTTGCAGTTCATGCTTTTCACATACAGAAGGGCTTGTTCCCACCCCTCAAAGGAGCTTATACTCATTCCACAGAAATATAAAGAATTCACTGGCATTCACTCATGCAAAGATTTTTGAGTCCTGCCTGAAATCATTAGGCTGCATTTGATTACAGAAATATGAACTTTTATTAAAAATAAATGTTTGCAGTTTTAGATGGAAATTCCCACAACCCCCAAATGGCAAGAGCTGCCAAAACAAAAACAAGAACAATGCATCAAAGCATAGGTGGTGTGATTATCAATATGCTGCCCAAATTAAGTTATGTAATAGTTCAGATTTCCAGAACTGTGTACATTCTGGAAGCCAAATAGGAAGGCAGGGAGATGCCAAGAAGGGGGCATTTAAGATAGTCAAGAATCTGCAAACCATTTCATATTAAGTTAGGATGAACTTGATGAGAATGTTTGCTCAGGGAGGGAACACTTCATCTGTTTCAAAAGCCTGTGAGGGGGAGAGTTTGCCAATTCTTGAGGTCAGAAGTAGACACAAGTGGGAACTACAGGAAAAGAAACTTTGGCTCAATATGTCAAAGAATTTTAAGAGAATTCAACTATTCAGTGAGCCTCATTGGGAAATGGTGAGATGTCCATCTCTGAAAAACTTTAAATCTAACTGAAAATATCTAAACTTGCAGCTTGAGACCCCTGGCCTGTTTTTTCATTCTGAGAGCTCAGGATGGCTTCTATCTACTTAAAGAGTTAGAAGCAAAGCACACGAACAGAAAACCAGTAGTTTTTGACAAGGACCATATGTGGTTCACAGGTCCTAAAATATTTCCTATCTGGTGCTTAAGAAAAAATGTTTGCATACCCATAGATTATAGTTTTCTTGAGGTTTATAGAAAATTTCATCTAAGTCTTAACCTAAAAACTATCACAAACTACTTAATAGATATGCATTCCCTTTCCTCTTCCTTAAATTATATTTATTTTGACCATTATCCTCCATCGCGTACAACCTGAGCTCTGCATTTAGTGGTTGGATCCTGGGTTGCCAAGTTTCCTGTCTGGCCAGCCTTTTGCTTGTGGTGTGGTGCATGTGGTGTCAGGAATGTAACACTCTTTAGGTGGCTTTGTGCATATTTAATATAACCATTTGGTTAAAACATAACTTCTGGCATTTACCAGATGAGTTTTGACTTATTTTTTTCTCCTTTGACCTATTCAAGCCACATGTCTTGGTCAGCTCGGGAGGATGGGGAATTTGAGAATGTGAGGAGGCATGAGATTAGAATGGGTTTGCGTCTCTCAGTTCAGAAAACAGCACCTAGTCATGGTGCACAGTTACCAAATGATTCCTCTTGTAGAATCAGCCCGTGTTCCTGTAATATCTTTCATGTTTTGAACACCTTAAAATCCTGCCAGAACTTTTCTGTGCCATCAATTCTCTGAAGTGTCCACAGTGGTTTGTCCTTCTGTCTCCACATTCCTCAAACTCTACTCTCTGTCACCCTTCCTTCCATCCTCCATTTCCCCTCTCAATATTAGGAGATGACCTCACTTCACAAAGCAAAACGGAGTCCCCAAATGGAAGTTTCCCTTGGAGGTACCTGCATCTGTGTCCATCCCTGCAACCTTCTCAAAGAAAGCAGCTCCCTCAGACCAAGACGAGTGCCTCTCCCCTGGGACACTTTGACACTCAGACACTTTGATTCCCTATAACTTCAGGACTCCCTCTTTAAAGATTCTCTTTCCACATTCAGACATGCTCTAGTCTCCCCATCACTCATGTTCTTTCAGCTGGTTCCATCACACCATCCTCTGCTTCGAGCTGAGTTTCTGGAATAATTACCTCTGTTTTATCTCTGTGCCTGCCCTGCATCCATTCATTTCTTACCCACTGCACCATGGCTTCTGGGGCCACCTCTTCACGCCCTCACCTTTCCCAGGTACCCAGTCACTCCTGGGGTCTAAATCCAGTGGATACTGGGGAGCCTCTTCCGTCTTGATCTTTCAGCAGCCATTGACAGTGTTTGCCGGGTTGTCCTCTTGAGCCATTCGCTTGCCTGAATTTTTCCCTTCTCAGCTCCAAAAATAGCAGTGAATCCTTCTCATCCCTTATTGAAGGAGATGTGATGTTTTCTGGGTGAAAACAGACAGTACCTGAATGCAACTTTTAACTCTGATTTTTCTTTCAGGAGCCTAAACACACCAAGGAGATTGTGTAAGGGTGGGGCGAGGCGTAGGTCAATGCTTTGGGGGTTATTGTGGAGTTGCAAAGAGCCGTGGACAAGGAGACGTTTTCGCCAGGACAGTGACATGGATGCTGGTCTGGTCTTCTATGGGTAGCAGAGCCCTGCAGTCTGCTCTTTCCTGTCCCTCCCAGATGGGGTGGAACCATGCTGACGATGATGAGCCAATGGGGCTGGCCCTGGGCACACGGAGGCTCCTGGCTCGCCCCATCCCATCCTGCCCCAAATCCACAGCATGACAGCAGAAAGATGCCTGCCTTCAGGGGGCCATGGAGGCTGGTCTGTTAGCACAGAGTTGGTGACACATCACTCTGTCTCTAATTTGCTGAGCAAGTGTCAACTGAATATGAAATATGTGCCAGACATGCTTCAAAATACCATGGTGCCAAAATACATGCAATCTCTGCCCTCATGGAGATGGTGTCCAGGTGGGAACAGACAGAAACACAGAGCCAACTTGTCAGGGGGCAGATGGTGAAAGTGAACGAACACAAATAGAACAGGTCATTGTATCATGGCCAAATGGGCCCTGAAAGCAGGAAAAAGGCCCCTCAAATGCTTGGTTCCTGCAGAGACCTTAGCCATCACGGACTGGGGAGAAGGAAGGCAGGCATGGGAAGGAGCACCAAAAGTGATGGGGATTGAAGGTTTCCCTGTGGGATCTCAGACTTGCTTTTTAAAAGCAATGATGCAGGAATGCTCACTCCTCACCTCTGCGCTCAGTAGGAGTAGTTCACTCTTCAATTTTGTTGAGATTCCTTGGATAACTGACCAGAGGTGGTCTGATACAAATCCACCCATCCAACCAGACAGCCATCTTCAAGATCTAGGCATAAAGAGGAAGAGAGGAGGGGCAAGACCTTCCCTCCTCAGGTCACCCAGACAGGCCTCCGCCATCATCCCAGACACTGGGATCTTATATATGTGACTCAGATGTTTGACTTTTCCCAGAGCAAAGGGCATCTACCTCCAATGACAGAAAACTGTCAGCAACTTTTAGAATCAGAAGAATTAATTGAAGTTCATCATTTCTAAAACTTTGCTATAACCATTTTTACGGTCCACCGAATCATAAGGATCATGAAGACAGAGGCTATGTCTGTCATTTTGTTCACTGTCCTATCCCTAGTATATAACACAGCCTGGCCCATCGTAGGCATTCAGTAAATAACTCTTGGATGGAAGAATAGGTAAGTGACCAACTGCATGGAGGCTGCGCTGCTCACCTCCCTGGCTGCATCTTCCATGTGACCTACTTTGTTCATCCTGCTGGCCCTGCATACATTCAAAGGCCAGAGTGATTGAGACTAGAATTGTTTTCTCAAGGAAGACCTATGGGCATAGAGAAATCGTTCCAGAGTCTGATAATGATCTTCTGTCAGTTTATTGCCAGTTCCATGACAATGTTTTTCCTTTTTGTGTCTTTTCCATTTAGAAATTGGAGACCTAGTACCCAAGGTACACTATATGGCATTATAAAGTAGAATTGGAATGTAAAAGTTTGATAACTCAAGTCTGTTGTGCTTTGTTTCTTTCTGTTGGAAAGCAAGACAGCTTGCAGTTGGAGCAAAGAATGAAGCAGTGGAGGAAAAACCATGCAATTGGTTCTGCGTTATCATGGCTCCAGGAATCCTATTCCTACCCCTCATATTCCAGAAGCCAGGTTGATGATAGCAGAGGAATGATGTGGGAACTGGGCCTCAGGCTAGGGAGGGGATGGCAGAAAAGGGTCTCAGATGGCTTCGCTGTGTTGACTGCATGCCTTCTCACTCTGCTTCTTGCCTTTTTCATGTCTTGGCCATCTGCTAATACTGACCAGGCCAGGACTCCTCAAAGTGCCTGAGAGTTACACTTCCGTCTACTATCTCTTCCTGAGAAAAACAGCTTTGGAAAGGAGCAAAAGTAGTATTCCCTGCCATGGCTCATTTGACAAGAACCGTGCTATAATGAGAAGGTGACTATAGGATACTCCACAGACTTGAATTATCAAACTCAAGTTCATTTCATTTAGGCTGTCCCATTAGGGAGAGAGAGAGGCAGAAAGATCTATCAATCTGTCTATCTCTGTCTATCTATATTGTCTGTGTATCTATCTATCTAGTAATACCCATCAAGCTTTCAATGGTGATACCAAGAGAAAAACCTAGAGAGCAAGAGAGATAGCAGAAGGACCAACCAAGTCTGAGAGAGTCCACCCTTCTGTTTGGTCCTGGGATGTTTGCTCTCACTCAGAAACCTTGGTTTCTGCTCCACAATTCTTCCCTACCCTGGCTTTCCACAATGTTAGTCAGACTTCCACAAAGATGATACCACCACCTAAACAGATGCAAATCTTGTGCATATTTCATTAAGTAAGCAAACATGTATTATTTGCTAATTTTGCATAAGGTACTGAGATGGTGGATCCGTGCCCAATGGGGAACAGATGTCACATTCACATTAGGGTAATCAAGGAAGATTCAACAAAAGAAATATGTATGTGGGTATGGGTGGGTGCCGTAGGGATACTGCATATGTGAGCTGTTTCTGCCCCTAAAGGAGTCTAAATGTACAGAGGAAGGAGTATTTTGGTAGACTCTAGAAGGAGAGTCTTAGCGAGAAGACCAGTTTTACACAAACAAGCTCACTGAAGGGATTGCACCAGCCTGAGGCAGCCCTGCAGGGAGGAAGCCCTGCAGGGAGGAAGCTTCCCACTCTCCTCCCTTCTTCTTTCTCTCATCCTGTCCTGCCAGTGTTCCCCATTGGTCAAATCCATCTGGAAGCCAGGTGGCAAAGAAACTTGTTGATGAGGTTGACACGGCTCAGCCTCTGTGACAGAGCAGGGTGAAGAAAGGCAGATGGCAGAACTGGAGGAGCAAAATAAAAGCATCCACAACATCCAGAACTGACAAAGTGTTTTTCACAATCATTAATTACTTTTAGCATATTCGATATCACGAGCAAAAGCAAGTTAAGGACAACTTTTAGAGATTTCATTTCAAAAGAAAGGGCCTTCAAATTTCCTTTTCCTCCTGGAGATGGGAGAGACTTTTAAAGGGCATTTTGTTTCATGAATCATATATAATTAAAGAAACTGAGACCCAGAAAGCAAAAATAACCTGCCAAAGTCACATAGCTAGCTACAGGCCTGGAACAAGAACTTCCAGCCCCTGCTGATTCCACAAGCAGAGACGGCAACCACACAGCTCAGGGCCAAGTCTCCTTCTTCCCCGAGCCGTGACAGACGTAAGTAATGATTGTGAAAAATGCATTGTCAGTTCTGGATGCTTTTATTTTGTTCCTCCAGTTCTGTCATCTACCTTTCTTCACCCTGCTCTGCCACAGAGGCTGAGCTGTGTCAACCTCCTCAACCAGTTTCCTTGCCACCTGGCTTCCACCTGGCTTGCCCATCAGTCAAGGCATTTCCCCCACAGAATCTGCACTTGACAAGGGCATCGCCGACAACACTGGCCTCTCAGCCGTTGTCTCAGCTGAACCGTGCTAACTGATTTGCCACTTCTGCACTCTACTGCCTTTTTCATTGCAAATGCCTCTTAGTTTTGATTCTTGACAAGAATTAAGCTTCTACCCTCAGGGACCAAAATATGTGATCAGAATAGAGGAAAAAAATGATAGCTTGAATTAAATGTGTTTTCCACCCAAGGGGGCTTGGATTGGGGTTTCAGTCAACAATTGTCAGCTTCCTTCAGAAGTAAATTCTCATTTAGTTCATTTAATTTATCAAGTATTTGCCAGGCTCTACTGGGTACCCAGTGCTGTCTAGCTGGGTGTTTGTTGCCCTCCAAATGTTTCATCAAATTTAAGGAAAAGACATCCATGCCATTGCTCTGCAGACTGGGCTGACACGGGGTTGTCTCTGGTTGGCTGGGCTCTGCAGTTACTTCTTGTGACCCAGTCCAGAGTGTGCTTCTCCCTCACTCCCTGCTTCAGTGTGGGAGCCACGCATGATCTCAACTTTGTCATCTGCTGGCCCTAGACAGCATAGTGTATTCCACTCACTCACCCTGATATAGTACGGATATTTGTCCTCTCCAAATTGTATGTTGAAATATGATCCCCACTGTTGGAGGGGGGGCCTAGTGGGAGGTGTTTGAATCACAAAGATGGACCCCTCATGAACGGCATAGTGCCCTCCCCTCAGAAATAAGTGAGTTCTGAATCTTAGTTCCTACGAAATCTGGCTTTTAAAAAGAACCTGGCACCTTCCTCCTCCTCCTCCACCCCTCACTTTCCGCCTTGGAAGCTCCACACACCAGATCCCCTTCACCTTCCGCCATGAGTGGAAGCAACCTGAGCCCTTCCCAGAAGCAGATGGTGGTACCACACTTCTTGAACAGCCTGCAGAACCGTGAGACAAATAAGCCTCTTTTCCTTATAAATTACTCCACCTCAGGCTTTTGTTCATAGTAACACAAATGGACTAAGACATACCCTAACAGGACCCTAATAAGCCCCACCTCACTGTCACCTCCTTGGAAGGTTTGCAAATTTGTAGGTTTGCAAATTTGTAGGTTTGCTTCAGGATGAAGAAGAAGGGAATTTTGGAGGGGAAATTCAAAGATGTATCCTGCTGTGATTCAAGACTTTCAGGAATGCATGTGTGTGTGAGAAGCTCCTTGGGGTGAGGTGACAGCAGCTTACAAGTCTTCGTGGGGCCCCAGGTCAGAATTAGGGCAATGTTGGAGAATGAATGCTACCAAATTGTGCCCTGGCATGTGAGGATTTTCAGAGGCAATGATAGGCTTTCTTCACTGCTCAGTGTTTGCCTGTTCTTCCTTTAATTCAGCAGATACTGAATGCACAGCATGTGCCAGGGAGTGTGAACCAGTGACAAACACATACAGCCTGTACCCTCTCACGATCTGCGGTGTACACCAAAACAGGGCATGCAAAGTTGGACTTTCTTATGAGATTGGGACAATTATACCTAAGGGCTGGATATTTTTTGTCTACTTAATTTGCTGTTTGCTGTCATCTCAATTGTTCTATTTCCATGTAAAGCACAGCTGCGTTGAGACTCTCTAAATTCCATTAATAACATTTTTGGGTTGCCTTGTTGTATAGGAAATATTTATTTGGTGACCACAGCTCCTTTTTGTTTTTGATGCTGAGTTGGAAAATGCTGTCTTTCCATTGGGAGTGCTCCAGTTAATGAGAAACAAATGGTGGGCTGAGAAGTACAAAACTTGTTGGCCAGTTGTAGTGAATTCTTATAATTTTGTGTTGTCTCAGCATCCATGTTGAATACAGGTTTAGCTTTCTCATGCCAGCAGCAGTGCTCAGCCTCCCTGACACCATTTCCAGTTCCCCATCACACCCAAATGGCTCAAACCAGGGGCCAGAACTAAGAACCAAGGGGCATCTCTCCTGCCTAGAAGATTGGGTTCCTCACATACCCACCACCTCTTGAAGACTTTTGTCTAAGAACTTGAAGTTACCCATACCCTAGCCCCTTATGCATATGAGGGTGGAATCCAAAAAAACCCCAGAATTATCTTTTGGAAGGTGGGTCCCTTGTAATACACTCAGAATTTGTTCCTTCAGATCAAAGAAACAACCAAAGTTTTTATCTGGAAGTTCTGTGTCATGATTTGCAGAGAAAATGTTCCAAGTTGTGGCAAATGGGTAACTAGTTTTTCCACCATGGCAATGCATCCACCCACACCAAAAACAGCGATCACTCCTGTGCCCTACCTTCCCTCTTCACCCAACCTCAACCTAAGCAATTTTTTTTTTATTTCTGTGGATGAAAAAAGTCCTCAAAGGGAAACATTTTGCCGTTGTGGAAGAGGTGGAACAGAAAATGGCAGAAGCACTAAAAGGCATCAAAATTGACACGTTCAAAAATTGTTTTGAGCGGTGGCAAATCATCTCGATAGGGGTATTGCATCAGATGCAGAGTACTTTGAAGTTGACTAAAGTTTAGATGTGTAAGAATAAGTACACAATTTTTAATAAGTAAATTCCAGGGTTTTGGGGTCCCTCCTCAAACAGTAGACCCCTTTGTCATGGTTTCATTTTCCACAGTTTCAGTTACCTGCAGTATAATGCAAGATATTTTGAGAGAGACATAGGGCACATTCACATAACTTTATTACAATGTATTTTTATCACTGTTCAATTTCATTATTAGTTATTGCTGTTAACCTCTCACTGTGCTAACTTCATAAACTTTATCATAGGTATTCATGTACAGGAAAAAACCCAGTATATAGAGGATTCGGCATGACCTGTGGTTTAGGACATCTACTTGGGGTCTGGACGTGTAACCTCAGCAGAAAAGGGAGATTACCATATGGCTAGTTGCTACACATTCTGTCTCTCTGCTTCTCTTCAGTCTTGTCTCATGTGACCTGGGGACAGAGAACTGCCCTCCCAACTTTCCCCAACTCCCTGCCTAGGCTCTATAAGTAAAAATCTTTGAATTTGTTTCCTACTATGGTGGTGTATTGAATCAATGCCTTCTGTCTGAAGAACCTGGGACTGACCCGGGCTGGGTTTTCTCTGGACACCAGAGAGAACACAAGACCAGGCATGAGGTCATCCTTCAAGAAAGACCCCATGCAAAGAACACTGGTAACAGCCCCATGCAGTGTCCTTTCACTTCCTGCTAGGCCAGGGTTGCTAGCTGTTCTGAACCTAGAACTCCATCTAGCAGGGTGCTCTCAAATCAGCAGTCCAGGAGATTTTCCTGACGTAAATTCAGGGCTTCATCTGTAGACAGGACATTTCTGAGTTAATTTCTAATTACTGAGTTGGAAGATTATATTCTGGTTCACACCAGAAATACGAGGTGCATATTATTAATGCATTCATTTATATATCGATAGCCAATTTCATAAGTACTTACTAAGTACCAGGAACCCTTCTAAGTGTCGACTCACTCATTTGTTTTTATTTATTTTTTGAAAATATGCATAGAGTAGAACTCACTTTTTTTGACATACACTTTGCTGAGTTTTAACAAATGCATGCAGTCATGTAACTAAATAACTCTCAGAAACAATTTGATTATAATAACTTAAAAATGGAAATTCCAGAAACTAGCTAGTAAAGAATTTCTTTAAAAGACGGAATTCGAATTTGGAACACAATTTTTTGAAAAATACATTTAGTATTATTGCCTTTTTCTTCCTCCACTTAATTCCTTTGGTATCCAGGAAGCAGATTTGATGGTGATATTTTTCTATTAAACTAAGAGCTGCATAATTAGGGTGGTCATATGTCCTATTTGCCTGGGATAGTCTGGGTTTATGGTTGTTGCCCCAGCATAATTACTAAAAGCACTCACTTTTACTCTCATGAGAGGTCCCTGGTTTTAACAAAGAAACTCATTTGAATAAAGGAATCAATAACAAATAATGTATTAAAATGTTAAGATGAAGAATTTTAATGTAGGGATTGATTTTTATAATAACAGCTAGTGTGTTTGAGGTACTTACTTTGTGCCAAGTACTATTCTAAGTACTATCTTATGTAATACAATGAACCTTTAGAAGATGTTTCTATGCACCTTAGTTTATAGAAGTTGAAACTTACAGGGATTGCAGAATACTAACAGGTGAAGGGAGGCTGAGGACTTGAACCTTGGTGGTCTGGCCTCAGAGTCCAGGCTTTTTGCCACCTTTCAACACACAGAACCTATGGCAAGGATGCACGGGAGATCTTACGTATGTATCCTCCCTTCTTCCTTTATTAACTGCATTCTCCAGTTTTAGCAGGGCACATGCTTCCCTTGTGGCCATGACACTGAGTTATGGCCAATAGAACAGAAACAGGAATGAGTGCCACCCACAGATCACAGCCTTAAAAGGAATGGGTATTGACTCTCCAACAGCATGGCGAATTCAAAGCAGCTTTAGACTCTGCAGTAGAAGCCAGTGTAGAGATTGGCTTAAGGGTCCTAGCTGCCCTGATTGCTGCCTTTGGGCTGCTAAGTGAGAGAAGGATAGCTCCTGTCTTGTTTAAGCTGTTATATTTTAAGGAATTTGGGCATGGTAGCTTACACGGTACCTTAAGTTATACAGATCTAATCTGCCTGTGGTTATAAACATGGTTCTGTCCAAAATGCAGAATTTACCATCATCCTTCTTCTGCACAAAATGAAAGCAACTGAAGAGAGTGGTAAGAAAGATATTTTAAATATCTTGAATATAGATATGCTTGACAAATTTACATGTTTATGACTACGTAAGATTTTTAAAATACGGTTTTTATTCCATGCATCTCTCTTAGTTTCCTAGGGACTCTGTAATAAATTGCCACAAACTCAATGACTTGAAACAGCACAGATTTATTCTCTTATAATTCTGGAAGTCCAAAGTTTGAAATCAGTTTCACTGGGCTATAGTCAAGATGTGAGCAGGGCTAGTTCCTTCTAAAAGCTCTTAGGGAGAGTCTGATTCTTTGCCTTCCAAGTCTCTACTTCTTGGTTTTTGGCCCCTTCCTCCATCTACAAACCAAATCACTCACAATCTTCACGTCTGCCTTTTCCTCTGATGCTGAATCCCTGCTGCATCCCTTTTACAAGAATCATTTTGATAACCTTGAACCCACACAGATAATCAAGGAAAAGCACCCCCATCTCAAGACTGTTAGCTTAATCACATCTGCAAAGTCCTTTTTGCCATATAAGATAATATTCACAGGTTTTGAGATGTGAACGTATTTGGGAGTCATCATTCACCCTAAAACAGCATCTACAGCATTTATTGACTTCATCTGAAGGAAACAGGCTAGACATCGTCCCCGTAAACAGGCTGCTTTGATTTGTCCTTTGGTTGTAAGTTGACATATGGCCAAGGCAACTCCTACCTCCCTTGTTAACATTTTCTGAAAAAAGATGTCCATGATCTGTGTTGGGACTGATTTAAATGGGTCACAGATCAGAATTATGGTATCAGAATAAGAGAATGGTGCTGGGCATAGTGGCATGCACCAATCCCAGCACTTTGGGAGACTGAGGCAGGAGGATCGCTTGAGCCCAAAAGTTTGAGACTAGTCTGGGTAACATAGCAAGACTCCCATCTCAAAAGAAAAATAAATAAATGAGTGAATTCTGGACACTTAAGGTATGTAGGTCCTGGCATGTAGAAGGCTGTTCTAGAAATATCTGTTACATTTAAAACATAAATAAATAAAAACTTCAGATTGCATCACCTTTCAGTATGTGCTGAAATTTCATAAAGAGATCCAGAAGGAATACAGATAGTTGTGGAACTTCATGAGTTTGTAATGTTTTATTTGCAAGGTATTGTTCAGAAATACTTATAAAAGATCATTTTGTGAACCATGAACCAGTAAAATAGCAGAGTGGTCTCCTAGACTATGAGACCCAACTTACCAGACTAGAAAACCTGTCTTCACCATTTGTCAACCGTGAACCTTCTCGGAGCTTCCTTTGCTCTTTTGGTGAAATCAAGATATTGTCAATCATAGTCAACATGCACTGAGAAGCCACTACATGCCTTGGAGTCACCCTGGATTTCCATCTCTCATATAACATCCAGTCTGTCAGAAAGTCACTCTGGTGACTTCAAAGTAAACTCAGAAGCTGACCCCTCTGATCTGGCTCACCTCACACCCCTACCCCTGACAACGTAGTGACCTCAAACCCATCCCCCTGCTTCTCTTCTCAACGTGGCGCCCAGAGTAATCTTGTTATAATCGAAGTCAGGTGTTGTCGCTTTGCTTGATGGCTTCCTGTGTCACTCGCAGAGCAAAGTATTCTCAGTGCTTACAGGACCCCTGGGACCTCACGCTGTCAAGAACTGAACTGAACTGACAGGAAGTGGAGATAACAGGCCAAGATGGAGCCGCAGTCAAACCTTCACCACTCCATGCAATGGTGTAAGCAAGGGGCGACACCAGAGAAAGCGCCGACTCCATTCTGTCCCATTTGTCCCCATGGGATGGCACCAGGCGGCATCTGTTGGATCAGTGCACACATGGGGACCCACCGATGCAGAGGGAGTTTGTCACAAAAGACTCTTGACATTTTGTGGAGTAAGGGCAGGGGACAGGAGAGGAGGAAGGACTAGGAGTGGAAAAGTGCAGAGTACTGAGTCAGAGTGGAGAAAAATGTCCTCAGAGCCCCCCTTCCCTGATGAGGAGGTCTCTCTCCATCAAAGGCCCCCGGTAAACAGGACTTCACGTGGAGGCGCCTAGGTGAGGCTTGTAGACGCACGGGAGAGCACAGCCTTCCAGGCCTGAGTCCTGAGTGCAGCTCCCCTCAGAGACTGCAGTGCCCTGGCTGTAGCCAAGTCCAGTGTGGGGAGTGTAAATTGACCCCACGAGGCCTGCCAGGGAAAGCCCTCGAAACTGCCCATGGTGAGACCCAGCTGCACTGGCTTCCAGGCCTGTCTCAGACCAAGCCCTCCCCAAACACTCCAGGGACCCAGGATGAGAAAGCAAATGGGAACCCCACACTGGTGTCTGAATTTGAAGTTACAAATCAAGATAACTAACTTTAAACAAAATTTCTTCTTTCCTCCTGCCTTGACAGATATACCTTCATGCTTAAAAATAACATGGAAAAAGTACATTTTTAAAAATGTAAAAGTAAATATGTGTAAATAAAATATATAGAGCTATGGTTTTATATGAATAAATGTCTGAAAATTATCAAAGATGACTGCATTTCATAATTATTGCAACAGCTTGGTGTTCTGTTGATGGACTGGAGATGTTTGATGAGTAATAAGGACATTCATGCATATTTTATGTTGATTCCATGATATTTATTTTTTACCCACATTTTATTTATTTATTTTAATCAATATTTTTTATTATGATAATGTGGGGTACAGTTAAAGATTAGGTATACAAATATGCTTCGTTCAGGCACCCTTGTTAGTAAGAGGTGTCTCCCCATCCCCAGACAGATATTTACTACCATAATCCCATCTCCCTTCCCCTCCTCTCCATAGTTTCCCACCACTGTCAGTCATTTTCTTATAGTATTACGTTGGCTGTTCAAGGTCCACTATATGAGTGAGAACATGTGATACTCAGATCTTTGTTTCTGTGAGAGATCACTCAGTATTATAGACTCTAGTTCCATCCAGGTTGCTGCAAAATTCATGATTTTGTTCTTTTTTATGGCTGCATAGTATTCCATCGTGTATATGTACCATATTTTTTTAATCCAGTCCTCTTTTGATGGACAGCATGGTTGCTTTCAGGTTCTTGCTATTGTGAACAATGCTTTTTGCCCACATTTTAGAAAAAATATTGTTATAGTATAATCTGTGTGCTGTTGAAAATAAGCTAAACATTAAAAATTAAAATGTAATTAAAATAAAATTACCTCAAATTTTAAGATATTTTCATCAAAAAATAAATTAAAGAAGGTAATTTAAAATTAAATTTCTCATACTTTTAAAAGAGTTATTTTTCTTTTAAATCTTTCAGAATTATTTATTAAAATACAGGACAAAATATAAAATACAATTACTAATATCACATTTTAAAATAAATATCATTTAAATAAAGCAAAAAGTTTAGTTTGGGATTTTAATTAAAATTAAACAATTTAATAAGATTTAATTATTTTGCAACTTAAGATTCAAAGTCCATTTAGTTGCCGATGGGAAGAAATGGTACAACGCTTCGTGCGTGTTTGGTTTACACCTAAATATATGAAAACTTACATTCTTGTTCCATGAGGCGTTCTCCTTCCACCCTATTTAAAATTGCATTCCCCACCTATGCCTCATCCTGGTAGTCTCTGCACTTCTTTCCCTGTTCTATTTTTTGTTTTTCTCTAGCACCCATCACCTTGTAACACACCATGCAGTTGACTTTCCCCATGAATTGATACCCATCCATGTCTCCCCACTGAAATGGGAACTCTCTGAGAGCAGGAATTGGGGCATTCCGATTGAAGGAATGAACACCAGATTCTGTTCTAGACCATTTGCATGCACTGCCTCCTGCAATCAGTTTGTTACTATCCCCAGTTTAAAAAAAACGAGGCAGAAGACATTAGGTAACTTTCCCAATGTTACACAGCAGGAAGTGGTGAAATCACAATACCTACCCAAAAGACCATTGTGAGGACTGGGCAAAATAATCTGCTTAAAGTGCTTAGGACAGTGCCTTGGGTGTGGAAAATATTCAACATGTTGCAACACGATTTATCTGATAAACAGTCTGCCCTTAGTTCTCTGGTCTCCAAGAGTCAACCACACATTCATGAATGCATGTTGCTTTCTATGTTGCTTTGCTACGGGATGGTGGTGGAAACCCTGGGATTGTTAGGGGCTCATTAATCACAGAGAGCCACACTCATTATGCTTTCAATTTGATTAAAATTTCAAATCTGTTTGTGCAGCCCCTTCCCTCAATGTTGAACAACACCCACATGTGAATGGAAAGTTGATTCTTACCCTGATGACCCATCCTATAGTTCACCGACTCCAATTCTATTCAATCAGGGCCAAGAGAAGTCTTTTCCTTGCCAAAGAAATCTGTAAGTCACATTTTTCAAGTGGGAAATAAGAAAAACCTTAATTCAGTCTGAAACTCTAACCTTACTAATTTTCAGTAGATTCTGATCTGGGCCAGTATGAGTAATCCGCACCTTGTGAAGATTAATTAATTCTTCACCTTGTGAAGTTTATCTTCCCTGATTTCTGCTGGGATAACTGATGTGAAACACACGTCCCTAGATGAATTCCCCCAAAGAAGTCATGTAAGATATTGCCAGGTGTCTTATCACATATTACTATACAATCATCTCTTTTCAAAAAAAACCCCACAGAATTTTGTGACTATCATAAACTGACTTCCTAATTTCTGATTTATGGAAATAAAATATGTATAGATAAGATGGAAATTATGGAGAATTCCATATGTCTGTTTCTATGGAAAAAAAACCAAGTTGGTTGTACAGTGTCTTTTGGGGGAAACCTCTTCCTGAGTGAATATTGCTCATATAACTTCTTTGGGTATCACAGCAACAGTGAGCCCGAACAGCTGGATAATTTTTAGGCATTTAACGTTGAGTGATGCCTTCTTAAGGGTGTTTGTAAAAACTGTTAAAGAAAGCATGCTAACACTGTATAGATTGCAAAGAATGTGGGAAGACCTATTTTTTTAAAGTGTCTTTTAAAAAGAAATTTAAAGAACTCAGTCACTGCTTTATATTTTCTCATATTTACAATAATCAAGGCTGGGCTTTGTGGCTCCGTCTGTAATCCCAGCACTTAGGGAGGCCGAGGCAAGTGAATTGCCTGAGCCCATGGATTCGAGACCAGCCCAGGAAACTTGGCGAGACCTCGTCTCTACAATAAATATGAAAAAATTAGTTGGGCGTGGTAACATGCGTCTGTAGTTCTGGCTACTTGGAAGGCTGAGGCGGAAGGATCGCTGGAGCCCAGCAGGTCGAGACTGTGGTGGCTGGGAGTGTGCCACTGCACTCCAGTCTGGGCAACAGAGTGAGATTCCAACTTAGAAAATAATAATAAAATAAAATAAAATAAAATAATCAAAACCTGTTGCTGAACCTCAAATAAAATGTAATTCTTAATTTTTACTTATATTAGAAAACAAAGTATTTTACTGATTAAACATATCAAGTAACTCAAACGTCTAAGGACCATTGACTGCTCTTTTCTTTTCTTTTCCTTTTTTTTTTTTTTAGTCAGGGTCTTATTCTGTCGCCCAGGCTGGAGTGCAATGGCACAATCACAGCTCACCACAGCCTTGACCTCCTGCACTCAAGTAATCCTTCCATCTCAGTCCCCCTAATAGCTTGAGCTACAAGCGTGTGCCACCACATCCATCTAATTTTTAAAATTTTTTGTAGAGATGAGGTCTTGCTATGTTGCCCAGGCTGGTCTTGAACCCTTAGGCTCACTCAATCCTCCCGTCTTGGCTTTCCAAAGTGCTGGGATTACAGGTGTGAGCCACTGCACCTGGCCCATTGACTGCCTTTGACTTCCTTGCTGAGCAGATGCAGGGCCTGTCAGCTGCAACTCTAAGGGGCACACAGGCCATTGCCAGAAGAATCCTAAACCTCATCAACGCCAAAGCTCCTTTTGGAGAGAGGAGGAAATTCAGGTATTATAAAGCACCGCAACTCTTCTTAGAGGTGAGAGGTTGCAAATGAAAAGGCAAAGAAAAAGGGACAATAGGAGGGCCTTGGCCACTGCCATGTTCTTGAATTCCTGGGCTCAAGCCATCCTCCCACCTCGCCCTCCCAAAGTGCTAGGATTACAGGCGTGATGCAATGTGCCCAGCCTATTGCCATGTCGCACACCCAATGAGTTGGGTCGGCAGCTATAAGTGTGGACCTGGATCTGTCAGTGGGAAGTGAATGCCCCAGGCAACCTTTTCAGAAAAGTTTCCATGGTGCCCAGAACTCTTCCCTGATACAGACATAAGAGACGTTAGTAATGAGTGGACAAGGAGTGTCACTGGGACTGTTGTCAAATATTTGGGTTCTCCTCTTCCCCAAACATGGTAGCGTTGTAATTACCCATCTTATAGTGGAAGTGATGTGTACCACTCCAAGGCAGGACAGTTTTGTTGCCAGTGTGAACAAGTGTTTTGAAGGATCCCTGATCATCTGAGTTCTGGGTAACACCAGTGAGAGAATTACTAGCCAGATATTGCCTATGTGCAGCAAGAACAAGGGCAAGCACCTGTTCTGCTTCTCGTGATTTTGTGGCTCCTTTGTAACACAGCTAGTCCAGCCATCTTGAATCTCACCTGTTGTTTCAGCTTGCCAAGATTCCTTTTCCCTACTCAGCTAAATGTTCCTTGATCGTCCCTAAAATTGAACCATCAGAACCCACAAAAGAGCGATCTGATTTGAGAGGAGGACTTTCATGGGTCTGTGCAAAGAGCCAGAAAAACAAGACTTTTCTAACCCTAATCCTAACCTTAACCCTAACCCTAACTCTAACCCTAACCCTAACCCTAATCCTCCACCCTTTCAGCATTTGGAATGCCCATGACTCAAGGGAGTGGAATGAGCATCTGCCCCAGGACTCTCTCCCTCTGCAACGTTTTGTAAAGAGGTGCTTTCTCTCCCCCTGGGTGCCAAGGCTAACAGAATGTGAATTTAATGCTGCTCGTGGTCATCCCACCACCAACTGGAAGATACCAAAGCTGACACCAAAGAAAGTAACCAGTCTATGAAGAGAAATGGGGACACAATTTGAGTACCTGGATCCAGCTATGCCTGAAACAATGAACTCTATAACATCACTGTTACATAAGTCAGTAACTTTGCTTTTATTGCTAAGTCAGTTAGAGCTGGGTTTCTCAAAATTGATCCTGAAAGAATTATAACAAGCACACTTAGGAAAAAAATTAATGACAAAGGAATTTACAGACTTTCCCACCTTGTGAACTGTAAGAGAGAGGTTAAGTAGATTTGCCCAGTAAATGCTGAATGAAAAGGAAAGAAGGTAGAAGGATGGAAAGTTAGGAGCCCTTGCAAGGTAAGGAAGAGCTGTCAAGGCCTTGAGGAGTAGGGTAGGGAGGGGGGATGGACACAGAGTTTTAGTAAATGATTCTTGAGTCTGAGACCATGTAGTTAGATCTTCCGTAAAGTCCTTCAAGAGATATTTGACGATGACGGAAGTCCTTTTCAATTACATTGGACTTTTAAACTGAGCTCCTTGTACCTGATGTTGCTTTGTTTCTCCAGGTTTATAAATTTTGTCTGGCCATTTGTAGAGTGCAGTTTGTCTGGCTGCTCAAAGTAAAGTACTTTGTTCCTCCTCACGTTTAATTCTTCTGTTTATAACTTTTGCTTTGACTTGAGAGCTCTTCGAAAATCTCTACAGACTTTATCTTTGTCCAGGATTAATAGTCTCAGAAAAATGATAAAAATATTATTAGGAAAAGATTAATATGAAATCACAGAAATGGCCAAGTTTTGAGTACAATTTTATTTTTTAAAAACACACCAAGAAAAATATTCTGTTTTATCCAGAAACTCCTTCTAGCATAAAAGTTGCTTTTCATAATGAAATCTGCACTGAACAAAGGTCCCTTGTTTTTGTTACCTTAACTGATTTGGATAAATTTCTACAGGCAAAATTTTGGTTAGCTTTTCCAACAGAAGATGATGGACTCCTGCACTAATTACATGAGAAATTTAACACAGACCTGGTCAGAGAGGCTTCTGCTTACTAAACCAATCCCATAACAGTTGATAGCACTATTGTTATTATTGCTTTTTCATGTTATTTTGACATACTAAACATAGAGCACTAGTATTTAGGAGGCTACCTATGAGTAAATGAGTGATAATTCAACTACTATAAATGCTACTTAAGATCTAGTGAGATCAAGAAATACTTGTTGCTTCAAGTTGAAAAAGGAAAGGATACAGGTAAGATGGTTAAGAGTTCATAATTTGGCAGGGTGCAGTGGCTCAAACCTATAATCCCAGCACTTGGAAGGCCGAGGTGAGGGGATTGCCTGAGCCCACAGGTTTGAGAACAGACTGGGCAACTTGGCAATACCTCATCTCTACAATAAAATCAAAAAATTAGCTGGGTGTGGTAGCACACGCCTGTAGTTCCAGCTACTTGGAAGACTGAGGCGAAAGAACCATCTGAGCCCAGAAGGTCAACACTGGGGTGGCCGTGAGCTTGCCACTGCACTTCAGCCTGGGCGACAGAGACTGCAACTCAAAAAAAAAGAGTTCATAAGTTAATACTCTTTTTATTCTTGGTGAGACGTTTGGCAGAGGAATGGGTCTAGTTTAGTTCTAGTTTCTTTGAAGAAGGCTTGGAAAGAATTCAGGAAGAAAAATGTCTAAAGGGAGAGATAAGAAAAACTGTGAAGTTAGTTAAACAGAAATGAGAGCATCTTTCTCCAGAAGGGCAGGCTGAACAGTAATGGAGACTGGCTTTGAGCATCTTGTGGAAGGTGGTGGTGACAGGCTGCCTGCTAGGGACTCTTCATCCCAAGAGGGAAAAGAATGGCTTAGATTAGAGCCAAGGAAGAATGTAATGGCAAACAGTGCTTCTAAAAAATCTGCTTTCTCATTCAAGAAAACATTTACATCTTCCTTGTAAGGCTCTGAGGAAATAACGGGACAAGAGGACTCCTGAGATGTGCCTGTGGCAGGATCCAGAGAGGAGTCCAGGCCCCAGTATCTCTGTATGCCTTTCATAGAGCCCACAGCTCCCTAAAAAGGGTCCCCTGTCAGAATGGGGAGATCCCAGGATGGGAAACAATGGAAACTACTATAAAATCACAGGACGTTGGTGCTGGTAGGAACTTGGTCTCTTTGTAGTCCTCTGAACTTCTTCATGGTGCTCAGTGTCCTTCGTAACTGGATGTTTGTTTAACATTTGATGTCCTCTCCAGGTTGTGAGTCAGCATCTCTGTACCCAGTCCTGTGCCTGGAGCTCTAAGTCATCAACCAACCTTTGCTGAAAGAGCAGGTGGAAGAGCCCAACTCTGTTAATCACAAATGAGGAATCTGAGGCCCTAGGAGCCCATAAGGTGGTTAGGAGTAAAGGCCTTTTCACCCAACCTCCCATGTTTCATACATGGAGGATTAGCACCCAATTCAACATATTATAAATCCTATTCAATAGGGAACTGTTTTCCAGGCAAAGCCTAACATATTTTAAAGAGCAGATCTTAAATTGCAGAGGTTTGTCTTTGAATTCCTTACAAAGTCAGTTCAAAGTATGTGCAGTGGGATCATATTTTGGGAACAGTGCATTAACCTATGGTCTGTGATCCCCCCATCCCAAGATTTCTGTCTTCCCCTTCCATTGTAGTGGCTGGTGCTGGGGAGGGGGTGGTTATGGTGAAAAGCAGATATCCATTCATTTATGCAGGTGCGAGTTCATTTCACAGAAACTTTCTGAGCCCCATGCCTGATGCAGATCCCACCTCCAGTGATCAAGCCATGGGTAGTGAAGCCCATTATTCTCTCGTGGCTTTGTGTTTCCAGAGTGTCTAGTGGAGGGCCCAAGAGGGTTCAAGCATCAACCAAGTGTTGGATGGTAGGAGATTTACAAAGAGTATGGCTGGTGCTCTTCTTTCTCCTGCTTCTGAAGATAGCGGCCCGCATCTTAAATCCTGGCAAGAGAGCAAAGCCTAGGAGAGATTGGAGGACTCTGGGGGATCTATGTGGTAACCCTGGGGAAGGTCCAGTGAGTCCAGACAGGCAGAGCAAGTTTCATCAAGGCTCTCAAGCCCTAGGAGCAGAATAATCCCCATGACCTAGGTAGAGGAGTCACACTGAGCCCCTGGGCCTGAAGGGGACCAGGGAAATAGGGACTGATATAACTGCAGTCCCAGTAGAAAGACAGCGATCTCGCAGACACCGCCCAGACATAGACCACATAGAGGCTAAATTGTCGCCTGTCCCCTTCCCACCTGCACGATGACTTGGGACAATGTATGCCCCATAGAACCTAGCCACAATCCCAGAGAAAGGGGAGGAGGAATCTGATGAACTGAGATTTTATTTTTGCCACCCCGGAGAGGGGAGAAATAAGGCTTAAAATCCAAGTAAGTTATATGTTTTGTTCACACAGTGGAGTGAAGTTCATCTACTATATACAAATAGGATTTCTTTCTAGAGATATTCCATACTTGAATCCCATGCTGAAGAACAGTAAAGCAAATAAAGCACATCAGTACATAAAAAAAAGCTATGAGGGTTGGCCTCTCCACTGACCGGACAGAAGACGACACAGGAAGAGACCTTAGCATGTCGCTTCACCGGGCAGAGGAGAGAGTGCTTCTTCACTGGCCTGTGTGACATGGCACCCTCGGTTTCCTTCCGACCTCCAAGGCCTCTCCTCACCTGCCCCTGTGCTGATGTTCCTCCTTGTAGGGAGTCAGGCAAGGGTAGGTGGCCTCCGAGACCAGCCCAAGCCACTCTATTGTCACGCCCTCCTCTGCTTCCTCAATCTCTGTGTGGAGAGGAGAGCAAGTTGACAGAAAAGCTCTAAAGGAGGAGGAGTTTACTCAAGAACAACATTATGGAGAGATGACATCCATTCCTTGTGATGCTTGCAAATTTCTGTAATCTAACTTGTTCCTGTTTATAATTATTCTTTTAGAAATGTTCAACAATCAATTTTCCCATTAACTGCATTCCCATTTTTCATGACTACTGGTAACTCAGCTGTCAAGAATGGCACAATAACAAAAGACATTTGATTTTGTTTAAATCTAATTGTGTTCCAAGATCTCATGCTTTGATGCTCTACAGACAAAATGCTTCTTTGGAAACTGTGTTAATTTAAGCTCACTTGTTAGGAGATATTCTCTAATGAAATCTAGAATTTGATTAAAATCACTGAAAATACTTTTAACCTCTGGGTAGGTGTGCATCCTCTGCTGAGTATTTTCTTTGCTGTTTCTTTGGCGATAAACCAATTAATTCAATTTGGTTTAATTTTATTTGATTCTATTCAAATCAGTTCCATTGTCTTATGCTTATTGATATTTATAAGCACCTACATTTACATATAGCAATTTGCTTGGCATTTCATTCATGGTCTCTAAATTTGAAAACTAACAGTCTCATCAGGAAAATGGGGCAACTACAAGATAATCTGTAAGCAAAAGCACAGTTTTTAGGAGAGGCCAGGGATGACAAAGATGAAGCAACCATACCACATTTTCCCCTCCTATACAACTGTGCAGACATTATGAATCATTGCTGCATTATTTCTGGGCCAGTGGTGGCCTTAGGATCTTTCTCAGTTTCTACCAATTGATCAGTATTGGCATAATAACTAAGCTACTTATCCATCCCTGGAATAAATTACATATATGCTCAAAGGGATTTCAACTTGGAGAACTTCCCTCAAGACTATGCCTGCAGGTTTTGTGCTAAAGAAAATAGAGTAGCTTGGTAACTACAAGAATTTGTTGACCAAGAATGAATTAAAAAATCATGAATCTTTACTGAATTTCTTCCAGCTGACTCACAGCATGAACTTATACATGATTGCAAAGAAGCATTTAGAGATTAATCAGAGAGTATTGAAATCTGAAATTTAGATAAGTCTACAAGCTATATTGAGTCTTAGAAGAACAAGATTCTTTGCCCTTTGCCATTAACTAATCACACGGTCTTGGGCAACCCTCAACCTTTTTGTACATTTCAGCTTATGATGGAGGTGGGATGGGGAAGAGGGATCAGTATCCTTTTTAAAGCATTTCCCTCCCCAAAATGATCTGGAACCTGGATGTCCTGATGCCCATATTTTCTCCTCAACCTCTACCTCAATCTTCTGGAAGCCCCTGGAATACCTGCAATTTGATCAGCATGGGTGTTTTGACTTGCTCTATTTTCAATCTGGGCTTGTTCACCCCTCCTTAGGCAACCTGGTGGTCTCCCCTCCCAGGAGATCACCTTACTGTTGCCAAACTTAGTGCAGACACCCAATTGGCACAGCATACTACAGCCCAGAACTCCTGGACTCAAGTGATCCTCCAAGCTCAGCCTCCCAAGTAGCTGGGACTATAGGAACATGCCACTGCACCCAGCTTACCTACAATTTGAAGAACGAATTTGAAAAACCCTACATAAGAGATTCTTCACCTACTCTTCCAATTCAACTCATGTTCTGGAATGTGAGTCAGCTAGATCTGATTCAATTCAGTTGTGCTGGGCGTGGATACAAACAACAACCCCTGGAAATGACTTGCATCAGGGGAAAGTTTGCGCAGATGAGGTAGATAGTTGTTTGTTACATTTAGGGGCTGCTCACTTCCTCACTCGCTCACAGGATCTTGTCTCTGGAACTTACATGTAACCTGCCTGATTGTTTTCATATCACTCTTTGTTCCCACCACCATGTGACAGCACAAGATCACCTCTGTGTATATAAAAGGAGAGGGATGAATAAACTTCAAATGGCCTTGGAGGCCAGATTGTTAACTTCAGTCTGATTTTAGTATTTTAACATTTTCTTCTTGACGCTGCTGCAATAACACATTAGAAGCCTCTCCAAGGCCTGAGTTTATTGCAATGTCATGAAATGAATCTGTTTGGCTCTTGCACTTCCTTGCTCCATCAAGTTCCGAGTGAAGGCGTCTGACACTCATTCACTTAAATCTGGTCTATGCAAAGGGAAAATGATTTCTATAAATGAGAAGCAGAGTCTTTGTGTTCAAATGACAGCGAAGCAGCATCTGTTGATTCACTTCTTGCATCCTGGGGTCTAGAGCTGTGTGGGTCTTGACTTGGCTGGGAGAGCCAGAGGTCTTTAGAGGTGACTATGGTGCTTTGTTGCAAAGAGTAGTTTTTTTCCCATGGTTCTTGGCTCATAGTTCCCATAGCCCTTGCCACCGTCTTTTATTACGATGTTGGGTGTGTGAGGTCTCAGGGGCAGGCCTCGGAAACGGAATCTCTCTGACCTTCTCCTGCTTTCCTTTTATCTGCACCCCAAGGCAGGACTCTAATCTCCCACACCCTTTCTGATTGTGCATCCTAAGAACTTTCCTAGAGAGGGTCCTGCCCTATACACAAGGGAAGAAATGCTGACATCATGCAACTTCCACAAACCCCAAGAGAACCGCGTTCAGAGGCTTCTGGAGTGCCGGACACATGGAGGTTCCTGGAGAGTGACGCCCCTTCCCCCGTACCTTGCCCTGTGTATCTCTTCATCTGCATCCTTCATGATATCCCCATTATAATACACCAGTTAACATGTTTCCTGAGTTTTGTGAGCTGTTTCCACAAATTAATTGAACCCAAAGAGAGGGTGGTGGGGTTTGTGGGAATTGGAAGCCAGTTGGTCAGAAGTTCCAGAGGCCTGGACTTTGCAACTGGGGTCTGGGGCAGGGTGTGTGGGAGACAGTCTTGTGGGACTAAGCACTCACCCTGGGGGATCTGACACTATCTCCACATAGATAGTGTTGGAATGGAATTGGAGGACACCCAGTTGGTGTCCGCTGCTTAGTGGTGGGGGTTTGGTCACAGAAGTCTTCTTCTGTGTTGATAATTGTTGTGGTGGTGGTATGAGAGTATAGGGGAAAACACAGTTTGAGAGTTTTTCCTAAAGCGGTTACTAATTCCAGACCATTTATGGATTCAGTCCTGCTGAAGTTGAAGTTGGAGTCACACAGGGGGAAAAGGCAAATGAAATCATTTAATGCAACCTTGCTTTTTGACTCCTTGCTCCTAAATGATGAAATTGAAATCTAGAATGACCCTTCTGGGATAAACACTCACATGAATTTTCCAAGTTTGAGGGCTCTGAAGAAGCCGCATTCCTTATCCAGGGCATCAGGTAGGCATGTGAGTAGCAAAAAGGCCATGAGAATAAATCAGTGTGGCCAGCACCCAACAGAACTGGAAGCCAGCATCACCACCTCTCACCTGTGTTGGAGGTGATGAGCCCTGAAGGTTTTTTAAATTGATTTTTTGAGTGGGAATTGTCTTTGGTAGGGGAAAAGTGAAAGAGAATGGAAGTATGTTGGCATCCTAGCTTAGGAAGAGGAGTTCTGAAGCTGGAGAATGCATCCGACTTAATCTAACCTGCAATGTCTTTACCTGGTCTCCTCAGTTGCCAGAGACCAGCTCCAGCTGGGTTCAGGGTACCCCAAAGGTGGAGATGGCATCAGCGATTGGGGGGAAGAAGAGAGAAAGAGAGAGAGAGACAAAGAAAGAGACTGGACTCTGGTCTAGTGCAGAAGCGAGGTGTGTGTTATTGGGAATTACAACGGGTCTTTTATACACAAAGTCAGATGTGGGAGGGGCATCCCCCACCCACCAGAAAACTTAATCCATGAAAACTTAATCAATTATTGCCTTTCAACCCTTTTCATATGATAATCTTAAAATCCCATAACAAAGGATAACCTAATCCGTGACTGACATATTCTATAAACCTTTTTCATCCTAAGCTGATTGATTTATGCCAAGTTAAACAATTCTATAGAACCTCAAGTATTTATTTTACAAATGAAAGTGGCCCATCCCAGAATGTTTGGAATGTGGCCCAGTCCAAAGTTCATAGTGGACTACCTGCAAGTAACCCAGCCACATTCTTTCAACAAAATGGCTGTCTTCTAAAACTGTATTCTACAATTTACACCTTCAATAAATCCTAAGATCATGACCCTGAAGCCTGTGACCATTACTAAGGCTCTTCGATGTGACACGAGTTTGAATTATAAGTTGTGTGAAAGCCAAAAATGCAGTTTGTGGAAGAATGGGAGCAATGAGCTTCTAAAGTTAGCTAGTGTTCGTCCTGATCTCAGAGTTTCTATGTTTTGAGGTCACAGGAGCTTAATCTGGTTAGTGCTGAGTAGAAAGGGGGAGGAAATGGGGTCAATAGCTCCTGAACGCATCCTAGTGGTCTCGGGGTCAACGGCCCTTCCTGATCCCCAACGCTCAGTGGGCCTCTGTGGCCGGCTCCCAACACTCAGTGACATAGTCGCAGTTCTCCAACACCTTGTTTTCCCTTCTCTGGGGATTGGGCCATCCTGTGATCATGGGCCTTCCCTCCTTGAAGGTCCTACAGTCGAAGGCAGCCCTCAGGCATGTTTTTAGGAAATACACCTTTCTGGGCCCACTACAAACTTTCTCAGTTTGAATATCTGAAAGTGGGTCCTGGAGGTAAGCCTGGTTTTTAAGCTTCCCATACTACTCTGACGTCTTCCCTGGTGGTTCCTATTTGTCCACCAGAGCTTTGGATACAGCACTGTTTCCCTGGCACTGCAGCACTGGGTGCCTGTCACATCCCAGCACTGAATAAGTATCTGTTGAGTGAAGAAATAAACAAATGGATAGATGGGTGAATTCATTAATAAATAGTCAAGTAGATGATAAATGAGCAGCCAAGTTTGGGAGATGCAATTGAGGGTAAAAGTCCCATTTACAGAAGAACTTTTCTGATCTCTGCTAACAGCATACTCCTTGTCATGGCATATGTGTATTATGATGACTAGGGGAAGGAGGGAAGAATTAGGAATGGAATATGCAATGTGGAGAAAGATGTAAACCATATAAACTTTTGTCAAAGTTTACTACTCTATGTAGGAGTCACCTGGTTACATTGCCAGCTCAACAGGACAACCTATGTCACAAGGAGACTGGTGTTACCCAAGCTGTGAGTCAGATTCGTTTCTCTCTAACGCTACCCTGGTCTCCAAGGAGACCACAGTTACTGAGGAGTGCCTGCAGTGATAACGATTGCATAACAAGGTCATGGTCCATTATTGATTATTTATGATTTACTGAATTCTGTCATGAATGACATTCATGCACCAAAGCAGTCAGAGTAAAAATATCAGTCATGCTGGTTGTTTTACCTGAGCCCCAGACTCAGTTGTTGAACAGATCTGGTTCCTCTCAACTGGCTCTCTTAAGTATTATACATATAAGACCAAGGTAAGAGATTGTGAAAGTTCTGCACAGTTTGCAAATATCCTAGCTATTGGACCCAGAAAATGGCAAAACAAGTCACTCTGGGACATAGGCTAACTCAACAGGCATGAACAAGACAAGAAGGAACAGATGGTGGTTGAGGTCTACAACAGGTAAGAGGCCTGTCCTTTCTAGAGTAAGTAGCCAAGAGGTGGAGAGGCTGAAGGCCAGGCCAGGCCTGCAGGCAGAAGGCCAAAGCAAGCTCTGGTAACTCAAGGCAGGATCTAAGGAGAGTCTAGCAGCCAGGTTTACTAGGTCTAGGACAGGAGTCCAGAGCTTCAGCCAGAGGTCAGCTCAAGTTCAAAGTCAACACAGCTGCACACCAAAGCTGCTAGGCACCTACACCACACATTTAATCCTCATTGCAAAGTGATGAAGTCAGCACTGTCATCCCTAGCTGTTGCTGAGATTGGGCAATAGTTCCAGATAACAGCAGTAAAATAGCCGGGCGTGGTGGCTCACCCTTGTAATCCCAACACTTTGGGAGACTGAGGCATGAGGATTGCCTAAGCCCAGGGATTCGAAACCCACCTGGTCAACTTGGTGAGACCTCGTCTCTACAGCAAATCAAGAAAAAATTAGCCAGGCATGGTGACACATGCCTGTAGTTCCAGTTACTTGGAAGACTGATGCGGAAGAACTGCCTGAGCCCAGCAGGTTGAGGTTGCAGTGGCCTTGAGCGTGCCAACTGCACTCCAGCCTGGGCAACAGAGTGAAACTCCAACTCAAAAAAAGGTAGTAAAATAGTTAACACTTGCTGAGTATTAATGCTGTATTAACATGTATTAGTTCAACTGATTCCCAAAATTCAAGAAATACTGGTTGCCCACTATAGAGCAGAGATCGTGTTAGGAATTTAAAGAGAAATAAAACGTTGCCATCACCCTCATGAACTTTGAGTCTAGCACAGTGGTTCACAACTTGACAATTCTGCCTCCTAGGGGATACACGGCAATGTCTGACAATAGTTTTGGCGGTCACTGGTGGGGAAGGGAGTCCTAGGAACACCTAGAGGGCAGAGGCCAGGATGCTACTAAATACTTCACAATATACAGGTTAGGACAGCAAAGAATTATCTGTCCCAAAAGGCCAATCATGTAGAGATCGAGAAACTTTGGTCAAAAAAGTGGAATCCACGTGCAAATTTATAAGTGCAATAAAGTGTTTTGTGTGTCACAATACCAGGATTTAGAAGTTATACTGGAGATTCGATGGAAAGAATGATTATTGGAGCTGTGGTGGGGATGAGGAGGGTGCAGGAATGGAAAGGACCCTGGAAGACATTTTTGAAAAGGTAGGTCTTGAAAGACGGGAAGTGCTGCCCTGGCAGCTGGGGTGTGGGGTGGACATCATCCTCTTAGCAGGAGCAGCTGTGTGAGCCAAGGCCATGGGCATGCCATGGCCTCTTAGGGTCTGGGGAGGTGGTTAAGTCTTCAGTCTCAGGTTCTAGTCAGTTACAAAGTCAGTTTTTTGAGATGTCCAGATACAAAGATAATCACACACCAACTTTGCCCTCCAAGAGCTCAAATTGCATAAGACCAGTCATACCTCTAAATCAAAATAATGCCTCTTGTCAAGTTTTTGTTTTGGTACATAACTGAGAAGACATTATAAATTAGAGAATTTCCCAATGTGGATTCTGACATGTGTTCTAGATATTCACTATTGTTTGATTCATTTTGAAGGATTAAGGTCAAGCCAATGAGACCAATTTGCCCCTGTGAGAGCTCTGAGAAGTACAGGAAGTTAAGAAACTGCACAGTAAGTTTCCTTTTCAAAAGGGGCCCTAGTGAGATCAAGAGTCTCGAAAATATTTTTGGAATTTGCTAGAACTTCTTTCACTTTTACCTAGGGCTGTCACTTAGTTATAACATTTTCTCACTTTAGTCTAAACGTGTAGGCGTGAAGTCAGCTGAGCAAGCCAATTCCCTCTGCTGCAGATTCACTTATGAGCAGAGAGCAGAAAAACGGTTTGTAGAAATGTTGACTTATGGAGCCAGAATTTAAGTGGACTCTCACATATTTTTAAAAATTAGTAATGAAATGTCAGGATAAAACAAAAAGGTCAATATCTGAGAATACTGGAGAAAATATGCTAAGGGCTACATAAAACTCTAGCTGACGTGGCAAACAGACTTTTCTAAAAACCCTGGTATTCAAACCCTCTTCTTATGACATAGGATAGGGTTACAGGGACATAATGTGCTTGGTAATTGATCAAACCATTAAAAATAACAACATAAAAGTTTAAAGCTTTGACAGGCTTGATTCTTTTCAGAACACAGCCCGGCTTGCAAAAGTGCTGATGTGCATCTTTGCAAAGTTCTATAAAATTGTGGTGAGAAAAGGGAAATTTATATTGGACGCCCTCCTCTCGTCAGCTGAATTTCCACTGCCCTGTTCACCAGTCTGGTTAGTGGCTGACTGGCTGCGACAGGGTAAAGGACAAAGCCCAGAGCGCACATCCAAATGCAGAAGGTGATGCCTTGGCCAGTTGCCAGGGACATTTAGCCGGAGGAGGCCATTGGGCCGGGAGAGGGGAAGATACCCATGTGATATGGGGGACTGGAGGGTGAGGACTACTGCTGAAGGAAAAAAGGCCAGAATCACCAAAGGAACCCCTGCTGCAGGAGAGATGGAAGACTTTCTGTGAGCAGAGGTAATCTCCAGGCTGGTCAGAGAGTAGAGAAGAAAACTAATTGACCTCATGGCTTTACAATGTGAAAGAAAGGCAACCCTGCCACTGCGGGGAACCTCAAAATATTTACAAAGCAGCACTCCTAGAATCTTTCCTGAAAAAGGAACAGATCGCTTTGTGTTTTCCTGTCCTAGATTGGTGCTGCTGAGTTGGGCTGGTGCCTGATGCTTTGTCGTAAGCATGAGATTCAAGGGATGCTTGTGTAAAGGAGTTGAAATTGTATTCCATCACTAGGACAAATTGTGTTGTAATCTTTTGAATCATTGCCTCAGTATCCCTGTTGTTTTTACTGAGGCTTTTCTTTACTAATTCATCTTGCTTGTATTCTCTTGTCCCATTGAAAGGGTGCAATGCCAAAATGGAATTAGTTAATGGAATAATCTTAAGCTAAAATGCAGCCATTTTGACACTGCCTAGTCTGTCATATTCTCTTAACATTATCAGCTGGGCTCGGTGGCTCAGCCTGTAATTCTGTGCCTTGGGAGGCTGAGGTGAGTGGATTGCCTGAGCCTGCGGGTTCGAGACCCTCCTGGGCAACTTGGTAAGACCTCATCTCTACAATAAATCAAAAATAGGCTGGGCGTGGTAGCACGCACCTGTAGTTCCAGCTACTTGGAAGGCTGAGGTGGAAGGATCGCTGGAGCCCAGCAGGTCGAGGCTGCGGTGGCCGGGAGAGGCCACTGCACTCCAGTCTGGGTGACAGAGGGACACTCCAACTCAAAAACAACAACAACACCAAAACACTCCCTAACTTGCCCTCTAATCAAGGGCAGAACCAGTTTCTTAGAGGTAGCTGTTGAACATTGTTTTACAACCCCTCCCCAGCTTGTTTTACACTCATTAACTTATCTATTCTAAGTATTTGCCTCCACCCATAAGAAACAATTAACCTAATCTGCCTTCATGACCTTCATGAAGTAGACAGACCCCATCACCATGGCAGGAGTCATGTGACTAACCTACCCATCTGCTTGCTGTCCATCAGTACCTGTGCTCACCTTCTCCTTCATGGGACATGAAAAAGATCACCAACCAATCACCTTAATGACCTGCCCCCATCAAAGGGGAAGGTTCAAAAGGCACTCAACCTCAAACAGTAGCCACCATTGTTTTGTTAGACACTGGCTAGACCATGTGTTCTTTCAGCTATGGCCACCATGTTTTCCTAGCCTTGGCCCCCTTTCCTACCTTGGGGAGGTGAATCTGTGGCAGAAAGGGAGCTGGTAGCAGTTAAAGGTATATCCTTTTGAAAGTCAAGTGGCAAGCTCTAAAGACCAGCCAGTCCGGTTTTATTTGAAGAAGCCAAATAGCCAAAGACTGATGGCTCTCATAGAAATGCAAAAGAAAGAGTACCTAATTCACAACCTTACCCAACTGCTCTCCTTAGCAGTTTATAGACCCTACTCAACCTGCTTTTCCTGGAGATGATTTGTTCTTTGAAAGATATGATTTTTCTGAGCACCACCTTGTAAATTCCAAAGAAAATGTGTAATCACTCAACACGACCCCCTCCCTTACCTAAACAAAGTTATAAGAGCCCTCTTCTCCCATTCTGGGGGGCTCGACCTGGAAGCGTTAGCTTGTCCAGCCTGCTGGCGTAATAAAGTTGCCACTTCCTATAATAGTCCAGGTGTCACGGCCTCTCTAACTTCTCGCTACATTATTCTGGTGCACTGGCCAGGAAAGGAGAGTTCGGAGACTGTGTGTTCCACCTCCTTTGTCATCGGGGTGCAACCTCCAGGGCGATGGAAAGGGCAATCTCGCATGCCACACAATGGACCTTTTGATCCATAGGAGGGAGGCCCTGCCTGGCCCACTGAGGCTCGGACCACAAAAGCACAACTGGGACCCAAGAGATGAGGAACTGACATGAGGACAACCACCTGACGGAAAGGACAGAAAGACCCCCTGACAGAAAGGATAAGAATAAGGGCCTTTGCATAGACCTGCCAATGGATGGCAGAAGGGGAGCTTGATCACCTCCCAGAGTCCACTAGAAATCTCCAGCCTGAAAGAAAGAACTGAAAGGCAGTGAAAGGCAACACTGTCTGAGGATGAACCCATAGACTCCTAGGATTAGGGTGGAAGGTTGAAGAATGTGCTGTGTGACTGTGTGTGAATGAGATGGATGGTGGGAGGGCTCTGCATAAAGTTAGTCTGTATTGGGGGTGTACCAACCTGCCAATTGCTAAGAGCTGTCTGAGATATCTTCGTGAGGAATATGACTGGAGGGGGACGAAGCAGATGTTTCCCATGCCCCTCATTCTCTTGTTTGTGTGTGTCTGTCGTTTTGAATCTGCTGAGGAGCTGGTTGAATTATTATGCTATGTTTGATGGGACATGTTGTCTTTTAAAAACTTGATTGGCACATGTTTCTTTATGTTATTTTATGTTTCCCTCCCTTTATTTGTGTGGTGTTTCTCCCAACCCGTTGGCACTGTTTAAAATTCCTGCCTTTTGTTGTTAAGTTTGTGGGAAAATTGCCTGCTGCATATGTGAAGTGCTACCGGTTATCTTGAATTCTTTCCCGGGACCACACCCCTCCCTTCCTTAGCCTGTGTTCTTCATAAATTCTGAAGGAGTTCATTCTAATCCACCTGCAAAAAAAAAAAAAGTAGAAATATCTTTTATATGCTACTTAGCCTTTTGCTAACTCAGTGCAAGTTAATGCTAACCTTGTAGAAAATAATTTTGTAATCTTTCTCTGGCAACTAAGGAACTGAATAAACTGTTCTTGTTTTCAAATGCTAGAAGCTAGGTTAGTTGAAAGTAAGTCTGTCTCTAAAAGTTTAGGCCTTGCCTAAGATCGTAATCAACTGCTTGTCCCTGTAAAACTGTTGGGAAGTCTCTTAGAGTCATGTAATGTACGCTAAGTCCCTACTTTATATTGTAATGCTAGATAACACTACTGCTTGCTTTTTTGGCTGTCTGACTAGCACACCTCTTACAAGACTGGTAAAGTTTCAAATGCTGAATACTTTGCAGGACTTAATAAGGCATGGGAACTGGCCATTCCCACCTGATTAAGTCACCGTGTAAGCTCAGTACTTCACCTAAGGGACAGGTCAAGTAGTAAGCACACTCTGTGGAGCATAGAGTGAGACCTAATCACTCTCATTTAGTTGTCCACATCTTACAACTAAGGCTATTGTTTAGTAATTCATGAGGATTTTTGTCAATTTTGCCTGTTCATAATTAGGAATAAGTAGAAACAGATCATTTTACATCTATGTGGTCTGTTCACTCTAAAAAGGTTTTGTACCAAGTCATTTGGTAGGCATCATTGGAAAGTCATAGAAGAAAAAAAAGGGGGCTTCAAGAAGGGCTGAGAACACTCAGCTTGGAAGAAGCCATCAGGGTTCTAGGGATTCCTGGCATTGCTGTTTATGGCTTTTATTTAGTTATTTGTTTTAGAATTCTCCTTTGAGGAATAAATTGCAAATATTCAAAACAAATTCTGGGTTTTCAAGAAAAGTAACCAAGAAAATTTGTAGTACTCTGTACCCTCAGGCACCCCAATGGGACAGATTTTAAATAATTAAGGCAAATTAAAATTATGTGGTTTAAGATTTAAAAATAATAATAATAAGTGCACTATTAAAATCAAATTTGAACACACTACAAGTTAGCAGATAGTAAAATTTGGAAAGGAACAAAACTATCTGGCCATTAAATTCACTTTGTAGACCTAAAAAAAAGAGGAGAAGAACTCCAAAATGAGCACCAGTCAGAGGAAAGGTAAACAAATCTATTGGCAGTTGCTACTAAAGGCAACACTCCAGCCACCCAAAAGAGGCCTGATAAGAATAAACCTGCTAAGGGTGGATGGCATCAGCTGCTATGAATGTGGTCAATCTGGGCACTTAAAGCACAGTTGTTCTTGATGGCCTAAGCCCCCAGGACCTTGTCCAACATCAGGACTAAAAAGCCACCGAAAGAGATGGTGTGGCCTCTCCTGAAGGTGGAGGTGGGGGGGACACCTAGCTCGGTAACAGTGGTCATTAATTGAAGGGGAAGAGGCAGGGCCCAGTGCTCTGTTTGCCATCACCCCAGAGAATCCTTGGGTCTATATAAATGTGGCTGGGGTCCAAATTAATTTCTTAATTAATACTGAGACTAAATTTTTAGCCCTTGTGCTCATACTGAACTTCTTTCTCCTAAAACCTGCTCTCTAGTGGGAATTAAAGATGTTCCAAAAGTTAAATGTTTCACCTAAAAGTTACTAAAAGGTAAATTCAAATTATAACTGTAAAAGGTTATCTATAAATAAATAAAAAGGAAAGCAAAAAGCAAAGGAAAAATATAAAAAGGTTGTTGGTGTCCAAATAAGGTTTTAGTAAGGAAAAAAAAATAGGAATATAAGAAAAAGAAAGTTTTTTTTCTAAGAAGAGATCTTATATGGTAAATTTCTGTCCTATAATAAAGTAAATAGTTATCTGAGAATTTTAAAAAGGGGGGTAGAGAATAAAAATGAAATGGTATGAGCATGCCAAAAATGGTATGAGGAAAGTTTATGAAAAAAAAATATATACAAAAGAAATTCTATAAACAATCTGGGCATAATAAAGTTCAAATTATAGTCTAAAACAATATGTCAGGCTACCGTTATAGTCCAGAAATACATTAAAAACTCCAAATGCTGGTACTTGTAATAAAGCCACAGAAATTAAAGTTTATCATTTAAGCTATGCTAATAACTTGTAGCGTTTGTACAAAAGGTAATCAGCCACTACCTAAAATTGTCAAAATGTATGCCTGACTTTACTCCTTTTATTGAGCCAGAATCCAGTTATTTCATGCCCACATAACTGTCATGCAAAAATTCCAGTCAGTGCCAGCAAACAATGCCACTGCTGAAACAGATTTGGATGCCTCAAGTCAGACAGGGAGAGATTTTCGATCTCTGGCTAGGCAGGACTGTTCCCATTATCAGCTCTGAAGAAATTACAGAAGATGGACCTTCACCTTTCAGCACCCCAAATGATTATGGGATCAAAAAATCTCTAAAGAATAAATAATTGAGGCAGGGTAGCTAGCACAGGCTAGACATAAATAAATTTCCTATAGGTAGGTTTTAGAAGGTGTTCAAACATTTCTACTGCAGGCTGAGTGTCAACCTATCCTATCCCTTAGCAAATCCAAAGAAAACTCCATCAGATGTAAGACTAAGACAGTACAATCTTTCAATTTGCGGTTTAGCATAATAATCACTAGAAATCCTTTGGAGACACGAGTAAACGGAACATACATATTTGGTATTGCATTGCTCAGAATCTGTCAGTCCTTGAAGTGGAATTTGTTAAACCTTTGAAATTGTTTAATGGTAGACCTTTTTCCTATACCTCTGGAGGAAAGGGGACCACAAACATAAACGCTCATAAGAAAATATGTTGTCCCTTTGGGACAAATTTTAATCACAGTTTATAAGCTTACTTCCCTAGATACTTCCTGGACCATGAAAAACTCAAATATCCCAGGGTAGTAAGTGCTGCTAAAAATTGAAGAAAGGAAGGACCCAATCAACAACTGTAAGAAAAGAGAAAAGGACCCTAAGGGTGGTCCTGTTCCTATACTAGTCTATAGAATTTAAATACCTAACTTCTCTATCATGATGAAACCCCTCTATGAAGCCTCAAAGGGGGGTGAACAGGAGCCCCTGCTATGGGGAAAGGCCCAGAAATAGGCCTTAGAATAAATTAAACAGGCTTCTCACCTTTGCCTTTTAAAATTCTTTATGGCTGGCCACCCCCTCTCGTTGGGGCATACAGGAAGACTTAAAGGAATTAGGAAGTCTTACCCTAAAACAGCAAATGCAAGCCTTAGGTTCAGTCCTAAATGCCATCCATTGTCAAGTCAGAGAACGATTGCCAAGTAGTTTAACTACTGATGCCCATTCTTTTAAGCCAGGTGATATGGTATGGGTAAAAGAATGGAATGTACAACCTCTAAAGCCCCTCTGGAGGGGGCCATTTACTGTGCTTTTATACAGCAGAATTAAGCCGGCCTTCCAGGAGTGGGAGTGCACCACAGATTCGGCAACACGCGTTAAGCTGACCCTCTGGAAATTCACCGAGCCCACGGAGGACCCGGAACAAATTTCTCAAGCCCTACTCTAGAAGCCTGAGGATACTTCAGTCCTTTTTCAGTCACACACCAGTGGTTGGCTGATTGTCGCACAGCAGAAGATTGAGGATTCAGCTTAAGGACTCAGGGACATCACTGATAAGCCATTGTTTTGCTTTGTCAACCTTTATGCTAAACTGTTTGTCATTTTAATTGCTGTAAAACTGACTTTATTTGCTGTAGAATTAAGAGTTGTCCCCATTGAACATGTTAGGAAAGGATTTCACTAGCTTTTCCGTTCTTTCTTACGATAAGAAGTTTACTTGGGTTTTTATGCATTTCTGCCTAATTTGGGTGTTTATCACTTCCCTCACACACCCAGCATGTACGTGTATAGAAACTATCTGGCCAGATGTAAGAGTTTTCCATCGTTATTCATCCCAGCCAGAAGTTTTTCTGGCTGCTAACAAGGCCTGTTTGGTATTGGGCATCTGCTTATGCAACTAAATCTTCTCAATGTACTAGAGGGCTATTTTGGACATATGGAAAGATTGCATATGTCCAGCTCCCAGCATTATGAAAAGGCGCATGTACCATAGGAATAATCCAGCCAGGATTTTTCCTTCTGCCTAACCCAAGGGGGGATGAACTAGGCATTCCCCTTTATGAAAGCCTCAAAACATGAGATGCTCAATCCTTTGACTAAGTTCCTAAGGTAGGAGGGACCCAGGTTTGGAAAAATGACAAATGGCCACCCTAGAGAATTATAAATACTTATGGTCCAGCCACATGGGCACAAGATGGGAGGCAGAAATACCACACGCCTATATATATGCTAAATCGTATTATCAGGTTACAAACTGGTTTGGAAGTTATAACAAATCAGACTGCCATGGTTTTTGAGCTTGTTGCTCAGCAACAAGCCCAAATGCACACAGCTATTTATCAAAACTGCTTAGCTTTGGACTGCCTGCTAGCGGAAGAAGGAGGCGTATGTGGTAAATTTAATAGCTCTGACTGTTGTTTGCAAATAGATGATAATAGTAAAGCTATTGCTTTACTATTTAATAACTGATATAGCCACCGGTATTAGAAAGCTTGCCCATGTCCTGGTGCAGAAATGACAAGGCATAAAAAGCAGCAATAGGTTTGAAAACAAGCTCTCGGGTCTGGGAGGATTTAAGTATATTATTGGATCTGTAGTCCTATTGGTGGGATCCTGTCTTATCCTCCCTTGCATAACCCCAATAATTATGAACGCCATTTCTCAGTTTGTGAAAACAGTTGTTGAATGAAAAACTGCGGCCCATATAATGTTAATGCACCAGATTAAGGATGATGATGCTCTAGACCCATGAAAGGTCGAGCATCAAAGGGGGGAATGTGGCAGAAAGGGGGCTGGTAGCAGTTAAAGGTATTTCCTTTTGAAAGTCAAGGGGCAAGCTCTAAAGACCAGCTGGGCAGGTTTTGTTTGAAGAGGCCAAGGCCAAAGACTGATGGCTCTCATGGAAATACAAAAGAAAGAGTACCTAATTCACAACTGTACCGGACTGCTCTCCTTAGCAGTTTATAGCCCCTACTCACCCTGCACTTCCTGGAGACCATTTGTTCTTTGAAAGATCTGATTTTTCTGAGCACCACCTTGTAAATTCCAAAGAAAATGTGTAATCGCTCAACATGACCCCCTCCCTTACCTAAGCAAAGGTATAAGACCCCTCTTCTCCCATTCTGGGGGGCTCGACCTGGAAGCGTTAGCCCGTCGAGCCTGTCGGCATAATAAAGTTGCCACTTCCTATAATAGTCTCAGTGTCACAGTCTCTCTGTCTTCCCGCTACATTAAAACTCCCCTCTTTCTCTCTCTCATTTACTTTCTTTTCTTTTTTTTTTTGAGTTGGAGTCTCAGTCTGTCACCCAGACTGGAGTGCAGTGGCCGCTCCTGGCCACTGCAGCCTCGACCTGCTGGGCTCCAGCGATCCTTCCGCCTCAGCCTTCCAAGTAGCTGGAACTACAGGCATGCGCTACCACGCCTGGCTAATTTTTTTGATTTATTGTAGAGACGAGGTGTCTCCAAGTTGCCCGGGCGGGTCTTGAACCTGTGGGCTCAGGCAATTCACTCACCTCGACCTCCCAAAACGCGAGATTACAGACTGAGCCACCGAGCCCGGCCTTACTTTCTAAATAAACTATATTTTCCATTCTAACTTCTGTGCAATTCTTTACCTTTTTCACTTGGCACTGTATCTCAGATCCCTCCCCCTAAACTGGTCTGAACTAACATTTTGGAGGCGCCCTGCTGGGATTTTGACCTCCCACCCTCTGTGGGAGGAGGGAGTAAGAGACAGACCATGTTACTGGAGGGGTTTGCAGGCTTTTGGGCAGACTCTACCTGCCACCTGTAGGCTGAAGCCCACCCAGCTATGCTAATTGCTGATCCCTTCCCTGGAGTTGCGGGCAGCCTTCTCCTCACATGTCCATATAGATGCGATGCTTCTGGAGTCCATCCACTGGAGGGGATAGTTTTTCCTCATTTCCACGAGGACACAGCATGTGCTGGGGCTGGCCCTGGTCTGCAGATGCTTTTCTGTTGGTTTCTGATCCTGCTGGCTAGGCTGGATCAGGAACGGGTCATGAGAACAGAAGGGACATGGACAGGCTGTCACTGATAAGCCAGGAGAATCATTCCCATTGGAGTGGCCGAGTGGGTACAAGGTTCACCGACAGAGCCTATGCCTTCTTGGTGTCAGTCACGTACACACCTTTGAGTGCATGTGTGTGTGTGTGCACATGTGGCTCTGTAGAGTCTTGGCATTACAAACAGTTGGCTGAGGGTTATACTGTCATTGGGAGAATGGGAAACAGGCAGAGATGGAGGAGGCATGGTGTGCCGAAAGCTGGCACAGATGTCTAATTCTAGATATGGGATGAAGGGGCAGCAGAGGCGAGAGTCCCATACATTCACGTTCAGCCTCTGTGTCACACTGAGGCTGGTGGGAGAGGTTGGGAAGCTGTTCCCCTCCTGCTGAGACTGTGACCCACAGGATAGGCCAGGAAGAGCCCAGCAACTAGACAAGAGATGCAGGTTCTAATCCAAACTCTGCCACTAAATCGCCGTATGACGCCCTCTGAAGTGGGTTAACCTCTCTGGGCCACAGTTTCCCAATCTGCTAAATCAGAAAGTTTGGCTAGATGGCTTTAAGGTTTCCTGAAATACTGTGAATTTAGAAGAAGAATGAATGGAATTATGCAGCTACAAATTAGCATAACACGAAAAGATTCCAGCTCCCTGGAATCTTCCTGTACCTCTGGTTCAGCTGCCAAGAACCCAGAACTTCTTTCCTGGTCTGTTCTTGTTTCTAGGGATTTGAACCAACTTGTCCCTGACGCCCTGAGCTCAGAGTGCTTTTCCAGTGTGTGTTGAAGGGTGCTGTGATCTTGACCCTTGAGCACCATAGACTGTGGGGGGTGGGCATCAGTGGAGCCTCGAGGGCTGCTCAGGGCAGCACTGGGCCCATCCAGCCAAAGCAGCAAGGGACAGAACAAACAGTGAAATATTTCAATGCAAAAATAATGGTGACAGGCTTCTACCTTCCTTCCAGTGCCGAGTTGCTTCCTGTCCTGCTGATCCGTAGAGAGATAGGACAGAACAGGCAACAATACTAGCAGGGCCACAGGCATGTAATGGTGGTGCTAAACAGAACATCCTCTGTTTTTATGGCTGGTGGTAAAAAAAGGTCCCTTTCATATGAATCATTTAGTGACAGTGGCTTTTCTCCCTCTCCAGGCCCTCCTGGAGCTCAGTCCCCTCAGGAACGGGAGAAGGAGGGGCAGCTCACAGCCAGTTAGGGACAAGCCAATTGTGTCCAGCTTCCCCAGCCTTTTGGTCCTGGAGGCTGGATGTGGCCACCTTGCAGGTTGAGCCTTCCCAAGACGGGGGCGCTGCTGGCGGGCACCACAGCCTCACACCCGGGGGTGCATTGAGGTGGAGGGTACAGGGCAGGGGAGGGTCAGCCCTGCTGCTGTTCCACCCTGATGTATCTGAGCACTCACCCTGTCCTCAGGCTGGCCTACCCCACCCCTACTCCAGGAGACTTCAGGCCAACTCAGCCATTCTCCTTTTCCAGCTCACCCTCTGGGCGGGGGTGGGGGATTTGGCTGGGGGTGAGGGGGACAGCACATCTCCTTCCCTCTCTCCTTCCCTCCTTTCCGTTCACCTTTCTTGGATACTGCGCCCAGCCTCTTCCCCTGGAGATCTCTCTTCAGTTATATTCACCTTCTCCACTCTTCTCTAACAATGAATACAAAGGGACTGAATGGATCTCCCCCAATGGACCCTTTCCATTGTGCTCCCAACTGCCCCCTATGGCTTATTCCTGAAGGAAATGTCTACAAGGGGACATTTAAACCTCACTGAGGGTTCCCCCCCACCAGGCCAGGTCAGGAGGCTGTATTCCCTGAAATGGGCCAGTGGCCTTCTGTGAGGCCTCAACCTCAGAGGAGGTGTCCTCAGGTGGCCTGGTAGTGCAGGTAGCTCTACTGTCAAACGCACACAGGTAGCTCTGGCTCCTTCCTGGACTCTGGGAAGGTTCCCTGTTGCCAGTGTCTTATCTGACCACAGTGTCCAGGGCAGTTTATGGCAAACACCAGCCATTTACATTCAGCTTATTAAAAACCGTAAAATCGACAGACCAGAAGCTGTGCTGTTACTTTGTGAATACACACATTTAGGCATTTGAATGACGGCACTTCATGTGAAATATGTTTTTACTTTGAAATGCGAGATAGTGAAATAAAAGAAAGTAAAACAAAGGTTTTAACTTTAAAAAAACAGTTCAATAATTGGCAAAGCCCATTTTACAAAAGCAATTCACAGGCAAAAATATTGATGGCAGTACTAGTAAAAGGGCCTAGTACTGTCTAGACAAATGCAAACGTGGAACAGCCCAGATTTGGAATGAGTGAATTCCTTTTAGAAATGTAATCTCCATTCATATTTGGCCTGGAAACCTAGTTATTAGTTAACAACCTAAAGAAAATATGATTCCTTGCTGTTTTTGATTTATGAGGAACTTTTTTAGGACTATCAGATCAATATCAACCAAGATAATCTGACAAAAGTGAAAGCCTGTATCTCCAGGAGCCATTTTTGTTTGAGTTGGAGTCTCACTCTGCTGCCCAGGCTGGAGTGCAGTGGCACGCTTAAAGCCACCCCAGCGTCGACCTACTGGATTCCAGCGATTCTTCTGCCTCAGCCTTTCACGTAGCCAGAACTATAGTCATGTGCTACCACGCCCAGCTAATTTTTGATTTATTGTAGAAACGAGGTCTCGCCAAGTTGCCCGGGTTGTTCTTGAACCCGCGGACTCAGGCAATCCTCTCGCCTTGGCCTCCCAAAGTGCTGGGATTACTGGCTGAGCCACTGAGCCCAGCCAGGAGCCATTTTCTCTTGAGATCTCACTGTCAGCTGATCAATGATTACAGAATCAACAATGATATCTTTTTTTAAATTTTAAAGATGTGGGGTACCTATTCAGGGTTAGGTACATAAATGGTCATCGTACTGGTAAAGTTTGTGCCTCCCCTTGGTCCCCACTTTACATTTGAGATTGGGTACCCTTAATGATGTTATGTGCCCCCATTCCTCCCATGGCAGTGTCCCACTATTGCCAATCCCTTTTTTATAGTATTATGATAAATGTTCGGGGTCCACTTATGAGTGAGAGCACGTAGTTCTCAGTTCTTTGCTTCTGCGATAGATCAATGAGTATAGACTCTAAATCCATCCAAGTTGCTGCAAAGTCCCTAATTTTGTCCTTCTTTATAGTTGCGTAATTTTCCATTGTGTATATGTACCACATTTTCTTTATCCAGTCCACTTTTGATGGGCAGCACAGTTAGTTCCATGTTTTTGCTATTGTGAATAATGTTGCAGTAAACATGCGTATGCAGGTATCTTTTTTATAGGGTGAGTTAAGTTCCTCTGGGGATATTCCTTGAAGGGGAATTGGTGGGTTGTATGGAAGATTGATTTTTAGATCTTCTAGAAATCACCACACTGTTTTCCACAGAGGTTGTACTAGTTTACGCTCCCACCAACAGTGTAGAAGTGTTCTCTTTTTCCCACATCCTCTCCAGCATCTGTTGAAACAACAGTGATATCTCAGAAACTTCACTTCCTTCCAGACTCAGCCTTGCAGACCACTGATAATTGCACAAAACAGAACAGTGCTTCCCAGTGGGGCAATGGCTCTGTGATGGGAGCAGAGCAGGGGGCTCACAATCTGTAGGGGTAATAAATACTGTATATGATATTTAACAATTGTATGCAGATGCTGCTGGGATGAGTAAAATACAGATTTATTTTAAAGTGTTGCTCTTTTACAATGTTCCATTTCTGATTCAATGGTGTGTTGAGATGGGGTCAGACAGGAATTTCCTGATAGGAAATTGAGAATCACACCATAGAGCTTTCACTTCAAGTCTTTAAATCAACTTATCCATACATCTTAGCTCTAATTTTGTAACTTTTGGTGTATTTTATAACATTAATTGCTATAAAGAGAATTTATTGTGTCCTTGTTAGCATATTTTTGAAAGCACCCAGAACCTCAATAGTTCTGTTTCACCCCAAAGTTGGCTTTTTAGTGAGACTTCTACCTCTTGTCATTTGCTTCTAATTTATGCTTTTTCCTACCAAACACTTCAAGATGTGTACAGATAGTCAAAGAAACTAGTACTGAGTTGGTATCAGTGAGGATTACAACCTGGCATTTCAGGTAGGAAAAGGATTCGTTGTGAACATTTTCTCCCTCCCATGGGCTTTTTTCATTGTGCTCCCAACCACCCCCATATAGTTGACTCCTGAAGGAAAGACCAGGTCTTCCTTGTGAGATTGTTATACGCAGTCTCAGAGTCTACTTCCTATACCTCCCCAGCAACTTTGTTCAGTTACAAGAGAACTCAATTGTTTAATCTGATGGGTGTGCCATTTGACACAAAGCCTGCGTGAGTTCCTGGAGAGCCATCTCTGCTGAGCCCTTGGTGGTGTGTGACTGTGGTCTTGATAGGGGTGGTAACTGCTTCTGCAAATCCATGCATGAAGGATTGACCTGCTTCTGCAAACCCATGCATGAAGGAGCAAAAGCAAGATGGAGGTGGCAAGGCATGAGAGCTGTGCTGTGACAAAGCGTCTCTGGAATCGCTTAAGAAGTTTCCAGCATGGAGCAGCTTAAGATCAGCAGCAGCAACTACAGAAAGAATGGGAAAAACGCTCTGCTACTGCCAGCAGATCCCCCAGGCAATGCCAGGGTAAAGGGGCGTCTCTTTGAGTCTAACGCAATAAAAAATCTTCCCCAAATAGACTCCTTTTTCCTCTTTGTGATTATTTTAATGTTCCAGTCATTCACGTGCTCTTCTCGGTCTATAGGTAAAGCATCCATCTGGGACTCTCTGCTCCATACCTCTCTAGGACGGGCCTCCATGAATGTGCAGTCCTAGACACTGCATTGGTGGACAAGGAAGGAAGGTTGTCTTGGATATTGTTAAACAACAAGATAACAGGAAATATTTTTTCTTCTGGATGAATACTCCTGCCTTCTCAGAGGTCTTGATGTCCCAACCACTGTTTGATCTCCCTCCTTTCTGGTTTTGAAATGAATGATCCAGATTGGTGGTATAAACATTATGCTCTGCAGAAGGCTGAGTTGGAAGATGACTGAGTCCTGATGCTTCGTTAAATCGAACACATGTTCTGAGCAGTAAAAACATCCTTGGAGACAGTATGTTTACATGTCTAATTTCCAACAACAAAGGAAATTGGAGTGAATTAAAGTGGAGGTCTGATACAGGAAACACACAAGTATATTCTCTGACAGCTCAAAATCATTATTCTCCTGTGTTTCCTGTCGCTTCTTCCAACACAGACCCTCCTCGTTTCCAACTTCCTGGACTCCTGTGGACTTTTGATCTTCCTAATGGCAGATTATATACTCACTCTGGAAGTACCCTTCTGGCCTTTCCAGAGAGGTGTGCTGAGTGTCTGAAACCTGACACCTCTCTGGCTTGTCTCAGAGGAGGGAGCTATGGTCAGCAGCTGCAAAGCCCATCTCTGGAGTCCTTGTAAGTTATGAAACGTTTTCATTTTTCCACAGGAATAGGAAAGAACCTGCAGCAAATCCAGCTGTTACTATTCCTACAGGGATAGGGCTTAACTTTCTATTTTTTCTGCTTGGAGACAATCCTTTTATATAAAGAGCATTGCCAGTCCAGTCATGTCCCCTCAATTTCAGAAATACATGGGCAATTTGTTCTGTTATGGGCTGTGACAGCAGTTCTACATGTAGAGAGTTTCATTTGTGATTATAAGGTGAAAAACATACATCCAGAGTGGCTCAACTGCTTGCCAAGTGCCCTTAGATTTGCTGCTTTGTTGTTGGGGATATATAAAAATAAGTTATTTTCCAAAGATTTTAGATCTTTTCTAAAGTCCACAGAAAAGAAGAATCACAGAAAGACTAGAAAGAGATGAAAATAGCTGATAATTAAGTGGCCGAATTAAATTTATAAACATTTTAGACTTGCCTAAAAAATAATAACATTCTTTTCCTTCAAAATTGAATACTGGGAAACTCATCCGAACTCCTTCCAGATTCAAACTCTGTGCCTCTGGGCTCAGCCTCTGCTCACTCCAGAGTGAAGAATTCTTCCTTCCTTAAGAATTCTTCTGCCAGGCAAATCCCTCGGGTCCCTCCTGTCCCCTCCCGTTGCGGGAGCTATTCTGTTCTGTCAATAAATCCTGTTTTCTAAAATTAAAAAAAAAACAACACAAGATTTCTTCTGCCAACCAATGTGGAATATAGAGATAAGATTTACCCTCCAACTTGAAACAACTAGAAAACCAGACAAAATATACACCACACTTGTATTCAAGACACTGGGCAATGAAAGATGGTAATCCCAAGCCAGGCTCGGTGGCTCAGCCTGTAATCCCGCGCCTTTGGGAGGCTGAGGTGAGTGGATTGCCTGAGCCCGCGGGTATGAGAACCACCTGGGCAGGCGAGACCTCATCTCTACAATAAAATAAAAAAATCAGCCGGGCGTGGTAGCGAGCGCCTGTAATTCTGGCTACTCGGAAGGCTGAGGCGGAAGGATTGCCGGAGACCAGCAGGTGGAGGCTGCGGTGGCCGGGAGTGGCCGCTGCACTCCAGTCTGGGTGACAGAGTGAGACTCCAACTCAAAAAGTAAAAAAAGAAAGATGGTGATCCCTGAGAAATAGGCAACAATGAGGCGAGAAGGCCTCTGACTGCCCCCAGCTCACTGCCTAGAGAGAGTTTTCAGGATGTAGGACAAGAGGAGGAGAATCCCAGAGGGAGCCTGGTGAACATCCTGAGTGAAGAGGTGGGAACTGCGGGTTCAGGGAGACCAGGGTGGCTGAAGCTCACAGCACAGAGACTAGAGAGGAGAGAGCCCCACAGAGAGAAGTTTAGAGCTCAGGAGAGGGTCAGAGAATTGATTAGCTCACACATGTGAGAAAAATGAAGCAATCAAGGGAAAACACACCCAAAAGGATTAGAAAAGATGGTAGGTGGAGTTCATGTAGGATGAGTGATTTTGCTGCTCCACCAGTCAGACAAAAAGTTTCTAATTCTGGGGCATTGGATAGAATACTCAGAAGAGTCTTGCCTCAGTTAAAAGGCAGAGGTTGTCAGGAAAATAAAACAGCAAGTCCAGGCCGGGCACGGTGGCTCAAGCCTGAATTCCAGCACTTTGGGAGGCCGAAGTAAAAGGACTGCCTGACTCACAGGTTCAAGGCCAGCTTAGGCATCTTCATGAGACCTCATCTCTACAGTAAATCAAAAAATTAGCCAGGCATGTTAGCACACACCTGTAGTTCTGGCTACTTGGAAGACTGAGATGGAAGGATCACCTGAGCCCAGCAGGTTGACGCTGGGGTGGCCGTGAGTGTGCCACTGCACTCCAGCTTGGGCGACAGAGTGAAACTCCAACTAAAACAAAAACAACTAGGCCAAATTATAGATAGCCTGCAAGAAACACACTTTAAATATAAGTACACAAATGGGTTATAAGTAAAAGACTAGAAAAAATATCATGCTGACACTAATTTTAAAATGCTGACTACATTAATATCAAACAAAAATTCATTTTAGAAGAAATAATATTACCAGAGATAAAGAAGGCAATTTCATAACAGGAAAGGGTCAAATGATGAAGAGGATATGAAATCTTGCATGTTTATGAACTTAATAACAGAGCTTCAAAATACATGAAGAAAAACTAATAGAACTGCAAGAAGAAATAGATAAATCCAAAATTATGCTCAGGGATTTCAGTATCCACCCCCCCAATAATATAGAACAAGTAGAAAGAAAACAAGGAAAGCTACAGGAGACTTGAACAAAACTATCAACCCAGTTGATCTTCTTGCCAGTTGTAGAATGTGCCATCCCCAAACAGCAGCACATATGTTATTTGCAAGTACACAGAACATTTACCAGAAAATTACCATTTTCTCTTTCATAAAATAATCTTAATGAATGATAAAGCATTCAATGAATAGAAAGCATGGAATTAAATTAGAATCAATAAAGAAACTTACTTGGACAATCACTAACTATTTAAAAAATTAGCAACACACTTTAAAATAACCAATTGTTCAAGAAGAAATAAAAAGGGAAATTAGAAAGTACTTCCAATGAGTAAAAATCAAGACATGGCACATTCAAATTTATGGGATGCAGATTAAACAGCATTTGTAGATAAAATTATAGCAAGGAAATATCTATATTAAAAAAGAAGAGTGGTCTCAAATCAAGGAGCTCAGCTCTACCTTAAGAAACTAAAGAAAAAAGAGAGCAAATTAAACCCAAAATAAGCACAAGTCAGGAAATAGTTGAAATTGGGGCACAAGTCAATTAAATCAAAATAGAAAAACAGTGCAGCAAATCAATAAGATAAAAAGTTGGTTATTTAAGAAGATCAATAAAACTGATAAACTCTAGTCAGCCTGATAAGAAAAAAATAAAATATATAAATTTCTAATATCAGAAACAAGAGAGGTGAGTGACACCACTACAATATTTACAAATATTAAAAGGATAGTTATAGAATATTATGAACAACTTTATGCCAATAAATTTGACAACTTAGATGAAATGAACAAATTCCTTGAAAGATACAAATTGCTAAAACTATTCAAGAACAACTAGATAACCTGAAAAGCCCTATGTTTTTTACATACATTAAATTTTTAGTTTAAAACTTTCCCTCAAAGGAAACTCCAGATGCAGATGCTTGACTGGTAAATTATATCAAAAATTTAAGTAATAAATAATGCTAGAGCTTCACAAAGTGTTTCAAAAATTGTAGAGAAGGGAATACTTTCAAACTCATTCTATGAGACTAAAATTTTCCTGATAATAAAATCAGACAAAAACATTTCAAGAAAAATATAGACAAATATTTCTCATGAACATCATCAGTGCAACAATATTTAACAGAATTGTGGCAATTTGAATCTGATAATTTATAAACAATATATATAGAGAATCATAGACATTGTGATCAAATGTGTTTTATTCCAGGAATGCAAGGCTGGTTTAACATTCAAAAATTGTTTTATTTGCTTCACCATATTAACAAACTATTAATGAAAATCCATATGATACTCTGAATAAGTGCAGGAAAAAATTAGAAAAAAAATCACTTAAAAAAAACGCAGCAAACTAGGAATAGATAGGAACTTTCCCAACTTGGCAAAGAACATCTAGGAAAAATGTATAGCTAACATCACACTTAATGGTGAAAGACTAAATTCTTTCTCCTTAAGATTAAGTATAAGGCCATGCATCGTGGCTCAGCCTGCAATCCCAGCACTTTGGGAGGCTGAGCTGAGTAGATTGCCTGAGGCTGTGGATTTGAGACCAGCCCAGGCAACTTGGTTAGACCTCTTCTCTACAATAAATCAAAAATTAGCTAGGTGTGGCACACACCTGTAGTTCCAACTACTTAGAAGGCTGAGGTGGAAGGATCACTGAGGCCCAGCAGGTAGAAACTGAGGTGGCAGTGAGTGTGCCACTGCACTGCATGACCATCCTTGTCTTATTCCTAATCTTTTAAAAATAAGATTAGGAATAAGACAAGGATGTCTGCTGACAACACTTCTCTTCAACATTGTATTGGTGGTACTAGCCAGTGTAATAAGGCAAGAAAAAGAACTAAAACAAACAGATTTAAGAGAAAAATGTAAAAAATCTGATGCAGTTCACAAAAATCCACTAGAAATAAGTGAGTTTAGTAAAACTGCAAATACAAAATTAATATATACAAGTTAATCATGTTTCTATATATATTAGAAATGAACAACTGAAAATTGAAATTAATAAACCAATATAAATTACAATTGCATCATTAAATACTTAGAAATAAATTTGACAACACATGTACAAAACCTTCACATCAAAAATTATAAAGCAGGCCAGGCTCAGTGGCTCAGCCTGTAATCCCGCGCTTTGGCAGGCCGAGGTGAGTGAATTGCCTGAGTCCGTGGGTTCAAGACCCGCCTGGGCAACTTGGCAAGACAATAAATCAAAAAAATTAGCTGGGTGTGGTAGTGCATGCCTGTAATTCTGGCTACTTGGAAGGCTGAGGCGGAAGGATCGCTAGAGCCCAGCAAGTCGAGGCTGCGGTGGCCAGGAGCGACCACTGCACTCCAGTCTGGGCGACTGAGTGAGACTCCAACTCAAAAAAAAAAAAAAATTACAAAGCATTACGAGGAGGACATTTTAAAAGGAAAGTTATACTGTGCTCATGAATTTGAAAAGTTCAATATTAATATATCAATTCTCCCTAATTTAATCAATGAACTTCAATTAAAATTCCATGAAGATTTTTTTTGTTAGAAATTCGCAAAAATGCATATGGAAATTCAAAGGACATAGAATAGCTAAAATATTTTGAAAAAGAGGAACAAAGTGGAGGTTTGCATTATCTGACTTCAAGACTTATTTACAAAGTATACAATATTTAAGACTGTGGTACTGGTGAAAAGATAGATAGAGGCAGTGGAACAGAGAATAGATAGTTTATAAATAGACTAACACATGTATGGACAACTGATTTTGACAAAGTCTCAATGACAATTTAACAGAGTCTTTTCAAAAAATATTGCGAGAAAAACTGGATATCTAAATGAAAAAAAGTGAACTTCATACCATATATAAAAATCAACTCAAATTGGATTATAAACCTAAATGTAGAGCCAAAAACGATAACACTCCTAGAAGAAACACAGAAGGAAAATCTTTGTGATGTCAGGTTAGGCAATCATTTCTTATTTATAACACCAAATAAATTACATAAAAGAACAAATTGATAAATTAGGCCTCATCAAAATTTAAAACTTCTGCTTTTCCACAAACACTGTTAAGAAAATTAAAAGACAAGCTACATACCAAGAGAAAATTTCTGTAAATCATATGGATGACAAAGGACTTGTAATCAGGCCATATAAAGGACATTCAAAGCCCAAAAATAAGAAAACAAATGCTCAAAAATAGGCAAACATTTTTAAAAGACACTTCACCAAAAAAAAAAAATATGAATGGCAAATAAGCACATGAAAAGATGCTCAACATCATTATTCATTAAGGAAATGAAAATTAAAGTAACCATGAGATACCACTACATGTCTATTAGAATGACAAAAATTAAAAAGACTTGACCATACTAAGTTCAGTATTGGCAAACATATGAAGGAATGGAACTCTTACCCACTGCTGGTGGCAATGTAAAATGTTATCATCTCTTCAGAGGTTATGCTTACTATTTGATTAAGCAATTCTAGACATTTAGTCAAGAGAAATAAAAGCATAGATTCCCTATAAGACTTGTACTTATATGTTCACAGCAACTTTATTTGTAATAAGCCAAACCTAGAAACAACCCAAATGATCAAAACAGATCAGTAGTTACCCGGGAAAGGGGAGTAGACAATGAGGACTTAGAAAAGGCCACAAGAAAACCTTTGGGGTGATGGATGTTTTAATTATCTTAATCATGGCAACAGTTTCTGATTGTATACATATGTCAGACTTGCCAGATTACACACTTTGAATATGTATAGTCCATAGCCTGTCAATTCTATCTCAATAAAGTTGTTAAAACCATTGATCACTGTGCTGAAGCTTAATGGCTTGTACTGACACAATGCTCCAAATCTCCTAATTCTTTGCAACCATTTTAGAAAGAAAATGGCCCTTAAGCATTAATGGTGATATAGTCACTAGATTATTCTGTGGTTTTATAAATATTAGTCCAAATACCCTGTGAGTCACTTTTAGGATTGCCATCCTATGGAAGTCTTAAAGCAAGGCAATGATTGTGCACTTTGCTCTACTCATAGAGTGAAGAATAAATGAGTGAGCTGAGAGGTGAGTTGTAGGGAAGGTTGGGCTAAGTGATCCCAAAGGTGAGGATGGTCTTTTTATTGGATGTCATTTATTCAGTAACCCATGACCATCTATAGGATTTGTGCAGTGGGGGTGTCTGTGGAATTGAGCCTTCCCAACAGGAATGCCTACCTACTCCTATGTCAACCAAGGAGCATTCCTGGCAGACAACACGTAATCGAACAGTTCACAAACCTGGTGGATATGCCTGATACCAGGGAGGGTTGGCTGTGGGTTCCCTCCAATAGGTCTTTCCTCTGAGCCAACCAGGCAGCTCACAAGTTCTTGTCATGGTTATTGTCACATATGGGCTAAGGTTAAAAGGAATAAATGGATGTCTATAAATCCATTGTCATTGGTGAAGAAATGGATGTGAGCACTGTTTGGAACTCACCTCAGTTTGCCCAGGACTTTTCTGGTTTTAGCAGTACAGGTTTCTTGTTCCCCAGAGTCCCTCAGTCCAGGATGAATATAATGTTTGTTATCCATCCTAGGGCACTCTGCATTTACAGGGATCTCCCTGCATAAGAAAAGCTCAGGAGAGGCTGGGCATGGTGGCTCACGCCTGCAATTCCTCTTTGGGAGGCCAAGGTGAGAGGATTGCCTGAGCTCAGGAATTCGAGACCAGCCTGGGCAACATGGTGAGACCTTGTCTCTATAATAAAGTAAAAAGAAAAAAGAAAAAAAATACCAGCATGGTGGTGCACACCTGCAGTTCTAGCTACTTGGAAGGCTGAGGCAGAAGGATCACCTGAGCCTAGCAGATCGAGGCTGAAGTAGCCATGATCATGCCACTGCACTCTATCGTGTGTGACAGAGTGAGATTCCGACTCAAATAAAAAAGTCCCATAACAAAAAGTTCAGAAAGCACCCGTATTTGGGATCAGCAGAACCACAGGGCAGAAAACGCGCTAATGAAGTTGTGGGGAGAGCTCAAACCTAGGACCCAGTGTAGACTCCTGTGCTTCCTGGAAGAAAAGTGTTAAATAACAGACAGATAGCATCCAGTGTGACAATGAAAACAGTTGCGGAAACTCTTTCAGCTGAGGATTCAGAATGTAATGAAAACAAGCCTTCCCTAGACCCTATTTTGCCATTCTCTTCCTTCCTTTACTCTGAAAAGAGATAAAGACCTGGGGTTTCCTCTCCCCAAGACATTTACTCTCCCTACCAATGGCATTGCTGGTCTCTGGACTCTCCTTTTAAGATGGCCTCTATAGTGGGGAGGTGGTGATTGGAATGTCATCACTGATAATGTACAATAAAAAGTTCTGACAAAAGTTATCTCTGCTTAGCATTGACTTCCGTCCTCTTAGAAGTCTTTCTTACAATGTGCGTGTTTTAAAAAGTAAATGTTCCTATCACTGGCTTTGCTCATAGACACCATGATGCGGTGGTTAAGAGATATCTCTGAGCCAAACTGCTGGCTCAGATGCTTAGGAGCCCTGTGCTCTTGGGCAAGGTTTTTAGCCTCTCTGTGCCAGGATTTCCTCTTCTAAAATGGAGACAATAACAAGACCTGTTTTGTGGGATTGTTAGGAGGATTTAGTTCATATTTGTAAAGTGCTTAGAAGCATAGCTGGCACACAATGAGTCCTGCATAGGCATTCGTTAAATTCAAGACATCGTTTTTAGGAGCAGCCTGAAGCAAACACGGCAGGGACATCCTTCTTCCTTCTAATTGCTGTGGTACCTTTCAGCTTTTGGTGCTCTTCCAAAGCTTCATGAAGCCAATGTGTCTTATGGAAACATGAGGTCTTATGGAAACTGCCTCCCTGGCAACAGAGCCCAATGTCTGCCAGTTTCCAGCGGGAATGGCATCTGCCTGTGTGAATAGCATCTGCTTCGTTTTTAGAAAGAGCTCTAAACCAATTGATGACTCAGTTATATTCTAATGTTGAAACTGTTAATTAAACTACATTAGACCTGAGGCTGCCTCCATTTGGGGTTCCATGTAACAAGCTGCAATCTAACTCAGTACATATATGAACTGACAGCCTCACTTAGGAGTAAGATTTTGCAACAAAAAACTGAGGCTCAGCCAATCACAGCAGCCAAGCTTCAGCCAACCATGACTACTGATCAGATGCTGATCAGAAGACAGAGGCCGAGCTGCAACCAACAGCTGACTCTGAACCTCACTTCTGTGTTCTGTCCGTAAATGCTGCCTGTCCTCAGGACTGCCCTCTTTGCAAATTATTCTTTGCTCAATTAAAATGAATTAAATTTAATTTATCCAAAGTTTTATTTCAACAAAACTTTAATTGAGGGCGTTGTACAGTCAGTGACAATGTTTAAAACATTCCCAGACTTGAAAAAGTATTGCAAAAATAAGCAAAAACATGAGAAGAAAAATGTCACTATTCTTCACTAGTATTTGCTGACTCCACACAGGGCTTCTTCCTGGGGACATTGCTTCCCAAGGCAGCAGCTCCTCTGAGCTGTGCGAAAGACAGCCACAGGTGTTTCCAACTTTCCATATCTAGACATCACCTTAAAAATTTTGTACGTGGCCATCGCTTTGTTAAACTCTGCTGTGTCCACATGGCTCATTGAGCTATGTCCACCATGTTTCCTAGCTTTGGCTCCCTTCCCTACCTTGGAGAGGTAAATCTCCTCTCTCTCTATCTCCCTCCCTCCCTCTTTTTCTCTCTCACTACTTTCTAAATAAATTCTATTTTCCAAGAAAAAAACGGTGACATTTTCCAATAAAAAAGGTGACACATTTCAGGATGCAGAACAGAAGAAAGGCTCTTGGGCGCAGTAAAAGGAGATAAAAAATGTTCTGTATGAACTACATAGCCAGTACTGCAGCTCTGCAGGCAGGGTGGGAAGAAGAAACTTCCAGCTTTGCAGGAAGCCGCATGGCTTCAGACTCTACTGCACCAGGGCTGGGGAGCCAGCTACCTGCATGGCCTCTCCTGAAACTTGTTCTGGGTTCAGGGGAGAAGGTCAGTCCTCACTTGCCCCTGGTCCCTTAGACAATCGTGATGACAGCAGAAAAGCACCCTTGCTGCAGTTCCAGGACATGCAATGTTTCTGCTCAAACAATAGGAAAGCACGTCTGTGGGAGGTGAACCTCAAAGCAACAGGCTGTGGTTCCAGCTTTTGCTGCTTCCACAGGGATTTGGTTAGTGTAGCTACACTTCTGTGGGTGCTACTCTGAGCCAAGAAACACGTGTCCCAATTCCAGCTTCCAACACAAACTTCCTTAGCTTTGTCCTCTCCCAGCTGAGCATTCTTGTCTCAGCAGATGCTGGCCTCAAGGTCCCAGGCCTTTCCTCCAGCAAAATTACTCAGAAAACATAAAAGGCTGATGCTTTCTGACTTGCTCTGTCAAAACAGGGTCTTTGTATCCCCCCAGAGGACCCAGCGTCCACCTTTTTCCCCACAAAGCACAGTCCCTTCCTATGGTCAGTCACTCTCATCCACAGTTGCTGGTTGGGGGCTCGCTCCAGGATCTGTTCAGATGCTCTGAACACCTTTCACAAGCCAGGACTTTCACATGCCAGGCTGCTCCTGAGAAGAACCTCCAAAGAGCAGTTTACAGAAAAGGAAAGGCTGGTCAATAAATATTAAACTTTTGTTTAAGATTATGTTATCAGTCCATTACTTGCTTTCTGTGCAGGAAAATAATGTAGTACTTGGTTTTTATTAGTAGTGTGCTAGAAAAAAAATAGGTTGAAATGAGATTAATATTGTAAATCTTATCCTGCTTCATCGCCTGCCAAAATTGTAACAATAATAGAAAATAAAGGTGGCCACAGCTTTGTGAGAGAAAAATTTTCTCTGCATATGCAACAATATTTAAGAGATAATAATACTGTGTTGATATATACAATATTCAACTTTTACCTTTTCTCATTTAACCTTTATACTTATTCTATGACACTGAAAGAACAGACACATCATCTTTGCCTTGTGAAAGTGACTCACCCAAAGCCACATGAGGCTGCAGTGTCAGAGCCAAAACAATTTGGTTCTCCTGGGTCCTAGACCAGTTTGAGTTTATTTGGGCCCAGACAGGGGTCTCTCAACCTCTGAGTCTGGCCCCTCCCTGCCAGTGTGACATGGGGGGGCTCGATCTTCCCCCAGAGGGAAAGCAGCCTCATAGCACAATGGGGGTGATGGGTGGATCAGGGTTAAGCTGTAAGACATGAACAATACCAGTGATACAAGGTATGTTTGTCCCAGCTACCTAGGAAATTGTACCTAGTTAACCACAGATGATTATTAACAGTCAATGCCAGCCTGGCATGGTGGCTTAAGTCTATAATCCCAGCACTTTGGGAGGCTGAGGTGAGGGGATTGCCTGAGCCCATGGGTTCGAGAACAGCCTGGGCAACTTGGTGAGAACTCATCTCTACAATAAATAAAAAATTATCCGGGTGTGATAGTGTGAACCTGTAGTTCCTGCTACTTGGAAGGCTGAGGCAGGAGGATCGCCTAAGCCCAGCAGGTTGACACTGGGTTGGCCGTGAGTGTGCCACTGCACTCTAGCCTAGGCAACGGAGTGAGACTCCAGTTTAAAAAAAAAACAACAAAAAACAGTCAAGGCCAATGCTGCCCTGAATAACAGAGAGGAGGACTGACTTCAAACTGAAGCAGGAGCTCAGTGGAGGAGGGAATAGAAAAGGAAAATGTCAGTGCCTCCGAGGAAAAGGGGTCTAAAAGCAACGGAGCCAAGAGCAGTCATAAGAACTGTGCTCACCCTTCCCTAGATGGGGTCTTCCTGGTCTATTTCAGATGAGACAGTCCTTTAGGTGAGGGACTGAGCCTGAACCCTTGGGTATCAAGCGTCACTGCAGCTTCCATGGAGAGAAAGGGTTTCCACTGCCCACAGGAAGCATCATAAGGTTTATAACCCTGCTGCACTTAGGGTAAGTCAGGGCCTCTGCTGGGTGTAAAATACAGATCACACATGGGTGGGTATGTCTCACATTATGGAGTTAGTATGATCCTCAGAAGGGAATTTTATCCAGTGTTATAAACCATTCTTAATACAATCCCAAATAATAATTGCACTTTTAAATATGGAATAATACTTAAGATTAAATTTTAAGTAAAAATGGGAACTTCCCCTGGGAAAATCTCAATAATGCTTTAAAATAGCAAATAGGGACCAACCCGAGCACCTGGCGAGACCTTGTCTCTACAATAAATAAAAAATTAGCTAGGTGTGGTGGTGTGTGCCTGTAGTTCTGGCTACTTGGAAGGCTGAGGTGGAAGGATCACCAGAGCCCAGCAGGTTGGCACTGGGGTGACTGTGAGTGTGTCACTGTTCTCCAGCCTGGGCAACAGAGTGAGACTCCAACTCAAAAAATTAAAAAAAAAAAAAGTAAATAGGAAGATGATCGCACTCAAGTCAAGATTGTTTTCTGATTTGAAACAATAATGTAAAGTTCTCTAGAAGAAACGAGAATTCCTGGAAAAGACCCTCATCTTCTCTCCACTCCTGTCCTGCCTGAGGATCCCATACAAACCAGGACTCAGCCCCTGCACTGCTGGGGGCTGCAACTTTGGAAGTGGACAGATCAATGCAAGGACGAGGGCAGGAGCATGTGCTCAGCAAGTGTGCGATCTAGATGCACCCAGAGGTGAGACCACGTGTGCCGCAGGACAGCGAGGGGGCTCTCAGGGGCTGGTGCTGGGATCTGAGGCCTATCTGATTGCAGAATCCCAGGACGCTGGTGATCAGCCAGACCCATGATTCTCAAATGTGTCTTTGGCAGGGGGAATACACTGCTCAAAAGAACGCTCATGTGCGTCCCATTACTTAAATCAGATACAAAGAGAACTGCCTCTGGCCAAGGAGGGAGAAGCAGATGCCACCCGCATCCTGTCCTGGATCTGAAGGCCCCTTCCAGTGCCAGGGGTCATACTTTGAAAATCACTAATCCAACTCCTGCTTTTACAGACTTGAAATCTGGGCCTAGAGCAGCTAAATGCCTTGCCCAAGGCCCTTGGGGTGGTTACGTGACAAAGCCAGGGCACTGTCCTCAACCCTTCTTCAGGCAGGGAGACATATGGAGGTTAAGAGCCTACAATATGGTGGTGGAGTGCCCAGAACGGATTCCTTGCCATGCCACTTACTAGCTGTGTGACTGTGGACAAGTTACCCAGTCCCTCTGAGTCTCAGTGTTTCCACAGGTAGAGGGGAGATGCTCATAGCATACCTGTCTCCGTAAAAGGACTTTACTACTGCCTCCATAGGTTGCTGAGTTCTGAGTGAGGTACTGGGTGTGAGGCATTCTGCACAGCACCCAATAAGCAGTCAGCATGGGGGTGAGCTAGTGCTGCGTGTGACTCAGTTTCCTGCTTGGCAATGGTAACTCTTGATAAGGGATTTCTTTATCACAGTGCTCATCACAGCTTCACTGAAACTTTCCCAGATGATCCAGGTAGAATTCACAGAATTTTCTCTTGATTCTATATTGTGTAGGTTACTCACATTGTTGGTTTGGTTATTTATTGCTATATAACAAACCATCCCGTAATACAGTGGCTCGAAAGCACAGTATTCTTATTGCCTGCGATTCTGGATTTCAGCAGGGATGGCTCATCTTTTTCCCACGTGGAGTCAACTGGGGTGACTCAGTCCTCATCTGCGTGGCTTCTCTCTTCTCACGTGACCTCACCCTTCAGTGACCTCTGAGAGGGCAGATATGACAGCTGTGAGACCTCCTAAGATTTCAGCTCAGAGGTAGCACATTATCACTTCTGCCGCAGCCTGAGGACCTAGCCTGTTGGTCACACAAGTCTGGGGAGCCCAGTTTCAAGGGGAGGGGAAATTAATTCCACCTCTTGCTGTTCAAGCTGCATGTGAGCACACCATGGAGAACACTGCTGGTGCCCGTCCTGCACACATGTAACCGTGTTGCTCTTGTAGCCTTTATTTCACTGGATCATTCTGCATGCCATTCCCCTCATGCATGCACGTGTGCTCCCCTCTTAATGGCTGTGTCACAGCGTGTTTATCCATATGTCCTCAGGACATAGCACACAGGTTGACATGCTTAATATATGCTGACTGAATTAACGATTAAGAAAATGGATGCATCTCGGGTTTTTACCTTAATTTTACCAGAACAAGAACAGAATACTCATTTAAAAGAAAAACAAAAATCTTTAAAGCCACATCGAGGACTGAAAACATCAGATTTTCTTTCCTTTTTTTTGACTTTACCACCCAGACTTCTCTCTCTACCCTTATTTTTAGTCTTTGGGTACTATCAAAACTGTCAAGAGCAGTTTTGAGAGGATTTCACAAGAAAACATGTGCACGCTTCCACCAGACTGCAGACGAAGAGGCTCCAGGGCGAACAAAGGAATCAGGACTTTGGGGAAGGTGTGGACAGTCCTTGGAATGGGTTGAGGTGGGCTTGGTATATATATGTGTGTACATATATGTGTATATACACATATACATAACATATATGTGTATACACACATACATAACTGAAAGTTTAAAAAGTATACGCCTTTGAAGCAAAGCAAAGTTTACAGTAGAAGTCAATCCTTACAACATCTCCCAGGAAATCTGCCCTGTAACTTCCGGGCAATATTCTTGCCTCAAACCTTGGTACACAGAATCTTCTCTATGTAAAGATCTATAAAGCAGACCCTGAGTGGCATAACGAGGCTTTGTTTTTGTCTTTGCATCCAGGCTAAACAATGTGCAATCCTGTGCAAGCCAAACTGCCCAGAAAGAGATTCCAAGGGTCAGAAACAGTGTGTCCGGAGAAGCTGACGAGGAAGCTGAACTCATCAGAGTGACTTCACATGTTCCCCACTCTGAGGGAAAGGCCCAGCAGCCAAACACAAGCAAGGGGCCCTGCTCTGTTTTGGTGGCAGGGTATCCTGCAGCTGCGTCCTGACCTGGCCAGGGATTCGAACAGCAAGGGAGGCAGTGTGGGGGAGGAGAGCAGGGCCAACAAACTTTCCATTTTACAGTAAGCTTGGAAAAAGACAAATCCCTAAATTGTCACTGCAGTTCCACCCCAGCCATGTGGACACTCAGGAGAGGCCCAATGCCAGGACCATTTGTCAAGAGTATTAGGTTTCAAACAGGAATCTTAATAGTCACTATTAAAGCCTTGCAAACTTCAGGAAGGAGCAAGGACTCTGCTGGAAGCTAGGCAGAGGCACATTTTTTAAAAAATTACTTTTCTTCCCTAGTTTGGGGAAGTTCTTTGTCCTGTGAGTGGTGCCGTGGTGCCTTGGGGACTGGCAGACTCCAAATTAACCACGTTAATCCTGCTCTTGAAGACACAAAAAAGTAGAAGGCTGGGAGGGACTGGAAGGGGGCTTCTTGGTTACTTGCAGGGAATGATGGCTTAAACCCAGTAGACAGAGCAGGCAGAACAAGCTTTGGAGTCTGGCCAAGACTAGACGTCAAACCTAGTGGCTATCATTTACCAACCATCTCCCCTTGGAGGCTTGACTTGTCCTCTCTGAGCCTGTAAGTTTTCCCATCGGCAGAACGGGGGACATAAAACCTACCTCACAGGACTGTGGGGAGGATCCTATTCCTCAGCATGAGGCTAGGGCATAGTAAATAAGAGCTCTTAGGAGTTACTTAAGAATGTGTGAACCAACGCCACACCTGTGTTCCTGCTCTTCCTACAACTCTCCCACCGTTAAAGCTCATTGACATACATTTCTTTTCTATAACCGTGCAGAGCAAAGAGATTGTGTTAAATAGGGAGGACATTTGAGTTTGTGGGTTTAAACTTCATGAGAATCAGACAAGCAATTATAAAATGCCAGATGATTTCTTTTCATGTGCTAAATGGAAACTTTTTTTTTTTTAAATTAGAGTCTCACTTCATTGCCCAGGCTAGAGAGCAGTGGCACGCTCAGGGCCACCCCAGCGTTGACCTGCTGGGCTCAGGCGATCCTTCCGCCTCAGCCTTCCAAGTAGCCAGAACTACAGGTGCATGCTACCACACCTGGCTAATCTTTTGATTTATTGTAGATGAAGTCTTGCCAAGTTGCCAAGGCTGGTCTTGAATCTGTGGGCTCAGATAATCCTCTCATCTTGGAATCCCAAAGTGCTGAGATTACAGGTTGAGCCATTAAGCCCAGCTGAAAACTTCTTAAAAAAAGGTTCTAGCCAGGCTCGGTGGCTCAGCCTGTAATCCCGCGCCTTTGGGAGGCTGAGGTGAGTGGATTGCCTGAGCCCACGGGTTCGAGACCCGCCTGGGCATCGAGACCTCATCTCTACAATAAATCAAAAAATCAGCCGGGCGTGGTAGTGCATGCCTGTAATTTCGGCTACTAAGAAGGCTGAGGCGGAAGGATCGCCAGGGCCCAGCAGGCGAGGCTGCGGTGGCTGGGAGCGGCCACTGCACTCTAGTCTGGGTGACGGAGTGAGACTCCAACTCAAAAAAAAAAAGAAAGAAAGTTCTTTGCTCCAAGAGTAACTGTGTTCATGTAGAGGAACAATCTCTAGGTAGGTTTAGCTTTAAAAGACATTAACATCCACTGTTCAAGTGAGGAGCTCAAGGGCCATCTAGTTCATAATTGTGTGATAAAACTTGTTTTAAGTGTAGGTTGAAGCTTATTTTAAATGTATATTGAAACTTGTTTTTAAAACTCAGATGTATGCTTGCTTTCCCGCCCAAGCCCAGTAGTATACTTTTGGTAAACAAGTTCACATACCAAAAGAAAACCGTGGAGTCACGGCGCAGACCCTCTGGCCCCATTTCCTGCTCCACTCCCCTAGTAATCTCACATTCCAGATATCCCAACTGATTCCACCCAGCCCACCTGACCGTTAAGGTCAGCCGCGACCCGCGACCATACAAACCAACCAATCCCAAACGCCCCCGTACCCAGTAGGAGAAATTACCCAATCCTGTGCGAACAAGTTTAAAGTTCTTTCTCCTCCCTTGTAACTGTGTATATAAGCTACTTGCTGCTCTGGGTAGGGGCTCTCGTTCCTGTACCACTGCGCCGGTTACAGACGTGAGCCCAGACTTGAGCCTGAATAAAGACCCTCGTGTGATTTGCATCAGAGCTGGCTCTTTGGTGGTCTCTTGGATTCAGGATTTGGGTACAACACAAGCATTTTTTTTTTTTTTGCAAGTGAACTTTTGGAGTTTCAGTAGAATGAGTCTGAAAGTGCCCAGAGAAGTAATTGAAGAGGAATCTTCTGAAAGCCTCACAATTTTGCATCTCTCCACCCAGTAATTTTCAAGAGTGTGAACTATCTATAATTTCTCTTTTATAGGAGAATAAAAAATAATTACTTTGTAATAAGAAGAAATGAAGCTCTAATTTAACTGATATAGAAACAAATATTCCCAATTTTGAGAGAGATCTTACAGAAAAACGAGGGCACATTTTTCGTTCTAAATTTTGGTTAATTCAATGTACTTTGCCAGTCAGGGGGGCTCAGACCTACTCAGACTTGCTCTGATTCTTGGGTTTCCTTGTCCTTGAAGAGTTTAGGTTCTGAACTTGAGAAAATCAGGTACATGACAAGTTATTCATCACCTCTGCACATAGGAATCCTGATCCTGCTTAACTTGCCAACCCTGAGACAACAGTAGGGGTCCAGGGCCTTCCAGGCCCACTCCATTGGTGAGGTAAGGTTTTGTTTGATTTGATGCTTTCAGCAGAAGAATCAGGAAGACCTTCTTTTATCCTAGCTCTATCTGTGGGTACAACTAGATTCTAGACTCCAGAATGAAGTTGACCTCAGTTTCTTCATTTTGGTTACCTAATTTGGGAACAAATGCAATTTTGGAGGATGAAAATTAGAGGCAAATTCTTCATGGCATTATAAGAGAAAGCGAAATATTGGATGGATCCACAAAAAGTGAAATAATAGATAAACAGACTAATTCTCTGAAGAGCTGTTTGAATTCCAAGGCAACTCATCTACTACTATTGAAGAATAAGGTCAAAACTCAATTCTGTTAAACCTTCTGCTAGTGTTTTCTTGGTGATCTGATGGGAATTACATCACAAAGAGGAGAAATCTGATAAACAAAAGCTGACAAGCAGCAAGTCGTGTTTTTAGGGGACACCAATTCCCAGAAAATACTAAAAAAGAGAAGTTGTTCTGTAAAGAATGTGGGCTGCAGTCTCTTGTTTTAGCCAGGGTCAGCCACTTACTCAAAAGGTCAAAGTCAGATGTAAAAGTCCAGCTTTTAAGACTGGTCCTTTTCTCATGGTCAATATCATTAAAAGAATATACATTCTTTGTCTGAGGTAAAGGCTTCTTAGGGTCAACTTGGTTCCCAAAGGAAGAAGATGAGCAAATCAAATGAAATACTTTCTTCTCTCATTTAAAGAGGTAATCCTAATTCACCATGTGACTAGCCAGGTGACAGGAGACAGGAATTGATATCCCCAGGGCATAACCAAAGCGGCATTTTTTCCCTTCTTTTGCAAAACTTGAGAAGTTTGCTCAAGCCCTTGCTTCCAAATATGGCAGCTCCTATTCTCATTCAATTGTTGGCAAAAGGTACTCAAGAGGTTTTAGCTTTGTTCAAGAAGGCTTTGGGACTTGGGAAAATATGTTGATAAATAGAAAATGTCATGCAAAACTGCAGATTCAGCCCAATTCAGAATGTAATTACTTCCATTCTCTTGTTGCTCATTGTTTTGGGAGCTGCGTACTTCACATGGAAAACAATAATCAATTTCTAGTAGCACAGGGTATATCTAGAAGCTAGGTATATCTTCAAAATAGTCTTGTTGAGTGCTACACTTACGTGCATTTCTAAACACATATTATGTTTCAATTCTAAAAGCTAATAAAAATGACATGTTTTTCAAAAGCCATCAACCATTCATTATTTATACACACAAGTGTGTGTGATGTTATTGACTTGACCCATATCAGAAAACTCATTCTAGAGTATACAAGTTTTTTTCCTGTTATATTGTAATTCTCTTTGTCATATATTTAAAAGTCTCCTTTCACATGGTTGTATAATTAATTATAACTTTACACCATGTCTTCAAAAACACAACTCTGATAAAACCATTTCAAGATTTAAAAACTTTCTTTGGACCAGGCACAGTGGCTCAGTCTGTAATCCCAGCACTTTGGGAGGCTGAGGCTAGAGGATTGCCTGAGCCTGGGGCTTTAAGACCAGCCTGGGCAACTTGATGAGACCTCATCTCTATAATAAATCACAAACTAGCTGAGCGTGGAGTTCCAGCTACTTGGAAGGCTGAGGTGGAAGAATTGCCTAAGTCTAGCAGGTTGAGGCTGTGGTGACTGCAATCCAGCTTGGGCAACAAGAGTGAGACTACAACTCAAAAAACAAAACAAAACAAAACAAAAAAAACTTTCTCTGAGGTTCCACTTGCACCTAGGAGTTAGAAATCTTGGAGAGTATTAGCCCACTGGAATAATGGAAAAAAATGGGGAAAAAATCACAGTGTTTCTTGAACCTATAGCTAGCATGTTATAAATAATAATAATAAAACAATATCAGAGATGATGAACTCCTTCAATTGACTCCTTGGTTAAACTCAGCCAGGGAAAAACGCAGTAAAAGATAAATCTTTGGGTATCATACATAGGAAAATAGCAGTTTTGGCATTATCCAACCTGAAACACAAAGAGTTAAGACAAAGAAAGGGAAAAAGAGAGACACTCAGACAGAGACTGAGGACACAGTATCTAAGAGTCATGAGACATTATAGCTAATTGAAGTTCCACATAGAAAATATATAGATAAAATGGCAGAAGAAATATTTAAAGAGATAATGACTGAGAATGTTTCAAAAACATAGATTCAAAGTCATAGATTCAAGACACTCAGAAAACACCAGGATAAATAATAAGAAATAAAAATTAAATTAAGTTAACATGCCTCAATACTTATATTCAAACTTCAGAAAACAAAAGATAAAAGATAAGCCCAGGTAACCAGAGGAAAAAGACACAGTAGAGAGAAATAACAAAGATAAGAGTTATAGCAGAGTTATCTTCAGAAACTATGCAATCCAGAGGACAATAGACCAATATCTTTTCAGCACTGAAAGAAAATATCAAACCAAAATTCTCCACCCAGCAAATATATCTTTCAAAAAATAAAAGGAAATAGAGGCGTTTTCAGTAAAGAAAAACTGAATTCATTTCCAGCAGATCTGCATTATAATACATGTTAAAGAGAGTTATTTTTTAAAAAGCAATATGATTGCAGACAGATAATTGGTATAAAATATGTCATTTGTTATTTTTAATCACTCTGAAATATAGTTGGTTTCCTAAAGCAAAATTACTACCAATGTATTGTTGGATTTATACCACATGTAAAAGTAAAACATATGGCAATAATTGTACTTGCATCTTTTGATGAAAGAAAGGAATTAGAAGTATATTGTTGTAAGGTTCTTGCAATATATATGAAGCGGTATAATATTATTTGAAGGTAGACTGTAATACAGATGTATATTGCAAGTCATAGGGAAATAACTTTTAAAAGTTTTGGAAAAGAAAGCATTACCAATACAAAACTTAGTCAAAAATTATAGACCAGGCTTGGTGGCTCAGCCTGTAATCCCAGCACTTTGGGAGGCCAAGATGGGTGGATTGCCTAAGCCTGCAGGTTTGAGACCAGCCTGGGCAACTTGGCGAAACCTCATCTCTACAGTAAATCAAAAAAATTAGCTGGGTGTGGTAGTGTACGCCTGTAATTTCAGTTACTTGGAAGACTGAGGTGGAGAGATCGCCAGAGCCCAGCAGGTGGAGGCTGGGTGGCCATGAGTGTGACACTACACTCCAGCTTGGGCGACAGAGTGAGACTCCAACTAAAAAAAAAAAAAAAAAACAAAGGGAAAAAAATTATTGACTACAAAAGGGTATGAGGCGATTTTGGGGAATGGCATATTTTCAAGTTTACTTGTTGTAGCATTTGTAAAATTGCATAGTTCTGTATATTTTAAAGGGGTGAATTTCACCTTATGCAAATTATGCATACAAATAATTCTGAATCTCAAAAAAAAAACCCCCAAAATTTCCCAAGATTGCTCCTCTCTTCCTTCTTTTCTCTTTTCTAAAATAATAATGATAATAATAGCAATAGATTGTAGACTCTTCTGGGTGAGCTTAGAAAGGTAAGCATGCATGATATGGTTGGGGGAGCAACAGTGGGTCTAAGTAGAGTGTCAGAGTCTATGCAAGGTGGCCTTCTGTGGGATGTTATAGCTCAGCAGGATAAGGAGAATGCCACTGTGTGGGGGTAGCCTGGTATAGAGAGTTAGCACCCAAACCAAGTAAGGAGGGCACCTCACAAGCAGGTGACTCTGGGTGGGGCATTAGAGCATGTGCCGGATAAGTAAAGTTTTCCCAGGTGGTAATGGTCCAGCATAGGAGGTCTAGCCCAAACAGGGTGAATAGTGTTTTCCTATGAGAGGAAGGCCAGCATGACTATTGGAACCTAAACAAGAGAAGAAGAGCAAGGTGGAGTGGTTCAGAAGAAATAAGAAGCCAGAGTAGGTAAGAAATGTGTCCATATGGGGTAGAGGATGAGTACGAGATGGCTCAGCATGGTGGTTTCCTGGGATGGAGGTCAGAACCTGAAGAGGGTGAGGAGGACATCCATGCAGAGTATGACCCAGTACGGAGTGTTGGGTTAAAGAGGTTATTCATTCAGGGAATGGCACAGGGTATCAGAGGCCAGAGGAGTAGGGACTACTCTGTGGCACGGGGCATTAGGGCCCAAGCAGGATCAAGCTAGAATACATGGTTTCATCTGCAGCTCTGCTGGGGAAAAATGACCTACCAAAAATTTGAGTTGTCTTGGAATTGTTCCTCATATGCAGCCAGATGGGCTGAATTGAAACAAATCACTTGTTCTACTTCCATCCAGTGGCACCAGAGAGATGCAGCTTCTGCAAAACCCAGGGGGAACTTTTGGCAGAACCATGACAGTTGACTTGTCACCATGTGGATTCCCTTAGTAGATTTGTAGCTACTGGTATTAGGGGCACTAAATACGCCATGCAAGATAGAGCTAAGTGCTCCAGGACCACCACAGACCCCAACAATAAAAACCTAGTTCATCTTATTAGATTAGGAAACAGGAGATTCCTAGGGAAGATGGTAGATTAACTTCTTGTATCTATCTTCACCTGTTGATATCCTTCATATCTTTTAAACCTTTCCAATAATTATCACTCCTCCCTTGAAACCAATCTCCCAGTGTTCCACACAGATGAAAACCCTTTCTTCCAACATCCTTACAGTATTTTTAAACTTTTCATTATGGAAATTATTAAACATATACAAAGACAAAGAAAATAGTACTTTGGGAAGCCAAGGCAAGAGGATTGCTTGAGCTCAGGAGTTTGAAACCAGCCTGGGCAACATGGTGAGAACTTGTCTGTACAAAAACTAGCCTGGCATGGTGGCATGTGCCTGTAGTTCTAACTACTTGGAAGGCTGAGGCAGAAGGATCATCTCAGCCCAGCAGGAGGCTGCAGTGGCCATGATTGTGCCACTGCACTCTAGTCTGGGTGACAGAGTGAGAGCCCCAACTCAAAAAAAAAAAAAAAAGAAAGAAAGAAAGAAAAGAAAAGAAAAGAAAATAGCATTATGAGCACCTTCTCCACATTCCAAATCACCCTGCTTCAACGATTGCTCACAGATGGCCAAACTGGTCTTCAAAGCCTTCTGTGGGTGTTCCCTTCTTGACCATTATGATCTGTACTTGTTTGAGTTATTTCTGTACAAGCCTCATGCGTCTATCTTCTTTCTCCTTCTTCCCTAAAATACAAGACTCTGCAGGGCAGGAACTGTGTTGTATTCATCAGTGTGATTCCCACTGGGCTCAGCAAGTCCTTGTCACATATCTGCTTAAGGGAATTAAATAAATAAGCAATCAGTACTTCTGCTTGAGTTTTCTTTCTCTAAATACAGAGGGAGCTTTCTCCCGCATGAACTACTTACTTTTAAATTCGGAAATAAGAAAGTTGTGTAGAAATAACAAAGTATAGTGGAGTATGATTGACCTAAGTCTAAGTTCGACTTCTACAAGTTAGTAGATTTCTTGTAGCAGGTTATGTTATCTCTATGAATCTTGGTCTTATCATCTGTAAAATGTGAAGAATTATACTATACATTTTGCTATAAAACAATTTTGAGATTTTAAATGTGTGTGCATTTATCAAACACCATGGCTGTGTAATAGTTCATAGTTGTAGGAGAGTTAGACTTAAAGAAAGAGAGCAAAACTCTTTTATAGCTTTGAGTCAAAAGATAATTATTTTTAGCTGGGTGTGGAGAATGCACTACAGTTCCAGCTACTTGGAAGGCTAAGGCAGAAAGATTACCTGAGTTCAGCAAGTCGAGGCTGCAGTGGCTGTGAATGTATCACTGCACTCTAGCCTAGGTGAGAGAGTGAGATTCCAACTCAAAAAAATAAAATTTTTAGGAACACGTAAAAGTCGGGAGTTCAAACAAACCACTACTCTGATGGGAAATGTTAAACCAGATTTTGGAGTTCATTTGAATGGGAGAGACAACTGCATATCATTTCTCTCATCTTGAAGACTGCAGACCATACATAGAATAGCATCAGCCAAAAACATTTTTTTTCCTATGTAAGCATACCCACTGTAAGGTCATATTGTACAGCAAAAACATTTTTAAATTAAAAGAAAGCTGCAACTCTATTAACAATTCAATTTCAAAATATTATTTCATAGAGATTATTAGAACAAGATGGTAACTATATCCATCACTTCTTGGTAAATCACTCAAAATGCATTAATCTTCAGTGGCACATACATATGGCAAGTCATATTTATATATTCATATTTACTGGTATACTTTGTCTAGTGTATAGGCTTTATAACTGGTAGACGAGGCCCAAAACAATTTTTATTAGCCACAAAATATTCTCTAACCTCGCTGAAGTTTGAGTTGCAGCAAAGATATAGGAGCAACCTAGTGATACTATCAGTTATCATTTGCAGCAAATTTTATTTGGTTTCCAATTCAATTTGTGCAAACCAGATTTCAAAATAATATTTAATTACATAAGATCTGTATGTCACGTTGAAAGTACAGACATCTCATCATTATTCAGGGTGATAAGAAGAGAAAGAGCTTGGATAAAAGATGGATATACAAGGCATAGCTTAGGATATTTGGAATTTATTTCAAGGACTCTTCAACATTTATTTTGTTCATGTGGATCCATTGCAGTATAAGAGGGGTCATAACCCATAATCCTTCAGTCTTGGAAAGTAGAAATAGATTTTTTTTCTCCTTAAGACCTAGTTGTCAAAGCACAGGCTTCAATTGCCTACAACAAGGGGAGACTCCCTCAAAAAAGTGGAATTTTTTTTTTGGAGGGTGGGGTCCTGGTAGTACAGGCTTCTCCTATGAGGTAAGTGTTTTAGAAACCCTTCGGCATCAGTATATCAGCTAGCCTTGTTTTGTGAGATGCTGAGTCCAGCTTCAGTGATTTTCTTTTTGGAGACTCTTTCAATGCTTTTGCCCATTTCATGACGGGTGATTTATGGGTGCACCTGCCTACACTGCACTGAGCGTTCAGCAGTTTTTGACCCAAAAATGCATGACTCCCATGGCCCATCCTCTCTATTCACCTGATCTTGCCCCAAATGATTGTTTTTTGTTCCCCTGTATGAAAAAAAGTCCTCAAAGGGAAATATTGTGCTGACATGGAAGAGGCGAACCAAAAAACAGCAGAAACACTAAAAGGTATCAAAATTGCCAAGTTTGAAAACAGTTTTGAGCAGTGGAAAAAGCATCTTGATAAGTGTATTGCATCAAACAGTGAGTACTCTGAAGGCTACTGAAGTTTAAACCCGTAAGAATAAGTACACAATTTTTTATAAATAAATTCCAGGGTTTTTTTGAGTCCCCTTGTATGAGAAATCGTGGAGTCCTTCCTCATGCCTGCCATAGTATGATAGGAATAAGAGTGATAGAAAAGGAATGTCCATGCATATGTCCCTTGTGGTTCACAGCATAGCTCCTGATGGAGGCATGCAGCCAGGTCTTCATAAGCATCGTGACCAAATCAGCTCACATAAGGTGGATCCCCCCAGTCTGCACCTCACAGGTCAAGGAAGCAAAATGTGTCTGCAGGAGGTAGGGCAAGGAGAGGGAAGAAGAATAAGACAATATGATATCTATCCCAGAGATTGGGAAAGGATTATCTTATAGATTGTCTTATGTGGGTTTCCATTTTGTTTCTAACTTCTTTGCCCTAAATTTTGATGTACCTCCTTAACACACCTGAGGTTGACGGGACATATTTGCAATGGAATAGATCCAAACATTACAAGATGTCCTCAGTCTGCCCTTTACACTAGCTTCTAATGGGTGGACTTTTGTCATTGTCACCTTTCCAAGCTGCACCTTCATTAAAGTATTTGCAAACCACTCTTGTCTCTCACTCACCAATCCATGCAGGCAACACTAGATTGAGTGCATGCTGCAGACCACCCTCCCGGCATCTCAGCATCGCTGTCAGGGGAACAGGTCACTTCTGCATCTTCCCCATGGTGGAGTGCATAGGAGATTTGGGAGTAGGGTACTTCCTCAGGCTCCTTCTGTCTCAATACTCCTCACAGCCAGTTCTATTCACTGAAGTGTCTCCAAGTTGTGTAGAGAACTTGTCCAGAATACCTCCCACCTTCTTGGCATTCAGAGTCAAAGCCAGAGTCCCCAGCTCTAAGTACCCCACCTCCAACTTTATTCTCCCATCATCAGGGGATTGAACCAAGGAAAAGCAGAGTAGAATTCCCTCCTTGAGAACCCACCAGCATCTAAGCTCAGACCAAGTCACATCTGGCATCATTATTCCCATCACTGGCAAATCTCTGCATTCTATTGTGTGGGAACACTGTCCTTATACCATCGTGCATTGTTCCCCACTCTAGTGCCATACATTTTGTGTCCCCAGTCCCCTAGATATTTTGTTTTCTAGGAGGTAACATCAAGCTTATGAACCCCAAAAGAAAAATTTTCCCTGAAGTCCCACCTCTTGCAGTTAAAAGTCATGACTTTCAATACTGTTGTCTCTGCCACAGAAACTTGGAGCCAAGAATTTGTCTCTGCTCTTGGCTGACTGTCCCTTCCCTTGAGGACTATGTATCAAGAATGCCATCAACACCATCAATGGTGGGAAAAGTTATGGGTGCAAAGAATCATGGGGGAAAGAATCCCAAATCATAGCTCAGATATGTTACATTTCAAAATTACATTTGCTCCTTTATGGCACAAACCCCAAACTCTAACCCCCAGTCTGAATGCTCCATGTCACGGAAGGGATTTGATTAAGTTACAGTATCATCTCTACCAAGGATGTGGCTACTTTTGGCCTTTTCATATCAGCCCTGTGTTAATTTCCTGTGGCTGCCGTAACATACTAACACAAACTGGTGACTTAGCAGAAATTTATTGTCTCACAATAAATTGTCTCACAAAAATAAATTCTGAAGTCCAGAAGTCTGAGATCAAGTTGTCATCAGGATTGGTTCCTTATGAGGCTGTGAGAAAGACTCTGTCCCTTGTCTCTCTTCTAGCTTCTGGTGGTTTCCTGGCAATCTTTGGCATTCCTTTCTTGGTTTGTAGATGATATTCTAACATGTCTTCACATTGTCTTCCTTCTGAATGTGCCTTGTTCTCTTCACATGACAATCTCTTTTTTATAAGGACACCAGTCATATTAAATTAGGTGCCCGTTCTACTCCAGTGGGCCCTCATCTTAGTTTAATTATATCTGCAATGACCCAATGACCCTATCTCCAAATAAGGTCACTTTATGAGTACTGGGGGTTAGGACTTCAACATATGAATCTTGAGGACTAAGAGGACACAGTTCAACCCATAACAGACCCTTTTCTCTTTCTCTAGCTTCTCTGTTCAGTTTCTGAGTTGAAAGACATCTGATCCCAGGTTGGTCTTTTGCTACTTATCTCATTAGAGAGAGGTGTCCCCTGGGTCTCAGCCTTGTAATGCAAGGTAGCCATGCTTCTCACATAGCGGTACCTGGGCTCAGAAATCTTACCTTGAAGAGTCAACCTGATTTATGATTAAGCATTACAAGATTAAGAACAGAGAGTGGAGCAGATCTGTCCTGGTACCTAACCAGATTTGATTTGATTTCATTCCAGAACCCATGAGATTCTTAGTCATTTTTAGTTTTCTTTTATCAATAATTTTCAGCTTTTGTTAGGAACCTCAATTTCATACATTTGTTCAGTTTAGCTCAAAATTAAATTGATGATATGCAGCTGCAATTCCAATGACTAATTAAGCCAAGCCTATGGCATAATGCCTGGTAGCAGTCAGTAATCTAACGTACGTGAGCAGTTGAGGAAGACACAGAGCTAGCTAATTAGGTAACACTTTTATTTCTCCTCTTGAAATTGTAGATGAGCCAAGCTTGTTGTGAGGTCTGAGTATGAAAGTTCCAGCCCTAATAAATGAATGAATTAGTATTTCTAAGACACCTATGTTCTCATAGTTCACTCATCTTCCAGTACTGAGGATTTGTTGGGGCAGACATTGATATACAAGTTGTTTCATTCTTAGACAGAGTAACAACCTCCTATAATGTCAGAAAGGAGGCTGTAAATGTCTTTTCCCTCCCCTGAAAAGAATCCAAGAACTATAGATACTCCTGGCACCCTCCAGAATCATAACAGAGGGCAGAGAAGCAGATTTGATGCAGGGTATCAAATTTTAGAAGATAAAGAGTTAGGGGGCAACCCCCTGGGGTCCCCTCCCACTGTGGGAACTTTTCTGTCCTCTCAATAAATCTTGCTTTGAAAAAAAAGAGTTAGAGAAGTTATTTTAAAACACCGTACAATTTTTGGACAGACATGGTGGCTTAGGCCTGTAATTCCAGCACTTTGTGAGGCTGCGGTGGAAGAATTGCTTGAGTTTAGGAATTTGAGACCAGCCTAGGAAGAATAGTGAGATCTTGTCGCTACAAAAAAAAAAAAGAAAAGAAAAAATTAGCCGGATGTGGTGCTATACATATGTAGTCCTAGCTACTTGGGAGGCTGAGGCAGGAGAATCATGTGAGCCCAAGAGTTTGAGATTGCAGTGAACTGTGATGGGTGCTGCTGTACTCCAGTCTGGGCAACAGTGAGAACCAGACTCAAAAAAAATTAAAAATAAAAATACTGTACAATTTTTAAGCCCCCTTTACTCCAACCTCTGAATATGTATCTGGTCCCTGGCAGCCACAGTAGCAAACCCATTTCAGGGCCTGGTCTGCATCCTTGGTCACCTGAGCAGCTACAGGGGCTGAAGTCCAAGGGTACTAGACCTTTTGCTTGGGGTTCCACTCTCTCCTTTTCCCTCTACCCCTCCCTCTTGCTGAATATGAAGCTCCATCCACTGTATTTACCAGAGACTGGAAATACTTCCTCCATTTCAGAATCACTCGTTCTGCCAGACAGTGGTATAAAAATATTACTAATATTTTAGTGCCAGGTTTCATTCAATGCTAATGTCAAAAGTATAGATAACATGGGAATAATCATGCATATCTCCAAATACAACATATTATCTTTGGTCTAAATTTTACTTGGTTGAAATGAAACACTTAATGGTTGTTGAGTATTTGATTTGCTATTCGTATTGTACAGCTACTCCCATGCATCCCAAAAGAAGTGTTAGCTGACAACAGGGTTGATACTTGCTTATACACAGTACTTTGAAAGGCCAAGGTGACGTTGAGCATAGATGATCCCTCATTCAGCCATATTAGTTATTAGACACTAGATGCTTGAGCATCATAAAACCCAAATTGGAACGGCAGCAGTAGAAAGTCAAAGCCAGCACTGACTACAAAACAGAGACAAAGGGACCAGCCAGAGTTGCAGAGTAACTGGGTGTTAAAAGCCGGTAGCCAACAAAATATTAGGATCCACTTTGGGAATCTGCACTAAGCCAAAAACTGTAAGGATCGAAGTCTATTTTTTAAAAATCTGTCATTCAACTGAATTCCAGCTAAGTGAGCTTTCTTGGGCTAGGGATCCCCTTGATGTTTAAATACCACCATTTGTATCAGTTACTCTCAAGGGTTTGCCTGTCGGAAATACTGGATCTTTGGCAGCCATGGTTACATAATGTTTGCATTTTTGCATGGTCAAACTGTTATTCTATTATCTTTAAAACTGTAAAATCTTATCAACCCAGAGAAATTAATCTTATTATTCAAACTGGAATGCTTTATTTTTCCATATTTACCATATTTGCCATGGAAATGGATGGATAGATAATCCTAGGGTAAGCTTTTGACCCCAATACTGACTTGGAGATGTCTCCAGCATGGGAAAGAATATTTGGCTAACACATGGCGAATGATGACCTTTCACTCCTAACTCAAACTTCCAGCTCAATTCCTAATGTCTGCCTCTCTCAGTTTTTCGATCACTGTTTTGTTTTGTTTTTTCTACCACATACTCCACAGTTAAGTCCCTTGGAATACTGCAAGACAATGAAAATATGTAGGACCACGACTGCATTTATCAATTGGTCTCTTTTATTGCAATGCAGTGGGAGGTGAAGATGGCCCTGAGTCTGATGGAGCGAAAACAGGAAGGAAGCTCTGGACTCCTTCCCTGGCGAATGCTCACATGACAGTGCCTGTGTACTGGTAGGCTTGGAGAAAATGGGATGTATAAGCAAAATGGGATGTATCTCTAACAGAGACTATGCTGTAAGCCTAAGGTTAGTTTTGTTTATTTCTTTTTTTATTGTAAAACCAATTTTCGTGAGAGAGTTTGTGGCCTTTTAATCGGTTCATTAGTTTGACCAATAAATATTCATGGAGAGTTGATATTATGCCTGGTATTGTTCCAGGTGCTAAAGATTCAGTAGTGAAAATAGGAATGTCCAACCCTAAAGAAGACTGTCTTTTAGTATTGGAGGGTGGAGGTTGAAGGATAACAGGACCAGATAATGAATAACAAATAAATATGCTAGCAGGGACACATGCGCTGAAGAAGAGTAGAACAGGGTGCAGGGACAGAAAGTGATGGCTGGCAGTGAGGAGTCTGTGTTATGTAGGGTACACAGTGTAAGCCTCTGACAAGTGATGACTTCAGCAGGGACCTAAAGGCAGGGTGGAAGCCCATGGTGCTCTGCCAGCCCCCTAACCCTGGCCCCACCACAGGATTCCGTGACACCAGCATTCCATGACCCACCCTTCCATCCATGGCCCAAACAACCGGCTTAGGATACCTCACTACTTTGAGGCCAGAAACCAAAAACGGAACATTATTCCTATTAGCTTCGAGAGCCAGTGAACCAGGCATAAAACAGAAAAGGTGTGAAAGGAGATGCGTCAGGCCCAGTCATTTCCTTGCCATCCCTCCTGGCATCCAGGTTCGATCAAGTTCCTTGGGCTGAGAAAGGGCCAGAGATTTGGAAATGGAACAAGGTAGCCAGACAAGTGGGGGCAGGGGCTGCGGCACTTACTGAGATGGGAGCAGGGCTGTGGAGGCTGGGGCACTTGATAGGATCTCCTCCCTTCAAATTTGGAGGATCTATATTTTGGGGAGACAAGGACAGGCGCTGTGTTTCCAGAGTTCAGCCTGAAGGGGCAGCAACCTGCTCTCCATTCCTGGTATGTGGAGGCCTCAGGAGGCACCTGGTAGTCTGTGGCTCCAGAGGGCTGAGGAGAGGTAGCATCTGGAAGAGCTCATGGCCCTAAGTATGGCATGGAAATTGGAGGTAGGGGGAGAACAAAAGTGGGGGAAAACAGAAAGAGAGAGAGAGGAGGGAGAGAGAGATAGAAAGAGATAGACAGAGGAGAGACAGAAGAAGGAGGGAGGGAGGGAGAAAGACAGAAAGGAACAGAGATACATTTCAGGAGCACAAGGGCCTCCTTCCAGCTCCAGGGATAGAGTTAAGGTGGGATTCACACTGACAAGTTGTCCAACCAGCACAGGAGGGAGCCTCTCATCTATCACAGCCCATCTTGATGACAGGGACCAGACAGGGTGAGCGACATTGGGACTGTGTGACCAGAAGCAGATTGAGACCAAGACAGGGACAGCCGCATCCCCACCCATAGGGCTCATGTTGGTACAGTGCAGGGGAAGGAAGGGACAAGGGAAAATGGTGCTAAAACTGAATCCTAAACCCCAAACGGCAAAGAAATCACGACATTTGACTGAGAGCCCCAGGCATGACTAGAAACAAGTCATATCTTTAGTTCAGTTTTTAACATGCTTAGTTTTTAAGAGTCAGGCTCCAAGCCAGATATTAATCTTATTATGAAAAGTAAAGTAACATTTTTCCTAGTCCAGTTTGTGACATCGAAAACATGTTCCTGCTTCATGGAACAGAATGATTTAATTTGGTGGGGATAGACAATATTGAATTACCATGTGTCAGTGACAAGGACACATCAGTTAGTCCATGGAGCTCTCCTGAAGCTGTGCATGGTGCTTGAAAGTGTGGGCTTTGGAGCAAGACTGTTTCAGGTCCCAGATGCCCCACAACTGACCAAACACCCATGGGCCACTGCTTCCCTCATGTTTAAAACTGCCATAATAATATTTGGCTTTTATTTGCCACGAGAATTAAGCTATTTGGAAGTATGGAAAGTACTAGAATGAAGGTGCATGCTAAATATTAGTGCCTCTGGGGGAAAGCCAATCCAACAGCACTTCGTGTTCCCAGTGATCCTTGCCACCCGGTGCCATGTGTGGAAACAGCCCTAGCCCTGAACTGGGCCTGACAGATGCCCAAGCCAAGGACAACTGGGATCCAAGCAAGCTGGGAGGTGGCTTTGGATGATGCAGCCTTGAGGGACACTCAGTGGGGTGGCAAAGCAACCCATTCAGACCCTCTTCCTTGGTGTGGAGAATGCCAAAGAACTCGGGACTCTTGACTTCTATGCATGTCAGTGATCCTGAGCTTCTCTCACTTGTCACAGTCCATCTTGATGACCAGGACCAGACAAGGAGAGCTCTGCCTGTACTGTGCGGCCAGAAGCAAGTTGAGACACCCCCCATCTTGAAATCTCTGGGGATGGAAGTGACTATGCAGCTCATAAGGAGCTGACAACCTATGTGACTTCTTGTACCCTTGGAATCATTGCAATGAACCCTCGTTGGGGCCTGTTTCTTTTACATAACCTCAAAAAGCATATGAATACACATTTATATCAGTCAAGTAAATTATAACATATAAGGCAACAAATCAAAGACAAGTAAACTCACAAGTAAAATATAAAACTGCTATTGGGCAATTTGCCATCCTGGTTGCTTTGCTTTGTGATAAGGTTGCTTTATAGCTCTGTGTGCTGTATTGTGAGGTACTATGCCTTATGATATACCAGGTGGACATGAATTTGTTGTTTCACCCCTATGAGCCTCTCAGCAAGTCCCTACCCAAGAAATCCCTTCTTCCAAGAAGCAGAAGGAGACATCTGGAGTGCAGGGAAGCCTGACGGGCCCTGTGCTGATGGCAAGCTATGCTCCCTGATACTGTACAGGGACTTCACACTTACCCTCAACACGGTTGCGGGTGTCCTAGTCTCCCAAGGGGATTTCAATTGGGGCGGGGATTAGGGCATCTTTGCTTCTTTCCACCAGGGCCTCAATTGGGCATCTCTGAGCCCAACCAAAAAAAGTCATGGGAACATACCAAGTGCACATCTGAGGACTGAAATGGCCACCATGGAGGCCCAGACAAAGACTGAAAGGAGCAGGTTCTGGTAGGTAGCAACTGTCTTTTCTCCCAGAGCTAGAGCCTCAGTTTGGGAAAGAAACTAGTTCTGCATTCTGTGCACCACCTCCAGCTTTTCTCAAGAAATGGCAACACCCAACGTATGTTCAATGTCTAAAGTGGGTTTAGAAAAACTCACCTGCAAATAACTTTAGTTGTTCTTGGGGTACAGGGGAGTGGATGATCTGTGGGTCATTATTCTAGAAAGGAGCTCCCCTGAAGGGAAATAGTTTGGGGGAAGGGAAGGACAAAGCTGGCCCAGGTTTAGAGATGGAACATGGTTTCTGACCAGAGAGAGGACAGAGCTGAACCAAACATGGCCAAGGAGGACGCCTCACTGATTGGGAGATCAGTGTGTCTTTGGAAACTTTACTTTTGTTCCTAAGCTGAAAATACAGCTTTCTTTGTCTTTTGTGACTGTATCTCATACACGATTCCCTTTCTATCAAAGCCAACCTTCTCATCAGCAACGCAGTTGAAAACACTACCCCAGAGAAAGGAGACTAGACATTGGCAAAGGGCTGGTGGCTGAGACACGTGATGTTTACAAAGGAATCGAAAGATAAATATGAGGTCTTTTTATCACCTTTTTTCTTTTTTAATGAGAAAATGTTTCTTACAATAAAGATTCTCATCACACAAGCCTGGAGCTTAAATTTATAGCTAGATTAATTTTTTAGTCAATTTTATACAAATTCTTTCAAGTTTGGAAAAAAGTGGGAAGAGGGAATGGTTAAAAGGATCAAGTACATTAAAATGTTTATTTTTGTAGACTTTTTCCTCTAAAAAAACAGATTGTTGTTATATGAAAGAAACATTTGACCAGCTTTATCAGAAGACTCACTATAAAAGCTTTGGATTACAGCCTCTGGCAGGTGCTGGAGTTGGGGAGTGAGGACTCAGCCACTGGTCTTCTTTTCTCTGTTTGTGTCTTTGTGTCTATATCCAGATCTCCCTCCTCACTTCTTATAAGAATACCAGTCCTTGGACTTAAGATTTAGGGTCTACCTTGATCCACTCAGATTTCATCTTAACTTAATTACATCTGTAGAGACTATTTTCTCTCTCTCTTTGTTTTTTGAGTTGGAGTCTCACCCTGTCCCCCAGGCTGGAGTGCAGTGGCACGCTCATGGCCACCCCAGCATCGACCTGCTGGACTCTGGCGATCCTTCCGCCTCAGCCTTTCAAGTAGCCAGAACTATAGGTGCACACTACCACGCCCGGATCATTTTTTATTTATTGTAGAGAAGAGGTCTCGCTAAGTCACCCGGGCTGTTCTTGAACCCACAGGCTCAGGCAAGCCACTCTCCTTGGCCTCCCAAAGTGCTGGGATTACAGGCTGAACCACCAAGCCCAGCTGCATTTTCAAACATGGTCACATTCACAGATACCAGGGGTTAAGACTTCAATATATCTTTTTGAGGGGCACAATTGAACCCGTTGCAATATCTTAGGATAATACCCTGCTGTGTCTGTTGATAATGATGCTTTCCCTGAAAGCCTCACTGTCCATACTATTATATTCTAGCATGATGATATCAAATAGCATGGTCAATTTCAACAGTCCTACAAAAAAATTCAGAGTTGATGGAATCCATGTTTTGAGTTCACTGTGTTGCTCACTGGGATAGTTTCTCATTTTCCTAAAAGGCTTTTTGGTTGTAATGTTCTATGATGAACTTTATTGATGAGTTTAACTCTTTTCCTAAGGAAATATGACAAAAGATCATAACTATCCTAAACCCAGTCTCCAAAGACAATAGCTATAAAATTCTACAAGAATAGCATGTGTGGGAGGGATCTTCTTGCCCTAGAAGAAAGCTTCATTGGTCCTAGTCCCTGGTTTCTGGAAGAAGACATGTACCTAAGTCAGGACAAATGTATGACTGGTTCTCCTATGGGAGAACATGTCCTCCCATGGATTTCTGTAAAGACGTGGTTCCATGGTAAATAGAATGTCCTCAAGGCAGAACTGTACTAAGTTTTACAGAGTTAGAATATGGTTAGAATTTACAGCCACCATATTCTGTTGTGAATACTTATATATTTATTCTGTGCATATGTGTCACTTTACCAAAAACAGTGAGCCTGAACAAAGAATTAATTTATTTTCCCAAGTCTTAATAAAAAATGGAAAAATTATTATAACTTTTCCAGTCCTATAAACACATGTATTTTTGTATGCCCAGAATATGCCTTTCAAGTTCAGGCATGGAATCATATGGCTTTTGTGACTTGCCCTGTCCCATTTATTACAGTCTACATTGCTGCCTGGGTTTTATCAACAGGCTTTCAACTTTACCCTCTACTAAGATGTACAGATTATGGTTCATCTCGCAGAGGGACCTGTTCTTCATGCTCCCACTGGTTGTGACTTGTCAACCTCCATGCCCTGCTAAGATCCCTGCCTGGTAGCATCTGGGTTCTTCAGCCTTCTAAATGTACCTCTGGGTTCCATGAACTCTCTACATCTTGAGCAGTGCCCCCGCCCCCATTTCAGTGATGGCAACATTAACAACCATAACTCCATGCTCCTTAAAGGTCTCTAACTCTGTTGTCTCTAGCTCTGACAACAGAATCTACATCTACAAAACCTGATGACTCAAACTGTCACCCAGATGGCCCTGTGTCCCTGGTCCTGCAGGTGATGAACAGTTTCAACCTGTTATCACTGACACCTGTGTAGGACATTTTCCCTTTGCCCTCTGACCTATGGCCCCCTTGCTCTGTGCCCATGGAGGCTGAATTCTGGAGGCAGCTTCAATATGTTCCCTTACCCTCTGGTTTCCAGTGGCATTTGACAGAAGGACACCAGTCTTTGGGTTCCAGGGTGTCAATGACTTCCCCAAAGGCTGCAGTTCCCCCTAGGGAGCCTTCCTTGTCTCTCAGGATTCCAGGATTCAGGATTTATACCCTGCCCTTGTCCCTTCAGGTTTAGGATTGGTTAAAGCTCCTGCTGTTGGCAGACGGTGTGCTTCTGGACTGTGCTGGTTTTTTTTTAAGCTTATCCATATTTTTTGCAAATGATCACAATATTAAACTTACCTTAGTTATTCCCATTTAATATGCCATCTTTTCTTGTTGGGATGCTTGGAGCCTGCTTTGCCTTTGAACTTGTTGCTGAAAGACATGGCTTGTTGAGGCCATATGTGAGGAATGTGATAGGTTGATATTAAAGTACCGAAATTTGCAAATGATTTCCTGTTTTTGTGTCAGTTAGAATTGATTCAAGCCTATCCCTATAATGACATCACTCTCACATTCTTCTACACTTTCTTGAGTAAGAGCAGAGGAATTGGCACAATCTAGCTGGGAATTGCTGGTGGGAAGGGTTGACATGTTTCTCCCTAAATTGGATCCCTGGACTTGGACCCCCTTTCTGGAAGATGCCCTGTGTGCCCATCCTGGATTAATGATCCTATTACTCAATGCATTTAGTAGAATGAGTGACTGAGTGATGAAACACCTGTGTCTGGTCAGCTTCTGTCCCCCTTGAGTCTTTCTAGCCCTAGGGCATGTCTTCCCACCTTACCCTTGTTATGTAAGTCATCATTTCTTCACAAACACAACTGGCTTCCCTTTTTGTCTTTCTAGAAGAGAGTAAGGGATACTGATAGAGTTTACAGAAGATTGTTAAACAACCCTTTCTTCGAACATACCCTAGAGAATTCCTTTGCAAATATTTCTGGATTTGAGTGGGCTTTTGTCCCAGGGTTTGCCTGGATACATATGATTCTTATTGAAATAATTCATTAAAGAAGCTACCCGGTGCTATGAAGTTGTGATTGGAATGATCGGCAGTTCAGGACTGATTAATTGTTAATTAAAACTAAAAGCACATGGGGAGGAGAGGAAACAGAAGAGAGACCAGGCAACTCAGCCATGGATGGATGAACTCTTCCAAGAGGTCTGTCTCCAGGACAACTGAGAAGCAAGTTCCTCTCGGGAATCCCACCCCTCACCACGAGGACAGAATGAGGACAGAATGAACCACAAGGCACAATCTAGTCCATAATGTTTACAGTCTGGAGGCAGAGACAGCTTGCTTTATTCCTTGTAAGTCATAAGCATGGAAAGCCTTTTCTCCTTTGTTTAGGTCACCAACTTACAAATGGGCTTGGGGAGGGCCATGAGTGTAGTTGCTCACTGTGGCTGGAAGGTTTAGGGCCAGGCTCTTTCTTCACAATTTCCTCTTCTCTAGAAAATCCATTTCTACAAAATATATTGTCCTGATTTTTTTAATAAAAAATGAAGTTTAACGATAATTTAAAACAGCTTGTAATTGTACAATGAGATTCATAATAACTCACTAAACATGAGATTAAAGTTACACTGTGACTAAATAACCCCTTTAGGTTTTTGGGCATTATATAGGACTATATTTTGGGGCCACCCAGGATAAAGGAATTTAAAGTAAATAAAAGATCCATAAAAGATGTATAAAGGGGATGAGAAGCACACTAAGGACTTAAATGGCTAACATGGAAGAAAATAATTTATATGTTCTGGAGGATTATATTATAGTAGGGTGTTTTCCAAACATACACGTGCATGCACATACACACAGAACTCTATAAAGAAAATCTTGGCTGGATTTGATGGCTCAGTTTGTGATCCCAACACTTTGGGAGGCTGAGGCAAGAGGGCTGACTGAGCCCATGGGTTCGAGACCAGCCCGGACAACTTGGCGAGACCTCGTCTCTACAATCAAAAATCAAAAATTAGCTGGGCATGGTAGCATGCACCTGTAGCTCCAGCTACTTGGAAGGCTGAGGTGGAAGGATCGCCTGAGCCCAGCAAGTCAAGGTTGCGGTGGCCATGAACATGCCACTGCCCTCCAGCTTGGGTGACAACAGAGTGAGACTCTGACTCAAAAAAAAAAGAAAGAAAGAATGAATGAAATTCCAGGTTCTTTTTAATCTTCCCCTGCCCCCCAGTACAATAGCACCTCCTTTAAGGTTATTGGTAATCTGGCCTCAGTCTCTCTTTCCAACCCAGTCTTCCTCTGGTCACCCTCCAAGTCCTGTGTCACAATCCTGCACTGCCCTATCCTGTACCCACAAGTCAGTTGTCACTTTTGAGCACCTGAAATGTGAACTGAGATGTGCCGTAGGAGTGAAATACACACTGAATTTTGAAGATTTGGTGGGAAAAAGAAAGCAAATTCTCATAATAATTTTTATATTGGTTGCGTCATATTTTGACATACTGGTCTAAATAATAATTTTTTTTTTGGAAAGTAGGATTTATTGAGAAGACAGAAGAGCTCCCACAGTGGGAGGGGAGGGGACTTAAAGGGGTTGCCCAGTAATACGTTCTTAAAATTAATTGTACTTGTTTTTCTAGTTTTTTAAATGTGGTTCCTAGAAATTTAAATCACGTGTTGCTTTCATCAGTGACTGCATTTTGTTTATATTAGACATTGCAGTTCTAACCCACAGGTCACCACGTCAAATGATCACAGAGGCTGACTGGTAACTCAATGGGTCCCAGGAAGTGGTGGGGACCATGGAGAACTAAAGTGTGTGCCCATCTGAAGGGGCTGAGCCCTCAGCACAGGCTGATTATAGCAAGGCAGGAATGTGAGCTCAGCTGCCCCTAGACTGCCTAAGTTTTTAAAGATTCACTGGAAATCTGGATCATCAACGCATGTGAGAAGTGCATATTCACATGTGTGCATGAATTTTCCACATTTTTTAATATTGGCAACGATTCCATCATTTTAAAAACAAATGCAGCACAACACTATTTAAGCCAAACAAAATGTGTCAGGAGCCAATGTTGGCTCAAAGACAGCCAGTGTGTGGGACACTCTCAACTCTCATTGTGAGGACTGAGCTTGTAGTGGCTCAACTCACTGACTGGGATAGGCTCTCAGGAAGGCTGTCTCATATCTTGGCAATGGTACAATCACGGCTCACCGCAGCCACAACCTCCTGGGCTCAAGCGATCCTTCCACCTCAGCCTCTTCAGTAGCTGAAACCACAGGTGCATGCCACCATACCCGGCATATTTTTTAACTTTAAATTCAGAATGTCATTTGAGGCTGGACATGGTGGCTCAAGCATGTAAACCCAGCACTTTGGGAGGCCAAGGCAAGAGGATTGCCTGAGCCCAGGAGTTCGAAACTAGCCTGGGCAACATGGCGAGACCTCATCTCTACAATAAATCAAAAAATTAGCCAGGTGTGGTAGCGTTCACCTGTAGTTCCAGCTACTTGGAAGGCTGAGATCACGCCACTGAGAAGCTGTGATCACGCCACTGCACTCCAGTCTGGGCGACAGAGTGAGACGCCAACTCACAAAAACAAACAAACTAACTAAATAACTAACTAGCAAAACTTATCTGAGGCACTTATAGATGCTAAGTAAATGATGATAAATGAATGAATGAGTTCTGGAATCTTCTTGCTTGGAGGTTCTTAAATGGGAAATGCTTTAATCTCTTTCTGGAGGCTGAATTGTGGTCCAGTCCTGACTGGAGAATGAGGAGCCAGTTCTTTCAGCTTCCAAGACCCTTCTCCATTAAGCTAACTCTTCTGCAAAATATCCATGTCTTGCTGGCAAAAGGAATAACTGAAGTTACCTTTTATGCTGGTGCTGAAAACTTTTTTTTTAATTGACGCTGAAATGTTGGAATACAATTTTGAAATGAGGCCTGAATTTTAACCTGGAGCCACAGAACCCAGGGGGACTTTCGTACTTTTCCCTTCCAAGCTTCTCACTGCCCAAAGGACAAGACTTCAGGCTGTGGGAAAAGTGACTTAACAGTGTCACTCGTAAGTGGCCAGGATGGGCCAGGTCATACATTTGCTGGTCCTGAAGCCCAGGCTTCTTCAGGACACCACGCTGAACTGGACACTCTGCTGAAATCCAACACCCTGAGCCATCAGATAGGAGTGACAATGGGGGAGAGATGTGAAACCATACTTCTCAACGCCTTATTTTTAGTGTATCCAACATTTTAGAAATACTTGAGGTATACATTTTTCAGGGTTTAAAAAAAAATCTTATGATTTAAAATATAGTGACTGAAGCTTTTTGTCTTGTTTTGTTTTTGAGTTAGGGTCTCACTCTGTCACCCAGGCTGGAGTGCAGTGGCACGGATCATAACTCACCTCTGCCCAAACTTCTTGGGCTCAGATGATCCTTCAGTCTCAGTCTCCTGAGTAGCTGTGACTGCAAGCATGCACTACCATACCCGGCTTTTTTTTTTTTATTTTGTAGAGACGAGGTCTCACTACATTGCCCAGGTTGGTCTCAAACTCCTGGACTCAAGAGATCCTCCCGCCTCTGCTTCCGAAAGTGCCACCGTGCCAGTCCACAACCAAAGTTTTACCACTGGGGATTAAACTTCCTTTTCTGAGCCCTGCAGAACAATCACTTTACAAACTGTCCCAAATGCATGGACAGGTCGCTGCCCAGAGGAGGACCTGATGTGGAGGAAGGACAAATCTGCCCGTGGGATAGGAGGGGGAACAGCTCCTTACTCTTGTCTGTATTCTACTCGCCTAAATATTCTCTGCATTTGAAAACTTCGTGTTTTACATAATAATGATAATAACTTTTAGAATCCTAAGCACTTAAGTCACTGATGCAGGAAGCCAACTAAAATGCCCACCAAGAAAACAAAAAAAGAAAAAATTTTAAGTGTGAAAAAAAAAAAGGAATGACAAATGGCTCTCTCTAGGAACAAAGATGAAATCTAAGAGTTTGGAAACATGGACTTCTGAAAAGAGTACATTTGAGAAAAGCTTTTATTTTACAGCAAGCTCAGAGCTCTGAGTTTGCTCAGCTCTTTTCAAGACCTTCATGTGTTCTCGGTCAAGAGCACAGTTAGGGTATTTTGGTTGCTAGAGACCACAACCATTGTCTCTCTGCAAGTCTACTTCACCTTTGTCTCACCATGGCTCACAGTTACCTCCATGTGTAGCTAAGTCATTGCCACCTGCCTCAATATGGGGACAGTGTTCAGGAATAGTCCCCCTGTCTACCTGCTGACTCACCCAGACACAAAGGTACATGGACACAGGAATTATTGAGACATGAGTGTGTCCTACAGTGCCTGACACAGGACACAGTGAAGGAAAAACTATGTTTGAATCAGAAACTACACAAGAGAAAGTTCTTCCAACATCAGGTTTGAGTATTGCAAACCAAGGATTTCATTCTCATTAACGTCTTTTCAAAATCAAAGTTTTTAGCCAGGCATGATGGTTCACACTTGTAATCCCCGCACTTTGGGAGCCCAAGGCAGGAGGCTCACTTGAGGTCAGGAGTTTGAGACTAGCCTGGGCAACATAGTGAGTCCCTACCTTTACAAAAAGTTTTAAAGGCCTGGTTTGGTAAACCTATAATCCCAGCACTTTGGGAGGCCAAGGTGAGTGGATTGCCTGTGCCCAGGGGTTTGAGACCAGCCCAGGCAAGTTAGAGAGACCTCATCTCTACAATGAATCAAAAATTAGCCATGTGTGGTAGTGTGTGCCTGTAGTTCCAGCTACTTGGAAGGATGAGGCAGAAGGATTGCTGCTGCCCAGCAGGTAGATGCTGGGGTAGCCGTGAGTGTGCCACTGCACTCCAGCCTGGGCAACAGAGTGACACTCCAACTCACAAAAAAAAAACCCAAAAAGTTTTAAAACTTGGTTGGTGTGGTGGTATGTACCTTTAGTCCCAGCTACTTGAGAAACTGAGGTAGGAAAATAGCTCAAGCCCAGGAGTTCAAGTATGATCACACCACTGCTCTCCAGCCTGGGCAACAGAGCAAGATCTTGTTTCTTAAAAAAAAAAGTTCTTCTTTGATTCTATTTCACACAAAATAGAATTTATTCTAATTTACCCTCCACAGTTTGGAGGGTACAAACTTGCAGCAGCACTACAAAGAGTGAATATGTCTCTAAGAGCTCCTATGGGAGGGGATCTTGGTAGAGATTTTTGCAAGTTTTATAATGATTCTAAAACTTCACACAACATCATCAAAAGTGAATTGGAAAGCTAACAGAAACTTTTCTTAACTATTCATGGCAAGACAACCATGCCCAAGGAAGGAGTGAAGCCTCTTTTGATTTTCTCTATAGAAAATATTATTAAATTGTTACTATCAGAAAAAAAAATCAGAATATGTAGCCAAAAATGTAGGGGAAAAGGTATTATGGACTGAGGTAGCTAATTAATAAAAACAGTGTAACTTTGTTCAGATTTTATGATATAATATATTGTGGCTTCTTTTCTCCTTCTAAATTAATATTTTCACTTTGATACCTAATTTTTTGTGAAAATTGTAATACTCTTTTTCTTAAAGTGAACCACTCCCAGGCTGTGTAAGCTTCAGGCCCCACAAAAAGCAGACCCACCCTCCCACCTCTAGTGGAAAGAAGAGAATGATATTCAAGAGAAATGTGATGTGAAACACATATTTTCCTATTGGCAAAAAAAAAAAAAAAAAAAAGTAAAAAAAATTTCTAACAACAAAATAACTCAAAGTAGCAAAACCTGAAAACAGCTACAGTTCAGCAAAGCAACACAAGTACTCTAGGCCATAGGTTCACATCCTTACTCCTCAGCTCATTTCCTTCTAGCATCTATAGCATCCCCAGAGCTCAGCAAAACTGACAGACACTGAACAGGCTTTGAGAAATTGTCCACAAGTTTCCTCATTCAGAGCCTGACTTCTCTCCCTGCAAGACTCAGCCTGGAGCCCCAAACCAGAGAATGAAATTTCATCTCTGCCTTGCAGTCTTCAAAGACAGACCATATCCCCCAGGAAGATGCTATCTGCTATGGTTTCAATGTGACCCCCGCATATTACATGTTGAAAGCTTAATCCCTAAATTCATATGTTGATGCTTTTGGAGGTAGGGCCTTTAGAAGGTAATTTGGATTAGGTAAGATCATCAGGGGACTGATGGGACTGATAACTTTATTAGAAGAAAAGGAGAGACATGAGTTGACATGCACACTCTTGCTCTCTCGCCATATGATGCCTTTCACCATGTTATGATGCAGAAGGAAGGCCCTCACCAGATGCCAGTGCCATGCTCTTGGACTTCCCAGCCTCTGGTACCATGAGTTAAATAAGCATCTTTCCTTATAAATTACTTACTCTATGATATGCTGTTTTAGTAACAGAAAGCAAACTAAGACACTATTATTTGTGAACAAATGGGGCAGGGGTGGGCAACAGACCAAGTGTCTGAGGGCCTTATGGTTTGTGTTTCTTTTTCTCACCATGAGCATGAAATTGACATGAACCATTGACACTTTCCCACTGTTGGTTATGCAATGACTGTCTATGTTAGGTATATAGTGTTCTTTCTAGCCCTGGCCCTATCAGTAATATACTCATCTATTTGTTTATTAGTCATGTGCTAGTTGATTTAGTAATGCAAGGAGAAACTATAATGGTTTCCAGGACAAGGTCAAGATTTTCCCTTCACCCCTTGCCCATCTCACCCACTACTGGTCCTTATTTAAACTTGATCTTATCTTTCTAACTCTAAATCATGGCTCTGACACCAGTTTCTTCTCCCCTTCTGTCATGGCAACTCTCTAAATTCCATTCCTAGCTTGGAAACCCTGATTTTCCTGTGCTGTGTCTGCTCTCATGTGCCTTCACCACCCAGAGATAAAATCTTGGGTTCCTGCAGAGGTCCCTGAACCTCAGCATCTCCTGGGCTTTTACCTTCTCTCCTGTCTTCCATAATCTCTTGCCCTTGCTCATGCTGGAAACTCATTGCTGCAGAACTTTGTTATCCTTACTGCTCAATCTCTCTCTATTCTTCCTATTCTGACTGTTTGATTCTGATGTTGATTTTTGGCTCCTGCATCTGCAGCCCCATCCCTCCTCCATGCTAGGCCAGCTGCCAGAACCCAGGCCAGGGCCAGACCCCTGGAGATTCACTGCCAAGGACAGGAATTTGGACATATAAATACACACAGTTCAGTTTTGCTTTTTCCCTCAATCTTAACTTTCATGTTGCCTCAGAGGAGCACACCCACACTCTAGCCCCTGCTCTGCAGTCTCCCAGACTCACCTCTCCAACAATGGTATGTGAACAGGATGTGGTGACTAAGTTTATCAGGATAAAACAGTTGGGAGTTATCTGGTCCAACACCCAAGCTGAGGTTGTGGCATCACTATCACCCTGCTTTGTTAACCAGACCCCTGGGTTTACCCAGTTAGCCCTCCCTCTCTTGGTATGAGAAAACAACCAGCTTTCCAAGACCAAGAAGGCCTTGTGCAAAACCTTGCAAGAAATTGTTTACTCTGTAGGCCTCATTGCCGGATATAACCTTTGTCTAGGATCATCTGTGTGAAGGTCAGGCATGAGAAAGTAGCCACATGCACGGATACTTTCATCTTTCTTTAGTTTAGTTTAGATTTTTTTTTTTTGTCTTTCAGAAGGAAGAGGTCTTTCAAATGGCTAGTATATTAATAAAGACCTCCCAATAGTTTATGTTTAAAATAAGCTTAATTCAAACATTTTGACATAAAGCAAATTAAGCAGAAACAATATTTTGATAACAGAATGTGAGTAATTCCCTGAACACAGCATTTTATTCATTGCAAAAATGTTTTCCAGCTTTCCTCAAATCTTGAAAGTATGTCAGCAGAATTTGCAACACCAGGAAGGCAACTTAAAATGTTGTGCTATCATTTACCATATCTGAGAAATTAAAGTTGGAAGGCTGGGGAAGAATTAAGGATAATATAATTCTCACTTCAAACATACAGAGTGGCAGGTGGTAGCAACTTCCTGGGTGACAAAGTTCCCCTGGACTTTCTCCAGACTCTTGTGGTGGTGAGCCTTGCCTAGAATTGCCACCATTTGTGAACAGACATCAGAGGCCGCTTCTGGTCCCAGGAACACGGGCCAAAGGAATGTTGCCAGAATGGGCTGGCCCGTGTTCTAGTCCATGTTCTCTCTTGAGTTCTCTCTATCCCAACAAACAGGCTATACAGGGCATGGCTGTTCTCCAAAGGCTTCAGTTTTAAAAGTTGCTTGATAATCCCTTGAATATCATCCTTTGCTCCTGTTACTAACTCCCGTTGGACTGATTATGCATTCATTACTCTAAATCCCTCTTGGACAGATTCATACAATGTCTAATCTCCCTTCTAGATATATGAGGATTCTGAGGTCCTGGTTCCACTTGGGATATGAGGTTCTCAAACCCAGACCTAGGCCTGAGTGGTCGTAGGTAAATGGGAGCAGCATCTGATAGTGAGTTGCAACTGTTACCAAAATGCCAGGGGTTTGGTTGAGGTCTCATTGCTCATCGTGCAAGCCAATCACTGAGACTACGAGTATTGCCAGGGAAGAAGGCTTTATATTTGAGTGATATCAGCTGAGGAGAACAGGAGATTGTCTCAAATCTGTCTCCTCATCCCATTGAAGTCAGAGGTTTATATAGTGGGAAAGGAAAGTAGAAAATAGGAATTGGGGAAGGGTAAAGAAGAGGAGTTTGTAAACAGGAATTGGGGAGGGGCAAGGAAGAAGAGTTAGTGACCAAGAAGGGTCTGGCCTCTCATTGTTGGGATGCTATGATCTAGTGAGTTTTAACTCCTTGATATTATGGGACTGAAGGTTAGTTTCCTGAGGAAATAACTCAGATAAGATAAAGATAAGTTTCAAACTGTAAGGCCAGGAAGGTCAATTTCTATGTTTATTTAAAAAAACAAAACAAAACAAAAACTGTAACCATTAATTCTATAGGGAAATTGAGCTGGTTTCACAATGAGAGCAGCCAATGGAGTCAACTCATTTTGCATAAACAAAAATTAAAGACAGGCATGTGATCTATCGCCACTGATTCAAAGGGGAAGTCAGGAAAACAGTGCCCAGATGTGAGGCATTGGGAACAAGACGGGAAGAGTGAGGGCTTCTAAGCAAAGGGTAAGAGAAACAGTTGAGAACGAAAGAATTCACTAGCAACTTTTCAAACAGCACTTTGTAGCCTTATCAACCTGTAACTACAAAATAAATTGCATTTCCCATTATGTCATGTTTTCACAGTAAAAGTCCCCTAGTACTCTAGTAATATCATAATAGCACCCCCGATAATGTTTGTTCAGATATTTTTCAGCCTATTTTAATATTCTATTTGTATTCGAGTTGTCTGTTACTGCATAACAAATAATTGCAACCTAGTGGTTTAAAACACACATTTACTATTTCACAGTTTCTATGAGTCAGGAACCTACGCATGGCTTAGTTGGGGCCTTGGTTTCAGAATTTTTCACAGGATCGGGATCATGGAAAGGGCTCTCGGGTGAGCGTCCACACCCAAGCTCAGGTGGTTGCTGGCAGGATTCAGTTCCTTGCCAACTAGGCTGCTCCAACATTGCTTCTTGAAACCCACTGGAGAAAGCAAGAGAGTCTACTGGCAAGACAGAAGTCACAACCGTATATATCCTAATCACTAAAGTGACATCCCATCACCTCTGCCACATTCTCTTGGTTGAGAGCAAATCAAGGGGAAGATATTGCACAAGGGTGTGAATGCCGAGGTGAGATCATTGGGGCCACTTCAGAAGCCGCCTACTGCCCTGCACTGCCAGGATGAATTCCTAACTTTTCCCACTGTATTGCATGGCTCTCCACTGCTGTCTGATGCTGCTCCAGCTGCAGGGACCCTAGGGCCACTCCCACGCTGGTGCCCGTAGCTCCCCACATGCAAGTGAGAGGAAGCTCTGTCCAAAATGCCATTTTGGGTTTAGGAAAGCACAGTTCACAAAGTAACCTATAACTGCTCCCCCAAAAATCTGCTCTTAGGGTCCACTCACAGGCTGCAGCCTGACCCCAGGGGTGCTCTCCCAGCGAGAACCCCACCCACACCCACAGCTGCTGGCTCACACTCAGCCTTTTCTCCATGACCTTTTCCCCATGACTAAGACTGGGATTCCCCTCCCACCCAGGGTGTAATCTCCATGGCCTGAATAGGACATCACTGTCCTTTAAACACACCAAAGCGAGAAGACCCAGAATACACCATCCTCCGTCCCTCGGTCCCACTGTTCAGCCTTGGAAACACCGCACAGAGGACACCCTGTGGCCAGCCCAGAGTGTGTGCCATGACGCTCCTGTTCCTTTTTGTTTTCTTTCTTCCAGGGTCAGGGGAGGAGAGGACCAACCAGATGTCCCTGCTGCCCTCTCTTCAGCCCCGAACTCCCATGAGTAAGAGCTCGGACATGAACGAAAGAACAAGAATTTCCAGGCACAGGGTCATCCAATCTTAGGGAGAAACAGTCTTAGTAAAATACCCATTTTAATGAATGGACAGAGTGTTTCTGCCTGAAGCATCACTATTTGGGTAATTTTGCCACATTCAGGGTTTCTTCAGGGCAATAGGTCAGCAGTCAGTCCCTCTGGGACGAAGGAGATGTTAGAAGATACTCTAATCTCTACCTCAGAAAACAAAAATGAAAACAACTTGTAAGGCCTCAAAATGTCTGCCTTTCCAGTTTTAAAGTAGTCCAGTTATCCAGGTACCCCTACGCAGTCCCCACAGTGCAGGTGAGGACGTGCATAAGAGAAGGACCAGTCGCATCATTCTCTTGAGAGATCAGATGCTGTGTTTGTCTCCTGTGGGATAAAGCAGCCCTTCGACATGCTCAGGTGCCCCTTACGTCTGCCAAACTTCATATGGCACTTCCTTCTACCATTCTAGGATACAGCTGAGGAACCCAGCAGCCACTGGGCGCCTAGCTCAATGCAGAGCCAAGGTGTCGGCTGGCTGTCATTGTCACTGCCATGACAGGAAGGCAGAAGCCATGGGGCGAGCATGGCACTTATGTTTCCCTGAGGACAGAGCGGTCCTCCCTGCTGAAATGTCAAACACCTCTGATGCTATGCTGAGCCCCAGAGGGAGAAAGGGAGATATACATAATGGATGCCAAGGTGACAGGAGAAAGTTGCCTGCCCCAATCTTGGCCTAGTTCCCATTGCCGACACTTCAGAAAGCATTTCACGCATCGCCAGGTATTTAGTGCTGTGTTCCGTGGGGCATGTTGCTTATTAGGGACAGGCTGGTTAGGAAGCTGAAGAGGGGGCAAAGGATTGTCTTTTGTGCCCTGCGTGCTAGAGGCTGACACCACTTTCCAGAAGTACCCTTCTCCTAGTTGTGTGACACACTGAGAGGGCAGAGAACCTTGATGGTGGAGGGTGGAAGAATAATTTTTCTTGCTTTAGCTTGGTCTGTGAACAATGAAACAATGTCAGAGGAAAACACTGCCAAGCACAGACTTATGCACTTCAAAGAATTTTTATTTTTTCAATCAGAGGAGACATGAAATCCCAGACTCTAGACTCCTCATTTCATTTCCAAATTGTCAAATTGCTGATGCTGCAGTCTTCCCTAGAGCTTGTTTGGAGAAAGCTGCAATCGTATGAAAAGGAAAAACTTCACTGGACCCAAATGAGCTCCCTGAATTTGTACAGGGTATGATTAAGCGAAGTTGTGTTGGAACAAGAGTTGCTCCACATTCCTCAAGGGTGACTCTCGGCAGCTCTCTGGTCTCAGGACTGGCAAAACTCTGGACACACTATGGGAAGGAGAATTCAAAAACAATAGAGGATCTGGGGCTGTGTGTGGGAAGAACCGCAGGCCAGGGCTGTGTGGATGCTCGACTGACTCCGTCAGCCCCGTGACACCACATGGGTCTGGGGCATGCTCCAGGCCGGCAGCCCTGCCCCAGGGGACCCTGGAGGATAGAGCCTGCGGGGTGGGTCCCACTCACTCCAGCCGGGTGCCCCAACGTGAAGCTCTCCTGGGGTCCCCCCATCTGCCCATCCTTAAACTACCTTGATTCATCTTCTCCACGTGGCCCCCATGTGGATTATTAAGTGTGAAATTCATTTCTTCCACAAGCACTAAGTGAGTACCTCTAGGGGTCCATCAGAATCCTCAGAAGACTATGGGGAAAACAGATATGCAAACAACACCACCCACACAGGGCCAGAGGGCAATCACAAGCTCTCTGGGCTGCTGGGGAAGGCAGAATGGGCATCTCAGCCAGGCCCTGAAAATTGACCAGGAGTTTGCCAGGGGATAAGGAGGAAGGGCATTCCAGGCAGAGAGGGAATCTGGCACAGGCAGAGCGGGGTGACCTGCTTCAGGTAATGTCACAAGAAAGTCTTTGTGTTTTAGAAAGTCCTCTGTATGTATGATGCTGGAGTTTCATTTCTAAGTGGCTTTTTGTAGGAAATAAAAAAGACTCTAGTGATATATGACGGCTGTGCCGGCATCTTGAAACTCAGGAAAACATGTAAGGAGTAACTTTGCTGAGAACTAAGAACACCAAAGACCAAAACAACAATAACAACAACAAAACCACAAAAAAACCCCAAACCCGTAGAAGTAACGACATGAAGCCTGTTCTCAGGGCACTTCCAGTCTGGTAAAGAACAGCTCGGAGAACACACTACTTCCTGAGTTGTGGACTGCTTTAGAAGAGGGTGGGTGAAGCCTCCCAGAGCCCTGGAGAAGCAGGGGAGCCCCCTGGGGAGCCAGCAGGGGATGGCCTTGAAATTTCTCCTAAAGAAAGCAGGGAAAGGAGACAGGCCAACCCCAGGGGTAGCAAAAACACTTGGAGGGCACAGTGGTGTCAGGGACATGGCGGGTGTGGGTGACGGAGTGGGGGACAGTGGGAAGGAGGATGGGGAGTAGAAAGGACAGAGGTCAGGGAAGAAGTGACAAAGGCAAGATTAGGAGGGTGGAACAGCCCAACCAATGAGTTTGGGTTTTATGCTACAGCAGTGGAGAACAGTGAGGGATCCTAAGCTGAGGATTAGCAACACTGGCTTTAAAACATAGGTGTAGGCTGGGTTCGGTGGCTCAACCTGCAGTCCCAACACTTTGGGAGTCCATGAGTTCGAGACCAGCCCTGGCAACTTGGTGAAACCTTGTCTCTACAATAAATCAAAAATTAGCCAGGCATGGTAGTGTGCACCTGTAGTTCTGACTACTTGGAAGGCTGAGGTGGAAGGATCATCAGAGCCCAGCAGGTTGACACTGGGGTGGCCGTGAGTGTGCCACTGCACTCCAGCCTGGGTGACAGAGTGAGAGTCCAACTTAAAAATAAAATACAACAACAACAAAACATAGGTGTATTATTCTTCTGTTTGAGCATAAGGTAAGGCATGTTCATTAAAGGAAAACTTGGAGGCTGGGCTTGGTTGCTCAGCCTGTAATCCCAGCACATTGGGAGGCCAAGGCAAGTGGATTGCCTGAGCCTGAGCAGCTTGGCGAGACCTTGCCTCTACAATAAAATAAAAAATTAGCCAGGTGTGGTAGCACATGCCTGTAGTTCTGGCTACTTGGAAGGCTGAGGAGGAAGGATCACCAGAGCCCAGCCGGTCGAGGCTACAGAAGCTGTGATCACGACACTGCACTCCAGTCTGGGCGACAGAGTGAGACTCCAACTCAAAAGAAAAAAAAAAGAAAAACTTGGAGAATGCAGAAAGCACTAAGAATAAAGTTAAAATGAATAAATATTTTTTTAAATGTCCAGGCACGATAACTCATGCCTGTAATCCCAGGACTTTGAGAGGCCAAGGTGAGAGTACTGCCTCAGCCCATGGGTTTGAGAACAGCCTGGGCAACTTGACAAGACTTCATCTCTACAATCAAGAAAAATTAGCCAGGTGTGAAGGCGCATGCCTGTAGTTTCAGCTACTTGGAAGGCTGAGATGGAAGAATTTCCTGAGCCCACCAGGCTAAGGCTGTGGTGGCCATGAGCGTACCATTGCACTCCAGCCTGGGTGACATAGTGGCAATGTAACAGGAAAGAAAGATGGGACACCCAGGTGTCTTGCCAGGAAGCAGTGCTTATTCCTGCCAGCACGGGCTCAGCCGATTTCCATCCAAAGGCTGAGCCCGGAGCATTCATTGCCTTATATACTATTTCTTTACATTGTAACCTCTTTTTTTCCCTTAAAAGGTTACAGTTTGGCATTATTCATTTGATTGGCTATTTTGTAGCTTGAGGCTGAAGCTAGCACACACTGATTGGTTTTACATAAGTATTTCATTTGCATGTCCTATTTGTTGATTGGCTTACAAGATCACTATCCTAATTGGATTCCTTCAAAAGTTTGAACACATAGCCTGCCAAAGTGGAAAGCAGGTGAAAAGAGTAGCACACAAAAGCAAGAAGTAACTTATTTTCCCTTTTCTTACTCCTGCATTTTCAGATGGGCCCCCGCCTCAAGACTCCAGCTCAAAAAAAAAATTTTTTTAAATGAGAACTCACAGTCCCACTAACTAGAAAGGACCCGAAACATATGAAACTGTGAGCATTTGATGTTTTTATTTCGCCTTTTAAAAAGATAGTTGGAGCTGCTGATAGAGGATGAGAAGAGAGACCCCTGAGAGATCACTCTACTAGTCAAGGGGAAAGGAAACAAGGTGAAAATGGGTTGTGGGGGAAGGCAGGCAGGTCAAACACAGAATTTTCAACAGATGACCAAGTGGTCATTGTTGACGGAAGAACTACTGACTTTCCTCCCAGTGAAGAAAATGACATTACTATACAGTGTTATCTGAGAAATTCACAAATATTGTGAAGCTATTCTCAACAGCCAGAAGCCATTACTCATCTTTTCATCAGCTTCCCTTTCAAAATGTTTAAAATATTAGCCTAAGGAAGGGCAAGCAGAGAATTAAGAGGTGAGAAACCCATGAATGACATGAAAATGTCATAAGGCCTTGAGGGATTGTACTGTTTTCTTGTTCTAGGAGACAGGGGAGATTCTAATCTCTCATCCCGACCCTTTTCTCACTGGATCTTGTTGATTTCAGAGTTCCAACATGCTTTGACCCCCCAGACCCTTCTGCATTGCTGGAAGGAAGAATCCCTGGTGTGATCCAGGGCAGATTTATGGGAAAACTGAACCCTGGAAGGTGAGGAGATGTGGCCAGTGTCAGAGACCTCCTGGAAGAGAGAAGGTAGCTCACAACTTGTAAGTTCATCCCTTTCTCTCTTATGTTCTCTATTTTCGAGTCAGGCTCTCACTGTTACCCAGGCTGAAGTGCAGTGGCGTGATCACGTCTCACCACAGTCTCAAATTCCTGGACTCAGGTGATACCTTCCATCTACCTCAGCCTCCCAAGTAGCTGGGACTACAGGCGGTCATCATCATGCCCAGCTAATTTTATTTTTTTTGTGTGGAGACAAGGTCTCATTATGTTGCCCAGGCTGATCTCAAACTCCTTGGCTCAAGTAATCCTCCCACCTCAGCCTCCCAAAGTGCTGGGATTACAGGTGTGAACCACATGCCCAGCCCTTTTCTCTCTTATAATTATACCAACCACACAGTCTTTTTTTGACACCTCACAAATATGTGTGCAATAGGTAGAAACATGCCTCTTCATATTATCTAATGACCACAGAAATCAAAGACGAAGCGAATACTGCAAATCCTTTCAATATGCTATGCTTGTCTTCAGAGAAACTCAATGTGCAGAAACAGTTATAAGTAATTTTTTTCCCAAAATGTAATTTCACAAAAAAGAGGAGTTAGAAGCAATCATTCTCATTTTATAAGAGAGAGAGGGAAAGAGAGAAAGAAATCCACTATGAGAGGAAAGCGATTTATTTTCTTATCTATTTACTTTTTATTTGATAAATTTTCAAGCATTTGCCAAATCAGAGAGAATAAAAGTATGTATATTATTGTTATGTAAAATACAAAATTTTCAAATGCAAAGAATATTTAGGTGAGTGGAATGGAGACTAGAGGAAGAAGCTGTCCCCGCCCTCTCCCAGGCATGTATATCTTTCCTCCACATCTGGGACAGTTTGTAAAGTGTTTGTTCTGTTGGGCTCAGAAAAGGAAGTTTAACTTCCAGTGTTGAAACTTCCTTCATGGCCCAGGCACGGTGGCTCATGCCTGTAATCCTAGCACTTCGGGAAGCTAAGGCAGGAGGATCTCCTGAGCCCAAGAGTTTGAGACCAGCCTTGGCAACACAGTCTCTATAAAATATTCAAAAATTATCTGGATGTGGTGATGCATGCCTGCAGTCTCAGCTACTCAGGAGGCAGGGGTGGAAGCATCACCTGAGCCCAGGAAGTTGAGGCTACAGTGAGCCGTGATCATGCCAATGAATTCCAGTCTGGGCAACAGAGTGAGACTCTGACTCAAAAGAAAGAAAGGAAGAGACAGAGGAAGGAAGAAAGAAAGGAAGAGAGAAAGGAAGAAAGATATGTTTTAAGTCATTTTCTGAGCTGAACAAAGGGGAAAGAACATATTACTCTGTAGGCTTCTTGAGGATTTCTCCATTCTCAGGAACCTTTTGAGCTCACCATCCAGGCCACGGGAGAGAGCACATCTGACCCTGCCTGGACACCTCTGCCGACCAACCTAGGCACTGAATAGGCCATCACTGTCTGCAGCCACATGCAGCCTAGGGAGGGCAGTGGGCTGACTACAACCAGGAGTCAGAGATACAACCTTGGCCTTGCTGTGAAGCTGCTCATGCCCTAACTGCTAGCCACTATGTTCCTGTATCGCAAGATCCCTCCAGGGACTGTCATTTCTTTACCCACAGTCTGTGAGTAACTGTGTCTGATACACACCCCGGGGTTCCTGGAGCAGTGATTCTGATGACCATGTACAAAGCTGTGCTGGCTGTGGGCACTGTGTATGTCCCCACTGTCACCTCTTCCGGTTACCAAAATGCCCATCACTCCCTGGTGTGTTCTTTTTTTTTAATACTGAGAATATACTTTATTTAGTCATTTTTGTTTACCCTGGTGTGTTCTTTGTCATTTGTCACTTTGTTTGTTCTCTGTTTTGTTTATTGTCCATCCTTTCTGACCAGAACATTAAACCCAATCGACATAAGCTATGCGTCTTTCTTGTTTACTGTTGAATCTCCGTGAAAGACAGTTCGTACCTCAAATCGGCTTACTGTCTGATGGATCACATGGAATACTGCTTATAAAATCGTCAAGTGCAGTCAGATGCAGGGTGTTGTTTTTATGGTGTTGTTTTCACTGGCTCTTGATTTGCTGAGCCTGGTTCTCTCCAGATGCTTATCCAGAAGCATAGCTGGGAAAGGAGTTCAGCCATCAGCTCCCTTCCCTTCCAGTTGGCAAGGGCTATCCCTGAATCCATGGGCTCTCTGAGCTTTCCTACTCCACAAGAGGCCTGGAGTCACTGCACATCCCACATCAGTATTTATTCAGAAAATGCCTTTGCTATTTAAAGTGTGTAATGAATCCACCACTTCCCCAGGGAAGCCTGTGTCTATGGAGAAGATTCCTATGGCAGATTGTATTTTTCAAAGGTGGTTGAACCAATATATTTCCCATCCTGCATACTCTTACAGTGTGACCTGATTCATCTCCAAGGAGAGTCAGGGTCTATGTTTCCTCCGCTTGATCCGGGAAAGACCTCTGGAACTGTCTCAACCAATGGATTACCATGGAAGAGACACTGCGTTATCCCCAAGGCTGGGCGGAGAAAGGCACACAGCTCGGCATGGCTCTCTCTCTTTCTAGGGATGGTCACCATGTGGTGAGGAAGCTCAGGCCACACGGAGAGATCACATGCCAGGGTCCTGGCTCACAGCCTCAGCCAGGCCCCCAGTCGACTGCCAGCATCACTACCAGATACAGTGATGAGTCTCGGAGGATCTTAACACTGCCTTTGTGACTTCCATCAGAGGCCCCAGAAGTCATGGGGCAGAGACAAGCCATCCCTGCTGTTCCCTTCCTAAACTTCTGACTCACAGAAACTGTGAGGAATAATAAAATATGATTGTTGTTTAAGTCACTATGTTTTGAGGTCATTTGTTAATTTGTAACAAATAATTACTACACAGACTTCTTGAGACCCTCTGTTTTCACTCAATATAAGAAACAGTGGCGATAGGGAGTGGTCATCTGGTTACAAGAGGGAGCTAGGGAATTTGTCTGGAAGTTATACTTGTATGTTCAGCACACCTGGAGATAGGACACAATGGAGATGCTACTAGTACTTGGCATCATGAGGCCCATGTAAACATTTCTGAAATTTACAAATGTAAATCCTATAAATGTATCTAGTAGCCCTTCCATAACTTTGTGAAGGCAACGTAAAGCTCTTTGAGGTACTCATAATAATAAAGTAAGTTACTACTAAAGAACTTGACATATTATTGCATCTACAATATTATAACAGGGTCCTCAGTGAGTGGAAGTGGGCCATCCCTGTTCCCACCCCACACACAAGTAGACTTGAGATCATGTAAATGCTAGGCATGGTGCCAGCTCCTTCTTCAGAAGTTCAGGCCATTTGGGGGACTGGCATCGAAAAGATAAGCAGGACTGTTTTTGAAGTCCAACACCGTCATGACCTCCAACATTCTGTGTTAATATTATACATCTGGAATAAAGCAGGAGGAGCCTGCAGGACGTCAGGATAGTAGTGAGAATCTCAGAGAAGAAATGGCTTCACAGAAGTGTGTTCCATGCAAACCTCTGGTTGAGCAACTGTGAGGTCACAGGGCAAGGGAAGAATCATCTGGGAGGTTACCGATTTTTGTCAATAATTGGTCCTCTGCGTATTGGCATGACACATTCAGCAGGAGTCTTTAAAAGCTTTGTTCTCGGCCGGGCTCGGTGGCTCAGCCTATAATCCCGCGCCTTTGGGAGGCTGAGGTGAGTGGATTGCCTGAGCCCGCGGGTCTCCTGGGCAGGCGAGACCTCATCTCTACAATAAATCAAAAAAATCAGCCGGGCGTCGTAGCGCATGCCTGTAATTCTGGCTACTCGGAAGGCTGAGGCGGAAGGATTGCCAGAGCCCAGCCGGCGAGGCTGCGGTGGCCGGGAGCGGCCACTGCACTCCAGTCTGGGTGACTGAGTGAGACTCCAACTCAAAAAAAAAACCTTGGTTCTCTGGAGACTTTTCCTAGGAAAGTGGCAAGACTTTTCCAAAGAAGTCAGACTTATAAAAAATGGGCTTGAAATGAAATAGCTTTGGAGAGGGCTAGAAATCATGGGGCAGTGTCTTATTTAGAAAGCTTTCTTCTGCAAGGATGCCTGTTTTGCCCTTTGATTCTCACAGCTTATCACCCTCCGCAAAATCCTTCCCCCACAATGCCCAGGAGGTGTATTATCTCTGGTTAACTGTTCAATAAACTGAGAGAAAAATGCCTGAGGTTGTGAGTGTCACACTAATCTGCTGATGTGAGGATAGTGGATAATCAAGAAATGCAGGTCTACACCCTTTCTAGGGAATGTTTGAAAATTTGCCATGGTTCCTGAAAATCTGTGAACTGCTTTTAGAGTTTGAGAGTGAAGAAAGAAAGTTTAGAGCTCCAAAAAGGTAAAGAAGGTAAGTCCAGGGCTCAGGTCGAAGGTTTTGTCTTTGTATATCTAAATGATTATAGTGATGGACACAGTAGACTCTTTGCTGTATGATAAAGTTGAAGGTTTACATTAAGGAAAACAAAACAAAACAAAAAAGAAGTCCGGGCACTGTAGTTCAATACATGTAATCCCAACACTTTGGGAGAACAAGGAAGTTGGTTTACTTGAGCCCAACAGTTGAGACCAGACTAGGCAACATAGTGAGGCCCCATCTCTATTTGGGAGGCTGAGGTGGAAGGGTTGCCTGAACCCAGGATATTGAGGCTGGGTGAGCTGTGATTGTACTGCTGCACTGCAACCTGGGTGACAGAATGAGAACCTGACTCAAAGGAGAAAAAAAAACGAATATCATTCCATTTTATTTTTTGGTGGGAGGAATAGCCTTAAATATAGGAATCCTTGTGATTACTTAGAGTGGATATGATGAATTACAAAGTAGAAAAGAGATAATCCAAGATATGCTGGTGTTGTATCTCACTTGAGTTAATCTGATCACTAATTTCAGAACCAAAAGCCTTTTCCCTGTCAGAAACAATAACACCACAACATGGTTTCCAATGATGGGAATGATGACTGTTCAGTGAAACCACAAAAAAGAAAGTCAAAGCCAAAAACCAGGAAACAGAGGCCTAAGTCCTTTTTTTAAACATTTCCAAGAACACTGTTTTTGTGAATGTGTATTTCTGATTAATCAAAACACAGATTTGAATACAGTAAACAGGTTTTGAGCATGTCTTCTCTGCCAGGACTTTTAAACACACATACACACACACACACACACACACACACACACACACACACACACACACACCCCAACACAGACAAGAAGACATGTTAAGCTTGTAGACCTTAAAGCAGGATGGATTAAATCCCGCAGGCAAGGGGAATGACTGTTCACTTACCTGTTCACCTCTAGAGATTTGATAGTTATCTTACCAGCATAGGCTCACTATGCCTTGAAGAACACCAACTCCCTTGAGCAGTGACCCTAACCTTGGAAGAGGACACTTCAGAATTGTTTTACTCTGCAGTAGTCATATATCCAGAGCACAGATTTGTGATGTGTGCAAATTCCAAGAGTAGTCAAAAGCAAAATAATAAGCAGAGGCTGCTGGTGATGGCAATTACACTCTGAAAACCCCCGTGTGCTGTGGCTACATGAGCTTCCTGCTCTGAGGACTTGCACTATCGGGTGCTCCTGGCTGCTGGGCTCTTGGCTTGGCTTGTGTGGCCAGAGGCCAGGGTTAGGGAGACTTGGTCTCTCCTTCCGCCTCATGCCCTCACGCACGCTTCCTATGCATCCTGTTTTTTCTTCCTGTTTTCTATGAACTAGGAGACGAGGTAGAAGTATATGCCCCCAATCATGGGGATCATACGCAACTTGATCATTGAAGGTCTCAAGGCATTGAAATGTGCTTGGCTGTGAAGTGCTACATATATCCCAAAGGTTATAAAAATGTCAGCTTGATGTGCAGAAGAGAGTCAAGGACAGAGCTTGGAGTTCCATATTCTTCAGTTATATCCTCAGCTGCCATGAGGGAGAGAGAAAGGCAAGATCTGGCATGCCCAAGGATGGAGTGATTTAGTTTGGGAAATACAGTGTGGAGTTCAGGAAATGTGGGTTTTAGCCTCACTAGGCTTTTAGCTAGACTTGGGCATAATACCTTGAGACCTCACTTTTTCCATTTAAAAAAATTCTTGGCAGGGTGCAGCGGCTGATGTCTGTAATCCCAGCATTTTGGGAGGACGAGGCAGAAAGATTACTTGAAGCCAGAAGTTTGAGACCAGCCTAGGCAACACAGCAAGACCTTGTCTCTACAAAAAAATAAAAAATTTAACTGGACATGGTGATATACACCTGTAGTCCCAGCAACACAGGAGGCTTAGACGGAAGGATTGCCTGAACCCAGGAGGTCAAGGCTGTGGTGAACTGTGATCATGCCACTGCACTCCAGTCTAGGTGACTGCAAGAGACCTACACTTAAAAAACAAAAGTGAAATTCTCTTCTGACTTCCTAAGGACTTGGAGTTTCCAGAATATCAGTATATCAAAAGATTTAAATGATTTAGAAAGTGAGTTCTAAGTACTATATGGAACCGTAATTATTATTTTTGTATATTATAATGTATAAATCTGGGGGCAGCTGCATAATTTGTGGGGTTTGGGGCAAAATGAAAATGGGGGATTCCATGCACAAAATTGTTAAGAATTGCAAGCCAGTGAGGCCCTTCTAAGTAAGAGGCCCCGTGTGACTGGAGGCCACTGGGCCATGAAGCCAGCCCAGCATAAACCAAAGCAAGGAAAGGAATGAATTCTTTCTGATGCTTGGTAGTCAAAGACAGCTGATTGCATTAGAGTCTAAGAAATCTGGGGTTTAGATCCACAGAGCAGGTATATTTGTTGTTTGGTTCACCATTCTACAGAGCCCTATCATAGAGTATGTTGAGAAATAAGAAAAAAAAAAAAAAAACCCAAAGCCAAATCTTTACTTCAGAACATATCATTATTTCCATAATAATTTTCAAGAGTGAACAAATATATGTTACAAAAATATAATATCCTTAAACCCTTTTGAATATAAAACCTAACTAATTATATTCAATTATAGATAAATATATTCACATAGGTACCTGTAGATTTACATTTGTAATACATATTAATCATATACAGAGAGAATCACTATACCACAAACACTCTGGGTTGGCCATTTGAATTCCACCATGCTTTGGATTTCTTATTTATTTGTGCTCCCAAAACTGATTGTTTGATTAAATTAATTTTATTTTTTTCAAAGATTCTGTATGTTCAGTCTAAAAAGACTAAAAGCTTAATTGTTAAAGGACAATCCTATTACCAAATGAGAAATCAGGTATTGAGCAGACTCTTCCCTATTTATCTTTCTGCCTCTGTATCTTTTTTCCCCTTCCTCTTTCCATTCCTCCTCCCACCCTGCACAAAGACACATGACTTTCACTGTCTGTATAGTGCAGATAAACTTTGAGTTCTAACTAAAGCCAGCATTGGACATCAAAACATCACCGATCACATGCTCACACTCAATTATTCAGGATGTTGCATTTTTACAGAGAAATCACAATAGCCTTAAATACTAGAATGATACTAAGATGACTGAGGATACACTGGCCTTAGCCAGAGTGGGTAAAAGGGCCAATATATAAACGCTTATGCATGAATACATAAGTGTGCCTTTATGAATATCATTTGATCTTAGCCCAATCCCAATGACTCGGAGTCAAAGAAAACTCTACACTCTGAGTCCTGTGGAAAGTGACTGGCAGGTTCCATGCAAAAGATTCATCATAAATCAGGTACCTTTGAAATACTGCACAGTTCATCAGGAGAGGTAGATAAACAGAAGATCAACTCTGCCATTTAGGTGGGATTTTGGTTCAACCGCAGGATTGCACAGGGCAACACTGACTTCCTGGAAGCCCTGTATGATCCTTGGCTGTTGCTTCTGAGCCACCTAACCCACAATCCTACCTCTGGTCCCTCTTGTCCTGGGCATCAGAACATGGCCCTGCTAGTAAAAAAAAAGTTTTTAGAAAGGGGTAGTTACTCCACCTGGCGTGGCTTCTCCAATGTGTAGGGTTGCCAGACAAAATACAGGCTGCCAGGTTAAATTTGAATTTCAGGTAAACAAAAAATAATTTTCTAGTATCTTCCAAATAGTGCATGGGACATATACTAAAAAATTATTTGTTGTTTATCTGAAATTGAGATTTAACTGGGGACCTTTTTTATTTCCCCTTGCTTCAGCTGTTATCCCTCAGAACATGGAATTTGTCAGAACAAGCTTTGGGTGTGTTATCTGGGCTTTCCTGAGTTCCTAGTCTCATCCCTACAGCAGACCCAGAGCGTAAAGGGTATCCCAGGCTGGTTGGCACTTACCGGAGAGACTGAAACAGCCACACTGACCAGCAGAAATGAAAATGGTGCACCACTGTGACAGGAGTTGGTAGGTCTGGAGGGTCCAGACAAGTGTGCCTTGGGGCCTGTGGACTCTGCAGAAAGCTTCATAAAAGCAGTGGCCACACAGGCAGGTTTGAGCTGGATGCTGCCTATTGGTCTCCTCCAGATAGAGGAGGCAACAGAGTGATGGCAGGGCTGTCTTTATGATTAGTTTTCACTGGGATGTTTCTGCTTTGGCAAAATACTCTCCAAATATCTGAGTCAGCAAAAAATCAGCCCCCTAGGGGAGGGCAACTTTGGGGCTGCTCCCACGCTAGTGCTGGGAAGGGAGTGAAATCCTAAGTGGCAGTGAACGTGGCATCATGAGCTTTGGTTTCAATGGAGAAATCAGGAAACTGAAGTTCTGTTATCCTTTTCTCTCTGGGAGAAGCACATGGCTGTTGGCAGAAAAGACTGGAGTTTGGAGCAAACTATTTTCTTTTCACGTAGTAGATTCAACTTACTAATTTTAAGAAACACATAGCGTTTCTTATCTGCCAGGTATTGCTCTAAGCACTCTGCACGTATCAACTCATTAAATCTTTTAAAAAACTGACAAGTGAGTATTATCATTCACTCTATTTTACAGAAGAAGAAACTGAGGTACAGAGAGGTTAAGTGATCTACCCAAGGTTACAAGATGTTTGAGCCAGGAATCAGCCCAGACAATCTTTTAATCACTTTGAGGCTTCGATGAGGACTTGTGCCAGCACTGGTCCAAGTACTCAGCCTTTTATGTATGGCCATGATGATGATAAGAAGACAAAGATTATGAAGATGTATTACCAGGCACAAAATTCTGTACTACTTCGGTAAAAGTCCTAGATACATGCCTGGAGGCTGGCACATCATAAGCACCCAAAAATCGTGGTTATTGCTCTTATACCAGCAAGCTGTATGCCAGGTCAGGGCAGGTTGTTGCAGACACATCGAAGAAGTAAGTGTCCCTGATCTCTACTGCAGAAGTTGAGGACTCCGAATAACATTTTCCTCCCAAAGAGGAAAAACGAGTAAGAGTGGCATGGTTATCTGTGCTGAAGCAACTGGCTTAGCAGCCCTGAAATGCTCAGAAAAGACCACCATGATCAGGTGGTCTAACTTCTATCCTGTCTCTAGGCTGATTACTGGACTGTTTATCTGTATTTCCTAAAAATGTGCCTGATGGCTACACTGTATACCCTAGTATTCACATGTGGCCCGCATCTACTAATGTTGGCTCAATTAAACTGAATAAATTGCAGCATTGTGTATCCCTGGGACTTTTAAAAAGGTTCTATTAGTAAATGTTGCTGTATTTCCTGACATCCTATTAAAAGAGGTTTATGAAACCAGATCCATTAAGATTTGGTGAATGTGAATTTGAATTTTCTGATATTTATAAAGTAAGAGAATCTCAGGATTGGCCAATACCTCCAAGTTGCTCTGGTCTGGCAATCCACTGGAGTCTGAACTGCTCTTTATTCCATTCTTGCTAAGTTCTAAGAATCCCATTAATAACTCTGCTGCACAACGCAGCTGTGATTTAAGCTAGTTATAATGCTAGCCATATCAGGCACTTATGGTTTATGTTATGAATTTCAGTTTCACACTTTGTACTCTCTTATCCAGAAAACTGTGAAGGTGCAGGGAGATGACTGTGGATTGTAAAGTGAATGTTGACTGCATTTCATTGAAATACATATACTTTTCTAGCCAAAGGTTTGTCATTAAAAAAATATATTTTCAAAAACCAACTCTTGGTTTCATTGTTTTTCCTCCATGGTTTTTCTACTTTTTATGCTGTCTTTCTAATTATTTCCTTTCTGCTTGCTTTTGGTTTAATTTGCTGTATTTGTTGTTGTTATTGTTGTTTTTCCCAGTGTCTTAAGGTGGATGGTTATGTTTTTAATTTGAGCCCTTCTTCTTTATTAAAATGGGCATTTATAGCTATGCATTTTCCTCTAAGCGCTGTGTTGGTTGCATCCCACGTTTTGGTTTGTTGTGCTTTCATTTTCATTTGTTTCAAAGTATTTTCTAATGTCTCTTATGAGTTCTTCTTTGACACATTTGTTAATTGAGTGTGTTGTTTTATTGATACATATTTGTGAATTTCCTAAATTTCTTTCTGTTATTGATTCCTAATTTGGTTCCATTGTGGTCAGAAAACACACTGCATTAATTTAATCATTTTTAATGTATTGAGGCTTATTTTATAGCCTCTCATAGTCTTTAAGAAGTTTCTATTTGTACTTCAAACAATATCTATTCTGCTGTTGTTGGGTGGAGTTTTCTGTAGATGTTTGTAGTTAAACCTGGAGTTGGTTTATGGTGTTGATCGAGTCTTCTATTTCCTTGCTGATCTTCTGCCTACTTGTTCTATTTATTACAGAAAGTTAGGTGTGACTTGTTTCAATTCTATTGTTAACTCATAAATATTAAATTCCCTCATAATTGCTATTTAATAAAAGATCAACCCTTTGAAACATATAGTCTACTTGTAGACAAATAAAGGTAATTACATCTCTACCGGAATATAGAAAAACAAACTATCAGTGTTGAATTGCCAAGTTCTCCCCGTAATTCTATTAGTCTTTGCTGTCTGGATTTTTTGAGACCCTGTTTGTTAAGTATATACATATTTTTACCTGTAATATTCTCTGGGTAGATTTACCCTTTTATCCTTATCAAGTAGTCCTCTCTCTCTCTCTAGTAACTTTTCTTGTTTGTTTAAAAGTCTATTTTGGAGCCAGGCTCGGTGGCTCAGCCTGTAATCCCGCACCTTTGGAAGGCTGAGGTGAGTGGATTGCCTGAGCCCGCAGGTTTGAGAACCGCCCGGGCAACTTGGCGAGACCTCATCTCTACCATAAAATCAAAAAATTAGCCAGGCATGGTAGTGTGCGCCTGTAGTTCCAGCTACTTGGAAGGCTGAGGCGGAAGGATTGCCAGAGCCCAGCAGGTCGAGGCCGCAGTGGCCAGGAACAGCCACCGCACTCCAGTCTGGGCGACAGAGTGAGACTCCAACTCAAAAAAAAAGTCTATTTTGTCTGATATTAGTAAAGTTACTCAGCTTTCTTATGGTTGCTGTTTGCGTGGTATATCTTTTTTCCATCCTTTTACTTCAACCTGTTTATATTTTTAAATCTCAAGTGTGACTCCGGTATACAGCATGTAGTTGTATTTTGCATCTTCACCCAGTCTGGTGATTTCAGCCTCTTGATTGGATTGTTATCCAATCCAAATGTATTAACACTTAATGTGATAATTGATATAGTTGTATTTACATCTGATATTTTAATATTTGTTTTCTATATGCCTCATATCCTTTTTGTTCCTCTGTTCCTCCATCACTGCTTTCTTTTGCATAAGTAGTTTTCTTTCACTAAATCTTTTTTCAATTATTTTCTTAGTAGTTACTCTAGGGTTTACCATATATACCTTAACTTGTCCGAATCTACTTCAGATTTATCCTAACTTAACTCTAATGGAATATAGAAACATTACTCCTGTATAGCTCTGTTAACTCCATATCTGGTGTCTATCACAGGCACTTTCTATTGTTTGCTTTTGAACCTATATGGGTCACATTTTCTTGTTTCTTTGTCTCATAAGTTTTGTTGATAACTGGACATTATAGATAACATATCGTAGCAGCTCTGTGTGCTGATCCCTTCCCTGAGTCTTGCTTTTGCTATTTTCTTGTTTATTTATTTTGTGACTTGGTTAGACCATTTTACTGTAATCTATTTCCTTCATACTGTGAAGCCTCTGATGTTGCTTCTCAGAAGGTGCAGAATTAGGAATGTGCACAGTCTCGAGGGATGAGTTGTTTGAGCAAGGCTTTTCTGGACTGTCTCGTTCTCTGATCACACCCAGCTGTTGAGCTCCACTAATTGCTTGCTGATTGCTTGATTGTTTTCAACAATGACCTAACATAAACTGTTCCACAATCTGATCCAATTAAATTTGGGCTCCTTCGCAGGGATAGTTTTTGAGGCCAGTGTCTAAGGTATGTTCTGATCCCAGGAAGGCTCTTCTTAGCTGTCTCTTTCCCTGATTCTCTCTCATAAGCTAGCTGGTCTGTCACTTAGCTCAGATCTCTTATGAAGCCTCCTCTTAATTGCTTACTACTGAAACTTCCACAGCTTATGAAAGTGTCTTTAGTCTTGAACTTCCCCACACTGTGCTTCAAATAAGGAGATCATTAGAAGTCTTGCTTTTCCCTCTGATCCAGATCTCTAAGCCCTGGCTCCATAATCAGGGAGAGGGACAGTGGCATGTTTCTCCAAGTGGCTACCTTGCTTTTAGCAGGGCACTGTGTGGGATGGTAGCCTCTGGTTTTCCCAGCTTATCTCTCCCAATATGGAGCCTCTGCTCTATGAACAAACTAGGTAAGGGCAAATGGGTCACAGCTGCACCCATCTAGCATTTGCAACACTTAGCTGGGGAGGATGAGAAATGCTGACAGCCTGTCCCTCCCAGGAAGATACCACAGGCCTCAACTGACAACTGAGGAGAGCAGGACCCTGTGTTCTTGGCTGCCACCAGGGATGGAGACTGTTTCACTGAGCTGGGAGGGAGGGAGGAGAAAGCGGGCCATGATTCTAATGCCACAGACACTGTTCTTACAGATTTTGGGTTGAAATTATTGAGTAAATTTTCCACATTTGCTGTATGCCCTTAGAGCAATTTCCAGAGACGTCAAATCATTGTTGTCTTTTATATTTTCACCAGTTACACTTGTTTAGCAGAGCTGGCCCACGTGGCATCACACATCGCCCTTCTGATGTTGAAACACTATACTTTTATTTCTCATTACTTTTTAAGGTATGCTTCATATATGCAAAGAACAACTTTCACAATTGTTTCAATAGTCTATAAAAAGGAAGGGAAAAGACTTTTCTTCAGATACAATGCTACCGAACATACATGGAATATATGTCTAGAGTTTGCTTGACTGGTCAAGCATTTGTTTATATACTATCACCTGCATCAGACAGGTTTGGAGGTGGCTTACATGCAACATATACTATAGCAAGAAAAGTGGAAAATTAATCGGCAAAAGCAAGACAAAGGGAAAGGAAGAATTGCTTAGAGGTATTTCCACTAGTTGTTTGTGCTTTCTTGATTGCTTGCCACTGTAACCAAAAGCACAAGAAGTTTTTCAAGTCCTAGCCTCCATAGAAAGAATAAACTTAGCATCTGTGATTTTTGGGCTGTGTTTTCCTAAAGCACTTAAACTATGGGAGCAGCTACTCATTTGTTTTTATGAAAATGTTCCTTCTGTCCTTGTGACAATATTAATCGCTAGACTTATGAAATAACTGCCTATCTTGTTCCTCAGCTATAGTCCACTAAAATGTGCCATCACTTGTCTTATAAGAATAAATAATGAGTTGAAATATATATGAGTGACTCATTTGGGTTAATTTGTAATAACTTGTTCATGGCTTTGAATATATGGAGATATTTGATAGATTGACTACTAAATTCCCCTTCAGTCTTGCTGTTTTTGGCCCAAAGCACCAATTCAAATCTTGTTTCAATTCTATTGTTAACTCATAAATATTAAACTCCCTCATAATTTTCATTTAATAAAAGATCAGCCCTTTGAAATGTACAGTTTACTTGTAGGCAAATAAAGGTGATTACATCTCTACTGGAATTTAAAACCCTTGAGCTGCATTATTTAGTTCTGATAAAATTTTCTGTTTACCAATAGTTCCATCCCTCATCCTTGCTAACACCTTGGTATTATTTAGGGTGGCAATATGACCAGCTCCAGACAATGATTCGTGGTTTGTTTCAACCAATGATGACCATCTTTCCTCTTTGCAATATGCACTTTTCCCAGATTCCTTTGCACCTAGATCTATTTGCCCCAGATCTGGTCATGAGATGGTAGAAAGGAGTTGCCTGGGGAATCTTCTGGGAAATACTTTTCTCCATTGTAAAAAAGAAATCCCCTTTTTCACCATGCCTTTTTCTCCTCCCATATTAAATATACCTGTGCAAAGATGCAGTTTAAAACTGTGGCAACTATTTTGCAATGTTAAAGGGCAAATCTAAGGATTCAAAGCTGATATCCTAACACTGGAAATACAAAAAGAGTCTGCATTCTTGATTGCCGGAGTCCAGCTCCAGCAGATCAGGATTTCCTGAAGGAGGAATGGCGTTGGTGCAGGAGAGAAAATGGACACTGACTCTGTTGCAAGCAGGACAGATGTGCCTTTATTGTCTTTTACAACTCCTTTTTATCTGCTAGATTCCAGCTCAAGGCAAAAGCATGTTTTTTTTTCAGAGTTAATCAATTCCCAGTTTAATAAATTTCTTGTCCATCCTATTTTGATCTTTGTTTCAACCCTAATGGGGTTCTGTCTATCTTCTTCTTTGAATCATAATGACATCCTGTTTACTTTCTAAAACTACAACATCAAATATGTCATTTTTTAACCCTGAATGTTATCTCCGGATGTCATTTCTTATCTACGCACAATGAGTTACAAATTCTCTTAATGTTTTATCTTAAAAAGATCATTATTCTAAAAGCATTGACTATAAATTTTATAAACTCCTAACATTTTCTAATGATTACCATTTCTCAATGTCCATACAAAAACTCATTTATCTCTACAACCATTACATTATAAAACACTACTGAGTTCTAAGCACTATAATTGTCACATTGATTTGTAAGTCTTCACACAGCAATTTGCAACTAGCTGGGGTAAAACAACATTCTCAAGGTTTCTTATCTGCAAGTTGGCCTGACTAGCTTTCTATAATGTCACACCTGGTATTTACAATCTGCATCAATTATCCCCTGTCAGGGAAATGGGCTTCAATGTTTGTAAAACAAAAGGCCTACCAGGCTCATGTTACCTTAGTCACAATCCCTAACCAGAATTACAAGCCTCCTTAACAAAGGGAAATGAATCCAAGGGTGCCCTAACGAAGAGTATACTTCTAACAAAACAAATCCTTCTTTTACTAAACACTAATATTTGGTAAAAATTATTTTTCCCATATAGAGCTCCTTACATCATCCAACTTCCAGGTTTCCAGTGAGGAGATTGAGAGTGGAGATAGAAGAAACAGGAACAACAGTCGCCCAGTGTTGCCCTGCAACCTGGGGTCTTCAGCCTTCCAGACCCTGTCCACAAGAAAGCCTCTAAGGCTGGCTTCCAGCACTTGATGACAGTTTTTGAGCTTCTGTACAAACCTTGTTACAATGTTACAATGAAGGCAGGAGACCTATAAGCTAATTCTTATGTAGGATAGTACTCAAGTATTCAATTTACTCAGATATTTGGATCACTAAAAATTTTCAGAATACAAGACCTTGTATTTAGCAGTCAATTGAAAATCCAAAAAAAGCAAGTGCTATTGGGATTTGTTTTGTTTTACCACGATTTGCATCTGAATGAACATCTCTGGGGCTCTGCAGGGGACCCCTGTCGGATCTTTGAGACATCTACAAGGCTCTCCATCAATTGATAAGCGAATCTCACCAAAACTTGCTTGTTTTAGATGTCCTGCAAATCCCTTATTTGAGCTCCTTGCAAGGCATGTGTATGCTCCTTCCTGTCCCACAGGTTTCTGCTGGAAGGGGAGGGCTGTCTTCACCCCAATGCCTCCCTCACCCCCATCCCAAGCCTTCACTGTGCCAGGCAATGGACGCATGCTCACGTTAGCAAGAACCTGTGTGTGGACTTTTTTCTCGGGGGTCCTGGCCCCACCACAGTTGACTTATTAAGCCATTCCCTCCTGTTTCTAACTTAACCCACTATGGAAGTCTAACTTGATGCATCTTTGTTACTGTTTATAAACTTGTAGGTCTGTTCCCCATTTCCTTTTCTTAAATGTATCGACTCACTCTCCTACTCTTATTTCAGAATGTGAGAACAGAGCCCTCCAAAAGAAGCCTTTGGCTCCCACCTCCCACCAGATCAACACCAAAAGCTTACTACAACAGGCAGTTGTCTATTTTTCATCCTATATGGCAACTAAATTTAATAAACATAGTCATATATTACTATATGATTTAGAGTTGATAGGTACTTTTATAATATATAAACAATTTGTCATTTGATGTCGCAGCTTTATATGTTGAGTTTTTTATTCCTCTGTTTAAAAACAAGAAATTTGAGAGCCAGAGAGAGTAAGTGACTGACATAGGGTCTGGTGGCATGACTCATGAAGAGATGCCAGGTATGTGTCCTGTGCTCCTTTACCAATGTTGGGATGGAAGGTGAAGAGGATAACCATAGTGTAGAAGTTAGAGGATATCTTGTATTTTATTCACAGTACATTGAAGTCTATGTCTTCAATGTACTAGGAGAACCAAACCTGCCATGTGTCTAGGGAGGTCAAGTGAGATCAGGAAGGGCATTTGCTCTGAAGGATCAAGGAAGTACAAGGTCAGCTCTGGGCAGCAATATCCAATCCTAAGTCTCCAGAAAGGGAAGATGACAAAGGGTCGAGGCACAAAGCTGGGGGTCAGGGAGATTAGTACAAGGCCTGGAGACAGAGGCCAGAAAGCATGAGGCAAAATAATGAGATCGGGTTTCTGATAGAAGCGATAAAGAAAAGCATCTTGAACTGGTACTGAGTGGGTGCTGGTCTGGTGGCACAAGGAAATCACTCCACTGGAAGGCAAAAGCCACAAATTCACTGAGGATTAAAGAACAGAGTTTCAGTTACTCTGAAATAGCCGTGATCAATAAAAATGTGAATCAGATTCCACCAGAAATGCCCACAAAGAAGGTAAATTTTATTAGAAAATGTTGTCCTTGAAAAAACATAAGAAGAGAAATGCCTTTGGACAGAAGTAATGGAGATATACAAACTTCAGTCATTGTGTAATGGAAGGAAAGGAAAGGGGACACATGACAATTCTTAGGAAAAGCCAAGCACCATGGCGGAGTGGAGGTAGGGCACAGTAGAAAAGCATGGCTTTCTTATATCATCTTGGTTTAATAAGACAATAGAAGACTATAAAGACTAAGAGTAGATAGAAACTTCTGAAAATCTTTAGGCTCATAGTGACATCTAAGGAATAGTCAGATTTTGAGCCCATTCTAGCCAAAAAATCTGTATCCCTTGGTTATAGGGTAGGTACTGCTTCCATAGGTAGAGAGGATGCTGTTGGGAGACCGACCAGGCAATTTTTCCAGGACTGAGGGAGGGTTTCCTAAGCATGAGATTTTCAGACTGAGAAAGCTTTAGGCAAACCAGGATGCGTTAGCAGTCTGGGACAACACTTCACCCACGATGACATAGTCCTTCTCGGGATAACCCATAGCTGTCAAGAGGCCTAGTTCAGGCTCACCCATGACATCTGCCAGGCCAAGGCCAAGATAGCAGATGAATGGGGGTTGGGGATGGTCATGGTGTGAGGGGTAGAATTGACCAGTGTGGGAAGGACTGGGCAGACAGACTCATTGACAGCCTGGCTCAGTGACAACCTAGCCACTGCCCTAGCACATTTCATGAAGATTTTAGTGGTCTTTTTTCAGAGGAAATGTTAAATGTTAAGTCCCTCTTGTGTGCAGTAGACCTTTAAAATTTCACTTCCCCCTCAAAAATTGTTAATTTTTGCTATCAGAGAAAGACAGATGGAGACAGAGAGACTCTGGCCCTCACGTTGTGGTAGACTTTATAATGTTCTTCCTGCTTTCCTCCTTCTGGCCCCTTCCTGTTTGCATTGGTATACCCATGTTGACAAATCAGTGGATAATTTGGGAATTACTTTTTCTTACTTATTATGTCGATATCAGTATGATAAGCTTTGCTAGTTCAATTGTATGCTACCCCAAAAGTGGCTTTTCATGAAGAAAAATTATTTTCTAATGAAAATATGAATAAAATCCAAAATCATATATGATCATGTCACTGTCCTCCAGCCTGGGTGACACAGTGAGACCCTGACTCAAAAAAGTGATAATAATAATAAAGGTTATTACATAAAAACCCTACCCGAGTTGGTAGTGTGCTGGCCTGCCCCATAGATTCGGGGTTTGGCAGCTACCATAATCACATGAGCCAATTCCTAAAATCTCAGTCTCACTCTCTCTCATATAATCTCAATCTCTCTCTCTTTCTCATATAGTATATGTGTTAGGTCATGGTGGAATCTCCAAAAATGTTAGGGCACACTCCCAGCAGGGCCTCCAGAATGTTATGTCAGGACCACCGGGGGTGTTGGTGCCTGGTGTGCGATCAGATGTCACATGAAAAATGCAAAGAATTGCACAGAAGCTAGATGAGAAAATATAGTTTATTTAAAAAAGTAAATTAGAGAGAGAAAGAGGAGATTCACCTTCCTAAGGTAGGGGAGGAGGCCAAAGCCAGGAAGCATGGTCTGGTCATAGCTCCAAGAGCACATGGCCCCACCATAGCATAGCAAAGCAATGACTGCAATGGCCTGGCAATGGTCACAACGGTCTGGCAATGGCTATGGCAGCAGGATACTTGTGGTTGAGTCCTTTTAATCCTTCCCTTTGATGGGGGAAGATCATTAAGGTGATTGGGTGGTGGTCTGCTCCACATCATCACGAAGAGGCAGGAAAGCGCAGGTGCTGATGTCAGGTGACAGACAGCAGGCAGATGGGTGGTTTAGTTACATGATTGCTGCCATAGTGGTGGGCTAGATAGGACGAGACAAAGGAAGGGGTTTTCCTGCAAGAGGACTGTCAGATGTTTCCAATCCACAAGCACCTTTAGCAAAAAGGTGGTCTTATTATCATTTCTATGGCTTCAGTCAGCTAAGGGGCCTGAAAATTTCTTAGAGATTGTTATGCTAAACCATGAATTGAATGATTGCACTGTCCTTGTCTTGCATCTGATGGGGATATGCCAAGGGGGTGGGGTAGGCTGCCAGCTTGGCCTGCAGTAAAATGTCTGAACACTTCCTAAAACCCACCTATTGGAAATTTATCTATCTATGTCTAACCTGTGCTAGCTTCGAAGCATGTCAGATTAAGCAGAAATGGCTATGCTGAGGCAAAATGTGAACTAAATTTATTCTAAGTTTCTTGGGGTCCCTCCTTTCAATATGTGTGTGTGTGTGTTTGTGTGCGTTTGTATGTGTATGTGTGTGTGTGTGTGTGTGTGTGTGTGTGTGTGTGTATGTGTGTGTATATATATGTATATATATATATGTATATATACAGAGAGAAAGAGAGAGCGAATACAAGTCAAAACTGACTTGTATTCATCTTTTGTTATTGGTATATTTTGAGTATTACAATTTTAATACAGTTTCCTTTCTTAAAATGTGTATACATTTTGGTTTTGTTGGCACCCTCTGTATATACATACACATATCCTACTGGCTCCGTTTCTCTGGAGAACCTCTGACTTGTGATCTCTGAAATAATCTCACAAGACCCAGGAAAGATTAAAGGAGTCCCCAGAGGGAGAGAGGGCTCTGCCGTGCCTCCTGAGACTTGTCTTCACCTGAGTCAGCTAAGAGCCCTTCTGTTCTGGCCAATGTGTGACCTGGTGACCTCCAAGCTCACAGAGCAAGGAGAAGTAGACACACTTCTGCAGTTGTTATCTGAAAGGTACCTATAGAAATCTAAAAGAAACTTAGCTTATTCTTTAGTCTTTTTGCCTCAGTGTATCCATTAGAAAGCATTCAGATGTTCTATTGCAGGACAAACAGCAGCCTATCCCATCCCCCCTAGTCAAATCTCCTTCAGATGCAAGACCAGGACAGCCCAACATTCACAGTTTAGCATAATAATCTCTAGTAAACTTTTGATTCCTTGTCAAGGCCAAAGTCATAAGAGTTTGTTAGTTACAAATGTCTGAGTTTGTGAATTACAAATGTCTAACTAGTCTCTTGCAGGAAACCTTCCTTCCCCCCCCAGGGTTAACCTAATCAGCCCTCTGTGAACTATGTGACACAGATAAGCCCCAATCATGTGACTAACCCACCCATCTGCTTGCTGTTCATCATCTGACATCATCAGTACCTGCACTTGCCTGCTCCTTTGTGATGATGTGGAAGCAGACCACCACCCAATCACCCTAATGATATTCCCCCATCAAGGGGTATGGTTAAAAGGACTCAACAAAAAGCAACTACGGGCCATTGTCTTGTTAGACTCTCGTGTTGCCATGTGCTCTTTGAGCTAATGGCTGTCACCATGCTTCCTGGCTTTGGTCCCCCTCTCCCACCTTGGGGAGGTGAATCTTCTTTCTTTCTTCTCTTTCTCTCTTTAATCTACTTTTAAATAAACTTTTCTTTCTTAACCCTTTTGTGTGTTGCAATTCTTTGCATTTGCTCAGCTCTCTGGGTTCCCAGCGCGCACCTCCGGCTTGCCAGCCCTGGCAGTGCTGCGCACCTTGCCTTGCCTCTCCACCCTCACCCTGTCCCTGCTGTACCCTAACATTACCAGTATGTGTTCTCTTGAAAGATCACTGAATTGATTTCCCATTGGACTTAAAATTCAACTGCAAGTTATGACCATGTCTATTCTACTACAACCATAAGTATCAGGCAGTGGTGAAGTTTCTTAGTCTCCACAGTCCAAAGCAGGACACTATAAACACAGCATGAAAGCAGGAGCCTTCCTCAAGAAAGAGTTCTTACAGCTGCTTGCTCTTCTTTGACAAGAACTGGGCTGCTAAACTGTCCCATGCAGGCTACTTCTCCATTTGAATATAATCTCCTAAATTCAACAAGGGACCAGTCCTCCCGCCCCCTTCTTACAGTCTCCAGGGTGATTAATGAAAGGTTTTATCTTTGTAGTTCTAACTAATGACTCATTATTCATTGCGGTAGTGTTATCCAAAAGAAACTGCTGTTCATTAAGGGTCTTTTTGATATGCATAATCAGTCATTTCTCTTACATTTAAAACATCTTCATTCCTGCAATACTTTCATGGCTGCAGCAGCTGTTGTTCTTTTTCTAGCTTTTGCAGAGTTTTGCAACTGTGGAAAAATCTTCACGAAAGGTTCTCCAGCTTAGTTTAGTGCAGATGTCTGGACCCTGTGTGGTTAGCATAAAAATTCAATAGCAGCAGTAATTATTTTTTATTATTGCAATATATGGGAAGAAAATTCTGGCTTCCAAATTGGAAAGTCCCACAGCTAGTCGGTAAAGTCTCTACCTCTGACCTCTTTAGAGGCTGGAACAGAGAGCTTTGTGGTTCCCAGGCCTAGGTTCAGGGGGTTCAGCGTATATGGTCTTGTCAAGCTCAAGCCCCGTGGCCCCATGATCCCGCCTGGGAGAGCAGGAGCTGTGAGCTGAGGTCACCGCTGGCCTTTGGTCATGGCTCCTGAGTGTCGGCCGGAGCTGGCAATAGAGTTGCACACACAGCCCAGTAGAGATGGTCATGCTTTTTCCTTTGTTTTTCTGGCCCCAAGAAAAACATCTCTGATTGAGAAGCTTGAGAAAGCTCCTTCACTTTGGAAATTTGTTAAATCACAAAGAGATTTATGGCTGTCCTCTCATAAGGAATTACAAATGTTCTGGAATCTATGCACTAAGTCGCCCTGGTTCCGGGACTGCAGAACTGTTAAGTCCTCAAGACAGACACTGAGAGATGGCAACATCGAAACTGTGATTTCCTCTGGTCTCTGAATCATAGATTTTCTTCATCCAGCTCACAGGGGGTTTTTGTTTTGTTTTGTTTTGCAGTTTGTGGCTTGATGAGGCATCTTTGTCCTGACAGATGACACCCTAGTGATAAACCTGCTATAAATCAAGCTCTGATCCCCAGGTGCTGTCCCACCGCAGAGCTCAGGTGAAGGGGGGGAGGTGGGAGGAGGGAAGTATAAAAGGTAATTTTGAAGTTTCCTTTTTCCTAGTTTCTAAAACACTGTGGGAAGGGCATAATTTTGTTTATATGACACCATATGCTATTTTCATTTATTTTTTATTTTTTTTTTGAGTTGAGTCTCACTCTGTCGCCCAGACTGGAGTGCAGTGGCCGCTCCCGGCCACCGTAGCCTTGACCTGTTGGGCTCCGGCAATCCTTCCGCCTCAGCCTTCCAAGTAGCCGGAATTACAGGCATGCGTTACCACACCTGGCTGGTTTTTTAATTTATTGTAGAGATGAGGTCTCGCTGCCCAGGCGGGTCTCGAACCCGCGGGCTCAGGCAATCCACTCACCTCAGCCTCCCAAAGACATGGGATTACAGGCTGAGCCACCGAGCCCGGCTTATATGCTATTTTTAAATGTTCTCATCTTGCAGGCAAGATCAGGAATGTGAAATATGATGGATATGGGTGAAAAGACCCCAAGCAGAGTGAGGGGACCAGTGCCAGCCCACAAGTACCCGAAAGACCTGGCAGCTGAAGAGTCATTTCTTCTGAGAGTAAACTCAAAGGGCATCGCAGCATCCTAAATTAACAACATGCATGTCCCACCCGAGAGGACTCATGGCTGGATGGCCTGAGACCCCGACCTGCAGAAATTGTGCAGCACTTCTGCAAAGGCATTGCTAAGAGCACTTGGAATGTATCCAACTCGAATGGCAATTTCACCAAGGAGTAACCACAGTGTTGCTTTTTCATAGAAACACCAAACTTGGAAATATAATCCTGCCAGTTTTTATGTGGTGCCACAGTTCTCTCCTAATTGTATTTCCAGAGGCCACACCGAAGGAGAGATGTGAGCCTTCCAGGCCTGGGGAACCTGTGTATAGTCACACTCAACCCTTTCCCATCCTCTTCTGCCACTGGTTTGTGTGGGAAGACCAGAGGGGTTCCCCGGGTGCTCGGCATGGGGTGCCATGAGACACACCCTTTGAGAACCATACCCACTGCACTCACTCCCACCATTGAGATTAGGAAGGGCAGGAAGCAGGGGACAGGCTGCATTTCTGTGTCTGCTGAGCTGTCTTGCCAGTCAACATGCACCTCTCTCTCCTGGTGTTCTGTGAGGGGACTTCAGTGTTTTAACCCAAGAGAGCTACTACCAAGGAATTCCAGGCAACTGCAAAGGAAATCAATCCAACTGGGAAGGAAGGAAGGGGTTTCCTGTTCTTAACCCTGCCACTCCTGTCCACACCTCCTGCTCCCTGGGCTGTGGCTGGTGCCACAGAGACATCCCATTCAGGGCATCGGTGCCTCCCTCTTCCAGCAGCCACACAGCCCGGTGTCATGGTCAGTGTGGGGCTGAGTGCAAGGGAGACAAGGAGGGGACCCCAGCCCTTTCTAGCTCCGCTGGACCCCGTGGGCCATGCAGCTGCTGTCTCTGGCCCACAACAGGTAAAGCAGCTGGTCAGGTGCGAAGGTTCTAGACTCCAGGGCCTGGAACCATTAGGCCAGTTTGGCTGTGTGAACCTGTCTCTAGAGCTTCTAGGTTCTGTCATTCCCTGTTCACGGCAGACTACATGATGCGATTTCAGGGACCCCAAGAGCCACCACCATCATCACCCACTCACTCACTAAAAATTCTTCGGCACTCATTTGGAGAAGGATAGTCATTACTTTGGAGTAAGACTTCTCTTGGTATTCCAGCCCCCTCTCCTTTAAAATACAAATATCATGGGGGGACAAGGTAGGGGATTCACCGCACGCTTCCTACTTCATTTTTCATAGATTATCTGGTTAGATCTCTAACAAAATGCCTGGCATGGGCCAAAGGGCAGAGGACGTTCTGCTAGGAGGAGAAAGGAGACATGGCCAACAATATGGGGAAGGAAGCAGGGTGGCCCAGTGCTATGGCAGGGGAACCCCCAAACCAGGAGGTTCCCAGAGCAGGGAGATTGTGGACTGCCTGGAGGGTGGGAGAAAGAAGGAGGAAGAGGGAGAGTCCTGAAAGGAGGAAGGGAGCACAGAAAAAGAGCCAGACTAAAACACTCACATCAGACTTGCCCAGCACAGGCCCACTGTGAAAACCTGACAAAAGATAAAAGCGGGTCTGACCAGTCTCCCTTCCCTTTGTGTCACTTTTAATGACCTTCGAAGAACCCCCGAAGTCCCTCCCTATCTTTTTCAGCCTTGCAAAGCCAGTCAGTGGATGCAGCTACTCTTGTTAATTTTACATAAACTAAGTTAATTAGTTAAACAGATATTTGATCAATGAATAATAAAATTCAGCATTACTGAATTTTATGTTCATTCATGTAAATTTCCAAGCATTAAAATCAGCCCTTCCAAGCACATTTTCCAGAAATCTTCCTTTGAGCAGTAGTTCACTAAAACAATGAACAAGAATAACTGATCTCACTGAAAGCTCCTGCCTTCTGGGGGAAACCAGTGAAAGGGATATCCCGTTTCCAGCCTAAAAAATCTTTGTCCACCCAATACAAATTAATTCTAGCATGAATCAACTGTATTTTGCCCTTACCTAAAACAATGTTCGTATGTGTCTGGTTAATGTGACAAAACAAATTATCTTGAAATGACATTAGCAGGTCCTAATTAATCACTATGTAAGTGTGAGGCTGCCCAAAAACTGCAAAGAACAAGGATCTTCTGGAGGCCCGGAGTGGGGGTAGGGGATGGAGAGACAGAGATATGACAGTCTAATGGGGTTCTTAGGCCCACTGCAGAGAAAGCCAACACACTGACAACAGTCAATGTCATAGAGAAAGTATTTAATAAATACTGAGCTGAAGGGTGGGAGATACTTCTCAAATCTACCTCCTGGGAAAATTTTAAGCTAGGATTTTTTTGTTCTGTTCTGTTTTGTTTTGTTTTGTTGAGTTGGAATCTCACTCCGTCACCCAGGCTGGGGTGCAGTTGCACGCTCATGGCCACCACAGCCTTGACCTGCAGGGCTCAGGTAATCCTTTCGCCTCAGCCTTCCAAGTAGCCGGAACTAGGTGTGCACTACCATACCTGGCTAATTTTTTGATTTATTGTAGAGACGAGGTCTTGCCAAGTTGCCCAGGCTAGTCTGGAACCCATGGACTCAGGCAATTCTCTCACCTTTGCCTCCCAAAGTGCTGGGATTACAGACTTGAGCCTCTGAGCCCAGCCTGTTTTATTTTGTTTGAGTTGGAGTTTCACTCTGTCACTCAGGCTGGAGTGCAGTGGCTCACTCAGGGCCACCACAGCCTCGACCTGCTGAGCCCAGGTGATCCTTTCACTTCAGCCTTCCAAATAACCGGAACTAAAGGCATGCACAACCATTCCCAGTTAATTTTTTTTAAAACTTATTGTAGAGATGAGGTCTCGCCAAGTTGCCCAGGCTGTTCTTGAACCTGTCGGTTCGGGCAATCTTTTCACCTCAACCTCCCAAAGTGCTGGCCAGGCTAGAGATTTTAAGGAATTATTTGGCAGGCACAGGGCTAGGGAATGGGCACTGCTGATTGGTTGAGGATAAACTCATGGGTGTATTGAACAGTCTTTGTGTGAAGAACCAGTTTCTGGGAGGGGTTCATAGGACCAGTAAATCAGCTACTTAGTATCTGTCCCAGGTCCAGGTAGGATCATGAGTCCATCAGAGGGCAAAGTCTGAAAAGTATTTCAAACATCATGCTTAGTTTTTACACCAGAGAGGTTATTTATAAAGCAAGTCCTGTGACCATCAGCTACTAACCCTTGGGCAGCAAGTCATCATAGAGGTAGCTTGGTGGGAAGATATGCAGGGGATGGGATCCCTGGAGATTAAAGCTGCTCGCACCTTTCAGCTGATCAAACTGCAGAATACCATCAAGGAGATTTGCTACCTTCGGCTCATTGTTTAAGGGAAAATATGTTTATCAACCTCACAAGCAGCTTCCTCCTCAGGGGTCAGGATGCGAAGATAATCAATTGCCCTCTATTGAAGTAATTATGCACAGTCATGAAAGGTAGAAATCAAACCTAGAAAACATATTTATTAATTTCTAATCATAGGTGCTACTTTGCAGAGCTCAGAGGTCTTCCATATGGCCTTATATTAATTTTTTATAGGTGATTTTCGAGAGGCACACACACACACACACACAGAGAGGTGGGGAGAGAGAGAGAGAGAACACTTCTTATTCACCTACAATCCTTTGGCATCTAAACACTGCAGAAGCCACAAAGCATTGATCTTGTTTTCTTAGTAATACACGGACTCAGAGAAGTCCTGAGACACGCATATTTCTTATCATAACCTCTCCTATTCACTGAGCATGAGGACCTTCAGGATGTGCTTGAGACCTTGCAAACATAATCTCATTGAAGCATCATATGAGTTCTGAGAGGTCAGTGCAATTATGATCAGTATTCTGCAGATGAGAAAACTGTTTTCAGAGAGGTCAAGGTCATTTGCCCAAAGTTAGAGTTAGGACTGTAACCTAGGTGGGTCTGATTTCAAAATTAGAGCCTTAACTCCCACTTCACATGGTCTTTTTTAAAAAAAATGTTAGTCATGTACTCCCTCACCTTAACCTTGGCCTCGGGCTAATAAGTTTAAGGCTAATAATAAGCTTTAAGCTAATAACTGTTAGCCTTAAACCTAATAATAAGTTTAAGGTTAATAATTTAAAACCTGAGGCTAATGATAACCTTGACCTTGACTTTAACCCATAACCCCAGGGAGGAGTCTGCCTTTGCCTGGTTACCAAATACCCCTCAGGGGTACCCCTCAGGATGTATTAGTGCACCTACCCCTCAGGGTCAGGTACACTAATACATCCTGCCTGAACCAAAAGTCTTAGCATTTTAATAAGAAACACTTTGGAGCCAGGCTCGGTGGCTCAGCCTGTAATCCCGCGCCTTTGGGAGGCTGAGGTGAGCGGATTGCCTGAGCCTGTGGGTTCGAGACCCGCCTAGGCAGCGAGACCTCATCTCTACAATAAATCAAAAAATCAGCCGGGCGTGGTAGCGCATGCCTGTAATTCCGGCTACTTGGAAGGCTGAGGTGGAAGGATCGCCGGAGCCCAGCAGGTCGAGGCTGCGGTGGCCGGGAGCGGCCACTGCACTCCAGTCTGGGTGACAGAGTGAGACTCCAACTCAAAAAAAAAAAAAAAGAAACACTTTGGGAGGCCAGGGCAAGAGGATTGCCTGAACTCAGGGGTTCAAGACAAGCCTGGGCAACTTGGTGAGACTGAGTCTCTACAATAAATCAAAAAATAAACTGGGCATGGTAGTGCACACCTATAGTTTCAGCTACTTGGAAGACTGAGGCGGAAGGATCACCTGAGCCCAGCAGGTGGAGGCTGTCTGTGGTGGTCGTGAGTGTGCCACTGCACTCCAGCCTGGCCGACAGAGTAAGACTCTCACCCCCCCCAAAAAAAAAAGAGAGAGAGAGAGAAAGAAACAATTTGACACTGAATGAATTACCTGTAAATAAATTAACCATAGAGAACTAATTCATTTTATTTATGTTTATATATTTATGTTAGGGATACAGACTTTCTTAAATGTACTTGGTGGCATATCTCTTTGATAGGGTCTTTGCTATGAGTACTTTAAACATGAACTCTTTTGAAACATCATTGCATTTATTAGGCTTCATCTTGAAATGTGACTGGCCCATTAGGTTGTCCTTGAAGAGCCCAGGTTTAACCACTGAAATAAAGAAGTTATTTAATAAAGAACTTCCTGAAAAACTCATGTGTGACTCACAGTGGTTGGATAGTGATTGTATATATTCTGGGATGTCAGTCACACTCTCACCCCACACAGTCCAAGTAACTAAAATAAACAGCTGTCTCCTCTTTAAGTCACACTTCCTTTAGCATCTGAAATGTAACAGTAAATTCATTGTATATCTGCACCTTAAATTCTCATATTATCTAAATCATCTCTCTTAAAGTCACTCATTTAAAAAAAATTTTTATTTTAAAGATGTGGGGTACAATTCAGGGTTAGGTATACAAATGTTCATTATGCAGGTACCCTTGTTGATGAAGTATACCCCCAAAGTCATTAATTTTATGATAGTCCAAGCTTCTCAGGTCTGGCCCACCCATGATCTAGTGTCAGAATCAAAGAAAACATTCACCTCATCCCTGGAAACTATCTCAAGGGACATAAGTTTCTTCAACTTATGCAAAAATCTCCATGAGCTTTCAGTCACACAAGGAATTTTCTGTTTACCACACCCAAGAGCAAAAACCACAAGATACATTTTATTTTTAGATACATTTTCAAATTATAACATTTAATATTATCTGTAAAAATGCAAAGATTTTTCTATTCACATTGGATTAAAATTAACAGAGTTGCCTTAAGATTATAACTTCTTCATTTTTCTCTTTGTACTATACATTTCAAAAGTACACATAGAGAAACTTCAACTTTTAGTCAGATTGAAGTAACTGAAAGCCAGAATTACCTTTCCAACATAAACAATCATAAAGTCAGACAAATACATAAGGATACTGCTTTCAGGTATTGAACCCTAGGCACTTCAGAACTGGAATTCCTGAGAGAAGGGAAATGTGTGAGAAATGATCCCCATATTCACCTGACTCTCTGTTTAAGAACAGTGTTTCAACTTCAGCATCAGGATGTAGAAATAACAAAAGAGTAGGGTGGTGCTAGTGAGCTGAGAAAGCATATTTCGGTGTTTGGGTCTCAGAATCTTAGAGTTGCTCTGAGAAGTCAGGAGGTAGAAAAGAGTTAGGAGAGGCAGATATCTGCATGATGCTTTTCTGTGGGTCTTTGGTCAAGGTCTGGCTGCACATTGCTCCAAGAGTCCTAGCAGAGAGTGCTGTGACAGAGTTGTGAAAGGGATAGAGACAGCAGGATCCACAGTTCTGGGAAACAGTGGAATTTCCAGCTTCCAGAGTACAGAGCCTACATTGATACCCCAGGTATTTAGCTCAGAAGAACAACTCCTGAAATTAAGGACTCCTTATGCAGTACCACTCACAATGCCCAGTACATTAACAAAAAAAGTTAACCATATAAAGATGCAGGAAATTTTGACCCCGGCCGATAAATACATAGTAAATAGAAACAATCTGTTATATAAGCCAGTTGTTTCATCAGTATACCAAGATTCGAAAACAGCTATTATACATATGTTCAAAACTTAAAGCAAAATATTGTCTTAATTAGCAAGCAAGTAGAAAATTTCAGCAAAGAAATTAAAGCCACAGAAGAAGAATAAAATGGAAATTTGAGAAATAAGAAATATGAATTCATCTTTTAATCTATAGCAGCCATTAACAAATAATTAAAAGACAGTTAAAATGCCAATAATAGATATAAAATGAAATACTAATAAATATTTTATTTTATTTATTTATTTTTGAGTTGGAGTCTCACTCCATCACCCAGGCTGGAGTGCAGTAGCACGCTCACAGCCACACCAGTATCAACCTGCTGGACTCAGACAATCCTTCCACCTCATCCTTCCAAGTAGTCAGAACTACAGGCATGTACTACCACACCCAGCTATTTTTTTATTTATTGTAGAGATGAGGTCTCACCAAGTTGTCCAGGCTATTCTTGAACCCGTAGGCTCAGGCAATCCTCTCACCTTGGCCTCCCAAAGTGTTGGAATTACAGGCTTGAGTCACTGTGCCTGGTCATAAATATTTTATTAACACAAAAGAACTTATTAAAAAAAAAACCCAAAGTTACAGAAAACATGGCAAATGATAACAAATAGCAAGAAGGTAGACTTAAACCCAACCATATCAATAATTACATTAAATATAAAAGAACTAAACCACTCCAATTAAAAGGCAGAGATTGTTAGGCTAGATTATAAGGCAAAATCCAAATATCTGCTATCTGTAAGAGACATGCTTTAAATAGGCAATACAAAGAGGTTGAAAGGAAAAGAATGGAAAGATAGACCAAACAAATGGTAAGCACATAAAAGTAATGCCTGTTTTAATATTAGACAAAGTAGACTTTAAAACAATAAATATTACCAAATATGAAGAGAAACATTTCATAAAAATAAAAGGGTACATTCAAAAGTTAGATATACAAATATACATATCAGCTATTTGTATGAATACATGTGCTTTTCTCTTTTAACTCAAATTCTCCACCATTCCACCCAGCTTCAAGATATTTTCTTGTGCTCTAGAGTTTGGAGAACTACTATCTACAGGTCTCAGACTTTCTTGAATCTGGGGTCCTTATATGGCCTAGGATTACAACAATCAGATATACTCATGTGAGATTTGGAAGGAAGACATGAGGTAGAGGTTGTGAATCTGCAGTTTTTGCTGGTAAACACAGTTGAAGACGTGCTTGGGATTTTTTTTTTTTTTTTTGAGTTGGAGTCTCACTCTGTCACCCAGACTGGAGTGCAGTGGCCACTTCCGGCCACCGCAGCCTCGACCTGCTGGGCTCTGGCGATCCTTCCACCTCAGCTTTCCGAGTAGCCGGAATTACAGGCATGCGCTACCACGCCCAGTTGATTTTTTGATTTATTGTAGAGATGAGGTCTTGCTGCCCAGGCGGGTCTCGAACCTGCGGGCTCAGGCAATCCACTCACCTCAGCCTCCCAAAGGCGCAGGATTACAGGCTGAGCCACTGAGCCCGGCTGAGATTTTTTAACATCACTGTTAGCAGAGGTCTGAAGGTCTAGTAATTATCTTGGGTGTCAATTGACAAGGAATAGAGCATACCTTTTGCCATTGCAGTTCATAGCAAGTACTGGAGACAGTAGACACATCAGATTTTTCTGATTGTAGCTGAGATTTTTCTGATTTTTCCTCATCACAGAGACTCTTCATTGGGTTTGGCTCTGGAGCTAATGGGTTCCTAATCATTGAAGGGTCAGCAGCTCCCTTGGTGGTCTAGTTCTGCAATGTGCTTTTGAGATACATTTCCAAAAACTCTATAGAATCTGTTTTGTTAGCATTCCTAATGATTCTACAAGCCAGTTATTGACCTGTTAGAAGTTCTTTCCTGTGCAAACTAGCTAGAGAGGATTCTATTCTTTTTTATTTTATTTTATTTTTTGAGTTGGAGTTTCACTCCATTAACCAGGCTGGAGTGCAGTGGCATGCTCACAGCCACTCCAGTGTCGACCTACTGGCCTCCAACGATCTTTCCACCTCACCCTTTCAAGTATCCAGAACTACAGGAGAACGCTACCATGCTCGGCTAAATTTTTAATTTATTGTAGAGACGAGGTCTCATCATGTTTCCCAGGCTGGTCTTAAACCTGTGGGCTCAGACAATCCTCTTGCCTTGAGAGGATTCTATTAGCAGCATAATCTTAACAGATACAGATACAATCTTCTAGCCTTGGATATCCAATTTAGTCACTAAATTGGCTATTTATAGTAGTTAAGGTGAGCTTGGCACACCATCCCTGCTTTCTTCTTTAAGTGAATTTCTATAGTCCTTTGAGACATAGCTGTCTTTTCTGTGAATGCTTCCCTGACTCTTTTTCAGAGTTACTTCTAAATTCCTCATCTATGTTTCCTCCACATTTTGCTGGTACCTTTTAAAGCTGATTTTTACACTGTATCATATCATTGTTTACAGTGTGTCATGCTTTTTTTTTCCTGTCTTTTTCTTCCAAAAGTCCATAAAACCCATGAGATTAAAGAATCTCATGATTTTTTATTGATACCTATTCCCTGGTACCTAACATAAGAAGTAATATGCTACACATTCAAAATATTTTTGTAATGAATGTATAAGTAAAAAGGTGACAAGTACATATACCTGTTTTGAGGTGCATGTGTGTGGGGGGGTTTAATTCTCCCAAATTAAATAATAATACATTTTATCTTATTTCTATCTTAGTGTTAGAGGATTATTGATACTTAAATATCAATAATCTTATACTTAAGTCATCATAGCTTTTCCAATTACATATACTAAATATACTGAGCATTTACTCTAAGCCAGACACCAAGCTAGGAACTTGACATAACATAATTGCATTTGATCCTATGGCAAACCTATAAGACATCTCTGTTTACAATTAAGAGAACTGAGACATCTCTGATTACAATTAAGAGAAGTTAAATAGCTATTTATAGTCACACAGCTAATAAGTGACTGTAGAAGGCAATCAGGGCTTACCAGATATTCATGCTTTTCTCCACTTCCCAGTTTTCTTCATAGTAAGGTTAGGGCACTGTGACCAGTTTTAGTCAACGGACCAAGTATAAAAATGACTAGCGTTACTTCTGTGTGGAAGCAATTAACAGCTGGCATGCTCCTTCCTGTATCTCTTCTCATGCTACAGAAAGCCACTTGTTCCAGAGGGCATAGACTAAAAAAGGAAAGAGGGCCTCCCAGCTTGCATCATATGAGTGACAGATAAACCTGTATTTGTGTTAACTCACTAAAATGTTAGGGCTTGTTTGTTACAACAGCATGCCCTATTTTATCCTGATGAATGCAATGACTGGGCTGGCCATCTAACCTATGTCTGTGGCTCTGAACCACTCTCTGCTATTCATAGTTCTCTTGGAAAGACAAGATATAGAGTCTTGAGAAACTGAATAAAAACACAAGAAGACAAAATAGACATGCAGCTGTGAGAAGTTGAATAACAATACAAAGTGGGAGGAAGAGCTCACATGACTTGTATCCACAGTGAGCCTGTAGAAATAAATTCAAGGGCTCACCAAGGGTAGGGGTGGTGAGGAAGTATAAAGCACAGGATTGGGACTGTGACTATGCTTATCAAAGAGGACAAGAAACCAGAACTCTGTGGTTTTGCTAGAACCTGCCATCACTCTCCTTATCAACTGTCCAGTTTCCTGATTCCTTCCTTCTCTCTGGCCATGTGACAGTGATAAACACCAGCTGAACTCAACCACAATCACCATTTGAACAAAAATCCAGGGAATACTTGGCACTGCAGACTGAATGGCTTATTGAGAGAAGATGGGGCAGGTTAGCTCTGTGACTACCTGCCGATGTGCAAGGTCATCATAGAATTTTGTCCAATGACTCCTTCAAGTAAAGGAGCTTCGGCACACACTGTCCAACCATCCCTCACCCTGTTCCTGGAAGCTGCTGAGTCAACCTGTTAAGATGTTAAATGATGGTTGACGATGTGAGAAGAAATTTCTCCTTAGAAATACCAGTGCTGGGGTTCCGGTAAGATGGCAACGGTACAGATGGGACTGTGAGCATCTCCGCGAAAGTGAGTTCTCATAAAGACTCTTGCTTCCCTCCCCATCCTCCCGCCCCGCCGCCAGCCACACCAGTCCGAAGCCTGGAGTCTCGGTCCCACGCACCGCCCAGCTGCCGCTGCTGTTCTGCCCCAGGCAGCACCAGCCCCTGGGGACGTAGAGCTCCCGGTTCCCTCTCCAGCTACACGGCCCCACTTGGTGCCAAGCCGCTGCCACCTGTGGAGGCCCTCGGCTCCTGCCTTGTGGAGCTCTGGGTTCCCTTGCTGGCTACACTGCTGCCCAGCACCCAGCCGCTACCAGCCTCTTCCCTGGCTGAAGCACCCAGCCTGGCATCAAGCCGCTGCAACCCGTGGATGCCCTTGGCGCCACCTCTTGGATCTATGGGCTCCATCCCGGATTCAAGTGCCCCGCCTGGCCCAAAGCTGCCTCTGATGGCGGAGAACCTGCTGCCTGTACCTCGGAGCTCCAGGTCCCCTCACTGGCTGAAGCACCCAGCTCCTCCTGAAGCCGCCACGGCCTGCAGAGACCCTTGGCGCCCACCCCTTGGAGCTCTGGACCCCCTCCCTGACTGAAGCGCCCCTGCCCTGCCCCAAGCCGCCGCCACCTACGGAGCTCCGGGAGCCCTCCTTGGCTGCAGCACCCAGCCCCCCCCAAGCCTCCACCACCCAGAGCTCCACAGTTCCCTCTCCGTGGAGCTCCAGGCTGCCTTGTTGGCTTCATTGCCCTGCCTTCAGCCACCCTGGGCACTACGCTACCAGCAACGCCCGGGAGTCTTGTACTCTGCTTCCCCCAACTCACCCCTGACCACAGTGGGACCAGAGAACAGCTGGAACTCTAGACCAGGCAGAGACCTGCATTGCTCCATGAGCTCCATCCAGCTCTGTGCAACCTTCAGCTTGGGACCTAAGAACAAAGAAATAAAAAGAGGCCCAAGCCTCATGTGACATGCCAATCTACAGCACACAGCAGTCTCGCGCTCTGCCTCCCCCAGCTGGACCTGGCTGCAGTAGAACCTGAGATCATTTGGAGCCCTGTGGCCAGGCAGAGACCTGCAGTGCCTCACCCACCCAGCTCTGCCCAACCTGCAACTTGGGATCTAAGACCTCATGTTTGTGTAAGGGAATAGTACTTCACAAGGAGGTTGGGCAGCTTGTGTGTCTGTATGATTGTATGTCCTAGTTTGTTGTTGTCACTGTTTTTTGTTTGATTGTTTTTGTTTTCTCTTACTCTTTTCTATCTTCAGGTCTATTTTCATTTATTAGAGGGTACCTTTGTCTGTTTTCCCTTTGACTCTCCTCTGTCTCCATGTTCTGCTTCCCCCCACTCCATTCCATTTCTTTCCCTTTTCTTACATCACTTTACTTTCAGGGAGCAAACCAATACCCCCACTTCATGAACAGATTACAAGGCAGTGGGAAGTGGGATCCAGTGTATCCATACATCTGTCAGTGGATACTGGGATCTACAGATAAATTTTGAATCACAGCTCCCCCCTCAAAAAAAATCTCAAAACTGCAAAAGGTATAACCCCCAGCCTACAGTCCAGCTTCAAAATCGAACAAAGCTAGAGGATTCACATAAGAAAGAATATGAGATTGAGTGAACAGAAGTAAAAGCAACCCTGCCACCCCTGAACAATAGATTTAAAGACAACATGGGGGGGGGGGAAGTGGGGAGGCAAATCTACACAAATGAAGAAAAACCAAAAGAATATAGGTCTCACACAGACCCCTGGGAGATCAGATACTGAGAAAATAGACTTCAGAATGTAAACAATGAAGATCCCCAGAATGACTGGTCACATACTGCAAACCCAGATATCAAGACATTAATAGAGTCAGGCTCAGTGGCTCAGCCTGTAATCCCATGCCTTGAGAAGCTGAGGTGAGTGGATTGCCTGAGCCCGCGGGTTCAAGACCCGCCTGGGCAACTTGGCAAGACCTCATCTCTACAATAAATCAAAAATCAGCCGGGCGTGGTAGCACGAACCTGTAATTCTGGCTACTTGGAATGCTGAGGCAGAAGGATTGCTGGAGCCCAGCAGGTCAAGGCTGCGGTGGCCAGGAGCGGCCACTGCACTCCAATCTGGGCGACAGAGTGAGACTCCAACTCAAAAAAAAAAAAGACATTAATAGAATGAAAAGAATTGGGGAGAGACACGAGGAAAATAAGGAGTTGATAACTGAGATAACAGCAGTAAAGAATACTGTGATGGAAATAAATAACAAACTAATAAGCATGGAAAGCGGAATTAGCCAAGCAGAAGACAAAATCTAAGAACTTGAAGACCAAAATATAGAACTAAACCAAACTGTCAAAAACATAAAAAGGAAGCTTAAAGAGACAGAACAAAACCTTCAAGAGATGAGCGATTACTTCAAGAGAATGAACCTAAGAGTAATTGGGCTTCCTGAGGCAGAAAGAGAGACAGAGACCACCCTGGAACAAACATTCCATGTAATTATTAAAGAAAACTTCCCTCACCTCATCAATGATGCAAAAATTCAAACACAAGAGATTCAGAGAACCCCAGCAAGACAACAAATGAGAAGACCAACTCCTAGGCACATAATAATCCACCTGATCAAAGTAGGTATACAAGAAAAAATCCTAAAAGCAGCAAGAGAAAAAGGTCAGACTACCTACCAGAGAAGACCAATCAGAATAGCAGCAGATTTATCTACAGAAAAACTTCAGGCTAAGAGAGCTTGGAGTCGAATATTCAAAGTTCTCAAAGATAAATAATTTCAACCAAGAATAACCTACCCAGTCAAGCTAAGTTTCATCCGTGAGGAGAATTAAAATCTTTCCCAGAGATCCAATCCCTAAGAACTTATACTGCCTCCAGACCACCCCTACAAGAAACTCTTAAGAAACTGTTAAAAACAGAAGAAAAGGGAAAAAGAACAACAGTGTTCTTCACAAGACTACAGGAAAAAGATTGAAAACAGACATGAACCAACTCAAAAAACCAAAAGAAAGACAACAAACAAGTACAATAACAACTCTATAAGAACATCATGACAAAGATAAACCCTCACATTTCAATAATTAGCCTGAATGGGAATGGACTAAATGCACCACTGAAAAGACATAGAATGGCAAAATGGATAAAATATCATGAGGCAACAATATATTGTCTCCAAGAGACTCATCTCACCAGAAAGGACACTCACAGGCTCAAAGTAAGGGATTGAGAAACAAATTTTCAGTTGAACAGAACACAAAAGAAAGCTGGAGTACCCTTTAAGCTATCAAAAATCAAAAAAGATGAAGAAGGTCACTATATAATGATAAAAGGTTCAATCCATCAACAAAAAATATCCTTCCTAAACATATATGCACCTAACATAGGAGCATCAATGTTCGTAAAGCAGCTTCTAGGCAAACTTTAAAAAGAGATTGTCTCTAACACTATCATAGCTGGGGACGTTAATACCCCACTTACAACCCTAAACAGATCATCAAGACAAAAATCAGCAAGGAGACCCAGAACCTCAATAAGACTCTTGAACAAATGGACTTAATTGATACCTACAGAACACTCCACCCAACGACCACAGAATATTCATTCTACTCATCACCACATGGAACATACTCCAAGATTGACCACATCATTAGTCATAAATCAAACATGAACAAATTTCATAAGACTGAAATCTTGCCATGCACCTTTTCAGACCACAGTGGAATAAAAATAAATATAAACACCAAAAAAATTCCCCAAAGCCCACAAAGACATGGACACTAAACAGCACAATGCTGAACAATGACTGGGTCAGCAGTGAAATCAAAGAAGAAATTGAAAGATTCCTGGAAACAAATGAAAATGAAGAAACATCCTACCAAAACCTCTGGGACGCCATGAAAGCAATTCTAAGAGGGGAATTTATATCTCTACTAGCACACATCAAGAAAATGGAAAAATCACAAGTGGAGAGCCTAGCAAACCACATAAGGGAGCTGGAAAGAGAAGACCACCAAAAGCCCAACTTTAGCAGAAGAATCCAAATCACCAAAACAAGAGCCCAAATACAGGATGTAGAAGACAAAAATATCATAGAAAACATCAACAAAACAAAAAGCTGGTTCTTTGAAAGAATTAACAAGATTGATGAACCCCCTAGCCAGAATGATCAAGAACAAAACCAAATAAACAAAATCAGAAATACAAAAGCTCAAATCACAACTGACCCAAGAACTACAAAAGATTATCAGAGATTACTATGTACACCTGTATGGAAACAAACTTGATACCTTAAATGAAATGGAGGACTTTCTGACATCACACAACCTCCCCAGGTTGAAACAAGAAGACATTGAGACACTAAATAGACCAATAACAACCCAGGAAATTGACTCTGTCGTGTGAAAACTACCTACAAAAAAAATGTCCTGGACCAGATGGCCTTCCAGCAGAATTCTACAATATGTACAAGGAGGAGCTGATATCAATCCTATTGAAAGTATTCCAGGCAATTGAAAAAGATGGAATTCTCCCCAAATCATTTTACGAAGATAATATAACACTGATACCCAAACTGGGTAAAGATCCAACAAAGAAAGAAAACTACAGGCCAATATCCCTTATGAACATAGATGCAAAAATCCTCAAGAAGATTCTAGTAAATCGCATTCAAAAACATATCTCCAAAATCATCCAACATGACCAAGTAGGTTTCATCCCCAGGATGTGGGGGCTGGGTCAACATTCACAAGACCATAAATATAATTAAATACATCAACAGATGTAAAAACAAGAATCACATTATTATCTCATTAGATGCAGAAAAAGCTTTTGATAAAATCCAGCATCCCTTCTTGATAAAAACCTGCAAATACCTAGGTAAAGAAGGAACACAACTTAAAATAGTAAATGCCATCTACGACAAACCCACAGCTAACATACTGCTAAATGGACAGAAACTAGAAACATTTCCCCTGAAAACTGGAACAAGACAAGGCTGCCCACTCTCACCCGTCTAGTTAAAGATATTGTGTTGGAAGTCCTAACCCAGGCAATTAGACAAGAGAAGGAAATCAGGGGTATCCAAATAGGAAAAGAGGAAGTCAAGTTATTCCACTTTGCTAATGATATGATCCTTGAAAATCCAAGAGAATCTGTCAAAAACCAACTTGCACTGATAAAGGACTTTGGCAAAGTCTGAGGGTACAAAAAAAAACTTGCAAAAGTCAGTTGTATTCCTATATTCCAACAAGAAGCAGGCAGAGATCCAAATAAAAAACACAATCTCATTCACAATAGCCACCAAAAAATGAAATACCTCAGCACCTTCCTAACCAGAGAAGTGAAAGACCTTTAAATGAGAATTACAAAACACTGGTCAAAGAAATCCAAGAAGACAAAAGCAAATGGAAAAATGTTCCATGCTCATGGATAGGAAGAATCAACATTGTTAAAATGTCCAACCTAACAAAGGCAGCCTACAGAACTCAATGCCCATTAAGTTACCAACATCATTCTTCTCAGATCTGGAAATGACAATACAGAAATTCATATGGACACATAAACAACTTTGAATAACCAAAGCAATCCCTAGCAAAAGAAACAAAGCAGGAGGTATCACACTTCCAGACTTCAAACTTTACTATAAGGCTATAGGAATCAAAACAGCCTGATATTGGCACAAGAACAGGCACATAGACCAATGGAACAGGATAGAGATTCCGGAAGCAAAGCCTCAATTCCTCAACCAACTCATCTTTGACAAAATCTCCAACAACAACCACTGGGGAAAGGAGAACCTATTCAGTAAATGGTGCTGGGAAAATTGACTGACCGCATGCAGAAGATTGAAACAGGACCCCTACCTATCACCATACACAAAAATTAACTCTAAATGGATCAAAGACCTAAACGTAAAACCTCAAACTATAAGAATCTTAGAAAACGCAGGAGACACCCTTATGGAAATTGGAACTGGCAACCAATTCCTATATGGAACCCTAAAGGCCAATACCTTAAGAAATAAGATAAACAAGTGGGACCTCATCAAATTAACGAGCTTCTGCAAAGCAAAAGAAACCATCAAGAAAGCAGGGAGACAGCCCACAGAATGGGAAAAAATATTTGCCAACTCTACATCTAACAAAGGCCTAACATCTAGGATCTACAAGGAACTCAAAGTCATCAAAGGGAAAAAAACAAACCTCCCCTGTAAAAAGTAGGCAAAAGACATGAATAGACACTTCTCAAAAGTAGATATACGGGCAGCCAACAGACACATGAAAAAGTGCTCAGCCTCACTCATCATTAGAGAAATGCAAATCAAAACCACATTGAGATATCCCTGTAAGAATAGCCATTATTAGTAAAACAAACAACAACAGATGCTGGCGAGCATGTGGAGAAAAAGAAACGCTGCTACATTGCTGGTGGGAATGCAAAGTTGTACAACCTTTCTGGAAAACAAAAATCTACGACAAGCCCACAGCTAACATACTGCTAAATGGACAGAAACTAGAAACATTTCCCCTGAAAACTGGAACAAGACAGGCTGCCCACCATTTGTGGTGATTTTTGAAAGAACTAGCAATTGACCTTCCATATGACCCAGCAATTCCCCTATTGGGAATATACCTGGAGGAACTCAAGTTATTCTACAAACAAGATACCTGCACACGTGTATTTGTTGCAGCTCTGTTCACAATAGCAAAAGCATGGAACCAACCCTGTTGCCCATCGAAGCTGGACTGGATTAAAAAAATGTGGTACATATACACAATGGAATATTATGCAGCCATAAAGAAGGACAAATGTATGAACTTTGCAGCAACCTGGATGAATTTGGAGTCGATTATACTCAGTGATTTATCACAGAAACAAAGAACAGAGTTCCATATGTTCTCACTCATAAGAGGACCTTGAACAATTATAATGCTATAAGAAAGTGATTTGCAGTAATGGGAAACTGTCAGGGAAGGGGCAGGGTGTGCTTGGCAGTTGAGGGAAACTGCTAAGGGGGGGAAACTGCTAAGGGAGTTGAGGGAAACTGCTAAGGCATACCTCATCAACAAGGGTACCTGCATGATCAATGTTTGTATACCTCACTCTGAATCATATCCCACATCTTTATAATAAAAATTAATAATAATAATAAAAGAAATACCAGTGTTTAGAAGGAATAAGAATATATGTTCAAAAGTACATCCTTAGATTGTGTATATTTGCTGCTCTTGTGAATTTCATTGTTATTAATTTATGTCCTTGACATGTTTTGTAGGTTTGGAATCGCATCATGATTCATTAATAAAAAATAAACAATCACAACACATCAAAGTTTGACATACAGACATCTGGTTCCAGGTTTCTACTGTACCATTTTGAAACTTTTTGATGTTGGACTAGTTACTTAACCTGTCAAAGATTTTAAGTCCTCAACAAGGACTTAAAGGGTTCATATCTGATGAGAAAGCCAGTCTATTTATGTATTAATTCTATGTACATTCATTGATCTCTTACTGCATATTGTGGAATCCAGAAAACATAAAAATTCAGAGTGAAAGAAGCTCAAAGCAAATATTCATTTATCTCTAATGTTTGCATTCATTCTGCTTAACGATCATACACTCCTGTTCTGATCCCAGGTAACCATTTCTACGATGGCCACCCCCACTGGCAAGACAGGTGGAGCACAGAACTTGCTCCTGGACAAATACTTTAAAATTAGATTATTCCCTAATTGGAAACCCGTTGCTGCATATCTGATGACAAACTTGCAGAGTGGTTGCAATTATGGTGCCTAAGCAACTCCGATGACCTGGAGAGCCTGAGTGGGAGAAATAATCCCTCGGACTCATTCACTTCTGAACTTATTTCTTTTCCTTTCTTTGTTTTATGAGTCGGAGTCTCACTCTGTCACCCAGGCTGGAGTGCAGTGGCATGCTTACGACCACAGCATTCTTGGCCTGCTGGGCTCAGGCAATCCTTCTGCCTCAGCCTTTCAAGTAACTGGAACTACAGGCACATGCTACCACACCTGACTAATTTTTTGATTATTGTAGAGATGAAGTCTCACCAAGTTGCCCAGAATGGTTTCGAATCCCTGAGCTCAGGCAGTCCTCTGGTCTCGGCCTCCCAAAGTGCTGAGATTACAGTCCTGAGCCATCGTGCCTTGCCTGAGCTTATTTCTTTTAGCTGAAAAGGGGATACCTAATATTGCTGAGTCTCAGTTTTCTCACTCATCGAATATGGATCATAAGCATTTCTACCTCACAGGGTAGATATGAGATAAAACATGTTAAGCATTTAGCAAACTGCTACTATGTAGTAAGTGCATGATCAATCTTTGTTATAATAAACTTCTAACTAAACTTTTTATAATCACCCACATTTCAAAGCACTCTTCTATTTCAGTAAATTCTTCCATTTTTACACATCCTTCCTCAGTGCAAATGATGCTTTCTTTCCCTGCAATCTGTAGATGAACTGCTCACTGATGATTACCATGCTATGGAGGTGCCTGGTGTAGACGTTTTGGAAACTATGCTGAGTGCTCCCTACTCCTCCCTTACCCAGCAGGTGACTCTAGTCAATCACCACTGCACCGTGGCTTTCCTTTGGTGATTGGTTCTACCTGCCATCCCCATCAAACACCTGGAGGGTGTTCAACACAAAGGATCCCAGAAACACCTGGAGATCTCCATGGGCTTCTAGCACCTCAACACCTCAAATCCAAGGTAACAAATCTGGAAGCTGCTTGAGGCTGTTCACAGCTCTTACTGGAAGTTCGGGTGACTTGCAGAGAGGCTGTCTCCCTCACTCAGTCTGGCCTTTGGGAATGATCATGATGGGCAGAAATGCAGCATGGGAGTTGAAGAACTGAGACCACAGACCTGCTATGGGACAGCAAACAAAGGCCTGCCTTCACTGAGCCTAAATATATTACCTGTCCAATAAACCAGTGAGCTTTTCAATCTGTAACTTCCAACCCAAAGCTAGCAACCTAGTTCCTCTCTCTCTATCTGCCTGTCTCTCTCTCTCCATCTCTCTCTTTAGCTCTCTCTTTGGTTTTTTCTCTCTCTCCATCTCTCTCTTTGATTCTCTCTCTCTCTTTCTCCTCTCTGTATCAAAAGTTCCCATAACCCTTTCAGACCATTGGGCTACAGCCTGAAACTGAGGCCTTGTCTGCTTCTCAGGATTAATCTGACGCAATGTAGGCTCAAGGCACTAGAGACAGAACAACTATCTAGATATATTTGGCCCTTTGCCATTGTACCTTGAGACAAATATTTTTAAATCTCTCTGACTTATTTGGTCTTACTGATTTCTTACCTACTTCCATGCAAGAGTCTTCAGGAGCTAAGTCAGAGAGGCGACTGGGTAAGAATGTGACCAGAGGCCTCTCCCTCTCTTTGGCTACCAATAGAGAGCTTCTGTTTGGAAACCTTTACTTATTACAGCAGGCCACCTGTTTCAAAATCAGTGATGTGAGAAAACACCCCACAGGCAGGAATGATTTCATGGGCAGGAAGTCATGCCAAGTCATGGGTTTCAGCTCTTCCTTCTCCAAATATCCAAGGGCCAGTGTGGTTGTAAAGGGGATACCTGGGGAGGCAGGTGAGCTGTAAGTCTAGGGTCTATCACCCTCAGCCCACACCTGCTCCTCCCCAAAGCCCACTATTATTCTTATTCAAGGAAAAGAAGATACAAGGAACCCAAGGGCAGTTTTGGGAAGGGGTCATGTGAGAGTGTGTGAAAGAAGGAAGGTGATGCTGTTGCTCAATGAGATGGGGCTGGACAAGTGGAAATGTGCCACAGGCTGTTTTAAAGTGAATTCCCAGAACCACCTTCACTTCCCATTCCAGGTGTTCCCTGAGTCATGTTTCATATTCCGCTGCATACCTCACCATGAAATGAGGAGCAGCCCCCTTCATTGCCTCCCCAGATGAGGACATAGACAGGGCGTTCTGTGCTTCTGCCTAAAGAACACTCACAGTCTTGATGGGATGTGCATTTTCTCTTTTATGTTTCTGACAGATTGTTGGGCTCAAAAACAGTATAAAAACACTACGCTGGCTGGGCTTGGTGGCTCAGCCTGTAATCCCAGCACTTTGAGAGGCCAAGGCGAGTGAATTGCCTGAGTCTGCGGGTTCGAGATCAGTCTGGGTAATTGGCGAGACCTCATCTGTACAATAAATCAAAAATTAGGTGGGCATATTAGCACATGTCTATAGTTCCAGATACTTGGAAGGCTGAGGCAGAAGGATTGCCGGAGTCCAGCAGCTCGATGCTGGGGTGGCTGTCAGCATGTCACTGCACTACAACCTGGGCGATGGCATGAGACTCCAACTCAAAACAAAAACAAAAACAGAAAACCCACCACCCCAACAAATGTGGCAAAAGCAAAGCACAAAGAGGCTGGGGCTGATGAGGATGGAGCTCCACTCACCACACCAAGAGTGGAACCATGCAAATGTGTTCCTTGGGTTGTGCTTGCCCTGGGTGAAGAATTCTTTCACCCCGTATCAGTGGCCAGTGAAGATGCTCATGGCTTACAACAAAGGCAGTCTCTATAAACTTCTGCATAGATCAAAAGAGCTAAACTGAGGATAAATAACACAACTTTCAAAATAACAAGACCAAGTTTATTAATACAGACACTGAATGCTCATCAACCTAAGCGTAACTAAAAAACAAACTTGAGCCCTGTGTGTTCTGCTCTCACAGTGTTGTTTAAGAAACACAAATGGGAAAAGTGGTGCTAGTAAGATGGCAGAAGAGGACTTCTTTTTCATCATATCTTCATAGAAGCATTAACTTTGACAATCACCCATAGACAAGAGTTCCTTTGCAGGAGTCTGGGAGTCCAGTGAAGTTGTTCCAGCACACTGTTAGAGGACAATTCCAAGAATAGATGCATTGAAGAGGGTAAGAAAAACATTTTCCCTTTATCCACATCATTCCTTCCCCAAGGCAGCACAGCTCAGTGCCAAGAAAAACGGCTTTGATCCATAATTTCTTATACAGAGGATAGTGAAAGGGTAGTGGATGAGCACTCAGCTTCTTTAATCATGTGGGATGCTGCCCAAGAGGCCCACTTCTTTCTTTCTTCACCAAGAATACTGAAGTGATTGGCATGGCTGAGTAGTTGGGAGAAGCTAGAGCAGGAAAGAGAGGCAGAGACTCACAGCAGTGAAGGTTAAGAACTCAACAAAGAGCTGTGACTCTTACTAATCACTTCACAGACAAAACCAGGAAGGCTTTCCATGAGTCATTTGGTATGCCTCACCTGCAGACTCCTTCAACTGACCTATAGACACCACTAATGTTCCACATATATCACACTCCCACAATGGCCAGCTCCCAGTGTGCACCCCCATAAACAGTGAGTGCAATCTCTGCAGATGCTTGTGAGAACCTATAGATAGACAACCCAACTCTGCAGAAATGGGAGAAGGCACCCAAACTTAAGCATTTTAGGGCAACTCCCTGGGGAAGACAAATGGGAGGCTCTTGCACCTGGTCTGGCTTTGAAGTAATGAGAGAAGACATATAATCTTAAAAATTTCCTCATAAGAGTGAAAAAAAAAGTGAGAAGCAGACACATTCATAGAAAAGGTTTGGGAGAACTTCAGAATCCCTAGCTGGGTTGACTGTTGAAAGTGTTTCTCTCCCAAAGTTATTCAGTAAAGACTGGAGTAGCTGACTCCTTCTTCAAATGTAATGACAGCAACAAAGGACTTCAAGGAACACATAAAACCAAGGAAACATGATACCAAAGGAACACAATACATTTCCAGTAAACAATGCAAAAGCAAGTAGATCTAAAATTTGCCTGACAAAGAACTCAAAATAATTATTTTAAAGAATCTCAACAAGCTGTAAGAGAACACAGATAAATAAATGATATCAGGAAACAATATATGAAGTAAACAAGAGGTTCAACAAAGAGATAGAAATAATAAAGAACCAAACTGAAATCAGGAGCTGAAGTATACAATAATGAAATGAAAAAGGCAATAGAGAGCATCAACTTGATAAAGCAGAAGAATCTGTGAACTCAAAGACAGGTCATTTGAAGTTATCCAGTCAGAAGAATAAAAAAGAAAATAGAATAAAAAGAAATAAAGAAATCTATGAAAGAAACTGTAGAAGATATCAGTGGATTTTTCAGCAGAAACCTTTCACACCAGGAGAGAATGAGATGATATATTCAAGGTGTGAAAAAAGAAAAAAAACTATTAACTAAGAATATGTTACACAGCAAAGTGAAGGGCAGATAAAGACTCCCAAGCAAACAAAATTGAAAGAGCTAATCACTGTTAGACCTTCAATACAAAAAATGCTAAAGGGAGTTCTTCAGGCTGAAATGAAATGGTGCTAATTAGTAACATGAAAGTATAAAACTCTCTGGTAGAGGTAAGTATATGGTAAAATTCAGAATACTCTGAAATTGTAATGGTAGTGCAAACTCTGGTTTAAAAGTTAAAAGAAAAAAATATTTTAAAACTGTAGCTACAATAACTTGTAGATAAACAGTATAAAAACATGTAAGTTGTAACATCAAAACATTAGATGGAAGGAGTAAAAAAAAAAGCAAATTTTTAGTGCAATCAAAGTTAAGTTGTTATCAGCTTAAAATAGACTATTATAACTACAATGTGTTTTATGTATGCTGTATGGTGACCACAAAGCAAAAACCAGCAGTAGATAAACAAAAGATTTTTTAAAAAAGCAACAATCAAGGAAATTGATTATGTCATAAGAAAACTACTGACAGAAAAAAGCCCTGGACCAGATGACTTTCCAGCAGAATTCTACAAAACATACAAGGAGGAATTGATACCAATCCTATTGAAAGTACTCCAAGCTATTGAGAAAGATGGCACTCTTCCCAAATCATTTTATGAAGCTAACATCACATTGATACCCAAGCCAGGTAAAGACCCAACAAAGAAAGAGAACAACAGGCCAATATCTGTGATGAACATAGATACTAAAATTCTCAACAAGATCCTAGCAAACCAGATTCAACAACACATCTCAAAAATCATCCATCACGACCAAGTAAGCTTCAACCCCAGGATGCAAGTTTAGTTTAACATTCATAAGACCATAAACGTAATTAAATACATCAACAGATGTAAAAACAAAAACCACATGATTATATCATTAGATGCAGAAAAAACCTTTGATAAAATCCAGCACATTTTCTTGGTAAAAACCCTCAAACATCTAGGCATACGTGGAACATTACTCAAAATAGTAAAAGCCATCTACAAGAAACCCACAGCCAGCATACTCCTAAACAGACAAAAATTGGAACAATTTCCACTGAAAACTGGAACAAGACAAGGATGCCCACTCTCGCCCCTCCTGTTCAACATAGTTTTGGAAGTCCTGACTAGAGCAATCAGAGAAGAGAAGGCAATCAGGGGTATCCAGATAGGAAAAGAAGTTAAGTTATCTTTCTTTGCAGATGAAATGATTGTATACCTTGAAAACCCAAGGGAATCTGCCAAAAACCTCCTGGCACTGATAAAGGAGTTTGGCAAAGTCTCAGGGTATAAAACAAATGTACAAAAGACAATTGCATTTCTATACACCAATAACAAACAAACAGAAACCCAAATAAAAAGCATAATTCCATTTATAATAGCCACACACAAAAAATGAAATACCTTGGCATCTACCTAATCAGAGATATAAAAGACCTTTACAATAAAAACTACAAAACACTGCTCAAATAAATCAAAGATGACACAAACAAGTGGAAAAATATTCCATGCTCATGAATTGGAAGAACCAACATTGTTAAGATGTCCATTTTGCCTAAGGCAATCTACAGATTTAATGCAATACCCATCAAATTACCAGCAACATTCCTCTCTGACCTAGAAAAAATAACACAGGAATTCATACGGAAACATAAGTGATCAAGAGTAGCCAAAACAATCCTCAGCAAACAAACAAACAAACAAAAAAAACAAAGCAGGAGGTATCACACTCCCAGACTTTAAACTATACTATAAAGCTACAATAATCAAAACAGCCTGTTATTGGTGCAAGAACAGGCATATAGACCAATGAAATCGAACTGAGATCCCAGAAGCAAAACCTCAATTTTTCAACCAACTCATCTTCAACAAAGCCTCTACCACCCACTACTGGGGAGAGGAACCTATTCAGTAAATGGTGCTGGGAAACCTGAAACAGAACCCCAACCCATTCCCATACACAAAAATTAACTCTAAATGGATCACAGACCTAAATGTAAAACCTCAAACTGTAAGAATCTTAGAAAATGCAGGAGACACTCTTATGAAAGTTGGAACTGGCAACTGATTCCTGATCAAAACCTGAAGAGCCCAGGTCATAAGAGATAAGATAGACAAGTGGGGCCTTATCAAATTGACAAGCTTCGGCAAAACAAAAGAAACTATCAAGAGAGTGGAGAGACAAACTACAACTGGAAAAAAATATTTGCCAACTGTATATTTGACAAAGGCCTAACATCTAGCATCTACAAGGAACTCAAATGTGCTGAAAAGAAAAAAAAACAGCCCCATTATAAAGTGGGCTAAAGATATGAACAGACACTTCTCAAAAGAAGGCATATGAGCAGCCAACAGACATGAAAAAACGTTCAGCCTCACTAGTCATCCAGGAGATGCAAATTAAAACTACACTGATACCACCTAACTCCAGTCAGAGTGGCCATCATCAACAACTCAAAAAATAACAGATGCTGGAGAGGATGTAGTGAAAAGGGAACACTTCTGCACTGTTGGTGGGAGTGTAAACTAGTACAGCCTCTGTGGAAATCAGTGTGGCGATTTCTAAAACTCCTAAAAATTGACCTTCCATATGATCCCCCAATCCCCCTACTGGGAATATACCCGGAAGAACTCAGGTCACCCAATAAAAAAGGTATCTGCATACGTATGTCTATCACAGCATTGTTCACAATAGCAAGAACATGGAACCAACCATGTTGCCCATCGAAAGAAGACTGAATTTTGAAAATGTGGTACATATATACAATGAAATATTACTCAACCATAAAGAAGAAAAAAATCATGAACTTCACAGCAATGTGGATGGAATTCGAGCTTATAATACTGAGTGATCTCTCACAGAAACAAAGAGATGAGTATCACATGTTCTCACTCATAAGTGGACCTTGAACAACTACCATATTACTGTAGGAAAGGGATTGAAAGTAGTGGAAAACTGCGGGGAGGGGTAGGGGGTGGGGGGTGAGTAGCTGGAATTGACAGTAGTCGATATCACCTGGGGAAGGGAGAGCACACCTCATCAATAAGGGTTCCACACAATGAACACTTGTATACCTAACCCTGAATTGTACCCCACAATTTCAAAAAAAATTAAAAGAGAAAAAAAAATAAAACATATCACTATATAAAGTCATTAAGTCACAAAAGAAAACATAAAAAAAAAAGAAGAAGAAGCAGCAGCAGCAAAGGAACTATGCAACAATCTGGAAACAATAAACAAAATGACAAAATTACGAATCTTGACATTTGTTTACAGCTCTTCTAAGAAAAAAAGGATCTTACAGAGTTTGATTGGATAACAGACTGTTATAATATTGTACAGTCATGTACCTGAAGCCTGAAAGCCCAGGAGTCTGTGTGACTCAGTAAGGAAGGATTATCCCTTAAATATAATCTGGAAATTTTTCCATTTTGCCAATTTATCAGGACAATGTCTTCAGAAGCATATTACAGGAATACTTTAAGTCTTTGTGTGTGTGTATGTGTGTTACTAGAAGCTCTTATTTTAGAAGCCCCACCATGTAACATATCAAATATATTAAAAACTACTCACATCTTGCAATGAGTATAATTTTTTTTTTGTAAAAACAAGCAAACACACAAGTGGAATTCCTCATAATAGGGGCAGAATATATTACTTAAGCAATGGTGAGAGAAAACGAGTTTACTCTATGGGGATCCCTTATTAAGGCAGATCCCTTATTACATCTTTGAAATGAAAACATCATGATAAAATTAAACACAATTATCAAAATGATAATAATAATCACAAATACTGAAATTTATTGGGGCTTATGATTTCCCAGACGATGTGTAAATCTTAATCCTCACAACAGTTATGTCAGGTAACAATGAGGACAGAAGATATATATATATATCTGCTGGGCTCCAGCGATCCTTCAACCTCAGCCGTTCAAGTAGCTGGAACTACAGGCATGAGCTACCACGCCTGGCTAATTTTTTGATTTATTGTAGAGATGAGGTTTCACCATGTTGCCCAGGCTAATCTCGAACTTGCGGGCTCAGGCAATCCATTTGTCTTGGCCTCTCAAAGTTCTGGGAATACAGGCTAAGCCTCTGAGTCCAGTCTTTTTCTCTCTTTTTTTTTTTTTGAGTTGGAGTCTCACTCCATGCCCAGGTTGGAGTGCAGTGACACACTCACAGCCACCCCAGTGTCGACCTGCTGGGCTCTGGAGATCTTTCCACGTCAGCTTTCCAAGTAGCTGGAACTACAGGCGTGCGCTACCACACCTGGCTAATTTTTTAAAAATGTATTGTAGAGACAAGTTCTTGCTAAGTTGCCTGGACTGGTCTCAAAACCATGGGCTCAGGCAATCCACTTGCCTCGGCCTCCCAATGTGCTGGGATTACAGGCTGAGCCACTGAGCCTGGCCAGAAGCTATATATTTTTTATGCTGTATCTACTACCATAAATGTTATTCATACTTTTCACATGATACATATTAAAATTAATTGTTAAGTGAATGAGTAACCAAAATTTTTAAGATCCTTATTTATCAATAGTTACTTTAAATGTAAATGAATTAAATTCTCTAGTAAATTCTCTAGTAAAAAAATAGAAAATCTGAACAGTGACTGAATGGACTGAAAAACAAAAACAAAATAAGACTCAACTCTATGCTCCCCTGCAAGAGACTCACTTCACCTTTAGGGACACAGTTAGACTGAAAGTAAAGAGATGGACAAAGATATTCCTTGCAAATAGAAACCAAAAGAGAACAGGGATGGCTATTCTTATATCAGTCAAAAGAGATTTTTAAATCAAAAACTATAACAAGAGACAAAGAAAGTTATTACACAATGATAAAGGAGTAAATTCATCAAGAGTATATAACAATAGCAAATAAATGAACACCCCAAATCAGAGCACCTAAATATATGAAGCAGATATTAACAAATCCAAAGGTAGAAATAGAAATACAATGACAACAGGGAACTTAAAGACCTCACTTTTGGCAATGGACAAATCAGCTAGATAGAAAATCAATAAGGAAGCATTGAATTTGAATTACACTATAGAAAAAAGAGACGTAACATAGAACATTCCATCAACACAGCAGAATACAGATTCTTCTCAAGCACACATAGAAAACTCTCCAGGATAACTCATATGTTAACCCACAAAACTAGTCTTAACACATTTAAGAAGATAGAAATTATATAAAGTATTATTTCTAGAAATCAATGAATATAAGAAAAACTATGGAAAATATGTGGAAATTAAACATCACACCCTTAAACAGTCAATGAGTCAAAGAATAAATTAAGAGAAATTAAAAAATACCTTGAGACAAACAAAAATGGAAAGACAACATACCAATACTTAAGGGATGAAGCAAAAGCAATTTAAAGAGTGACGTTTATAGTGAGAAGCACCTGCATTAATGAAAAAAAAATCTCAAATAAACAATCTAGCTTTATACTTCAAGAAAGATAAAAAGAAGAACAAAATAAACCCAATACTACCAGAAAGAAGAAAATAACAATGACAGCAGAAATAAATGAAAGCAAGATTACAAAAACAAAAGAAAAGATCGATGAAACTAAAAATCTTTTTAAAGTAACATAATTAAACTTTTAGCTAGACGAAGAAAAAAAGAGACATGATTCAAATAAATAACATCAAAAATGAAATAAAATCAGAAAGTGGAGACATTGCAAGTGAAATCCAAAGGATCATAAGAAACTACTGTGAATAATTTAATACCAACAACTTAGATGATCTAGAATAAATTGGTACATTCCTAGAAACATATAACCTACCAAAACTGAATCATTCAAAAAATAGAAAATCTGAACAGACTAGTAACAAGTAAGGAAATTGAATCAGTAATCAAAACTCTCCCAACAAAGAAAAGTCCAGGACCAGATGACTTAACTGGGGAATTCTACCAACATTTAAAGAGCAATTAATACCAATCCTTCTCAAATCTTTCAAAAAAATAAATAAATAAAGAGAAGAGAACATTTCCAGATTCGTTTTAGAAAGCTGGCATTGCCCTGATACCAAAGCCAGGCAATAGAAACACAGGGAGAAGGCCAAGACAGAATCATAACTCACTCCCAGCAGACTTGACAGGTTGGCCTTGGGTCCCTTTGCATGAGCAGTTGATGCAAGAGAAACATGGAGTTGCTCCATGGACCAGCAACTGCAAATATCAACTGCCCATACTGAGTCTTTTTTCATGTAGAAAAACAATTAATCCTCATAAATCCCTTCCCCCTAGGAGGCTGGCACTATTATTAGCTTCATTTTACAAATGAAAAAACTGAAGTCCAGAGAGATTAAGTACTTTATCCAAAAGCAGAAAACCCAGAGAGATGTATCTCTATGACCATAACCTATGCTCCTAACCACAGTCTGTGTCCATTCACCCATTACACAAAACCCAGGAATGAGACAGAGATGGACTAGTCAATAGCATGAGAAGCTGAGATAGGAAGACCCAGCCTCAGCCTTGGGCATGCCCTCTTCTTATCACACCCATGGCTGCCCTGCTCCCTCCTCTGCCTCTAGTCTGGACTTGGCCATGAGTCACTTGTCTGGCCCATTTGTTCCAGCTGTATCATTGACACCAAAGTGTCCTCTCAGGGCATTTAATTTTACTCGATCGATTTGAGGTTTTTATGACTCTTTAAACAGAGAGAGTGCTTTTTCATTAATTCATGTTCATAATTAGTTGACCATAATTAGTTGGTACCATGGACTCAGTCATGAGTTTCAGTGCTTGCCAATTGCTGAGTCAATTGCTGAATCAATTGCTCGCCAATACATTTGCAGTTGAAAGCTGGCCTGTGCACATGCACAACAACAGTCTTTGAAGGAGCTCGGGCCCTGATCGCTTTATTTAAAAAGTGCGCACACCAGGATTAACTTCCACCCTGGCCAACATCTGGGAATGATCCCAATCCTAGTTTTGCAAGTGACTGTGATGAATCATGACCTCAGCTTGCTCAGTGACAGGTGCCAAACTGATCTAAAACCCAGGGTGGGAATAGGCAGGGGGAGTGGACCATGAAATCTTCCATTGTTCATCCTCACATGCTTCCATGGACATTTCTGGTGCACATCCCCAGCGGTTTTTACAAAGTGTGAATCCTCCACAGAATCTGCTAATATGATCATGACTCATTTAAGAAAAGAAAAATGGAAGCATCAAGAAAGTGCATGAGCTCACCAGGGGCAGACACTGGTGTACAGACAGGTCCCACATGCCTGCTTGGCCCAGGTTTTGACTTCAGATAAGCCTTGAGAAGCCCACACTCAAATACCAGGGAGCAATTATTTTTTGGAGGACAGACCCCTTGTAGTATAGGCTTTCCCACTATGTAAGTGTTCTATGAACTCATTGCCATTAGTTTACCAGCAAGTGTTGTGAGAGGCTGCATTCGGCTTCAATGATTTTTTTTGTTTTTGTTTTTGTTTTTGTGTTGGGCAGGGAGATTCTTTCAGTGCCTTTGCCCATTTCATGCTGGGTGATTTATAAGTGTACCTGCTCACACTGCACTGAGTGTTCAGTAGTTTTTGGCCCAAAATGGCATGACCCCTGTCCTCCGCCCTCCCTATTCACCCGATCAATCTTGCCCTGAAAGAATTTTTTTTTGTTTCCCTGGATGAAAAAGTCCTCAAAGGGAAACATTTTGCCAATGTGGAAGAGGTGAAACAAAATGAGCAGAAGCACTAAAAGGCATCAAAATGGACAAGTTCAAAAAATGTTTTGAGCAGTGGAAAAAGCATCTCGATAGGTGTATTACATCAAGCAAAGAGTACTTTGAAGACGACTGAAGTTTAAACACGTAAGAATAGACACATAATTTTTTATAAATAAATTCTGGAGTTTTGGGGGTCCCCCTTGTATAAGGGCTCTAGAGATTACTCCAAGCCAATGAGCCTCATGATAGTCATAAGCCTTCAGTGCAGGGGAGGAAGGGTGTGAGCCTCTTTTAACAGGAGGTCCACTGGGAGAATATCTCATCCAAACAGTCCACTGGAGCTCTGGGCCTTTGATTGGTAGGCAACTGGGCAGGGAAAAGGGATACTTACCAAAGAAAAGGGGAAGTTATTTTTCAAGCAAAAGAGCTTCACAGTAACGATGATGTGGCTCATGATCTGACTCGTGACTATCCAGATGCTGGAAAGTCCCATAGGAAATAATAATTAAGTTCCTCTGCCTTCTTTTTCTTGTTTGTTACATGGAAAAATGAAGTCTAAACCTTTTTTTTTTTTTTGGGTTGGAGTCTCACTCTGTCACTCAGACTGGAGTGCAGTGGCTGCTCCCGGCCATCGCAACCTTGCCTGCTGGGCTTCGGCGATCCTTCTGCCTCAGTCCTCCAAGTAGCTGGAACTACAGGTGCGCACTACCACGCCCTGCTAATTTTTTGATTTATTGTAGAGGTGAGATCTCGCCAAGTTGCCCAGGCGGGTCTCAAACCCACGGGCTCAGGCAATCTGCTCACCTCAGCCTCCCAAAGCGCTGGGATTACAGGCTGAGCCACCAAGCCCAGCTAAGTCTATACCTTTTAATATGACCAAGTCAAATATTACACTTGGCTTCTGTGTAATATTTAATGTAATACTTCATTAATACAAAACAATTTATTCAATGTCTACATGGGTTGTAAAACATAATTATAAAAGGAACATCTGAGAAGCTATAACTCAATTTAGAATCATTAAGGCCGTGAGCAGTAGCTCACACCTGTAATCCTAGCACCTTGGGAAGCGGAGGTGAAAGGATTGCCTGAGCCCAGGGATTCAAGATCAGCCTGCACAACTTGGTGAGACCTCATCTCTATAATTAAAAAAAAAAAATTAGCCAGGCATGGGGTGTGTGCCTGTAGTTCCAGCTACTTGGAAGGCTGAGGTGAAAGGATTGCCTTAGCCTGGGTGACAGAATGAGACCTCGACTCAAAAAAAAAGCACCCCCAAAAATTAAGAACCAGATCATTGTCAATATCTTTGAAATCACCTATGTTTTCCCTCTTGATTGATTAGCCTATGATAAGTAAAAGTCTGAAATTTGTAGAATTGCTCCTTTAATAAATGGTTTAGATATGTATTTTTAAGCCATGTGTGGCTTAGCTTTGCCTGGTTTGAACTTTATAAGAATAGTACCATAGTGAATACAGTCTCCTCTGATTTTTGTTTTTTTGAGTTGGAGTCTCACTCCATCCCCCAGGTTGGAGTGCAGTGGCCTGCTGGGCTCCAGCAATCCTTCTGCCTCAGCCTTCCAAGTAGCCAGAACTACAGGTGCACACTACCACGCCCGGCTAATTTTTTGATTTATTGTAGAGACGAGGTCTGGCCAAGTTGCCCAGGCTGTTCTTGAACCCGTGCACTCAGGCAATTCCCTCACTCCTGCCTCCCAAAGTGAGGTTTGAGCCACTGCACCCAGCCACAGAATAACACTCTTCAGGATATACTTGTACCTGCTGTTTTCCAATATACACATGCAATAGTTTCTCTAGGGTTCACATGCACGTACCCTAAAAGCACAATTGTTTAGTTGGAGAGGAAGTTCTGTCACATCCTCAACTGTGCAAAATAACACAAATTGTTTCCCAAAGTGATTGTATCAGTTTACACTCTTGGACTACACAGTATTTAAATTTTCTCCAACATTTGGCATTTTCAGATGTATTGACTTACCATCCATATTTCCTTTTCTATGAAATACCCTTTCATGACTTTTGACTACTAGTCTACTGGTTGCTTGTCTTTTTCTTGTCAAATTCAAGGAAATTTTAATATATGAAGAGTAATAATCATTTTGTTGCTTATATGTACTAAGGTACTAAAATATCTTGTAGATTGGGGCATGTTTTTCATTTTCTTTATGGTTTATTTTATGTTATTTTATTTTATCATTTTGGAGTTGGAGTCTCACTCTCACCCAGACTGGAGTGCAGTGGCCACTCCTGGCCATGGCAGCCTCGACCGGCTGGGCTCTGGCGATCCTTCTGCCTCAGCCTTCCAAGTAGCTGAAACTACAGGCGCGTGCTACCACGCCTGACTAATTTTTGATTTATGGTAGAGATGAGGTCTTGCCAAGTTGCCCAGGTGGGTCTCAAACCCGCAGGCTCAGGCAATTCACTCACCTCAGCCCCCCAAAGGCGCGGGATTACAGGCTGAGCCACCGAGCCCGGCTTATGATATCTTTTAAAGTACAGAAATTCTTCATCTCAATGTCATTGATTAGATCAATCTTTTACAGTTAATATTTCATGTATTTTGTTTTAAAAAATCTTCCCAACTCCAAAGGCTTAAAGATATCCTCCAGCATTTTTCCCCCTAACGTTGGGTGTTTTGTCTCTCATATGTATGTCCTGTGTATGGTTTGAGATTAGGATACAATTTTATTTTTCCCATCCAATTTAGGTAACAAATGGTCCTGAGAGCATTTGTGGAGCAATTTGCCTTACTCTAATAATCTGCACTGCCACTCCATCATAGTTCAAGCTTCAGAAAAGGTGTGGAACTATTTCTGGTTCTTGATTCTGTTCCACGGCTCATTTGTCTCTCATTGAGCCAATACCGTACTGTTTTAGTTGTCTTAACTTTAAAATAATATAAATACAAGTCGGAACACTCCTCTGCCTTGTTTTTCCCCTTTATTAGTGGGATAATTCTTCTGGAGACTGTGTCTTCCATTTGAATTGTAGAAACACATTGTAATGTTGGGAATTTGAGGCAATTAACCTCTTTACTAAATAGACTTTTAAACCAAAAACATGGTATCTCATCATTGATTTAGGTCTTTAGGTCTTTGATGTCTTTTTTTTTTTTTTTTTTTTTTGAGTCGAAGTCTCACTCCGTCTCCCAGGCTGGAGTGTACTGGCACACTCAAGGCCACTGTAGCCTCAACCCGCTGGGCTCAGGAGATCCTTCTGCCTCAGCCTTCCAAGTAGCTGGAACTACAGACAGCCACTACCATGCCCAGCTATTTTTTTTTTCATTTATACTAGATCTTGCCAAGTTGCCAGGCTGGCTGCAGACCCCTGGGCTCAGGCAATCCTCTCACTTTGGCCTCCCTAAGTGCTGGGATTACAGGCTTGAGCCTCCATGCCCGGCCCTTTGATGCCTTTTAATAGCATTTAAAATATTTCTTCATACAGGTCTTGCTCTTACTTTGCTAGATATATTTTTAGTGCCTCATCTTTTGGGGGGGAGGGTATAAGTACTGCAAATAGTAGTGAGCTTATTTTTATTGTATTTTATAATCTGTTGCTGACATCTATATATGCAATTAATTTAGATATTGATCTTAAATCCAGTCATATTTCAAATGTAATTAATTATAATGATACAGTTATAATTATAAATTAATTTTTTGCAGATTTTTGAAGGTTTTTTAAAATGTAGACTGAGCAATGTCACCTAACAGTAATAATGATTTTATTTCTTCCTTTTCTACCTTCATGATGTATAATCTTATTCTCCTATTGTGTTTGTTGGAATTTCTGCTATCATAGAAATGATGATCATGATATGCTTGTTTTGTTCTGGAATTTAAATTAATGCCACTAACATTTTACCATTGAAAATGATATTGGCTATTGTTTTGGTAGACTACATTTATTAGTCATTAAGGAAGTTTTCTTTCATTCCTAGTTTACTATAATTTTTTTTTACTTTTATCAAATGCTTTGCCTTTGTCTATTGAGATGCAGAAATTACTGTGCTACACCTATCGAATTTTTATTTATGAACCACCCTTTCATTACTGAGGTAAACCCAACTCAATATTTGTGTATTCTCTCTTTCATTGCAATGCTGATTCCATTTACTAGTATTTAGGGTCTTTGCAAACATGTTCATGAGTGAAATTGTCTTAAAACTTTTCTTTATATAGCCCTCATCTGGCTTTGGTATCAAGGTTTAGGGGTCTCTGACAATACATTGGGGAAAGTTCCCTATTTTGTGCATTCTCTGAAAGCATTTGTATAATATTAGATGTATAGTTACTTCAAAAGTTTATTAAAACTCACCTGTAAAGTCATGTGGTTCTCTGAAGAAGGATTAAACCTTCATTTCAAGTTTTTTTTTAATTTTTAATTTTAAAAATGTGGGATATAATTCAGGGTTAAGTATACAAATGTTCATTTTGCAGGTACCCTTGTTGATGAGGTGTGCCCGTCACTCCCTTAGCAGTTTCTCCATACTACCAATCTTTTTCTTTTCTTTCTTTCTTTTTTTTTTTGAGTTGGAGACTCACTCTGTCATCTAGACTGGAGTGCAGTGGCACGCTCCTGGCCACCGCAGCCTCAAACCTGCTGGGATCCAGCGATCCTTCCGCTTCAGCCTTCCAAGTAGCTGGAACCACAGGCACACGCTATCATGCCCGGCTGGTTTTTTACTTATTGTAGAGATGATGTCTCGCCAAGTTGCCCAGGTGCATCTCAAATCCGCGGGCTCAGGCAGTCCACTTGCCTCGGCCTCCCAAAGTGCTGGGATTACAGATTGAGCCACCTAGCCTGGCCCCAATCCTTTTCTTATAGTATTACGATAATTGTTCCAGTTTTGCTAATGAGTGGGAACATGTGATACTCAGTTCTTTGTTTCTGTAATAGATCACTCAGTATTATAGACTCTAAGTCCACCCAATTTGCTGTGAAATTCATAATTTTGTACTTTGTGGCTGTGTAATATGCCATTGTATATATGTACCATTTTTTTAACCAGTCCTCTTTCAATGGTCAGCATGATTGGTTCCATGCTTTTGCTATTGTGGACAATGCTGCAATAAGCATGTGTGTGCAGGTATCTTTTTCATAGAGTGATTTAAGCGCCTCCGGATATATTCCCAGTAGGGGGGTTGCGGGGTCATATGGAAGGGAGATTTTTAGAACTTTTAGGAATTGCCAAACTGTTTTCCAGAGGTTGTACTAGTTTACACTCCCACCAACTGTGTAGAAATGTTCCCTTTTCCCTGTATCGCCTCCAGCATCTGTTGTTTTTTGAGTTATTGATCATGGCCATCCTGACTGGAGTTATAGTATCTCAGTGTGGTTTTAATTTTCATTTCTTTGATGACTAGTGAGGCTGAGCATTTTTTCAAGTATCTGTTGGCTGCTCATATGTCTTCTTTTGAGAAGTGTCTATTCAAATCTTTTGTCCACTTTGTAATGGGAGTGTTTGTGTTTTTCTTTTCTGCACATCTGAGTTCCTTGTAGATCCTAGATGTTAGGCCTTTGCCAGATATACAGCTGACAAATATTTTTCCCAGTCTGTGGGCTGTCTCCCTGCCCTCTTGATGGTTTCTTTGGCTTAACAGAAGCTTCTCAATTTGTATAATATTAGATGTACAGTTACTTCAAAAGCTTATTAAAACTCACCTGTAAAGTCATCTAGTTCTCTGAAAAAGGATTATAACCTTCAATTCAAATTCTTTAATGATAATAGCATTAGCAAAGCTTTCTATTTCTTCTTGAGTACATTTTTATATCATCCTTCCAAGAATTTGCTCATTTCATCTAGATTTTTCACATTTATTGTATAACATTGTTCATCATATCATTTTTCTCAGCATCTCTATTATATCTGTATTTATGGCCCCTTTCATTCTTAGTATTTTTTACTTGTGTCTTCTCTATATTTTTCTTAATCAATCTCAGCAGAAGTTTGCCTTCTTTATCTCTTTGAAGAGTCACCTTTCATTTATTTTTGCTCAATCTTTTTTTCTGCTTAAAAAAATTTTTTTAGACTTTATTTTTCTAACTTCTTAACTTGGATATGCAGTTTCTCAAATTCTGCTTTTTTTTCAAATCCAAACTTCCAAGACAAAAATGTGTCTCAAAATATAGCTTTGGCAGCATCCCATGAGTTTTGATGTACATTATTTTCATTTTAATAAAATTTTTAGTACTTTAAATTTTCATTAAATTAAATGTGGTTTCTTATTTTAAACATTATTTGGACATATACTTCTTAAATTTTCAAAAGTATAAATTTTTATATTTATATTTTTATTATTAATTTTAACATAACTGCATAGAGATCAAAGAGTGTATTATGTATGATTCTAGTTATTTGAATTTATTGAGATCTTCTTTATTGCTTAGTATGAGTTCTAATTTTCATAAATACTTCATATGTAGAATGTGGAGATGAATATGTATTCTCTAATTTCTAATTCTGTAAGTGTCTGTTAAACCTAGCTGGTTGATTATTTTGTTTAGTTTTCGTATATTTTTATATTTATTTTGGTCTGCTTAACCTACCAATAATTGAGAGAAGTGTGTTAAATGCTCACACCATGATGATAGATGTGTTTATTTCTCTACGTGAATCTATTTTGGGACTATTTTATTAAACACATATTGTTTAGAATTATACATTTCTGATATTTTAGACTTCTTATGTAGTGACCCTCTCTGTTTCTAATAATTGCTTTTGTTTTAAAGTCTATTTGTTGGATGTTAATATAGTTACCAGGTTTTTTGTTTTGTTTTGTTTATATTTGCCTGTTTTATATTTTTCTATCTTTTCCTTCCACCTTTCCATATATTTAAGTTTTAGTTGTGTTTTTAAAATAAATAGTAAATACTAAACTTGCTTGTGTGTTTGTTATTGTTATTCTGCTTTTTTACCTGGGGAGTTTAGTCCACCACATTTATTGTGATGACTGATATATATTAGTTACTTTCTATCTCCCTACTTTGAGCTTTCTGCTTGTTTCAGTTTTTTGTTTTGTTTTGCTTTATTTTTGCTGGTTTATTACATCATCTGCTTGTTTCATTTTTACTGTGCTTTTTAAAAAATATCTTGACCATTTTGAATTTGAAATTGAAATTTTGTTTTGTCCAATGTTTCTTAATACATTTTAACCCTTCTACAATGCTGAGAGTCATATACTTTATTACTTTCTCTTTTAATGGTTGCATAGTGAAAATAATGCTAATATTGGTCATGAAACATATGTGTAAATAAACATATATGGTTAGCAAATGCCCTGTGACAGGTTGTGTTTTACATGCATTGATTTATTTAATCCCCAGAACAAGATTGGAAGTATTAACAAAGTATAAAGTTAATGCTTAAACTCCCTCCAAACGTTAATAGGATTTAAGAACGCATTAACTTCACTCATTCTCCTCCCAAATTACAGGCTATCTTTTTCTGTATTTCAGTTATCATTTTCTTTCTCTGGTCACCTTCTTTGTTCCTAAATTACCTTCTTTAATCCCCCTTTTAGGGAAAACTGCTAAACTCTTTTGCTTGTGTGTGAAATTGTCCTGTCTTATTCTCTTCTTTAAAAAAATTTAATGGAAAAAATTCAAATATATGGTAAAGTTGAAAGAATTTTACTTTGAACACTTGTATACTCACTACTAAAATTTTGTTTTACTTATTTTATAGGATCTAGCAATGTGTTGATCCTTTTATAAGTCCATCTTTTTTTTTTCTCGAGACAGGGTCTTACTCTGTCATGACAGCCTCAACTTCCTGGGCTCCCGGGATCCTTCCACCTCAGACTATAGCTGGAACTATAGTTGTGCACCACCACACCTACCTAATTTTTAAATTTTTTGTAGAGATGCGATTTCACCATGTTGTCCATGCTGGTCTCAAACTCCTGGCCTCAAACAATCCTCCTGCAAAGTGTTGGGATTACAGGCATGAGGCACCATGCCCGACCTTCCATCTTACTTTTTGATGCATTTCAGAGTCAGTTTCACACATCTGCATCCTCAAACCACTGTAGAACACAATTAAGTTCAGGGGCTCACAGAGAAGAACAAATACAAACACCTCCTAGTTGTCAAGCCTCACTATCCTGCTTAATCCTCAACATGACCCTACAAAGGACACATTGCCAAAAATGACTAGGCCTCACCTCAGCAAGTTGCCCTCAGTCAACAATGGGTATCAGCAGAAGACAGCTGTGAGTCTCCACCCTGTCACAGCTTGAATTTGTCATTGCTTGAATTTCCACTGAGAGAAATTAAAATGCTTTAAAGAAAAGAATACTTGACAGCATAAAATGTCCTTGGATGAGTAATTATTGAGGACAGTTTCTTGTTCTTTGTGCCTTTGCTTTGTATTAGCCTTTTAATACCAGCCAGTAAGTTATGACAGACACTGAGAGAATGAGCAAGCTGATGGAACCCAGGACACACAGAGAGACCCAAGCCTAGGGATGAAAAACTCGATGGTTCCCCAAAAAACCCCTAAAAGTCACTGCCACTTACTGAGCACTTGCGGGTGGCAGGCACTATTCTTAGCATTTTGTTTGCATTTTATTATTTAACCCTCACAATAACTTCTTGCATAGATTCTAGAACTTTCCTTGTATTGCCAATGAAGAAAATGAATCCTGAAACAAATAATTCACTCAAGATCACTGAGTTTACAAGTGACAGAGGCAGAATTTATCCTCTGGTCTGGATAGCTCCAAAGCCCAAGGTCATAACGGCCGTATGACTCTGCAGGTGAGGGGGTGTTGGGAGCTCTGGGGAGCATGAGCTGAGCATGTAAGCCAACCAGGTCATGGTTTAGTTTCAGCTAGGTATGAGCTATGTGGGGGCCATGCCTGCAGTCCTGTTGATTTCCTTTGGATCTCAAATTAGTCATTTTGCTATAAGACTTTTATTGCCTCATTAAGTCTGATTTAAATCTGCGTTAGTCTAAGACTGGATTGGGTTGGATGTATGTGGAAAGAGAATCCTGTTTTGCTTCAGATCAGGTAAAACAGATCTTGAGTCCATCCTGAGAGCTCGAAGTGAACCAAACCCTCGAGGGAACCCAGCACAGCACATCACATGATGTGGGTGTGACCATACTTTCTAAGATGCTTATTCAACATTCGGGGGCATCCGGTTCTTCCAAAAATGAAGATTTGGGAAGTGATAAGTGATGGTATTTGATAAAGGGACAAGCTGTTTTTTGAATGCTGGAACAAGTAGTTCATGGGAAAAGAAGGCAAAAGCCAAGAAAGATTAGGGGAGAGATTTGGAGTGCTCTATTTAGACCAAAGCAGATAAGCCCTGAGATGCTGGCTGTGAGGTTTTGGAAGCTGGGGGTAGAAGGATTGATAAAAGCCATAAGCCATGATTTTAAGGAACTCGTCGAAGGCTGAAGGACTAGAAATCCTCAAGGAAAAGACAACTTTGTAGATTTCATTGGAAAGCCTACTTGTTTAGGGGCTGGCAAACATCGCGGGGGGTGGGCTGTCCCTTCCCTCTTTGCCCCACGTGCAGTCTTTACATTTATGAGGATAGGAATGGGGACTTAGTCACCTCTATTTCCTCACCTCCTACAGACATTCAATCAATGTGTTCCGACCTCAGAGCATCACAGAAGGCAAGCACCCCTTCCCCTGTCACCTCCTCCTGGTCCCCCTGCCTACCCTTTCCTCTCTAACAGGGTTGAGAGTGCAGACCAAGGCGAGTGGGCCAACTTCTAGAAATTCAGATCCAGAAATTGACAGGAGACTTGTGCTGACCTGTGCCGTCAACTTCTTCTGACTTTGTGTGGTCTAGTCCTGCCACCATCCCCACAAGCAAGTCTTGGCCTCTAAATTTTGCTGCCTGGGGAACTTCCCTTGATCCCTGCAATGAAAGAGATGATTTCCACTTCTTATCTCATTTTAGTTCCTGTTCGACTTATTATGAAATGAAAAGCTGGAGGGAGCCGGGCTCGGTGGCTCAGCCTGTAATCCCGCGCCTTTGGGAGGCTGAGGTGAGTGGACTGCCTGAGCCCGCAGGCTCGAGACCTGCCTGGGTAACTTGGCGAGACCTCATCTCCACAATAAATCAAAAATTAGCCAGGCCTGGTAGCGCACACCTGTAGTTCCAGCTACTCGGAAGGCTGAGGCGGAAGGATCGCCGGAGCCCAGGAGGTCGAGGCTGCAGTGGCCGGGAGCGGCCACTGCACTCCAGTCTGGATGACAAAGTGAGACTCCAACTCAAAAAAAAAAGAAAAGCTGGAGGGGATGGGGACTCTGAATGGTGCACTTTGTCCTCTGAATGCTGCCTACTCATCCCATTCTCTCATTGTCTGCGGAGGGTGGAAGGAGGAATGTACTTAGAATGAGAATGCCAAACTCCTGTGATGACATTTATCTCTATGACTAAAAAGTCAGAAAAGGTAAAGAGACATAAACTAATCCCCAATGGATCTTTGGGAAAATCATTTGAAACACTGAGAAAATAACAATGCCATTTGATATACGAGGCTATCCATGATAAGCACGTATATTTCTATAATGGCTTTTTCTAAACATGGCTCCTTAGCAACTGAGATTTATTAGAGAAATTGGTGCATAGAAAATTACTCCCAAATGTTACAAAGGAAATGTAACATTACTCTTAAGCTTAGCATGACTTTTGCAATTCATCATAATTATTTTTTAAGAAACAAATGTATGCAATCATTAAGCAAAGTTGGGTTAAAATAATCACGTAAATGGCCACTCAACCCCAAGGAAGGAGACGGTGGCTCTTGTTCCTCTGGTGGCTTTGGATGGCTTCCATGGCACAGAGTGTATGGAAGCATCTTTGTGTAGAACTTGGTAAGTTGACAGAACAGACGGCAGTGCAGGTGGCTTTCATGGGAAAGGCAGTGATGCCCATGACTGAAAGGCGAGCAGAGGTCCCATCTCAGGCATCATTGTTAGTGAGCCTCATTAGGCCCACACCCCAAAATCAGTGATGCTCGGTTTTCAGCAAAGGTGTAGCATGGGAGGCAGGCTCTAAGAGGTTCCCAATGATCTCATCTCCTCTGATATTCACACCCTCCCTTTGAGTGTGGGCTGAATTTAGAAGCTTAAGTCTAATGAATAGAATATGGCAGAAGTGATAAGCCACCTCTGAGAACAGGTTATAAAAAGACTGTGGCTTCTGTCCTGGGCATGTTCGTTCTTTCACTCATTCTTTCTTTTTCTCTCTCTCTTTCCCTCATTGGTCCCTCCCTCTTCATGGGAGAAGTAAACTGCCATGCTGTGAGTAGCCCTATGAAAAGACACAGGTGGCAAGGGGCCAGTGGCTCCTACCAGTAGTCAGGGAGACCTGGGTCTGTCCGTAGTCCCCCAAGTGAGCTGGAGGCTGACCTTCCCCTCACCAAGCCCTAGGATGACACAGTCATGGCCAGTACTTTGACTGCAGCCTTGGGAAATCCTGAGCCAGAACGACTCAGTTATAACTACCCCAGGATTTCTGATCCTCAGAAACCGAGACGATAGCTGTTTGTTGTTTTTAGCTGCTAGATTTGGGAGTAATTTGTTATGCACCAATAGACAACACATGCATATGACCTATTACTTGTATGTTTTTTAAAAAATAGCTCTGGCGCCTTGAAAAGAATGGAAACTGTGGGGATGGTGGCCTGGTTGAGGCTAGTGACAATTAGTCTGGCAGGAAAGGGGCAGTGCAGAGAGAGGTAGGCACGATCCCAAAAAGGTTGGCTGGAAGATGCCTTTGAACAGCCAAGTGGAGATACCTAGTAGACTGGTGGAGATGTGAGTCTGAAACCCGAGGAGAATCTCAGGCTGGAGCTACAGATTTTGCAGTTAGTAGTATTTAGGCAGAAAGCAACAGAGGGGGAAGTACAGACTCTAGCCAAGTAGAAAGTTACACTGAAGGCCTCAGTTTCCCATTCCGAAAACAACAGATTTGTTGAGTGCGTAAATTAGCTATCATGTAAAGTACCTAGAACATGACCTGGCACATGGCTAATATTTATAAATGTCCATTATTAATTAATATCTTTGGAGAAAAGAGGAGAATACCCAATGGCAGGATGACCCAGGAATTGAACATAAATCCATTTCAGTCACACTTATTCTGTTTTGGTTTTCTCTGCTCCAACATATCTATTCATCTGTCAAGAGGACTCTACCGTGTAAAAAGACCCTGTCAGATCTGTTTATGAGAGGACAATGTAAATAAAGTATGAGGAAGCTCTGGTTTCAAGATCCAAGACAAATTCAGTAGGAAAAAAATAAAAATAAAAATAAAAAAAGCTTACAGCACTTTCTCTACCAGAATGAAAATCCTTTATTTTGTAAGGAGTATGGATGAAGAGCAGGTAGAGACAATAACCTCCCCAGAGGCTTCCAAACCAAGCATTTGGGATCCTGGGATAAGCAATGCTGACACTGCCAAGTTGGGACTAGAAAAATCACCTCGCGAGAATCATTTGCAAAAGGGAGCCCGAGTTCCTTTTTTGTTCTTCTTGATTAAATTGTGTAACTGGAGTGCAGTAGGGACCCAGTTCTTGTCTCTAGCCATTCACAAATTTCTTAAACTGACACCCCAAAAATCCAGATTGTGTTATCGGCCTCCCTGCCCCACAATTGGCCAGACCAGCCTCCCTGTAGGGCGCTCCAGGCTAAGCTGAGGGACAGTGACAGCTTAATTACTGAGCTTGGAGTTTCATCAGAAATGCGTGCTTTGTTAGCTGTGAGCGCTTGTCCTAGAGCGGGGCCAGCACATACAAGTGGATGGATGGAAAAATGAATAGTGGTGGTGTGCTGACTGTGAATAAAGCCTCCTGAAGCCATTGAGACCATAAGCGGAGACTCAGAATCGGACACAAGGCAGCCGCCACTTTGAAATCCTTCTGGTGTGTCTGGTGTTTGAATCCTTCTTTCTTCACATGAAAAATAATGTTTCAGGCTTTCTTTGGTCCCTGTAGTGTTTACAGAGTGCCTGCTTCAGGTTAGGTCTTTTGTAGAAATAAAGCTGTCTTTGTTTCTTTGAGCACAATTAACTCTACCCTCCAGGGACTCAGCTTAGTGGGGCAAATATACTTGTCAATAGATCCTTGAAATAACAGAACAAAGCAAAACTGAAATTAAAATAGTATCATGGAGTACATATAACACAATAAGTTAATCAGAAATAGGTCAGAAGTATGCATGAGTGCTACAGTAACCCAGAGAAAGGAGTGATTCACTGTTTGAAAGAGTCAGTTTTCTCCAGAGAAACAGACTAATGGCTTGTGTGTATTAGAAAGAAAGGGAGAGAAAGAGATTCTTTTAAAAAATTCCCAGGTGATTGTGGAGCTGGAGGATCTGAAATCTGTAAGGCAGGTCAGCAGATGGGACAATCAGGTGAGAATTGATGCTGTTGCCCTTTTTTGTTTTTTGAGTCTCATTGTCACTCTCTTGCCCAGGCTGCAGTGCAGTGGCACGATCACAGCTCACTATAGTCTCGAACTCCCAGACCCAAGTAATCCTCTCACCTCAGCCTCCTGAGTAGCTGGGACTCCAGGTATGCGTCACCATGCCAGGCTAGATTTTTTAAATTTTGTAGAGATGAAATCTCACTATGTTGCCCAGGCTGGTTTCAAACTCCTGGCCTCAAGCAATCCTCCCACCTAGGCCTCCCAAAGTGCTGGGATTAGAGACATGAGCCACCACGCCCGGCCTGATGCTGCCATCTTGAGTCTGAATTTGGTGAGACGGCAGGCTGGCAGCTTAGGCAAGGTTTTTATTACTTCCTCTTCCGGAACCTCAGTCTCTTCTCTTAAGGTCTTCAGTTTGTTGGAGGAGGCCCAGACACATTACGGTGGGTGATCTGCTTTACTCAAAGTCCACTGACTTCAGTGTTAATCATGTTTAAGAAGTGCAATTTCTAGACTAGTGTTCTATGAGAATCTGGGCCCCATGACCCAGCCGGGTTAACACAGCCACTTCCACAGTCAAGGAGGCCTCTCAGAGGAGGCGTTCTTTTATCTTAGTGCAGTTGGCTTATTCAAGAGGGGGCCGAAAGTACAAACAAGGAAAGAGAAAAGTTAGTTGGGGAGAAAGTCCAGCAAGGCCTGTGTTCACAAACAGGTTGACACTGTGGGCAATGGGGATACAGTCCTGCTGGGGAACTTCTGTGGCCCTGAAGCATTGCATTACAGCAAGCTGACAAGAGGGAACATGTGCAGAACACATGATGACTTCATCCAAAACCTGAGCCCTGGGGATGGGAATCCCTGAAACCCATTTTACAGAACACTGTCATTTTACTTTATAAGTGCAGGTGATGAAGTGAGGAAGTGAGATTGACAGTTGTGGCCATCTGCCTGGGAAAGGGGGGACATACCTCATCAACAAGGGTACCTGCATAATGAACATTTGCATACCTAACCCTGAATTGTACCTCACATCTTTAAAAGAAAAAAAAATTTTTTAAATATGAAAAAGCAAAAAATAAACAAATAAATAATAAGTGCAGGTGATTTCATTCCTATGTGCCTGCTTTGGCCTGTAACCCCAGTCTGGTGACATCCCCACATGGTGGCCCCTGGGTCGTCCCAGTATAACTGAAGTGCCCTAGGTGTGGGTTAGGTTCCTAGCAGGACTGGAGGAACCCCCAGGAAAGATACAGGTGAAAGGGGCAGCTGTCAGCATATATGGGGGCATCAGCATCTGCTGGTCTCTACAAAAAAATTAAAAAATCTAGCCTGGCATGGTGACACACACCTATAGTCCCAGCTACTCAGGAGGCTGAGGTGAGAGGAATCGCTTGGGCCTGGGAGTTCAAGACTGCAATGAGTAGTGAGCTATGATTGTGCCACTGCACTCCAGCCTGGGTGAAGACAGGGTAAGGCATTAGCATCCTCAACCAGCCACTCCAGCTTGGCCATTTCACATGTGACTTTGGGCAAATGAACGAACCTCTCCAAGCCTCATGTCAGTAAATGGGTGGATTTGACAATGAGTACATTAATGCTCAGAAAGTGCTTAGAATAAGGCTGAACTTCAAGTCAACCTTCCTTTTCTCACCACCCTGATCAAGTTCAGAGGTCTGGATCTCCTCCATTTCTAAGATAGGGGTGCTTGACTTTCCTCTTGTGTCTGCATGCTTTGAAGTATTCTGGCAAAGGCAAGTCTGCCCCATGGGGTCACGGTGACACAGCTCTCCCACCACCAGGATTGTATCTATAAAAAATGACTCACTTTCTCAAAAAGACAAGCAGGAGGGGGCTGTCTTCTGTTCTCTGGAGTCAAGTCCACTTTTGATGTAAATGTCTCCTAACCCATTTCCCACATGACTGATCCCCACACACAGTTTTATCTTCAGATGACTCATGCCCTAGGCCAAAAAGTGAGCAGACAATTGTACAGTAACCTTCTCACAACCTCCACGTAGATCCTAAAGTCCTCGGACGATGCTGTCGCACTAACAAGCGATCCCCCCCACATCTTGCTCTGACTGTTGGGTCTTTTCACCCAGCATCCTGCTTCTCATCTTCCCTTCCTTTGACTGTGGCTGGCAGATCAAACGTGAGGGGTTCCACTCCCTCGTGTGGTCTGTGCGGCTGCCCAGTCCTTGGTCGTCTGTGGTGGATGGCCTTGGGTTTCTGCCCAGTTCTTGAGTTATTAACATGCTTTTCCTGGTAACTGCCCTCCCTCCTTGATGCAAATGGTGAAAAGAGCTTTAATAACAATTTTAGTTAATATTTATTGAGCACTTACTATGTTCCAGACACTGTATTAAGTAGCTCATTTACTCCTCACAGAAATCTTATGAGACAGGAGTTATTCTTTGCCTCATTTGGTAGGTGAGGAAACTGAGGCAGGAGAGGTTTAATAACTTAGCGAATATACAATCAGGATGCGGTGAAGTTGAGATTGGACCCATGCACCCTACCCTGCCACGTGGTCTCTCCTCTCTCACCTTAGCCTCTTCCTGCCTGAGTTTCATTAGATCAGCAGTGGGCCTGATCCAGTGGAGAGAGAGAGTCCTTTGTGAATTTAGAATCGGGAAGAGGAGTGTGTGTGTGTGAAAGGGTGGTCATGAGGTAGAACCAAGATGCAGAAACTGGGGTGACATCTTCCCTCATGACTGCCCTGAGTGGCTGAGTACACCTGCTTCCCAGGACTGTAATATAAACATACAAGTCAGAGGGTGAGAAAGAACACTCCTTGGAAGGTGTGGTACAGGGTTCTAGTCCTCTCAGGCAGCTGCACTGCCAGCCTCAGCTCCACAGGACATTCCCAAATCCAGTGCCATGTGTTTAACCTCACGAGGCCCAAACCAGAGATGATGAGTCCTCCTGAGTCCTGCACTAGTTACTAAAAATAAAATTAGGCTAAACCATAGATCAAGCATAAGGAAGTTCTTTGAAGTTATGATTTGCACTTGTTAACTGCTTTCTCTTTTTTTACGTGGTAAAAAAAAGGGTGTTATTTGTAAGTCAATCATACAATAAAATAATTACTTTTAAAAGTCACACATACAACAGTTGTATAAAGTCAATTTGGAGGAAGCTACCTCTTAAACATGTTCCAAACCCATCAACTTTAGTGTTGTTTTCCAAAGAGACGTGGTCCAAACCCCGTGAAGGCCTTATAATTTCAAATTTGATAACAAGGGAACAAAGCTGACTATAAATAGGCCTACAATAATTTTGAAAAACACTAAGTGGTATAGGCTATTCTTAGTTGCAAAACAATCTACTACTCAGGCTTCTTGAAAGTTTCATTGAAGTCAGTAAAAAGTTATGAAAATTTGCATTTGCACACATTTCTCAATTTTTCTGGAAGTAATAATAATACATACAAAGGCTCAAAAGATTAATAAAGAAATAGTTGAGAATTCTAATAAGTCTACAAAGATATTTCATTGCATGCCAAACATAAAAGAGACAAAGATATCTTTTTTTTTCCCAAAAATTACCCATCGAGTAGAAGTGGCACTCACACCTTTGCGGACATCATCATCACAGGCCTGTAGCATGCAGACTCCCGGGCCCTGTTCAGACACTGAACCCCTCACTATGGAACAAGAGGAATGTGCATTTTCACACGTTCCACAGTGATTCTTATGAAGTGATACAAGAATCCCGATTCTATGTCCAATCCCAACTCACTGCTGATGTTGGAAACTTGACTCTGGACGGCTCATTTCCCTCTTTAGTTTCCTCATTTGCAAAGTCAGTCAACTGAACTGACCATCTCTGAAGGCCTCCAAGCACCTTACAAGGCTCAGATGGACCCCGGATGGAAAGAAAATCTCGTTTCAGCCAAGAACTTTGTCTTCACGCCAAGTCTAGTCTTTCTAAGTCCCCAGGTTTCTCCACCCATCTTCTCAAAAGTCTGCTTCTGTCAGTTCGGTTTCTGGTAGCATCTGAGTATGTAGAGGAATTTTGAAACTGACGTCTTTGTTAATCTTGGGGACGTTTCTCCTATAAACAGAGACGCTGTTGAAGCTGTGAGAGGTGCTACATATCCGTGGCATGTGGCAAGACCCACTCGGTTAGGAAGCAACAGACCGTCTCCATAATGTCTTCCATCCTAGCGTACAGCTTCCTTCTGAGGACCTGGAAAACTCAAAAGGAGGTCTTCACGCTGCTTGAGCTTGTACAGTAGGAGCTGGATTTCCTGGAGAACTTCTTTGAAGAGAGAGATACTTGCATCTGCTTTACAGTACGGACACTTTGACAAAGGAGCACATTCTTTGCATGATCTCTGAAATCATATGAGACAAAATAATAGACAGAGGTCGATGCAGCTGTTGAGGGTGGACAGGCAGAGGGCTACGATGTAGGGTGTAAACATGGTTCTGGCTTTGGCTTTTAATCAGGAAATAATGCACCAGGAGCAGTAGGTTATTGGGGATAAAACAGATCAGGTACATAGCCAAGACTGTGACAATGAGGTTGATAGCTCTCTTCCTTTTCTTCTCCGAGTTTCATCCATGGCTGAAGACCTCAGTGTCTTGATCATCAGCACATAGGTGGAAGCCATGAGGGAGGCTGGGAACAGGAAGACTCCAATGGCCAGAGAGAGGAAGTAGTTGAACATGGCCCCACCAACACCTTCTCCAGCAAAACATCGTGACAGGCTGTGATGTTAAGGGCGGGAATGAAGATGGTCTGCTTCACAACATACAAGGGGATGGTGACCAGCAGAATCAGCAGCCAGATTCCCAGAGAGACGCCCATGGCAATGTTGGCCTTTTTCCTGGGGTGTGCCATGGGGTTCTCGGTGACCCAGTATCTCTGCACTCTGAGGCAGGTCCTGAAGTGGATGGAGCAGTACATGTTGCCATAGAAGAAGCCAATGAGCACCTTGCAGAGCTTCGCCATAAGTCCAATTGTTGCCATGGATGTGATAAGCGATCTTCAGGGGGAACCAGATGACAGAATGGAGGTCAGCCAAGGCCAGATTGGCCATGTACATCACAGGCGGGTGTTTCTTCCTTGTTTGGAAAAGAAAGACCCACAGGGCCATGCTGTTACTTGACAGACCAACCGCAAATACGACTGTGTAGACATCTGGAAGCAAGATGGTCATCAGTTTTCCAGTGAGGACAGACTCAGAAAACTCATCCATGGAAAAGCCTGGCTCCACTGTCACTCCTTTTCCTGAGACTTGAGGTGGGCCATCGATCTTACCAATAAGACTTCTTCCTTTAGAGGGTCTACTGGTTCCTTGCATGGTGTGGTTGCAGGACGCAGAAGTCGTCAGAGTATGACGCCCGCCAGCAGCCAGGCCGCGCCTGGGCCCCGCATCCTTCCTGCAGCCCCGACACAGCCTCAGATTTGGAACTTGGAGCTCCCTCCGCCACACGGAGAGAAAACCATCCCCACCCGCATCGAGTCCTCACCCCCGCGGGGCTGGAGAAGTTTCCAACTACTTTACTTTTTAAAATATGCATACCAAATTCAGTACAATTTTCCCCCACCTCCCCCGTACTTGCTTTGCTGGTGCACTAAGCATGCTTTGGTCAGTTTGGGGCCTTCTAACCCTGCTTGTATATTTATAATAAATCCTCCCTTTTTAACTTAAGGTGGCCCAGGCTGGCTTCCACTCCTTTTTCTGGCCCTTACACGATTTGCTCGGTTGTATCTGAATTTACTGTGGGTTGGTAGCTTTGCGCTGAGCACCTTGCAAACATAGCTCCATTTGCATGAATTACAGAGGATTTGGGGCTGAGTTTTGTCCTTTGTGAGTCTTGTTTTCAGCTGAACGTAGATCTTTTTAAAAATGTGTTTCCTTAAGATGAATTCAATAAAAGTTGTTCATTATATCTTCCTAGAGACTGAGAAAGATACTATAAACAGGAAAATATTGCAAAGAATAATTATTGTGTGCTGCTTAGGCCTTTAAAACCTCACATGTTCCTGGAGGAGTTGTAATCTGCAGTTTTCATCACATGTACACACACACACATGGGATTGCCCACAAATACCTAGGGAAGAGAGCCAACAGTGTCATGACCATAACTGCTGCATGAGCAAGGTTGCTGATGCCACAAAAGGTACCAATGAACATTCTCCCCAAAGTGTCTGAGCAACACCTGTTTCTGCAGCTGCAGAAGGGTCCCCAGGTCACTCGACTCACGTGGAACATTAGAATGGCCTCCTTTCACAGGGATGAGCTCAGTTAGCGTGTCTATGTTAGTTTCCTCAGGCTGCCATAACAAATGACTACACATTGGATGACTTATAACAATAGGAATGTCTTGCCTTACAGATCTGGAGGCCAGAAGTCTGAAATCAAGGTGTGCCGGGCCATGGCCTCTCTAAAAGCAGGCCCCCAAGCACAAGTCACACTAGCACAAGAGTGGGATTGGAAGTCGTTGGGCACTGCCAGGGGAGGGAGGGACAGAGGGAGAAGGGAGGGGTCACGTAGCAACACAAAGGTACCTGGTCCACTACCAAGAGAATAGAGGTCCAGCTAGAAGCCCAAACATCAACTGCCTGCAGCCTACTTTTGTGGCAAACCCTCACTTGTACTCCACAACTCTAAAATACATTTTATGAATGAATGAATAAATATTCTAGGAGGGGATCTGCCCATGTCTTTCTCTCAGCTTCTGGTGGTGGCTGGCAATCCTTGCCTGTGGACACATCACTGTAATCTCCATTGTCACCTGGCCTCTTCCCCGTGTGCCTCCACATTGTCTTCCCTCTGTGTGTGTCTCTTCTCTTCTTTTTTATTTATTTTAAAGATGGGGGGTACAATTCAGGGTTAGGAATATAAATGGTCATTGTTCAGGTAAAGTTTGGGCCTCACTTTGGTACCCACATCACCTGGTTTGAGATCAGGTATCCTTATTGATGAAGTGTGCCCCTTCCGCTCCCTTCCCTGGCAGTTTCTCACTACTGCCAATGTCTTTCTTATAGTATTATAATAATTGTTCAGGGTTCGCTTATGAGTGAGAGCATGAGCTACTCATTTTTGTGTGTGTGTGTGATAGATCACTGAGCATTACAGACTCCAAATTCATCCAAGTTGCTGTGAAGTTCATAATTTTGTCCTTCTTTCTGACTGACTTCTTCTCTTTTTTTTTTGAGTTGGAGTCTCACTCTGTCGCCCAGACTGGAGTGCAGTGGCCGCTCCCGGCCACTGCAGCCTCGACCTGTTGGGCTCTGGCAATCCTTCCGCCTCAGCCTTCCAAGTAGCTGGAATTACAGACATGCGCTACCACGCCCGGCTGATTTTTTGATTTATTGTAGAAATGAGGTCTTGCTGTCCAGGCGGGTCTCGAACCCGCGGGCTCAGGCAATCCACTCACCTCAGCCTCCCAAAGGCACGGGATTACAGGCTGAGCCACCGAGCCCGGCGCTGCTTCTCTTCTTATACGTACATCAGTCCTACTACATGAGAGCCTACCCTAGTGACCTCATCTTAACCCAATCACATCTTGCAAAAACTCTTTTTCCAAATGTGGTCATGTATTAGGATTTCTACATTTCTTTTGAGGGGAACACAATTCAATCCATGACAACATTCAAATAGCCTTATCTTCCTCATCCCTTGACAATCCCATGCTTAGTGAAGGGTCAAGGTCAAGGCTGTACCTGTTCATTTTCCCACTAACCTTTCCAGGTCTGACTTTCTCAGCTGCCCTCGTACACTCTGCGGGCTTAGCCAAGGTTAATGCCCAAATTTCCTGGGTTCTTTCCTATGAGTGTTTTTCTTTCTCTGTCACTGCCCAACACTCTTCAGTGTCCTACTCAGAGGTCACCTCTTCTGAAGTCAAAACTAGGAGGAATTCTGGGAATCTCTGAGGACTGTATCACTTCTGAGTCATGCATTACCACTTTCCATATTTAATTTTTATTGGGAAAAGTATTCTCATGTGCACAGTCTTCCAACCCCTGCAAAGCAACACAAGAAGGACCTCGGCCAGGAACATTTTCTCACAGGGAGATAAAGAGCCCTCCCATCCTGTGCTGGGTAGACATCTTTGGGAGTATCTGTCTCGGTTTCAGACCCAGAGTGCCCTTTGTTCTGCATAAGCAGGGGTGTCAGTGGTCCTCAGAGATGCCTCCAGCTTTCTGTATTTCAGATTCCACAGTGGAGAACAAGAGAAGCACATGCAGGCCGTCTCCCTGGCCCTGACGGACTAACGCTCAACATAGAGGCTGATCACGCTCTGTCTCTCCTCTGTGTGAGTAAATCGTTGTTCCATTCAGTGTGTGTGTGAGTCATGTCTTTCCTGGTGACCCCAAACCATGGAGTGGGTTGACATCCTGGGACTGCTACCCCTGGTGGGGTGGGGCTCCTCCCCTGGAGGTGACAGCAGCTGTCACTTGCTCAACAATGCTGTATCTTATGTTGCCTCTGAAACCTTAAGTACATTAAAGGTGCAAAATTCTTTATAACTTCGCAGAAGATACACAACAATGTAGGTAGGTTATGAAGTATTTATTGAATAAATGAACACATGATTTCTAAGTACAGCCTAAGATGAGGCTGCTCATATTTTGAACTTGTGACTTCACATTCAGGCACACACACATATGCACACACACACCCTTGTTCAGTCGGCTTTGACCAAGCTGATGGGCCAGTTCTGCTTTTGAAATGTTGTGGCATGTGTCACGATAACTGGTTATTTTCATCCTTGTGTCCAAACAAATGTGTTGGGTGTTCTATTTCCAACACAGTATTTTGACAGGCACGTCATCATCACTCTTCTAATTCTGGAGGCTTGGCCTGAGGACACCAGGGAGCTCAGTTGCCTGGATTCGTAGCACGAAAAGTAAATCAGGATGTGGAGCCAATGGAATTGGAGAAAATTACTCACTTAGAGATCTGCCCCTAGGTTGGGCACAGTAGCTCACACATGTAACCCCAGCACTTTGGGAAGCTGAGGTGGAGGGACTGCTAGAGGCCAGGAGTCCAAGACCAGGCTGGCCAACATAGCTAGACCTTGTCTCCACAAACAAATTTAAAAATTAGCCAGGTGTGGTGGTACATGCCTGTCATCCCAGCTACTCAGTAGGCTGAGGCAGAAGGATCGCCTGAACCCAGGAGGTCGAGGTTACAGTAAGCTGTGATCATGCCATTGCACTCCAGTCTGGGTGATGGAGTAAGACCTTGACTCAAAAAAAAAAAAAAAAAACTGATCCCAGAGGTAGATCCTGGTTTCCCAAGTACAGTGTCCAAAGGCCTGCGGGGATGTAAGACTGCTGTGAGTTGGCCTGATCTCCAAAGGTGGACAGCCACTAGAGAATGCTAGGCAGCAGTGTCTGTGCTGAGTGACGCCATGTTTCCTGGTGAATGTCCACACCAGACAGGACCCTTGAGGTCTCCAAGGTGCCCAACTGCAGGAGGTATGACTCCATCACAGTCTTCTTGAATGGCACTTGGGGCAAGACACCATCCATCCAAGACCCACATGTTCCCCTCGTCTCCTGATCTCCTTACACGGACAAGGGCATGGAACTGGCTCTCGTAAGTGAGCTTTGCTTGGCATGGGTCACATTTGGGGAAAAAAATATACTTAAGAACTTGCTCTCTTCCCTGATACAGCGATTCCTGAAGGCATATGTTGATGAGGTGGTGTCAGATGATTGATTCGTGGAAGCCTAAGGGGTGGGGAAAGGGCTTACACAGATGGATCAACAACACATGTACAGTATGGCACAGTATATCTGATTTATTGACTCTTTGTAGGGGAAACCTTGAAACAGGCTGCTTGGTGGAGGGTGGAGGCAATAATGAAAACAAAGTTGAAAATACTGGCCGGGAACAGAGGCTCACGCTTGCAATCCCAGCACTTTGGGAGGCTCAAATGGGAGGATTGTCCAGTAGTTTGAGACCAGCCTAGGTAACATAGTAACATCTCACCTCTATAAAAAAATCAAAAAAATTAGCTAGGTGTGGTGGTGTATACCTGTGGCCCCAGCTACTTGGGAGACTGAGTCAGGAGGATCACTTGAGCCCAGAAGGTTGAGGCTGCAGTCAGCCTTGATTGTGCCACTGCACTCCAATCTGGGTGACAGAGTGAAACCTCAACTGAAAGAAAGAAAGAAAAGGTGAAACAAGGAAGGAAGGAAGGAAGGAAGGAAGGAAGGAAGGAAGGAGAAGGCAACCCCATTGGGTCCCCACCTACTCTGTGAGTTTTTCTGTCCTCTCAAAAATCTTGTTGAAAGAAAGAAAAAGCTGGGCTCGGTAGCTCAGCCTGTAAGCCCACGCTTTGGGAGGCTGAGGTGAGTGAATTGGCTGAGCCCGCAGGTTCGAGACCCACCTGAGCAACTTGGCGAGACCTCATCTCCACAATAAATCAAAAATCAGCCAGGCATAGTAGCGCGTACCTGTAATTCCGGCTACTCGGAAGGCTGAGGTGGAAGGATCGCCAGAACCCAGTAGGTCGAGGCTGCAGTGGCTGGGAGCAGCCACTGCACTCCAGTCTGGGTGACAGAGTGAGACTCCAACTAAAAAAAAAAAAAAAGAAAGAAAGAAAGAAAGGAGAGAGGGAGGGAGGGAAGGAAGGGAGAAATTTCATTTATCCAGTTGATTCTGACAACATCCCTATGAAGGCGGTGCCACTTGAATCTTCATTTGATAAATGAGAAAACATTAACAGGGAGGAGTTAAGAAAGTCAGCTAAGGTCCTGTATCTACTGAGGGAAGCACCCCAGATTCAAACCCAGCTAGGCTGTGCCAGCCCCAGGCCCTTAGCCTCTCTGTGCACCAGGCGAGCAGTACAGGAAACAGAAGATGCGTTAACCCTCAAGGAGCCGCTCCAGGATGTGAGGTCCTGGAATGTTCCCTGAGCTCGCCCTCCTGTTTCGCCAGTTCAGTTTTATTCTTTCTTCTCTCTTGCACCTAGAGGATACGAGTGTCTATGCAGTGAAAGGAAAACTAAAAGAAAGTTGAGCACCTGCGGGCAGACCACACACAGGTCACCATCATTGTCCTCTTCTGTCATTCGGGGACAACAACATAAGAACACACAAAGCAGTTACTTGTGCTTACAGAGAAGCATTAAAGTCACTGATCAGCACGAAGGACAATTACCTTTCAGTTCCTGCCCAGCATGCCGGTTGCCTCTATCTGGGCTTTAGCGAACTTGGCAGTTTTTCAGTTGCTGTCTCCGTTTTTGTTCCCAGTATGGAGAGGTGGGTATTACTATTTGAACGGTTTCTGATTGTTTCTTTTTTTTTTCCCTTCTGAGCAGATTTCTTGCATAAAGGAACGCTCTCAAAGTTCATTTCCAGGGGCTTGTTTTGCTTAAAAAAAAAAAATTACAGATTTTTCTCTGCAGACTTAATGTCTGAAACACACCCAGTTCCCGCTCCTGAATACTTTCCTCTGTACGTTTCTCCATGTGGGTTTTATTCCAAATGGAGTCAGTGGTGCCCAGGCCAAACAGGGCCTTTCTAAGCCCAACCCAGAGGCCATGGTGTTTCTACAGGTTACAAACACAGAAAGAAAAAGCACACTCCTCATCCCCACAGCTTGCCAGAGCGCTATCTCTCTCTCTCTCTCTCTCTCTCTCTCTCTCTCTCTCTATCTTTCTCTCTTTTGGACAAATGATGTTTTTACAGATTCTCCTTCATACTAAAGTCGATCATGGATTCCCTGCTGCAACCCTGGACATGTCCGTACACACCATGCATTATAAATCAGATAAAATTCTCAACTGAGTAGAACGTGACCACGGCATACCAGTCCTGACTGCAGCCTTCTCTTCAGGTTCTTGCCCAGCAGCAAAACTGGGCACGCTCATGTCAGCAAGAAAACAAACCAGGGATATGGAATGTATTAAGCTTAAAAAGAGAGCCTGGAAGGAATGAGTGCTTTATTTGCTTAAGGCAGCTTAGTTGCACCTGACATTAATAAATGAAATGAAGGCCGGTCGGTATTTAAAACAACTGTACAAATTGGAACATGTTCATCGAGTGAACAGAAAATGAAGGAGATCCAGAAGTCAGCAATAAATAAACTGTCTAAACTCAGTCATTTCTATTTTCTTTCTCCGAGAGCTTCATGGGGATCAGAATTTTGGAGGATCCATGAGTTTTTGATTCTTGCAATGAACCTGTATTCCCTTTGCTCTGTAATAGAAAGTTCTGTTGGACCATTGATCAGAAGGGGGTGGGTGTCTGTATACATGGAGGCTAATGAAAATTTTACTTCCTACTAAAACTCTTTGAGCTTCCCAAAGGTGTATGCAAAGACCACGCTCACAGTAACTAACGTTTTTTAGCATGTCACGAATATGGGCTAAGTGCTTTACATAAATTCTCTCATTTAATCCTCAATAAACCTCAATACATATTATAATTTTCATTTTACAGATGTGAAACTGGGACCCAGAGAGATCTGGGAGCTGCCCAAGGTTGCACATCCAACTGGTGATACACAAATTCCTAAGATGGGTAATGACAATTTAGTTCTCCAGATACTGGCCATCTGGTATTATCATTTATTCTCAGAGTAGCACATGCCAAAAGCTTGCACAGAACAGCAGCAGCAGAATCATTCAATGTTACGATTTCCTGTGATAGTCACAAAGGTAATTTCAGCATGAGGCCTCTGCCTTCCAGAAATTCATAATCCATTTGTAGAGGCAAGATTAACAATTACAACTGATCCTTGAACAATGCAGGAGTTAGGGGTGTGCAGAACTTTTGACTCCCCAAAAGTGTAACTACTAATAGCCTACTACTATTAGTGGTTACTATATTTTAATTGATGGTGTGTATTACTGGTAAGGCTTCCAGTTTTGGTAAGGCCTCCAATTGACTAGAAGCCTTACACTAATATAAACCATCAATTAAAATATAGCTTGTATTATACACATACTGTTTATAAAGTAAGCTAAAATAAGAAAATATGATTAAGAAAACCATAAGAAAGAGAAAAGATATTTACTACTCGTCATTGGAAGTGGACCATCATAAAGGTCTTCATCTCATCACCTTCATGTTGAGTAGGCTGTGGAGGAGGGGAAGAGGAGGGGTTGGTTCCACTGTCCTGGGGTGGCAGAGGTGGAAAAAAACCCCATAAAAGTGGACCTGTGTTGTTCAAAGGTAAATTGCTATAAACTGAGTTACAATTCAAATTCATGTATACTCTTCACTGAAATCATAGGTTTTTTTAAAAATCAAAGCTCAGAATTTCATACTAAAGAGACCAACATGAGCAAATATCACCTCCTCATACCCAGATGTCCTACTTGATGAAGTCAGTGTGACTATTGCACAGAACTTTCTATGTGAGTGTATCAGAATCTTCAGAATTCTAAGAGTAGGGAGATCGAGGGAGGGGAAGGAGGGGTCAGAGGTCAGGGAGGAAATGTGAAGAGTGTCTTTCTGGTCCCAGCTTCTCTCTGGTCACACTCCCTCACCCTTGAATGCCTTTGACACCATATTCCTGCTTCTTTGTTGAGGAAAAGAGCTGGGAGAGAAAAGAATGGAAAGAAAGAAGGAAGAGAAAGATTATTAAAGAAAAAGATGAATGAAATTTGGGAGGAAAACAAAAGGCTTAAAATGCATTTGCATTGCTTTGAAGGTGAGAAGGTAAAATAAGACCACCAAAGGAAACCCATTCACTCTTAGCAATAACAAGCAATAGTTTTATAATATTTGCCCCTTTGTAGAGAGAAAACTGGCAAAGGGAAGCGAATCAATATTCCAAGGAAGTTTATATAACGTTGTAATATAATGAGGGCTTGTACACTTTCTGATGACATGACAATTTGCAAGATTAATCCATTCGGTCTCCCTTGTTCCAGACAAGGATCTTCAATATGGAATCTGTGAACCTCAGAGGAATACATAAACCTGAACATTTTGCGAATTATGAAGTTTCTGTGATAGTCCTGGGAAATGGTTCTGGAGCTTCCAGTGGCATCTCAGTGGGGTTTCCCAATTCTGCAAAAATTAGTAACTGCAGAGGAAGGCAGATATAAAAGGGGGAACCCAAAAAAACCCAGAATTTATTTTTTAAAAGTTGTGTATTTATTCTTACATGTTGAAACTTCAGTCACCTTCAAAGTACTCTCCATTTGGTGCAATACACCTATCAAGATGCTTTTTCCACAACTCAGAACAGTTTTTGAACTCATCAGTTTTGTTGACTTTTAGTCCTAGTGACTGTTTTTTATTTCACCTCTTCCACATCAATAAAACATTTCCCTTTGAGGTCTTTTTTTAAAATTAGGGAAACATAAAAAGGTCACTTGGGACAAGATCAAGTGAAGACGGAGGGTGAATCATGGGTCATGCAATTTTTTACAAAAAACAAAACAAAACTGTTGAACACAGCACAGTGTGGGCAGGTGTGCTCATACATCAGCCATCAAGAACTGGGCCAGGCGTAATGGCTCAAGCCTCTAATCTTGGCCCTTTGGGAGTCTGAGATGAGAGGATTGCCTGAGCCCAAGGGTTTGAGACCAGTCTAGGCAATTTGATGAGACCTCATCTCTACAATATATATTAAAAAAAAATTAGCTGAGTGTGGTAGCACTTGCCTGTAGTTCCGGCTACTTGGAAGGCTGAAGCAGAGGGATCGCCTGAGCCCAGCAAGTTGACGCTGGGGTGGCCATGAGCATGCCACTGCACTCCAACCTGGGCAACAGAATGAGACTCTGATTCAAAAAAAAAAGAAAAGAAAAAGGAAATGGGCAAACTGAAGCCAAATGGAGCCTCTCACAACAACGCTAGCTGGTGGTACACATGCTGATGGGTTCCCAGAATACTTACTTAGTGGGGGAAGCCTGTACTACAAGGGGTCTGCCCTCCAAAAAATAATTCCAAGCATTTTTTTTTAGGTTCCCCTTCATTTTTTACAAGTTCTTTCTAAAGTTCTCACTCGGTAGGCAACTGTGAATCTTTCTCAGAGTACTTTTCCCAAAAGGATAAAACAGTAACTTTATCAGACTTTCCAGAAGTCCAGATACTGCACAGAGTCCTTTCCAGGCAAGCATCCTTATCTTTTCACCATTTCTCTTATGATAAGGTTTGAAATTTTCTCACTAGCCACATGTTGATTCTAAGTATGTCCTGGTCTATCCATTTCTCCTTAACACATGGCACCACTAAAGTGAGCATTGTACTCTAGAGGGAATCTGATCAGCATTGAGAAAGGAGGGACTACCTCCTTATTTTGGACACTGTGTTTTTGTTGATATAACCAAAAATCACATACACTTTTTGAAAGATAAACAACCCTTCTTTTCAGCAGCAAGTGTTTTGAACAATTAAAATTTCTGAATTTTTCCATCTGTGCTACCTCTAAAGTCAATCACTTTCCATTTATCTCTCACAAAATATAGTCAGTTTTGAGGAGACCAAAGAGCAGAATTTTTTGTTTATTCCTTTTAAATTTTATCTGCTGTATTCAGTAATTGTTTAGTATACAAGATCAAAAATTGGGGTATCCTGATTTCTCATCTGACATAACAATTGTCCCTCCCACCTTGATGCCACTCATGGGCATATTTATTGTGATCTCATTGGCTTATCCAAGGCTCTGGTTTCCATATTGATCAGGGGAGAAAGATCAAAGCAATGCCTCCTATCTGATGCTGGTTTTGGTGAATCAATGAATCAATGCTCCTTAGATATGGTGTTCAACCAGTTGTCAATTCAACTGACTAGAACAGAATTCAGCCCACATTTCTCCATCTTGGCAGTTTGAATATCATAAAATTTTTTCTTAAGGAGCTGACTGAAAGCCAGATATTATTCTTACACCTAGCATTCTTAGTTATTTTCCACTCTGTCTTATGAAAACAACTGCAGAGAGACAGATTTTGGCTCAACAATTAAAGATGCTTGGAGATAGAATGAGTGCTTCAGATGGTAGGACCTGTCACTGAAGGTTTCAAATGTCCAGCTGATCATAGATTAGGATAGAATAGGAAAGATTTGAGCGTCAGACAAGAGACTGAATTCTGTGATCTGTCTGGTGATTTACAACTCTGAAAATGCTGTGCCATAAATTACTCTTCATGGGTAAAGAGTAAGTTAAATGGGAGCTCAGGTACAACCTAACTCAGGGCTCAGTGATGTCATCATGATCCCTCTGCTCTCAGATCATCTCCTCTTGCTGTGGTCAGTTGGCTATATCTTAAGGAACCTTGTGTACTCATATCGCCAAGCTCAGAGAAAGAGAATATCTGTGTTCCAGCATCCCTAGCAAACATCTGAAGGCTTGTACAGATTAGACTGGATTAAGTCATGTGTCCATCCAACAATCACTGTGGCCGCAGAGGTGAGATATGCTGTTCTGGTTATCTATTACGCTGCATAACAAATGACTCTAAAACTTAGGGCCTAAAACAGCAGTTACCTCTCATGGTTTCTGTGGGTTGGGAATTTGGGTGCCTATCTCAGAGCCCTCATGGTTTTGCAGTCAGATGGTGACTGGAGCTAGAACCGTGGTAGGGAGGAGGGGTAGATGGTGCTAGGAGTTAACTGGTCATCTCTCTTCATGTAGTCTTGGGGTGTCTCCACATGATCTCTCCAACTGGGTCAGTTTGGACTTCCCCACAACATGGAGGTCTCTGGACAGTCAGACTGCTTACATAGCAGTGTTTCATAGCAGGGAAGCAAAATGTTAGCATTTGGCATTTTTATGACGTAGCCTCAGAAACAACACTGTATCTCTTCTGCCCTACTCCATTAGTTGATGGTCACAAAACTCCACCCAAGTTCAAGAGGAGGGCACCCAGACTCTAACTCATGATGGAAGAGAGGGAAGTTTCTAGAAGAACATTCTGAATGAAAGTCATCTTTGGAATATATAGTCTGTCACATGTGCTGATGAGCTTAATCCAGCCAAAACTCAGTCCTGTGCTAGGAGCCTGAGGACAGTCTCCCAGAGTCAACCTTGATGTTACTGATGGGAGAAGAGGACCATGGACAGGCAGGGGACAATGCCTCACTTCCAAGTGCACGGGCACTAAAGGACAGGTGGAGAAGGAGGAGGTCACTGTATCCTACCTACTTTAATTTCTAATATATTTTTCTACAATTATTTTATCATGTGACAAATTTTGCAGAAACTTATATTTATAGCCAAAACTAGACACAACAGTCTGACTTAAAGACATTAGTAAGTTACCTTCTCATTAACTAAGATCTACCAGTTGAGAATCCATCTTGACACATCAGGCTGAATTGTCTTTGTCTGGTTATAAACAGATTAATGATATTAACAAAGGCAGACGATTAATAAGCTATTTTTAAGGAGATGAGCAACCAGTTTCAATGTTGTTAAAGAGAAAGGGTACTAATAAATATTTCTGAGCCTCTGTTCATTAAACACTTTTGAGATTACAAAAGTGCTTTCCTATCCTCATCCTGTTATAATAGTATTAAATTCAAAAGAAAACTTAGTAAATACAGGTAAAATGCACATAAAATTAAGCTTTATTTCTTCTAAAACAGTCTATAACTCAGTGTTGTTATGCTTTTGCCAAATGATGCTGGCCTGCTCCTAATTAGAGTCAGGCTTTATATGGTTTTATCATTGAGGGAAACATCTACGAAAGAAATAAGGCCCTCATTATTACAAATTCACCACTTAAAGGTTAAAAAATGATTGTGTCTACACAACTGCTGTTTTAAAGATTTCCTTTTATTCCACCCAGATTGGCTGATGGCTTAATTAGAACATTCCTGCTGTGAACATTTCTTCTTTTTTCAAATACTGTAAGTATAGGGGAACGCTTATTAAAATGCAACCCCCCCACCCCCTCACTCTTTGGGATCATCACTTCAGATATGTCTTGGCTGATGGCTGCCAATTGCACCTTGGCGTTTGCCTCCTAATGTGGTTTGGCTCCTGGAACGGTAGCTGCCCACACGGGGCGGGGCGCTAAGTGCCTGGCGAGAGGCTCAGCTCCTCCACCACTGACACCCACAGCCCCAGCTGCCAACAGAGCTATACTCAGTCATCCTAGGAATCTGCTCTCCTGGTCCACTGTTTGGCCATGCCTCTAGACTTCTGAGCAGGCTTCCTTGCTCAGATGCTTGTTGTGCCAACAGTCCAACAAAGGAACCAGCTAAAAAGTTGAGTGTTCAAACAATGGTCTATTCTTTGGTCTGTATACATTCAAACTGCAGCCTTGCTTGTTCCTTCCTTTCTTACTCTTTTTCTTTTCTTTTCTTTTTTTAACCAGTTTGACTAAATTAGCCCATTGGTTTAACATTAGGTAGAATTTTTCGGTCACAAAAGCCTACTCCTCCTTTCTTAGTGCCTGGCTAGACACCCTTACTCTATGTATGACCTCTTTGCCTATGAGCAGTATTTTACCAGTTTTTGCCAGCACAGCCTGTGACCCATCTGAAAAGGACAAGGAAGCACGCAGGACTTGAGAGCTCCCTATTCAATGTCACGAGAGAGGCCGGCATTGTGCTCTGAACACTCCCATGCTTTCCATTGCCCTGGGGTGCACACAGAACCCCCAGGTGGCCCATGGGCCACCCCCACCCTGGGCTTCTCTTTTCTGTCCCCTCTTCTGACAGCCCCAGTCACCTCTGAGATCCTATTTCTTTCTCCTCCTCCAAATAGTGTGTGCCCATCTTCACGATGACCACCTGGACACAGCACTTACCTTCTCACCAGGAGTGTGAGTGTCCCAAAGAGCAGTTCAAGGCAAACCCAGGGCAGAGCTGCAGTGACTGCTGTGTTGAGGAGGCTCACCCTTAACCTCCCTTCCTTGTACCTTGCCTGATGAAAGCTCTGACACCTTGTGCACATTAGGCAAAAGGCTTTCCTGTTCTCAGCTGAACTTGAACTTTATACTGATCTGAAAGGTTGGCAGGATCAGTGGGATCCTCCCATTTTACAGGTAAAAAAATTGAGGCTCAGCTAGGTTAGGTGATTTGCCCCAAGATAACCAGCTAGGAAATGGAAATGGCAGAGACGAGCCTCAAACCCAGGGAGTTAATTTGTGAAATATCCTTTTTTTTTCTTTCTTAACACAACAAGAATCTCTTTCCCACTCATGCCACATGTCCTGCAAGAGTCAGCAGGAGCCTCTGCTCCACGTGCCTCCACTATCTTCTGACTGCACCATACAGGAGTTACAGATTTCCTCCTTGACCATGGGGCTTCCCACGGTCTCGGCCCAGAAGTAGACTCTTATCTCATTAGCCTGAGCTAGTTTTGTTATTTGAGATTCATGCAATCTTCTCTCCACTATGCCAGAGCTATTCTGAGGGACCACGTGGTAAACTCTATTCTGACAGCCACCATTGCTCCTCAGGAAGGTAGAGACTGAATCTCCCAATGCTTCACCTCAGTGCAATTTCAGAGTTTAATTAGAAGGAATGTTACTGAAGCAGCTTGCATAACAAACAGAGCACTGGGGTGGAATGAGATGATGTGGCCTCTGCTTCCAACTCTGTCACAGAATTAGATGCATGAGCTTTGCCAATGATTCTTTCATTCATTCATCCAACAAACAAACCTTAAATACCTTCTTTGTGTGAGGCACAGTCCAGGATCTGAGGAAATAAGATGATACATGGTCAGGTAGCTTGCAGTCTAGAGTGAGGGTAGATGGCACCATACCATCAGGTAAGAGCATTGGAAGAGGGGCCCCTTTGTAGGTGAAGAAATTGGATTAGACAATCACCACAGCCTCTTTCTGGATCTTCCATCAATCAGTTCTGTAATCATCCAACCTAACCAAACTTTCATGATTCTGTAGGGTTGAATAACATAGAAAATTGAGCTTCACAAATAATGCAGACATTTCTCCTTCAGCCTCTCAATTGAAAATGCCAGAAGTGAGCAAGTTATACTTCATCTTGATTACCCTATTCCCTACTACGGAGAAGGCTGATAAAGAGCGGGAAATAGCTCAAAGTCAGGTGACAGAAAGGAAACTAGAAGCCACTTGGGGCTCCATAGCAAACCACCAGCATGGTCTTCAAGGCTTCCAAGAGTTGTGATTGGACAGTAACCACCCACAGGCTGAGGGTCCTAATCACATGCTCCCCTCATTGCCCTGGTGTTGGCCACCTCTTCGACCTCTCTACTACATCTCCCGGGGAAGAGTCATAACTTGTGAATAGGCTATAAACTCCCCTCATGCCTTCACATGCACACATACCAAGTGGGCAGGAATTCCCGATGCGGGAATGGCCTCCACCAGCTGTCTTAAACCTCCATGTTCCATGGAGAGACTGGAGAGCACCAAGAAACAGGAGAGCAGAAGGCCATTTGCTCTTGGGAAGAAGGACTGCCAAGTGGATCTCCAAGTGGGAGGACTGTGGGTCCTGCTCTCAGACCACAGCACTCCTCCGACCAGCTAGCAGGGCAGAAATAGGGCAGCTGGCTAATTTAAGGGCAGTGGCCTGGAGTCACTTCCCTGTGACCCATAAGAGAAAGCTTTGCAGTCTCACTTGGGCCCCATAAGGCTCCATGAGGCTCTGGAGTGTTCTTCAAGGCTTCCATGTCTAGATTCCCCCAATCACCAGGAATGCGCTGATTAACATGAAGTGCTGGGAATTATATTTTATATATAACTCCCTGGGAGATGACATTCCCACCCCATCCCACTGTATTAAGCTTCTGTCTCTGATATTTTGACATCTGGGGCCTCACTGACTCTGGAGGGACTGCCCTTCCCAGGATTCCTGGAGATCGCAAATGACCTGCCTGTGAGTGTGCCCTTCATGTGCAAACCACACAACTCAGAGTCCACACACACACACTCAACCTTCTCCATCGGACTCTTACACACTGAGCCACTATTCCATCCTAATCACCCCAGGGTCAGATACCCAACAACCAGAGACAGCTTCTACCCCTAGACTTGACTGAAATTATTCACCCTAGCTGATCCCAAGCCTCACGCCACCTCACTAGTTTCCTCTAATGGAAACCTCAGTATAGGCTGTTGCCCGGGATCCCCCCTCATGCCTTCTGCCTTCTGACTTACACAGTGTTTCCTGTAGGGCCCTGCTTGTAGTAGCAAGACCTCCTCCTCTTGGGAACTATGAGTGACAAATTGTCTTTTCAACGGCTATTTTCTCCTGATCTGCTGGCCTCACCATACTTGAATAATAATAATGTTTGCATTTTAAAACATCAACCCATTTTCTCAAGGATAAACTCTGTCAGAAAAATCTTTCCTAACCCGCTCCTCTGGCTGGGTTTATACATATCTTCATCACATTGTCATGGTCATCAACCAGTCTTATCTGTGCAAGGGGAGTAATAATAAAACACAACTAGTTAGAAGAGTTTGGGGACAATGCCAGACACATGTAGGAAGCTCTCTGCCCAGGGCTTAGTGGTGGAAGGTGTTCAGTGCATCTCAGTTCTGAGTATGATTATGACAAACAGTGCTCCCTAGGGTCCCCAAGTCACCTCTGAGTGACCAGGTTACTTCCCATTCCAGTTCTCACTCATTGCTCTACCATTTCCTTGAGCAATGCCTACCTGATAAGCTCTGGCTCTGGGAATGAGAAGCCTCTCAAAATCCCTCTCCTGCACTCTTCAGGTAAGTGAAGGTGACTCAGCCAGAGCTGCTGCAGTGACCCTGGGAACGCTCAGGTCGGAAGTCAGTGGGAAAGGAGTCGTCAGGGAACCTCCAGAGAGATGACTCATCTTACCTGAAGAGAGACAGACAGAAAGACCAGTTTGCCAAGCAACATTGCCTTAGCTGTTGAAGAGAAAAGCCAATTCTTTCACTTAGATGCATCTCAGGTCCAGGACCACATGAATTATAGTTTGTTCCTAAAAAGAAATTGAGGTGCAGGTTGGGGGTTAGGGCAATGGGTTGAAGCAGAATGAGCTTGTATTCTTAGTTTTTTTTCTTTTTAATATGTGGGGTACAATTCAGGATTAGGCATACAAATCTCATTATGCAGATATCCTTGTTGATGAGGTATACCTCTCCTTTCCCTGGCAGTTTCCCACTACCACCAATCCCTTACTTATAGTATTATAATAGTTGTTCAAAGTCCACTTATGAGTGAGAGCATGTGATACTTGCTTCTTTGTTTCTGTGATAGATCACTCAGTATTATAGACTCTAAGACCATCCAAGTTGCCACGAAGTCCATAATTTTGTCCTTCTTTATGGTTGTGTAATATTCCATCATGTATATGTACCACATTTTTTTAATCTTTCGATGGGCAGCACAGTTGGTTTCATGTTTTTGCTATTGTAAGTAATGCTGCAATTAACATGTGTGTGCAGGTATCTTTTTCATAGAGTGATTTGAGTTTCTCCAGGTATATTCCCAGTAGGGGGATTGCGGGGTCGTATGGGAGGTTGATTTTTAGATCTTTTAGGAACTGCCACACTGTTTTCCACAGAGGCTGTACTAGTTTACACTCCCACCAACAGCGTTGAAGTGTTCCCTTTTCTCCACATCCTCTCCAGCATCTGCTATTTTTTGAGTTATTGGTGATGGTCATCTTGACTGGAGTTAGGTGGTATCTCAATGTGGTTTTAATTTGCATTTCTTTGATGACTAGTGAGGTTGAGCATTTTTTCATGTATCTGTTGACTGCTCATATGTCTTCTTTTGAGAAGTATCTATTCATATCTTTTGCCCACTTTGTAATGGGACTGTTTGTTTTTTTCTTTGCAGTACATTTGAGTTCCTTGTAGATCCTAGATGTGGCCTTTGTCAGATATACAACTTGCAAATATTTTTTCCCAGTCTGTGGGCTGTCTCCCCACTCTCTCAATGATTTCTCTGGCTTTGTAAAGTTTTCTCTTAAAACTCGATACAACATCAACATTCCGGGCATTATAGCTGACAGAACCAAAAAGAATGTCAATAAATATTGAACTCCAGCTAACAGTATGCATAGGGACAAGGTCATTGATGTTTGTGGATTACTTTGAAAAGCATAAGAAAAAATGGGATGGATGGACAGGTGAGTAGGTGGATGGATGGATGGATGGATGAATGGATGGGTGGGTGAGTGGGTGGGTGGATGGATGGATGGATGGATGAGTGGATGAGTGGGTGGACGGGTGGGTGGATGAGTGGGTGGACAGGTGGGTGGATGGGTTGGTATATAGGTGAGTGGGTGGATGGATGGATGGATGGGTGGGTGGATGGATGGATGAGTGAGTGGATGGGTGGGTGAATAGGTGGGTAGGTGGATGAAAGGATGACTGGATGGGTGGGTAGATAGGTTGATGAGTAGATGGGTTGATGGATAAGTGATTGAGCAGGTGGATGAGTGGGTGGAAGGATGGATGGATGGGCACAAAGACGTATAAAAGAAAATAGAGCTAAGTGCTACCAACTGTGACATCTAGGTGTGAATACATGTGCATTCATAATATAATTCCTTACGCTCTTCTATTTGTATAAAAATTATCAGAGTAAAATGTAGGGACAAAAAGGAACAGAGGCATCTCCCTTGTCCAGCATGGCATGCAGAGTGGCCCTAGCATTACAGGCACTCCAGGCATCCACAGCAGGAATGGAGGCAGACAGCAGTCAAGCACTCAGCTGCAGAAAAGGCAGGGGAGCCCAGCAGTGTCAGGATGCCTGGCTCTGGCCACAGAAAGCAGGAGAAAGGGTGTCACTGCAGGGCACCAGAGACAGCATGGGGCATCTTGGAGAGCTACAGAGAATAGAAATCTCCCATCACTGAGCAAAAGAGGGGGGAAACGGTGGATTCACACGTGCAGGAGGGGGCCTGATCATGAGCTCCACAGAGGCCTGCCCCAGGACTCATCTGGGAACACTGCAGATGTCTTGAATCCTGCACTCAAAGGCCCAGTGGAACACCAGTTATGGCTGGAGATGCACATATTTCCAAAAATTACTATACAGATGTGTTTCCATCAGGAAATTTGAAATCCTGAGCTATAATTACATTTGAATTTTTTCAAGATGAATCTTCCTTTTGTAAAGTATCACTTTCTCCGGAACCGCAGGGTTATTATTTAACAAAAGTTTAGCAGAAAACAGAAAACATTTCAAATTTAATGTAACCACAATCCTCTCCTGTGGTCCATAGCAGTAACATACTCCATCTTTTCAATAATGAGTTGGATTCTGACCTAAGAAGCCCCACAATCCACTAAACTCCCCGAACTGGGTCTTAGTCACTGCATAACTAAGAAGCCATGTTTTAAATATGGAAGTGAGAAAGAAAGGCTGTGACTTGCCAGATGACTGCTACACAGTCCTGCTTTTCTCTACTATTGGAAGCAGAGTAATAGGAAGTGAACCCCATGGGGTCCATTTGTGGGCTCCCTATCCGTGAGCAAAACAGCTCTGAAAAGTTTATGGAACCATTAGACGATTTCCCAGATATTAAGGACTCTTCCAACTTCTTTTTTTCAAATCCAAGTACGAATGACTCAGAAGCATTAATTCAATCTTCCCCACATGGACAAAGTTTTAGAATCAACATGAAAAAAAGTACAAGTGATTGACATACAAAGATTAGAGGCAAAGATATGGAAATGGAAGACTAATTTCTTATGTCCTCTCATGTACAAGATACTTCTGTCTTACTTATCCCTTGATTCTGTTCATTTGTAATGGGTCTTCTAAGCTTCCCACCAGGCAGCACTTTCTTATTTGGCAAATGCTGTCAGGGATCACAGGGGCCGGGTGGTATTAACAGGAAGGAGTGGTGGAGAAGACTCAATAGACACATGGACTCTTCCCAGCTGGGTGTGCAGGACCAAACTGATACAGGTTACAGTCTCAACTTCCACCCTGACATAACTACTGCAGAGGTGGCTCAGCCTCAGAAACCAGACAGACACACGGAGAGAGGAGATGAAAAGGAGAAACTGGCAAACAAGACAGTATCCTGAGCACCTGGCAATAGAAACTTCCAGTGGTAGGGGCAGGGGCTTCCAGAGGACCAAAGCAGGAATGTGGTCAAAGGAACAGGATGAGGACTCTTGCAAACAGACTGAGTCACAAAGCCCGAGTGTAGTCACTAGTGCCCAGACTCAGAATAGGAAACTGTAAGGGTCCTGAGTTAAAATCATTAAATCCCTTCATGGGAATATCAGTCCCAGAGGTAACCACTGATACAGGTCAGAAGGGCTCTCAAAGGAGCAACTTCAGTCTGTACATCAAGTCAAAGCTTTGGGGAAAGAGATCAGATATGATGCTACCCAGATTGGAGAGTTCTGAAAACAGGACGAGTAGTTGCTTAAAATTAATATCTTACAATTCAGCACTGAAGAGATTCAACCAATAACTGTGGCTCATAGTAAAGAAGAAATGCTAGGGGGTTAGGGGTCACCAACTACAGCCCACACACCAGTTGGTGGAGCACAGCCAGTCCCTCAGCGTCTGCTGGTTAGTTCTGGAGCTGGACTCCCCAGGATAGAGTTAGCAGTCAACGCCAGTGATAAGAAATTCGCCTCTAACAGCCCCACTGGTAAAGAGATCCTGTCACCCTTGCCCCATCCCCTCTTCAATTCAACATCAGTTTGTCACTGATGGTCAAACTCCCACATTAATTCCTTAGATGTCAAGCTTTATCTCCTGTTGCAATACTAACTGCCCTAACATTAGTAATGATTGTTTGATGTTGCGTAGACATAAGAGCCCTTCTTGAGAGCACATTTTGACAGAGGTGTGAAAGTAAATAGTGTAAGCATGTTAGGAACCTGGTATGACACCAATAGGCAGGTGTGCTACAAAGAAGAGCCCAGGGAGGGAAGCAGGGCCCGGGAGGCAGGATTTACTCACCTGGGCATCTATCTCATCTAACGTTTTCCTTATTGTATAGCTCACTTGATTGCGGATAGAACTAACGAGCTCCCACAGAGTATAAGGAAGAATTCTTTTCTAGGACATTTACTGGCTTTTTCTAAATCCAGGCCAGAAACACATGAAAAGAAGATTTTGGCAAGAAATGAATGACTCTGCGTGGCTCATCATCTCCCCTGGAAAGATAACTCAAAGGATGGTGCCTGCTGAGGGGTGTCTGAGTCTCAACTTCAAAGCCAAGATGAGTGGATAGAAGGGGCTGCCCTGGTGCTCCTGAGGGGTCAGGAGGGGAGGAGCACTTTAGGGCACTGCCTGGGGTCAAAGAACCCAGGACCCATGGAGGGACTTGAAAGCAGAGGTGACTTTTGGGACTAGGTAAAAGTGAATTTTAGTCTGAGAAATACATGAATGTTGGGTCCAGAAAAGAAAAGAGGCAGATAAATTGCATTAGTCCAAGGGGTAACGGAAGCAACCATTCATCAAGCACCTGTTGAGCAATGGGCTGAGAGTCCTTTTGGCGTATCATTTATTTCTCAAACAAGTCCGTGAGCTGTTCACTATGACTATCTTGATTGTACAGATTAGGAATCTGAAGCCGAGAGCTTAAGTAATTTGCCCAAGGACACATTGCTAGTTAGTAAAGACCTGAGATATGCTCCAAGCTAGGAAAGAAGGGTTTTATAAAAATGAGAACACACAATTTATTATTCTCTGAAAACTTCCTCTTGGTGCTTAGTGGCTGTTAGGAAAATATTATCAAAGGATTACCATTCCCTCTTTTCCAGAGAATTCTTGCTCTGGAGCCAACCTGTAAGGTGTCTCATTTGAGCCTGCAAATCTGGAAAAATTTTATTCTGGGTAATCCATTCACAGAAAACACCCGGGAACCAAAGCTTCTTAATGTTTTTCCCACCTCATCGGTGGGCAGGGGGTACATTCTATGGCAGAAGCAGCCACAACACCCACCTCCACTCCCCAGAGCTGTGGCCTCCTGGGGAAATCACCTTCTTCTTGTATGTGAAGTTTAGAAAGAGGCTTGTTTCTGAGTCACAGGGCCTCCCCAAAATTGATTTTTTCCAGAACTCTAGTCATCAGGGTAATGCGATCAAATCTAATAAGGAAGAAGAACATAGATTTTGATAGAAAAGTTGATGTGTTCCTTTCTTCCATGGCTTAAAAAAATAGAAACATTATCCTAGCTTAAATATGTTAAAATTATTAATAACTACCATTTGTTGCACATTCACTCTGTGTCTGGTATTTACACACATTTTCAAATTTAATTAGGGATGACTTGGTGGAAAGCAATACACGCCTACACACATGGGCTTGAGGGAAAAGGTCACAAGGGAACCTCTTAGAACCCAAGGCAGGAAATTAAGTTGTGCCTGTGGGGAGGTGAAAGTTCTCAGTCTCTGGTTGGAGCAGGGGGCCTCTTCTTGGTTTCTTCCTACATACCTGCTCTGTGGGCCAACTTCCTTTCTACTCCAAGGCCCACCTCCCTTGTAGCTTCCATTCATGTGTGACTTTGGTTCCTGGTGACTCTGACACAGGCCCTGACTCTACATGACCTGAAAATTCCAGGGCTCAACTCTCTGACTTCAGTTTTTGGGCTTCTTAGTTCATGATCTCAAGAGAAAACAAAACAAGCTCACTTGAGCTTAGCTCTGACCCAGTCAGGTAAGGAAGATGGTGGAGGTAAAACTACTTGGTGCATTCTTGACCACCTAAGACCAACCCTGCTACTGGGCTGTGGACCATTTCAAATAGGGGCAAGATACTCCATGATGTGTCTACTACTAATGTGATTAGGTAGGCATCGCATTATTATTTTCATTTTACATATAAGGGAAGAGGTTTTAAAAATTGTTCACCATCACACAGCTAGCAGGTGCAAAACTGGAGTTTGATTTTAGGTCAGTTTATATCTATTATCTATTACAGCACGACAAACTAGCCCAAAACATAAAGGCTTAACATGAACCCATTCTGTTTACTTACAATTCTGTGGGTTGACTGAACAGGGCTCAACTGAGGTGCTTGTTTCTGTTCTGTGTGGTTCTCTCGGATAGCTGTAGGATTGTCTGGAGGATCCCAGATGGCCTCACTCATATGTCTGCCCTCAGCAGAGGTCTCTCTTTGCTCGTGGTCTTTCCTCCTCCATGGCTTCTCTTTGCTCATGGAGTCTTATTTTCAGGGCCGCTCTGTCCTCAGTTTCCCCAGCAGGGTAGAGGCTGTCTCTAAATGGCCTCTCGGATTCCCAGAGAGTAAAATGAAAACTGCAAGGCAGACTAATAACAAACTTTGGAAGTGAGATGACATCACTTTCTACTTCTGTTGGTCAAAGCAGGTCACAGGGGCATCCCAGACTCAAGAGGAAGGACAATAGACTCCACTTTTAGATGAGAGAAGAGACAAAGTCACATTTCAAAAGGACATCAGGACTGGTCGGGATTTTGGCAGTCATCTTGGAAAATGGCCTTCCATACAGCCTAAAACCTATACACTTTGTACAACAGTAGGCACCCGCAGAGCCCTTCTGATGTCCTCAGGACCTCTTCCAAAGAGTCTGAAACCAAGCCCATTGGTGTCCTCTGTGAGCCAGGTACTAAGTTAGACAAAAAGAATGCACAAGTGAGTCAGACATAGCCCCTACCTTCCCAGAGACTGTAGTTTCCTAAGAGGACTTGTGTGTAGATAAATTAATCAATTTTCAATCCCGTCTGGAGGACAATGAGAACTTTTTAAAGCAGGAAGCACAAGGTTGCCAGTTAGTCTGGGTCTATCCAGTACCTTCTTTTTCTAGACAATCTGTCAGACGGGGCGACTCAGAGACTTTAGCAAATAAAACTTGAAACTGGACGGTTATTAAATTTATAAGTTTTAAAAATGTAAAGTGATTTTTAAGCCATCTTTTTTTTGAGTTGGAGTCTCACTCTTGTTGCCCAGGCTGGAGTGCAGTGGCACGCTCATGGCCACTGCAGCCTCAACCCCCTGGACTTAGGCTGCTGGGCTTAGGTGATCCTTCCACTCAACCTTCCAAGGTAAAGTGATTTTTAAAAGAGAAAAGTACCCTCTTCACCTAAGCCAGAAGCAGAGCAGTTGGGGAGCCAGCAAGAACAGACAGGAGGGTGCACTCCTTTTATCAAATGCAGATGCCAAACCCCAAACACAAGGTAACCCAGGAACAATCCACCTTGCTTTGATGGTGTCAGATGGTAGGAGCCAGGTCCAGGGATTGCAAAGCCCCCAGGGAGCTCACCTTACTGAACCTAGATCCAGTCATTGGAGACAATGATGAGGTATTGACAACACTGATGAGACATTGACACTCAGGCATCTCAGCAAGGCAGGCACTCAGTACCATCCCCCGTGCTTCTGATGGTCTAAGAGGAGCTGTCTTCTCCCTGCAACCCTCAGACTTGAGGACCGACCAGGGAGTCCCAGTACGTGATCTTTCCCTGCCACTAGTATAAGCCTGTTTGTCCACGAAACCCCAGCTGCTTTCCTCAACCTGCCTGCTCCTTTGCCAAGATGGACCCCAAGATGCGAATCTGACTTGCTATTTATACCCCGTCCGTGACAGAGATTGCCCCATGTGCCAAGCACAGAGCTATTCTGGAGTCACAGAAATACAGAGGTATTTCACTCTGGAAGCTCATAGCCTAGCAGTGAGGTCAGAAACGTAAATCTCCATGTGGAAACCAATGACTATCTAAAAGCTTGCCATCTATCACCAGGAGTTTCTAGTTTCTTTCACAGTTTTTGACTCGATTTTTTTCCATGTGTGTGCATGCACACACTGTGTTTTCAGAGACTTTTTGGTAGGTGGTGAATCACACTGGGAGGTTCAGGAGCTCTGTTACTTGCAAAAGTGCCTGAGGGGTTGATCTCTGTGCTGTGGCCAAAAACGCAGTAAATAAATAACACGTACCACCAGATGTGTGGAAACCAGGTAGGGGGAGGCTTGAAGATGAGGTCTCCTGGCCACTGGGGTTTCAAGATCTTATCTGATGCGGGATGCTTTATGTGAGGAAGTTGACTTTGCCAAAGCCTCACAGGTATAATTATCTAATTGACTATGCTTGGCAGAGGGGAGCCTGGGAAGGAAGCTAGACATAGAATGAATCATTTTTGAGCTCCGAATCGGATTTCTATAAGGGACTACCTACTACCACCATAGCTGAACAATCATTTCTCTCAGAACTGAATATTTTATTTATAATGGAATAAACGATGAGCCAGCATTTTCTTTGGTGGGATTTACCAACCTCTTCCTCTTCACTCACCTTCCAGAGTTCATCTTCTCCTTTTTATCTTGGATTATCCTCAAAACAAATGAACTCTTCTTAAGGGTAGCATAGGAAGGTATTTCTTCATAGAACTTCAGACCTTGTAAGCATTGGGTCTCTAACTCAAGTTACAGAAGCTGATGAAGGTCTTCCTTAGTTCTGGAAGCAGCTTGAGTCGTAAGATAGAATATTCTTTCTAGTGCATTTTCCAGAACCAAAACCAGCGGCCTCTCTGGGAGATTCAGTTTGCAAGTCTGAGTAATAAATAAAGATTCCATCGAAGTCATGCTGCTCCCACCGGGGACATTCCTGGACTCAACCTTTAAATGGGAAAATGCTTTTCCAGTGGCAAGCATATCTGACCAGACGGCCAGTAGAGTTAGTAAACCTTGGAAAAATAAAAATTATTTGACTCTAAAAAAAAAGGCTACCCAAAAATAGCTTTGATGCTTTCTTCTCCAGTTCTTTAGTCATTGCTATTGATGATGCACAGATGATAGTTTGTTTGTAAAGCACTTGAAGAAATGTTTATGGGGGTGAAATCAGTGTATAGTGCACTCCACAGGCACACTCCACAATCTCCAGGTAAAGATGGAAAATTCCTACAGTTGTTCAGATAAAAGGTCAAACAAATACAAACCTCCAGCAGGGCCATAGGCCAGAGTTCAGGACTTCTGAGACAAGTCCTCAAATTATCCTTCTCCAGCCAACTCTAATCCTCAGAGACTAGGAGGCAGCATTCATACTCAACCTTGATGACTCTGGAAGCACAGAGTGCCATTAAGCCCTGTCCAAGGGAGAGAACTTCTGAGGCTCTTGCTCTAGAATCAGAGATAAGTCATAGGAAATATTGACCCTTGGGGAACAGAAAGCATTTCTTTTAGGAAGTTTCTCACTAAAATTCTTCACAGTTCTCAGATTGACACAACTGTGAGGTCTGAACCTTGTGCTCAAGGGATGAGGGAAATATCTGTGCCCAGACCCAGAGCAGTCCCTGGGTGGCATTGCTGAGTGTCTCACCTGGAGTCCCTACAGCTACTCCAGCCCGAAAATGGAAGGGACAAAGGAGTTCTCAGAACTCAGAAATGGTTCCCTGGAGTTTCGTAATTTTGCTTTACATTTCAATCTGCCTTCTATGACCATATTTTCCCACCTCACACATACCTGCTCTGTCTCTGATATTGAAGAAGATTCTTCATTCAGATTGGGCCCATGGGAGTTCTAAACCATGCCTTCAAATGCTTTGACCTTCTTTTCTCTAAGGCAAGGCTTCTCTCCCCTTGACTCTGGTAGGGTCTGTGACTGCTTCGATCAACAAAGGGTGATGGAGGTGATGTTCTGTGACCTCCATACTGGGTAGAAGAGGTCATGTCTACCAGAACACCTGCACTTGGAACTCTGAGACTCCAGGTTAAAAGCCACCTGCCATAGTGTCACCATGCTGTGAGGAAGCCCAAGCAGTACCTGGAGGTCACACGTAAGCACTCTGGTGCCCAAATCTCATGTCATCCCAGCCCAGGCACCAGAAACGTGAATGAAGATGCCTCGAATGACTCTAACCATAGCTATTTGTGTCACCTTCAGACATTCTTGTCTTCCCAGGCAAGACCCCAGACTTTGTGGAGCAGAGGTCAGATATCCCTAGTGTGCCATGTCTAGATTCTGGACCCAGAGAATCTATAAGCTTAAGAAAATGCATGTTTGCCACCAGCTCCAGCACTAGTTGGAGTGTAATCCAAGTTGCTTCTCTCTCCCAGCCTCACAGACAGCCCCTAGACTTCTGAGTTCAACCAACAGCAGGCAACAGCACATATCTTTCATGCACCGAGTACTGCTGTGGGAAGGATTGGTATAAAGAGACTGGAAGTCCCAGTGCCAGCCTCTAAGACCCTTACAAAGAAATAGAGATGTCACTCCACAGACAAGTGCTCCTGGCTGCACATAAACACATGAAAGTTTGTCTGAGGAGCAACCTGTGTACCCATGGGCAGGGCTGGGATGAGGGTTGGGTCTTTCCCCTACCTCCAGATCACCCAGTGACAGGGGCATTGATCATGTCACATTCTGGGAGTTGCACTCCAAGGGGGCAAACTCACCTAGAACACAACGTGTTGTGTGATTTCTGGAGTATGACTGCCGTGCCCCTGGAAAATGCCACAAAGAGTCTGGGATCTTTCTTCAAGAGATCATTCTAGTCAGAATAGAAAGCATATTGTCCCATCCCAGGTGGCAGAGACTATTCACAGGGAATGGAGGAAGTACACTAAAAGAGGCAGAAAAACACCCCACCAGCCACCCTTGCCAACACAGGCAACAAATGAAGATCATATTCCTAAATCATGACACTGCAGCAGAACATTCTTAAAGCATTCCTCTCCATGTCCCCAGGTCTCCCAACACTGGCCTGCCTGGAGGCAGGCACTGGGGGCATCAAAGATGCAAGAAATCCAGACAACCAGACACTCACGCAGGAGTTAATGACCAAATTCCAAGGGCTGAAGTTCTCTGGCCAACAATGACTTCACATTCTTGGGAATAAACTATTGACCAGATGCACAAAGAGAAGATCTGTGTGCAAAAACAAGTACAGAGATGAAGACAGGATTCCAAACCCAAAGAGTATTTCACAGACAAATCCTGTCCTGTGAGACTCAGTGGTCCCCAAAGACCCTGTTCCCCCATGGCAGATAAGATGAGTAGGGTTGCACCTGCCTGGCAGGGATTGTTTTGGATCAACCCCAAAGACAGTATGTCCTCAGCAGATAACTCCAGTAAGGTAACACCTTGGGGCTGCACTGACTTGGAAGTCCAACTCACATATGATCTCTGTCTGGAAAACTAGCTGTTTCTGCCCTGGCAAATGTCCTTTCTATCTGTTTTAAATTTAAAAGAAACAAATGTCTTAGAATGATCAGAAAATATAATTTTATATTCCCATCCACCAGTCATTGCATCACAGAAAATCTGAAACATTTTGATTCTACATCTGGCATTGGCAGCTGATATCTACAGAAAAGGAAACTGAGGCAGAAAATAGGGGAGAAGTTGATGAAAGTCAGGATGCTTACAAGTAGCAATGAGAACTTTCAGCAGTGAGTTCCTTGGGGGCAGAAGCCTGTTTTGTCCCTTTCATCAATAGTATTATGATGCCTAGCACTGACTAGGGATTGGAATAAGGATATGATGAATGAATGACTGGACTAATAGATGGATGAATAAAGAACAAATAAATGAATAAAGAGCAAATAATTGAATGAATGAATGAGTGAGTGAAAAGATTAACACATGTGTAGATGAGATGACCCTTGATAGCACCTTCCTTCCTCAGAGATCTGAATTTCAAGACCCATCCTCTTTCCCTGGCATCACCTTAAAATTAACACTAAAACTAAATTAATCAGCTTCTCATCATTAAATCCAGCTCTCCATCTCCACAATGTGTATATTTTCTGTTAAAGGTACCATTCCTTCGGATAGTTACCCAGTGAGAAATCTTGGTGCCTCTTCTACCTCCTGTTTCCCCTGAACCCACCACATCTGGTGAGATATCCAGCTCTCTTGACTATTCTTTCAAATGTCTCCTATCTTTGTCCCTTCCTTCCTATGTCTTCCGTCCCCATCTGTCTCTCGGCATTAGCACCTTTCACTGGTGTCGTTGCTCTGTCATGGAGCTTTGTAACTGAAATCCTTCCCTCCAGTCTCACTCCCTCCTATTCTTTACCGATGGAATAAAAGCCAAACCCCCAGTCAGACATTCAATGTCCTTCCAAGTCATGTGCCATCTTACATTTCTGATCAACGTACCTGTCCTTATTCTCTCCTTGCAACTTGACCCATTCCACCCATCTCACCTATAAAAAACCCAATTTCTATTTCCTGTCTCTTGAAACGAAATCCATACTTGAAAACTCAGCTTACTCTGTGCTTTCCTTGTTGTGCTTTCCAGGACTACAACCCTGGATGAGGTCCTTTGTATAAGGAACCTGACCCCAAAGTATCTCCCATCCAGGATGGTTTTGGTGCTCTCACCTGGCAGTCTCACACTCAGCTTCACCTTTGAGCCTTTGGCCCTCTGGGTTCCCTGGGATGGTAAAGGTTGGTTCATTCTAGTTTAAGTCTTGTCTCCCCTGGAAGCTGGCAACAGAGTCATGGCATCTTGTCTTTGATTATTATTCTATGGCTACAAATGACCCAAGTCTCCCATTCCTTGGGGTGCATCTTTTATTATTCACTTACCACACTGCAGTAATCTGCCATCTCTGATGGATTAGAAGCTTCTAGAGAGGACTTCCGGCAAGATGGCGACAGGGCAACCCGGTCTGTGAAAACCTCTGCAAAGGAGAACTGCAGTGGATCTCTGACTCTCACCCTGGGGGCTATGGACCCCAACATCGCAGCCTGCTCTTCATACGGAGCACAGTCGTTGCCACCGCTGGGGCATCGCAGCGGTCTGGACAGCCACTGCAGCGCAGACGCCGCCGCCGCCACTGCAGCCACCACAGCCACCGCAGCCACCGCCACCGCTGCTGGTAGCACATCTCACCACCTGGGCCAGAGGTGATCCACAACTTCAGTCCTTGAAGCCCCTTCAGGGAAGATCTGCTGGGATCGCTGCCACCTCTCCTGCGACTGAGACGTCCTGCCCGCTGTAAGTCTCCTGCCATCTGCCCTGAGGCAGGCAGCCATCTTGCCATCTTCAGTCTCTGCCGTCCCTGTCTGGCCCCACCCCCTCTGGGGCAAGCAGCTGAGATAGCACCACCTGCTGGCAATTCAAGGTAACAACACCAAAATGGGAGAAACAAGCTTGATAAAGACATAGGCCAGAGTAGTGAACAGAGAGTGATCTGAACTGTCCTTCACAGCAGACCAGGGGCGACTGACCCTAACCGCAAACTAATTTACCAGCTTGAAAAGGAAACTAGAAATCAGAACTGAAAGGACATTGGACTTAAACGAAATGTCTCAGAGTGTGCTTCACTGATTCTGTTAGTTTAATGACTTAATTCTATTCCTACTGTATTGTTCCTTTTATCTTTTTTCCTCTTCCTTTTCTTCTCTTTTCTTCTCTCTGTAAACCATATCTTTGTATAGAGGAACAGCACACTAATAAGGTGGTTGGATAGCTGATATGTTAGCATCACTATATGTTTTATTTTTGTTTGTATGAGAGTTGCTTCATCTGTAGCTGTGGTCTATTGTTTTTATCTGTTTCCGTATAGGCCTCTCTCTCTATTTGTTGGCACACTCGTTTGTTTCCCCCCTTACTCCTCTATCTCTCCACCCCCCTCTTCAACCCACTGTCTGCTCCATTCTCTCCCCTCTGCTAACCACATTTTATCTCAGGGAGTAAACCTACAGCCCCACTGCACGGACAGATTCCAAGGCAGTTGGAAGTGGGTTCCAGAGTATTCACACACCTGTCAGCGAATACCAGGACCTGCAGATAGATTTTGAATCACAGCTCCCCCCTTAGGTAAATCTCAAAACTGCAAAGAGGACCACCCCCAACCTACAGTGCAACTCCAGTATTGAACAAAGTAGGAGGGCATACATAAAGAATAGGAGATTGAACAAACAGAAGTAAAACCAACCCCTTTACCCCTGAATAACAGAATTAAAGAAGACAGTGACGTGGAGGGAAGGAAAAAAGTAGGGAGGGGGAAAAACTGCACAAATGAAGAATGTAGGTCTCACACAGACCCCTGGGAGATCAGACACTGAGAAAACAGATTCTGGAACACAAACAATGAATAGCCCCCAGTATGACTGGTCCATTCAACAAACCAAGACATCAAGACATTAATGGAGAGAATTAAAAAAATTGAGGAGAGACAAGAGGAAAATAGGAAGGAGCTGATGTCAGAAATGACAGCAGTAAAGAATACTGTGTTGGAAATGAATAACAGACTACTAAGCATGGAAAGCAGAATCAGCCAAGAAGAAGAAAGAATCTCAGAGCTCGAAGACCAAAACACAGAACTAATCCAAACTGTCAAAAGCATAGAAAAGAAGCTCAAAAAGACAGAACAAAACCTGCAAGAGATGAATGATCACTTCGAGACCGAACCTAAGAGTAATTGGGCTTCCTGAGGCAGAGAGAGAAACAGAAGCCACACTACAACAAACATTTCATGAAATCATTCAAGAAAACTTCCCTCATCTCATCAAGGATGAAAAAATTCAAACACAAGAGATTCAGAGAACCCCTGCAAGACAACAAATGAGAAGACCAACTCCCAGACACATAATAATTCGCCTAAACAAAGTAGCTATAAAAGAAAAAATCCTAAAGGCAGCAAGAGAAAAAGGCCAGACTACCTACCAGGGAAAACCAATTAGAATAGCAGCAGATTTATCCACAGAAACCCTTTAGGCTAGGAGAGCCTGGAGTCCTATCTTCAAAGTTCTAAAAGATAAACAATTTCAACCAAGAATAATCTACCCAGCCAAACTAAGGTTCATTAGTGAGGGAGAATTGAAATCTTTTCCAGATATCCAGTCCCTAAGAACCTACGATGCCACCAGACCACCTCTACAAGAAACACTTAAGAAAGTACTGAACACAGAAGAAAAAGAAAAAAGAACAACAACATTCTTCACAAAAGTACAGGCAAAAGATTAAAAACACACATGAACCAACTCTAAAACCCAAAGAAAGACAACAAACAAACAGGAACAACTCTGTAAGAACCTTATGACAGGGATCAACTCTTGCATTTCAATTATTAGCCTAAAATGTGAATGGACTAAACGCACCACTAAAAAGACATAGAATGGCAAAATGGATAAAATATCATCAGGCAACAATCTATTGCCTTCAAGAGACTCACCTCACTAGAAAGGACACCCACAGACTCAAAGTAAGAGGATGGGAAACAAACTTTCAGGCGAACAGAATACAAAAGAAAGCAGGAGTAGCGATCTTAATTTCAGACAAAATACCCTTTAAGCTATTAAAAATCAAAAAAGATACAGAAGGCCACTACATAATGATAAAAGGCTCAATCCATCAACAAGAAATATCTATCCTAAACATATATGCACCCAACATAGGTGCGCCAACTTTCATAAAGCAACTTCTAGGAAAACTAAAGAAAGATATTGACTCTAACACCATCATAACTGGGGACTTTAATACCCCACTCACAACCCTAGACAGATCATCAGGACAAAAAATCAGCAAGGAGATCCGGAACCTCAATGTGACTTTGCCTCCAAATGGACTTAATTGATACCTACAGAACACTCCATCCAAAGACCACAGAATACACATTCTACTCATCACCACATGGAACATATTCTAAGATCGACCACATACTCGGCCATAAATCAAGCATAAGCAAATTTAAAAGGACCAAAATTCTGCCATGTACCTTCTCGAACCACAGTAGAATAAAAATAAACATTGATACCAACAAAGTCCCCCCAAAACCCACAAAGACATGGACACTAAACAGCATGATGCTAAACAACTCCTGGGTCAATGATGAAATCAAAACAGAGATCAAAAGATACCTGGAAAAAAATGAAAATGAAGAAACATCTTACCAAAATCTCTGGGATGCCCTGAAAGCTGTAGAAAGAGGGGAATTTATATCCCTACAAACACACATGAAGAAAATGGAAGGAACAGAAATTCACAACCTAACAAGCCACCTAAAGAAGCTGGAAAAGCAAGACCACAAAAACCCTAATTTCACCAGAAGAATCCAGATCACCAGAATAAAAGCCCAAATCCAGTACATAGAAGACAAAAAGATAATACAAAAAATCAATGAAAAAAAAAGCTGGTTCTTCGAAAGGATAAACAAGATCGATGGTGTCCTAGCTAGACTGACCAAGAAAAAACAAGAAAAAAACCAAATAAGCACAATCAGAAACACAAAAGATGAAATCACATCTGACCCTGAAAAAATACAAAAGATCATTAGAGACTACTACGTACACTTGTATGGAAACAAACTTGAAAACCTTAAGGAAATGGAGGACTTTCTGACATCACACAGCCTACCTAGGTTGGAACAAGAAGAAACTGAGACCCTAAATAGACCAATAACAATCAAGGAAATCGACTACGTAAAGAAAACTTCCTACAAAAAAAAAAGCCCTGGTCCAGATGGCTTTCCAGCAGAATTCTACAAGACATTTAAGGAGGAGCTGATACCAATCCTACTGAAGGTATTCCAGGCGATTGAAAAAGATGGAACTCTACCCAAATCATTTTACGAAGCCAACATCACATTGATACCCAAGCCAGGTAAAGATCCAACAAAGAAAGAGAACTCCAGGCCAATATCTTTGATGAATATAGATGCTAAAATTCTCAACAAGATTCTAGCAAACCAGATTCAGCAATACATCTCAAAAAATCATCCACCATGACTAAGTAGGCTTCATTCCTGGGATGCAAGGCTGGTTCAACATTCGTAAAACCATAAATGTAATTAAATTCATCAACAGATGTCAAAACAAAAACCACATGATCATATCATTAGATGCACAAAAAAACTTTTGATAATATCCATCACCCCTTCTTGATAAAAACCCTTGAACATCTAGGCATACAGGGAGCATACCTCAAAATAGTAAAAGCCATCTACGAGAAACCCACAGCAAGCATACTCCTAAATGGACAAAAATTGGAACCAATTCCCCTGAAAACTGGAACTAGATAAGGATGCCCACTCTCACCCCTCCTGTTCAACATAGTATTGGAAGTCCTGGCTAGAGCAGTCAGAGAAGAGGAGGCAATCAGGGGTATCCAAATAGGAAAAGAGGAAGTCAAGTTATCTCTCTTTGCAGATGATATGATTGTGTACCTTGAAAACCCAAGAGAATCTGTCAAAAGCCTCCTTACATTGATAAAGGCCTTTGGCAAAGTCTCAGGATACAAAATAAATGTACAAAAGACAATCACATTTCTCTACACCAATAATAAACAAACAGAAACCCAAATAAAAAACACAATTCCATTCACAATAGCCACAAAAAAAATGAAATGCCTTGGCATCTTCCTAACCAGAGACGTGAAAGACCTTTACAATGAAAATTACAAAACACTGCTCAAAGAAATCAAAGATGACACAAACAAGTGGAAAAATATCCCATGCTCATGGATTGGAAGAATCAACATTGTGAAGATGTCCATCTTACCTAAGGCAATCTACAGATTTAACGCAATACCCATCAAATTACCAGCAACATTCTTCTCAGACCTAGAAAAAACAATGCAGGAATTCATATGGAAACACAAACGTCCAAGAATAGCCAGAACAATCCTCAGCAAAACAACAACAACAACAAAAAAAAACAACAAAGAAGGTGGTATCACATTACCAGACTTCAAACTTTACTATAAAGCTACAATCATCAAAACAGCTTGGTATTGGGATAGGAACAGGCATATAGATCAATGAAATAGAATTGAGATCCAGAAGCAAAACCTCAATTTCTCAACCAACTCATCTTTGACAAAGCCTCCACCACCTACCACTGGGGAGAGGAGAACCTATTCAGTAAATGGTGCTAGGAAAACTGGCTGACCACATGCAGAAGATTGAAACAGGACCCCTATCTATCCCCATGCACAAGGTTAACTCCAAATGGATCACAGACCTAAATGTAAAACCTCAAACCACAAGAACCTTAGAAAAGGCAGGAAATACCCTCGTAGAAATCAGAACTGGCATCCAATTCCTGAACAAAACCCGTAATCCACGGGTCATAAGAGAGAAGATAGACAAGTGGGACTTTATTAAACTGACAAGCTTCTGCAAAGCCAAAGAAACCATCAATAGAGCAGGGAGACAGTCTACAGACTGGGAAAAAGTATTTGCCAACTTCAGGTCTGACAAAGGCTTAACATCCTGGATCTACAAGGAACTCAAACATGTTGAAAAGAAAAAAACAAACAACCCCATTATAAAATGGGCAAAAGATATGAACAGACACTTCACAAAAGAAGACATCCGAGCAGCCAACAAACACATGAAGAAATGTTCAACCTCACTAATCATCAGGGAGATGCAAATCAAAACCACACTGAGATACCACCTAACTCCAGTCAGAATGGCAATTATCAACAACTCAAAAAATAACAGCTGCTGGAGAGGGTGTAGCAAAAAGGGAACACTTCTACACTGTTGGTGGGAGTGTAAACTAGTGCAACCTCTGTGGAAAGCAGTGTGGCGATTCCTAAAAGCTCTAAAATTCGACCTTCCATATGACCCCGCAATCCCCCTACTGGGAATATACCCTGAAGACCTCAAATCACTCTATAAAAAAGACACCTGCACACATATGTTTATCGCAGTGTTGTTCACAATAGCAAGAACCTGGAAACAACCATGCTGCCCATCAAAAGAGGACTGGATGAAAAAAATGTGGTACATATACACGATGGAATACTACGCAGCCATAAAAAAGAACAAAGTCATGAATTTCGCAGCAACCTGGATGGAACTAGAGTCTATAATACTGAGTGACCTCTCACAGAAACAAAGATCCGAGTATCACATGTTCTCACTCATATAATGGACCTTGAACATCCAATGTAATACTATAAGAAAATGACTGACAGTACTGGGAAACTATGGGGGTGGGGATGGGATTAACAGTCGCAAATATCTGTCTGGGGATGGGAAAAAACACCTCTTATCAACAGGGTGCCTGAATGAAACGTAATTGTACACCTAAACCTTAACTGTACCCCACAAAATCATAATAAAAAATATTGATTAAAAAAAAAGAAGCTTCTAGAGTACAACAATTCTGTCTAATGTGTCATTTTATTGCCAGTACGTATCACAATGTCTAGCACATAGCCAATGCTCAATATACATCTGCAGAACTGATAAAATAATATTTGTGAAATAATAATCGAATGATAATTACAGGTCTGATGTATTGTGTGGCTATTACGTACAACACTCCATGAACAGTATATCCATTAACCCTCACAAAAGTTGAGTGTTGTGGTTGAGCTCAGTGGTTCAGCCTGTAATCCCAGCACTTTGAGAGGCCGAAGCGAGTGGATTTCCTGAGCCCGCAGGTTTCAGACCAGCCCAGGCAACTTGGCAAGACCTCGTCTCTACAATAAAAAAAAAATTTAAATTAGCCAGGTGTGGTAGCACGTGCCTGTAGTTCCAGCTACTTGGATGTCTGAGGAGGAAGGACCACCTGAGTCCAGCAGTTCGATGCTGGGGTGGCTGTGAGTGTGCCACTGCATTCCAGTCTGGGCAACAGAGTGAGACTCCACCTCAAAAAAAAAAAGTTGAGTGCAGTTATCTACATTTTACAGATATGGAATCTGAGATATTGATATTTAAGTATCTGCTCAGTGTGGAGATGGGATTCAAATTCAGAGTATTTACAGGCCATACTTACTCCTTGCTTTCCTCATGTGTAAAGAACTCCAACAGTATCACCCCCAAGCAGAGGCACAGAAGCCTGTGTGTGAATAACAGGGCACCTGCCAAAGTAATATGATTGGAAGATTGCGGTGAAACAAATGGTTGAGTCATTGTCCTACAGACCTTTGCACTTTCAGTTGACAAAGGTGTTACCATACAGGAGGGTAATTATTGGTTAACTAACACATTGGCAGAGATTTGTTTGATGTCTATTTAACATTCACTGTCATCTGATGATAGGAAGAAAAGGATAGAAAGACAAGCATAGGGATAAATTTCAACCCCTTTAAATTTGACCCTAGGCTTAAAATTATACCAGACGTTTATAAACGTTTTAATGTACAGACATTCCCCTCCTCAATTATATTTTTTTGTTCATACATGAATCTTTAGGGAAAATAGTCAGCTGGTTCAATTATGTAACTTAGTTACATAAATCTATTATCAGAGAGTGCAGAAGAAACAAAGTAAAACCCAGTAAATATGAAGAAAAAGTAACATAAAGAATGAAGAAAGGCTTTAATTTTAACAGCCAGTCTGATTTATTTTTTCAGACAAATGACTATGTCAAAACAGCTGAATGGTTTCTTAACCAATAGCAAAAAAAAAAAAGAAAATAGTTATTTAACAATTTAGTCCTTATACATACATTTTTGCCCTCATGATATTCTAGTATATACATAAGAAAAATGCAGTTTGTTTTTACTAGATTAGCTAATCAAACAAGTTATTGAATAATGTTTATAAAACATATGCTTAGAAACCTATCTCTTTCCACCAGCTTTTTGGCATAGTATATTACTATTGCTTGGAATTTTGTAAAAGTTTCAAATTTGTCCAACCAGAGATGACAGAAGTCATTACTTTTTCTGTATGCAAACTGCAGACTTGAAGTCCATTGCCTATGTAGAGAAATGATGAAGCTGACATTATAAGAAAGAACTGAACCGCTCAATGCATACAGTGATTGATCACAAAGAAACATTAGAATGCAAAAATAATTTTTAAAAAATAGGTTCAAATCATGAAACTATTCATGACTCAATTACTTGATTCTGTTTGATGTCCAAGTAGATTTGGGCACTGACTTGAGAACTGGAATAAATATCCCCTTAGGTTCCTACTAATGAAAGTACTCTGATTCATCCAGTTATAACTCCTTAGCCCACAAATGACAACAGAGTATAAATCCATGCCTCGCCATGAAGCTCTTGTGGCAGGTATCGATATTAATCCTGCTTCCTTGCCTAGAAGCTTGCATGTTTTGAAAGTACTCTTGGATTTGTTATTCATAGAAATAAATAACTAGACCCTGGAACACAAGCCTCTAGCTCACTGTTAGCTGGGCCCATCTTATCTGGCAATCATGGAAAGATTCAACAATTCAGATAAAACCCTAACGGTAGCAAGAAGGGCTGACAGTTTTCAAAGGTGGGAAAGAAAGGAGGCAGAAGAAAGACTTTGAAGCAAGCTTTAGGAACAAATTTTAAGGGTCACAGTAGTACCAAGTGGACTTTTCTCTTGACTCAGCAAGGAAGTAGAAACCAAGAGGCCACTAGATGAAACCTCAGTGACTTGGGACCCTTCTGCCTGAGACCTCAAACTGTATCCACAGCAGACCGTACTTCTGGACCCTTTGAAATGGAAGATGTCCTTTTCCCAAGATAGTCTTGCCTCCTCCTCCCTTCGTTCCTGGCTGAGGGAGTCTGTGACCTGTACACAATTGACCCGAGGCAGGAGAACATCCCAGGCCACCAGTGGTGAATGTTTATGCTGCTTATAAAATCTGGGACCTCCGGACAGAATGCATCATATATCAATCTTTAAAATTATGTTAATTGCAAAAAATAGTAAACAGATCTTCAGCAAAGAAAGGCGCCTCTACCTTCCCAGGCTGTCTGGGCAGAACTTGTGCCTGTGGCAATTTCTCTCAAAACTATAAATTGCAGATCTGTTTACAGCGGGCTGTACATTCTGTTAAGTCAAGTCAATGGAATGCAGTGCTCAGAGGCCCACGTGTGGTGCTCTCTCTCACAGCTCTTGGCACTAACATGTTGATGCTGTTGAGTGATTAAATCAATACAGGCTTCTTAGAAGAAAGAAACATTTTTATTATGAAACACATCAAACCCAGACAAGAGGGGAGAAAACATGATAGTGAGCCCTTATTTATCCATTATCCAGTTTTAACAATTATCTCAATATTTTGCTGATCTTTCTTTGTTCTCACTCTCTCTGTTCTCTCTCTCTCTTTCTCTTTCTCACACACACTTTTTTCTAAACTCCCTTAAAGCACATTTCAAATATCATGTCATTTTGTTGTAAATACTTGAGAAGGAATTTCTGATAGCACTTGTTTTCCTGCATAATCACCCTAACAGTATCACACCTAACAAAAACAAACAAGCACTCCTTAATATCAGTGAATATCCACCTGATAGTCGAATTTCCCCAATTGTCTCCAAGCTGCTTTTTATTTTTTTTAATTTTTTTATTTTTTGAGTTGGAATCTTACTCTGTCGCCCAGACTGGAGTGCAGTGGCTGCTCCCGGCCACTGCAGCCTCGACCTGCTGGGCTCCGGCGATCCTTCCGCCTCAGCCTTCCAAGTAGCTGGAACTACAGGCGAGCACTACCACGCCCAGCTAATTTTTGATTTATTGTAGAGATGATAGAGATGAGGTCTTGTCAAGTTGCCCAGGTGGATCTTGAACCCGCGGGTTCAGGCAATCCACTCACCTCAGCCTCCCAAAGATGTGGGACATGCTGTTTTTTTACAGTCACTATGTTGGATTTGAGACAGGATTTGAGACAGGATTTGAGACAGCTCATGTTTCCTTTGGCTGTTATGTCTAATTCAGAGACATCTTAAAGTTGTTGTTTTCCCTTTGACTTAACTCCTCATGTTAAAACCGGATGGCAGAGCAGCCTAGAGTTTACACTTTGTTGTGGGTTGGTGATACTCTACACTGCTCAGAGGCGAGCTCAGTTTGTGTGTCCCTCATGATGTTTGGAAAACTAAGCGCAGTTTCAGGGCACCTTGGTGCCACGGCCCACACGGCTGTCTTGAGGGGTCCTGAGAGACAGCAGTGAGAGATGAAGAAAGACGCAGACACAAAGACAAAAAGAAAAGCTGGGGCCAGGTGGGACATTTTCCTCTGATGGAGGAGAAGTGGCCCCGAACTAGCTCAGGATGTTTATTTTATAATCAAGCACAAGGGAAGTTGGAAGGGATTCAAGGTCTGTGAGGGAGCCACAACAGATTTATGTTGCTACCTAAAAGGCAAGGTGTTCTGTGGTTATCTTCTTGTAGCTAAGGCTTTATTGTAGCTAAGACTTTATCTGTACTATGTGTACTCGGATGTGTGGGCATCTGAGACACCGTTTTGTGTAGCAGGTTGCATCTCTCACAGCCTGCCTTTGGCTAAAATGCAGAGCTTCCAAGCAAGAGCCCCAATTTCGTATTCAAGGCCTGCTACAGTGACAGTGCTCGTCTGCTCCCCACATCACATCCGCTCCCAACACCTCGGTCTTGGGCTGCCCCTCAGCTTTCCCCCAAGTATGTCCATTTGCTCTTCTCAACTTCCATTCTCTGACTTCTAGCTCCTAGTATAGTTTTCCATATGCCCACCTTTCTGCAACATCTCGACATCCTGTCAGATCTCAGTGGTTTCACACACTGACTTCCAAAAGAGGTGGGCCTCTGGTCCCTAGGCCATCACTTGATCAAGTTAGGGTGGTGCACATTGCCAGGAAGCAATTTTCTTGTGTTCAGGCTTCTGGAATCTCTGCACTTTGCCAAAGAGGGTAAGAGCCTGGGAGGCCATTTGTACTTAAACATCTGTGTTTGATGACAGGGTAGATAGGACCCATGCAGGGTTTTCTGTCTTCCTCAGCAGAGCAGGGCAGCTCCACCCACTGAGCTGCCCTGTTCCCATGCTACTGGCTGTAGTCTGCTAGTGCTTCCCTCATCAAGCTCAAAGTTCAGGAAGTTCAAAAACGACATTTTCACGTGTTCAAAGGATGGAGGGGCCATTCTCTGACAAGAGAGCCTTATGAATTTATATACAAGGCTCTTTTGTGATATACTTCTCAGTGAAAAAATTCCAGAACAGTACTGAATAGAGGTCAGAAACTTGCGGGACGTGGGCAGTGGGACTGGGGGAGGGACTGGTGAGTGGAGCTGCACAGGAAGTAAGGCCCTCTCAGACGCCCTTCCTTCCTCCTCAGATGACCAGATGCTCTTGGAGACGAAGCAACAAAGACATTATGGGGCAAAATAGGCATGTTTGCAGCAACATAAGTCACCATCCCTCCAGAGAGAGCTGCTTTCTCTCAAACTGGGGAAAGGACTCTGAGGTGCCAGCCCACCTGGCCTTCTAGTGAGGACAAATGGTGCTCTTCAAGAGAGTCTTGAAGTGACTTGCAGGTACCCAAACTGCCCAACAGAAAAGGCTTACTCAGGGTTAGGACCCCCTTGGGTACAATTATTCAAATAATCCCAGGGAGTGGTTTTTGTTAGTTTTTTGTGTTTTTTTTTTTTAAAGAAGTGTTTTACCACATCATATCTACCACCTGGTCTCAGACTTAGACCTCTAAGGGCTCTTGCTTTTCCAAGCTCCTGGTGGGATCTTGGCCTTCACTTGCTACACATGGTTTATTTACTAACTGCTGTCCTATCTCACAGTTAAGCCCTCACCCCTTCCAGACTTGTCCTTATTTCAGACACTCCCCTTCCTTTCTGCACGGTAAGCACATTACTGAAGATATCATCCTAAAAGCTTTTTTAGGTTTTTGTTAACTAACTCATGCTGGCCTAGAGTCTGGTAGTTTATTTTTGCCAGTGTGTTTGAAAAAATGAACTCATTTCCAAATCAGACAGCTACAGAAAAACCAGTACTGTACAATTCCACTCATATGAAATATCTGAAGTAGAGTAAATCCTACAGAAAGTAGCATGGTGGCTGTCAGGGGCTGAGGGAAGGAAAAAGAAGGAATTCATGTTTAATGATTTATATAGAGTTTCAGTTTTGCAAGATGAAAAAGCCCTGGGACTGGATGCACAGCAGTACGAATATATTGAACACTACTGAACTGTCTACTTAAAGATGGGGAAGATGGGAAACCTAAGGTTATGTGTATTTATAATATAAAAAAATAACTCATTTTGAGCACTCTTACTCTGATTTGATCCTGACCCATAAATAAATATCTCCTACGTTTTGCAGGTCTTATTTTCACACTACCTTAATTTTTTTATAAATGGGGAAGCAAAATGTCTTCATTTTGAGTTTCTATGTCACCAAATTCATTGACATTTTTGGTATCATTGGGTTCTTAAAATCTGTATTTTACTACAGCTGAAAGAAATTATCTTTTATGGAAATCACTTTTTTTGTATATAGCCATTAATTCTTGTTTCTCAGAAATTTTCATGTTATTAATGAAGAGAACAGGTCATTGAATTTTTGTAGCCCTTATCAACATCTATCTCTAAATAAAAGTTCAACTTTGGAGCCTTCAGAACTTTCGTATAGACACAGTCTTATGATGTCCTGAGACAGAAATGTTTTCCAAATCCTCCACTAGCTTCCTGAGTATTGACTGGGTGTCATAAAAACACCACTTTTCATGTTAATCTACAAACCTTTTTCAAATGGCTGTTCATTGGGTCTATCAGGAAGGAAGACTGAGAAATGCCCACCTGTAGTGGGGATGGGAGAGCTGGGTCAGCACCCTCTAGTTCCTTCTGAAGATTCAAGAACCAAGAGTCGTAAGACTGAGAATATACTCTGGGCAAGTGGGTCTTCTGTGCAAAGGTGGAGGTGGTGGGGAGGCACAGGGGCAGCCAGGGGGCTCAGAAACAGCCCTCCACCAAGGTTAACAGCCAAGAGGGGCCAAGGAAGGAGCCAGGTGAGTGGTCCTCATCCCTCACTGAAGACTCATGCATTGAATCGCCTGAGAACTTCCAAGAAAGGGATTTGTGAACCCACTAGTCGAAGCCTCTGTTAAGTTGGAGCCAAAGCACATCACTATGTGTTTAGAAAACACACTGGGTGATTCTGACACACAGTGAGAGTTAGGAGCTGGACCATGACCTACACATTCCTAGTGAAGGGATAAGGCAACATCCCAGCCTGCACCTTGTCTCTGCTTAAGTACTCAAAGTGTGACCCTCAGGCCGGGCTCAGTGGCTCAGCCCGTAATCCCAGCACTTTGGGAGGCTGAGGTGAGTGGATTGCCTGAGCCTATGGGTTCGAGACCAGCCCAAGAAACTTAGCGAGAACTCGTCTCTACAATAAATCAAAAATTAGCCAGGCAGACCTGTAGTTCCGGCTACTTGGAAGGCTGAGGCGGAAGGATCACCAGAACCCAGCAGGTCGACGCTGGGGTGGCCATGAGTGTGCTACTGCACTCCAGCCTGAGAGTGAGACTCCAACTGAAAAAAAAAATGTGACCCTCCTCCAGCAGCACAACCATCACCTGGGAGCCGGACCAAAGTGCAGAATCTTGGGCCCCACCCACGTCTTTACAAGACCCTCAGATGTCTCTTGTGTACATGAAAGTTTGAGAAGTTTCATACCCATTGCAATGTCATTTTTATATTGGGAGATCCTTTACTTGAGGCTTTCCAAAAATAAAGGACACTATTTGAAATAGGGTTCCCGTTTTAGCTATGCCCGCCAAGGGCTGTCACTCCCAGATAAAAGCAATTTCCCTTCTCATGTCCTGTTGCCACACTGACAAAACTCTTAAGTCAAGGAAGGCTGTTTTCTCTAAAGTTAAATTGTGTCCCTTGGCCCTGATGATCCTGGAGGGCTCTGGGCAATTTCTCAAAAAGAAACAGAAGAAACCCCACCCTAATACTATCCCAAAAGCCAAGAGGAGAGAGTTATTTGTGCACGGGAATGTTGAAAGTATTACTTTGCCTCTTTAAAAATCTTATTTTCCCTTCACATCCAGATATAGCCCAGGAAATAATTTATTTTTGAAGGTTTTTTTTTTTGACAGTTTCCAATTAAAAAATCTTGGAAAGTAGTTGACCTATATTTACTGTAACCATATTTTCCAAATAAAATCCCAGACACATGATCTGATAAGTATGTGTGTACTTACCACACTATTTAAAAATAAAGTGCATTGCTTTTTCCCTGCTTAAAAAAGTAATCTGTGTTCATCTTAGAGACTTAAGAAAGGTCAAAGAAGAAACTAAAAACATCTGTAGTTTCACCACCCAGAAATAGACACTATTAATATTTTTATCTATATTTCTTTTCAGTTTTTATCTATAGCAGATGATAAATTTTGTATCAACTTGAGTATCACACTGTGTTTATAATTTTGCATCCTGAATTTTCCAATTAAATCTCCAACACAAGGATTTTTCCACATCATTGAAAATTCTTTGTAAGCCTTATTTTTAATGACTGCGTATTTTGTTTCTCTGTATACCATGATTATTTTTACCCACTGCATATATCATTAAATGTTTAGATTGCCATCAATTGTTTGCTATTATTAAAAATAGTGATAGACATTCTTATGCATATAGCTTTCTTCACACTTCTAAAAATTTCCATAGTATGGTCAAGAAGCAGAAATAGTGCATAATGAGATTTTTTAAAAACTTCAAAAATCTCTTGATATACACCACTAACTTTTAAAAATAGAAACATTGTACCAACGTGTACCCCACACCTGTTTCTCAAAGTACCCCTGAGAAAATATTTTAGATCAGTACTATTCCAGAAAATTTGGAAGGTTTTTAAAAACATATTTGTAGAGCAATTATTGTGTAAGCCAGTGTGCTAATGGCTTTTCTTGTATTTTGTCATTTACTCCTTACTAAAGTTCTGTGAAAAAGGATAGGGGCCAGGCGTGGAGGCACATGACTGTCATCCCAGCACATTGGGAGGCCAAGGCAAGGGGATTGCTTGAGACCAGGAGTTTGAGACCAGCCTGGGAAACATAGTAAGACCCTTTCTCTATTAAAAAAAAAAAACTAAACTAAATGAATGAATGAAAGTTCAATATGAACAGAATATTAACATGGTCCCAAAATGGCTCCACGCAAAATGCTTTGGCATTTGAGACCCAATCTCCACCACTAAACAATGTGTCCATGTAACAAACATGCACTTGTACTCCTGATTCTAAAATAAAAAATAAAAAGGGCCATCTGAAAAGGATGAGATGCTATTATGATTCCCATTTTACACACTGAGAAAAGTTAAGTAACTAGCACAGAGTTATATATTCATCTCACTGTAAAGCTAAAAGTTAATGGCAAAATAGATTCAGTGTAGGTAGATTTTTGGGGTTTTGTTCCCAGATTCCAACTATTGTGCCCTGGATGGTTTCTTCAACAAGAGTTCCAGCTGAGAGACTGTCCCTAGGGTCAGGATCCCTCTTGATAGAGCTTGTGCCGCCCAGCACTGCCCTGGGATGAACAGATGACCCTGGGGCTGAGACCGCCAAGTACACAGAGGCATGCCTGCTCAGTGCATGCTCTCCATGTTGCTGGCGAGCCTTGAGACCAGCAAAGAAAACAGATGCTGTGGAAAGCCAGAGAGACCATCGTGGTCACCTGTGAACAGATGAGACTCCAGGAGCGCCTTGTACAGAAGCCTGGGGTGTACATAGGAAGAGTGAGGTTGTGGGGCTTCAGAAATCAGACTAGTAGGCCAGGCATGGTGGCTCAGGCCTATAATTCCAGCACTTTGGGAGGCTGAGACAGAAGGATTGCTGGAGCCCAGGAGTTTGAGACCAGCCTGGACAACACAGTGAGACCTTGTTTCTACAAAAAATAAAAACTTACCAGGTGCATGCCTGTAGTCCTAGCTACTTGGGAGGCTGAGGTGGAAGGATTGCCTCAGCCCAGTATGTGGAGACTGTGGTGAACTGTGATCATGCCACTGAATTCCAGCCTGGGCAACTGAGTGAGATTCTAAAAAAAAAAAAAGTCATTGGACCAGTGTGCACAGAGATTGTTCCAATCTTGTTGAACCACAAGCCACCGTGGCCTAGGGAAAAATGACTTCCCTCTTTCCTTTATAGGTGAGTTGATATGGGACCACTAAGGGCATGACCTGCTCCACAAGTATTGTAGGCTGCTCACTGTCAAGGGGGTGGTTTGTAGCCTTGGGCAAGGATGGGGCCAGAACCCAGCCCAAGCAGTATTTACCAAGAAGGGCATCCATGAAGCTCTTCTCATCTCCCTTAGGCTCCTGACCTTGCATCCTTCCCCACCTCCCCTTGCTCCTGCAGCTCTAGCCATGCTGCCACCCCTTCCTGCTCCTCTAAGGACCAGGCTCACTCTAGCTGCAGCACCACCTGCAGTGGGCTGTTCCCTCTGCCTGGGGAGCTTGTCCCATCTCCCCAATCAAGTCCTATCCCCAATGTCTCCTTCTCAAGATCACCCTGTAAACAGTCACGATCCCAGTTCCAATCCCTCCACTCACAGCCCTCCAGAGAACAGTGATTTTTGTTTAGTGATCTGTTCCAAGTACCTGGAACATTCCTGGCAAATAGTAGCTCTCAATAAATATTTGTTGAAGTAAATTTAGTTTTACAAAAAAACTAAAGCCTGGAGGCAAAGTGACTTTGGCCAAGAATCACTTGTTTTTTTCCCTTCAGTGCCCCAACTTCCATAACTAATCTTGAAGTCTTTCAGTTCAGCCCAAATAAAGTTCTTTCCCAATGAGGCCAATCCCAGATAGGTACCAGATAGATCTGGTAAAGCAATGATAATTAAGCATAACCCAGGGAGATAGCTTTAGATGAGTCTTCAATTCAGGAAAATCCAACAATCTCTTTCTGAGCAGCAAGCAGTTACCTTCTCCTTTCTTACCCTTCCAAGAGCTACTACCCAGCAGCAATGAAGATGTCAGGAAGCTAAGTCCCCAGAAAGCACAGGGTTTAAGAGCTCAGATCCATTCCTATAACCCATCCCCTCTCCTCTGCACATCGCTGGACACTGGCAAAGACCATTCTTAGCAATGAGACAAAGTGAACTGCTCTGGGGATGTTCAAAACCACAACTCGTTACAAATGCCCAATATCATAAACACCTCTCTGAAATAGTTTCCTCCTCCTTCACCAAGCATTTGCAGAGAACAAACACAGACAATGCATCATTTTGGAGCAGATTTATTTTTTTCCATGATCTCTGCTCTCTTTTAACAAGCAACTTGTATGTGTTCACTTACAGTAAAATCAAATCCTGGCAATGATGATCAAGAACCCCAAATGTATAAACTATCTCTTAATAAGTAGTATCCTGGGATTTCAGATACAAGGTCCATAAAGCCTCAAGAGAAACGTACATGGAATTTGGTGGTCTGTGGGTTCTCTAAAATTGTATGCAAACGTCTGTGGATATATGAATATCCATGCATTTTTCGATGATTACTCATAAAACTCTCAAAAGGATGCCCCCCCCAAAGAACTATTGATTTTTAGCAGAATCAAAAGTGCTAAATCCTGAATGAGTTTGTCTTTCACCATGTCTCTCTCTTTCTCAGTTTGATTTTTAACTTCTCTCTCTCTCTCTCTCTCTCTCTCTCTCGCGCACACACACACACACACACACACACACACACACACCACACACACATAGACAGACACATACTCACACCCACACACACGTTAGCCTTCTGCAAAACACCATTTTGTAAAGTATATATTTTTTTAACCACATTTTGCAGTTAAGAGACTAGAGATGACCGAATGCAGTGACTCAGCCTGTAATCCTAGCACTTTGGGAGGCCGAGGCAAGAGGATTGCCTGAGCCCAGGGGTTCGAGACCAGTCTGGGCAAGTTGGTGAGACCTCATCTCTATATTAAATCACAAAAACTAGCTGGGCATAGTGGTGTGCATCTGTAGTTACAGTTACTTGGAAGTCTGAGGCAGAAGGATCGCCTAAGCCTAGTAGGTCTAGGCTGCGGTGGCTGTGAGTTTGCCAACTGCACTCCAGTCTGGGTGACAAGAGTGAGATGCCAACTCAAAAAAAAGAAAAATTAGAGACTCAGAGAAATAAGTGACTTATCAGGACCCACAACTAGTAAATAAAGGAACCAAGATTTCAACAATGGCCTATTGGGTCCTGAAGCCTGCAGTCTTTCTAATGGGGCAAACCAATATCCTTTGAAATTTATATTTTGATTTCCAAAATTAAGAATTTCCATTCAGGTTTTTCCTATATGACGGGTGGTTAAACTAGCATATTTCATACCAGTAGTTATATTTATGAATTATATTAATGAAAGATTTTTACATATTGATGGTTTTAAACATGGTAAAATTCATCATAATATGTTTTCTCTACTTTAAGCTCTAAATAATGAATCGATGGTTACCTGAAATGAAGCTGTCACCCTGTTCAGAACATCCCAAGAATCCTCCCAGGTGAGCCAAACATGAAAGCCTTATGCAGCAAATGAAAAGTTTGCATCCAGAATGGCAAGCTCTGCTCTGCCAATAACTTTGCCAGGAAATCTAGAGGGTGGGGGTAGGGTAGTCACGAACTCCCCACTACCTCTGTCACAGAAAAGAAACAGGAACCACACCACTAACCTCTCATCAGGGTGTGTGAGAGTAACAAGAGTTAGGGCCTAACTCTCCTCAGTGGCAAATGGTATTGAAAAAAAAACGCATGACTACACACGTGTGTTGTCATATATGAAGGCTCCCTGGAAGAAAAAAATCTAGGAAAGGAGGGAGACATGATTGATAGCTCTAAGACAGAATCTGTTCATAATGGAAGGACAAAACCCTCCTCTCCACATAGTGGAAGGTTTTGGGGCCCTGTCTTTGGTGTGCACTGGAGGTCTTTATGGGACCCCAAGGAAACACTTCATGATCCATCAACGACAAGTTACCATCACGATTTCCAAGTAACTGGGAGGTGTTTCATCCCCAGAAATAGCGATTTTCTCAGTTAGCAAGAGAACGAAAGGAAGTGGGAAAGCCTGGCTCAGTATGAAAATCCAAGAATGTCCCGACATACACGAGCTCTGGAGAAGTCTGCCCTATGCAGATACTGGAAAGCACGGCTCACTCTACCTTAGCCAGCCATAGTTTCCAACCTCACTTCCAAAAATCCATCTTGTGTATTTTCTGGCAGATCTGCTTCTAAGTTATTGGATTCTAGCACACTCAGGTCAAACATCAGCTTTGGTTCTTACGACTGAGTCACTAACATCACAATTGCCAAAGTAGCAGAGAGTTCTCTCAAGTCTCCGCTCACTGTGACATGGTGTGGGGACAGCCTCTTGTGAGGCCAGGCATTGACTGGCTTCCCCCATCTGCTTCCTCTCCACAGCAAATTTACTTCTTCATGCACGTTTAGGAATATAGACATTTGCTTGCTGATACAACTCTTAACCATTTGATTTTCTCTAGAGAAATGTCATGTTTAAGTCACCATCAAAGGGCTAACCAATAGTTCTCGATGGAAGGGTATCGCCCCCTCAAGAGTGTTTTGCAAATTTGTAAGGGCCTTTTTTTTTTAATAGTCATGGAGATTGGGTGTTACTGCATTTAGTGGGTGGAGCCCAGGAATACTAGAGGTCCTGCGATTCAGGAGACAATCTTTTGCAACTTTTTTTTTAAATTAATTAATTAATTTATTTTTTATTGTGAAGTTGTGGGGTACAGTTAAGGGTTAGGTATACAATTGCGTTTCATTCAGGCACCCTGTTGATATGGGATGTTTACCCGTACCCAGACAGATATTTGCTACTGTTAATCCCATCTCCCTCCCCCCACCATAGTTTCCCAGTGCGGTCAGTCATTTTCGTATAGTATTGCATTGGATGCTTAAGGTCCATTATATGAGTGAGAACATGTGGTACTCGGATCTTTGTTTCTGTGAGAGGTCACTCAGTATTATAGACTCTAGTTCCATCCAGGTTGCTGCGAAATTCATGACTTTGTTCTTTTTTATGGCTGCATAGTATTCCATCGTGTATATGTACCACATTTTTTTCATCCAGTCCTCTTTTGACGGGCAGCATGGCTGTTTCCAGGTTCTTGCTATTGTGAACAATGCTGCGATAAACATGCGTGTGCAGGTATCTTTTTTATAGAGTGATTTGTGTTCTTCAGGATATATTCCCAGTAGGGGGATTGCGGGGTCATATGGGAGGTTGGTATTTAGAGTTTTTAAGAATCGCCACTCTGCTTTCCACAGAGGTTGCACTAGTTTACCCTCCCACCAACAGTGTAGAAGTGTTCCCTTTTCACCACACCCTCTCCAGCAGCTGTTATTTTTTGAGTTGTTGATAATTGCCATTCTGACTGGAGTTAGGTGGTATCTCAGTGTGGTTTTGATTTGCATCTCCCTGATGATTAGTGAGGTTGAACATTTCTTCATGTGTTTGTTGGCTGCTCGGATGTTTTCCTTTGTGAAGTGTCTGTTCATATCTTTTGCCCATTTTATAATGGGGTTGTTTGTTTTTTTCTTTTCTGCATGCTTGAGTTCCTTGTAGATCCAGGATGTTAAGCCTTTGTCAGACCTGGAGTTGGCAAATACTTTTTCCAAGTCTGTAGGCTGTCTCCCTGCTCTCTTGATGGTTTCTTTGGCTTTGCAGAAGCTTGTCAGTTTAATAACGTCCCACTTGTCTATTTTCTCTCTTATGAGCTGTGGGCTTTGGGTTTTGTTCAGGAATTGGATGCCAGTTCCGATTTCCATGAGGGTTTTTCCTTCATTTTCTAAGGTTCTTATGGTTTGAGGTTTTACATTTAGGTCTCTGATCCATTTGGAATTAACCTTTGTGCATGGGGATAGATAGGGGTCCTGTTTCAATCTTCTGCATGTGGTCAGCCAGTTTTCCCAGCACCATTTACTGAATAGGTTCTCCTCTCCCCAGTGGTAGGTGGTGGAGGCTTTGTCAAAGATGAGTTGGTTGAGAAATTGAGGTTTTGCTTCTGGAATCTCAATTCTATTCCATTGATCTATATGCCTGTTCCTATACCAATACCAGCTGTTTTGATGATTGTAGCTTTATAGTAAAGTTTGAAGTCTGGTAGTGTGATACCACCTGCTTTGTTTTTTTTGCTGAGGATTGTTCTGGCTATTCTTGAACATTTGTGTTTCCATATGAATTCCTGCATTGTTTTTTCTAGGTCTGAGAAGAATGTTGCTGGTAATTTGATGGGTATTGCATTGAATTTGTAGATTGCCTTAGGTAAGATGGACATCTTCACAATGTTGATTCTTCCGATCCATGAGCATGGGATATTTTTCCACTTGTTTGTGTCAACTTTGATTTCTTTGAGCGGTGTTTTGTAGTTTTCCTTGTAAAGGTCTTTCACGTCTCTGGTTAGGAAGATGCCAAGGTATTTCCTTTTTTTTTGTGGCTATTGTGAATGGAATTGTGTTTTTTATTTGGGTTTCTGTTTGTTTATTATTGGTGTAGAGAAATGCGATTGTCTTTTGTACATTTATTTTGTATCCTGAGACTTTGCCAAAGGTCTTTATCAGTGTAAGGAGGTTTTTGACAGATTCTCTTGGGTTTTCAAGGTATACAATCATATCGTCTGCAAAGAGAGATAACTTGACTTCCTCTTTTCCTATTTGGATACCCCTGATTGCCTTCTCTTCTCTGATTGCTCGAGCCAGGACTTCCAATACTATGTTGAACAGGAGGGGTGAGAGTGGGCATCCTTGTCTTGTTCCAGTTTTCAGGGGAAATGGTTCTAATTTTTGTCCATTTAGGAGTATGCTTGCTGTGGGTTTCTCGTAGATGGCTTTTACTATTTTGAGGTATGTTCCCCATATGCCTAGATGTTCAAGGGTTTTTATCAAGAAGGGGTGCTGGATTTTATCAAAAGTTTTTTCTGCATCTAATGATATAATCATGTGGTTTTTGTTTTGACATCTGTTGATGTATTTAATAACATTTATGGTTTTACGAATGTTGAACCAGCCTTGCATCCCAGGAATGAGGCCTACTTGGTCATGATGGATGATTTTTGAGATGTATTGCTGAATCCGGTTTGCTAGGATCTTGTTGAGAATTTTAGCATCTATGTTCATCAAAGATATTGGCCTGTAGTTCTCTTTCTTTGCTGGATCTTTACCTGGCTTGGGTATCAATGTGATGTTGGCTTCGTAAAATGATTTGGGGAGCGTTCCATCTTTTTCAATCGCCTGGAATACCTTCAGTAGGATTGGTATCAGCTCCTCCTTAAATGTCTTGTAGAATTCTGCTGGAAAGCCATCTGGACCAGGGTTTTTTTTTTTGTAGGAAGTTTTCTTATTACGTAGTCGATTTCCTTGATTGTTATTGGTCTATTTAGGGTCTCAATTTCTTCTTGTTCCAACTTAGGTAGGTTGTGTGATGTCAGAAAGTCCTCCATTTCCTTAAGGTTTTCAAGTTTATTTCTATACAAGTGTACGTAGTAGTCTCTAATGATCTTTTGTATTTCTTCAGGGTCAGATGTGATTTCATCTTTTGTGTTTCTGATTGTGCTTATTTGATTTTTTTCTCATTTTTTTCTTGGTCAGTCTAGCTAGGGGACAATCAATCTTGTTTATTCTTTTGAAGAACCAGCTTTATGTTTCATTGATTTTTTCTATTATCTTTTTGTCTTCTATGTCCTGGATTTGGGCTTTTATTTTGGTGATCTGGATTCTTCTGCTGAAATTAGGGTTTTTGTGGTCTTATTTTTCTATCTTCTTTAGGTAGCTTGTTAGGTTGTTAATTTCTGTTCCTTCCATTTTCCTCATGTGTGTTTGTAGGGATATAAATTCCCCTCTTTTACAGCTTTTAAGGCATCCCAGAGATTTTGGTAAGATGTTTCTTCATTTTCATTTGTTTCCAGGTATCTTTTGATCTCTGTTTTGATGTCATCATTGACCCAGGAGTTATTTAGCATCATGCTGTTTAGTGTCCATGTCTTTGTGGGTTTTGGGGGGACTTTGTTGGTGTCAATGTTTATTTTTATTCCACTGTGGTCCGAGAAGGTGCATGGTAGAATTTCAGTCCTTTTAAATTTGCTTATACTTGATTTGTGTCCAATTATGTGGTCGATCTTAGAATATATTCCATGTGGTGATGAGTAGAATGTGTATTCTGTGGTCTTTGGATGGAGTGTTCTATAGGTATCAATTAAGTCCATTTGGTCCAGAGTCTCATTGAGGTTCCAGATCTCCTTGCTGATTTTTTGTCCTGATGATCTGTCTAAGGTTGTGAGTGGTGTATTAAAGTCCCCAGTTATTATGGTGTTAGAATCAATGTCTTTCTTTAGTTCTCCTAGAAGTTGCTTTATGAATGTTGGTGCACCTATGTTGGGTGCATATATGTTTAGGATGGATATTTCTTGTTGATGGAGTGAACCTTTTATCATTATGTAGTGGCCCTCTGTATCTTTTTAAATTTTTGATAGCTTAAAGGGTATTTTGTCTGAAATTAGGATCACGACTCCTCCTTTCTTTTGTGTTCCATTTGCCTGAAAATTTGTTTCCCATCCTCTTACTTTGAGTATGTGTATGTCCTTTCTAGTGAGATGGGTCTCTTGAAGGCAGTATATTGTTGCCTGGTGATATTTTATCCATTTTGTTATTCTATGTCTTTTCAGTGGTGCGTTTAGTCCATTCACATTCAGACTAATTATTGAAATGTTAGAGTTTGTCCCTATCATGGAGTTCTTATTGAGTTGTTGTTCTTCCACTTGGTTTTTCTTTTTATCTTTTTTTGTCTTTCTTTTGGTTTTGGGGTTGGTTCGTGTATATTTTATTCTTTTCCCTGTACTCTTGTGAAGAATGTTGTTTTTTTTTTCCTTTTCTTCTGTGTTTAGTACTTTCTTAAGTGTTTCATGTAGAGATGGTTTGGTGGCAGCATAAGTTCTTAGGGACTGGATATCTGGGAAAGATTTTAATTCTTCCTCACTGATGAAGCTTAGCTTGGCCAGGTAGGTTATTCTTGGTTGAAATTGTTTATCTTTTAGGACTTTGAAGATAGGGCTCCAAGCTCTCCTAGCCTGCAGGGTTTCTGCAGATAAATCTGCTGCTATTCTGATTGGTCTTCCATGGTAGGTGATTTGGCCTTTTTCTCTTGCTGCCTTTAGGATTTTTTCTTTTGTGCATACTTTATTTAGGCGAATTATTATGTGTCTAGGAGTTGGTCTTCTCATTTGTTGTCTTGTGGGGGTTCTCTGAATCTCTTGTGTTTGAATTTTTGCACCACTGATTAGATAAGGGAAGTTTTCTTGAATGATCTCATGGAAAGTTTGTTCCAATGTGGTCTCTGTTTCTCTTTCTGCCTCAGGAAGTCCGATTATTCTTAGATTAGGCCTCTTGAGGTAGTCACTCATCTCTTGAAGGTTTTGTTCTGTCTTTTTGAGCTTATTTTCTGTGTTTTTAAGAGTTTGGGTTATTTCTATATTTTGGTCCTCAAGCTCTGAGATTCTTTCTTCTGCTTGGGTAATTCTGCTTTCCATGCTTATCAATTTATTATTTATTTCATTCACAGTATTCTTTATTACTGTTATCTCAGATATCAGCTCCTTCCTAGTTTCTTCTTATGTCTCCTCAATTCTTTTTCATCTCTCCATTATTGTTTTGATATCTACATTTGTATTTTGAGACCCTTCATTCTGGGGACTTTTCATTGTTTGCATTCCAAAGTCAGTTTTCTCAATGTCTGCTCTCCCAGGCATCTGGGAGAGACCCATACTCTTCTTTTGGTTTTTCTTCATTTCTGTAGATTTTTCTCCCTCTCCCCCTTTCCCTCCCCCTCTTCAATTCTGTTTTTGAGGGAAGGTGGGGTTGCTCTTATTTCTCTTCTGCAATGACCTGTTCTTCCTTATGAGGGTCTTCTGGCTTTGTTCACTTTTCCCTCTGCTTTACAGTCTGTCTATACAGCAGTATGCAGCCTTGGTCCCTAGATTTAAAAAGGGGGCATATAAAAGAGGAAAATAATGGAGGAAGGGGGGTCAATAGGGAGTTAGAAAGAGAGAAGTGTGAGAGGGAAAACAGATATACATACCAACTATCAGGTGAGAGAGAGACACAGGGCCGGGAAGAAGTGAAGAAAGACAGGTAAGAAAGATTCCCTAAAGAATACTGATAGTTACACAGAGACAGGCCAATAAAATCAAGAAACAGTTTAAGTCAGAAGGTAAACACCAAACGTAATCTAAACCAACAGCTTCAATGATAAAATCATAAGTCAAAATAAGCGATCAGACTAGAGTCACTTCTGTGATCTCCGATTCCAGTCTCTCCCCTTTGTTTTTCGTTGCAGCGTAGGGGTGGGGCTTTGTCTCCTGTTTTGCACTGTTGCCTTAGGAACTGAGGTAAAGTTTGTTGATAGGTGGGCGGGGCAATGGAAGTCTCTGCCTGGAGAATAGCAAGGTAGTTTACCCAGATCTGTTTTTCTCCACTTGTCTGAGTCCCCCAGTTTGGGGTCTTGCACTGAGTGCCTCAGTCAGGGTGGGCCCGGAGTTCCAGAGCTCCAAAGCTCCAAAGGGCAGGCAGTGGGCGGTGAGAGTGGCTCATGGCTCTGGGCCCCCCACAGGGTACTTCGGCCAGGAAAGGGACTGGAGTCTTTGAGGGGCGGGCGCCCAGAGCCTCCCTGTGTGACCAGCGGTGCTGGGTGCCGGGTGTCGGGCTGGAGACAATGGAGCCGGGGAGAGGGCCGGAGGGAGCAGGGACCCAAAACTCCCCCGCACGCTGCAATATCTGGCCTTAGGAAATGAGGTAGTTTGTTGATAGGTGGGCGGGGCAATGGGAGTCTCTGCCTGGAGAATGGCGAGGCAGTTTAAGCAGATCTGTTTTTCTCCACTTGTCTGGGTCCTCCGGCTTGGGGTCTCACACTGAGTGCCTCAGCCAGGGTGGACCCGGAGTTCCAGAGCTCCAAAGTTCCAAAGGGAAGGCGGTGATCCCCCTACAGGGTACTCCGGCCAGGAAAGGGACCGCAGTCTTTGAGGGGTGGGCGCCCAGAGCCTCCCTGTGTGACCGGCGGTGCCGGGTGCCAGGTGTCGGGCTGGAGACAATGCAGCCGGGGAGGGATCTGGAGGGGGCTGGGACCGGAGACTTCCACACACGAGTAGAACAGCAGCAGTGGTGGGGGGTGCGCAATATCTGGCTTTGTGTGGGAAGTTCCCGGGCCTGGCACCAGCATGGTTGGTGGTGGGCTGGGGGATGGGGGAAGAGAAGTAATAGCCTTTTTGGGAACTCACGTTCAGAGAATCTCACCAGTTCACCTATGCCGTTGCCATCTTGCCCCGTCTCCTCTTTTGCAACTTTTTATTGTCCCACCAGTTATTTAGGTGAAAACTTGTTTGCAATTTTCTGAGCCTGAAACTCAACTTCACTTTTACATATAACTAGAAAGTATTTGCAGCCAGGGTTGAGAGTCACTCTTCTAGTACATAACTAGAGGTTCAAAGAATGTGAGGTGTCAGTCCAAAAAGGGTACAAGCTCTGGAACTAAATCACCAGGCTTTGAATTTGGGCTATACCATTTACCTCTCTGTGCCTAAGTTTCCTCCCCTACCAAACAGGGCTCACAATAGCACCTACCCCATGAAATGTAAGAATTAAGTTAATGCTTATAAAACCCTTAGAACAGGGTCAGTTGTTCTTCACCTTGTGTGATTAGAGATATATTAGAAAAACAATCTGTAGAGTCCCATTCTTCTGAAACATCATTCAGATGTCATATCTTATTAATATTTGTTTCTAAGGTGAGAGGATGCTCTGATTTAACACTGCTATTTTGCTTCAAGGTGGTCAACAACATTCATTCACATTCTTACAACTTTTAGTTGAGTTCTTGATTTGATCCAAGTCAGACTTTGCTAAGTCAAGTTCAGCATTACTAAATTGCTGGCCACATGGCAAGGCCAAGGTTAGAGGCTGGGGTCAACCCCAGAAAGAGCCTGCAAGGAGGAGGTATCCCTCAGTCATCTTAAAGTATTAATATTCTCAAGTATATTCTTCAGTTTTTCAGTATTCTTAGAGAGCATGTTTCAAAGGTATAGGCAGTATAAGCAAAAATATATCATCTTTAGGTTAACAGATGGGTTCAAAAAACAATAAGATAATGCAGGAATCAGGACTCAGGCACTCCGGGGTGACTTTGAGAGGAGAGGATTTCTGTAGATCTCAGATGTTCAACGACACAAAGGAAATCTGTCTGAGCAGCTGTCCAGCTAACTCTGTGCGTGCACAGACACTTGAGCATGATTTTCCTGGCACTCAGAGATTCATTCCCCAGACCTGAGAACATCATCTAAATCTTAATTGATGCCGTAGCTCTACTGGACTGAGTGAGGAAGTCGAGTCCAGGCCATGCATGTGTTTAAATCACATAATATAATTGGATCTAAATTCTCACTCTCTTATTCCCTTTTTAAAACTTAACTCACAATAACATATATAGATTAGAGAGGGTGTGTGTGTGAGTGTACAATTTTATAATCTGAGAGTCCTGCATCTCCTTAGGAGTGTCATACAGTCTGCTTTCTCCCAGGAATGTCCACAAGACCCTTCAAAAAATAGAAAGGTATCCTGTCCATACAGTCCCCCACCACTCCATCCATTCTGGGGATAGTGTAGCAATTTTTTATATGGTTTGACTTCCCACTATAATGTGACCCAATTACTTCTAGAACAAGAGTCAGCAAACTTTTTCTGCAAAGGGAGAAATAGTAAATATTTTAGGCTTTGTGGACTGTCTTTGTCTTACATTCTTCTTTGTTTTCTTTCTTTCTTTTACAACCTTTTAAATTTTAAAAAATCCTTCCTGGCTGCAGTATGAACAAAAACAGACTGCCAGCTAGATTTAGCTTGTGGAACAGAGTTTATCAACCCCAGCTTTAGGCAGATGGTTCTTACACTGGTGCCCAGGACTCAGCCCATGCTAAGGTTTGCATTTTCTGGCAGAGCAGGACGGGGAATTGGAGTGGGAGGAAGATGGGAAGGTAGGGTGGGGAAGGGAAACTGGCAGGGAAGATACCAGGATCCCGAATCTGGATGGGAAATCATGTGTATCTCACTTTAGATTTAGAAGCAGCTTTTATTTTTTTTTTTTTTTTGGACTTAGAGAAGAATGACAGGCAAGAGTGTTGGGAAGGAGGAAAATTCTCCATGAATATAAACAGCCTTGGAGGAAAGAAATAATACTTCCCACTGAAAAAAGGGGCAGGTAAGCTTACTGTCCATCATAAAAGATTTGGGTCTTCTAAGCTCAGGCATCCTCTTCTATAATGCAAGCCACCACATGCATCAGCGTGAACTGGCTTTCTCTGCACCACCTAGAGGAAATTGGGGCTCAGCACAGGTACAAAGAAATGCTGATACTCTGGCTACTGCTATTGCTGTGAGTAATTCAGTCCTAAGTCTCTGACCTTGGTGTCTGCCTTTCTCGGCCTGTGCCTTGAACAGGAGTCCAGAGAGAAAGGAACTAGGAGTCAAGAAGGCGTCCCCCAAAATATTCTGTGGCATCTTCAGGTTCTTTTATATTAATGAAACACTTTTATATCGTAGTCAGACTTTTCCTCTTGAAAAGATTCAGAAGACTATGAAACACTTGAGAGCAGTGAATTTATTTTGTTTACCCTTGTGTCTGGCTCAGAATCTAAAACAATGCCTAGCACAATATATATAGCTAGTAAAAGAAAGAAGGGAGGGAGGGAGAGAAGGAAAGAGGGAAAGAAAAAGGGAGGGGAGGAATGGGGGGGAAGGAAGGGAGGGCAGGAAAGAAAGAAGGGAAAAAGAGGGAGGGAGGGAAGGAATGAGACAGAGAGAAGAAAGGGAGGGAAGGAAGGAGGGAAGAAGGAGGAGGGGAGGGAGGGAGAGAAGAGAAAGTGAGTACTTATGTAAACACTGTCATAAGATTTTTCTATGACTGCTAAAGTTTTTCAAACACAGAGAGGAATCAGATATTTCCAGCTCTGTCACTTGAAAGCCGCGGATAAACTTATCTATGCCTTTATTTACCCACAGCTTGAGGAGAAAATCCAGGCACGAACTACAGCTATAAATCAAGACTGAAGAGCTTGAGGTAGATTGTCACATTTTAATATGGTTTCTAAAATGTGTACTACATGAGCCAGGAAGGAATATCTTAGAGGCCCAACCGCACTGTCTAACATGTTGCTGCTGTGCTGTAGTTGGAATCTCTGATGGTGGCTTTCTGTGCAGTCTCCCTAAATGAGTTATTTTGAGTGAGTTGCTATGATGGAATGATCTGTATGTATGACTAAACATATAAAAAAGTCAATGGGGCCCCAAATGAAGTGTCAGTTACGAGGATGCTAGCGATCAAAGCCTGCCCCAAAGCAATGACAGATGCTTTGAAAATACTTTAGGGAAGTAAGGCACACTTAGGGGACACAAGGCTTGAAGTATTTATTGAAGTATTTATTGAGTTATTCTCCAAAGAATTTTCAAGACTCTGTCACAGCTCTGAGACGGGTCTTTAGTATCATTGCCCCACACAGGTGAATTTGGGTAAAAGGGGACACAGAAGGAACTCTTGGACAGACTAGTAAGGGGACTGAAGTTTCACAGTAGCCACTAGCACCAAATAAAAGTATAACAGGTCTCCACCATCACTACCAGGCACTGAGAGCAGAAATGCTGTGTCTGTCTTGACTTTGAGTATCTGCAAGGACATGTAAACAGGTCTCTGTGTCTGTCTGGTGTCTAGGGTCTAGGACCAAGCTCTTTCCTCTCACATCTTTCTTATTAGTGTGTTGGGTGAACAAGACAACCCAGCCAGTAGGATATTGCCACACCTTGGACTTCACAGAGGCGGTCTATCCTCTACAGTATTTTCTGAAAACCAGTTCACAGGCGGTATTGGGCAAGCTATGTAAAAATTTCCTGGGAAGCTTTTAAATTTTTTTAAAGCTCAAAATCAGAGATCCTGAGTCTAGCATGGAACTCAGGAATATGTACTTTTTAAGGTTTCCTGGGTGATTTTCACATGTGGTCAACTTTAAAAACCATTGGTGTAGACTTCACACCTTGGAATTTAATTAGGTTGTGTTTTGTTCAATTTCATCTATTATTATCTAGTCCTACCCACCTAGATGTATGGGCTGTATTGCCCCAGCCCTGTCAATGGCTTCCAAATACCTGGTCAAACCAATAAATTAGGATGCATTCAAAGTCAGAAGTCCAAATGGAAGAGACTTTTTTCATGGCGTGGCATCCACATTACTGGGAAAGGAATCATAAATCCCTCTTTCTAAGTAAGAAAACGAAGGAAGGGAGGAAGGGAAGGGAAGTTTGGGACAAGAGGAGAGGAAGGGAAAGAAAGGGAGGAAAAAAGGAAAGGGGGAAGAATTTCCATGAAACTTTGCATAAAATTTTCTTGGTTTCCGGGAACATTTGATCCATCTCTGAAGAGACTCACTGGGCAGAAAGGCCTGTGATCTGTGAATACGATGGCTGCTGCAAGTGCCTGCTCATTCCTGAGTGAGCTGAGCATTCAACCTGCAGGGCACCCTTCCCCACAAAAGATCCCCAGTTGGGAACTGCCACCACTTCTCTTGATAAATTGCCAAAGGCAAGGAGGGGGTGCCCAGCCTTGCTCCCCTCCTTCCCTCCACCCGCACCCCCGCTTCCCTCTGCGAGTCCTGCCCTTCCCTGCACACTTGACAGTGTTTCTCCTCCACAAACCCACAGACTCAGCTCCCTCCCTCATCTTGGCACAGATTTCAGCACCAAGGGGCTCTCTCCATCCCTTCCAGAAATCTGTGCTCCTCCGAGTGTTCATAGGTGTCCTGGAAGCAGAGATAGGAGGAAATACTCCAGCCAAATAAGTGTGGCAAAAACCAGACTAAGGAAAGTTCAACAGGGTTCTGTCCTTCAGGATTTCTCAGGGCATTCAGCTTACTAGTTGAATGGATTACTAATGTGATTTGAGCACTAGTCCTGAAGAGAAAGGAGCACATAATTGGAACTTGCCCCACACACATTCGGCACCCTTTTATGCGATGCATTTTAGACCAGTGCTCCATGGAGCACTTTTTCATCAAATATGCATTTACTTAGCATGGATACATTTAGTCAGCAAACATGTATTGAACACCTATTGTGTGCCAGGCACTATACTGTGCACTAGAGAGTTCATACTAAACAAAGCCCATGTCACCCAGCATGGGGCATTTACTTAGCAGAACATCTTGGAAGCTCTCCTCTGAATTGCTTCCTCTTGACCTGTCTCCTGGACCCTGTTCTTTTTCCTCCTCTGCCTTCTAGTTGAGCATCTTCTCAGTCTTCTAGATTCTTTTGGGGAATAGGTCTTCTCCTGGCTGGGCTCCAGCCTGGCTCCTACCCTTTCAATGTCAGGAGAATATTGGTCTTGGCCATCATTTGACTTGCAATTTCAGAAATGTCACCTAGGATGTGCCATCAGGCATCCCAGGCAAAGCCTTCCTCTATTACAGCCCTTTAGCCCCTGACTTAGCCCCTAAAAACCAAGTCTCTAAAAACCCATTTCCATCAGCACATTCTATCTCTTCAATTTTGACCCCCTTATTTTCTGCCAACAGCTTCCTGGACTTGTGCTGAAAGCTCTTCTGGGAAGCCGGTTCCAGAGCTCATCCACTCAATCTGTGCCTCAGCCCCACTGACAAGCTCTCCTGTCCCCCCAGCCCTGGCCTGCCTCTTCCAGGCTCATCTGGCTCCCCTGAGATGCCCTTCTTGGCAGTCACCATAGTGCCTCCTTAAAGGTTCATAGTTGGCTCAAATGCAATCCACCATGGTGCAAATCCTATATCTTGCTCATGGCCAGCTATAAGAAAAGAAACACAAATTAATACTCAGGTCCACATGTTTTCGTATATCCAGCCCTCACCCTGAGTCACCCTTGGGTTTGGCCCTCAGTGGGCTGAATCTACAGCCCTGCCAGGCGCAGCCCTGTTCCACTGGTGTGTCCTGACCCATCCTCTCCTATGGAAGCATCAGTGCCACGTGCATACAGACTGTGTGCCACACAGAAGACCACCTAGGCAAGGCAAGTGGAGACCAATCACCACTGAGGTGGCTTAGATCAGACTTTCTCCCCAAAGGTAAGCAAGTCGCCCCGAAAATGAGGCCATCTCCAGGTTTGCTTCAGAGAGCAGAAAGAGATGAGTGAAGAGGACAGGGGAGAAGAGAAATGGAAGATCTCACACAGGAGGAGGGCTGGGCCCTGAGGGGGGAGCATCCATGTGGAGCCTTCTTTTCCTCTCAAGGTTACACATTGCAACGAGGCTGCCCACTCCTCTGTCCATGCTGAAAGCACTGGTAAAGTCAACATGGCCCATATAGACCAAGTGGTTATTGATTGGTTTGGTTTGTTAGAAAACAGAAGAGATGGTTGTTATGCCAGGATCAATTCTTGCGGAATAGGGATTGTATGAGAGGAACCTGAGCCCTCTGGGGGATTCAAAAGAAGATTGGAAGGGTTGAGGGACTCCAAATCCATGAGGGTTGGGGGTCCCAACCAGTTTTTCTGAGGTCTCCAGGAAGAGCAAGGCCACAGCTGACATGTATCTTTGCATACACATATTAATTTGCTTACCCAAGTCTAACAAGTAAGAGTGGGATTGGGTCTGGATATGGAAGAGTTGGTTGAAAATATTCATGCAGAAGGTGAGCATTGCAGGAGGAAAGGAACATCATTTCTTAAAAAGTAGGAGTATTTCAAGATGGAGAATGGTATCTATGAAGACTCAGAGTCTGAAACAGGAGTGCTGGGTGAGGACTAGTGACTACCATGCAGCAGGTGTGGCTGGCATTGGAACTGCGCAAAGATCTTCTTGCTGCTTTAAGCAATAGGCACCTGTGGTGTTTCCTACCACCCCACCTCCATCTGCACGGTTTCTGTGGACAACTGTCTTCTGTGACCCGTCCCTCTCTTGGTGCTGCAGTTGTTGGGTATGAAATTCAGTCGTCAAGTGGTCATGGTTCCCATGAAATGGATACAGGTGCTCTAGCTTGCTGAGCACAGAAGAATATTGCATGATGAACAGGAAGGAGGAAACTTTTTGGTGGCTTCCAAGTTTCTGGTTCCAGTTAATCCTGAGAGTTGGCCACTTTCCTGTCTTTAGGTTTTCAATGTCTCACCTTCCTAAATGATGTAGTTATTACTTGCAACCAAAGACGTTCTATCTAGAACAGTTCCTATGAGGCCCTGGAGAAGGAAGAGGAGAAAGCCCAGTGGCAATAGGAAGCTTGTCCAGGAAAGTTATACGAGTAGTCTAGGCTTGATAAGATTGCAATCACATAGCTGTGACCATGGCTGTGACATTGGGAATGAGCAGATCCAAATGGCATTGGAGAGGACCACGCTATAGGAAGTGATAATCAAGTAGAGTTTCCCATCATGTGGAGTGCCCAGCATAAGAACATGTTCTTGTGACACCTTGTTGGCTGTAGCACTTTTGTAGTGATGATGGGTGTAACAGCCTCAGTACTACTAACTCAGTAGCTCCTGGCACAGGACCCAACAAGAAAATATGTTGGAAAGCCAAGAGCATTAATTGAGACCCAGGAGGTCTATAACTTTACCAAAGAAGAGACCTTACCCAGCCTTTCCAAAAAGGAAATTAAGCAATTCAGCTATCAATTCCCCAGCAAATCCTATTCTCTCCAAATGAAAAGGCAGCTGCAACCCTCCACAGGAAGCACTAAGGGCTGCTCTCTGGTGGCCCTGCTCTTGATCTGAAGCATCTGGCATCCAGGGAAAGCTGATCAACTGAGAGTTGAGTCCTGGAGGAGTGCCATGACGGTAGGAGCCAAGAATGTGTCCAAGTCCCAAGAAACACCACAGCTCATTAGACAACAGCCTGTGTTTTCTAACCACCTATGAAAAAAATGTTTGCGCCTCCCTCTCTGTGATTTAGGCTGGTGGCAAATTTTGGGGAAATGTATAAAGTAGTGATCTAGACTACACTTTTCCTTGCACAGTTTCTTCCTTTAACTAAGATCCCTGACATTAGTTATTAGAAATATAAGTAGGAGTCTTCTAGAACAATGACTCCCTCAGAACCTTTTTCAGATCAAGGAAAAGTTTGGACAGAATCTTATCATTCCATATATTTTAGCATAGTCTCATCTTTCATCAGTAACTCTAGTATCTTCAAAGAAAATGTCAGTGCCCAACAACAAAACAAAATTCAATCTGCAACAGAAGTAAGTAAGTTAATCCTTTGGCCTGCCCAGCAATCAATTCCAAAATATAGACATTGAAGTTCTTGCACTGTAGGAGATAGGGAGTAACCTAAATCAGTCCGGATGGGTTATATTATGCTGCAGTAACAAAAGACCCCCCAAACCTCAGTGGTTTTCACAAAGATTCATTTCTTGTTCATGTTCCACACATAACACAGACCAGCCAAGGGGCTCCACTCACTGTTATAACTCAGTGACCAAGGCTGATAGACCATCCCTAATTGGAGATTGTAGTGCCAGAGGGAAGAAGAAATGTGGCTTTCTTCCTGCTTCCACCCAGAATGTAAATTCTACTCTTGTTGCATGGCCAAAGTAAATCACACCTCACTCCAAGTGAGTAATGAAGTGAAATTCCACCAGGTAGATGGGGATGGTCAAGACAAAGACTTGGAGGTGGACCTGAACATGGCATTGCAGAAGATAATGAGGAAACTGGTCTGGAGTATTCATACAACCAGGCCTCTCAGTACCTGTAATTCGGTTGAACAGTCTTGACATCCCTGAGGTACACAGTAATGCAAAAAATGTGGTTTAACCAGACTCATAGAACACTAGAAAAATATGTCATTATTCTTATCTGCATAAAAGTGAGGATCACGACTTTCAATAAATGTGGAGTTCTGAAAATGTTTCAGCCTCTTCCCAATTCGGCTTCATCACATTACATATAAGTTGTTAGTACCCACAGTAGTTAGAACATTTATCAAGAGAGAAGAGGGGAGGATCCTTTTCTACATTTCTCATCAAACATACCTTTCCTCTTACAGGCCTTGAGAAAGATAATACCTACCAGTCTGCAGTTAGACAATCCAAACTGAACACTTGTACACACAAATGCTTAGAAATGAATATGATACCTAAATCTATTCCCTTACCAAAACTCAGCTTACTCTCATCAAGTAAATTAACTCCAAGTAGCAAATGAAGAACCATCTCACTATATCCTAATCACTAAAGGAATCTTCAAGTAAAAAATACAGAAAACCACCAGAAGCCCCTATAGTCAGACGAGAAGGAACAGACTGTTAAGAAGTTTATGTCAATCATTAAATCTTTAACCTGGAGAAAAACATAAAGAGGCAAAGAGGATTTGAATTTTTTTTTAAAGTACTTTGCCTCTTAAGCAGAATGTTTAGTATAGCTCATCCAAATTACGTGTGAATATCCACATTTTGGTCCACATTTTGGTCTTCCCAGACTAGCATATGAAGTTCAAGTTTAAGAATAATAGAAGGCCGGGTTCGGTGGCTCAGTCTGTAATCCTGGCACTTTGGGAGGCCAAGGTGAGTGGATTGCCTGGGCCCACAGGTTCAAGACCTGCCTGGGAAACTTGGCAAGACCTTGTCTCTACAACAAAAGAAAAAATTAGCCAGGTGTGGTAGCGTGCAACTGTAGTTCCAGCTACTTGGAAGGCTGAGGTAGAAGGATCGCCAGAGCCCAGCAGGTCGATGCTGGGGTGGCCATGAGTGTGCCATTGCTCTACAGCCTGGGCAACAGAGTGAGGCTCCAACTCAAAAAAAAAAAAAAAGGAATAATAGAAAATAAGGCTGGGTGCAGTGGCTCATGCCTGTAATCCCAGCATATTGGGAGTTTGAAGTGGGAGAATTATTTAAGCCTAGGAGTTTGAAACCAGCCTGGGAATATTGCTACATCACTTTATTAGTGGGATCTTGTCTTTATAAAAAGTAAAAAACAAAAACTGGGCATGGTGGTGCACACCTATAGTCCCAGCTACTCAGGTGGCTGAGGCAGGAGGATCACTTGAGCCCAGGAGTTTGAGTCGGCAGTGAACCATGATTGTATCACTGTGCTCCAGTGTGGGTAACAAAGTGAAACCCCAACACAGAGAGAGAGAGAGAGAGAGAGAGAGAGAGAGAGAGAGAGAGAGAAGAAGAAGAAGAAGAAGAAGAAGAAGAAGAAGAAGAAGAAGAAGAAGAAGAAGAAGAAGAAAAATAAATAGGATGGATCAGATAATGGCAATTCCTCACAATTTGGGGAAAAAAAAGTAGACTTTATATGAGAGGAAATAAAGTGCAGAAGACTGTCATAATTAAATCCCTGGTTTGGGAAGATTAATCTGAAAGCAATATGCAAGTCAATTGGAAGGACACGAACACAAGCCAGAAAGACCTCACAGAAAGGCATCATGTTCATTTGCACATGGGCGTTGGCTGGAGACCACAAGGACAAATCAGAGAAACTTATGTAAAGACATCTTGGCAAAAGAACATATTAAGAGAATGAAGGCAAGTGAAAGACAATGCAAGGCTTTCCAGCCTGAGACACTGGAAGGATGGAACCATCAACAGAAATTAGTACTAGTATAGACTGAATGTTTGTGTCTCTCCAAAATATATATGTTGAAATCCTAACCCCCCATGGAATGGTACTAGAAGGCACATAGCTTTCCAATGGGACGGTACTGGGTGGTACTTTGGGAGGTAATTAGGTTATGATGGTGGAGGCCTCATGAATGGGATTAATGTCTTTATAAATGAGACTCCAGAGAACTCTCTTGCTCTCTTTCTGCCATGCCAGAACACAATGAGAAACTGGCAGGCTACAATCTGGAAGAGGGCCCTCACTAGAACCCAATCATGCTGGTGCCTATTCTGGGACTATCTATTTCCAGAACTGTGAGAAAGAAATGTTTGTGGTTTAAACCATCCAGTTAATGATACTTTGTTATAGCAGCTTGAACTAAGTAAGACAGGTACTTAGTTAAGAGAGTAATTCAGACAGAAGAATGTATAAGGCAAGTCTCTGAAGTCTAAGGTCATCTTCAGTTTCCCTGAGATTTATGGGAATGTGTGTTTTCTTAATCTAGAATAGCATATAGCATGAAATAAAGAGATTGACCATCATTGACCAAAAGCATATTTCTCTAATTCTCTAGTACTGGAATATTCACACAAGAGCAGGAAATGAGCACTTCAATCAAGAAGAGAAACAGACCAGCTAAGCAGAACATTCAGGCAATTCTCAAATTCAGTCCAATCATAATTTGTAGCAGAAACTCAGAGCCACCCCTCCTTCATCTAGTGATACCTTAATAATTACTCAATTCCAGCATTAGCTCTTCTATGAAACACCTCTGACCCAAGTGTTACTTAAGCATTCTGTTCTCTGTATTTTCATTGCATACCATGTCCTTGATTATATTATGATTCTCCCATTGTATTGTTTTTTCAATTGTTTACTGATCTGAAGTACATGGTAGTTCTTAGTAGCTACAAACTTTGTTTTATCATCTTTATATCCATAATGAGAGTAAAGACATACATTAAGCACATAATATGAATGAATGAATGAAAACTGAGTTGACAAGATTTATGATTCTGGTTATGATGAATTAGCTTCAGACTAGAAAGCTGAATAAAACATAATATACTGAAAACTATAATGAAAAAGGCATCTATTTGAAGACATTTGGAGCTACCAAGGCAGCAGGACCTAAGGGACTAAGATCTTGGAAAGAAAAAAATTTTTCAGCCTGATATTCTCCCCCACTTTCTCTCTAAAGAGTTTGCTAATTTATAAACAATATTGTCTAAAAGTCTAAAGAACCAAGGATAAAGTGGCAGCTAAGAGAATGAAGTGAGCAGATCTTATGGCTGTCTCACAAAACCATAATTTTTAGAACTAAAAATTAGAATCCAGGATTAGCAAGGCACCTAGCAATTGAGGGGCCAGGATTCAAGAGAGAAGGGATATGCAGAGAAGTAAACTTGATGCTTGCCAAGTTTGTCCCCCCAAATCATTTACAAATTTGTAATCAGTGCCTAAGAGACTGAGAAGTTACATAGATCTTTCAGATGTCTCATGGTGTTGTGGAGGTAAGCTAAAGGCAAAGTCTCACCCAGTCTTTCATTTGGGACCTAAACAGCTACACCTGGGATATAAGTAAACCGCAAGTAGACCAATACTCATGAACACCGAAGCCAGCTTCTAATCCCGTTCAATCCTAGACTGGACTTAGATGACCTGCCCCTGCTCTAACTGCTAGCCAGATGCAAAAATAATATTTCTCTGAAAGGAGATAACATTACCCAGAGCCTCTGTAATTTATCATGAACAATGCATGGTATACAATCAAAAATTACAGTACTGGAAAAGAAGATCAAGTGAGTAAAAATCAAGAGAAAAAAGAGATTATAGAAAAAGACCCATAAGCAATCCAAACATTGAAGTTCTCAGATATGGAATTTAAGATAACTGATTAATATGTTAAGAAAATAGGTGACAAGATGGAAAATTTCACCAGAGAAGTGAAATCTGTTTCTAAAAATAGACATTCTAGAAGTGGAATTTAATACTCAATAGATAGTTTTAATGGCAAATTTGGCCCAGGAGAAGAGGATTAGTGGACTAGCAGACAGTTCAGCAGAAAATATCCAGAGTGAATCAGAGAGGGGGAAAAAAAGAAAGAAAAAATGCAGAAAAGAGCACAAGTTAAATGGGGGACATAGTAAAAAGATCTAACATACATGAGATTGGAGTCCTAAAAGGAAAGGGAAAAATAAATGAGACTGTAGCAATATTGGAAGATATAGGGACAAAGAATTTTACAAATCGAATGACAAAGTTTTCAATCTTAGATTCAACAAACCAATTACCAAGTAGGATAAACTTGAAATGTCACACCAAAGCATGTAAAACTTTTGAAAACTGAATAACTGGTTGACAAGTTGACAGATTTCACTCTTACAGTTGCCCTCTAATAAGTGAAATTAAAAGCAATATTTCTGGCCAGGCTTGGTGGCTCAGCCTGCAATTCCAGCTCTTTGGGACACGAAGGTGCGTGGCTTGCCTGAGCCCGTGGGTTCAAGACCAGCCCGGGCAACTTGGCAAGACCTTGTCTCTATAATTAAAAAATAAAAAAGAAGAAGAAGAAGAAAAAGAAGAAGAAGAAGAAAAGAAAGAAGCAATACTTCTAAAATGAACCTTTTTTCCCTTTTTTTTTTTTTTTTGGAGTTGGAGTTTCACTCTGTCGCCCAGGCTGGAGTGCAGTGACACACTCACGGCCACCCCAACGTCGACCTGCTGTGCTCCAACAATCCTTCCACCTCAGTCTTCCAAGTAGCCAGAACTGCAGGTGCATGCTACTGTGCCCAGCTAGTTTTTTATTTATTGTAGAGACCAGGTCTCGCCAAGTTGCTCAGGCTGGTCTCAAACCCACAGGCTCAGGCAATCCACTCGCCTCAGTCTCCCAAAGTGCTGGGATTACAGGCTAAGCCACCTAGCCCAGCCCTCATATTCTTAATTTTACCCTAAAGAAGTATGACTGACTGAAAATTTTTCAAATTTGCTCCTAAAAACTATCTCAAAATTTCTGGTGACATCAGAGCACGTGTTTTCACACATATATGATAGCCAGCTTCACTTATTATTCATGCTCAATCTTTTCCATTCATGTCTCTGCAACAACAGAAGGTCAATAAAATATTCCAGAGAGCACACAGTTGCTAAGTGAACATAACTTAAACAAGAAAACAAAAATGCAGTCTGATTTTCTAAAAGGCTTTGGACACTTGCAAACAGATTGACCCAACAATGCGTGATATATTTGTATGTAAGAGAAGATGAAATGACTAAGAGAAAGTAAAAAGTTGGTCTCTGAGGACATGTATGTCGCACATACAATAAAATGATACATACAACAAAAACTGTATGTACTGTGTATTGAATACACACAGTAAATTTTGTTTTGTTTTGTTTTAGAGACAAGATCTTGCTATTGCCCAGGCTAGACTCAAACTCCTGGGCTCAAGCAATCCTCTTGCCCCAGCTTCCTGAGTAACTGAGACTACAGGCACATGCCACTATGTTTGGCTTACAGTAATAATTTAAAAAGTAATAATAACAAGGACAGGTTCGGTGGCTCAGCCTGTAAATCCAACATTTTGAGAGACCAAGGTGAGTGGATTGCCTGAGTCCCTGGGTTTGGACCAGCCCGGGCAACTTGGAGAGACCTCGTCTCTAAAATAAATTAAAAAAATTAGCCAGGTGTGGTACTGCACGCCTGTAGTTCCAGCTATGGAAGGCTGAGGCGGAGGAATTGCCAGAGCTCAGGAGGTAGGTGCTGGGGTGGCCATGAGTGTGCCACTGCACTCCAACATGGGCAACAGAGTGCAACTCCACCTCAAAAAAAATTTAATAATAACAATAATTTAGTTCTAGGAGCATTTGCTCTAGAATTAAAGAATAATGCATTTTTTAAATCATTTTATATAAATCATGTGAAGTCATGTGGTTTTAAAGAAAGTGCATAGCATTATTTCCACTTTAAAATAATCTAGTTAGTTATTACCCCATCATTAGCTCTCACAAAGCTATTTATTTTCTAAGGCATCTATATTTTGGATTTTCAAAAAAGGGCATTGGTTCTCCTCTCCAATTTCATTATTGTTCTCCACCTTTTTCCTTTCACTTAAAGATGATAAACATATAAGACTGAAAGTTGATAAGATATAACAGGATTTCAAAACAACTAGAGCTAATCCCCTCATCATGTCAGCTGAGTAATTTAGAAGAGCAGCATGACTACAGAGATGACTATCATGAAGGTATGTACATACATGACTCTTAGTAATGTGACAGCTTTGTCACAAAGCATTTGTGTTATTATTAAGATGAAATCAATGTTCTCATCTTCTCCAAAGAATGCATGAGTTTGCATACACTGTAGTCAAGTAAATTAAGACTTATTCAGTGTTAGAGAAAAAGGGAATTTTATAATTTAACTCTTTCCTTTCTTTTTTATTTGTTATTATTTTTTATTATAAAGATGTGGGGTACAATTCATGGTTAGGCATATAAACATTGATTATGCAGGTACCCTTGTTGATAAGGTATGCCCCTCCCTCCCCTAACAGTTTCCCTCAACTGCCAGTCCCACCCCCTCCTCCCCGACAGTTTCCCATTACAGCCAAATGCTTTCTTACAGTATTATAATTGTTCAAGATCTGCTTATGAGTGAGAACATATGGTACTCTGTTCTTTGTTTCTGTGATAGATCACTGAGTATGATTGACTCCAAATCCATCCAAGTTGCTACAAAGTCCATATATTTGTCCTTCTTTATGGCTGCATAATATTCCATTGTGCATACGTACCACATTTTCTTTATCCAGTCCAGTTTTGATGGGCAACATGGTTGGTTCCATGTTTTTGCTATTGTGAATAGAGCTGCAACAAACATACATGTGCAGGTATCTTTTTTTGTAGAATGATTTATGTTCATCCAGGTATATTCCCAATAGGGGAATTGCTGGGTCATATGGAAGGTCAATTTCTAGTTCTTTCAGAATTCGCCATACTGTCTTCCAAAGAGGCTGCACTAGTTTGCAGTCCCACCAGCAGTGTAGAAACGTTCCTTTTTCTCCACATCCTCGCCAGCATCTGTTGCTGTTTATTTTATTAATGATGGCCATTCTTACTGGGGTTAGGTGGTATCTCAATGTGGTTTTGATTTGCATTTCTCTGATGGTGAGTGAGGCTGAACACTTTTTCATGTGTCTGTTGGATACCTGCATATCTTCTTCTGGGAAGAGTCTATTCATGTCTTTTGTCCACTTTTTAAAGGGACTATTTGTTTTTTTTCCTTTCAGCGTGTTTGAGTTCCTTGTAGATCCTAGATGTTAGGCCTTTGTCAGATATACAGTTAACAAATATTTTTTCCCATTCTGTGGGCTGTTTCCCTGCTCTCTTGATGGTTTCTTTTGCTTTGCAGAAGCTCGTTAGTTCGATGAGGTCCCACGTGTCTATCTTATTTCTTAAGGCGTTGGCCTTTAGGGTTCCATATAGGAATTGGTTACCAGTTCCAATTTCCATAAGGGCGTCTCCTGTATTTTCTAAGATTCTTATAGTTTGAGGTTCTACGTTTAGGTCTTTGATCCATTTAGAGTTAATTTTTGTGTATGGTGATAGGTAGGGGTCCTGTTTCAATCTTCTGCATGTGGTCAGCCAGTTTTCCCAGCACCATTTACTGAATAGGTTCTCCTCTCCCCAGTGGCTGTTGTTGGAGGCTTTGTCAAAGATGAGTTGGTTAACGAATTGAGGCTTTGCTTCTGGAATCTCTATCCTGTTTCATTGGTCTATGTGCCTGTTCTTGTACCAATATCACGCTGTTTTGATTACTATAGCCTTATAGTAAAGTTTGAAGTCTGTAAGCGTGATACCTCCTGCTTTATTTCTTTTGCTGAGGATTGTTTTGGCTATTCATGGTTGTTTATGTTTCCATATGAATTTCTGTGTTGTCATTTCCAGGTCTGAGAAGAATGATGTTGGTAATTTAATGGGCATTGTGTTGAATCTGTAGATTGCCTTTGGTAGGATGGACATTGTAACAACTCTTTCCTTTCTTATCCCAAAAAAGAACATTCAGGAAGTATCAGTGCTAGGATGGACTGGGTGTGGTGGCATATGCCTATAATCCTTACACTTTGGAAGGCCAAGACATAAGATTTCTTGAGCCCAGGAGTTTGAGACCAACCAGGGCAACACAGCAAGACTTTGTCTATATAGACTCAAAAAAGTAACTGGGTGTAGTGGTGCACACCTATAGTCCCAGCTACTCAGGAGGCTGGGGTGAAAGGATTGCCTGAGCCCAGGAGGTCAAGGCTGTGGTGAACCACGATCATGCCACCATGCACTCCAGTTTGGGCAATAGAGTGAACTCCTAACTAAAAAATAAAATAGAAAAAGATATTAAGTTTACTTTCGGGGAAAAAAGTACCATTGTTGAATATTTCATATTTTCAACAGAATTTATCACAGTTCATGTCTTTTTTTCCAGAAAATGAAATACTTTGCCTATCCCTTGTGAAAAAGAAATTATGACTAATACTTTGAATTGTTTCTTGAGCAAATCAGTTACATTTATGGAATGTGAAAGCCAAAACAGAGTGATGCAGAATGGAATGGGACTTTAAGGTATGGGAACAGAAAAGGACACACCCTGCTTTAGACCTTAATACTGAGAGAATGTTCATCCCCTATCACAACACCAAGCCACTCACATTTCGTGAAATGTACCTGGGTTTGCATCTCTCAGAGCATGTAGTCAGTGCATGCGAGGATTTCATAGACCAGCAGGGGGAAAAGATACAGAATATTAAATGTGAGCCACAGAGAGCAGCATTTGTACCATGTCCACGTCCCATCATGATCAGACAGTCCTTTCTCTATTAAACTCCAAATCACATTGTAGGTCTATCTTTCTGTCAAGAGAATTCAGTTCTGAATCCAGGTCTGCCACTGACTTGCCACATAATGAAAAAGGAACAGAATTTGAGCATTCAAGTGACTCAAGTCAAGCTGGGCATCAGTCAAGTTGGGAAACTTCATGCAGCTGTGTACTTAGGAAAGCAAAATTGGCATCCCCAAAAGAGTCTCACCATGATGGCAACCCTGATGCACTGACACTTGTTAATGTGAAGCAAGCCCAAGGGGAGGGAAGAAATCCCAGAGAGGCCGTTTCAGAGGTGATGGACAGAGTGTGGGGAGATGGCCAGCTGCCCCCACCTGAGGGGTAGAATGTAGCAAAGTGAATAAGCAGCCCATACCACGGGCCCCCAGGGCCGCAGTGAACACAGGTTTCTGTCTCCTTTGTTTTCTTCTATCTTGTTAAACAACGATGCAAGTTATTTTTCCCTCTAACTTTCATAGGCGATTTTCTCCTGAGCTGTTTTTTATATTCATTTGCTTTCTCTCCTCTCCATCTTCCTCTCTGTCTCCCTCTCCTTCTCCCTCTTCTCTCCCTGTCTCTCTCCTTTGTCCTCTCCCTCTCTCACAGATTCTCTTTTTTATCCCTTGCTGTTCTGAAACTTTGCAAAAAGGTGCTTAGGCGTGGGACATTTTGCTTTCATTACATTAGGCATTCAATACATACTTTTAATCTGGCAGTTATGGTCTTCAGTTCTGGAAATTTTTTCTTTATTAAAAAATACTTTTATTTTATTTATTTCTAACTTCAATTTCATCTGTCTTCTCTGAAATATCTATGATTTGGACCTTCTGACCTGATCCTCTATTTTTTTTTCTCTCTTTTCCCTCTCACTTTTCCTCTCCTTGACTTTCTATTTCACTTTCTTAGATATTGGTCAACTTCATCAGCTAATTTTCTAAATTTTTAACTGTCATCTCTCTAAATGTCTGAATCCCTTTTCTTGTTTTATTTGATTTTTTCTTTAGCATCCTATATCTGTTCCACATGGGTGCTATCTTCTCTTATCTTTCTAAAGTCATTTTTTATCATTTCCTTTAAGTTTTATTCTGTACCCATGTTGTCTGTTTTCTCCCTTGGTTTTCGTTTTTGATTTTTTTTTCTGTTTGAATCTCTGTTATTCAGTTAAAAGCTTTATATAAATGCACGGTTATTCTTGGCTATCTGTTTATGTTTACAAGTGAGACCCCAAGAAGATAATCGGAACCATCATAAAACAAGCAAGGCTTATAGTCAGACATGGCGGTGTGCCTGTTGTCCCAGCTACTCAGGAGGCTGAGGCAAGAGGATCACTTGAACCCAGGAGTTCAGGCTGTAGAGAACTATCTTGACACTGTACCCCAGCGAGATCCTATCTTGCTTTAAGAAAAAAGTCAGGGCTTATAGACATGGTTTTGCTGTAGAACAATTGGCTATTTCACTGAAGCCGTACAAGCCCCTATGTAAGCTATTTTATCTTGGGCCAGTGTCCTCAGTGAGGAGTCCTCGGACCTCCTGCTCAGGGTATGTAAGCCTGACTGTCAGTTTTGGGAGCTGAATGGGACTGAGGACCCCATAACTTGGGGTGTTGATTTCCACTTTATCTTTTTTTCCCCCAGTACAAGTCCATACCCACATCCCTCAACTACATCCGATGTCTTCAAATTCAGAGCCTATTCACTTCAATATGCCCACAAAGTACACGTCTCACTTTGTCCCAGAAGAAGGAAAATGTGATTATCTGTTTATATAGGGTAGAATAAGCAATCTGAAGCCCTAATTCTCTTTAAAGACCTGTCCCTTTCCAACACGTATGTCACTGAGATGTGTGTTTACCAAATGTTCAAGTGGAGAACAATCACTGTGGAGAAGAAATCGGAAGACTCTTTACTAACATGTCTATGGTGTTAGTTATGATGCTATGGTTATGCTAAAATTTCCATCTTTCTTTTCTTGTTTGTTTGCTTTGCTTTTTCTTTTTCATCGGATTATATTAACACCAGGGATTGTAACTTAACAATCTGCTCCACTTTGCCTGTCCTTAATACTTCTGAGTGTTAAACAAAGGTTAGAGAATTAACTACTTTCACTGCAACTTTTTTTTGAGTCGGAGTCTTACTCTGTTGCCCAGGCTGGAGTGCAGTGGCAAGCTCATGGTCACCACAGTCTCAACCTACTGGGCTCAGGTGAGCCTTCTGACTCAGCCTTCCAAGTAGCTGAAAGCACAGGTGCACGCCACCACTCCCAGCTAATTTTTAAAAAAATTATTGTAGAGACAAGGTCTCATCAAGTTGTCCAGGCTGGTCTCAAACCCTTGGGTTCAGGCAATCCTCTTGCCTCCTCCTCCCAAAGTGCTGGGATTACAGGTGTGATCACCTGGCTACCACACCTGGCTACTGCAACATTTTTAAAGAGTAGACTAGTTACATCTTATTTACTGCTTTTATGATCAAAAGGATTAGGACTTATCTTCCTAGCTTAGTGGGTTACAAATCTAATCCTCAGTGTTAACATGTTACAGTTAGTTCTAACATGGAACACTTTAGAGTTAAAAGGGTTTGACTCCAGGACAGTCTAAAATCTGCCCTGGAAGGAAACAGGCACAAAATGGGCTATACAATGTCATACTATTTCTGGGCTCAGCTCATTGAAACTTTTCAAGTCTTACTCTGTGACATTTACAAGGCATTTTCAAGAGTGCTTAATAGAACAGTATTCATCTTCATCTGCAGTATCCATTTATATAGAACCAGTGTATAATTATAGTTCAGTACTATAACTAAAAATATGGCACAACTTACACTGTGAACTCAATCAAGCTGCATTATCCAGGAAAACAGTACTGGAAAAGAGTACAAGACAAAGCTCCATCAACAAGACCAAGAAGACCTCTCACTCTATGCATCTAGATACTGCTAAGATAAACTTTATGCTGTTTTGTCTTTGTTTTTGTTTTTTACATGACTGGGCTCTAGAAAGCAAGAGAAATATCCAAAGACAAAATGTTGTTTTAAAAGTCTTTGAGCTGTGAAATCAATCTAAATCCCATCAACCTATCAGTGGATAATGAAAATGTGGTATATATACACTGTGGAATACTATTCAGCCTTCAAAAAGAATGAAATAATGTCTTTTGCTGCAACTTAGATGGAAGTGGAGAACAAAATTCCTAAGTGAACTAACACAGGAACAGAAAACCAACCACCACATGTTCTCACTTATAAGTGTGAGTTAAACTAAGGCTCTGTAAAGGCATAGAGAATGGTATAGTGGACACTGGAGACTCAGATGTGGGGGCGAGGGAAAGGAGGAAGACAGAGATGAAAAATCACCCATCAGGTACAATGTGCACAGGCAGGGTTGGTGATACACTTAAAGCTCAGGCTTCCTTGACACTATACAATGCAACCATATAACCAAAAACTATTTGTACCCCCAAAGCTACTAAAATTAAATAAATAAATATATTTAAAAGTCTGAGCTAAAATCAGGTCAGGAAGCCATGAGCTTTACACTAAGGCATCAGGCATATAAATCTCAGGGGGAATATCCTCAGTTTAGGCTCTCAGGATTCCCATATATGAAGATCAAACAAATATGAGCTTACAATGAAAGAATAAATTCACAAAGAAAAATTATCATATATGTAAGTTTAAAGACACAATAACGACATATTTAGGACTGTAGAAAATATTTGAAGTCATGTAATATAGGATCACACAAATAAAATTAAAAATCAGCAAAATACTATTAAAAATGATCAGATAAGCTGTTGCTTTATTAGACTCTGGTATGGTCATGCCTCCTACCTTGGAGAGGTAAACTTCGTCTTTCTCTGTCTCTCTCTCTAACTTACTTTCTAGGCATTGCTTTATTAGACTCTGGTGTGGCCAAGTGCTCTTTAAGCTATGGCCATATGGCCACCACCATGTTTCCTTGCCCCAACCCCTTGCCCCAACCCCTACCTTGGAGAGATGAATCTTCTCTCTCTCTCTCTCTCTCTCTAATTTACTTTCTAGCCATGGCTTTGCTAAGCCATGGTCTGACCATATGGCTCCTTGAGACAAGGTCACCATGTTTTCTAGCCTTGGCTTCCTCCCCCACATTGGAGAGGTGAATTTCCTCTCTCTCTAATTTGCTTTCTAAATAAACTATATTTTCCAATCTAAAAAATAAAAAGACCAGATATTTCAGAAATTAAAAATACAATTGTTGTAAAGAAGCTATTGTTAGAATCCTCACAAAAATAACCAGGAAAGCCTGTGTCAGTAAAGCGAACTTGATTTACTCTTACTCTTACCAGGCAAGGGAGTACAGGATCTCAACAACAACCTGAGAAGCAAAGTCAAAGGGAATTTTTATAGCACTGGATCCATGTTTAAGGTGAGAACTCAGTGATTTGGGGGTGGGTTTTCAAAAGCAGATCACAAAGATTGGGTGAAACAGTCAAGTGGCAGTCACTTTTAGATGGTAGGAGGCACACAGAAGGGTTTTCCCAGCAAGTTGTCTAGTGGAGCATCTTATTGTCTTTTCTTCCCAGAGAGGTTTGCAGCAGTGGAACTGCTTTGTAAATTCCGACTTCTCAATTAATTCAATTCTCTTTTCTTGAACTCAATAAATAGATTATTCAGTGGATCAGACTAAGCCAAAATCAGAATCAATGAATTTGAAGATAAATTTTGAATAAATAGTCTAGACAGAATGCAATAAAAATAATCAAGGGCAGAAAATATGAAAGGATGAAAGTGATGTTAGGAGACTTGGAAAACATACCTAACCAGAATCCCAGATCAGAGGAGCAGGAATACAAACCAAAAAATCTAAGTTTTCCAAAACTGATGAAAGACACAAATCCTAAGATTCTAAGGATTAAGGATTATACTTCCTAAGATTAAGGAAGTACAATGAATATAGCAAGATAAATAACAAAAAATTCACATCCAAGCATGATGCAATGAACAGGCCACAGCAATAGTAAACAGAGGTTGACAACAAAAAAATTCAAGCAGATTGATAGATGATTTTTTAGCAGCAACAATGGAAGCCGAAAGACAGTATATTCAGAGTACTAAAAAAACTAATTTGCTGTCAATATTGAATTAAGTATTCAACAAAATTACCTCTCAGGGACAAAGATAAAATAAAAATGGATGCAGTTAAACAAAAAGTGAGAGAATTTACTGCCAGCCTAACCTCACCAAAGGTTCTTCTAAAGGACAGAGATTAGGAACAAGGAAAGTAATAACAGAAGAAAGGTTAGCATTCCACGGGCTATTGAGCAAAAAAAGAAGAAAAATTGCTACACATGGAATGAATATAACATAACATGATCTGAATAAATAATAGCAATGCTTAAATTATGCAATAAACAATAAATAATGGGAAATAATCATATGAAAATAAAGAAGAATAACTTGGCTTCATGATCTTTTTTTTTTCTTTATTATAAAGATGTGGGGCACAATTCAGGGTTAGGTATACAAACTTTGATTATGCAGGTACCCTTGTTGATGGAGTATGCCCCTCCCTCCCCTAGCAGTTTCCTTCAACTGCCAATCCCACCCCCCCTGACAGTTTCCCACTACTGCCAATCCTTTTCTTACAATATTATAATTGTTCAAGGTCCACTTAGGAGTGAGAATATATGGTACTCTGTTCTTTGTTTCTGTGATAGAATACTGACTATGATCGACTCCAAATCCATTCAAGTTGCTGCAAAGTCTGTATATTTGTCTTTCTTCATGGCTGCATAATATTCCATTGTGTATATGTGCCACATTTTTTATTCAGTCCAACTTCGATGGGTAACATGGTTGGTTCCATGTTTTTGCTATTGTGAATAGAGCTGCAATAAACATACATGTGCAGGTATCTTTTCTGTAGAATGATTTGAGTTCCACTGGGTATATATTCCCAATAGGGGAATTGCTGGGTCATATGAAAGGCCAATTTCTAGTTCTTTCAGAACTCGCCACACTGACTTTCAGAGAGGTTTCACTAGTTTGCATTCTTACTAGCAGTGTAGAAGCATTCCTTCTTCTCCACATCCTCACCAGCATCTGTAGTTTTTTGTTTTATTAATGATGGTCATTCCTACTGGGGTTAGGTGGTATCTCATGTGGTTTTGATTTGCATTTCTCTGATGATGAGTGAGGCTGAGCACTCTTTCAAGTGTCTGTTAGCTTCCCATAGATCTTCTTTTGAGAAGAGTCTATTCATGTTTTTTGCCCACTTTTTGATGGGACTATTTGTTTTTTTCCTTTTGGCGCATTTGAGTTCCTTGTAGATCCTAGGTGTTAGGCCTTTGTCAGATATACAGTTGACAAATATTTTTTCCCATTCTGTGTACTGTCTCTCTGCTCTCTTGATGGTTTGTTTTTTTTTTTTTTTTTTTTGCTTTGCAGAAGCTCATTAGTTTGATGAGGTCCAACTTGTCTGTCTTATTTCTTAAGATATTGACCTTTAGGGTTCCGAATAGAAATTGGTTGCCAGTTCCAATTTCCATAAGGATGTCTCCTGCATTTTCTAAGATTCTTATAGTTTGAGGTTTTATGTTTAGGTCTTCCATCCATTTAGAGTTAATTTTTGTGTATAGTGATAGGTAGGGGTCCTGTTTCAATCTTCTGCATGTGGTCAGCCAGTTTTCCCAAGGCCATTTACTGAATAGGTTCTCCTCTCCCCAGTGGTTGTTGTTGGAGGCTTTGTCAAAGATGAGTTGGTTGACGAATTGAGACTTTGCTTCTGGAATCTCTATCCTGTTCCATTGGTCTATGTGCCTGTTCTTGTACCAATACCATGCTGTTTTGATTACTATAGCCTTATAGTAAAGTTTGAAGTTGGAGAATGTGATACCTCCTGCTTTGTTTCTTTTGCTAAGGATTGTTTTAGCTATTCGTGGTCATTTATGTTTCCATATGAATTTCTGTATTGTCATTTCCAAGTCTGAGAAGAATGGTTTGTCACTTAATGAGTGTTGCATTGAATCTGTAGATTGCCTTTGGTAGGATGGACATTTTAACAATTTTGCTTCTTCTATCCATGAGCATGGAATATTTTTCCATTTGTTTGTACCTTCTTGGATTTCTTTGAGTGGTGTTTTGTAGTTCTCATGGTAAAGGTCTTTCATTTCTCTGGTTAGGAAGATGCCGAGGTATTTCTTTCCTTTTCTTTTTTTTTGTGACTATTGTGAATGGGATTATGCTTTTAATTTGGGTCTCTGCCTGTTTGTCATTGGGGTATAGGAATTCAACTGTCTTTTGCACCTTTATTTTGTACCCTAAGACTTTGCCAAAGTCCTTTAACAATGCAAGCCAGTTTTTGACAGATTCTCTTGGATTTTCAAAGTATAGGATCATATCATCAGCAAAGAGGGATAACTTGACTTCCTCTTTTCCTATTTGGATACCCCTGATTTCCTTCTCTTGTCTAATTGCCCAAACTAGGACTTCCAACACAATGTTGAACAAGAAGGGTAAGAGTGGGCAACCTTGTCTTGTTCCAGGTTTCAGGGGAAATATTTCCAGTTTCTGTCCATTTAGCAATATGTTAACTGTGGGTTTATCATAGATGGTACTTATTTTTTTTAGATATGTTCCTTCTATATCTAGGTGTTTGAGGGTTTTAATCAAGAAGGGATGCTGTATTTTATCAAAAGCTTTTTCTGCATCTAGTGAGATAATCATGTGGTTCTTGTTTTTACATCTGTTGATGTATTTAATTACATTTATGGTCTTGTGAATGTTGACTCAGCCCTGCATTTGGGGGAAGAAGCCTACTTGGTCATGGTGGTTCATTTTAGAGATGTGTTTTTGGATCCATTTGCTAGAATCTTGTTGAAGATTTTTGCATCTATGTTCATAAGGGATATTGACCTCTAACTCTCTTTTTTTGTTGGCTCTTTACCCGGTTTGGGTATCAATGTGATGTTAGCTTTGTAAAATGATTTCGGGAGGATGCCATCTTTCTCAATTGCCTGAAATACTTTCAACAGGATTGGTATCAGCTCCTCCTTATACATTTTGTAGAATTCTTCTGGAAAGCCATCTGGTTCAGGGTTTTTTTTGTAGACAGTTTTCACATGACAGAGTCAATTTCCTGGATTTTTATTGGTCTATTTATTGTCTCAGTGTCTTCTTATTTCAACCTGGGGAGGTTATGTGATGTCAAAAAGTCCTCCGTTTCATTTAAGTTATCAAGTTTGTTTTCATACAGGTGTACATAGTAATCTCTGATAATCTTTTGTATTTCTTCAGGGTCAGTTGTGATTTGAGCTTTTGTATTTCTGATTTTGTTTATTTGGTTTTTTTCTCTTTTTCTTGGTCATTCTGGCTAGGGGTCCGTCAATCTTGTTAATTCTTTCAAAGAATCAACTTTTTGTTTTGTTGATGTTTTCTATGATATTTTTGTCTTCTATGTCCCATATTTGGGCTCTTGTTTTGGTGATTTGGATTCTTCTGCTAAAGTTGGGCTTTTGGTGGTCTTCTCTTTCCAGCTCCCTTAGGTGATTTGTTAGGCTCTCCACTTGTGATTTTTCCATTTTCTTGATGTGTGCTCGTAGAGATATAAATTTCCCTCTTAAAATTGCTTTCATGGCATCCCAAAGGTTTTGGTAAGATGTTTCTTCATGTTCATTTATTTTCAGGAATCTTTGAATTTCTGCTTTGATTTCAGTGTTGACCCTGTAGTTGTTCAGCATCATGCTGTTTAGTGTCCCATGGACTTTGGGGAAATGATGTTAGTGTTGATATTTATTTTTATTCCACTTTGGTCTGAGAATGTGCATGGCAAGATTTCAACCTTATGGAATTTGTTTATACTTGATTTATGGCCAAGGATGTGATCGGTCTTGAGGTATGTTCCATGTAGTAATGAGTATGTTCCATGCAGTGATGAGTAGAATGCATATTCCATGGTTGTTGGGTGGAATAATCTGTTAAGTCCATTTGGTCAAATGTCAAGTTTAGGTTCTGGATCTCCTTGTTGATTTTTTTGCCTCAATGATCTATCTAGGAATGTCAGTGGGGTATTCAAGTCCCCTGCTATAATAGTGTTAAGAGGCAATATCTTTTTTTAGTTTATTAGTAGTTGCTTTATAAATGCTGATGCCCCTATATTGGGTGCATATATGTTTAGGATGGATATTTCTTGTTGATGAATTGAACAAATTTATCATTATGTGGTATCCTTTTGCATCTCTTTAAATTTTGATTGCTTAAAGGTTGTTTTGTCTGATAATCCCTAATTCCTGTCGTATTCTGGGGACAGTTGGTAACTTCCATTGTTTGGGCACCAAGGTCTGATTTTTCAGGAGTTTTGTCTTTGGTACACTTGAAATTGCCTGAGGCCTTCCTTTGCTTTTTCTGCATTTGTGACAGTTTTCTTGTTTTCTCTTTAGTTTCGTTATTCACCATCAGTGGGAGAGGCTTTCCTTTCTGATGTTTGCTCAGTTCTCTATTCTTCCCTGATCCGTCTCTGGATTTGTCCAATTTTGAAATTGGACGGTGGATGGGAAACTTTGCTGTCTCTTACAGTTTTGAAATTCGAATAAATTAGGGGATGGGGTGCTAGGAATCAGTGACTACTTGCAAATTAAAATGTTCACTTATTGTGGTATGTGTTCCCTGAGACCCACTCCCCCCCCACCACTCTATCTGACAATGCAAAGCATAAACCAGTGCAAAAGCAATTGAACACATACACACACACCCAAAACAAAGTAGAATAACAACAAAACAAAACAAACAACAACAAAAAAACCAAGAAAACTAAACACACACACACACACACACACACACACACACACACACACATACACATGTCTAGCACAAAGTGAATAGAGAAGAAAAACAAAAAGACTGGAGGCAAATTTTTTTTAAAAAAAGGATTTGCTCATACATTGACACACACCTTAAACTATAAAAAATGAATATTAAAAAACCCAGAAGAACAAAAGAGCAAAAACCAACACAACAAAATCGAAAGATGAACTCTCAATGGTTCACATATACACATAAACAGAAAATGACAAATAAAAGAAGAAAGGAACAGAAAAAGAAAAGAAGAAAAAAAACTGGGGGAGATGTAGATCAAACCCTCACATACACATTCATGCACAAAGGAAAAATATTTAAAAATAGATGAGCTAACAAACAAACGGTCAAAACAAATTTTTTTAATTAAAAAAATAATTGAAAATTAAAAACAGGCAAACAAAAAAATCCCTACCCTCTTGTTGCAGGTTCTGTAATTGTTCCTCTAATCAGATCTCTCCTGCAGAGCTACCTCTTTCACTCTCTCCTCAGGGAACAAAGTAGGGAAGGAAGAGGGGCAGTGGAGGTGAGTGGGGCTGCAGTCCTCCCCTCCCACTCTCATATGGTCAGGGAAATCTCCTCCCATCTTCCCCAGGTATCTACTCTCTCTGGGGGTGCCCCATCCAGGCCTATCCTGGAATGGAGTTCTCCTATTGCAACTGACATCCAGGCTCCGCCTGGGTTTGTCCCTCTCAGTCGTGGTCCAGCTGTGTGGGTCTGACGTTCAGAAGATTGCTGGGGAAGAGGGCATTTGAGTCAGGCCCAGACTCACCACTGATCTCTTTGAAGTTATTCTTTGTCCTTTTCTAGCCACACTCTTTGTCCTGAGGCTGGATCAGGGCAGAGGGTGGGGCACCTGGAACTTAGCACTCATCAAGTCCTTCTGAAGTTTGTGCTCTCAGGATATTCCCCTCTGGGCCACAAGCCTGGGGCAATAGTTTCTCCCTGCTGCTTTTTCAGAGGAAAATTTCTGTCCTTTTTTTTAAAAAAACAATGGCATCGTTTTCTGCGACCTGGTAAGAGCCAGGGACAAGAAGAGAAGCTGTAGCACCAGCTATTGTACCAGGGGCCTGGCCATCCTCTCACAAGTCCCACTTAGCAGTCTCTCCCAGCATTTTTTTCCCAGGGGAGGTTTGTTGATTTATAAAAGAAAGAAAGAAAGAAAAACAAAATGGAGCCCAGCTTCTGCGTCCTGGGAATCACTCGGGTCCAAGTCCAGCTGCTGTGGCACAGCTGCTGCACCAGGAGAGCCCTGGCCGCTAGCTCCCTAGCCCTCACTCAGTCAGCCACTCACATGTCCACTCGCTCACCAGCGTGTACACAAAATTTTGCATACACTCACTCATTCACACAGGGACTTGCATAGTCCAACTGGCTCGGCCACCATCTTTCCAACTCAGTTTCACAGTCTTTATATTGTTCAACATCGGAGCTATAAAATATTAAGATATTAAGTTTAAACTTTGTTAAGTATGCATGACAAAAGTTCAAGTTTAACCACTCATAGAATATAGAAAAAGAGTTTATAATTTCTAAGCAAGAAAGAGAGAAGGTCAGGTGGCTCATGTCTGTAATTCTAACATTGGAAGTCCAAGGTGGGAGGAACGCTTGAGCCCAGGAGTTCAAGACCAGACTGGGCACCATAGCAAGACCTCATTTCTATGAAAAAAAATCAGCCTAGTGTGGTGGTGCATTCCTATAGTCCCAGCTACTCGGGAGGCTGTGGTGCATCACTTGAGCCCAGAAGTTTGAGGGTGTGATAAGCCGTGATCATGCCTCTGATTTTAGCCTGGACAACAAAGTGTGACCCCCCCCAACTCAAAAAAAAAAAGAGGAAAACAGCAAACTGAATAAATCCCCAAAAAGGCAAGAAAAGAGAAAAATAAGAAAAGAAAATTTGTAAAGATATAGATAATTTGAACAACACATTCAAAACTTTATTTAAAGGGCATATATTAAACTTTGCTATAACAATTAAAGAATGAGAAAGGGTAAATGTTTGAGGTGATGAATATCCCAATTACCCTGATTTGATCAGTTTGGTTATTATACATTATATGCATGTATCAAAATATCACGTGCCCCCTAAAATGTGTACAACTATGATATATCAATAAAAAATATTCCATGTAATAGTTAAAGAATAAATATGAATCCTTCTCCAGTATTTGTGGAACATTTTTTTTTTTTTTTGAGTTGGAGTCTTACTCTGTCACCCAGACTGGAGTGCAGTGGCCGCTCCCGGCCACCGCAGCCTCGACCTGCTGGGCTCCGGTGATCCTTCCACCTCAGCCTTCCAAGTAGCCGGAATTACAGGCATGCGCTACCACACCCAGCTGATTTTTTGATTTATTGTAGAGATGAGGTCTCGCTGCCCAGGCGGGTCTCGAACCCGCAGACTCAGGCAATCCACTCACCTCAGCCTCCCAAAGGCACGGGATTACAGGCTGAGCCACTGAGCCCGGCTGTGGAACATTTTTTAAACTCTACATATTAATCCTCAATCTAATTCTCAAGAAATTTCAAAGAATTGGTAAAAATACAGACCATATTTTCTTACAATGTTGGAATTAAATTAGAAGTCAATAATAAAAATAAATAAATATTTTAAATCCCCAAGCTTTTGTTAATTTTTTTTTGTTGTTGTTGGAGTCTCATTCTGTTGCCCAGGCTGGAATGCAGTGGCACACTCACAGCCACCCCAGGCTTAACCTGCTGGTTTCTGGCAATCCTTCTGCCTCAGCCTTCCAAGTAACCAGAACTACAGGTGTGCACTACCACGTCCAGTTACTTTTCAAAAATTCATTGTAGAGAGGAGGTCTCTTGAACCCATGGGCTCAGGCAATCCACTCTCCATGGCCCCAGAGGCTGGGGACCCCAGCTTTAAGCTATACTTTCATTATTTTTAGGTCCTCTCCCAGTGTTTCAGTGGCTTGCTTCAACTGTGGAGACAAAGCTGGGATAAGACATTTCCCTTTGCAGACCCTAAAGATTTTTTTTTCTTTGTTGTGGAGACAGGGACTTACTATGTTGTCCAGGCTGGTCACAAACTCTTGGCCTTTCCTTCTACCTCAGTTTCCCAAAGTGCTGATATTACAGGTGTGAGCCACTGCTTCTGGCCCAACCCCATGGATCTTTAACACATAAATGATATGATATTAAGTTTGGTGCCATATTGCTAACTAAAATGAGAACTTTATCATGTTTTTTAAATGGTATCAAAGAATGCTGAGGTGTTTCATGTCCCCATTAGATCACTAATATCTGAACTATTTCCAACCTCACAAAGAGTCTCACCCCACTCACATATTTGGATAATTTCTCTTTCTTCTCTATATCAATGGTCTTGGACCAGTCTTCCCCTTTTCTGCTTTTAAAGGTAAATTGAGTTTTCATCAAATGCTTCTCCAATTCTTATAAACAAGGAGGGTGAGTTGACTCAGACTGGTATGTGGCTCTTTTGATACACACATGATTTCTTCCTCCCGTGAGAAACCCAACCCCACAGAGTTCTAGACCTTGTCATTGGCAACGTCCGAGACTGTTCACAGAAAAGATAACACTTTCTGGTGACCAAGAGGCTTTGATGTCTAAATCTCCATAGCTAGTGATAGTACCATCACTAACAAAGAACTGAATGCCACATGTTCTCATTTATAAGCGGACTCTGAACATTTATCACAATTTTCTCATTGACTTTGTTCCTCCACCCACTATTGAGGAAAAGAAAAATACTCCTTGGAGAAGTAATTTGCTGAAGTCTTCCTTGCAGAATGACTGAGGGGCTCTCTTTCCTCTCAGGTGGCAGCTCCAGGGACACAATGAGTACATGGAAGAGACATGTAGACAGGGAGCCGAGGCCACTGCAGGTGGTGTCTTTTGCACCTAAGTGGCAGCTTCGTACCCACCATGCTGGATCTGCCCCTGCTTAGCTTCTTTTTGCTCTCCACATCCACTCTGCACCTCACCGGCCCCAGTCCATTCTCCACAAAAAGCCAAAAACATTTTTTTAATGCAAGTAGAGGCCAGGCATGGAGGCTCACACTTACTATCCCAGTGACTCAGGAGGTTAATACAGGAAAGTTGCTTGAGGCTGGGAGTTCGACCAGCCTGGGCAACATAGTGAGACACCATCTCTACCAAAAAAAAATGGAGGGGAGGGGAAGCTGGGTGTGGTAGTATGCACTTGTAGTCCCAGCAACTTGGGAGGCTGAGGCAGGAGAATCCCTTAAGCCCAGGAGTTTGAGGGTGCAACGAGCTATGATCACACCACTGCAGTCCAGTGTAGATAACAGTGATACATTTCTCCTGCCATTCTGACCAATTTATGGCAACTTTTTTTTTTGGAGTCAAGGTCTTACTCTGTTACCCAGGCTAAAGTGCAGTGGTACTATCACAGCTTACCACAGCCTTGACCTCCTGGGATCAGACGACACTTCCACCTCAACCTCCCAAGTAGCTGGGATTATAGGCACATGCCACCATGCCTGGCTAATTTTTTTTTGTTGTTGTTGTTGTTACAGAGATGAGGTCTCACTATGTTGCCCAGGCTGGTCTCATACTCCTGGGCTTAAGCAATCTGCCCACTTCAACCTCTTAAAGTGCTGTGATTACAGGCATGAGCCACCACGCCTGGCCCTATGGCAACTTTTAATAGATCTGCATTTGCCTAGTTATCCAGTGTCTGGGTCTCCCAGTAGAATGGAAGCTCCAAGTGGCCAGAGAGTGTATCTTTTACATCCACCATGGTTTACCCAGTGCTTAGTACAGTGCCTGCCATGTAGGAAGGGCCTGGTAGTTATTTATAAAGTGAATAAACAAATAAAAGAACACGTGGTACAGCCTGGATTCCAGCATCCTGCTCCACTGGTGCCACTGGGTGCACAAGCGGGCAACACACCTGGTCTCTCCTTCCCAGACTCAGGTCTTGGGTGTGCGGCTATGTCAGCCTCTGTCCACTGGGCCAGGACACCTGCCCTCACCTCCATCCATGGTGAAGAAGTACAAGAAATCTGTATGTTTTGGAACAAGAAACTCCAACTTTACAATGAAACCTCCATATTAGACAACTAACATGTACTGGAGAGAAACACTGACGTCAGTACTGGGAGGCCCAGTGGCCACCTCCTGATGAGCAGCCCAAGGGTCCTATGAAGCAAAAAAGACCCCGACAGTCACGAGGAGGTCATTGGCAAAGTCCCTTCTAGACTCCTGGGCTCCAGACCCCAGAAGCTGCTTTCTGGGCAAGTTGCTCAATCCTGCTCATGGGGTCAGTATCTCTCCTTCCATTCTTTGGATCGGTGCTTCAGCTCCCAGGACAGACGGTTATTTTTATGTTCCAAGCCATCATTTGCAGTTAGCTCTGACTTCAGAATGACTTTTGAGACATAACAATTTAAGATTTAGAGCAATATTGATAGAGTCTAACTATACAATGGTTTTTCCAGATCTCATTGTGGAAAAAATGTTTCCACCATTTCCACTCTAAACATTTCATTTTTGGAACACCAGTTCAACAGGAAAACATTAGACTCCTTGTGGAAGTAGGTGTGCCTGAACACACACTTGGACAGTCTAAATGTCTCTTCTCAGAAACTCCACAGGTCAATAGCATGTGCTTTGGTTGAGGAAGGGGGATTCTTAAAGACAAATGATGAATAAATGATTTGACAGCCACAAAGACAAGTGGTAAGATAAGGCAAAAAAATTATTAAAATGTGCTTGAAAAAGTTGATAGGACCCATTTTTAATAATAATGCCACTCAGAAACAAATCTAACATAAGCAGCCTGAAATATTTTCATATGCAATAACAAAAATGATGATTATTGGCTGCAGGAGCTCCTTGGGGATTATTTGTCTGTGAGCAACCCATGAAGAAACCTTTGGAACTGAGTCTATTTAACAGAAAACATCTGTTTGGGCATCTCTCAATTATAATATGTTACAGGGGAAGAAACCTGGGATTTGAAAATACCAATCTGATGTGTAAACTGGCCATTTCTGATTTAAACATTTCATGAACCTCCTTGGCAGAAACAGCCATGACAGTGCTTTAAATTTATCTCTTTGCCTTTTGCGATTCTTAAAAACATTTGTGACCTCATCTTTTTCTGTGGTAAATAATGTAACCGGAAACATAAACAAAGAATAATAGTGAGGCCAGGCTCAAAAACATGTCCCTATCCATATGTAGTAAGAGGAAGGAATGGAGTGACCCATATTGACAGGGTTGGAAAATCTGAGGCATATAATGTGAGTCACTGACTTTAATTTTTCAGGTGGAAGATGCAAGGAGTGAGTCCAGGAAAGCAGCATATTCTGTCCTTAATTAATTATTATTATTACTTTTTGAGTCAGGGCCTCACTCTGTTGTCCAGGTTGAAGAGCAGTGGCACCACCACAGCTCACTGCAGCCACCTCGACCTCCCTGGCGCAGACAATTCTTCTGCCTCAGTCTCCTCAGTAGTTGGGACTACAGGCTCACACGCCACCACACCCAGCTAATTTTTTTATTTTTTGTAGAGATGAAGTCTCACTATGTTTCTCCGGTTGGTCTTGAACTCCGGGGTTCAAGCAATTCTCTATCCTCAGCCTCCCAATCTTCTGGGATTACAGGTGTGAGCCACCACGCACAGCCTCTTCTCTCCTTTAAAACAATTTGTGATCCTACCTTGTCTTTCATTGCTGTGCTTTGCCCCTTCTTCCCACCAACCCAGCTCCCATGGCCAATTCCATCACTCAGCCCCTGGAGTTCCCTTTACCCACAATCCACCCAAACTAGGCTCTTCCTGAAGTCACCAAGGACGTCCTGAATGCCAAATATGACACCCGTAACAACTTGCACTATGACTTCCTTACATTTGGAATTCCTCCTCCTTTGGCAGACATTTCAATTTCTCCTCCCTTGCAGACTGGTCATCAGCCCTTCATCCTTTAAATAGTGGGGCTTCTCAGAACTGTACGGCCTGTCCGCAGTTCTCCTCCCACTCCACACCCAATGCCATCGTCTTGGTTCAAGCCATGATCCTTCTCATCTAGATGGCTGCACCTGTCTCCCACTGGGCTTCCCCAATTCATGTTGCCTCCCCAGCCCACCTCATCTCTTAATCCATCTCCAAATTGCAGCGAGGGCAATATTCCTAAAGGATAAATCTGCCCACCTCCTCTTCCCTGCCTTCTGATCCTCCAACGGTTCCCTTGGTTCTCAATGCAAAGTCCAAATTCCTCAGCTTTCGCTTCCTGGTCAGGACCATACTGGATGCTCCAGCCTCCTCTCCTACTGTCTGCTGCAGACAAGATGCTCTTTATTTTAGTCGTTCTGGCAGACCAGTCCCTCAGCCTCTGTCCTCTGTATAAGCTGCTCTCTCTGCCCAGATGGCCTCTTTCCTTCATCACCTCTGTAAACTAAAAATAAAATCCTAACCCCCCGCCCCCAGCTGACTAAATGCACTGCCTCTTGGTCAAGAGGACCCCTAGAGTAAACGTGAAAACTGAATTCTCAGCCATGATGAGATGAGAGGCTCAGACATACCTTGTCATTCCCTCTCCCTCACTAACCACCGTTAGTCTTTCTTTCCAAAAGACTAAACAGAACCAGCCCTTTCAAAAGACTCCACCACTGATGTCAACCGACCACCTGATGCTGTCCTTCCTTTTTTGACTGATAAGAGACTACCAACCAGGGAGTAGGACTGGCCAGTCTATGAAGGATGCACAGTGAGAGTTTTCTCATCCTCTCCTTCACCTTTTGAGGTCAGAGAACCTTAAAACTCCACACTTGGACCATAATAATGCTGCCATTTTTGTGTTCTGTGAGGGGGCATGAAGTTCAATTGTACATTATTCTCTTCTCATAAATATTCAATACTCCTTAGTGAATATGAATATTCAGCCACCATGCTCATGATAAATTCCTGTTCCCTTTATCCCTCCTTTGAAGTGCCTGTCTGTGACTTTGGACTGAGGCTGTGCTTCCCAGGCTGTCAGAATGGCCACCCTGCAGGTTGCAACACTTCATGAGAAATATAACTCTCCTTTCCCAATGTATGAAACTCGCCCATTCTTCAGTTGACACCTTTCAACTCACTCTCATTCCTTAAACCACTTTCACTATTTCCTCTTTTTTATTTCCAATATTAGTTATTTGTGCCTTTTTACAGTTTTTCATTGATTAGTTTCACCCATGGTTTATCCCTTTTGTTCATCTTTTAAAAAAAAAACCCACAACTTTTGGCTTTTTGGGCATTCTCTAGTTTGTGTTTTCAATTTCCTTATTTTCCGATCCTATTTTTATTATTTCCTTCCTTCTAATTTCTTGCATTTATTTTGCTGTTCTCTTTCTAGTGTCCTGAGATGAGCACTTAGTTCACTGAGTTTTTTAATCCTATATTATTTTCTAATACATCACTTTAAGGCCAAAAAAAAAAAAAAATCCCTTTAAGCATGACAGTCCCCCTTTTTTATTATTTATTTATTTATTTTGAGTTGGAGTCTCACTCTGTCGCCCAGACTGGAGTGCAGTGGCCGCTCCCGGCCACCGCAGCCTCGACCTGCTGGGCTCCGGCGATCCTTCCACCTTAGCCTTCCAAGTAGCTGGAACTACAGGCGCGCGCTACCACGCCCAGCTCATTTTTTGATTTATTGTAGAGATGAGGTCTCGCCAAGTTGCCCAGGATGGTCTCGAACCTGTGGGCTCAGGCAATCCACTCACTTCAGCCTCCCAAAGCACAGGATTACAGGCTGAGCCACCGAGCCCGACTGACATTCCCCTTTTTTAAAAATAGACTTTTTTTTTGCTTTGACCATGGGTTCTTTAGATGCATTTTTAAATTTTAAAACATAAGATGATTTTCCAGTTATCTTTTTGTTATTGAACTGTGGTGACATGACATACTCTGTAATTTTAATATTTTAAAAGTGTGACTTGCTTTGTGGTTCACTACATGGTGAGTTTTTGTAACTTTTCAATGTATGCTTAAAAAGTAAGTATATTCTCTTGCTGTCTCTTGCTGTGTGTTTTAATTATCTGCATACAGTCAGCCTTTCATATCTGTGAGTTCCACATATAAATTCAACCAACTGCAAATTGAAACTATTCGAGGAAAAAAAATGTCATAAAATTCCGAATAGCAAAATTTGAATTTGCTGCCACTAACTACTACATTGAGTCCAAATGAGCAAAGTGATATATATGCATTGTATTAGGTATTATAAGCAATCCAGGGATGATTTAAAGTATATGGGTAGATGTACACAGGTTATATGTAAATACTACACCATTTTCCATAAGGAACTTCAGCATCCATGGATATCTGGCGTCAGTGGGGATTCCTGGAACCAGTGCCCCACATAAATCCAGGGACAACTGTATATACATCAGATCAGGTTTTTAACTATGTTTTTCAAAATTTTTATAGGCTTACAGAATTTTTTTTGCCTGCTTATTCTATTAATTACTAAAAGAAGTCTGTTACAAAATTCCAGCACAACCGTGAATTTATCTATATTTCCTTCAAGTTCCATCACTTTTTTGTTCAAATATTTTGCAGCCATAATATTAGATGCACATGAACCTTAAATTATTCTATCTTCCTAATGGATTGAATTCATAATTTACAAGAAGTGACTCTTTATCTCTGGTGATTTTTTTTTTTTTTTTTTGCCTTAAGTTCAATTTTGTTTGATGTTCTATAGCTTTACCAGATTTCTTTTGGCTACTGGTTGCATAGCATAACTTTTTCTGATCTTTTCTTTTCAAACATTTTTATCCTTATATTTTAATTTGTTCCTTGAAGACAGAATATCATCTGGCTTTGATCAAGTCTGAAAAACTTCATTATTTAATTAGAGAATTTAGTTTCTGACATATTTGCTTTAAATCTACTATTTTACAATAAACTTTCTATTTGTCCCTCCTGCTGCATGCTCTTTTTCTGTCTTTTCTTGCCTTGTTTTGAACTGCCTGTTTATTAGCATTACGTTTTTCCTCTGCCTTTATTTGAAAAGGATAGATCTTTGTTATGCTTTTAATGGTTACCTTGGAAATGACAACATAAATTCTTCACTTTTCAAAGTCAGTGATAATTGGTACTTTTGCTCTCTTATTTAACAAAATAAGGACCCTAGGATACTTAAAATCTGTTTAGCTCCTTTCCAACTTAAAAGTTTTTGTTGTCATATGTCAAAAGATAGGAAGAAAGAGAACACACATACCTCCCACCAGACATTGCTATTATTTTGTAAACTCAATGTCCATTTAGATTTACTAATATTTTTCTACTTTCCTTTACTCTTTATTTCTTCTATATCCCTAACCTTCCATCTAGGATTATGTTCCATCTACCTAAAAAGCTCTTTAATATTTTCTTTACTACAGGTCTGCTGACAACAAACTCAGTTTTTGTTTGTTCTTGAAAGGTCTTTATTTCATCTTCATATGAAGGATATTTTTACTGGGAATAAAGATCTATGTTAGTTATTTTCTTTCAATATATTGAAGATATCACACCATCTTCTGCCTTTTGTTGTTGCTCTTGATAACTCAGCACTCAGTATAATTATTGTGCCTCCTAAAAGTCATATTCCTCTTTCTCTTTGTCAGCTTTAAGAGTCTGATAGTCTACAGTTTTGCTATGATATATCCTTTTTATTTATTCTGCCTAGGATTCCTTGGACTTTCAAAATCTATGGACTGATATCTTATAAGAAAATTGTCAGCATTACTTTGTCAAGTTTTGCTTATACAACTCTCAGACTCAGCTCCTTCAGAGTATCTATTTGGACATATGTCTAAATCTTCTAATTATATTCTCCATGTGTCTTATGTTCTCTTATTACCCTTTGCCTTTACATACTTCATTTTGTATATTTCCCTCTGAAAAATCTTCCATTTTATTAATTCTCATTAACCATATCTAGTCTGTCATTTAATATATCCATTTAGTTTTTAATTGAGTTGAGTTTAGATTCTACATTGCTTCTTTGTTCTTACTTATATCTACTATGTCACCTTTTTTTTTTGTTTTTAGTTGGAATCTCCGCCTATTGCCCAGGTTGGAGTGCAGTGGCATGCTCATGGCCATCCCAACAAAGACCTGCTGGGCTCGGGCAATACTTCTGTCTCAGTCTTCCAAGCAGCCAGAACTATAGGCGTGCATTACTGTGCCCAGCTAATTTTTGATTTGTTGTAGAGACGAGGTCTCGCCAAGTTGCCCAGGCTGATCTTGAACATGGGGGCTCAGGCAATCCACTCGCCTTGGCCTCCCAAAGTGCTAGGATTATGGGCTGAGCCACTGAGCCCAGCCTACTATGTCACTTTTTATGGTTTCCAATATTTTGCCAAAATTCAAGCTCACCTTTTTTTCTCCTTGAAAATAGTAAATACAATTGCTCTACAGTCTCTGATAATTCCTATATTGGGTATGCTTTGGGGTGTGTTTTTGTTACTTCTTGTTTTCTTTTTTTGAGTTGGAGCCTCACTCTATCACCCATACTGGAGTGCAGTGGCACACTCACAGCCACCCCAGTGTCAATCTGCTGGGCTCCGGTAATCCTTCCACCTCAGCCTTCCAAGTACCTGGAACTACAAGCACATGCTACCACACCCAGCTAATTTTTGATTTATTGCAGAGATGAGGCCTTGTCAAGTTGCCTGGGCTAGTCTCAAACCTGTAGGCTCAGGCAATCCACTTACCTTGGCCTCCCAAAGTGCTGGGAGTACAGGCTGAACCACCGAGCCTGGCCACTTCTTATTTTCACTGGTTCTTGCTCAGGTGAGTGTGCACCTTTGTGTGACTAATTTTATTGTGTGCTTAACATTTTATTTTTTTGCAATTATTTGTAGAGATATATTGAAGCCTTCAATGATTTTACTTTTCTCCAGATTTAATTTTTATTTGCTTCTACCAGGTCCTGGGGGTATTATCAATTCATTATTATTTTTTTTCAGTTTCATGACTTGAGATTTCTTGATCACCCAGATGACTTATAACTGGACCACAGTTCATCAAGAGCTTTTTTACTTTCATTCCACCCTTATTTCTAAAGTGCAGCTCTGTTTAATCTCAGACCAAAGCATGGCAAGGTTTATCTTAGTGAACCTGGGTTCCAACTCTATCTCTGCCCAATTTCAGAGGGCTAAAAATGTGCTGCTTACTTTGTTAGCCATGTATTGAAGATTTTTAGTTGCTCCTTGATCAAAAACATTCCCAAAAGCCAAGTCTACCTCTTGGGAATTTAATCTTTTGAATTGCAACCTGACACGTCCTCATTATTTTATTAGCTCTTTGCTGCTTTTGAGGAATTTTTTTTAAGTGTCATTCAAACCTTTGGTGATTTTTTTTTTTTTTTGAGTTGGAGTCTCACTCTGCCACCCAGACTGGAGTGCAGTGGCCGCTCCCGGCCACAGCAGCCTCGACCTGCTGGGCTCCGGCGATCCTTCCACCTCAGTCTTCCAAGTAACTGGAACTACAGGCACGCGCTACCACACCCAGCTCATTTTTTGTTTTATTGTAGAGATGAGGTCTCACCAAGTTGCCCAGGTGGGTCTCGAAACCGCAGGCTCAGGCAATCCATTCACCTCAGCCTCCCAAGGTGCGAGATTACAGGCTGAGCCACTGAGCCCGGCTTAGTGATTATTTCAAGTGAGATGATTGATCTGAATTATTCCACCATTACCAAATTAAAATATCTTTGACATTTTCAAGCAATATTCTCTATCTTTACATCATTCCTACTGCTATAAAGTAGCCAGTGCTATGCTGGTCTGGTGTATGGAGAGACTGTGGAAACCCAGAGAGCTAAATGCAATAATTTGTTCAATATTGGATAAAAGTCTAGTAAAGAAGAAAAACATTCAGCTTCTGCCAGTCATTTGCATCCCTGTCTCCTGGGTCTCACTTTCCTCCCTTTACCACTTAGTCCCTCATCGATGTGTGAGTCACCCTCTCACTTTCCTTTCACTCCCTTTTTTCTCTCCCAGTTTTTCTCTCTTTACTCATGCCCTCTTAAAGTCAATTCCTCTCATAAATGGATTTTGAATCCATTCTCATTTTTTCATGTTTTCCATCTTTAAAAAATAAAAAGTGGTTCTTTTCCTGTGTGAATTCAAATGACTCTTAATTTCTTTTCCTAAGAAAATAAAATCAACCATTTGCATTAAACCATGAAAGACATTGAAAAATGACATTAAATGAATGATTCATCATGCTGACATTAACTGGGAGAGCTTCCAAAACACACAGAAGAGTAAATGCCACTTAGAAAGATGCTTTTTCATGTTTAAAATCATAATAATCATGGGACCCATGTACTTTTTGTTGAAGCTTAAAGTACCAGACTAAAAGCAATTAAGCTTTATACACAATATACAAATATGTTCATAAAACCATCTCTTTTTTTTTTAACTTTGCCTTTTTTGTGTGTGGTTCTATAATCGGGACTGGTCCCATGGCACAAGAGGTGACACTGCACTGTAAACACCAGACGTTCTGGAGGCCCCTGCTGGGAGTGTGACATAACAACCTCTGTTCCTCACCTCCTCACACTCAGCCTCTCTATCAGAGGAACATCTATATGCATTATCCTCAGAAAAGAAGCAATTTTCAGAAAAACCCCAACAAGCTAAAACCCAGAATATAGAGTTTATTAAACTAAAACTCAAAACAAAATTTCTACATTGCTCCTTTTTAAAATAGCTCCAAAAGCACCAACAGCCTTTAAGCCCACAGAGTACCACAGTATTTCCTCTCCAATGCAAATAAACATGCTTTAACTGAAAAATTCTAGAGTCCATGCAAACAATAGAAGTTAGGTTACTTCCCTACAAATAGAGACAATCCTTGTAAATAATGAGATAAAGCAGTAAATGTCAAGGGGCATTAACCCCTTCCCATAATTTTTATCAGCACACCTCCCAAAACCTACCATCCCACCTTGCTGGATGGTATGACCACAGCTAATGATGACTGGTAGCTCCTGAATGTCACACATAATTAGTTGAAAGAATTTCCGGAAAGAAAAAGATGATTTCTAGGAGAGAAAAATATACTCTATAACAGCGGTCCCCAACCTTTCTAGCATCAGGGACCAGTTTCGTGGAAGGCATTCTTTCCACAGACAGTGGGAGGGCTGGGGGAAGGGGATCACCAGGCATTAGATGATCCTAAGGAGAGCATAATCAGATCCCTGGCATGCACAGCTCACAATAGGGTTTGTACTCCTATGAGAACCAAATGCCACCTCTGATCTGAGAGCAAATGGAACTACGCTCACCCACCACTCACCTCCTGTTGTGGCACAGTTTGTGACCTGGGAGTTGGGGATCCCTGCTCTGGAAGATCGGATCACAGGACAACCAAAGGCATCTGTGGTTCCTATTTCCCTCTCCTCTGTAGACCTAACAAGAACACAGAAACTTTTACATTCTTCTCAACATTAGCACCACTCCATATGTATGTAGCTTTTAAGAGGCAAAGCTCTTTCAAGCACATTATTTAGCTCTGTGATTCTCTGAATAAGTCTGTGCCATGATTTCTCCATCTGAAAAATGGATTTACATCTGCTCTTCATACAGTCCCAGAATACTAGGAAGATGCACACAATAACTGGGGGAGGGGAGGATTAAAAGTTGAGTAGGGCCGGGCTCGGTGGCTCAGCCTGTAATCCCAGCACTTTGGGAGGCCGAGGTGAGTGGATTGCCTGAGCCTGGGGGTTCGAGATCAGCCCGGGCAACTTGACGAGACCTCGTCTCTACAATAAAATCAAAAATAGCTGGGCGTGGTAGCGTGTGCCTGTAGTTCCAGCTACTTGGAAGGCTGAGGCGGAAGGATTGCTTGAGCCCAGCAGGTTGAGGCTGTGAGCATGCCACTGCACTCCAGTCTGGGCAACAGAGTGAGACTCCAACTAAAAAAAAGAAAGAAAGAAAAAGTTGGGTGAGAAGAGGCAGAGCAATCTTGATGTGTTTTCTCAAAGAACTTAAGACATCATGAAGCCCATAAAACCCCTCAAAATGCATGAAATATTTGTCAATGTCAATCTCCTACTCCCAACCAAAAAACAAAACAAAAAAAAGTTGAGCATTAAAAGACTCAAGGAAGTTGTATTGTAAGTGAGAAACCAAATCTAATAATAGCCCACTGGAAGACAAAGTATATGCGAGTGTCTCAGTAATGCGTAGCGGATACATGGCAAGAGATTTTTTTTAAAAGTTGTATGCCAAAAGTTACACAAGGCATACAGACACCTCTAAAATATGTCTTGGATGCTGTCACCTCTGGCCTAGTCTTGCTCAAGGTCAGACTCTTCTACAAGATCTGCATCCTGATTCTGCTCTGACCTGTGACCCCGTCAGATCCATGCTGGGCGGCTCCCTCCCTGGCATCAGACCTTCCATCCTAACTGCAGAGAAAGCTCAGTTTCTTTATCTACAAATTCTCGCATTTCAGTCTTTAACATACAAAAGTCTCTCAAATACACAGACTTCATCCACTTCCTTTTGCTCAAGTTCTTTCTACTGTACAAATTCATCAACTACGAGAATTGCCAGAAGTGAAACCCTCTCCAAGTCAAACACACTCAGCAGAATGCCAGATGCTTGCTAAGGTCCCTGGAGCTGGGTCAGGCTTGTAGCCCTCCTTTCTGAGTTTGGATGGAAATAGCCATAGCCTTCGTGCTGAGGGTTTGCTGGATAGTTAGTCCCAGTTTCTCACACTTTTCTTCTGTGATTGCTTCCTATCTTTCCTATGGCTGGGATTAAAACCCATCCACTTGCTAAATATTTGCCTTGTTAGATCTTTGAGAGTTCATATTTTACTTCCTCTTACCTCTGGGCTACAATCACTCAACAAAATATGTCCATTTTATACTGAAGAGGCTGGTGCTGGGCTGAACATGCAGAGGTCAACTATGACCAAGATGTTTTTCCTGCAGACCACTTGAACCCAGGAGTCCAAAGCCAGCCTGGACAACACAGTGAGGCTTTGTCTCTATAAAAAATACAAAGAATTAACCAGGCTGGGTGCAGTGGCTCACATCTGTAATCCCAGCACTTTGGAAGGCGGAGGAGAGAATTACTTGACTCCAAGAGTTCAAGACCAGCCTGGGCAACATAGTGAGACTTTGTCTCTACAAAATAAAGTCAACCAAATGTCGTGGCACAGGCCTATAGTCCTAGCTACTCGAAAGGTTGAGGCAGAAGTATTGCCTGAGCCCAGGAGATCAAGGCTGCAGTGAGGCATCATGTCACTGCATTCCAATCCAAGTAACAAAGTGAGACCTCGACTCAAAAAAAAAAAATTAACCGTGTGTGGTGGTACATGCCAGTAGTCCCAGCTTCTCAGGAGGCAGAGGCAGAAGGATCACTCCAGTCCAGCTGCAGTGAGCTGAGATTGTGGATTGCACCTCTGCACTCCATACTGGGCAACAGAATGAGATCATTGATCATTTAACCAAGGTCATTGTGCTAAAACTAAAGGCTATCAGGAGTTGTGAGACACATTCCCTAGCCTGGAGTGTGAGACTAATCCTCTCTAACCTATAGTTTGAGGCTAACCCACAGGAACAGGAGAGTTTAAACTATCTTTGAGGAGATCAGACATAAATATATAAACAATAACTAACCACTTATGGAAAGCTGCGATTGAGAAGTATCCACTTCTTAGAAAGAAGCAGGCTGTGAGGACAGGGAACTTCTCCTGGTGGGATCCCAGACACTCTCACACCCGCATGGAGAAAGCCAAACTGTCCTGAAATCTCCAAGTCCTACACATGGTGTATATTGACTATGCATTCCTGTGAAGCCAGCCTTCCTCCCAAGCATGCAGAAGGCTGTGCGGGACCTGCTTGAAATAGTTAGTATCTACCCAGCTCACTGTAGTAGGAAGGTCAAAGGGCAAGTGGGGGCCATGGTAGTGGGAGGTTTCCGCTCTCTGGGAGCAGCATTGGGGGGCGTCTCAAGTGTCTGCTGCCATCCTGCAGGTGCCCAAGTTTTCACGCCATGCTAGGTGAGGTGACCGCGGTGTGAGCACTCCCCTTCCAGGCTCCATACTCACTTGCTCTAATGAGACACCTTGCATCTTCCCAGACCATAGGCATCGCTGTTTAATATGCCTATGATCTGGGCATTTAACTTTTCTCTACCCTGTTCCCAGCAAAGGAGCCATCTGATGTCAGCTGGAGGCACTGCTGCTGCCACTGTGTCCACCAGGGTGCCATGATCCCTGGTTGCCAGCCTGATAACCCTCCCAAGTGTCTGGTGCTCCTGTAGAATGGGCTGGCTGTCAGCTGAGGGCATGTCCACAGGGTACAGTGAGTGCCACACAGCAAGCTAAGGTCAGTACAGCCCATCCTTCCAAAGGGGACTGCTGTCACTAACCTGTACATATTCAACCTCATCTCTCTTTCCCTGGGGTGAGTTTGTGTGGAGGACTTTTCTGGGCCTTCAATGAGTTCACCTTGCTGGTACCCACTCCTCCCTGCCTTGTCCCAGGTCGACAAAACACCAGAATGTGCAAAGGTGCAAAGGCAGGGTTTGGCTGACCCCACACGCCTCCCGAGTCGTGCATTTATGAGGCAGTCTGAGAAGTCTAAAATCCTCTCTTTGGGGGCCTTCTTGGCCCTAGGCTGGAGCAGAAGGCGAACAGCCAGTGTTCCCAGTCAGAATGGGGCCTGTTAGAGTTGTTCAGGAGGGCGCCACACTCATTAGCGTGATTCTTTTTCCTTTAGAAAAACAGACTCTCCTGGAACAACTAAGCCAACGTGAGCTCCTGCTCCACCCACCCAGTCTGGCCAGGCGGCCCAAGCCCAGTGCCCAGCACTCTCCTTGACCATGACCTCATCCCCAAATGCTTCTGACTGGGCCGCACCCTCCACCAAGTGAGGCAGGGATGGAAAAGAGAAGCAAAGGTCGCAGTTCAAGTCCCAGGGTGTCTCTTGCTCTCCCAGACTGGGCTCAGGGAGGGGCTCTCCCATCATGGACTGCAGCTCGGCTCTGCTGAGCTGCCTCCACAGCAGTGAGCCCAGCCCAGGTGTGTACCAGCTTGGCCTGGGAGCCATTTTCATAATACAGATGTCCTGAATCCTAACCTCCAACTGGGGAGGAGTGGGAAGAAGGCTCCTGTCTTTTAGAAGGTGCTCATGTGACTTTTAGAAGCTCCTACATCTTCACGGCCAAGGAACCCTGTGCTGTATAAATTATGTGGACATCAAAGACACACCCCTGCCCCCACAGAACTGGCAACAACTCTGGGGACTCCTGTCCACATGGCCTGTGGTGACAGGCATCATGAGGCCTCCTCAGAAGGCTCTGGGCAATGAGGACAGTGGGGCTGGGGGAGGGGGTCAGTGCCCGTGTGGGGCTGGGGGATGACCCGAGCTAAGTGAGGTCTAGACTCAATGGCCAGGGTTGCCATGGGAAACCATGCTCCACTCCAAGGCCCTTTTCAGGTTGGAGTGGGGACCTAGGGAGCCTCTCAGGACTCTGGCTTCTGCTGTCCAGCTAGCTGGGATGTCAGGGCCCCATCCCAGCTGTCTGCAGATAGGACAAGACTTCAGTGAGGGCAGCTGGGAGTCTCTGAGAAAGGGAACAGACATGGCAGGAGCTGGGGAACGGCTGCAGGGTGGCACATTCTCCCTGGAACCTGCAGCTGGGCCTCAGAGTCTCAAGGATCACCCACTCGGCCCAGCCCTGATCCGCCCCTTGCCCTCTACTCCCCCTCCACCACCACCCAAGACCAGGCACTACAAATCACAGGCAGGCCACACTCCATCTCAGCTGCTAGAAGGCCATGGAGTGCAGATGAAACAGGGAACCGAAAAGGTTAATCCTAAATATTTTTATTTTGAGTCAGAGTCTCACATTGTCACCCAGCTAGAGTCCAGTGGCTAGATCATGGCCACCCCAGCCTCGACCTCCATGCGCCACCATGCTCAGCTTATTTTTTTATTTATTATAGTGATAAGGTCTCATCGAGTTGCCCAGGCTGATCTTGAACCCCTGGGCTCAGGCAATCCTCCCATCTTCACCTCCCAAAGTGCTGGGATTACAGGCATGAGTCACTGTGTCTGGCCCTGAATCTTCTGTTTCCCTCCAGAGCTGTGGTTCCCCTTCACCTGAGCCAAAAGGTAAAATCAATCAGCGTCCCAAGGAGGGAAAATCTTATTCCTGTCAATCAAACAAATCTGAGGGCTTCGAGTGTGCACCAGATCCCTTTTACATTCAGATGGCAGAGTTGTTTTAAGGCCTTTCTGTGTTCAGACTCGTTGACAACTCCCAGCAACTCTTTGAGGTAGAGGCAACTATTGTTCTGCCTTAGGAAGGACATGGAGGGTCAGAGGTCTCTGTTGTAAAAACACATAAAGTTGCACCTCCAGAGCCAGGTGCAGTGATTCACTCCCATAATCCCAGCACTTTGGGAAACCAAGGCAGGAGGATTGCTTGAGCCCAGGAGTTCAAGACTAACCTATGTAACACAGTGAGATCTTGTCTCTTCAAAAACAGTTTTTTAAAATTAACTGGGCATGGTGGCACACAGCTGTAGTTCCAGCTACTTACTTGGGTGACTGAGGAGGGTGGATACCTTCAGCCTAAGGCTGCAGTGAACTGTGATTGTTCCACTGTACTCCAATCTGGTTCAGAATGAGACCCTGACTCAAAAAAAAAAAAAAAAAGCCCTACCTCTAGTAGCCATTATTATAATCTCTCCATCCATGAGATCACCTTTTTTAGCTTCCACATATAAGTGAGAGCATGTGATATTTATCTTTCTGTGCCTGACTTATTTCACTTAACATTATGTCCTAAGGGCTCATTCATGTGGCCACAAATGACAGGACCTCATTTTTTTTATGGCTGAGTGGTATTCCATTGTGTATATATACTGCATTTTCTTTACCCATTCATCTGTAGATAGACACATAGCTACTAGAGGATAGGAAAGGCGAGGAAGAGGTGTGGAGAGGAAGAGATTGGTTAAATGATACAAATTTACAGCTAGAGAGGAGGAATAAATTCGAGTGTTCTATACCACTGCATATCAACTAGAGTCAACAATTATTTATTATATGCTTTCAAATAGCTAGAAGAGAGAATTTTGAATATTCTCAACCCTAAGAAATGATAAATGCCTAAGGTGACAGATATGCTGTGTCCTGTTTTGATTATACATTGTATGCATCAAAATATCAACTATGTACCCTATAAATATGTGCACTTATCCTGTGTTCATTTTTAAAAATATATTTTGAAAATTAAACACATAGGGGAGCAGGATGAATCGGTGGAACGTGGGGATTTTGTAGGCCAGCAAAAGGATCCTGCATGATACTGTATTATGCCTTTGTCAAAACCCATAGAACTGTAAAACACAAAGAGTAAACCCCAATGTAGCCATGGTCTTTAGTTAATAATAATGTTCAATATTGGCTCATCAATTGTAACAAGTGTAGCACACTAATGCAAGACGTTAATCATAGGGAAACTGTGGGGTGTGGTATATAGGAATTCAGTACTTACTGCTCAATTTTTCTATAAACCTGAAAGTGTTCTAAAAAATAAAGTTTTTGTTTTGTTTTGTTTGTTTGTTTGTTCTTTCGAGGTCTCACTCTGTTTTCCAGGTCAGAGTACTGTGGCACAATCGTGGCTCACTGAATCCTTGACCTTCTGGACTTAGGTGATCCTCCCACCTCAGCCTCCTGAGTAGTCTAGACTACAGGTGCACACTACCATACTCGGCTAATTTTTTTTTTATTTTTCTGTAGAAATGAGGTCTCACAATATTGCCTAGACTGGCCTCAAACTTCTGGGCTCAAACCCTTCTCCCACTTCAGCCTCCCAAAATGCTAAGATTATAGGTACAAACCACCGCCCCCCCCTGCAAAAAAGTTGATTTCTTAAAAAATAAAATCCAAAAAAAGTCTATGTCTTAAAAATTGCATTACACAATATGCTTTATTCATTTGTATAGTGCCGGACATATTAGCTACTGTCATTATCCTCACTTTGCCTAGAGCCTGGGATTTGAATTCCTCTTCTCTCACAGAACCTGGTGAAGCAGCATAGTCCCATTCAGAACGTATAGCCAATAAGGACATTTCTTTCAGCCCACTGTCCCCAGGACAGCCCTCCCTTTAGACCAGTGGTCCTCAAACTACGGCCTGTGGGCCATGCGGCCTGCCGAGGACATTTATCCGGTCCACCGGGTGTTTTTGCCGCTGCTGCCTGTCCTGCCTAGCAGCCAACCCATCCGGGCCCGCAGTGCGCATGTGTGGAATGGGCGTCGCACTCTCCGACTCCCCTCCTCTCTATCTCTCGACTCCTCCTCTCAGTCTCAGGTGTGATCAGACGAGTCACGAGCTTGCCTGTGCAGAGCCTACTGCTGCCTGAGGACCGAGGTAAGAACAAGTTAGTATTTATTTTTTTTTTGAAGTTAGGAGGTCTATTTTTTTTTAATTTTGCAGTTAGTAGGGCCTTTTTTTTTGCGGTTAAGGGGGGGCCTTTTTTTTCCTGAAGTTAGGAGGTCTATTTTTTTTTTTGCAGATAGGGGGCGCCTTTTTTTTGAAGTTAGGAGAGCCTTTTTTTGAAGTTAGGAGAGCCTTTTTTTTTAAAGTTAGGAGAGCTTTTTTTTTGAAGTTGGTTAGTTGGTTGGGGGTGGTTTTTAGGGGGGTTGCGTCACAGTGATAACGCAAATAGTCAGCGCTCAGTGCTAATGCAAATGGTTTTTTAAACTATAGTCAGTCCCTCCAATAGTCTGAGGGACAGTGAACTGGCCCCCTGCTTTAAAAGTTTGAGGACCCCTGCTTTAGACACTCCTGAAAGTGTGCATCTGTGGCAGACCCGGTCTCAGTCAGGCGTCTCCAGAGAAACAGAACCAATTGGATACTTATGTTAAGAGGTTTATTTTAAGAAATTGGCTCATGTGATTGTTGGGGCTGGCAAGCCAGAAATCTGAAGGGGCCAGCCAACGGGCCAGAACTCAGGTAAGAGTTCATGTTGCAGACTTGAGTCTAAAATCTGTAGGGCAGTCTGACAGGTTGGAAACTCAGGTAAAATTTCTATGTTACAATCTTGAGGCAAAATTCTTTCTTCCCTGGAAACCTCCATTTTTGTCCTTAAGGCCTTCAATTAATCAGATGTGGCCCACCCACATTATGGAGGGTCATCTCCTCTACTCCAAGTCAATCTACTATTGTTAAAAGAAGAACCTTAGACAAATTAAATTTAATAGAGTTTAACTGACCAAAGAATGATTTGTGACTCAGGCAGCCTCCCAAACTAGAGAGATTCCAGCACAGCCACGTGGTGGAAAGAAAATTTATAGACAGAAGAAGGAAAGGATCATACAGAAAAGGGAAGTGAGAGACAGAAACAGCTGGATTGGTTACAGCTCAGTTTTTACCTTATTTGAACACTGTTTGAACAGTGGCTGCCTGTGAGTAGTTGGGGTCTGGCTGCTGCGATTGGCACAGGCTCAGCTGCTATTATAGAAGCATGCTCCTGTTAAGCTTTCTGTTTGCCTGCCTACTAAGTTAGGTTATGGTTCATCCATAAAGACTCAAGCATGGGAGTACAGAGGCTTTCTCAGGCCAGATTTTAGTTTGATTTAACATTATAGATGTTACTCACATCTACAAAATGCATTCACAGCATCATCCAAACCAGTGTTTGATCAAACAACTGGGCACCATAGTCTAGTCAAGTTGACACATAAAATTTAACCACCACAACTACTTTTCTGAACAAACAAGAAGATGGAAAGGGGTGTGTTTGGAAAATGTTTGCATTTCAAATGCTCTTAAAGAGATGCACATCGAAACATTCCATCTGACTGCCAGGCAGGTGGGTAGATGTTTTTGTAGCCCTTCTCCATGGGGATTTGGGAGTGGAGGACGTAACTCCTTGGCTTAGCAACATGCTCATTTGATGCAGAAATGAACTTGGGCTGTATTCACTATTTTGGACACTCCTTGTAGCAACCAATCCAAGGTCTATCCTGTCCCATTAGTTGACTTAATTCCAGACTCTCTTCCCAACCAGACAGTGAGGAGTTGCCATGCCTTCACCTTGAGATAAAAGGAGAAGCCAGGGTCAGTCCTAGTATTGTAGGGCCAAGATACACTAGGAAAGGACATCGTCATTTCCAATGAACACTTGGTCCTGAAATTCTCAGCACTGATCAAGCAGAACAAAGAAGGCCCCTTCTGTTGTAGTGCTCCCCATGAGTTGAGACCCTGTAGAGAATCTCAACAAGGACCACACAGAAAATCAAGTCCAAAACATGGAGAAATAAGATGAGCTCATTTTATTACAAGGTTCTTTGTACTGTTCCCGTGAGAAATTATGAGTGACCAAAAGTTGCTGGAACATGGCCTGAGAGGCAGGTGAGATTAAGGGAGCCATTGCTGCCCAAAAATTTTGAAGAGACCCAGCCAAGAAGGGATATCTTGTAAGCAATGCAGGCTTGGCTGCTTGTTGCTCTTACACTGAAATAAACAAGCACAAGATGTAGTGAAAGGACGGTGATTTTACTCCAAAAGCTAACAGATGGAGAAATGGCCAGGCTCATCCCTCGAAGATATCATTTCAGGTTTTTAGGCTAAGTACAAGGGTTTAAAAAGAGAAATTTGGAATGAGGAAACTTCACCTGCACATAGACTACTTGTGTACCAAATCCTGACTTGTATCCCACATCCTTATAATAAAATAAAATGTAAAAAAAAGCAGGATATCTGTACAACAATAAATATGATGTGTAGAAACACAAAGCAGTAAGTGCTATATTCATACATTTGGCTTTGATTAAGAGTATAATTGAAGTCAGAGGCCATGAGCCTCAAAACACCTTGAGAAAATGAAATAAGCTTAACACAAGTATTTTGAGAATGCAAAGCACAGAGCTCATAGTATATATTGTACATCTTGTAGCAAAGTTACAATAGAAGGTGCAGGACACTTAGAAGTCAAATATCTCAGAGATACTTAAGGCTATGAAATACTGGCCAGTTTGACAAATTCTTATTCGTATCTTGTCAAATTGAATGGAGGCTACTTTGTTTGCAAGAAGTTCTAAGACATCCACTTTTAAATTCTACATCCTTAGTATTGTCTCTTTTGGAATGTAACTTTTAATCTCTAAGTTGTACTTGCTTTGCACAGTTGTTATGGAAAATTGCATTTCCTCACTATTTTATTTGTTTTGGAAAATTGTATTTGTCAAAGATGTTTATTGGAGAACATTAGTTTACTCATTTAAATTATAATGTATACACCAGCCCTGGGGTAATTAACTCATTCCCATGGCCTCACTAATTTTATTCTGGAAAGTTCTTCTGTATATAAGTGGCTTGACTTTGCTTATGAGCCAGAAAGTGCCAAGCGTTTCTCTTGGCTCTCACCTGACAAGCTGGTTTGACAAAATGGAAGCTTATACAATCATAAAATGTCATGTTTATAACTAGTCATCGCCCTCAGTTTACTGATGATGACACACAACTCCAGAGAGACGATATGGTTGCCTCTGGCTTTTTTTTTCTCACTCGTTGGACCCTGCTGTGAACCAGACATGAGGCCAATGCTGGGCTGCACAGAGATACAGACAATACCTCTGTCCCAGGGAGCTCACTGCCCAAGGAGTGCAGAGATTCCCAGAACTGGTCCCAGGACTAGCCAGGCCAGAGATGCCAGAATTCTGTAGAAACTTTACTAAAGTGGAGATTCTCCATCATGGAATACCAAAACCAGAGGGTAAATGGCATCAGGATTACAGATATCAATGTTGTTTCAAAGTCCTCCTCCACAAGCTACTTATGAATTACAGAGGATAAAGTAGGTTTACAGTGGAGAAATCTGGCAGAGACCACCGTTAACCAAATGATGAAAGATATTATTGCCAGAAATAGAACCAAGCAACATCTAGGGACTCCTGATTTAAGGCACAGGGAAGGATACATCATCATTCTGTCATATGACTGCCCAGGGTGCACAACCCAAATTCAGTCATGAGGAATCACTATGCAAATGCAGATTGAGGAATATTTTGCAAAGTCAGTGACCTGTACTCCTCAAAAATGCCAGAGTCACCCAGGATGGAGGCTCATGCCTGTAGTCCCAATACTTCGGGAGGCAGAGGCAGAAGGATTGTTTGAACCCAGAGTTCGAGACCAGTCTGGGCAACATAGCAAGACCTCACCTCTACAAAAAATAAAAATAAAAAATGCACACCTGTAGTCCCAGCTACTCAGGATGTAAGATCACTTGAGCCCAGGATACTGAGGCTGCAGTGAGGTGCGATTATGCCACTGCACTCCAGCCTCAGTGACAGAATGATACCCCCAACTCAAAAAAAAAAAGCCAATGTCATGAAATCTAAAAGTCTCAGGAATGGTTCCAGGTGAAGAGAGACTAACAGAGCAACAGTAAACAAGATTTTGAATTCACTTTTTCTACAAAGGTGATTGTTGGACCATCAGCAAAGTCGGAATAAAGATTTTAAATTAAATAATTTTAATTTGTATTTATGTTAATTTCCTCATTTTGATAACTATACTGTGTATCATAAAATAATTTCTTGTTTTTACAGAGCAAAGGTATATAAGGATAAAGGGGCATCATATCTGCAACTTTCTTGTAAATGGCTCAGAAAAAAAGCTAATACACAAACATAAGTGTATGGATATAATATGCATAGAGAGAGAGAACACACACAAATGTAGTAAAATGTTAACATCTAAGTCATATGGGTGAGGTTATTCAGGAATTCTTTGTATGAATCCTACATCTTTTCTGTAAGTTTTAAATTATGTAAGAATTTGTAAAATTTAAATAGGGCTATACCTGGCTCTTCCCTGGGAAATTCCAATTCAGCAGACCTGGAATGAGTCCTGGCATTTTTATTTCTAATCAGCACCCCAGGTTATTCTGATGCAGCTTGCTCACAGAAGGGCCTTTGGGAAATAGTATGTAGTGAAAATTGCCCAAGGTCTCACAGCTGGTCAGGGACCAAGCCCAGATCAGAACTTATCTTCCCTTTCCATCCAGGGTTCCTTCCACTATATCACATACCCCATTAAAATAAAATTAGGCACATTTTAAAGATTTTCTTTGGGGAGGGAGAGGCACAACTCAACAACAAGGGTGCCTGCATAATGAACATTTGTATACTTAACCCTGAATTGTACCCCACATCTTTAAAATAAGAAAAATAAAAAATAAAGATCGTCTTTATCACTGACCAAAAGGTACCAAAATTGCAAAATTGGAAGAAAGAGAAGTAGGAGGATGACGAAGAGGCGGAGGAAGGCCCAGGTACATCCACTCAATGCTAGTGCCCAGAGCAAGCTTTTTATCTTCTACCAGAAAATCAATTCCAATTTCCTATTTAGTCATCAACAATATCACCTACTCACTCACCCGGGCTAGAAATCTGGGAGAAACCAGAGCCAGAACCTCCTACTTCTCAGTCAGTCCCCAAAGCAATCAGTCCAAATTCTCCTACCTTGAGAGCTCATAAATCTGCCTTCTCTCCCTTGTCTAATCTCAAACCCCTTACTTCAAATGATGGTTCTATTTCTCTCCAGGATGACTGCAAAACCTCCAGACTGGTCCTCCTACATCCTCTCTCCCATCCTCTATTTACTGACAGAGCAAGCTTTTCCAAATGCACATCTGGCCATTTTGCATCCAAGGGGTTTGGAAGTTGTCACTCTGTTTTAACAAGTAAAAAGTTGAACATGAAATCAATATCTCTTATTAGGTTCATCAGAAAATCGAGGTCACAGGGGAAACATCTGCCTTAAGGGTTTGAGAAACATTCAGTCCAATGGAGAGAATCACAGATTATCAGAGCAGAAACCTCTGCAGAAACAAGAACCAGATGCACTGTGTCTGGCTTGCAACAAAAAATCACAAGGCACACAAACACAATTTGAAGAGACTTAGCTATGGCAGGCATGCTGGAATAATCAGATGGGGAATTGAAAATAAATAGCCGGGCTCAGTGGCTCAGCCTGTAATCCTGCGCCTTTGGGAGGCTGAGGTGAGTGGATTGCCTGAGCCCGCAGGTTCAAGACCCGCCTGGGCAACTTGGCGAGACGTCATCTCTACAATAAATCAAAAAATGAGCCGGGTGTAATAGCGCGCACCTGTAGTTCCAGCTACTTGGAAGGCTGAGGCGGAAGGATCTCTGGAATCCAGCAGGTCGAGGCTGCAGTGGCTGGGAGCGGCCATCGCACTCCAGTCTGGGTGACAGAGTGAGACTCCAACTCAAAAAAAAAGAAAGAAAATAAATATAATTAATATACTAAGGCCTCTAATGTAAAAAGTAGACAACATACAAGAACAGATGGTAAGGTAAGCAGATAGATGAAAATTCTGAGAAAGAATGAAAAAGAAATACTAGAAATAAAAATCCCTGTAGCAGAAATGAAAAATGTCTTTAATGAGCTCATTAGCAGAGTGGACAAAATTAAAAAATAAAATCAGTGAATTTGAGGTTATATCCATAGAAAAGTTCAAAATTGAAAATCAAAGAAAAAACAGATTGTAAAAGACAAAATAGAACGTCAAGTGCATGTCTGACCAGGCCACTAGCCACTGACATCAGACAATGGCCCCTTGCAGCCATTTCAGAACAAACGCAAACTCTGAGATCCATATTCGAACTCTTGTTTCTCCACCTTCTTCTTCCACTACTTCTCCACTCACTGCAGCCTGAAGAACATCTATGACTAATGAAAAAATCAGTTGAAAAAAATCAATGCACATTTCTATTTTACATTTTCTTGTAGGTTCCCTCCTTCCATTAAAGTCAAAGACATCTCTAAATTCAAGGCTTCTAAGCCATCTGGAGGAACATGTGTTGAGCAGAAAAAAAGAGTTAGCCATTTGGAAGTGTCTTCCTTATTTTGGTCCTAGATTTCAGTCTTCAGCTTTTTACCAAATTCATCTTTTTCCAGAAATATTACATTGCTACAAAGTTGAAGTTTTGTTTTACAAATAGCAAATGGTCAAAAGTACCTATTCTGGGTATTTGAGGTTTTTAATTGTTATTTGGTTTTGTTTATTTGTTTATTTTAGAGGAAAGACATTTATAAACCATAGATTTATAACTTGATCCTTTTCTTCGAGTCATCAAGCATATAGATTCCAGCTTTGAAGAGACTTTGATTAACTTTGCATTCCAAAGTTTAGCATGAATCTAAAACTCAAGAAATCTAAAAGACAACCAGAATATCAGACAGAGTTCATGCTGATGATCCATAATCATCATCTATCTGCTTCATCTCTGCATATATATTTTTTTTAATTCCACGATTCCAGTCATCATTTGACAATCCACAATTTTACCAGTCTTCAGAACATTTCAGAGATTAAGATTTATGGAGTCAAAAAAACGTGGAATCCATCCTGCCTGCCATTTTCCCACCTTACAAAGCAGAACCAAATTTGATCTTGATAAATGAAACATTCTTTGACAGAAGTATTGTTCCCATTGCCTAGGAAGAAGTTTTGAAAATGTCTTACTAATATCTTCATCTATACTTTCCCCAACAGCCATTCCCCTCCACTTTAGTGCTTGATATTCATTGAGCTTCTTGGATCAGTAGGTTTATAGTTTATATCAAATCTGGGAATGTTTTGACCATTATTTCTTCAACAAGCTTATTTATTTATTTGTTTGTTTGTTTGTTTGTTTCGTTTTCCCTTCTGTCGCCTCTCCTTCAGGAGCTCCAAGTACACATATATGAGGCTACATCAAGTTATCCCACAGCTCCTTGATGCACTGTTCACTTTTTTGTCAAACTTTTTCTGCTTGTGTTCCATTTTGCTATGTCTTTAAGTTCATTAGCCTTTTCTTCTGCAGTGTCTAATCTGCTGTTAATCCCATCCAGCCAATTTTTCATCTCAGACACTATATTTTTCATCTTTAGAAGCTCGGTTTGAAAAAATAAAAATAATTAATTAATTCAAAAATTTTTTAAAGAGAAGTTCAGTTTGAGTCTTTGGAATATCTTCCATGTCTCTACTTAATATGCTTACATTTTCCTCCACTAGATGAAATATAAGGAATGCAGTTATAATAACTATTTTAATGTTCTTGACTACTAATTGATGTGTGTCTTCTGTGTCATCAACAAATTTATTTTTATTGATTGACTTTTCTTTTCATTATGAGTGCTGTCCTGCTTCTTTGTAGACCTGATAATTTTTTATGGAAACAGATACTGTAAATTTTGTCTTGTTGAGTACTAGATATTGTTGAATTTCTATAAATATTTTTTAGTTTTGTTTTTAAACACAGTTAAGTTACTTTGAAATAGTTCATTTTGAGCCTTGATTTTTAAGCTTTCTTTTGTTTGTTTGTTTGTTTGTTTTGTTTTGTTTTGTTTTTGAGTTGGAGTCTCACTCTGTCACCCAGACTGGAGTGCAGTGGCCGCTGCTGGCCACCGCAGGCTCCACCTGCCGGGCTCCAGTGATCCTTCCGCCTCAGCCTTCCGAGTAGCTGGAATTACAGGCATGCACTACCACGCCTGGCTAATTTTTTGATTTATTGTAGAGATGAGGTCTCGCTGCCCAGGCGGGTCTCGAACCCGCAGGCTCAGGCAATCCACTCACCTCAGCCTCCCAAAGGCGCGGGATTATAGGCTGAGCCACCGAGCCCAGCTTAAGCTTTCTTAAGGGGAAACCACAGTGGGCTTTAATCTAGGGCTGACTTTCCCCCACTACTGAGTCAAAGCTCTTCTGTGTCTACTCAATGCCTCATGAATTGCAAGGATTTTTTTCTCTAGCCAGTGTGAAAACAAACTATTCTGGCTCCTGTGTGAACTCTGGTAATTGTTCCTTCTCCTCTTTTCCAGTGGTTTCTTCAATCTCTGTAATCATTTCACTTGTGTGTCGCGAGCCGAAGAAAGACGACACCGACACCATTCTTCTGCAGACAAGTTTACTCCAGGTCTTAATGTGCTCTTTACAAAGACAAAATGGCTCTCCCCTCTGGCGCAGTTGTTTGCCTATATATGCTGCCTGGCAGCCAATGTACTGCGGCTACGTGGTTGTTTCTGATAGGTTATTCTACCAGCCAGCGGCCATGTTGTTTATTGCATAATACATGTTTTTAATAACATGATGAAAGCTTCCCACATCTCCCCCTTTTTGTTTATATGACAGGAGAGGCTAGAGCCCACAGCCCCCGTTTTTTCCTTGGGCTATGTACCCCAGTCCCTGGATCGCCGAAGTACAACCCAGCAACTGTGCACCGGCCCGATGCCTTTTGCAGGGGACAGGGGTCCCCCAATGTCCCTGCACACCTTCATCCAGACCTCCAATCCTTTGTTCTTGTATGGAGTGATAGCCCCCCGACATTCTTTGGTGCACTGCTCAATGATGAGCTGTTTCACCAAAGGCATGGCATCATCGGGGTCTCCGAAAATGCGGCCCGCGGCTTGCATCATACGGGCAACGAAATCAGAGAAAGGTTCCATGGAACCTTGTGTAATTTTGGTCAGGTTTCCTGTCACTTCTCCCCTGTTAGGGAGGGATTTCCATGCCCTCATAGCTATTTTAATAATCTGATCATAAACGGGGGGTGGATATCCTGTCTGTTGACCATTGAAACGGCCTTGTCCCAACGGCATGTCTGCATCCCAGGCAGGTTGGCCAGTCTAAGTATTGCCCAGGGTTCATGCATGCCTTTACTAGTCGCTGCATGGCTGTCCTATCCAGGGACTCCAAAATGGCTAATGAGAAAGCAGCTCCAAGGCCGTACGTGCGTACAGCTTCGGCGAGATTTTTTACCGTTTTAAAGTCCAAGGGCTCATGATACCTCTGCCTCTGCCCATTCACAAAGACCGGGAAGGTTTGGGATATGCCAGAATCGCGGACTGCTAACCAGACTGCGTCATTAAATGTTGTTCCACCGCTGCCACCAGGCGGCGCTGAAGGGGCATATGGAGGAAGGGCCCCAAGACCCGGAGGGGGTTGGCCTTTACTCTCCGCAAGATGGCAGCCGCAATCACCCAAGGTCAATTTTTCTGCCTGCGTCATTATCTGTTCCAGTTCCTCCTCTGACTCAGAGTCAGGAGCCTGTGAGGCGGAACAGTCGGAGTGTTCCTCTTTTATCGAATCCAAAGCCGCCTGTCCCTGCTCCACGGTTTGATTGCATTTCTGATCCTCCAGACAGGCCCGGACCAGCCTCCAGAGAGGCTGTACTCCTCCAACCAAATCCCCTCTCTCTCGGGCACGATCAACGTCCCATCCAACTTTGTCCCAGCTACCTATGGTGAGATTGCCAGACACGGCAAACCACGGTGAAATCTCATCTATCTGCTGAATAAAGTCTGTCAAGTTCTTGTCCCTTAGTTTCAAACCTTTCGTTTTCAAGAGGGACTTTAAAGCTTGAAAAAGTGGGTGAGAGGAAGTAGTGCCCATGGCAGAGAAATTCCTATGCCAGAGACTGTAACAAATCGCCTCGCTACCGAGGACCTTAAAACAAATCGCCTCCTTACTGAGGACCTTTTTAATCGCCTCTCTACCGAGAACCTGTGCAAATCGCCTCTTTACCGAGGACCTTTTTAATTGCCTCTTTACCAAGGACCTTTTTAATCGCCTCTTTACCGAGGACCTTGTGACTTCACTTATCGGTCGACCGCCCTGGTTGTCGCAGTTCTGAACGCCGTATGGCACAAAAGGAGAAAAGGTTCCCCGTACGGGCCACCAGTTGTCGCGTGCCGAAGAAAGATGACACCGACACCGTTCTTCTGCAGACAAGTTTACTCCAGGTCTTAATGTGCTCTTTACAAAGACAAAATGGCTCTCCCCTCTGGCGCAGTTGTTTGCCTATATATGCTGCCTGGCAGCCAACGTACTGCGGCTACATGGTTGTTTCTGATAGGTTATTCTACCAGCCAGCGGCCATGTTGTTTATTGCATAATACGTGTTTTTTATAACATGATGAAAGCTTCCCACACTTGTGCATGATTTCAAGGACTCAGTCAAGTTCTGCAGAGGGACTTTCTCCAGATCTCTGGAGTTTTCTCTCTATGCAGCTTTCTCATTTCTGGTTATCTTCTTTTTAAACTCTAGCCACCTGGACCTCGCTGGAATCCATGCTCTGTTTCCTAAAGTCAGGGAACCCACCAGCTCCTCCCAAGTTCCCCACCCCATCCTCTCTCAAGGTAGGTAGCTGAGGCATCATAGGACTCACTTATTTGTCTTCACTCCCTCAAGCTTCCCTCAGAGATTGCTGCACTTCCTGGTTTCCAATGTCTAGTTCTAGTTACTCTATCTTGGTTAAAACTTAAGCATTATCAAGTGTGAATGTTTAGAAGTTTTTGCACACCCTCAGTAGGATTTCCTGGTTTTGATAGTTTGGGGCCCACTTTTGGTTTTGTTTGGTTTTTTTGTATCTTAATTTTTAATTTAAAGTTATGGGGTACAATTTGGAATTCGTTATACAAATGGTCACTGTACAGGTAAAGTTTGGGCCTCACTTTGGTCCCCACTTCACCTTGTTTAAAATCAGGTACACTAGCCGGGCTTGGTGGCTCAGCCTGTAATCCCGCGTTTTGGGAGGCCGAGGTGAGTGAATTGCCTGAACCCGCGGGTTCAAGACCCGCCTGGGCAACTTGGCGAGACCTCATCTCTACAATAAATCAAAAAATTAGCCTGGCGTGGTAACGCACGCCTGTAGTTCCAACTACTTGGAAAGCTGAGGCGGAAGGATCACCGGAGCCCAGCAGGTCAAGGCTGCGGTGGCCGAGAGTGGCCACTGCACTCCAGTCTGGGTGACAGAGTGAGACTCCAACTCAAAAAAAAAAAAAAAAAAGATCAGGCACCCTTATTGATGAAGTATGTTGTTCCCCTCCCCTCCCCGGCAGTTTCCCACTACTGTCAATCCCTTTCTTGTAGTGTTATGATAATTGTTCAGGGTCTGCTTATGAATGAGAACATGGGGATCTCAGTTCTTCATTTCTGTGATAGATCACTGAATATGATAGACTCTAAATCTAACCAAGTTGCTGTGAAGTTCATAATTTTGTCCTTATTTATGGCTGCATAATTTTCCATCATGTATATGTGCCACATATTTTTAAACAGTCCTCCATGGGCAGCACGGTTGGTTCCATGTTTTTGCTATTGTGAATAGTGCTGCAATAAACATGCATGTGCAGGTGTATTTTTCATAGAGTGATTTGATTTCCTCTGGGTATATTCCCAAAAGTGGGGTTCTGGGTTGTATAGAAGGTCAATTTTTAGATCTTTTAGTAATCACCACACTGTTTTCCACAGAGATTGTACTAGTTTACAGGGCCCATTTTTGATTTGTGTGTGTGTGTGTGTGTGTGTGTGTGTGTGCACGCGTGTGTATGTTTAGAGGCAAAATCACCATTTCTAATTCCTATATGGAGGATGAATGCCAGATCTTTTAGGGCCCTCCTTTGCTGCTCTGAAGGGTCCTGCCTTTGCAATTTTTTTTCCTGCTGTCCCGTGAGCTAAGAATCACTCTGTACACCCACCGGCTATACCACCATGACTAGAAGGTACAGAACCTGGCACTCTGGCTAAGAAACAGTTTCTGTGTTGCTAGGTTCACAGCTCAGAACTAGCCAGTGATGTGCTGGGCTGGAGCATGTGGCTGCAAGACCCAGCCATGCTTCTCTGTTCAGTTCCATGCTCAGTAATGTCATGAGGTCAGCTGGAAGCAGCCTGGTGGGGTATTCATACCACTGAATTCAGCAAATGCTACCAATCTGGACTCTTTTTTTTATTTTAGAGAACCATTGGCCAGCACATCACTACTTATGAACAAAATATGATTTTTTAATAAGTAGTACACATCTCTGGGAAAAGAAAAGGAACTAATTCTTTGGAGTACAATGTAGAGTTCAGAGAACTTCAGATACTAGTGTGATCAGATTTCCTTTTTTAAAAATATCTTGGTCTCTCTCTGCTGTTGCCCATGCTGAAGTGCAGTGGCACACTCATCACTACCACAACCTCAACCTCCTGGGTTTAACTAATCCTTCCATCTCAGACTCCTGAGTAGCTGGGACTACAGGCACACTGGCTATCATGTCTGGCTTTTTTTGTTTGTTTGTTTGCTTGTTTGTTTGGGGTTTTTTTTTGTTTTTGTTTTGTAGAAATGAGGTCTTGCTATGTTGCCTAGGCAGGTCTCAAACTCCTAGACTCAAGAAATTCTCCTATCTCAGTCTTTCAAAGTGTTAGGATTACAGGCATGAGTCACTGCATGTGGCCTAGACTTCCTGTTTATTCTTGTCTTACTTTCTACAACACAATAGTGGAAACGTTCTGCTTTCATGTCTCCTACATGAGTATCTGAGAGTAGCCTAAGATTTCTACTTGCCAGCTAGTGTTGGGAAGTGTCTGAGAGCTCAGAGAGAAAGAAATGGCCAAACTCAGCTTCCAGGTAAGGTGGTGACGGAACAGGTCAGACTGTGAGAGTCTCCGCAAAAGCAAATGTCCATAAAGACTCTGCATGAGTGAGTGTGTGCCAGTGGGTGAATGAAAGTCCGTTTGAGGGGAGACTTGGGTTCATGCTTCCAGGGCTCTGCTCCGGAGGTGACTGCAACCCACCACCGCCCTGAGAGTGGACACCCAGAGTACAGGATAATTTGCCATTCTTGGAGCTCTCTTGAGAGGAAGCAGAAGAGAACAGTCACCCCACCACCACCTACCACCTGGCACCCAGCCCAAGCCATCACCTGCAGCAACAGACTAGGCATCAGCAGGAGGAACTGTGGAGAAGGCAGGTTGTGGAAATCTGGAATAAAACTCCAACGCCGGTGACAAGACGCCAATGGGCACCATCTTCTCAGTCCCAGGACCAGGCAGAGACCTTCATGGCCCTGCCCAGCTCTGCCCAGCCTCCATCTTGGGACCCAGAGACTATCCTCTCATCAGACTCGTAGAGAGAGATGCCCCTCACCCATCTTGGAACAGGCACAGACATGTCAGATCTGAGGGAAACTTGACAGCAGTGAGTAGGGTGAGTCTGGATCTGATCTATCTTCCTCCCACAGTAGTCCATGGGGCATCTGACTCACACTGAGAGCAACTCTATCAGCCTGCCCTGAGAGCACAGGGAAGGGGCTGGAGACCAGAGCTGCGGCCTAAGGCAGAGCCAGCAGCTTAAAAGAGCATAAAGTTGCAAAAATAGTCACAGAGCGAGGTTTTTTTTTCTAGTTTGTTTTAGTTTTTGCTTTTTCCTTCTCTGTTTTTTCTGTTTTTGTTTACGTTTTTGTACTTGCTTTGTTTCTGTTATTTTAATGGTTTTTTTTAGATTTGAGGAAGAGTACACCAACAAAGGGGGTTTTGTTTGTTTGTTTGTTTGTCTGTACGTTTTTGTCTTTTTGGTTTTTCTGTATTTGTTTGTTTCTTTGTTTATTCATTAGTTGTTGTGCCTGTCTGTTTTCCCTCTTCTTCTCTCTCTCTCTCCACCTTCCTTTCATTTTCCTCCTTCCTTATTCCATTCTTTTCCCTTTTCTTATCTCATTTTGCTTTCAAGGGGCAAACAGACACCCTCACTGCATGAACAGATTGTGAGGCAGTGGGAAATGGGTCCAGGGGACCCACACGCCTGTTGGTGAATACTGGAATCTGCAGATAGCTTCTGAATCACACCTCCCACCTGAGTTGAAAGCACAGACCCCCACTCACAGTCCAGCTTTAGAATTGAACAAAACCAGAGGATCTGCATAAGGAAGAACAGGAGATTAAGCAAACAGAGATAAAAGCTATCCCCCATCACTGAACAACAGAATTAAAGAAGAGGTAAAATAGGGGGGAGGAAAACCTACACAAATGAAGAAAAACCAAAGGAAGACTATGAGTCTCACACAAATCCTGGTAGGTAAGCCACTGAGAATACAGACTTCGGAATCAGACAATGAAGAGCCCACAGAATGAATGGTCTCAAACCACAAAATCAAATATCAAGATCGTAATAGAGAGAAACAATAAAAATGAGGAGAGAAAAGAGGAAAAAATAAAGGAGTTGATAACTGAGATAGCAACAATGAAGAATACAATGAATGAAATAAATAACAAACTGATAAGCATGGAAAGTAGAATAAAAACTCAAAAGAAAAAATTTCAGAGCTTGAGGACCAAAGTATGGAATTAACCCAACTGTTAGGAACATAGAAAAGAAGCTTAAAAAGACAGAACAAAACCTCCAAGAGATGAATGATTATTTCAAGAGGCTGAACCTAAGATTAATTGGAATTCCTGAGAAAGATAGAAAGACAGAGACCACCCTGGAACAAACATTCCATGATATTATCCAAGAAAACTTCCCTCATGTCATCAGTGACATGATCATTCAAACACAAGAGATTCAGAGGACCACTGCAAGACAACAAATGAGAAGACCAACTCCTAGACACATAGAAATTTGCCTACACAAAGTAGGTATAAAAGGAAAAATCCTAAAGGCAGCAAGAGAGAAAGGTCAGACTAGCAACCTGAGAAGACTAATTAGAATAGCAGCAGACTTAACTTTAGGATTAAGGAGCAGACTGAACTTCAGGAGCTCAATCTTCAAAGATCTCAAAGATAAACAATTTCAACCAAGAATTACCTACCCAGCATAGCTAAGTTTCATCAGTGATGGAGAATTAAAATCCTTCCCAGACACTCAATCCCTAAGAGTTTATGCTGCCTCCAGATCAGCTCTATAAGAAACTCTTAAGAAGGTATTAAACACAGAAGAAAGGAAAAAAAGAATAACAACATCCTTCCCAAGAATGCAGGAAAAAGATGGAAAACACACATGAATCAACTCAAAAATCAAAGAAAGACAACAAACAAATAGACAAATAGCAGCAACAACAACAAATTCTATAAGAACGTCATGACAGGGATAAATTCTCACATCTCAATAATTAGCCTCAATGTGAATGGACTAAATGCACCACTGAAAAGACATAGAATGACAAAATGGATAAAATATTATGAAGCAACAATATATTGTCTCCAAGTGTCTCATCTCACCAGAAAAGACACTCACAGATTCAAAGTAAGAGGATGAGAAACAACATTTCAGAAGAACAGAACACAAAAGAAAGCAGGAGTCGTGATCTAAATATCAGACAAAATACCCTTTAAGCTATCAAAAATTTTAAAAGTACAGAAGGTCACTACATAATGATAAAAGGTTCAATCCATCAACAAGAAATATCCATCCTAAACATATATGCACCCAACATAGGAGCACCAGCTTTTATAAAGCAACATATAGGTAATCTAAAAAAAGAAATTGTCTCTAACACTATCATAGCTGCGTACTCAAACACCCCACTCACAGCCCTACACAGATCATCAAGAAAAAAAGTCAACAAGGAGATCCAGAACATCAGTGTGACATTTGACCAAATGGACTTATTTGATATCTACAGAACACTCCACCCAACACCACAGAATATACATTCTACTCATCACCACATGAAACATACTCTAAGATTGACCACATCCTCAGCCATAAATCAAGCATAAACAAATTCATTAAGATTGAAATTCTTCCATGCATCTTCTCAGACCACAGTGGAATAAAATTAAATATTAACACCAACAAAGTTCCACCAAAACCTACAAAGATACGGACACTAAACACCATGAAGCTAAACAACTCCTGGGTAAGCATGGAAATCAAAACAGAGATTAAAAGATACCTAGAAACAAATGAAAATGAAGAAACATCTTACCAAAATCTCTGGGATGCCATGAAAACAGTACTAAGAGGAGAATTCATACCTCTACAAACACACATGAAGAAAATGGAAAGATCACAAGTTAACAGCCTAACAACTCACCTAAGGGAGATGGAAAAGTAAAACCACCAAAACCCTAACTTCAGCAAAAGAATCTAGATCACCATAATAAAAGCCCAAATTCAGGACATAGAAGACAAAAATATAATACAAAAAAAATCAATGAAACCAAAAGCTGGTTTTTTAAAGGATAAACAAGATTGATGGGCACCTAGCTAGAATGGTCAAGAAAAAGAGAAAAAGCCCAAATAAACACAATCAGAAATGTGAAAGACTGTCCCCAAAGAAATACAAAAGATCATCAGAGATTCCTATGTACACCTGCATGGAAACACACTCGAAAATCTAAATGAAATAGAGGACTTGCTTACATCACACAACCTCCCCACGTTGAAGAAAGAAGAAATCAAGACCCTAAATAGACCAATAACAACCCAGGAAATCAACTCTTCGTAAGAAAACTACCTACAAAAAAAAGTCCTAGATCAGATGGCTTTCCAGCAGATTTCTACAAAACACAAAAGGAAGAGCTGATATCAATCCTGTTGAAAGCATTCCAGGCAATCGAGAAAGATGGAACTCCTTCCAAATCATTCTATGAAGTTAACAACACATTGATATTTAAACTGAGTAAAGATCCAACAAAGAAGGAGAACTACAGACCAATATCCCTGATGAACACAGATGCTAAAATTCTCAACAAGATTCTAACAGACCAGATCTAACAACACATCTCAAAAATCATCCACCATGACCAAATAGGCTTCATCCCTGGGATGCAGGGCTGGTTCAACATCTGCAAGACTGTAAATGTAACTAAATATATCAACAGATGTAAAGACAAAGACCATAAGATTATATCATTAGAAGCAGAAAAAACTTTTGATAAAATCCAGCATCCATTCTTGATGAAAACCTTCCAGCATCTAGGCATAGGTGGAACATACCTCAAAATAATAAGCACCATCTACGAGAAACCCACAGCCAGCACACTGCTAAACAGACAGAAATTGGAACTGTTTCCTCCCAAAACTGGAACAAGACAAGGATGCCTACTCTTACCCCTCCTACTCAACATAGTATTGGAAATTCTAGCTAGAGCAATCAGACAAGAGAAGGAAATCAGGGATATCCAAGTAAGAAAAGAGGAAGTCAAGTTATCTCTATACCTTGAAAACCCAAGAGAATCTGTCAGAAACCTCCTTGCACCGATAAAGAACTTTGGCCGATAAAGTCTCAGAGTATGAAACAAATGTGCAAAAGACAGTTGCATTTCTATATGCCAACAACAAGCAAACAGAAACTCAAATAAAAAGCACAATCCCATTCACAATAGCCACACAAAAAAATGAGATACCTTTGTATCTCCCTAACTAGAGAAGTGAAAGACCTTTACAACAAAAACTACCAAACACTGCTCAAAGAAATCAAAGATGACACAAACAAATGGAAAAATATTCCATGCTCACAGATTGGAAGAATAAACATTGTCAAGAAGTCCATCATACCCAAGGCAATCTACATATTTAACGCAATAACCATTAAATTACCCGCAGCATTCTTCTCAGACCTGGAAACGACAATACAGGAATTCATATGGAAACATAAATGACCACGAGTAGCCAAAACAATCTTCAGCAAAAAAAAAAAAAAAAAAAAAAGAGGGAGGCATCATGCTCCCAGACTTTAAGTTTTATTATAAAGCTACAATTATCAAAACAGCCTGCTATTGATACAAAAATAGGCTTATAGACCAGTGGAATAGGATAGAGATTCCAGAAGCAAAACTTTATTTTCGCGACAAACTCTTCTTCAACAAAGCCTCCCATTAGCCACTGGGGAGAGGAGAACCTACTCAGTAAATGGTGATGAGGAAACTGGCTGACCACATGCAGAAGATTAAAACCCTACTTATCACCATACACAAAAATCAACTATAAATGGATCAAAGACCTAAATGTAAAACCTCAAATTATAAGAACCCTAGAAAACACAGGAGACACCCTTATGGAAATTGTAACTGGCAACCATTCCTGATCAAAATCCCAAGTGCCCATTTGATAAGAGATAAATAAGACAGACAAGTGGGACCGCATCAAACTGACAAGCTTCTGTAAAACCAAAGAAGCCATCAAGAAAGTGGGGATACAGCCCACAGTCTGGGAAAAAATATTTGTCAACTGTATATCTGACAAAGAACTAACATCTAGGATCTACAAGGAACTCAAACGTGCTGAAAAGAAAAATAACAGCCCCATTGCAAAGTGGGCAAAAGATATGAATAGACACTGCTCAAAAGAAAACATACAAGCAGTCAACAGATATATGAAGAAATGCTCAGCCTCACTAGATATCAAAGAAACGTAAATCAAAGCCACACTGAGATACCACCTAATCCATCATCAATAACTCAAAAAACAACAGATGCTGAAGAGGATGCAGGGAAAAGGAAACCCTTCTACATTGTTGGTGGGAGTGTAAACTAGTACAACCTCTATAGAAAACAGTGTGGGAATTCCTATAAGATCTAAAAATCGACCTTCCATATGACTCCACAATCCCTCTACCGGGAATATACCTGGAGGAACTCAAATCACTCTATGAAAAAGATACTTGTTTAATGCAGCATTATTTACAATAAAGCATGGAACCATCCATACTGCCCATCAAAAGAGTACTGGATTAAAAAAAAATGTGGTACATAATTTTGTCCTTTATGCAGCAATAAAGAAGGACAAAATTATGCACTTCACAGCAACTTGGATGGGCTTAGAGGTTATAATACTGAGTGATCTATCACAGAAACAAAGAACCGAGTATCACATGTTCTCACTCATAAGTGGACCTTGAACAACTATCATAATATAAGAAAGAGATCAGCAGTAGTGGGAAATTGCCAAGAGGGGCATACCTCATTAACAAGAGTACCTGCATAGTGAACATTTGTGTACCTAACCTTGAATTGTACCCCACATATTTAAAATTTAAAAAAATAGAAGTGGCCAAACTCACAGAAATATGACCATTATCAGCCCAACAAGTGGATTCTTATTACAACCCACCTCCCCATGCTTTTGACCCCACAGCTCCCCTCAATCCCGAGGAGGAACAAGAGTTTGTGGAAACATCTCTGAATTAAGAGTCTGACTGCCTGGACTTGAACTCTGCCACAATGAGACAAGATATGTGACTGTGAGCAAGAAACAAAGGAATAAAAATCATCACCTCTCGGGACAGAAAAGAGTACCTGAAATCTTGTTGTAAATGCAAAAGCGCCATGCACTGGGGAAAACATTTTATGTGTCCAAACTTGATACATGCTCAATCTTGTAGCAGACACTTCTTCCCAGCCAGGAGAGTGAGCCACTGCACACATGGGCCTGTGACTTGCTCTGTGATCTCCAAGAGTACTGGAGCACCAGTCCTTCCAGCCTCCTCCGGCAAGGACTCCAGCCTCTACCAGGCCCCTCCGGGCTTAGAGCAAGAGACAACAGGTTATAGGAGGTTTCAGTGTGAGTTGTTTTTAGATCACCCAACCCCTATCTGTCTCTATTCCCTGCTGGTTTCATCTGACCTCCTTTGTCCTTGCTGGTTAGGGTCCACGTACCCTCCAAACACACCTTCCCCATCCATTCATGTCTTCTTCCCTCATGGTTCTGCCTCTGCTGCTATTGGCCATCAGCTCTGATCCAAAGATCGGGTGTGCATTTTATCGAGGGTGATTTAGAGTAGAACCTCTTCAAAATGTAGACTAATGGTGGACATGTCAGGCACTTATTAGAACAATGGTTAAGAAAGTTCATATACAGATGGAACCTGGGGTTACTGGTCAAATCCCAACATGAAGCAATGTCCAATTCCCCCTAAGGTCAAAAGTGACCCTGGAGAAGCCTGCCTCTGAAGCTTGGTCATATTAACCTGCCCTGCCAGAGTGGGCAGGAATTGGCTGTAAGGGTTGTGTATTTCTGACGGCTCACAGACAAGAGCTCTGTTGTGATCTTCAGAATGCATGGAGGTCAGAGCTCATGCCATTGGAATGGCCAGACCTGGTCACTGTCGTGACCAGCAGTTACTGAGCCAGGGGCCACAGTACCCTACACACACCTATGAGGTCACAGTTGCCCTGCCACAGTTATTTTCCCAATGATCCGTGAGGCAAACATGTCATGTATGTATATGTATATGTGTGTGTACACTAGGAATCCTTGGACTCAGAAGCATGATTAAGAGTTTGGCCTATACCAAGAGGCAGCAGCCCCACCAAGTACCTCTCCTTGGGCCCCCAAATTCTGGGTCTCACAATTCACTAAAAAGAAAAGAAAAATCTGGAGTCTCGCCAACCCCAGAAGGACTCTGGCTCCAACTATATAAAGTATGACTCCAAGGTCATTAGAATCTTCAATTCTTTGAATGGGAAGCTATTTTTGAAAGAACCTGGCCTCAACCCTCACCAATTTTTATAAACAATTAGAGGTCTTCTGAGAATTTATAACTTTCTGGGAATTGATAACCCCAGTCATGGGGTTGAGTGGAAGATGAATGTTCTAATATCAACCCTGCCCAAAATGATCTCAAGTGTAACTTACTGGAAAAAAAAAACAAAAAAAAAATATAAACTTGCCATAGACGAACTAATAGGATGTTTTCTTCATCCAGAAAGAAAGAGAAAGGATGATTGCTTTTTAAACCTGAGTACCCTAATCAGCCTATGTAATAAGTTCCAGTATTTAGGCTCCAGCGTGAGTGATTCAAGTTCAAGAGGTGGATTTATGGCCAGTGATGACAAGGGGTGGGAAAGCACGAGAGTTGTTTGAAGAAGAAACAGAGCGTTCTATGAGGAAGTGATTTCCCTTAGGAGAAAGAAAGCAGTATGGCGTGATGAAGTGTTGCTACTTCTTGGAGACCAGCAGAATAAGAAAAGCAGCCCTCAGCACCCTGCTCTGTGGGAACGGGACGAAGGTGTGGAGTATCTGCCCTTAATCTGGAAGGTCAAGGGGTCAGAGCACTGTGCTCTGGGGCAGGATGGAGATGAAGCAGCCACCAGGTGTTTCCTGCACCTCTATCCCCTCGGCCTTTGTTACAAATAACCCTCAATGCAGGGGACGCACAAAGAGGCCGGCTCAAATGCTTGCTGGAAGTCTAAGTTATACATTTAATGAGAGAACTGCACTGGGGCTCATACCTGGCAGACAATGCAGGGAATGAGGTCTTTTTCTTTCTTTTTTTTTTTTTTGAGTTGGCTTCTCACTCAATCATCCAGGCTGGAGTGCACTGGCACACTCACGACCATCCCAGCGCCGACCCTCTGGGCTCCGGTGATCCTTCTACCTCAGCCTTCCAAGTAGCCAGAATTACAGGCATGTGCTACCATGCCCGGCTAATTTTTGATTTATTGTAGACATGAGGTCTTGCCAAGTTGCCTGGGCTGATCTTGAACCCGCAGGCTCAGGCAATCCATTCACCTCGGCCTCCCAAAGTGCTGGGATTACAGGTTGAGCCACCGAGCCCAGCTTTTTTTGTTGTTTTGTTTTGGTTTGGGGTTTTTTATTTATTTTTATTTTTTTGAGTTAGAGTCTCACTCCATTGCCCAGGCTGGAGCACAGTGGCACACTCACAGTCACCCCAGTGTCGACCTGCTAGGCTCAGGCGATCCTCCTGCCTCAGCCTTCCAAGTAGCCAGAACTACAGGCATGTGCCACCATGCCCAGCTAATCTTTTTGATATATTGTAGAGATGAGGTCTCACCAAGTTGCCCAGGCTGGTCTCGAACCCACGGGCTCAGACAGTCCACTCACCTCGGCCTCCCAAAGTGCCGGGATTACAGGCTGAGCCTCCGAGCCCAGCTAGAACGAGGTCTTGACAGGGGCCAACAGGCCAGCACAGAGTGGAAGACCCCCAGGGAAGGACAAGGAGGAAAAACCCAACCCCAGGCTAAAGAGACCTTCCACTGTGCCCACTGATGACTGGGGACCCTATGTTTGCACACGATCCAAGTCCCAGGGTCTTGCAGACCATCCGTGAAAAGATGACCCCTCTGGGACACACGCCCCAAAGCCCTGCATGAAGTCACTGCTGTGTGTTATTATTCGAGTTTTCAAAGGGAAAATTCCCTCCCGGGAGTGAGAATCTTTGCCAAATTGCTTAGTTACCAAATGTGTGTTTGCAGTTATATTTGCAAACGCAGTCCATCCCCTTCCCTGTTTAATTACCAGAAACCGTCTTGGTTTATTTCCCAGGCTCTGGCTCTGAGATCGGGCTGCCAGAGGCTGACTTACGATTCACTCCATCTGAGAGCTGTGCTGTCAGGATTGGCCCCCACCACAGCCGCCATTGCCTTCAGTAGCTAAGTCAGCTACTTCCAACTTTCTATGCCCTCATTCCTGCCAGCTTACCAACAGACTTTTATTGAGCACCTACTGTGTGCTGTTGGAGATACCAAGACAACATGTAGTAAGCTCAAGTCCAACGACTTTACAGACCTTAGCTTGTTTAATCCTACAGAGAAGGTATGAACACTCCCATTCTGCAGAAGAGCAAATAGAGGCACAGAGCACTAAGTAAGGTGACCAATGTCACATGGCCACCAAATGTGGAGCTAAGATTTAAAGCCAGGAATTCTGGTCCCAGAGCTGGTGCTCTCAGCCACTGTACCACAGTCAGTCCTCACAACCCAAGAGTGAACTAGCTGGACCACAAGAGCTGAGCAGCAGGTGGGATGATGTCCTAGAGTTAGACTACAGGGAACCTGGGGCATAGAGAGGGGCCAAATTTACCTGAGGTCCTCTGCGTTGAAGACACGACATCCCCAATTTGTCTTGTTGGCTTCAGAGCCCCCAGCACCATCATGGTGGTGTCTCACCCATGCCCAAGGGCTCACGTGCATGCCTCAGAATAAAGTTGTGAACTGTGGAAAATGGTCTCCACTCAGCTGCATGGGCATGAGCGTTGACTGACTGCTGCTTTTTTTCTTTTTATTGTTTTAGAGTTGTGGGGTACGTGTGAGGATTTGCTATGTAAGTAAATTGCATGCAGCTGAGGTGTGGACTTCTAGAGGGCCCTCTCTCCCCGAGAGTGGACCTGGCTGGTACCCAGTGTGTTGCTGTGTGCCTCCTCCTCCCTCTCTCTCTCTCCCTCTCTCCCCTGGCAGTGTCCAGCCTCTTGGCCGCTGCTTTGGGCAGTATGTTCTACATCTCCCCAGCACCCCTCCTGCCTCGGCTGTGTGGACTTGCTCTCCGGAAGAGATGCTGTTGACAGCCCCAACCCCAGGCACCCGGGTGCCTCCGAGGAACTCGGCTCCCTTGGCAGCCAGCGCCTCCGCCCTCGGCCCTGCCATTGCCCTCCTGCTCTGGGTCTCGCCCTCGCTCCCGCCTCCCACCCCCTGCGGCACCTACTATGGACACACACAGCACTCAGCACATGTCCATCAGCACCTACGATGCCCAGGCTCTGGTCCAGGCACTGACAATGCTGTGTGAGCAAAACAGGACATAAACACTGCCCCCATGGAGACAGTGGAGGACAGGCGTCAACCAGATAAACTGCTTGGTGTCCAAATCTGAGCCCAGCTCCTAGGTTCAGAGAGCAAGAAGTGGATCCTGAGGAGGGGTGTGACAGGTGTTGGTGGTGACAGATGTCATGTGGGGATGCAGAGCAGAGAGAGGTGAGGGGGTGCAGAGTGGACTGTAAACTGGGATTTTTTTTTTTGAAGATGGGGTCTTATTCTGTGGCCTAGGCTGGAGTGCATTGGCATGATCATCGCTTACTGCAGCTTCAAACTCCTGGGCTCAAGCAATCCCTCCACCTCAGCCTCCTGAGTAGCTAGGACTACAGGTGTGTGTCAGCATGCCCAACTTAATTTTTTAAAGAGATTGGATCTTGATGTGTTGCCCAGGCTGGTTTCAAACTCTTGTCCTCAATTGATTCTACCTCGGCCTTCCAAAGTGCTAGGATTACAATCATAAGCCACCGCACCCAGCCCAGGGCTATGATTTTTTTTAATCTATTTTATTTTATTTTATTATTTTATTTGAATTAGAGTCTCATTCCATCGCCCAGGCTAGAGTGCAGCTAGTGATGCTTCCGCCTCAGCCTTCCAAGTAGCCTGAACTACAGGCACCCGCTACCACACCTGGCTAATTTTTTAATTTATTGTAGAGATGAGGTCTCCCCAAGTTGCCCGGTCAAGTCTCAAACCCACAGGCTCAGGCAGTCCACACACCTTGGCCTCCCAAAGTGCTGGGATTATAGGCTGAACCATCCAGCCCGGCCAGGGCTGTGATTTTTAAATAGTCTGGAAAGTTGTCACTGAGGACACCCTTGAGTAAAGGAGAAAGTCATGCAAATAACTAGAGGAAGAGTGTTCTAAGCAAAGGGGACAGGAAATGCAAAGGTCCTGAGACTGGAATGTGACAAGCCCAATGTTCAAATGACATTGGAGGACCCTACAATGCTCCCCTGTGAGCAACATATCCCAGAATTTGAGCAGCAGGCAGCTGGAGGGTTTTGCAGTCAGGCCTACCCAGATCTGAAGCCTTGCTTTTCCATGGATCAACCACGCAAATGCAAGTGGATGCCTTCATCTTTCCGAGGCCTTTCCCAGCCTGCCCCATGGGAAGCTATCAAACACAAAACCAGCTGCACATGGTGAGAGCGAAACCAGCAGCCATTCCACATGTGACTCAGGGAGAACGAGAATCTCACGTTGTCCCGTGAGCTATTCTCCTGGGTGGCGATTTAGAAGCTGGATTCCAGCCGATCGCCTGCTCCCCTTCCCCTTCTGTTATGGCACAACTGGGCTCAGCTTCTGCCTGGGCCAATGACAGTGACAAGAACGTCCCCTGATGCCAGGAAAGGATCTGCAGTCATGAAGCAGTCTCATACACACCACCTCGCTAGGACATCTCAGCAGCCTTCTAAGACTGGTAGAGGACTTACTGTTCCTGTCTGGCTTCACATAGACAGGTACAGGAGGTGGGGAGAAATGGGGCGACTTTTCTAGTCAGTGATGGAATTGGGCAACCAAGGCCCTAACCTGGGATTCATCTGGGGGTGCCCAGAGGTCACTGACCCATCTGCCTGCCACGGGGTCACTTTTATGTTGTTCCTACTGGGGCAAGAGGTGTGCTTGCTGTGAGGGAGCAGCTCCTCTGACCCATGACCTCCTGGGAAGGGACAGAGACCACAGGTACTTGGACCTCAGGGAAGGGAGGAGCCTGAGCGGGAAGTAAGTGGAGTCTGAGGGCCCGGGGTCCTGAGATCCCCTGAGAGCCCACTGTGTTTGGAGTGGGGGTACTCAGGATGGTAGGTCTCCAACAAACAGCACTGAGGTCAGACAAAATAAAACATTTTTTCTGATTTAGCTGGAGGCTAAACCCCTGTGGTCAAGGAGACTCCTCTAATTTTGTTAGCTTATCTTGTTTTCATCCCATTTAATAGTTTCTTTTCAGATGTTCCAGGGCTATGCAGTTCCATCCGCAGAGTTGCAGAGGGAGGCACAGAATTTCCAAGTTGCAAAGGATGTTTGCAATCACACAGGCCAACGCCCCCATTTTACAGATGATGACACTGAGGCCTGGAGATCTGATGACAGTGCAAGGCCAGTCTTCTATCAGTGCTGGGTATTAAAATTCTCTTCTGTCTTGCCATCTAAATTACCTTCTACTTCCCAAAGACTCTGGAATCTAAGACCTAATGTCACGGCTATTTTTGTCCTACACATTACACACACCAAAGAAAAATTTCTAAAAGTTCTACATTTGGGTCAAGAGTTTGAATTAAATGTCCCATCCTCAGCCGCCTACTCAATAATGGTTTCTCTATTTGCTTCTGTGACTCATTCAGCCTTGGATATTTTTTTACTGCTTTTTATTCTCATTCTATTGCAAAATAACCCCATTGATTTCTAAATGTGCCTCTGTCTCTGGCAGTATCTATTGATGATTGCCCTCTGGCACGAGAGGCCATAATGCCCCCTCTGGATAGCCACACACCCCACAAGGCCATGTAGCACCAACTTGTATAGTGACTTGAAGGAAGAACTGAGTTGAGAGGAGAAAGATGGTGATTACAATTCTCTATCAGCATTCACTGTTCATTTGCTAAGAATAAAGCTGGAGTCAAGTCCTCTGGGTTAGGAAGTCGCTCATGACCAAACCCTTGGCATGGCCCTTTGGAAGTTTCCTCTTCCAGCATCCACAGATGGATTCGATTTTCTACCTCGGTGACTAATCATACGTAATGTGGTAAGGCAGACACGGTCCAACAAAGGAGAGACCTGAGGACTTGAAGATCTCAAACCTTCTTTTGTTCAGCTCCACAGCCAACAACTTCAGGGGAGCTGGCCCAATCCCTGTGGTCCCTAAAAGCAAGCTTAGGCATTACTGTTTTTCTGTTTTTTGCTTTTGTTTTTTTAGTCAGGGGCTCTCTGTCATCCTGGCTGGAGTATAGTGGCAACATCACGACTCACCCAGCCTCGACCTCTTGGCCTCAAGAGATCCTTCCGCCTCAGTCTCCTAAGTAGCAGGGACTACAGGCATGCACCACCACTCCCAGCTAATTTTTTGATATGTTGTAGAGACGAGGTCTAGCTACGTTGCCCAGGCTGGTCTTGGACTCCTCGGCTCTAGCCATCTTCCCACCTCAACTTCCCAAAGTGCTTGGATTACAGGTGTGAGTCACGGCGCCCTGCCTCAGACAATATTTTGAATGATTCCTAAGTACTCAACAGCTGTGCCATTTTATTTGTTCTGAAGACTCGAAGAAGGCACAATGAACTCAGCCAAGAGAATGAGGAGGTTGGGGTGGGGGGAGAAGAGAGCTCAAAGGAGGATTCCAGAAGAAGCTGAGTCTTGAAGAAAGTGTAGGCACTAGCCGGGCAGAGGGAGTGTCCTGGGAAAAGCAGCCCCCAAGGACAGTTATGGATGTGTGAGACAGCTGCGGGGCACAGGAATTAGTTTGGTGGAACTGGATGGAGCACAGGACATGAGGCTAGGAGTAAGGGAGATGAGGCTCATCTAGCAGGCACAGGCTGGACCTCAAAGGTCTCTACCTACCTTGCTAAGCAGCTTGGGTATGTGGGTCAGGAGTTCTCAATACGGGGTCCAGAAAGGGAGTTCTCTGAGCTCCCTGCAAGTGTTTTTAAAATGTCTCTGTATTTTTCACAAACTTTTCAAAGATATATGCGACCTCCAAAAGTTTTAAAATCACCTGCCAGAGAGGATGAGGATCCATCGTTTGTTCAGACTGATCCCTCTAGTGACAGAGTAGAGAATAGACCCAGAAAAAGAAATACTGGAGGTGGGAAACTGAGGTAGGAATTCGGTAGGATCAGTTTCCTAGAATGAATGATAAGGCTGAGTGTTCAAGACCGGTGGCTGAGACAGTCTCTCTAAACAGGTAGGTGGTCTGGTTTTCTGAGCTCCCACAGAGAAAAACAGAATGTGGTTGGGAACCAGTTATAACCAGCTGGAACCAAGATGGCAACTAATTTGCCCACTACCCACCCTTGCCCCTCATCATACACTCATTATAATGCATTAGCATGCTAAAAGGCATGCCCTCCAGCCCATGACAGTTTCAGCTCTGCCATGTATAGTAGCAAATGAGATGAAACCCCAGTTCTTAGAAATCGTCACCCCTTTCCCAGAAAACCCATGAATATTTCACCCCTTGCTTATCATATAATCAAGAGATAGCTATAAAAAATAAAACTCCAGGGATATATAGCTGTTGTTCTTCTTATGAACCAGCCCAGGTTGTCCTGCATGGGAGAAACCTGCTCTCTGCCACTTCAATAAATGTGCTTTCAGTTTCCAACTGAAACCCCAGCGACATATAGGGGTTTCTCTGCTTACCAAGTAGTCTTTTTCCTGCTCCTCTTTTCTTTAAATAAACTTACTTTTGCTTTACTTTAGTGGCTCACTCTTGAATTTGTTTCCTGCACGAAGCCAAGAGCTCACTTGGCCTCTCAGGTTGGACCTCAGCTTTGTAACTTTGTAGTCCCCTGTCCTGGGTCAAAACTAGTGAGAAGAAGAATGAGAGGATGCAGGGAAGAGGGGAGGAGCAGCAGGGTGGAGTCAGGAGAGTCAGGGGGTTACAGTGGGAGAGTTGAGACGTTGACTGGAGGGGGGAAGTGGGAGGAAGGGAAGAAATCTCCCCCAGATTTCTAGTTTAGGGGAGGAGTGTGATGGTGCCACTCAAGAAAGGAGAGGGATTACAGGGAGCAGAAACAGCTCTGAAGGAAGGATGATGGATTTAAACATTATATTTAAGTTGCCTATGGGAAATTTGCTCAGAGAATGTTAAAAATGTGTCAGGGCTGACCATGGTGGCTCGGACCTGTAATCCCAGCACTTTAGAAGGCTGAAATGGGAGAATCGCTTGAAGGAGTTCAAGACCAGCCTAGGCAACTTAGCGAGACCTTATCTCTACAAAAAATCAAAAAATTATCTGGACATGGTGGCACACACCTGTAGTCTCAGCTACTCAGGAGGCCGAGGTGGGAGGATTTCTTGAGACCAGAAAGTCAAGACTGCAGTATAAGCTATGATCATGCCACCGCACTCCAACTTGGTGATAGAGTGAGATCCTGACTCAAAAAAATGTGTCAGAAGCTTGTGGGGTGGTCAGGGATAGAGATGGAGACAGCCATTAGTGTGGACAGGTTAAAATGATGACAGTAATGGGATCGTCTAAGGAGAAAATATGGCCAGGGGAGAGAGATGTGTAGGAGACGGAAGTCTTGGCTACACCTGCATTTACCCGCATTTAGAATGGAGAGACAAGGAGATTGTGAAGGAGATGGAGGAGGGGAAAGTCCGGGGGCAGAAGGGAGACAGGAGGGTGTGCAGTCACTGGGTTTTAGGAAGGCGAGTCACAGTGCCAACGGCTGCTGAGAAGTCAGTCGGGCAAGACAAGGTCTCAAAACTATTCGTTGGATTTTGCCAGTGAAATATTACAGATCTCCTGAGCTGGAACAATTCCACTACCTTGACTCAGATGGAAGAAAGGTGGTCATGGACTTTAAAATGACAGAGAGGTAGCTAGAGATGGTGCAGAATCAAGGGACATGTTTTTGGTTTTTCTACCTAGACACAGGAGCACGTTGGTAGCCTGAGAGAGACAGTCAGATAAGAGAGGGTGGACAGGAAGGCGGGAGAGACAAGGCTTCCGAGGAGATGGGTGTGCTTGGAACCTAGGTCAGTTTTCTATGGGAACTGGGGAGTTTGAGAACCAGATAGAGCTTCAGAGTAAAGCTCGAAGCCCTTCAATGGATGAACGCAGCTGTGGTGCAGTGAGGACTTGGACTGCACGATGTCCCAGGGGAAGGTGGTGACAGGGAAAGTCCTGGATCCCCCAGGAGAGAATGGCTGCTCCGGCTCTGCTTCTTGTGCTTTGGAAATGAGTCTCTGAGTTGCCGAGGGTGGGTTTCTTGGGGCCAGGGCTGGCTGATAACCACATGGTTTTGCATCCAACACTGAGTTGTCCAAGACTCGTGATCAATGCCCAGAGAACATGTGCAGTGATGTCTGCCAGAGGTCAGTCTCACAATTTGTGTGGTTTTATTTCTTTGTCATTGACCTGGAATAAGGAACAGAGGATACACGCATTTAGCATTTTAGATTGCTGCAGTGGGAAGCAGAGGAGCTGAAATCTTGGAAAAAAGACGTGAATCCCGTCCCTTGACAGAATTAGACAAACAGTTCAAAGGGGGAAAAAAAGAGGAAGATCGCCAGGAATGAGTTTTTAAAATTTCATCACATATGCACAAAGGATAAAGATTCAAAAGGTATAGCTCAGCAGGAAGAAATGCAACTGTGAAAAGACAGCTACTCTCAAAAGCCAAAAAACATGTTTCCATTACCATTCGTTAGTTTTGGTCCTATAATTCCTAATCATTTTGGATCCAACTTAGATCTTTGCATGTTTAAAAAGTGGGGATAAATAGTTCAGAAAGAGAAAAAAGTGAAAAGGAATTGCCTTTGTTTTGTGTCACTCTAAAGAAATACCTGAGGTTGGGTAACTCGTAAAGAAAAGAGGTTGATTTGGCTACTGGTCTTACAGGCTGTATGGGAAGTGTGTTGCCATCACCTGCTTCTGCCGAGGCTGAGAGGAGCTTCCAGTCATGGTGGAAGGTGAAAGGGAGAAGGCAGCATGTGGCCAGAGGAAGAAAGAGAGGAGGGAGATTCCAGGCTCTTTATCACAATCAGTTCTTGTGGGAACTCGTAGAGCGAGAACTCATTCACTACATAGAGCAGGGCACCCAACCGTTCATGAGGGATCCAAACACCTCCCGCCAGGCTCTGCCTCCAATAGGGGGCATCAAAATTCAACATGAGGTTTGAAAGGGACAAATATGAGATTATATAAGCGATGGAAAATATATCCCACATAGAAAAGATAAAGAATAGAAGGACAAAGGACTTGAGAAAGATTGTGGCCATCCTACATTTTTTTTAGAAAAAAAGGTGTGGTACAAATAAATATATTTTTGAAGTCTCAAAGTACAGTACTGCTTTACAGTATTCAAAGGATAAGTATTAAGGATACCATCTTATTCTCCACTTTTTAAAAGAATCAATAAGAGATAGGAAGCCAGGTGGAGCTCAGTGAATGTAAAAAGAAATGTCTGGTGTGGGAATGTGGATGGGTGCAGCCATCATGGACAATATGCTGGTTCCTCCGAAAATTACAAGTAGAACTATCATATGACCCAGCAATTCCACTTCTGGGCATATACTCAAAGGAAGTAAAATCAGCACCTCATCGAGAAAGCTGCACTACCATGGGCACGGCAGCATTATTTACAATAGCTAAAGTATTGGGATAAGGTATCTTAGTCTGGTTTGTTTTGTTTTGGTTTTTTTGAGTCAGAGTCTCACTCTGTCACCTAGGATGGCATGCAGTGGCACGATCACGGCTCACCATGGCCTCCACCTCCTGGACTCAGGATATCCTTCTGCCTCAACCTCCCAAGTCATCAGGACTACAGGCACATACCACCACGCCTGATAATTTTTTGATGTTTTTGTAGAGATGAGGTCTCACTATGTTGCCTAGGCTGGTCTCAAACTTCTGGCCTCGAGCAATCTTTCTGCCTAGGCCTCCCAATGTGCTAGGATTACAGGCATGAACCACCATGTCCCAAATCACAAATCATATTAAGAATTAATCAAAATAATGAATGTCATATGTTTAGCATCCTAACTAAAAATTAGTAAGTACTTAATAAATGATACTATTCTTATAAGGCTGTTCTTATGAGTGTCCCTTTAATAATATAAAACTGGAAAATATTAGTCCAATTACAGGTGATTAATTATATAGATATAGCCATATTATAGTAACTGTGCAGTTACTAAAATAGTGTCTTAAACAATTTTAAAGATAGAAAAATTCACAATATATTTTGTGCATTCTGATACAATTCCAATATATATGTAAATTTATAAATTAATCTTAAAGCAGTATAACAAAATTTCCTTAGAAGTTATTCCTAGGTAGCAGAATAACAAGTGAATTTTTTACCTTTATATTTCTCCATGGTCTATTTAAAACTTAATGTAGAGAATCATCTGGTTTGCCAATTGTATTAGTAAACTTGCATAATTCTGTGTTTTGTTTGTTTTGTTTTGTTTGAGTTGGGATCTCACTCTGTCGTCCAGCCTCCTGAGTAGCTGGGACTACAGACACATGCCACCATGCCAGACTAATATACTTCTATTTTTATTTTTTGGAGCCGAGGTCTTGCTATGTTGCCCAAACTGGTGTCAAAACTATGTTTAAAAATTCCCTAAATATTGTTCAAAAATAATCTCTTGAAAAAAGTTCTAGCCTCAGAAGATGATTTCTGAAAGAATTTGCCTTAGAAGCAGTTTATAAAGATTGCAAAGCCAGGTGAAATGGCTTATGCCTGTAATCCCAGCACTTTGGGAGGCCGAGACCAGAGGATCGCTTGAGCCCAGGAGTACGGGACCAGCCTAGACAACATAGTGAGACCTCATCTCTATTTTAGTTGATTAATTGTTTTTAAAAGATTGCAATTGAGCACAGTCACATGTCAGAGAACTGATGTCAATAGCGTCCACATATATGTTACCTGTGGCAGTTCCCAAAGCTTAACCTTTGGAGTAGGGGTAGCTATAGACCCGTTGACTTCCTCACGAAAAGCCCTGAACCTCTTTCCAGGAAAATATACATTTCCATATACACATGGAATTCTGGGTTCTGTTTCAGCAGGTGTAAGAACTCCTTGCCATTAAGACCACCACTAGCTCTTATCCTATGAGAAAGAGATGCTTCCCTCCTATTTAAAAATGAAGTGGAGAGCCGGGCTCAGTGGCACAGCCTGTAATCCCGCACCTTTGGCAGGCTGAGGTGAGTGTATTGCCTGAGCCCATGGGTTCAAGACCCGCCTGGGCAGCGAGACCTCATCTCTACAATAAATCAAAAAATCAGCCGGGCGTGGTAGCGCGCGCCTGTAGTTCTGGCTACTTGGAAGACTGAGGCAGAAGGATCGCCGGAGCCCAGCAGATCGAGGCTGCGGTGGCCGGGAGCGGCCACTACACTCCAGTCTGGGCGACAGAGGGAGCCTCCAACTCAAAAAAAAAAAATGAAGTGGAAAGCTGGGCTTGGTGGCTCAGCCTGTAATCCCACGCCTTAGGAGGCTGAGTTGAGTGGATTGCCTGAGCCTGCGGGTTTGAGACCCACCTGGGCAACTTGGTAAGAACTCATCTCTACAATAAATCAAAAATTAGCTGGGTGTGGTAGCTACTTGGAAGGCTGAGGCAGAAGGATTGCCCGAGACCAGCAGGTCGAGGCTGCGGTGGCCAAGAGCGGCCACTGCACTCCAGTCTGGGCAACAGAGTGAGACTCCAACTCAAAAAAATAAAAAGATAATAATAATAAAAATGAAGTGGAAAATCACTCCTTTCCTATTTCAGAGAAACCAGGAGATTGGCATAAAAGAAGTGGTTAAATGAGAGGCAGGCACAGTAGCTCGCGCCTGTAATCCCAGCACTTTGGGAGCCTGAGGTGGGAGAAGCGATTGAGCCCAGGAGTTTGAGACCTGCCTGGGCAACATAATGAGAACCCCCCCGCCCCCGATTTCTACAAAAATATAAAAAAATCAGTGGGGCATGGTGGTGAACACCTGTTGTCCCAGCTACTCGGTAGGCTGAGGTGGAAGGATCACCTGAGCCCAGGAGGTTGCGGCAATGGTGAGCCCTGATCACACCACTGCACTCCAGCCTGGGCAACAGAGTGAGACTCTAACACACACACACACACACACACACACACACACACACACAGTAGCTAAATGAGCAGCCCCCTCTCTTCCTGTTACTTTGTGTGACAGGAAGAACAAATAAGTCACAGAAGAATGGGCTGAACTCTTGGGTGATAATAAAGATACAGACTAAGGTTAGCTTGAATAATCTAGGCATAGTGAATAAATTTCTTGTCCCTGAGTTGGGGTACAGGAGACACTGGTAACTACAGGTCTCGGACCTCTAGACTAAGACCAATTGGAATTTTTTTTCTGAAGTCAAATGTTAGAGAAGTTTTGGACCCAATTGTTCTAAATAATTATTGGTTTTTAGGGATAACAATATTGACACTAACAGAGATAGGAGTTCATCTCTTTTACAAGCTTACTCCTATTTTAAAGCTTATCTACTATTTAACTTTTGGATGATTAAATATGCTGTAAGGCTTTATATATATATATATATGTTTGTATGTATGCAAATGTATGGGTTGGAAGATTAATGCCTCCAATGTAGATCTGAGAATGTTTGTTCCTCCTATGGTTCAGAATGCCAAAGGACCTGAGGTGAGTGCTGTCCCCTGGTGGTAAAGCCTTAGCACTGCAGCGAAAGAGCTCCCCTTGCAAGGATGCCCGTGTTCAGTCAGGTGGCAGCAGGCATCCCACATGGCTTTAGACAGTCATCTTTATGAAACTTTACTAGAACCTTCCACATCTGTGCTTGTGTGCCATGTCTCTTCACTCTTCGGGGGATTCCTTGATTGGCACATTTGTGCCTGCTGCCTGTTGATCAACCACTTGAGTGGAACCCAATTCTAGATACTTCTATGAAATGGCATGAGGGGAGAAAACTGCCACACTTTTGAGTTGCCAAAGAAATACTGAAACAAGCCGGGCTCGGTGGCTCAGCCTGTAATCCTGTGCCTTTGGGAGGCTGAAGTGAGTGAATTGCCTGAGCCTGAGGGTTCAAGACCCACCTGGGCAACTTGGCGAGACCTCATCTCTACAATAAATCAAAAAATCAGCCGGGCATGGTAGCGCATGCCTGTAATTCCGGCTACTTGGAAGGCTGAGGAGAAGGATCGTGGGAGCCCAGCAGTTTGAGGCTGCGGTGGCCAGGGGCGGCCACTGCACTCCAGTCTGGGCGACAGAGTGAGAGTCCAACTCAAAAAAAAAAAGAAAGAAAGAAATACTGAAACAAAAACCGGGTGCGTTGGCTCAAGCCTGTAATCCTAGCACTTTAGAGGCCAAGGAGAGGACTTCCTGAGCCCAGGGACTCAAGACCAGCCTGGGCAACTTGGGGAGACCTCCTCTCTCCAATAAAATTTTAAAAATTAGCTGGATGTGGTGGTGCACACCTGTTCCAGCTACTTGGAAGGCTGAGGTGGGAGGATCGCCTGAGCCTAGCAGGTCGAGGCTGCAGTGGCTGTGAGCGTGCCACTACACTTCAGCATAGGAGACAGAGTGCGACTCCAACTCAAAAAAAAAGAAATACTGAATCACAAGACACAAAGACCAGAAGAGACAAAAAGTGAAACTGAGGGTCCTCTGCTCAGGCTCCAAATCTCTCCTCATTCTCCACCCAACTCCCACTCCACCTCACCCCTCCATAACTCCAGACATATCTCACTATTTGCCCAGCAGGAGGGCATGGTGCCTTGAATCGATCATTTCAGTCCACACATCACCCATCCAAGATGGCACATGAGCGAGCTCACTGGCCTCAGGAACTCATGGGTCAAAGAGTTGACAGAAGGGCACTGAGCCTGACCTATGGAGTGATATGACTGAGGCTAGCGATGGGGACCCCAGTCAACAAGAGGCCTGGGAGAGTTCGGTGGGAGAGCAGAGACAGGTGAGGGCAGGTAGCCTAAGGCAAAAGCGCGCACATCAAGAAAGCACAGAGAAAGTCCAGCAGCTCTGCTCAGGACCAGAATCAGTGCGGCAGAGGACCGGCACCCAGGCTGGAGAGGGCAATTCATCATAATGAAACAATTATTTCTATAAAGTTTATCATAACAACAGTACTAATCACTGCAGTCTATTACCTTCAGAGCACACATAGCAGATTGCATAGGTGGCTGCAAATCAATTCAGGACTCAAGGAGAAAATGCCTAGGCAGACAGGCTTGCTTGGTGGACAGAGAGAAATAGAACATCAAATGAGTTTGATCTGATCTGGAACTGGAATTAAATATAAGGAGTCCTCAGGGAGCAGACCCTGAACAATTATCATAATACTACAAGAAAGGGATTGGCAGTGGTGGGAAACTGCTGGGGGGTGGGTGGCATGCTTCATCAATAAGGGTACCTGATCTCAAACCAGGTGAAATGGGAACAAAAGTTAGGCCCAAACTTTATCTGTACAATGACCATTTGTATAGCTAACCCCGAATTGTACCCTACATCTTTAAAATTAAATTTTTTTAAGAAGTCCTTGGGGCTCCAAGAGAAGTAGGACTCCCCAAAACAAAGACTGAGAGACAGGAATGGAAACATCGAAGGTTCCAGGGAACTCTTTGACTAACATTTGAACAATAGCTTAGCTGGGCATGGTGGCTCTCTCCTGTAATCCCAGCACTTTGAGAGGCAGAGGCGAGAGGATTTCCTGAGTCCAGGGGTTCAAGACCAGCCTGGGCAACTTGGTGAGACCTCGTCTCTACAATAAATCAGAAAATTAGCTGGATGTGGTGGTGCACACCTGTAGTTCCAGCTACTTGGAAGGTTGAGGCGGAAGGATTGCCTGAGCCCAGGAGGTCAAGGCTGTGGTGGCCATGAACATGCCACTGCACTCCAGCCTGGACCTGGGACATAGAGATACTGATAATAATAATAATAATAATAATGGCAGCTTATGTTTACTTAGTGTTTACGCTGTGGGTTTTACATGGATAATCTCATAATCTCCCCAGATAGAAAGGTCCATTGGGATTCTCACTTTAAAGATGAGAAAGCTGAGTCTCCAATGGGAGTCTGTGATAACTTCCCTAGTAAGAGGAGGAATCTGAACTTGACCCCAGGCAGTGTGACCCTAGGACTTGATGGTTGGATAACTCCACCACACTGCCCCCTTCAGGGTCCTCCCCATCACCTCCTCTCCCTGTCAGTCTCTTCAAGTGAGGGCACATGATGAACCTAACATCTGCTCCTCCTCTCTTCCTGAACGCTGACACTTGGTACATCCTTCCTCCAGGGAGCTGGTCTTACCATGCTGAGGCTGACTGCAAAGGACTGAGAAAGAGATAAGCCACATATTATAACAGGCATCAAAAGAAGGGCAAGATTAAAATCAAGGTTGTGTGTGTGTGTGTGTGTGTGTGTGTGTGTGTGTGTGTGTGTGTGTGTGTGTGTGTGTGTGTGTGTGTGTTTGAGTTGGAGTCTCACTCCGTCGCCTAGGCTAGAGTGCAGTGGCATTCTCATGGCCACCCAGCATTGACCTGCTGGACTCTAGCTATCCTTCTGCCTCAGCCTTCCAAGTAGCCAGAACTATAGGCATGTGCTACCATGCCCAGCTAATTTTTTGATTTATTGTCTCGCAAGTTACCTAGGTTGGTCTTGAACCTGTAGGCTCAGGCAGTCCACTCGCCTCGGTCTCCCAAAGTGCTAGGATTACAGGGTGAGCCACCAAGCCCGGCCTGTTTTGTGTTGCATGCAAACTGAATGATCTTAAATGTGCCAAGAGCCTGACTTTTTCTAATGGGCTGGTGGTTTTCCCTGTCATGAGGATTGCCCAACTAGTCAAAGAAAGAGCTCTTTGGCTACTGCTTGTAGCAGTTGCTATATTACTGAATAAATATGGGCTTGTATGACAGTAACTGAAAAATCGGTCCTGCCCTCTGGAATTCTGTTACCTGGATCGTTGCAAAGTGAGATCAGAACAACCCACTTAAGAGCCCACCTGGTGACTCATGCTCTACATTCACATCCCCTGGCCAGGTTTGTCTGGACTTTGCCTCCTTCTGACAGGGCCTTTCCTAACTGGACCACTCTGCAGAACCAGGGCATGATGGAGGAGATTGTCAAAGTGCCTGAAGTCTTCTCAGATGAACCAGACTGAATGACAAAAATGAAAATATCCAAACACTCTCCTGATTCACCCAAAAAGGAGCAAATGAGGCAAGGCCTTTCAGACCACAGAGAATATAGTGCCATAGAAGAGGCAAAGAAAAGGAAATTTCTAGTGGCCATTCAACTGTAGTAATAGGCCTGCACATTTGTCATGACAGTCGAGGGAAGAAACAGAAAATGTGGCTGTGGAAAAGGCTCAGTTGGTCGGTTTTGTGTTGTGTTTATTGCTAGCCCATCCACACATCAGGAGAGCCAGAATTCGAATGCTTGCTTTGGTTGTGGTACCTATCTCCACCTTCTCAGCAGCAAGCAGACCCCATTATTCCCAGAAGAAATAGACCAGCCTAGGAGTCCATCACTCATGGGCCAAAAACCATACCATACTAAGTAAAAATAACCCTGTCATTCATGTTCTGCAGGCTTGAATACACAAGTCACTTCAGACAACTTCCGCTACACCTAATACACCTTTGTTTCAAAGCATTCTCTCAACTGTGTAGTCTTCTTCAGTGAGGGGCAGTAACTGCCCATGACTGCCACCTTCTAGATAAGTCTGAGGTCATGTAGAGAACCCCATGCTGGGACCTATCCTTCATAATCTTCTCATAGCTCCTGGTCTTTCTGTAGTTACTTTGCTGACAATGAACCAAAGACCCAGTTGGAAATGTACATTTTCAGCCAATACATCTAGAAGAACAAAGTACTCTTCAAAAAAAGACATAACTTCCTACTATCATGAAAGCACCTTAATGTTCTAAGTGGCACTATATTTTCTGTGTCCTGAAAGGCTTTGCCTTGTTTGCTCCTTTTGGGGTGAATCAAGAGAAGGTTTGGATATTTTCACTTTGTCAGTCTGGTTCATTTGAGAAGCCTCCAGGCACTTTGACAATGTCCCCCCATCACACCCTGGGTCTGCAGAGTGGTCCAGTTAGGACAGGTCCCTCCAGAGGGAGATAAAGTCCAGACAAGCCTGGCCAGGAGATGTGGATGAAGAGCATGAGCCTCCAGGTGGGCTCTTAAGTGGGTTGTTCTGATCCCACTTTGTAATGACCCAGGTTACAGAATCCCAGAGGGCAGGACTGATTATTCAACCCCTAAATGGCAAATGTACCATTCCATACTGACTGGCAAAACTATGAAATCTGTGTTCCTTTAAAAATGAAACTCTTTGCTACTTACTATATTATATGATTCCAACTACATAATATTCTGGAAAAGGCAAAACAATGAACACAGTACAAAGATTAGTGGTTGCCAGCGGCAGAGGGAAGGGAGGGATGAGTGGGTGCAGCATCGATAATTTTTAGGGCAGTGAAACTACTCTTCTGTAAGATACTACAATGATGGCCAGGTGTGGTGGCCCATGCCTGTGATCCCAGCACTTTAGGAAGCCAAGGCAGGAGGATTGCTTGAGACCAGCAGTTCAAGACCAACCTGGGCAACATAGCAAGATCTCGTCTTGGCAAAAAAAAATATATATATATATCAAAAATATTAGCCAGGCAAGGTGGTATGCCCCAGCTACTTGGGAGGCTGAAGAGAAAGGATCACCTAAGCCCAGGAGTGAACCATTACACTCTAGCCTGGACAACAGAGAAAGAGTAACTAAAAACAAAAATACTACAGTGGTGAGTACATGTCATTAAACTGTGAACTCAGGGCGATTATGATGTGTCTGTAGGTTCCTTGGTAGTAACAAATTGACCACTCTGGCGGGGAATGTTGATAGAAGGGAGTCTGTAAGTGTGAAGGGCAGGGGTGATGTGGGAATCTTTGAACCTTCCACTCAATGTTGCTGTGAATATAAAACTACCCTAAAAAATAAAGTTTCTTAAAAAGAAACTTTCTACAGTATACACAGTGTAGAGATGGATCTTCTCTATGGGAAAATTTGACAGTGAAACATGCAGAGGATTGAGCTCCCAGGTGTACCAGGTGTGTGGCCCAAGAGCGACCTGCTTTCCTCCCCCACCTCCTTCCTCTGAACAGCCTGGAACATCCATGTAAGAAGATGTGGTACATGAGGTAGAATATATCAAGAAAATGAAATATCTCACTTTTATTGGGTGTTTACTATCTGCACATATTACATTTTATCTACATGTTCTCATTTATTTATCACAACCAGTCAGAGTGATTTGTATTGATATTCCATTCTAAAGATGCGAAAATGAGGCTTTGAGTAGATGGGAAACCTGCCCAAGCTTATGGCATACGCCAGCATTGGCCCTTAAATCCAGACTTGTGCTAATGTGACTAGTGTTCAGGGGCCGCTTATGAGTGAGAACTTTGTTTCTGTGATACTTCACTTAGTATGATGGTCTCCAACTGCATCTAAGTTGCTGCGAAGGCCATGATTCTTCTTTATGATCACCTAGTTTTCCATCATGTATATATGCCACATTTTCTTTATCCTGTCCACTTTTGATGGGCATCTGGATTGGTTCCATGGTTTTGCTATGGTAAAGAGTGCGGCAATAAATATGCGTGTCCAGATGTCTTTTTGGTGAAGTGATTTATGCTCCTCTGGGTATATTCTCAGAAGAGGGATTGATTGCTGGATCGTATGGAAGCTCAGTTTTTAGTTTTTTAGAAATTATCACACTGCTTTCCATAGAGGTTGAATAAGCTTACATTACCACCAACAATGTAGAAATGTTCCCTTATCTCCGAAGCCGCGCCAGTGCCTGTTGTTTTTTTGACTTATTAATGATAGCCATCCTTACTGGAGTTAGATGGTATCTCACTGTAGTTTTGATTTGCATTTCTCTGATGATTAGTAAGGCTGAGTATTTTTTCTTATGTTTGTTGGCTGCTTGTATGTCTTCCTCTAGGAAGTGTCTGTTCATGTCCCCACAGCCGTTTCAATTCATGCTTTGCTTTCTAGAACAGCCAGTTTTCTCTAATACAAATACTTAAGAGGAAGAAAAGAAACATTTGCTTTCTAATAAGTGCCTTTTCTCTTTAAAAGAAATGAAAGAAGAAGGGATAACCTAGGTGAACATTTCTAAAATTCCGATTATGTGGAAAAAGGGTCAAAAATTGTCAAGAAACTGATTTATATAAAACTGGGAGGTCTACAGGCAGAGATGACTGCAGATATTCTTAGCAGTTGAAGTCACTGGTTTATCTTTTTTTGAAAAATGTTTTATCTTCCGCTTTCAGCACTGTTGCCAAGTTCCATGAGAAGATGCTCCAAGATTTATTACTGAGAGCAAAGAGCCTTGTTGTTTAAAGTGATTCCCCAATCTCCTGCCCCATGGCCCCCAAGGCCTTCAACAGACACACGAAATACATAATTTCCACTTCCGTACGTGGCTTGGAATGTTTATTGTCATCACGCTATTGTGTCTGCTGCGAGCATTTGTGTTCTGGAAAAGCACTGGTTTGCAGCTTCTTACAAGGTGTGAGGGACCCAAGGTCTGTTTTTTCTCCTCCCTTGTGCATTATAATCACCTTCATTTTCTTCCCTCCCGAGAAACTTTAGGATTGCAGTAAACCCACAGGTGAGCTTATCGCTACTGTACCAGGAATGCAAATTGTACCTCATCCCAACCCAAGTGCAGAGATGGATGCAGACAGGACAGCCATAGAGAAGAGCCCTTCCTTTCTCCTCACCTCCTTGGACTTGCACGGACCCGTGTCACAAGGGTAGGGAGAAAGGAAAGAGGAAAGGTCAGGAGATCTCTGTTTGGAGTGGGTGAGGCAATGCTACCGTTAATTCTGAGGCTCCAGAAACTCTTAACTCAGTCTGCCTTCCATATTCCCAGACTCCTATCAGTTGCTTAACTGAGTCAGGGATGTGTTCCCTACGTTTCTTCATTAAATAAGTAAAAATTGTTTTCATCATGAAGTATTTTTAGACATATGGAAAAGTAGAAAGAATAATAGAACAAACACCCACACACTTATCACTCAGATTTTTTAAAAATTGAGGACACAGAAACATCTGGGCTGATGGATGTCCCAGATTGGTTCTGTAAGTCAGCATGGTTCCTGGTTCATGTCCACGTCTGTGTTGTTATATTTGTGGATATGTGTCACATGGGTCAGTAAGACACATAAACAACCCGTATGATTCTTTGAGCTAATGAAAGGTGCTACGAGCAATTCTGTGCTCTCCTCAGAGAGAGCTCTCTCTCCCTTTTCACACCCAGAATATACATGGGGGAACATGGGGTGAAGAACTAGTTCTCTAATATCACTCAGTGTCATGTTTTTTCCATCACATCATATTGCTTTCATGAAAAAAAGTGAAACACAGGTGTACTTGCTTTAACCATTGGCAGGGCTAACAGAGGGGCAACAGTGGTATTTGATGCCCCCTTTTCTTACATTACTAGTTCCTTTTAACCAGGTTCTGAAGACCCCCACTTTCTTGATTACTGAGGACCCAGCTTCTGCAGTTGTTCCTTGGGCCTGCCTCATTTCTCCCAGAGCACCACACTGAGTTCTGTACCTTCTGCCCTTATCTGTACCCACCTGATCTGAGCCAGGCCTGGCTAGTGATCCCTTGGTGGGCCTTGAATCCTACTATGGTAACAGAGAGCTCTAACACCTGACATCACCCTCCTCCCTACCAATGAAAATGGCCCAATTGCCCCATAGAACTAATACTTACAGTTTTTAAACAAACACAGAAATTAACCCTCCTGATCTTAAAACTTGAAAATTTTACATTTGCCCTGAGTTCCTTCCTCAGGAAACCAACCCTCAGGCCTCCCAAAAGGAACTGAAACTTGTCAGATCACCCCTTCTGGACAAGGAAACCTTCTTCCATCAGAACCAACCACCTGCTAGCCAATTCCTCTTCCTTACCCCTCCCTAATTCCTTTTCCTGTTTTCCTGCACATAGCTACATTTTTTCTCTGCTATATAATATAAACCCCTAATTTCAGTCAACTGGAGAGGCAAACTTGAGATTTGTCTCCCATCTCCTAGCTGATGTCACCCACATTAAAAATCTTTCTTCCCTAGCAATACCATTGTCTCAGTGATTGTCTTTCTGCACAGTGAGCAACCATACCATGACTGGATCCCTGGTGTTCAGCAACACTAGCACCACCCAGCATTCATTAATTGGGACTTCTTCTTATTCTCCTCTCCACTATCAAATAAGTACAGTATCCAAGATGTTAAAAACACACACACACACCACACACACACACACACACACACACACACACACACACACACACACACACACACACACACACACACACACACACACACACACACGCAAACACAGATAATATAAGGGAAGAGAGAAGGGAAAATTCTGGATAATCCACTAACAGAATGACACTGTAAAAGAAAGAGTAGGCTATAATTAACATTCTTCCCTTGAACATGTTTCCAAGTGACCTAATCTTCCATTATTCAGTCAAGGCAAGGAAATCGAATCTAGGGATACCAAGAAGGCTGACCTGCCCACATTTTTGTGTCAAGGAAAAAGAGAAATGTCTGGACTTCTAGTTACCCATGGTCTTGACAGTCAACATAAATCCAAATTGCATTTCCTAGTTGTCTCCTTAGAGGCACCAGACTCTGATTTCCTTGACAAAATCCCACCTTAGAATGGTGTCAGTATCTGAACACCACCTAGCCTGGGAGACACAGAGGAGCCAATGAGTCTTTGGGCCCAGAAAGATTTCTGTTTACAGCCCTCAGAGCTTCTTTATCAGCCTGCCCAGGAGAGTTTCGGAGAGACCAGAATCTTCTGCAGCCTCAGGATCTGGTTTTAGGCAGAGTTGGACATTGATTTCAGATAGTCTAATGTATTAGAATAGCCATATTCCCTTTATTCCGAAAATTCTAAAACTCTAAGATTTCCAGGTCCCTTTCCTGCAAAGTTGGGGCTACTTACCTTCCCAGAGAGGTTTTCTCGGACTGGGGCCAATGGTCCCTACAGAATTCCTCCATGGCTCCCAAAGAAGACCTCTGTTCTTCATCTCACCTGAGTTCCCAAGTCTTGGCAATTGAACATAAAAGAAAAAAACTTTTATGTGGATGTGGGAGGAGTTCTGAAACTGACAACTCCCAGCACTAGACTGGGATAGGTTTGGGATGAGGTTGATGCCTCTTTTTGAAAGTTAAGAGACAGAGGCCCAGCTCCCTTCTCCCCTCCTCACTCACTCAGTCCCCTTGAGAGAGGCAGATCCAGAAGTAATAAGTACTATTTCCAGAACCTTCTATACCTATGCAGTCTAGCAAGTTTTCTAACTTCTTCAAGACTCAATTCCTTCTCTAAAATAAGGAGAACTGACTGACTTATCTCACAGGATTGTTTACAAAGTGTAAATGAGAAAATATATATAAATCTCTTAGCACAAGCCCAGTATATAGTGAGCCAGTGATGCATGCTGTCATGATTCACCTGGGGCCTCCCAGAAGTGGAGTACCAGAATAACACTGGAAACTGTGTGATCCAAGTCTCCATCGAATACATGAGAAAACAGAGACCGGAGAACATAAATCATTCTCCTCAGTACATGCCACTGGTTAGCACAGATCAGAATCCATGTACACTGACCCGGTCCAACGTGTTCACATCCCCTCACATCCTGAAGGCAGTTTCCTTTCTCCTCATCCCTTTTCTTAATGGCCACAAAGCCATCTTGAAAGTTACTTGGTGTTTTTCTTTGTTAGGCTAAAAACAACACAAACCTGAGCGCCCATTAAACCTAATTCACTTCCCAGAGCAAGCCATCTGCCTTGTGTTACATTTCAACAGAATTTCCATAAGCTTTACATCAAACATCCTTCCCTTTTCTTCTTCTTTTCTTTCTTTTTTTTTCCTCCCTAGTCCTTAGAATACTCAACAAGGCCTCATCTAAAACTCACTTTGGAAATCCAAACACTGTGATGACTCATGTCAAAGAGCTTTTCCTTTGCTTTCTCTCATGAATCAAAGTCTCCCTGCTGACAACTCCTCTGTCTGGGAGAGGTGCAGGCACAGCGCCTATAAATCACCTCAGGTACAGAAGCTACCACAGACCAGGTCACCTGGCCCCAGTTTCAGGGAAACAACTCACATGAGGAACATTGTGCAGCTGAGCCGAAGAAATGTGGCTTCTGCTCTGGAAATGAATTTGGTAAGTGAGTTTTCTTGCTAAGACTCTCACCCAGCTACCCTGGTGCTTCTTGTCATAAGATATTTTCAGAATCCATTCCTGAGTAAGTGAGTGAAATTCAAGGAAACCCAAAATGAGTTTGTTGAATTCTTGGGTGCCACAATCTATGAAAAAGAAATTCTATTTTCAAAGTCACTTCAACTCAACACATACTTAGGAAGTACCTACTGTGTGCAGTTATCACCACTTACATTTTCTTGTTTAACTTTAGTAAGTTGATAATGAGTAGATTTCATTCAGTTACAATGTTTCAGGAAGATAAAAAGGAATGGAGGGACAGTCTAGAGTTAGAAGTCAGAAAATGCCTTTCTCATCAATTCGGTATAGCATTCCTACATTTCCCTATTTATATCATCTGTAGAATAAATGCTGCATTTCTGGAGCTAATATTTTGCATAGTTTATGGAAGGAGGATTTGTTAAAGTCATTTTATTTTGAGCAGACAAATTTATAATAAGCCTTTTGCTGCTTTCTCATTTGCATTATTCTTAAGGAAGCATGATGAGTGGTAGAAACTCAAAGAGTTGCTGGATATGGTGGCTCACACCTGTAATTCCAACATTTTGGAAGGCCTAAGCGAGCGAATTACTTGAGCCCAGGAGTTCAAGACCAGACTGGACAGCATAATAAGACCTTGTCTCCACAAAAAATTAAAAAGTTAGTTGGGCATGGTGACATGCACCTGTTCCAACTACTCAGGAGGCTGGGCAGAAGGATTGCCTGAGCCCAGAAGGTTGAGGATGTGGTAGCCATGATCATGCCACCATACTCTAGCCCGGAGAACAAAGACTGTCTCAACAAAAGATACTCAGTCAGATTTTAGTGGTCTGTTCAGAGTGACCAAGACACATCAGGGCCCAGGAAGGGGTCTTGTTAGGTTAATGTTAGAATGACTAAATGCAAGTCACACAAATCTTTCCATTCCTCCGGAGTGTCTACACGGAGGGTTGATTGTATCTGGAGTGACAATCTCAAGTGATGACAATGCATTGTGAATCCCAGACAGTCCCAGCAACACATTTCAGTTGAACTCAACATCTGCTCTGTCGATTAGAAACAGCCCAAGGAAGTTATCCTTCTTATTGCTGGGTAATTTTTAGCACTCTCTCTGATCTTCTGCCCTGGGAACCATATGCTTCAAGACATATTATGCTGGGATGAAAACACTCTGCAACAATGCAGTATTGTTGACATTAGTATTTATTGAGATTACTTAAGGTCTCCACTAGTCGAGTTGGAAGACTCCAGTGGGTCTTTATCAGAGCTGGAAAAGCTGCTCTCAGACTTTGTCATGGTACATGAAGAGGCATCTCTGTATCAACCACTTGGTGACTTCCCTGCACACAATGTAACTCTTCTTTGGTGGTCTCAGTGTCCTTGGTGGCTTCCCTTTTCTCTCTCCCATGCCTCCTTCTCACTGACAGCTTCACTGATTGTTTTTCCCTCTTAATAAAGCTAGTGTGTCCTCATACTAACTAAGCTAAATAAATCATAAAAGAAAGACAAACCTCATGGTACAGATGGCCCCAAAGAGATAAAATAATGTCAAAGTCTCTGGTGGAGATTATTCCATTCCTTCTTTCCAATAGTTCTGGTGGCTAAAACTTCTCTTGAGTGTGTGGTCATGGAGTGTCAGCTGTCCATAGGTGATCAGCTTGGGGATTATGTCAAAACCCAGACCTCCAGCAGAGCACAACCCTTATTACTTGCCCCAAGAGGCCCTTTCTGAACTGTTAGCCAGTCCCTTAATGTCAAGGGGTCTGACAGCAAGGTCTGAGTCAGCCCAGGCCATCATGCCGTCTTCCATACTGACCTGGACTGGTCCAATAGGCCAGCTGTAGCTGGAGATCAACCAGCATGCTCTCTTCTCCCTCCCCTTCCCCGTCGCAGGAGACGACTTAACGATTCTTACTCAATAAGCTTCTCTTCTATAGACTATCCAATTCATTCTGTATATAAAGTACAAAACAATTGGTTGAGTTCATTATGAATTATAACTTTGGACCTGTTGCATTTCCCTGCGTCACCTTTATCAGACAGTGATGATTCCAGATCTTTCAGTTATACTTGTATAAATTATTGGGAGACTGTTATTCAAAAGCAATCTTATTTGTAATTAAACATGTTATAGCTAATAAGGGAGAAGGGAAGGCAGGAATGCTGGAGGAAGACAAATTAGAATTTTAAATGGAAAACTCATTGTGAACTTGCCGAGAAGGCACAACTTAAGCAAAGCCTGTCCTTCACTGTGCTGGATACTGCAGGAAACCCACATTAGATAGAGCTCCTGAGTGAAAGTTTGTCATCCGGTGATGGAAAATTGTCAAGACACATCACAGCATAACAGACAGAAACCATGAAAGACTGAAGGAAAGAGGTACATACATAGCAATGGAAGAAAGAACCTGCTAACTCTAATGAGAAGCATAGAGTCAAAGAGCTTGAAGGAGGATAGGAAGGTGAGGGCAGGATAATTTCCTATGCTAGAAGGTACTGATAAGAACGGGAGGGGAGACCTTAGAGGCTACCTTGGAGAAAAACAGATGGTGTGATATTGGGAAGGGCTGGAGGAGGCAGGAAGAGGGTAGCATGAGAGCCCGTGGAGAAAGTCTAGCTGGAGATGATACGACAGAAGGCTTCCTGCTGAAGAGAGGGAGGAGAGATCAAATGGAATCAGCCCTGGAGATGAGGCATGGCTCCCTCTCTGAATTGCATGGTAAGCAGAACTAAAGTGAGGATTCAGGGACATATGGTAAGGGGATTTAGATGACCACATCAATTTCCTCTGTAGTCTGGGCACAGTGGTTCATGCCTATAAGCCTAGCACTTTGGGAGGCTGAAGCCAGAGGATTACTTGAGCCCAGGAGTTCAAGATCAGCCTAGGCAACATAGTGAGACCTCGTCTCTACAAAAACTCAAAAAAAAAATTATCTGGGTGTGATGGCATACATCTGTAGTCCCAACTATGTGGGAGGCTGAGGCAGAAAAATCACCTGAGGCCAGAGGTCCAGGATGCAGGGAGCTGTGATTGTGTCGCTGCACTCAAACCTGGGTGACAGAGACCCAACCTCAAAAAAAATTTTTTTCCTCTAAAGGGTGGAAACCAAAGTCATTCACCAAGAACAAGTAACTGGGGTTGAGGTATAGGGGTTGAACAGACCAGAAAGGTTTAGAATAAACACAATGAAAATATGATTGCAGGCCAAGCAAAGGTAAACACAAGGAAGCATAGGGTATCGGTGAGTGGAGCCAAGAAATCCTCATTTGGGACTTTCCCCTTGATACCTAAGTCATTTGAACAAGGCAGAAGGACAGGAGCAAGAGAACCAAGGGCATGAACCCTGAGAGAACAAAGCCAAGGTGGCAGTAAGCTGCCTCACAGCCTGAGAGCCACAAGGGTTGGTTGAAAGAGGCTTCAGTGGTATCTGATTATCGACATGGCATCATCAGCAAACAGGTGAAATTATCAGGATAATAAGTTAAATGTATCTGGAATGCTTTTAGAAACTGTTTGATGTGCCCATGGCACTTATAATTTAGTTTCGCCCTGGGCCTCCAAGACATAGAATAAAATAGCAGAAATTCTATCTATACACTATATATATATATGCAAAGAATCTTTAAAGTCATATATCATTTTTGTCAGATGAGCAGAACATTTAAGTCTCCCTCTAATTCATGATCAGCTAAGCAGGCATAAGAGCAAATTGCATAGTTCTACAGAAAATGTAAACATAAGCATGCAAACAGTATCTCCAAATAGGAGACAAGCTCGCCCTTTCAGACTTGGTGCACCACAAACAAAACTCTTGTGTAACCCAATGGAAATATACACACCCAAGCTTTACATTTCAAAATGTGTCTGTATGGATAGATTGTTGTCTGCTCAATTAATTTTAATGTTCAATTTTCCTTAGACTACGTTTCTTTCTTTCTTTTTTGAGTTGGAGTCTCACTCTTGTTGCCCAGGCTGGAGTGCAGTAGCACACTCATGGCCACCACAGCTTTGACCTGCTGGGCTCAGGCAATTCTTTCAGCTTTCCAAGTAGCTGGAACTACAGGTGCACGCTACCACACCCGGCTGATTTTTTTTTTTTTTTTGTAGAGACAAGGTCTCACCAAGTTGCCCAGGTTGGTCTTGAACCTGTGAGCTCAGGCAATCTTCTGGCCTTGGCCACCCAAAGTGCTGGGATTATAGGCTTGAGTCACTGAACCAGGCCTTTTTTTTTGAGTTGGAGTCTCATTCTGTGGCCCAGGCTGGAGTGCAGTAGCATGCTCATGGCCACCACAGCCTTGACATGCTGGGCTAACGTGATCCTTCTGCCTCAGTCTTCCAAGTAGCTGGAACTACAGACACACACCACCACGCCTGACTAGTTTTTGTGATTTATTGTATAGAATAGGTCTCACCAAGTTTCCCAGGCTGATCTCAAACCCCCAGGCTCAGACAATCCTTTCACCTCGGCCTCCCAAGGAGATGGATTACAGGCTGAGCCTAAACTATGTTTCTTAGAGAAAATATTTTGGGATCCCCAGATATTATGCTATTAAAGTGACTCATTTATGTGTTTAAAACAAACTGTTTTCTGTACTTGTGCAAGGGAGGCACATTAGCTAACGTGTCACTGAAATGGCTGTCGGAGGGGTCCAGGCAGTGTGGTGGAGTGAGGGCAGTCAGAAAAGGAACTGTAAACTGCAAGGATTGGGAGAACTTGAGGCCCAGGAAAAAGATTGTGAAGACAGGAGTAAGAGAAAGGAGAGGGAAGGAGGGCTGGAGGAGGCAGGAAGTAAGAAGTATTAGGGGTGACATGTGGGAAGGATGGTCTACACGCAGTGCAAATCCTAACAACAGAGGGTCCAAGTGTGAGGGGTGGCTGACCTAGACCGGAACAGAACGTCATTTGGAAAGAGAAAGCTGGATTGCCTGGGGCGTGGTTTTCCTTCTCACACCTCTCCTTCTTGACATCACGAGTCATCTTTCCAATTCCAAATTTGAACTGAGCTGCTTCATGTTTAATAAATACCCTCTCGGCATGTTATTCCAACTGATAATTTCTGTCTCACCCTGCAGGCCCCTGCTCAAGCGTTAACCCTTTGAGATGCCTTTCCAGGCTCTCAGGCAAAGCCTGGTATTCACTTCTTCACAATCCCATAGATGTGTTTGTAAGCATCATCAGGGTGTGTTGCTCAGGGTTACAAATGCCCACATCATCGATTCTCTTCTAAAACACAAGCTCAGTTGAGCATAGTGGCTCATGCCTGTAATCCCAGAACTTTGGGAAGCTGAGGTGGGAGGATCACTTGAGCCCAGGAGTTCAAGACCAGTCTAGGCAACATTGTGAGATACCCATTCCTAAATAAATAAATAAAATACAAGATCGTTAAAGCCAATATTTCCTCATGACTGTGCCCCAGTGCCTAGCACAAAGACTGGCACATAGTTTTGCTCAGATAATTCATATTTAAGAATAGAAATCTTTATTTGCTTACTGCCCAGGCTTGGGGTACAGTGACACAATTACAGCTCTCACAGCCTTGACCTCCTGAGCTCAGGTTACCCTTCCACCTCAGCCTCCTGAGTAGATGGTACTACATGTGCACACCACCACACTTGGCTTATTTTTTCACTTTTTTTTTTCTGTAGAGATGATGTCTCACTATGTTTCCGGGGCTGTTCTTGAACTCCTGGGCTCAAGCAGTCCTCCCTCCTCAGCCTCCCAAAGTGCTGGGATTATGGGAGTGAGCCACCGCACCGAGCCAAGATGAATGTTTGACTACTCTGGGAGAAGTTTTCAAAATGCAGAGACTCTAAGAGCTGATGGCTCTAGTCTCTGGGGCAGCATTTCGGCAGCTGAGTGCTGAGATACTTTCCCAGTGGAGACTGACGCTTCCTGTGGTTTAAAGTTTCTGCCCTGCAGATACTTCTTCAAATCCCATGCAGTCTTGACATCATTCACGTGGACAGGAGACAAGGGGTCACTGCCAAGGACCCAGCCTCCAGAGTCATATAGATCTAGATTCAAACTCTAGCCTTAGAGTTCATCATCAGCCAATCCCAGGAGCTTGGGCAAGTTCCTGCACCTCCTTGAGACTTGCTATAAAAATGAAATGAAACCTTGCACAGCACATAGTGACATTCAAGCTGGTACTAATTATGTCTGGCAATGAAGCAAAGTCTTGGGCATACTATTTCCATTCAGTCCTGTTTATTATAATAATGATGGTATTTTGTATATTTGCATAGCTTATTATTCTTCCCACAAAACTTTCCCATTCTTGACCACAGTTAAACCTCTTAATAGCATTCAGGATGGGAAAAGAGATGGTCTTGCTTTCTGCACTTTACAGATGAGGAAATTGAGTTGTGTAAAGATGAGCCTTGAACATGCTCGAGTGCCCAAGTGGGTACAAACGCCCTCCTGTTCTCCTCAGTGCACATCAGCATCCCCCAGATAGTCACACAGGTGCTCAGGTTGTGAGGAAGGAACCTCAGGTCATTCCTGCTCAGGACGAGGGGAGAGCAGCACGTCAGAAGCAAAACCTCCATGTTGATGGGCAAGATTCCAGTCTAAGAGAATGCACATGCTAAGGGGCAGAGCTGGAAGGAGACAGGGGTGCCTGAGGAATAGGCCTGTGGTAGCTTCTGATGAGTAGGAAATCTTCTGGAAGGGAATGTTATGGCCAGATCATAAAAGGCCCCGAATGACATTTCCTGGGTATCTATTTTGTCATACAGAGTCTCTGAAGGTTGTTAGCAAGAAAATCAAGAGTTTCAATGCGCCATCCCTGGCCTTCTGAATGGGTTAATATGGGGAGAAAAGAAAGAAGAAGGAGGAGGACGAGGAGGAGGAGGAGGAGGAGAATTTGTTAGACACACGAGGAGGCACTGCACTAAGTGCTTTACAAGAATTAACCTATTTAATCTTCATCTCTGTCCCTTGGATGGGTTCTATCCTTTTCCTTCTTGTATAGGTGAAGAAACCGAGTGAAGAGAGGGTAAGGGCTTACCCAATTCATGTAGCTGGCAGAATTGGGATTTGCTAGTGTGTTCTGGCTCAAGGGCCCATGCCCTTAATCACGGCACTAGAGGAACCTCCCAAAAACTAAAAACAAGACAGAACAGTTAAGAGATAGTAGCAGTGGGAATGAAAAGGAAGGAAAGAGACATGACTCAGAACAGACAAATGTAGACTTTTTAATATTATTATTTTGAAGCCGGGTGCAATGGCTCGTGCCTGTATTCCCAGCACTTGTAAGCCAAGGCAGGAGGATTGTTTGAGCCCTGGTGTTCAAAACCAGCCTGGGCAACATTTTGAGACCCTGTCTCTATAAAAAATTTAAAAATTAGCTAGGCATGGTGGTACAGGCTGTAGACCCAGCTAACTATAGTGCCCATTATTTGGTCTGATGGGACCGATGCCTCGTATCACATAGTCACCAAATAACTAATGGCTCAAGCAAAGGGAACTCAGAAAGAACAGGAACCCAGTCTGTGTTTGCTCTAAGCCTCCTCCATCTTTTGAGGTCATGCTTTCTAGAAGATACTTGGCAGGAAGAGTTGGGAAAATAGAGAGATGGAGAAAGTTAAGGAGAAGGATTGAGAGAAAAAAAACCAAAACTGAAATATCTCAGCTATTTTTGAAATGATCAGAAATCTGAAAGCATATAAAACATTTTCAAACTTGCAACAGAGATGGAACAAAAAGGAGAATGATGACTGAAAGTGTGCCAACGCATTACCTAAGCCTGTCCTGGTGTCCTCCTGAAAGAACGCTGGAAGTCCCTGTGCTGAGAAATGCCCCATCTGGACACTCTGGAGATGTTCCTTGCTGACCTCATGCTCACTTGCTGAGCTCATTTTGGACAGCTTCGTGGATGCGCAAATCATGTTGATGTGCTGTTTTAATATCTGCCTTTGTTTTCTGAGTTCTTTTTGCATTATCTCCAGAGTGGCTTCATCCCACACTTCCCAGAAAGACTATTTCCAGGGTACTCTCGTTTTGCCATTCTGATTGCTTATCAACTGACCTTGCAGAAGTCACTCTTTTTGGTGCCTTTTGCCCTGTTTACTCCTCTTGGGTAGCAGTGATGGAGACTGGCATATTGGTTACCCAACTGCTTCCTTTGTCCTCCTAAGCACACAGCCAGCCTCTCTTGCTATTGGGTGTACGCATGTGACTGAGTTCTGACCAAGAGAACGAAGGTAGAATGATGTCTGCCATTCTTAGGCTGCCCCATCAAACTGTCATTCATGCGGGGATGAGTTCGTCTTTGGTCATGTTGAGTTTCAGGTGCCGGTGATATATCCAGCTATGTGTGTTTGAAACTCATGAGAGAAGTCTGAGTTTCAGATAGAATCATTGGTAGAGATGTGATTGTCCAGACACTGGAGAATGAGAAAATGATTGAGGACTGATTCATGAACTATCACTTGGTAAGTAAGACTATCCCACGAACTCAAGGTATGTCCTAAGAAGAAATGAGACATAGGAAAACAGGGTAACATTTTCATGAAAATTTGGGGAGGAGAGATTTTCCAAGAGATGGTAACCAATAATGACAGCTGTCACTACAAGTTCTATAAGATGAGGAATAAAAAATGTCTACCAGACTTGCTACCAGTAAGGACGCTGACAGCATCTGCCAGCTTCTAGTCAGGGACAGAAGGCACCAAGCTATAGAACAAGAGTTTGGGAACTGAATGAGAGGAAGGAAGTGTGGACAGGAAGTGTAGACTCAATGTTTTTAAGGGAAAGGAAGACTATAGAAACAGAATGAGTTTGTTTTAATGGGAGAACAAAGTAGATTAGAAATTAGATCTACATAATCATCCTAATTTTGTATGTAGGAAAGAGGGTGGATGGAGAGTGAGAGAGAATACCCATACAAAACAAAATCCAAAAAGTAATATGAAAAATGTTAAAGGTTATTAACTTCAAATGTGGGTTTTAACTTTCTTCCTTGGAAGTTCTTTGTAAATTTTTGTATTTCCAAAACCTCTACAGTGAGCTTTGTATCACATTTGTAACAGTAGGAGGGTTTTGTGTTTTTCTTTCCTAATGGAATAAACTTAAGCTTGTTTATAAGCAAAAGAGGAAAGAGCCAGTGGCAAGAGGAGAAGAAGCAGCTTGTAGAGCCAAGTTCTGAGGGAGATGAGAGCGTAGGAACCCAGGCAGATGATGTTCTCATCTAACACTTTGTTTTCTCTTTTAAACTAGGGGCAAGGGTACCAGTCAAGGGAGAAGAGGGAGGCATGGTGTTGGAACTGTGACAGGTTTGTTGCCCAATGTGTGCCAAGGCAATATATCAAGACATGGAAGTTTGCAGCAGAGAAAGCATTTAATCATAGGGCCCCCAAATGAGGAAACACGAGGAAACCTCAAATCTGCTTCCTCAAGAGGTTTGGGGATAGGATTTTTTTTTAATGAAAAAAAAATTTTTTAGAGATGGAGTCTCACTGTGTGGCCCAGGCTGGTCTTAAACTCCTGGCTTCAAATGGTTCTCCTATGTCAGCCTCCCAAAGTCATGGGATTATAGACATGAGCCACCATGCCTAGTTGGGATATAGGGTTTTAAGGGAAGCAAACGGATGATGGGATGGATGGCAGGCTGAGGTGTGAAGGATCATTTATTGGTCAAAAGGTGCAGGTAAAGTCACAGGACAGGGAGATTAAGAAGCTGCACCTGTGTTGAGTCGGTTTCTTGCTGGGAGGTTTTAGACCGGTTGACATCAATCATTTTGCTCGAATTTAGGATCTGTAAAACAGCTTAAGCAGTGTTTGAGCAAAAGTCTTATTGTTCTAGAATCAGAGATCTTATCTATAGAACAATGGAGAAGCAGGTGGTCAGCACACTATGTGTCTCTCGGTTAGCAACTGTAAGGAAGTGGCTCAAAGGGTACCAGTGCTCCCTGGTCAGTGTCTAATTATGATTTTGCCCAAAGCCTGGTTTGTAATTCTCATTAACCTCGTAAGGGTGATTTCAGTGTGAGGGTTCAGAGTTGGGGAGGTGAGAAAAATGATGAAGTACATGATCAGTATTCCATACCCCCCGCCCCCCACAACCCCTCACCACTCCCACCAAGAACAACGGCTCTCCTCCTAGTGTCTCCCAATCTAGATTGTCCTACCTTGCTTCTTCAGTCTGGACAGAATTCCTGGGGCAGTGCCCCTTGTTCAGAGTCTGTCCTCCTCCTTCACTCCATAAAAATTTATTTTCAATAAAAAAAGAATAACTGTCCTATTTATCCCTATGTGACCCCACTCCAAGCTAACATCATCATTACCTAGCCCATTCGTGAAAAGCACTCCATGAATTAACTCACCACATGTTGCTGACAGAGAATAATAACAAATACTATTTTTTCCTGCTGATGAAAAGCTGCATTTTAATAGAAGACTTCTAGAAGTATGTGCTTTAATCAAGAGGTGGGCGTTTCCAGTTCTATGGTGATGGGTTAAGAGAGTCGTTTTGCAGTGGAAGAGGAGGAGTTGCTACCGTTTTCTTTAAATCCACCATCTGTGTAATGACCCATCTTGTCTCCATATGAGGCCAGCCACACTAAGGTAGATTCGAAATGCTCATCTGTTATAGACAAATTTAATCTAACAGAAAGATAAATAATGGCATAAGAAAAGAAGATTGTATTCATCAAAAAAAAAAAAAGGTCTTTCAAGGACCAGGAAAAACAAAAGGCTTTTAAAAAACACAAAGGCTGGGAGCGTTCACCAGCAGCAGATCCTCACCAAAGGAAATTCTTAAGGATATACTTCAGGAAAAAGGGATATTATCCCAGATGGAAAGAATGAGATATGAAGAGAAATGAAAGCAAAGAAAGAAGGAAATATGTAGATAAAACTAGGGAAATGTTAATATATAAAATGAAAAGGAGAATGAGATAGTACAAATAATAATAATATTCTTGGGAAATCACAAAAAGATAGAATTAAAATATACAATAACAACGTTAGGAAGGAGTAATGGAAGCTGAAGCATTTTAAGAACTTTACGTTATTTGGAGAGAGGGTTTAGATATTGATTAACTTTATTATTTGATAAATTAGCTATGTATGCTAAATTCTATGGTAGCCATGAAACGATAGAAATAGAGTGGAGAACCTTAAGCTACTGTAGAAAAAAAAATGAAATGACAGAAACCAACCAATCAATCCAAAAGAAGATAAAAGAGAGAGAGAAACAAACATGGAAGGGGTAAGACAAGTAGAAATCACAAAAAATACAATATTATGGGAGCCATAATTCCTGATATATCCATAATTTAAATAAATGTATACAGATTCCATTCTCCAGTTAAAAGAAAATCATTAACATTTATAAAGACATACACCAAAAACAGATGCAAACAGAAATGTTTAAAGGAAAAGTAACCAAACATGTGCACATGAATACTAGTCAAAAGAAAGCTATTATAGTTGTAGTATTTCAGGAAAAAAATAGACTTTAAGGCAAAAAGGATTGCCAGAGGTAAAGAGGTCACTATATAATGAGAAAAGGTTTAATTTGCCAGCAAGTTTAATTCTAAACTAGCATGCACCTAATCACAGGCTTCAAAATACAGAAAGCAAAAATGGAAAAGGTATGTAAAAATGGATAAATCTACCACCATGACAATAAATTTTTATGTAATACTCTCAGAGATGGAGAGCCCAAGCATTTGAACAATCAGTAAAGACATAGAAGATTTGAAAACAAAACAATTAAAAACCTTGACCTAATGGAAAGATAGAACATTTGCACTCAATATCTACTCAGAATAGCTACTTTATAGAAACTGACCATATATTGTGCCATAAAGTAAGTTTTAATACATTTTAAAAGAATTGCACCATACAGAACACATTTTGTAACTTTATTAGTAGAAATCAATAAGAAAAATAACTAAAATCACCATATGTTGAGACAATGGTGATATTAAATTAGAATTAAAAATTTATTTGAAATTACAAAACGCTTCTTTTTTTAAATTTTTATTATAAAGATGTATAATTCAGGGTTAGGTATACAAACATTGATCATGCAAGTACCCCTACAAAGCACTTCTAAGCAATGTATAGATCAAAAATTCAAAATGGAAATTGAAAATATGTTAACTAAGTAGTGATGAAAAGATTTCATATCAAAACTTTCAGAATGCAGCTAAAGCCAAAATTAGACAAAAATTCATAGCTTTAAACATTTAGATTAGTAAAGAAGTAAGGCTGAAAATGAATTATGTAGGCACACAGCTCCAGAAGTTAGAGAAGAAACTGCAAAATAAACTTAAATTCAGTAGAAAAGGGGAAGCAATAAAGATAAGAAGAAAAAGTAAGAAAACTAAAAAGAAGCATATAATAGAGAAGAATAAAGTAAGCCCTTAGGAAAGACTAATAAAATGGCAAACTTGAAATACAACTGATAAAGAAAAAAGAGGAATCACAAACCCGGTTAGAGACATAGCTCCAAGTATTGCCCATATAAAAAAAAAAAGAGAGAGAATATTAGAAACAACTTTGTACCAACAAAATTTATGATCTTGATAATTGGTCAAACTCCTAGAAAAATATAACTCACCAAACTGAGTTAAGAAGAAATGGAAAAACTTAATAATCCAATAACCACTAAAGTCATGGAATCAATAGCTCATTCAGGGAACAGATCATTACATTTTTGTACAAACTATTTTAGAGTATTGAACATGAGGAACTGCCTCCCAACTCATTTCATGAGGTCATGACACAGATGAAGCTGAAGGACATTAGGCTAAGTGAAATAAGCCAGAGACACAGAATGACAAATACCGCGTGATCGTTCATGTATATGTGAAATCTAAAATTGTCAAACTCACTGCATGGTCTCACTTGTAAGTGGGAACTAAACTCAGGAACTGCAAAGGCTTTTAGAATAGTATACTGAACACTGAAGACTCAGGAGGTAGAGGACAGATAAAAAGAATTACCAGCCAGGCTCGGTGGCTCAGCCTGTAATCCCGCGCCTTTGGGAGGCTGAGATGAGTGGATTGTCTGAGCCCGCGGGTTCGAGACCCGCCTGGGCAGCGAGACCTCATCTCTACAATAAATCAAAAAATCAGCCGGGTGTGGCCGGGAGCGGCCACTGCACTCCAGTCTGAGCAACAGAGTGAGACTCCACCTCCAAAAAAAAAAAAAAAAGAATTACCTAGCGGGTACCATGTGCACAGATGGGGGTGGTGGGCACACTCAAAGCCCAGATGTCTTCACCACTATACAATGCACCCATGTAACCCCAAACCGTGTATACCCTCTAAGCTATCAAAATAAAAAATAAAATGAATAAAATAGTCAAACTCACAGAAGCAGAGAAGGGAATAGTGGTTGCGGTTCAAAGAAATGGAAAGGGGCAGGTGACAGGGTACAAAGGTTCAGTTATGGAGAAGGAATGAGTTCTGGAGATCTAATGTGCAGCACGGTGTCTACAATGAACTACACTATATTGTCTACTTGAAACTTGCTGGCCGGGTGCGGTGGCTCGTGCCTATAATCCCAGCACTTTGGGAGGCCGAGGTGAGAGGATTGTCTGAGCTCACAGGTTCGATACCATCCTGGGCAACTTGCTGAGACCTCATCTCTACAATAAATGAAAAAACTAGCCAATCGTAGTGACACATGCCTGTAGTTCCAGCTACTTGTAAGGCTGAGGTGGAAGGATCGCCTGAGCCCAGCAGGTGGAGGCTGTGGTAGCTGTGAGCATGCCACTGCACTCCATCCTGGGATGATAGAGTGAGACTGACTCAAAAAAATTGTGCTGATCATTTCACAATATGTATGTATATCAAAAAATCAAGTGGTACACTCTAACCATACACAACTCCTGTTTGTCACTACACCTCAATAAAAATGAAAGAAAAAAAAAGAATGAGGAGGTGAAGTTAAACCAAGCTTAAATCCTACCTCTGTTCATTTACAAAAGCAAATCATAAGGCAAGTTATTTAGCTTCAGCTTTCAGCTTTCTTATGTGCAAAATATACAAGAACAACATACATCATAGATTTTTTTGTAAGGATTAAAGGAGTCGTCAAAAGGACTTAGAGAAATAAGTATTCAATAATATATTGCTGCTATTATTATTATAAGCTATTAACATCAAAAACCCAACAAGCACTGTTACAAAAAAAAGGAAACTGCAGGTCAATCTCAATCATGGAAATTGACACAACTATCCTAAACAAAATATTAGCAAAAGGAAACCAGGTGTGTATATATAGTATCATGACCTAACTAGGCTTATTCTAGAAATTGGAGGTTGATCAACCAATGTAACTCACCACATTAACCACTTAAAGGAAAAAATATATACACTTATCTTAATAATTGTACAAAAATCCTCTGACAATAATTAATATCCTTTCTGATTTAAAAAAGCACTCAACAAATTTGGAACAGAGGGTTTCCTTCATCTGATAAAGAGTACCTAAAACAAAACAAATTAAAAACCTCATTTTTGATGGTGAAACACTGGAACTTATTTAAGATAAAACGTGAGATCTAAATCCTAGGTCTACTTAGAAAATAGTGCTTGTGAGAAATTGACAACTGATTCACTGCAATTAACTTTCAGGGATATCCAAGATTACCTACCTAGGGCATAGGCAGGCTGGAACCAGACTCCAGAACAGTTAGAAGGAAACTTGGGTATAAAAACCCTGGTATGGGTGGAATAGAAGATTCTTATAGGACCTGACAGTCTCTCTACCCCCAAATAGGCAGGATGGCTACAGCTGGGGCTTTCTGGGGACACAGGGCCGGGGAAGCCTCTTGTTCTCTGCCTCCTTCTCATCCCTCCATAGTGAGCAATTGCTCTAATGCAAGGGAAACGCTAAAGTCTAGCCAGGACCTAAAAGTACTTTATTTACTCAGTTGTTAACATGCAAAATGGCTTAGTCTTTGTTGAAAAGAAACTTGTATATTTACAATTAACAAAGTAAACAATTAACAAAGAGTCTTGGTGAGTTGACTCAGAGACTGAAGGAAGGTCTCAAGTAACATAAAACTTGCCATGCCCTGTTCTCTCCCACAAGGGAAAAAGTTTTGGGGTTTTTTTCCCTTGTTGTATTTTTCTCTTTTGTTAAATTGTTCTACTATAAGATATGGTGCTCACCCACCTAAAACATACACTATTAAATTCTTTTGTTTTGGTTGTTGTTTTGAGTCAGGGTCTCATTCTATTGCCCAGGCTGGAATGCAGTAGCACGATCATGACTCAATACAACCTCCATCTCTGGGCTCAGGGGATTCTTCTACCTCAGGCTTCCAAGTAGCTGGGGCTTCAGGTGTATGCCACCATACCTGACTAATTTTTTTAATTTTTTTGTAGAGATAAGGTCTTGTTATGCTTCCCAGGTTGGTCTCAAACACCTAGGCTGAAGCGGTCTTCCCACTTCAGCCTCTCAAACTGCTGGGATTACAGGTGTGAGCCACCGTGTCCAGCCTGGCTTTTTATTTTTCTTTTCTTTTTCTTTTTCTTTTATTTTTTTAATCAATATTTTTTATTTTGATATTGTGGGGTACAGTTAAGGGTTAGGTATACAAATATGCTTCGTTCGGACACCCTTGTTGATAAGTGGTGTCTCCCCGTCCCCAGACAGATATTGACTACCATTAATCCCACCTCCCTTCCACTCCCTCCCCCTCTCCATAGTTTCTCACCACTGTCAATCCTCTTCTTAAAGTATTATGAAAGATGTTCAAGGTCCACTATATGAGTGAAAACATGTGATACTCAGATCTTTTTTTCTGTGAGAGGTCACTCAGTATTATAGACTCTAGTTCCATCCAGGTTGCTGCAAAATTCATGATTTTGTTCTTTTTTATGGCTGCATAGTATTCCATCGTATATATGTACCACATTTTTTTAATCCAGTCCTCTTTTGATGGACGGCATTGTTGATTCCAGGTTCTTGCTATTGTGAACAACGCTGCGATAAACATACGTGTGCAGGTATCTTTTTGATAGAGTGATTTGAGTTCTTCAGGGTATATTCCCAGTAGGGGGATTGTGGGGTCATATGGGAGGTCGATATTTAGAGCTTTTAGGAATCGCCACACTGCTTTCCACAGAGGTTGCACTAGTTTGCACTCCCACCAACAGTGTAGAAGTGTTCCCTTTTCACCACAACCTCTCCAGCAACTGTTATTTTTTGAGTAATTGCCATTCTGACTGGAGTTAGGTGGTATCTCAGTGTGGTCTTGATTTGCATCTCCTTGATGGTTAGTGAGTTTGAACATTTCTTCATGTGTCTGTTGGTCGCTCGGATGTCTTGCTTTGAGAAGTGTCTGTTCATATCTTTTGCCCACTTTATAATGGGGTTGTTTGTTTTTTTCTTTTCAGCACATTTGAGTTCCTTGTAGATCCAAGATGTTAAGCCTTTGTCAGACCTGGAGTTGGCAAATACTTTTTCCCAGTCTGTGGGCTGTCTCCCTGCTCTCTTGATGGTTTCTTTGGCTTCTCAGAAGCTTGTCAGTTTAATGAGGTCCCACTTGTCTATCTTATCTCTTACGGCCTGTGGCTTTTGGGTTTCGTTCAGGAATTGGATGCCAGTTCATTATAAAGATGTCCATTCTACCTAAGGCAAGCTACAGATTTAATGCAATACCCATCAAATTACCAGCACCATTCTTCTCAGGCCTAGAAAAAACAATACAGGAATTCATATAGAAACACAAACAACCAAGAATAGCCAGAACAATCCTCAGCAAAAAAAAAACAAAGCAGGAGGTATCACACTATCAGACTTCAAACTTTACTATAAAGCTACAATAATCAAAACAGCTTGGTATTGGTACATGAATAAGCATACAGACCAATGGAATAGAATTGAGATTCCAGAAGCAAAACCTCAATTTCTCAACCAACTCATCTTCGACAAAGCCTCCACTACCCACCATTGGGGAGAGGAGAACCTATTCAGTAAATGGTGCTGGGAAAACTGACTGACCCCATGCAGAAGACTCAAACAAGACCCCTATCTATCCCCATACACAAAAATTAACTCTAAATGGATCAGAGAACTAAATGTAAAACCTCAAACCATAAGAACCTTAGAAAATGCAGGACACACCCTTATTTTTCTTTTTAGAGACAAGGTCTCTCTCTATCACCCAGGCTGGAATGTAGTAGCATGATCATGGCTCACAGAGGCCTTGAACTCCAGGGCTCAAGAGATCTTCCTGCTTTAGCCTCCTGACTAGCAGGGACAGCATGTGTGCACCAAAAATGGCTAAATTTTTTTAATTTTTCGTAGAAATTTGGTCTTGCTATGTTGCCCAGACCTGTCTCGAATTCCTGGGTTCAAGTGATCCTCCCACCTCAGTCCCCTGAGTTGCTGAAACTACAGGTGCATACCACTATGCCCAGCTAATTTTTTTTTTAGAAATGGAATTTCACTATGTTGTCCAGCCTAGTCTCAAACTCCTACCTTGGCCTCCTACCACAATTGGATTACAGATATGAGCCCCCACACCTGACTCAAACTACTTGCCAGAAGCAGTGTAGAAATAGAGGTAGCTTATTAGCTGTGCTTGTTGAACAGTCTGAAAGAATATTTGAGACAGCAGTCTGGTCCTTGCTTTCCCCAGCAGTGATTCAGTAAGAGAGTTTCTGAAAGTTTCAAGCCCTAAAACTGAGTGCAAATCCGTGCAACTCCAGGGCAGTTCAGAGTTGGAGACCATTCCACACACACTGTCTCCAAGACAGAATCTTCCCCTGCCTACGCTCTTCTGCTCTTTGCACATTTGGGACATAGTCATTTGGTTAACGAGGCTCAGGATACTAGTTCTGTCACATGACAAGACCATGGAGCTATCAGTAACTCAAAGATCTTTTTCTCTTATTCCCGAGTAATGTCAGCCTGTTTCTTCAAAATAAACTGCTTCTTGCCACAAATCTTTTCCTCCCTCTCATTCTTGCCACAGTCTTCATCATTAACTATCCCCAAAATAAGCAGCCTTATCCTCAAGGGCAAAGAGGATTTAATTTCTTAAATTCCCCATGAGGTATAGAGACATACTTGGCATTCCATCCTTCCAGGGCATCAAAGAATGAACAGAAAAGCAAAACTTCTTCATTTCCTATGAAAACAGACTGAGCATTCATTTGCTCTCACATGCCAGGCATGCGCAGTCACTTAAATCCACGGTGTGGGGTGGCGTGGGGGCCATGGGGTAACCACTAGCTCTGTGGTCCGTGATGGAGTGACTTGAGTTAGGGTACGGTGACCACATGCTTGAAAGCCGCCCACTCACCTCCATTCTAGGTCTGGTGCTGGAAAGAAAGCCAGGAGAGCTGGAGGCCAAGGGGGGTTTCTTATGCAGAGCACACTCCACAGAGTTCTGTAAATTTTTTTCACTTAAAAATATATTCTCATCATTAAATAATCCTCAATGCTACTTTTAATGACTGTTTAATAATCTACATATGTACAAAAGTTCATTTTTCACCCCTCCCAAAAAATTCCTTATTTTTAGATATTTTCATTGTTTCTCATTTCTGACTTTTTTATATAATGCCTCAGTGATGATCCTGGTAAATAAATATAGCTTGCATCCTTGATTATTTCATTTGGATGCAGTCCTAGAAGTAAAATTGCCAGACCAAAGGATGTAAGCTTTAAAACAAACAAAAGACTCCTACACATTAGCAAAATGCCCTCTCAAGAATTTGTGCCAATTTACATTCTTACTCTCAATAGAGAATGCTAGACTGTAATCTTAGAAAGGCAATGTCTTTTATTCATTAAACCAGTCCTCGTTCTAACAAGATTTTCCTTGCAAGCATCTCTTAGTTGGCTTTAACCACAAGATTTTATGCTTTCAAATGCCATTGTTTTATTTATTTTTTTCTTTTTCAAACTGAAAGTACTCTGGTACAAAATTTGTCAATTTGATAAATGCTCAACAACTGGTAGATATGATGTCTTTCTCATTCAAATGAATAGTAAGAGTTAACCTGGAAGTGTCAAACACTTTGTGACAGGCCTTTTTCTAAGCACTGTATATGCACACATATAAATCTTTACAACCTATCAAGGAGATACAAAGAAGTTAAAAGTTTGAGCTAAGATTAAAACTCAGGCATCCTGACTTCATATCTATCCCTAGTGAGTCTGACCATTAACAATATTATACTATGTCTCTGACATCAAAATTAAGTATAAAATTGGCTTCTTAGAAATAACACAAATAACTTCTTCTTTATTTTTTTTTTAATTGGAGGCTCACTCTGTCACCCAGGCTTGATACAGTGGCACGATTATGGCCACTGCAGCCTCTACCTCCTGGACTCAGGCAATCTTTCTGCCTCAGCCTCCTGAGTAGCTGGGACTACAGTCATGAGCCACCACACCCAGCTAATTTTTTTATTTTTTTGTAGGTCTCGCTATATTGCCAAGGCTGGTCTCAAATTCCTGGGCTCAATCAGTCCTCCCCTTGACTTCCCAAACTGCTGAAGTTACAGGTGTGAGTCACCATGTTCAACCTCAAATAACCTTTTTGACTGCTTGTTTTCTAGCCATCAAGGCTACAACAATTTATCCAAAAGTGAAATATTAGTATGTCATCCACATATCCCTGCCTAAAAAGTTCTTTCACCCAATATATTTACCACTTAGCGTCTGTCCAGATTTAAGTTTGTTATCCCAAATCTTAAACTTTGATTTGAATATATGCTTTGTTCAGGTTGACTCTAAACCATGTGCAGTCAGACTCTTTCCTCAGATTTACTAACAATGATTTCTAGTATGGTTAATGTAGATTGACTAAGTTAAGGAAGTTGAAGGGTAATCCCAATTTGCTCTAGAGTATGGTTGGCCAGTCCTTGTTATATCCATGGAGGGTCTTTCCCTGCATATCTGAGGCAAGACTGCATCAGGAAAAGGCAAGTAGTCCTTGTCTATGGTATTTATTCCAGAGGAAGTATAAATAACCACCATGCAATAAAAGCATATTGATTAGAACACAGCAGGCTTGGAAGGTTTGGTAGGTAACAGGGATTCATCTTAGAGAAGTCCTTAGAACATCTGGTTTGAGGAAAGAAGCAAGCTCTATAATAGGCACCAAATAACCCAAGGTAAAGGTCTAAGCCCTAAAAATACCAGAGACTAGAAGCCTGGTTTGCCTCTAAAAGTGAGCACCATGGGCAGAGAATTTTGAAGATGCTAATACACAAATTGCTGCTAGAGATGATTGGCCTTCTGACAAGAACAATCGACCATCTCTCAAAAATGATGAATAAAAAGCTTAGTCTGGCCGGGCTCGGTGGCTCAGCCTGTAATCCCGCGCCTTTGGGAGGCTGAGGTGAGAGGATTGCCTGAGCCCGCGGGTTCGAGACCCGCCTGGGCAGCGAGACCTCATCTCTACAATAAATCAAAAAATCAGCCGGGTGTGGTAGTGCATGCCTGTAATTCCGGCTACGTGGAAGGCTGAGGCGGAAGGATCGCCGGAGCCCAGCAGGTCGAGGCTGCGGTGGCCAGAAGCGGCCACTGCACTCCAGTCTGGGTGACAGAGTGAGACTCCGACTCAAAAAAAAAAAAAAAAGCTTAGTCTGGGATCAGTTTTAGTCTGATCCCACTTCCAATGTTATCATTCTCAACCCTGCAGGGGTGCTGTAACCAGAGGGGAGAAGGGCAAGTGCTGATTGGCAATCCCACCATAGTGGCCAAGAGAAGAAACAAGATCCTGAACACCATAGGGTAGAGTTGGGTCCCTGGAATTGTGGGCGGAACTTCAGTGAAAGCGACAGTAATTCCCCCTTGAGATTTGCCAGGAGCAAAGACTATAGACCCCATGTTCTACATTGAGCCAGTTGCTCAGGCTTCCTGACAACCAAAGGCTTCATTCACTCTCAAAAGTTTCCCCATTTGGCTGATAAATTGTCCTAGCAAACTTCTGGTTCCAGCCAAGATGGAGCAGCCCAACTTCATGTTAGTCTTTCCTTTTACAACTCAAAACCTCTGGGCATAATATAACAAACATAGGAAAACTGAATAATGGAAAGGAGAGTCTGCTAGGGACATCAGGATCTGAGGTAGAACATAGAGGAGAGTTCCCTGGGTTCTCTTCTTGCCTCTCATATATCCCAGATGGGGCACTAGGGAAGCCTGCAGCCTGGAACCACCAATAAGTACAGGCAAAGAAAGCCGAACTTATGACCAAAGGACCAGGAAAGGGGCACAACAAAAACCTTTTTGATAATACTCATTCACACAAGACACCAAAGGAAAAACCATACACTCCCTCCCTCAAAAGGTGTCTGCAGGGCTATGCAGGGAGCTGAATGTCCACACACGTGGTGGCATCAAGCAGGATGAGGGAAAGGTCCAAGATGGCACTCTGCTTTTGCAAGAATGAGGTCAGCAGGGCCCATCAGAGAACTAAACTTCCACTATCACACAGCAGCAATGAGTCAAATGACACATTACAAGGCACTGTTAGGCAACACTTACCCTTTGACACCAAGTGGTATCCTGCAGTACAATCCTGGCACTCATCACCCAGAGTTACTGCAGACACCACAAGCTAAAAGATACGGTACCCAACAAGACCGTTGCCACTTCAGATGCCAGCTACAGTGTGGGGATCTCCAAGTCATCCACACTTATGACCAAGTGGCTACAAATTCAAGAGGTCCCACAGTCCTCTCAGGTTTGATAATTCACTAGAATGACTCACAGAACTCAAGTAAAGCATTATACTTATGATTTTGGTTTTATTACAGATGACAAAAATCAGGACCAGTCAACTGAAGAGACACATAGGGTGAAGAATCCCAATTACAGAGTTCCCATGCCCCCCACCCATGAAATTAGAGCATGTCATCCTCTAGCACATCAATGTGTTCACCAATCAGGAAATGCCATTGAGCTTCAGCATCCAGAGTTTTTACTGAGGTTTCATTACACAGGCATGATTGATTGAATCATTGGTCACATGATTCAACTTGATCTCCTTCCCCTCTTCCATTCTCCAAGATCAAACTCGCTAAAAACTCCACCCCTTTAATCACATAGTTGTTCTTTCTTGTGATCAGGCACCATTCTGAACCATCCCACCTCAGCATAAACTAAGGAGTGATCCAAGGTGCTCATGAACAAAATGTAGAGTCTTCTTCCCAGGAGCAAAAGACAAAGGTCACTAAATTTTTAATATACAATACCTCCCCTTTCCCTCACCCTACCCCTAGTATCAGCAGAGCCAAGAAGGAATTTTAACTTCCACCCCAACCCATCAGTTACAAGGCAGAGTGAGGCAAAGCAAGGTGGGACCAGTTGGTACTCCACTTTGGCTGGGGTGATGTCAGTGAAGCCCAGTGGAGAGCTGAACCTTCGCTCCCATCTGGGCCTGTACACTATACTTCAACAGAGTGACTGACTACAGAAAAGGAGATTAGATAGGATTGATATAGTCTCACAACATGATACTCAAAGTGTCCAGGATATGACTGAAAAATCACTTGTCATACCAAGAGTTAAGGTAATCATCACCACTTGAATGAGGAGAGACCATTAACAGAAACTGAACCAAAGTGACACAAATGTCAGATGATTTTAAATTATATAATTGTTCTAATTATAAACAAATGCAGATCAGTCTCATACTAGAGAAAAGCTTAACTATGGAAGCAAGATAGTTATAAAAAATTGTTTTCAAGAGATGGTAGCCGGGCTCGATGGCTCAGCTTATAATCCCAGCACTTTGGGAGGTTGAGGTGAGTGGATTGCCTGAGCCCACGGGTTCAAGACCCACCTGGCCAACTTGGTGAGACCTCATCTCTACAATAAATCAAAAATTAGCCAGGCGTGGTAGCGCGCGCCTGTAGTTCCAACTACTTGGAAGGCTGAGGTAGAAGGATTGCCGGAGCCCAGCAGGTCGAGGCTGCAGTAGCCAGGAGTGGCCACTGCACTCTAGTCTGGGTGACAGAGTGAGACTCCAACTCAAAAAAAAAAGAGGTGGTAGTGTCAACCTTAGAGTTTTCTAGAATCAAGGGAAAGTTGAAGTGGAAAGAGGAAAACAAACGGTTGGGACACAGCTAACACCCCTCCATTGACCTGGCAGAGATTAGCAGCCATGTAATCAGGCCAAGGGCAATGAGTGACCTCCAGCCCAATTTGTCCACAATATTATCCAAACCAGGGTGTGCGTGTGTGTTTGCATGCATGCATGTGTGTGTGCGTGTGTCTGTTCGGAATTTATAGTAAATTATAGTAAAGGCTCTGGAAGCAAAACAAAAAGGTCTATGGAGTCAAGTACAGCAATCCTGGTACTAGGAATAATATCTCTGGTCCATTTTTGTTTTTTGGATAATTGGAAGAGATCCTCAATTCCCCATAGTCTTTGGCTTTGAGGTTGACATTGACAAAGAAGAGTTGCTTTCCAGGCAGAATTTGGGATGATACTTAGGATGATCTGGGTATAAGAGCAGTGCTGTTGATGGCCATCTCGTGATTTGATCAAGAAGCCTGAAACACAACTTGTTCTATGAAACTCACAAATCACTGACCTCATCTCAAGCTTAGCATCAATAGGTCAGACCAGGAATCCTTTCTCTGTGCTCTCCCAGCTCATCACAGCTGCTTTAAATCATATTTATTTGGATGTATGTTGTGGCCAGTAAGTTGTGAGACTCTTGAGGAGGGACCAGGACCTTGAGTATCCATCCCTATATCAACCCCATCGTCCATATACATAAAATTCAGACACACATACACACATCAGATTGGGTCACATTGAGGACACAGATTTTTGTATTCTAGCTCATAGGAAAACCTCTCAAAATAGCTGACTACCAAAGGTTCCGCAGTGCTCCAAGTGAAATATCCCCCGGGTTTGGGTTAGGCTCCTCATCTCTCCTCACCTCTAATGGAACTGTCTTCTCCAGTTAGTTGCCCAGTGTGTGCCAACCCTGAGCATTGCCTTGGTCCCATATCTGAACCTTATTTGCTTCCTGACACTGGTGATGCTTTGCAGACTGACCTGTGCAGAACTGGGTGAAGGTCACTCGCTGCCTTTGGCCTGGTTGCATGGTCACTGGTCTCTACTCAGTCAATGGAGGGAGTCTTAGTTCTGTCCTGACTGTTTGCTTTTTGGTTTCCTCCTTCCTCCTCAACTTTCCCCTGATTCCAGAAAACACTAAGGCCGACACTGCCATCTCTTGAAAACCACTTCTTACAACTATCTTGCTTTCATAATTAATTAAACTTTTCTTCAGTAAAATCCTTCGGAGATAGTTCCAACATCTGTGTCATCTTGGCATTGCCGTCTGTTGACTGTCTTTTCTCACTCAAGTGGAGATTTTCCTAGTTCTTGGTAAGATGAGTGACGTTCAGTCATATCCTGGACACTTTGGGTATCATATTGCCAGGAGTGTCTGATCTTGGAAACACCTGAAGGCACAGCTTAGTGTCCATGCCACATTCACACAGAAAACTGCTTTAAGTTCTGTCATCAGTTTGCTAATAGCTGTCACAGGGCCAGACATATCCATCTTATCACGGGATCTTCCAAGTGGGAAGGACACAAAATTTGAATAATTTGTTCTTCCCCTTCAGTGGGTGTCAAGTATCATAAGGGAAAAAAAACTAAGAAAGCACAACTTTAAATTCCCCCAAGCTTCTCAAGCTTGAAACACACATTCCTCTAAGGAAAGTCTCCTTTTCTTGTTTCCATACCTCTAACCTATGAAACAGAGAAAACACAGAATCTGGCAGACTCTGTGCTAAAGAACTATTTATTATGGCACAGCCAGTTGTCACTATCCACATGAAGTCATCTGGGCCCAAACATGTGAGGCACTTGGCTTGGAAGGCCATGACATTCCTTGAGCTATGGAATATTGATTTGGCAAAATTCAAGTGGCTGTTATGTTGTCACCCTCAGGAAACTGTCCAATGCCTCCCTCATCCAGTTCATCACGAGCACACCATTCCCCTCAGACATGTCCCCTTTTACTGGACATTCTCTGTGGACTTACTGTTCTTCTGCTGGGAGGGGTGCCACACCTCTTGACATAACAGGAAGATGTCAAGGTGACTTGGCAAAGAGCCTCCTTCTGTGCAGCAAGGCATAGGAGAGACTCCAGCCCCAGCCAGCATTCCCTCAGGAGAGCGGATGGGGAAAGTGATGAATATGAGGTATTCTCAGGAGGGGCCCAGGACTCCAAAGTTCTCCCCAAGCAGAAGGGTTTAGTGCTTCTTGCCAACTCATATTTTTCATCTGATTGTATTAAAGAGCAAGCTTTTCAGAGAAAATGGAAAAGCACATCTTAGAAATAAATCAGCACCATTTCAAGTCTCTGTTTAATGGTTGTGCTTTGTGGTCTGCCCCTGGTGGTGGTTGGTTGAGACAGCCTGCTGCCACATACTCTCTCAGCTCAGAGGTTAGGTATGTTCTAGAAAGCTCACTTTCCACCTGGGTGGTCTATTCTAAAATAGACCCCCTTTTAGAGAATCATAGGATTTTAGAGCTGGGAAGAATCTTAGAGATCAACTACTCTAACATTTTATTTCATTGATGAAAAGATGAGTCCCAAAGAGGTTAAGTCACTTGCACAGCAACCTAGTTACAGCACCAGCAATGGTTCTGAGGTCTCCAGAGGATGTAGGACTCCTTCTCCCTCAATCATAGATTCGCTATGATTTTTGGTTGAGCCTGATTTCAAAGTGACTTCAAATATTCTAATTTTAAATGGAGTTACCTAACTACAAGTCAAGTCTCTATGTATTTTTCTAAATGTCTCTACTTCTTCAGAGCAAATAAAACACTATTTTAGAATTTAAGACATCAAAATTTGAAGCATACCTAATGTAACCTTGTTCAACTAAACCAGAGGATTTCTGACTTTGAGATATATAGAATAGTAATTCAAGTCAACGTCTGGTTTAACGTTAGTACCATAAGTAAACGTGCCATGTCTGTCATCTTCTTTGATTTATTTGGAGCCCAGGATTCAGTCTTAACCCACTAATCCAGCTCCTCATCTTTACAACACAAATCACTCAAATCATCATGGTAAAAATGGGGTTGGTATGTCAGACATGCTGATAACATTCTAGGCCAATAATACACAGCCAAGAAAGCAGTTACTAGACAGGACATACGTTCAGCCTAATGCAGAACTTTCACAAACAGCATACAGTCAGTTCAGGGGTATGTGTGTTTTTCATAAAGCAATAGTTAGTCAACACCTATATGAACAGGAAGATAGGTTTCCTGTTCCTTAGAAAATGTTATTTAGATAAATACCAACTACCCATTGAATAAAATATCTTGCTGAATCTATATTTTGGATACACTACCCATTCCAGACTTGCTTTCAGAGGCATTGGTATATGTGGTGGGTTGATAATGGCCTCCAAAAGATAAGTCGATTCAGAACCTTTGAAAGTAATCTTGTTTGAAGAAGAAAGGTTATTTGAAGATGGAATTAACTTAAGGATCTCAAGATGAAGAGAGAATCCTTGATTATACAGGTGGGCTCCAAATCCAATGATGCATCTTTATAAGAAGAAAAGACAACACACGGAGGAAAAGACAGAGAAGGCCACATGAAGGCAGAGGCAAAGATGGAGTTGGAGAGATTGGAACTGCCACAAGTCAAGGAATGCCTGGAGCCATCAGAATATGGAGAAAGCAAGGAAGGAGTCTCCCCTAGAATTTCAAAGGAGCGTGGTCCTGAAGACGCCTTGCTTTGGGCCCAATGAGACCGATTTCAGACTTCTGGCCTTCAGAACTGTGAGAGAATAAACTTCCTTGGCTGTGGCCACAATGCTTCAATTTTTGCCTCTCTCTTATAATTACATCTGTGATGACATTCTGGGCTCACTCAGAAAAACCAGGATAATCTCCTTATCTCAAGATCCTTAACTTAGTTACACCTGCAAAAATCCTTTTCCTAAGTAAGGTAACATCTACAGGTTCCAGGGATTAAGACCTAGCATCTTTGGGGGGGCGTTATTCTGCCAACCACTACTCCCAGATCTCATTGGCTTTAACACAGTAAAAACCAGCATAGACAGGTGACCTTCCCCTATCTTGTGGTATGCCATCAGGAACACTCGGCTGCCAAGATTACAACAGCAAAGAAGAGAAAGAGCAAAGATTCCAGGCTCTTTCCAAATGATTGTAGCCTGAGATTGGCTCACAACAATTCGACTCACAGTCCATTGGCCAGAACTAGTCATGTGGACATGACCTAACTTCAAGGAAGGCCAACACATGTAAGGGAGCACATGGACATCTGGTGAGCACTAACTGTCTCTGCAACATGCTAAGAGAGGTAATAAAATCAAATGGAGTCTGTACCATGGCAGACAATTACTGTTCTGTCACTCAGCACTGCCCCCTACTTTCTCCACTGTAGCACCACCCTTCCTTTGCAGAACTGCTCCTCCCCACCCCTGCCAGCTCCAGTCTCAAAGGTTGCAACATTACCCCATCCATCAAAAATCTTAGCATGGAACTTTCCATTTGGATGTTAAGAAGAAGAGATAGCTCTTCTTTTATCAAGCTGGTGCAATGCCATTCTGACACTAACCAATCTGAGTTAGGTCAATCTTCATGGATTAATTTTCCACCCACACTTCTAATCAATCATCTGCTACAGATTTGGGAGTTCTCAAAAATTATCAAAAACAACCAAGTTAGATAATTCACTGGAACAACTCATAGAGCTCAGGAAAACTCTATTCTTAGGATTTTAGTTTAATTATAGCAAAGAGATACAAGTCAGGACCAAACAAATTCACCAAACAAATGAGGAGACACATAAGGTGATGTCAGGGAGGGCTCCAAAAGTGAAGCTCCCATGTCCTCAGGACGCATCACCCTCCAGCACACATATGCATGATTACCAGGGTTTTTATTGGGGTTTCACTGTGTGTGTGTGACTGCGTCTCTGGTCATGTGTTTGAGTTCAATCTCCACAACCTTCTGCTCCCAGGAGGTCAGGCTGATATCCCCTAGCTCACAGCCTCAGCTCTCTAAGGGCTGGTCCTTTCAGCATGGCCAGCCTCCTCTTGAAACTGTCTAGGGACTGACCATGAGTCACCTCTTTGGTATAAATCAGGTGTGGTCCAAGCAGTCACAATGAATAGCAAAGACATGCCTGTGACTTGGGAAAGTCTAAGAGTTTAGAGGCTTCCTCCCAGGGACTAGGGACAAAGGCAGCCAGACTCATTCAACAACAGCTGGGTGAGGAGTGTCTGTAGCTCTGGCAAACAGGTCCACTCACTCTTCCACCCACCCCATCACCGTCCACTTGGAGAAACCACCTGTGATAACAGAAGAAAACCAACACAGAGACAGAAGTGGACATGAGGGATGCAGAGTAAGAACAAGCCCTGACAACAAGCCTGATTCCTCTTGTGCATCCCTGCCTTTCCCACTTACAGAGTCAGTGAATCCCAAGTCTTGCTGAAGCTACATGGAGTTGAATTCGCGTCACTCCAAACCAAATGAACATCCTTGCCCTTCATGAGCATGCTATCTAGCGGAAGGGTGATGTGTGCAAATGAGAAATTAAATAACCACTAGTAGGTGATAATTTAAGAATAAGCACACAACCATTCATGAGTAAGTATCTAAAGAGGAGTACAAAGCTATTCTTCCATGGGGAGGTGCAAGAGTCAGGAAGTTCCCCCTTATTCTAGTTACTACTTTATTCAACAAAGCACCAGTGTTTGAAATGACAAGACAAACTGTCTATGAAACTTACATGAGAGCAGGAGGAAATAGAACACAGGAACAAAGCTGGATCTTACTTTTCCTTCGAGGTGTTTTCCATTATCTCAAGAGAGAGGAGTTAATTGGAAGTACAAGCAGACTCACAAAATTCTCAGAATAAATAAATAAATAAAACCAGCAATACATTTGATTCTGTTTTTTAAAATATCAGTTTACATCCCCGAAAATAAATGGAGAGATATATTTCAATGAATGAAGGGTGGAGGATGATAATGGCAAGTCACACAAGTGACAACATTTTCAAACTTGCAAGGAATTGGAAATCGCTGATTTATACAGTGGGTGCGTTCCTGAGACTCCCAGAGACACTCCATGACTTGGGGCCTGGTTCACTGCTGAGTACCACGACTATTTCAGGGCTGCAATCTACTCTGTTCAACCTGGTAGTCAGTTCGTGTGTGATGGCCCCACCTGCCCCTGTTGGGCTCGCACGTGGAGTAAAAGCAAGTACCAAAGAGGTTTTGCTTCTCTAAAGATATGTTCACAACACCGGCAGAAACCTTAATTCATGAGGATGTGCTGGGTAGAGACAGGCTGGCAGAATCCCAATCAAGGCAAGCCTCACTAACATGGTACAGAAAGCTTCCTTCCACGAGGCCAAGTTGTCAACTTCAGAGCTGGTAGGTCCCTAGAAGCAGGCGCCACCTCCAGCGTCTCTTCATAGATTTCTGTCAAGGAACTTCAGTCCTAAAGTTGTCTGTAAACCTGAGAAAGCTGGACACAGTCTATGAGAGTATGACTATTGACAATCAATAGGCCCAGGGACAGGCAGAGAGTAACTGGCAGAATAATCTATTGAACAAACACCTCCAACTACACATGGGATATCTTTTTGCAACACAAAGGTTGCTTCTGCTAATATGACATCACACTCTTAAGCCCGCACCTTTGGTAAATCCTGGGATAGTGGATAACGTAGCTCACATCTACCCAGCTGAAGTCTCCGTGATGACCAAATGCTTCCAAGACTGTGATCTAAAAAACTGGAACTTCAGAATGTCCTAGCAGCACCTGGGAATGCCAGCCAGAACTGTCCTTCCGGTAGTGGGCCAGCTGAGGTTTGAGAAAGAACAGTAACTACCACTTATTTGTGCTCCCTGGGTGCCAGGTGCTGTGTTTAGAATTGTATACGTGTTATCTTATAGATTCTTACAATAATCCCATATGGCCAATATCACAATCCTCATCACTTTATAGAAGAGAAAACAGAGGCTCAGAGATGTTCCCCACAGATAGGTGGTAGGATCAGGACACAAAAACCCTTCCAGCTCCAAAGTCTACACCTTCTCCCATGCAGCAAGCCAGCTCTTGTGCTGACTGCCTTCTAGCTGCCAGGACCCACCTCATCAACATTTGCAGAACCTCAGTTTTATACTAGCAAGTACCTTTTCTCCCCATGATCCAAGTAAAACATCACTGGTCTAAGCCAGCACTGGCCAAAAGAACTGATTTTGAACCACAAATGTGAGCTGCACATGCAATTTCCAATTGTGTGGGGCACACACTGAAAAGCAAACATCAAGGACAAGTTAATTTTTGTAATCTGTTTCATTATTGGTTTTATTTAACCTAATATATCCAAACTATTATCATTTTATATCACAAGTGAAACATTATTAGATTATAATGTGATATGCACAATAGAGAACAATAGAGAAAAGAAAACATAAATAAATGGAGGGTGTTGGGTGAAGAGGGTATTACTTTATTATTTTAATTTTATTTTTTGAATAGGGATCTCACTCTGTTGTCTAGGCTGAAGTGTGGTGGCAGGATCACAACTAACCACACTTCCGTCCGTAAAGCAAAGTTGTCAGCATCAGAGCTGGTAGGTTCCTGGAGGCGAGCTCTACTTCCTCAACCTCCTGGACTCAGCCCCCCTAGTAGCTGGGCCTACAGGCACATGCCACCACACCTCGCTAATTTTTGTGTTTTTGTAAAGACACAGTCTTGCTATGTTGCCCAGACTGGTCTTGAGCTCCCGGACTAATCCTCCTGCTTCAGTCTCCCAAAGTGCTGGGATTACAGGCACAAGCCACCAGGTGTGGCAGAAGGGTGCTATTTCAGTTGGATTTGTTAGCGTAGACTTTGAGCAGACACAAGAAGGAAGTGAGGAGTGAACCATGTGAACATCAGGGAAGCATCCTCAGCTGAGGTGAAGGCAAGTGCAAAGACCAGAGGAGGAACTTTCAGGCAGATGGGGAGTCTGAAAAATACCAAGAAGGCTGATGCAGCTTGAAGGAAGGAAGTGAAGGGCAAGAGGGGGAACTGATGTCAGAGAGGCAAGGGTCTAGGATGAGAAGGACCTTCCAGGTTACCGCAACTCTGGCTTTTAATCTGAGCAAGGTGAGAAGCCAAGGAGGGTTTTGAGGAAGTAAATGGCATGAGCTGTCCTATGCTTTAACACTCTCACTACTTACATGAGGCGAGACTGAAGGAGGCCAGAGTGAGGTCCTGGAGACGAGTTAGGAGGCTGCAGCAATATTCCAGGTGGGAAGTGACAATGGTGTGAACTATAGTGGGAGAAGCCGCCAGAATCTGAATATCATTTGAAGACTTTTCAGTGCTTGGGAAATTTCACAGACAGAGAAGAGTTGAGAATCACCCCAAGATTTGGATGGAGAAAATAAAAGAATGGAGTCGGCACTTCCTGAAATGGGGACATTTGAAGGAAGGACAGTTTGAGAGCAGAGATGAAGTCAAGAGCTTCCCCTTGACACATTCGATTTAAGATGCCAATTAGACATTTCATAATCAGATTGGATTTGTAAGGTGGATTTATGAGTCTGGAGTTTAGTAGAGAGGTCCAAGTTGGAGGTCTAGATTTGGGAGATATCAACACACACATCATATTTAAAGCCATGTGACAGGATGAACTCACCAAGAAAGAAAATGTGAGTAGAGAAGAGAGGTCTGAGGACTGGCTAAGGGGTATTTCAATGTTTGAAATCTAGAAAATCAGAAGAATCCCACAAAGAAACTGAGATGGGCTATTAATGCCATAGGGGAGAACAGGACAGGCTAAGTAAAAAGTGTTTCAAGGCAAACAGAATGATTCACTATGTCAAATTCTACTGATGAGCCGAGAAAGGAGACTTATCCACTGCATTTGTCAACACATCTGGGACCATGGTCAGAGTAGTTTCAGTGGAATAAAGGGCATGAAAACCTGATTGGAGAAGATTAGAAAGAAACGGAAAAGAATGGAGGGAGAGTCAGCTAGAAGGGCAACTTTTTGGAGGAGTTTTACTACAAAGGAAATGAAGTTGTGCTTTTAAGCTAGGAGGTGTTTCAGGGTTTTTGTAAGTACCATCTCATATATTTACTATTCAGCAGAATGGAAATTGGATCTTGAAGAAGGGAAGGGTGGTAGTTGGCACAACAAAATCATTTGGTAGGCAAGGTGAAAAAGTAGAGGTACACAATTTGGGGGAATGAGAGTTATATAAGAATACAAACAGCTCACTCATAACCTTGTGTGAGGTGATAAATTTTGTTACCAAACCAAACTGGGTTCCGCTTGCCCCATGCAGAAGGGTCAAATATCCACACCAAGGTTTTCAGTGGAAAAGAGGAATCCCCAAGCAAGGAGATTTGGGCAGCTCACACTTAAGACCTGACCTCTCCCAATGGCTTACAAGCAAGGGCTTTTGAAAGCAGGGGTAAATTTTAGAAAAGTATAAGTTATACGTAAAATTATAGATCAATACGTGGAGGTTATACATTGGTTTGGCCTTAAAAGGCAGAATATTTGAAGTGGAAGCTTACAGTCATAGGTAGATTCAAAGGTTATCTAATTTGAAATTGGTTAAGGTGACCAGGGTGCGATGGTCACGTCTATAATCCCAGCCCTTTGGGAGGCCAAGTGCTTGAGACAAGGAGTTGGAGACCAGCCTGGGCAACATAGCAAGACCTCATCTTTATAAAATAAAAAAATCAACCAAGTGTCATGGTTCATGCCTGTAGTCCATGAACTGAGGTGGGAGGATTGCTGAGCCCAGGAGGTTAACGCTACAGGGTGCTGGGATTATGCCACTGAGCTCCAGCCTGGGTGACAGAATGAAATCCTGATTTTAAAAGAAGGAAGGAAGGAAGGGAGGAAGGGAGGGAAGGAGGGAGGGAAGGAGAGAGGGAGGAAGGAAGGAAGGAACTGGTTAAGGAAGAGAAGTTTTGTTTAAAAATTTAGAGTTAGCAGAAAAGAATGTTAGCTCTGGCCTGTGGGCATGACTTTCTCCAGGCCCTTCAGTAAGAAATTTAGAACAATATCTGAGTTCTGCATGCTAGTGGATCCATCTGGTGGGGGTCCAGATTTCTGAAAAACAACTTGGGGACTTGTGTCAAGACTTCTATCTTTAGCTTCTATAGGGATTCAAACATCCTCTGACTCTAACGTCCTTGGCTATTTTGTTAAGCTATTATTACCTTCTTGCTTATCAGTTTATTCATTTACTTCTCAGGGCTAGCTAGGTGCCTGGAATTACCCTCAAAGAAACTCAATATTTCAAGATTTTCCTTTATTTCCATGCTTGGTTGGGGGAGGCAGGGATCAGGTCCCTAAGAGGAAGTACCCTTTCTCCCCGTGATCCAAGTAAAACATTATTGGTCTAAGCCAGCACTGGCCAAGGGAACTGATTTTGAGCCACAAATGCGAGCTACACATGCAATTTCCAATTGTGTGGGGGACACATTGTAAAGCAAACATCAAGGACAAGTTAATTTTTGTAGTCTGCTTCATTATCAGCTTTATTTAACCCAATGTATCCAAAGTATTATCATTTTTATATCACAAGTGAAATAATATTAGATTATAACTGTGATACGCACGTGCAATAGAGAAAAGAAAACAAGTTAAGTTGGTCCCTGCTCCAACTTAATCTTACTGTTGAAGTCATTTTATTTGGGTTTTCTGCTGTCTACAGTCAAAACAATAGCCTCACAGAAACACTTTACCAAACCCTAAACAATTTTAACAAGTCAAACAGACCAGCAAGCAAAGCAGAGCATCAGGAATCTGAGAAAAAGAAGAGGCAAGTAGAGAGATGCTTGAACCAGGAGAATTTTAAAGCCTTTCAGTCTTCATGACTCAAGTCTAATACCCCTTTGTTCTTGCCTAATGACCCTCTCAGTAAAAACAAAGGGCTGACTCTCTCCTGCACACTTATCTTATTCTGAGATAATTTCCCTGGAGTGAGCCTCTCCCCTGGAAGTGGAGGTGTTGTTTGGCAGTTGAGAACAGCAAGTCCAGACTCCTACAAAAGCTCAAGGGACTTCCCTAGTCAGTAGTAGATGGATGTTATTTTTAGTCACACTTTCATTTTAAGGTTAGAGACATGGGTGGCAGAGGGGAAATGGAAATCTGTTATATATTAGCTCCCAGCCACTTATTCCTATCAGGTCATCCTAAGCACCACATTAGAAAGAATGCCTGTGGGAAACTATGTGGTCTTGGGGAAGAAAGGGAGACTGGAAGGGGAACTGATTAAAGGACTGGCTTTAGCATCTACAATCTTTCCACAGAATTTAGCCCTTAACTCCATCTTATCGGGCAATGACATTAGTTAAACTCATCTCTTTGGCTACAGTGTAAATTCTTAGTAGGGACCATGTCTTTTGCCCTCTATCTCTCATAATCCCACTAAATGATTGATTGGTTGATGATTGAGTTATGGGTTGCTTTTGTTAGGTGGCTGGCTGGTTACTGGAAGGGCGACCTTCTTTGTAAAATAATACAAAAGAATGGTTTGAATATGCCTGTATTTTAATAGATTAGGACAGAAAATAGAAAGTGATTTTGTTGACCAAAGGTGGAGCCGGGCAAAGTGGTGGTCGGAACTTTCAAACGTAGGAGACATTGTTATTTATCTTCAAGAGGAAAAGAGAAAATCATCTGACAAAAGATGAAATTTGGTAAATTGATCTATTTTTTGCCTTAATAAAGAGTGAAGCTCCACAGATATTTTTGTTATTCTGAGGCAATAATAATACTCCAAATAGTAATCTGAATTAATGACTACAAATCAAACAGTGAGGATTTAAGGTACTTTCCAGAATCGATTATTGCTATGAAATGTAAGTCTGAAAGTAAGACAAAGAGACTTGATCATGGAAACTGTAAGTTTTTAGCCTTAGACTTCTTAATAGTATAATAGTATATCATTTCAACAGCATAATAATATATAATTTCAATGGGGTAATAGTATATAATTTCAGTGGTATCATTGCAATAGGATAATGAACCCCTCCCCCAGCTTCAACAATTGTCAACACATGACAATCTTATTCCATGTGCCCTCCCCACCCCAGCCACACTGAAGCAAATCCCAGATACCCTATCATTTCATTCAAATACTTCAGCATGTATTTCAAGAAGATCAGGAGTTGGCTGAGGTTTGTGGTTTAACATAACCACAATACTATTACCACACCTAAAAACTAATCATTCTTTAATACCATAGTCACTGTTTGAATGGAGAATGAATCTTTTGAGAGTTCCCTACAAGTAACTGAATATATTTTACTTTAAAATATTTTTAAATTAAAACGAATATAAACAGTAGGCATAAGCATAAATATATAATGAAGTAAGTTGTAAACTTTGCAAAGAACCTCTTTGGTTTGTTTTACTTTTGAGAAATATCTTCAGGCCAAGTGACTCATGCCTATAATCCCAGCACTTTGGGAGGCCGAGGCAAGAGAATTGCTTGAGTCCAGGAGTTCTGGATAAGCCCGGACAACATAGTGAGATCTCCTCTCTCTAAAAAAAAAATAGCCAGTGTGGTGGCACGCACCCATAGTCCCAGCTACTCAGAAGACTGAGGTAGAAGGATTGCCTGAGCCCCGGAGGCCAAGGCAGTAGTGAGCCATGATCGTGCCACTGCACTCCAGCCTGGGTGAAAGAGTGAGACTCCAACTTTAAAAAGAAAAAATGTCTTCAAACATACATCCATAGAATTTCACATAACTGTGTAAGTGTAATAACATATATACGCCGTTGGGTTGAGAAGGAAAGTCTTATTTTTTTCTTGGACTCTTTCTATGGATGTGCACATACATCGGCAATCCCTCAGTCTAGTCTCTGCCTTATACCATTCTTCTAGGCCCTGACATTACTGTGGTGAATAATAAACAAAAGTAATGTGCTATCTGAGCTTACATTCTGGTGTTGCATATACTTACGCACATAAATATGTTCTACACATAGAAAGAGCTATGCTTAACCATGAATATATTAGACGCCATTTAAAGATTTTTTAATTTAGAATTGTGGGATACAAGAGAGAATTTACTACATAAAATAAGTTGCATGTGGGTAAAGTTTGGGCTTGCAACTGGCCCCCTGTTCCCTGGTAGTGAACCTGGTACCCAGTGTATTGTCACGTGTCCCCCTCCCTTCTCCCTCTCTCCCTCGCTCCCCTGGCAGTAAACACATTTTCTGGAACTTAATTTTCTTACTCAACACCATCGAATTAACCGGTTAGCTCTATTCATCCGTTTTAATGCCTGCATAATACTTCAATATATGTCACCATTTGTTTGACCATTTTCCTGATAATAAATATTCCCTTTGTCTAGAGATTTTTTTAGCCACTGTAGAAATCCTTCCGGGCTCGATGGCTCAGCCTGCAATCCCAGCACTTTAGGAGGTCGAGTGGATTGTCTGAGCCCACGGGTTTGAGACCCAGCCAGGCAACTTGGCAAGACCTCGTCTCCATAATTAAACAAAGACTAGCCGGGTGTGGTAGCGTGCACCTGTAGTTCCGGCTACTTGGAAGGCTGAGGCGGAAGGATCACCTGAGCCCAGCAGGTCGAGACTGCAGTGGCCGGGAGCATGCCACTGTATTCCAGTCTGGGCGACAGAGTGAGACTCCAACTCAAAAAAAAAATCCTTATTCCTATGTCATTGCCTCCTGATATTTTTATTTCTATGGATTCGATTCAAGAAGTACAATTGTCAGGTCAAAGGATATTTGTATTTTTAATCTATAAAGTTCTATTTTTTAAAAAAAAAAGCCAGGCATGGCGGCTGACACCTGTAATCCCAGAACTTTGGGAGGTGGAGGCAAAAGGTTTGCCTGAGCCCAGGGGTTTGACACCAGCCTGGGCAATTTGGTGAAACCTCGCCTCTACAATAAATCAAAAAGTTAGCCTGGCATGGTGGTGTATGCCTGTGGTTCCAGCTACTTAAAAGGCTGAGGTAGAAGGATCAGAAGGTCAAGGCTGTAGTAACTGTGAGCATGCCACTGCACTCCAGTCTGGGTGACAGTGAGACTCTGACAAAAAATAAAAATAAAAAAATTTTTAATGTTGAAAGGAGGATACCAAAAGAGTGATAGGTAGGAGCCAAGGGAAAGAATTTCCCAAGAAGGCAATGACAAACTGTATCAAATGTGAACTCAAGGGCCAGGCTGGCTCTTCTTGTTCTTTCTGCTCAGAAGTATTTAAGACTTTTCTCTCCCCCACCACAAAAAGAAGAAATGATAAGTGTGTGAAGCACTACATATTTTTGTTTGTTTGCTAGTTTGTTTTTGAATCAGTGTCTCACTCTGTTCCTGAGGCTGAAGTGTACTGGCATGATCATGATCATGATCATGGCTCACCACAGACTAACTCCTGGACTAAAGTAATTTATCCTCCTCGGCTTCCCGAGAAGCTACAGACACTTTCATGCCAGCTAATTTTGTGAATTTTCATAAAGACAAGGTCTTGCCACTGCATCCAGCCTAGGCTGGGTTTTTGTTTGGTTCTGTTTTTTGGAGTTTTTTTTAGTTGGAGTCTCACTCCATTGCCCAGGCTAGAATGTAGTGGCACGCTCATGGCTATTCCAACATCAACCTGCTGGGTTCCAGTGATCCTTCCACCTTAGCCTTCCAAGTAGCCAAAACTACAGGTGCGCACTACCATGCCTGGCTAGTTTTTTGATTTACTGTATAGATGAGGTCTCACCAAGTTGCCCAGGCTGTTCTTGAACCTGTGGGCTCAGGCAATCCTCTCACCTCGGCCTCCCAAAGTGCTGGGATTACAGGCTTGAGCCACAATGCCCAGCCTCTAAAGGAATAATTTGGTGGGCGTGGGGCTAGGGAACAGGTACTGCTTATTGGTTTGGGATAAAGTCAAGGTATGTAAAAACTGTCTTCATGTGCAGAGTCAGTTTCTGGAAGGGGTCACAGGACCAGGAGAATCAGCTCCTTGGTACATGTCCTGGGTCGGGGGATGGGAGGTCATGAATCTATCAAAGAGCAAAGTCTGAAAAACATCTCAAACACCATTCTTAGGTTTTACAATAGAGGCTATCTATAAAGGAAAGCCTGTGTTCATCAGCTACTGACCCTTGAGCAGTGAACCATTATAGAGGTAGCTTAGTAGAGGGTATGTGGGAGGTAAGGTCCTGGAGATTAGAGCTTCTCTTACCCTTTGATCAAACTTCAAGATGCCACCAAGGAGATGTGTGCAACCACAGGCTCATTGTTTAAGGGAAAATATGTTTTATCAATCTCCCCAGCAGTCGAGCATGAAAATAATTGGTTGCTCTCTGTTGAAGTGCAAACAGTCATGCAAGGAGGCAAGCCAACTTAGACAGAACCGATTTGTTCATTTATAACCATAGCTACAGCTTTGCAGGAATCAGATCTTTCCCATGGCTTTTACCTATGGCCCTATATTAATCTTATATAGTTTCAAAAGTAATTCTCAGAGTCTGACTACCTGGTTCAATTGCACTTAGTTAGTCAGACATTTGTGTGTGTTGGAGCTAACTGCTATATAACAGACAAACCCCCAAATCTCAGTGGCTTAACATTGTAGAAAGTTATTTCTTACATACGTTAAATCCAGTTGGAAACGGAGTGTATTCCACGCAGTCATTCAGGGGCCGAGGTTGACAGACTCTGCCACCTTCAATAGCTGGTACCCAGGTTTATTTGAGGAATCAACATTTAGTCAGTAGAAGTAAGGAACAATCAAGACTCTTTTGTGGGAGACTTTTCTGTGCATAGATTACATTTGGACAGATTATACCATGTGACCTTCACAACTTTACTCTGAGGTCAATACTGGCACCTTTTTTCTATAGATGAGAAAATTTGGAATTCTCAGATTTAGTTTTGTTTCATTCCCCAGTGGTCTTTTAAAATGCTGCTTGATTATTCCTGCTCTTATCATCATTATTTCTGTTCTCATCATTCTTAGGTTTGCTGTATCACTGTTTCTTACTTCTTAAATTGAAACTCAATTTATTGATTTAGTTAACTTTTTTTAGATGTTCATTTAAAGTCACAAAATTTACTCTATATATTGCTTCAGCAATATAGGTTTTTATGTGTTTTGTGTGTGTGTGTTTTATAGTTATTCGGTTCAAAATATTTAAATAACCTATTATGCTATTTTCTTTTACTTATTATTATTTTTTTAAGTCAGAGTCTCACTCTGTCATCCAGACTAGAGTGCAGTGGCACACTAACGGCCACCACAGCCTCGACCTGCTGGACTCAGGTGATCCTTCTACCTCAGCCTCCCAAGTAGCTGGAACTACAGGCATGTGCCATCACACCCAGTTTACTTATGAATTATTTAGAAGTATTTAATTTTTAAAAATACTTATAAAACACAAGAACTTATCTGTTATCTTTTTATATGTTGCTCTCAAATTTTGTGATATTTTGACCAGACTTTGTGTATTATTGATGATATTAATTATTTATCTTATTGAAATTTCCTTCATGGCCAAGTATGTGATCAAATGTTTTTCAATGTCCCTTGAGTGCTTGAAGACTGAAAGTTACATTGGGTGACCTGCCTTGGACCAAGAGCTTTGGGACTTAGAGTTACCAGCTACTTCTGCTGAGAAACATGAGTTTAATAAGTCTTTGCATTATTTTTAATAACACTGTAAAAATATGAATAACTATTTCTGCTGATGTACATTTTTGAGCCATTTGTGCCATTTGTTGTGTGAATTAATTGCTTTACAAACATAACCTTAATTTTTACAACACTCTTATACCCAGCTTACAGATGGGTGTGCATGACTTTTAAAGGTTCATCTACTTTCCCAAGGCCACTTTGTAGTAAAGTTGATTTTTTTCTTTTTCTTTTTTTCCCCAGATCTCCTTATTGATTTTTTTTCCTCAACATTCTTAAAGCTGATTTTAATCTGAATTGTATGACTCTCAAGTCTACGCCTATAAGTACAACATGCTGAACTGTCCGCAGGAGTGAGTTTCCAGGTTTGGGTGGAGTTTGAGCAATAGGAAGCAGATAATCCCCCTTCCCTTCAACTGAAAGAATCCAGTCTTTCAATAATGAGTTTCAATAATTTCTTATATTACAGGCGTCTCAGAGAAAAGATACGTATGGCTCCAGTAAGGTCTGTTTCTCCTACTAGATTGTACAACAGTAAATTATTTTTGCCTAATTAAGTCAAATTTCAGTGCTCATCAAAATTAGAAGCAGGCAGACACAGTAGCTGACACCTATATTCCCAACAATTTGGGAGGCCAAGGCAGGAGGATTGCTTGAAACCAGGAATTCAAGACCTTCCTGGGCAACATAGTGAAACCTCATCTCTTAAAAAAAAAAGCAAAAAAAGCAAAAAAATTAGCCAGGCATGGTGACACACACCTGTAGTCCCAGCTACTTGGGAAGCTGAGGCAAAAGGATCACCTGAGCCCAGGAGGTCGAGACTGCCTTGAGTCTTGATCCTGCCACTGCACTCATGAGAAAGGCGGGGCAAGAGGACTTTGGAGCCCTAAGCCCAGAGCTGTCCTACACCATCAGAGAGACTCACTTCCCCTTAAAAGCAAGGAGCAGTCTTTCCCACCTGTCCTACCAAGGCAGAAAGTGGATCTTGTCTATTTTAAATTGTGTCCAACTCAGGATTTCACATAATGAGGTATAGATATTATAATACCATGAAGACAGAAACAGGGGATACCTGAAAGGAGAAGTAAATATATCAAAATCCTAAGTTAATAACTGACATGAAATGAGCATTCAAATTTACTGTGAGCTTTCCAGTCACTTAGGCATAAAAGGAAAGATGGTGAGTTCTGTAGTTTGAAATAACTGAGGAAAGAATGCAAACACATTCAACAAGAGAGTCTTTTTTTAAATTAGAAGATCTCTAAAATCCCTCAGGCTATAGATTCTATGAGAGTCGAAGCAAGTGACATTATTTCATCTCAATCGTTTAGATTTTTTCATACTACTCACTGTTCACCTAACGTGAACACTAAAACCTCACCTAGCCGGGCTCGGTGGCTCAGCCTGTAATCCTGCGCCTTTGGGAGGCTGAGGTGAGTGGATTGCCTGGGCCCTGGGCAGGCGAGACCTCATGTCTACAATGAATCAAAAAATTAGCCGGGCGTGGTAGCACGCACCTGTAGTTCTAGCTACATGGAAGGTTGAGGCGGAAGGATCGCCAGAGCCCAGCAGGTCGAGGCTGCGGTGGCCGGGAGCAACCACTGCACTCCAGTCTGGGCGACGGAGTGAGGCTCCAACTCAAAAAAAAAAAAAAGGCCGTGCTCGGTGGCTCAGCCTGTAATCCCAGCACTCTGGAAGGCCGAGGCAAGTGGATTGCCTGAGCCCGCGGGTTCAAGACCCGCCAGGGCAACTTGGTGAGACCTCGTCTCTACAATAAATCAAAAACTAGCCGGGCATGGTAGGGCTCTCCTGTAGTTCCGGCTACTTGGATGGCTGAGGCGGAAAAATCGCTGGAGCCCAGCGGGTCGAGGCTGCGGTGGCCGGGAGCGGCCACTGCACTCTAGTCTGGGCGACAGAGTGAGACTCCAATTCAAAAAAAAAAAAACTTCACCTAATATGGACACCAAACCAACCTATGTGTAAATGATAATTCGCTTTACAGATAACTAAGAAACTCACAGTAAAGCAATTCTGAACCACTGTTCAGTTGTAGGGTAGTGATTAAAATTATAGACTCTAGAGTCAGAAATATTGAGATGCCATGAATGTTAAATACATCTAAAAAGGTTCCCACAGGGCTTGGCGTGTGGCTCATGCTTGTAATCCCAGCACTTTGGGAGGTCAAAGGTGGGAGGATTTCAGAAGTTTATGACCAGCCTGGGCAACATAACAAAACCTCATCTCTCCAAAAAAAAAAATTCAAAAATTTCCTGGTCATGGTGGCACATGCCTGTAATCCCAGCTGCTTTGGAGGCTGAGATGGAATGATCATCTGCGCCCAGGAGGTCGAGGCTGCAGTGAACCATGATCATGCCACTGTACTCCAGCTTCGGTGACAGAGTGATATTCTGACTCAAAGAAAAAAAAAGTTACCATAGGGACTGACAAAATAGTCAGTTCTCCATGAACAGTTATTTCTAAATAATGAGGGATTTGCACTTGACTTTTGCATGCTATAATACCAGTTACAACCCAACCATCCCACCATCTGTCTGACCAAGCTGGGGACAGAGCATACTCCAGACCTTGACTGCCTGGGTACAAGTCTTGGCTCTGCCTCTTTCCCACCATGTGTCCTTGGGCAAGTCTCTTAACCTCTCTGGGCCCCAATGTCCTTGCATATAGAAAGAGGATAATAATAGTACCCACCTGACAGAACTGAAGTGATGATTAAATAAATGAATGCATGTAAAGCACTTAGTGCAATGTCTGCCACTTCTTAAGGGCTGAATAATTATTAGTTAATATGAGTATTATAGTCATTTCCCAACAGAAAAGAAACTAGGCCAACAAATAAAACATATGCCCAATATATATATATATATATTGGAAGCTATTTCCTAAGTGAAAAAGAGCCAGGAATTGAAGTGGAAACATGAGTAATTTTTGTGTTTTCGTTGGAGTTTCGTGGTAGGCCAAATAAGATGCCCATATTCAAAAGGCTAAGTCTTTATTCCACATAAATCTTGAAGCAGACCAGGTGCAGTGGCTCACCCCTGTAATCCCAGGAGACCAGGGCAGGAGGATTGTTTGAGCCCAGGAGTTTGGAACCAGCCTGGACAACATAGTGAGACCTTGTCTCCACAAAAAAAAAAAAAAAGAAAAGAAAGAAAGAAAGAAAGAAAAAATTTAATTTAAAAAAATCTTGACGCAAATATAGATCTTACATGGATAAAGTTATTTTTAGTCATAAATTAACAGAAACTTACTCTAATCATGTGGACTCCATTTTCTTTTATAAAGATTTTGCCTGCCATAGTTTCATCTAGAAACTAGCCAGTTAGATAACTCTCACCTGGTTAGTAGTTAACCAACAAGAATTAATCAGGCCAGGCACGGTGGCTCATGCCTGTAATATCAGCACTTTGGGAGGCCAAGGTGAAAGGTATCCAGTCCGTCAAGATCTGGAACATGCTCTATCCCTAGCTTAGTCAGACAGATGGTGGGATGGTTGGGTTGTAACTGCTGTTATAGCATACCAAAGTCAAGTACAAATTTCTTTAGAAATAATTGTTTATTGAAAGCTGAACATCTGTCAGACTCTATGGTAAATTTTTTGAGGGGGTCAGGGGGAGCCTATGAGTTCAAGATCAGCCTGGGCAACATGGCAAGACCTCATCTCTACAGTAAATCAAAAAATTAACCAGGCATAGTGGTTCATGCCTATAGGCCCAGCTCCTTGGAAGGCGGAAAGATCCCCTGAGCCTAGCAGGTCGAGGCTGCAGTAGCCATGATCGTGCCACCGCATTCAAGCCTGGGAGACAAGAGTGAGATTCCGACTCAAAAAAAAAACTAATCAGGGACTTTCATCAGAGTAGACCCCCCAACACACACACACATTTTGGAGCCCACTAGAACACATACAATCTTCAGACACCTCATAACTTTTCTGACTCTGTTTCTCCTTCTGTATAGTTAAAACAATCGTCTTTGCCCCACAGGGTCATTCACATGATGAAATAAGATGACACAGGAATAAGATACCTCCCAGCACAGTGCCTGGCCCTGAGCAGATGCTTGTTAGCTGCATGTTTCATCTCTTGCCTTTTCTAGAAGATGTAGCCTCTGCCCTGAAGTGAGCCTTGAGTGAGCCAACCATTCTTAACCAAGCAGGTTGCTAAGGTTCAGGGCAGGAGCTCAGGGAGCAGGAAAGTGACAGGGCGGGATTGAGCTCGGACCCCCGAGTCTGTCGAGCCCAGGATGCCTCAAGTTGACAGCAGCATCACCAGCAACTGTCTGAGTAATGGGAAGAGGCATCTGGGCCACTCTCAGTACAGACGAGGGTCTTCATCACAGGTGGTGGCTGTACATGGAGATTAGAGGAATAAGAGGTTACAGAGGATCGGTGAGGGCGCTCCAAAATGCTGACTGGGGACTCAAAGTGAGGATCCCACTGCATCATGAGTATCTTTACTAATTAATTCCATGACTTAGTCAGGATCACGGAGTATAGTGGCATGATCATAGCTGACTACAGCCTCAAACTTCTGGGCTCAAACAGTCCTCCTGCCTCAGTCTTTTGAGTAACTGGGACTACAAGTGTGTGCCACCACACTCCGATAACTTTCAAATTTTTTCTGTAGAGATGGTGTCTCACTATGTTGCCCAGGCTAGTCTTGAACTCCTGGCCTCAAATGATCCTCCCACAGCAGCCTCTTAAAGTGCTAGGATTACAGCCACTCCACCCAGTCCAGATTCATTTTTAATTGTCAGTTTCTTTTTTAAAAATTTATTTTATTTTAAAGATGTGGGGTACAATTCAGAATTAGGTATAAAAGTGGTCATTGTACAGGTAAAGTTTGGGCCTACCTTTGGTCCCCTAATTGTCATTTTCTAATTTATCATTAGTTCTTCCCAAAATCACTGAAATTGAATGCTTGATTTTAACCAATCAGTAACTTCTAAAGAAAGTATAGCCTTAATCCTATGTTTATTTTCCAAAAATGTCTATGACATGCCCAATGTGTCAATCAATACTTTATTTTTTTTTTTTTTTTGGTTCACCCCTTCCCATAATCTAAAACGAATAAATATTTTTGTTTGCATCTGCTATACCTGGGAGACTGAGCCAAAAACAAAGTAATGTAAACAAAACAAAAACACTCAATAAATTAAATAACAACACCAAGAAATGAAAACGGGAGACACAATAGGAAATCTATGTTTCATTTGCAAATAGTACAGAAGAAGATATATCACCTAGTCCCATGCAGAGAGAGAATCAGCTCCGTGGTCCAGAGTGGGCCTGAAGACTTGTGGAAAAGACAAATGAGTCTTAACATTAGCCTTAATAATAAGTCGAATCTGGAAAATCTGAGCGGCCAGAAGAAGACATGCTGGGCAGGAAAAAAAGCGGTGAATAAAGAAATCTGCACAGTGTTGATAACATTCCTTAAAGAAAATCTTCACTGGCCAGGCACGGTGGCTCAAGCCTATAATCCCAGCACTTTGGGAGGCTAAGGCCTGAGTTCAAGGGTTCAAGATCAGCCTGGGCAACTTGGCAAGACCTTGTCTCTACAGTATATAAAAAAATTAAGCCGGGCTCGGTGGCTCAGCCTGTAATCCCGCGCCTTTGGGAGGCTGAGGTGAGTGGATTGCCTGAGCCCGCAGGTTCGAGAACCGCCTGGGCAGCAAGACCTCATCTCTACAATAAATCAAAAAATCAGCCGGGCGTGGTAGTGCATGCCTGTAATTCCAGCTACTTGGAAGGCTGAGGCGGAAGGATCGCAGGAGCCCAGCAGGTTGAGGCTGCGGTGGCCGGGTGACAGAGTGAGACTCCAACTCAAAAAAAAACTAAAAAAAAAAAAATTAGCTGAGCATGGTAGCACGCGCCTGTAGTTCTGTCTATTTGGAAGGCTGAGGCAGAAGGATCGCTGGAGCCCAGCAGGTCGAGGCTGTGGTAGCAATGAGCACGCCACTGCACTCCAGCCTGGGCGACAGAGTGAGACTCCAACTCGAAAAAAAGAAAATCTTCATTGCCTCATATCAGGGCCAACTAGTAAAAAAATTAAAAAGCAGCAAGAGTTGATCTTGCTGGGTTCAGATATATAGGGGCTCACACCTATAACCCCAGCACTTTGGGAGGTGGAGGCAAGAGGATTGCCTGAGCCCAGGGGTTTGAGACCAGCCTGTGCAACATGGCGAGACCTTGTCTCTACAGTAAATCAAAAAAATTAGCTGGGCATGATGGCATGTACCTATGGTTCCAGCTACTTGGAAGGCTGAGGCGGAAAGATCACCTGAGTCCAGTAGATAGAGGCTGCAGTGGCCATGAGCATGCCACTGCACTCCAGCCTGGGTGACAGAGTGAGACCCCCAATTCAAAAAAAAGAAAAGAAAAGAAAAGAAAGAGTTGACTTGATACCTACCTCCTCCATTCTTACTGCTGCCTGGGCACAGATTCCTGGCACAGAGGGCAAACTCGTTACATGCTTTGCAGAACTCTGTACAAAATGAAAATGCAGAGCTCCAGTTGGGGAGAAGGGACTCTCTCCTGCTCAAGGGCTTATCACCTCAACCCCTGGGCAGTGGGTAGCCCCCAAGAGATGCCCAGTACCTAGACCAGGAGCAGACAGGAGGCCCGGAAGTCTCTCACCAAATAGGCATGGTACTGCCAGCCCAGAGTAGGCCAAGGCACCACAGGACCTGCCCTCATCCCAACCCCCCTGCACCCAACAGTAGAGGGCAACAGGGAGTCATGGGCTTCCCTACCAACACCCCCAGGCAGAGGGCAGCAAAGGGTCTTGGGCAGTGTGTGAGGGAAAGCTGGGCAGGGCCAGGTGCCCCAGAAGAAGGGGTGCAAGTCCAAGGAAGGCAGGGGGAGGCCCTGTACATATTCCATCAATCTGTCAAAGTTTACTTACAAAACACAACTTCCAATAAGATTATTAAGAATCTCTGGGAGGCTGAAGTAGGAGGATCACTTGAGCTCAGGAGTTCGAGACCAGCCTAGGCAACATAGCAAGATCTCATCTCTACAAAAAAATCAAACAATTGGCCGGGTGTGGTGGTATGTGCCTGTAGTCCCAGCTACTTGGGAAGCTGAAGCAGAAGGATCACTTGATCTCAGTAATTGAAGGCTAAGAGCATGCCACTGCACTCCAGCTTCAGTGACAGAGTGAGACCTTGTCTCAAAAAAACGAAAAGACAACCACAGAACCCCAAGCACAAGGCCCTCCCGAGCTCATAGCCCTGGGTGACTGCAGGTCCTGGTCCATGAGGGACCTGTCATCCCTCAATGTCTCCCACCCGCAGAACTTTGTCTAATCCCCACCCACATTTACAACACATCACTTTGTAAACTAGTCTGAAAAGTTGCCCTGCTAACCATTCACCAACACCACTGGGATGGGCACGTGCTGTATTCACCATGGGAGTCGCATGTGCTCTGGTGGGTCTGCAGCAACCAGGAATGGAAAGGTGGCCCACAAGAGAATCAAAACCTGCCAGGAAGATGCACTTCCCAAGGGAGTGGGTAGATTCCACTGCTCTGGTGGGTCTGCAGCAACCAGGAATGGAAAGGTGGCCCACGAGAGAATCAAAACCTGCCAGGAAGATGCACTTCCCAAGGGAGTGGGTAGATTCCACAGTGATGCAGTAATCCAGGAAGAAGAATCCAAGCTCTCCCCAAACCTCCACCGCCCTTCCAGCATTTTTTTTAAAGATGTGACGTGAGGTACAATTCAGGATTAGGTAAACAAGTGGTCATCATACAGGTAACGTTTGGACCTCCCTTTAGTCCCCACTTTGCATGGTTTGCGATCAGATAATTATTGATATTGTGTGCCTCCGCCCACCCACCCCAGCAGTATCCTGCTACTGCCAATCCCTTTCTTACAGTATTATGGTAAATGTTCAGGGTCCGCTTATGAGTGAGAATATGTGGTATTCTGTTCGTTGTTTCTGTGTTAGATCACTGAGTATGATAGACTCTAAATCCATCCATCCAAGTTGCTGCAAAGTCCAGATTTGTCCTTCTTTATGACTGCATAATATTCCATTGTGTATAGGTACCACATTTTTTTTAACCAGTTCAGTTCCGATGGGCAGCACGGTTGGTTCCATGTTTTTGCTATTGTGAATAGTGCTGCAATAAACATGCATATGTAGGTATCTTTTTTGTAGAATGATTTGAGTTCTTCCGAGTATATTCCCAGTAGGGGGATTGATAGGTCATATGGAAGATCAATGTCTAGTTCTTTTAGAAATTACCACACTGTTTTCCAAAGAGTTGCACTAGTTTGCATTCCCACCAGCAGTGTAGAAGCATTCTTTTTTCTCCGCATCCTCGCCAGCATCTGTTGCTGTTTTATTAATGATAGCCATTCTTACTGGGGTTAGGTGGTATCTCAGTGTGGTTTTGATTTGCATCTCTCTGATAATTAATGAGGCCGAGCACTTTTTTATGTCTGTTGGCTGCCCGTATATCTTCTTTTGAAAAGTTTCTATTCATGTCTTTTGCCCACTTTTTAGTGGGACTGTTTGTTTTTTTCCTTTCGGCACGTTTGAGTTCCTTGTAAATCCTGACCTTTGTCAGATATACAGTTGGCAAATTTTTTTTTTCCCATTCTGCAGGCTGTCTCCTCTTTTACTTTGCAGAAACTTTTCAGTTTGATAGGGTCCCATTTGTCTATATTATCGCTTATGGCCTGCCCTCAACCCAGCCCCCCTGCAGAGACTCATCCTAACCCAAGTGCAATTTCTTTGCTATTTGCAGGCATTGCGATGGCAACAGGTATGGCTTGGGGAGTGAAGCGGGCAGGAAGAGGTGAGATTCAAGTTACATTTGATGACTTTACCCAAAAGACTTGTGGAGGAAAAGAGAGCAATCAGAATGACTTCTAGAATTTTGGATAACGCAACTAAGATGGTGATGCCATTTACTGGCGTGGCAAAGTTCAGGGGAAGATCAAATTCGGAAGGCAAATCAACAATTCTGTTTGGAACGTGTTAAATTTGAGGTGTGTTGTAGACATCCAAATATAACTAACAAGAATTCACTTGAGGATATATGTCTATATCTCAACTGGGGGCTCTGAACTGGAAATACAGATATTTATTTTGATTTGAAGTTCATCATGAGTAGGACAGTTGAGACTTTGATTGAGAAAATAATTTTGAAACAATGATTTAAAATATTTTCAGACCAGGCATGGTGGCTCACGCCTATAATCCCAGCACTTTGGCTGGCCAAGTTAGGAGGATTGCTTGAGGCCAGGAGACCAAGATCAGCCTGCGGAATATGGCAAGATTCCCCATCTCTACTTGAGTCTATAATACTGAGTGACCTCTCACAGAAACAAAGATCCGAGTATCACATGTTCTCACTCATGTAATGGACCTTGAACATCCAATGTAATACTATAAGAAAATGACTGACGGTATTGGGAAACTATGGGGGGGATGGGATTAACAGTCGCAAATATCTGTCTGGGGAAGGGGAAACACCTCTTATCAACAAGGTGCCTGAATGAAACGTAATTGTACACCTAACCCTTAGCTGTACCCCACAAAACCATAATAAAAAATATTGATTTAATAAAAAATAAATATAAAATAAAACTATTTTCATCATCTCATATATTTCTAGAGCCATTACTTTAATCTTCAAAGCTAAAAGAATATTGTGAAGTTAAAATATTTTTATAGGTGAGTAGATGCCTTAGTTTATATTGTATATTTGAAAAAGTGAGTTGACTCCTGTGTTGCTGGCTAAGTTATTCAAGAACTTCCAAACCCCTGGGTTTGGTTATCAGTCAAAGATAAGGAAATCTTGTCTGGCATCAGTTTTTCATATTTTGAATAGTTGTCTTCAAATCCAAAAATAAGCCTGTAACAAGGAGTCTGGTTCCATTTTTTATGGAACTTTTAAGCCTCACACTCCTCTCCCCCTCTGGCCCACATCCAAGCAGGTTGATAAGAAAGCCTGTGTGTTCCCTGTTTGGCACCAGCAGGACATGTAAACTGTGCCAGCCCCTTCCCAGGTGCTGGTGCTCTGACCCAGCCCCACCCTCAACCACAATAAAAACCCCAAGCCAGCTCTCTCCTTCCCTTGTGCTCTCAGGACATCTTCAGATCAACCCGGAAAAGCTTGTGTGGCTCTCTCCAAAAAGCCTGACCGTGTGTGTAACAAACCTTTTTATATCTCTGGGTGTGTGGGTGGTGTCATCAGTCTCAACATCCAAACCAAATTTTGGGTGGGAGTTCATCCTGCTTCTTCTAAGCCCACCTCCCAGAAATCAACAATGAAGTACCATTTAGGAAAGAAAAGACATACTTCACACTACTATAGAAAATACAGAAAGCAGTTAGGAGGATAATGAAACAGCTGGGCCCCCTCAAGCCCAGGGTCACTCCATAAGATTTCAACCTCCCCCAGCCCAGCTTTCAAAGAGGCAGTAGGACCGGCCAACCATCCTTGGATGCAAAAGCTGATGGCGGGAGCTGTTTTCCATGGAGCAGAAGAAACTAAGCATGGATGGAACAAGGACTGATAACTGACCGACATTCCTTGGGGAATTCTCTTCCAATACAAATCCAAATCTATTCAAAAGCACTACCTAATTTTCAAAAAAGGAGAGAGAAAAAAATATTCAACATCTAATTTGAAAGAGACATGTCCATAAGTAGTAAAAATGTACCTCCTGTGTCGGGGGTCCAGAGGACCAGATGGGGAGGAAAAGAAATGAAAGGATTGTAATGCTTTTGCCAGAGTGAGAGGTACAAAATAACACCCTCTAACTTGGCAAAGGATGGTATTATCTGCAAGCACACGCCCATGTGGGATGAATGTTCCTTCCTCTAAATGCTTTACAATTTTCAGGTGAAGCCCTCTCGGAATCGTTAACCTCTAAACACATTAAATCTCGACTGTGTACCTGTTTTGTGCTTGTTTAGAGGGAATGGGCCCTAGATCACAGGAGAGCACAGCCAGAGAAGAAGGGCTTGGGTCTGGTGCAAGTGTCAGAGACAAGGGCAACATGGACAGAACAGTGAAGGTTGCGAAGGATGGGAGAAAACACACCCTTTGTTCTGATTCAGAAGGAAGGGAGAAGGGACAAACTGGGAAATTCGGTTGACACAGAGAGAGGGTGAGAGAGCTGGGACTGCCCCCTAGCTGATGTTAGGAAACTCGTTTGACATCTCTCTTCCTTGATTCCCCCTCTATAAAATTATGAGGTTAAAATGGATGGTTGCTAAGATCTGAAATCACTACCATTCCATAATTCATGGTCTCTAAATCAAAAGCATCAGGCTTAAAAATTAGAAAGGGGACAGGGAGCAAATGAGGCCAGATTCAGTTCCCTTCCAGCAGAGCATTATTTTTTCCTTTCATCTGTGAGTTCACCTGAACAATATGCCAAGCCTCAGACCCTAGGAGATGTCCCACTGAGACCTGGGAACCCGCGGCCACTGCTCTCCCCGGGGGCTGGAGTGCTGGGTGACAGTCTCTGATCTCTACCACGCTCCTCTTTTTACCTCGCCACCAGTCATGAGGCCACTGGGAAATAACTCAACCCTTTTAGCTCTTGCGGATAAGTTCTACAGGGTTTCTCCACGGGAGCTGCCAAAAACATCTAAGCTCCTTCCCGCAGTTAGGAATCACGGCCCTACAGAAGAAAAGGGAGACTAAACAAGAGCAGGAAGGCAGCACGGTCAGCCCGACAGCACAGAAGCCACAGGACCTGCAGTTGATTTAAGCCCACAGAATGTGGACCAGGAAAAGGCTGGTTTCCTCTCCGTTTTTAAGGCATGAAAGAAGCTCCTGAGAACTGAGGAGTAAAGTAAGAATGCTTTGAAGGATATAGTGTTTAATGTTTTTTACATTATGCTATTGGCCAGAAAGCCACCAGAACATCTGTTTCTAGCTAGGAAACTGCTCGCGGGAAACACTCTGGCAAATATGGCAGAAAACTCCGCTGCCCCACCCTTAAACCAACCCCTTCCTCACCTCCAGGACCCCATGAGAACCAAGAACAAGGGGCATTAAGTCCAGGAGGTCTGTGGTCCTGGCTGCTGTAGCCTGTGTCTGGCTTGTCAGAGGTTAGCACAGAGTTTCCATGAGGTTTGGATTTCCCAGGTGAGGACCAGTCAGAGCAGTGATATTGTGTGGGGCAGACACTTCTAGGCCTGCCTGACAGTGCGCTCACTGGGAGCAGTTCCCTTGATCCTTCTGCAGCAGGAAGAGGATAATGGATTTTCTGTCTGAGGCCTCGCCCCCGTCTCAATGTAGCCTCCTGCTGCTGTTCTTGCTGCCTCCATCTCCAGCTGCCATGTGATTCCTGGAGCCTCCATCCCTCACTGCCATTCTTGGAAACATCTCAGCGAAAGATACAAAAAACAGGGAGAGGCGACTGCCTTAGTTCATTTTGTACTGCTATCACAGAATACCTGAGACTGGGTAAATTATAGAAGAATAGACATTTGTTTCTTATGGTTCTGGAGACTGGGAAGTCCAAGATCCAAGGCCCACATCTGGTGAGGGCTTTCTTGATGTATCTTCCCATGGCAGAAGGTAGAAGGGCAAGACAGCAAGACAGGAAAGGGTTGAACTTAATTTGAGTAATCCACCTTCTATAATGAACCCACTCTCTTAATAACAGCATTACTTCCTTTACAAGGGCAGAGCTCTCATGACCTAATCACCTCTGAAAGATCCCACATCTCAACACTATTACACTGGGGATTAAGCTTTCAACACATGAACTTTGAGAGACACATTTTCACACCATAGCAATGGCTGCCCTTGTGTTGAGCATTAGCTGTGGTAAGTTCTATAGACTAAACATGAAGACTCTGCAAAGGTTACCACTAATTCATATGTCTAAACTGCATTAAATTATACTGAGAAATAAAATGGAGTTATGCTTTGCCTCCTTAACATTATGGGTTTTTCCATAATGTTATTTCTTTTTGTATGATATTCAACTCACTGAAATGTGTGGTCTTTTGAGTACAAATATCATATACTCTAAACACTAATTCTGATCTTCTCCCTAGCAATGGGTAGAATGTTATGGAATTAGCTTCTCCCTTCCTTCTTCACTGAACATTCACAGGTCTTTCCAAAAGAAAGGATTTCTAAATCCTTTTACTCCCCAGTTGTCTATAAAGGTTATCATTCACCTAGAAGGGGACAGCAGAGCTAGGAAGGACATCATATGTGGCTCAAAGAGAAATAACACTTTGACTTTACATTGAAAAACATACACCCTAGGTCAGTATTTCCCTCATGCTATTCACACAATCCTATGAAAGAATCAACTATGGAAAAAACAGCTCAGTCTTGAAAGGTTAGAAGTAAGAATGAGAGATGTCTTTTGGCTTAAGAGGAGTCCATGGTTTGCGGGTCATCTCTGACAGGAAATCTTTCCTGGCTTTAAACTTAATCTGTCGTTATCATCATTTCTTCCTGGAGCTTTCTTCACCCTTCTTGCTTTCTCACTGGTGGAGTCGCAGGCCCAACGTCATGGCTCTGTGTGTGTGTGTGTGTGTGTTTGTGTGTGTGTGTCTGTATGTGTGTGTGTGAGTGGTGTGTGTGCATGGTGTATGTGTGTGTGGTGTGTATGGTATGTACATGTATATGTAGTGAGGTGTGTGGGTGGGTGGGTAGTGGGTAGGTGGGTTGGGTCGATGGGGACATTTGTTCTGGTTCTCATAACTATCATACTGACCTTGTTGACATGAAACTCTGTCTTGGGAGTCAGCTTCAGTGTCCACTGTCAGTTTTCTCAGAGTTTTTAACATTCCAATGTGCATCTTGAAACCTAGTGCTTGGCAAAGGTGCTTATTGGCTGGCAAAGTCCTACTGGTCTTAGTCATCAAATTATTTCTTCTTCAACATGGCTAACAAGTCTCTTTGGGAAGGCCTGTGCACTGCTTTCAGAATCACCAGGACCCTGCAGTTAGTGTGTAAAAATTAATTACCAGCCTTTGGCAAAACTAGTTCTAAATATGTCCTTATTACTAAGTACAATGTAATACCTTGCTGGCCAGGGCTGGGACTAAGAGCATATACATGACTAGCTGGTCTTGGTGTGACTGTGACTTTGTACAGCTAAGCCCTGAAGTACAAAACGTGCTTTCTATATGAGCATGCTGGAATTTGGTAGTCGTCTTCACTGTGGAGTTACAGAGATACTTGTCTCAATGGATTAATACCCCAAGTATTCTACACTGAGAGGTAATCTTAGCCAGAACTCTAAGTTTGGACATCCATCACTCTATAAGCTCAGGACAAGAGTCTATCACCAAAATCCTGGTCGGGTTTTCCAGGGAGAGCCCACTTGAACATTAGGGATGTTCTATCTTCTTCTGATTGCCTCCTAACCTCTTCCCCATTCCACTTCACCACATGCTTTCTAAAAGGAGGAAATGAAAGCTCTTACAATCCACCAGAGCAAGCTTACAAATGACTTACACATAGCAGATCAGCAGTAAATATGTGTGACTAATAAACATGTTGAAAACTGCCACCCTGGACCAAGTTCACCCTCATTAGAACCAGGTCAAGGAAAAAAAGAAATGGGTACTTACTTTAAATGTATGTAAACAGCGCTAGGCAGTGACATAGGAAACTTTTTGTACCACAAATGGTCTCATAATATAGGATTTATTATCTCTGTTTTAGAAATGAGAAAACTCAGGTAATTTAATTTGCACATGATGACAGCAATAGAAAGGCTATAATTTGAACCCAAGTATTTCTGACCCAAAAGTTTAAGCTAATTCCACTATACCCATTGCTCTGTGTGGTACCTCAATATGAGCAATTGAGAACAGAAAAGGTTTGAATTCAGTGATGCTTCCTCTCAGTCTATGGCAATGAAACTATGATTTGGCTTTTAGTTTGGGTTTGTTGCTGCTGTTGTGTTTTCTTGTTGTTATTGCTTTAGTTTTATTTTTCTTTTCTTTTTTTTTTTTTTTTGGAGTCTCACTCTGTCGCCCAGACCGGACTGCGGTGAGCCTCGACCCTCTGGGCTCCGGCGATGCTTCCGCCTCAGCCTTCCGAGTAGCCGGAACTACAGGCATGCGCTACCACGCCCGGCTCATTTTTTGATTTATTGTAGAGATGATGTCTCGCTGCCCAGGCGGGTCTCGAACCCTCAGGCTCAGGCAATCCACTCACCTCAGCCTCCCAAAGGCGCGGGATTACAGGCTGAGCCACCGAGCCCGGCTTGCTTTAGTTTTTTAATGTAGCAAATTACATAGATTTTAAACCAGTTTTGTGTTTCTGGGATAAATTCCAGCTGACCATAATATATATTATTTTTTTATATATTGTTAGATATGATTTGTCAAAATTTTGTTAAGAAGTTTTGCAGTTATGCACATGATGATAATAGTCTATAGCTTTCTTTTCTTTTCTTTTCTTTTTTGAGTTGAAGTCTCACTCTGTCACCCAGGCTGAGTCACCGAGCCTGGCCTGCTTTCTTTTCTTAAAACATCTTTGGGCCAGGCACAGTAGCTTACACCTGTAATCCCAGCATTTTGGAAGGCCAAGACAAGAGGATTGCTTGAGCCCAGGAGTTTGAGAACAGCCTAGGCAACATAGCAAAACCTCATCTCTACCAAAAAATCAAAAAATTAGCTGGGAATGGTGGCATGCACCTGTAGTCTCAGCTACTTGGGAGGCATGATCATGTTGCTGCACTCCAACCTGGGTGACAGAGTAAGACCCTGACCAAAAAAAAGGTATTTGTCTGATTTTATTATTTTATTATCATTTATTATAAAGTAATATCAGCCTCGTAATATGGCATGTGAAGTAGTCTCTCTTCTTTCATTGTCTGGAAAAGTTTGGGTAAAATTGGTACAGTTTGTTTCTCATTTGGTATGACTTACCAATGAAACCATCTCGGCCTGAAGTTTTCTTTGTGAGAAGGTTTATAACTACAAATTCAATGTCTTTAATAGTCATAGGACTACTTAAGTCATCTATCACTTTTTGAATGAGGTTTTGGTAGTTTGTATCTTTCAAAGAATGTATCCATTTAATCTAAGATGTCAAATGTATTAGTATTAAATTGTTCACAATAGTCTTTTATTATCTTTAATGTCTGTAGAATCTGTAAGATACCACATTCTCTCATTTTTTATGCTGGTAATGTGTTTTCTGTCTTTTTTTCCTAATCAGTATGACTGAGGTTTATTAGTCAATTTTACTGATTTTCCTCAAAGAAGCAGCTTTTGGTTAGCAACACTTTCTATTGTTTTTCAAGTAGTTTTGTTGTTGTTGTTAATTTCTGTATTATTTCCTCTTTTATACTTATTTTACTTTTTTTTTTTTTTTTGAGTTGAGTGTCTTACTTTGCTGCCCAGGCCAGAGTACAGCAGCACAATCGTGGCTCACCACAGCCTCTACCTCCTGGGTTCAGATGATCCTTTCACCTCAGCCTCCTGAGTAGACTACCTGGGACCACAGCCACACCCTGGCTAATTTTTTAATTTTTTTTGTAAATACAAGATCTCGCTATGTTGCTGATCTCGAGCTCCTGGGCTCAAGCAAAGTTCCCACCTCAGCTTCCCAAAGCGCTGGGATTACATGTGTGAGCCACTGCACCTAGCTCTAAATGACAACTCTCTTTAAATGGGCACTTGCTGTCCCAGTGGCCACAGTCTCCACCTGCTGACCTCCCTTGCACACTTCACCTGCTGGGTCCCCACAGGTATTGGGTGTTACTTCTGCAGCAGATGGACACTTGTGCAGGATAAATATGGGCAGATGCTTTTTTCCCTCCTTGTTGGATGTCACAAACATAATGTCCAGATGTAAGAATCATTTTCAGGGGAGCAAGGGGATAAGACATTTGGACTAAATTAGAAACTGTAATGGCAAAACTCTTAATTTTGCATTGAGAAATATTGCTTTAAACCGTTTCCTTTAGGATCCTCACCTGCCTTAATTCTCAGAACTATGATTCAGCCCTCTGGTCATCCTTCAGAATTTTTTTATTTTAACAAAGATTTGTTTTAAAACCCTTAAATACTGACATACAAAAGTTTTTGGCCTCAACTTTTTAAACTAAAATAGTATGGAAAGTACATCGCAAGGAAATTTTGAACCTTAAGAAAATGCATATTTTAGCACATGTTTTCAATTATTTTGGAATGAATTTGGAGCTGCAGAGACCAAGCTTGGCACTGCGAATGATTGGCCTGGTGACCATCCCCACAGCTTTCATCATATGACACAAACCAGCCTTCCAAACAGAGCCTTCCAAGGTCAGCATCCAAGTGTCATCTGGCCCAACCCAGGCCTTTTACAAAAAAAGAGGAAAATATGTATTATCTACCCTCAAGCTCCTGCCCCAGTGAATACATCAGGATGTGAGATCCAGACGCTTCATTGTCCTGCACATTGAATCTCAGAGGTGCCAGCCGCCTTTCCATCACCTTCCAGGTTTCATCCTCCCCTGGAACAGAAAAGCCTATTAGGGAAAAACTTTATTTTTCTACATATGTTGGCTTTGAGAGTTGGTTTACTTTGAACATCTACCTAGGTTGAGTGAGTCTTATCCTGAGTCAAAAATGGCACAGAATTATTTTATGGTCAAGTACAGAGTGTCTTTGGATGTATCATAGCAGGGAGACTTCAGAGACCAATGTAAGAGTCAAGGGACACTTGAATGGCCTGGGAGGAGTTGAATTAGCGTGTGCCAGGTAGATCACAAAGAGTCACTCCTTTAGAAGTACAAAGAAAAGGCCAGGTTTGGTGAATCAGCCTGTAATCTCAGCACTTTGGGAGGCTGAGGTGAGAGGACGGCCTGAGACCACGGGTTCAAGACCAGCCCAGGCATCTTGAAGAGACCTCATCTCTACAATAACTCAAAAATTATCTGGGCATGATAGCTCACATCTATAGTTCCGGCTACTTGGAAGACTGAGGCAAAAAGGATCACCAAAGTCCAGCAGGTCATTGCTGGGGTGGCCATGAGCATGCCACTGCACTCCAGCCTAGGCAATAGAGTGAGACTTCAACTTGGAAAAAAAAAAAGAAGTACAAAGAAAAAATACATTTCTTTCTTCAACCCCCATAGGTTCTTAGTTGAAATGGACACTTGTAATAAAAGACAGCTTGACACAAGAAAAACAAGGTGAGTGTGGTGGCTCACACCTGTAATCTCAGCACTTTGGGAGGCCAAGGGGGAGAGATCACCTGAGGCCAGGAGTTGGAGACCCATCTGGGCAACACAGTGAAACCCCATCCCTACACAAATTTTTTAAAAATAAAAAAACAATGGCCTGGCTCCGTGGCTCAGCCTATAATCCCAGCAGCACTTTGGGAGGCTGAGGTTAGTGAATTGCCTGAGCCCACGGGTTCAAGACCAGCCCAGGCAACTTGGCAAGACCTCATCTCTACAAGAAATAGAAAATTAGCCGGGCGTGGTAGGGCATGCTTGTAATTCCGGCTACTTGGAAGGCTGAGTTGGAAGAATTGCCAGAGCCCAACAGGTTGACGCTGGGGTGGTCATGAGAGTGCCACTGCACTCCAGCCTGGGCAATGGAGTGAGACTCTGACTCAAAATAAATAAATAAATAAAATAAAACAATGATTAAAAAAACAAACAGAAGTTTATGTGCATGGATATTTTATATATACATGAAAATAGCCAGGGAATGAGCAATTCCCAAAGAGGTGACCTTGAATTTAGCAACTTCATCAAAGAACAGTTAATTTTTTAGAGAAATGATAAGGCAAAAAAAAAAAAGACTTTGAGTCTCTAGGGGCAGCGACTAGTGAAAGGCAAACCAATGGCAGATAAAGACTAGTTAGTAAGGCTTGTTATGATAGCTTGTTCTGGTATCAAGTCCAGACAATAAGGGCCTAAAGTTGTCTTCAGTAGCTAACTTTGGTTCTTTCTGGTAGAATGGAGGCGAGATTCCTTTGTCTTTGTAAATCATGGGGTCCTGATTTTAGGCAAACAGAAGGAAGGCAGAGAGCACTCCTGCATCTGCTTTCTCTTGTCTTCAGCTCAACAAATCTCCATGCTTTAGGGCGGCCTATTGTGGACTCCCACGGATGAATGATATTCCAGCCATTCCTCAAGAAGTCTGGCAGCCCCGCACAAGCCTGGGCTGCTTTAAGGAGGACAAGCCAAGAATGAGGACTCAGTCTCCAACCCTTAGGGAAGACTGCTTTGTTTTCATGTTTTCAAAGTGGCCTTTAGAGTAAAATTTCATTTAAAGAAAAATTCAATGAATACAATGTTTGAAAACCACTGCTTAAGTACAGATAATATTTGGGCAATCTAAATACTACCTCCCCCTAAAAAAAATTTTTGTAAGTAGCACGAATGACCTAATGTAAGTTATCCCTCACTCTGCAGAGCTATGTACTTTCTGAATCATATGGGAGCCCAGGTAGACACATAAGGCTACTTCTACTGAATGACTGCTACCAGACTCACATTGTCAAGTTTCCACTAAAGCTTCAACTGATCATATATTTCTGAACTTTTTATGTTTAGTCACAGATAGAGTTTATATGTTTGTTGTTTCCTCCAAGTCTCACGTTGAAATGTGATCCCCAGTGTTGGAGGTGGGGCCTAGTGGGAGGCGTTGGGGCCATAAGGGCGGATCTCTCATGAATGACTTGATGCCTTCCGCATCTTAATGAGTTCAGACAAGAACTGATTGTTAAAATGAGTCTTGGGCCCTCTTCTCACTCTCTCTTGCTTCCGCTCTCACCATGTGACATGTCAGCTCCTCTCCCCCTCCTGCCATGATAGTAAACTTCCTGAGGCTTCACCAGAAGCCCGGCAGATGCCAATACCAGGCAGAACTGTGAGCCAAAATAAACTTCTTTTCTTTATAAATTACCCAGCTTCAAACATTTCTTTGTAAAGGCGCAAAACAGACTAATACAATCATTAAACTTCAATCCTGAATTTAGGGAGTATTACTGATATACAGAAAAGAATATGAACAAAGATTCTCATACGTGATTCACACCTAAGTCACATCTACTACTCAAACTCCCTCAAGTCATCATTCTAACAAAGAAGATGTTAACAAAGTTCACAAACATTTGGATTTCTGATCACATGGCCCACAGTGGAAAACATGAAAACACTTGGTTCCAGGTTAGTTGAGAAATTGACAAACCTGTGAGTATGTGAATTCTCCTGCAAGCTGACCCAACAAGCCATTCCAGAGCACTAGCTCTGTAGGTAACTAAGCAAAAAGCTGATCTCCAAGTCCCACGGGGGTGGGTCATTTCAGGGCAATGGGATGCCACTATGCACTCTGCAACTGTTTCTCAAGTCTAAAACTAGAACACTCGGTCTAAGAAGTTCACCTATGCTTTGGGGAATATGTATGATGAATATTTAAAAACCTGGACCGTTTGGAAAGTTCTGACTCTACTCTTGCCAAAAGCCCTGAGTTTCTATGGGAAGTATGGGAAGCCTGAAGAGAAACAAAGATGGAAAGGAGAGTCCGGGCAGCTGGGCAGGAACACGCTTCCCCAGCCCCATCACTCATTCATCTGGAGTCCTGAACTCCACAACTGCATCCCATAGGTAGCAAACTGAGGACAGATGTTGGCAAAGTCAGCAAAACATCTGGGCTGCTCAGAAACACCGTCAAGAGCTTGAGCTTAGTTAGATCCAGTTTCCAAAACTATGCCACAGCTTAGAAGAAACCATGTGACTTCTTTTGAACAAAAATCAGTATTTCCCATTTTGTTTTCCTTTTTGTCAACTGTATCATTTTCTTTTCAGCATTTTCTTTTTTTATTTTTTAAGAGATGAAGAGTCTCACTATGTTGCCTAGGCTGGTTTGAAACACTTGGCCTCAAGCGATCCTCTTGTCTCAGCCTTCCAAAGTGCTGATTACAGGCTTGAACCATCACAGCCAGCCTCTTTTCAATAATTTCAATATGACCCAACCCTGCTTAGTTCTGTAAATATTTTTTGTTCAGTGTTAGCTGGCATTCGCCACACACAAAGTGTCGATAACAGGCACATGAGGTGGGCCGAGAAGAGGAACTAACACAGAAGAGCCCAGAATTAACCGAAGAATGGAGGCTCCAAGGGAGACCTCTGCCAGGGTGACCACTGCCAGGGTTGCCGCAGCTGGAAGGCAGCGCCTATGGTCAAAGGGAAGGCCCCTCCCCAAACCTCAGCCAATCACCAACTTCCACTTGTGTCTAAGGTTGTTCATGTTCTTATTATCACAAAAGATGCATGTGGAGAGTTTACATCCTTAATTCCTGTTACATTCACCCTTGAGTATATTTTCTCCATCTGAGAGTAGACACAAATATCCCAGCCCTACCGCTGGGCACATAGCGTGGAAGTCTGCATTCCATTAGAGACTAGGAATGCTGTTTCTTGAGTCATTACACAGAATTAACAACACTTTGGCACTAAGGAAACTGGTTTCGGTGAAAACCCAAGTTCAAAGTGCAAAAATTCCATTTTGTCTTTATTCCTTCACTTAATAAAGTCACTTGTTTTCCTTCCTTTTGTCTTTCAGGTATGTAATCACCTTGCCCCATTGGGGAAGCGAGAGACTCTAGCATAGGATGGTGTATATACCTGGCGTATAATTTCCCGGCATCCACACATTAGTGATATATTGTTCCAGTGGACTTGGAAGACCTGTCAAGAGGCCTCATTGCCCCATAAGCCAGAGAGGAAGCCCTGGATTATTTTTCCTGGATCTGAAAGTGAACATCGTCAAGAAAGTCTTTCCAATGCCATAATTAAGTTCCTTCTCCAACTGTTCAGCCTAACAGTTGGCTCATAAGAGAAAGAGGAAATTCAGTCTCAGGGGCCGAAGGTGACTAAAAACAGGACATTCAAACGTGAGAGAGTAGGAGAGACCATGTCTCATGAGTCGTGTGTCCCCAGTAAACACGAACTATTTCACAAAGGTGAGAGTTGCGAGTGGCCATAGAGAAATAAAAGTATCATCATTTTATTTTATCAAATCAAAGTTACAAATATACATTTTATTTCCTGATTTTGCCAATGAAATGCTTCTGCAGCTAATGCTGTTATTGACTTTCTTCACTTCTTTTTTCCTATTGATATTTCAGTTCTTTGGATCAGTGTGTAGACCAGAGCTATGAAACCAAATAAGCATGGATACTGAATGTCAGAAAATGTTAAATACTGTTTTTTCCATTTTTAGAAATTTTATCATAATTTATGAATATGTATTGTCTTTATAAGTAGTAACATGTTTATAAATTAATACATAACGAATTGCATTGCTTATCAATTAATAATAAATTAAATATTATTTGTAAGCATTCATGACATCTCCATGCATGTTAGCATACTAATTTTAAAATACAAAGGGTAGAGAAAAAGAAAACTATGATTGAGGACACATCAGAGACTTCCTCTATTTTCAGAGTTAAAAAAAAACACAGGAAATAAGAATGAGGAGGAAGGAACTTGTGTAGCTATGGGGCCAGAACCAAGATCCAGGTCATTTTGTTCTCCTACCCAAACCACAGGCCATGGCAGCAGTCAACCTCTCACTCAGTGAGATTCTTTTTTGTTTGTTTGTTTGTTGTTTTTGTATCTTGAGTCAGAGTCTCACTCTGTTGCTTAGGCTGGAGCATAGTGGCACATGACCACTGCAGTCTCTGCTTGCTGAGCTCAGGTGATCCTTCTGCTTCAGCCTTCCAAGTAGCTGGAACCACAGGCGCATACCACCACGCCTGGCTAATATTTTTATTTATTGTAGAGATTGAGACCAAATTGCCTAGGCTGGTCTCAAACCCCTGGGCTCAAGCAATCCTCTCACCTCCGCCTCCCAAAGTGTTAGGATTACAGGTGTGAGCCACCACACCAGCACTCAGTGAGATTATTTATGGCCCTGGCAGGGCAGCTTGTGACCCCCCAGAGGAACATCTCTCGGGAATAGTTCACATGTCAATGCAAACAAACAAACAAAAAACCCAAAATTTTAAAGCCTGTTTATCCTCACAAAATATAGACAAAGAAAAACAGGGTGGGGATGGGGACTTTCCAAATAAAGGCAGACTGCTTCATCTTAAGAGTTTTCAAAAGATGAGGTCATCTCCATATTGTGCATTAACAAGAACCGGACGATCGGCATTATAGGATTTCGATTCTTTTCATCCCGGCGATCACTTCAAGCTATCAGAGCTATCAGAGCTGTGAGTCTTCCATCCCAGTGGGACAGTGGAGTTACCACCTTCAAGCAGAAAATCTCCGTATACCATTGTCTTCAAATGTATATAAATGCTTTGTGAATCATAAAATACAAGCTTGTGGCAAAGCATTACTAAATTCATATGTTTTTACCTTTATATTTTTTCTCAATGGTTTAACATAAGAAGTGTTATGAAGCAGCACTTCTTATGTTAAATGGAAATATCATATTTATTCTCTTTAATGCAGCTTAATTCCAATTCTGAGTTCCCATCTCTCCAGACACGCAGGAAATTCAAGCTGTTTTTCTCAGGGTACTCCTCCCCTAAAAGCAAGGCTAGTGTTCCCTCACCAGTTCTCATCCTTTCTCCCCAGAGGTCGTGTCAAGTGTGGAAATCAGTGAGTCTGGGTAGCAGGTACCTGGGGTGCAGTCCTGCTGGGTACAGCTCATAGCTTGCAAAGACTTAGCTTCTAAGGACTTGCCCCTGTTACGGCCAGAACCACAGAGCTCCGTCTTTCTCCTAGTCTCCTAGACGCTCTCTACTCTACCCTTAAAATAGGAAGGAAATTAACAGATATAAAGGAACAGTATTCAGCATTCAGTATTCCTGTCAATTATGTGCTGTCATCTTGTATCAGTCAGGGTCTAATTAGGAGACAAAAGAAACCACACAATCATTTTAACAGGAAAAGTTTAATATAAAGAATTGTCTGGTGCAATGGCCCAAGCCTGTAATCCCAGCACATTGGGAGGCCGAGGCGAGAGGACTGCCTGAGCCCAAGGAGTTCAAGACCAGCCTTGACAACTTGGCAAGATCTCATCTCTACAATAAATCAAAAAATTAGCCGGGCATGGTGGCGTGTGCCTGTATTTCCAGCTACTTGGAAGGCTGAGGTGGAAAGATTGCCTGAGCCCAGAAGGTCGCTGCCGGGGTGGCCATGAGCGTGACACTGCACTCCAGCCTAGACAACAGAGAGAGACTCCAACTCAAAAAAAAAAAAGAATCATTAACTATAACAGAAGATTAAATACCTAAGGGTAAAGAGAACTCTAAAAAATACCAAAGGGAGAAAGGAGAATATCCAATGAACAAACAAATTTTAAAAGGGAGAACAGATCTCCCCAAGACTGGGATTTAGATCTCACTTGTAGCCGGCTAGATGATGGAGGAACTCTCTGGGTTGCCCTAAGCCAGAGCCAGCCCATGGTGGCTGGGCACAGGTTGGCAGGCAGAGTAACATGGTCTGGGACTGGCAAGCTGGAAGCCTCCCACTGGGTGTTGGTGGGCCAGGCTGCAGGCAAGGAACTGCTACAGAGACTTGTGAGTAGGAAACACTCCACCAAGGCACAGGAGGCTTAAGTGGGCAGCTGTCCACCAGGTACCTGTGGAAATGCCCCTGAAACTCTACGGTGGTGGGCACCACTGGGAATCCTCCATCCAAACCACTGGCTGCTACAGTGGAACTTTTATTTTTATTTTATTTTATGTTTTGAGTCAGAGTCTCACTCTGTCACCTAGGCCGGAGTGCAGTGGCACAAATACAGCTATTGCAGCCTTGACCTGCTGGGCTCAGGGCATCCTTCTGCCTCAGCCTTCCAAGTAGCTGGAACTACAGGCAAGTGCCACCACAACCGCTAATTTTCTTTTAATGTATTATAGAGACAAAATAACACCAGGTTACCCAGGCTGGTCTCAAAACCCAGAGCTCTGGCAAACCTCTTGCCTCTACCTCTCAAAGTCCTAGGATTACAGGCTTGAGCCACAGCACCTGGGCAGTAGGACTTTTAAAACCAAACAAAACAAGAATCACATTGCAACTAGGAAAGGATAACCACTCTTCTTTACTGTCCTGGGGAATAGAACATTCTTTTTCTTTAAAGTTGAGTCTCACTCTTGTTACCCAGGCTGGAGTGCAGAGGCACGCTCACAGCCACCACAGCCTCGACCTACTGGGCTTAGGCAACCCTTCCACCTCAGCCTTCCAAGTAGCTGGAACTACAGATATACGCCACCACACCCGGCTAGTTTTTGTGATTTATTGTAGAAACAAGGTCTCACCAAGTTGCCCAGGCTGGTCTTGAACCCCAGGCTCAGGGAATCCTCTTGCCTTGGCCTCCCAAATTACTGGGATTACAGGCTGAGCCACCGTGCCCAGTCAGTAGTAAGACTTTTAAAATCAAACAAAACCAGAATCACACTGGAACCAGGAAGTGATGCCACCCTTCTTTACTGTCCGTCCAGTACTCTCTACTGACAGAGCTTAACAGCATGCCAGCTGCAAAGGAGAGATGCTCACAAGATCCAGCTCTTTAATCACAGAACAGGCAATGAAGAGTGGACTTAGAGAGGAGAGGCAGTGCATTCATAACTGGCACACCTACACAGAGCCTAAAAAATGTCTTCTGCTACAAACAGGTCTTCATGGTCAAAACATTCATCCACATTAAATAATAGTCACCTTCCATCCTGTTCTCTGCTCTTAAGGCCAGGACCCCACCTCTCAGAAACACCATGTCTATGGACCACCATCTCTTCCCAGAAGGACCTAGGACAGAAATAGCCAGTCCTTGTCCCATCCTTCCTCCAGGGACCAGCCTTGTTACATGGATCAGATGCCCAAGAATACAACATACAAGAAGTGCCAAAAAAAGTATGCACATTTTAAGTGATGTTATCCATGTATCACTTTTCCAAGTTGAATTAAATTACTGTAACAATGTGTAGTATGATGTTTACTCAACTGTGCTTCCGCCATTTTCTTTGACTGTCCTGCCTGTTGCATGGTGATGCTAGCATTCATCTGATGAATGCCATCTTTGGAGTGAATGTCACACTTAAAATGTGTATAAGTTTTTTGGCACCCTGTATTTAACAAATACCCAGCTTGAAGATTAAAAGGTAAAGACTGCAAAAGTTCCTATATGTTACTTATTCAAATTCCCAGGGAAATGTTTATTAAACCCCTTCTTTTGTACAGTTGCTATATAAACGTAACTACCAAAAGTAGTTCATATGCCAAATATATGCTTCTCTGACAAGAAATAAAACTGAATTATGTTAAATCACTGATGCTATCCACAAAGAACACACTTCATCATAATTATATTATGCATCTACATACCAGAGTACTTCTAATGGAAATCAAGCAAATTGTTAGTATTTTTTATCATTTGAATTTAAAATGTCCACTGGGTTATAAAATGCTCAGAAATTTTATTCAGAGAAATAAATATTATAAACATATAAATATGTAGAGGTATAAATCTTGTAAAAAAAGAAAAACATTGCAAATAACACAATCTTATACCATAAAGAGTAGAAATTCAGATTTAAAGTCAGGATTATTGAACATTTTCAATGAGTGATAAGAGGAAAAATATTTAAACAATTTTCTCATATGCCTGCAAAAAAAATGTTAGATGTAATGAAAAAAGATATTCCATTATGAAAGTATCAACAATGGCAAGAACTTAAAAATAATTCTATGTCTTTTGCAAGAATAAGTGGTTCCCAAGGGACACTCACTGGAAAGATAATAGTGCTTACTCAATTGACTGGAATTGAAAACTTAACACATTTCGGCAAACTGATTTTTATATATCCAATTATATTTGAAGATAAACAGTTAGCTTTTAGCAAATATGTCAAGTCTGCAAAGTTTTTTCCATGAAGCTCTATGACATACAGTTCTGTTATGGGCTGGCTCTGTTTACTTAAGGAGAACTGCTCATGGCATGTGATTAAAATAGCACATTTGTGTGTTTTTTTGAGTGGAATGCCACCTCAGGCCCCACTTTTGGGGAATTGGCTGGGCAAAGTGTACGAGTTGGAGTGGGTGAAGGATGGGCAGGAGTCTTTACTAAACTAGGAAGGGGACCGAATTGGGGAGCATTATGGAAGCTGGTGGAAAGTCCACCTAAACAGACCATGAGCACTCGTGCATGCAGCAAAGGAAGAGGCAGGAGATGCTCATCCATTTGGACTGAGAAGTGCATCCAGGCATGCTAACATAGTGTGTGGCAGGCGTGGCTAGCATATGGGTAAATCTCTAGACTCATCAAAGCTTTGCCCATCTATGGGTGCAAAAAAGATCACATCAATTGTAAGAATTGAAAACTCCAGCCGAGGCTCAGTGGCTCATGCCTGTTATTACAGCACTTTGGGAGGTTGAGGTGGGAAGCTTGAACCAAGGAATTCAAGACCAGCCTGGGCAACATAGTGAGACCTTGTCTCTACCAAAAAACAAAAAAGGTAGACGAGTGTGGTGGCACATGCCCATAGTCCCAGCTACTCCAGAGACTAAGGTAGAAGGATCGCCTGAGCCCAGGAGGTAGAGGCTGTGTTGAGCCATGATCGTGCCACTGCACTGCACTGCACAGCAGCCTGGTCAACAGAGTGAGACTTTACTTTAAAAACAGAAAAGACTGTGCTAGTTCTTGCCTATGCCTCCCAACATGAGACCTCCTGGTCCCCTAACCCTGCCCCAGGAGCTACACACAGCCCACCCATACAGACACTCCACCACTCCCAGGCCAGATTTGGTATTCTCTGGAGTTCCCTGCAAGGTCTCTCCTGTGTGCCACAGACAAGCCTCACCCATCCACCACACACTTGCCAGAGAGGTTGCAATCCTGTCTGCCTCTTCTGCAGGAAGACCAACAGTCTCCTGGACAGGGACAAACATGCTTGCCTCGGCATCTCCCATCACGAGCCCACATGACTCCACCCTGCTCCCACTTCAAATCCAATCCCAGGAGACTCCAAGATAGGTGAAAGGGTTGGCCTCTTCCCTCCACCACACCCCACAATCACCAGCAGCGGCCCTCCTTTACATTCTTTGATCAGTAAAAGAAATACCATCAGAATCTTGAGTAAAGTACTACTCAAGCACTGCCATCAGACACCCCAGCCCCATACCCACCCCAGCCCCATACCCTCCCAGTTTGCTGGCCATTCTTACACCCTCTCCTGTATAAAATTCTGGCATCTCAGTCTCCAGGGATTCCACCCTGATCCCCACCACCGAGGCTTCTGTGGGGCCCTCTCATCTCAGGCGATTGATTGAAGGGACACATCCCAGTTCCTCATCAATTCCAACAGGATCTTGGAGCACTTATGTCCCACCACCCACCTAGACACTTTCTGAAAAAGCAGGCAGGCAGGAAAGCCACTGTTCCTAAACAAACTCTTGCTCCTTCCCAAATGCTAATTCTTTTTTTTAATTCTTATTTTAAAGATGTGGGGTACAATTCAGGGTTAGGTATACAAATGTTCATTGTACAGGTAAAGTTTGGACCTCTCTTTGGTCCTCAATTCACCTGGTTTAAGATCAGGTACCCTTATTGACGAAGTGTATCTTCCCCTGGCAGTTTCTTATTACTACCAATGCTATTTCTAAGGTGAACTTTGCAAGAAGAAGAATTTTATAATCCCAAGGAAATAAAAAAAGTAATGAATATTTAAGGATAAGAATTTTTCAAGAATTGCTCATTTATAGATTTTCACTTGGCATATTCAGACACGTATTTACAGTGGGAAGAATTAGGGAAAAGGGTTGTTTGACTTTGGTCCAAAATGAGGATTAAAGTTACTTGGACAGGTTTTTAGTTATATTTGGGGTTTTAGGCCTTTTATTTTTTAGGGGATGGATTAGTTGTTTGATTGGCTTGTATTTTAAATTGGGAAGACCAGTCTAGTTTTGACAGAACAACCTTGCCCATAGGTGCTGGTTTTTAAAAACAAACAAAAACAAAACCAACTCAATGACTCAGAGACCAGAAAGGAACATAAATATATCCACATACCCCTCAGACTTCTAGCATAGAAATTAAGAGATAATTTTCCCTTGAAACATTCAAAAAAACAAAAAGAAAAGGAGAGAGTGTGGGAGAGGGGGAGGAGAGAAAAAAAATAAGAGAGAAGGAAAAATAAAGAAACATAGAGAGAGGGGAAAAATTGGTTTGCCAGGGAGTTTGTTTAGACAGGGATAGGGAGATTTCTCCTTTTAAAAACTCACACACACACACCACACACACACACACACACACACACACACACACATATATATAACACACATGTGTGTGCACATATATATAAACATACGTGTGTGTATATGTATATGTATATACACACACGCACACACCATATATATTACATATATATATATTCCAAAGCATAAATAGATGTTGGAGGATAAATAAGAGTTTTGAAATTTGCTGTTTTAAAACTAGGCCAGGCACAGTGGCTCACACCTGTAGTCCCAGCACTTTGGGAAGCCAAGGCAGGAGGATCGCTTTAGCCCAGGAGTTTGAGACTAATCTGGGCAACACAGCAAGACCACCATCTCTACAAAAAAATGTTTTAAAAATTAGCCAGGGGCAGTGACACATGTCTGTAATCCCAGCTGTTTGGGAGGATAAGGCAGGAGGATTACTTCAGCTTGAGAGTTCAAGGCTGCAGTGAACTATGATCATGCCACTGTCTATATGGTGCTCCTTAAAGATGTGTGTGTGTGTGTGTGTGTGGTGTGTGTGTGTGTGTGTGTGTATAGATATAAATATATATATCCCTTAAAAATTATATATATACATTATATATGTATATATAATATGTAATATATATACACATATATGTGGAATTGGATCTAAATTTGGAATAGACAGTTGGGTGGTAAACAGCATTAAGTTAAAGGTAGGGATTTTCTAAACACACATAAAATGTTTGGAATAACAGAGTTATACTCAGCAAAGAAATAAGAGAGCAGCTGTTACACATTCAAACTTAAAACACATTACATGGCCAGGCTCGGTGGCTCAGCCTGTAATCCCAGCACTTTGTGAGGCTGAGGCGAGAAGATTGCCTGAGCCCATGGGTTTGAGACCAGCCTGGGCAACTTGGTGAGACTGCACCTCTACAATAAATCAAAAATTAGCCAGGCGAGGTAGTGCACGCCGGTAGTTCTGGCTACTTGGAGGACGGAGGCGGAAACATCGTCAGAGCCAGCAGGTTGACACTGGGGTGGCCGTGAGTGTGCCACTGCACTCCAGCCTGGGTGACAGAGTGAGACTCCAACTCAAAAAACAAACAAACAAACAAAAACATTACTTACTTTTGGTTGAACTCTCTAAACTGCTAAAACCAAGACTAATTGCCATTCTACTTGAGAATTATTTTCTTCTTTTGTCAAAACACAGGCAATTTTGACCATAGAGAAGTTCTCAACAGAGCAGTCAACTCCTGGGAGTTGACCATAGCCTCACTGACTCTAGTACAATAGAGTAGGTCAAGCATTTAACTATAAAAGCACATTTCTGTGTTCAAATTCTTCTACTGAGGCTGAGTAAAACAGGAAAAAATAACACCCACCTCCCAAGGCTGTCGTGAGCATGTAATGGGTTAATAGTTGTAAAGCTTATAGCTCTGTACCTGACACAAAGTAAGCACTCCAATAAGTGTCAGTTCTTGCCTTACTTCACCTGTCTGGTCACTCTACATTAAAATTCTTCAAGACTATATAGAGCATTTTCCAGTACTTCCTACAGATGTGGACAATCTCAGCAACTGAAGCTGCAAAATCGCTTTCTTTGCCATCCTTCTAAAATGTCATCTATCCCAAGAGAAAGTGAAGAGTCTGTTTTTTTGGTTTTTGGTTTTGAATTGGAGTCTCACTCCATCACCCAGGCAGGAGTGCAGTGTCACACTCACAGCCACCCTAGCATTGACCTGCTGGGCTTAGGCAATCCTTCCACCTCAGCCTTCCAAGTAGCCAGATCTGCAGATGCGAGCTACCACACCTGGCTAATTTCTTGATATATTGTTGAGATGAGGTCTCACCATGTTGCCCAGGCTGGTCTCAAACCCCTGGGCTCAGGCAATCCTCTCACTTCAGCCTCCCAAAGTGCTGTGATTACAGGCTTGAGTCACCATTCCTAGCCAAACAGTCTATTATAAAGGAGCTCTTTCAACAATTTAAACACACGTTTTTCTAAGCAAATCATCCAGAAGAAATATCAAGCAGTTGTCAGATACATTGTGCCTAAAGTTCATCACATTTATCTCAAGCATCAAAAGAGAAAAATCATTTTTTTCTTTTAAAAAACAAAGTGCTTTGGGAGGCCGAGGAGAGAGGATTGCCTGAGCCCAAGGATTCGAGACCAGCCTGGGCAACTTGGTGATATTTTGTCTCTACAATACATCAACAAATCACCTGGATGTGGTTGCATACGCCTGTGGTTCTAGCTACTTGAAAGGCTGAGGCGGAAGGATTGCCTCAGTCCAGCAGGTCAAGGCTGTGGTGATCGTGAGCATGCCACTGCACTCCAGCCTGGGCGACAGAGTGAAATTCCAACTCGAAAAAAAAAGAAAAGAAAGAAAGAAATCTTGTGTGTAGATGGAGGTTTTTCTTTACTTACTCCCCACTGGTCAACTTTGTGGTATAATATTTACCATTCAAGGTTCACAAAATAATAATATATCATCACATTGTCCAGTCCTTCACAGCCTGCCATGAGGTGTTTACTACTGCACATTCTGAATTTTGAGAATCTTGTAAACAAATGACAGAGCACCATGAAAGATGTTGTATAGACAAAGAAATAATTTAGACTCAAGTCACTGCTCCTTGGAGTCCCTTCCTCCTGGGGCTCCCTGACAGTCCTGCATCTTTTCCTTTTTGTGGTATTCATCCTAATTATTTTAAAATATGAAAGAAAAATGTGCCTGCAATATGCCTTCCAACTTTTACAGTATTTACAACATAAAAAAAGAAACAACTTGAATATGCAAAAATTGAAGAATAGTTAAATTACAGTACACTACCCCAAAGGAGTACGAAAGACATTTAAAATGATGGCAAAAATGGGAAAATCAGAACCCCTCACACTGTGCAATGACTTGTGATGGTCATAGTCTGCAAACATGGGCAAATAAAATAAAAAAATGATGCATTGGCCATGCCTGGTTGCTAACACTTGTAATCTGAGCACTTTTGGAGGCTGAGGTGAGAGGACTACTTGAGCCCAGGATTCAAGACAAGCCTGGGTAACATAGTGAAACCTCATCTCTACAAAAAAAATTCAAGAAATTAGCCAGGCATGGTGGTATGTACCTGTTGCCCAGCTACTTGTGGGACTGAGGAAGAAGGTTTACTTGAGACCAGGAGTTTGAGGCTGCATTGAGCTGTGATTGCATCACTTTACTTCGGTCTGGGTGACAAAGTGAGAACCCAACTCAAAGAAAAAAAAAGGGAGGGATCCAAGATGGCCACTGCAAAGCAGCAGACTAGTGCCTCTCTGAGTGAGGCAGAGAGTAGGGCACAGTCACTTTTAGACACAGGCACCCTGAACAGTTCTGGGTGGGTATAACACCCTGCACCCAGTGGAGGTCTCTTCAAACACATAAAGACCAGTAAACACAGTGCTGCAATGGCAGATGCTGGATTCCAGGCACCCCATCCCCTGCCATGCACCAGGTTCACATAGGAATTGGAGCCCTGTCTCGTGATGGAAAGAGAATGAGTGATCCTAACACCCTCTGGGTTGGTTCCCCATTCCCAATCACCCACAAGTTGTTGGTTCCACACGGGTTGAGCCCTGGTTGGTGAACAGCAGTGGGTGACAGAGTCCAAGCAGAACAGGCAACAAACCTGCACTTGAGCTTCTAAGTGTGTGTGTGCTCCACCAGCAGAGCCAAGTGGCCAACTCCCAGGCCAGGAAATCTCACCTGTGGACTAAACTCAGCAGGTGCCCACCACCAGAGCCTGGTGACCAATCCTGCCCCAGATCAGGAATGAACACCAGCAAGCTCAGGGAGGAGCAGGGAGCGACATGAAAGACACTCGAAGTTGTTCCCGGTGGAAAGGTATCTGGGCTACAAACTGTAAACAAACAGGCAGGGGGCTCGTGCCCCCACATGGTCCCTGCAGAGTACTTACAGCAGGACTGAAAACCACCCGACTGACCTAATCATGGGAAAAAACTGCAGCAGAGGTGCCTTTTTCTGGGTGGAAAACGAAGCAGGAGTCCCCCCCTCCTCCTCCCCCCCCATCACTGTGTAATCTACATTGAATTACAGAAAGGGCCCTAAAACAGAGAGACATTAACTAGCTTCAGAGCACCAAAATCAAAGAGGAAAGATAAAGAGAGAAGAGTTGCTGTCCATGAATTAGGAGAAAAAAAAACACCAGAAAATCCTCAGCATCTTGAAGAGACAGCTCAGAAAAACCAGTTATCAGTGCACATATAATGGAAGCCCCACAGAATGACCTGTCCAGGATGACAGTCACAGAACTCAGATACTGGAGGACTAAAATGAATAAAGAGAAGGATGAAAAACTAGAAGTGAAACTACCCAAGTCATACAAGAAGTAAAAGCAGAGTTGGCCAATTTTAAAATGCCAATTCTGAGATATTGGAAATGAAGAACTATATCCTGAAAGTTTAAAACATATTAACAAGGAAAATAAGCAGGATAAATTAGGCAGAGGAGAGAATCTAGAGTTTGAGGACCAAAATACAGAACTAACTCGATCTGTCAAAAACATAGAAAAAGGGCTCAAAAATCAGAGCAAAACCTCTGAAAGATGATGACTATGTCATGAAGTCAAATCTATACCTGACTGATATCCCTGAAGCAGAAAGGGAATCTGAGACATCATGGAACAAGCATTCCATAAGGTCATCCAAAAAAACTTCCCATATTTCACTAGATAAGTGACTATTCAAGAGCAAGAGATGCAGAGAACCCCCACAAAGTATCACATGAGAAGACCATCCCCAAGACACATAGTGCTCCATATCCACCAAGTAAACATGAAAGAAAAAAACTCCTAGAGGTAACAAGAAAGAAAGGTCAGAACACCTACTGGAGAAGACATCTCAGAATTACTCCAGACTTACCTGAAGAAACACTACAAGCCAAAGGGGACTAGAGTAACATTTTTAACATTCTTAAAGACAAGCAATTCCAGTCAGGAATTTCCTACCCTGCCAAGCTAAGCTTCATTTGTGATGGAGAATTAAAATCCTTCTGAGACATGCAATCCCTAAAAGAATATGCTCCAGACAAGCCCTTCAGAAGATGCTTTAAGGAGGTAATGAACACCAAAAAAAAAAAAAAATGACAGCACAAAAGTACAGGCAAGTACAGAGTTAACACAGCACACACAAAAACGAAAGTACAGAGTTAACACAGCACTCACAAAAATGAAACTACACATATATATGAATACAGCAGTAAAAAAAGAAGCAAAGCAACCCCTTAAGGGCCCTTTATGACAGGAATAAACTCTTACATTTCAATAATTAACTTGAATGTGAATAGACTGAATGTACCACTGATGAGGCATAGAGTAGTAAATTGGATAAAGAAGCATGATCCAACATTCTGCTGCCTCCAGGAAACTGATCTCACTGAAAAGGACACCCACAGTCTCAAAGTTAAAGGCTGAAAAGTGATCTTTCAGACAAATGGAAAACAGAAGAGAGCAGGAGTAACTATTCTGATATCAGACAAAGCAGACTTCAAACCACCAAAAGTTAAAAAGGACATGAAAGGACACTATATAATAATAAAACCCTCAATCCACCAGCAAGAAATATCCTTCTTAAATATATATGTACCTAATACAGGAGCACCAGCTTTTATAAAACAACAAATAAGTTGTTGTTAGTTTTAAGAGAGGGCATTGACACTCACACAATCATAGTTAGAGAACTAAATACCTCACTAACAGCCCTAGACAGATCAACAAGGCAAAAAATCAACAAGGAGATCCAGATCCTTAACTCAATACTTGATCAAATGGATTTAGTAGACATCTATAGAATGCTCCACCCAACAAATACAGAGGATACATTCTACTCATCAGCCCATGGAACATACACTCAGATTGATCACATTCTCAGACATAAATCAATGTGAACAAATTTCAAAAGATTGAAATAATACCATTCGTCTTCTCAGATCACAGTGGAATAAAAATAAATATTGCCATCAACAAGGTCCCCCTAAAACACACAAAGACATGGACAGTAAACAACATGCTGCTTAATGACTTCTGTGTCAACACAGAAATCAAGACAGAAACAAAAAGATTTCTGGAAACAAATGAAAACAAAGACACATTTTATCAGAATCTCTGGGATGCTATGAAAGTGATGTTAAGAGGAAAATTCATAGCATTACACAGGCATTAAGAAAATAGAAAGATCACAAGTAAACAAGCTAATGCCTTACCCAAGGGGGCTGAAGAGGCAAGATCATCTAAATCCTAATTTCAGTGGAAAAATCCAGGTCACTAAAATAAAGTCACAATTGCAGAATATAGAAGACAAAAATATCATAGAAAGGATCAACAAGACAAAAAGCTGGTCCTTTGAAAGGAACATAAGATTGACAGATCCCTGGCAAAACTTGAGAGAGAGAGAGAGAGAGAAGAAGAGAGAGAGAGAGAGAGAGAGAGAAAGTCCAAATAAACACAATTAGAAATGCAAAAGGCAAAGTCACAACTGATCTTGAAGATATTTAAAAGATTATCAGAGATTACTACAAACACTTGTATGCAAATAAACTAGAAACTCTAAAGGAAATGGAGAACTTTCTGACATCACACAACCTTCCAAGTTTGAAACAAGAAGAAATTGAAATTCTAAACAGACCAATAACAATCCAGAAAATTGACTCAGTCATAAGAAACCTCTCCACCAAAAAGAATCCTGGACCAGGTGGCTTCCCAACTGAATTCTACAAGACATATAATATTGAAAGCATCCCAGGCAATAGAGAATGATGGAATTCTCCCCAACTCATTTTATGAAGCTAACATCATACTGATACCCAAACTTGGCAAAGACTCAACAAGGAAAAAGAATTGCAAGCCAATCTCCTTGAGGAACATAGATGCAAAAATCTGAACAAGAGTCTAGAAAATCAGATCCAACAACACATCTCAGTGATCATCCACCATGACAATGTGGACTTCAATCATGATTTGTAGGGCTGGTTCAACAGTCACAAGACCATAAGCATAATTCAGCACATTAACAGATATAAAAACAAGAACCAAGAGGATTACCTGAACTCAGGTGTTAGAGACCAGCCAAGGAAACTTGGCGAGACCTTGTCTCCACAATAAATCAAAAAATTTGCTGGGTGTGGTGTGCATGCCTATGGTTCCAGCTACTTGGAAGGCTGAGGCCGAAGGATCACCTAAGTCCAGCAGGTTGAGGCTGCAGTGGCTGTGAGCAAGCCACAGCACTCCATCCTGGGCAACAGAGTGAGACTCCAACTCAAATAAAAAAATTTAAAAAAAAACAAGAACCACATGATTATCTCATTAGATGCAGAAAAAGCATTTGACAAAATCCAGCAACCCTTCTTGATAAAAATCCTTGAGCACCTAGGCATAGAAGGAACATTCCTCAAATAGTAAATCATCTATGATAAACCCACAGCCAAAGTTTGGCTCAATGAGCAGATGCTGGAAGCATTTGCTCTAATAACTGGAAACAAGACAAAGATCCCCAGTCTCATCTTTCCTGTTCAGCATAGTGCTGGAAGTCCTAGCCAGAGAAATCAGACAAGAGAAGGAAATCAGGGGTAACCAAACAGGAAAAGAGGAAGTTAAGTTATCTCTCTTTGCAGACAATATGATTCTATACCTAGAAAACCCTAGGCGGTCTGTCAAAAGCCTCCTCGCACTGATAAACAACTTTAATAAAGTCTCAGGTTACAAGATCAACATGCAAAAGACAGTTGCATTTCTATACATCAGCAATAAGCAGGCAGAGAATGAAATAAAAAGAGCAATCTCATTCACAAGAGCCACATACAAAAAAGTGAAATACCTTGGCATCCACCTAACCAGAGAAGTGAAAGATCTTTACAACGAGAACCACAAAATGCTGCACAAATAAATCAAGGATGATACAAACAAATGGAAAAACATTTCAAGCTCATGGGTTAGAAGAGTCAATATTGTCAAGATATCCATCCTACCCAATGCAATCTATATATCCAATGCAATAGCCATCAAATTACCAGTATTATTTTTCACAGGGGAACAGCAACACAGAAACTTATATGAAAGCAAAAAAAGAGCATGCATATCCAAAACAATCCTCAGCAAAAGGAACAAAGTGGGAAGTATCACACTTCCAGACTTTAAACTTTATTACAAGGCTACAGTAAGCAAGACAGCATGATATTGGTACAGGAATAGGCATAGACCAATGGAACAAGACAGAGATTTCAAAAGTAAAAACAAACTCTCTCAACCTTGTCATCTTCAACAAAGCCACCAATAACAATTATTGGAGAAGGGAGACCATATGGAAAACTGGCTGACTATACACAAAAGAATGAAATCGGACTCCTACCTATCGCCATATACAAAAAATCAACTCAAAATGGATCAAAGATCTAAACATAAAACCTCAAACTATAAGAATCCTAGAAGAAAACATAGGGGCCGGGCTCGGTGGCTCAGCCTGTAATCCCAGTGCTTTGGGAGGCCGAGGTGAGTGGATTGCCTGAGTCCACGGGTTCGAGACCCGCCCGGGCAACTTGGTGAGATCTCATCTCTACAATAAATCAAAAATTAGCCGGGCGTGGTAGCTCACGCCTGTAGTTCCAGCTACATGGAAGGCCGAGGCGGAAGGATCGCCGGAGCCCCCAGGTCGAGGCTGTGGTGGCCAGGAGCGTGCCACTGCACTCCAGTCTGGGCGACGGAGTGAGACTCCAACTCAAAAAAAAAAAAAAAAAAAGAAAACATATGAAACATACTTATGTACATTGGAGTAGGCAGCGAATTCTTGCCCAAGTCCCTAAAAGTGAATGCCGTAAAAGCTAAGATAGATAAGTACCACCTCCTCAAACCGAAAAGCTTTTGCACAGCAAGAGAAACCATCAAGAGAGTAAAGAGGCCGGGTTCAGTGGCTCAGCCTGTAATCCCAGCACTTTGGGAGGCTGAGGCAAGTGGATTGCCTGAGCCCGCAGGTTCAAGACCCGCCCGGGCAACCTGGCAAGACCTCGTCTCTACAATAAAATCAAAAATTAGCTGGGTGTGGTAGCACATGCCTGTAGTTCTGGCTACTTGGAAGGCTGAGGCAGAAGGATCGCCAGCCCAGCAGGTTGACACTGGGGTGGCCAGGAGTGTGCCACTGCATTCCAGTCTGGGCAACTGAGTGAGACTCCAACTCAAAAGAAAAAAAAAAAAAGGAGAGTAAAAAGACAACCCACAGAATGGGAAAAAAAATATTTGCACACTATGCATCTGACAAAAGCCTAACATCTAGGATCTATAATAAATTCAAACAAAGTGAAAGGAAAAAAAATAAACAATCCTATTTTTAAATGAGCAAAAGATAGACACTTCTCAAAAGATGACATACGAGCAGCCAACAGAGACATGAAAAAATGCTAAGTTTTACTAACCATCAGAGACATGCAAATCAAAACTACATTAAGATACCATCTAACTGCAGTAAGGATGCCTATCATTAAGAAGTCAAAAAGCAACAGGTGAAGGCCCAGGTATGGAAAAAAGCGAACATTTCTGCACTGTTGTTGGAAATGCAAGCTACTTAAACCTCTGTGGAAAACTGTGTGAGAGCCGGGCTCGGTGGCTCAGCCTGTAATCCCGCACCTTTGGGAGGCTGAGGTGAGTGGATTGCCTGAGCCCACAGGTTCGAGACCCGCCTGGGCAGCAAGACCTCATCTCTACAATAAAATTAAAAAATCAGCCAGGCGTGGTAGCGCATGCCTGTAATTCTGGCTACTTGGAAGGCTGAGGCGGAAGGATCACCGGAGCCCAGAAGGTCGAGGCTGCGGTGGCTGGGAGCGGCCACTGCACTCTAGTCTGGACGACAGAGTGAGACTCCAGCTCAAAAAAAAACTGTGTGAGGATTCCTAAAAGAAGTAAAAATTGATCTTTCATACGACCCAGCAATCCCAGAGGAATAGAAATCACTCTACCAAGTGGCCAAAGACATTGAATGGTTGCCCATGTTACCAGACTTTGTGGATCTGTCTATTGATGCAAGGATTCTGACATATCTCAACAGAGTTGGAGCACTCTTCAAGGCCCACAAGCCTTCTGGGGAAAGATTCATCTTCAAGAAGGGAATCGGTGTTCAGAGACTGGTCCAAGAAGAACTCCTTAGCATTAAAGGGAGACACAGTTATGAGTACAGATTATCTCTCTGATTGTCTTTCAAAGATCTTCCCAAAACAGACTTTCCTGAGCTCTAAGGAGAGCAGACCCATGAATAAAACTGACCAAGTCTTCATAAAACTTCTGGAAAAATACTGAGACACAGTCTTCTTAAGATCTTGTAACATGGTGTAGAACCATTGTCTTCTGTATCAATTACTCCAAACAAACTTGTGTGATGAACATTAAGAAATGCAAAGACTGGCCAGGCACTGTGGCTCAGGCCAATAATCCCAATGATTTGGTAAGCCGAAGCAAAAGGATCACTTGAGGCCAGGATTTCACAACCAACCTGGGCAACATAAAAAGACCGCATCGCTACAAAAATATATTTTTTAATTAACCAGGTATAGTGTCATGTGTGCCTGTCATCCTAGCAACTCAGGAAGCTAAGGTGGAAGGATTGCTTGAGCTTGAAACTGCAGTGAGCAACGACGGCACCACCGCACTAGCCTGGGAGACAGAGAGAGACCTTGTCTCAAAATAAAATTATAAAATAAAATAAAATGCATAGACCAGAAACTAAGGAGAATCATATTATGAGAGTCAAGAAATATTTGAGGTTTTCATACACAGTTTATGAATGCCAAAATTACAATAACTTTCTACATATATATATTCCATCCTCATCTCAATGAACTGGGACTATGATTGGGAGTGAAGGGAAATAGACAGAATCTTACAGATATGAGAAGCTAAACAATGAATACTCCTGGACATGAAGATAGAAATAATAGACACTGGGGACACCAACAGAAGGGAGGGTAGGAGGAGGGGGAGAATTGAAAAATGACCTATCAGGTACAATATTCACTAACTGGGGAATAGGAGCACCAGAAGCCAGTCCCCACCAGCACACAGTATACCCAAGTAACAAACATGCCCTGTACTTCCACATCTACATTTTTTCTTTTGGAGTCAGAGTCTCACTCTATTGCCCAGACCATGGAAGACTATTCAGCCATAAGAAAGAATGAAATAATACTTTATGCAGCAACTTGGATGGACGTGGAGAACATCATCCTAAGTGAATTAACGTAGGAACAGAAAACCAAACACCACATGTTCTCACTTTTAAGTGGGAGGTAAACTAAGGATTCACAAAGGCATTGAGAATGGTATAATGGGCATCAGAGACTCGGAAGGGGAAGGGTGGGAAAGGGTGGAGGGACAAAAAAATCACCTGTCAGGTACAATGTGCACAGGTAGGGGTGGTGGGTACACATAAAGCCCTTCTTAGCCACTATACAATGCAATTATGAAACCAAAAACTATTTTTATTCCCTAAAGCTATTGAAATAATTATTTTTGGAGCTGCAAAGATTAGTTTTAATTATTCCTAGATTGATGACAGAAAGAAAACAAACATTACATTTTTCTTTTTTTTATTTTAAAAATGTGGGGTACAATTCAGGGTTAGGTATACAAATGTTCATTATTCAGGTACCCTTGTTAATGAGGTGTGCCCCCCATTTCCCACACAGATTCCCACTACTGCCAATCCCACTTTCCCACCCCTCTCCCGGAAGTTTCCCACTGCTGCCAATCATTTTCTTATAGTATTACAATAATTGTTCAAGGTCCGCTTATGAGTGAGAACATGTGATACTCAGTTCTTTGTTTCTGTGAAAGATCACTTGGTATTGTAGACTCTAAGTCCATCCAGGTTGCTGTGAAGTTCATGATTTTGTTCTTCTTTATATGTACCACATTTTTTTGTCCAGTCCTCTTTTGATAGGCAGCACAGCTGGTTCCATTACATTTTTCTATACGAGTGATATAAATATTCATTTTGGAGTGTCATGCTTTTTTTGGTGGTTGTTGTTTTGTTTTTATGGTACACTTCCATTCCCTTGTGTGAGCTATGACCCACTGTTATTAGAAAGGAACAGTGAGAGGAAATAGGATAAATAAGGTGGCCTTGTGTAACTGACTCTGAGGGTGCAGAGTGATGCTGACCTCCCTCTGGTTAAACCTACTTCCATCAGCTGGTGGTCCAAGGTGGAAGTGAATTTTTTATTTTATTTTAAAGATGTGAGGTACCATTCAGGATTAGGTAGACAAGTAGTCATTGTACAGGTAAATTTGGGGCCTCCCTTTGGTCCCCACTTTGCCCGTTTGAGGTCAGGTACCCTTATTGATATCATGTGTCCCGCCACCTCTCCCCCACCAGCAGTTCCCACTACTGCCAATTCCTTTCTTATAGTATTATGGTAAATGTTCAGGGTCCGCTTATGAGTAAGAACATATGATACTCTGTTCTTTGTTTCTGTGATAGATCACTGGGTATGATAGGCTCTAAATCCACCCAACTTGCTGCAAAGTCTATAATTTGTAATTTTTTTAAGAGTTGTCTGATTAAGATATTACCTCTGGGAGTGGGGGAAGAGTCTACTTTAGAAAAGAAGGTCAGAAAAGACATTTCTAAAAGGTGACATTTGTGAAGTTCACATCTGATTCGACCTCAGAACAGCACTGACCAGGCTGACAAGCCCCTTTCACAGGCCTACATTCTTCTGTTTCCACCCTACACCAGCTTTTCCTGTTTCCTCCCTGTTTGCTTAGATCTCATATATTAATGGGAGTGGAAGTGACCCCCTTGATAGTTTCCTCATGAAGTGGAATGAATACAAATAGAAGCAAAAGAGGTTTCCATTGCCCACTTGGGAAAACTTTAGGGAATACAATTATCTCCCTTAGTCATCACTGAGTGGCCATTGGAGTCCTTTAAATGAGCTGCTCCTGCCAGGCTCGGTGACTCAGCCTGTAATCCCACGCCTTTGAGAGACCGAGGTGAGTGGATTGCCTGAGCCCGCAGGTTCAAGATCCGCCTGGGCAGCGAGACCTCATCTCTACAATAAATCAAAAAATCAGCCGGGCATGGTAGCGCATGCCTGTAATTCCGGCTACTTGGAAGGCTGAGGCGGAAGGATCGCCGGAACCCAGCAGGCGAGGCTGCAGTGGCCGGGAGCAGCCACTGCACTCCAGTGTGGGCGACAGAGTGAGACTTCAACTCAAATAAATAAATAAATAAATAAATAAATAAATAAATAAATAAGCTGCTCCTGAGTTTGGTTTTAATCCTCTACAAAATTATCAGGATCTTCTAGCAGTCCTTGGCTTTGAAATCAGTAAGGGAAATCTATACCCAGAGAAAGGATGAGGACAGACTGGTCCAAGCTGGACTTAACTGACCACAGTATTTTTTCTCAACTTTGAGCTCATATTTATGCTAAGACAGCTGCGAGGCATAATATTCCTAGCACTATTCCTTGTCTCCCTTGTTCGCTGGAACAACTGACGAATTCGTTCTTGTGGTAAGTTATTCTTCGTGGTCAATCTCTATTCCTCCTGCAGGCATTTTTTTAAAAATAGTGATGGTGTCTCGCTATGTTGCCCAGATCAGTCTCGAACTCCAGGCCTCAAGCAATCCTCCTGCCTCAGCATCCCAGAGTGCTGAGATTAAAGGCATGAGCCACCGCACCTCGCCGAGAAAGGTATCTTACATTGCAGTTTCTTATTTCACTGTTCTTGGCTAATTAGAATAATCGGTACCTCACTCTTCCAAACATTAGCCACATGTAGCCAAGTCAGCATCAAGCTGGTTTTGGTGCTTGTCGTAAACTTTCCATCTTTCTCTTTTTTTCCACACTCCAGGTCAAGATTGCTGTGCTCCTCTCAACTTTTTCCAAAATGAAATTTTTGGAAATGTAACAAAAAGAAAGCCTGAATCGGTTTTTTAACTGAGCCCAGCAAGAGGCAAAGGAAATGGAATAATGAAGTGTGTTCTGCTGCTCAGCATGGGTTTGTTACCCAACTGTGGTCTTTGCCTTTTATGGTGTTCAGATTATACCGTTGACTCATGCTCCGTAGAACCGATGTAGAACCGATGTATCTATACAGCCTGTACTGCTCCCCACTTTCTTTCTCACTCACTCTGTACTTCCTTTCTCTCTGTGGACCTTCTGTCCAGAGCCAGTTTTTTATAATGGCACATTTGCTGAAGCCACTGTTCACAGACGGTTCACCCAGTGGTTCATGAACTCTCCTTGGATGGCTTTCAGATATTCACTCCTTTTTGTCAAGATAGGTAACATATTTTTCATTCCTCTTCTACATATTAAATTATTGTTATTTCCCATATTACTTGGATGTTCAGTAGATAACTTTTCAGATAGTCTTACCACTTGATATCCAGGTAATGCCTAATAATAATAGTAAAATCTTAAATAGCCCTTGCTATATTCCAGGCACTGTTTTAAGCATTTTCTATTTATTAAGACATCAAATTCCCCAATCAATTTTACAGACAAAGAAACTGAGGCAAAGAGAAGTTAAGTAACTCACCCAATGAGGCACGATACAATACTGAGCCCATATGGGTCTATTGTGCTGTTCCTTGGCACTCAAACTTGGTAAAATTTCATAATGCTTTTGTCCTTGTGGAATTATTACCCAATTTCTGTTTATCTCTTTTCTGAAGCAGGAGGAATAGATCAGTTCAATAAACAGTCAAAATGGAACCGAACATCCCTTCTTGACTGATTAAATTGTATTGATGGCAGCTCTGCCCTTCCAAGAGAACCAGTAGTTCCTTTATAGGGAAATGACTCAGACACGTGCGCTTTTCCAGGCCACTGGGCTCACTCATTCACATTTAGGAGACTTTTTTTTCTTCCAAATTCTATATAGTTTGGCAAGCTGAGCTCTCCACAACCCACCTCCAGTTTATTTTCCTTTCTAATCCCACCTCCTTCCCTTCCTCCCTCATCCCCACCTTCCTGTGACCTCTCACTTTAGGTTCTCACACCTGTGTTCAAGTCACTTGCCTAGAATGCCCTACACTCCCCTCATTTTTCTTTCTTTTTAAATTAATTTTTAAAATAGAGACAAGGTCTCGTTATGTTGCCCAGGCTGGTCTTGAACTCCTGGGCTCAGGTAATCCTCCTACCTCAGCCTCCCAAAGTGCTGGGATATCAGGCATGAGCCATCGCACCCAGCCTCCTTTTAAATTAGTTTTTTATTTTTCTCAAAGTTATACATGAAGATAGTTTAAAAGAAAAATAGTTCTACAAAGTTTACAATGAAAAAGACAGCAGTTATCTGCCCTATCTTCCCCCATCACTTCACCTTAACTAGTTTTTTTTTTTTTTTTTTTTTGAGTTGGAGTCTCACTCTGTCACCCAGACTGGCGTGCAGTGGCCGCTCCCGGCCACCACAGCCTCGACCTGCTGGGCTCTGGCGATCCTTCCGCCTCAGCCTTCCAAGTAGCTGGAACTACAGGCGCACACTACCACACCCGGCTAGTTTTTTTTTATTGTAGAGATGAGGTCTCGCCAAGTTGCCCAGGCGGGTCTCGAACCCATGGGCTCAGGCAATCCACTCACCTCAGCCTCCCAAAGGCGCGGGATTACAGGCTGAGCCACCGAGCCCGGCTCATCTTAACTACTTTCAACTTTGTTAACTGTGTCTTCTACATGGTTCTAAAAAAGATTTTGTTAAATGGATTAGGACTATGTTCATTTGCAAGTAACGGAAAACCCTTCTACAGTGACTTAAGCATGTAAAGAGTTTATTTCACACAAAGAGAAATCCAGGCATAGATATTCCAGATGGAGTTGAGTCTCACAGGGTCTTCAGAAACCAGGCTCCTTCCACCTTTCCAGGTCACCATCCTTGGCTTAGGACAGTCATTCACAAAGTCACAAGAAGACTGCCGTCAATATGGCATTGTGTCTACACTTCAGGAAAAAAGAATGGGGAAGGACAAAGGCACCTTTCCTAGAAGAGCCTTGCCTTTAGTTCAAAAAGGAATATGCTGTAAAAACATCTGCCTATGGTGTCCTTTAGTCTTTTCAAAAGTCATCAGTTATTGGGGGTTGCGGGGTCCTGAAGAGAGGGAGAGTTTTCTGTTTCCTCTAAGTTCCTTTTTCCTGCTTGTTCATGTCATTGCCATTTGTTTTTGTTTTTATTTTTGTTTTTTGAGTCAGAGTCTCACCTGTCCCCCAGGCTAGAATGCAGTAACACACTCATGGCCACCGCAGCCTCGACCTGCTGGACTCAGGTGGTCCTTCCTCCTCAGCCTTCCAAGTAGCTGGAACTACAGGTATGCGCCACCATGCCTGGCTAATTTTTTGCTTTATTGCAGAGAAAGTTCTCGCCAAGTTGCCCAGGCTGGTCTGAAACCCCTGGGTTCAGGCAGTCCTCTCCCTCCGCCTCCCAAAGTGCTGGAATTACAGGCATGAGCCACCGGACCCAGCTACCATTTGCTTCTTATTGATCTGTCATTAATGTTGGAAACTTTCCCCAAAGTCCTGTGACCTTTGCCTGCCCATTCATATTTAAGAGTAGATCTCATATAAGGTGGTTGGAATTACTGTGTGCTCAGGTAGGACTTGTGGGCGGGAGTTCACTGCAGAGAGAATGGGAGTGCCTTTTTACTAGACACGTGTTTGTCAGTATGTGTCAGTATCTGTAGGTTTTTCTCACGGCTGACCAGTTTCCCCAGAGAGCGCTCCTGCAATATCCTTCTGGGGACCTATGAGCCTGGTTGCCATCTCATCCTGAAAATGAGTAGGAAAAAGTCTAGGGGTATCACTATCCAGCAGGTAGGCTCCAGCCTTAACTGTGCCTGGTGTTCCTGAGTTCAGAGTCTGTGTGACCCACTTTCTTCTCAGAGTAACCATACAGTCTTCTACCATGGTAGAGAAGGGGTCGCTGCCAGACCGTGTGGGGTGAAGGGGGACCTGGTGACTTCTCCTGCACACTTTCATGCAGTCCTCCAGCTTCAGCCCCACCTGCATCTTCAGAGTTTCCTGGGTCTCCAGAAAGGTTCTGAGCCTTTCTGGGCCCAGCAACACCAGAGCACCTTCACCCTGGACTTCCTTCTCCGCCTGCATAGGTTTCAGTGATATCTGCTCTACTAGGGGTACCTCCCACTCGTCCAGAGGTTTTCTGACTTCCAGAACATATTGACTTTATCCTACTCCTATTTAACCATTTACAATGTAAATGATTTTTCAAAATCATGATATGGTTGTTTGAATAAGTTCTCCAAGTTATCCAGAAGTCAGTTTTTCTGTATCATGAATGTTGTCATTCCTCAAGAACAAGTTCAAATTATCTACTTCTCTGTGATGCCATCCCCAATTTCCTTTCCATCTTTCCCTACCCTAAAATTAAGCTCACTTTTCCACAGCACTTTGCAAAGACTCCTCCCTCCTATCATGCCACATCATGATTATGGATATGACGGCTGTTATCTGCTATGGAGTGACCCATAAAGGCAGACACATTTTAGGAGTCATCTTTGTATTCCTACCTCTTGCCTCTGTGCTTGATCCAAGTAAGTTCTTGACTTTTTGTTTTTTACTAGGATTTTTTTTTTTTACTAGGCTAGGAGGTAAGGCCTTCAGAACTCCAAGCCCAGGTGTGGTGCTTAGATAGTTATTACCATCTTGCATGCATTCTCCACGTTCAAAACCAGTGCTCAACAAATGTGTTATTCTTATTGTCAGTCTGTCTAACTGGTACAAATGTTCGTATCTCATAGTATATACATAAGATAGATAATGTAGCCTGGGCTTGGTGGCTCAGCCTGTAATCCTAGCACTTTGGGAGGCCAAGGCTAGTGGACTGCCTGAGCCCGCAGGTTCTAGATCAGCCCAGGCAACTTGGCAAGACCTCATCTCTACAATAAATCAAAAAACCCGGGTGGGCACGCGCCTAAGTTTCCATTTGGGAAAGGGGAGATGGAAGGAGGACCCCAGCAGGTTGACACCTGGGTGACTGTGAGCCTGCATGCCACTGCACTCCAGCCTGGGCAACAGAATGAGACTCCAACTCAAAAAAACAAAAAGACAGACAATGTAATTGGCAATTAGGAAAACAAATTAGGTCGCTTTGAGTCAGTGTCTTTGGTATGGTCCGAGTAATGCTTGGCTGCTCATCCTTGATACCGATAAATCAAGGGAGATGGAACTGGTAGAAAGAAGTTTATTTCTGAGTTTGAATCCAGGAAGCAGAGGCGAACTCAAGGTCATTCTAAAATGGTTCTGCTCACCCTCCAGGCTTTTACAATTCACTTTTTTTTTTTTTATAATCAGTATTTTTAATTATCATTTTGTGGGGTACAGTTAAGGGTTAGGTGTACAATTACAATTCACTTTTATAAGTCCAGAGTTGTTAGTACCTATACATTAGCCATGTGTCCAGCAGGGCATTGTATAGAACTTGGATTTCAGCCGTACTTATTGATAGTGACATTTTTCAGTTCAGACTTCCTTATGCCAGGTATCAGAGGTATCTCACAGCTTTTATCAGTAGGGCATGGCAGAAGCATTAATCAAGTTTGCTATAGAGTAAAGGGAGTTTACAAGGCCTAAGACATCATGCATTACACAAAAGTTATACAAATCACAAGACTTACAATTACATTGATACTATATTATTCAAATGTATGACCACTTAGAAAAAGGGAGTAAATGGGAATTTGCATCTTTAGCTTGATTGGGCATAGGCTATAGGGAAGTCAGGATCCCCTGAAGCTATTGACTGGAAGTGCATAGGAGATAAGGGGAAGTACACCTTTTATTTGCTCTCAGGAATATTGTTCAGGAATGTACAGGAATGCTTGAGCCCTTATCATGCCCTTCTCAAGGGGCTGTGGTAATATGGATGGACATTAGCAAGTCTCTGTATCATATCAAGTATAGAATGGGAAAAATTCTGGCATCAGAGGTGGCACTAAGACAGTCAGTTATTTTTAGTTCTTAACAGCTTTCTGTGCTGTGAAGTAAAAGGAATGTTCACTTTTAATTAGTATATTTTTTACCAGTCTAAATTACAGTCTTTTAATTATAAGTACTAGCATGCCTTCCTTAAAATTCTTACTAGTTAGTGACTCCAGTCACAAGAAGTTTTTACATAATTATTTTTATGACACACTAGTGTTGTGGGTGGCCTTATTTTACAGAAGGACTACAAAAAGCAAAAATGGTATCTCAGTGGTTGGGATGTACATAAACACCCATGTCCTGCCTCTTAGTGCAGGTGGCCACGGGGGCACAATTTTCTGAAGCGGCACTGGGGTACAATTGTAATTCAAGATCTACATATCTTACTTTTTAATAGTAACATTCATAAGCACTTATTATTAAACTGAATTTTCACATTTAATTTATAGATAATAAGTACCAGAACTGATATCTTCTGATTATATATTGTTCTCACTCCTAAAAACCGTCTCAGGAAAGCTGTATGAATTGACTTGACAACCATTGGTTTCAGTTTTATATCCTATGATACTCTCAATTCACTTTCACTATAATTGAGCTCTCGTCATCAAGTAAAGAAAGAACAAAGTCATAGGAATTTAACACTTTCACTGAAGTTTCCCCAGATATTACAATGCCACTTGATGCCTGATAGCTTAGACCAAGCTCTCTGCAGATAATGTTTAGACTTCTAGGGGAGATCCCTTACCCTCATCCTTCTTTCTTTAAACGTGGAAATCTGGGTAAAATCTTAGTTATTTACTGTGGCATATAAACTCAAGACCAAAAGCAAGACAGGGAAAATACTTGTAGAAAGAAAGAAGGCACCTTGCACAGTGGGACAAATTGGAGGAAATCTCTAGCTGGTTTGTAAGTGAGGAAGCAGAGCCCCAAGGAGAGACAGCCTGAGGTGAGCTGCCTATCACACATGTGTGAGGATGGCAGAGGCCATGTTTGCAAAGTTCTTAGAGTAGGGCCGGCCCAGGGTGAGTCTTTATTGCTCTTACACCAGCAAGAACAAACCTTAGCCCAGAAGATAGAAGAGTACATGAAGCAATGAACTTAAACAACAACAGAAAAGACACTAAATAAACATCTATCTCAAAAATAAAAATAAGCCTGGGTGCGGTGGCTCATGCCTGTAATCCCAGCACTTTGAGAGGCTGAGGCAAGAGGACTGCCCAAGCCCAGGGTTCAAGACCAGCTTGGGGCAACATCACGAGGCCTCGCCTCTACAATAAAATAAAAAACATAGCTGGGTGTAGTGGCACGCACCTGCAGTCCCAGCAATTTGGAAGGCTGAGGCAGAAGGCTGAGACTATGGTCCCACTGCACTTCCAGTCTAGGCTTACAGAATAAGACTCCAACTCTAAATAAATAAAAATAACAATTTTTTGAGATTGCAAACAAAGTGGAACTGAAATAATAGTTAACAATAACATGGAACAAATGATAAGTGAAGTCAGAAAAGTTACCACATTCTAAGGTCACTTTTGTTCAGGAGTAAAATAAAGATATTTATTAACTTTAGGCTTTGTTAGAAAAATTAAAATTATATATATGAACAGAAATAAATGTGTAATTTGTTCATCAGTAAAAGAATAAGGACAACTTTTTATACAAAAAAAGGAGGATAAAAAGAAAAAGGTGTTTTAGTTCAACAGGATGCAGCAAAGAAAATAAGAATCAAAGAAAAACATAGTAGCTACAAAATGAAATAATAGAAAGAAGTCCAAATGTATAGCAATCACAGTAAATATGAATGTATTTTGACTCACTAGTTAAAAGACAGAAACTCCTATACTTATTTGTTTTTAGAATATCCAGGGGTTTTGGCTGGGCATGGTGGCCCATACCTATAATCCCAGTACTTTGGGAGACTGAGGCAGGAGGGTTACTCAAGCCCAGGAGTTTGGGACCAGCCTAAGCAACGTAGTGAGACCTTGTCTTTATAAAAAAAATTTTTTTAAATAGCCATGTGTGATGATGTACACCTTTAGTCCCAGCTGCTCAGGAGGCCGAGGTAGGAGGTTCGTTTGAGCCCATAATGTCAAGGCTGTGGTGAGCCGTGACCATGCCACTGCACTCTGGCCTGGATGACAGAATAAGACCCTGAATCAAAAACAATAATAATATCCAGTCTTTTTATTTTAAAAAAGTATGTAAAAAGTTGAAAATAAAACCAGTTTCATAGTATTAGTTTAGTAGTATTAATTAAGTCAAACAATAAAGTCAAAAATAAAAAACATTAATCAAGATAAAGAGGGAAATTGTTGGGAGCCGGCTGTGGAGGCCAGCCTGAGCGTTAGGGATCCAGGCAGGCTGCGGACCCTGAGACCGCTAGGACGAGTTCAGGAGCTGAAGGCCCATTCCCTCTTCCCTTCTCTGCTGTTTGGCATGATCCACTAGCAGGGACTTTGATGATCTAAGCATGAAGTTCTGAGAGTACGACAGGCATGGCTTACTTTAGGAGTCCATTGTTCCCGTTTCTCACAGACTGCGGTTTCAGCTTTAAACTTAACATAATTCAAACTCAGGTCACATTTGGGAGGTTTTAATATGGTACAAGCTTCTTTTAAGATTTAATAGTATATTTATAGAATTAGTATATACATACAAAGTGCTGTTTCAACCTTAATAATACAGATAAATATCTAGACCTACTAGAAACGGCCCAGCACAAACTTTGGGCTGGGCCACATTCCTAAAGGCCCAGCACAAACTTTTGGGCTGGGTCACTTCCTAAGGGCCCAGCACATACCTTGGACTAGGCTTCTTTCTTTTAAACCGGTTTTTAGCTACAGTTAGTATAGAGTTTTTTCTACTTATTATAGAAATTGAATTTATTAAATTGAAAGTATTGTGGAATAGGTTATGCTATGTCACTGAATTATGTCAGTTCAAGCATGATCAAACATGGTATTTTGAGGTTTAATAAGAATACAGCTAACTTTAGAAATTACATTGTTTCCACTTCTACATTTGCAGTTTTGGCTTTAGTACAATTTACAGTTTATACTTGGGTTTTATTTTTTAGAAGCTTTATTGCTGATGATCAGGATTAGGAATTAGAAACTTTTATAAAAGTTAAAACAGATTTATAGGATTTTGGAACAGCCATTTGTTAAGAGATTGCAATCAATTGTTCCCAGAAATGGCCCAGCATGATCTTTTGACTGAGCCACATTCCTTAGGAATTGGTTTGGGCTATAATTAAGAATTTCTATAGTGTAGGTAGAATTAGCGTAAAATAGAGAGGAATTGGGGTTTAGGTTGGTTATTAGGTGTTGCATATACATAGGTTTTAAAAGTTATTGGTTATTAGAATATTATAATATTAGAATTGTTGTATTGCTTTTGAGAAACATTAACCAAGCATGAAGAACAATGAGATAGTTTTGGGATCCTCCTTCCTCATGCTTGGGGAAACACCTGGTGGTAGGTAAGGGATGCCCCTCATCCACCTGGCTCCATGTTCATGTAAATGTCTTGTGATTTAATTGGGATTGCCCTTCTTCTTACCCCAGGAAACACCTGGTGGGTGAGGGATGCCCCTCATTCACCTGGCTTTGTGTTCATATAAAAGTTTTGTGATTTAATTGAGATTGTTCTTCCTCATGCCTGAGAAAAACACCTGGTAGGTGCAGGGGCGCCCCTCCTGCACCTGGCTTGTGTTCACGTGGAAGACTTGTAAGACTGCCTGTGTAAAATTTGGGATAAATACATATTGTAAACTCCCAATAAACAGCTTCTGCTCAATTCACTGAACAGTTGTTCACTTTCTTTCTCTTTCTTCCTCTTTATATCTATCCCTCCATCTTTCTTTCTTTTAATATCTATCCCTCCAGAATAATCGCTGATGCCATCACACCTTCCAAGGGACCCCCTAAATCTCTCTTCGGGGGCTGGCCCCCCGAAGGAAATTACTTAATAATAAAAGGAATAAATAACCAATAAGATACAAAAATCATAAATTTACTTCACCTATCAAAATGTTCTTGAAATACATATACCAAAAATTACCAGAATTCAAAGAAGACATTGGAAAATTTACAATCATAGTGGAGTTTCTTAACACATCTCCATCAGAAGTTGTTCCAATAAGCACAATAAGAGGTCAAATGATTCAAACAATACAATCAATAGTTTGTTATACATCCCAATAAACACAAGATGTAACCTTTTGTGAAAGCAATTCTCCACACAGGCCAAAAAAATTATACCACAAAAACCAGGTTCTATAATTACAATAAAATAATATTAGAAGCATTCATAATTTTTCACCAAATAAAATTAATAAAATGACTTCAGAAATTAAAAGATAGATTTTTTTTTTTTTTTTTGAGTTGGAGTCTCTCTCTGTTGCTCAGACTGGAGTGCAGTGTCCGCTCCCGGCCACCACAGCCTCGCCTGCTGGGCTCTGGCAATCCTTCCACCTCAGCCTTCCGAGTAGCTGGAACTACAGGCACCTGCTACCACACCCAGCTAATTTTTTATTTATTGTAGAGATGAGGTCTCGCCAAGTTGCCCAGGCAGGTCTCGAACCCGTGGGCTCAGGCAATCCACTCACCTCAGCCTCCCAAAGGTGCGGGATTACAGGCTGAGCCACCGAGCCCAGCTAAAAGACAGATTTCTAAAATTAATGTGTGTGCATTTTCTCCTGTTAATCTGTCTGTCTAATTATGGAACTTTAAAGAATGGAAGGAAAGTTCCCTTTGACCTTACAAAAGCAAATCAGCAGTCCTCAGGAGGAGGAGACAGGGGAGGACATAGTAAGAGATTGTCAAGGGGCACAAGAAACTTTTTGGGTTGATACTACTGACATTATCTTGATTGTGATGATGGTTTAATGGGTATATAAGTCAACTTATGAAATGATAAACTTCATACAGTGTATTGTATATTTAACAAGTATACAGTATAATTGACAATTATACAACATATGCAACAAATAGATAACAAATTACACCTCAATAAAACCTGTTTAAAAAACAGTTTGAGGATTGGACACAGTGGTTCACATCTGTAATCCCAGTTCTTTGGGAGACCAAGGCAGGAAGATTGCTTGAGGCCAAGAGTTCAACACCAGCCTGGGAGACATAACAAGACCCTGTCTCTACAAAAAAAAAAAAACCCAGGCACAGTGGCTTATGCCTATAATCTCAGTATTTTGGGAGGCTGACGTGAGAGGATTGCCTGAGCCCACGGGTTTGAGATCAACCCAGGCAACTTGGCAAGACCTCATCTCTACAATAAATAAAAAAAATTAGCCAAGTGTGGTGGCACGTTCCTGTAGTTCCAGCTACTTGGAAGGCTGAAGTGGAAGTATCGCCTGAGCCTAGTAGGTTGCAGCTGCAGTGGCCATGAGCGTGCCACTGCACTCTAGCCTGGGCAACAGAGTGAGACTCTGACTCCAAAAAATAAAAGTTTTAATTAGCGAGGCACGGTGGCACATGCCATGGTTCTAGTTACTCGAGAAGCTAAGGAGTTGAGCCCAGGAGTTTAAGACTGAAATGAACTAGGATCACGCCACTACACTCCAGCCTGGGCAACAGAGCAAGACATTGCTTCTAAAATTTAAAAAAAAAAAAAACAGTTTAGCTGGTGCAAATATTAATTTTAAAAGATCAGTGAATCAGAATAGTGAGGCCAGAAATCATCTAGGATAAAGATGACATTACCAGTCAATAGAACCAATGAACCATTCAATAAGTGGCACAGGGCAGATGACTTTCTGTATTGATAAGTTAAAATAGATGCCAGGTTGATCAAAGACTCAAAATGTAGAAAAGAAAAGTTTAAAACATCATAAAGCCTGGGCACAATGTTCACACCTGTAATCCTAGAACTTTGGGAGGTCAAGCCAGGAGAATTACTTGAACCCAGGAGTTCAAGACTGTGGTGAGCTATGATCACACCTGTGAATAGTAACTGCACTCCAGCCAGATGACAGAGTAAGACTCTGTCTCTAAAAACATAAAATAAAATTATCAGTAAAAAACATAAAAGACAGGTTTCCAGGCAAGATGGCAACAGAACAGGTCAGACTGAGAGTCTCTGCAAAAGCAAGTGTCCATATAAAGACTCTGCATGAGTGAGTGTGTGCCAGTGAGTGAGTGAAAGTCCGTCTAAGTGGAGACTCAGGTTCATGCACCCCAGGCTCTCCTCAAGGGGTGACTGCAACCCACCACCGCCCTGAGATTTGAGACCCAGGCACACAGGATCATCTGCCGTTCTCGGGGCTCTCTTGAGAGGAGGCAGCAGAAAACAGTTGCTCCTCACTACCTGACACCTAGCACATGACATCACCTGTAGTAGCAGACCAGGCACAAGCAGGAGAAGGCAGGTCATGGAAATCTGGAATATATCTCCAACACCAGTGATGAGACGCCGATGGGCACCATCTTCTCAGTCCTGGGACTGGGCAGAGACTTGCATTGCCCAGCCCACCTCCACCCAGCCTCCATCTTGGGACCCAGAGGCTATCTTCTCATCAGACTTAGAGACAGAGATGCCCCTCCTCCATGCTGGAACAGTCACAGACACATCAGATCTGATTGGGAGACTACACAGCAGCAGCAGTGAGTAGGGTGCATCTGGATCTGATCCGTCCTCCTCCCACAGTAGTCCATGGGGCGTCTGACTCATGCGGAGAGCAACCCTAACAGCCTGCACTGAGAGCTGAGGGGAAGGGCTGGAGACCAGAGCCGCTCCCTAAGGTGGAAGCCTGAAAGAAACCTGGAATCACAGAAACAGCCAGAGAGCACGTTTTTTTTTTCCTTCTTTGTTTTTTGTTTTGGTTTTAGCTTTTTTTGCTTCTTTCCTTTTTCTCTTTTGCTTATGTTTTTGTACTTGCTTTGTTTCTGTTATTTTAATTTTTTTGTTTAGATTTTCTGTTTATGTAAGGGTATTTGTCAGGGAAAGTACACTAACAGTGGGGTTTTTGTTTGTTTGTTTGTTTGTATGACGATCTGTATGGTTTTGTCTTTTTTGTTTTTTCTGTCTTTGTTTATCTATCTGTTTATTCATTAGTTGGTACACTTGTATGTTTTCCTTCTTCTCTCTTTCCACCTCCCTTTTTCCATTCTTATCCCTTTTCTAATCTCATCTTGCTTTCAGGGGGCAAACAGACACCCCCACTGCGTGGATAGGCAGTGGGAAGTGGGTTCTAGGGGTCCCAAACCTCTCAGGAGTTACTGGGATCTGCAGATAGCTTCTGAATCCAGGTCCCTTAATTAAATCTCAAAACTGCAAAAAGCACAGGTCCCCAACTCTAGTCCAGCCCCAGAATTGAACAAAACCAGAGGATCTACATAAGGAAGAACAGAAGATTGAGCAAACAGGAAATAACAACAAAAAAAGCTATCCCAGCCGGGCTCGGTGGCTCAGCCTGTAATCCCGCGCCTTTGGGAGGCTGAGGTGAGTGGATTGCCTGAGCCCGCGGGTTCGAGACCCGCCTGGGCAGCGAGACCTCATCTCTACAATAAATAAAAAAATCAGCCGGGCGTGGTAGCACATGCCTGTAATTCCAGCTACTCAGAAGGCTGAGGCGGAAGGATCGCCAGAGCCCAGCAGGTCGAGGCTGCGGTGGCCGGGAGCGGCCACTGCACTCCAGTCTGGGCGACAGAGTGAGACTCCAACTCAAAAAAAAAAAAAAAAAAGCTATCCCTCCTGTCACTGAACAACACAATTAAAGAAGAGGTAAAAAAGGGAGGAGAAAACCTACATAAATGAAAGAAAACCAGAGAAAGACTATGAGTCTCACCCACAGACCCCCTGGGAGTTCAGTCACTGAGAAAACAGACTCCGGAACTCAAACAATGAAGAACCCCCAGGATGACTAGTCTTAAACCACAAACCCAGATATCAAGATATTAATAGAGAGAATAAATAAAAATGAGGAGATACAAGAGGAAAGAATGAAGGAGTTGATAACTGAGATAACAATAAAGAATACAGTGAATGAAATAAACAACAAACTGATAAGCACGGAAAACAGAATTAACCAAGCAGAAGAAAGAATCTCAGCACTTAGGGACCAAAATATGGAACTAACTCAAACTGTTAAAAATATAGAAAAGAAACTTTAAAAGACAGAACAAAACCTCCAAGAGATGAGTGATTTTATTCAAGAGCTGAACCTAAGATTCATTGGAATCCCTGAGGCAGATGGGGAGTCAGAGATCACCCTGGAACAAACATTCCATGAAATTATCCAAGAAAACTTCCCTCATCTCATCAGTGACACGACCATTCAAACATAAGAGATTCAGAGAACTCCTGCAAGGCAACAAATGAGAAAACCAACTCCTAGACACATACTAATTCGCCTACACAAAGTAGGTATAAAAGAGAAAATTCTTAAGGCAACAAGAGAGAAAGGTCAGTCTACCTACTCGGGAAGACCAGTCAGAATAGCAGCAGTCTTGTCTATAGAATCACTTCAGGCTAGGACAGCTTGGAGCCCAATTTTCCAAGTTCTCAAAGATAAACAATTTTAACCAAGAATTACCTACCCAGCTAAGCTAAGCTTCATCAGTGATGGAAAATTAAAATCCTTCCCAGCCATTCTGTGTTTGTTTGTCTACCTGTTTATTCATTAGTTGGCACACACCTGTATGTTTACACTGCCTCCAGACCAGCTCTACAAGAAACACTTAAGAAAGTATTAAACACAGAAGAAAGGAAAAAAAGGATGACAACGACCTTCCTAAGAATGCAGAAAAAAGATTGAAAAAAACATATGTATCGATCCAAAATCAAAAGAAAGACAACAAACAAACATCAACAATAACAACAAACTCTTTAAGAACCATATGACATGGGTAAACTCTTACATTTCAACAATTAGCCTGAATGTGAATGTACTAAATGCACCACTGAAAAGACATAGAATAGCAAATTGGATAAAATATCATGAAGCTACAATATATTGTCTCCAAGAGACTCATCTCACCAGAAAGGACACTCACAGACTCATAGTAAGAGGATAGGAAACAAAATTTCAGGCAAATGGTACACAAAAGAAAACAGGAATAGTGATCTTAATATCAGACCCTTTAAGCTATCAAAAATTTTAAAAGATACAAAAGGTCACTACATAATGATAAAAGGTTCAATCCATCAACAAGAAATACCCATCCTAAACATATATGCACCCAACAGGAGCACTAACTTTCATAAGACAGCTTCTAGGTAAACTAAAAAAAGATAGTGACTCAACCAGGCTCAGTGGCTCAGCCTATAATCCCGCGCCTTTGGGAGGCTGAGGTGAGTGGATTGCCTGAGCCCGCGGGTTCGAGACCCGCCTGGGCAATGAGACCTCATCTCTACAATAAATCAAAAAAAATCAGCTGGGCATGGTAGCACATGCCTGTAATTCCAGCTACTTGGAAGGCTGAGGCAGAAGGATCGCCGGAGCCCAGCAGGTCGAGGCTGCGGTGGCCGGGAGTGGCCACTGCACTCCAGTCTGGGCGACAGAGTGAGACTCCAACTCAAAAAAAAAAAGATAGTGACTCAAACGCTATCATAGCTGGAGACTTAAACACTCCACTCACAACCCTAGACAGATCATGAAGACAAAAAGTCAACAAGGAGATCTGGAACCTCAATGTGACGCTTGACCAAATGGACTCAACTGATACCTACAGAACACTCCACCTAACAACCATAAATGTACATTCTACTCATCCACATTCTACTCATCCACATGGAACGTACTCTAAGATTGACCACATCCTCAGTCATAAATCAAGCATAAAAAAATTCCATAATTCTGAAATTCTGCTATACACCTTCTCAGACCACAGTGGAATAAAAATAAATATCAACACAAGCAAAGTTCCCCCTAAACCCACAAAGACATGGACACTAAACACCATGATGCTAAACAACTCCTGGGTCAACACGGAAATCAAAACAGAGATTAAAAGATACCTGGAAACAGGCTGAGCTCAGTGGCTCAGCCTGTAATTCCAGTACTTTGGGAGGTTGAGGTGAGTGGATTGCCTGAACTCGCGGGTTCAAGACCAGCCTGGGCAACTTGGCAAGACCTCATCTCTACAATAAATCAAAAATTAGCTGGGTATGTTAATGCACACCTCTAGTTCCAGCTACATGGAAGGCTGAGGCGGAAGGATTGCTGGAGTCCAGCAGGTTGATGCTGGGGTGACCATGAGGGTGCCACAGCACTCCAGCCTGGGTGATGGAATGAGACTTCTACTGAAAAAAAAAAAAGATACCTGGAAACAAGTGAAAAAAAACATCTTACCAAAAACTCTGGGATGCCATGAAAACAGTCCTAAGAGGAGAATTCATATCTCTACAAATACACATGAAAAAAATGGAAAGATCACAAGTTAACAGCCTAACTAATCACCTAAGGGAGCTGGAAAAGCAAGACCACAAAACCTAACTTCAACAAAAGAATCCAGATCACCAAAATAAAAACCCAAATTCTGGACATAAAAGACAAAAATATAATACAAAAAAAAATCAACTAAACCAAAAGCTGACATTTTGAAAGGATAAACAAGATTGATGGACCTCTAACTAAACTGATCAAGAAAAAGCCCAAATAAACAATCAAAAATGCAAAAGATGAATTCACAAGTGATCCCGAAGAAATACAAAAGATTACCAGAGATTACTATGTACACCTGTATGGAAACAAATTCAAAAACCTAAATGAAATGGAGGACTTTCTTATATCACACAACCTATTCAGGTTGAAACAAGAAGAAATTGAGATCCTAAATAGACTAATAACAACCCAGAAAATTGACTGTGTCATAAGAAAACTACCTACAAAAAAAAGCCCTGGGCCAGATGGCTTTCCAGCATATTTCTACAAAACATACCAAGAAGAGCTGATACCAATCCTACTGAAAGTATTCCAGGCAATCAAGAAAGATGAAACTCTTCCCAAATCATTTTATGAAGCTAACATCACATTGATACCCAAACTGGGTAAAGATCCAAAAAAGAAAGAGAACTATAGGCCAATATCCTTGGTGAACATAGATGCTAAAATTCTCAACATGATTCTAAACAACTCACAGAAATCAAAACAGAGATTAAACCAGATCTAACAACACATCTCAAAAATAATCTCTCATGGCTGGGCACAGTGGCTCAGCCTGTAATCCCAGCACTTGGAAGGCCGAGGTGAGTGGATTGCCTGACCTGCAGGTTTGAGACTAGACCGGGCAACTTGGCGAGACTTCGTCTCTACAATAAATCAAAAATTAACTGGGTGTGGTAGCGCATGCCTGTAGTTCCAGCTACTTGGAAGGCTGAGGCGGAAGGATCACTGGAGCCCAGCAGGTCGACACCGTGGTGGCCGTGAGCATGCCTCTGCACTCCAGTCTGGGCAACAGAGTGACAGTTCAACTCAAAATCATTCACCATGATGAAGTAGGCTTCATCTTTGGGATACAGGGCTATTTCCACATCTGCAAGAATGTAAACGTGATTAAATACATCAACAGATGTAAAAACAAAAACCACATGATTATATCATTAGACACAGAAAAATTTTTTGATAAAATCCAGCACTCCTTCTTGATAAAACTCTCAGATATCTAGGCATAGGTGGAATATACCTCAAAATAGTAAGAGCCATTTATAAGAAACTCACAGCCAACACACTGCTAAACAGACAGAAATTGGAACAATTTCCCCTGAAAACCGGAACAAGAAAAGGATGCCCACTCTTACCCCTCCTGTTCAACATAGTATTGGAAGTCCTACCTAGAGCATTCAGACAAGAGAAGGAAATCAGGGGTATCCAAGTAGGAAAAGAGGAAGTTAAGTTATTCCTTTTTGTAGACGACATGATTCTATACCTCGAAAACCCAAGAGAATCTGTTAAAAAACCTTCTTGCACTGTTAAAGGACTTTGGCAAAGTCTCAGGGTATAAAATCAATGTGCAAAAGCTAGTCATATTCCTATACACCAACAATAAACAAACAGAAACCCAAATAAAAAGCACAATCCCGTTCACAATAGCCACGCACAAAAAAGAAATACCTTAGCATCCTCCTAACCAGAGAAGTCAAAGACCTTTACAACGAAAACTACAAAATACTACTCAAAGAAATCAAAGATGATACAAGTAAATGGAAAAATAGTCCATGCTCATGGATTGGAAGAATCAACATTGTTAAGATGTCTATCCTACCCAGGGCAATCTACAGATTTTACACAATACCCATTAAATTACCTGCAACATTCTTCTCAGACCTGGAAACGACAATACAGGAATTCATATGGAAACACAAATGACCATGAATAGTCAAAACAATCTTCAGCAAAAAAAAAAAAAAAAAAAGGGAGGCATCACCCTCCCAGACTTTAAGCTTTATTATAAAGCTACAATAATCACAACAGTCTGATACTGGTACAAGAACAGGCATATAGACCAATGTAACAGGATAAAGATTCCAGAAGCAAAACTTCAATTTATCAACCAACTCATCTTCGACAAAGCCTCCATCATCAACCACTGGGGAGAGGAGAACCTGTTCAGTAAATGGTGCAGAGAAAACTGGCTGATCACATGCAGAAGATTAAAACAAGACCCCTACCTAACACCATACACAAAAATCAACTCTAAATGGAACAAAGACCTAAATGTAAAAACCCCAAACTATAAGAACCTTAGAAAGTGCAGGAGACACTGTCATGGAAATTGGAACTGGCAACCAATTCCTGATCAAAACCCCAAGTGCCCATGTCATCAGAGATAAGGTAGACAAGTGGGACCTCATCAAACTGACAAGTTTCTGCAAAGCCAAAGAAACCATTGAGAGAGCAAGGAGACAGCCCACAGACTGGGGAAAAATATTTGCCAACTGTACATCTGACAAAGGCCTAACATCTAGGATCTACAAGGAACTCAAATGTGCCCAAAAGAAAAACACAAATAGCCCCATTACAAAGTGGGCAAAAGATTTGAGCAGATACTTCTCAAAAGAAGACATATGAGCAGCCAACAGATACATGAAAAAATGCTCAGCCTTACTAGTCATCAAAGAAATGCAAATTATAACCACACTGAGACACCACCTAACTCCAGTCAGGAAGGCCATCATCAATAACTCAAAAAACACCAGTTGCTGAAGAGGATGTGGCAAAAAGGGAACACTTCTGTACTGTTGGTGGGAGTGTAAACTAGTACAACCTCTATGAAAAACAGTGTGACGATTCTAAAAAAATCTAAAAATTGACCTCCCATTCAACCCCGCAATCCCTCTACTGTGAATATACCCAGAGGAATTCAAATTACTCTATGAAAAAGACACCTGCACATGCATGTTTATTGCAGCATTACTTACAATAGAAAAACATGGAACCAACCATGCTGCTCATCGAAAGAGGGCTGGATAAAAAAAAAACTGGTACATATACACACGGAATATTACACAGCCACGAAGAAGGACACTATTATGAGCTTCACAGTAACTTGATGGACTTAGAGGCTATAATACTGAGTGATCTATCAAAGAAATAAAGAACCGAGTAGCACATATTCTCACTCATAAGTGGACCCCGAACAACTATTGTAATACTATAAGAAAGGGATCGGCAGTAGTGGGAAACTGCCAAGGGGCAGGGGGCACACCCCATCAACAAGGATACCTGCATAATGATCATTTATATACCTAACCCTGAATTGTACCCCACATGTTTAAAATTTTAAAATTTTTTAAAAACATAAAAGACTATATTTATGACTTCAGAGTAGGTAAGGATGTCTTAAATAAGACACAACAAAAGAGAATATCAGTAAATTTGATTCTGAGGCTGGGAAAAGATCTTTATCCTACACAGAACAAATTAAAGATTAATATCGAATAGAAACTCTTTTAAAGCTTGCAGATCAACCGGGCTTGGTGGCTCAGCCTATAATCCCACGCCTTGGGAGGCTGAGGTTAGTGAATTGCCTGAGCTCACGGGTTCAAGACCCGCCTGGGCAACTTGGTGAGCCCTCATCTCTACAATAAATCAAAAAATTAGCCAGGTGTGGTAGCGCACGCCTGTAGTTCCAGCTACTTGGAAGGCTGAGGTGGAAGGATCGCCGGAGCCCAGCAAGTCGAGGCTGCAGTGGCTGGGAGCGGCCACTGCACTCCAGTCTGGGTGACAGAGTGAGACTCCAACTCAAAAAAGAAAAAAAAAGAAATGAGCATTCCCTTACAATTCTGGGTATACATTTTGATTATTTTTTTTTCTTTTCCTTTTTTTTTTTTGAGGTGGTTCTCACTTTGTTGCCCAGGCTGGAATGCAGAGTCATCATCACAGGTCACCACAGCCTCTACCTCATGGGCCCAGGTGATTCTTCTGTCTCAGCCTCCCAAGTACTGAGACTACAGGAACACACCACCACACCCAGCTAATTTTTCAAAAATTTTTTTGTAGAGACAAGATCTCACTGTGTTGCCTAGGCTGATCTCAAACTCCTAGGCTCATGCAATTCTCCCACCTGAGCCTCCTGAAGTGTTGGGGTTGCAGGCATTATACCCAGCCTGGGTGTACATTTTGAACAATTGCATTGGAGAGCAAGTTGGCACTACTTAATAAAATTGGAAATATTTTTATCTCACAATCCAGCAATTTTATTTGGGGCAGGGCGGGGTTGACTCCACGGCTTCAGAACAGAAAGTAGTAATGACTGTCCAGTGCATCTGCACCATCTGTGGGCCCGGACACATCTCGACCAACTGACTTCTCCAACTCTAAAATACAGAGAACTCATCCTCCCACTGTGCTGAGAAAGGAGATGGAGCCAGAGTGGGGTTAAACAGAAGAAGATGAAAATGAAAAGGCCACTTTATTATAGTTCTGCTTTCTGCTATTTGTAGTCTACATTCCTTCCTTGGGATTTTACCCTTTCCTGCCACTCTCTGCCCCTTCTGTGCCTATACTGGTTCCACTCCTGTTTGTGACTGTGGGCATCATACTGTCCTGCCCTGTCAGACAATGATGAACACACTGGGGCTGAGCACAAGATATTAATAACAGGCCTGAGCATTGTGTCTAATTGGGTACTACTCTGGGAGAGTGTTTTTATCCTCACCAGCAGAACTAAACAGTCTTCCCACAAGAAAATAAACAATTCAATTTTTTCCATTTGTAGAAAACAGAAAAGAACAATGTTGTCAGTGTGTGGCATCAAGCATGCCAGACTCCTGTGAAGGTTACATCACTGACCCACAATCATTACAGCAAAAGGGTGGCATTGTTTCTCTGTTGGGGAGTTGGGCAGGACCAGCGTACCCACACTCCAGGAGCTGGCCCTAGGTGTGACTTGCTGTGCATGTAGGACAGAACAGAACTGACAAGCCACGCAGGGATGGAGCCCACAGCCCTGAGCTCACCATTGCCCTGGAGCCATCCAGCCCCAGAAAGCACACTACCGAGGAGTGGGACATCAATGCCTTCATCATGCTATAATTTAGAGCAAAGAATTATAAATGTGTGTTGCCCCCATCACCGTCACACAGATTGTCTTTTTTTTTTTTTTCTTGAGTTGGAATCTCACTCTGTCGCCCAGACTGGAGTGCAGTAGCCGCTCCCGGCCACCGCAGCCTTGACCTGCTGGGCTCCGGCGATCCTTCCGCCTCAGCCTTCCGAGCAGCCAGAACTACAGGCGTGCGCTACCACGCCCAGCTGATTTTTTTGATTTATTGTAGAGATGAGGTCTCGCCAAGTTGCCCAGGCGGGTCTCGAACTCGGGGGCTCAGGCAATCCACTCACCTCAGCCTCCCAAAGGTGCAGGATTACAGGCTGAGCCACCGAGCCTGGCTAGATTGTCTTTAAATGTTTGTTTGACATGTATTTATTGGGGGCAATATGCATGGATTGATTTATGATCAATAAAAGTGTTCATATAAGCATGCTTATGACAGATTCATTACCACAAGCCAATGAAAAGTCAATGTTTTGGAGAAAAAGTAAATTGTCAATTTTCCCACTTTTCTGCAGGTCTCTCTCTCTCTCTTCAGTTTTCCTTTGGGGCTTTCAGGATTAGATGATTCCAGGAAGCAAATAAAAAGGTTTTGATTGGAATCGGTAATATAATCAGTTCCCAGTAAGCAGGACAATAGGCACTAGAGTTTCAACTGGCTTTGACTTTCAGCTGACAGCCTCTAGAACACTCGCAGATGATAAAACACAGTCAGTATTTTCTCCTTCCCACATGACCTCCTTATTCCAAAATACTTTCCCGCACTGGAGGGGAGTAGGACCACTATGCCCTTGTCATGTGTGATAGAGAGACTCACATGTCCTGAGGTCACATCTCTGATTTACTGCAGTGCCCTCTGGGAACCAAATCCCTGCTGGACTGGTCTGCCCATGATTCAACTCCTATTTTTAAAACTTTAAACTTTTAAAAATCTCAGTAAGACAAGACAAAAGACCAATAAAAAATAAGCCAAGGCAGGCAGGGTGTGGTGGCTCACGCCTATAATCCCAGCACTTTGGGGAGCCCAAGGCAGGCAGATTGCCTGTGCCTAAGAGTTCATGACCAGCCTGGGGCAGCATGATGAGACCTCATCCCTACAATAAAAACATTAAAAAAAAGCCGGGCTTGGTGGCTCAGCCTGTAATCCCGCGCCTTTGGGAGGCTGAGGTGAGTGGATTGCCTGAGCCCGCGGGTTCGAGACCCGCTTGGGCAGCGAGCCCTCATCTCTACAATAAATAAAAAAATCAGCCGGGCGTGGTAGCACATGCCTGTAATTCTGGCTACTCAGAAGGCTGAGGTGGAAGGATCACCGGAGCCCAGCAGGTCGAGGCTGCAGTGGCCAGGAGAGGCCACTGCACTCCAGTCTGGGCGACAGAGTGAGACTCCAATTCAAAAACAAAAAACAAAGCAAAACAAAACCAATGGCCCAAAAGATTTTGCTATCTGTGAAAGAAAGATTGACAAGCTGTACTTTAATAAAATGAAAATCTTTTGTTCTAAGAAACTCACTGTTGAAAGAATGAAAAGACAAACTACAAACCAAGAGAAACTGCAAACTGAGAGAAAATATTTACAAAACACATTTCACAAAGAACTTGAGTCCAAAATATATGAAAAAACTTTTAAAACTCAATGATAGGAAAACAAACACATTTTAAAATGGGCAAAAGATCTGAACAGATACTTCATCAAAGAAGATCTACAGATGTCAAATAAGCACGTGAAAAGATACTCAACATCATTTGTAATTAAAGAATTGCAAATTCAAACAATGAGACACCACTACAATGACCAAAATCCAGAACACGGACAACACTAAATGCTAATGCTAATGAGGATGTGGATCAACAGGAACTCTCATTCATTGCTGGGGAAAAGGCAAAATAATAGCCACTTTGGCAGTTTCTTACAAAGCTGAGCTAAACATAGTCTTACCATGCAGTCATGCAATCTTGCAGCTTATCATGCGATCCAACAACTGCACTGTTAGCTACTTATCTAACTATTTGAAAACTTGTTTCTAGACAAAAGCCTGCACATGAATGTTTATAGCAACTTTATGCGTAACAACCCCAAACTGGAAGCAACCAAGATGTCCTTCAATAGGCAAGAGGATAAACAAACTGAAACCTCCAGACAGTAGGATATTATTCAGCGCTAAAAAGAAATGAGCCATCAAGACACAAAAAGACAAAAGAACCTTAAATGTGCATGGCAAAGTGAAAGAAGTCAATCTGAAAAGTCTACCTATTGTTTAATTCCAACGATATAACATTCTGGAAAAGGGAAATTTTGGGAGACAGTAAAAAGTTTGTGGCAGGATGCGGCAAATGCTCAAATATATTTCTTGTATGATTGAGTGAATAAACACAAAAACACATGTAGCTGATTCGGGATCAGCAGTTGGCCTCACCTGGGCTGATTGAATATCTCCCACTAGCCCAGCGACAGGAAGGAGGAGTTGATAGCAGTTAAAGTTATTTCCTTTTGAAAGGCAGATTGCAACTTTAAGACCTGCCAGGTGCTCCGCAGGTTTTGTTTAAGAAAGGCCAAATGGCCCAGAGACTGGTCATTTCATGGAAATGGAAAAGAGTCTTGTCTAAAACCCCCCTTCTGAAGTTGATGGTTTATAATCCTGCAGTTCCTGGAAACCATTTGTTCTTTAAAAAAATCTGATTTTGCTGAGTACAACCTTGTAAGATTCCAAAGGAAGTATGTAATCACTCAACACGACCCCCCTCCCTTACCTAAACAAGGGTATAAGACCCCACTTATCCTGTTCTGGGCGCTCAATTTGGATGCATTAAATTCTTGGGCCCGCTGGAATGGCCAGCGTAATAAAGTGCCACTTCCTATAATAGTCTCGGTGTCACGATCTCTCTATTTTTCCTGCTACAAGATCACTGGTTTCAGGGGTTCTGGTAGAGAGCAGAGTCACACAGTGGCTTTTTAGGGGATGAAACTATTTCAAATGACATGGTAATGGTGCATGCATAACAGAATGCATCTGTCAAAGCCCGTCAACACTTTACAACACAAAGATTGAAACTTAATGCATGCACATTTAAAAAATCATTTAGGAAATCAAGGGACAGCAGTAAGAATCAGACTAGACAAGAGAATCTAACTTTATTCCAACGTGAAGCCACTTCACTGCAGGCGGTGGGGAAAGGTGCTGACCTGAGTAACCTAGGAAGTGGGCTTAAGGTTAAAAGTCAAAGTACATAAGCACTGTACTTTAGTTAATAAAAGTATTCCCATGGGTATACAGGTTGACAATTCTACACGGTACGTTCCCTACATACTAGCGAGCTCAAATCCAAGAGCAGGTTTATAAGTCTTATTTGTTCATAAACCCAACAAAGTTAACCTAGGTACCCAATTAACACAACTGGCTATATAGTTCTGTACTGTAATAGGTTTATAATACTCTTCACACAAATAATACTTAACAAAGAGACTCAAAAAATAAAGCCATTGCTGGGCTCGGTGACTCAGCCTGTAATCCCGTGCCTTTGGGAGGCTGAGGTGAGTGAATTGCCTGAGTCCTCAGGTTCGAGACCCGCCTGGGCAACTTGGTGAGACCTCATCTCTTCAATAAATCAAAAATTAGCCGGGTGTGGTAGCACACGCCTGTAGTTCCAGCTACTTGGAAGCCTGAGGCAGAAGGATCGCCAGAGCCCAGCAGGTCAAGGCTGCGGTGGCCGGGAACGGCCACTGCACTCCAGTCTGGGAGACAGAGTGAGACTCCAACTCAAAAAAAAAAAACCAAAAAACAAAAAATAAAGCAATTTTAGGCCAGGTGCAATGGCTCATGCCTATAATCCCAGCACTTTGGGAGGCTGAGGTGAGAAGATTGCCTGAGCCCACTGGTTTGAGACCAGCCTAGGCAACTTTTGAAACCTCATCTCTACAATAAATCAAAAATTAGCTGGGGGTGGTGGTGCACAACTGTGGTTTCAGCTACTTGTAAGGCTGAGGTGGAAGGATCGCCTAAGCCCAGCAGGTTGAGGCTGCTTTGGTCATGAGCATGCCACTGCACGCCATGGGCAGTGCAACAGAGTGAGACTCCAACTCAAAAATAAAAAAGAAATAAAAAAAACAATTTTAATCTTACAGTACAGTACCTTGAAAAGTACAGTAGTACTGAGATACCACCTACCTCCAGTCAGTATGGTCATCATCAATAACTCAAAAAGCAGGCTGAAGGGGAAGGATCTCCTGAGCTCAGCCAGTCGAGGCTACAGTAGCCATGAGCATACCACCGCACTCCAGTCTGGGAGACAAGAGTGAGATTCCAACTCAAAAAGAAATAAAAAAGAAACTCAAAAACAACAGATGCTGGAGAGGATGTGGGAAAAAGGGAACACTTCTACACTGTTGGTGGGAGTGTAAATTAGTCCTACCTCTGTGGAAAAACAGTGTGGTGATTTCTGAAAGATCTAAAAATCGATCTCCCATACAACCCGGCAATCCCCCTTCTGGGAATCTACCTAGAGGAACTTAAACCATTCTACAAAAAAGATACCCATATGTTTATTGCAGCACTATCCACAATAGCAAAATCATGGAACCAACTGTGCTGCCCATCAAAGTAGAATGGATTTTTTAAATGTGATACATATGCATGATGGAATATTACACAGTCATAAAAAAATGACAAAAGTATACTTCACAGCAACTTGGATGGATGTAAAGTCTGTAAAACTCAGTGATCAATCGCAGAAACAAAGAATTGAGTACCACATGTTCTCACTCATAAGTGGACCCTGAACAATTATCATAATACTATAAGAAGGGGATTGGCAGTAGTGGAAAACTGCTAGGGGAGGGAGCGGGTGGGAGAAGGGGGGACACACTTCATCAATAAGGATACCTGAACTCAAACTAGGTGACCTGGGACCAAAGTGAGGCCCAAACTTTACCTGTACAATGACCATTTGTATTGTAGTGGGAACACAGAGAGGCCATGACACCGAGGCTGTTTTAGGGAGTAGCAGATTTATTTGCACTGGCTCCACTCAGTGAGCTAATGCTCTAAGGCTGAGCACCCCGGGGAGAGAGGAGAGGGGTCTTAGACCTTAGTTTAGGTAAGGGAGGGGGGGTCATGTTGAGTGATTACACATTTTCTTTGGAATTCACAAGGTTGTGCTCAGCAAAATCAGATTTTCAAAGAACAAATGGTCTTTGCGTAGGAAATGCATAGCAAACAGGGGTTGCATAGCAAGCAGGAAATGCATAGCAAGCAGGGGTTGTAAACTGATAACTTCAAAAAGAGAGGATTTGGGTAAGTTTGTGAATTGGTCACTCTTTTGCATTTCCAGGAAAGCCCTCAGTCTTTGGCTATTTGGTTTTCTCAAGCAAAACCAGTCTAGCAGGTTTTCAGAGCTTGTCGATTGATTTTCAAAAGGAATACTTTTAACTGCTATCAGCCCCCTCTCTGCCACATTCACCCCTTTGATGCTCGACCCTTCATGGGTTAAGAGCATCATCCTTAATTTGGTGCATTAACATTATGTGGGCCACAGTTTTTCTTTCAACAACTGCTTGCACAAACTTAGAAATGGCGTTCATAATTATTGGGGCTATGCAAGGGAGGATAGGACAGGATCCCACCAATAGGACTACAGATTCAATAATGTACTTAAATCCTCCCAGACCCGAGAGCATGTTTTCAAACCAATTGCTCATTTTTATGCCTTACCTTTTTTGCACCGGGACATGGGCAAGCTTTCTAATATCAGTGGCTATATCAGTTATAGCTTTACTATTATCATCTATTTGCAAACAACAGTCAGAGCTATTAAATTTACCACATACTCCTCCTTCTTCTGCTAACAGGTAGTTCAAAGCTAAGTGGTTTTGATAAATAGCTGCACGCATTTGGGCTTGTTGCTGAGCAACAAGCTCAAAAGTCATGGCTGTTTGATTAGTTATAACTTCTAAGACAGCTTGTAACCTGATAATGCGATTTAGCATATATATATATATAGGTGTGCGGTATCCCCAACTTCCATCTTGTGCCCATGTGGCTGGGCCATAAGTATTTGTAATTCTCTGGGGTGGCCATTCATCATCTTTCCAAACCTGGGTTCCTCCTATATTAGGAATTTGGTCGAGAGATCGAGCATCTCATGTTTTGAGACTTTCATAAAGGGGAATGCCTAGTTCAGCCCCCCTTGGGTTAGGCAGACTGTACAGTTACTTATAGCTCGGGTGATAATAGTACATTGAGAAGATTTAGTTGTATAAGCAAGTGCCCAATACCAAACAGGCCTTGTTGGCCACCAGAACAAACTTCTGGCTGTGATGAATAACAATGGAAAACTCTTAAGTCTGGCCAGATAGTCTCTACACATTTACATGCTGGGTGTGTGGGGAGAGTGATAAATATCCAAATTAGGCAGAAATACATAAAAGCACAAGAAAACTTCCTGTCATAAGAAAGAATGGAAATGCTAGTGAGACCCTTTCCCAACATGTTCAATGAAGTCAACTCTGTTAATTCTATAGCAAATAAAGTCAGTTTTACAGCAATTAAAACAACAAACAGTTTAGCAAAGATAAAGGTTGACAAAGCAAAGCAATGGCTTATCAGTGATGTCCGCTGACTCCTTACACTGAATCCTCAAACTTCTGCCATGCGTTGATTAGCCAGCCTCCGATGTGCGGTCAAAGCAGGACTCAGGTATCCTCAGGCCTTTAGAGCAGGGCTTGAGAAATCCTTTCCGGGTTTTCCATCGGCCTCGGTGACCTGCCTTAAAAGAATGGAAATAGCCTGCAAAGCACTTCTACATGAAACTGCTCCTGTCGTGATGTATTTGACCTCAGAGTCCCTAAGGGACTGGTCTGTTAAAACTGGATGGCTAGAGAACACTTCGTTTATTATTTTAACGCAATCGTGGTCTGGCTGGCTCTGTGGGTAGTAAGGTCTTTACCACCTCTAGGTGAATACGTGGGTTTTTCATAGAGCAGTCCCTGACATCTGACCATTCAAGTGTTGGTTAGCCAATACTGCCTCTTATATTTTATTAAATTTATTACTGCACAAGGCACCCTGACTGCTAGTTGTTGTTCCATAGTTAGTCTGATAGCTTCTGTTACCAGGAGTGCTGTGGCTGCCAGGATTCATAAACAAAGCGGCCAGCCCTGGGCTACAGAATCTAGCTGTTTGCCACAGGTGTATGGCATGACCCTAAGCATTTGAGTTAAGACCCCTACTGCAGTGCCAACATATTCATGTACATATAAGAAGAAAGGCTTAGTCACATCTGGGAGTCCCAGATTAGGTGCATTAGTGAGGGTCTGTTTAATTCATTCAAAGGCCTGTTTCTGGGCCTTTTTCCATAGCAGAAGCTCCTGTTCCACCTCCCTTTTTAAATTTTTCAGATAACTATTTACTTTATTATAGGACAGAAATTTACCATATAAGATCTCTTCTTAGATTAAAATTTTTTCTCTTATATTCCTTTTTTTCTTACTAAAACCTTATTTGTACACCACCAATCTTTTTATATTTTTCCTTTCTTTTTGCTTTCCTTCTTATCTTTTTATAGATAACCTTTTACAGTCACCTGTAAAAGTCACTTTTGAATTCACCTTTTAGTAACTGTTAGGTAAAACATTTAACTTTTGGAACACCTTTAATTCCCACTAGAGAGTAGGTATCAGAAGAAAGAGGTTCAGTATGAGCACCAGGGCTAAAAACTTAGCCTCAGTATTAATTAAGAAATTAATTTGAACCCCAGTCACATTCATACAGACCCAAGGATTCTCTGGGGTGATGGCAAACAAAGTGCTGGGATGGGCTGTGCCCCCCTCTTCAGTCAACAGCCACCATCACCCAGCTAGGTGTTTTCCCCCCACCTTCAGGAGAGGCTACACCATCTCTTTCAGTGGACTTTTAGTCCAGATGTTGGACAAGATCCTGGGGGCTTAGGCCATCAAGAACAATTGTGCTTTAAGTGCCCAGATTGACCACATTCGTAGCAGCTAATACCATCCCCCTTAGCAGGTTCATCCTTATCAGATCTCTTTTGGGTGGCTGGAACTTTGCCATTAGTGGCAACTGCCAATAGATTTGTTTACTTTTCCTCTAGCTGGTGCTTATCCTGGAGTCCTTCTCCTTTTTTTTCCTTAATGTCTTAGTTTCTAAGAACTTCAGAAGCTTTCTTTCTTTCTTTTTTTTTTTTTTTGAGTTGGAGTCTCACTCTGTCAGCCAGACTGGAGTGCAGTGGTCGCTCCCGGCCACCGCAGCCTCGACCTGCTGGGCTCCGGCGATCCTTCCGCCTCAGTCTTCCAAGTAGCTGGAATTACAGGCATGCGCTACCACGCCCGGCTGATTTTTTTGATTTATTGTAGAGATGAGGTCTCACCAAGGTGTCCAGGCGGGTCTCGAACCCGTGGGCTCAGGCAATCCCCTCACCTCAGCCTCCCAAAGGCACGGGATTACAGGCTGAGCCACCGAGCCCGGCTCAGAAGCTTTCTATAATTGGGAGTTTGGTAGTCATAGTCCTGAGTCAAGCCTTTGGAATTGGGTATTTAATATTTCACAGAATATAATCTTGTTTGCAAAGTAGTGAAATAAATTTTTATTTTTATTTTTTATTATTTTTTATTTTTTGAGTTGGCGTCTCACTCTGTCACCCAGACTGGAGTGCAATGGACACTCCTGGCCACGGCAGCCTTGACCTGCTGGGCTCCGGCGATCCTTCCACCTCAGCCTTCCAAGTAGCTGGAACTACAGGCGCATGCTACCACACCTGGCTAATTTTTGATTTGTTGTAGAGATGAGGTCTCACCAAGTTGTCCAGGTGGGTCTCGAACCCGCGGGCTCAGACAATCCACTAACCTCAGCCTTCCAAAGTACTGGGATTACAGGCTGAGCCACCAAGCCCGGTCGTGAAATAAATTTTTAAAATGCCTCTGCATATAGAACTTTTGGCCATTTTTTTTTTTAGATCTACTAAGTGAATTTAATTGCCAGATAGTTTGGCTCCTTTCCAAATCTCATTATCTGCTAACATTTAGTGATTTCAAATTTGATTTTAATAATGCACTTATTATTTTTTTAATTTTAAGCCACGTAATTTTAATTTGCTTTAATTATTCAAAATCTGTCCCATTGAGGTGTCTAAGGGTACAGATTATTACACATTTTCTTGGTCACGTTTCTTGAAAACCCAGAATTTGTTTTGAACATTTGCAACTTATTCCTCAAAGGAGAATTCTAAAACAAGCAGATAACTAAATAAAGCCATAAACAGCAATGCCAGGTATCCCTGGAACCCTGATGGCTTCTTCCAAGCTGAGTGTCCTCAGCCCTCCTTGAAGTCTTTTTTTTTTCTTTCTGCTCTATGATTTTCCAGTGATGCCTACAAAATGGCCTGGTACAAAACCCCTTTAGAGTGAACAGACCATGTAGATGTAAAATAATCTGTTCTTACTTATTTCTAATTATGAATAGGCAAAATTGTTGAAAATCCTTATGAATTACTAAACAGTAGTCTTAGTTGTAAGATGTGGACAATTAAATGAGAGTGATCAGGTCTCATTCTATGTGTCACAGGGTGTGCCTAATATTTGACCTGTCCCTTAGGTGAAGTACTGAACTTACATGGTGACTTAATTAGGTGGGAATGGCCAGTTCCCATGCCTTATTAAGTCCTGCAAAGTATTCAGCATTTAAAGCTTTACCAGTCTTGTAAGAGGTGTGCTGGTCAGGCATAGCCAAAAAGCAAGCAGTAGTGTTATCTAGCATTACAATTTAAAGTGGGGACTTGGCATACATTACACAACTCTAAAGACTTCCCAACAGTTTTACAGGGACAAGCAGTTGATCATGATCTTAGGCAAGGCCTAAACCTTTAGAAACAGACTTACTTTCAACTAACCTGGCTTCTAGCATTTGAAAGCAAGAACATTCTATTCAGTCCCTTAGTTGCCAGAGAAAGATTACAAAATTATTAATTATTTTCTCCAAGACTAGCATTAACTTGCACTGAGTTAGCAAAAGGCCAAGTAGCATATAAGAGACATTTCTATGTTTCTTTACAGGTGGATTAGAATGAACTCCTTCAGAATTCATGAAGGAGAACACAGGCTAAGGATGTGAGAGTGTGTGATCCCAGGAAAGAATTCAAGATAACTGGTAGCACTTCACATACACAGAAGGCAACTTTCCCACATCCTTAACAACAAAAGGCAGGAATTTTAACAGTGTCAATGGGTTGGGAGAAACACCACACAAATAAAGGGAGGGAAACGTAAAATGACATAAAGAAACATGCACTAATCAAGCTTTGAAAAGATGGCACGTCCCATTAAACAAAGGATAATAACTCAGCCAGCTCTTTAGCAGATTCAAAACGACAGACACACACAAATAAGAGAATGAGGGGTATGGGAAACATCTGTTTCATCCTCCTCTAGCTGTACTCCTCGCAAAGATACTTCAGACACCTCTTAGCAATTGGCAGGTTGGTACAACCCCCAACGCAGATTAACTTTATGCAGAACCCTCCCCCTGTCCGTCTCATTTACATGCAATCACACAACACATTCTTCAACCCTCCGCCCTAATCCTAGGAGTCTACGGGTTCATCTTCAGACAGTGTTACCTTCCATGGCCTTTCAGTCCTTTCCTTCGGACTGGATATTACTTGTGGACTCCAGGAGGTGATCAAGCTCCCCTTCTGCCATCCATTGGCAAGTCTATGCAAAAGCCCTTATTCCTACCCTTTCTGCCAGGTGGTCATTCTGTCCTTTCCGTTGGGTGGTCATCCTCATGCCAGTTCCTCGCCTCTTGGGTCCCTGTTGTGCTTTCGTGGTCTGAGCCTCAGTGTGCCAGGAGGGGCCTCCCTCCTATGGATCAAAAGGTCTGTTGCACGCCAGGTGAGATTGCTTCTCCCATCGCCCTGGAGGTCATACCCTGATGACAAAGGAGGTGGAACACACCATCTCAGAATTCCCCCATTCCCGGCCAATACACCAAGTATGTAGCAGGAACACAAAGAGGCCATGACATTGAGGTTGTTTTAGGAAGTAGCAGATTTATCTGCGCCAGCACGGCTCAGCAAGCTAATGCTCTAAGGCTGAGCACCCCAGGGAGAGAGGAGCGGGATCTTATACCTTAGTTTAAGTAAGGGAGTTGTGGTTGTGTTGAGTGATTACACATTTTCTTTGGAATTCACGAGGTTGTACTCAGAAAAATCAGATTTTCAAAGAACAAACAGTCTCTAGAAATGTATAGCAAGCAGGGGTTATAAACTTCAAAAAGAGGGGATTTGGGTAAGTTTGTGAATTGGTCACTCTTTTGCATTTCCAGGAGAGCCTCAGTCTTTGGTTATTTGGTTTTCTCAAGCAAAACTGGTCTGGTGGGTTTTCAGAGCTTGCCGATTGATTTTCAAAAGGAATACTTTTAACTGCTATCAGCCTCCTCTCTGCCACAGTATACCTAACCCTGAATTGTGCCCCACATCTTTAAAATAAAAATTTTAGCTGGGCTCGGTGGCTCAGCCTGTAATCCCACGCCTTTGGGAGCCTGAGATGAGTGGATTGTCTGAGCCCGCGGGTTCGAGACCCGCCTGGGCAGTGAGACCTCATCTCTACAATAAATCAAAAAAATCAGCCAGGCATGGTAGCGCATGCCTGTAATTCTGGCTACTTGGAAGGCTGAGGCGGAAGGATCGCCGGAGCCCAGCAGGTCGAGGCTGTGGTGGCCAGGAGCGGCCACTGCGCTCCAGTCTGGGTGACAGAGTGAGACTCTAACTCAAAAAATAAATAAATTAAATTAAAATAAAATAAAATAAAATAAAAATGTTAAAAAACCAGTAGCTTGAATTTTTTTTTTTGAGTTGGAGTTTCACTCTGTCACCCAGACTGGAGTGCAGTAGCCGCTCCCGGCCACCGCAGCCTTGACCCGCTGGGCTCCGGTGATCTTTTCGCCTCAGCCTTCCAAGTAGCCGGAACTACAGGCGTGTGCTACCACGCCCGGCTGATTTTTTTTGATTAACTGTAGAGATGAGGTCTTGCTGCCCAGGTGGGTCTTGAACCCACGGGCTCAGGCAATCCACTCACCTCAGCCTCCCAAAGGCGCGGGATTACAGGCTGAGCCACCGAGCCCAGCTTCATTTTCTTTCTCTTTCTTTCTCTCTCTTTTCTCTCTCTCTCTCTCTCTCTTCTCTTTTCTCTCTCTCTCTCTCTCTCTCTCTCTCTTCTCTTTCTTTCTTTCCTTTCTTTCTTGGAGAGCGGGCCTTGCTCTGTTGTCCAGGCTGGAGTACAGTGGCACAATCATAGCTCAGTGCAACCTCCAACTTAAGGACTTATCCTCCTGCCTTGGCCTCCCGAATAACTGGAAATACAGATGCTAGCCACCACACCTCGTTAATTAATTAATTTATTTATTTTGAGACAGAGTCTCACTACATTGCCCAAGCTTGTTTCAGACTCCTGGCTTCAAGTGGTCCTCCTGCCTCAACCTACCAAAATGCTGGGATTATGGATGCGAGTCACCACACCAGCCTCTGCCATTGTCTTTAGCCCACTCTGAAACCCATTCTAGAGATCACCAGAAAGATATGAAGAGACAGCTCCATCCATGCCACATTAAGTCAGTTTTCGTGCTGATCCCTGGTACCCTTAGTTTCCTGGAATTGATCTTGCCTTTTCCTGCTTCTAGTCTTCTTATCTAAGACATCCATGACCCACTACCTTCCTTCCCCAGCACCTTCTGGGACAAATTCCTCACCCAGTACCTTCATTTCTCTCAACCACAGTGACTAGAATCTTGTCTCTGAAACCTAGCCCATGAGATGAGGTTTTCAGCACTTCTGCTCAATCCTTGACTCACCTTTTGAAAAGAAACCCTGGGTCTTTGATTGTCTGTAACTTTAGCTAAAGAGTAATGCCCTGTCTTCTCTTCTTTCCCTCTCCATCCTGTATCAAATATTATGGTTGACTCCCACATTGTGTTGCAACAGCATGATTTGAAGGACTGACTCAATAGTATGCCTCCAGGATTGAGCTTGGTTTAGGAACTCAAGCCTAAGTCAATCAGGGAACGGACTGGTTCAGAAACAGGCATGTTCAATTCAAACCAATGCAAGGCAAGAAGAGTTTCTGCTCTTCAGAGAACCACAAAACATAAGACCTCTCTCCTACTGGATATGAACAGATATGAACAGAGAAGCATGAAACCCTGACCAGGTCACAACCAAACCACAACTATTCAGAAAACTAGTCTCTGGATGAAACAGATACTACAGATGTCAGAACAGATGGACAGGAGATAACTAGATGCTCGAAGAATACACTGAGGCACTGGATCAGTCATTAGCCATCTTTTTTTTTTTTTTTAGTAGGGGGTCTTATTCTGTTGCCCAGCCTGGAGTGCATGGCTTACCGCAGCCTCGATCTCATGTGTTCAGGGAACCCTTCCACCTCAGCTTCCTGAGTTGCTAGGAATACAGACACATGCCACAATGCCTGGCTGATTTCTTGACTTTTTTGTAAAGACAAGATCTCACTATTTTGCCCATGTTGGTCTCCAACTCCTATATTCAAACAGTTCTCACCTCAGCCTCCCAAAGTGCTAGGATTACAGACACATGATTTTGTTTGTTTCGATATTATTGTAGACAGGTGGTCTCGCTGTGTTGTCTAGGCTGATTTCAAACTCCTGGGCTCACACAATCCTATTCCTGTGTTTTGTTAGGTGAGTCACCAAATTCTCTCATTAGTTAAGCTGTTTTGAGGGGGGATGATTTTTCTTTGCAATTAAAATACTCTGACTGATCCACTCTCAGTTTGGACCAATCCTCAGTCTCACAACTCAACATGCTTGTCACTAAGGGTCACATAAAATATTTTAGATGGTTTATTCTTGAGCCATATTTGAGGACTTAAGCCTGGCTACACCCATCCTCAGGAGGTCCTGAGAACGTGTGCCCACTGTGGCCAAATGGTGACTCAGTTATATACAGATTTAGAAGTTACAAAACTTGCAAATCAATACATGTGAGATTCTTATTGGTCTGGCCAAGGAAAGAGGGACACTTCCAAGGGGAGACCTGCAAGTCATAGGTGGGTTTAAAGATTTCTTGACTGGCAGGGCTCTGTGGCTCAGCCTGTAACCCCGCGTTTTGGGAGGCTGAGGTGAGTGGATTGCCTGAGCCCGCGGGTTTGAGACCTGCCTGGGTAACTTGGCAAGACCTCATTTCTACAATAAATCAAAAAATTAGCCGGGTCTGGTAGCGTGCGCCTGTAGTTCCAGCTATTTGAAAGGCTGAGGCGGAAGGATCGCCGGAGCCCAGCAGGTGGAGGCTGCAGTGGCCAGGAGCATGCCACTGCACTCCAGTCTGGGCAACAGAGTGAGACTCCAACACACACACACACACAAAAAGATTTCTTGACTGGTCATACATAGTCATTATCAGGAGATAAGATATTTTGCTGAGATAAAGGGTGAAAAGGTTCCAGGTTTGTTGATATGTAGATTAAGTTAAGATGCTTTGCTGAGTTCTTATCAGGTGTGACTCCTCAAGTCTCTTAGGAACTTGGATAAAAGAAAATGTCAGATTTCATTCTCACCTAGAAAAGTGCAAAATGAAAATTGAAATTTTTAACCTGATTTTTAAGTTTATATTTGTATACTCTATAATGTTTCAACAAATTAAATAGTGATATATACAATATATATTGTATAATTTCAAGTCCATGCACACAAAAAAATACATCATTTGGCTAGGCACAGTGACTAATACCTCTACTCCCAGCACTTTAATAAAGAGACTAAGGCAGGAGGATCAGTTGAGGTCAAGAGTTCAAGACCAGCCTGGGCAACATAGCAAGACCTCACCTCTACATAAACTCAGGAAAAATTGGCCTAGCTTGGTGGCATTCACCTATAGTCCCAGTTACTGGATAGGCTGAGGCAGAAAGATCCCCTGAGCCCAGGAGATCAAGGATGCAGTGAGCCATGATCATACCACTGCACTCCAGCCTGGGCGACAGAGAGACTCTGACTCAAAATTTTTTAAAAAAATCATTCCCCTCAAACACTGATTTTCCCCTGCAGTTAAAATTATGCTCAATAGGCAGTAGGACCCTAATAAAAACAGTGAGCAAAACTTGTGGTAACAGGCATGACACCAAGGATATCCCAATGGCAAACATTCCACATGAGTAAATGTGTCTATTAGCTATGCTACACTATGGCTGGGTCTACATAATGCCAAACATCTGTTTGAAAAATAAAAATAATCAAGTAATAATGGGTGTCTCCAAATAGTCATGAATTTGGAATATGAAACAGAATTTCACATGTTAAAGTTTTCATTCCATGCTCTAACTGTAATACAGTTTTGCTCTTTATCAAAGTCAAAATTAAATTTTAAAACCAAAATTTAACATTTGTGTATTTAGCTAATTAAGAGCTAACATATTTTACTTGTAAACCACTCCCTAAAATAGAACTAGAAAATAAAACATGAAGCCAGGCTCTGTGGCTCAGCCTGTAATCCCGCACTTTGGGAGGCTGAGGTGAGTGAATTGCCTGATCCCGCGGGTTCGAGACCCGCCTGGGCAACTTGGCGAGACCTCATCTCTACAATAAATCAAAAATTAGCCAGGTGTGGTAGCGTGCACCTGTAGTTCAGCTACTTGGAAGGCTGAGGCAGAAGGATCACCAGAACCCAGCAGGTCGAGGCTGTGGTGGCCGGGAGCAGCCACTGCACTCCAGTCTGGGTGACAGAGTGAGACTCCAACTCAAAAAAATAAATAAATAAATAAATAAAAAGAAATAAAACATGAAGTTGAATTCAAAGTCCCTGTATTTTTTCTTAATATGGTCATCTAAATATTTAGGCTTCTACACATTTTCAAGATATAGGATCCACATTAATTTCACAATTCAATTTTGAAACATAAATTTATTTCAAATGCTCACAGATGTTAAGTTCAAACACTTAAATTTAAGACACATACATTCTCTGGCAGTAGTAAACGTATGCTGTGTTTTTGAAGAATTCACATAACACTTCAAAAAATGTTTATGTATAGACAAGGAAAAATGCAACTTGACATTTTAACTGAAGTCTGTTTCATGGCAATTATGAAAAACCAAAAACAGATAATTAACCTGTTTATTATAATTTAAATAAACACCAGCAAATTTAGATAAACTAGCTCATGAATAGTCTAGAATATAACAATATGGTAAACACCATCTCCAAACAATTTTTAAATATCTGACTTAAGTGGAAAATAAAAGGCAATAACATTGGCATTTGCCCAAGATACTTACTCTCAAATTCTTGTATTTATTTACTAGATCTACATAGTACCTTTCATCTCAAGAATTCCAACTTAATGTTAAAATTCCTGAAAATAACCAGAGGCTTACACACTGCCTGATTCTCAAAAAAAAATTCGCAAAAAGAGATTATACATCCATCAAGATGTAAGAAACAGCTTGAACAATTATATTTTAAGAATAACTCCTCTCTGTCCCTTCTTCTCTGCCTCTGTCTCTGTTTCATACACACACATATACATGCACATACATACACGTGAGTACACACATAAAGGAAAATACCAAAGTTATTATTTGGTTCTTCATAACTAAGCAGTATCTAACTCTTTAATATTTTTAATCTACTGTTCTCTGATATATTTTCAGAGACTCTCAAGTTTTTAATACCCAAATGATTAAATTTTCCCTTTTTCATTTCAATAGTAAGCTAAAAGTTTTCAATATAAAAGTGTTGCTGGCTGATGTGGATGTCTGCTTTATTTTTTATTTATTCATTTCTTTAAGAGACGAGGTCTCGCTATGTTGCCCAGACTGGTCTCCAACTCCTGGTCTCAAGCAATTCTCCCACTCAGTCTCCCAAAATGCTGGGATAACAGGTGTGAGCCACCGTGCCCAACCCTAGAAGTCTGCTTTATATCTGAGGATGGCAAGATGATTTCATTTGTTTATTGATTACATGGTCATTGGGTAACACTACTTTAAGTTTGGTAGGATAAGCAGAGGTAGACTTGATAGGTAAAGGACTATTTTTAACCCTATAAAGATAAATTTCCTTGTAGACCACAGAAGGAATATACATATTGCAATATTCCTTTTTTTTGAGTTGGAGTCTCACTTTGTCACCCAGGCTGGGGTACAGTGGCACACTCATGGCCAACCCAGCATCGACCTGCTGGACTCCGGCAATCTTTCCACCTCAGCCTTCCAGGTGGCTGGAACTACAGGTGCATGTTACCACACCCAGCTAATTTTTTGATTTATTGTAGAGACGAGGTCTTGCCAAGCTGCCTGGGCTGGTCTCGGACCTGCAGGCTCAGACAATCCACTTGCCTCGGCCACCCAAAGTGCTAGGATTGCAGTTTGTGCCACCAAGCCTGGCCTATATTTTGCAATACTCTGAATAAAAGAAAGTGTTAGAAGAATTGCATGGCCTCAAGGAACAGCATGGAAGCCAGCCAAAAGAAAACAAAGGGGAAGTTGTGGGCAGATGGGAAGATTGTCAAGATCAAGTGCAATTCTGTTTTGCTGATGCTGCTCACTTAAGTTATATTGGTTGCATGACTATGTTTGGATTAAATAATACATTAATCTTATTGTGGTTGTATAAGATGTGTATACAGACTTTATGTAGCTTTGTATTTTTACAAATTCATACTAAATATGTGAAATTTATTTAAGGTAAAAAAAAAAAAAAACAGCCGAGTCTCCTGAATTCTTTCATTTCCACACACAAAAAATGGGTTATCTTATGAGAATTTATCATTCCTCTGAAACTTTAAAACAAATTGGCAGAGTGGGAAAATTTCAGACAACTGCTAAATCATGATGAAGTTGGGCTCTATGGCCCACATCTTGTTGTATAAAATGTTGGCTTACAACATTTTTTTTTTTTTTTTTGAGTTGGAGTCTCCCTCTGTCGCCCAGACTGGAGTGCAGTGGTTGCTCCCAGCCACCGCAGCCTCCACCTGCTGGGCTCCGGCGATCCTTCCGCCTCAGCCTTCCAAGTAGCTGGAACTACAGGCGCGCGCTACCACTCCCGGCTGATTTTTGATTTGTGGTAAAGATGAGGTCTCGCCAAGTTGCCCAGGCGGGTCTCAAATCCCGGCCAGGCAATTCACTCACCTCAGCCTCCCAAAGGTGCAGGATTACAGGCTGAGCCACCGAGCCCGGCTCAACATTTTTTTTTTTTAAATCATAGACTCACTCATCCAGGCTGGAATACAGTGGCACACTCACGGCCACCACAGTCTTGACCTGCTGGGATTAGGTGATCCTTCTGCCTCAGCCTTCCAAGTAGCTGGCACCAGAGGTGCACACCACCACACCCAGTTAATTTTTTGATTTATTGTAGAGACGAGGTCTCTCCAAGTTGCCCAGGCTGGTCTTGAACCCCTGGGCTCAGGCAATCCTCTAGTCTCCGCCTCCTAAAGTGCTGGGATTACAGGCATGAGCCACTGTGCCCAGCCAACACATTCTTAAATAGACAGATTTTCAACCAGTAATATATCTGCCTATGACGCTCTAAACAGAGTTTTCATAATGTATGCTCTGGCATTAAGGCAGTTGAAAAAAAAAAAAAAAGAGACAGCCGGGCTCGGTGGCTCAGCCTGTAATCCCGCGCCTTTGGGTGACTGAGGTGAGTGGATTGCCTGAGCCCGCGGGTTCGAGACCCGCCTGGGCAGCGAGACCTCATCTCTACAATAAATCAAAAAATCAGCCGGGCGTGGTAGCGCATAGCTGTAATTCCGGCTACTCGGAAGGCTGAGGCAGAAGGATTGCGGTGGCCGGAGCAGCCACTGCACTCCAATCTGAGTGACAGAGTGAGACTCCAACTCAAAAATGAGAAATATTGCACTGATTCAATTTATTCATTCATTCAACCGATATTTACTAAGTGTACAACGAAGTGTAGGAGGTCTGGGGGTTACAACGCTGATTTTCTTTTCTTTTCTTTTTCTTTTTTTTGAGTTGGAGTCTCACTCTGTTGCCCAGACTGGAGTACAGTGGCCGCTCCCAGCCACTCCAGCCCTGACCTGCTGGGCTCCGGCGATCCTTCCGCCTCAGCCTTCCAAGTAGCTGGAACTACAGGCGCGCGCTACCACGCCCGGCTCATTTTTTCTTTTATTGTAGAATGAGGTCTCACCAAGTTGCCCAGGCAGGTCTCGAACCCACGGGCTCAGGCAATCCACTCACCTCAGCCTCCCAAAGGCGCGGGATTACAGGTTGAGCCACTGAACCCGGCTACAATGCTGGTTTTCAAAACAACACAGCCTATGTCTTTGTGGAGTTTATAGTCAAGTGGAGGAAATACCTATTAAGCAAACAATCATGTAATCAAGAAAGTCCTGACTAACTGCGGTAAGTGCTCTGAAGTCATGTAGTGCTTTGAGCAAGTTATACAGATAACCAAGTCAGGTTTTGCTACCTAATAGTTAACCTAACCATTGTAGTGGCCGAATGTTCAATCCGAGAGACCACCAAGAGCCAATTCTGATGAAAGTTCAAGAGGGTCTTTATTTGCAAGCTCGAGCCTGGACCTCTGTTGACAACCAACGCAGCGGAGTATACCCAGAGGTCCTGACTTCCTTAAGCAGACATCTTTTATGTTTTTACACAAAGGGAGGAGGAGTTTGGGGGGGACTTTCCAGTCTTGTTACCATTTAATTGGGTAGTAACCTCTGGAGGTCAGCTTAATTGTGGAGGATTGGCTAGCTTGACTTGGGCTGACCTTGGCACACTAGCTGGAGAAGTTGCAGAGACATTTGGAAACTTTAGGTGATTTTTCCCCTGGCACCTGATTGGTTGTTGCTAAGGGGAAAGTGGGTCAAGGGAAGGGGTTGAAGCTTGAAATGGAGCTTTGCAGTTTTTCCCATAACTGAAACTTTAAACAGCTACAGGTTATGTTTTAAAGCAGAAAACTAAGATGGCTGTGCTATTGTCCACAAGCCGATTACATATTTATTGGGTTATAGCATGCTCTTAACCTAAGTCTATGGTATACTCTATTATGGTTCTCTCATTCCCCCCTTCTCATGAGGGTAGACTGAATCTAATCTTGGATTCCTTTAACATGTTGAGTTGTCCAGGGGCACCTGTTGGTATTGTTGTTGGAGGACCATAAGTTGCACAGTGTTTATTCTAGCTTTTATAAAAGTTATTAGCTTATTTAAAATACATGGACTGAAGGTTAGTAACAGCAAGAGTATGATCACAGGGCCTATTAAAGTAGACAATAGTGTGGTTAACCAAGGTGAGTAGTTAAACCAACTCTCAAACCATCCCTGTCTCTGCTCCCATTCTAATTTGCGCTTAGCCAAACCTTCTTGCACCTTAGCCATGTTAAGTTTAGAGGTTGGTGAGGATTAGGTACTGCCCAAAGGGATCCCATCCCCGGCACGAAGAAGCAGAAGGAGAAGAAGTGCAACACAGTCTTAGCTTTAGAGGATTGTCCTTGTCCAGTCGGCTGCTCCATTCGGGTGCATAGTCTTTCAGCACAGCAGGGGTGTCAGCAAGTTTGACGTGGGTGTGGTGTATCCAAGACGTGATACCTTTCACTTTCAAGGCAGTGGGGGTGGACAGGATCACGACGTATGGTCCTTTCCACCGCAGTTGCAGAGTCTTGTGTTGATGTCGCCAGACGTACACTCAGTCCCCCAGTTGGTAGTTGTGGGGAGTCGGCGGTGGTCCCGTCTCATTAGGTTAGGTATGACCGGTGGAGGCATGCCAAACATGATTTCAAAAGGAGTATGCCCTAGCTTATAGGGTGAGTTGTGCACCCTATATAGCACAAAGAGAAGGAAAGTCACCCAGTCCCCACCAGTCTCCTGGACTAATTTAGTTAAGGTCTCTTTTAGGGTTCTATTCATTCTTTCTACCTGTCCTGAGCTCTGGGGCCTGTATGCACAATGTTATTTCCAATCTGCCCCCAGGGCCCGAGCTACTCCCTGTATTACCTTAGATGAAGCTGGGGTCGTTGTCCGACCCGATCTGAACCGGGAAGCCATACCTGGGTATCAGATCTTCCAAGAGTTTCTTGGCCACCACCTGTGCGGTTTCATTCTTGGTGGAGAATGCCTCCGTCCATCCTGAAAAGGTGTCTATAAATACTAGTAAGTACTTGTATCCATACTTTCCTGGTCTCACCTCAGTGAAGTTCACTTCTCAGTACGCTCCTGGCCGGTCTCCTTGAAGTCTGGTCCCCGGGTTTTGTTTGGGATTGGTTGCATTGACAACCTGACAAGCCTGACATTGATTTACAGTTTGTTCGATCATTTGTTGACCGTTGGGCATAACCATGTTTGCATGGCGTATTAATTCTTCCATTTTTCTGGTTCCCATGTGGGTACTTCTGTGCATTTTTATAAGCAGTTGCCGACCCAACTGTTCTGGAAGGATGACATTTCATTTGCTGGTGGTCGTATCCCAGTGTTGGATCCACCACCAGCCGTTTGAGAACATAACTCCAGGCTGCCCATTTATCCATTTTAAATCCTCCTTTATATAATTCAGGCATTCTGGCAGATCCGGGGGCCCAGGGTCTGGCAGTGTGGTTACTAGGACATGGTCCACAGAAAGGGCCACCTTTTTGGCCTCAGCATTTGCCAGACGGTTTCCCTGTGCCACTGGCGTGTCCTCCTTCTGGTGTTCTGGACAATGTATTATGGCCAGTGTTTTGGGTACCCAGAGTGCCTGTAACAACTCAAGGATCTCAGTTTTATTTTTGATAGACTTTCCTTTTGCAGTTAAGAGCCCCCTCTCCTTATAGATGGCTCCATGAATGTGCGCAGTTGCAAAAGCATACCTGCTGTCAGTATAAACATTTATTCTCTTCCCTTTTCCCATGACTAGGGCCTTAGTGAGGGCAATGAGCATGGCTCGCTGCACCGAGGTCCTGGCTGCAAGTGGCACTGCCCATGAGGTCTCAGTCTCTGTAGTCACCATTGCCCCAGCATACCTGGTTCCGCCCTGCACGAAGCTGCTGCCATCTGTGTACCAAGTTCCTTCGGCGCTGGTTAGGGGCCGGTCCTGGAGGTCTTCCCGTATTCCATGGGCCTGCGCCAGGATGTCCTGGCAGTCGTTCAGGGGGCCTTCCTCGTCCGGGTCGGGTAGCAGGCTGGCTGGTTTCAGAGTAGCTGGAGCCTGAAACAAGATTCTGGCTGGGTTTAAAAGGGGATTTTGTCCGTGGGTTCGAGACCTGCCTGGGCAGCGAGACCTCATCTCTACAATAAATAAAAAAAAAATCAGCCGGGCATGGTAGCGCATGCCTGTAATTCTGGCTACTCAGAAGGCTGAGGCGGAAGGATCGCCGGAGCCCAGCAGGCGAGGCTGCGGTGGCTGGGAGCAGCCACTGCACTCCAGTCTGGGTGAGGAGTGAGACTCCAACTCAAAAAAATAAAAATAAAAATAAAGGGGACTTTGTTATTTTTTTTGTTTTTTTTTTGAGTTGGAGTCTCACTCCAGACTGGAGTGCAGTGGCCACCCCCGGCCACCGCAGCCTCGACCTGCTGGGCTCCGGTGATCCTTCCACCTCAGCCTTCCGAGTAGCCGGAATTACAGGCGTGCGCTACCACGCCCGGCTGATTTTTTGATTTATTGTAGAGATGAGGTCTCGCTGCCCAGGCGGGTCTCAAACCCGCGGGCTCAGGCAATCCACTCACCTCAGCCTCCCAGAGGCGCGGGATTACAGGCTGAGCCACCGAGCCTGGCTTAAAAGGGGACTTTGATAATGAGTTAGCCGGGCATTACTTATCCATCTGTCGGGTTGTTGTTTTAGAACTCCCTCCACAGCATGAGGGGCGGTGACATGTGGTTCTTTTCCCATGGCGATTTTGTCAGCGTTCTTGACCATAGTGGCAACTGCCGCGATGATCCGTAGGCATGGGGGCCACCCGGCAGCCACGGAGTTTAACTTTTTTGACAGGTATGCCACTGGCCTTTTCCATGGCCCTATCTGCTGCAAATAGCACTTCTTTGGCTATTCCCTTAGACTCATTAGCAAACAAGAAAAAGGGTTTAGTCAGATCTGGCAGTCCCAAAGCTGGGGCTGACACCAGGGCTTGTCTAAGAGTTTCGAAAGATCTGTTCATGTCCTGTCTTATGTTACATATCTTAGCCAAATTAGTGGGCTTATGAGCAGCTGCCCAGAGACCTGCCATCAGAGCCTGGCGGTAGACCTGAAGTTTCTCCTTACCTTCTGCCATGCTAAAATCCCATCCAGGTAGCGAAAGGGGAAAGGCTTTATTTATAAGATCAGGGTTGGTGGTGGGCTGTCCATCAACTCCTGGAACCAGCTTCCGGGCCTCCGTCTGGATTCTTTCTTTCTTTTCAGTGGTGAATAATACCTGTAGAAGTATCTGGCAATCATCCCAGGTAGGCTGGTGGGTAAAGAGAATGCTTTCCAGCAAGTTAATCAACCCTCTAGGATTTTCAGAGAAAGTAGCAGTTTGCGTTTTCCAGTTGTATAAATCACTAGTGGAAAACGGCCAATAATGCATGGGTTGGTTCCCGGCCTCATCTGGGGGCCCAGCCACTCTCAGTGGCAAGATCACTGTGCAGTCGGCTGGGGCCACTCCAGGACCAGCCACCCTGGTGGTTCCCGCCGCTGGTTCATCCATTTCTCTTTTCTGCCTCTCCTCCTCAGCTGCTCCTGGCTCTGCTTCCACAGCGGCAGCGGCAGCAGTGGCGGGAGGCAGCTGGTCCCAGCACAGGCGGCAGCAGGTGCAGAGCTTTCTCCGCAGGCAGTGGCAGCAGTAGCTGTGGCCGCAGGGCACAGTCACCAGCTCATTCAGGAAGCCCCGGCAGCTCAGGCAGCTGAGGATGCCGCCAGTGCCCGCGGCTGCAGTGGGGGCTGCGCTCCAGCCCAGCCCGTGGCGGAGCTGGTAGTTGAACACCAGGTAGTCCACCAGGGTGCCAAGGCACTCGGGCCTGTCCGGGGCCCCGTGGCGCAGCATCGCCACGTACGCCTCCAGTGCTGCCTTCAGGTGGCCGCCCAGCGCCAGCAGCTCGCCACAGCGGAGCAGCAGCTCCCAGCGCTCCGACTCTGCGGCCGCATGCTCCAGCTGGTCGCCACCACCACCCACTTCCCAGAACCAGCCTCGGCCCCGCGGCATGGGCGCCATCTCCCAACTCCCTCCAGGGGAGGTCCTCACCACAGCTGGAGACGACATGGCCCACAGAGGGCTGCTCCGCCACCGCCGCCTGCCACCACAGTCCCGGAGCCTCCAGGGTGCGCGGCTCCACACGCGGCCTGTGAGCAGGGGGGTGTGGCGCTGGTGGGGCTGAAGGTTTAGAGGGAGCTGACTGGTATGGGGGGAAATTATCTCTTCCAAGTTAGAATCAGGGAGAACGGGGTAAAAGGGGTTCTTTGGGGACTTACGGAAGGGATTCTGCTTCTCCCGAGGCTGTGACGACACACTCTCCGGACGCTCCGAAGGTTCCGCCCCCTTCTCCTGCAAAGTGAGCACTCTCAATGCCTTTAACGGCGTAGGAAGGTAGGGTTTCACCCAAGGGGGAGGGGATTCCACTATATCTTGCCAGACCAGTACATAAGGTAGTTGGTCTGGGTGGCCCTGGGAGCCTCTTTGGAGGATGACATTCTTGACCTGTAAAAGAACACTTGTTAGAAAGGTCCCTTCTCGTGGCCAGCCTACATTGAAAGCGGGCCACTCAGTGGCACACAAATCCTGGAATTTTTTGTGTGTGTGTGAATTTCGACACTCAAATTGTGTGCCCTTTCCTTTAGTTCTGAAAAGTGATCAGTCATGACCGTTAACGGCATTATCTGTGCCTGTCCCATCTCATTTGTCAGTACTGTAGTTAAAACAAACACAACCAACAAGATGAAAGGGAAAACGACGAGAGACAGACAGTAGCAGCCACGAAAACAAATCTGAAAGTACGATAGGGGAGAGACAGACCGTCGACGAGTCTGACCTTCCCCACAGATGAAGACCTCATCTTCCGGATGGGGTCGTGGGATGTCTTCCACGAGCCCCAGCCGGCAGCTTTCCAGCGCATCCGCCTAGCCTGATGCCAACCTCAGAACAAAGTGTGGAGTGCCACCTGAGATACAGGACACAGATACGCTAACCCGGGAGTGACTTACCAAATGTCGGCCTGAGAACCCTCCAGACTGGGGTCTCGGGGGTCTCTGGGATCCCGGACGAGCCCCCAAATGTAGTGGCCGAATGTTCAATCCGAGAGACCACCAAGAGCCAATTCCGATGAAAGTTCAAGAGGGTCTTTATTTGCAAGCTCGAGCCTGGACCTCTGTTGACAACCAACGCAGCGGAGTACACCCAGAGGTCCTGACTTCCTTAAGCAGACACCTTTTATGTTTTTACACAAAGGGAGGAGGAGTTTGGGAGGGACTTTCTTGTCTTGTTACCATTTAATTGGGTAGTAACCTCTGGTGGTCAGCTTAATCGTGGAGGATTGGCTAGCTTGACTCGGGCTGACCTTGGCCCACTAGCTGGGGAAGTTGCAGAGACATTTGGAAACTTTAGGTAACTTTCCCCCTGGCACCTGATTGGTTGTTGCTAAGGGGAAAGTGGGTCAAGGGAAGGGGTTGAAGCTTGAAATGGAGCTTTGCAGTTTTTCCCATAACTGAAACTTTAAACAGCTATAGGTTATGCTTTAAAGCAGAAAACTAAGATGGCTGTGCTACTGTCCACAAGCTGATTGCATATTTATTGGGTTATAGCATGCTCTTAACCTAAGTCTATGGTATACTCTATTACAGTTCTCTCACCATTACTAAACAGGGCCTCTTGCTTTAATCTGAAAGTTGATATAAACTAGCTTTCTGGCTCACAACAGAACAAACACAACTTTGGAAGTCACACAAGTTACATTTTCATAATCTTTTATAATCTTCTCTCTCAGTTTTCAGCAACATAGCTGACTTTACACTGCAATTTGAGGAAAAGCTTTGTGTTGATCTATCAGCAGAAGGAGGAGGAAGAGGGGAAGAGGAAAATGAAGAGGGAGAAAAAGAATAAGGAAAAGAAAGAGAGGAATTGGAGGGGGAAGGGAAGAAGAAAACAGGAAGCAAGAAAAGAAAGAAGGAAGGGAGAGAGAGGTGGGGAAGGGGGAAAAAGGGAGGAAGGGAAGGAGGGAGAAGGAGGAAGAAGGATAGTAAGGAAGAAGGAAAAAGAAGAAAGCTGTATAACACACAGTTGAGCACCATATTCTCAACCCACATCCCTCCAAGGGCTCCCATCTCATTCAAAGCAAAAACCATTGTCCTTTCAGAGGCCAGCAAGGTCTAAGGGAACCACCTCTCTCCCTTCCATGCACTCACTCCACCTAGAGGCATGAGTGGGATGCTCTTCCCTAGATATCGTCCTTCTTGTGTTTGTCGAAGGCCTAGCACACACCCTCCTTACAGTGCAAACCTCCTGCACTATCTTGCTCTACTCTGCTTCCTTAGTGCTTCTTACCTTCTCCTGTATTAAGTAATTTACTCATTTAACATGTTTATTGCCTCCCTGCCACCCAGGTCAACTACAATACAAGCTCCTTGAGGGCAGAGATTATTTAATGTTTTGTTCATTGCATTTCCACCAGCAACTCAAGTTATGCCTGGCATATGATAGTCCATCAATGACTATAATGTTACTCCCATGCAGACCAAGACAGTATACCAATGGGCAGTTAAAAACTATGTTAAAATAGTTTTTAAAAATACATTGAAGGCTGGGCAAGTTGGCTCACACCTGTAATCCAGCACTTTGGGAGGCTGAGATGAGAAGATTGCCTGAACCCAGGGTGTGAGACCAGCCTAGACAAGTTGGCAAGACCTCATCTCTACAATAAATCAAAAAATTAGCCAGATGTGGTGGCATGTGCCTGTAGTTCCAGCTATTTGGAAGGCTGAAGCTGAAGGATCATCTGAGTCCAACAGGTCAAGGCTGTAGTGGCTGTGAGCATGCCGCTGCACTCCAGCCTGGATGACAGAGTGAGTCTCCAACTCAAAAAAAATTTAAAAATACATTGAAAATATATATCTGAATTAGCCGGGGGTGTGGTAGCGCACACCTGTAGTTCCAGCTACTTGGAAGCCTGAGGCGGAAGGATGACCGGAGCCCAGCAAGTCGAGGCTGTGGTGGCCGGGAGCGGCCACTGCACTCCAATCTGGGCGACAGAGTGAGACTCCAGATCAAAAAAAGAAAAAGAAAATATACATCTGTATTGAAAAGGTAAAATGCCAAAGTGGAATGATTTAATGAAATAATCTTAGCAAAAGAGTAGCCATTTTAGTATTGCTTAGTTTTGTCATGTTTTTCTAGCAGATCACTTTAATTTATCCTTTAGTCAGTCAAGGTCAGAATCGTTTTCCCAGAGATATCTACTGAAAATGTACAAACCCTTCCCCAAGCCTGCTTTGCACTGTTTATCTTTCTACTCTGTCTTTTAGCCCTAAAGAACCAGGATGACCTATATGACACAGACGGACCCCATCACATAAAGCAGCCCTTCAGGACCCAGGTAACACAGACTCCATCATCCTGGCAACAGTTATGTGACTAACTCACCCATCTCGCCTGCCCCTTCCTGATGATGTAAAACAGACCACCACCAATCACGTTAACAACATATCCCCACACCAAACGGAAGGTTTAAAAAGCATTCAACCTTAAGCAGAGGCTGCCATCCTTTTGTTTCCCTGAGCTCTGACCCCCTCCTCTACCTTGGGAAGGCGAATCTCCTTTCTCTCTCTAATCTATTTTCTAAATAAACTATATTTTCCGATCTAATTTCTGTACAATTCTTTGCATCTTATCCGCGGCACCAGCTCAGGACACAGGCCCACAAACTTAACATTTTTGGAGACCTAACATATATAAAGAGAGAGAGTACTTACTATGGGCAGGCACTGTACTAAGTGCCATCCATGAATTACTTTGTTTGTTTGTTTTTTTTTGTGTGTGTTTTTTTTGAGTTGGAGTCTCACTCTGTCGCCCAGACTGGAGTGCAGTGGCCACTCCTGGCCACCGCAGCCTCGACCTGCCGGGCTCCGGCGATCCTTCCGCCTCAGCCTTCCAAGTAGCCGGAATTACAGGCATGCACTACCACGCCCGGCTGATTTTTGTAATTTTATTGTAGAGATGAGGTCTCGCTGCCCAGGCGGGTCTCGAACCCGCGGGCTCAGGCAATCCACTCACCTCAGCCTCCCAAAGGCGCGGGATTACAGGCTGAGCCACCAAGCCCGGCCCCATCCATGAATTACTTATTTAGTCATCACCACAACCTTGTCAGCAGCATTCTTACCTTGTATTACAGATGAGGAAACTGAGGCTTAGAGAAGTCAGGTAAGCTACCTGTGGATACACAGGTGGCAAGAGGAAGAACCAGGATTAGAGCAGAATTGAAATGGAACACCTCTCTCTGAAGCCCAAGCTTTCACTTGATGACTCCTCACCTGTTCAGTGAATGGAGGTCAACAAAAGAACAAAGTTATATGGTGCATGTGAGCAGCAGTCCAATGGTCTTCCCAGCCCAAGAATCATTTTTAGAGCATCTAGAAAAATCTAGAGAACAGATGGACTGCATCTCTTTTCTCGTCATTATAATAATAACAAAGAAGAGCAAGCAGATGTCCATGGTGATGCAAGAACAAAACCTATCATGTGGGGGGTCTCGTGTGATGGACCAAGCAGTCATGCTACAGACAAACTACTCCAAATATTGTTGCTTGATTTGGATAAATATTGGCCAGCAGAGAGTTTGGGGTTTTAACTCTGACAATTTTCCAAAGTAAAATGACAATATATGTAACGTATGTGGGCAGGACCACACCCCTCCGTGGTCAGCTGGGTTGAGGTAGAGAGTACAGAATGAACTAGTGTGCCATTCACTCCACATGGAGGCGGCCAGGACAGCAGTGGGAGGCGGAGCCATCATTCCCCAGGGGACACTTCTAGGTCCCCTTCAAGACTCTTGAAGACAAATAGATCCTTAAAGTTCAAGTTGCAGGGTATTAAGGACACTCACAATAAGCTTTGCCAGACAAATTTTTTTTATATGAATCTTACCAAATTCGGTTTGTAGCTGTTTTATTTCAAATTTTAGTAAAGAGTCAGAATGTCTTTAAACAAGATGCTGAAATAAGTTCATCTGACCATGCAACACCCAGGGTTGACACCTGGGCTTTGGATGAGACTATTTTTTTTTTTTTGAGTTGGAGTCTCACTTTGTCACCCAGGCTAGAGTACAGTGGCACGCTCTCCATCACCACAGCCTCGACCTACTGAGCTCAGGTGATCCTTCCACCTAAGCCTTCCAAGTAGCTGGGACTACAGGTGCGTGACACCACATCCGGCTAATTTTTTAATTTATTGTAGAGATAAGATCTCACCAAGTTGCCAGGGCTGGTCTTGAACCCCTAGACTCAGGCAGTCCTCTTGTCTTGGCTTCCCAAAGTGCTGGGATGACAGGCATAAGCCACCATGCCTGGCCTGGATGAAACTATCTTATATTATACTCCCTGATGATCCTTAGATGTCTCTTTAGACAGTGCCTCATGATTGATAATAAAGCCATGTCATTGGTATATAGGGAAATGCTTCCATTTCCTCTTGCCATCTAAACTGAGAAAAATGACAGACTAAAATGTGAGAAGTAAACAACTAAAGGAAAGAGTTGTTAAGTACTCAGAGTCCCAATTTTTAATTGACACATATCAGGTATCAAGCCCTTGGATAAATTTTAGGGATACAAAAATGAATGACGACCCCATTCTCTGGAGAAACTTGAAACTTGTGAAGAAAGCAGGTGTAGGAGTGAATTGTTAGAATTTAAACCAGTAAGTACCAGAAAAGAGGGAGGAGCAGAGGGAGTGATCAATTTGGTCTGAGGCTTCAAAGAGAGGCACTAGGTCAGACATGGTGGCTCACGCCTGTAATCCCAACAGTTTGGAAAGCCAAAGCAGGGGATTGTCTGAGTCAAGGAGACTGAGACCAGCCAGGGCAACATAGCAAGACCTAATCTCTACAAAAAAAAATTAGCCAGAGTGGTGGCACACACCTGTAGTCCCAGCTACTCAGGAGGCTGAGGCAGGAGGATTGCTTGAGCCTGGGTGTCTGAGGCTGCAGTAAACCATGATTGTGCTCTGTACTCCTGCCTAGGCAATAAAGTGAGACTCTCAACTCAAAAACAAAAGAGATACCATTGCACTGAATCTTCCCAGACAGAAGGCCCAAGTGAAACATTTGAAGAAATAAGAAGTGAGAATTATAACCTACACAAATCTGACTAACTTCTTGTGGGAGGAAACTTCGTAGCAGGAAGTGAAGGAGATAGAATAAATATGCAACATCATGATTGGCACCCAGTTGAGTGTTCCTCAACTGCTCTTGAGGTCCTCTTTTGCATGACTGAAAACTGACTATGGCATCTTGGTAACTAAATATGTCAGAACAAAGAATTGTTGAGGAAAGACTTGAAACATGAGTTTTGCCTTAGGGAATTTTTTTTCTAAATGGATTAGAAAGAGGATAACAATCAGTGAATTCCATAGCAACTCACCTCAGGCAGATTGAGGGAGTCTTTGCAAGATGATGTATGTCAGTTAAACACACTTGATTACGTATACATGATGGAATATTATGCAGTCATAAAGAAGGACAAAATTATGAACTTTGCAGCAACTTGGATGGACTTAGAGTGATCTATCAAAGAAACAAAGAACTGAGTACCACATGTCCTCACTCATAAGCAGACCTTGAACAATTTTCATAATACTATAAGAAAGGGATTGGCAGTAGTGGGAGACTGCCAGGGGAGGGGGGTGGCATACCTCATCAACAAGGGTACCTGCATAATGAACATTTGTATACCTAACCTTGAATTATAACTTGCATCTTTCAAATAAAAAATTAAAAAAAAAAAAAAAAAAGGCCAGGCATGGTGGCTCAAGCCTATAATCCTGGCACTTTGGGAGACCAAGGCAAGAGAATTGCCTGAGTCCAGGGATTCAAGACCAGCCTGGGCAACTTGGTGAGACCTCATCTCTACAATAAATCAAAAAAAAAAAAAAAAGAAAGAAAGAAAATGAAAATAAATAAATTAATGAAAGTATACATTACTGCAATTAAGAAGTATTAACAACTATTTTCCTTTTATATTATAACATATAATTAACTTGTTTCCATTTGCTTAGCTATATAGACAAAGTTCAAAAAAAGAGCATTTTGTATCTGTTAAAAAAAAAAAAGCTGAGCTCGGTGGCTCAGCCTGTAATCTCGTGCCTTGGGAGGCTGAGGTGAGTGGATTGCCTGAGCCCACGGGTTCACCTGGGCAACTTGGCGAGACCTCATCTCTAACATAAATCAAAAATTAGCCAGGCGTCGTAGCGCGCGCCTGTAGTTCCAGCTACTTGGAAGGCTGAGGCAGAAGGATCGCCGGCGCCCAGCAGGTCGAGGCTGCAGTGGCCGGGAGCGGCCACTGCACTCCAGTCTGGGCAATAGAGTGAGACTCCAACTCAAAAAAATAAAAATAAAAAATAAATAAGACTGGGCTCGGTGGCTCAGCCTGTAATCCCAGCACTTTGGGAGGCAAGGTGAGTGGATTGCCTGAGCCTGCAGGTTCAAGACCAGCAGGGGAAACTTGGCAAGACCTCGTCTCTACAATAAATCAAAAATTAGCCAGATGTGGTAGCGCGTGCCTGTAGTTCCAGCTACTTAGAAAGCTGAGGCGGAAGGATCACCAGAGTACAGCAGGTCAACTCTGGGGTGACCATGCTACTGCACTCCAGTCTGGGCAACAAAGTGAGACTCCAGCTCAAAATATAAAATAAACAAACACCCTTCCCAGATGCACTTGTGCAAGATACATAAAAAGAGTGTTTTTCCATGGTCAGCATTTGCACAGGGTCTGTGGTTTGAGGGATTCTAACTAAATCCATGGCAGCATCTAAGGCAGGTGTCAAGGGTATTTTATTCTATGTTGTTGGAGGCCAGCACCAAGGCCAGCTTCCAAGACAGTGGGACCTGTGCAGACACTCAGAGACCACGCTCAGAAGAGCTCACTTTGGTTCACACTCTGCTGTTATCATCTCGAAACCCTTAATAGTTTTATCTTTGAACTTGTGTCTTGGTCATGGCATCTAATAAGCAGAGGAAACAGGCAATGCGTGTCTGTAGTTCCTTGCTGCAGCGTGCGTAGCCTTGGCGATGCCCAGGAGTGCAAAAATCCCAGGGCACACAATGAGTGGCCTTTGGGGGCCCTCAAACCAAGTCCTTGCAAGCAAATTACAGCTGCATCACAGTAACCGGGCACTGATAGCCCCAAGCGACACACTCTGTTTTAACTAGAACTTGCTTCCAAAGTAAAGAAATAAACACAAAAGACCAAAGAACCCTGGTGTGTTCTTTTGAAACCAGCCCAATTTCCCAATAGAACTGATATTTATGGGTTTTGGGTTTTTTAAAAAATAAACATAGAAATTGACCCTCCCAGTCTTAAGACTTAAAACTTAACATTTGTCTTATCTGAGTTTTTTCCACAGAAAACCAACCCTCAGGCAAGAACCTGAAACTCACCAGATCACAGCATCCAGACAATGAGAGGCCAGATCCCTCACTGGGTGTATGGGGGTGGACCCAAAAAAACAGGAATTATTTCTTGAAGGGCGGGCTCCTTGGAGTACAGGCCTCCCCACTAACAAGTGTTCTAGGAATCCACCCACATCAGTGTACCAGCTAACGCTGTTGTGAGGCTGCATTCGCGTCGGTGAATTTTTTTTTTTCTGGAGATTCTTTCAAGGTGTTTGCCCATTTCATGATGGATGATTTACAATTGGCCTTGCCCACACTGCACTGAGTGTTCAGCACTTTTTGACCCAAAACGACATGGCCTTATGCCCCACCCTTTCTGTTCACCTGATCTTGCCCTGAGTGACTTTATTTTGTTTCTCTAGATGAAAAAAGTCCTCAAAGGGAAACATTTTGCTGATGTGGAAAAGGTGAAACATAAAACAGCAGAAGCACTAAAAGGCATCAAAACGGACATGTTCAGAAACTGATCGGTGGCAAAATCATCTCGATAGGTGTTTTGCATCACACGGAGGGTACTTTGAAGTGACAGATGTCTACACATGTAAGAATAAATACACAATTTTTTATAAATAAATTCTGGGTTTTTTGGGTATTGGTTTCTTACCCCTCCCCAATTCTTGTTCTCCCCCCCCCCCAACAAACTCCCACTATATAAGCTCCCAATTTCTTTCTTTCTTTTTTTCTTTTTTTTTTTGAGTTGGAGTCTCACTCTGTCACCCAGACTGGAGTGCAGTGGCGCTCCTGGCCACTGCAGCCTCGACCCACTGGGCTCTGGCGATCCTTCCGCCTCAACCTTCCGAGTAGCTGGAACTACAGGCGCGCACTACCACTCCTGGCTGATTTTTTTATTTATTGTAGAGATGAGGTCTTGTTAAGTTGCCCAGGCGGGTCTCGAACCCGCAGGCTCAGGTAATCCACTCACCTCGGCCTCCCAAAGTGCTGGGATTACAGGCTGAGCCACCGAGCCCAGCCTAAGCTCCCAATTTCGATCAACTGGGGGATCTGAGGCTGCTGCCCCATCCTCCTCGGGTGGTATCACCTGAATGCAAGTCCTTCTTCCCTGGCAATACTCTTTGTCTCAGCAATTGGCTTTCTTTGCAGAAAGCAAAGGGACCTAGACTGAACCTCTGACCTTTGAGTAACATTTTATGGCTCATGTTATTTTGTATTAGCCAACCAGCTGTGCAGAAAATGGCTTTGCTGAAGGAAAAGGAAAGAGAGGGCACCCACAGGTCCTTTCCCTTTCCATCCCTCCTTCCTCATCAGTAAGCTAAAGGTGGAGGCTGTCTTAGAATGTGCAAGAAGGTGAAATAGAAACTGTTGAGTTAATTTTGTGCACTGTTTCCACTCTTTGGGTAGGATCACAATACTTACGCCTGGACAAGCCACAAAGTATGCATTGCGTCATTATCAGTCAGTCACTTATGAGTTAAACACTCTTATATTTGCACTGAACACTGGCACTGCCCAACATAAAGATGAATGTTAAAAATCCATGCTAGTAATTCAAATTTTTAATTATTCTTTTCTTAGAGTGACATTAAATAGCAAATAAAAAACACTGTGAGGGGTCAAGAAAGACTGTGAAAGACAGGAAAAAGGTTTGTATGCCAGTACTTCTAACAGTACCTATTTTTCCTGCTTTTTGAACAAGAGACACCACATTTCCATTTTGCACTGGGTCCCGCAAATTATGTAGTTGGCTCTGGTGTGAATTCAGAGTTTTCAGTATATAGAAATATCGAAATAAATGCAGCTGTGATTGTCTGATATATGTCTAGCTATACATGTACAATCCAGTACTTTGGGAGGCAGAGGCGAGAGGATTGCCTGAGTCCAAGGGTTCAAGACCAGCTTGAGCAACATGGCAAGACCTCGTATCTACAATAAGTCAAAAAATTAGCTGGGCGTGGTGGTGTGCATATACACATACCTACATATATATATATATTCCTAGTTTTGTGCATCTGAAAGGGCTGGGAGCAATGATACTAAAATAGCAATGTGCTCATCCCGCTTGTGGTTTCTAAATATCACTCCACTCTACAGGGATCCAGGACTCTGAGGAGAAAGTGGTTAATTTGGGGACAGGGAAAGTACAATTTGAGTTTTGAAAATGTGCCAGAAATTATTGAAAGGGTATGTCTGAAAGACATAAAAGACCTCTTGGCACTGGGCGCAGTGGCTCACGCCTGTAATCCCAGCACTTTGGGAGGCAGAGTCTCAAGTGAGAGGATTACCTGAGCCCAGGGGTTCGAGACCAGCCCAAGCAACTTGGTGGGACCTCATCTCTATAATAAATTAAAAAATCAAGCCAGGTTCGGTGGCTCAGCCTGTAATCCCACGCTTTGGGAGGCTGAGGTGAGTAGAGTGCCTGAGCCCACGGGTTCGAGACCCGCCTGGGCAACTTGGCAAGACCTTATCTCTACAATAAATCAACAACTAGCCGGGCGTGGTAGCGCGCGCCTGTAATTCCAGCTACTTGGAAGGCTGAGGCGGAAGGATTGCCAGAGCCCAGCAGGTGGAGGCTGTGGTGGCTGAGAGCAACCACTGCACTCCAGTCTGGGCGACAGAATGAGACTCCAACTCAAAAAATAAATAAAATAAATAAATAAATAAATAAATCAGCTGGGTGTGGTGGCACTCACCTGTAGTTTTACCTACTTGGAAGACTGAGGTGGAAGGATCACCCCTGAGCCCAGCAGGTCAAGGCTGCAGTGGCCATGAGCTTGCCACTGCACTCTAGTCTGGGCAACAGAGTGAGACTCTGATTCAAAAAAAATTTTTTTAAAGATATCTTGAAGTAGTTCTCACTGACTAATTCCAAAACAATTTGAGCATCAAAGTAAATAATCCATTAAGTGAAGCAACAGCTCCTTAGTCCAAACTGATATAAATAAATGAATGAATAATTTGAAAGTTTGATGATAAACATGACACATAGTTTTGAAAGTTCCTCCTTACAAGTCCTGTGAGTTGTAAAGGGGTTTACAATGAAGAAGGCGGGCAGACAACACAATAATGAGGTGATCAAAGTCAACATCACAAGTAGGAGACAGATCAGCCCCATGTGCCACCTGACAATCTGGATGCAAGGATATTCCTACCAAGCATGCTTAACTTGAATCTCACAGTAGGGAACGCAGACAATCCCAGATTGAGGGACATCCTATAAAATAATGTGCGTAATCTCAAAGGAATCAAGGTCACAGAAGGCAAGAGAAGACTGGAACTTGTCCAATTTGAAGGATAGTAGGAGACATGATAACTGAATACAATGATGACTTTGGACAGGGTCATTTTGCTATAAAGGGCATCACTGGGACAAACGGCGACGCCTGAATGGTGTCTAAGGATTGCAGGATTACAGGTAATGCATCAACATTAATTTCCTGATTTTGGCCAGGCATGGAGGCTCGATGCCTGTAATCCCAGCATTTTGGAAGGCCAAGGTCAGGGGAATGCTTGAACACAGGAGTTCAAGACCAGCCTGGGCAACACAGCAAGACCTCGTCTCTACAAAAAGTAAAAAAAAAGAAAAAGAAAAACTTAGCTGGGCATGGTAACACATGCCTATAGTCCCAACTACTTGGGAGGCTGAAGCAGGAGGATCATTTGAGCCCAAGAGTTTGAGGTTGTGGTGAGCCATGATTGTGCCTCTGCACTCCAGATTGGGTAACAGAGCTGGACCCTGACTCAAAAAAAAAAAAAAAAAAATTTTTTTTTATAGTGGTACCATGTCTACGTAGGAAAATGTCCTTGTTCTAGAAGTACATATACAGTATTTGGTGGTGATGGGCATCACATCAGCAACTTACTCCCAAATGATTCCGGAAAAACTAAGGTTCTTATATGGTAATGACAACTTTTACATAAATTCAAAATCATTACAAATAAAAAAGAAGAGTTTAATAATGAAAAAAGTAAAAAAAATTCAGTTATCAGTGAACAAAACAAAAAAGTTCTGGGTAATGTGCGTCTTGGGGAACGCTGTGAATCTATTCTGCTTTGACGTCAGTCCTGTCTCAAGCATGGAGTGCTTGGAACAAGAAAAGCATGGAAATGCTGCCACCTACTGGTTACTACACAAACATATTTAGGTTAAGAAAAAAAGAATACTGAGGTCTCCTCTGGATAAGGAAAAATAGAGCTTTTCGTGGACCTTGACCTTGAGAGGCTGCTGGAGAGCAAGGGAAGCAGAGGCCCTTTAGCCTTGCCTAAGAATTGTCTGAGACTCAGAGCAGATGGCAGATGGCGCTTTGGTCTTCAGATGAGCCCCAGGGCAAGCTCTTGAATGGGAAGTTTAAGAACTTTAGAGGGCGTAAGAAAGACAAAATGATTTTTCTTTCTCCATTCCAACCTCGGCGGCCTTGGAGAAAATGAATTCTCTAGGAAAAAGGAGAAACAGGAGAACCAACCAGGCCAGGGCTCAAGACTGCTCTTGAGACCTAACGTAACTCACAGGGAAGCTTCTGGAACTCAAAAAGGAAGGAGCATCCCCTTCCTTGAACCAGTGCAGCTACACACCGGCTGGGAGGATGGCTGGTCAGCCCAGCACTTGCCCTCCAGGTCTGACACCTTGCGTGGACACAACTTCCTAGTCATACGCAGAGGCCCCCGGCTATTGGAAAGGCACACCTTGTGGTGGGGTGAACATTTAACCACTTAGAAATGATTAACCACTTAAAAATTATTTGCAGATAATTTTTTTTTCAGTCAGAGTCTCCTGTCACTCAGGCCAGAGTGCAGTGGCTCAGTCATGGCTCACCGCAGCCTCACCCACCTGGGCTCAGATGATCCTTCTGCCTCAGCTTCCCCAGTAGCTGGGACTACAAGTGCATTCCACCACACCCAGCACACGACCATGTTTGCTGATTTTTTTGTAGAGAAGAAGTCTTGCTATGTTGCTTAGGTGGGTCTCCAATTCCTGGGCTCAAGCTGTCCTCCGACCTCGGCCTCCCAAAGTGCTGGGATTACAGGCTTGAGCCAATGTGCCCTGCCTGTTAATAATTTTATACCAGAGATTGGTATAATAGACATTTAATTTATGCCAAAGAATGGTATAGCGGACACCAGAAACTCAAAAGGGAAAGAGGGGAAGAGGGGAGGGATGAAAAACCACCTGTTTTGTACAATGTGCACAGGTGGGGGGGGCACACTTAAAGCCCAGACTTCTTCACAACTACACAATGCAGTCATGTAACCAAAAACTATGTGTACTCCCTAAAGCCACTGAAATAAATAAATAAATACAAAGAAAGACACACACACGAATTTTTTTTTCTTTTAAAGATGTGTGGGCCGGGCTCGGTGGCTCAGCCTGTAATCCTGCGCCTTTGGGAGGCTGAGGTGAGTGGATTGCCTGAGCCTGCGGGTTCGAGACCCGCCTGGGCAGCGAGACCTCATCTCTACAATAAAAATTTTTAAAAAATCAGCTGGGCGTGATAGCGCATGCCTGTAATTCCGGCTACCTGGAAGGCTGAGGCGGAAGGATCGCCGGAGCCCAGCAGGTCGAGGCTGCCGTGGCAGGGAGCGGCCACTGCGCTCCAGTCTGGGTGACAGAGTGAGACTCCAACTCAAAAAAAAAAAAAAAAAAAAGATGTGTGGTACAATTCAGGGTTAGCTATACAAATGTTCATTATGCAGGTATCCTTGTTGATGAGGTGTGCCCCTCCCTTCCCTGACAGTTTCCCTCAACTGCCAGTCCCACCCTGCCTCTCCTGGCAGTTTCCCACTACTGCCAATCCCTTTTTTTTTTTTTTTGAGTTGGAGTCTCACTCTGTCACCCAGATTGGAGTGCAGTGGTCGCTCCCGGCCACGGCAGCCTCGACCCGCTGGGCTCCGGCGATCCTTCCGCCTCAGCCTTCTGAGTAGCCGGAATTACAGGCATGCGCTACCACGCCCGGCTGATTTTTTGATTTATTGTAGAGATGAGGTCTCGCCTGCCCAGGTGGGTCTCGAACCCACGGGCTTAGGCAATCCACTCACCTCAGCCTCCCAAAGGCGCGGGATTACAGGCTGAACCACTGAGCCCGGCTTCCAATCCCTTTCTTATACTATTATGATAATTGTTCAAGGTCTACTTAGGAGTTTCTGTGATAGAGCACCGAGTATGATCAATTCTAAATCCATCCAAGTTGCTACGAAGTCCATATGTTTGTCATTCTTTATGGCTGCATAATGTTCCATTGTGCATATGTACCACATATTTTTAATCCAGTTTAGCTTCAATGGGAAGCATGGTTGGTTCCATGTTCTTGCTATTGTGAATAGAGCTGCAACAAACATGCATGTGCAGGTATCTTTTTGGTAGAATGACTTGAGTTCCTCTGGGTATATTTCCAATAGTGGGATTGCTGGGTCATAAGGAAGGTCATATAGAAGATCATTTCTAGTTCCTTCAGAAATTGCAAGACCATCTTTCAAAGAGGTTACACTAGTTTGCATTCCCACCAGCAGCGTAGAAGTGTTCCTTTTTCTTCGCATCCTCACCAGCATCTGCTGTTTGTTGTATTAATGATGGCCATTCTTACTGGAGTTAGGTGGTATCTCAATGTGGTTTTGATTTGTACTTCTCTGATGATTAGTGAGGCTGAACACTCTTTCATGTGTCTGTTGGCTGCCCATATATCTTCTTTTGAGAAGTGTCTATTCGTGTCTTTTGCCCACTTTTTAATAGGGCTGGTTTTTTTTTTCCTTTCAGCGCATTTGAGCTCCTTGTAGAGTCTAGATGTTAGGCCTTCGTCAGACACACAGTTCGCAAATATTTTTTCCCAGTTGTGGGCTATCTCTCCACTCTCTTGATAGTTTCTTTTGCTTTACAGAAGCTTGTCCGTTTGATAAGGTTCCACTTGTCTATCTTATCTCTTATGGCATGGGCACTTGGGGTTTTGATCAGGAATTGATTGCCAGTTCCAATTTCCATAAGGGTGTCTTCTGCATTTTCTAAGATTATTATAGTTTGAGGGTTTACCTTTAGGTCTTTGATCCATTTAGAGTTAATTTTTGTGTATGGTGATGGGTAGGGGTCCTGTTTCAATCTTCTGCATGTGGTCAGCCAGTTTTCCCAGCACCATTTACTGAATAGGCTCTCCTCTCCCCAGTGGTTGTAGTTGGAGGTTTTGTCAAAGATGAGTTGGTTGAGAAATTGAAGCTTTGCTTCCAGAATCTCTATCCTGTTCCATTGGTCTGTATGCCTGTTCTTGTACAAATACCAGGCTGTTTTGATTACTATAGCCTTATAGTAAAGTTTGAAGTCTGGAAGTGTGATACTTCCTGTTTTGTTTCTTTTGCTAAGGATTGTTTTGGTTATTTGTGGTCATTTATGTTTCCATATGTGAATTTCTGTACTGGCATTTCCAGGTCTGAGAAGAATGATGTTGGTAATTTAATGGGTATTGCGCTGAATCTGTAGATTGCCTTTGGTAGGATGGACATCTTGACAATGTTGATTCTTCCTATCCGTGAGCATGAAATATTTTTCCATTTGTTTGTATCTTCTTGAATTTCTTTGAGCAGTGCTTTGTAGTTCTTATTGTAAAGGTCTTTCACTTCTCTGATTAGGAAGATGCCAAGATATTTAATTTTGTGTGTGTGTGTGGCTATTGTTAATGGGATTGTGCTTTTTATTTGGTTCACTGTCTGTTTGGTGTATAATGATGCAACTGTCTTTTGCACATTTTCCTCGAGACTTTGCTAAAGTCCTTTATCAGTGCAAGCAGGTTTTTGACAGATTTTCTTGGATTTTTTATATGAAGATCATATCATCAGCAAAGAGGGATAACTTAATTTCTTCTTTTCCTATTTGGATACCCCTGATTTCCTTCTCTTGTCTAATTGCTCTAGCTAGGACTTCCAACATAATGTTGAACAAGAGGGACGAGAGTGGGCAGTCTTGTCTAGCTCCAGTTTTCAGGGGAAATGTTTCCAATTTCTGACCATTTAGCAATATGCTAGCTGTAGGTTAATCGTAGATAGAGCTTACTATTTTGAGGTATGTTCCATCTATACCTAGGTGTTTGAGGGTTTTTATCAAGAAGAGATGCTGGATTTTATCAAAAGTTTTTTCTACAACGAATGATATAATCATCATGTGGTTCTTGTTTTTACATCTGTTGATGTATTTAATTACATTTATGGTCTTGCGGATGTTGAACCAGCCCTGCATCCTAGGGTTGAAGCCTACTTGGTCATGGTGGATAATTTTTGAAACATGTTTTTGGATCTGATTTATTAGAATCTTGTTCAGGATTTTTGCATCTATGTTTATAAGAGATATTGGCCTGTAGCTCTCTTTTTTTGTTGTTGTTGGATCTTTACCCAGTTTGGGTATTAGAGTGATGTTAGCTTCGTAAAATGATTTGGGGAGAATGCCATCTTTCTCAATTCCCTGGAATACTTTCAATAGGATTGGTATCAGCTCCTCCTTGTACGTTTTGTAGAATTCTGCTGGAAAACCATCTGGTCCAGGGCTTTTTTTGTAGGTAGTCTTCTTATGACAGAGTCAATTTCCTGGGTAGTTATTGGTTTATTTGGTGTCTCAGTGTCTTCTTATTTCAACCTGGCTTGGCTGTACACACAAAAAATTTTAAACTCCATTTCTGCAAGACCAGACATATAGACCCAACAATTATGTTCCTTAGTATTTACCCAAATGAATTGAAAACACAAAAACCTGCACACGGATGTCTATAGCAGTTTTCTTCATAATCACCAAAACTTAGATGCAACCAAGATGAATGGATAAACCAAACCAGTGCAAGCAGATAATGGAATATTATCCAGAGGGGGGAAAAATCACCCAGAAAAAAAAAAGCTATCAAGTCACAAAAAGACATGGAAGAAACTTAAATGTGTGTTAGTAAGTGAAGAAGACCAGTCTGAAAAGGTTGTGATTCCAACTCTGTATCATTTTGGAGAAGGCAAAATGGTGGAGACCATAAAAAGATAAGTGACTTCCAGGGGTTGGGAGAAGGAGAGGTACAGAGGCAGAGCACTGAGGACTTTAGGGCAGTGAAACTCTTCCGTATGGCACAACAGGATGGATACCTGTCATTACACATTTGCCCAGATCTGCAGAATGTACAACCCCCAGGGTGCACCTTAAGGCAAACAATGAACTCTGGTGATAATGATGTGTCCGTGTGGGTTCATTCATTGCCACAAATGTACCTGTCTGATATGGGAAGGCAACAGTGGCAGGTGGCAGTAATTTGGGAACTTTCTGTATTTTGTGTTCAATGTTGCTGTGACTCTAAAAATGCTCCAAAAATAAGGTCTATTTCTAAAAAAAAAATTCTCTATTGCATCAATAACCATAATGACCACTGCGTACAGCAAAGCAGAGAGAATATCGGGCGTGTCATAGCCCACATCTTCCTAGCATTTGAAGTGTCATGAATTCATGTGTTTGGATTAAATGTTGACCTTTGAAAAAATAAAAAGGAGCTATTTGCAAGTATTCGATTAAAATAAAATTGAAGTGATTTTATCTATTTCCTACCTCTGACATTAGGAAATAGGCAAGACATCTTATATTCAGTTAAAAAAAAAATCTAGAAAAACAAGCAAAACTTGTGCTTAGTCTACCAGGCACAGAAACACAAATATTACTTGTTCTCACTCCTATGTGGAAGCTAAAAAGGTTAATCACATGGAAGTAGAGAGTAGAATGATAGATACCAGAGGCTAGGAAGGGTATGAGTACAAGGGGTAAAGAGAGGTTGCCAATAGATACAATGGGTAAAAACATACCTTAGATAGAAAGTATAAATTCTAATGATCAGTAGCAGAGCAGGGTGACTGTAGTTAGCAACAAGTTGTAAATTTCAAAGCAACTAGAAGAGAAGACTTGAAATGCTTCTAACACTTAGGAATGGTAAATACTGGAGGTAATAGACACACCAAAACCCTGACTTGGTCATTACAAGTTCTGTGCATAACAAATATTGCCAGGTGTGGCTCACTCCTATAATCCTAAACGGTTGGAAGATGGAAGCAGGAGGATAGCTTGAAGTCAGAAGTCTGAGCCATCCTGGCCAACATAGCAAGATTTATCTCTTTAAAAACAAAAATATTTATTTTGTATCCTGAGACTTTGCCAAAGGCCTTTATTTGTTTATCGCAGCATTGTTCACAATAACAAGAACCTGGAAGCAACCATGCTGCCCATCAAAAGAGGACTGGATTTTAAAAATGTGGTACATATACACGATGGAATACTACGCAGCCATAAAAAAGAACAAAATTATGAATTTCGCAGCAACCTGGATGGAACTAGAGTCTATAATACTGAGTGACCTCTCACAAAAACAAAGGTCCGAGTATCACATGTTCTCACTCATATAATGGACCTTGAACATACAACCTAATACTATAAGAAAATGACTGACAGTAGTGGGAAACTATGGGGGGGGGAGGGAGATGGGATTAACGGTAGCAAATATCTGTCTGGGGATGGGGAAGCACCTCTTATCAATAGGGTGCCTGAATGAAACATATTTGTATGTTTCTTAACTGTACCCCACAACAACCCTTAACTGTACCCCACAACATCTAATAAAAAATATTGATTATTAAAAAAATAAATAAATAAAAATAAAAACAGGAATAAATTAGCTGAGTTTAGTGGCACATTCCTGTGCTCTCAGCTACTCGGGAGACTGAGGTGGGAGAATTGCTTGAGTCTAGGAGTTCAAGGCTGCAGTGAGCTATGATCACACCACTACACTCCAGCCTAGGCAACAGAATGAGACTCCACCTCTAAAACTAAATAAATAGGGCCAGGAGTGGTGGCTCACACCTGTAATCCCAGCATTTTGGGATCTCACCCAGACTGGCGTGCTAATGGCCACTGCAGTCTCAACCTGCTGGGCTCAGGCGATCCTTCCACCTCAGCCTTCCGAGTAGCACCACCATGTCTGGCTATATAAAAAAAAATTGTGGCGGCGGAAGCTGAGGCAGAAGAATTGCCTGAGCTCAGGAAGTTGAGGCTGCTGTAAGCAGTGATTTTGCCACTGCCCTCCTGCCTGGGCGACAGAGTGAGACTTCGACTCAAAAAACTTAAAATTAAAATAAATATAATGTGTACCTTCAAAAATATATAAAATATTATGTATCAATAAAAATAAAGGATGAAAATAAAAATCTTGTGCTTAGTTTAAAACCTTAAAGACTGAAGATTCTCCATATTAAAATTCTCTAAGTATAAACTTTCCTTAGACAGAAACTAGGTATTTGAGTACCTGAGAAAGTTGTGTACAATTGCATTAATATTAAAGATGTACACTGCTGAAATGTATTTCCTTTGCATCATTAGTATTTGAACTGTTTATAGGTATTTTTTGCAATTCCGGGGATACTGGGGCATTGCAAAAAAAGGTGAAGCCTAATTGAGGTTAGACACTGTGATGGACTGAACTGTACCTCCCAGATACATATGTTGAAGCCCTCACCCATCCCCAACACTGTATATGGAGATAGGATCTTTAGGAGGTAATTAAGGTTAAATGGGGTCATATGAGTAAAGCCTGAATCTCAGAGGACTGTGGAAAAAAAGTTGCTTGCGCACGCTTTCTCTTCTCTCCCTCTCCCTCTCTCTCTCTCTCTCTCCCTCCCTCTCTCTGTTTCTCTCTCTCCTGTCTGTCTCTATCTCTTTCTTTTCTCTTTGTCTCCTCTCTCCTGTCTCTCTCTCTCCCCCTCTCTCCTGCTGCTCTCTCTCCCTTCTCTCTTTCCTGTCTGTCCCTCTCTTTCCTGTGTGTTTCTCTTTCTCTTCTCTCTCTCCCCCCCTCCTGTCTGTCCCTCTCTTTCCTGTGTGTTTCTCTTTCTCTTCTCTCTCTCCCCCCCTCCTGTCTGTTTCTCTCTTTCTCCTCTTTCTTTTCCTCTCTCTCTCTCTCTCTCTCTCTCTCTCTCTCTCTCTCTCTCTCTCTCTCTCTCTCGTCTGTTCGGTATGTGTGTTCTTCCCCCCCCCCTTTCCTCTTTCTCTCGCTCTGTCTTCTGCCTCTCTCTTTCTCTCTCTCTCTCTGTGTGAGTGTGTGTGTGTATCTTTCTCGTCTCTCTCCTCTGTCTCTCTCTCCTCTTTCTTTCTCTCACTCTCTCTCCTGCTGCTCTCTCTCTCCTCTGTCTGTCTCTCTCTCACTCTCTCCTGTCTCTTTCTCCTCTCTCTTCTGCTGCTGCTCTCTCTCTCCTGTCTCTCTCTCTCTCTGTGTGTGTGTTTGTGTGTGTGTGTCTTTCTCCTTTCTCTTTCTCTCTCTCTCTCTCCTGTCTCTCCTGTCTGCTTCTCTGTGTGTCTCTTTTCTCTCTCTCTCTCTCCCTTCACTTTCTTTCTCCCTCTCTCCTCTCACTTTCTCTCTCTCTCTCTCTCTCTCTCTCTCTCTCTCTCCCCCCTCCTGTCTGACTGGTTGGCTGTCTCTCCTCATCTGTCTGTCTGTCTCTCTCTCTCTCCTATCCCTCTCTCTCTTTTTCTCCCTGTCTCTCTCTCTCTTTCTCTCTTGCTCTCTCTCATCTGTCTGCCATATGAGGACATAGAGAAGAAGTGACTATCTACAAGCCAGAAACTGAATCATCTTTGATCTTGGACTTCCAGCTTCTAGAATGTGAGAAAATAGATGTTTGTTGTTTAAACCACGTAGTCCTTGGTATTTTATTATGGTGGCCTAAGCTAAGACAAACCCAGTGTTGACTTCTTGTTGGAAAACTTACTCCATGAAGACAACTACAATTCTAAATTATGTGGCTATATGTCTATCACGCCAACCTATATGACATTAATCAAGACATCATAGCTGGTATGCTTTAGTTCAGGAGGATCATAAATAATTTCTAGTAAGGAGGATTTCAAACTGCATTGTTAGGACCTCACAGGGCCTGCTATGCTATGTGGAGAGGAGAGCTCTTTACCAAGCACCAACTATGCATTAGATGCAGTGTCCAGAGATTCTGCTATAAATGGTATAAGGTCCATGCCTTCTTCTTCTTCTTCTTCTTCTTTTTTTTTTTTTTTTTTTTTTGAGTTGGAGTCTCACTCTGTCAACCAGGCTGGAGTGCAGTGGCATGCTCAAGGCCACTACAGCCTCAACCTGCTGGGCTCAGGCGATCCTTCCATCTCAACCTCCCAAGTAGCTGGAACTACAGATGTGTGCCACCACACCCAGCTAGTTTTTCTTGATTCATTGTAGAGATGAGATCTCACCAAGTTGCCTAGATTGGTCTCGAACCCCTGGGCTCAGGCAATCCTCTTGCCTTGGCCTCTCAAAGTACTGGGATTACAGGCATGAGACACCATGCCCACCATGTCTCTGCCTCCTTCACATTTACATTCTAATGGGAGAGGCAAATAATACACAAGTAAAGGAATAAATAGCCAAGATAATTAATTATAGAATCTCTTATGAAGGAAATAAACAGGTTACATAGGATAGCCAAGAAGGAGGGCCATGTGAATGAAGAGGAATACCTTCTTAGGTGGAGGGAACAGCAGGCACAAGGACTCAGAGGTACAAAAGAACTGCCAGTGGCCTGAGTAATGCAGAGACCAGGACAGCTACAGCATCCCAAGCAAAGAGGAGAAGGTGCAAGATGAAGCTGAAAAAGTGGGGAATAGCCAGACCATGCATGACCATGAATGTCTTGGTAAAGAATTTAGACCTTGTTCTAAGAGCAAAGGAGTGACCCTGGAGAGTCTTCAGCAGAAGAATGCACAGCTGTAGGGTGATTCTGGTTGCTGCATAAAGAATGAGTTAGGAGAAGAAAGGCATGGAAGCTGGAAGATCATTGAGGGGACTTTTGGAGAAATGCAGGTCAAAAAGTACAGGAATGAGACGCTTATATTGTAGAGGCAGAAATGACAAGATTTGCTGATACATTGGAGAAAGGAAGGGAGAGAAAGAAAAGACTTAAGAGTCACATGGATTCTGGGTTCCAGCAGTTGGGTGTTGCCATTTCCTGAGATGGGAAAGGCTCAGAGACTAGCAGATTGGGAGTTGACATAATCCAGAGCTCTCTTTGAAGCAAGTGAGTTGTGAATGCCCCTGGGCCACTTCAGTGGAACAGTCAGGCAGGCAGTATGGACGACGAGTCCAGAGAGTAGCTAGAACTGCGGTGAAGCAGAGTGTTAGTCAATACTCTTTTGATTGCAAGGGACGGAAGTCGAACTCAACTAGCTTAAGCAAATTAAGTACGCTAAAATTGAATCCAAAAATTTTAGTGAATTTTTGGCTCATATAACCAGTAAACCCAGCTGGGTGCAGCCGCCTGTAATTCCAGCACTTTGTGAGGCAGAAGTGAGAGGATTGCCTGAGCCCACAGGTTCTAGACGAGCCTATGCAACTTGAAGAGACCTTGACTCTACAATAAATCAAAAACCTTAGCCAGGCGTGGTGGTGCACACCTGTGGTTCCAGCTACTTGGAAGGTTGAGGTGGAAGGATCACCCAAGTCCAGCAGGTTGAGGTTGCAGTGGCCATGAGCATGTCACTGCACTCCAGCCTGGGCGACAGAGTGAGACTCTGACTCAAAAGAAACAACCAAGAAACATAAAATACAAGCAGCTTCCAAAATAGTAGCCTTCATTCCGAGCAAGCCAGCAGAAGGGGGTTGAGAAGGTTAAGGAGGCACACCCGCTTCTCCACCACCTCTGGTCACATATACAACTAGCCACAGGCCTCACTACATGTAGCGAAGTCTTGCAAAAGTCATGCCTAGCTGAGCAAACACTGTGCATGATGGGAGAGAAGTGTCAACCGTCCGTGGACATGGGCCAGCTCCCCCACAGGTGCTGAGTGGGCAAAGGAGCAGATGTGCAACTCTAGCATCTGTCCAGCAGTCCTGCAACAAGAGGCAGTCATCAGTGTAGACTTACTCCATGCTTAAGTCCATGCTTTTCTGGGCTAGTCTGGCTCTGTCACAATGAGGCTCCGTGTTCACTGTTCTTGACTCTAAATGCAAATTAGAATCACCTGGGAAAAGCTTAAAAAATATAACTATGCCCAGCCTGAGAGAATCATAGCACTTTGTGGATAGAGCCTGGGCATCATAATGTGGGTGAAACTCCTCTGAAATGACTGTAATGTGTACTCAGGACTGAGAACAATTTGGTTTAAATCAAGGAAAGGCATTTAATAGTTTTCAGTAATATAAAGGAACCAACTGTCGTTTAAAATTCTAGTCTTAGCCTGGGCGCAGTGGCTTACCTGTAATCCCAGCACTTTGGGAACCCAAGACAGGAGGATTGCTTGATGTCAGGAGATCAAGACCAGTCTGGACAATATAGCAAGACTCCCCATTGCTACAAAAAATACAAATACATAAATACAACTCTAGTCTTAAAATTTTGAGGGAAAAGTGAAATGGAGGATTATCTGACATCACACAACCTCCCAAGGAAGACATTGAGACACTAAATAGACTAATAACCCAGGAAATTGACTCTGTCACAAGCAAACTACCTACAAAAAAAACAGCCCTGGACCAGATGACTTTCCAGAGGAATTTTACAAAACATACAAGGAGAAGCTGATACTAATCCTATTGAAAGCATTCTAGGGCAACCCCCTCGGGTCCTCTCCCACTGTGGGAGCTTTTCTGTCCTCTCAATAAATCCTGCTTTCTCAAAAAAAAAAAAAAAAAAGAAAGAAAGAAAGAAAAAAGAAAGTATTCCAGGCAATGCGTTTGTGGGTTCTAAGATAGGTCAAGGTTAAGCCTACCGACAACATAATAAAACAGGTGAGGCAGGGCTAAGACAGTCAAATTCTAAGGGAAATAGATTCTTGAGGAAGGAAGGGAGTCTATCCATTAAATATTTCCAAAGATACCATAACTTTTTATTAGTGAGCATGCCTTCTCTCTGGGAGTCAAGACAGTCAACACTATTTAGTGGATTATTTGATTTAGCTATACATTTTCTTATTCCAGTTGCTTTCAGTTTTTGGTGGTTGCAGTGAAGTGAACCCCCAAGAATCTAGACATGAATGAAATTGGAGTTACACTGAAAAATCAATATGTACCCTGAAAAGAGATATGCAAAGTCATTGAAGGAAGCAGAATGGTTCCCAGGCCAGCAAACCTCACAACCATCTGATTGAATATATGAGATCCAATGACAGACTATTTCCCTTAGATGGCAAATACTGGGGTCTGAATGTGTCCCCCAAAGTTCATTTACTAGAAGCTTAACCTCCAATGCAATAGTGTAAGAGATGAAACCTTTAAGGGGTGATTAGGCTATGAGGGTTCTGCATATATGAATGGATTAATGTTGTTATTATGGGAGTGAGTTGGTTATAAAAGCAAGTTTGGCCCTCTCTTGCTCTTTCTCTCTCTCACCATGTGATACCTTTGGTCATGTTATGACACAAGGAAAAGGTCCTCCCCAGATACAAACTCTTGAACTTGAACTTGGCAGCCTCCAGAACTATAAGTCAAATAAACTTCTATTGTTTATTTTAAAAGAAGAAGAAGAAGAGGAGGAGGAGGAGGAGGAGGAGGAGGAAGAAAATATTCCAGGCAATTGAGAAAGACGGAATTCTCTCCAAATAATTTTACGAAGCTAACATCACACTGATACCCAAACTGGGTAAAGATTCAACAAAAAAAAGAGAACTATAGGCCCTAATGAACATAGATGCAAAGTAATCATCAGAGAAATGCAAATCAAAACCACATGAGATACCACTTAACCCTAGTAAGAATGGTCATCATTAATAAAACAAACAACAACAGATGTTGGTGAGGATGTAGAGAAAAAGGAATGCTTCTACTCTGCTGTTGGGAATGCAAGCTAGTGAAATATCTTTGGAAAACAGTTTGGCAATTTCTAAAAGAACTAGACATTGACCTTCCATATGACCCAGCAAGCCCCTTACTGGGAATATACATGAAGGAACTCAAATTATTCTACAAAAAGATACATGCACATGCATGTTTATTGCAGTAGTATTCACAATAGCAAAACATGGAACCAACCATGCTGCCCATCAAAACTGGACTGGATTAAAAAAATGTGGTACATATACACAATGGAATATTATACAGCCATAAAGTAGGACAGACATAGGGATTTCTCAGCAACTAGCATGAATTTAGAGTTTACCATACTCAGTGATCTATCACAGAAACAAAGAACAGAATACCATATGTTCTCATTCATAAGCAGACCCTGAACACTTACCATAATACTATAAGAAAGGGATTGGCAGTAGTGAGATACTGCCAGGGTATAGATGGGAGGGACACAACATCAATAAGTTTACTTGATCTCACACCAGGTAAAGTGAGAACCAAAGGGAGGCCCAAATTTTACCTGTATGGTGACCACTTGTATACCTAATCCTGAATTGTACCCCACATCTTCAAAAAAATTTTTTAAATAAAAAAGTTATAAAGATAATGAGGTTTTTTTTAAGTTTTGAGGGAAGAACTCTGCTGAGCCCCTCTTGAGACAAGTGGTCATCACTAGACCAGGGACTATCGTTGAAGAGATGAGTCTTGACAAAACAACAATTGTTCACCACAGTGTCCAAGTACACACTGACGATCCAGTGGGGCAGAACCCCAAATGCAGTATGTTCAGCAGATGGGAGGTGAGAAGCAGCAGGAGTGAGTGCTGGGCTTTCAAGGAATTTGTCTTGGAAAATATTTGTGACATAAAAGACCATCCCAGCAGATTGAAGTTGATGCTTCAGAGAAAGGGAGACACAACTGATAAAGAAGTCCCTGGAGAACAAGAGGTGATACTTGTGATAGAAGGTTTGGAACACCAAAATGAAAAAGTAGATCACTCAGGAGACATCATGCATAGGCCAGAACTTTGCCCAAAATATCCCATTGTTTTGAAAAATGAAAATCTCACTTTCAAACTTTAATTTGTTTATAAGAACCATGTAAGGAAATCTTACTTTCTAACCATCTAACCTAGCAGGTCAAGGCTGCGTGCCACTGCACTCCAGCCTGGGCGACAGAGTGAGACTATGACTCAAAAAAAATAAAAAATAAATAAAGTAGGAAGTAGGTTCCTAAATTAGCCTGGAAGATGTTCCATGTGCTGATGGAAATAATATGTATTCTGTAACTATAGGATGGAATATTCTATAAATGTCTGTCAGATCCATTTAATCTAAAGTGCAGCTTAAATTCCATGTTTCTTTGTTGGTCATATGCCTAGATGATCTGTCCAATGCTGAGCAGGGTGTTGAAATCCCCAACTATTATTGTATTGGAATTTATTTCTCCCTTTATTTTATTTATTTATTTACTTATTTATCACTTTAGATCTAATAACATTTGCTATATGTATCTGAATGCTCCAGGGTTGGGCGCATAAACATTTACAATTATAATTTCAGGCAAGGCATAGTGACCCACACCTGTAATCCCAGTGCTTTGGGAGACTGAAGCAGGAGGATTGTTTGAGGCCAGGGGTTTGAGACCAGCCTGGGCAATAATATAGCAAAACCTCATCTCTACAAAAAATAAACAATAAATACATACAATCATTATATCCTCTTGCTTAATAGATCCCTTTATCATTATATAAAGACCTTCTTTCTTTCTACAATTTTTGACTTAAAGTCTATTTTATCAGATGCAAATATTGTTACTTCCTTTCTTTTTTAGCATCCATTTGTGTTTCCATGCTTTTGCTGTCAGTCTACATGTCTTTAGAGGTGAAGTGAGTTTCTCTTAAGTAGCATGTAGTTAGATCATGTTTTTTTAATCCATTCAACCTATGTCTTTTAAGTGGGAGAATTCAATCCATTTACATTCAAGGTTATTATTGATAGATGAGAATTTACTATTGTTATTTTGTTAATTGTTTTTTATTATTTTGTATATTACTGCTCCTTTCTTTTTTTATTGTTTATCATTGTGTTCGATGGTTTTCTGTAGCTATAAGACTTTATTATTTTCTCTTTCTTCTGTATGTATCTGCTCTACCAGTGAATTTTATACTTTTGCATGTTTTCATGATATTGATGATCATCTTTTCACTTATAGATGTAAGACTCTCTCAATCACTCCTTGTAAGACTGGTCTAGAGGTGATGAATTCTTTCTTCCCAATTTCTGAAGGATAGTTCTGCTATGTATAGTATTCTTGGCTGATCTTTTTTTTTCTTTCTTTCAGCATTTTAAATATAAGATCCCATTCTCTCCTGGCCTGTAAGTTTTCTGCAAAGAAATCAGCTGATACTCTAATAGAGATTCTTTTATATGTGACTTGATGCTTTTCTCCTGCTGTTTTTAGAACTCTCTCTTTGTCTTTGACTTTTGTCAGTTTGGCTGTAGTGAACCTCAAGGAGGAGCTTTTTGGGTTTAATCTAATTGGGAACTTTTGAGCTTCCAGGATATGTATGTTCATCTCTCTAACAGACTTGGGTAGATTTCTGCTATTGCTGCATTAAATAAATTTTCTACACTTTTTCCTTTCCTTTCTCCTTATGGAATTCCTATAATACTAATATTTGTTCACTTAATGGCATTCCATAAGTCTTGTAGATTTTCTTCACTCTTTTTCATTCTTATGCCTTTTTTTATTTTCTGTCTAGGTTATTCCAAATAATCAGTCTTCAAATTCAGAGAGTCTGTCTTCTGCTTGATTAAGTCCATTGCTGAATCTCTCTATTGTATTTTTAAATTTCATCTATTGAATTCTTTAGCTGCAGGATTTCTGTTTGTTTCTTTTTTATAATTTCTATATCTTTGTTGAAGTTCCCATTTATATCATGAATTCTTTTTCTGATTTTATTGAATTGTCTATCTGTATTTTCTTATATATCACTGAGTTTCCTTGAGACCACTATTTTGAATTCTTTTTTTGGGAATTCATTGATTTTTCATTAGGTCATGTTACTAGAGAATTATGTTCCTTTGATGGTGTCATATTTCCTTTATTTTTCATGTTTCTTGTTTTCTTGAGTTGATGTCTGCATCTGGTGAAAAAACACCCTCTTCCAAACTTTCTAGAGAGGCTTTTGTAAAGAAAGACATTTACCTACAGTTGGATTTTAGTGTGCCAGTTGGGAAGGGCATGGTGACCATTTCAAGAAAGGTACAATGGTATAATCTCCATGCAGTTTCTTCAGCTGATTCTAACATAAGCAATAACTTGTGGGGGCTACAGTGGTCTAGGCTGTAGAAGTGTGTGGTAGCGGCAGCCATGGGGTAGGTTGCTAATAACCTTGCTGTTAAGGGCTTTTGCAGTTTTCCTATTTTAATTTTTCTCATGATGGGAAGACCTAGCTAAAAAGATCACTATTGGTGTCAGTCATGACACAGCCTACAAGCAGCTACAGCAGTGCTGGGTTCCAGGTACAGGTACTCAGAGTAGCAGTGGGACCAGGGTTCTTGACTCAGGGTCTCAAAAACCTACTGTGGCACCTGGGTCTGGTGGTGCAGGATCACTCTCTGTGACAGTGATGACCACAGAGCCAGGATCTGTGATTCTCAGGCACCCCCTGGCAGCTCAGGCCCAGGGGCAAGGTTGATTCTAACCCTGGGGGCTAGGGCACAGTACTGGTCCAACTCCAGGAAAGAAGTGCTCTAGAGTTTTGGGCTCAGGGATCAGGGTATGGCTGCAATTCAAGAATCTGAGCTAATAGAGCTCAGGGGAAACTCAGATCCCAGGGAATAAGGCACCATATAGTGATCATTCTAGACCAGGGATAGTGGGTCTTGGTAGTGTCCCAAACTCTGTGAGGCCAGTTACATTGGCAGCAAGTATATCAGAATGGTGGAGCACAGTTGTAATTTGGGCCCTGGGGAGTCAAAGTACAGCACAGCGATGACTCCACTCCCTAGGGAGAGAGGTGTCATAGCAGCTCAGCCTCTAGGGGGCTAGTTCAGCTCCAGGGAAGCAAGGTACAAGAGTTATTTGGACTGTGGAGCAGCATGTCTCCACTCTGTTTCCCTGGGACACAGTACTACATCAGCTCAGCCCTAGGACACACAGCTACTCCTCTCAGGCAGGGCACCGATTCCGCAAGAGGAAATGTGCACTTTAACTCGGGCCTGAGGGAGCATGACCCAGGCACCATTTCCCTGGGATGGAGGAGGGTGCTACTTCCACCTAACTGGGGTGGTGACAACTCTGGGTGGCCAAGACACTGTTTCCTAGGATGCCTGGTATTGTTTCAATGTAGGGACCAGGGAGGTGTGACTGCTCTGAACAGCCAAAGTACCATTTTCCCAAGAGGCAGGGTGCCACTTCCACTTCAGCCTAAAGGAGGAAAGGGAGGCTAGGTGGAGCAGCTGTACCTCCACTTAGCCCCCCAGGGAAGGATGTAACAACTGCTGGCAGCTTGACTTAGGGATGTTGGGCCAATGGGCAGAGTGGTTCGGCAGCAGCTTAACTTCATGGATGAAGGGGAACCTGGCTACTTACCCTCAGAACAAGACACACTCCAACCATATTCCAGTTCCAACATGATGTAGTACATTAGCAGCATGGATGCAGGATGTGGGCAGTGTCGGCTCCTTCTCTGGAGGCAGCTATGTTCAGGCAGCTCCCTCAGCTGCACTTAGTGCATGTGAGAACTGCAGGGGACCCCAGGAGTGAGGTCTATAGGTGTCCAAGGTGTTGATGGAGGCTCCTCTTATTTAGCTCTTCATCATAGGGAGAAGTTCCTCCTGGATCCCAGCTTATCTTGACTGGGGGATGGGGTGGTAGAGATTTGGCATTTCCTTCCATTCGCTATAGGTGCATCACAAGTTTCTGTGCTCACCAGCGCTTCTGTTACTCTTCTGATGTGCGCCACTGTTCTTCAGTTATTTTTATCGAAAAATTGTTGTTTATTCATTGTTCTGGCTGTCTTTGTGAGGGCGATACAGCTAAGGACTTCTAGTCAGCCGTCTTGCTGACATCACTCTTCAGTGCTGAGTATCACTTTTCCCTTTTCTTCATAGGACTTCTTATCACAATTGTTCCATCCATGTACCTGCATTTACATTGGGTTGAGGTGGGGAAATCAGGCAAATGCTCTTTTCAGATCAAGGTCACCAGACCACAAAGGACCACAGCCCAACCTGATGAGGTAGGCTGTAAAATTATTTGGAGTCAGGGCTTGGATCTGGATGCTGAGACCTGATAGGACTTTGGGTTGTCTTCCCTGGAGAAGGAATAAGCATTCTAAAGATGAGGAGAATAAAACACGGATTTGGTGTCCAGAAAGGCAGACTGCGCTGAGCCTGGCTACCTGCTTAGTGAGTCTGTTTTCTCTTCTTCCCAAGCATACAGCAAGACTGTACCTCCCACTGTCCCATGCGGTTTGGTGTTGCCATGTGTCTAAGTTCTAGCCAATGACACAGCAGCAGAAGTGAGAAGTGTGCCGGATCTGGCCTATTAAAAACTTCCTGTGAGCAATTCACCATGCTCTCTCCGATGCCGACTAGTACAGTAACCCTGGAAACCATACGCTGAAAATGCTGGAGCCGCAAAATAGGAGCACAAAATAAGTATTTAAATCAGCACTAAAAGGAGAATAGGTCACTGACCAGGTAAAGCACTCGGAGCTCTATATGAGAGAGAAAATAAACTTCTATGGTTTGTTCACTTAGGAGTTATTCATGTAGGTATTCTTACTACTTAGTAACTAGTGTTGACCTTAATTAAAAACACACCTAGGCCAGGCGTGGGTCCTCAGCCTGTAATCCCAGCACTTTGGGAGGCCAAGGTGAGAAGAATGCCTGAGCCTAGGGGTTCGAGACCAGCATGGGCAACTTGGTGAGACCTCGTCTCTAAAATATATCACAAAAAACTAGCCGGGTGTGGTGGTGCGCATCTGTAGTTCCAACTACTTGGAAGGCTGAAGCGGAAGGATCGCCGGAGCCCAGTAGGTCGAGGCTGCGGTGACTGTGAGCGTGCCACTGCACTCCAGCCTGGGCAATAAAGAAGGAGGCTCTAAATTAAAAAAAAAAACCACCTAGAGAAGGAACTGCAATTCCAATCCCAGGCAGCCTGGCTCCCGAATCTGTGCTATGCCACCATCCCATTAGCAGACCTGAGGTATTATCATCAACTTTCTGCTTCTGATGTTCCTTAAAATGCTGATGGGAACTAGGAGCTAAGAGACTCATTTGGCCGGGCATGATGGTTCACGCCTATAATCCCAGTACTTTGGGAGGCCAAGGTGAGAGGATTGCCTGAGACCAGGGGTTCGAGACCAGCCTGGATAACTTGGTGAGACCTCATCTCTACAATAAATCAAAAAAATGAGCTGGGTGTGGTGGCTCACACCTGTAGTTCTAGCTACTTGGAAGGATGAGGCAGAAGGATTATCTGAGTCCATCAGGTCAAGGCTGCAGTGGCTCTGAGGGTGCCACTGCACTCCAGCTTTGGCATCAGAGATATTCCAACTAAAAAAAAAAAATTAGCCAGGCATGGTAGCACGTGCTGTAGTCCCAGCTACTTGGAAGACTGAGGTGGAAGGATCATCTGAGCCCAGCAGGTTGAGGCCGCAGTAGCCGTGAGTGTGCCACTGCACTCCAGCCTGGGTGACAGAGTGAAACTCAAAAAAAAAAAAAAGGTTTTTTTTCTCCTGGCATCTACCTCAAGCCCCAATGAAGGATGGTACTGGTTGTCAGCACTACCAGCAAACATTCTATTGGCTAAAGGGCTGAAGAACCCTTGTTTAAAGGATAGAAGTTGTATGCCTTCTGTAAATGACATGACCATTTAATACTACTGACAGCCATTCATCACTATGATCATAATCAATACACAGAGAAAACCATAAAATGCAGAAGCTGACACAGCAAAATCCTCTTTTACAACAAAGGAACAGGACCATAACCAGGCTTTTTAAAATTTTTATTTTGGGTCAGGGTCTTACTCTGTCACCCAGGCTGGAGTGCAGTGGCTGATCATGGTTCACCACAGCTTTGGCCTCCTGGACTCAGGCGATCCTTCCACCTCAGTCTCCTGAGAAGCTGAAACTAGAGGTGTGCGCCACCATGCTTGGTTTTTTTATTTTTTGTAGGGATGAGGTTGCACTATGTTGCCCAGGTTGGTCTCAAACTCCTGCGCTCAAGCAATCCTCCCGCCTCAGCATCACAAAGTGCTGGGATTATAGGCATGAGCCACCTTGACTAGCCAAAGTCAGGCATCTTGACCAATATCCCACAGATGCTTCATAAAAGCACCAGGACCAGGACCAGGGCCCAGGCCTCCCAGTACCTATTCAATGTTCTTTCCACACAACAAAGGCAAGAAGCAGCAGGAGCAAGCCTTCCCAAGCACAACAGCCATCAGCCATGGTTTGGGTGTGTTAACTTCTGAGTCTCAGGGATTCCCATATTAACAATACTATGAATATAGTAAATTACATTGTTAATATTTAAATATGGGCCCAGATATGTAAATGAACAAGAATCTTATGTCATGGGCCTTCATGGAGTGCATATTTTAGTGGGCACAGAGACAAACTTGGAACTACCATGACCTTGAGCATTGAGACTCCAGGGTGCAACAATGGGACACACTGAAAATGACTAGCGTATCACAGAAATTTGAAAGCATTCATGCTTTCCCTTTCACAGACTAGAAACATGTGTTCCAGAAGCATCTAGACAGGGACACTCTCATTACCATAAGCACATGTAGAATAACAGAGAGCATGAATTTTTCAAAAACAGCTCATTGCCCTTCCCAAATAGCATACCAGAGTCTAGGGAAAGTGGCACGAGGTAAGCTCCTATTACCAATCACCAGTTCAAACTTTATATAAAATGCATCTTGTGATAAAAGTCATCACTTCTTTTTTTGGAGGTAAGGTAATATTCTGTGGTTGGTTAATGTTCTAAGATGTTATGAGAATTTTTTTTTTCTTGAGTCAGAGTCTCACTCCATCACCCAAGCTGGAGTGCAGTGGCATGCTCACGGTCACCACGGCCTCGACCTGCTGGGGTAAGGAGATCCTTCTGCCTCAGACTTCCAAGTAGCTGGAACTACAGGCGTGCACTACCACACCCAGCTAGCTTTTTTATCTATTGTGGACACAAGGTCTCATATAAGTTGCCCAGTATTTCCAAAACAGTATCAAACCCCTGAGCTCAGGCAATCCTCTTGCCTCAGCCTCCTAAAGTGCTGGGATTACAGACTTGAGCTCCCATGCCCAGCCAGAGAATTGTTTTTTAAGGGACAGGTTCTTTTGTCACCCGGAATAGAGTGCAGCAGCAGGATCATAGCTCACTACAGCCTCAAAGTCCTAGGCTCAAGTGATCCTCCCACCTCAGCCTCTTGAGTAGCCAGGATTACACAGTTGTAAACCGCTACACCCAACTGTTATGAGAACTTTTATAAAGTATATAAAATACTATGTATGATATCATAATTTATAAATAAGCTGTATTTTGCCTTCATCTTTCACTTGGTTTGATTCCTAAACCCCTTTAAGATTTGAGTAATAAGTGTCTTCTGTATGCTAATGAGATGACTGGTAGCTGGGGGCCCCTAGGTAGCTTCAAGATGGGAGCTGCTCACCAGAAAGACATAGTGAGGACTTTCAGGTCCCACTTCCAGGAAGGGGAGAGGGACTGAAGGTTGAGTTGATCACGAACGGCCAATGACATCATCAATCATACATATATAATCAAGCCTCCATAAAACCCAAGAGGATGGGGTTCAGAAGAACTTCTGGGTAGCTAATCCCTTGGAGAGGGCTTGGAAGCCCTTCTCACATGCCCTGCCCTGTGAGCTTTTCATCTGTACCCTTAATAATATGCTTTATAAGAAATGGAAAAACATAAAGTGTTTCCCTGAGTTCTGTGAGCTGCTCTAGCAAATAAATCAAGCCCAAGGAAGGGGTCATGGGAATCCTGATTTGTAGCCAGTCTGTGAGCACAGCTCACTGGCTGTGACTTGCAATTGGTATATGAAGTAGGGGCAATCTTGTGGGACTGACCCCTCAAGCTGTGGGATCTGACTAGCCCCAGGTAGACAGTGTCAGAATTGATTAAAAGACACCTAGCTGGTGTCCACTGGGAATTAGTATCACGAGTACTACGTTGAATGGTTTGTGAGACCAGGAAAACACTTTGCTTTTGTCCTATAACTCTAATACTACACTTTGATATCATCAGATGAGGGTACTACAGATATGATTAGAGACCTAGTTCATGTGACTTCTGGGTTTTAGGAGTAGTATTCAACTATCTATAATCTGTTATTCCATTCCCACAGAAAAGCAATATTAAAATGACAGTGCATTATAGGATTTTTCGTGTTTTTGACACAAATGCATAATGCAGAACTCTGTGATGGTTTACAGATTCTTTTTATTAACAGTCAAAAAAACTTCACACTTACGATAGGAAAATATGAATAAACGCTTCTTCAGCGAATAATTACATGAAAACTATGCAGGGCCTTATAAGATTTTCAGTATATACCAGGTCTGATGCACATCTTAGAAGACAGGACATTAGCTTCCTGGGATCATTAGGGTAAAACTGAAAATGAGAAACAGTAATTTATAAAACACTTACTAATAGTTTTTCCAAACAGCAGTTCCCCTGAAATCCAAATAGGAAGTAAGATTTATATTTATACCTCATTTTAGATATGACTCATAAATCTTAATTTATGACTTTGGTATTACTTTTTTTAAAGTACTCAACAGAAATTCAAATCTCATTTTAAGACTATGAATTTAAAGTGTGCAATATAGCTATAATTTCTCAACATCAAAGTTTAATTATTACAAAAAAATTCAAGCAACAGACAGTATTTCCAAGACAGTATTTGTATTTTGAAGCACAACTATGACTAGGGCAGGCACTGCTGATTCAGTCACAAAAGTCCTTCTAAAATGAACAATACCTGTCTTTTCAGAAGAAAAGGCAATTTTACTTTTTCTATTTCTTATCTATTATGGTAAACAGAACTAAACAATCTTAAAGTCTAATTTTCCGCCAGATGATGAAAATCTTTAGTTTGTAAATTATCTTAAGTCTCTTAAAACCTATCTAGCGGGAAAGAAAGAAAAAATGTAGTGAAAGACAATATGCTTTCTCATCTTCTCAACAGAAAGAAAGCCAAAGCAAAAATAGAGCCCCATAGAAATTTCAACATTGAATTTTCTTAATCCTAAAGCTTAGTAGGAATCAAAAAGCTTTATATAAGTCAGTAGTCCCTGAAAATCTTGGTTAGTTTAATACAAACCATGATCTAGCAGATGACATGTATTCAAAAGTTCATCTTTCAAAAGTTTCCACTTGCCTAGGTTGTTTAAACAGAGTTCACTGTCTTGCTTATAGAGGCAAGCGCGAATCACCTAACTCCCATTTGTGCTCCCTGAAAGTTTTTTTTTTTAGTTGGAGTCTCACTCCGTCACCCAGACTGGAGTGCAGTGGCACACTCATGGTGACCCCAGCATCAACCTGCTGGGCTCCAGTGATCCCTCCGCCTCAGGTTCCCAAGTAGCCAGAACTATAGGCACATGCTACCATGCCCGGCTAATTATTTTGATTTATTGTAGAGACGAGGTCTCGCCAAGTTGCCCAGGCTGGTCTCGAACCCGTGGGTTCAGGCAATCCACTCGCCTTGGTCTCCCAAAGTGCTGGGATTACAGGCTGAGCCACTGAGCTGGGTCAAAAGTCATTTTACTGTGATATATAAAGGATGGAGAGCATAGGCTACAAAGTTGTTTCTATACATACACACACACACATACACATACATACAGTTATCAATAGTTTTATTGTTGATAATTCAGAAAACCAAAATACTTCTCTAATTGAATTCTAAGAGAAAAGTGTCTTGAATTTAATTCTTTTTTTAAACTTCAGTCTTCAATATTGAAACTGCTAAGTTACCCCATTTTTCCATGAAAAAATAGAAAAATAAAGCTGGGGGAAAAATAAAAAATAAACTTGAGAAAACATTTCTAAATAGGTTTAAGAAAAAAAACTAGACAAAGAAAATATTCCAACAAGAGGTAAAATCTTTGTGCACAGGGAGCTCACTATAGCATTATCTGTAATAAATAATGATTAGAAACAAATGCAACATTCCATAATACAGTGGGAAATAAAGTAGGAAATGTCCAACTGATCAAGTACTGTATAGTCGCTAAAGATAATTAGGAAGATGATGAAACAACATGGGAAATGCACTATGACGTTAAGCCAAATACAAATAGGATTCCCATGAGAGGGAGTATGGACCCTCCTTAAGTGCCTGTTAGGACCCCCACAAGCACGGAAATAAAGGAAAATCTTGAGCTCCACACTGGAAATTCCAGGCACCTAGCAAGCCCTGAGAAGTAAATGAGCAAAGCAAGAAGGTAATAGCTTAAAACAATAACCAAGAGTTAGAGTCGGGATGTTTGGTTCCCTTAACAAACTAAAGATAACATCTCAATAGCATATCTCTGAGTTGTTTTTAGAAACACAGATCTCTTCCCCCACCAACTAGATCCACTGGTCTGTAGACATCAGATAACAGGAGCTGAGGACTCAACTCTGATCTCCACCCTTTGTTCTAAATTGTCTTTCTAAGGGGACTGGAGAAAGTCACGCCCACAGGAGAGACCTTAACATTTGTTTCTCTTGACCCCAAGTTTTTGGACAAAGCTTTGCTTCCTTAACCAATCACAAATCAGGGAGTCTTTGAATCCACTTATATAACCTGTAAGTCCCACCCCACTTCAAGATATTCCACCTTTTAGGCCAAACTGATGTATAGCCTCCATGTACCGATTGTGGTTTTGCCCCTAACTTCTGCTTTCCTGAAATCTACTGGCCTTTAAAAACCCTTGCTTGTGAGACAACAGGGAGATCCGGTCTTAAGCATGAACTGCCTGATTCTCCTTGCTTTGGTGCCTGCAATTAAACATACTCCTTTCTCCTACTACAAAACCTCAGTGAGGATGTTTGGCTTTATTACACAGGGAGAGTGGATCTCCGTTTGGTTGGGTAACACCTGCCACAGTTAAACTGTATACAGCTCAATTTGTAAAAATTATACATGAACATTTGACTATAAATAATTAAAGACTAATGGGTGACATCTGCCAGAAGTACCACTACAGAGAATTACTTACAAAAAGGTCAGTTTTCTGTGGAAAACTGAGTATTTCTGTAGGGAAATACTTAATATTTTATTGTGAAATAACTGGGGCAAAAGGCTAGGTCTTCTAAAACTGCAATAGAACAGGATTAAAAAGGCTTCCCTATAATCCCCAAAAGTATAGGGGTGGATTATTTTTGCTGGTTTCTTGATGACAATTATAACCTCTTGGAAGAAAACATTCAAACAAAAGTTTCAATCACACAAAGCACTTACTATTTCAATCATTTGCCCAATAATGAAATGTTTAAATAACAAATTATTCATAGAATTAAACTGTTTATCAAACATGTGAATAAGCAATATCAAGAAATGCTACAATAGAGCAGCTTATTGTATACTGCAGTACTCTAAACTACTACAAAAATAGTCATAAAGAGCTTGGCATATTCAGTATACTGACTGTGTTTTACTTTTTGCAAGCCGTGTATCTCTCAGTTACATTCTCCCAGTTGATCACATTCCAAATAGCTTTTAGGTAATCAAGTCTGACATTTTTATACTGTAGGTAATAAGCATGCTCCCACACATCAATTCCCAGGAGTGGAATAAGGCCTATCAGAGAGAAGGAGAAAAAAGTAAAAAGCTATAAATTTCAATCTAAAACATTGCATCTTCTTAAACTTACTATTCTATGCACAAAAAACTACGCTTTACGACAATCTCATTCACTTGCTTCTTATATACACAGGAAATCTTCATAAGAATGAATATTCCTACAAAAAGATGTTAAGCTTTATTCTTTCTAAAGAAAATGTGACAGATAGTAAAAATAATTAAAATAGACTCAGGAAAATCAATTAACTAGTATTTTAATAGCTGTTCTTAAAAACGCCAACAGATTCATCCAAGAGCCAATTCCCTGCCTTCCTCATGTGGTCTCAGGAGCTGCAGTAAGAGTGTGTTATGTCTGAGGAGGTGGGTTGACAACCTCCAAGTATCTCTTTCAAAGGGTCTGAGTACTCAGGGGTTTACAAGAAAACTGCTCTGTTCCATGAGGCTAATCTTAGTCTTAGGGAATAGGTAGCAGTTATGAGACACTAATAGAAATAATAAGTTAACAAGGACAACTGAATAGGGCTAAAGATAAAGACAGTGTTTTCAGAAAATTAAGTGGGCTAAATGAAGAACTTAGCTCTATCTATAAAACATTAATTTAAATAAAACTCTCAAAATAAATGACAGCTCTCCTCTATGAAAACAATGCTTAACCAGTAAGTTGTCATCAGTTGTGAGGTAGGCCACCAATAATTCATTATGAATAATTAAAGTAGCAAAATGTAGGAATAATTTTTTTTTGAGTCAGAGTCTCACTCTGTCACCCAGGCTGGAGTGCAGTGGCACACTAATGGCCACCGTAGCCTCGACCTGCTAGGCTTAGGTGATCCTTCCACCTCAGCCTTCCAAGTAGCTGGAACTACAGGCACACATTACCATGCCCAGCTTAGTTTTTGATTTATTGTAGAGTTAAGTTGCCCAGGCTGGTCCAGAACCCCTGGGCTCAGGCAATCCTTTCATCTCGGTCTCCCAAAGTGCTGGGATTACAGGCTGAGTCACTGTACCCAGTCATTATTTTTTATAAATAAATAAAAACCCATGTCTTTTGCTTATTTTTAATCCAATGGGCTTTCTTCAGGTAAGAGAGAAAAGAGCACAACTAGGACTCATAAACAAAAGTCCTCCAGGTCAGGTACCATACAGACATGCCTGACGCCACATACAGTTCAGGCCTCACTCATCTTCTATGGCTTTTACAAATCCTTGTAGCATCTCACTTTCCCCAAGAGTTGTTTAGACTCTGGCAAAATCTGAGTATGTCTGGAGAAGTCACCCATGGAAGCAAGAGTATTCTGATGGAAGAGGTAGAAAAGGGGCAGGGAAGCACTGGCGTTGATGTTAAGGTATCACTTCAAGTTCCAAGTCCCAGCTAACTGCCAGATGACTCAAGACTATTTTCTACACTCTTCAGCAGCCTTTTTCAAATTCAGTTAGGCTCAACAGAAGAAAAAGACTTGGTGAGCCCAGTCTGGAGCTTTTGAGTCAAATCTTTTCACATATTTTACCAAAGACCCCCAGAAAGGCAGATGTCTAGAGACCTGAGCTCTAGTCCTAGTATAACTGCAAGTGCTCAGCAGAGGAGGTGACAGCACAAGTTCTGAAGTTAGATTCAGCTTTTTATTTCCTTTCCTCACTCTTGTTCTTTAGCTAATTTTAGTTTTTTATTCCAATGCATATAATTATTTAAGCTGATACTAATTCTCTGTAGAATGAAGCAAGGTATGACTAAAACATTTTTGTTAATGTCTCTATAAAATGACATGTGTTTATTTTGCAAATATCAAGGATTTATTTTTTTTTGAGTCAGGGTTTCACTCTGTTGCCCAGGTTAGAGTGGCACTATCACAGCTCTCGCAAAAGCTAAAGTACAGTGGCATGATAACAGCTCACCACAGCCTCAAAGTCCTGTGCTCAAGAGATTCCCCCTGCCACCTCAGCCTTCTGAGTACCTGAGATGATAGACACACATCATCACACCTGGCTAGTTTTTTTAATTTTTGTGTAGACACAAGGTCTGGCTAGGTTGCTTTGGTTGGGCTTGAACTCCTGGACTTAAATAATCCTCCTGTTTTGGTCTCCCAAAATGCTGGTGTTGCAGGCATGACCCACCATGCATAGCCACCTTTAAAATATTTTTACTTAAAAGAGACTCCAGGTATTAACTGTTAAGATTTTCTCATATTATTACATGTTCATGATAAGTAAACACTGCTAGTTTTCCTTATTTGTAATTGAATGCTTTATAGCAAACCATCTTTCCCAAATGAAATGTATAACAGTTTTAAAATCTAACCTGTTGTTCCTTGCAGTGGGTCCTGATTAGAACAAGCCGCAATCTGTAAGCGTCCCTGGTCCTTATTGAAACCAAGCCAACCCCAGCCTGAGCCTTGGACACCAACAGATATAGCTGTCAGCTTCTCCTTAAATTTTTCAAAGGAACCAAAGTCACGTTTGATGGCTTCCAGCAACTCTCCTATTAAAATAAAAAACCAAAACATCCACAATGAACAGATTTCAACAATTATATTACATGTATTAACATAGTCCTGCCCTATGCCCCCAAAACAACCAGACAACATCATACAGAAGATTATAATGTAACCCAGTAAGCCTACATAACACAAGTGTTACTACTGTGTCTAAGGTTTCATCATTTTAAATCAAATCTTTATTTTGTTGTTGTTTTGTTTTAGGGGTTGTTTTGCTTTCTGCAGACAGGGACTCACTCTGTCCACCCAGGCTGGAGTAAATTGGCACAGTCACAGCTCACTGCAGGCTCGAACGCTTCAGTTGGAGCAATCCTGCTGCCTTAGCCTCCTGAGCAGCTAGGGCTACAAGTTCACACCACCATGTCTGACTATTTTTTAAAAAATTTTTTGTAGAGTTGGGGTCTTGCTATGTAGCTCAGGCTGCTCTCAAACTCCTGGTTTCCAGTGACTTTCCCAACTTGGCCTACCAAAGTGCTGAGATTACAGCCACCATGCCAAACCAAATTTCACATTTTTATTTATTTTTCTTTTTTGAGTTGGAGTCCCACTCTATCACCCAGGCTGGAGTGCAATGGCATACTCACAGTCACCCAGCATTGACCTGCTTGGACTCTCGCGATCCTTCTGCCTCAGCCTTCCAAGTAGCCAGAACTACAGGCATGTGCTACCATGTCCAGCTAATTTTTTATTTATTGTAGAGATGAGGCCTCACCAAGTTGCCCAGGTTGGTCTCGAACCTACGGACTCAGCCAATCCACTCGCCTTGGCCTCCCAAAGTGCTGAGAATACAGGCTGAGCCACCGAGACTGACCTAAATTTCATATTTTTAAATGAAGCTTGTTGGAGAGATTTCTTCACTCACTTTATTTCCTACTAGAAATAAAATATTTATTTCTAGTAGGAAATAAATACTATTTTCTATTAGTTTTCTTTTTAAAAAAAAATAGGGGCTGGGCTCAATGGCTCAGCCTGTAATCCCACGCTTTGGGAGGCCGAGGTGAGTAGATTGCCCAAGCCCACGGATTCGAGACCCACCTGGGCAACTTGGCAAGACCTCATCTCTACAATAAATAAAAAAATTAGCCGGGCATGGTAGCGCGTGCCTGTAGTTCCAGCTACTTAGAAGGCTGAGGCGGATTGCCAGAGCCCAGCAGGTCGAGGCTGCAGTGACCAGGAGCGGCCACTGCACTCCAGTGTGGGCAACAGAGTAAGACTCCAACTCAAAAAAAAAACAAGGAAAATTTTACTTCAACTTCTACCTACCTGCTCTATGTTCCCATTTGGGAAGAAAGTTATGGCTGTTGTTCAGTTCTTCTCCAAGGCATCCTAAACCTTCCTAGCTTGATCATAGTGTTATGAAATAGGTGATTTTCTCTTCTATTACTGATCTAAAGGTATACTTTTAAGAGCACAGCTCTCTTATTCTGCAGCAATATACAATATAATTATAGATTAACCATATCAACTAAATCAACTAGATAAGATCTCACTTTTTTATTCTATTGGCTTAAAAGTAATTATCTTTTTGTAGACAAAAGTGATGGAATAAACTAGTACAGATGATTTAAAAATGGCAGAGCACCAAAATGATTTTGTGTATATATATATGAATATACGTGATATTGTGGTAACTGACAAAACTTCAAAAGTATTAAGTCATGGTCTGAAGACATAACTCAGAAAAAAATAAACTGTCCAGTTTCCTATGCTCACTCCCCCATCCATCAATATCTTAAAATCAAATTGCTTATTTCAAGGGCATAAGATAGGCTGCATTCCATAACACTAAACCAAAAATAAAACCACAGGTAGCCGGGCTCGGTGGCTCAGCCTGTAATCCGCGCCTTTGAGGCTGAGGTGAGTGGATTGCCTGAGCCCGCGGGTTCGAGACCCACTGGGCAGCGAGACTCATCTCTACAATAAATCAAAAAATCAGGGCATGGTAGCACATGCCTGTAATTCCGGCTACGAAGGCTGAGGCAAGGATCGCCGAGCCAGCAGGTGGAGTGCGGTGGCCGGAAGCAGCCACTGCACTCCAGTCTGGGCGACAGAGTGAGACTCCAACACAAAACAAAACAAAACAAAACAAAAAACCACAGGTGTTATTTAGGGTACGTGTAAGGAGCCCAGAAACAAGGGAGGAGAATAGTATGTATGCCCCATATCTTCCCTGGGTGAGGAGGATAATTAAGATCATCTAGGCCTCCTTAAGCTACATGAAGCCAAGGAAATAATGACAGTGAACAGGACCACCCAGCTCTGTACTCCCCTCATGTTCTGCAGTTTTTTAAAAACAACTGAAAACCCTAAATATCCAGGACAACTTTATCAGTTAGGAAGAGTAATAAAATAACAGCCAAAGGCACTATAACTTATTTAATTCTGAAAAAAGCCCATGATTATCCCTGTATCACACAGATAAAAAAAAAAGTGAAGGTACAGATGGTTAAGTATCTAACCCAGGCCCTAGAACTAGTAAATGGAAAGTTCATCTTTTCTACAAACCAAGTCTCTCAGTCTTTCCCTGCTATGAAAACAGTCCAATGACACCAAAAGGTGGCACTGTATGACATTATATGTGCACATATATAAAATCTGATGACATTCCTCCCTGATGCATTTTCCATTCCTACTTACGTCCCTTCAAAGTTACAAATTTGCTGTATTCCCTGCTATGAAAACAATGCCACTACGACACCCTAGGGAAAATTAAGGTAACTTAAGGAAATCAACAATCATTTCTACTGTGCACAAAGTGCAGATAAGGGTACACCATCATATACCAACCTTTGGGTTCGCCACCACCATTAGGGCTCAGGTTTGTCCAGAAAATGCTGTGATTGATATGACCTCCGCCATTGAACTTCAGTGCAGACTGAAGAGCTATCTGAGTTGTCACATCTCCTGAAAAGTTAAAACACAAACGTATTTTTTTAAACTCTTACTTTTTCAAACACTCTATATGTGGTTTTTTTCTTTATAAGGTATCAGATAATGGGATCAGTTCTAAAACTGAGCAATTTCAAATTCTACCAAAAAAAGGACTCCCCAAAATAATTTGTCCCAGAAGATTTTGTTTTTCGTTTTTTTTTTTTTTTTTTTGAGTTGGAGTCTTACTCTGTTACCCAGGCTGGAGTGCAGTGGCACGCTGCTCACGACCACTGCAGCCTCAACCTACTGGGCTCAGGTGATCCTTCCACCTCAGCCTTCCAAGTAGCTGGAACCACAGGCATGTGCCACCACACCTGGCTAATTTTTAAATTTATTGTAGAGACAAGGTCTCACCATGTTGCTCGGGCTGGTCTCAAACTCCTGAACTCAGGCAACCCTCTTGCCCTACCTCCCAAAGTGCTGGGATTATACCATTGAAAAAAATGTATTGGCCCTATATACAGAAGAATGTTAAAACATTAAAATTTATTGCCGGGTGAGGTGGCTCACGCCTATAATCCCAGCACTTTGGGAGGCCAAGGTGAGAGGACTGCCTGAGCCCACGGGTTCAAGACCAGCCTGGGCAACTTGGCGAGACCTCATCCCTACAATACATCAGAAAATTAGTTGGGCATGGTGGCATGTGCCTGTAGTTTCAGCTGCTTGGGAGGCTGAGGTGGAAGGATCGCCTGAGCCCAGCAGGCTGAGGCTGCAGTGGCCATGAGCAGGGTGCCACTGCACTCCAACCTGGGCAACAGAGTAAGATGAGACTCCGAGTCAACAACAAAAAAAAACTCTCAATTATTTTATTTTTAAATTTTTTATTGTTTTAAAGACAGGATCACAGTGCCCATGCTAGAGAACAGGGTGCATCCTCCTTTGGCCTTCCCCATCTCCTTGGTCACTTGACATCATTTCTGACTCCTCTCCCCTCGCTCACATCCAGTCCACGAGGATATCTATTCCTCAGCAAATCCAGTTCTACCTCCCTTCTTCCTACTCAGCTGCCACCCACTGGTGCAGATCACCAGCATCTCCCACCTGCACTGGTGCCACAGGACACCTGCCCCCTCCAAAGGCTTCCCTTCTCACTGGAAGCGAATCCTAAGTCCTTACACTCAGCTACTCTTCCTACAGAGGCACCTGACCCCGCCCTGCGCACTCCCTCACTCAGTCACAGTCACCTGGCCTTTCTGCACTCATATGACTAATTCGCATGTTCCGCTCAGGGCTGAGTGAATGAATACTGCTGCCTCTGCTGGAACACCTTCCCGAGATAGCCTCATGCTCAGTCCCTCATTTCTTCTTCAAGTCTCCTCTGAAAGGTCAACCTCATCAGTGAAGACTTGGCTAGCCCTGGTATATGAGTTAGCAATTCCCACCACCACTGCCAGACTCCTTATTCTGCTGTCTTTCTTGATAGGCCCTATAACTCCTGGCACACTGCATGTGTCCTTGTCTATCTGTCTCCCTGATGGCCTATAAGGTCTGCTGAGGACAAGGACTTTTGTGCATGACTATGTCCCCACAGCCTAATATATTGTCTTATACACAGTAGGCCTTCAATAAATATTTGTTGATTGACTAGATGATTTAATATATTGAATGTAGTTCCTAAGGAAAAAAGTTCTTGGTATCTATAATTTTAAAAAAAGAATGTCACATTTGAGTTTTTTTTAATATTGGAAAATATGGTTTATTTAGAAAGTAGATTAGAGAGAGAGAAAAAAGGGAGATCCACCTCCCCCAGACTGGGGAGGGGTCAGAGCTGACAGAAAAGCATAACCATGTTTTTTCAAAACACTGGAAAAAATAGAAACCAAAAAGCCTTTCTTCTATCTTGCTAAACAAGTAGACAAAATAAAATATTCTTTTCTATGCATTCAAGAAGCTACAGATTAATTGAACTATTAGAAAAAATTAAAATCTCCTTGTTCAATGAATACTGAGTGCTTATTATTCACAAGATACCAAGAGAGTCAAAATAAAGAACATAGAGATCCACTGAGAGCTCTGCTCTCAAGGAACTTACATTTTGGAAAAGTTCTAGACTGCTGTTCCTGAAAGTCCATGTTAATAACATGTAAACATTGCATGGCAGGGCACAATGGCACATGTCTGTGATCTCAGCACTTAGGGAGGCTGAAGCAAAAGGATGGTTTGAGCCCAGGAACTTAAGACCAGCCTAGGCAATGTAGCAAAACCTCATTTCTACAAAAAAAAAAAAAAAATCAAAAAATTAGCTAGGCGCTGTGGTGTGTGCCTGTAGTCCCAGCTAGTTAGGAGGCTGACGTGGAAGGATCGCCAAAGCTTAGTAGGTAGTGGCTACAATGAGCTGTGATAGTGCTACTGCACTCCAGTCAGGGTAACAGAGAGAGACCTTGACTCAAAAAAAAAAAAGCAGTGAAATAATGCTGCTTTCTGAAACAAGGTCAAATCTCCAAGTTGCCTGGCAATTCAGAAGGGAGGAGATAACCAAGTGAAACTTGAATACACAGCTAATTTCTTAAGGGTTTTTTCCTTTAGATACCAACTTTTTTTTCCCTTTGCTGTTGTTGTATTTACAAAATAATTTTTTCTTTTCTTTTCTTTTCTTTTTGAGTTGGAGTCTCACTCTGTCGCTCAGGCTGGAGTGCAGTGGCACTCTCACGGCCACCTCAGCGTCGACTTGGTGGGCTCCGGTGATCCTTCCACCTCAGCTTTCCAAATAGCGGGAACTACAGGCACGCGCTACCATTCCCAGCTAATTTTTTTTTATTTATTGTAGAGACAAGGTCTCACCAAGTTGCCCGGGCTTGTCTCAAACCCAAGGGCTCAGGTAATCCACTTGTCTTGGCCTCCCAAAGTGCTGGGATTACACGCTGAGCTATGGAGCCCGACAACAAAGTAATTTTCATATGGATCATTATTTCCCTTGTTAATTTTTCTTATAGTCACCCTAAAAATAAATGCAGGTTTTATATTGTTTTCTAACAAATCAATTTAAACTAAACTTTCCTAATGGGTATAATATATTCTTACTGTGAGATAATTTAATAATCTCAACATCTTAAGTTGCCTAATCATTTTAAAATTCTAATACAAACTTCAAGGGCTGAACATCTGTTTTTAACAACACTTTTCTAAAGTTCAACATTTTCTCTGGTTTCAGTTTTTTTCTGTCAAATAAAATAAATATTTTGGTCAAAAAGTATTTATGGCCAGGCGCTGTGGGTCACATCTGTAATCCCAGCACTTTGAGAGGCAGAGGCAAGAGGACTGCCTGAGCCCAAGGATTCAAGACCAGCCTGGGGAACATGGTAAGACCTCTTCTCTACAATAAATCAAAAAATTAGCCAGGCATGGTGGTGTGTGCCTGCAGTTCCAGTTACTTGGAAGGCTGAGGTTGAAAGGCTCGCCTGAGTCCAGCAGGTCAAGGCTGTGGTAGCCATGAGCGTGCCACTGCACTCCAGCCTGAGTGACAGAGTGAGATTCCAACTCAAAAAAAAAAACAACAAGTATTTATGTTAGCCAGTTACATGTAATGAGATCAAGACATTACTTTATATTCTTTTTTCCCAAGTTTTCAAACATAAACATTTAACTTTTTAATAATTTTTAAAATATATATTTTTTTAAGTAAAAGAAAGGTCTATAGGTACCCATTAACTTGTAAGCAACATAGTACAATATAATATGAAGCTTTTTTCCAGTGGCTCTCATCAAACAATTTTGTAAAGCTTGGATTCTCCAAGAAAAGGACTGGAATTAAGCTGTTTTTAAAACCCTGGTTTCCTAGGTGTCAGATGCTGCCTTGCAGGAAGTCCTTTCATAACTGGGATATTCCCCAACCTCTCCCCAATACCACATTTTTCACGCATGTGTTATTTTCTAAATCACAAGGTCTTTTCCCGTATTCAAGGTTCATTCAAGGTTCCTCTGTCTCAAGTAAATCTTCCAAAATGTGGTAACTTCCTCCTCTTTTAGTTTAGTCATTTACCACAAACACAATCAGGCTGAAATACCATGTTTTTCCACTAGATGCCCCCAGTCAACAAGATGTCATCATCAAAAATTACTCAACAAAATTTCATAAGCAGGCCTGAAAATCAAAATACATTTCAAAAAAAGTGACTTTTCGTCTTTACAATGTAGCTTACCCAGTGATACAGATAGTCTGGAAACATCACTATCAGTTATCTTCCTTATGCAAAATCACCAACATTAGGACAATACTATTTAGGATAGACGTTAAAACATAGTATTTCCATTCATACCACCAAAAGCACAAACACAGTAAGTACACACACTATTGGTATGGTCAACTGAACTCCAAAAAGTTAACTCTAGGCCAGGCGTAGTGGTTCAGCCTGTAACCTCAGCACTTTAGGAGGCTGAGGCAAGAGGACTGCCTGAGCCCAGGGGTTCAAGACCAGCCTGGGCAGCTTGGTGAGACCTTGTCTCTACAGTAAATTATAAAAACTAGCCGGTCATGGTGGTATGTGTCTGTAGTTCCAGCTACTTGGAAGGCTGAGGCAGAAGGATCATTTAAACCCAGCAGGCCGAGGCTGCAATGGCCGTGAGTGTGCCACTGCACTCCAACCTAGGCGACAAGGGTGAGACTCCAAATCAAACAACAAAAAAAGTTAACTCTATATTTTAATTGAATTACAAGTATCAGTAAATAGGCACAAGCCTGTTTCAGTTTTCCACAAAATGACTACTTTCCTTGTGAACTCTGAGCTCCTAAGTTAAATCAAGAAAAGTATCAAGCAAAGGGCCTGAACTGCTCCAGTTAGGTAACTGCTTCTTGGTAATGAACTTCATAATGCTAACTCCTGCTGCTTCTCCCATGCGAGGTAAAGTGGATTAATAGATGTTTCACAGTGCAGGGACAGCTCAGGGTACAGGGACTCTCCAAGTCCTAGGCTGGAGACACCGTTAGTTCCCAGGAAGATGACTCCAGCTCCTATCCTGAAGCAGTCTCCTCAGTCTCCTGCCTTCACTGTGACCAAGGCCTGGGGCTATTGATTCAGCAGCTATACTGCACTTGAAAAAGGAGGCAGTGAGGCTGTCCATTTCCACCTGCTGTCCTGACACACACACTCTGGTTGCTGAGAGCCAAACACTAATCTCACTCCTATCAGGAGGTTACTCTGATCTCAGGGGCACTTGCATACCTGATAGCATCTGGGCCACAAGTGTACAGGCCTCCTGCAAATGGCTGGCAGGCCTACTACCTGAGAGACCAAAGTTTCCCGAGAGAGTATATTATATAAGAATAACAATTTCAATTGTTAGTCTGCAAAAACGAGTTGCATATTACAACTTTTTCAAAAGGTCCTATAACTCACCAATGCTAGCAATATGGGAAACAAAAATGTGATTTACAAGTTTAAAATTCATGGGCAAGTTCCTTTATGGGATCCTACGTTTTCTGAGATAATAGAAGTTTATACAAACAAGTGAAGACACTCACTCTGCAATGAAACAGATCACTATTTTAAAAACAGAGATTTTCGTGACTGGAAAGCTCAGAATTGGTCCAAACACGAGCCGGTGCTCCTGCAGGGAGAGGCGTGGCTGTATGGAGACCCAGCTCCCTGTCACATCTGCCCCTGAGCCAGCTTCCCACCGCCCAGCAGCCTTGCACCTACCCTTGGTCAGCGCCTCCCGGTACTTCTCCTCGGTGATGTTCAAGTTGTTCACGTAGGCCGCGTGGTGCTTGTTGTGGTGCAGCTGCATGATCTGGCCGTCGATGTATGGCTCCAGAGCACCATAGTCATAAGGCAGGTCGGGGAGACTGTGCTTCTGCCTGGAGCCCAGACACCCCAAAGCCGGTGCCAGCTTCCTGCTGCTGCTGGAAGACAGAAACACAAAGACCGGCTCAGTCCGCGTGGGCCGAGCCTGTCCACGCAGACCAGGCTGCAAAGGAGCCGAAGCACGCAGCGTCCTCTGTGTACTCGCCGCCTCCAAATGCTGGCCTCCACGGCACACGCACGGCCTCGGCAGCCCGGCCTGCGCGCCACGGGAACACCTGCCGCCCGCAGCATCCCCCAGCTGCGGTCGCCACGCCCGGGACCTTCGGGAGAATCTCCCGCGGGTAACCCGGACCCGCCAGGCCCGGTGCGGCTGCTGTGGCCGCGGAAGTCCTGCCAGCCGCTACGGCCGCGTCCCTGCTACGGGTACCCGTCTCTCACCCGCTCGCCACTCGGGACAACATGATGCTGAGGCTGCCGCGGCGCTGCCCTCCGGCCTTCTGCGAGGGGCGGGAACTGCAAGATGTACCCAGCCGCGCCGCAAGGGCAGCGCGGCCCCGCCCCGCCCCGTCCGCCTGCCGCGCCCAACCCGGGAGGGGGAGACACGGAACGCCCCGCGGGCCTCTCCCGCCCGCGCTGACCTCACACTCCGCAGCTAGAATGTGGAAGAAGTAGATAGGCATTCTGTCTTCAGGGTCTATTTGCAGTGCTTTGGTGGCATGTCGCCAAGGGAAGGTCGGACCTCCCCCGTGTAGAGTTGGTACGGCCCGAAGCCACGCCCCCCCCGGTCTCCGCCCCCTCCGGGTGCCGGTCGGGATCGGCAAGCACGCGGCCGCGGAACCGCCTCTTTCTCTTCCGGCGGGCTTGGACTGTCAGTGGTGGTGTCAGGAGGCTCCCCAAGGAAAGACGTTCGCCCCGCTCAGGGGCCCATTCTCGTTCTTAGGGGAGACGGGATCATGCGCCGTCCAGTGAGCGTGATACTAGAGGGTGTAGAGCCAATGCCCCTCTAACCTGTATTTAACAGTTTTGCTCCGTGTCCCGAGTGACCTTGTTTTGCAAGTAAACTGACCTTGGGACCTCTTCCAGGCCAGAGTCAGGACAGGAGCCAGAAAGACTTTATCCTCACTGACTGCCAAATAATAGCGCTGGTGGACACCTGCGATGTGCCTGCACCGCAGGATTTGCATACATTTATCTTTATTTTACCCCTAGGGCTGTGCTGATGAAAAGATGCCAAACTCTAAAATACTTTAGGATGTTTTATTCTGGCCAACCCTGAGGACTTAGACCTGTAGCAGGAGGTCCTGAGAACGTGTGCCCACTGTGGTTGAATGGTAGCTTGGTTATATACAATAAGAAGGACAGAAGTTACAAGAAGTTGTCAATCAATCCATGTGAGATTTACGCCAGTTCAGTCCAGAAAGGTGGGACATTTCCAAGTGGGGGAGGGGTGCTGCAGGCTATAGGTATATTCAAGGATTTTATGACTGACAACCAGCTAGCACTATGTTATTTTCTTGAACTCTGTACATCCCTCCCAAGGATGACTAGACTTTTGGTAAGCTGATGGGAAAACGTATTCAGGCAGACAGGAACCACATGAACTTGACTTTACACCAGGAAGGGCTGGGGCTTGTTTACAGACATCAGGAGAATGCAACTAAGGGGTGTGTTGGGGTGAAAGAGGAAATTCAGCTTGGCACCAGGTCATAGATATCCTTAAAACTCAGACAAGAGCAGGGGTTTGATGTAGTTGGCAACAGGAAGTTGAGAAACCTATTAGCTTTGGAGAAGCACACTGAAAGTGGTTTTTCAGGCAAAGTGATCTGGCGCTGACATCATGAGAGGCAGGCTAGTTAGGAAGGTGTTGCGTTAATCTCAGCATAAGGTTCTGTGGACGAGTTTTAGGGTACAAGCTATGGGAACTGGAAGAAAGGGCATTTTGAAGGATGAAACAATGGGATTCAGTGGTGGATCAGTCACTGTAATGAAAAGGCTCAATCTAATGAGAACAAAATGTCCCTAGAAAGAGACTGACCCCAAAAATAAATAAATAAATAAATAAGTAAATAAAAGAGACTGAGCACAGTCGGGCTCTTTTGATGCTCTTTTTTTTTTTTTTTTTGAGTTGGAGTCTCACTCTGTCACCCAGACTGGAGTGCAGTGGCCACTCCCAGCCACCGCAGCCTCGACCTGCTGGGCTCCGGCAATCCTTCCGCCTCAGCCTTCCAAGTAGCTGGAATTACAGGTGTGCGCTACCACACCCGGCTCATTTTTGATTTATTGTAGAGATGAGGTCTCGCCAAGTTGCCCAGGCAGGTCTCGAACCCATGGGCTCAGGCAATCCACTCACCTCAGCCTCCCAAAGGCGCGGGATTACAGACTGAGCCACCGAGCCCGGCTGATGCTCTTCTTTTTTAATACAGATAATGATACTTTGAGACTTAAAGTGACCCCTAGGACATGCCCTTTAGAACAAACAACAGATGTTGAAGGGTGGATGGAGTATCAGCAGCAGTCAGGTAGCAGTATCTGTAACTTCATATCTGTCATCAGCTATATCCTTGCAGAAGACCACCCTGACTGTGAGAGCATCCAAGGTTGTAGAGGTATGAGAGGTAGAGAGTTTATTACCTTCCTTATTTATCACTCCTAATGAATAGACTTACTTTTCTTTTTTAGGTAGCCACTGTAAGGCATACTCAGTGGCCTAAGGAGTTAGATTACTGTCCCAAGTTCCTCCAGCCAGCTCAGGATGTACTCTGCTATCTACATCAGGGCACCATGAATATGGATTTTCCTTGGGTCAACTTCCCCAGGCCACTTCACAGCCAGCCTGAGACCCACTGCAGTCTAGACATACACATTAATTGGAGGAGGCAACCAGTGTGGGTTGAGATGAAATCACTTTAAGCCAGTTATTAACTGTATTCACAGTCCAATAACAGAGTGTCTTTTGAGTCAAGGTCTCACTCTGTCAACCAGGCTGGAATACAGTGGCACTATCACAGCTCACTGCAGCCTCAACCTCCTGGGCACAGGTCATCCTTCTACCTCAGCCTCCTGAGTAGCTGAGACTATGGCACACACCACCATGCCCAGCTAATTCTTTGATTTACTGTAGAAACAAAGTCTTGCTATGTTGCCCAAGCTGGTCTTGAGCTCCTGGATTCAAGCAGTCCCCCGCCTCAGTCTCCCAAATGCTAGGATTATAGGCATGAGCCACTGCCCAGCCCAGAGTGTCTTAAACACAGAAGAATCTATTCCCTCATGTGAAAAAGACCTGGGGTAGTCAGTCCAAGACTGGGATGACAGTTCTGTGGAGTCTTCAAGGACCCAGGCTTTCTATCTTCAAAGCTGCTTCATGGTCCATAACAGCTTCTATATAGCACCAGCCATCTTGTCTCCTTTCCATGAAGAGGGAAAGACAAGGTTGAACCCCCACTATCTTCCTTTCAAGGATCCTTTGTTGTCGATTCACCTAACAAATTCTACTCACAGCTCGCTAGCTCATTAGGTACAAGGCTAGGTAGGCTAACCAAGCCACAAAGGAGGCAAAGTTAGCCATGCACATCTGAAGTCTGAAAAAACTTGGAACTCTGTTAACTAAAGGAAAAATCAGTTCTAAAAAAAATAATCTTTGCTACATATCCTTCAACAAGGCATTGTTTTCACATGCTTGGAAATAAACTCCAATAATTAATGGATTGATCTTAGCTGCATTGTCTTGTCTCTTTTTTCTTCCCCTCATTTTTTTTTTTTAATGGGCTTTTTTTTTTCTTTTTGTGTCACAAATCTTATCTAGGCAGGAATCTAAGTGAGAATAGCTCGTACCAACCTGCCCTTTGCATGACTGGAATTGTTCATAGGACCGAGAGTATTACTTAAATTGCTAAAATGAAATGATCCTGGCTAAAAGAGAAAATGATGACAGAGATATAATATTAACAAAAAGTTCAAAGTGAGCTTTATTTTTTCCCCTATTTTTGGCAAAATTCCAGTTAGATTGCATTCTCAAAGAACACGTGATTTCCTGACTCAAGGCCTAACTACTACAAGTTTTGTGTGTTTAGAGTAAACCTATTAACCAACTGTTAAGGAAGATATAAAAAGTGAAAGGAAAGGCAGCACTTGGCTCAGAGCAAAGTGTGTCACTGAACAAGAGGGTTAAAACAGGCAAGTGTGCTGGGTCATCATGAGTCAATTGTATCTATAAAGGAAAAAGGGAACCAGCACTGTTGAGCAGACCCTCCGTGGAGCTAGGTACTAAGTCAGATGCTTCATTCCTATTTTACATAAAGATAGTAAGTGATTGACCAAGGTCACATGCAGAGCTAATAGGGAGTGGGGGCGGAATTTGGATGTACAGTTGACCATTGAACAATGCAGGGATTAGGAATGCTGGCTCCCTCACAGTCAGAAATCTAACTTCTGACTTTTAAGTCTAACTTCTGACTGACCAAAACTTAACTGATAACTTACTGTTAACCTTAGTCAGAAGCTTTACCAATAACATAAACAACTGATAACACGTATTTTGTGTGTTATATGTATTATATACTGTGTTCTTACAATAAAAGAAAAGAAAATATTATTAAGAAAATCATATGCAGGGCATGTTGGTTCATGCCTGTAATCTCAACACTTTGGGAGGCTGAGGCAAGAGGATTGCTTGAGTCCAGGAGTTCAAGACCAACCTAGGTAACATAGCAAGACCTCATCACTACAAAAAAAAAAAAAATCAACAAATTAGCCAGGTGTGGTGGCGTGCACCTGTAGTCCCAACTACTTTGGAGGCTGAGGTGGGAGGATTGCCTGAGCCCAGAAGATCAAGGCTGAAGTGAACCACAATCATGCCACTGCATTCCAGCCTTGGCGAGAGACACTGACAAGAAAAGGAAAGGAAAGGAAAGGAGAAGAGAGGAGAGGAGAGGAAAGGAAGAAGAAAATCATAAGGAAGAGAAAATATATTTAATATATTTACTACTCACTAAGTGGAAGCCCAACATGAAGGTCTCTATCTTTGTCTTCACGTTGAGAAGGCTGAGGAGGAGGAAGGGGAGGGAGGTTGGTCTTGCTGTCTCAGGAGTAGCAGAGGTGGAAGGACATCTCTGTTGAAGTGGATCTGTGTAGTTCAAACCTGGGTTGTTCTCTCAAAGCTGCCATAACTCTGTACATTTAACTTGCCACACCGTATCCCACATTTCTCACACCCCAAAAATTGAGCTCAGCCCTGTATTTTTTGTGTGGCGCCCAAGTTGGGAAACTCCTCTTCCTTCTGTTTCTGTGCAACTTCCCAGTTTACTCCTGTCTCCCCCAATCCTGGCTGACCTGCCGCCTCATCCTTGCCCATGACTTGCTCACCACTCGGGCCTGAAGCTTGATGCTGCTTCTCTGTCCTGATCTTGGGCCGCTTGCCATTTAGATCACATTTGCTTCATGGCCTCAGTGAATACCCAGTTCCCTAGTGCTTCCCTTAATAATAGTTGACTCTCCCCACCTTAGTCTATCAAGAGAATCGGAATTGCAGGGAATCAGGACACCAGAATATAACAGAGGAAGGTTGTCCCATATTTAAAGTCCAGCTGAGCACTCCATAAGATCCCTCCATAAGGACTATGCAACTGTTAAAGGACACACACAGTCTGGGTGCAGTAGCTCACACCTATAATCCCAACACTTTGAGAGGCCAAGACAGGAGGATTGCTTGAGCCTAGGAGTTTGAGCTCAGCCCAGGCAACACAGTAGGACCCAGTCTCTACAGAAAAATCAAAATATAAGCCGGGCATAATGGCATGCATCTGAAGCCCCAGCTACTCGTGAGGCTGAGACAGAAGAATTGCTCAAGTCCAGAAGGTTGAGGCTACAGTAAGCCACGATCACACCACTGCCCTCCAACCTGGGCAACAAAGTGGGATTCAATTCAAAAGAAACACACACACACACACACACAAAACTTATGAATTTGGAAAAGGAGAGGAGGCTATCTTAAATAAAGGATTACAGCTTGCAAGGTGACCATCCTTCAGGCTGGGAAACGTGCCTCAGGCCAAGACCAGAGACAGAAGGAGGGCCTGAGGCAGGAGCTTTATACTTAAGGGGGCTGGCTAAACTTTCATATACAATAGGTTACAGAAGGGACTACGAATATCCACGAAGGGGGTCCTGAGATATGCATATTGAACAAACATGTAAGCAGCATATGACTCAGGTTCACTTTGGTGTGGGGACTTAGCATTTAAAAGTATTACAACTCTTTCCAGCCAGTGGCTAGTGATGGGTATCTCTCAGGACAACTGGCACAAGCACAGCAAGACTGAGGGCAAGAGAAAGCCCTACCACAAGAAGTGGAAGTATGAGCTGGGACACCCCACTGCCAACACCAAGATTGGCCCCTGCCACATCTGTGTGCGAGGAGATAACAAGAAATACCATGCCCTGAGGCTGGATGTGGGCAACTTCTCCTCATCAATGTTGTCTATAATGTGTCCAATAATGAGTTGGTCCATACCAAGACCCTAATTAAGAACTGTATCGTGCTCATTGACAGCACACCATACTGACAGTAGTATAAGTCCCACTATGTGCTGCCCCTGGGCCACAAGAAGGGGGCCAGGCTGACACCTGAGGAGGACAAGATTTTAAACAAAAGACGATTCAAAAAAGTTCAGAAGAAATACACTGAAAGAAAAAAGAATGCCAAAATCAGCAGTTTTCTGGGGGAGCAGTTCCAACAGGGCAAACTTCTTGCTTGCATAACATCAAGATCGGGCCAGTGTGGCCGAGCAGATGGCTATGTGCTAGAAGGCAAGGAGCTGGAGTTCTACCTGAGGAAAAATCAAGGTCTGGAAAGACAAATTAATCCTCTTCTAGCTCATGTCATAAAGGTGTTTATTGTTCTGCAAAATAAATAAATAAATAAATAAATTATTACAACTAGGCCCTATGTGCCAAAAGGTCTTTTCAAGACACGAAGACATTGCAGGTGGACAACCTCTGTAAGCTGGCCAAAGCCAGCCGATGATCCATGGACTCCTACCAGGAGAAAATTACTGAAGTCAGTCTCTTGTTCTGTCAAAGCTGTAGTTATGGCTAGCGGAATGGGTTGAGTTAGTCAACTGATGAGCTGCAATAGTTTTAATATTGCTTATCTCTAGACCAAAGCTTGTTTAGCTGTCAGAGAAAAAGAAAAAACCTTGCGGCAGTTAGAACATAGTTTATTCTTTTTTTTTTTTTGAGTTGGAGTCTCACTCTGTTGCCCAGACTGGAGTGCAGTGGCCGCTCCCAGCCACCGCAGCCTCGACCTGCTGGGCTCCGGCGATCCTTCCACCTCAGCCTTCCAAGTAGCCAGAATTACAGGCATGCGCTACCACGCCCAGCTGATTTTTTGATTTATTGTAGAGATGAGGTCTCACTGCCCAGGCGGGTCTCGAACCCGCAGGCTCAGGCAATCCACTCACCTCAGCCTCCCAAAGGTGTGGGATTACAGGGTGAGCCACTGAGCCTGGCTCATAGTTTATTCTTTAAGTGTAGGGGTGTGTGACTTAATCCTTGCCTGACATGACCTTACATCCTGTCTATAATTTGGTATATTCTTTTTCCCCCTCTTTTTAAAAATCATTTCTTTTCTGAGACAGAGTCTTGTTCTGTCACCCAGGTTGGAATGCAGTGGTGTGATCAAGCTCCACGCAGCCTCGAACTCCTGGACTCAAGTCTCTCAAGTAGCTGGGACTACAGACACATGCCACCATGCCCAGCTATAATATAATTTGTTATCTTTTTGCAACAAAGAGTCCATTCTGCTAGTCTTATGATCTCTGTCTTTTTTTGGGTGGGGGAGTTTGGTATTCAGTTTCACCTCAGCTGGCTATCTATCATGTTGACCACCCCCAGACCTGCCCATGTAGCAGCCATGCCTCTGTCTAGTCCCATCTGCCCCTTTCTGGGTGAATGTTCCCTTGACCAGCTGTGTAGCCACCAGGACAGCCTGGTTCATGCTTCTTCGCCTGATGGCATGGTGCCTGCCAGTGGGTTCTTCTTCACACCATGGAGAGCCACCAGGAACTAGAAAAGAGGTGTCCCCAAACTTCTCTTCCTAGGCACTTGATGCCTTCACCTTCAGAGGTGTCCTGACAAAAAGTGGGCATGTGCCCAAGTTCGCTCCAATGTTCAGGGCATATAGGTTCTGTGACCACTTTCTCCAAGGCCATGGGAAAGTAATCCTCCCCCTTTTTTTTTGGCAGTGGGTGGGGGGAGTTGGGTCTCACTCTGTTGCCCAGGATGGAGTGCAATGGCATGATCATAGCTCACTGCAGCCTTGACCTCCTGAAAACTCAGGCAATCCTTCTCCCTCAGCCTCCCAAGTAGCTGGAACTACAGGCGCATGCCAACATACCCAGCTAATTTTTTTTTTTTTTTGTAAAGATAAGGTCTCGCTATCTTGCCCAGGCTGATCTTGAACTCTTGGCCTCAGGTGATTCTCCCATCTCAGCCTCCCAAAAGTGCTGGGACTACAGGCATGAACCACCACACCTGGCCTAAGGCTATCTCCTGATGGGAATAGCTGCCAAGCCTGCATAGCCTGTCCAGAACATGAGCCTGTGCCCCTTGGATCCTGGGTTTGGGCATTTGGTCATGCTGCTTTTTGTAGAGCCAGAGGGTGGTTGAGAAAGGATGTCAGCTGATACTCTCACCTCCACGTTCTACCGCATTCATTAAGGAGCTATGAACTGGCTGTTGTTGGGTGCTAAGCATGTTATGAGTTGGATGTAGAAGCAGTAATCCTCCCTATGCTACCCAAGATTTTTGCTAAGGTCCTGGGGAGTCTGTCATGCATGAAGAAGGACAGCAACTGAGAGTGCTGACCGAAAGGCCCCAGTGACTGGAGTCTGGGGTCAAAGGCCAGAACCCAAGGAACATGATTTTCTTAACCCTGGCACTGCTGACATTTTTTACCAGATACTTCTTTGTTGTGGGGCTGTCCTCTTTGTTGGAGGATGACTACCTACATCCTTGGCCTGTATCCATCATATGCCAGTAGCACTCACCCACCTCCAGTTGTGACAAACTAAAAATGTCTCCAAATGTTGCCAGATGCTCCCTGGGGGCCATCACTCCTAAGAGTCACTGTTGTGGAGATAAAACTGTTACAAAAAAATCAAACCAAGTAAGTTTGTCAGTAAAGGATGCCAGGGTGCAGAAGACAATGTAGTGGTCATGCTATCATGCTGCTGAAGTCTTCTCGCTTTTCATGAGTCTGTTGTGTGGGCTTCAGAGAGAGGACTCTGAAATCAGCTGAATGTCATCCAAGTTGAGGCTTACCTCTTGTGCTGTCATCTCACCTCTCTGTGCCTCTGAGGTCCCATCTGTCAAATGGGACAAATACAAGCCCTTACTTCCCTAGAGTCTGGCTGTGAGGCCCAAAGAAACATCATTCCTCACCTCTCTTTCTGCCTATACTGTTCCCTCATTCTTTTTCCTTTCCAAAAACTCAGTGACCCTGGATTTCCCCAAGTTCTGCACTGGATCACACATCTCATACTGACTTGTCCCTGATAAGGGGGATGAGCCTGGCTTTGATCTAGAGCACACTAGCAATTCCCTCTGGGCTCCATCATTCCCTTCTCCTGACTGTACACCCTTCACCTCTTCGCAGGCCAGGACTGGGTAGCGACCTTCGAAGAACCGACACTGACTTGACTTCACCAGAGGCTCAGAAGCACAGCATTTAGCAGTTTTACTTTTGTTCCATCGTCAGGTGATGCTCTTTCCCACAGACTGTGAAGCAATTTCTGTTTTGCACTTTGTTGACAAGGTGTACCTAGTGTCTAGACTGTGAAACAATCCTACCTTCGTTTCTCATTTGATTAACAGCATCACAGCTCATTTATGTTGTTATCAGAAGCCTTTCCTGGAGTGGATGGTGGGTGGGGGAGATTTTACTCTGATGTCTGGTTGGGTAGAGCAATTATTGTCTAAGAGTTTTCTGACTTGGTAGGCTGCCTCCTCTCCTGGCCCTTTGGTTTGGTTATGGGGACATTTGTGGGGGGTATTTTTTAGTCTGTGTTTGTTGGTGTTTCCAGATTGTTGACTTCTGGGATATATAAGGCAAAAAGAAAACCTAGAAAGTCAACCCCGTGTCAGTCCTTGGGTCCTGAAGACCTTGGCCAGTTTGCCTTTCAGCTTTCTTGTGCTTCTTTGATATAGAATACCCAGAATTTTTAGTTGTACTTAGTGAGAGGAACATGGAAAAGTATGTCTACTCCATTTCCCAGGAGTGGACATCTCCCAGAATTATATTTAGAAAGGGCTTGCTGTGTCTTACTCTGTAACTCAGGCTGGAATGCAGTGGCACAATCACAGTCAACCACAGCCTTGACCTTCTGCACTCAGGCAATCCTTCCACCTTAGCCTCCAGAGTAGATGGGACTACAGGTATGCTGGTCTCAAACTCCTAGGCTCAAGTGATCCTCCCACTCCAGCCTCCCAAGGTGCCGGGATATAGGTGTGAGCCACTGTGCCCTGCTGATCCTCATTTTAAGGTGCTGGGATTATAGGTGTGAGCCACTGTGCCCTGCTGAGCCTCATTTTTTTTTTTTTTTTTTTGAGTTGGAATCTCACTCTGTCATCCAGGCTGGAGGGCAGTAGCACACTCATGACCACCGCAGCCTCGACCTGTTGGGCTCAGGAGATCCTTCTGCATCAGCCTTCCAAGTAGCTAGAACTACAGGCACAAGCTACCATGCCTGGCTTATTATTTTTTAAAAATTTATTGTAAAGACGAGGTCTCACCAAGTTGTCCAGGCTGGTTTCGAATCCCTGAGCTCAGGCAATCCTCTCACCTTAGCCTCCCAAAGTTCTGGGATTACAGATTTGAGCTACCACATCCAGCAACTCTCATATTTTTAATGTAGCTAGATTTTTGTCTCATCAAAGTTTGCTGTTCTGAAAGTGAATAATGGCTTTAAATGCTTTGCTTTATTACACTGCTAAACAATGAGGGCTGTGGACATCATCATATAAAAACAACAATAATAAAGGAAAATGTCACAGAAAAACCTACCTTTGTTGACACCTTTACGCTTTCTTAAACTAGCTCACCATGTAAATGCTCTTCCTCTCTGAGTAAGTTGGAATGCGTTTGGCTATGGCTATGAGGAATCCTGATGGACAGTGGTTTTAAATGTAGGACATTTCTGTTTTACTTAGTAAAAAAGCCCACAATAGCTGGCAGTCCCTGGGTGAGTCTGGAAATCTAACAAGGTCATTCAGGATCCAGGAACTTTCCATTCTTGAGTCTGCCTTCTCAGCAGCCTGCTGGGGTTTTCCAGCTTGTTGCCTCATGGTCACAAGGTGGTTTCCATAGGTGCAAACATCACAGCCTCTCCCAGCCTGTTAAGAAACAAAAGGCATGGTGGCTCACACCTGTAATTCCAGTACTTTGGGAGGACAAGGCAGGATTGCTTCTGAGCCCCACCTGAACAATACCTCCAGACTGTCTTGAAGGAGGAGGAGGAGGAGGCGGCGGCGAAGGAGGAAGAGAAGGAGGAGGAGAAGAAGGAGAAGGAGAAGAAGGAGAAGAAGAAGAAGAGAAGAAAGAAAAAATTAGCTGGGCATGGTGCTCACCTGTAGTCCTAGCTACTTGAAAGACAGTCTGGAGGATTGCTTGAGCCCAGTAGATAAATGCTGCAGTGAACTGTAATTGTACCACTCCAGACTGAGTGACCAAGGGAGGGAAAGAGGAAGGGAAGGAGGGAGGGAAACAGATAGACAGGGAGAGAGACAAGAAGGAAGGGAGCAGAGCATGGTGGCTCATGCCTGTAATCCCAGCACTTTGGGAGGCTGAGGCAAGAGGATTGCCTGAGCCCAGTGTTCAAGACCAGTCTCAGCAACTTGGCAAGACCTTGTCTCTACAATAAATCAAAAAATTAGTCGGGGGTGGAGGCGCGTGCCTGTAGTTCCAGCTGCTTGGAAGACTGCAGCGAAAGGATTGCCTGAGCCCAGCAGGTCGAAGCTGCGGTCAATAAATCAATAAATCAAAAAAATCAGCTGGGCGTAGTAGCGCATGCCTGTAATTAGGTAGCTGTGAGTGTGCCACTGCACTCCAGCCTGGGCAATAGAGTGAGACTCCGATTCAAAAAAAAAAAAGAAGGAAGGGAGAGGAAAAGCACTCTCTCCTCATGAGCCTCTCTTGTCAGGGAAGAAAATCTTCCTTAGAAGACCAGGAGACTTTCTCTGACCCCAGCCAGAACTGCTCAGCTGGCCAACTCTGCCTACAAGAAGACTGAGCATCACGACTTGGTAAAGAAGACCATGACAGTCAGGCTTGCCTCAGAGGGGTTCTCATCGGGGGCATGAAAATAAAGGAAGGGGACATTTTCAGTAGTCACATCAATAGAAAGATACTCCTGGCATTGCTAGGGACACAAAATGTCCCAAAAAGCAGAGTACTTTTGCACACACACACACAAATTGTCCTGTTCAAAATGCCAATAACACACTTGTTATGAAACATGGGCTTAGACCAGTCATAATTCATCCCCTGGGGTGAAGATACAACTCCAACAGTCTGGGAATCCCTGGATTGTGCAAAAGGGGAATGTGGCTCCCAGCAGTAGGCACCATGAGACCTCAGCAAAGCTGAAAGGAGTGCAGCAATGCTTCATCATTCTGGCACATGGAATCCTTCCCAGAAAGTGACTGTTATTTGTACTGAATGGGTGAAAAATATTACAGGGGTTTAGAAGGGGAAATTTCTTGCAAAAGGTGCTTTTATTTTTCCTAGTAAAGGGATTTTGCAGTAGCTGGATGAGCCATTTCCAGGAACAAGTGACTGTGAGTTGCCCAGACCTCTGTCATTTCTGCTGACTAATGGAAGCTACTAAGCCTACCAAGGAGTTCAGGATGCTGAAGACTTAATTCTATAGCCCGTTTGGGGTATCAAAATCTCCTTTGCAGACCCTCTGCTGAGAACAGTGTGGCAGGTATTTAGTAAGTGTTTCTTAGGTTTATTACAAATACACTGACTCAAAACTATTCAAACAAACAAAGCCTGGAAAATTGATCAGCATTACTTTCTAGGAGATAGGAATAATGGAACAGCTTTTTTTCCAATCTTCATGAAGAGCTATTTTTTTTTTTGAGTTGGAGTCTCACTCTGTCGCCCAGACGCTCCCAGCCACCGCAGCCTCGACCTGCTGGGCTCCGGTGATCCTTCCGCCTCAGCCTTCCAAGTAGCCGGAATTACAGGTATGCGCTACTACACCCGGCTGATTTTTTGATTTATTGTAGAGATGAGGGCTCGCCAATTTGCCCAGGTGGGTCTCGAACCCGTGGGCTCAGGCAATCCACTCACCTCAGCCTCCCAAAGCGCGGGATTACATACTGAGCCACCGAGCCCGGCTGAGCTATTTATTTTTATGTTTAAAATTATTATGCTATTGACACAAAATAATTGTACATGTTTTGGGGTACAGTATTCAATAGATAGTGATCAAATCAGGCTAATTAGCATACCTACCACCTCCAACATTTATCACAGCTCTTCTAGCTATTTGAAAACACACAATCCGGCCAGGCACAGTGGCCCAAGCCTGTAATCCCAGCACTTTGGCAGGCCAAGGCGAGAGTATTGCCTGAGTTCAGGGGTTTGAGACCAGCATGGGCAATATGGCGAGACCTCGTCTCTACAATATATCAAAAAGTTAGCCAGATGTAGTATCGCGCACCTGTGAGTTCTGGCTACTTGGAAGGCTGAGTTGGAAGGATTGCCAGAGCCCACCAGGTCAAGGCTGTGGTGGCCGGAATTGTGCCGCTACACTCCAGGCTGGGTGACAGAGTGAGACTCCAACACACACCAAAAAAAGAAAATCCACAATCCACTGTTGTTTATTATAGTCTCCCTAGAGTGGAATATTGGCACTTATTCCTCCCATCTGGCTGTCCCTTTGTATCCCTTAACCAACCTCTGACTATCCCCTCCCTACCCTCTTTCCTTTCAGCCTCTTCCATGCTACTTCTATGAGATCAACTTTTCTAGCCTTCATATATGAGTGAGAACGTGCAGTATTTATCTTTCTGTGCTTGGCTTATTTCACTTAATATAATGTCCTCCTAACTCATCTATGCTGCTGTGAATAGCAGAATTTCACTCTTTTTTATGGCTAAATAGTATTCCTGTGTGTGTGTGTGTGTGTGTGTGTGTGTGTTGCCAAAAACATATACACATTTTAAGTATGATGTTCACCCAAATGATGGCATTAATCAAATGAATGCTAGTGTCACCATTTGATAGGCAGAGCAAAGAAAACAGTGGAAGCATGATTGAGCAAACATCATACTACACATTGCTACTATAATTCAACTTTGAAAAGTAATACATAGATAATACCTCTTTTTTTGTTTGTTTTTTGTTTTTGCTTTTGTTTTTGTTTGAGTTGGAGTCTCCCTCTGTCACCCAGATCGCTCCTGGTCACTGCAACCTCGATCTGCTGGGCTCCAGCGATCCTTCCACCTCAGCCTTCTGAGTAGCCGGAATTACAGGCATGTGCTACCACGCCGGGTTGATCTTTTGATTTATTGTAGAGATGAGGTCTCGCCAAGTTGCCCAGGCGGGTCTCGAACCCGCGGGCTCAGGCAATCCACTCACCTCAGCCTCCCAAGGCGCGGAATTACAGGCTGAGCCACCGAGTCCGGCTCTTGTTTGTTTTTCGAGTTGGAGTCTCACTCTGGCACCCAGGCTGAAGTACAGTGGCATGCTAACGGCCACCATAGCCTCGACCTGCTGGGCTCAGGTGATCTTTCTGCCTCAACCTTCCAAGTAGATGGAACTACAGGCACACACCACCATGCCTACCTACTTTTTTAAATTTATTGTAGAGATGAAGTCTTGCCAAGTTGACCAGGCTGGTCTTGAACCCGTGGACTCAGGCAATTCTCTCACCTTAGCCTCCCAAAGTACTGTTATTATAGGCATGAGCCACAGCGCCCAGCTGATAACATCTCTTAAAGTAAATATACAAGGTCCGACAATCAGGTTTGTGAAGCATCCTAGAAAAAGTGCTACATACCCCATCACTGAATATCACTAAAGTCACCTTTGAAGTACCCCATTTGAGAAGCTATGCACTGACACCGGCACCTAGTCCGCCCATCAAAGCAATTTAGGAGCACGGCTCGGTGGCTCAGCCTATAATCACGTGCTTGGGGAGGTTGAGGTGAGTGGATTGCCTGAGGCCGCAGGTTCGAGACCCGCCTGGGCAATTTGGTGAGACCTCATCTCTACAATAAATCAAAAAATTAGCCAGGCATGGTAGGGCACGCCTGTAGTTCCAGCTACTTGGAAGGCTGAGGCGGAAGGATCACCGGAGCCCAGCAGGTCTAGGCTGTGGTGGCCGGGAGCGGCCACTGCACTCCAGTCTGGGCAACAGAGTGAGACTCCAACTCAAAAAAGAAAAAAAAAAGCAATTTAGGAACTCTTTTTCTGGGATACCCATCAGAGCTGTCATTATTTGTTGGGGTCTGACAATTAAGTTCGTGAACTTGCCACCGTGCACTTACGTTGGCAACACTGTACAAATAACTGTATTGGAACACGCTCCATACTAGCCTGTTCTAGCTCCCAATGACTCTTTTCTTTACCCAAAGATAAAGGAAATATTGAAAGGAAGATATTTTGATGACATTCAGGACATCAAGGATAATATGACAGCTCTGGTGGTCATTCCAGAAAAAGAGTTCCAAAATTGCTTTGACAGGTGGACTAGGTGCTGGTGTCAATGCAGTTTCCCAAGTAGAGTACTTCAAAGGTGACCATAGTGATATTCACAATGAGGTATGTAGCACTTTTTCTAGGATAGGTTCATGAACTTAATTGCTGATCCTCGTGTACATTTTCTTTATCCATTAATCTGGTGATGAATACTTAGGCTGATCTCATATCTTTGCTACTGTGAATAGTGCTGCAATAAACATGGGAATGCAAACATCTCTTTAACATACTGATTTCTGAAATAGTATTTTAATAATAGCACTAGTAGAAATTATAATAGCGATATAGTTAGATTTTTAAAAAAATTTTTTAGAGTTCCAGTAGAAGTCTCTGTAGTCTGCAAAGAAAATAAAGACTAACTATTATTAGGTTAAAAAAATTATGGTTTAGGCCAGGCTCGGCAGCTAAGCCTGTGATCCCAGCACATTGTTTTTTGTTTTTTGAGTTGGAGTCTCACTCTGCTGTCCAGGCTGGAATACAGTGGCACGCTCACGGCCACCGCAGCCTCGACCTCCTGAGCTCTGGTGATCCTTCCACCTCAGCCTTCCAAGTAGTTACAGGCACGCACCACCACGCCTGCCTAATTGTTTTATTTATTGTAGATATGAGGTCTTGCCAAGTTACTCAGGCTGGTCTCAAACTCAGGCAATCCTCTCACCTCTGCCTCCCAAAGTGCTGGGATTATAGGTATGAGCCACCGTGTCCGGCCTAATCCCAGCACTTTGGAAGGCCGAAGTGAGTGGATTGCCTGAGCCTGTGTGTTCGAGACCAGCCCGGGCAACTTGGCGAGACCTCATGTCTACAATAAATCAAAATTAGTGGGGCATGGTAGTACGTGCCTGTAGCTCCAGCTACTTGAAATGTTGAGGTTGAAGGATCTCCAGAGCCCAGTGGGTCGAAGCTGGGGTAGCCGTGAGCATGTCACTGCACTACAGCCTGGGTGATGGAGTGAGACTCCGACTCAAAAAAAAAATTATGGTTTAAAAAATTCTAAATGTTGCCGGGCTCGGTGGCTCAGCCTACAATCCCGCGCCTTTGGGAGGTGGAGGTGACTGGATTGCCTGAGCCTGCGGGTTTGAGACCCGCCTAGGCAGCGAGACCTCATCTCTACAATAAATCAAAAAATCAGCCAGGCGTGGTAGCGCATGCCTGTAATTCCAGCTACTTGGAAAGCTGAGGCGGAAGGATCACCAGAGCCCAGCAGGTCGAGGCTGCGGTGGCCGGGAGCGGCCACAGCACTCCAGTCTGGGTGACAGAGGGAGACTCCAACTCAAAAAAAAAAAAAAATCTAAATGTTAACTGAATCTGAAAGATTAGATACACTGAGTTGATATTGCTGTTCATAGTAACATTTTATCAAAAAGTCAGTATAAAATCCACTAGATAAGAAAAAAGTAAGCTAAGCCAGCCTCGGTCCCTCCCACCTGTAGCCCTAGCACTTTGGAAGGTGAGGCGATAGAGTTGCTTGAGCCCAGGAGTTCAAGAATAGCCTGGACAACATAGCAAGACTTTGTCTCTACAGAAAACTTAGTCAGACATGGTGGCATGTGCCTGTAGTCCCAGCTACCTAGGAGGCTAAGGTGGAAGGATCACCTGAGCCCAGGAAGTCAGGGCTGCATTGAGCCATGCTCATGCCTCTGCACTCCAGTCTGGGAGATACAATGAGATCCTGACCAAAAAAAAGAAAGTAAGTGGGAAGGGAGGGAAGAAAGGAAGGAAGGAGGGAAGAGGGAAGGAAGAAAGGAAGGAGGAAGGAAAGAATGGAGAGTTGGAGAGAGGGAGGGAGGGTGGGAAGGAAAGGAAAAAAGTAGGCTAGAAAGTTTGGCTTAGCTCCCTTAACTGTAAAACCACAAATCTCTATGCTTGACACAAGCTAAGCTAAATAAACAATATCTCCTAAGCTAATTGCTAACGATGAATAGGAGATAATCTGGTAAGGAAGAGTAGAAAGAGCATTCTAGACAGAAAGTATGGGCATGGTGGAGGTATGATGGGATTGGTCAGTGTCACACCAGCCCGGAGCTCAGTAGTACATTGTGAATCGCCATGAACCTCTTCCACCACCAATTCTGAACCAGCTACCCAGGCTTCCTGGATTTCCTGGGTGCCAACATCAAAGGCTAGACCTACTGCCATTTTCCCTCTCTGGACTCCTGCAATAGACTGAATGTTTGTATCCGCCCCAAAATTCCTGTGTTGAAGTCATAACCCCCAATGTGAAAGTAGATGGTGAGGCCTCTGGGAGGTAACTGGATCACAAGGGTGGAGCCACAGGAATGAGAGTGGTGCCCTCATAAAAGGGACCCCAGAGAGCTCTCTTGGCCTTTTTATCCCACCTGAGAAAATGAGAAGTCACAGCCTGCAACCCAGAAGAGAGTCGTCACCACAATCTGACCTTGCTAGCAACCTGACCTCAGACTTCCAGCCTCCAGAACTGTGAGAAATACGTTTCGGTGGTTTACACATCACCTGGTCTATAGTGCTTTGTTATAGCAAACTGAATGGACCCAGACACCTTCCAATTAATATTTTAGTAGGTGATTCCTAAATCAAACTAACAGGAATATGTTATAGGTCAAGTATTAGGCTGATGGGAAAGGAGTGGCCACTTTACTACTTAATATCAATCTAACTCAATAGTATGTGTTATTTCATACAGTAACATGCAAGTAACTTTCCTTTTTTTTTGAGTCAGTCTCACTTTGTCACCCATGCTGGAGTGCAGTGACACAATCACAGCCACCACAGTCCTGACCTGCTAGGCTCAGGCAATCCTCCCACCTCAGCCTTCCAAGTAGCCAGAACTACAGGCACGTGCTACCGCACCCAGTTAATTTTGTGATTTTTTGTAGGGACGAGGTCTCACTAAGTTGCCAAGGCTGGTCTAGAACCCCTGGGCTCAGGCAATTCTCTCGCCTCCGCCTCCCAAAGTTGAGATTACAGGCATGAGCCACTGCGCCCTACAACATGTAACTTTCACCATACTTTGATATTTTATTTGAAATGGTGGCTTGAAACTGGTTAGACAGTGATACCAAGAGATGATAGTAGGCCTAACTCAGTTGCTCAATAAACATTTAATGCTTATAGTCTCAGGCCTTTGTAGAATAGTTACTTTTGCTAGTATTGCTAGATTTGCACTGCAGTCCTTTCTCCTGTTTTCTGTGAGTTGGAGTTTGCCCACTATTTCTCAGTCTAATGGTTTGATTCAGATGGTGGCCACCAGATAGTGCCACTATAGAGCTGTGTTCTTTTTTTTTTTTTTTTTGAGTTGGAGTCTCACTCTGTCACCCAGACTGGAGTGCAGTGGCCGCTCCCGGCCACTGCAGCCTCGACCTGCTGGGCCCCGGAGATCCTTCCGCCTCAGCCTTCCAAGTAGCTGGAACTACAGGCGCGCACTACCACTCCCGGCTGATTTTTTGATGTATTGTAGATTGCCCAGGCGGGTCTTGAACCCGCAAGCTCAGGCAATCCACTCACCTCAGCCTCCCAAGGTACGGGATTACAGGCTGAGCCACTGAGCCTGGCTTTTTTTTAAATTTATTGTAGAGATGAGGTCTTGCCAAGTTGCCCAGGCGGGTCCCGAACCCACGGGCTCAGGCAATCCACTCACCTCAGCCTCCCAAACGTGCAGGATTACAGGCTGAGCCACCGAGCCCAGAGCTGTGTTCTTTACAGTCAGTCAAGTAGCCTGTGGAGTGACACTTTGGTGTTACAGGAATATTACATTACCCAGCAATCTTTCATCTAATAGTTTTTCTTTTCATTTATTTTTTTGAAGGGATAGCGGGGTCTTACTCTGACACCCAGGCTGGAGGGTAGTGGTGCGATCATAGCTCACTGCAGCCTCCAACTCCTGGCCCAAGTGATCCTCCTATCTCAGCTTCTGAAGAAGACTGGTCTACAGGTGTGCACCACCACAACTGGCTAATTAAAAAAATTTTTTTAGAGATGGGATCTCTCTATATTGCCCAGGCTGTTCTCAAACTTCAGGCTTTAAGCGATTCTTCCACCTTGGCCTCCCAAAGTGCTGGGATAACAGGTGTAAATGATTGTGCCTAGCCTCATCAAAAGGTTTTAAAATCCATAGACAATCCTTGTCTGAGTAAATTATTTCATTAGAGTTTGCATAATGATTACTTTCTAATTCTATATGTATCCCACATTTATTAGCTGGCATTCTATTGTAAAGAAGATTACCAAGTTATTCCTCATTGACTAGGGAGAAGCCACAATTCTTTTTTAAAAAATAGCTATTTCCCTTTAATAACTAATTTTCAGAGTAATAAATTGCTGTAATAGTAACTTCCAATGATGAATAGTTTCCTCCCTATCGAGAATTCTCTATTCTCTGTAACTATAGTCATAGATTTTTATTTATTTAGTAATTGCAATCAATTATAGTCATTTTCTTTTGACACCAAAATTCCCCTAAATCTGGCCTGTGGGAGATCCTTCAAGCTGGCTCCCATGTCTTCAAAATATACTTTTGAGGAACTGAATATACAAATGAACAACGGCCAGACTATACATAAAAATTGAATTCTGATGCATTACTCGCAATAACCAGTCCAGTAAACCAACCCCTAATGTATCATAACCAGCCAGGAAGCCAGTTTGCTTTATCAGCCAGACTCGTAGGAAGTCAGACTGCTGTCTTCAGTAGTACCATCCAGGCAGCTAAACAGCAACTTCTCATCACAATTAGCTAAAAATGGCCAGGACTTGATTAAACCTGACAGCTTCCTGAATTTTTGTCCCCACTTCCAATGTATGACAAACCAGAGAAAGCCAGTATGCATTGTTAACCAGCACATGGGACCCCTGCTCCTGAGCTGCCTCCACCTTCCATGCCACCAGCCTCCACCAGGGGGCTCCTGGAATTGTCCGTTTCTCCACTGTGAGGTTTTCCCTTTCCTCTGCCTGCCTTTGAGCCCCTGCCAAAACACAGTGGTTAACTCACCTGCTACAGCAAGTTGTCAATAAAAGTCTTTGCTTTTCTCATTTGGTTTGTCTTGATTTATTCCCACTTTACTGTGATATAATTTATATTTAATAAAATGCATGTTTTTTGTTTTGTTTTGTTTTTTTGAGTTGGAGTCTCACTCTGTTGTCCAGACTGGAGTGAAGTGGCCGCTCCCGGCCACCGCAGCCTCAATCTGCTGGGTTCCAGCGATCTTTCCACCTCAGCCTTCCGAGTAGCCGGAATTACAGGCGTGCGCTACCACGCCTGGCTGACTTTTTGATTTATTGTAGAGATGAGGTCTCGCTGCCCAGGCGGGTCTCGAACCCGCGGGCTCAGGCAATCCACTCACCTCAGCCTCCCAAAGGCGTGGGATTACAGGCTGAGCCACCGAGCCCGGCTAAAATGCATGTTTTAATGGTACAGTTCGATTAATTTTGACAGATGTGTATGCCGGGATAACATTTCCATTACCCTCAAAATTCCCCATTTTCCTTTCCAGTCAATTCCTTCTCTCATGCCTTCCAAGCCAACTACTGATCTGACCTCTATCCCTATAGATTAGTTTCATTTGTTTTCCTAAATCCTGTGGGCATAGCCCATATCATACTTTCCCTGCCCCAAACTGGACTCAGCCACTTCTCCAAGGAGCTCTGGAGCATTTTAGTGAGAAATGGAGTTTGAAAATCAAGATCTGATTGCTAGGTGTGCTCAGTCCTTCTCGTTCACCTAGACTACTCTAGTATTAGCCTGAAAGTCCAACATCCATGGAAAACCCTTCAGTCCATGGCAAACTGGGACAAATAGTGACCCTAGTGCTTCTAAGCCCTTTCAATGCACAGAACTGGAAAATTTATTTTTATTTTATTTATTTATTTTTGAGTTGGAGTCTCACTCCGTTGCTCAGGATGGAGTGCAGTGGCACACTCACTGCCACCTCAGCATCGATCTGCTGGGCTCCGGCAATCCTTCCGCCTCAGCCTTCCAAGTAGCCGGAACTATAGGCACACGCTACCACACCTGGCTAATTTTTGGTTTATTATTGTAGAGAAGAGGGGTTATCAAGTTGCCCAGGCTGGTCTCAAACCCGTGGGCTCAGGCAATCCACTCGCCTTGGCCTCCCAAAGTGCTGGGATTACAGGCTGAGCCACTGAGCCCATTCCAGGAAATTTATTTTTTAAGTGGATATTTTCACTTTAAACTTAATATTGAGCCGGGCTCAGTGGCTCAGCCTGTAATCCCGCGCCTTTGGGAGGATGAGGTGAGTAGACTGCCTGAGCCCGCAGGTTCGAGACCCGCGTGGGCAACTTGGTGAGACCTCATCTCTACAATAAATCAAAAAAAAAATAATTAGCCAGGCGTGGTAGTGCGTGCCTGTGGTTCCAGCTACTTGGAAGGCTGAGGCGGAAGGATCGCCGGAGCCCAGCAGGTTGAGGCTGTGGTGGCCAGGAGCGGCCACTGCACTACAGTTTGGGCGACAGAGTGAGACTCCAACTCAAAAAAAAAAAAAAAAAAAAAACACCTTAATATTGTAGATTTTTTTTTTGAACTTCTTTGATCTTGTATTTATCCCTTACACTGAAAATCCTTGCACATAATAACATTAACATACTTGTTATCCTACCATATACAGTTCATAGTTTCAAAAACATAGCAACAGTATTACCATTAATTATATATAACTAAGTGAAACTGAAGATTCTGTTGCAGTTTTTTAATCCTTAAGATATATAGTTGACCCTTGAATAATACCGGTTTGAACTGTGTGGGTCCACTTACATGTGGATTTGTTTTGTCCAAACATAGATGAAAAAAAACAGCGGAAGGCAAAACATGCTTCTATAAAGGGCCAGCTTTTCCTGTCTACAGATTCCACAGGGCCAGCTACAGGACTCGAGCAGGGATTGGATATATGTCAGAAGTATTCTGAACCAAGTATTCTGAACACATTCACTTCTGTGAATGTGGTCTGACAATTAATTTCACAAACTCATCCTAGAAAAAGTGCTACATATCTCACTGCTGAATATCATTACAGTCACCTTTGAAGTACTCTCTTTGGAAGCTATGCACTGATGCCAATGCCTAGCCCACCCATCAGAGCAATTTTGGAACTCTTTTTCAGGAATGGCCATCACAGCTGTCATCATATTACCCTTGACGTCTTTAATGCCATCAAAATATCTTCCTTTCAATATCTCCTTTATCTTTGGGTAAAGAAAAAAGCTAATTAGGGACCATACCAGGTGAACAGGAAGAATATTCCAATACAGTTATTTGTTTACTGACTAAAAACTCCCTCAGACCGGCTGTGAGCCGGTGCATTGTTGTGATGCAAGAGCTCCTTTGGGACTATTTTTGCACACACCTTTCTCATGCCAATATTTTCAGTTAAGATTTTCCTGTTTCTCTAGCGATGTTTATTTGGTCTGCTATGCTTCTCACAGTCAGTCGAAAATTCTGACACACAATTCAATGAATTTTTGCAATGTTTTCATCAGTTCTGCTCACTACTGGCTGTCCTAACCTCTCTTCATTAGTGACAATTTCTCTCCCCTCAGAAAAACATTTAATCCATTTGTACACTGCCATTTTCATGACATTATCCCCATAAACTTGAATTAACATGTTCCTGATTTCACTCCCACTCTTGCCAAGTTTAACAAGAAATGTAATGTTTGTTGCTCTAATTCAAGTTCCAACATTCTTGTGATGGCACACAAAAACATGCAACAATGATGAATGTCACTCAGCAAGGCACTGCCACATGTCAACATGAACACAGCCGTGAGACACTGATATACCAAGGTTATGAAAACCTATTGAGTTATTTGTACAGTGCTGCCAATGACAGCCACAGGGGCAAGTTCACAAATTTAATTGTCAGACCGCATAAATTGAGGAATGACTGTACTATCCCACCATAGATATACTATTAGGGTACTGTGCTCAAAAGTCCAGGGGCATAATTCTTTTCTCTGTGTATCTTAGTTATGTTACCAATTTGACTTAGAGTTAAGTTCATTTGCTTCAGTTTGCATTCAACTTTAAGGTTTACTTTGTTTCCCTTTTCATGTATCCTTTGGCTATGTAAAACTAAAAGTTCAATGTCAGAGAAGTAAAGTTTCTATCTCCATCTCCTCCACCATTTCCGCCATCCCTTTCAGGTAACTATTTTAAATTTCTAAGATATCCTTCCACTTTCTCCCCAAAATAAGCATGCGCACACACACACACACACACACACACACACACACACACTTTACATGTATTTCTGCACCTTACTTTATTCACTTAATATAACCTAGAGCTCATTCCAAAGCAGCATGTAGCTTTGTTCTCAATCTTTTTTTTAATGGCTGCATTGTATTCCATTGCATGGATGTACCATTCACAACCAGTTCCCTTTTAATGGATACTTAGGTTATTTCCAAACTTTTGCTATGACAAAGAGCTAAGCTTAAATATATACTGTTTCCGTTTGTGGAGGTGTACCTGCAGAATGAGGTTAGGGTTAGAATGATAAATGCATGTGTAATTTTGGTACTCATAGATCTTGAATCATTTTCCCACTCCCACCAGGAAAACATGATTTCAAATTGCATTTCCACTATAAGTGAGGTTCAACATCGTTTTATGTTTAAGGACTATTACTCTTCTACCCTCTCCAAATCATCTGTGCACGTCCTTCCCCATTTTCTCCTTCGGATTTTGGTCTTTTTCTTTTCGGTTTTAGAGAATTCATGTAATACGAGTTGCAAATAGTTTCTCCAGACTGATCTGATTTACTGGAAATATACTGCACCATGACTCCTTTGACCCTCTGGAGGGTACCTTAATCTTATCCTTATAAATCACCTTACTCCAGGACACTTCTTTGGGGGATAAACAGTTTTGGTAAAGCCGACTAAGGGCAAAGCAATCAAAAGAATTACTTGACTCTTCTAGGAAGTGTTAAGAGGCCGTTTTATGTTTACCAGGTGACACCACCGTTAAGGGTTCAGATGGCACAGACTCGTACTTAAGGGAGTGTATTCTCTAATCCTCCCAGGTGTCGCCTTCCCCTCGCTTTGCGAGCCGCTGACACGGGCACAGCCTCCAACTGCTAGAGAACAATAGCTCCTCGGCTTCACATCCAGAGAAGTCCAGGCGGAACGAGCCAAGCGGCTAGAATACTGCGCTTCACGACAGAAGAAAGGGCCTCGGCTAACAAGTTTCAAAACTCACAAGCTGAAGCACAGTTCAGCGTAAACTCACACCGCTCCCCACCTCACTTCCGAGTTGCACCTGGTCGGCCGGCGCGCGGAAGCGCCGAAGATAGGCGCAGTAACCATCGAGCAGCCAATCAAGCACCGCCTTCGCCCAGATCCCTCCGCCCGAGGCCGCGCCTCAGGCGCAGGTGGCCCCGGCGAGCGCTTCCACCCGGCAGCCGCCTTCCCGTGATTCCCTGCGGCTGACCTCCGACCTCGCCCGCCCTCCCCTCGCTTCGGCTGCTTCCTTTCCCGCCCCCACGGAGCCTGCTGAGCCCCGGCGGCCCCGGGGCGCGCGCCACACTCCCGGGAAGGGCCGGGGCGTGCCACGGGGAGCAGCTGCTCTGTTACGCCTTGAGGTCCGGATCGGGATAGGCCGGCGGCCGTCTTCCCTGCACCATTCCTTTCCCAGCGGGGCCCGGCGGCGGGCGAGCGACGGCGGCCGCGCCCGGGAGGCGATTCCTCGGTGAGTAGGCCGGAGCGCGAACATGGCGGAGCGGGGAAACTGGTGGGAGGCGGGAGGTAGCGGCTGCGGCAGCGGCAGCGGCCGGAGACGCGTTGGGCCTGAGACGGGGCGGGGCGGAGCGGGGCCGGGCGGCGGGGCGGGGCCGGGCCGGGCGGCGGGGCCTGGTTTCCTCCTTCAGCGCCATTTTGTGGCAGCGAGACCCGCAAATAAAGGAAGAGCGCTGGGGCTCTGGCGGGAGAAGGAGCGCGGCGGGGCCGGCGGCGGAGCTGTCGGGCTGTGCGGCGGCCTTGGCGGCAGCGACGGGACGAACTGCGCGGCCTCGTCCTATGTGACTGGCGGCGCTGGCGCGGTCTCCTTCTGGAGAGGTGGGTGCGGGCCGCCGGCGGGAGCTGCCGCGGGGCACTCCGGGGCCTGAGGACCGAGGCGCAGCCGCCCCCGGCCCGGGAAGGCCGAAGGGCGACTCGGGCCCCGGACCGCGCCGGCCTCTAGCTGGCCGCTCTCCCTTCCCGCCTGCAGGGACACTTCCGCCGCTCCGAGGCCATTTTACCTCCGTCCCCGGGCCCGGGGTGAGGCGGGTGCTCGCGGAGGCCGGAGGTCGCTCTCCCCGGGCGGGCCGGCCGGCCGACCGGCCGGCCGTGCTCGTCCCCTCCCCGCCGCGGCATAGCCCCCTCCCGCCTCCTTGGGTCGGCTTCCGAGGACCTGGCCGCACGAGCGAGTACAGCCAAGGAAAAAAGAGGCGTTCGTGCACCACGGTTCATGTCACGCAATAGGTTGTTGTTGCAGCTGTGTTCTGTGGACTTCCATTTTTAAGCGAGTGCTTGCGTCCAAGGGAAGAAATGGAATTACTTTTTAAAAAACCGCTTTTCATCATGTGGGAAAGCCCAAACTCTTATTTTGATAAGAAAGTCGGTTGGTTGATCCCATAGGACTGGGTTAAAATCGTCACTAATTGTGATCGAAAAGTTAAAAAAACGATTCTTCTCACCGGTAGAAAAGTACCTCGATGAACATGTTACGGTCGGGAGTTGTATTTGTTCCTATTTTATGGAGTTTTCATCTGATTTTTAACTTAGTTAATTCTATTGCTTCAGAAGAAATGTGGAAGTCCCAGATCTATCACCACAAGTTTTCTCTTTTTTTATTTTAAAGTGTTGACCATTAAGTCTTCTGTGACAAACATGTTGTAGATTTTTAAGACCCCATTTAGAAACTATGCAAAATCTTTTCAAGATGTGTAAATTTTATTCTTAGTTTACTCAGTAGCATATGATTGGGCAAATTGGGGGAAGATCGCAACCCACAAGGTAGCTTGTGTAAGGTTGAGGTTAAATCTTAAGGGTTGGATAGGTGTGTTTCTAAGAGTGCTTTTGGGTCTTACGGTATATTAAGCAGATACATAGTTACGGGATCAGTATTTTCATAAACTTTTGAGTGGCGGAACTTAGGAAACTATACTAAAGTTTCTAAATCCCAAAGGATGAAAGTAGTAATAATAGTGTGTCCCAGGCATTGCCGATTTTTACGTGGCTCGTCTATCTAGCTTTTGCAATTCAATGTTGTCTTGTTTGCTCCAAATATTTTTGTTTATTATTTGTCAGAAATAAGCTAGTATATATGATCTAGAAAACTTGTACTAGTCCTGTGATGTGGAGGTGAGCATTGTCACCGTTACATTTGTTCTGTACATTACAGCTTTTGAGGATTCCTAGAGTCTTGTACGTATACAGAATCCTTGATCATTATTTGATAATGTATTGTTTGTTTTTTGCTCTTCAGAATTTTATGTTAATAGGTCCTTTAGCAAAATAAAACTTAAGATAATATTTTGGTTTTATTCTTATTTTTATTTTTTAAATCATCTTCCACTTTTCTGCCTCTGAACATGTTCTGTTCCTTGTAGTTATTGAGCTTAGAAGAAAACAACTTTTCGATATTCCCACAATAGCTTATCCTACTGGATAGATATTATTAAGGTGTTCTATCAGACTAAATTTCGGGTGTTAATAAATGTTTTCTACCTTTGAAGATGTAGTTGGTGAATTTAATCTTTCCTAAATGCACATTGAAGTTGTATTTTATGTTCATATTTTATTTGAACAATCTCTTATCTATATAGCATTGCTATTGTGCTCAAAAGCATTGCCATTTGCAGAGTTTGTGAGGCAGGCAAAATTGTTATCCTCTTTTTGCTGACTTGGGACCGCAGCTCAGAGAGTTAAGTGATGCTCAAGATCACACCCATGACAAAAGAGAGTAAGGAAAAGGTGAACTACTAGTACCTTTCTGCTATAGTGCCAAGGCTGTTACGGTGTATAGTGACTGGTTTCTTAGATTGAGTTATGTTTTTGTTTCAGCAAGGTACATGCCTTCTTACTGAAGTGTTGGCTGGTGCTTGCCTCTGTTCAGAGAGAACTGAGTTGCCTAACTTAGGATCATAGTGCTAAATAAGAGCCAGGAAACTACTGGGATCTGGGATGCTAGGCACCTAGCCAACCTAAACTGAACTCCACATCCTAAGCTGTTTGTGTTAAAGCGTCAGGAGTAGATGCTGGTTCTGACAGTCTACACTTGAGATATATTATTTCTGAATTATCTACATAAATAACTGAAACTTACATAATTTGAAAATCAATTATCATCACTTACCAACTTTTGAGGGGCACTGAATTTGAGATCCTAACCCCACATAATTAACAACTGTTTTAATCCCTGAATACTGACTCATCTAACTACTCACATTCATTTACATCCTGGAAAATGAGGATTAATTTTGAGTTTGAAAAGTTGTAGCCGGGCTCAGTGGCTCAGCCTGTAATCCCGCGCCTTGGGAGGCTGAGGTGAGTGGATTGCCTGAGCCCGCGGGTTCAAGACCCACCTGGGCAACTTGGTGAGACCTCATCTCTACAATAAATCAAAAATCACCCGGGCGTGGTAGCGCACACCTGTAGTTACAGCTCCTTGGAAGGCCGAGGCGGAAGGATCGCCGGAGCCCAGCAGGTCGAGGCTGCAGTGGCCGGGAGCAACCACTGCACTCCAGTCTGGGCGACAGAGTGAGACTCCAACTCAAAAAAAAAAAGAAAAAGAAAAGTTGTGATTATTAAGTGTAACTCATAAGCACTGAGTATATTTTCTTCATTATTTTCCTTCAAGATTCAAGGTTCAACTCTAATGAACTCCAAATGTTTTGGTTATTCCATTTTCTGATACGAGAATAAAGTGTTCTAAGAACTTGGAATATCCATTGTCTTTATGAATATAAAATTGACTTTTTTTTCTGATTTCTTTGTCATTTTACAAAGCTTTTAAAGCTGTGGGGTACAATTCAGGGTTAGTGGTCATAGTACAGGTAAAATTTGGGTACCCTTATTGATATCATGTGCCTCCCTAGAATCGACTTTAGATGGTTATTGTGCTTGTCAGTGGGTTTTTTAAAATTACCCTGTGAAATAGGAAATTTCTTAGCATATTAATACAGTGTAAAAGTCAAAATTGAGAGTTAGGTTCTATTTTGACTAAGTAGTTGAATGTTGAGATACTTTTAAATTTTAAATCTGTTCTAGTTTGACTTTTGCCCGACAGTGTATTTAACTATGTGGCATATCGTGGACTCTCAAGGAAAGATTGACTTTTCATCAGCTTAAAGTTAAGGGAAGATTTTTTTTTTCCCCCCAAATGAATTTCCCAAGTTGTTTACCTCAAACACCTTAAATAACCTGTGGCTCTGAGAGTGGACTTAAGAAGTGCATTTATACAAAACTTGTATTTATCCCTCATTTATGTTGCAATTTAGAAATGTATTTTTCCAAGTAGCTGGAACTACAGGCACAAGCTACCACGCCCGGCTCATTTTGATTTATTGTAGAGATGAGGTCTCACCAAGTTGCCCAGGTGGGTCTCGAACCCCCGGGCTCAGGCAATCCATTCACCTCAACCTCCCAAAGGCGCGGAATTACAGGCTGAGCCACTGGGCCCAGCTAGAAATGTATTTTTAAAGAGAATTTGGATTATAAGCACCGTTTCTTTAAAATCTACTTGGCAGCAAACTTTTTAAAAAGGAAAGCGCATAAGCCAATGTTAGAAATGCAAATAACTGGTCAGACTGGGTTGCTCAACCTGTAATCCCAGCACTTTGGAGGACAATGGATTGCCTGAGCCTGCAGGTTCGTGACCATCCCGGGCAATTTGGTGAGACCTTGTCTCTACAATAAAAAAAATAAAAAATTAGCCGGGTGTGGTAGTGCGCGCCTGTAGTTCCGACTACTTGGAAGGCTGAGGCGGAGGGATCTCTGGAGCCCAGCAAGTCGACACTGGGGTGGCCATGAGTGTGCCACTGCACTCCAGCCTGGGCAACAGAGTGAGACTCTGACTCAAAAAAAAAAAATGCAAATAACTGCTCTCTAAAATTCTAAATATTGGAGATACCAAGAATTCTTCAGTAAGACTTAGAAGCAAAGTCAGGACGATGATGTGGTTGTTATCCTTTAACTTTTTCAGGAAACACTGAAAGTCTGGTTTTTCTGTTTTGTTTTGAAACAGGGTCTTGCTCTGTCACCCAAGCTGGAGTGCAGTGGTATGATCATAACTCACTGTGGCCTCAAACTCCTGAGCTAAAGCAATCTTTTCACCTCAGCTTTCCCAGTGACTAGGACCACAGGTGCTTGCCACCATACCCAGCTATTTTTAAAAAAATTTTTTTGTAAAAGTGCAGTCTCACAATGTTGACTAAGCTGAGAGTGTGGTCTTTTGATGGGGAGAAGAAAACTAATCATTAAATACTTATTTTTTTTTTTGGTGTCAGGTCTCTCTCTCCCAGGTGGGAGTGCAGTGGTACACCTTCTGGGTTCAAATGATCCTTCTGTCTCAGCCTCTTAAGTACCTGGGACTATCGGTGCACTACAATGCCCAGCTTATTTTTTTATTTTTATAGAAACAAGGTCTCGCTATGTTGCCCTGGCTGATCTTGGACTCCTGGGTTCAAGCAGTCCCTGATTTGGCCTCTCAAAGTGCTGCAGTTACAGGCATGAGTCATGGCGCCTGGTCATTTTGTGCCAGCCACCATGCTAAAGATTAATGTTTGTCTTCAAAAACAGCACAATAGACTGGGCACAGTGGCTCACGTTTGTAACCCCTGCTCTTAGGGAGACCAAGGCAAGAGAGATTGCTTGAGCCCAGGAATTCAGCCACCAGCCTGGGCAACATAGTGAGACCTCATCAAAAAATAAAAAAAAAAATTAGACAGGCATGGTGGCCTGCATCTGTAGTCCCAGCTACTTGGGAGGCGAAGGTGGAAGGATTGCCTATGCCCAAGAGTTCACGGGTGTGCTGAGTGGTGATTGTGCTACTGCACTCCGGCCTGGGCAGCAGAGTGAGACTCTGACTCAGAGAACAACAGCAAAAAGAAAAGTACAGTAATTTGGGGCCCTTGTGGTGATCCTTTATCAAGATGGGGAAATGGAACCTCAGAGTTTCTGCTGCTTTTTTAATTTTCTTTTCCTTTTTTTTTGAGTTGGTGTCTCACTCTGTCGCCCGGGCTAGAGTGCAGCGGCACACTCACAGCCTCCAAGGCTCAGGTGATCCTTCCACCCCAACCTTCCAAGTAGCTGGAACTGCAAGGTGCATGCCACCATGCCCGGCTGATTTTTTAAATTTATTGTAGAGATGAGGTCTTGCCACGTTGTCCAGGCTGGTCTCAAATCTGTGGGCTCAGGCAATCCTCTCACCTCAGCCTCCCAAAATGCTGGGATTATAGGTGTGAGCCACCAAGTCCTTGCTGTAAATCTAGTTTTCAAGCACTCATAGAACTCCACTATAGTACCTGTGATATCAAGGTCCATATTTATTCTCACAGTTTGATAATAATGTGGTTATCTTATTGGTTCTCAAAAAGATTTAGATTGATGTATTTATATAAGTTTGTGGCTAGGTGCCTAGGTTCACACCTGTAATCCCTTCACTTTAGGAGGCCAGGGCAGGAGGATTGCTTGAGACCAGCCTGGGCAACATAGCAAAATCCTCCATTGCCCCATCTCTACCAAAAACTTTTAAAAATTAGCTGAGCCTGGTGGTACAAGCCTATAGTCCCAGCTACACAGAAGGCTGAGGCAAGAGGTTCGCTTGAAGCTGTAGTAAGTAAGCTATGATCTCACCACTACACTCCAGCCTGTCAGACAAGACACCCTGCCTCAGTAAGTTTAACTAAAGTGAATGAAACAATTCTATCCCCATGGAGCTACTTAGTAATTGGGAGACTAGAACAACAGGAGTGATAAGATGTATGAACTCAAGTCGTGATAAGAGGTGTGAACACAAAAAGAATGGGTATATGGAATTTTGAGTGAAATGGGAACCTTAAAGAATTTAACCAGAAGGGTGAAATACAGATACATAAATACAGTGGTCAAATATGTACAGTTCAAATGACTATAATTGTCTTACAGGCTTTTTTTTTTTTTAATTAAAAAGATTATTGATACTTAATTCTGGACAAATGGGAAATTCTGAGAAAACACATGGCTTGATTTCTATGTTCAGGACTTTGCAGGCTAATAGAGTGAATGCACATCAAAGTCCTGCTATATGCCGGGCGCAGTGACTCAAGCCTGTAATCCCAGCACTTTGGGTGGCTGAGGCGAGAGGATTGCCTGAGCCCACGGATTCGAGACCAGCCTGGGCAACATGGTGAGATCTCGTCTCTACAATAAATCAAAAATTAGCCATGCATGGTAGTGCGTGCCTGTAGTTCCAGCTACTTGGAAGGTTTGAGGTGGAAGGATTCCCAGAGCCCAGCAGTTGACGCTGGGGTGGTGATGAGCATGCCACTGCACTCCAGCCTGGGTGACGGAGTGAGACTCCAACTCAAAAAAAAAAAGTCCTAAAATAAAAGTGGTTAGAGATAAACATGGTGAAGCTTTCCCAAATGGTTGGAATGACTGCTGCCAGATTAGGATAGTTAGTCACTAAGCAGCTTTCTTTAACTGCAGTGGAGATTGTAAACTGGGCAGCAAGGGTCGTAAAGTAGGCAGAGACCAACTCAAAGAAAAATAAAAATATACATTTAAAATTTTAGAAGTATGATCATGTCTTCTTAGGACAGAGTGACTGAATTGATGAAACATATATACAATCAGCTCAGAAACAGATGACATACTTGGTTTTTTGTCTATTTGCTACATCCCATGAGAAGATGATTAAAGAGGGAAGAATTAAACCAGTAATTTATTGTATGATCAGTTTTTATTTTTTCTAATAAATTCTTTTACACTACATACCTAATCTGAAAACCAGAGCTTAATAACAATATACTAGAGTATCTGGTTTATAAGGTAGAATTGGGAGTGTGTGTATTGGAAGAACATCTCCTTTAAAGGAGTCCCAAATATTCACTAAGAAATCAAGTAGCTTTTAAAAACTCGGTTTAACATACAAATTTTTTGGTAGAATTCCTAGTAGTTTAGAATTTGTAGTAAGTAAGGGTATGTAAAATAAACCATAAAGAAATACTTAAAAATATAAGGAAACATTCATGAATATGCTATTAGAAATGATAACCTATGGTGGCTTGCACTTGTATTCCCAGCTATGCAGGAGGCTGAGGTTGGAGGATCAGTCTATTGAGCCTAGGAGTTAAAGGAAAAAAAAGAAATAATATCTAAGATTAATTAAATTTGCCTGTCTTCTTGTTAAATGTATTAGGAAATAACAGAAGTATTTTTTCAGTAAAAGAACTCATTTCTTACTTTATGTTAATATGTTATTGTAGCAAATGCAATTTAGATTTTTTTTTCATTTTTTCCTTTGTAAGTGTGTGAATTCATGACTTGATAACTAATACTTACTATTGGCATTCATTCTTTTTTTTTTGTTTTGAGTTGGAGTCTCACTCAGTCACCCAGACTGGAGTGCAGTGGCCGCTCCCGGCCACCGCAGCCTCGACCTGCTGGGCTCCGGCGATCCTTCCGCCTCAGCCTTCCGAGTAGCCGGAATTACAGGCATGCGCTACTACGCCCGACTGATTTTTTAATTTATTGTAGAGATGAGGTCTCGCTGCCCAGGCGGGTCTCGAACCCATGGGCTCAGGCAATCCACTCACCTAAGCCTCCCAAAGGCGCAGGATTACAGGCTGAGCCAGGCATTCATTCTTAAGACAGCATAATAAAGTGTTCTTTATTTGAATTCATTAACCTATCTATCACTAAGATGGTTAAGTGAATTTTCTACAATTTTATATAGAAATATGTAATGTATGAAGCCATGGGACAGTAATGAATTATGACTGTGATAGATTCTACCTTATAACAAAACACAATGCTGTGAAATAAAAGGCTTAGAAACTGCTGTTACCCTTAAATGTCTGTTATACTGTCTGAGGTCAGTATCTGACTTAAGCACAAAGCTTGTTACTTCTGCTGCAAGATTTGTCTTTCATAGGAGGGTTGTAAGAATGTAATAAAAAATTATATTTATCTTTTGTTTTTTTGAGCCTGTCACCCAGGCTGGAGTGCAGTGGCAAACGCACGGCCATCGCAGCCACTACCTACTCCTCAGGCGATCATTCCACCTCAGCCTTCCAAGTAGCTGGAACTACAGGCACATGCCACCATGGCCAACTAGTTTTTTTTTTATTGTAGAGACGACATCTTGCCAAGTTGCCAAGATTGGTCTCGAATCCCTGGACTTAGACAATCCTCTCACCTATGCCTCCCAAAGTGTTGGGATTGCAGGCGTGAGCCACCTCTCCTGGAAAAAATATATTTCTCTTGACCCTTCATGGCAATATCAAACGATCTGAATGAAGAACTTTTGTCTTTTTTTGAAAGACAAAGACTTACTCTGTTGTTCAGCCTGGAGTGCAGTGGCACAATGATAGGTCAGGTGTGCTCCACCACAACCAGCTCATTTTTCAATTTTTTTTTGTATAGGCGGGATTCTCACTATGTTGCCCAGGCAGGTGTTCAACTCCTAGTCTCAAGCAGTCCTCCAGCCTTGGCCTCCCAAAGTGCTGAGATTGCAGGCATGATCCACACCACGACTGGCCTGAACGTTTTTACAAGGGAATTTTTTTAAAATTACCTGATAACTGTAATAATGGTGCTAACAAAGGGGGAATTGGCTCAACCTGTAATCCCGCGCTTTGGGAGACTGAGGTGAGTGGATCGCCTGAGATCACGGGTTCGAGACCCGCCTGGGCAACTTGGCGAGACCTCATCTCTACAATAAATCAAAAAATCAGCCAGGCATAGTAGCGCGTGCCTGTAATTCTGGCTACTCGGAAGACTGAGGCGGAAGAATAACCGGAGCCCAGTGGGTCGAGGCTGTGGTGGCCAGGAGCAGCCACTGCACTCCAGTCTGGGTGACAGAGTGAGACTCCAACTCAAAAACAAACAAACAAACAAAATAAATAAATAAATCTAAAATAAGTTTATTTAAATAAAAAAGTCTAATAATTTGACTAACATAATTTGCTAATAAATTCGTTTTAAAGAGCCAGTAATTAGTGGGGTTCGGTGACTCAGCCTATAATCCCGCACTTTGGGAGGCTGAGGTGAGTGGATTGCCTGAGCCTGTGGGTTCGAGACCCGCCTGGGCAACTTGGCGAGTCCTCATCTCTACAATAAATCAAAAATTAGCCAGGCGTGGCAGCTCACGTCTGTAGTTCCAGCTGCTTGGAAGGCTGAGGCGGAAAGATCGCCGGAGCCCAGCAGGTTGAGGCTGTGGTGGCCGGGAGCAGCCGCTGCACTCTAGTCTGGGCGACAGAGTGAGACTTCAACTCAAAAAAAAAAAAAAAAAAAAAAGCCAGTAATTTTTGTTTCTACCTCAACTGGAAGAAAATCAATTGACTCTCTTTGCCCCAACTCTTTTTTTTTTTAGGAATCAAGATGACCAACGAAGAACCTCTTCCCAAAAAGGTATGTTTTTGTTCTGTTTTTAGGTTTTAGCAGTTTCAGGCACGTCTTCTTCAAATTAATAGAATTGAAGGGATTCTCTTTGCTTGTTTTTTGTTCTTGCCTTTATAACAGTAATGACATTGGGGATATGCGGTGTGCTAGGTATTGTACCTTATATATGCAATATATTTTAGAATATTTTAAGATTTTGGAAAACTTATGATATTTCTGTAATCTATTTATATCCTTTATAAATAATGTCAGAAGGCCAGGCTCGGTGGCTCAGCTTGTAGTCCCCACGCTTTGGGAGGCTGAGTTGAGTGGATTGCCTGAACCCGTGGGTTCGAGACCCACCTGGGCAACTTGGCGAGACCTCATCTCTACAATAAATAAAAAATTAGCCGAGCATGGTAGCGTGTGCCTGTAGTTCCAGCTACTTGGAAGGCTGAAGCGAAAGGATCGCCGGAGCCCAGCAGGTCGAGGCTGCGGTGGCCGGGAGCGGCCACTGCACTCTGCACTCCAGTCTGGGCGACAGAGTGAGACTCCAACTCAAAAAAAGTAATAATAATAATGTCAAAAAAGGAGATTACAACTTCTGGTTAGTATATTCTTTTTCTAACTTAAAGCTCTTAGGATGTTCTTTAAAACCACTTTTTTATTCTTCAGAAAAAGGTTACAGCTAGTTCGTTTTTATATTCTGCCATTTCCTCTGAAGTTTTTGTTTTCTAGTCTCAATTTCTTCCTGTTCCACATCTCTACGTTAATTGAGTTTTGTCACTATTACATTCAGGCATATATGGGTATTACAAAAGAAGTAACATTGTTTCTGGGAGGAATTTGTGATTCAGTTGAGAAAACAGGGTATAGGCTCACTAAGCTGAATATTTTGAGTTGGAGTCTCACTCTGTTGCCCAGACTGGAGTGCAGTGGCCACTGCAGCCTGGACCTGCTAGGCTCTGGTTATCCTTCTGCCTCAGCCTTCCGAGTAGCCAGAATTACAAGCACGCACTGCCATGCCCGGCTGATTTTTTGATTTATTGTAGAGATGAGGTCTCACCGAGTTGCCCAGGTGGGTCTCGAACCCACAGGCTCAGGCAATCCACTCACCTCAGCTTCCCAAAGCGCAGGATTACAGGCTGAGCCACCAAGCCCGGCTTGAACATTTATCCTAAATTTTGGGGGTCAGATTATTAATTAAATGAATAAAGGCTTGTACTGTGCTTTAGTAATCTGAGAATTACTATATGCTTCTTATAGTATTCTTTTAATAATATATTCTGTTATAATGTTTTTCCCCTCTTTATTTTTTTTCTTAGAGTTTTTCTATTTATTTATTTATATACTTACTTTTTTGTTTTTAATTTTTTTAGAAAGCAGGATTTATTGAGAGGACAGAAAAGCTCCCACAGTGGGAAGGGACCTGAAGGGGTTGCCCCACTTATTTTTAAGAGACAGGGTTTCTCTCTATCACCCAGGTTGGAGTACAGTGATGTTAACCTAGCTCACTATAGCCTCGAATTTGGTCTCAAGTGATTCTCCCACTTCAGCTTCCCAGGTAGCTGGCATTACAGGTGTTTTTTTACCACACCCGGCCACTTTTTCTATTTTTTATAGAGATGAGGTCTCACTATGTTGTTCAGGCTGTTCTTGAACTCTTGGGCTCAAGCAATCTCCCCATCTTGGCCTCCCAAAGTGCTAGGATAACCTGCATGAGCCACCACCCATGACTCATTTTAAGATAATTCTGTTTTACTGGTTGGTATTACAATCTGAAACCATTTTAAGAAAAAATTTGTCTTATAAGGGAAACTAATAAAGACTAAATTTTATACTAAAGTAGGAAAGGCACCTTACCTTCATTTGGTATAGGGAAGAAGCAGTTTCAGCTTATACCCACCCTTTTTTGACTTATTTTGACGTAATTATAGATTTACAGCTAACTGCAAAGAAATATGCGAGGAGGTTCTGTGCGCCCTTCATTGAGCTTCTTTCTATGTTTACATCTTGCATAACAAACATCTTGAATAAAAGTATGAAAACCAGGGAATTGACATTGGTACAATCTACAGAGTTTATTCAGATTTCACTAGTGACGCTGACATATTGCGCATAGTTCTGTGCAATTTTTTCACGTGTTTTTGTAACCACTACCAATCAAGATATGTATCTTAGCTGTCACCACAGTCTTCCTTATGTTATTCTTTTATAGCCTCACTCTCCTCCCATCCCTAACCCCTGGCAACTGCTAATCTGTTCTCCATTTCTGTACTTTTTATTTCAGAGTTTTATGTAGATGAAATCGTGTAGCATTTATTTTGAAATTGTGTTTATTTTTCCACTCAGTGTATCAATAGCCTGGATCTTTTCAGTTTGGGGTTATTATAAATAAAGCTGCTTGGACATTTATTTTCATTTCTTGAGATAGATGTTCAAGAGTGCAACTGCTGGGTCCTCTGGCGCATCCCACTTTAGTTTTAAAGGAACTGCCGGCCTTTTTCAGAGTGGCAGTGTCATTTTACATTCTCACCGGCAATATATGAAAGTTTACTTTCCCTAGTATTGACATTGCCACTAATTTTTATTTTAGCCCTTTTAAACAGTATGTAGTGATTCATTATTGGAACTTTAATTTGCATTTTTCTAATGATGATGTCCACTGTTCAGGTACCAAATAGTTCACCTTTTAAAAACCTCTGTGAGGTAAAATAAGGTTTTTTAAAAATGACAATACATGCTGAGCCATTTAAATCTCAAACTCTAGAGAGGTTTCGTAGGTCTCAGTGTAGCACTCCTTTTGGGTGATTTCTGTGTCTTCAGGAAGAGCATTCAATTCCAATTCATATTGTAATTCTTTCTATAGGTTCGACTGAGTGAAACAGACTTCAAAGTTATGGCACGAGATGAGTTAATTCTAAGGTAAAATTGTTCTTTTATCAAAAATATCTCTTCTATAGAACATTATGTTGTGACTATACTGTAGTATTTATCTTTTTGCCAAATATTAATGCATCCTCAAATCATTTAATATACTTTTTGAACATATTTCCCATGACCTCTTTCTTTCTTTCTTTTTTTTAAGGAAGCAGGATTTACTAAGAGGACAGAAAAGCTCACACATTGGGAGGGCACCCAAAAGTGATGCGTGGCGTATTTCTTTTTGTTGTTGTTGAGTTAGAGTCTCACTCTGTCGCCCAGACTAGAGTGCAGTGGCTACTCCCGGCCACTGCAGCCTCGACCTGCTGGGCTCCGGCAATCCTTCTACCTCAGCCTTCCAACTAGCTGGAACTACAGGCGCACGCTGCCACGCCCGGCTAGTTTTTTATTTATTATAGAGATGAGGTCTCGCCAACTTGCCCAGGTGGGTCTCGAACCCACAGGCTCAGGCAGTCTCCCAAAGCGCAGGATTATAGGCTGAGACACTGAGCCTGGCTGCCTATTTCTTTTTTTTTTTTTCGAGTTGGAGTTTCACTCCGTCGCCTAGACTGGAGTGCAGTGGCCACTCCTGGCCACTGGAGCCTCGACCCACTGGGCTCCGGCAATCCTTCCGCCTCAGCCTTCCGAGTAGCTGGAATTATAGGTGTGCACTACCATGCCCGGCTCATTTTTGATTTATTGTAGAGATGAGGTCTCGCCAAGTTGCCCAGGCGGGTCTTGAACCTGTGGGCTCAGGCAATCCTCTCACCTCAGTTTCCCAAAGGCGCAGGATTACAGGCTAAGCCACCGAGCCTGGCTGCCTATTTCTTAATTACATAAACACTGAGGAAAACATAACACTTTAAATAACTACAACACTGGCTTAAAACTTCTAGACTCACAAGTAACCTGATTTTTTTTTTCTTTATAGAGGCAAAATACTTAAAATTGCTCCTTAGAAAGCATTTGTACTTCATGTGAGAAAAGACCCTTCTTTCCGGAAGATTTCAGTTAAATATATGAGATTGTTTTGTGTAGTTTTTCCATTTGTGTTTAACATTTGAAAGCATAATCCTAGCTGCTCTTCTAGTTATGGAAGAATTATTTAATTTAATGAAGCAAAATTATTCTTATAAGTGTGATTATCTTGTAAATGTCTTTATAAAAGCAGATTGTCGAGTATAACATAATATTCTTTTTGAAACTATGTAAGAGATCAGAAAATGGGATGTTCTGAGTTTTATAACATAAATATATTTGTTCTATAATTTATTACTGTGCTTAGTAAGTTTCTTACTTGATAACTTTTAGGTAAAAATTAAACGATTATTTTTCAGGGCAACCATTGAAAAGTCACCAAACTTTGCTTTCTCAAATTTCAAGGAATTTTTATTTGAAAAACTAAGCAAATTTAACACGCTGAAAGTGGGAAAGAGAAAAGGTGTTTTGTAAGATAGGGGGACAAAGATGGCATGTTTTGTTGTTTTCTAGAGTGTGATAATTTCCTACCTTTGCTTATACTTCACTTAGCTGCTCTGTGTGGTCCCGTTCTTTTGAGTCAGAGTCACTCTGTTGCCCAGGTTGGAGTACATTGACACAGTCACAGCTCACCATAGCCTGCTGGGCTCAGGTGACCCTTCTGCCTCAACTTTCCAAGTAGCTGGAACTATAGGCATGTACCACCAGACCTGGCTATGGACATGTTCTTTGTTTTTCTTTGCCATAATCTCATGCATAGGACAGTTTATCGTTGCATATCTTTTTTTTTTTTTTTTTTTTTTTGAGTTGGAGTCACGCTGTCGCCCAGACTGGAGTGCAGTGGCCGCTTCCAGCCACCGCAGCCTCGACCTGCTGTGCTCCGGCGATCCTTCCGCCTCAGCCTTCCAAGCAGCTGGAATTACAGGCATGCGTTACCACGCCCAGCTGGTTTTTTTATTTATTGTAGAGATGAGGTCTCGCTGCCCAGGCGGGTCTCGAACCTGCGGGCTCAGGCAATCCACTCACCTCAGCCTCCCAAAGCCTATCGTTGCATATCTTTATCCTCCTGCTCATAAAATTTAAATCCTCAGTATTCTAAAAACTTTGTCCTCTCCTGCTGAGGTAGAGCCTGCTTGTGATTTTTTTTTTTTTTTTTTTTTGCGTTGAAGTCGCACTGTCAACCAGACTGGAGAGCAGTGGCACATTCAGGGCTACCTCAGCCTCAGCCTACTGAACTACAGTCACATGCCACCATACCTGGCTAATTTTTTTTATTTATTGTAGAGACGAGGTTTCACCAAATTGTCCGAAGTGGTCTTTAGCACCTGGGCTCAGGCAGTCCTCTCGCCTCTGCCTCCCAAAGTGCTGGAATTGCAGCATGAGCCACTGCACCCATTGCTGGTTTTTGTATTTGTTTTATATCTCTTCTTACAAGTTTTATTCCTTCTTATATTAAGTTACTTTTTTTCTTGAGTTGGAGTCTTACTCTGTCACTCAGACAGGGGCGCAGTGGCCGTTCCCGACCACTGCAGCCTCAACCTGCTGGGCTCCAGCTATCCTTCCGCCTCAGCCTTCCAAGTAGCTGGAACTACAGGCATGCGCTACCACACCCGGCTGATGTTTTTGATTTATTGTAGAGATGAGGTCTCACCAAGTTGCCCAGGCGGGTCTCCAACCTGCGGGCTCAGGCAGTCCACTCACTTAAGTTACTTTTAATGTTTCTAAACTATATGCAATGTATACCCTTGAGGTCAATTTAACTTCTTTTTTTAGATTATTCACATTTAAGACTTTTAAGTGAGTTTCTCCCTTATTGCCCCTTTTCTTTCTTCGTTCTTTTTTTTTTTTTTTAATTTTGAGTTGGAGTCTCACTCTGTCACCCAGACTGGAGTGCAGTGGCACACTCACAGCCACTGCATCCTTGACTTTCTGGGCTCAGAGATGATTTAAAATTCTAAGGTAAAATGTTCTTTTAGCTTATCCTTCTGTCTCAGCATTCCAAGTAGCTGGAACTACAGGCATGTGCCACCACGCCTGGCTAATTTTTTGATTTAGTGCTGGGATTATAGGTGTGAGCCAGCGTGCCCAGCCCAGATTTTTCCCTTATTAATTCCCTTGATGATTTTAAACCAACTGCTACTTATCTCACTAGTCTGTGCTTTCTTTCCTCTTGATATGGATGCTCTTGCTTGAGTTTTTATATTTTTCTGTTTTATTAAAATAATTAGTTTTTATGTAGCCTCCACAAAAGAGCTTTTTATACGTCTCCAAATACTTGGTGAACTCCTGTCTCATAGCTTGTGGGGGACATAAAGTATGGCCCTTCTTTATAGAGGGTGGATTTGCTTGGTGTAGGAGGGTTTTTTTGTTGCTATTTTGTTGTGGTATTAATAAATCTCATAGCAAGCCTGTTTTAACGATTATAAAATTGCTATTTTTCTTTTTTTTTTTTTTTTTGAGTTGGAGTCTCACTCTGTCGCCCAGACTGGAGTGCAGTGGCCGCTCCCAGCCACCGCAGCCTCGACCTGCTGAGCTCCGGCGATCCTTCCGCCTCAGCCTTCGAGTAGCCGGAATTACAGGCGTGCGCTATCACGCCCGGCTGATTGCTTTTTTCCTTTATTTTTCAGTTGGAGTCTCACTCTGTCTGTCACCCAGGCTGGAGTGCAGTGGCATGCTCATGGCCACCACAGCTGGGCTCCAGCGATCCTTCTGTCTCAGCCTTCCAAGTATCTGGAACTATAGGCGTGTGCCATCACACCCAGCTAAATTTTTGATTTATTGTAGAGATGAGGTCTCGCCAACTACCCAGGCTGGTCTCAAACCTCTGGGCTCAGGCAATCCTCTCACCTCTGCTTCCCAAAGTGCTAGGATTACAGGCATGAGCCACTGTGCCTGGCATAAAATTGCTTTTTAAAAGAATCTTTTTTTTAGCTATAGTTGAGGTGCAACATGAAAACATGATTCTAAGGAAGCTTGGTTATCAACCATTTGGGTCAGGGTACTTTCCATTAGTTGTTTAAATATAGGACTGAGGAATATTTATTGCTAATACCAGCTAGTAGTATATATATTGAAGGCAGAGGATATAATAAGGAAAAAAGATCCTCTTGTAGTGTGACAGCATATGGCATTTATGTTTCTGCCAGTTAGATGTGGTTGTTAAAGTATAGTTTTGAGAACTTTTAGATTCTTTCTCCCTTTTTTTACAGGCTCTAATATTACTTTGAGAGAGTCTTGTGGTATTTTCACAAAAGAGCCAAAATGAGGAACCTTCAGTCCATTATAATTATTAGCACATTTCTAACATACCTTTTGTTTTAGATGAACAACATACACAAAAATGGTAGTAGGGTTTTGATTCAGCTTCTGAATTCCAGGATTGTCCTGAGTATGTGATGCCATAATGAATCTGGAGTATGATCTCACCCCAAGGAGCATGCTTGGCATGTTCTCTGTATATCTCAACTTATTATTGGCTAAGCTAGATATATAATTATCTCAAACTTAAAAATCATCCAGCAAAATTCTCAGTAGTACTTAAATCTATGTTTATGTTGTTGTCTAGTTTATTTAACAAAGCTGTTTCAGTATAACAATTAATTTATGTATTCATTTTTGTACTAGATGGAAACAATATGAAGCATATGTGCAAGCTTTGGAGGGCAAGTACACAGATCTTAACTGTAAGTTTGCGTTGTAGTTTCCTAAACACTATGCGAACTGTCTCCTTTTAGATTGTCATTATAAACCTGGGATAATCGGTTTTACTAATGCAAGTGTAATTTTTTTTTATTTTTTTGAGTTGGACTCTCACTCTGTCACCCAGACTGGAGTGCAGTGGCCACTCCCGGCCACCGCAGCCTCGACCTGCTGGGCTCTGGCGATCCTTCCGCCTCAGCCTTCCAAGTAGCTGGAACTACAGGCGCACGCTACCATTCCTGGCTAATTTTTTATTTATTGTAGAGATGAGGTCTTGCCAGGTTGCCCAGGCAGGTCTCGAACCCGCAGGCTCAGGCAGTCCACTCACCTCAGCCTCCCAAAGGCACAGGATTACAGGCTGAGCCACCGAGCCTGGCTGCGCGTGTAATTTTTAAAGCATTTTAGTAGGACTGTGTTCAGGCACTATGTTGGATATTGGAAAATACAAAGATGAAAAAACACAGTTTCTCTTGAGTAGTTCCCAGTCAGTGAGGAAGACAAACGTGTGATACTCATAATGGTATGAGTTGTAGCAAAATTACACGCAAGGTTCTGAGATAGTTTAGATAAGGTAACTCACAAATACTTGAGACTTTTCTTGATCTGTTTTTAACACCTTTTACATAGGAATTTGAATTGAAGCATGAGTAGTATTTTAAATTTTATTTTCAAGGGTACATGTTTGATAAATGGACATATTACATATTGATAGGGATTGGGTTTCAGGTGAACCATTCCTCAGATAATGATCATTGTGCCCAATAGTTAACTTCTGAACCCTAGCCCTCCCCGCCTTCTCCCTTCTAATGTCCCCAGTGTCTTTCCAACGTTTTGGACATTCAACTCCCACATATACATGAAAATATGCAGTATTTGTTTTTCCATTACTGAGCTAATTTATTTAATATGATGTTCTCCATCTCCACCCATGTTACTGTAGAGAGGACATGATTTCATTCTTTTTCTGGCTGTTTGAAGTATATGAGTTATTAAGAAGTAAATAGAAGCAACCAATAATAGATTTTTGAGAATTTAAATTATAACATTAAGATACTGCTATATATTTACAGATTTTTTACAAATCTTCTAAAAATAATACCAACGAAGTTTAGAATTTAAACCATTTTTGTCATTTCACTGAGTTTGAATAACATACTATCTGTGCGTAGAAAAAACAATATATATTGTTTTCCAGGTTCAGAAAGCTTGTTACCCTGAAATCCTAATAATCATATGAATGTGTTATAATCCACAATAGTGATGAACATTATGAAAATTTAAAATATGAATCGTCCATGCAGTTGTTGGAATTTTTATATTGAATAGGTTAGAAAATACTGATCAGGATTTTGTGAACACTATGTACTATATGCAGATAATGCAGTTTCCTTGTATTCTCTTGGGAACACATGAGACTATAAAAGCAGTCTAGTATTAAGTAGTTATAGAGCACTATAACACCATTGCCTAGTAAAGAAGCTCTCATGACCAGGAACAAATAATACACTTGTTATAAAAGTAGTTAGGGTGGACACTAAAGTGAATGTTTTGACCCTGGTTGTTATTCTTGACAGAGGTAGTTAGAACTTTCCTTTGGTTAGTTCAGTTTGGTCTTGAAATTACATTTCTAATATTTTGGAATTTTTTTCTTTATCAGCTAATGATGTAACTGGCTTAAGAGAATCTGAAGAAAAACTAAAGCAACAACAGCAGGAGTCAGCACGCAGAGAAAACATCCTTGTCATGCGACTAGCAACCAAGGAACAAGAGATGCAAGAGTGTACTGTAAGTATTTCAAGTTATGTAAGTCTTCAGTTGAGGAATTGGTTTTTAATCTACATTATTACATGTTAATTTTAAATACTTAATGCTAAATATAAGAGCATATTTTGTTAAGGTACATACCCTTTGAACTTTAAGTCTACTAGATATAAAATTGTGGTATCAAATAGTGTCTCATTTAGATAAAAATATCTTTTTTGTAGCCAGAAGGCAAAAATTTTGAGCTATTCTTTTAAATTCCCATGCTTTATGAGAGTTAAAATAGCGATTCCAGGTATTTTTCAGATAGCCTGATATCTGAGGGTGTAATTGATAGAGTCTTGACTGCTTATTACTTCTTCTAGCTAGACAAGTTATCTGATTATTTTATTTTCCCTTCTGCTCTCTTGACCTCTCTGTACAGAACAGGAACTAGTTTTCCTAGTGTCATCAACTTCTACAGTGTCCTCTTTTTAATTGTTAGAAACTTTATTTTTTGCCGGGCTCGGTAGCTCAGCCTGTAATCCCAGTGCTTTGGAAGGCCGAGGTGAGTGAGTGGATTGCCTGAGCCCGCGGGTTTGAGGCCCCCCCCAGGCAACTTGGCAAGACCTCATCTCTACAATAAATCAAAAATTAGGCGGCCATGGTAGCGTGCGCCTGTAATTCCATCCACTTGTAAGACTGAGGCGGAAGGATTGCCAGAGCCCGAGCCCAGCGGGTCAAGGCTGTGGTGACTGGGAGCGTGCCACTGCCCTCTAATCTGGGCGATAGTGAGACTCTGACTCTTTTTTTTTTTTGAGTCAGAGTCTCACTCTGTCACCCAGGCTGGAATGCAGTAGCACGCTGCTCATAGCCACCACAGCCTCGACCTGCTAGGCTCAGATGATCCGTCTGCCTCAGCCTTCCAGGTAGCTGGAACCACAGGCATGCACCATCACACCCGGCAAATTTTTAGATTTATTGTAGAGACGAGGTCTCGCCATGTTGCTGTGGCTGGTCTTGAACCCCTGAGCTCAGGCAATCCTCTTGCTGCCTCTTTATTTGTACTGTTTACCGTGTTTACATAGATCTGAAATCCAGTGACATGTGATCATCTAGCCCTGGTAATTTAGACTTACTCTTATGGGATCTTTGATAGACAGTCTTGACTTTTTTTTTAGTTTGTATATAAAACCACATTTTAAAAATGAGAGGCAGCTCTATCTTGTTTCTAATTTTAAAATCTGAATATTTCTTCAACTCTGTATACTCTCCATTTATTTAGTAGAATATTTTTTTTTTTTTTTTGAGTTGGTGTCTCACTCTGTCGCCCAGACTGGAGTGCCGTGGCCGCTTCTGGCCACCGCAGCCTCGACCTGCTGGGCTCCGGCAATCCTTCGCCTCAGCCTTCCGAGTAGCCGGAATTACAGGCATGCGTTACCACGCCCGACTGATTTTTTGATTTATTGTAGAGGTGAGGTCTCGCTGCCCAGGCGGATCTCGAACCCGTGGGCTCAGGCAATCCACTCACCTCAGCCTCCCAGAGGCACGGGATTACAGGCTGAGCCACCGAGCCTGACTGGTATACATATTTTAAAACCTTCTGATGTGTTAATAATTGGAGACACTAAATGTATATGGCCACAGTCTTATTCCTGTTTCTTCTCTCTTCAATAGAATGTTCCTTAGGGCTCAATCATAATCTTTTTACATCCTGTGCAGAGATTGTTTGCATTTCCACAGAAGTTTCTATTCTCTCTTCCTTCACTTTTTATAAAATCACTTCTCCATCTGTTGATTTGCTAAAGTCAAGAATAACATTTGACTTGGGTGCTGTGGCTCATGCCTATAATCCCCGCACTCTCAGAGTCCAAGGTGTGAGTTCAAGACCAGGCTGATGAACGTAGCAAGACCCCCATCTCTACAAAAAATAGAAAAATGAGCCAGGTGTAGTAGCACATGCCTGTAGTCGCAGCTACTTAGGAGGCTGGGGCGGGAGACTTGCTTGAACTCAGGAGTTTGAAACTAGTGAGCTGTGATTTCCCCACTGCACTCTAGTTTGGGTGACAGACAGTGACCCCCGTCTTTTAAAAAAAAGTAAAATAAGAGTAGCCTTTATCATTTTCTCACCACATATTCTCTTTTCGTTTCTACCAGTTTAGTTTGAGTCATTACTACTGCTTATATTTCTCCATGATTAACAGTGAATGTCTTAACAGATCTCCCTGTTTTTGCAAAGAATGAATCTTAACCATCAGCATGCTTTCACCTGTGAGGTCTTCAGTTATTTTCTCTTCCTGACACCTCTCTTGACATCATAGTTCAGGTTCTTAGCTCTTGCCTAGACAGTATGTGCTGTTGACCTCGGATTCTCCAGCTGGCTTGCAGACAATGGCCGATTTGATCATCTAATGCCCGATCAAAGTCTTTGGATATGCCCATCACTCTTGTCTTCTCAACCTGGATTTTAAGATTATTTCACCTAGAACCTAACCTTTTCTAGCCATATGTATATTTATTTTTACAGCTTTCCCCTGCCCAGGCCAGCCTGCTGGTTTTTTTAGTTATAAAGTAAGATTTTGAACCGGGTATGGGCATTCACACCTATAATACCCATACTTAGGGAGGCCAAGGCAAGAGGATTGCTTTAGCCCAGGAATTTGAGACCAGCCTGGGCAACATAGTGAGACTTCATCTCTACAAAAACTAAAAAAAAAAAAATTAGCCGGGTATGGTGGCGCACACCTATAGTCCCAGCTACTTGGGGGCTGAAGCAGAAGGATCACCTGAGCCTAAAAGGTCAAGGCTGCAGTGATCATGCCACTGCACCACAGCCTGGGTGACAGAATGGGGCCCTGACTCAAAAAAATAAAAATAAAGTGATATTTTGCAGACAGGACAGCAGAAGCAAAATCACAAGGAAAGGGCAAATTATGTTTGGCAGATGAGGATAAAGTTTCAGGTGAAGGTGGAAAGAGATTGGGTCAGCGCCTGGGATCTTGGATAACGTCCTAGGAGAGAGGGAAGCACTGAAGAATTTTTAGTAAAAAATTTATATGATTATTCAGATTTGCATTCTAGGTAGGTCACTCTGGCTTGAGTATGGAAGATGTGTTTGAAAAGAACAAGATTTACAGCAAGAAAACCATTTGAGAGGCTCTTAAAGTAGTCCAGATGAGTTGAAGTCACTGGTGGCAGGGAGGGCTAGGAGGATAGTTACTTTAGAGGCACAATTGATAGGGATAGATCAGTGTGGATAGAAGGAATGAGAAAATTGAGGGAGGAATCACAGCTGGCTCTCAGGTGTGTCTGCTTGATGCTACTAGGATAGAGCCTACAAAGATGAAATTATAAAAGAAGAGCAGAAAACTGAGGAAATGTAGCATTCACCCTTCCCCCACAAAGGTACTGAAGATGGGTAATAGTGTCAAAGACAAACATAAGGTTCTGTAAAATCAGAATTTTATTTTTATTTTTTTGAGTCAGCATCTTATGCCGTCACCCAGGCTCGAGTGCAATGGCACAATCGCAGCTCACTGCAACCTCGACTTAAAATAGGAATTTTGAATTGATGGGATACTGTTGACCAGTTGAGTAAACCTTTTTTAATTGAAGGTTAGAGCAAAGCAAGATTGCAGTGATTTGAGTAGGAGGTGATATGTCAAATACAGACATGTGTAAGATTATTTCTTTAATGCGGTTGAGTTGACACTGAGAGCTACTGGCTGATAATTAGGCAAGGTTAGGAGAGTTTTTGTTTGTTTTTGTTGGTTTTTGTTTTTTGTTTTTGAGGTGGAGTCTCACTCTGTCGCCCAGGCTAGAGTGCAGTGGCACACTCATGGCCACCCCAGTGTCAACCTGCTGGGCTCTGGCGATTCTTCTGCCTCAGCCTTCCAAGTAGCCGGAACTACAGGAGTGCACTACCACACCTGGCTAATTTTTTTTTATTTATTGTAGAGACGAGGTCTTACCAAGTTGCCTGGGCTGGTCTCGAACCCGCAGGCTCAGGCAATCCACTCGCCTCGGCCTCCCAAAGTGCTGTGTTTATAGGCTGAGCCACTGAGCCCGGCCTGTTTTTTGTTTTTTTTTTTAAGATGAGACACTTTGGAAAATATAGACTCTAGAGGAATTGTGAAAGAGGAGTTTAGAGACACAGAATTTAAAGTGTGGAAAGGATTGGAAGTAAGATAACAGAGGACACAGGAGGGAATAGGTTAAACAAATAGTTGAACAATTGACCTTGAGCAGGAGAGTTCCTTATCTTCTTGAGAATGGAAGAAAGTAGAAAGGATTGTCTTAGATGTCTGTCCCCTTTTTTTGAGTCAGAATCTCACTCTGTCACCCAGGCTGGAGTGTCATGGCAGGCTCTTGGCCACCACACCCTCAACCTGCTGGACTCAGGAGATCCTTCTGCCTCAGTCTTACAAGTAGATGGAACCACAGGAATGTGCTACCACGCCTGGCTAATATTTTTTATTTGTTGTAGAGATGAGGTCTTGCCATGTTGCTCAGGCTGATCTCAGAGCCCTGAGCTCAGGCAGTCCTCTCGCCTCCACCTCCCAAAGTTCTGGGATTATAGACATTAGCCACTGTGCCTGGGCAGTTATCTGTCCTTTAAAACATAGCTGCCACTTTTACCCTTAGTCTATGTTTCTCTATAAATCTTCTGTTTGCCGAGTTCATCAGAGTCCATTTGTTTAGTTAACATTTAGCGTAAGGTATAAGTAAGCCAAAGAAATATTGTACTTGGTTTTTTTGTAATACTTGTTTTACTCCTTATTTTGTTTCTGAATAAAATCTGATGTTTTTGCTCTCAAAACACTTTACTCAGTGTTCTGTAGCACATGAAATTTATTTTTGTCAGATTTGCCTCTTTTTTCATGAGTAAAAATGATGACTGTTGTGAGACTCTGTAAACCTAAATAGTGACTAAGTCAAGTCAGTGTTACTGATTGTTTTGATTAGTGACATCTGCACATGGTGTATGGTGTAAGACATGCTTTATTATTCCTGTTAAATTATCTTAGCAGCTGGCCTTACATTAAATAAGCAGTTGTACTTTTTTGTTTTAAATGAATTACTTTTTAAAATCTCCATAAGATAAATAAGGATTGTTTCTGTTTGCTAAATGAAACAGCAATTAAAGTATGTTCTCAACTTACTTAGTATATTTGTGTTTTACTAAATTTATAGTAGGAAATTTTAACTTTAATCCTGTATAAGTCGTAATAGTAAGATCTTGAGCCAGATCTACTTTCAATATGAAGAAAATTATGAACTTATTAATGCTAATAATTGTATTTCATATTTTAGAAATATATTTTTAATGTGCTAGTAAGTAGTACAACTGAAGTCGAAATTGAAGGTTTCATATGTAAGTAGAGGGGTTCTGGTACGGTGGAAAATCTCTATACCAGGAGTTAGGAGGCCTGAGAACTAGAATTCTAGTCCCAACCACGGCACTGAATTGACCATATTCTTGAACAGTTAGCTTATTTAATCTCTCAAAAGCAAGCAATTTGGCCTAGGTCATATACTTTCTAGCCTTAAAAAATTTTTTTTTTTTTTTTTTTGTCTCCCAGGAGAGTGCAGTGGCAGGGTCATAGCTCACTGTGACCTCGGCTTCCTGGCTTCAGGTGATCCTCTCACCTCAACCTCCTGAGTAGCTGAGACTACAGGCATGCACCACCATGCCTAGCTAATTTATTTTTTATAGAGAGAAGGTCTCACTATGTTGCCTTAGGCTGGTCTATATCTTGGGCTCGAGCAATTTTTTCACCTTTATTTTGGCTTAAGGCCTATGGAGTTTTACTTTTATAAAGCTATAATGCCAACTCATACTGATATAAGTATGGTATATTTTTAAATTTGAAAATGGAAATATGAGGCTGGGCACCATAGCTCATACCTGCAATCCTAGCACTTTGGGAGTTCAAGGTGAGAGGATTGCTTGAGGCCAGGAGGTTGAGGTAACAGTGAGTTGTGATGGCACCACTGCAAACCAGCCTGGGCAACAGCCTGTCTCTTTAAAAAAAAAAAAGAAGAAGAAGAAATGCAAATGTGTGTTTTAAATTAGAATCTTGTACCTGGTATATTTTATGGGACTTCTACATAGAATAATTTTTGTAGGCAAAAAGAGGCCAGGCACGGTGGCTCAAGCCTGTAATCCCAGCACTTGGAAGTCTGAAGTGAGAGGATTGCCTGAGCCCACGGGTTCGAGAACAGCCTGGGCAACTTGGTGAGACCTCATCTCTACAATTAAAAAAAATTAGTTTGGTGTGGTAGTGTGCGTCTGTAGTTCCGACTACTTAGAAAGCTGAGGTGGAAGGATCACCAAAGCCCTGCAGTTCGATGCTGGGGTGGCCGTGAACGTGCCACTGCACTCCAGCCTGGGCGACGGAGTAAGACAATCCCCCCCCCCAAAAAAAATTAGAATAAATAAACTAAAAGACTCCACTCTTATGTCACTAATATATATTTACTTATTTATTATTGTAGAGACGAGATCTCACCAAGTTGTTCCGCCTGGTCTTGAATTCCTCGACTCAGGCAATCCTCTCACCTCAGCCTCCCAAAGTGCTGGGATTACAGGCATGAGCCTCTGTGCCTCATTAATAGTTAAAACTTTGCTTTTTTCCAGTGGGTTTTCAACATTTTTAACAAATAACAACTTTTTTGCTATTTTGGTTGCAACGTAAGATGTAGCCTCTTTAAGATTCCAAATGTAGAAATGCAATCAACCTTAATTCCTACATGAAAAACCTTTAATAAATAGTTGTATTTCTTGTTATTTTTTAAATTGATAATAATTGTACATATTCATGGAATGCATAGTGATATTTTGATACATATAATTATAGTGATCAGATTAGGGTAATTGGCATACCTGTCACATAGCTGTTTTTAATTTGTACTTTTTTCTAGAATTTTAGGCTCAAAGGGAGGAGGGCTTAGTAAATAAAATGAATGAAAGGACGTTTATCCCGTCCTCTTACATGTGTTTCATTTGATTTAGTAGTAATTGTTTCTTTTGCTTTGCATAGACTCAAATCCAGTACCTCAAGCAAGTCCAGCAGCCGAGCGTTGCCCAACTGAGATCAACAATGGTAGACCCAGCGATCAACTTGTTTTTCCTAAAAATGAAAGGTGAACTGGAACAGACTAAAGACAAACTGGAACAAGCCCAAAATGAACTGAGTGCCTGGAAGTTTACGCCTGATAGGTAAACAAATCATACTCCCCAGTCAAGACTTCCCTGACAGTCCCACTACGAGAAAGCTGTGGTGGGACAGCCAAGTACTCGTTTCCACACCAAGACTCAGACTTTTTGAGCCAAAAAAGCCACATTTTATTCTGTCCAGCTTGTAATGGTTAATGTAAATCTTACCAGATGAACCTTGTGTTTCAGCTTTTTTCTCTTCCCCCTTCCCCTTGCTTCAGAGGCCTGATGCCGTCGGACTATTCCGAAGAAGTGGCTACCTCCGAAAAATTCCCCTTCTAGGACATGTAGACACTTGAGAAATGTTTCTGTTTGAAGAAAATAGAGGGAGAAACAGAAGTCTTAAGTCTGTGGCACACTGTGTCTTCAGACAGTGGAGGAATGAAAACCTAGAGATTTTAAATCGAGAATTGAACATGTAAAATTCCAGTAAAATGTAAAAATGGAATATGCATCGCTCTTAACCTTAAGCATAGTGACTTAGAGACACTGTATATCAGTTTTGCCGATAAGACTGTGGACTTCGTGATTGTTGAACTTCTGGGTCAAAACTCGAATGAGGTGAATTTTGCCTTTAAAGAGTTTTTTGTTGTTTTTTGTTTTTTTGCTAAGAAGCAACTTTTAATAGTCATGAGAATCAAATAATAGATGTCAGTACAAGTAGTTTATATATTTAACCATTTCATTTGGGGCTCCTATATTACTTGAGTGAGCCTTAAATCATTGTGGTTTTAATCAAAGGTTTGTTCTTTGAATGGTTGCAAAAACTGTAGATAATCTTACTCAGGACTGTACAAACATTAAGGTGTGGTATCAAACTTCAGGTTTAAACTGTTTGAAGCATTATAAACATTCATTTCACAACTAGATTGTATAAGGATGTTGGCTGTGATGAGACTCACTGCGTTATTTTTTTTCAGTAGTGACGATGAAATCCTCATTTCATTCAACAGGCACATGTTTAAAAGAGCATTGTCGTTGGTGTTAATGGGGGAATGTGTTCCTTCATTGTATTTGGGCTGTTTGTATTGCACTCTTGATATTAAATTAAATGTGCCTTGAAATAGTTGGGTTTTTTTTTTAAGTTCAAGGAATACTATGATGATTTTGTTGTACTCTTAACATCTTACTTTGGGGGGCTGTGGAGAGCAGATTGATTTTGGAAATACTGTTGCTGTGCTCTTCAAAGTGAAGGAAAAGGCGCTGTCTCGTTTTTAAAAGACTTTTCAGCTGGTATCATAAAAGGAGACTTGACAATTGTTACTTTTTGACACTTTGTCCCAGGATATTCCAGTAGAAATTAATGTGGGACAGCTTCACAGGGTGCCTGCCAGAAGATAATGTGTTGGAACTATGGGCTGGCCTAAGTAAGACATTTTGTGAATTGAAAAAAGGTATAGTGATCATTTCTAGTAAATTCATTTGATCATTTAGATAAATGAGGCATTATTATCTTCATGCTTCCATCCAATTCTGGAGGTGATTTTTTTTTCGTCAGATCATTCTATAAATCACCAATTCAAATTTCGCTTGGTGATAATGGAGTCTAAGATGAGTGGAAGATAAATGTTCCGGCTTGTCCCAACGTTTAAGTGCAGTTTTAACATGGGTGACTTAAGTTCTCTCTTAATCATTCAAATCAATTGTAAGTATCTTGTATGTTTGTGCTTTAGGGAACTGATTGTGGGGCAGAGGGTGGGTTGAAGAAGTTGTTTGTGTGACTTTTCAGCAAGAAATTTGCTTCTAAAATTCTCACTATTTGTGAGGGTTGGAGGGTAAGTAACCAACTGTTTGAAATTAGTTTATTGTGCATGCATTAATAAGGGTTTTCTGTGTATTTTATGCCACTAAAATCACAGTAGAAATGACCTAAGTATATTTTTAGTAGGTCAAGAATTAATTCATAAAATGTATTGTTAACTTGTACTCAAATTTAGCCAGCATCTTTCTTTGCCACTTAGGTAACCGTCACTTTGAGGGCTATCTTTTCTTTTCTTTTCTTTTTTTTTTTTGGTCATTGTTAAAATTTTCTCTTTTAATTAATAAGATAATACATGTTTTTGTACAAAATGGAGATACTGTAGAGAAAGATGTAAATGAAAAGTGAGTCACTCCTGGGTGTGACTTTGACCTTCTCAGTTCTATTCTTCAGGAGCAGTAACTGCTGTACAATCTCTTGGGTAGATAATTTCTATGCATATACAATCATTCTATGTATATCGGTTTTAAACAAATGTGATCATACCGTAAATACTTATGACTTGCGATTTGTTTTTTATTTTTATCTATTGGACAGTTCTCCATTTTTTAGTGTATCTAGACTACTACATTTTAATGGCTACATCGTAGTTCCATTATATTAAGTGATCATTTTATTTTAATCACCCTTGAATGGATTTTTATTCTGTAAAATTAGGCTATAAGCCAGAGTGTGTCAGGTCTTGAAACATGTAATGCTCAGTTCATCCCGTCTGGAATATTTCAAATAGACTGAATTTGGGGGGGGGGGTGTTTGTGTGTTTTCACCTTTCTGTTTTTCTCAATTTTTATTTTGCCCACTTCAGTTAAAATATTCATGTGACAACTCATGTTTTAGAGTGCTTAGAGGGATATCGTTCAGTAATTTGACGGTTTTTGTTTCATATTTAATCATTTAGGTAATCGTGTGTTAAATCTCCAAAATAGTCTTGTTCCCTTCCCCTTGATAACTAAAACAATGTACAGTATTCACTCCTTCTTATAAAATCCTTTTCTTGACGTATTTTTCTATTATATATGCTTTGTGGGTTACTTGATTTTCAGAATGGATTGAATTGTAATTTTAAAGATTTTTTTTTTAAATTACTTGTAATTAAATTATCATTTTTTGTGATGTGATGAGCACAACACAAATTTTACAGTTAATAAAATAACAAAGTTACAGAATGTTTAAAACAGTTGTTTTGTTAAGAATTATTTTAGTGACCACTAGTTTTAGGCATGATAGGATAATCTTAGCATGGGCATTTATTTATAAAAAGGTATGGCTTTTTAAACAAAACCTTTTTGTGTTTGAATTTGTGACGTTTTTGCATGGGGTTAAGTCAGGTCACAAATTAATGTGTTTTACAGTTGTCTATTTTTTAATCTTTATTAAATTCATATAAAAGTAAGAAATTTCAGGTTAGTTGCAAACACTGATGCTATATACTTTTCAAGAAAACAGAGTTGTGAGAACATAGGCAGTAAAGTGAAGGAAATTTTGACAGTCACGTCTCTCTCATTTCCTCATTGTTTGATTTCTAAGTGCATGTCACTGAAGGCTAAAGCCTGAGAGTGTTACTGGAAAACGGGAGAAATCTAGCAGTCAGCAAGAACACTATGAAAAAGCGTAAGACCGTTACCAGGCGCCAGCTCAAAATGGCTTTCACCTTGGCTCCTTTGAACAATAGTAGTAACCCAGGTTTTACTGTTCTGAAGTTTTCTGCAAGAAGGTTTAATTTTAAAGTTTTGCTTGAATTATATTAAGTTAGAACATGTGGTGTGGATTTTTAAAAAGGCGTTGTAACGCTACTTCAAAGAATGAGAATTACTTACAAAGTGCTTCCATTTTAAAAGTTGTAAGGCATACTGAAGTGTATTGTATCAGAAGTGAAAGCCCTGCTAGAAGAAGGAAAGATTAGAATTTAAAAAGTGTTTAACCACTGAAGTCATTCTGGACTTAACACAGTAACAAGAATGTCAAATTGTCCAAATATCAGAGGGTAATAACACAACTAAATATTTAAGTCAGAACTCTTTTAAAAATGATAATAACTTCTACTTTTATCACTGAAGCTAAAGAAAAGCAGTGAAGTTATATTGAGAAACTTTACACATTCGTGACTGGCAAATTTTTAACTTTCTTTATATGAGAGCAGGTGACAATAAAAAAAAAACTGAAGCTGGTTCCCACGTATTTCTTTTGTTAAGCACAAATGAAATGGGTCTTTTCTAAATTTTCACCTTTGCAATACAACTGGAAGTTGCAGGCATATCCAGTATTTGCCTCAGACACCTCTCTAACATTCCGTACTTTGTATTTTTATTCAGATTATAAACACCAAAAGACAGTCTTCCATGATGAAGTAAATTCACAGTCAGTGGCAACCAGGAACAGAATTTGGAATGACATAAATTAATGTCAGCGGTTGCAAATGAGTTAAGAGAAAGTCTTAAGGCTCAAAAAAAATTTGTAATTGCTGAATGTGCCTCAGTAGATGCATTCTAAAGAGGTATGCAAGATGAATGTACCAGAGAACCAACTTTGAAGAAGAATCCTTATTAAATGTTTTTCTAGCAAGAGTAAATATACTGTCACTCATTTTTAATTGTAGGCACTGGTTTTCATATATTAGATACTTCGGAGAAGCACACATTTGTGACTAATGTTGCATGTGCCTTTTCAAGAACTTTCCTGGTTGGTAAAGTGTTAAGGACTTTAGTGTTGTAATAACATTGGTATATCGAAGATGTGCGCTAATTTACTGGCTTGTTTCTATTTTAAATGATAATTTGGGATGAAAATAGATTTCAGAATTGGTTATTGATGTAATAGAACAAAAAGCCATTTGGGCACTTTTTGTCTAGGGCTTATTTTTGCTGCTGTATTGGCAAAATACTGAAATGCGGAAGATGGACATGTTCCAGAAAAGAAGATGGTAATCATAGGGTGGTATCTGCTGTGACACAGTGCTGTTCTGTATGTGTTGCATCTATCATGTAATGATTGTAAGCAAAGAAGGTTACAGAGAGTTTCGTCTTCATTTTGTGATGAATGGCTCTTTCCTTTGCAGCCAAACAGGCAAAAAGTTAATGGCGAAATGTCGAATGCTTATCCAGGAGAATCAAGAGCTTGGAAGGCAGCTGTCCCAGGGACGTATTGCACAACTTGAAGCAGAGTTGGCTTTACAGAAGAAATATAGTGAGGAGCTTAAAAGCAGTCAGGATGGTAAGGGTTTGTTTGTTTGTTTTTTTAAGTTCACTTCACTTATGCACTGGCTTTAAAAAACTGCCAGGCATGTTTAGATTAGATTCTGTTCATGTTTAGATTAGATTAGATTCTGTTCATGCTAATCTCTGCCTATGATTTTATAAGATTATGAATGAAACATTTTTAGTTAAGTCAGCAAAGCTACTTAATTTTAGTTTGTTTTTTCCCCATGCTAATTGTTTATTGTGCAGATTTCTTAAGCTTTTGTTTTTAGTAGGGGATAGGGTTTGATAAAAGTTTTGTATTACTAAGACGTACACAGTTATATTCAGTGTTTGAAAAAGAGAATATCTTTAACCATTTCTCTTAAGTGTAAATCTTGGGAACATTTGGCAATTTCCAATAGTCTGAAAATAATACAGTTTGTTGTTAAGATTCTGTGTGTTGGTGAGCCGGGCTCGGTGGCTCAGCCTGTAATCCCGCGCCTTTGGGAGGCTGAGGTGAGTGGATTGCCTGAGCCTGCGGGTTCAAGACCCGCCTGGGCAGCAAGACCTCATCTTTACAATAAATCAAAAATTAGCTGGGCGTGGTAGCACCCGCCTGTAATTCCGGCTACTCGGAAGGCTGAGGCGGAAGGATTGCCGGAGCCCAGCAGGTCAAGGCTGCGGTGGCCGGGAGCGGCCACTGCACTCCAGTCTGGGTGACAGAGTGAGACTCCAACTCAAAAAAAAAAAAAAAAAAGATTCTGTTGGTGAATAAGGGATGTAATATTTAACCCTTTGCATTTGGAGACATCTCGCAGACCACCTACCAGCAACTCGACTGCACCCTTTTACCAAATAATGAAAAACGAATCACCTCATATTACACAGTATAGTTTTGGAAGCTTTTTTTTTTGAGTTGGAGTCTCACTGTTGCCCAGGCTGGCGTACAGTGGCACATTCACGCCACCACAGCCTTGACCTTTTCACCTCAGATTTCCAAGTAGCTGGAACTACAGGCGCATGCCACCATGCCCAGCTAATTTTTTGATTTATTGTAGAGACAAGATCTTGCCAAGTTGTCCAGGGTGGTCTTGAACCTCCGGGCTCAAGCTGTCCTCTCGCTCCACCTTCCAAAGTGCTGGGATTACAGGCGTGAGCCACTGCACCTGACTTGAACCAGTTATTTTATTGTAATGATATTTGGCTAGTGAAATTTTGGACATTGAGGAACTTATGACAAAAAAATCAGAATTTTATGTCTTATGTTTTTCTAACGTGTGGCAATGTGTGAAGTAGTCACCAGCATGCATTGTGGGTTCACTGATACATGTTGTGCAGTAGTAATTTGTTTGATGTCTTCCACCTGGTGTTTTTCTATTTGAGCAGACAGTGCAGTCTCATTTTCTTTCTCCAGCATTAATATATAATTTGTTGCTTGAAGACATTGTGTAAGGACAGATTCATGAGTCCTAAAAACTATTTCTCAACTGATTGATCATAGCTCAGTATATATTCCATCTCTTTATTTGCTTTTTCGTGCAATTTGAATGAAAAACTTGAAGGAAATATACATTTTGGAAAAATTTGTGCTGGCATAAGTTTGTCCTGTATAACCACCAGCAATCTCTTATATGTCCCCTGAGAGGGCACATCTGAGTGGTTTACTAGACTTTTAGGGTGTCCCCCCAGAAGGGACATCTGAGTGCAAAGGGCGCAACATAGACCCTATGTCTATAAAAGTAATTAGCTGGGTGCTGTAGCATGTGCCTGTATTCCCAGCTACTTGGGAGCCTGAGGTGAGAGCTGTGATGCCACTGGTGCACTCCATCCTGAGTGATAGACTGAGACTTTATTTCAAAAAAATAAATAAGTACTAAGATGAACAAATTTAATTGTCAGCCTCCATCCTTTTTTGTGCAAATGTAGTCACATCTGTGCTATTTCTCCTCTTTGTGAGGGACATTAATAATAAGGAAAATATCCAAACTGCTTGAAATTTTAAATTGCAAATTAACATATGTGGTGGTTAACAGAGACGATCAGTAACCAAGTGTAATACCTTTTAAGACTGTCTTTCCAGAATCTTCAAGAATTATTTTCTATCACTTTATCTTTTTTTGAGTCGGAGTCTCACTCTGTCGCCCAGACTGGAGTGCAGTGGCCGCTCCCGGCCACCACAGCCTTGACCTGCTGGGCTCCGGCGATCCTTCCGCCTCAGCCTTCCGAGTAGCTGGAACTACAGGCACGCGCTACCACGCCTGGCTAAATTTTTTAATTTATTGTAGAGATGAGGTCTCGCCAAGTTGCCCTGACGGGTCTCGAACCCACGGGCTCAGGCAGTCCACTCACCTCAGCCTCCCAAAGGCGTGGGATTACAGGCAGAGCCACCGAGCCCGTTCTATGACTTTTATCCTTAAATATGGAACAGTCTTTGAGTAGCGCATAGGCCTCTTTGGAATGTGTTAGAGTAGAGGTCCACACTGTCCTTAAGGGCCAGTCCTGCTGTGAAGCTAGGGCACTGGCTATAGGAGGGTGAAGAATAAGGGGTCTGGTCAAGGTGGGCCCACAGGTAAACATGGATCAGATTCTGGGGCCTGAAATCAGTTGTATATGTAATTACAAGATGACCCAAATCAAATGTACCTTGGTTGCTTCAATAGTCATCCCTCGGTACCCATGGGAAATGGATTCCAGGACCTCCTGCAGATTCCAAATTCTGCTAATGCCCAAGTCCCTGATGTGCAATGGCCTGGTATTTTCATGTAGTCTCTGTGCATCTTCCCTTGAAACCATCTCTAGATTACTTATAGTACCTAATGTAATGTAAATAGTTGTTACACTGTATTGTTTAGGGAATAGTGACAAGAAACCAAGTCTGTACATGCTTAGTACAGACACAATTTTTAAAAAGATATTTTCACTCCACTGTTGATTAAATTAATTCTTGGATGCAGGGCCCATAGATAAGGAGGGCCAGCTGTATATTATTTTAAGCATGGGCTGTCTCCCTAAACAAACTCACTCTTGAATGGCTATTTTATAATTCCAAGCAAAATTTTAAAATGCATTGTTGTGATTTTAGAATTGTATTTGTTTACTTAATCATTTATTTGACTGGCTTGCTTTGCAGCAGGCACTTAGAAGTATGTTTAAACGTTACTAGAGTAATTAAAGCAGGTTTGGCTCTCCTTTGCACAGAACTGAATGACTTCATCATCCAACTTGACGAAGAAGTTGAGGGAATGCAGAGCACCATTCTGGTTCTTCAGCAGCAGCTGAAGGAGACTCGCCAGCAGTTGGCTCAGTACCAACAGCAGCAGGCTCAGACCTCAGCACCGAGTACCAGCAGGACTACATCTTCTGAACCTGTAGAGCAGGCAGAGGCCACAAGCAAAGACTGCAGTCGGCTGACCAACGGACCGAGCAATGGTAGCTCCTCCCGCCAGAGGACGTCTGGGTCTGGATTTCACAGGGAGGGGAACACAGCCGAAGACGACTTTCCTTCTTCTCCGGGGAATGGGCATAAGGCCACAAACAGCTCAGAGGAGAGAACTGGCAGAGGAGGTAGTAGTTACACAAATCAACTCAGTACGGGGTATGAAAGTGTAGACTCTCCCACGGGCAGTGAAAACTCTCTCACACACCACTCAAATGACACAGACTCCAGTCATGACCCTCAAGAGGAGAAAGCAGTGAGTGGGAAAGGTAACCGAACTGTGGGTTCCCGTCACGTGCAGAATGGCTTGGACTCCAGTGTAAATGTACAGGGTTCCGTTTTGTAATGTTTTTCCAGCAAATTTTTATACAGTGTCATTTAATTTGGGAGAGGATACTGTTGAGATAATTAACGCATACTTTTGTCACAATTTGCCTTCTTGTGGGTGTGTTTGTTTTTGTTTGTTTTGTTTTTTTTGCTTCAATACCTCTGCCACTTTGGAAATTGTAACAGTTAATTTCTTTGAATGTTGCTAAAAGGACATTTTGTGTAGGGTCAGGTTATTTTTATATGAGTTAATGTGAAGTTGTAAATGGAAAGCTTTCCTTAAAATATAACACAATGATGTCTGTATAAATCTGTGTCTATTTAGAACCTGTGCTGTGTAAGGGCATTCTTACTCATGCTGTTATTACCCTTATGCACCATTCAGACTTGTTAGCATAGATGTGGGTTTATGACTGCCAAGTTTGCCCAGTACAGTAGTTTTTTATCACTAAAAGTTGGACTTACTGATGGAGTCCTATAGTAGTTTCAGTGTTAGTAGATACAGTTTTTTCCACCATACATCTGTGCATTTTCTCTTTAGGTGACTGAATGTTTAAGAAATTTGTGTGCATAGTTACTCAGTTTTTATGAACTGTTGTATCCTGTTAATGCATATTGCTCTGTGACTCCAGTATATCTATCTTACCTGTACTGACCAAACCTAAATAAAGATTTTTATTGTAACTCCTTCATTCGTTTTTTGTTTTTTCTAGTTGTGTGTTAAGAATATGTCATTTAGGCCGGGCTCGGTGGCTCAGTCTGTAATCCCAGCACTTTGGGAGGCCGAGGTGAGTAGATTGCCCGAGCCTGCGGGTTTGAGACCCGCCTGGGCAACTTGGTGAGACCTCATTTCCACAATAAATCAAAAATTACCCGGGCGTGGTGTAGCGCACACCTGTAGTTCCAGCTACTCGGAAGGCGGAGGCGGAAGGATCGCCAGAGCCTAGCAGGTCGAGGCTGCAGTGGCTGGGAGCGGCCATTGCACTCCAGTCTGGGCAATGGAGTGAGACTCCAACTCAAAAAAAAAGAAAAGTATATGTCATTTATTTTCCTTGAATCATTGAATTTCTACCCATCCTTCAACATACCACAAATGTGAAACTTACGTCCATGCATTAAATTTGTGCACATAATTTTTAGGTTTAAATTATGTCTTCTTTTACAAAATGAAGTTAGAGTCTGGAAGTAACTATGCTTTACTTTTTTTTTCTTGACATAAAAATTATTGTTAGATATTTGAAAATATACGAAAAGTATAATGAAATTAGTCATCCAAGTATTTGTTAGGTTTTAATTGTAAAGCAGAATTTGGTGTTTGTGACCTGATTAAAAAACAAAACAAAACTATCTGTTTAGTTAAGGGCTGTTTGAAAGCATTGACCAGCACTAACAATTTTTACTAACAACACAACTAATAATATTATGCGAGTCAGCCTGTCGGGTGTTAGAATGTAGAAGAAAAATGTGGAAGACTTAAAGTTTGTGCCATTTTCTCCAAGGTAATTAAACACTGAGTATCAAGGTCTATCATACTAGATGACTTTAGAATCTATAGCTTTTCATATATGGTTGAGATGAAACGTCATTTCTGCTAAAAGCAACATAGTTGTTTCAGACATAACTTGTAATATAATCGAAGAATCTCAACACTGAAAATAACTGCTATTTTTGCTTGTTATAGCTGCCATATGGGTATATGTGATCTTCAGTGATGTATTTAAAATATACTGGGCTGGGCATAGTAGCTCACACCGATAATCCCAGTGCTTTGGGAGGCTGAGGTGAGAGTATTGCCTGAGCCCATGGGTTCAAGACCAGCCTGGGCAACTTGGCGAGACCCCATCTCTACAGTAAATCAAAAAATTAGCCAGGGGTGGTGGTGCGTGCGTGTAGCTCCAGCTTCTTTGGAAGCTGAGACAGAAGGATCGCCTGAGTCCAGCAGGTTGAGGCTGTGGTGACCATGAGCGTGCCACCGCACTCCAACCTGGATGACAGAGAGACTCCAACTCAAAAAAAAAAAAAAGGGTTTTTACTGAATTTTCGAGGCAGAGTCTCCTTTTGTTGCCCAGGCTGGTCCTGAACTGGCTTCAAGCAAATCGGTTGAGGTAACGGTGTGAGCCACTGCACCCAGCCTGCACTCCTTTGATTAACCTTTTTGCCATCTGCTCAAGTGAATAAAAGTTCCTACACAGCTTTAAATTTGTGTGTGGTTAAAACATTTTTGGTGAGAAATAATATTCCCTGGATATATCACATCAAATACTATTTGGCTTCTGTTATGTATGGCCTTCACCTTGATCAATTTAAACCAAAATCAAATTTCTCTATCCTGTTGGTATTATGTCATCACTGGTATGTGATAGGAAATTAATTTTTCAACTAGTGATACAACTGACTAAATTTCATACAGACCTGTTAATGTGACACTTTGACCTTTCTATTTAAGCCACCTTGGTGAGACACTTAGAGGACTTGGCTTTTGTACATAGAGTCAATAATCCTCGTCTCTATAATTGGATGTGCTATTTGCTGGTATGATTATGATAGGAGAGGTGATTATGATAGGAGAGGTGAAAGGTGAGAGAGTGGCTTCCAGAAGCTAACATGTGGATCCTGGCATTACACTCACTACCTTGGACAACTGCTTATTCTCTGTGGCTCCATTTTGTTCCCTGTAAAAGAGCATTCAGTAAGTTAATACATGTAAAGTGCTTAGAAAAGTGCTGACTCAGCGTGGAATGCTATAAAAGTATCCCACAGACTGGATAGCTTAAACACATTTATTTCTCACCATTCTGGTACCTGAGAAGTTAAGATCATGGTGTCTCCCGACTTGGTTCCCAGTAGAGTCCTCTTAGAGCAGCAGGTGTCTGTTTCCTTGGCTCCTCAGCTGTATTTGATAGAACCAACTACAGTTTTTGAGACACTTGCAAAATCACGCAAAGCCAGTCTTTGTGACAGTTCTCAGAGGCTCTCTCTGTTGCCTGAGTAGTTGTCCCTTGCATTCAGTCATTGCTCCTCTGATGTCATTGTCTTGGGAGTTCACCCTTCCCCATGGCTATAATGGACACTTGCAGCCCTGGGTGATGTCATCATCTCTGATCCGGACCCAAATGAGCAATTGTGCTGAGCCACTTCTTGTGTGCTGCCGACCCCCATCTGGCAAATTCACTTTGGTGATTCACTGCTCCCGCCAGATTCCAAGGAGGGAATTTGCTGCTTGGTAGGTTGGGGATTTCTGTCTTCTGGCTAAAATCTGGCCTGGACTCCTCCAACTCTACTTAGGAAACTTCACCAAGAAGGCTTACAAGGCCCCTTCAGGATAAACTGGCTCGGTGGCACAGCCACAATGGTGGCCTCCTACCCACTCATTTGGATCACCAGTCCAGGTAGCACATGATTCTAGATCTAGGTGTAACTTAAAAAGTTACTCTTAGCCAGGCTCGGTGGCTCAGCCTGTAATCCCGCGCCTTTGGGAGGCTGAGGTGAGTGGATTGCCTGAGCCCGCGGGTTAGAGACCCGCCTGTGCAGCGAGACCTCATCTCTACAATAAATAAAAAAATCAGCCGTGTGTGGTAGCGCGTGCCTGTAGTTCCGGCTACTCGAAAGGCTGAGGCGGAAGGATCTCCGGAGCCCAGCAGGTCGAGGCTGCGGTGGCCGGGAGCGGCCACTGCACTCCAGTCTGGGCAACTGAGTGAGACTCCAACTCAAAAAACAAAAAGTTACTCTTGGCTGGGTGCAGTAGCTCACACCTGTAATCCCAGCACTTTGGGAGGCTGAGACGGAAGAACTGCTTGAGCCCAGGAGTTTGAGACCAGCCTGGGCAACACAGCGAGACCTCATCTCTGCAAAAAAAAATAAAAAATTTCCCCTGGTGTGGTGGCACGTGACTAGTCCCAGCTACTCTGGAGGCAGGCAGAAGGATCGCCTGAGCCCAGGAGGTCAAGGCTGTGGTGAGCCATGATTGTGCCACTGCACTCCAGCCTGGGCAAAAAAGAAAACAATCACTCTCTTCCTCTTCTCTCCTCAATTTATTATTATTAGTTCTCATCTGGCACATATATAGCTCTGGGTAGAAGATATGTAGCTATAGTGAGGACTTCCCAGGGGACAGATGCTGTGTGACCACTCAACAGAAGCAACTACCTTGTCAAGATTTATTCCTAAGCCTATCCTGGATAGAGCCCACAGGCAGGAAACAAGTGAATGTATTCCTTGTCTTCAGAAAAGTATATTTATGCTCATTCAAATGTGCTAGGCACTGGCCATAAAGAATACGTTAGTGTTCGTCCATAACTCATCCCTGCCATGTGCCAGGAGCTGTGCACAGACAGTGCAGCAAGACCATTTCGCAAAGCAACTGCAGTCCAGTGTAGGAGACAGGTGACACCAGGAAATATATGATGAGTAGAGACACGAAGTAGGAGTAAGGAACCGAGAAGGCATCAAATGCAGGGGATAGGATGAAGAAGAACAAAATCACGGCCTTCGCGGCAACTTGGGTGCAGCTGGAGACCCTCATACTAAGGGAACTATCTAGTCACATGAGCACAAGGGAGGGATCCAGGGGAGGGAGGAGGGAGGGAAGAAAGGAAGGAGGAGGGAGGGGTCACGTGACCTCGCAAAGGGTACCTGGGTCACCACCAGGGGGAGTAAGGGCCTGCTAGAAGCGCAGACTTCACCTGCATACAGCCTACTTGTGTAGTTAATTGTCACTTGTACCTGATATCTCTATAATAAATTTATTTTATTTATATATTTTTGAGTTGGAGCCTCACTCCATCACCCAGGCTGAAGTGTAAGGGCACGCTCACAGTCACCGCAGCCTCAACCTCCTGGACTCAGGCGTTCCTTCCGCCTCAGCTTTCCAAGTAACTGGAACCACAGGCGCATGCCACCACGCCCGGCTAATTTTTTGAATTATTGTAGAGATGAGGTCTCGTCAAGTTTCCCAGATGGGTATCCAACCTGAGGCTCAGGCAATCCTCTCTCCTCAGCCTCCCAAAGTGCTGGGATTATAGGCTTGAGCCACCGTGCCCAGCCAAATTTGTTTTAAAAAAAAGAAAAAAGTTAAAATAATGCAGAGGATAGGAAGGCTTCCTAGAGGAAGTGAAACCTGTAGCCACAACTACTTGGGGAGCTGAGGCTTCAGAAGAATTGCCTGAGCTCAGGATGTCGAGGCTGTGGTGACCTGTGATCGTGCCATTGCACTTCAGCCTGGGCATTGCACTCCAGCCTGGGCACCCCAACTCAGAAAGAAAAAACAAAAAACACCTGTAATCCCAACACTTTGGGAGGTGGAAGCAAGAGGATTGCCTGAGTCCAGGAGTTCGAGATCAGCCTGGGCAACTTGATGAGACTACATCTCTACAATAAATCAAAAAATTAGCCGGGTGTGGCGATGCGTGCCAAGTGACTGAGGTGGAAGGATTGCCTGATGCCCAGTTAATTTTTTGTGTTTTTATTTTGTTTTGTACAGTCCAGGTCTCACTTTGTTGCCCAGGCTGATCTTGAACTCCTGGACTCAAGCCATCCTTCTGCCTCTGCCTCCCAAAGTGCTGGGATTACAGGCATCAGCCACCACTGAGCCTGGCCCAATATTTTTCCATCTCTGTGCCTTACCTCCGGAGTCCATGCTGTATCTTCTCTGGCTTACTTTGAACCACATAGCACTGTAGAGTCTTCATGTAAAGGGCCCAGGACCTAAGGATCTTTTCCATCTACTTTAAAGTTCTTCAAGAGAACTCTCCGGGCTTGTCAACAGTTTTTCCCTCCATATAAACTTGTAACGGTTTTCTTGCTCCGCTGTCCAGGTGTTCCCAACAATTCACACTGCTTGCCTAGAAAGAAAGCCTTTCCTTCCTTGTGGGTCAGGTTTTTTTCTCTTTGATTTACCAAATATCTTCAAAAAGTCTTCCCACCGGGAAGTTTGCCTGGACATGCAGGATGCTTTCAGCTGTGTGTGACGGAAGAACCGACTCTCAAGCTGGCTTAAACACTAAAGAAAACTTGTCTCATGTCACTGAAAGATCAGAGGTTGAGTGGACTTTAGGGCTGGCTTCAGGTGTCCTTAAGTATCTTGGGTCTTCCCATCTCTCCTCTGCTGTCCTCAGTATGTTTGCCTTGCAGTTGTGCTGCTCTTCCTCACGGTCAAAAGGTGGCTGCAGTGTGTGCCTGTAGTCCCAGCTTCTCGAAGGCAGAGGAGGGAGGAACGTCTGAGCCCAGGAAGTTGAGGCTGAGGTGAGCCATGATGGTTCCACTGCACTCCAGCCTGGCAAACAGAGTGACACCCTGACTACAAAATAAAAAAGCGGGGGCGGGGGAGTTGCTGCGGCAGTTCCAACCTTACATTCACATACCACAAAGAGAAAAAGATCCAGCTGGGCTCGGCGGCTCAGCCTGTAATCCCGGGCCTTTGGGAGGCTGAGGTGAGTGGATTGCCTGAGCCCACGGGTTCAAGACCCGCCTGGGCAGCGAGACCTCATCTCTACAATAAATCAAAAAATCAGCCGGGCGTGGTAGTGCATGCCTGTAATTCCCGCTACTCGGAAGGCTGAGGCGGAAGGATCGCCGGAGCCCAGCAGGTCGAGGCTGCGGTGGCCGGGAGCGGCCACTGCACTCCAGTCTGGGCGAGAGTGAGACTCCAACACAAAAAAAAAGAGAGAGAGAGAAAAAGATGCATCCCTGTATCTCTTAGAAGTGAGAATAGCTTTCCTTTTCCTTTCTTTCTTTTTTTTTTTTTTTAGTCCGAGTCTAACTCTGTCACCCAAACTGGAGTGCAGTGGACACTCACAGCCACCACAGCCTTGACCTACTGGGTTCAAGGAATCCTTCTGCCTCAGCCTTCCAAGCAGCTGAAACTACAGGTGTGCACTACCACACCCAGCTAATTTTTTGATTTACTGTAGAGACGAGGTCTCACCATGTTGCCTAGGCTGGTCTCAAACCCATGGGCTCGGGCAATCCTCTCGTCTCCACCTCCCAAAGTGCTGTGATTACAGGTGCAAGATACTATGCCTGGCTGCATGTTCATTTTTAAATTAACACTGGCCAAGTCTGAGATTAATTACCTGAAGTAAAGTGGATATTGGGAATCAGTCACTCTAACTGGATTCATGGAAAAGGGTGAAACATACTGAGTACATTGCAAATAGGCATGAACTTCCAGCCATCACTGGTTACCTCACCCGAATCCTTACCCTTTATTCAAACACAAGTTAATATTGACAGTTGATGATTATTTGTGTTAATCATTATTCAGATATTATGCAAGTCTCTACATGTGTGGTTGACTTTAACCTCAGATGGGGCCTTATGCAGCCCTTGGGAATGATTAAGGAAAGCTTTTGGGTGATAACCATGAACATTCATTAACTTTTGTTGTTGTTGTTGTTGTTGGAGTCTCACTCTGTTGCCCAGGCTGGAATGCAGTGGCATGCTCACAGCCACCGCAGCCTCAACTTGCTGGGATCAGGTGATCCTTCCGCCTCAGCCTTCCAAGTAGCTGGAACTACAGGCATGTGCTACCATGCCCGGCTAATTTTTAAAATTTATTGTAGAGATGAGGGCTCGCCAAGTTGCCCGGGCTTGTCTTGAACCCGTGGACTCAGGCAATCCACTCACCTCGGCCTCCCAAAGTGCTGAGCCACTGAGCCCTTCCTAATTTTTTTATATATTGTAGAGATAAGGTCTCACCAAGTTGCCTGGGCTGGTCTCAAATCCCTGGTCTCAGGCAATCCTCTCGCCTCACCCTCCCAAAGGCTTGAGCCACTGCACCCAGCAACATTTATTTGATAAACGTTAACTCCTAACTGTGTGTCAGACACTGTTCTAGGCGCTGAAGAGAACAAGACAAAGCAAGAACTCTCTGGGAAAGAGGGATGAGGGGCTTGAACGGGTTGGGGGAGGGGCAGCTAGAAATGTGGACATCCGACCAGCTGTGGTGGTGTGAACCCCTCTGTCATGTCGCATTTTATATTGTATAATTAGATGCTCACATTTCTTTTGTTTTGTTTTGTTTTGTTTTTGAGTCGGAGTCTCACTCTGTTGCCCAGGCTGGAGTGCAGTGGGAAGCTCACCACCACCACAGTCTCGACCTCCTGGGCTCAGGCAATCCTCTCACCTCCGCCTCCCAAAGTGCTGGGATTACAGGCGTGAGCCACCATGCCTGGCTTGTTTTTTTGTTTTTTAGTCGGGGGTCTCACTCTGTCGCCCAGGCTGGAGTGCAGTGGCATCATCACAGCTCATCTCAGCCTCAACCTCCTGGGCTCAGATGATGCAACCGCCTCAGCCTCCAAGTAGCTTGAACTGCAGGCGCGTGGCCATGCCCGGCTAATTTTTGAAGTTTTTTTGTAGAGATGAAGTCTCACTATGTTGCCTAGGTCGGTCTGAAACTCCTGGGCTCAAGCAGTCCTCTCGCTTCGGCCTCCCAAAGAGCTGGGATTACAGGCGTGAGCCACTGCACCCGGCGAAAAATCCTAAAAACAACAAAAAAAACCCAAAGCAAAAAGCACCCAAACAAGACAGGGGACTACAATACTGGGGTATCCAGAAAAAGGGTCTTGAGGTGCTGTATGTTTGCGTCCGAGGTCCGCGGTTCTGCCCGCAGCCCGGGACACTCCCCACCGCCTCCCGGGAGCTGCCCGGAACCTCAACCCGGAGTGGATCTCCTCCCGCCCCTCGCCCCTGGAAGCCACGCCCCTCGCCCCGGGGTCCGCACTCTGCCCCCGCCCAGGAGGCGCTCAGACCTCGCGCCTGCGCACTGCGGACTTGCGCGGAGGCGGCGGGGGCGGGGCGACCTCAGGTTCCGCCCCTCGGCGCTGCTGTGGGCTGCGAGGACCCCTTGCGCTCCATTCGCTGGCAGGGCGGTCGTGGGCAGGATGAGTGCAGCCTCGGATCCCGTGGTCATCGTCTCGGCGGCGCGGACCATCATAGGTGAGTGTCACAGGAGCGCCGAGGGCCTGAGCTGTGCAGCGTGGGAGAAGGCGTGAGGGAAAGAGGCCAGCCAGGCCAGGCCGCGAGGACCTCTGGTGTGCCTGGGACACTTGGAATGGGATCCCTCGCTCTTTCCCCGGCCCGGCGCGGCAGTCCCGTTCCCTTCATCGCCCGTCTGGCCAGCTCCGCCCCTCATGCTCGGATTGGCTTTCCGGTGTAGAGCCACCGGACCGTCCGGCGCTCCTATTGGCTGGTGTCGGGAGTGTCCCTCTCGCGAGGCCCGTGATTGGCCAGCTTCGGGAGGCGCCATGGGTCAGCTTGCGGCCCCAGGGGCGGGACCGCTCGAACCACCGAGTAAGGCCATGGGCTAGGGTTGAGCTGGTTGAGCTACGATGAGTTGTTGCCTCCGTCTCCTCAGGGCCGCACAGTTTTCCAAGCCCTTGACCTGCTGGCTCCTTTTATGGGGGAAGCATGGGGCCGCATCCATTCCCTCGAATTTGGGCAAATAGTTGGGGTCCGGCGGCTTCCATTGGCCTCTCGGGAAGTTGCCTGTCCGGTCACACATGCTCTGCCCACAGCGAATGTGGGGGCTGGTGGAGGGGGAGGGCACCGGCTCCGGGGGCCCCGGGATTCCGCAGCACGTGAGTCTCTGCATTGCCCTCGGGGTTTCAGATGACCGCTCTTGCCAACATTCTGTTTAGGCTCCTTCAATGGTGCCCTAGCCACTGTTCCTGTCCATGATCTGGGCTCCACTGTCATCAAAGAAGTCCTGAAGAGGGCCATGGTGGCTCCAGAAGAGGTGTCCGAGGTCATATTTGGACATGTTTTGGCAGCAGGTAACTCGGTGACCCCAGGAGAGGGCAGTGACACCGGGAAAGGTCACATGCACATGCTCACTTACGTTCTTGCGTGTTTTTTTTTTTTTTGAGTTGGAGTCTCACTGTCGCCCAGACTGGAGTGCAGTGGCCACTCCCGGCCACCGCAGCCTCCACCTGCTGGGCTCCAGCGATCCTTCCGCCTCAGCCTTCCGAGTTGCTGGAACTACAGGCGTGTGCTACCACGCCCGGCTGATTTTTTATTTATTGTAGAGATGAGGTCTCGCTGCCCAGGCGGCTCTCGAACCCGCGAGCTCAGGCAATCCACTCACCTCAGCCTCCCAAAGGCGCTGAGCCACCGAGCCCGCCACGTTCTTGCGTTTAAACTTTTGCTCAGAGTTCCCTCTGTTAGAATTTCTCCTATGGCTCCTCCTTCTGGCCTTGTCAATAGCTTCTGTTCAAGTTAAGACTCAGCTTTTCCTGAATGAACCTGGACCACTGACCTACACTGCCTTTTCTTTCTTTCTTTCTTTTTTTTTTTTTTTTGAGTTGGAGTCTCACTCTGTCTCCCAGACTGGAGTTGCCACTCCAGGCCACCGCAGCCTTGACCTGCTGGGACTCCGGCAATCCTTCCACCTCAGCCTTCCAAGTAGCTGGAATTACAGGTGTGTGCTACCACGCCTGGCTAAATTTTTTGATTTATTGTAGAGATGAGGTCTCGCCAAGTTGCCCAGGCGGGTCTCGAACCCATGGGCTCAGGCAGTCCACTCACCTCAGCCTCCCAAGGCGCGGGATTACAGGCTGAGCCACCGAACCCGGCTTACAATGCCTTTTCATTCTTTAGAAGCCAGCCAAGCACAGTGGCTCATGCTTGTAATCTCAGCACTTTGGGAGGTGGAGGCGAGAGGATTGCCTGAGCCCATGGGTTCAAGACCAGCTTGAGCAACATGGTGAGACCTCGTCTAACAATAAATAGAAAAATTAACTAGGTGTGGTGGTGTGCACCTGTAGTTCTAGCTGCTTGGAAGGCTGAAGCAGAAGGTGAGAGACCCAAGAGATTCAAAAAACTCTAAGAGAACTATTACTATATGAATTCCTACCCCACGTTCACTGTATTTGTTTGCAGTGTTTGTACTTAGAACTTTGTTAAGTTTAATTTCTGTTTGTCTCATAAAATAACCGATTGCTTCCACAACTGCTGCTAGCAGTGTGTGAATGTTAAGCAATAAGCCCCTCCCGGACATTCCTTTGCTTAGATAACAGTAGACTGGTGGCACCAGCCACCCCCCGCCGTAGGTTCTGCGTTGTTTCAAACCTGCCTACCTGCTTGCTAAACCTAACTTATCTGACATTCCACCCTGCCCGTTTAGCAGCCCCCGTCAATCACAGGTAGCTGAGCTAGAGCCTGCGCAGACCAGACCAATCCCAAGTGCCCCCGTACCCATTGGAAGAAATTACCCAATCATGTAAAAACAAGTTTAAAGTTCTTTCCCCTCCCTCTGTAATTGTGCATAAAAACTGCTTGCCATACTGGATTGGGGCTCTCTCGTCCCTGAAGTCGCTGCGTCGGCTTCATACGTGAGCCCAGACTCGAGCCTGAATAAAGACCCTCATGTGATTGCAGCGGAGCTGGCTCTTTGTGGTCTCTCGGAGTTAAAATCTCGGGTTTAACAAAGGATCACCCGAACCCAGCAGGTCGAGGCTGCGGTGGCCAGGAGTGTGCCACTGCACCCCAGCCTGGGCAACAGAGTGAGATTCCAACTCAGAAAAAAAAAAAAAAAAAGGAAGCCAGGCCGCCTGACACATAGGAGAGTATGCATGGTTCTTCATATTCCCCTAAAATGCCAAGTAAAAACATTGAAATTCTCCTATGTGCTCAGCACTGTGCTTGGTGCTGGGTTATGGCACCAACAATACAGGTAAGGGCCTAAGTTATGCCCTATGTTTATAACACCTAGGTTTGGTAGTGCTTATTCAAGCCTTGTTGAAAGATGAGGGTGTCAGTTCTGTTTTTTTCCAGGGTCAGAGGGAAGAAGATTAAGAGATTAATCAGTGATGAGACAGTTCTGTTTTAAGGTGTTAATAATTTATTTATGGAGGAGAAAACTATTACGAAATACGTAGAGAGCACTGCAAGGCAATGTTACTCAAGGGCTTGATTATGACAGACAGTGTAGACAGGCCAACTTAGCTGACCTGCAGGCTTTCAGAAGTGGCAGATGACCCCAGAGGCAATTTTGTGTGTACTTTCACACTGACATCTCGTCCTTCTTCTTGACTGCCAAGACGTCTCTGTGTCCTACTTGCAGGTTGCGGGCAGAATCCTGTTAGACAAGCCAGTGTGGGTGCAGGAATTCCCTACTCCGTACCAGCATGGAGCTGCCAGATGATCTGTGGCTCAGGCCTGAAAGCCGTGTGCCTTGCAGCCCAGTCAGTAGGGATAGGAGACTCCAGCATTGTGGTTGCGGGAGGCATGGAAAATATGAGCAAGGTAAGTCTCTCACTGGGCAGCTCTTGTCTGTGCCACAGTGGCCTGATGCATATCAGGCTGGAACCAGTCAGCAAACAAAAATCGATTCAACCTTGATCCCTACCTGAATGTTAACTCTTCTTCAATTTGGATGGGAAATCCAGGCTGATGAAAAAGCCTATCAACCAGTGCAGATGGAGCAGGATATATTTTTACCCATCATATTAGTTGGTTGATATCCTTGGTTTTTAATTTCTTTCTTATTGTGAGTAAAAGGCACAGACAGATATTGCCACTTAACCTTTCTGCACATTACAAACAAGGACCAACCAGACTTTGTTGACCTTTTCAAGGTATAGAACACAGAAAAGAGGACTGCTGATTGGTGCCCTTCTCTAGTAGGTTTGCCAGGTGGGATTTGTTTCACCAAGTTCCATCCTTCAAATTGGCACAGAAGTGGAAAGAAAAAGTATACCTTCTGCTTCCTACTGAGGCAGCTCAGGGCCTGTCTTGGGTGCCTCTTTAGAGGCTGATTCAGCCTAACTATTATTGAGGCTCAGGTGAAGGCAGGCTGAAGGTAGCAAAAATTAACAGAGAGGCCAGGTGTGGTGGCTCGCGCCTATAATCCCAGCACTTTGGGAGGTGAGAGGATTGCCTAGGCCCACAGGTTTGAGACAAGCCTCGGCAACTTGGCGAGACCTCATCTCTACAATAAATTAAAAAATTAGCCAGACTTGGTGGTGCATGCCTGTGGTTTCAGCTACTTGGAAGGCTGAGGTGAAAGATCACCTGAACCCAGCAGGTTGAGGCTGCGGTGGCCATGAGTGTGCCACTGCACTCCAACCTGGGTGATAGAATGAGACTCCGAATCAAAAAAAAAAATTACCAGAGTGGTTTTGATGGAATCAAACGAACATCTGTGTAGAACTTTACCAGGTACTTTGTACATGTGGTCACAACAGCCTAGAAACATAAGGAAATGGAGGCCCAGAGCCAGCATTCAAATAAAGCTCTCCTGACTCTTTTTTTTTTTTTTTTTTTTTTAGTTGGAGTCTCACTCTGTCACCCAGACTGGAGTGCAGTGGCCGCTCCCGCCCACCGCAGCCTCCACCTGCTGGGCTCCGGCGATCCTTCTGCCTCAGCCTTCCAAGTAGCTGGAATTACAAGTGCGCGCTACCACGCCTGGCTAATTTTTTTATTTTATTGTAGAGATGAGGTCTCACCTGCCCAGGCAGGTCTTGAAACCTGCAGGCTCAGGCAATCCACTCACCTCAGCCTCCCAAAGGTGCAGGATTACAGGCTGAGCCACCGAGCCTGGCTTCTCCTGACTCTTTATGTCCAATATTCTTGCCATTCTATTATAACTGCTATTAAGTTGGTGAAAGTTAAGAGCAGCCTCTACTCAGAAATCCCTCCCCAACAGTTAATTAGGCAACCTGATTATTCTCGCTTTAGACATTGTCTCCCATTAAAATAAATAGCATCACTTAAGGCCTTAGATGAATTCTTCATTTGACAGATATTTAGTTGCCATTTTGGAAAGAATAAATGGGATACTTAAGGAAATCAGACACAGAATGGATGGGTTTGTGGGAGAATTGGAAATGAGTCGGTAGGAGAGTAATGGGTTCCCAGCAGTAGGTCAGGTGCTGCATTCTGCCAATTCCAGGGGTCTTCAGGCCCTGGCCTAGCTGAGGAGCTGGAAATGGGAAAGGGCTGCAAGGGCGACTAGATGAAGACCAAGGAAATCAAACTAGATAGTTCTGAGTAGGATTTTGAAGAAGTGGAGAGGGCTAATTCCAACCAAGCCTAAATCAACTTTTACTTCTTGTTCATAGGCTCCTCACCTGGCTTACTTGAGAACGGGAGTAAGAATTGGTGAGACACCACTGACTGACAGTATACTCTGTGATGGTTTAACAGATGCATTTCACAACTATCACATGGGTATCACAGGTAAGGTAGCCATAGCTGTGGTAAGCTGTGACCGTGCCACTGCATGGGTGACAGAGTGAGCCCCGACTCAAATAAACAAACACATAGAGGGAATGTTCGAATTAGGAAGTCGGGAATGAATGCTAAAACTAGTGAGTGACATTTGATGAGGAAGATGATGTTTTCATAATCTCAAAATAAAATAACTTCCCATAAATTACTAATTACTTATACATGGAAAAATGGTAACTTTACAAGCTGGAAATCTGGTGAATACCAACCACTTTAACCAAGTGATCAAAGCTAATGTCACCTGGGAAAAACTGATTGTCACTTTGTGTCCTGATGAGATTCACTGAGAAAATCTTACCATCTATTATTCAGTGACTTTCAGCAGAATATTAATCTAATCTTCAGGAAACAGCTCACAAACCCAAATTGGTGACACTTAACAAAAGAACTGGCCTCTTTACTTCAAAAATATCAAGCTTAAGAAACACACAGATAGTCTGAAGAATTGTTCCAGATAAAAGAAAACTAAAGAGATTGATAGTTGAATGCAGTGCAAGCTCCTGCATTGGATCCTGAACAAAAAGGAACCAAAAGGACATTATTGGGACAATAGGTAAAATCTGAGTGTAGACCAAGGATTAAATAGTGTTGGATCTATGTTAAATTTCCTAATTTTGGCCAGTGCAGTAGTTCATGTCTGTGATCCCAGCACTTTGGGAGGTTGAAGCGGGAGGATTGCTTGAGGCCAGGAGTTCAAGACCAGTCTTGACAACAGTGAGACTCTATCTCTACAATAAATACTGTAAGATTAGTTGGGCATGGTGGCCTGTAGTCCCAGATGCCTGGGAGGCTGAGTAGGAGAATTGCTTAAGCCCAGGAGTCTGAGGTTATAGTGAGCTATGATCATGCCACTGTACTCAAACCTGGGTAACAGCAAGACTCTAATTAATTAACAGAATATATTAACAGAATTTTATAACTGTGCTTGTATAGGAAAGTGACCTTGCTTTTGGGAAATATATATGGAAGTAAAAATTTAGGGGTAAAATGGCACTGTACCTCCAGCTTTCTCTCAAATGGTTCAGAAAGAGAATGTTAAAGCAAATGGTGCAAAAATATAAATGGTGAATCTGGGTGAAGTTTCTGGAAGTTTACAATTATGTAGAAAGGCAAGGAGAGAAGGAAGAAAGGAAATGGCTACCTAAGAGCCACTATATTTCCAAATCCATTGCCAATGGCAGTACCACACAGAACCTTTCCGCCTAGCCCACCTATGAGCCTGCTAGTGTGTGTGTGGTCAGAGCTTGGTTAAAAAAAGTGAACAGCTTGAACTACCAAAAACCAGTTCATGAAAATATTGGTTTTTTTGCTTTTTCCCCCTTTTGCAGCTGAAAATGTAGCCAAAAAATGGCAAGTGAGTAGAGAAGATCAGGACAAGCTTGCAGTTCTGTCCCAGAACAGAACCGAGAGTGCACAGAAAGCTGGCTATTTTGACAAAGAGATTGTACCAGTGTTTGTGTCTTCTAGAAAAGGTGAGTATTTAAATCATAATGATTTAAACATCAACCTGTAGGGTGTGGTGGCTCATGCCTATAATCCCAGCACTTTGGGAGGTGGAGGCAAGAAGGGTTCGAGACCAGCCTGGGCAACTTGGTGAGACTTTGTCTCTACAACAAATAAAGAAAATTAGCCAGGTGTGGTGGTGCACACCTGTGCTTCCACCTCCTTGGAAGGCTGAGGTGGATCACCTGAGTCAGCAGGTCGAGGCAGCTGTAGCTATGAGCTTGCCATTGTACTTCAGTCTGGGTAACAGAGTGAGACTACTTCTCAAAAAAAAAAGTATATCAACCTACTTATAGATGAGGAGTAACACCCAAAGAATATTATACAGGAAGGTTTATAAATTGAATCTCAGTTATGTTTTTCAGATTGCAAAGATATGTCTGGGATACATGAATGGTGGGGTTGGGGATACTGCTTAAACGTAACATGAGGAACTGAGTCAGCATTCAGACACTCTTGGTCCCAATGTCCATGGCTGCTGCGATGTGCAGCAGGTTTCATGAGAAACTGGAGCACTGGCCATGGTTGTTAGGAGGCAACTGTTGACTAGTTCTTTGTATAGACTAAACCTCCTTGGAACGTCTGTTACTTCTTGCTGTTTCTGTGTATGTCACATGTTCATATTTCTAGAGGGTGTATATTTTTGGGTCACTTGCCAGTTTCTAATATAGATTGCTCCAGTCAAGTTCTTTCATTTGTAACTGGCATCTCTTATGTTCAGCCAGTACAAGATTAACTCTGAGACTCCCTGATCCTCTGAGTTGTAACCAGCTGAGTGCTATGACCCAAAACACAGCAACCTTTTTTTTTTTGAGTCAGAGTCTCACTCTGTTGCCCAGGCTGGAGTGCAGTGGCACACTCACGGCCACCACAGCCTCAACCTGCTGGGCTCAGGCAATCCTTCTGCCTCAGCCTTCCAAGTAGCTGGAACTACAGGCACATGCAACCATGCCCAGCTAATTTTTTGATTTATTATAGAGACGAGGTCTCACCATGTTGCCCAGGCGGGTCTTGAATGCATGGGCTTAGGCAGTCCTCTTGTCTCTGCCTCCTGAAGTGCTGGGATTATAGGCATGAGCCACCTTTTGCACAAACCAGTCCTGTAATCAACTACTTTCCTCATGAAGGGCTATGGATTTGAAAATGTCTTAGGTCAGTTAACATACAATAATTCTTAGTGTGTACTTTCCTCTTAGTCAAACAAACGTGGTTAATGAGGGGGCACCTCAAAAAACCCAGAATTTACTTAAAATTGTATATTTATTCTCACATGTTTAAACTTCTGTCACCTTCAAAGGAATCTCTGATGTAATACACGCTTTTCCCCTGCTCAAAACAGTTTTAAACTTACCAATTTTGATGTTTTAGTGCTACTGCCATTTTTTGTTTCCTCTCTTCTACATCAGCAAAACGTTTCCCTTTGAGAACTATGTTGATTGGGGAAACAAAAGTTGCACAGGACGAGATCAGGTAAATAGGGAGAGTGGGGCACAGGGGTCATGCTGTTTTGGTCAAAAGCTGCTGAACACTTAGTGCCGTGTGGGCAGGTGCGTTGTCATAGCGGAAGAAGCAGTCACCTGTTAGCCACAAAAAAATTCACTGAAGCCAAATACAGTGTCTCACAACGCTAGCTAGTACACTGATGCTGATGGGTTCCTAGACACTTACCTGGTGGAGGAAGCCTGTTCAACAAGGGACCTGCCCTCTAAAAGATAATTCTGGCTTTTTTTTTTAGGTCCGTTGTATATTAATAAACCTTTCCACCAAATGTAAGTCCTCATGTTTCATGCCTGAGAAATCTACCATTCCCAGCACACTCACTTCCATCTCTACTAATCTTGGGTAACTGGTTTTCCTTTTTTCAGGTCTTATTGAAGTTAAAACTGATGAGTTTCCTCGCCATGGGAGCAGTATTGAAGCAATGTCCAAGCTAAAGCCTTACTTTCTTACGGATGGAACGGGAACAGTCACCCCAGCTAATGCTTCAGGTTCGATTTTTTGATGGGCATTTGGGGAAATACTATCTTCTCTAAGGTCTACCAAGTGAATATGTTTTATTTCACTTAAGTATTTATATATAGAATTTTCTTGAGACAGGTTATCACTCTGTCCCCTAGGCCCGAGTGCAGTGGCACAGTCATAGCTCACTGCAGCCTTGAACCCCCAGGTTCAACCAATCCCCTCCGGTCAGTCTCCCTAGTAGCTGAGAATAATCATGAGCCACCATATCCAGCTCATATTTATATACAAAATTCTTTTTTTGTTGTTTTTTGAGTTGGAGTCTCACTCTGTCGCCCAGACTGGAGTGCAGTGGCCGCTCCCGGCCACCGCAGCCTCGACCTGCTGGGCTCTGGCGATCCTTCCACCTCAGCCTTCCAAGTAGCTGGAACTATAGGCGCGTGCTACCACGCCCAGCTAATTTTTGATTTATTGTAGAGTTAAGGTCTCGCCAAGTTGTCCAGGTGGGTCTCAAAACTGCGGGCTCAGGCAATCCACTCACTTCAGCCTCCCAAAGCACGGGATTACAGGCTGAGCCACCGAGCCCGGCTTACAAAATTCTTAAAACTCATCTTTGTTGGGAGATAGGGTCTCACGCTTTTCACCCAGGCTGTGGTGCAGTGGCATGGTCCTGGCTCACTGCAGCCTCTACCTCAGCCCCGAGTAATTGAGACTATATGTGCATGCTACCATGCCTGGCTTTTTTGTAAAGATGAGGTCTTTTTTTTTTTTTGAGTTGGAGTCTTACTCTGTCACCCAGGCTGGAGTGCAGTGGCACGCTCCTAGCCACCGCAGCCTTGACCTGCTGGGCTCAGGTGATCCTTCTGCCTCAGCCTTCCAAGTAGCTGGAACTATAGGCATGCGCCACCATGCCCAGCTACTTTTTTATTGTAGAGACGAGATCTCGCCAAGTTGCCCAGGCTGGTCTCAAGCCCATGGGCTCAGTCCTTTCACCTCGGCCTCCCAAAGTGCTGTGATTATAGGTGTGAGCCATTGTACCTGGCCAGAGATGTCTTTATGTTGCCCAGTCTGGTCTCAAAACTAGGCTCAAGTGATTCTCCCACTACCAAAGTGCTGGGATTTCAGTTTAAGAGAAAATGTAGCTTCTGTGTATTTGATCATTGACTTAACCTACTGAAGTAACTGATTTGGTTCACACCCCAACTAGACATACAAATGAAAAAGTGAACTAGGGAACATCAGTTTATACTTCTCCCATATTAGAAACTCCCAATACTTCCTTGTGAGGTGTGGGCTTCATTCTTCCATTCCTTTCATAGATCTCCTCACCCCCACTGCTTTAATCTACTTTCTCTGGCTGGAACATTCCATAGCCAATTATACCTTATTTCCAAGCTTAACCATTCCTAACTACACTATAAAGTCTGTTTAATTATGGTAAATGGCTTTGTCAAGATGTAAAGTCTTTTAACTCAGGTCTTCAGGTGGAAAACAAAGTAGCCACTATATGTACCAGGTTAATGAGCATTATAGAAATCAAGTCACTCATATTTACAGGAATGAATGACGGTGCTGCAGCTGTGGTTCTCATGAAGAAGTCAGAAGCTGATAAACGTGGGCTTACACCATTAGCACAGATAATTTCCTGGTCACAAGTAGGTGTGGAGCCTTCCTTGATGGGAATAGGACCAATTCCAGCCATAAAACAAGCTGTGAGTTTAACTTCTTCTTTTTATGAAATGTAACTTCATTCTCCCTGTTAGCCTTATTTTTTTTGAGTCAGGATCTCACTCTGTCAACCAGGCTGGAGTGCCGTGGCATGCTCATAGCCACTAGTCTCAACCTGCTGGGCTCAGGCAATCCTTTTGCCTCAGCCTTCCAAGTAGCTGGAACTACAGGCGTGTGCCACCCACCACACCTGGCTAATTTTTTGACTTATTGTAGAGATGAGGTCTTGCTAAGTTGCCCAGGCTGGTCTCAAACCCTGGGTTCAGGCAATCCTCTTGCCTCCGCCTTCCAAAATGCTGGGATTGCAGATGTAACCTAAAACATAGAGCTAGCCTTAAGTGATCTAGTTCATTTAGTTGTATCTCTTGCTTTTCCTACCAGGAAGAGTAGGCAAGAACATTTACATCATATGGTTTTTATGGGAACCAATTCTGTATATCACCTATACATACAGCAGATGCTATGGCTCACTTTAACTAGTTGAGAATTTCTAAGGGATCTTTTAGAGCATATCCTTAACCTTTTGGATAGAACTGATATCACTGGGTTAGCATAGGAACCCAAAGTGTCAGTTTTTGAGACCCTTCAATATCATACAGCATATTTAATGTCAGCAGTGAAAAATGGTTTCACTTTAGCTTTTGCACTTAAGTTCTTAGACTGCTCATCTATTAATCTTTCCTTTAGGTTGCAAAAGCAGGTTGGTCACTGGAAGATGTTGATGCATTTGAAATCAACGAAGCCTTTGCAGCCCTCTCTGTTGCAATAACTAAAGAACTTGGATTAAACCCAGAGAAGGTAACCATGAGCAAGTAGTCCTAAAAGCTTACCAATGTTTCTCACAATGCAATTTAAAGACTTTAAATAGGGCAATTAGATAATATCAAACAGGTATTAACCACTCCGAGACTCAGGAGTTCGCTTACTGCTTCCCTAGGCAAACTTGACATTAGTTTACTTCCCACAGAGTATTTTAGATTTCTTAAAAATCATTTAAAATTCAGAAACAAGATCGTCAGGAATGATTTCACAAAGGTGTGAATTTATTCCTAAGCAGCTAGAATGAAAGTTGAAAGGGTAGTTTGCTGATATAACACTGAGGAAAAAGACATGTTTAGGATTTTATAATATGTGCACAGAATAAACAACCTAAGATACATCTTTTCTTCCCCTTAGGTCAATATTCAAGGAGGGGCTATAGCCTTGGGCCACCCTCTTGGAGCATCTGGCTGTCGAATTCTTGTGACCCTGTTACACACGATGGAGAGAATGGGTGGAACTCGTGGTGTTGCAGCCCTGTGCATTGGGGGTGGGATGGGAATAGCAATGTGTGTTCAGAGAGGATGAACTAACTGCCTAGGCTCAAACCTCTTTTCTTAGACTAAAGTACCAAGTTATGATTTGTGAAATCAAAGGACCAAATTGTGCACAAAAAACACCTCCTATGTCACAAGAACCCAAGTTGACAGTTTGTTGTACTTTAATGTATAATACTCAAGACAATTGCATCTAACATTGTTATAAATAAAAGAAATCATATCAGTCATCAAGGGCTCCAGAGTGAACAGCATCTTCATAACCTCCATGCTTATCATCCTTACTTTCTGGATGCAACTTAATAAGATCATCAATTCGGAGAATGGTAATTGCAGCTTCTGTGGCAAATTTCAAACTCTTAACTTTAACTATGGTTGGTTCAAACACACCTGCTTGTTTGTTGTCTCGAGGTTTACCATTGATCAAATCAAGACCAATCCTGCAATTAACAAAATGAAAACTATTAAGTGGCTGATTATGAGTTGATTAGGTAACCTATTCCAGCTACTCCCTTTAAATGGTTCACCTTTTGAAATGCTGAAACTTGATTTTAAGGTTTCACCGATGTCTCTATGGGTCCTTCCTGTAGGTAAAGCCTTTCTATCCAGGAGAGTTAGGAATCAGTTTTCAATTAAGACACGCTGATGCTAATAATCATGTTATCTCTGGAATTATAGTGACTGAACAAATGCTTGCTGTAACTTTTTTTTTTTTTTTGAGTTGGAGACTCACTCCATCACCCAGGCTGGGATGCAGTGGCACGCTCACAGCCACCCCAGCATTGAGCTGCTGGGTTCCAGCGATCCTTCCGCCTCAGCCTTCCAAGTAGCCGGAACTACAAGCATTTGCTACTACACCCGGCTACTTTTTGATTTATTGTAGAGACGAGGTTCTCACCAAGTTGCCCGGGAGGGTCTCAAATCCGTGGGCTCAGGCAATTCACTCCCTCGGCCTCCCTAAATGGTGGGATTATAGGCTGAGCCACCAAGCCTGGCCTATTGTAACTTTAAATATTTGACACGTCTGTTATTTATGTTTGCTGACCCTGTAGCTAGCTACTATGCTTTTACTTATTTATCTGGTTTTTTTTTTTTGAGTTGGAGTCTCACTCTGTTGCCTAGGCTGGAGGGCAGTGGCACACTCCCAGTCATTGCAGCCTCAACCTGCTGGGTTCAAGCAATCCTCCCACCTCAGCCTTCCAAGTAGTTGGAACTAGAGGCACATGCCACCACACCCAACTAGTTTTTTGATTTATTGTAGAGATGAGGTCTTGCCAAGTTGTCCAGGCTGGTCTCAAATCCATGGGCTTGGGCAATCCTCTCACCTTGGCCTCCCAAAGTGCGTGAGCCTGGCCACTACTATACCTTTTAATACTTTTTAATACTTTTAATACTATGTGTTTTAATACTACTATTTTCCAAAGGTCTAGAAAAGGTTAAAAAGAGAAAATCTGTCATAAATTATTAAAATAGAACCAAACTGCTATACATGATACAGAGATGACAATGAAAAAGGGAAATTGTATGCTTACCATTTTAGATTTTTGCGTTCTGGGTTAACTTGAGCCTCATTATGAAAAGCTCTTAACTTTGCAACCAGATCTGTGGAGTCCTGGGCAGCGTTAACTGCCAGTGTATTGGGAATAACAAGAAGAGATCTTGCAAACTCCGCAATAGCAAGCTGCTCCCGAGACCCCTGAGAAAAAAGACAATCAGGTGTCTTCACAAAGGAAAAAACATTAAAGCCCATGGCAACAGCTAAGGTCTCTCAGACCTTAATAAAACGCCAAAGATTATCTCCCTTGCCCTTCTTAAAAAGGAATGAGTCTTACCATGCTGGTTGCATAGTTTTCAAGGTATATGGAAAGGGCTGCTTCCACTGCACCCCCACCTGGAACCACAGATTTCGACTCTAAAACTCTCTTCACTACACAAAGAGCATCGTGTAAAGAGCGCTCCATCTCGTCACACATGAAGTCATTCGCCCCACGTAAGATAATTGATGCAGATGTGCGAGCCTTAGTGCTGTTAAAAGAAGCAAATTCTTAAAACGGCATTTTAATAAGTCCCTGCAGTTATTTACTGCAAGTGCTCTTGATTAAATCCTAGTTACATAGGACATTTAGACATATTGTACCCAAAACAATGTCTAGTCCACACAGAAGAGATGAAAATGGTTACCTCATCTCGATTTACAATGGCCTAATATTATTTTATCCCATGCGTATAACTGCTCATATCACTGGGAGACTATAGCAGCAAAAAAATGGGAATAAAATCTATTTTTACACAGCAAAATTTGCATAGCTTTACAATCTACAAAGAAGCCCTTACTTTTTGATTAAGATCAGTTCATCATCGCAAATTCTCTCCTGTACTACCTCTTCTGCTTGTCCCAACATTGCAGCTTCAAAAGTTTCTTCGCCTTCCAGATTGGCCAGGGTTGCCAGAATGGTTGCTATTAAGAGAGTTAAAAAGGATCTGTAAATGCTGTTTTACCAAAATTCTACTAGAAGTGCTATACATATTACAAGTTTGAGGCTTAGTTAGGTATCAGACAAGTAACTGTTGTGTTATCCTAAGATGGAATATATCCTTTTTCCTGAGTTAGGGTCTCAACTGTTGTCCAGGCTAGAGTTCAATGGCATGCTCATAGCTCACTGGAGTCTCGACTTCCTGGGTCTATGAGTAGCTGGGACTACAGGCATGCATCCTCATGCCTGGCTAATTTTTTTTACTTTTTGTAGAGAAAAGGACTCACTAATGTTGCCCAGGCTGATCTTGAGCTAATGGGCTCAAGCTATCCTCCTGTCTTGGCTTCTATATCAACTTGTGATGTTAGCAAATTCAGTTCACTGAATATTCAAACAAACTTAGTAAGTTGAAGAGCTTTTCCAGTCACATGAAAAATGGATTCATAAATGTATTTGTAGCACAAAATATTAAGAGAGTGTAAACATTTTTGAAGCTGCTTCAAAATGACCTTTGCTATGGTTATGTGTAACTAAATGTTTTCTGTGAGCAAGCAGAAGACATACCTCCAGAAGCTTTAGCAATGCGTTTAAGATCCCTTTTTAAAACTCTTCTAACTGCCATAGCTCCAGCCTCCACAAAATACTTCAGACACATATCATCAATTCCACCAGTGGTTAGAATAACATTGGCACCAGTTGCCAAGATCTTCTGAATTCTCTCCTTGGTGATATCGGATTCTCTATGAAATATTTTAGTAACCCAAAGTTATCACCTGTGATTTTTTTCCCTTATAATAACTTTCATTAAGTATTTATCACAAGATAATCATAGATTAGGTTATATTAACCTTTACTATTTTTGACAAGAATTTAAATTGGTCCAACTCATGGAAAAGTTCAAGAAATTAAAAATTACCACCTAGCTATCCCCAACCCTAATTTGTGTTACTAATCAAGAACTTCGGTTAGAGGTAACAGAGGCTCTGCTTTCAAGGATTGAGCAGGGAAGGGATTATTAATCTCACTACAGAGCAAGTGCCCCTAAAGGGACATGCAGAGATTAGGAGTACATGAAAAGTATCAATCTGGCCCAGGATGTGGGACATGGAAGCCAGAAGAGGCTTAGAAGTGAAAGCACAGAAGCAGGTAGGATCAGAAAACGAAGAACCTTGTAAGGTGTATCAAACAGTCTAGACAGCTAAGAAGCTTCATATTTTAAAGCAAAACTAGTATTATCAAATCTATTTTTATTTATTTTATTGAGTGGAATCTCACTCTGTTGCCCAGGCTGGAGTGCAGTGGCATGCTCACAGCTACTGCAGCCTCGACCTCCTGGGCTCAGGCAATCCTTCTGCTTCAAGCCTTCTGAGTAGCTGGAACTACAGGTGTGTGCCACCATGCCTGGCTAATTTTTGGATTTATTGTAAAGACAAGGTCTCCTCAAGTTGCCTAGGCTGATCTCAACCACCTGGGGCTCAGGCAGTCCTCTCACCTAGACCTTCCAAAGTGCTGGGATTACAGGTGGGAGCCACAGTGCCTGGCCAAATCTGTGTTTTTAAAAGGATTCACTCATGTCAGTGTGGAGATTGCACTGGAAAGATAAATGGCTAAAGGCAAGAAGACAGTAATTGGAAATATACCCGATGAAGACAGATATCCTAAACAGAAAAGCCAACATTTATGGCTTGGGTAATTGGGAGGTATAGCCAGTGACTCCTTGAGTAAAATAAATACCAACAGTTTGGGGCAGGATGGGAAGTCAGAGTTCAGTTTGGGGGCAAGATTAACCCTTTGCACTCAGACATCTTGCAGATCACCTACCAGCAACTCAACTGCACTTTTTTTTTTTTTTTTGAGTTGGAGTCTCACTCTGTCACCCAGACTGGAGTGCAGTGGCTGCTCCCGGCCACCACATACTCAATCTGCTGGGCTCCAGCGATCCTTCCGCCTCAGCCTTCCAAGTAGCTGGAACTACAGGTGCGCACTACCACGCCCGGCTAATGTTTTTGGATTTATTGTAGAGATGAGGTCTTGCCTGCCCAGGCGGGTCTCGAACCCACGGGCTCAGGCAATCCACTCACCTCAGCCTCCTAAAGGCACGGGATTACAGGCTGAGCCACTGAGCCCGGCTTCAACTACACTTTTTTTTTTTAATTTTTTTTTATTTTTTTGAGTTGGAGTCTCACTCTGTTGCCCAGACTGGAGTGCAGTGGCCGCTCCCGGCCACCGCAACCTCAACCTGCTGGGCTCTAGCGATCCTTCCTCCTCAGCCTTCCGTGTAGCCAGAATTACAGGCATGCGCTACCATGCCCGGCTGATTTTTTGATTTATTGTAGAGATGAGGTCTCGCTGCCCAGGCGGGTCTCGAACCCGCGGGCTCAGGCAATCCACTCACCTCAGCCTCCCAAAGGCACGGGATTACAGGCTGAGCCACCGAGCCCGGCTTACACTTTTTAATAAAATAGTGAAAAACCAATCACTTCCCCGGGCTTGGCGGCTTATGACAAAAACCAAAATTTTATGTCTTATATTTTTCTAATGCGGTAACGTGTGAAACAGTCACTGATATACATTGCAGGTTCACTGATACATGTTGTGCAATAGTAATTTGTTTTGACATTGTCCACCTGGTATTTTTCTATTTGAATAAACAATGCAGTGTTTTCTTCCTCCAACAATAATATAAAATTTATTGGCCAGTCTACTGTTCGAAGATGATGTGGAATGACTTATTTTTTTCTTTTTTGAGTCAAGAGTCTCACTGTTGCCCAGGCTAGAGGGCAGTGGTATGATCACGGTTACTGCAGCCTCGACCTGCTAGGCTTAGATCCTTCTGCCTAAGCTGTAGCTGGAATTACAGGCATGTGTCACCACACCCAGCTATTTTTTGACTTATTGTAGAGATGTGGTCTTGCCAAGTTGCCCAGGCTGGTCTTCGAACCCCTGGGCTCAGGCAATCCTTTTGCCTCTACTTCCCAAAGTGCTGGAATTATAGGTGTGAGCCACTACGTCCAGTCAGGACATTATCTTTCCACATAACACCAGCTAATATGTTTTTACATATATCTCAGTATATATTTCATCTCTATTTGTTTTGTGCAATTTGAATGAAAAACTTCAAGTAAAAATATGTTTTTGAAAAATTTGTACTCACTTAAGTTTGTCCTGTGTATCACCAGCAATCTCTTCATGTCCCCTGAGGGGACATCTGAGTGCAAAGGTTTAAGTTTGAAGCTGTTATTACTCAGGTGAAGGTGTTAGGTGGCAGTCACTTATAGAATGGAAACCACAAACTTTGGGAAAGATACTGATTTGTAAAGAGCCAACATATAGGTGAGCTGTGACGAGATGAAACCAAAGAATTTTTAAAGTAAAATGAATTAAAGATCAACCTCAAAAGAAATCTGTTTACTGAACAAGTACTGTGTGCCACACAATGTACTAAGGACAGGGGCTACAAAACCAATTCTCACCTTTAGAACTTACAACCCGGTTACACAAACACACTGAAAAACTTGTAATAAGCCCCAAAGCCATGACAGAATACAATTTAGACTAGGAAGAAAAACTTCTTTGAGAGACTGACTAGCTCGGTTTTGCTACAATAGTCTGGGTATAAAATAAAAATGGACTTCACTCCCTGAAAAGCATTTCAAGAAGGAATCAGTCAAAGGCTTGCTAAAGGTCAAGTAAGAGGAAGGTTGCAAATGTCTTCTGAATTTCGCACTAGTGACCTTAACTAGCAGTCCTTTAGTGGAAGACAGGGCTAAAGGGGGGTGAAGAGAAAAGCACCAGAAAACAGTTTTATGTAAACCACTCTTGTAATATCTAGTTATAAGGAGATGTAGAAGGATAGGGAGTAACTGCAGCAGGAAGCATGAACAGGCCTGAAGGGCAGCGACACTACAAGTAGAATCTAGAAGAGGAGGAGTAGAATTAGCTGAAGACGGTGAGAAACAATCAATAAAGCAAGCCTCCAAGGCAGAAGGCAAAGGACTACGGACTCCAAGGCAGAAGGCAAAGGACTATGGAATCTTTACTGTAGAGGGACTGGCTCTGATGGAAGAATATCTCTGCATGTAGACTCAAAAGACGAGAATACATTCCTGACTCTTGGCAAAGATTTCCTATAGGTTTCATTTAGCTACTGTTTAAACCATTTGCTGTTTTAAGTGATTGTAAACAACAACAAAAAAGATGAAAAGTGAATAGGGAGTCAAAATCCATGGCAACAATCAAACTGTCTCCACAATTAGATCTTCTAGCATGCCAACCAATACCACCACCACTGTTATCTCCAGTACCCGGTACACAGTCATCCAATACCACTGAGTTCTATACTGCTTCTTGGAGAAAAATTAAGATCCCTGGTTTTTACAGTTTTAATACAAAGATTCACAAAACCCAAATCTCCCAAAAAGGTCCATTTTCATATAAGCTCTATTACCCCAAATCACTCTGAAAACACCACTTAACACTAATTTTTATGCAAGTTAATGTAAAAGTTTGACTTGGCTTTAAAATGTTAATTTCAAAGTCCTCCAAGATACTCACACTTAAAATTCCAGTTCTATAGATATCATATTCTGCTACCTAATACAAAGTTCTATTACCCTTTTGTCAGTTTTTCAGTTTACTGTCACATAGTTCAACACAAGGTAATTTACAAACACCCCTTTCCAAGGCCAACAATAATCTCTTAACATACCTTTGCCTAATTTGGTCCAGTTTTTCAGGGTCTGTGATGACTACCTGTACACCAAGCTTCATTTTTGTTTTCTGCAGACTGAAGTCAAGGCAAGCAATTTTTGCATTAACTATTCTCTTGGGCATGCCTACAATTGAACATAATATTAAGTTCCTTTATGTAACTGTTGTTATGCTTCATAAAATATATCTACCCCTAAAAGCAAAATAAAGAGTACTATATTGTTATATGTAAAGACATAAACTCAAACTGACTTTTTTTTTTTTTTTTTTTGAGTTGGAGTCTCACTCTGCCACCCAGGCTAGGCTCCAGCGATCCTTCCGCCTCAGCCTTCCAAGTAGCTGGAACTACAGGCGTGCTACCACGCCCGGCTGATGTTTTTTGATTTATTGTAGAGATGAGGTCTCGCCAAGTTGCCCAGGCGGGTCTTGAACCCTCAGGCTCAGGCAATCCACTCGCCTCTGCCTCCCAAGGCGTGGGATTACAGGCTGAGCCACCGAGCCCGGCTTCAAACTGACTTTTAACCTGTAGCAATCTCATTCTATAACCAAACCCTGAACCTACCTTGGGATCCTACCACACAGTTGAGTGCATAGCCACTGATCAGCATACTCTCCATCTGACTTCTCCCATGGGCTTTCAGAATATTAACAGAGTTGACTGGATAGCGAGGCTGGCCTCTTATATCTGTGTATTTAACAGCAAGTACAGCATCTACTACCATGTTAGCAAAGAAATCACCATTTCTAAGCCAACAGTTAAGGATAAGACTTGGAATGGACAAGAAAAGATCATATATGAAAAATTAAGGGTAATTTGAAGATATTTCGCTTAGTAATCGCATCCATTAAAGAAACAAGCATTACTTATGCCATCAATATCAGTTATTTATCACTATCTGCAAAGATGTCACTTTATACATGCTTTATCTCACCCTAGAAAAGAGGGGAAGGCGGTAGGCAATTTCAATACAGCATCACTCCTTTCTAAGCTATTATCAATTTGCATAAAATTGATACAGCAAGAAATGAACACAAAGTTTTTTGTGGCCTGTTTTCCCTAGAGACAGGTTTTCCCTAGAGACAGGGTCTGATTATGTGGTCCAAGCTGGACTGGAACTCCAGGGCTCATCTGATCCTCCTGTCTCAGTCTCCCAATTAGCTGGGACTACAGGTGTGAGCCACAGTATCTGGTTCAAAGACTTTTTTTTTTTTTTTTTTTTTTTTGAGTTGGAGTCTCACTCTGTCGCCCAGACTGGACTCACTCTGACAGCCTTGACCTGCTGGGCTCCGGCGATCCTTCCGCCTCAGCCTTCCGAGTAGCCGGAATTATAGGTGCGCGCTACCATGCCCAGCTGATTTTTTGATTTATTGTAGAGATGAGGTCTTGCTGCCCAGGCGGGTCTCGAACCCGCGGGCTCTGGCAATCCACTCACCCCAGCCTCCCAAAGGCAAGGGATTATAGGCTGAGCCACCGAGCCCAGCTAGAAGACTTATTTTTTAAAAAGCCTACACTTTATTGGAACACCACAAGGATACATCCCAATGATTTTGGAAGACATCGATGTCTTAGCAGCATTAATCAGGCAATCTCTTCCAAGTTCATCTGTGTTGATAATTAGGTTTTCACTGATATAACGCACTGCTTCCCTGTTTAAAGCGTGGGGGACAAAACACATATGTTCACAACTCCATCTTTTTGCTTTCATCATACCTAATAGTGTCAAAAATGCCACAGGCAATAATTTTCTGTTCAGCCATTACATATAGAAGGAGGACACCAAAAACCCCTCCCTCTTCAGATCATGGCAATTTTAATCTATCCCACAAGCATAGCCACTAAAATCTATCATTAGGAGAAAATGTGGTAGTCAAATGGGAAAAAAGATACCAACTCTAGTTTTTACTTCAAATATTACTACTTAAATGTGAAAACACAACATATTAAAATTTAGTCATTAATCAAAACATTAAGGGAACATATTGTTTGTAACCATTACATCAAATACAATTTTCTTTGAATGAAAACAATCTTACTTGCAAGCAAGCCGATAGCCACTAATAACTGATGTGGGATGAATTTTCTGTTTGACTAGTTCATCTGCATTTTTTAGAAGTTCTGCTGCAATAATTACCTGTAAAGAAAACATTCAGCACTCTAAGTATGCCTGATATTCAATATGTACAATGCATATGTAAAAACAACACCCAAAAGAGATGAATGGTGATAGTGGTGAAATGAATAACTGGTTATTAGAAATCAGAAAAAAGAGAACTCAAAGCACAGTAAGCCCTCACTTAATGTCATCAATGGATTCTTGAGAAATGTCACCTTAAGCAAAACAACACACAGCAGGATCTCAAATATAAAATATAGTTGTTTTGCTATATCTTTGATTAGAAAAAAGTTGGCTTTGTTACAACTAGTTCAGCAATGCAACAGCAGAAGAGGATACATGTATTATCTTTAGAGACTGAGTGCTCAACAAAAGCTAAATTAAGAGCTTAATTACTTATATGGTCTGTACTAGACTATTATCTGATTTAACAAGTCACTCCTGTAAGTTGTGGAAGAAACACAAAGAAATATTTTCTATTTTGTAGCTTTTAAATTACCATCCGCTTCTGGGGGAATTATATTTAAGTTACAAGATCATAAATTAAACAAAGACCATTTCCATATTTAGAAGAGGTAGATTCCATTTTATCAAGGCCAAAGTTTAATCTAGAAATACATTTTCCCCACAAACGATTTCCTGTTTCTCCAAAATTTACATTTTCCTTCATCAAACAATTGTGTTTCTACTATACCAGGATGCTGGATTACCTATAAAGAGTTTATGTCATCATTAATCACATGTTTACTGACTTGATAGATCACACTGTCATATTACGGTATATTACTTTCTCACACTCCAATTTTGAATTCCTGAGATTAGTTGAGGGGGAACAAGTCACCAGAATTCATGAATAACAACATTTTAAATTGTGGGGCTATGCTAAACAAACTCAAGTTTCTTCCCTACTTAAACTGCACAAGCTAGCTATAACCATCAATTTTCAAACTTTGCTTCTCAATCAGTACCTGAAAAACCCGAAACTCTTCAATACGTAAGCTATTTCTGACACAAAGCAAAAGATTCATTTATGGCTTCAACTGTCTTTCAGTCACTATACCTACCACCGAGGTAGTTCCATCTCCAACTTCTTTGTCTTGCAGATCAGCCAGCTCACAGAGAACTTTAGCTGCAGGATGTTCTACCTCCAGTAACTTCAGGATGGTTGCGCCATCGTTAGTAATGGTTACATCCTAAAATGTTAGCAGGAAAAAAATGACAACACAGACTATTTACAGAAATCAACACAGTCTTGCCATGATAGGCATTCGCCTTTACACCTTTCTTTCTTTTTTTTTTTGGAGTTGGAATCTCACTGTCTCCTAGGCTGGAGTGCAGTGGCATGCTCATGGCCACTGCAGCCTCAACCTGCTGGGCTCCAGCAATTCTTTCACCTCAGCCTTCCAAGTAGCTGGAACTACAGTCGCATGCTACCATGTCTGGCTAATTTTGTATTTATTGTAGAGATGCAGTCTCGCCAAATTGCCCGGGCTGGTCTCGAACCCGTGGGCTCAGGTGATCCACTCTCCTCAGTCTCCCAAAGTGCTGGGATTATAGGCTGAGCCACCGAGCAGGCCCTTTACACCTTCCAATACCAGCAACATACTTAGGTTCATTTTTAAGACAAGCAACACAACAGGTAGGTATACTCACTCCAATATCATCTACCAACATTTTATCCAAGCCAACTGGTCCAAGAGAACTTTTTACGATATTGGCAATAGAAGCTGCAGCCATAACTGTAGATAATCAAAGAAAAAAAAATCAGAAAATTCTACAACTGACGATCATTTCAGCCTAAAGAACGTAAACGACATCCAACAGATCCTGAATTTTCCAAATCTACAAACCTGTCCTAGTTACTTAAGAAAATCAACTATTAAAAGCTTTCTTTCCATCAGCGGGAAAAATGTCTAAATGGAGAGAAGACTGAAAAAACAGCCACGATTTTATGCTGTGCCGTTTCATACACAAAAGAGGCATATATCTTCTTTCAGATACTGGCAAGTTTTTGTTCCATTAAATGAGCAACCTATCCGTGAGGCGAAAAACTGGTACTTCAAAGGGGAAACTGACTTCACTTCAAACTCGTTCAAGACAAAAAAACGAGGAATTATAAAGATAGCTCCACAGGCATCCCAAGCAGTTCAACGGCAGCAAGTACTCTGCGGCTCGTCCACTGGGTAACTCCATCCATCCGACGTGTCCAAAGCTGTCAGTGATGGGGCAAGCGCTAACCCCGGCCCTCGGGCGCCGGACTCCAGGCAGAGCAAGTCCCCTAATCCAGGGGCCACTTGCTCATCTGAAAAACGAGCAGCCGGACCAAGCGTTTTCTGTTTAATGTCCTAACACGAAGCCCCAAGGCTGAGACTCGCTCCCTCGGGCTGGAATCGAAAAAAAATGCGCGGGGGGGGGGCGCGGCCGCACGTGCCAGCTCGGGAGGCCCAAACACCCCGCTCGCCCGCACCCCCAATCGAGCGGTTCCCCAAAACGTGCCGCGTTCTGGGAGTGCCCCGCTACGGGGAGAGGGCGCTCCAGTGCCGCCTCGCCCCGGAGCACGCCGGGTAGTTGGGACCGGACCGCGGAGCCCCCCGGGACCCTTCAGCGAAGGGACGAAGGAGAGGCGCAAGGGGGGCGCCGCGGGCCAGCCGGGCTAGGGATGCGGCCCGCCCCGGGCCTCGCCCGCCCTTACCGTTCTGGGAGCGGATCGCCTCCCCAGTGCTGCGGTCCCCGAACACGGACAAAGGCCCTTCCATCTTCCCGGCAGGGACGCACGTCGAATTTTACTCACACCGCGGGCAACCAGGATCCCGGCCCTTCAGCCGAGCAGTAGCCACTCCAGCGGCAGCTACGGCGTGGAACTGGCCAGAGAGACGCCGCGAGGGCTGCTGGGTAACACCGCCCCACCCGCTATCACACTCCCAGGGCCCGCCGCGAGGCATGGCGGGAAAGGAGGAGGAGGCGGAGCAGGTGGGGGAAGATCGAGAATGCGCCGGAAGTGAGGCGGCAGGAAGAAGGCGGGCTCGGTATTTTTGTCCAGTTAGACAGCGGATGAGAAGGGCGCGAACGCGGAGAACGTACGTCAGGACCTCGGGCCGCTGGGAGGAAGAAAGTGCGTTTTGGAACGTTCACCTCCGGCAAGGGCGCGCATGCGCGTTCGGACATTCTAGCGCCTTCTAGAAGGCTGTCGGGAGGGCGGAGCTTGAATTTGAGAGGTCACGGGAGGGGGCAAGCAAGCCCTTCTGGGGTTCTAAGCGAGTCTGGCGTTTTATTTTCTCTCTTCCGTACGCTTAAACGCTCGGGGGCGTGAGACGCATCAGCCGGCTTTGTTCCGGGGCCCAACCCTAGGTGGGATTGGGCAGTTTTCCCCATGGGTCACACGAGAAAATTTTTGGTTCTAAGACAACTACCCTTTTTTGAGGAGAAAATTGTGCATCTTGCTTTGCCCCTTTTCTTCCCAGAGTCCGCTGGGGGCTTATGTGGGCCCAACGATGATCAGTCTAAGGCTTGCGACTAGAGAACCCAAATATAGGGACGCGAAACCGTGGTTGCCTCAGACGCCGGACTCGAACAGAAAAGCGTTGCCCAATACTAACAAGATTATTTCCCATTCTGGAGGCGTTTGCTATGAGGTGGTTGGTGGGCTCCGAGTCTGCGTGCGTCTGAATGTAAGCGGTGATTGGCGGAGCGAGATAACAGATTGCCGCATTCGCCAATCAGCGGCCAGAGGCTTATTAGTTCCGGCTCGAGAGCGCCTCTTGCGTGAGGGTTTCCATGATTTCTGCGGTCCAAAGGCTTTACCCCCGGTTAATATGGCTGCGCCCGGTAATCCACAGATGAGTCCGTGAAGAAGAGGAGGTTTTGTCTGAGATCCTCTGATCAATGGCGCTTCGGTCGCGCTTCGGGGGCTTGTCGGTTTGCAGAAACCTCGGTAATTAATCTTGCCCCACTTTTCTTAGCTTATTCCCCAGGACCTGCGCAGTAACTTTGACTATGCAAGTCCTATTTTATAGTCGGGATACTCCATCGAACAGTAAACTCGCTCACGGCGCTGTGATGACTGTAGTGAGAAGCTAAGGACCGGGGTCAGTGATGATTAATTACAGCCTGTGGGCATAATATTTCGTCCTCCTTCCAGGGCCCGAAGATTGGGGGGTGGATGGTATAGAAGTTGGATCATATCCTGTTCGTCGTTTTTAAAGGATCTGTGTGGCCGTTTTTATTTCCTAGCCTGTGGGTTCGCAGCGCGCTCTACCAGTTCCAAACCGGCGGCTACACCTGAGGTAGACCCTCTGGAAAATGAAGCTGTTGCCCCAGAGTTCACCAACCGTAACCCCCGGAATCTGGAACTCTTGTCTGTAGCCAGGAAAGAGCGGGGTTGGGGGACAGTGTGGCCCTCCCGTGAGTTCTGGCACAGGTAATTTTAAGTGCGTTTGTCATAGACTTGCAGAGCAGTGCACGGTTTCCTACACATGATTTTCATTCATTCATTCAACGAATGTGCCAAATACTGCCCGGGCCTCTCAGGGAGCTGACCTGCGGTGGGTACATGCGGGCTAGCAGAGGAACTGGAATGAACAAACAATACCTATGTGTATTGGAGAAAAGTTAAAGAAGATGATGTCCCCGTAGGGGACTGGGTGCCTACTGAGGTGTCTCTGAGGAGGTGACATTTAAAAAACTGAGATCTGAAAGATAGGAAGAAGCCAAGTCATCTGCTAGAGAGAGCGTTCCTAGCAGAGGAAACATCACCTAGCTGTAATGAGAGGTCTGGCTATATTGCCTAGGCTGGTCTTGAACTTCTTGCCTCAAGTGATCCTCCCTCTTTGGCCTCCCAAGTGCTAGTATTACTGGCAAAAGCCACCACTCCCAGGCTCTAAAAATCCTTTGAAACACCCAGCCTATTATTTTCATTTAAAGTTGGAAAATCAGAAGACTATTTTAGGGAGGAGGATTGCTTAAGCCCAGGAATTTGAGACCAGCCTGGGCAACATAGTGAGACCTCATCTCTACAAAAGAAAAAAAAAAATCAGCCAGGAGTGGTAGTGCATGCATGTTGTCCCAGCTACTTTGGGAGACTGAGGTGGGAGGATAGCTTGACCTAGGAGTTTGTGGGCAGCAGTGACCAGGGATTGTTCCACTGCATGCCATCCTGGGCAACAGAGAATGTTTTGTGACATGTGAAAAGTACTTGAAAATCAAATTTCATTGTCCACAAAGAAAGTTTTCTTAAAACATAGGTACACTCATTCATGTTTGTTTACATGTCACCTGGCTGTTGTAGCACTACAGTGGTTGCGTTGAACAATTTTGACAGAGATTGTATGGCCTACAAAGCCTAAACTATTTACTATCAGGCCCTTTACAGAAAAAGGCCCTTGACCCCTGGTTTAAGAGATTGTGGTGTTACTAGAGCCAGCAAAACCAGGAATAGGAACCACATTTCCAAATCAAATGTATTTCACTTTAAGAATCCTAGTGAGATATCTGATTTGGATGTTTCACCTTGAGCTTAACTTTTTTTTTTTTTTTCTTTTGAGTTGGAGTCTCACTCTGTCGCCCAGACTGGAGTGCAGTGGCCGCTCCCAGCCACCGCAGCCTCAACCTGCTGGGCTCCGGCGATCCTTCCACTCAGGCTTCCAAGTAGCTGGAACTACAGACGCGCGCTACCATGCCCGGCTAATTTTTTTGATTTATTGTAGAGATGAGGTCTCGCCAAGTTGCCCAGGCGGGTCTGGAACCCATGGGCTTAGGCAATCCACTCACCTCAGCCTCCCAAAGCGCGGGATCACAGACTGAGCTACCGAGCCCGGCTGAGCTTAACTTTTTAAAGTGTACTATATACGTTACAGAATCCAAAAGGGAGTACAATTTCTTGCGTATCCTTCTAGAGACAGTCTGTGCACATGAGCATAACCTTGTATTTTTTAAAATTATAAATCTTACCATAAACATTTTTCTGCATCTTCCTTCACTACCACTTTCTAAAACTCCAAGCACACATTTAAATATACACTCAAGATGGGTAGGAGCATTGGCTCTGGCACCAAACCCCAGGACTTAAACCCTGGCTCCATTACTTGCAAGTTGTAATCTTGCTCAAGTTACTTAACCTTTTTTTGTCAGTTTCTCAGTTTCAAAGATATTGGAATTAATGAGGTTGTTTGAGACATGAGCTCTACACAATTATGACAAGGCCTGGCACAGAGTAAGTGCTCAATAAATTGTAGTTGTCATCATCAACAAGTACAATTTTTATTCTTTTTTTAGTAACTGTAGAATACCACTGCACAGGTATTTTACTTACCTGACTTGCTGTTGATGATTATCTTTTATGATTATAGTGTTAGCAATGAATTAATTGTTTTGTCATATATTTTATCAGTGAGATTGGGCATATTTTCATGGGCTTAAGAGTTGTTAGTATTTTTCTTTTCTGTGAACTGTTGTTCAGATAATTTGCCTCTTAAGTTATTAGTCATTTTACTGATTGTAAGAGATTAACCAGGCTGGTCCTCTCACCTCAGCCTCCCAAAGTGCAGGATTATAGGCATGAGTCACTGCACCTGACCCAAATTCTTTTTTGAAGTAGATGTGTAAATAAATAAAACATACCTCTTCAAAAATAACAAATTCCTCCTTGATATTTGAGTTTAAGTGGAAGTATTTGACTTATCATTATTGAGGATATTCTCCTAAAGGCAGAGGAAAAACATTTTCCCAAGCAAAATTCAGGTTAAATACATTCAAGTAAATCAACCCTGCATTGTTGAGAAATATTTAGGCATTTATCCATCTGAAGTAATTTAGGATAATCAATGGGTTCTTTTGCGACTTTATTCTCTTCTTACCTCATTTAGGTTGCGAGTTATAAGGACTCAGCATCACGTAGAAGCACTTGTTGAGCATCAGAATGGCCAGGTTGTGGTCTCAGCATCCACTCGCGAATGGGCTATTAAGAAGCACCTGTATAGTACCAGAAATGTGGTGGCGTGTGAGAGTATAGGACGCGTGCTGGCACAGCGGTGCTTAGAGGCAGGAATCAACTTCATGGTCTACCAGCCAACTACTTGGGAAGCAACCTCAGACTCGGTATGTTTGTTTTCATGTACTTGTTCAAAAGATAGTGTGTTAATTCTTGATGTTAGATACTTACAGATTATTAGGTAGATGCAAAAGTAGTTGCGGTTTTGGACTGCAAATTTTCAATCCTTATAACTAGTCTCAAACACATCTTTATTAATTAAAATAGGAACCATTACAATCAACATATTGTTGCCAATGAGACATAAATTTGTTCCTAGAGCATAAAAATCCTTGCTTTGGGATTTGATGAACTCTTGGAAAGCATTTTCTACATCTTGCTGGTTGTGGAAGTGTTTTCTTTTTTTTTTTAAGAAGTAGAAGGAAGTAAAGTTTTATTTATTCACCTTTCACAGATTGGAAAGGGTGCCAAATCTCGGTGGGCCTTCGAAAAATGTTAGGGTCACACTCCCAGCAGGGCCTCCAAAATGTTAGGTCAGGCCTACCAGGGTGTGAGTGTCTGGTGTGCAATTTGATGCCACATGAAAGATGCAAAGAATTGCACAGAAGTTAGATTAGAAAATATAGTTTATTTAGAAGATAAATTGGAGAGAGAAAGACAGGATTCCCCTCCCCAAGGGAGGAAAGGGGGCCAAAGTTTAAGAAAACATGGCCTGGCCATAGCTCAAAGAGCACATGGCCACACCATAATTTAGCAAGGCAGTGGCTGAAAGTGTTTTCCCTGAAAAAAGTTGTCGATATGCTTGAAGAAGTGGTTGATTGACGAGAGGTCAGTGAATATGGCAAATGAGGCAAAACTTCATAGCCAACTCGTTCAACTTTGAAGTTTTGGTTGTGTGACGTGTGGTTGGGTATGATTGTGGAGAACTTATTCTACTCAACAGGCGTTGCAGTTTTCAGTGCATCTCATCAATTTGCTGAGCATACTTCTCAAATTTCATGGTTTTGCCGAGATTCAGAAAGCTCTGGTGAATCAAACCAGCAGCAGACCACCAAACAGTGACCATGACCTTTTTTTGGTTCAAGTTTGGCTTTGGGAAGTGCTGTGGAGCCTCTTTTCAGTCCAACCACTGAGCTGGTGGAACGGGTTGTCATATAAAATACACTTTTTGTTACACGTCACAATCTGATCAAGAAATGGTTTGTTGTTGTTACGTACAATAAGAGAAAATGATACTTCAAAATGATGATTTTCTTTTTTGATTTTCGGTCAACCACTTATTGAGCTTTTCACCTTTCCAATTTGTTTCACATGCCCAAGGACTGTAGAATGGTCGGTGAGTTGAATTCAGCAACTTCTCTCCTAGTTGTAAGAGGATGATCAGCTTCTCATAATTGCTCTCTGTTGGTCATTGTCAACTTCTCATGGCTGGCCACTTCACTCCTCATCTTCAAGGCTCTCTTCTCCTTTACAAAACTTCTTGAACCATCACTGAACTGTACATTCGTTAGCAGTTTCTGAACCAGATGCGTTATTTTTTTTTAAATTTTTTAATTTTTTTGAGTCAGAGTCTCACTGTTGCCCAGGTTGGAGTGCAGTGGCATGCCCATGGCCACTGCAGCCTCGACCTGCTGGCATCAGGCGATCCTTCCACGTCAGCCTTCGAAGTAGCTGGAACTACAGGTGTGTGCCACCACATCAGGCTAATATTTTTTATTTATTGTAGAGACAAGGTCTTGAACCCATGGGCTCAGGCAATCCTCTCACCGCAGCCTCCCAAAGTTCTGGGATTACAGGCATGAACCACCACACCCAGCTCAAATGTGTTATTGATGTTGCAGTTGTCACTGCTGCTTTGTGACCCATTTTGAACTGAGTATGAAAATCGCTCAAATTTGCTTTTTGGCTAATATCATTTCCATAGTCTAAAGTAAATATAAAATAAACAACAAGTAATAAACCACTAGCAAAAAAACATAAAGTGAGCTGGGCTCGGTGGCTCAGCCTGTAATCCCGTGCCTTGGGAGGCTGAGGTGAGTGGATTGCCTGAGCCCGCGGGTTCGAGTCCCACCTGGGCAACTTGGTGAGACCTCATCTCTACAATAAATCAAAAAGTTAGCCGGGCGTGGTAGCACGTGCCTGTAGTTCCAGCTACTTGGAAGACTGAGGCGGAAGGATTGCCGGAGCCCCAGCAGGTCGAGGTTGCAGTGGCCAGGAGCGGCCACTGCACTTCAGTCTGGGTGACAGAGTGAGACTCCAACTAAAAAAAAAACAAAACCATAAAGTGAGAAATGTGCATTAAAATGATGTGTAACATAACCACATTTTTTTTTTTGAGTCAGAGTCTTACCCTGTCACCCAGGATGCAGTGCGGTGGCACACTCCACTGGACTCAAATGATCCTTCTGCCTCAGACTTCTAAGTAGCTAGAATTACAGGCACGCTCTACCATGCCCAGCTAATTTTTTGATTTATTACAAAGATGAGGTCTCACCGCGTTGCCCAGGCTGGTCTCGAACCCCTGGGCTCAGGTAATCCTCTTGCTCCGCTTCCCAAAGTGCTGGGATTACAGCCATCGTGCCCGGCAACATAACCACATTTATTAAGGATATATTCCAATATCAAATACCAAATTTCAACCTGCAAAAACTGCACTTACGTTTGCACCAACCTAGTAATAATGGTCTCCATTTACCAAGTGCTTTCCAAATGTCAGACCCTTTGTTGAGACTCTGATAGCGTTACCTCATTTAATCATCATGATCCATAGGGTAGGGACTAGTATTTCCATTTTATGTAAAAATAAACTGAGGCTGACTTGCCCAGAGTCAGTGTATGGTGAATGCCAGAACCCAGGTGACTATTCGGTAGCCTACCATGTCAGCCACTATACTTTCTGTTCATATATTAACATCTGATCTATATAATATTTTTAAATGCTGCTGGTACTTGACATCTCTACATTTCTTTTTTTCTTATCTACATCATTGTTAAGAGCACTTTCTGAAAAGTCACTGTAGGCTAGGGAGCTAGCAAGAACAAATCAGTTTATTTCTCTGTTTCTTGGAAAGTGAACTGTTTATTTTCAACTTACTTGTGATGCTGACTTAATCTTTTCCCTTTTTTTTGATCTTCGAAATCAGATAAAACAACTAGAAAATGCCATGGCAGAAGGTGGTGTGGTTCTACAGGAGCCCCGGAGAATCTACAACTAAAATAAACACATTATTTCAGATGTGTAAATATAGAACTGACAGCTACCATGGCCATCCAAAGAGAGCATCAGGAAGAACAGCCAGCTTGGAAGTTTTATAGCAGTAATATCACAGTAGAATAATATTTGTAGTTATGGTCATTCCCTCCCCCTTGTGTGCATGTTTTTTTGTTTTTTTTTTTTTTTTAATCAAGGGCTAAATTCTTCCCTCTTTTGGACACGAGAGAAGTATCTAAGAAAAGCAGCCACCAATTATAATTAATTATTGAAGAATAAATTAGAAGTTGTTTATAAATTATAAAATAAAGGCATATATGGACTTGTATTTTTCTGACCGTAGTTATTTCACCCTTTGAGCTCACGGTGGCAAGAATACACATGTGAAGTTAATGCACTTATTATCATCTCTGGCTCCTGAGTGATCTCAATATATGACAGGTGTTTGCTGCTCGGAGTGTGGGTATTTTCTTAAAATATGAAATGTCAGTGTCAGTTGGCTTATTATCAGACAAGTAGGTGAAGATAAAGGTGCAAATGCTAACCTCACTTGGGCTCTTGGTTCCTAGCAGTCAGAGAAACACATTCAAAAGAGGAAAGGTAGCCGGGCGTGGGAGCGCGCGCCTGTAGTTCCAGCTACTTGGAAGGCTGAGGCAGAAGAATCGCCGGAGCCCAGCAGGTCGAGGCTGCTGTGGCCGGGAGCAGCCACTGCACTCCAGTCTGGGCGACAGAGTGAGACTCCAACTCAAAAAAAAAAAGAAAGGGATGCCATGAGGAACCGGAAATGGGGTTGGAAATGGATGCAGTTTAGTATGTGCTCGATTTACCACAAAGTGAACATTCATTAGGTAGGAAATGAAGCTGGAAGTGTTGGCAGTTAATCTAAAATTGGAACTGGGGTGAATGGGAACTGTGGCAGTTCTCTGAAAGGAGTTGGTTAAACTGAAGTAAGGGGTTAACCTGGCTATTTGATAAATGTGAGAAGGAAGAACTTGTAAGCAGTTAAGGTGGCATCTAGAGCATTGTTTACCAAGTTTTTAAGTGGTATCCCAATTACACATTTATTTAGAAGTGAAATTTGTTACTGCCAATTTGAGTATTGAATTTTTTTTTATTTTTTTTTGAGTTGGAGTCTCACTCTGTCGCCCAGACTGGAGTGCAGTGGCCGCTCCCGGCCACCGCAGCCTCGCCTGCTGGGCTCCGGCGATCCTTCCGCCTCAGCCTTCCGAGTAGCTGGAATTACAGGCATGCGCTACCACGCCCGGCTGATTTTTTTGATTTATTGTAGAGATGAGGTCTCGCTGACCAGGCGGGTCTCGAACCCGCGGGCTCAGGCAATTGACTCACCTCAGCCTCCCAAAGGCACGGGATTACAGGCTGAGCCACCGAACCCGGCTTGAATTTTTTTTAAAGAATATGAGCCAAAGTTTTATTCGTTCATTTCTTGCATTTGAAGTACTCTTCGATGACATCCTTGGCCTGAGATTCTTTGCCATAGTCCTTTACTACACAACTGCAACCAACCGCTTTCCGGAGTTTCCCCTCTGTCGATTTTACACAGGCCTACCCATGCCCCTAGTTTCTTGTTGACTTGGCGTTCAGCACACAGGGCCTCCACCAACTTGGCGTACATAGGCTCATCACAGTTGTATGCAAGCACACAGATGGGCCTGGCGCTTGTTTAAGGCTTTGGCGGCTTCGCGAATTCCACGCGCTAGGCCGTCAAGGATGAGGGCGGTCTTCAGCACCTCTTGTAAAGCAGTGTTCACGTCCATTACACCTCCAGCAGCGATGCCTTCCTCGACTACGGCGGCGGTGGATTACTGGAGACGCTGAATCTTAAACGCACCCGTGCCTCCGCCTCCGCGCGATTCGGCGGCAGCAGGGAAAGAGACTGCTTTTTTAAAAACACATCTATATGTTTTTAAAAAACCATTGGTTCTGAGAGACTTTCAGAATTCAAGGACTTAATTGTCCCCTTTGATAAAATCCCAGGGGAGACATTTAAAATAATTCTAACATTTTCTCCCCTCATCTTAAAGATTGATTGGAGCACCTCACTTACAGGACCATAGAAAGGTCTTCCGTAAGGAAGACCACAAACTGGCAGTAACAAAAACTGGGTTCACAAGCAAGCGATGCTGCAGGCAGGGACTTCTGCAAGGAGGATGAACGCTCAGATGATCTCGGAGCACCAAGGATCTCTCCCATTTAAGGGCAGTTGTTGAGGCTTTGTGTCCAGACAGTGCTGAGGTGGACAAAGAGTGGGCAAAAGACATCGGGGGTGTGGGAAGGATGTGGGGACAGACCGATGTTGGCAGTGACGAGAAGTCGGGAAGAGAGGTGCCAGTTCAGATGAGCAGCAGCTGCAGTGCCGGTGTCCTGGTCTGCTCACACCATCTCGTGATCTGTCCTTCCTCCTCCTTCTTCTTAACCTGGATTCGTGTAAATGACGGTCTCCCTTAAGGACTGCGAAGCAGTTGCCGAGGAGGCAGGCAAACGGACTTTGGTTCCAAGAAGCCTTCACCTTCGCTGCAAGTTGTACCATCAAAACACCGCCGGCAGGTGTCGGCTGCTGGCGGCGCCCACACCGTGGGGGCGGGGGCGGGACGCGCGCCCTAAAGGGCGGCGCAACGGAAGCGCGTGGGCAGCACGTGGCCACGCTGGGCCCCAGGGCGAGCTGCGTGGCCATGGACGTGGGCGCCGCCGAGTTCGAGGAGAGCCTCCCTCTGCTGCAGGAGCTCCTTTCGGATGCGGACTTTGTGGGTGAGGCCCCCCGCCTGGACGAGCCTGGAGAGGGAGAGTGGGAAGCCAGGCCGCAGCGGCTGGAGAGGGGCCCTCGGGAGGGGCAGGGTTGGAGGGGCGCCTTCTCAGAGCCCCTTGGCCCCAGGGCGTTAGGCAGCAATTACACCCAGAGACCTGCCTTATGGGCTAGAGTCCTCTGCGGTCCAGGTACCACAGGCCTGGTTGGTCTTTGCTTTGGCTCCTTCCTCCCCTCTCCCTTTCTTGAGTCCGGGTTTCATTCTGTCACTCAGGCAGGAGTGCAGTGGCACAATCACGGCTCATAGCACATGGCAACTCGCCCTCCTGGGCTCAGGTCATCCTACCGCCTCAGCCTCCCAAATAGGAGGGCCCATAGGTGCACATCACCATGCCCGACTAATTTTTTGATTTTGTGGAGACAAAGTCTTGCTGTGTTGCTCAGGCTGGTCTGGAACTCCTGGGCTCAAGTGATCCTCCCTCCTTGGCCTTTTATTTTATTTATTTATTTTTTTGAGTTGGAATCTCACTCTGTCGCCCAGACTGGAGTGTAGTGGCCGCTCCCGGCCACCGCAGCCTCGACCTGCTGGGCTCCGGTGATCCTTCTGCCTCAGCCTTCTGAGTAGCCAGAATTACAGGCGCGCGCTACCACACTGGGCTAATTTTTTGATGTATTGTAGAGATGAGGTCTCGCTGCCCAGGTGGGTCTCAAACCCGCGGGCTCAGGCAATCCACTCACCTCAGCCTCCCAAAGGTGCGGGATTACAGGCTGAGCCACCAAGCCCGGCTCCCCCTTGGCCTTTTAAAGTGCTGGGATTATAGACAAGAGCCACCGCACCCCCCAGTTTCCCCCTTTTGACCTCATCTGGTGTCTGGAGCACAGAGAAGGTGAGCCCAGGTGTGCTGGCCACCTGCAGATTTACGGTGTGAAGAGTGGTGGCCATGGTCCACACCTGGGGACCTTTGTCTTTTTTGCCTCCCCACAGGTCTGGACATAGAGTTTACTGGTCTTCGTTCTAACCTGTCTGGGCCCCAGCAGATCAGGTAAAAACTAAAGTCGTCATAGAACCCAGAGAGAGGCAACTCACCTGTGTCTCCTTTATGATCCTGGCCAGACCGATGCTGTTCCTCAGCAGGCAGCCTGCTGGCATGTGTGGGGCAGGACATTTTATGTGGGTTCTCACAGGTCCAGGGACCTGGCTTTTGTCTACTAAATGCTAGTAGTGCTCCCAAGCTGTTGTAACAAGGAAAACACGTTCCTGGTTGATCCGGCCATAGAGGCCATAGTGACTCAACCAGGTCTTTTGCTTGTGGGATGAAATGACTGTCTTTTTGTTTTTTGGTCTTTTTTGAGTCGGAATGTCACTCTGTTGCCTAGGCTGGTGTGCAGAGGCATGCTCACAGCCACCACAACCTCAACCTAGTGGGGGCTCAAGCAATCCTTCCGTCTCAGCCTTCCACCTCAGCCTTCCACATACCTGGAAGTACAGGTGTGCACTACCATGCCCGGCTATTTTTTTTTTTTTTTTTTAGTTTTAGAGAGGAGGTCTTGCCATGTTCCTAGGCTGGTCTCAAACCCTTGGGCTCAGGCAGTCCTCTCACCTCAGCCTCCCAAAGTGCTGGGATTGTAGGTGGGAGCCACCAAGCCCACCTGAGACGCCTGTCTTTTTTTTTCCCAGTCTTTTTGATTTGCCATCGGAATGGTATCTGAAGACTCGTCAGAGTGTTCAACAATTTACAGTCTGTCAGATCGGTGAGTTTAATATTCAGCTGTGTGTGAGTTTTTGTTTTTAAGAAGATATTTTTAGCCAAACCATGTGGCCATGTGCTCTTTGAGCTATGACTGTCGCCATGTTTTCTTAAGCTTTTCACCTTGGGGAGGTGAAGCCCCTCTTTCTTTCTCTCTTCAATTTACTTTCTAAATAAACTATATTTTCTAATCTAAAAAAAAGATATTTTTGTTGTCTGTGTTTCCTGCTGTATTTAACAGCTTTGAGATTTTTTTCGAAGATACTGGGTAACATTTTGTGTGCTTATTTTGGTTTTGGCCGTATTATGCATATGAGGTCAACACTTTGCAGGGAGGAGAAAATTTAGCAGCATTGTTTCTGTGCTTAAATAAATCATTATTAAGAAACAATCACTGTTGACCAGGTGCAGTGGCTCACACCTGTAATCCCAACAGTTTGGGAGGCAGAGGCAAGAGGATTGCCTGAGCCCAGTGGTTCAAGACCAGCCTGGGTAACTTGGCAAGACCTCCTCTCTACAACAAATGAAAAACTAGCTGGGCTTGGTGGCACACAAAAAAGGTAATGCTATGATTTTTTTTTTACGTTAATTTACTTATTTTTGAATAGGAGTCTCACTCTGTTGCCCAGGCTGTAGTGTAGTGTCACATGACCACTTAGCTTACTGGGTTCAGGTGATCCTTCTGCCTCAACCTTCCAAGTAGCTAGAACTATAGGCATGTATCACTACCACACCTGGCTAATTTTTTTTATTTATTGTAGAGATGAGGTCTTGCCAAATTGCCCAGACTGGAGTGTAGTGGCATGCTCACAGCTACTGCAGCTTCCACCTGCTGGGTTCAGGCAATCCTTCCACCTCAGCCTTCCGAAGTGCTGGGATTGTAGGCATGAGCCACCATGCCCGGCCTCTTTCTCTCTCTCTCTCTCTTTTTTTTTTAAATTCATCTAAGCTTCAGAACTTTTTTTTCACTTGGTGGGGTTTGGGGTCTTTCTATGTCAACTCATAAAGATTTGTTCATTTTTAACAACTGCATAATGTAGTTTCTATTACAGCTACTCAATTCTGCCTTTGTAATGTGAAATCAGCCATAGATAATACAAAAACAAATGAGTGTGTCTCTATTCCAGTGAAATGTTATTTACAGAAATAAGCCCTGTGCCAAAATTTACTTTTTTTTTTTTTTTTAAGACATGGATTTTTGCCATGTTGCCTAGGCTGAACTTAAACTCCTGGATTCAAGGGATCCTCCCATCTCAGCCTCCCTAGTAGCTGCAGGTGCATGCTGCTGTGCCCAACCCCTGATTTTACTATGAATGATGGAGAGAGAGAGAGACAGAGGGAGGGAGGGAGACTGAGTGTGTGTGTGTGTGTGTATGTGTATGTGTGAGTGAGTGTGCATTCGGTCGCTCCTTACTGCCCTAGTCCTTTGCTACTTTTCTGTTGTGGCTTTGTTTTTTTAATTATAAAACATCTTTGAGACATATGAGAAACAGCTCTTAGTTAAGTTTCTATTGTTCTACTCCAATTTGAAGGCTTTTTTACTTTGTATATATTTTTGAGGGGGGTGAAGTGGGCAACAGACACTTTAAAGCAGTTAAGTTTGTAAGTCTTTTTTTTTTTTGAGTCAGAGTCTCTGTTGCCCAGGCTGGAGTGCAGTAGCCCAATCACGGCTACCACAGCCTCCATCCACTGGGTTCAGACTATTCTTCTGCCTGGAATTACAGGTACACACCACCATGCCTGGCTAATTTTTTTGATTTATTGTAGAGACGAGGTCTCGTCGAGTTGTCCAGGCTGGTTTGCCCCTGGGCTCAGGCAATCCTCCCGCCTCGGCCTCCCAACGTGCTGGGATTACAGGCATGAGCCTCCGATCCTAGCCTTTCTGGTTCACTTTAAAACTATGAAACTGTCCAATTAATATTTACTTCTGTATTTGAAGCATAATGCACAATTACATTATAGTACCTTTGGTGTGAGTTACAGTTTGACAGCTTCTATGCTTCCAGTCTGTCTTGTCTTTTTTTTTTTTTTTTCCAATAAACCTGTTGTCCTGTTCTACAGCCCACATGGTATCTGTGGATGCAGAGTATAGTTGGACACATTTTGTCTGTGTTGCTGACTTTGGGTGGCTTTCCTTTGGAGTTCATTCCCTCTACTGTCATTCTTCCAGGATTGTCTGTGTTTACCACTGTTGAAGGAGAGATAAACAAGTATGTATAAAGAGCTTTTGCAAAGCATGTTTCTCTACCCATCCACGTCCCACAACTGCCCCCTTCAAGTTCTTTCCCTGGTGTCCCAGTCACTGTTGCCCTGGATGCTCTGTGTTCTCTTCTGTGTCTGCTGCCCCATGTGCTCTGTCCTCATTCCAGCTCACCCTTCATGTCTCTCTGAAAGCAACACCTTCCAGTGGGACCTTTCCCACCAGCCTTCTCTGTACCCTAAATTCTCCTTTCCCTGGTTCCATTGTCACTTGTGTACCTGTATTGATTACAGCAACTGATGCAGTGTGGGGTAATGAGAGTGATGTTTAAACTACCTTGTAGCTCACAGGCTAGAAGGGTACCCAATCTATCAGGATGGCACCCCTGTGAGCAGCTGAGGGTGCTGTTGACTTGCACTGTCTGACTCAGTAGCAGCCCTGGTGGGGTGGGGGGTCTCGTGAAGGGGCTGTCTCTGTGGTAGACTCTATTCCCTGGGGTCAGGAGCTCTCCCTCCTTCCTTTGGCACCCAGGGCCAGTCCTAGTACCTGAAACACAGCAGACACCAGCGGCTTCTTACAAGAAAGAGCCCATGCTGAAGCCTGCTCTGTGAGCTAGAGTTGTTAAATGGTCGTGGCTTTTTCTGCTTCTGTTTCTTTCTTTTTTTTTTTTGTAGGTATGTAGCCCATTCATGTAACTTCTTTCTCTTCCCTACAACGTTTGGGATTTTGGATTCCGAATTCTCTTTCCAGGCTTCTAGTGTTCAGTTTTTGAATCAATATGGCTTCAACTATAACAAGGTACGGTGTCAGGGAAGGGAAACGGGAGTATCTTAAAAGCGGTCCCATCTAATGGCCTGTGCTGTGCATTTCCTTTTCCCTTTCTTACTCTGCCACATGAGACCGGAAGGTCTTTCTTCACTCTGCTGCCTGACAACTCTGACTAGTCTCCTTGTTCTGTTTTTGTCTTGAGTTTCTCAAAAATGGAATTTCATATATGAATGAAGAACAGGAGAAGAAAATTAGACACGAGATCCTGAGTGGGAACTGGAGAATGCGCAGGTATGACACTTTGTGGCTTCTTTCTTGCTGCTGTCTCTGCATTTTCCATAGGCAGTTGTGCTGTTTCTAGGACTGTGGTGACCTGCTTCCACCCATACTCAGCTGGAGGAGCTTTGACCAGCATTGTTCCCCTTGTGCCTGAGATGAGAGCAACCCTCAGCTGTCTCCTCCATCACTGTCAGCTCCCATGCAATCCCCTCACTGTCTCAAGTGTGATTTTAGTGTTTAAAAACAAAGGGAGAAACTGACTCTTAATTTGGTACTCAGAAGAAACAGGAATCCCATCATAGTGTGAGAGGGGAGATAGTGGCTCTCTTGGACTTGCTGTGAGATGCTATGTTGGTCCCCACTGCGATCTTCTGAGGGATTTTCAAGGGTGTCTCACAGGTGACCTCAATGGAGCCAGTCTCTTGCTGGGCTCTGATGTTAACTGTGAGCCCTGGTTGGCTGTGTCTGACATGGCAGGCCTGACCCTGCTGTGCACAAAGCACTCTGGCTCCGGCAGGAGCTCTGCCTTTTTTCTTCGCCCCTCCCCCCATGCCAGTCCCTGGAACCTCGTATTCCCGTAGAGCTGGGGTCAGGAGTGACCAGAGGGAGAGTGGCAGCACCATGGGTGGACGGGCCAGCGGCCCCAGTGCACCCCCCTGGAACTGGTACTGTCAGCTGGTCGTGGGTTTGAACAAATCACTAAAACTCTTTGGGCTTCAGATTCTTTGCCTTTACCAGGAAGGGGTTTAAATTAGCTTTTAACTCTGAAATGTGGTAAGTGATTTTCTGGTCCAGATAATTCTCCATGTAATGTTAGAGGTGTTCTTGTGTTTTTGGTGCTAGTTTTGATATAAAAATGTAGGTTTTTATAAGGGGGAAAAACAGTTTGAATCTTCAGCCTTCTGTTATTTCCAAATGTTGGAGGAAGCTTTTATCTCAAAATCACATGTTCTTACATTTCTAACACTGAAGAAGATATGTTGACCAAAGTCCTCATCTTTTCCTTACTTTCCCAGATAGTGTGTTGTCACCTCTCAAAGTTGAATAAGGACAGTCCTGCTGTCATGCTTGGCCTTGGCTAGATACCCATGTCTTTCCTTCCATACATCCTAGTGAAGCAGAGGGGGATAGTGGATGTATCCCTGGGAACATCCCGGATGATGTTGGCCAAGTGTTTGGCTTCCTATTGCATATCGGGAGTAAATGGTTGTCTTCTGGCCCATTTTCTTTGAGATTGCAATGTTAAAACTAGAGGCCTCCAAATCTGCTCTCATGCTGACATTGTGTTGGGGATTCTGGTGTGATTTCCTCCAACATTTCCACTTTGATGTGCCATTTTCAGCTCTTTGGATAAAGATCAAATCAAGGTGGTGATTGACGAAGTGACGCGGTGGCTGTACCTGGCTGAAGAAGGCGGCTGGATGGCTCTTCCTGGAATCACTGGTAGGCAGGAGGCTGCTCCGCCTGACCTGGGAGCGTTGGAGAGGTCACTGACATGTGCCAGAAGTTATGGGAAACACACCCTCCTTCCCAGGGATCCCAATCCCAAATGCCTCATGACTGAGTCCCATGCCAGCGTTTGTTCAGAGGATATGTAGTTTTTGTGCTTAGATAAAGCTCTGATCTGAATTCAGAAGTCAAAGACCTTTGACCTAACTTTGAATTTCAAGGCTGAGGAAGTCAGGCTCCATTTGTGAGCCACCTTTTCTGTCCCAGTCCTGAGTGCCCCATGCACTCTTATTTTGCTGACTTTTGTGAATCTCTGCGTTTACACACCCTAGCCGAGCGGCTCTCATAGCCTGGTCTGTGGATCCTAGGAGTCTCGGAGCCCCTTTCCAAGGGGTCCACTAGGTCAAAACTATTTCCCAGGTGTCCCTCAGCTGTCACTTGCTGTTGTCTTTGCGTCACTGCACTGGTGGTGAAGCCATCCAAATCAAGGCAGGAGCATCCGGCCATGCTGGCAGTGGTCATCATGTTATGAGTCACCCCTTACTCTCAGTTTAAAAAGCCAATTTTGGCCAGGTGCGGTGGCTCATGCTTATAATCCCAGTACTTTGGGAGGCCGAGGTGAAAGGATTGCCTGAGCTCATGGGTTCGAGACCAGCCTGGGCAACTTGGCAAGACTGCATCTCTACAATAAATCAAAAAATTAGCTGGGTGTGGTGGCTCATGCCTATAATTCCAGCTACTTGGAAGGCTGAGGTGGAAGGATCACCTGAGCCCAGCAGGTTGAGGCTGTGGTATCTTTTAGAGGAGACTACCCAAAGTCATTTGGTGAGGCTAGTAATTCTATTCCCGTTTCCCTCTGCATAATCTGTTCGAGGCTGGATTTTTCTTCCTGTGCTTGTGATCACAACGTATCATGACAGATTGAGTGCAGATATAAGGTTCCAGCCAGATGTTAGAGAGATTTGCAAAAATGTAAAACAAGATCACTCTCTTCACTAAGTTTTTGTTTTGGAAAAGTTATTTTTTATGTGTTATTTGCACTAATGTATAGTGAATTTTTTTGTTATTTTAAAAGAAAAACTTTAAATTGTTTTAAACTTTAAGAGTTAGATTCTGAGCCGGGCTTGGTGGCTCAGCCTGTCATCCCACACCTTGGGAGGCTGAGGTGAGTGGATTGCCTGAGCCCGCGGGTTTGAGACCCGCCTGGGCAACTTGGTGAGACTTCATCTCTACAATAAATCAAAAAAAAAAATTAGGCATGGTAGCATGCGCCTGTAGTTCCAGTTACTTGGAAGGCTGAGGCGGAAGGATCGATGGAGCCCAGCAGGTCGGGGCTGCGGTGGCCGCTCCCGGCCACCGCACTCCAGTCTGGGTGACAGAGTGAGACTCCAATTCAAAAAAATAAAATAAAATAGCCGGACTTGGTGGCTCAGCCTGTAATCCTGTGCCTTTGGGAGGCTGAGGTGAGTCAATTGCCTGAGCCCGCGGGTTAGAGACCCGCCTGGGCAGCGAGACCTCATCTCTACAATAAATCAAAAAATCAGCCGGGCGTGGTAGCACATGCCTGTAATTCCGGCTACTCGGAAGGCTGAGGCGGAAGGATTGCTGGAGCCCAGCAGGCGAGGCTGCGGTGGCTGGGAGTGGCCACTGCACTCCAGTCTGGGCAACCGAGTGAGACTCCAACTCAAAAAGTAATAATAATAATAAAATAAAATAAAATAAATAAAATAAAATAGAATCTAAAAAAAAAAGAGTTAGATTCTGGCCATGCTCGGTGGCTCAGTCTGTAATCCCAGCAATTTGGGAGGCAGAAGCGAGTGGTTTGCCTGAACCTGCAGGTTCGAGAACAGCCCGGGCAACTCGTGAGACCTCGTCTCTACAATACATCAAAAATTAGCCGGGTGTGTTAGAGTGTGCCCGTAGTTCCAGATGCTTGGAAGGCTGAGGCGGAAGGATCGCCGGAGCCCAGCAGGTTGATGCTGGGGTGCCTGTGAGTGTGCCACTGCACTCCAGCCTGGGCGACAGAGTGAGACTCCAACTCAAAAAAAAAAAAAAAGTGAGTTTCTAGCATGATTGATATCTAAGGCTATAGCCCACAGAAACACAAACTGTGGAATCCCCCAATTTAAGAGTGAGCCTGAGATCAAACACTTTTAGAGTGCTGCCCGTGTCATGTCACAACTGGCCATGTCCTGTCACGTGGCTCATGGGCTTAGACATCCCGAGAGCTGCCTTTCCCCTTGCCCATTGGGTCTCAGCCTCTGTTCCTCTTGGGCTTCTCTTGTGGGAGCTGCCTTGTTGTTCCAGGGTCTGTGTGTGCTTGTGTCCTTGCCACAGGGTTCCGGGCCTTCGAGGTCCAGCTGGTGCTGAGGCAGGCCCTCCCCAACATCTGGACGGTGCAGAAAGATGAAGGGGTGAGTTCTCACCCGAAAATGGGGCATCAGGGGCTCTGTCGATTTTTGGTCAAATCTGGCCTCTGTGAAAGGCTCCTTTCTTGTGCCCTCTCCAACCCCTATCTTCTTCTTTTTCTTTTTCTTTTTTGTTTTGCCTCCCCCCACCCCCCAGCTTTCTGTTTTGAGATGAAGAGCCTTTTTGGTAGACTTCATTCCCAGTAACCCAGGATTTGGGGAACTTGTTTTTACTTGTCATTTCAGGTGATCGTGAAGAAAGTGAGTAAACAGCACCGCTGGTATCTTGAGAATACCTCTTGTGATCGAGACAGTTATTGGAAGGAAAATATTCTTCTCTCTGTGAAAGGTTTTTCCATTTTTTTCCAAATGCTGGTGAAAGCTGGGAAGGTAGGACATATCTCTTTTCTTGGCCTAAAGGCACTCCTCTGTGTTTTTGGCTATAGATACTAAAGACTCTTCAACAGTAAAATAAGATTTCTCCAGGCTGGGTGCTGTGGCTCACGCCTATAATTCCAGCACTTTGGGAGGTTGAGGTGAGAGGATTGCCTGAGCCCACGGGTTCGAGACCAACCTGGGCAACTTGGTGAGACCTCGTTTCTGCAATAAATTAAAAAAATTAGCCCGGGCATGGTGGTGCACATCTTTAGTTCCAGCTACTTGGAAGGCTGAGGTGGAAGGATCACCTGAGCCCAGCAGGTCAAGGCTGTGGTAGCCGTGTGCTTGCCACCACACTCCAGCCTGGGCGACAAAATGAGACTTCAACTTAAAAAAAAAAAAAATTTCCTCCAGATAAGTGATTCTTCCCCGTTTATAACTGGCTTCCTGGACCTAACCTTGCTGACAAATCATGACAGGTTAATTTAGGGAAAGACTGTTCATAGGAAATAGTACTGTTTCTTTGCCCCTTTCAGTAACAGAGATTTCAGTAATTGATCTAAACGACTTGGGGCACCTGCATGTATTTGCTTCACGGCTTAGATTCCCAATTTGGACCCTACCTTAAATCCCTCCTGCTCACAATTTTAAAATTTAAGTGGTTGAGCTACCTTTCTTTCTTTTTTTTTTTTGGAGTCAAAGTCTCACTCTGTTGTTCAGGCTGGAGTACAGTGGCACGCTCACAGCCACTGCAGCCTTGACCTGCTGGGCTCAGGCTATCCTTCCACTTCAACCTTCCAAGTAGCTGGAACTACAGGTGCACATTACCATGCCTGGCATATTTTTTTTATTTATTGTAGAGACAAAGTCTCACCAAGTTGCCCAGGCTGATCTTGAACCCATGGGCTCAGGCATTCCTCTCCCCTTCATCTCCCAAAGTGCTGGGATTATAGGCCTGAGCCACTGTGCTTGACCTTGAACTATCTTTCAAATAGGGGAAGAATGAGGGCTAGGATGAAATTATCAGGTGGTAGAATATCAGTGGATTCTAAGGCTACATCTTTTACAAGAATGTGGTCACGTATGGTATCTAGATTATTAAAATTTTTCTCCCCTGTTGATTACTCCAAGTAGCCCTTGGTGGGACATAATATGATGTTGGATCTGCTGCACCTCCATGAGAAGTTCTTCAGACCTCTCCCAGGTAGGAGCAGACCCGTCATTCTCCTTCCTCTCATCCTAGCTTGCCGCCTGGCTAAGGAATTGGTCCAGAGCCATGAGGTAGCCCCTAAAATGCACATTCCTTCCCAGCGCCTGCAGGTTTCTGGGGAGGTCAGGCAGGGGCATGTACTCTGATGGGTGTCTGTTATCATCTTCCCAGAGTGGAAGAATAGGACATGTACTCAAGGCAGAAGAGCTTTCATTCAAACTGGTACCCCTCCCCCATGACTGGAGTTCTTCAGGCTCATTGTATAAAACTTGGCAAAATCAGAACTGCGTGGAGGACAGAGGTTACCTTTAATCAGCTGTAATCCTGAGTTTTTACATATTTGATTACACCACAGATTTGACTTTACATTTGGTTTTTTGTTTTTTTTTTTTACTATTTTATGTCTTTAAAAACTGAATGTCAGCTTAATGCTGTGTGATGTTGTCTTCCGTCTACACCCTCCTTTCTCTTGGTCGATTCCATTGTTGGACATAGACGACAGTGCAGCCTATTGGTTAGTAGCCTCAGAGTCCTTGACCCACCCCTTCCTCACTGTGTGTAATCTCCAGTGAGTTACATTTTCTTACTGTAAGATGGGGACAGTGTTACCAATATCAATGGAGTTGCAAGATCGAATGAACTGATAGATGCACAGAGGATACTAGTCTAAATTAAAAGGTTAAGAAAGGTTTAGGAGCGGTTTCCCCGCACCCTCCCCAAGACAAATGATAGAATGCCTGAGTTTGAGTATATTGAGAGAAATGGGGAGAATGAGGGGTAAAACTAATAACACATGCTCACCGAGAAACTAAACTGCAGAACGGTAATCACTGAGAGAACAAAAGCTTTGCAGAAAGGAAAGATCACTCTGTCTCCCACTGTAGCTCCCAGCTGCCTCTTGTGCATGAAGTGCCGGGGTCTAGTGACGGGGATGTGTGACAGGAGGGGTGGAGTGGGAGGGCCTTACCCTCTCAGCTGGTGGGAAGTCAGCAGTGAGGTGCCTAAAACCCCAGCATACATGTGTTAGGATGTGGGAAGAAAATACCAGAAGGAAAAGAATTGGAAGTAGTTGCCTTTTGGGGAGCAGGAAATGGGAGGGTAGTGGGAAGGGGATCTCAGGGTTGGTTGTTTTTAGAACGTGTGTGTCTTGCAGTAAGCCTCTTTAAACTATATGCAGGTATAACTTTGATAAATTCACTAATAGTTGTTATTTAAACTTTTATCAGTGCATGTCTCATAATGACTTTTAGTTGACTTTTTTTCCTTGGATTTTTTTCCTCTGGTCATTTACAAATGATGATTTCATGTCCACCTTTCCAATAATACCTCAATTTCTTTTATCCCATTGGCTAGAACTTTGCAAACTACATGAACTAAAGGTGGCAATAGAAAACACCCTGAATTTGTTGGAAAGCCAATTGGCCTATACTATTTATTTATTTATTTTTGAGTTGGAGGCTCACTCTGTCACGTAGGTTGGAGTGCAGTGACGTGCTGATGGCCAGCGCAGCCTCAACCTACTGGGCTCAGGAGATCCTTCCACCTCAGCCTTCCAAGCAGCTGGAGCTACAGGCGTGTGCCACCACACCCGGCTAATTTTTTTTATTTATTATAGAGATTAGGTCTCACCAGGTTGCCCAGGCTGATCTCAAACCTGTGGGTTCAGGCAGTCATCTTGCCTCCGCCTCCCAAAGTGCTGGGATTACAGGCATTAGCTACCGTACCCAGCTAGGTCTATAATATTAAAAGTGGGGATGGCAGGTTGGTTTGAGATTAGAAATCATTAATGGTTAAGATTAAGGATGTTTTCAATTCTTACTTTAGTTTGTTTTATTAATCAGTGTTAGTAGCAAAGCAGGTTAGAGAGTGTTCCTTCCCATTTTTACCAACAAATGAACTCACTTTCGACTATCTGGGTCTTTTCCCTCAGAAAGCTATGATCAGTTTAAGCAGAATATCCACAGCCTGTTTCCTGTGCTCATTGACACCAAGAATGTAACAAAGGATATCTGGAAGGTAATTAATAGAATTGCTCAGGGGTTAGGACTGCTTTGTCCATATCACTGACACTTAGCTTTCTCCTGTGTATTTTTAACTTTGAACGCTTTTCTCTTTAAAACCAGTGTTATCAATTTTCTTTTGTATTTTGGTGTCTCTGGTTCATCATATTAGCTTATATATGATTTTTTTCCTTTCCTCATTCAAATTCCAGCATCTTCTTTGTGGGTAGTTTTGCTTATTTAGATTGGACAACAGAACAACTTATTTTAGAGCTTGATACACATCACATGAATATTTCCAGTGTGCTTAAATAGCACCACGGTGCGGGGGTTCTCCTCTTGAAAACTCTCAAGAAAACATTTTTACTGAGCCCTAAGGTCATCATGAGTTCTCAGCCCTAGTGACTGGTTGAAGTCACTTGGGAAGTTAAGTACTGACAGGTAGGCCCTGATGGCAACTTCCTGTCTGATCTTGGAATGGGTCCAGGTGTTCTTGCTAAAACTCCCCAGGTGTTTCTGTTGTGGAATCTGGGTGTGCACTACACATAGAGAAGAAGGACCTAGCTGGTTTAAATGCTTCTTGGAGATTAAACTGAGGAACAGAAGAAGGGGAATCAGATCAAGTTTGTAGAACCTCAGGATGATCACTTGGAGCGATTATTTAAGAAGGGAGCCACACAAGTGGGAAGGGGTTACTTGACACATCTGTGCCCAGAGAGGCTCTTACCTATATTTCATGTATTTCTAGCTAGTGTCCTAAGCTACTCTTAGGACTTAGTCCCTGGGGTTGTCTAGTGTGAGACTCCCTGGCCTCTATGTACTGCCTTGTGTCCTGTGTTTATAGAATTCCTTGAACAACTGTCTTCTAGGGAGCTGGTATGTGTAGACTGTTTTCCTAGTCTGGGTGCTTGGGAGTCCTTCTAGGAAACCCAAGGATACTAGGCACCCTATAATTAAGAGCACTGTGATTAAGGAATGGGAATAGTTACACTTTTTGAAGAGAAAGAGGAGGCTGTAGGAGTTAGCATTTTCTAGGCCATTTTGATGGTCATTTGGTAACACCTGAATAAACAAAAGCACAAATGTTTTACTCTGATTTCTCCATAATTGTAGGAGATGAATTTCCCAAGGGTCTCAAATCTCTCAGAAGTGTATGATATACTGAACAGGTAAGGAAGGTGTTCCCTGAAGCTGCTTCTGGGGCATGATCTGTGGCCTAGGGCCTTCCTGGGCTCTGGGCAAGCCCCTGGGCACCACTGGGCTCTCCCTGTCCACCCCCTCCATGGCGTAGGTCTCTTCTCCAGCTCCTCATGCTTTGTCTCCTTCCTCAGACAGCCTTTTTGCCCCATTTTCGAGAAGAAAGTAAGCCAGAGACAGAAGGTCTCTCAGCCCCCACCCGCCACCCCCAAACACTTGTGTAGTTACTGTTCATTTCTCATCACCTCTGCCTGTCACCAGCAGATGTGAATGTCTTCCCTGAGGCTGGGCAGGAAGGGCTGCCCCCCATACCTCCCCCTACCCAGCCCAGCACACCCCCCTTACCTTTATCTTCAGTGTCTCCACTTTCCTTTCCCTCGACGCCAACGCATGTTCTCCTGGCCTCACAGGAGCTCTTTGACTCTGCTTTCGCTGCCACTGTCTTTGTCTACTTGACAGTGAGTCCTGTTGGAGGTCACCAGCACCCCCAAGCCCCCTGCAGTCAGGCCTCGGTCCCTCCACCAGCTGCTTTCTGAAGCCCTACCAGGTATCAAGTGATCTGCATCTTAGTTGACAGAATGATGCTCTGGAGGCATTTGGAATGAGGCATGGCACATCGCCATGCTCTGATATTGGCTTCCCATGGCATGTGATGCCTATAACCTCTCCTCCCTTGTCCTGGGTTGTTGCTGTTGCTCCTTGTTTCTCTCATTGTCTGGTGTGTGTGTGATTCCTAACCAGTCCCTTTGCTTCTTGTTCTCTCCTTGTCTCCTAAGTCATCTCTCAAGGGTCCCTCCTTGACCCTCTCCTTACTCATCACCATCCCCAGGTGGACTCATTCACCCCCTGGGCTTCAGCTGCTGACCCCAGCAGTTCCAGTACACTTCTCCTCCCAGCTGCCTTCTCAATCTTCCTACCACATGTACCTTCAACTTGACCTTCATCTCTGTCCTTCTAACCCACTCTGGTGCTTGGAAAACCCAAAGTCTTTATGGTGCCAGGCATGGTGCTGGGGCTGTGTTTGCAATGAGAGCATGATAGGGGAGAGTTTAGTTTTATTTTGAATGCACCAACTTTGATTCTAGACTTCCTGGGTTTAAATCCCAGCTTTGTCACTCATTGGTCTTGCAAGTAGCCTTGAGGGAATTACTTAATTTCTCTGCTTTAGTTTTACCATCTGTGAAATGAAAAAATAATAGTGTGTAACTCACAAGGTTGTTGAGAGGATTACATGAGTTCAGATGTGTGGAAGGACTTAGAACATGCCTTGCATGTAGTCAAGGTCCATTCGCTGTTAGCTGCTGCTGTTGACAACTCTCTCATCCTGTAGCCACCTCCCAGCACAGGCATGTTATCATGCTGGTTTCTTTTTTTTTTTGAGTCGGAGTCTCACTCTGTCACCCAGGCTGGAGTGCAGTGACATACTCATGGCCACTGAAGCCTCGACCTGCTGGGCTCAGGTGATCTTTCCGCCTTGGCCTTCCAAGTAGCTGGAATCACAGGTGTGTGCCTCCATGCCTGGCTAATTTTTTGATTTATTGTAGAGACGAGGTCTTGCCATGTTGCTCAGTCTGGTCTTGAACCCCTGAGCTCAGGTGATCCTCTCACCTCTGCCCCCCAAAGTGCTGGGATTACAGGCTTGATCCACTGTGCCTGGCTATCATGCCTATTTCACAGATGAGAAAATGAGGGATCAGAGAGGTTAAGCACCTGAGGTTCTAAAAGATCTTGTTGGGAACGAGTGAAGTGAGGGTTTCCTTGTTGTCAGATGCTGTCACCATTCAACCAAGTCCCAGAGCCAAGTCCGGGATGTGGTCTCAGAGCTGAGTTGCCCACATCTGCCTAGTCAAGTCCTGTTGATTTTACCCCATAAATCTCTTTAAAATCTCACCTTTCTCTGCGCTCTCAGGATCACTGCCTTCATTCCAGCCTTTATTTTTCATTCCCATTGTAGCGGGAGCCCCAAGCTGGCTTCTCACTTGTATGACCTGTCCCACTTCTTTTCCACGCTGCCCCTCAAGATGATTTAAAAGGTGAATTTGACTGGGCCATTTTTCTAGTTGAAGTCTCTCTGGGACTCTGAAACCCCCCAGCCTGTTGTACGGGCTCCTCTGCTATCTGGCCCGCCCCTCCTACGTGGTCTTCAGCCACATTTCTTCGTATGGCTCCCAGTGGCAGGCCTTGTTCTCTCTTCACTGTCTCTGCTGCTCTAAACACCCAGCATCGCCCTGTTCCTTCAGCCAGGCTAGTACTGGTGGCCCAGGACTTTCCATGCGTGCCTCTTCCTTTGGGAAGCCTGCCTTCCCCATGCCCTCCCCATGCCTTCCGCCCTCAGGATCCTGGAGTGAACTTCATGCTGCGGGTGTTTATAGAATGCATGCACAATTGTCTCTGTGTTTGTCACTCAGGCCACTGGATGGCGTGCTCAGGAGGGCAGTGACAGTGTCTTGTTTGCCTTGGTGCCTAGGCCCAGGTGACACTTTGATAAGTGCCCAGGATGATCCAGTTGGAGCTGCTGTTCCTGCACCTGTCCTGTTGCCTTGTCACCAAACCCCTGTCTGTCCAGGCCTAGATTTGTGCTTTTTAAGGGACTGAGGGAAGAACAAGAAAGGGTTATTTGCAGTGAATTGTCCTTCATCCTATTTTTCCTACAGTGACTTGAATCCCACCAAGAATTCCGGACCAGAGATTGTTCATGCAAGCAAGTGTGAAAAATACGGTATGTTCCCACAAGCCCTAGCTCCTGGCACAGCCGCAAGGCATGAGGGGCCAGTCAGAGGCTCCTCCTTGACATTGGTCTTCCCAGACAGCAAGGGAGTGAGTGTGGGGGGGTGCTCCTGAGGGGTTTTCCTGGGATCTACATACTCCACATTGACTCCCACAAAAAACAAGCATGCCCGGAATCCATGTGAGAGCTCGGGGAGTTGTCTGTCTGCCTGATGTGGTGGTGGTGGTTCTGCCAGGCAGCTCTGAGCTTGCAGCTTCCTCCACCCTGGGGAGGCCCAGGTGAGGCTGGTATGTGGGCCGGGAGAAGGGCCACATGAGGGTCTGAGGCTGATGAGGCACAAGCTGCTGAGGGTGTTGAACTGGGATGGGCAAGACTCCCCTTCCTGGGCCGTGTCTCTAATGGCTGCCTGCTACTCTCTCCCCCATGTGTGGAAAACGCTTCAGTGGAGACAAAGTACCCCCATGAAGCTGCGTATGATGCTTTTCTTTGCGGGTCAGGTAAGAACTTCTGTTCTTTTAAAAGGAAACTGTGTGTGTGTGTGTGTGTGTGTGTGTGTGTGTGTGTGCGGGTCAGGTAAGAACTTCTGTTCTTTTAAAAGGAAACTGTGTGTGTGTGTGTGTGTGTGTGTGTGTGTGTGTGTGTGTGTGTGTGTGTTATGTGTATGTGTATGTGTAGGAGTCTCATTCTGTTGCCCAGGCTGCTGGAACCACAGGCATGTGCCACCATACCTGGCTAATTTTTTGATTTACTGTAGAGATGAGGTCTCGCCAAGTTATCCAGGCTGGTCTCGAACCTCTGGGCTCTGGCAATCCTCTTGCCTCTACCTCCCAAAGTGCTGGAATTATAGGTGTGAGCCACCATACCCAGCAAGGAAACTCTTTTTATTAGCCACAAGCCCCTGCCATCCCAGGCTCTCCATTTATTTCAAGTTGGGTTGCACACAGTAGAAATAAAGCATCATCCGCGTATGCTGATAAGGTCTGTTACAGTTCTAGCTTTTTTTCCTCCCACAGTTCTCTTGAAAGTGGCACACTTGCTCCTGCAGAAGGTACATAGGTAAGTGCTCTTTCCTCCCATCCTTTTTTTAAGTCAGAGGCTTGGATTCACTGAGCCCTTGCTGTAAGCTGAGACCTCCCCAGTCCTGGGCTCTAACAAAGGGGAGAATGTGGGGTGTCGCTGGGGTGGAAATCTTGTCCCTGACTGGGCAGCAGCCTGTGTAGCAGTTAAAGACAAATGGCCTTCCTCCAAAGGAGTGGGCCCTCCTTCTACCCTTGCCTCCCACCTGTTTGGGTGCCGGCCCCTTACCCCTGTCTTGGCAGTGGAAGAATTCACAGAAGTCAGGAGACCAATACAGTGGGGTTAGGTGGGAGACGGGGTTTCACTCTGTCACCCAGGCTGGAGTGCAGTGGCGTGATCACAGTTCACTGGAGCCTCAAATTCCTGGGCTCAAGCAATCCTCCTGCCTCAGTCTTCTAAGTAGCTGGGACTACAGGTACATGCCACAGTGCCCGGCTAGTTTTTTTCTTTTTTGTGGAGACAGAGTCTCACTTCATTGCCCAGGCTTGTCTTGAACTCATAGCCTCAAGCAATCCTCTCACCTCGGCCTCCCTAAGGGCTGGGAGTGAGCCACTGTGCCCAGCAGGCTTAGGTTCTGATACGTGCTTCAGTCCTTCCCAGTCTGGTGTGTTTGCCTGGTCTGTTTCTTTCTTGTATTCTCACAGTTGTATAAGTAACAAAGAGGTTGGAAAAAGTGTTCACATCATTGGGGTTCACAGAGTCAGGCTGGGGACAAGGGCAGTAACTTGGAAGAAGGCTGGGAAGAGGTTCGTGAGACCCCAAATTGAAATCTTAAGTGTGTTTCCCCATGGCAACACCACCCTTGATGCCTGAAGCACTGGGCACGTAGGCACCAAAACACACTTGAAATGTGCATTTGGCAACAACGTCCTGGGTATGCATATTTATTAAATAGGACTTAGTAGGCTGGACACAGAAGCTGATCACAACTGTCACATGTTCTCTGGGACTGACTTAGAAACATCTTTTAGGACTATAATCTGTTAACTTGGGTACTGCCTCTGTGTCTGTTTCAGCAGTAGATTTTATAAATACACACATTCTATAACACGTTGATGTGAGGCTTATAACTTAATAACTAACCTGCCAGTGTGTCTCCCCCTCCTGTGGTTTGACAGTGTTAAGTGCCCACCAGTGTGTGCCCGAGCGCTGGACGGTGAAGGCACTAACAGCAGCCTCTGGGTCCTGGGGTCTCACATCCTTTATTCCTTCTAATCCTCATGACCTAAAAACCCTTCTCAGCTTACAGAAGTTCTGCCTGACTGTGTAGCCCTTGGTTTTCTTGTGGTCTGTGCTCAGGAGTGTGTGGCTCTTGAACAGAGGTGAGGCTGGTTGTTAAGAAGAGGCTGTGGGTTTTGGGGACATTCAAGGGTGATGTCAAGGGATGCTGACGTGGAGCATTCTCTGAACAGTGGCCTCTCACTAATTCTCTGAGCCTGTTGCTAATGCTTGTCACCAGAGGGACCTTCACCAGATGGTTACCACAGGTGGTAACCATCTGGAAGCTTGGCTTTTGTGGGCCATTGAGTGAGCTCTTTAAAATTGGCCTGGGCCAGGGATGGTGGCTCATGCCTTTAATCACAACACTTTGGGGAAACCAAAGTGGGAGGATTGCTTGAGCCCAGAAGTTCGAACCCAGCCTGGGCAACATAGTGAGACTTTGTCTCTATAAAAAATTAGCCAACCATGGTGTCATGTGCCTATAGTCCCATCTACTCCAGAGGCTGAGGTGGAAGGATCGCCTGAGCCCAGGAGTTTGAGGCTGCCATGAGCTGTGATTGTGCCACTTCACTCTAGTCTGGGTGAAGGAGTGAGACCCTGACTCAAAAAAAAAGAAATTGGTTTGGGCCCAGCATGAGCCCCAGTACTCATGAGGGGAGGGAGAGAAAGCTATTTCAGAACAGCATCCTTTTGCTGTCCTTCACCAGATCCTTGACTGTGGCCAAGGACATTAATAATCTCCCATGTGCCTGAATGCTTTGAGGTTTTCTGTCCATGCAGCATTGACCCCACGCCCAAGTCCTCCTTTCCTCAGTACCTTGATGTGCTGGCTCCTTATGTGAACCAAGTGAACCTTATCCGAGCAGGGGTCCCCAAAATTGTGAGTAGATTTCACTCCGATCCTTTACCCTGTTCAGAGGCTTATGGTGGAGGGTGGCCTGGTACTGTCTGGGATGTGTGAGAGCTCTCCCCATAACCAAGACAAGAGCTGAGAGGGTATTCGGACCCCCCCTTTCTGTTTCCTCTTGTGTTTTTCTGCCAAAGCTAGCACAGACTTCTCCCTCCCTCCCTTCCCCCCTCCTCCTCCTCCAAACTCCTAACAGTTGTTTCTAGTTTCTTGAAGGATAATCAAAACAGGCAAGATATCAATAAGAATTGTGGGAAAATATCATTTGTTCTTCATGTTTTCTAGAACTTTTCTGGTCCGGATTATCCCAGTGTCCGACCTCCCATCCTCATCCTCAGCGTCAGACAGTGGCCCGGGGTCAGTGAGCAGCAGGTCTACCACAAGTTTCAGAACCTCTGCAAGTTTGATGTCAGGCGGCTCACACGGAGCCAGTTCCTGCTCCTGACCAATAAGTTTAAGGAGTAGGTGCCTCTGTCCCTGCCCAGCCTCTCCTCCCTCTCCCCCATCCCCCTCCAGCTGTCGCCTTCACTCTCTGCCTCCACCTGTGTAGAGCCTGATGGTGGCAGCCAGAGTGATCCTGTTGCTCGGCTGAGCTGAGCACGCTCTTTTTTTGGCAGCGTCCGGATCATCCTGAAGGAGTACAGGGGCCATCCCACCCTGCGGGTCTCCCTGTATCGGCATTGGAGACATTCCCCAAACATCAGCTGCTTGTTGCAGTAAGTGACCAGGCTGAGGACTGCCCTTGTGCCTGTTCTGGGTCCCGGGTTAGTGTGATTCAAGCATAGCTCACTAGCTGGTCTGTGTTGACAAGTAGGATGAGCTGGATGTTATTTAGTGTTTATTGAGCATCTGGGCCAGTGAATAAAACAAAACCCTCTGTTCTGGGGGGAGTTCATGTGCTAGTGGGAGATAACAATAAACGTAATAAGTGAGTAGACCCTATAATGTATTAGGTGACAAGTGTTTTGTTTTTTTTTTTTGAGTTGGAGTCTTACTCTGTCACCCAGACTGGAGTGCAGTGGCTGTTCCTGGCCACCACAGCCTCGACCTGCTGGGCTCCGGCGATCCTTCCGCCTCAGCCTTCCAAGTAGCTGGAACTACAGGCGCGTGCTACCACGCCTGGCTAATTTTTGATTTATTGTGGAGATGAGGTCTCACCAAGTTGCCCAAGTGGGTCTCGAACCCGCGGGCTCAGGCAATTCACTCACCTCAGCCTCCCAAAGCATGGGATTACAGGCTGAGCCACCGAGCCTAGCTGACAAGTGTTAATTAAAAGTGAGATGTGGCCAAGTGTGGTGGGTCATGCCCGTAATCCCAGCACTTTGGGAGGCGGAGGTGAGAACCAGAGAACCAGAACCAGGACCAGTCTTACCCAGAGAGGCAGAAGTCCATTGTTGGCACCAGGAGAACGACATTGGGGTAAACAGAGTTAGGAAGAAAGAAGGGTGAGCCTGTGTGGGCGCATCTCAGCCCTCCATGCTCACACGCAGACCCATCAAGTGCCCTGGCCCGCTGACTGCTGTCCTTGTCTTGCAGAGTCTGTGGCGTGGTTACTGCCTGGGCCCTTCTCGCGTTTCTCCTTGGACGATCAGGCCCCTGAATGCGCAGGGCCTCCTAAAGCCGCCCTCCTACCTCCACATGCCCTGGGACAGCCATTGGGTTTGTTTGTGTCAATCATATTCTGTTTGCAGATAAATGTGTCTCATCCTTCCCAGAAATTCTGTTGTGTTTCAATGTGAAATTCTGTAAACACTATCAGTGATAAAGAAATCCTTGGATGCAGTTTCTGTGTCTGTGGCCAGAGCTTTTCTTTCTGTGAATGATAGGAACATCAGCAGAGGTGGAGATTTAAGCTTAGACTCTAGAATGTCTCTTGAACAGGCTGTAGGAGCTGGACGCCAGATGAACAAAAGGCGACATCATTTCTGGGAGAGAAAAATAATGTACGACAGGCTTGTGGGTGACTGAGGCCTGAGAAGTGGCCTTTCTAAGATGAGTAAAAGAAAGCTGTGAAGCTGGAAGATGAATTGTTATGTGCACTGGAGACATTTTTGATAAGTATTATAAACCATAAAATGCCCTTGTTCATTTTAGAAGCAAAAACCTACCCGTAACTCCAGGTGTACCCTGCATCAGAATCTCGGCGTCTCCTCCACAGCGGTCTACACTGCATTCAGCCGGCTTTCTCAGTAGCTTTCCTCTGCAAAGATCTGTACGTGGCTGGGCTCTTTGCTCAACCTTGAACTTCCCTTGAGGGTTCCACAAATCCTACTTAAATTCGGACTGGGAGACATTTTTCCTCTAGAAAAACAGAAGGACCTGTGGCGGCTGCCATACACAGGAGAGTTTGAGAACTTTTCCAGGGCACCTCCTGTCCCAAGAAGGGAGAGGCATGGAGACCCAACCATGCTTTATGGGGCAGCATCAGGCACCTTACTCATCTGCTCAGACAGCGTCATCGTGAGACTGTCAGGGTGCTGAGTGTGTTTCTTCCTCATTGAATGTAACTTTATGTGAGCTGAGGCAAATTCCCTCTTCTTTTTGAGCTTTAGGGCTGATAGCTCTCAGGTAAGCCCTGCACTGATAAACTCACCTACAAAGGGAACACACTTCTCAGCTGAGTGAGTTGAGGGGCCGTTTGGCTTCCTGGGAAGGAGCAGGGCCTGAGCTCTGCCAGCTGCTTCATGTGATCCTGGGGTAAGAGAGACACTGCAGTGTTTTTTTTTTGTTGTTTGTTTGTTTGTTTTACATGACCTTGTTCACTTACCACTGCTCTATCCAGCACATCTTTATTGAGCACCTGCTGCATGCAGTTCAGCAGGGCTCATGGCACTCTTGTCCGCAGTGAACTGGCTGGCCCCACAGCCCTGTGTCCTGCCTGCTGCTCCTTAGGGGCAGCCCCAAGGGGACAGGGGAGCCGGGCTGTGCTGTGGGAGGTGTTGAGAGCTGTGGTCACAAGCTAGATTTTGTAGATTCACTTCACCCTGGCCCTGTGGGTCTGTGCCACTCAGAAATGCTGAGTGCCTCAGTGCCTCTAGACCTGCCAGCTTTCTCCTTCCATCCAGGGTAGTTAGGCAGGCTTGGGGGCTCTCCTGATCCGTCTGCTCCACCCCTGCACCCTCCTCCCATCATCCAACTCTTCAGGTCCCTGTGTTGCCTGCAGTCCTCTCTCCCTTCCTGAGTGAATAAAACCAAAACAGACTGAGCAACCAGCCTCTCTCCCCTCTAAGCTCTGTCCTCCCTCCCTGACCCCTCTGTGGTCCAGCCACTCTCTCTTCCCTCTAAGCTCTGTTTGCCCCCCCTTGTCCAGCTGCTCTTCCTCCTTCTTAAACTAGGTCTCCCAATCCCTGTGGTCCAGTCCCTCTTTCCCCTAAGATCTGTCCCTCTTCCCTCCCTGTGGTCCAGCTGCTCTCCCTTCCCCTTAAACTCTCTCACCCCTCCTTGTGGTCCAGCCTCTCTCCCCTTTTCAGACCCGCATTGGGTGGCCCGTGTCGTCTTTCCTGCCCCCACCAGGCCCCACGCGCCCTGGAGCCCCTGCTGTCGGCAGTGCTGCCTCACTCCCCTCTCGCTGCCCTGTGACTCTGTATTGTGGTCGCTCTCCTCAGGTTCTTTCCCAGGTCTCTGTCACCCTGTTTCTCCCTTGTGCTCAGAGCATTTCCCTTATCCCTTCTGACATTGATGCTCAAGGACTCAGCGCTGTCAGCTGTGGACTAGTGTGACTCAGAAGTCTGTTCTCTAGCTGACTCTTCTGCATCTTGGTTCACCTATTGAGACTTCTAGATTTTTCCCCAGATGTGCCGAACTATTTGGAAAATTGAACATTTTTTCTCTTAAACTGCCTCGCTTGATGGAGGCAGTGACCGTCTCTCCAGTGGAGCTTCCCGTTCCTCGAATCTTCCCAAGTCAAAGTCCTGTCTCTAACCAGCCATCCTCCTCCACCCCTGTCTTTGTCCACCCCTCCTCGCCATCCAGGCTCCCTTCCCACCATCCAGAACAATACCAGAGCCTCCTTGACTCTAAGAGAGCCCTCCCTGCCTCGTCTCCCATCCATGCTGTGGCCACGTGGACATATGAGGGGGGACCCCAGAAAAAATAGAATTTATAAAAAATTGTGTATTCTTACGTCTAAACTTGTCACCTTCAAAGTACTTTCCATTTGATGCAATACAACGATTAAGACACTTTTTCCACTACTCAAAACAGGTTTTGAACTCATCCATTTTGATGCCTTTTAGTGTTTCTGCCATTTTTTGTTTCATCTCTTCCATGTTGGCAAAATGTTGTCCTGTGAGGACTTTTTCATCCAGAGAAACAAAAATGTCGCTTGAGGTGAGATTGGGAGAATAGGGAGGGTGGGGCATAGGGGCCCCACATGTCGGTTTTGATCAAAAACTTCTGAACACTCAGCATGGTGTGGGCAGGTGCATTTGTAAATCACCTGTCATGAACTGAGCAAATGTGTTGAAAGAATCTCCAGAAAAAATGCATTGAAACTAAATGCAGCCTCTCACAATGCTAGCTGGTACACTGATGCAGATGGGTTTCTAGAACACTCACCTAGTGGGCGAAGGCTGTATTACAAGGGACCCACCCTCCAAAACAAAATACCGATTTTTTTTTGTTGTTTCCCCCCTATAAAATTAAAGACAAAAATTAGCTGAGCATGGTGGCTATAGCCACAGCTACTTGGTAGTCTGAGGCAAGAGATGCAGTTGATTATGATCATGCCACTGCACTCCAGCATGGGCAACAGTGACACTCTGTCTCAAAAAAAAATATATATATATGTATATAAAATTATTTGGGAAAAAAAACAAAAAGCATAACCAGGAAACTTCTGAAAAAGAAGTGACTTATCCCACCTGCCATATGGGAGTGCATCAATCAAATCTGTGCATTTTCTGTTATTTCAATATCATTAAGAATGGGTTATTTTTTACGATCAGTGGTGTGTCCTAATTTAATTGGTGTTTTCTTAATGTGTACACAATGGTGCACCTAGTAATTGCATGTTAGTTGATGAAACCATAGCATCATGAAGTTATAATTAATGCATTGTGACACTGGCACGCAATACAATATACGTACAGAAATAGACTGAGCACAAATGGGAATCTCGCTGTGATAAAGGTGGCATGTTGAATCTGCGGCTAAGAGGACAAGTTTAGGGAATTAGTTCGAGAAAAAACTAATTCTCACTTTAGTCCTTACCTCCAAATAAATTGAAGATATGTCAGATTTTAAGGTTAAAAATGGTGAATCTTATAAATAATAGAAGGAAATGAAACATATTTCATCTTGGGATGAAATGAAGAAGGTCTTTCTAAGCGTGAAACGAGCTTCAAGTTGTACATAAAATGATTGACAGGTGTGATGTGACCATATTGTGTGTCACCTGAGACATCGCTCATTGTAAAGTGACTGCTGTTTCGTGATCCACTAAGAAGGCCAGGTGCAAGGGGAGGTTGTACCCCTGATTCAAAGACACATTCTAACCTCAAATATGTTCAAATGAGTGAAAAGTGCATCTGGGGAAATGTAGGGAATGCAGAAAAATAAGCTTATTTACAACAACAACAAAAACTAAACAAACCCACCCAAAATGACTTACATGTGGGACATGAGCTGGTCACACTTGGTTAGTTGGCAGAAGGGCAGCTTTGGCAAGAGGAGGCAAAATGGATATGTCCTAGCCGGGCTCGGTGGCTCAGCCTATAATCCTGCACCTTTGGGAGGCTGAGGTGAGTGGACTGCCTGAACCTGTGGGTTGGAGACCCGCCTGGGTAACTTGGCGAGACCTCATCTCTACAATAAGTAAAAAAATTAGCCGGGTGTGGTAGCGTGCGCCTGTAGTTCCAGCTACTTGGAAGGCTGAGGCGTATGGATCGCCGGAGCCCAGCGGGTCGAGGCTGCAGTGGCTGGGAGCAGCCACTGTACTCCAGTCTGGGCGACAGAGTGAGACTCCAAATTAAAAAAAAAAAAAAAAAAAATGGATGTGTCCTGTTGCTGCCACCACAGTTTCCACGCTAGCTTTTGACGGTTTATCCCAAGGAGAGCGTTTATGGGTGATGCTGGTGGATGGTGGGTGAGAAGCCGGAGCCTGCCCAGGTTGGGCAGCTGGAAGGGTCTCCTTGCATTGGCTAGAGCCATCGGTTTCCTGTCACTCTGTCCTTTACAGGGCTTTTCAGGACTTGTAAAGGTGGGTTTGTGGTCTGGCGTGGTGGCTCACGCCTATAATCCCAGCACTTAGAGAGGCAGAGGTGAGAGGATTGCCTGAGCTCAGGGGTTCGAGACCAGTTTGGGCAACTTGGTGAGACCTTGTCTCTAGAATAAATAAAAAAATTAGTTGGGCATGGTGGTGTACACCTGTGGTTCCAGCTACTTGGAAGGATTACCGGAGCCCAGCAGGTCAAGACTGAGGTGCCATGAGTGTGCCACTGCACTACAGCCTACGTGACAGACTGAGACTCTGATTTTTTAGAAAAGGTGGTTTTGTGTCCCTAATTACATGCCATGTACTTTCTCCAGTGTAGCCCTCTAGAGTGCAGGGTGTCTTCTGCTCACGTGGGCTGGCAGCACCGCCAAGTGATGGAGACTGGGCACAGTCCCTGCCCTCTGTCAAGCGGACACATACCCAGGCAGTGGCTGTGAAGGGTGGCACATTGTGACCAGGAGGGAGCTGGAGTGTCCCCAGCAAGGGCAGCTAATCCGGGCTGATGCCCAAGGTTGAGTGACAGGGAGGATGCTTTTGTCATTAATAAAGAAAAACCACATGTGATGTGATCATGTGTATACTCAGACACAACCTGGAAAGGCACACAGGCGAAATGTCAGGGGACAGCATCGCTGAGCAGGGACCGCATACCAGATGCCACTGTCCATGCTGTGCAGTGACTCATTCATTTGCTTCTCCCAGTGACCTTCTAGGTAGGTACTGTCTCTGTGCCCATTCAGAATGGAGGCATCTGATACCCATGGGTGAGGCTCTGCACTCCCTCAGCCATGGGGTATCTTCTGCCAATACTGCACGGCCCATGGGATCAGGAATCTGTTTCACTTTCTTTTTTCTGTATCAGATGATTTACCGTGAATACATGGGGTGCCACTTAAACACGCACAAAAATAAGACAGCATCCAAAGGACTTCAGCTCAGCTCCGGCACCTCCCGGGGGAGTGTCGGCCTCTGGGCTCCTGGGCTGCTCCTCTCTGGTGCAGCTTCTGTCCCAGCTCCTACAGCATGACACTTGTGTCCCAGGGCCACCTTGAGACTCACCTGCCTCTTGAAACCACAGTCAGTGCCAAGTTACTTAAAGTATGGAGGGAAACCTGGCTGTCGGAACACTGTTTGTCTTCTCAGGGGGGAAGGGCTATTGGTATCCTCTGATGTCTGTTTTTGTGACCAAAGAACCTGGATGATGATTTTCTGGATCTTTAGACCTTTAACTGAATAGCTTTGACTGTTGTTCTGTGATGGATTCTGGGGGGATGGTGGTGGTTGGTGGGAAACTAATACACAACCTGAGAGGACAGACCGAGAGTGGGAAGCCATTTTTCATCTTGTTCTTAAACCCTGACACAATGATGAAAAAGTAGAAGCTATGTTTTTAGAGAAATGTACACTTTAGGTAAAATTAACTTTACCAACTTTGTCTTTTCAGAAACAAACTTCCTGGTGCCAGGTATCAGAGGTAACTCATAGCAGCAATCAAGCTTGCCTAGAGTAAAGGAGATTTACAAGGCCTAGGACATCATGCGTTGGGCAAGGATTGTAAAAGTCATGACAAAAGTTATGACCGCTCAGAGGGAGAGCAAGTGGGGATTCAACCTTCCAGTAAATTGGGCACTATCTACAGGGAAGCCAAGGATCCCCTGAAGCTACCCACTGGGAATGCCTAGGCGATAAGGGGAGGTGCACACTCCCTTAGCTCTAAGGAATGTTGTTTGGGAAGGTACAGGAGAATTGGAATCCTTGTCACGCCCTTCTCCAGGGGCATGATAATGTGGGCAAACATTAGTGGGTCTCTGTGTCATAGGCTCTCCAAGACATCCAGGTGGTCGATAGAGAAGTCACAGCAGTCACGTCTACCTGATTGCAACATCTCCAAGGAAAAGGATTTAAGTCAGGGCTTTGGATGGCTACACCGCCACATTCACCTAGAGTGTAGACCCACTCCCTGTCTGCGGGGGTGAAGCTTTCTTAAATAAATCTTATCTTCTTTCACCTCTGTGTGTTGCAATTCTTTGCATTTACTCGGATCTCTGGGTTGCTGGCACGCACCTCCGGCTTGCCAGCTCCGGCAGCGCTGCGCCTCCCTGCACCTCTCCTCTCCATCCATCCACCCTCACCCTGTCCGGACCCTAACACAGCCTCTAATGGCTACATCTATGTGTCCTCATCTGTCTATGATTATTCCTGTATAGGCAAAAAAAGGTGACTGGACATGCATTGTGTTCTTAGTTATCCTTTTAAAAGGCCAATAAAATACATTAAAGTGTTATCTCTTGAGATTCCTGGTGCTTTTAATTTTGTCATATTCTGTACTGTAAATTTTCACATGAGCATGTAACTCTTCAAAATAAGAAATGTACTGTTTTTAAAAACTTAGCGCACATCTGAGTGATCACAATTATATTTTTTAAAATGAACTTAAAACTAGAGGAAAATACACAGCTTGCTAGGGGCTGCCCCAGAGTGGGTGGACTGTGAACGAATGTTTGCATTTATTTTTCTGTATTTTTTAGGGTCTTTAAAAAATATGATGAGCATGTATTTTTATCACTTTGACCATGGAAATACACACACACACACACACACACACACACACACACACACACATACACATATATATTTTTTTTTTTTTTTGAGTCGGGGTCTCACTCTGTCACCCAGGCTGGAGTGCAGTGGCATGCTCACAGCCACCGCAGCCTTGACCTGCTGGGCTCAGGTGATCCTTCTGCCTGGTAGCTGGAACCCAGGTGTGTGCCACCACACCTGGCTAATTTTTTTGATTTATTGTAGGGATGAGGTCTTGCCAAGTTACTGGACTTTTCTCGAATCCCCGGGTCCTGGCAATCCTCTCAAAGTGCTGGGATTACAGGCATGAGGCATGAAAATACATTTTTTTAAATGGAGTTTTTTGGTCGAAAGTAGAGCTTGTCTCCTGCTTGGGGAAATGTCCTATGAAATACTCATGCTGCTGCTTTTTTTTTTTTTTTTGAGTTGGAGTCTCACTCTGTCGCCCAGACTGGAGTGCAGTGGCACACTCCAGGCCACCGCAGCCTCGACTTGCTGGGCTCTGGCAATCTTTCCACCTCAGCCTTCCAAGTAGCTGGAACTACAGGCGCACACTACCACGCCCAACTAATTTTTTGATTTGTTGTAGAGATGAGGTCTTGCCAAGTTGCCCAGGCGGGTCTCGAACCCGCAGGCTCAGGCAATTCACTCACCTCGGCCTCCCAAGGCGTGGGATTACAGGCTGAGCCACCGAGCCCGGCCATGCTGCTTCTTTAATCGCATTTCATTAGACACAGTCACTCTTACTTCTCTGCATGGGTTTTCTATTTGTTGCCATAGCAAATCTCCACAAAAATTCGCTTAAAACACCACCAACTTGCTGTTTTATGTTTCTGTAGTATAGGAGTCTGACACAGGCCTCACTGGGTTACTATCGAGGTCTTGGCAGGGCTGTGCTCTTTTCTGGAGACCTAGGGAGAATGCTTGCTTCCCTTTTCCAGCTTCCAGAGGTCGCCCAGATTCCCTGCATGGTGGCCTGGTTCCTCCATCTGCAGGGCCAGCCATGTGGCAGCTCTGACTGTTCTGTGGCTGCACTTCCTCCTGACCACAGCAGGGGGCAGCTCTCTACCCTGAAGGACTCTGTGGCTAGGAGGGGCCCACATGGATGCCCTGCATAATGTCATCTCAAGGCCGTTAATGGTGTCTGCACAGCCCTCTTGCTGCGTCAGGTGCTGTATTCACAGGTTCCTTGACTAGGATGTGGGGAGCTCTTATTCTGCCTGCCACAGTCTCCAGTAATACATTGATGAGGCACCTGCCTAGGTTAGCTCACTGCTAATCCATCAGGTATGTATCATTCCTACCTTCTATTTGCCAGGGCAGTATTATCATCCCTATCTAGGAAGCAGAGGCTGAGGCAGGCTGAACCGGATGTGGATCTTGCAGACAGTGACACCAGAGCTGCCATGTGACCAACACCTGCCATCAATACAGTCTCCCTGGACACTGCTCTTAGAACTCGACTGCAGTGCTTCAATGACCTTGGCTTGATCTCGACACTCGGAAGCACCCACAGATGCCCCTCATTCTTTCCCATCACTGCCCCGACTCTTGCTATAATTCACCTTTATCCCTTTCCCTACAGGGAGGTATCAGAAATGTTTGCCCAACGGTGATAGCATTTCTGGGAAAGAGACTGCAGAGGAGACCCATGGACTTGGCCTGCACTGATCATGGGGTTATAGGGTAACTCTCTCCCACACTACGGCCCCCTCTGCCCTTGATCTCCCCTAGGACTTAGCCCCAGCCCTCATGGGATGCCCGCCCAGTGTGTGCTGTGGCCCTGCCAAAGATCCCAAGAAAGGGGAAATCCAAAAATAAGTATTCTCTGAACAGCACGAGCCCAGGGAAAGTTGTCCTCGAGTTAGCTCTGGTTGGTTAACAAGGGCACGTGAATTTGTAAAGATGCTTCCTTTTCCATCCCAGGGAGTTGCCGGTTCATCCTGGCCACAGAGTCCTCAGACCGGTGGAGTGGCAGCAGTAGCCTGCACTCATGGGCAAGTGGGATGCTTTGAACTCTTGGAAGCCAGGGATTATCCTTTTTTTTGAGTTGAAGTCTCACTCCATCATCCAGACTGGAGTGCAGTGGCACGCTCCCGGCCACTGCAGCCTTGACCTGCTGGGCTCCGGCGATCCTTCCACCACAGCTTTCCAAGTAGCTGGAACTACAGGCGCACGCTACCATGCCCGGCTAATTTTTTGATTTATTGTAGAGATGAAGTCTCGCCAAGTTGCCCAGGTGGGTCTCGAACCCACAGGCTCAGGCAATCCACTCACTTCAACCTCCCAAAGCATGGTATTACAGGCTGAGCCACTGAGCCTGGCTGATTGTACTTTTTAAAAGATAAAGGAAGCCAGGCCCGGTGGCTCTTGGCTGTAATCCCAGCACTTTGGGAGGTGGAGGCGAGAGGATTGCCTGAGCTCAGGAGTTTGAGACCAGCCTGAGCAACATGGTGAGACCTTGTGTCTACAATAAATCAAAATTTAGCTGGGCATGATGGCGCATGCCTGTGGCTCCAGCTACTTGGAAGACTGAGGTAGAAGGATCACCTTAGTCCAGCAGGTTGAGGCTGTGGTGGCTGGGAGCGTGCCACTGCCCTCCAGCCTGGGTGACAGAGTGACTCCGACTCAAAAAAAAAAAAAAAGATAAAGGGGCCAGGCAGAGTGGCTCATGCCTATAGTCTCAGCACTCTGGAAGGCCAAGGTGGGAAGATTCCTTGAGCCCAGGAGTTTGAGCAACATAGTGAGGCCCCATCTCAACACAAATTTAAAAATTAGTCGAGCGTGGTGGCATGTGCCTGTAGGCCCAGCTACTCAGGAAGCTGAGGTGGGAGGATTGCCTGAGCCTAGGAGTTTGAGGCTGCAGTTAGCTGTGATTATGCCCCTGCACTGCAGCCTGAGTGACAGAGTGAGACCCCCAATACACACAAAAAAAGAAGGATAAAAAAGGGATATCAGGCCGATGTGGTGGCTCACACCTGTAATCCCAGGACTTTGGGAGGCTGAGGTGAGAGGATTGCTTGAGCTTACAGGTTCTGGGCAACTTGGAGAGACCTCATTTCTACAATAAATAAAAAAATTAGCCAGGCATGGTCACTCATGCCTGTAGTTCCAGCTACTTGGAAGGGTGAGGCGGAAGGATCACCTGAGCCCAGCAGGTCTAGGCTGCGGTGTTACTGCACTCCAACCTGGGAGACAGAGTGGGACTCTGACTCAAAAAAAAAAGAGAGAAGAAGGAATATCATATTGTGGAAAACAGGCGAAAAGGAAGGAAAGCGCTAATTCTCCCATCCCCCTAATTTATCAATTTGGACTTGTTCCTGCCTCTAAAATACCACTGGAAGACCCCTGCAGTGCCGTCTTTCACTCTGTTGTGAGTGCACCTGCTTTGTCCTGGGCAATGTTCCAGGTGCTGGGGCTGCAACCATTCGACACAAAGATCCAGGGATTTACATTTGAGTGGGGTTGCCAGACAGTGACCCAGAGGAGAGGGCCTATTAGGTGATTAAGTGCTAGTCATGGAGAAACTTGGAGAAGGAGGGGTCGGCTGCAGCCTCCCAGTGCCCAGGGACGGCACACAGAGAAGCCACAGAGGCCCCCAGAGACCCGGGGCTGAGCCACCCACAGGGGCGTGGATGGAGCTCCAGGAGCTGCCCAGCTCAGGCCCTGGGTTGGAGTGCTGCCTTTCAAAAGGGGCTCAATGGCCAGAGTAACTGAGAGCCCAGGCGGGTGAGGTAGGAACCGGGCGGGGGAAGACGTCAGGCGGGGCTCAGAAGGCGCTCAGGAGCACTGGGACTGCTCAGCAGAGCTGTGAGCCACTGAACAACTTTGCAGGAGTGACTTGGTGGGGCTGACACTCGGGAGGGAGGGCTTAGGTTGCGGATGGGGAAAGGAAGGACCGGGTGGAAGAGGGTGGTGTGATGTGCTTTGGGGGTGTCTTGCGGGAGGCGTGCGTGGGTTCTAGGTCTGGCTGGATTCGGCAGTGGAGCCTGGGTGATGTCTTGACAAGTGAATGTGGAGTTCAGGCAAAGAGGACTCAAGGGTGATAGACTTGTGGCCTGAGCCAGAGTGTGGGTTGCCGTGTTCTTGTATCTGAATCGTTTTACCCGAGTGCCTGTGAGTGAGGACACAGGCTGCCTGCATCGTGGCAATGCGATGGCTTCTCCTTCATTGATAATCAGGAAAAGGGGCTTTGCGGGGAGCGAGGAGGAGATGAGAGACTCTCCCAAGGCCTCAGGGCCAGGCCAGGGTCCAGACTGACCAGACTGGCCAACAATGCTCCCCTCAGTGGCTGCACAGCCGGGTCTGGGGGCTCCTGCCCTTTTCCTGGTCCCCCCTGCCTGTCCCTGGTCCCCTCCCCCACTGTCCCCTGCTACCCATGGCTCTATTTGTACAGGTTATTATGTTGTTAATGTTCTGTCCCAGGATTGGTTTAGCTTTAAGAGAGGGCGGCAAAGGCACAGTTCGGAGGCCATCCTGCACCAGCAGTCTTTGCTTCTCTCCAGGCGCTGCTGGGCATGGGAGTGGCCGTTGGTCACAGTGTCACATCAACTTGGGTTTAGGGCTTGGAAATAGAGCTGGCTTCCCGGCCGTTTTGGTTCCCGGTCCCCAAGGTCAATCCCACTGGAAACGGCTCTGCGTATTGCATCCTGCACTTAACATGCCATGCCTGGCAGGAAGGGGTGGCTGGACCCAAAACCCAGCCAGCACTCCCCTCCTGCAGCCCTGTATTCTCATGCGGGGCTGCTTCCCTGGAGGAAGGGGAATTGTGTCGGGGGAAGGAGCTGTCTGGTTTGGGGGAGGCCCTGGTAGAAGCCTTTCCTGTCTGGTTTGGGGGAGGCCCTGGTAGAAGCCTTTTGGCAGAGATTGGCCTCCCCACGGTGTAGCCTGGTTCGTTGGCATTCTCCCCAGGCATCCGGGGCTCCTTTCCTGCCCTGTGTGAAGACTGACACAGGTGTCTGGGAGGGATGTCTTCGATCCTGGTCCTCTTCCCTGAAGCTATTTTTTTGGGTGGAGCAGAAAAGAGACTTAACTGTCAGGCAGGTGAAATTGCACAGACTTCATGGGTGGAGTCTGTCTTCTCTGTGTGGCTGTAAAGGGGAGGGGGACCTTCTGAAGTATCAGGCTCAGCTGTTCACCCTAGTAACACCTCATCAGGGCGGTTAGGTGGGAGAGCATGGAACCTGCCAGATGGCAGAGTTGGAAAAGTCCCAACATGAACAAAATCATTCAAAGTATCTATTTTCTTTTTTTTTGAGTTGGAGCCTCACTCTGTCACCCAGGCTAGAGTGCAGTGGCACGATCATGGCTACTGCAGCCTCGACCTTCTGGACTCAGGTGATTCTTCTGCCTGCCTTCTAAGTAGCTGGAACTACAGGTGTTTGCCACCACGCCCAACTGACTTTTTGATTTATTGTAGAGACAAGGTCTCATTATGTTGCCCGGCTGGTCTTGGACTCCTGGGCTCAGGCAGTCCTCTTGCTTTGGCCTTTCAAAGTGCTGTGATTACAAGTATAAGCCACTGTGTCTGGCCCAGAGTGTCTATTTTTAATTTAAGCTTTTTTAAATTTATTTTTTATTTTAAAGATGTGGGGTACGATTCAGGGTTAAGTGTACAAATGTTTATTATACAGGTACCCTTGTTGATGAGGTGTGCCCCCCTCCCCGGCAGAATCCCACTACTGCCAATCCTGCCCCCCTTCCCCGGCAATTTCCCACTACTGACAATCCTTTTCTTATAGTATTATGATAATTGTTCAATTTAAACCTTTAATCAGTTCTATCTGAGGACCCCATCAGAGAGGGTACTGGAACTTATGAAGTCCAGCTGTGTTAAATTGGAGACACAAAGCTCCAGCGGTCAAATGGAATCCAAGCTTCCACGATCTCACCAATTTGTACCATGATAATCACATGGAAATTTGCCTCATTGCTGGCTCTAGTGGCCAGTCTGAGAACCTCCACAAAGCTGTAGACATGTAAAAAGCCATACGTACAGTCAAATGGATTCAGGGGCCACACGCTCAGGTATGCACATGTAAATCCCTTTACCTTAACTCAGTTTAATTCCTTGCTGAGCTCTCATTCTGCCTAATATAGAAAACATCATCAAGGCAATACCAGGTGAATGCTCACACATTCAGAGTCATTTCCCTTTGGTCTCCACCTTCCTTCAACCCTAAGACAAATGCTAAGCTCTGGGAGGCAGATGAGAAGACCACTGGCGTGAGGGGGACATCGGTTTGGAGTTCTCTCTGTTCTGGTCCTGAGCCAGCTTCCTCGGGTGTGACTCACCCAGATGGCCCTCAGACCCTCTCACCTGTATGTGGGCTGAGAGGCAGGTGCATCCCTGTTGGGTTGGGCCACCCAATCTCTGCTGCAGGGTCCCCTTGTCCTGGCTGAAAGACCCCCCAGAGGCCCTGTAGTACTCATATTCTTTCTCTCCACCGCCCCCCCCCATTTCCCACGGCGGGTGGGAAGGCTGGTTGGCCTCTTCCATCTCCTCTACCCCTTGCTCAGGATACCTCTTGCAGTCACCTCTGGGAATGTCACATGAGAGACCCTGGTGAGGCTGCCATGCCAGCTACATGAACTCCAGGAAGACCAGCCAGGTAACAGGTTCCCTCTGCACTGGAATCTGCTGAGACAAAATGACCCAAGATGTGGACATCAGGCAAAAAGAAACCACTTGATTTTCCCTGTCATCCTAGGTCATTGTCTAGCAAGCTCACCTGGGATCATTGTATTCTAAATCAGTGTGACTTTGTTCGGCTTATTCATTTCTACCGATCAGAGGCCAACCATTTCACAGTTCTGCAAAGTGAGATATTCATCTTTTGAAAACTGATAAGATGGCCGGATGCGGTGGCTAAAATCTATAATCCCAGCACTTTGGGAGGCCGAGACAAGAGGATTGCCTGAGCTTGCAGGTTCGAGACCAGCCTGGGCAACATGGTGAGACCTCGTGTCTACAATAAATAAAAAAATTAGCTGGACATGGTAGCATGTGCCTGTAGTTCCAGCTACTCGGGAGGCTGAGGCAGAAGGATTTCCTGAGCCCAGGAGATTGAGGCTGCGGTGGCCAAGAATGTGCCACCGCACACCAGCCTGGGCGACAGAATGAGACTCCAACTCAAAAAAAAGAAAAAAGAAAAGAAAAGAAAACTGATAAGATGCAAAAAAATTGTTGTCCAATAACAGTGCAAATGACTCTTGCCCAGTGGAGATGGTAATTGCCAGGGTATGACTTTGTTGTCCTGTAGGACATTAAACAGCCTGAACGTAGTTTTGCAGTTTTCCTTGAGCATTTTCTTTGTTGTTGTTCACTTACCAATACACACTTTAGTTACTCATCTCCTCCTTTGAGCTGGTTCCCATAGTTTTTCTGAATGGTGGGGGTTCCTGTCATCATTCCCATGCCTTTTCTACCCAACGCCTGGGAACCAGCAACAGTCGTCAAACTCAAGCTTTCCAATTCTCTCCTCGCTCCTTCTTCTCCCTTCAATTCCTGGTCTGAAGGTGGGAAGCGGAGGAGGGGAGTAGGGAAAACAGTGTTGTGGAATGGCACCAATAGTTGTGTGTCTCTGTTACTCCAGTTTAGCCGTTGCTGACAACTTCTGAAACCACAGCTGCCCTCCCGTCTGGCTGCCCGGATTGGGTAGAGGGCGCCCTAGAGTTAACAGTGGAATACCTCACATAATTCTAACACATGAGGTTTGTATCTGACAAGACCTGAGTGGTCTATTCGCTGCTCAATTTCATTGCCTTTTGGCCAGGAATTTTATCTTTAATGCCCTACTGTCTTTGTCAAACCAGGAGTTGGAATACAATTTGCTCAAACAATAAAGTAAGAAATGGATGTGATTTGTCAGTAGTTAATTGGCAGGAGATAAAAGAAAGACTTTTCTTTGTTTTCTCATTTGTAAAATGACAATAAGTCAGCAACAGGATCGATTTTAGAGGTTTTAGAGCCGAGGTTCCTACCTCCTCCCCCACTGCCCATCTTCCATCAAAGCCTGAGACATTAACTGTCCGGGGGACAGAAGGCTACGGCCTGGATCCAAAAGTCAAATTCTTGGCTTCTGAACTTAATTTATGTAGGATTTTGGAGACAGAACAGAGGCAACTGTATGAAAGCCAAGTGCTTTTGGTTTGCAAATGCTGGCTCTTAAGAGGAGTTTTATTTTGTTTACGTTTTTCACAGTTCTGATCCCTTGGCATGGCATACGAAGAAGTGAGTCCCTTCAGCTTCGCACAGTTTATGAGGGAAGTCATGGGGTCAAAAATGCACGATGATAAAGGAACAGTTTTCCTTGCAAAAAGAGATAAGTGTTTAAGCAGCCAGACTGGTGGGAGGCCAGGGCTGGAAGGTCCAGGGTCTCAGAGGGGCTGTAGAAAAGAGGCCTCAGATGGATTAAAGAGGGACCCAGAGCAGAAGGTCTACTGAGGCCTTCCTGGGGTGTATGTAGGACTTGAGTGCAAGCTTCACAGCAAAATCCCACACCGAATAGGAACAGGGGAGTCATGGCAGGAACAGGTTTTGGGGTGGGAAGCAGCCGAGTGTCCTGTGGCCATTGGGTCAGGCAGTGTCTCATCAGGACACTAGAAACCACTAGAAGAAATTAGATGCGAATTTGGCTTTACTGATGATGGAAGAGCTAAAAGGCTCTTCCAGGGGCTGTAAGACGGCACAGGGCCTAGTAACACCCAAAGTCACTAACCCCCCTTAGAGAGGGCTCAGAGGGAGGAGGGTGCTACTGAGGTCCTGGAGGTTCTGCGGGTGCGGCTGGAGGAGCCAAGAGGCCAGGTGAGAAGGGGCAATGTCAGCTGGCTCCTCCATTCCTCCCGGCCCCATCTACCCAGGGCCAGGACTAAACCCAGGTGACACTTGCTGACATGTCATCTGAGAAAGGCAGCCTCCAGGACTCCCTCTGTGACAGATGACAGAACATGGGGAAAGTGAGTGTGACTCTGAGGGCAGATGGGTTCAGGACTGGCATAGCTCTGAGAGGACAGTGCCAGCTCTGGTGACCCAAGGTGCCAGAGGGGAGAACCCACGGGTCAGAGCCGAGCCAGGATTCAGCCTCTCAGCACAGGAACCCATGCGGGATTGTGAAGACCAGCAGGAAGCAGGAAGCCAGTGGAAGAGGACAGAGGGCCAGATGCCCCTTTCCCATGGTAGCAACACAAACCATTCACTCCCAGGGAGCTGCCACCCCCTCCAGGGAGGAGGAAGAACGGTGGAGGAAGGCGATGCCTAAGAAACTGAGTTTTGAAGATTTAATATTTTCTATCCCATTACCTAGGAAATGGAGTTATTTTCAATTATGAAGAAATGATGAGTGCATTTTTTCACCTCCAAATTTGTGCTAATACCAACCCTGTATGTTTGGTGTGTGCCAGCCTCTGTTTGGTCAGATGGTGCATGTCAGACACTCAGGGCAATCACAGGGAATAGTCGTTATTAGTCTACCTCTCTCTCTCTTCTTAAGAGATAGTGTCCCACTCTGTCTCCCAGGCTGGAGCACAGTGGTGCAATCATCACTGGAGTCTCAAATTCCTAGGCTCAAGTGTTCCACCTGCCTCAGCCTCTCCAGTAGCTGGGACTATAGGCATGCACCACACACCTGGCTAAGTTTAATTTAACTTTTTTTTGTAGAGATGAAGCCTTGCTATGTTGCCCAGGCTGGTTTGGAACTCCTGGCCTGAAGTGGTCCTCCCACCTCGGCCTCCCAAAGCGCTGGGATCACAGGCACAAACTGTAATGTGCGGCCTACACCTCTTCTAACCATCTAATATATACGCTGCAGATGTGACTTCACATGCCACCTGCCATGCTCTTCTTCAGAGGCAGAAGAGCACATGTGAAGCCCCATTCACCTTCTAGATCTCAGTGTTTCGTTTCCCCAGAAGAACTTGCTCTCCTCCCATGTCTAGATAATTGTCCATCACTCCACTGTGTGCCAGCACTGTGTGCTGTTCCTGCACAGCGTTTGTCACGTTGGAAATGACTCATGTGCTCATCTGCTTAATGCCTGTCCTCCATCCTCCTTTCCTTCTGCCATAAGAGAAGAGCGGTCCCACCAATTTTGTTGTTCGTTGTGTTCCTGGTATTAGCTCCATGCCTGGCACAGTATAGGTGTGGAATAAATATTTCCCGAATGGAATAAATGAATGAATCGAGGAACAGGCATACTGTCAAATTATCTCTGTACAGCATCGTGCAGCGCATAAAAGCGATGAACTTGTAGCAGCTATTATTATTACTAATATTGTGTGCTCAATATGAAAATTCAAAGGACGCTTGGACAACACAAAACCTTTGAAAGAATTAAAGAGATCCTCCGATTGTCTTTTTCTTCTGAGTCACCCTATATCATCAGTCCAGCTTGCAGGTGGGGATGACTCTTAGGACTTCCATGACATGAGTTAAGATGAGAAGAAAATGGTCTCTTCTTTTTTGGGGGTGGGGAGAGGGTTGGAGTCTCACTCGTATTGCCCAGGTTGGAGTGCAGTGGCATGCTCATGGCACCGCAACCTCGACCTGCTGGGCTTAGGCGATCTTTCTGCCTCAGTCTTCCAAGTAGCTGGAACTACAAACTCATGCCACCATGCCTGGCTAATTTTTGTGATTTGTTGTAGACACGAGGTCTCACCCAGTTGCCCAGGCTGGTCTTGAACCCCCAGGCTCAGGCAATCCTCTTGCCTCGGGCTCCCAAAATGCTGGGATTAGAGGCTGAGCCACCGCTCCCAGCCAAAAACAATCTCTTCTATGAAGTCTACGGCATCCGTCTAAAGAAAGCGCATAGAAAGGTTCTAAGTACATTATAATCTACAGGCCCCTAAATTCCCACTTTTCTTTTAGTGGCTCAATTTTTCCTCAGTTTAAGTTAGCAGGTAATTTGCCCAAATTATTAGTCTATATTTAGTAAGTATGTATAGTAAGTGAACTAATGTATTTGCTGAAAAGTTCATTTTGCAACCCATTAATATTAGGAGGCTATCTGGAGTTCGCATTCTCAAAATTCTAGTTTCTTGTGGGTGTGTTAACATTTTTCTGTGAAAATGGTGGGCAACTACTGACTTCCACTCTGAAAGTCTTCAGGGTCAAATAGACTGAGACAGTCTCTAGACTGTGCAAGTTTATGTTTTGTTCACAAGCCATGGAAGACCCAGAACAGTTTTCTAAGTAAAACCCTGTCTCAACCTGTAAGCACCCTATGGCCCACCTCCAGGCACAGATAGAATGGTTGTCTTTCCAAGTTCGAATCTTGGTTAAGGTCCTTCATTTTTGCAAAAGGTTATTTTTTTGAGTCGGGGTCTCACTCTGCCACTCAGGCTGGAGTGCAGTGGCATGATCATGGCTTACCACAGTCATGACCTCCCGGGTTTAGGCAATCTTTCAACCTCAGCATCCTGAGTCACCAGGACTACAGGCACATGCCACCACGCCCAGCTAACTTTTTTTTTTTATTATTTTTATTTTTTGTTGAGTTGGAGTCTCACTGTCACCCAGACTAGAGTGCAGTGGCCACTTCCGGCCACCGCAGCCTCGATCTGCTGGGCTCCGGCCATCCTTCCGCCTCAGTCTTCCAAATAGCTGGAACTACAGGTACGTGCTACCATGCCTGGCTAATTTTTGACTTATTGTAGAGATGAGGTCTTGCCAAGTTGCCCAGGTGGGTCTTGAACCCGCAGGCTCAGGCAGTCCACTCACCTCAGCCTCCCAAAGCGTGGGATTACAGGCTGAGTCACTGAGCCCAGCTTTTTGATTTTTTTTATAGAGATGAAATCTTGCTATGTTGCCCTGGCTGGTTTTGAACTCCTAGCCCCAAGTAATCCTTCCCCTTGGTTTTCCAATGTGCTGGGATTACAGGTGTGAGCCACCCATCCAGCCTCATTAGAGGGTATTTTATATATATATATATATATATAATTTTTTTTTTAAGATGTGAGGTACAATTCAGGATTAGGTACACAAGTAGACATTGTACAGGTAGAGTTTGGGCTTCCCTTTGGTCCCCACTTTGCCTGGTGTGAGATCAAGTATGCTTATTAATGTTGTGTCCCTCGCTTCCTGCTCCCCAGCAGTGTCCTGCTACTGCCAATCCCTTTCGTACAGTATTATTGTAAATGTTCAGGATCCTCTTATGAGTGAGAACTTGTGGTGTTCTGTTCTTTGTTTCTGTGCTAGATCACTGAGTGTGATAGACTCTAAATCCAACCAAGTTGCTGCAAAGTCCATGTATTTGTCCTTTATGGCTGCATAATATTCCATCATATATATGTACCAAATTTTTTTTCCAGTCCAGTTTTGATGGGCAGCATAGTTGGTTCCATGTTTTTGCTATTATGAATAGTGTTGCAATAAATATGCATGTGCAGGTATCTTTTTGGTAGAATGATTTGAGTTCCTCCGGGTATATTCTCAGTAGGGGAATTCCTGGGTCATAGGGAAAGTCAATGTCTGGTTCTTTACAAGAGGTTCTTAATCCCATTATCTGAGCAGTTGAGTTTTGAAGTTTGTGAGTCAACCTTTAACTGTGCTCAGTGTCTGTCTTACTGGTCCAAGCCTTTTCTGTGAGTGCACACTTGGGCTGCTTTGTTTCACTTTGATCAAGTGCTCACCTGGTAAAAGTGTATGAAGGTATTTGAAGAACTTGAAGAACTTGCTATGCATCTCATTCTTTAGATAGTCTGTATTGGAGGGACCCAGCTGGTTTGACAGAAATCCTACCTACCACTCTAGAATTATACTCTTTGTGTAACTCAAATGCAGAAATAGAATATTATTTGACACTATAAAGAAATGAAGTACTGATCCATGCTGCAACATGGACTGAAAACATTTGCTAAGTGAAATCAGTGAGTCACAAAAGACCACATCTTGTATGATTCAATTCATGTGAAATGTCTAGAATGGACAATTCATAGAGACAAAAAGGAAATTTGTGGTTTCTAGGGAGCAGGGAGTGACTGCTAATTGGAATGGGCCTTTTTCTGGGGGTGGTGAAAATGTTCTAAAATTAGATTGTGGTAAGAGTTACACAACTCTCTGGATATACTAAAAGCCACTGAGTTATGTGCTTTAAATGTATGAGGGGGGACCATGGAATCTATTTATAAAAAATTGTGTATTTATTCTTCCATGTTTAAACTTCAGTTACCTTCAAAATATTCTCTGTTTGATGGAATAAACCTATGGAGACTTTTTTCATTGCTCAAAACAGTTTTTGAACTAGTCAATTTGATGCTTTCTAGTGCTTCTGCCAGTTTTTGTTCTACCTCTTCCACATCAGCAAAACATTTCCCTTTGAAGACTTTTGTCATAAGGGCAACAACAACAAAAGAAGTCGCTCAGGGTGAGAGCAGGTGAATGGGGAGGGTGGACATAAGGGCCATGCTGTTCTTGGCCAAAGACTGCTGAACACTCACCACGGTGTGGGCAGGTGCATTGTCATAGTGGAAGAACCAGTCACTGGTTTGCCACAACTTGGGACACTTCTTCCACAAATCATGACACAATCTTCTCCAATCTTTCAGATAAAAACTTTGGCTGGCCGTTTGATCCAGGGAAACAAATACCAAGTGTAAATACCAAGGGTCCCGAAAAGCTAATTCCATTTTTTTGCCCTCCCCTCCACACATCAGTTATATCCCAATAAAACAGAAGAGTCATAAGACACACTGTTTGATGACTCCAGAACTGCGCGTACTGTGAGGCTGATTTTAAAGTCTTTGCTCACTGTATCCCTGGGAAGATCCATGGGAGAAATTCTTTCAGACCAAGTGTGTGTGTCCCCTCCCTGCCCCCAGCCATGTCCCCTAATCAGGATCTAGTCAGCACTTGGAGATGGGCTTTGACTCCAGAAAGCTTAGAGCCCCTGGCTGGTGCACTGGTTGTATATTTACATCTTTATTTTCCCCTTGGCCTTTATCTCCTGTCCTACCTATGCTTTCCTGATTTTCACTCTCATCTGTGTCCACATCTTCATGTAATTCATTTGTGTTAGCCTCTTCACTGTGTTTGTGAAATAAAGGCAAATAAAACAAGTAAACACACACCGTAGACATTCTTTAGAGATGCTCACAGATAATGGCTTCCTCGAGACTTCCACCTCCTCCTATGACATACCTGGCAGGTGAACCACTGTCATTCTTCTTCAATATTTGAACACAGAAGAGCTGTTTGGTTTTTGGAGAGGCCACTAGGCAATCTATCTTAATTGGCCACTAGGTAACTTGTTTGCACAAAGGCCCCAGGACCCTCTGGATTGGAGACCGGGAAAGGAGACTTTGGCTCTGATGACCCTTCACAATGAATTGTCAGGTGCCTGGTGTCGGGTGCTCTGATGTTTGTGGTTTTGATGGGGAAACAAATTAAGAAATGCCATTTTAAATGTCTAATAGGTTGACAACTATTTTTATCATGTATATCTAATATATATATATTTTTTGAGTTGGAGTCTCACTCTGTTGCCCAGGCTGGAGTGCAGTGGCACACTCATGGCCACCTCAACCTTGACCTGCTAGGCTCAGGTGATCCTTCTGCTTCAGCCTTCCAAGTAGCTGGAACTACAGGCATGTGCCACCATGCCCAGCTAATTTTTTGGTTTATTGTAGAGATGAGGTCTTGTCAAGTTGCCCAGGCTGGTCTTGAACCTGTGAGCTCAGACAATTCTCTCACCTTGGCCTCCCAAAGTGCTGGGATTATAGGCATGAGCCACTGCACCCAGTTAACACTAAAAAAAAAAAATCCATCTGGCAGCTCTACCCCCAATTGAAACAGTCACCCTCTAGAAAAATGTTGAACTCTTTTTTTTTTTTTTTTTAACCCGGGAGTTGTTTTGCATCATGGTGTTCAGTGTCCATGTCTTTGTGGGTTTGGGGGGATCTTTGCTGGTGTTGATATTTGTTTTTATTCCACGGTGGTCTGAGAAGATGCATGGCAGAATTTCAATCTTATGGAATTTGTTTATGCTTGATTTATGGCCTAGAATGTGGTCGATCGATCTTAGAGCACGCTCCTTGTAATGATGAGTAGAATGTATATTCCATGGTTTTGGAGTGTTCTGTAGGTATCAATTAAGTCCATTTGGTCAAGGACCACACTGAGGTTCCAGATCTCCTTGTTGACTTTTTGTCTTGATGTTCTGTCTAGGGTTGTGAGTGGGGTATTTAAGAATCCAGCTATGATAATGTTAGAGTTGATACCTTTTTTTAGTTTACCTAGAAGCTGCTTTATGAAAGTTGGTGCTCCTATGTGGGGTGCATATATGCTTAGGATGGATATTTCTTGTTGATGGATTGAACCTTTTATTGTTATATAGGGACTTTCTGTATCTTTTAAAATTTTTGGTAACTTAAAGGGTATTTTGTCTGATATTAAGATCTCTATTCCTGCTTTCTTTTGTGTTCCATTCCCCTGAAATTTTGTTTTCCGTCCTCTTACTTTTAGTCTGTGAGTGTCCTTTTTGGTGAGACAATATATTGTTGCCTCATGATATTTTATCCATTTTGTCATTCTATTTTCTTTTTGGTGGTGCATTTAGTCCATTCACATTCAGGTTAATTATTGAGATGTGGGAGTTTATCCCTGTCATGAGGTTCTTATAGAGTTTGTTGTTGTTGCTGCTGTTTGTTTATTTGTTTTTTGTCTTTCTTTTGATTTTTTGGGTTGATTCTTGTGTGTTTTCAATCTTTTTCCCACATGCTTGCAAAGGGCGTTGTCGTTCTTTTTTTCTTTTCTTTTCTTCTGTGTTAAATACTTTAAGTGTTTCTTGTAGAGCTAGTCTGGAGACAGCATAAACTTAGGAATGGAATGTCCGGGAAGAATTTTAACTCTCTATCACTGATGAAACTTAGTTTAGCTGGGTAGGTAATTCTTGATTGAAATTGTTTATCTTTGAGAACTTTGAAGATTGGGCTCCAAGCTTTTCTAGCCTGAAGTGTTTCTGTAGATGTCTGCTGCTATTCCCATTGGTCTTCCCTGGTAGGTAGTCTGCCCTTCCTCTCTTGCTGCCTTTAGGAATTTTCTTATTTACCTACTTTGTGTAGGCGAATGACTTTGTGTCTAGGTGTTGGTCTTCTCATTTGTTGTCTTGCAGGGGTTCTCTGAATCTCTTGTGTTTGAATGGTCACATCACTGATGAGATGAGGGAAGTTTTCTTGGATAATTTCATGGAATGTTTGATCCAGGGTGGTCTCTGTCTCTCTTTCTGCCTCAGAGATTCCAATTAATCTTAGGTTCGGCCACTTGAAATAATCGCTCATCTCTTGGAGGTTTTGTTCTGTCTTTTTAAGCTTCTTTTCTATGTTTTTAACAGTTTGGGTTAGTTCCATACTTTGGTCCTCAGGCTGTGAGATTCTTTCTTCTGCTTGGTTAATTCTTTTCCATGTTTATCAGTTTGTTGTTTATTTCATTCACTGAATTCTTTATTGCTGTTATCTCAGTTATCAACTCCTTCATTCTTTCTTCTTATACCTCCTCATTTCTATTTATTCTCTCTATTAATATCTTGATCTCTGGGTTTGTGGTTTGAGACCAGTCACTCTGGGGGTTCTTCATTGTTTGAGTTCTGGAGTCTGTATTCTCAGTGACTGACCTCCCAGAGGTCTGTGTGAGACTCATATGGTTTTTCTACATTGTGTAGGTTTTCCTCCCCCCACCCCACCCCCTTTTTTTAACCTCTTCTTTAATTCAGTTGTTCAGTGATAGGGGGATAAGTTTTAGTTCTGTTTGCTTAATCTCCTATTACTCCTTATGTAGATCCTCTGGTTTTGTTCAATTCTGAAGCTGGACTAGGGGTAGGGCCTGAGCTTTTTGCAGTTTTGAGATTCAATTGAGGGAGGAAGCTGTGATTCAGAAGTTATCTGTAGATCACAGTATCTGCTGATGTATGTGTGGGCCACTTGGAACTCATTTCCCGCTGTCTTACAATCTGTTCATGCAGTGGGAGTGTCTGACACTGGGAGTGTATGGCAATCATGAGGGGACCTTGGTCAGGCTGATGGCAGGTGGGGAGCTCTTTGCTTCCTCTACCAAGCATCCCCAGGCTGAGAGGTGGGGTGGGAGGATGGTGGCACAGGTTTTGCCCACCAGGGGGAAGGCAGGGGTGCCGAAATGCTGCAGCAGTGTGTGACTAGATCTTGTGATAGTGAGTTTTCAGTTTAGATTTTAAGCATTCTGGTGTCCCCAGTTCATCCTACAGTGGCTCTGGAAGGGGCGAAATGGCCAGTTCTGACACCTACCATCCCTTCCTCCCATTCCCCATCCCTCTCTTTACCCCCTACTTCCCCTCCCCCCTCACCCACTTTGACAGCTATTTGCTGCTGCTGCTGCCATCAAGTATCCCCAGATTCTGTACTTTTAAGAAGGTGATCAAAGTTCAGGAAAGGGTAATTTCAATTACTTCCAGATGGAGAAGAAAGATGACAAAAAATAATGAATATACTCATTAGAACCATTTATTAAGAACTAAAAAGCCATAATAGCCCCTCCCAAACCAAAAAACAAACAAAAAACCCCAAAAGCAAAAACTAAAAACAGTCATGGTGTTGTGCCTGTGGCAAAAACTAAAAACAGGCATGGTGGTGTAGCTACTTGGGAGGCTGAGATGGGAGGATTACATGAGTTCAGGAGGTTAAGCCTGTGGTGAGCCATGATCATGCTACTGCACTCCAGCCTGGGCAACAGAATGCGACCCTGACTCAAAAAAAAAAATTTAAGTTTAAAAATTGTCAGCAACAGCTCTGATTGCTGATAATTGCCATGACAAGCCCTTCCCCGACTGACATGTGGACCCCTTCAGCCAGGCAGTCAGGTGCTGTCAGTGTTCTCCTTCCTCAGATGATGAACTGACCTGGTGAGAGCTGGGGTAACTTGCTCAGGACCACAGAGTCAGTGAGTGAGGAGCCAGGCAGGATATGAGCCCAGGACCAGTTGCCTGAGGCATGGGGCCAGAGCATGGTGGGGTCTCCCTCCTGGTATGGTAATCATGAGGGGACCTTGGTCAGGCTGATGGCAGGTGGGGAGCTCTTTGCTTCCTCTACCAAGCATCCCCAGGCTGAGAGGTGGGGTGGGAGGATGGTGGCACAGGTTTTGCCCACCAGGGGGAAGGCAGGGGTGCCATAGTGCTGCAGCAGTGTGTGACTAGATCTTGTGATAGTGAGTTTTCAGTTTAGATTTTAAGCATTCTGGTGTCCCAGTTCATCCTACAGTGGCTCTGGAAGGGGCGAAATGGCCAGTTCTGACACCTACCATCCCTTCCTCCCATTCCCCATCCCTCTCTTTACCCCCTACTTCCCCTCCCCCCTCACCCACTTTGACAGCTATTTGCTGCTGCTGCTGCCATCAAGTATCCCCAGATTCTGTACTTTTAAGAAGGTGATCAAAGTTCAGGAAAGGGTAATTTCAATTACTTCCAGATGGAGAAGAAAGATGACAAAAAATAATGAATATACTCATTAGAACCATTTATTAAGAACTAAAAAGCCATAATAGCCCCTCCCAAACCAAAAAACAAACAAAAAACCCCAAAAGCAAAAACTAAAAACAGTCATGGTGTTGTGCCTGTGGCAAAAACTAAAAACAGGCATGGTGGTGTAGCTACTTGGGAGGCTGAGATGGGAGGATTACATGAGTTCAGGAGGTTAAGCCTGTGGTGAGCCATGATCATGCTACTGCACTCCAGCCTGGGCAACAGAATGCGACCCTGACTCAAAAAAAAAAAATTTAAGTTTAAAAATTGTCAGCAACAGCTCTGATTGCTGATAATTGCCATGACAAGCCCTTCCCCGACTGACATGTGGACCCCTTCAGCCAGGCAGTCAGGTGCTGTCAGTGTTCTCCTTCCTCAGATGATGAACTGACCTGGTGAGAGCTGGGGTAACTTGCTCAGGACCACAGAGTCAGTGAGTGAGGAGCCAGGCAGGATATGAGCCCAGGACCAGTTGCCTGAGGCATGGGGCCAGAGCATGGTGGGGTCTCCCTCCTGGTATGGTAATCATGAGGGGACCTTGGTCAGGCTGATGGCAGGTGGGGAGCTCTTTGCTTCCTCTACCAAGCATCCCCAGGCTGAGAGGTGGGGTGGGAGGATGGTGGCACAGGTTTTGCCCACCAGGGGGAAGGCAGGGGTGCCATAGTGCTGCAGCAGTGTGTGACTAGATCTTGTGATAGTGAGTTTTCAGTTTAGATTTTAAGCATTCTGGTGTCCCCAGTTCATCCTACAGTGGCTCTGGAAGGGGCGAAATGGCCAGTTCTGACACCTACTATCCCTTCCTCCCATTCCCCATCCCTCTCTTTACCCCCTACTTCCCCTCCCCCCTCACCCACTTTGACTCAGAGCTGGCCATCGATGGTCTTCTCCATCCTCACAGCCGCTTACTCCAGTGGCATTGTCACTCCTGAGCCCCGAATGGGGCCGTGTTTGCCCTCAGTGTCTTCACTTTGATTCTTGGAGGGGGCATTAGTTGGGCTATTGGCTTCTTCCCTTCCAGAGACCATGGGAACTTTATGATTTTGGTTCACCTTCTCTCCACCCCTGGCCCTCCCCTTGGGTCCTCTGTCTCATCCCCTTGGCCATTCCAGAGCCTGCTGTGGGGCAGCCGTCAAGTGCCGGCTCTTCCGGGAGGTGGCCCACAGTGGCTTGGCTCCCAGCCTGGGGTGTCGCCCCCTCACCCCATGGCCTCTGGCTGTAGCTTGGCATTATTTTTTGCTGTTAAAGTTTATTTTATTTTACTTTTGAGTCGGAGGCTCACTCTGTCACCCAGGCTGGAGTGCAGTGGCATGCTCATGGCCACCGCAGCCTCGATCTGCTGGGCTCAGGTGATCCTTCCGCCTCAGCCTTCCAAGTAGCTGGAACTATAGGTGCACGCCACCACACCTGGCTAATTTTTTGATTTATTGTGGAGATGAGGTCCTGCCATGTGGCTCAGGCTGGTCTCGAACCCCTGAGTTCAGGCAATCCCCTTGTCTCTACCTACCGAAGTGCTGGGATTACAGGCATAAGCCACTGCACCTGGCTAAAACATAACTTTTTGGGGGTTTTTATTGTTGTTTTAAATTACCTTTCCACTAGATTTTAATTTCCCCACAAACAAGGATTTCTGTCTGTTTTGTCCACTGCTGTGTCCTGAGGGTGTAAGGCAGAGGGTATCATCCATTTGGCACCCAATGCATGCACACCAGCAGAGTGCCGACTGAGTGGCTGCAGGAGTTGTGCTTGGCTCCCAGCCTGGGGTGTCGCCCCCTCACCCCATGGCCTCTGGCTGTAGCTTGGCATTATTTTTTGCTGTTAAAGTTTATTTTATTTTACTTTTGAGTCGGAGGCTCACTCTGTCACCCAGGCTGGAGTGCAGTGGCGGCTTCTGGCTTTTCTTGGGGCTCAGGAGCCCATCTGGGAGCTTGGTCCTGCGTCTCCCCAGTCTCAGGACTCCATGTTCTCAGGGCAGCTGCCTCCCAGAGCAGCCTCTGTCTCCTGGCTCAGGGATGGGGACCCAAGAAGGACCCGCATGCTGGGGCCAGGGCTCTCCTTCTCCATGCTGGTGGGAACAGGGAGGGAACTTCAGATGAAAAGCGCTGGGCACCCCTTACACCTTTGGTCAGTAGTTCCACCTGCTTCTCAGGCATAGTCTTACAAAGGGCAGAAAAAGAGAGTGAGGGTGGCTGTTTTTTTCCTCTCTAATTTACCACGTGGCAGGTAGCACAAAGTCTTCTGGAAATGAAGGAACAGAGGAGAGGCAAGGCTAGAGTGTCAGCTGTAATAAGTGAGCATTGACTGAACTTCCCTCTTTATCCCGACAGTGGTTCAGGTTGGTGCAAAACAACAGTGCAGGTTTCACTTATGGTGCCTTGTTTGCATGTTGGCAACTGACTGTATTTTTATCTGCTATGGGTTAAAGAAATACTTATTTATTTTTAGAGACAGGGTGTTACTATGTTGCCTAGGCTGCCCTTGACCTTCTGGGCTCAAGCCATCCTCTCGTCTCAGCCTCCTGAGTAGCTGGGACTATAGGTATTAGCTGCCATGCCCATCTAGGCTATGACTTTAATAACTATCTGTATGGGAGCTCTTAAGTGGCTATGGTTTCCAGAAATTTTGGAAGTGAGAACATGTGTTTCATTGTTGACCATCGATACTAAGTGTACCTCCCAACTGCAGTGTGAGATGGATCATTGGCCAGCCTCTACTGAGCTCTGCAGATGCTGTACAACTTGGGTGCTGTAGGTGGGTACAGGTGCTTCAGATACCTGATGAAGGCTAACTGGACACGTCTTCACTTCTGGAGTCTGCCACCAAAATCATGTATTGAGTGCACGTTGGGAGAGGAAAAAGAAGGTAAATGGTCTTGCCCTCTGCAGCTACTACATAAGACAAGCAATAATGACGGAGACTTCCAGAGAACAAAGTGCAAAACATCAGTGATGGCTCATCACACTAGTGCAGGAACGCTAGGGGCACATTGCCTTTAGAAGTGAATTAGATCATGCGTTGTCCCTGAAGACTGATGGGATACGAAGCAGTAGTTAAGTATTAAGTTGATCCAGTGAAGGTCCCATATGAATAAACCTGGGTAGAACCAAAAATAAAAAATAAAAAATAAAAAAAAGTGACAAACCGAGGCTGGGTGTGGTGGCTCAAGCCTGTAATCCCAGCACTTTGAGAGGCCGAGGCGAGAGGATTGCCTGAGCCCAGGGGTTTGAGACCAGCCTGGGCAATTTGGCTCGATCTTGTCTCTACAATAAATCAAAAAAATTAGCCAGTTATGGTGGCGTGCCCCTGTAGTTCCAGCTACTTGGAAGGCTGAGGTGAAAGGATTGCCTGAGCCCAGCAGGTCAAGGCTGCAATGGCTGTGAGTGTGCCATTGCACTCTTGCCTGGGTGACAGAGTGAGACTTCAACTCAAAAAAAAAGAAGAAAAAAAAAGGCCAGGCACAGTGGCTCAAACCTGTAATCTCAGCGCTTTGGGAGGCTGAGGCAAGAGGATTGTCTGAGCCCAGGAGTTCAAGACCAGCCTGGGCAACTTGGTGAGAACTCATCTCTATAGTAAATGTAAAATTAGCTGGGCATTGTAGCGCACACCTATAGTTCTGGCTACTTGGAAGGTTGAGGTGGAAGGATCACCTGAGCCCAGCAGGTCGACTCTGAGGTAACTGTGTGCATGCCACTGCACTCCAGCCTGGGTGACAGAGTGAGACTCCGACTCAAAAAAAAAAAAAAGAAGAAGGAAAAAAAAAGAAGTGACAAACTGGATCTAGAAAACATTAGTTTATTCATGGAATCTAATAAGTTTATTAGCAATTTTGAATCAGATATTTACAAAGCAATCCATCATTAACTTTTAATGGTACCCCTAAGAGACAGAGATACTAGCACCCAGCAAACAAGCAGATGGATAGGAACATAGATATCTAGAGAGATGTCATGTTGTTCCTGTCTCAAATAGCTTACAGTCTACCAGGAAGGCTGTGCTAATACACATAAAACAGCTAGGAAACAATCAATCAATGTGTGGAATGAATTATAAATCAAGTAAGAGTATAATGGGAAATGGAAGAAGACAGAAATTACAGAAAAATAAGTACCACATGATTTCACTTACATGAAAAATATTAAAAAGCCAAACTTCCAGAAGCTGGGAGCAGAATGGTGATTACCAGGGACTGGGTAGGGGTAAGGGGATTGGAGAGCTATTGGTTGAAGGGTACAAAGTTTCCATTAGACAGAGGGATAATTTTGGAAGTCAATTGCACAGTATGCTGACCATAGTTAATAATAATATATTCTATATGTCAAAATTGCTAAAAGAGTAGACTTTAAATGTTCTCACTTAAAAAAAAACATGGTAAGTAGGTTAGGTGATGGGTGTGTTAATTGACTTGATATAATCATTCCACAATGTAGACATGTATAAAAACATCACATTCCCCATAGATGTATACAATGATTCTTTGTCAGTTAAAAATAAAAAGTAAGATGGGTGTGGTGGCTCACACCTATAATCCCAGCATTTTGGGAGGCTGAGGTGAGATGACTGCCTGAGCCCATGGGTTCAAGACCAGTCTGGGCAACTCGGTGAGACCTCATCTCTACAATAAATGAAAAACTTAGCCAGATATGGTGGCATGTGTCTGTGATTCCAGCTACTTGGAAGGCTGAGGCAGAAGGATCACTTGAGCCCTGCAGGACTCCAACTCAAAAATAAAAAATAAAAAATAAAATGGCAGGTGTTATAAGAATAACGTTTATCAATTATTTCTTTAACCAAACATTTATTGAATGCCTCTGAGGTGCCCGAAACTCCTTGGTCCTGGAGATACAAAGATGAGTGAGACACGATCTTGAGCTCAAGGGTCATCAGCCTACAGAGATATTATAAATCTTCCCCAGAGCTGTGAGCCATGCATCTCACAGTAGGTGCTCAAGAAATATTTGTTGAACAAACAAAAATATAAGTGTAACAATAATATAATAATGGAGTTTGGAATAATTCTTTTCTAAAAGGAACTAAAGATATTTTGTGGGTGGAAATTGATGCCCTAGGTTTTTCAGATCCCTGATTAGTACAGAGCGTGAAATAACTTATTTGCCCCCAAACGGACACAGAATCAGTGTCAAAGAAAAAAATCCTCAATTAAAAGCTTCCAGATCTGGTCTGTGATTTTTCAAACTTTTCAAAAAGTCATTTTCAAGGTCTTTTTTGACATCCAATTGGAGCTTATGAAAGTTTCTTTTGATAGTTTTAATTACTTACATTTTTACCCCCTTCTGTCTTTGCAGTGGTTCACCAAGACAGAGAGGATACTAAAGACTGAGATAACTGTGGAGTGTAGAGGCAAGGTAACTACAGTAAGGAAATAAAAGTCATTTTAAAAAGCATAGCACACCTGCTATGTAGTCATGTAGAGTTGTTCAAGATAAGTTATTAACTTGTTGCTGAACTTACTGGCAGTCAAAGCGAAAAGAGAAAAATGCTTAGTTATAAGGGTCATACTTATAGGTTCATAGATATTCAGAAGAAGCATAATTTTCCTGATCCTGAGAGAATACGGTGTGCTGTGGTGGATGATGTCTTCAACTATGTCTTATCAACAAATACAGCAGGAAGGTTACTATGGCAATTTCTTAGAATAGTTCTCAGGGCAAGCCAAATACATCCCAACAAAGGGCAGCTCTGAAGTGGCCAGATTTCACTCCAGAGTAGAATCTGGAGTATCTGGCGGCTTGGATAAATGGAGCCTTTTTTCTTCTGGCAGTGATTTTATGATTGTTGTTTTTTGTTCTGTTGCCCAGGCTGTAGTGCAATGGCATTCTTGTGGCCACCGCAGCCTCAACCTGCTGGGCTCAGGTGAGCCTACCGCCTCAGCCTTTCAAGTAGCTGGAACTACAGGCGTACGCTACCATGTAAAAATTAGCCTGGCTAATTTTTTCATTTATTGTGGAGACAAGGTCTCGCCAAGTTGCCCAGGCTGGTCTAGAACCCATGGACTCAGGCAATCCTCTCACCTCAGCCTCCCAAAGTGCTAGGATTATAGGCGTGAACCACTGCACCTGGCCAGATTTATAATTGCTAATTCTCACTCACATATTTGAGAGGACAGGATTCCAGAGAGCGCAAAGTTGTATTTGCAGTTGGGAGTCTGGAGGGGAGACATTCTGTGTCACCACAAAGATGACCCTTGCTGTCCTGTCTGCCAGGCAAAGGTTAGGTTAAGATTCTCTTTTCAACTAGGAGGAACCAGCCCAAGGCATGGGCTGGAGCAGATCACACTCCTCTCTAGGACAGTATGAGGCTAAACAGTTCCCCAGAAAGGTTGTGGCAGTTTCTTCTCCCAGCAGTAGTTTTTGTGAATGCTCTTCTCACCACTCTCTGTCTAGCTAGAAAAGTCACAATTTTTATTTTAGGCTTTGCCATTTAACTGCCATGCAGTTAAAACTGCATTCTGTTATTCTAATTTACATTTTTCATTACAAGTGAGTTTGAACATTTTTTACGTTTATGGACCATTTATGTTTGCTTGTATTATGTACTTGTGTGGTACATATGTCTATCATTTATCTCCTGGTGTCCCAGTGTTTTTCTTCTCGGTTTAATTGAACAGCCTATATATTAAGGGATAATAACTCATCGTCATATTTGTTAAAAATACATTTTCTAATTTGTGTCTTATAATGCACATTTTTATCCTTTGCTAGAATTGTTCAAACACCACCGAATCATAGAATATTCAGAAAAATTCCTGGTTAAGTGGTACTAGGTTTGACAAGAATTTATTATGTGACAATTAGGTTGGACCACAAGATTATCTTAGTAAGAAAATAGATAGATGGGCAAAAATCTATAAATAGTTTTGGCAAGTGCTTTAGACTCAGTGGGCTTAAAATAGTGAAGTCCATCAGTGGTGCCTTGGGACTGTGGCAAAATGTTTTCTTTGTCATAAAAAAAGCAAGGACTTCTTTCCAAAAAGAATTGGCAGCATTCAAAATCAGTTACTCAGTAATGAACTGAAGAATGATGGATGGTAGGTTGGAGAGATTGTATAATATCATTTGCCAAAATACTCTAGGAAAAAAATACATTGTTTTGTTTCTTACACATTTTGCAAATAAAGTTTTTTAGTGCAGTATATTTATGCATGGATGTATAAGTACTCCATATTAAGAAAAACAAACAGATAGAAAAGAAAAAAGAGAAGAGCAAAAATTTCCATGTCCAAGCCAAGCTACAATGATTCTTTTTGAAGTTCCCTCTCAGATTTATAGGATGACATTCTTAAAGGACTTATGGGACATCTCATCTATTTTCTAATCCACCCCAGGATGAGGTCTTTATGTGTGAATGATGAGGATATCTCTGTAAGATGGTCCTATGGTCTTCTGCAAGTGTTAACATGTACTCTTGTGTCTCCAACAACAATTCCTCTTCTTTTCTAAAGAAAAAAAAATCTTCCTCTAACTAATATGGAGCACAAGATTTCAAAAGGAGACAGTGAAAGAAGTGGGGAGTGGTGTTGAAGGCGGCATTATAGATTGTTTACAATATTACCTCTCGAAGAGTGTTCTGGGTTTTTTTTTTTTTTTTTTTTTTTGAGTTGGAGTCTCACTCTGTCGCCCAGAGACTGGAGAGCAGTGGCCGCTCCCGGCCACCGCAGCCTCCACCTGCTGGGCTCCGGCGATCCTTCCGCCTCAGCCTTCCGAGTAGCCGGAATTACAGGCGCACGCTACCACGCCCGGCTGATTTTTTTATTTACTGTAGAGATGAGGTCTCGCCTGCCCAGGCGGGTCTCGAACCCGCGGGCTCAGGCAATCCACTCACCTCAGCCTCCCAAAGGCGCGGGATTACAGGCTGAGCCACCAAGCCTGGCTTGTTCTGGGTATTTTAATTGCAAGTATGGATTTGAGGGTCGGACTTCTTGGGTCCCAACTCTGCTCTGACATATCCATCCCCCGTGAGCTTACTAAACCTCTGTAAGCCTCAGTTCCTTCAGCTGTCATGGTAGAACAACATAAGCTAATAAGGTTATCAAGAAGATTTTATGAGACAATGTATGTAACACATGCAGCTCAATGCCTGGAACATAGCAAGTGTTCAAATACGTTAACTCTCAAAAAGTCAGCAATGGCTAAGTAGATCACATGGACATCACACAGTGTTATTACTATTAATTCCCAGGAGGACTAAAGGAATTTATTTTTAATCTTAGGTGAGCCACCAGGTAGGAAAACAGAGAAGTGGCTTTAGAACAATGTTGTCTTTTCCCACACTGAGTTAACTTAGAATAGGCTTCTTGAAAGGATGTCCTAGCTGAAGGGCCTGGAGAGTGGAGAGGGTTGTGCTGTGTTCCTACCTGGGACTGGCACTGGTTTTTCTTCAAAGACCTTTTGCAGTGCTTCTTTTAGGGACCTTCTACTTTTCTTTTTCCTGAGACTACCTACCACAAAATAGACAATGGGGTTAACACTGCAATTGATAGTGGACAGCAAGTTCATATAAGGAAAGAATCTCCCCACTGAGCTGTTGGTGGGATCATAAAAGGTTATGAAATACAGAACCTTCATAGGCATGGCAAAGACCAGAAACAAGATCACAGTGGCCATGATGATTATGTAGAGCTTGGCTGGTTGACGTGACTTCAGGTTGCAGCAGACTTGGATGAAGAGAATCAAACTGGAGAAGACCATGGAAGGAACGAAGACAAAGAAGGTCAAAGTACATGAAAATATGTACACGTTTCGACATTCTGTGATTCTAGGCTCATCTGCCAGAAAGCAGAATGAGTTTTCTAACCCAGTCACAAGAACAGAAAGTGCCCACAGCAGGGTGCAGGCTACCACAGATTGGTGCTTTGGGCGGCGGCACTGGTACCAGATCGGGTAAAGCACAGAGAGGCACCGCTCCACACTGATGGCAGTGAGGAGGTGTAAACCTGTGTTGTAGCCAAAAATCATTAGGAAGTAGATGTAGTTAATTAAATCTTCACTGTAGAAGTGGTGGTTAGATAGTATGCTCACCAGGTGGAAGACTGATGTACAGAGGAGGACCATGAAGTCAGCAATGGCGAGGTTTAGAATGTAGACCGTGAATGGCTTCCTCTTAATGTAGAAGATGAGAAACAACATCATAAGTCCATTCCCGGTCACGCCCACTATGCAAATGAGCAGGGAAAAGTAGAGATAACTAGAGTGTCCTTTTAATTCTGGTGGGGAGTGCTGGGTTGCTTGCTCTGATGACCAAGTTGTTTGAATCAGGGATTCATTTCTGGTACAGAGTGTGGATTCCAGAGGGCTCGAGGTCACTGTCAAAAGCTCCATGCTTGGGAAATCGTGGTTTTCTCCTGTATACCTGTTGTCAGAAATGGAGGATGGAGTTTATAGATATCATTTGCCATGTCACAGTGAGTTCAGTTGTATTAAGGACCCTCGTCCACACAGTGGCGTGGGAGGGAGGATGTGAGACCAGGGAGGATCCTGCTGCATTCTGTCTTCTTTCTTTTCTATTTCTTTCCCCTCCTATTAGTTCCCTAACCAGGCAGATTCCATGGGAACCTCCATGTTTCCTCCACCAAACCCAAGAGTTGGGTCCTCATTCCAGCCCTAGTCATGGCTCCAAACCAAGACCTCCTTCCTCCCTGGTCCTGTGGAAAAGTCCACTGTGTTCCTAGTTTGTCCCTGCCCTTCCTGAAAAGGATTTTTTGGATTCTCACCAGAACTAGGTGGATCAAAAAGACACTTGAAATACACCGATGAGCGAAAGTCAACATGCAAAAAAGTAAAGAAAGTAATTACCATGCATTTTGAAGCTAATTAATCAATTCTGCCTCATCTCTCTCACTGTTCTTCCTTCCCATGCCCTGGTTTTGACTTTATAACATCCATGTGATCCTCCTGGCAGTTCATCCATCCTGTCCATTGAGAGTCATCCTCTTAGACTTGGTCGATGAGACAATCCAGTCAAAAGTGGGAGAGATGGAGAGGAACGGGAGATAGGAAGAGAAAGAGGGTCTCTTGGAGTTGGGGGTTCCAGGAAGGAAAAGCTACTTAGAGGTGGCAGATGTGCAGGATTGTAGTGTCCAGGCCTAGAACAGCCTGCAGTCCCCAAGTGACCCTAGGTGTGTAACTTCTTGATAGTCACCTTACCCAGTGTTTCGTGCTGTCTGACCTGAACCCAACCAGCTGAGATGTGGGAGGCAACTAAGTTCAGGGAAGGACTTACAGAGCAAGACCTTCTCAGGTTGGTTCTTTGTGAATTTTTTTCTAGACAGGGTCTCACTCTGTCACCCAGACTGGAGTGCAGTGGCACGATGATGGCTCACTGTATCCTTGACCTCCTGGGTTCAGATTATCCTTCCTCCTCAGTCTCCAGAGTAGCTGGGACTACAGGTATATGCCACCATGCTTGGCTAAGTCTTTCATTTTTCCAATATTAGACAAGATCAGGTATGTTCAGGGTGGTATGGCCGTGGACTAATTTTTGTATTTTTTTGTAGAGATGAGGTCTTACTATGTTGCTGAGGCTGATCTCAAACTCCTGGTCTCAAGCGATTCTCCTGCCTTGGCCTCCCAAAGTGCTGGGATTATAAACTCGAGCCACCATGCCTGACCTTTGTGGACTCTTGACATCTAAGAACAGGCAGTCTCCTATTTACAGATGGGCCTGTGTTGAGAGTCGCTTGTCCGTCTCCCTTGGGAGATTAGAACACATTTTCTAGAGACCAGCCTACAAAAAAATCTCTACGAAAAATCAAAAAACTTAGCAGGACATGGTGGCACGTGCTTGTAGCTCCAGCTATGCAGGAGGCTGAGGCGGAAGGACTGCCTGAGCCCAGGAGGTCAAGGGTTCAGTGAGCTGTGAGTGTGTCACCGCACTCCAGCCTGGGCGACAGAGTGAGACCCCAACTCAAAAAAAAATGTAAGGATGGGAATAAGCAGGTGAGGCACCGCTCTGGATGTCACAGCGAGCATGCTGTCCCTTGTGCTGCCAGGCACGGTCCTGGCTCAGGCCTTTCAGTCATCCCTGCTTCCCTCCAGCTCATTCTTTCCGTCTTTACTCTAACAACTCAGACCCTCCACAGTACTGGGACGTCTGCTCCAATTTCTTCTGCATTTTATGATGAAATGTATGGCTTTCTTGATAATAAAAGCATTGCAAATTAATTTCACAAAACTTTAGAATATACAAAAGGAAGAAAACAAAAGGTACCAGTTTTCCTGGCTATTTCACCAATTCAAAGATAACTTTTATTAATATGTTGACATATTTCCAGGAAACTAGTGTATGTGGTTTTCTTTTGTTGTTGTTGTTGAAAAGATGGGAGTCTCACTATGTTGTCCAGGCTGGTCTCAAACTCCTGCTCTTATGAGATTCTCCTGCTTCAGCCTCTCAAAGTTTTGAAATTACAGGCATGAGCCACCATGCCTGGCCAAGTGTATATGGTTTTATACCTGCCTTTTAAACTTAATATTATGTCATCAATATTTTACTGCTATTAAAATTTCTTCAAATATATGATTGCTGATGACTGCATAATATGATGTTTTCTCTTTTATTTTACAATTTCACTATTAATAAGCATCCGGATATTAAACATTTTTCATGAATAGCAGGGCAAAGGACATCTTTGTATATATAATGATCCTGTATCTCTGATTACTTCTTTAGGATAGATTACTTCGAGAGCAATTGTTTGTGCAAGAAACATAAGTGATTTTAAGGTTTTGGGACAGAAAAACATAATTGTCATGAATATATGGGCTTTGGGGTCAGGGAGTTTGGGTTGAATCCTGGTTCCAGGATTCTGTCTCATTCTGTTACCCAGGTTGGAATGCAAACGTTGAACTCCTGGGTTCCAGTGATCCTCCCACCTCAGCCTCCTGAGTAGGTAGGACTACAGGCATGCACCACCAGGTGTGGCGAATTTTTCTATTTTTTGTAGAGATGTGGTCTTGCTATGTTGCCCAAGGCTGGTCTTGAACTTCTTGGCCTCAAACTGCTGAGATTGCAGGCATGAACCATCATGCCTGGTCCATGTTATTTATTTATTTATTTTTGAGTTGGAGTCTCTCATTCTGTTGCCCAGGCTGGAGTGCAGTGGCACATTCACAGTCACCGCAGCCTTAGCCTGCTGGGCTCAGGTGATCGGTCTGCCTCAGTCTTCCAAGTAACTGGAACTACAGGCACGCACCACCATGCTTTGCTAATTTTTTGATTTAATGTAGAGATGAGATCTTGCCAAGTCGCCCAGACTGGTCTTGAACCCGTGGGCTCAGGCAATCCTCTCACCTTGGCCTCCCAAAGTGCTGTAATTATAGGTGTGAGTCACCATGCCTGGCCATGTTATTTATTTTTAAGCCTCAGTTTTTCTGTCTATAAAATGGAGATAATGGTAGAATGTCAATTACTAATACGGTCATCTTCAGAAAGGCTTGTTTCTGGAAATGGCATAGGTGAGTACTTGTGCAACTGAACCTCTTTCAGTATTGATCATTATTCTAAAACAAAACAAACTTTGCCAACTTAATAATAAACAAAATGGTAACTTTTTTTTGAGTCAAGATCTCACTTTGCTGCCCAAGTTGAAGTGCAGTGGCATGATCATGGTTCACTGCAGTCTTGACCTCCTGAGCTCAGGCAATCCTTCCACCTCAGCCTCCCGAGTAAGTCAGACTATAGTCTTGCACCACCATGCCTGGATACTTTTTTGGTTTTTTTTTAGAGGCAAGGTCTTGCTGTGTTGCCCAGGGTAGACTCGAACTCCAGGGCTCAAGCAATCCTCCCACCTAACCATGGGATTATAGGCATGAGCCATTGCGTCTGGCAAAAATGGTATCTAAAAGTTTGAATTTCATTTTTAATCACTAGTGAAGTTTTAATGTTTTTTGAGTGTTGATTCTCATATTTATTTTGTGTAAATTGTTCTGTGTTTTTTGCTCATTTTTTTCCTAGTGGGAGTCAATGTTCTTGTTGACGTGGAAGAGGGTATGCACCTTTTTTGCATTCTTCTAGGCCTCTGCAGGGGATGTCCCCGGCCCCTGGGTCACAGGGTTGGTCTCTTCTGAGGAAGGGCTGGTCCGACAAGGAGGTGAATGTGGATTCCTTTCTCACTCAAACCCCACTCTCTTTCCTTTCCTTGTCCTTGTCCTTCTCCTGCACTAACTCACCTGCCACCACTCTGCCCAAGGACCCAGGGTAAGTTGAGAAAGTGGGAGGTCAGGGCCAGGGGCCACCGGGGACCCTCCCAGCAGCAGCCCATGCCAGGGTGGGTCTGCAGGCAGCTGTCGATTGGTGTGGTAAGCCAGTGCCTGTTTAGCCTTTGGTTCCAAAGAAGGATGAACAAATAAGGGAATGGTGCTCGCTTTCCATAACACTGTCCTGACTGACCTTTTGGCTGGATCCAAGCATACTAGTAAACAAGAGTGTGCTTGCTTGGGTTTTATAAGTCTATCACTTCTGGCCATGGGAAGCCTTGGGTTAAAAGAAAAAACAGGTTTGAGGCTACAGCTAAACCAACAAGTAAAATTAGGCTAACAGTGTGCTGGGCGTTTTCATTGTCTAGTTCATACAGTTCTTAAAGGAGCCTGTGGAACTCCTTTAAGGTAGGGGTCATCCTCATTCAGCGTGAGGCTTAGGTGACCTGTCCCGATCCCACTGCCTGTTGTCACACCCTTTTCTGTAAGCATGTGTTTTCTGACCTAAGTTCTGCTTCCAGGCGGTTCGCATGCACCCAATTCTCCCGCTAACACCGTCTCTCCCCATAGAGATTCTCATTGCGAAGAAGGAAGGGGTGCAGTGGGAGATGCATTCCCCAGGAGATGCCTAGTGAACCCTTGAGGTGGGGTAGAGTTTGGAAACCCTTTCATGGAGATTCTGATTTGCTCTTGTTGCTGAGGTGGAGGTAGCACCCTTCTTTTCAAACTTATCCCCCCATTCTGCTTTATACCATGTTGTCTGAAATATGTTACTTTTCAGTCTTTTCCAAAGGTTCCTCTTATCCTTTCATCATGGCTATAGTATCTGGTCAATGAATGGAGCTCAGCAGAGCATAAATGTATTAATATTTTAATGATAATATTATAGTAGATAACTTCAAAGTCATATGACATTTCTTAACTGGTGCTGTTTAATTCTCCAAATCAAGCTGACACTCAGTGTGCAAGTAGATCAAGTACACACACACACACACACACAACACACACACACACACACAAACACACGTGAGTGGGCATGAGAACTGGAAGGAACGTATGTGAAATGGCAAGTGCAATAAGGGGACCCTTTGGCTTGTAAGATATCCTTAGGGGAGCCTCTGTGGTCCCCGTCAAACCAAATGCTTTTGCTCTAAGACACAGCAGACAGAAGACTCGGGCTCCCCAAGGTAGCTTCTGGAATCTGGAATCCTTTTAGCGGCAGGTCTCTGTCTTCCCATCCGACACAGTCCCTTTGCAGAGAGATGGGGAGGAGGAAAGCTCACTGTAAACCCCGAGCCACAGTGATCTTCCGGGAAGGAGTGTGGGAATTACTCACCGTCAGGGGACTTGGTCTCCTGGTGTGTAGAGCCTCCTCGGGGGTCTTCCCTTGGGTTGTGTTGTTTCTGCAGATCCTGATCCCTTACCCAGCAGACAAGAAGAGCCAGGGGAAGATTCTTGAAAGAACTCACATAATCTGGTCTCAGTCTGTTCTCAGGGTCTTATTTTGGCTTCACATGGCCAGTGTTGGCAGCATTGGAGGCCAGAGGGTGGGGCCGGCTCCCCTCAGAACCTGTCAGTCAAACGGATAAAGAATTGCTCACCACCCAGAGCAGTCTGCTTCAAGTCTCAGCTAATCACAGAAGACTCTGTTCTGCCTCCAAGAGTGAGCCCAAGACATTTCAGATTGTTATTAAACTGCACATGTGTCATTGTAAGTACCCCCTGCCTCTGGGAGCCTTTGTGTTTTCCAGCATCTGCACACAGATGGAATGGCCAATCTTCAGGCATGAGCTCCTAAGCCTACGAGCTGTGGGGGCTGAGTTTTCCAAAGATTCCTCTTAGCCTTTCATCAGGGCTACAATATCCAGTCAATCCCAGGCCCTTTCCTGGCCTCTTCCCAGATACTCACCTTTCCTACCTTCTACAGCTGGCGATGGTCAGACTAGGGCATGTCAGGAACATGGTGGGAATGGGCTGCAGAATGGGAAGAGATGTTCCTGGAAAATCTTTGCTGAAGACAGGGAAGAGGGACTCCCGACACCGTCCCTTCCCACGAGTCCTTTCTTGGGGCTATAGCAGGTGTTCTGTGGTCACGAGATGCCAGTGAGAAGATGGCAGTGAGAAGGGTGGAAGGAAGCATTGCAGCAAGACCAGTGGGGGCTGGGTCCTGATGCTGTTGCTGGACAGCTTGGGCAATGCTGTCACCTCCAGCCTTGTTGGTGCAAGGAGAAAAATCTCATCCAAGTCATTGTAGTCAGAAATGCCACTACTTCCTGCTAAAATCATCCTAAATACATTATACATAGGCAGTTGATTTTTTGGATTTTTGTTTTTAATTGAATAGCAAATGTGGAAGGTGATTTCCTTTATGAGTCACTGCCATTGTAATGTCCTCCCCTTGGATGGGGACAGGGCCTGTGACTTGCTTCCAATCAATAAAATATGTCTGTTCTAGGTGATAGGACATGACTCCCTGAATTAGGTTACATTAAATGGCAAAGCTGGTGGGATGCTGTTTTCAGGGTCTCTAGGATTTGTTTAAATCAGGTATATAAAGCACACAGACATGGACATGACTGTCACAAAGGAAGATGTTTGTACTCACAGCCCTCTAGAAGCAAGAGGCAAGGCACACCATATAGGGCCACATGGAAAACACGGTGTGGGTCAGGAGGCAAAAGGGAGTAGGGCACTGCCGTGAGAGGCTTTATTGTGGTTTCCTCGGGGAGTGAGTCAGCCAGTGAGCACTGGCTAGTTTGCACACTTTCAGTGGGCTGTGGGCAGAGAGACTGTCCCCAGCTGTCTGGTGCCTGGCTCCAGGGTGATTAGGGTGGGTGGCGGGTGGCCCAGAGTGTGAGAACCTAATAGAGAAGGTGGTTGCAGGTGTGGCCTCTGGCTGAATTAGCTTGCGTTTGAAAGGGTGAGTTTGTTTACTGTTTCTTGAATCTGCTCACCTTGGGAGGGACAGTTACTCAGGGTAAGCCCCATATGGCAAAGCATCAGAAGACACAAAATAAAGACATATGCCACTCGTGCGATTACACTGCCATGTGAGACTGTCATGGCACACTGGAGTGAGAGGCTCCCGCTGGTCTTGGAGAAGAAGCAAGCTGCTCAGCCAGGAACTGTCCTTGGAGAGGGCCACGTGCTGGGGTACTGCCAGCGGCCTCAAGGACCCAGGGCCTCAGCCGGCAACCTGAATAGAGGACCTCCAGCCTCAGATGAGACTCCAGTCACAGCTGACACCTTGATGCCCTATCTTGTGAGACCCTAGTAGAGGACCCAGTTATGCCATGCTCAGATTCCTGACCCCACCAAAACTCTGAGATAATCTATATGTGTTGTTTTTGGATGTTAACTCGGAGGGAACTTGTCATGTGGCAATAGAAAATGAATATACCACATGCAAATAGTTAGAAATTAAATAGTACTAAAAAGCTTATATTTTATAAGACTCTCTCCCTTGTCACTCCCAAGTTTCACTTAATAACAGCTGATGAGGCCGGGCACAGTGGCTCAAGCCTGTAATCCCAGCACTTTGGGAGGCTGAGGCGAGAGGATTGCCTGAGCCTGAGGGTTCGAGACCAGGCTGGGCAACATGGTAAGACCTCGTCTCCACACTTAATCAGAAAATTAGCTAGGTGTGGTAGTGTATGCCTGTAGTTCCAGCTACTTGGAAGGCTGAGGCAGAAGGATTGCCTGAGCCCAGCAGGTTGAGGCTGCGTGGCCGTGAGCATGCCACTGCCCTCTGGCCTGGGCGACGGAGTGAGACTTCGACTCAATAAACAAACAAATAAATAAAAATAACATCTAATGTAAATTTGTCTAGAGATTTCTTCTGGACTCATCCTCGCAAATTAAAAATAATGGACAAATTCTTCTTATTATTTGACCATAAATATAAAACATGACCTACTTACTTCCAGTTTGAGTGGACAGGTAGTTTGCTTCTCTGCACCACTGCTCCATTCAGCTGCCATCTTCTCAATATATGTGGACCCAACTCAGGGTCATTAATTTTTTTTTTTCTAGGATGGGCGCTGTGGCTCATGCCTATAATCCCAGCACTTTGGGAGGCGGAGGTGAGAGGATTGCCTGAGCCCACGGGTTCGAGACCAGTGTGGGCAACTTGGCAAGACCTTATCTCTATAATATATTAAAAAATTAGTCAAGCATGGTGGTGGTGCCTGCCTGTAGTTCCAGCTACTTGGAAGACTGAGGCAGAAGGATCACCTGAACCCAGCAGGCAGGTCGAGGCTGTGGTAGCCAGGAGTGTGCCACTGCAATCCAGCCTGGGCCATGGTGAGACTCTGACTAAAAAAAAATTTTTTTTTTCCTTTTGTTATTAGTTGACATGCAATAATTGTACACATTTATGGAGACAGAGTGATATTTTGATATGTGTATAAAATGAGTCGTAATCAAATCAATGAGTTGTGATCAAATTAGCATATCCATCAGTATGTTGAAGTGTATTTTTTAATTGCATTTTATTTTATTATAGAGATGTGGGGTATAAGTAAGGATCAACTACACAAGTAACCTGCATACAGGTAAAGTTTGGACCTCCAACTGGCCCTCACTCCCTGTGATATAGGACAAGGTACCCTTTGTGTTGTTATGTGCCCCAAAGTGTATTCATCCAACCCTTTACTCGTATACTGATTTTCTTTCCTTTGGATAAATACCCAGTAGTGGGATTGCTGGATCACGTGGTAGTTTTATTTTTAGTTTGTTGAGAAACTTCCATGCTGTTTTCCATAATGGTTGTACTAATTTACATTTCCGCCAAACGTCTATCATTTCTTTGTGTTGTGAACATTCAAAACATTTCAAAATGCTTCTCTTCTGGCTTTTTGGAACTATCCAATGCATAATAATTATCCATCTTCATTCCACAGTACTACAGAACACCAGAACTCTAGCTGTAATTTTGTATCGGTTAACCAACATCCTCCCCTCCCCTATCTTTCCTAGCCTCTAATATCCACAATTCAATTCTACTCTAATACCCACATTTCTACTTCCATGATCCCATTTTTTTTTTTAAGTTTCAACATATGAGTGAGAACACATGGTGTTTATCTTCCTGTGCCTGACTTATTTCACTTAATTCACATAATGTCCTCCAGGCTCATCTATGTTTCTTTGAATCACAGTATTTCATTCTTTTCTGTGCCTGAATAGTATCCCATTATGTATATATACCACATTTTCTTTATCCATTTATCTGGTGATGGACACTTAGTTGATCTCAAATCTTTGCTATTGTGAATAGTGCTGCAGTAAACATGGGTATGCAAATATCCCTTGGATATACTGATTTACTTTCTTTTGGATAAATAGCCAGTAGTGGGATTGCTGGATCATATAGTAGTTCTATTTTTAGTTTATTAAGAAACCTCCTCGTTGTTTTCCACAATGGCCATACTAATTTATATTCCCACCAACAGTGTATAAGAGTTCCCCTTTCTTTTTATCCTCACCAACATTTGCTAATTTTGGTCTTTTTTGCAAGTAGCCATTTGAACTGGAGTGAGATGGTATCTCACTGTGGTTTTAATTTGCATTTCCATGGTGATTAGTGATGCTGAACATTTTTTCATAAACCTGTTGGCCATTTTGTATGTCTTTGAGAAATGTCTATTTGGATCCTTTACCCACTTTTTAACAAGATTATTATTATTTACTATTGAGTTGTTTGAGTTCTTTGCATATTCTGAATACTAGTTTCTTGTTGGATGAATCATTTGCAGTTATTTTCTCTCGTTCTGTACATTGTCTCTTCATTCTGTTGATCGTTTCCTTTGATGTGCAAAAACTTTTTAGTTTAATATAGTCCCATCTGTCGGTTTTTGTTTTTGTTGCCTGTGCGTTTGCCTAGGCCAGTATTTCAAAGTGTTTCCCCTATTTTCTTCTAGCTGTTTTATAGTTTTGGATCTTATGTTTAAGTCTTTAATCTGTAGTTGATTTTTGTATGTGGTGAGAGATAGGGGTCTAGTTTTATTCTTCTGCATATGGACATCCAGTTTTCCCAGCAGCATTTATGAAAGAGACTGTCCTTCTCCATTACATGTCCTTGGCACTTTTGTAAAAAACCTGTTGGCTATAAATATGTGAATTTCTGATTTCTCTATTGTGTTTAAAATTTTGAAATTTGGTTGGATTTGTTTTGCTAATGTTTTGTTGAGAGCTTTTGTATCTATATTTATCAGGGATATTGGCCTGTAGTTTTTATTGTTATTGTGCTCTTGTCTGGTTTTGATATTAGGGTAATACTGGCTTTGTAGAATGAATTAGGAAGAATTTCCTCTCATCATTTTTTCTGGAATAGTTTGAGAAGAAATGGTATTAAATCTTCTTAAAAAGTTTGATATAATTCAATAGTAAAGACATCTAGTTCTGGGCTTTTCTTTGTTAAGAGGTTTTTTTTTTAAATTACTGATTCAATCTCATTCTTCATTATCATTGTTCGGGTTTTCTATTTCTTCATAATTCAATCTTGGTCAGTTATATGTGTCCAGAAATTTATTCATTTTCTCTAGATTTTCCAATTGGTTGACATATAGTTGTTCATAATAATCGCTAATGATTTTTGATATTTCTGTGTTGTCAGTTGTAATGTCTCCTTTTTCATTTCTGATTTTATTTATTTGGGTTTTCTTTTTTCCTTGATAAGTTTAGCAGATAGATTTTTTGTTGTTGGTTTGCTTTTTTGAGTCAGAGTCTCACTCTCTCACCCAGACTGGAGCACAGTGCCACGCTCATGGCCAATGTAGCCTCGAACTGCTGGGCTCAGGAGATCCTTCCGCCTCAGCCTTCCAAGTAGCTGGAACCACAAGCGTGCACCACCACACTTGGCTATTTTTTTTTATTTATTGTAGAGACAAGGTCTCATCAAGTTGCCCAGGCTGGTTTCGAACCCCTGGGCTCAGGCAATCCTTTTGCTGGGATTACAGATGTGAACCACCATGGCCGGCCTAGCTAGCAGTTTATTAATTTTGTTTATCTATTCATAAAGTTAACTTTTTATTTTGTTGATTTTTAAAAATCTCTATTTCATTTAGTTTTGATTGTATTATTTCCTTCCTTCTACTGATTTTGGATTTGATTTGTTCTAGTATTTCTACTTCCTTGAGGTATTTTGTTAGGTTGTTTATTTGAAATCATACTATTTTTTGATGTTGCTGTTTATGGCTATAAATCTTCCTCTATAACATATGTCTCATATGTCACATAGACTTTATTTTTTTGAGTTGGAGTCTTACTCCGTCACCCCGACTAGTGTGCAGTGGCACGCTCCCAGCCACCACAGCCTTGACCTGGGCTCCAGCGATCCTTCCGCCTCAGCCTTCCAAGTAGCCAGAACTACAGGCGCGCACTACCATGCCCAGCTGATTTTTTATTTATTGTAGAGATGAGGGCTCACCAAGTTGCCCAGGCGGGTCTCGAACCCGCAGGCTCAGGCAATTCACTCACCTCAGCCTCCCAAAGTGTTGGGATTACAGGCTTAGCCACAGAGCCCGGCGACTTTTTTTATTCTTAATTTGTGTGTGTGTGTGTGTGTGTGTGTGTGTGTCTAACTGAGTTATTTTTAAAGATTTGTTTCCAAGTTCATAAATTCTTCTTTTTCTCAATTTGGTCTATCATTGAAGCTCTCGATTGTATTTTTTCTTATTTCATTCATTGACTTCTTCATTTCCAGGATTTTTGTTTGTTTGTTTTAAAATATTATCTGTCTCTTTGTTGAATTTTTCATTCAGATTATGGATCGATTTCCCAATTTCTTTGTACTATGTTTCTGTGTTTTCTTGTATTTAGTTGAGTTTCCTTAAGGTCATTATTTTGAATTCCTTCTTAGGTGTTTCTTAGATTTCTTTTTTTGAGGATCTGTTGCTAGAGAATTATTTTGTTCCTTTGGTGGTGTCATGTTTCCTTGCTTTTTCCTATTTCTTGTGTCCTTTCATTAATACCTACATATCTGGTATAATGATAGCTTTTTCCAGTTTTATAAGTTGGCTTTCATAGGGAAAACATTTTTCCTGTAGCTGTATCTTTAGAATTGCTTGGGTGAGGTGCTCTGGCTTTGATTCTGAATGGACACAGTAGTGTAGTCTCGTATGATTTCTTCACTTGTAATCAATGGCAGTATGGTCTGTGTGCTTCTCAGTGGCTTAGGCTGTGGTTCTTAGAGGCTTTGGTGAGATATTTTGTGGGAATGGGGACATCAGGTGGGCTGGTCCTCAGTCCTATGGGTGGTGTTCACAGGCACTAGTGGTCGCAGTCGAGGACCTGGATAAAATGTTCCTTGGGCTCCTGGGCAGTGCTATTGGTATCAGAGATAACACTAGCAGTGACTGGCTGGCTTTCAGGCCCGAGTGACACACACAGTTACCAGTGGTTAGTAGGGTTTATTTTTTATGATAATAATGTAAATATTCTTCCCCTAAGGATGAAGAGGTATACGGTAAGTCCCCTACACATGAGCCCTCAAGTGGTAAACTTTCAAAGATGTGAACATGTGTTCACATGTCCAGTCATGTAGGTTAGTTCATGTGTCTGGCATACATTGTCACATGCATGCATTCTCTACAAGTGGTTGTGCCCTTGTAAGAATGTTTTTAATGTATTATTTGTGTGAAAAGTGTTACAAACCTATTACAGTACAGTACTATATAGCTAATTGAGTTAGTTGGGTACCTAGGCTAACTTTGTTGGACTTACAAACAAATTGGACTTATAAAAGCACTCTCAGAACAGAACTTGTTTATATGTAGGGGACTTACTGTATTATGATCATTTTATCTTTTCTTAGGCAAATTCTTATTTTCACTAGCATTAAATTGCTTATAGTTTTCTACATATTTATCCTTACTTGTCTTCTATTGTTATTATTTTTTTCCATTCAGTATGTCATGTGCTTAACAATATATAATGTTTAAATATGCACATTGAGTTATCTTTCCTGGTTTGATCCTGGGACCTCTTACTCATAGAGTACCTTGTCATACTGCCTCACTTCCAGCTAGCTCTCTGTGGCCCACTTCTCTTTTGTGACCTAGGTCTTTCTTGGCTACTTTTCTGTGTTGGGGATCCCATGGCGTCCTCTTTCCTATAGTCAATCCCCAAGAGACTTCCAAAGCAAGGGTATAAAGGGAAGTGATTTTTAAAAAACTTTCTACTATGGGAAATTTCCAACATATGACAAAGTAGAGAAAAGAGTATCATAAGCTCTCTTGTGCCTTTTACCAAGTTTCAACAATTATCAACACCAGTTAAATTCTTGCCCTCTCCTTTTAACCCATGGATATTTAAATGCAACCCCCAGATATCATATAATTTAATCAGTAGATATTTCATTTTGTATTTCTAAAATATAGAACTCATGAAGAAAACCCCAGCCAGGCATGTTGGCTCATACTTGTGATTCCAGAATTTGGGGAGGCAGAGAGTAGAGGATTGCCTGAGCCTAGGAGTTTGAGACCAGCCTGGGCAACTTGGTAAGACTGCGTCTCTACAATAAATTAAAAAATTAGCTGGGTGTGGTGGTACACACCTGTGGTTCCAGTTACTTGGAAGGCTGGGGTGGAAGGATCACCTAAGCCCAGCAGGTCAAGGCAGCGGTGGCGGTGAGCATGCCACGGTACCCCAGCCTGGGCAACAAAGTGAGACCCTGATTTTAAAAAAAAGAAAAAGAAAAAGAAAACCCCTAACCACAATATCATTATCACATCTGAAAAAATTAATAGTATTCTCTAAAGTCATCAACTTTTACTTGATGTTATAAATGTGTTTCCTTGTTTATTTGAATCAGCATCCAAATAAGATTCTATTATGATTAGATATGTCTCTTAAACCTCCTTTAATCCATAGGTATTTCTTGAAAAAAAATTTTTTTTTTTGAGTTGGAGTCTCATTCTGTCGCCCAGACTGGAGTGCAGTGACCGCTCCTGGCCACCACAGCCTCGACCTGCTGGGCTCCGGCGATCCTTCCGCCTCAGCCTTCCAAGTAGCAGGAACTACAGGCGTGCACTACCACGCCCAGCTGATTTTTGATTTATTGTAGAGATGAGGGCTCGCCAAGTTGCCCAGGCGGGTCTCGAACCCGCGGGCTCAGGCAATTCACTCATCTCAGCCTCCCAAGGTGCGGGATTACAGGCTGAGCCATCGAACCTGGCGAAAATTTTTTTTTTAATTGAAGAAATTTGGTCATTTTGGGTTGTGTCTCCACAATGCATTTAACCTGTTCCTCTGTCTGGGTGTTCCAGAGCCTTTGCCTATTTCACGTCCAATTTTCTTTTTTTCTTTTTTTTTTGAGTTGGAGTCTCACTCTGTTGCCCAGGCTGGAGTGCAGTGGCACACTCATGGCCACTGCAGCCTCAACTAGCTGGGCTCACTTGATCCTTCTGCTTCAGTCTTCCAAGTAGCTAGAACTACAGGCATGTGCCACCATACCTGGCTAATTTTTTTTTTTTGGATTTATTGTAGAGATGAGGCCTCACCAAGTTGCCCGAGCTGGTCTTGAATCCGTGGGTCCAGGCAATCCTCTCACCTCAGTCTCCCAAAGTGCTGGGATTATAGGTGTAAGCCACCATGCCTGGCCTCAAGTCCAGGTTTCTTTTGGCAAGATCATTTCATGAATGTCATCAGTTTATCTCATCTCTCCTTCTTCGCTGCTGTCAGCCATTGATGATTAATACCTAAATCAGCTAAGGGTGGTTTTGCCTCACCCTCTGCCCTACCCAGGGAACAGTTGGCAATGTCTGGAGACATTTTTGATTGTCACAACTATAGAGGCAGGGTGCTACTGGCATTTATTTTTTAGTTATTTTATTGTTTTTTAGTTGGAGTCTCACTCTTTGTCTCCCAGGCTGGAGTGCAAAGACATGCTCACGGCCACCACAACCTAGACCTGCTGGACTTAGACAATCCTTCTGCCTCAGTCTTCCAAGTAGCTGAAACTACAGACGTACGCCACCACGACTGGCTAGTTTTTGTGATTTATTGTAGAGATGAGGTCTCACCAAGTTGCCCAGGCTGGTCTTGAACCCATGGGCTCAGGCAATCCTCTTGCCTCGGCCTCTCAATGTGCTGAGATTACAGACTTGAGTCACTGTGCCCCACCACTCCTGGCATTTAATGAGTAGAAGCCAGGGATGCTGCTAAACATTGTACCATGCGCAGAACAGCCCCCTCTCCCTGAGAAAGACAATCATATGTCAATTAACAATAGGGGTGTGCTCTGAGAAATGTGTCATTCAGCAGTTTTGTGGTTGGGCAGGCATCATTAAGCATACTTAGGCAAACCTAGATGGTACAACCTACTACACATGCAGGCTATATGGTGTAGCCTATTGTTCCTAGGCTATAAACCTGTATAGTATATTAGTGTACTGAATACTGTAGGCAAGCATAACACAGTGGTATTTGTATATCTAAACATAGAAAAGGTACAGTAAAAGTACAGTATTATAATTGTATGGGACATTGTCATATACACAGTCCATCATTGACTAAAATCTTATGCAGTGAATGACTGTAATTATCTGGTCCAAATTGTCTATAGCGCTGAGGTGGGAAAACTCTAGGTAAGATCTGCTACTTTCTTAGAGTTGCAAAGGATAATGCTCTATTTCCATCATTCCTTCTTCACTTATTAACTGTCCAACATTTATTAGGATTTTGAACATTTACTTCATCTACCCCTTTCTCTTTTGTGTTGTTGCTGAAGACTTTAAAAGCAGATCCCACATTTCATGTCATTTCTCCCATACATACCAAAAAATATGGACATTTTCTAACAAAGTCATAATGCTATTATCACACATAATAAAATTAACAATAATCTTGGTATCATATTGTATTAAATTCATATCCAAATTTACCTGATTATTTCAATTACATTGTTGTCCTTTTTTGTTTTATTTTTCAAAATCTGAATTTTTGTGTGTGTGTGTGTGTGTGTGTGTGTGTGTGTGTCAGAGTTTCACTCTATTATCCAGGCTGGAGTACAGGGGCACACTCATGTCCATTTCAGCCTCGACTTGCTGGGCTAGGTGATCTTTCCACCTTAGCCTTCAAAGTAACTGAACTACAGGCATATGCCACCATGCCTGGGTTATTCTTTGATTGATTGTAGAGACAATTTATTTGATTTTTGATGTATTATGAGACAATCTCACTAAGATGCCCAGGCTGGTCTCAAACCCTGAGCTCAGGCAATCCTCTCATCTCCACCTGCCAAAGTGCTGGAATTATAGGTGTGAGCCACTATACTCAGCCTTCAAAATCAGAATTTTTCAAAAGCCCACATATTGTATTTGGTTCTTCTGCCTTAAGAACTTTCTAACCTAAAGCAATAGAAGTTTCTTTCTAAGCCCTTTTTTGTCTGAAAATATTTTTATTTCACCCTCACACTTGACTCATAGTTTTGTTGGTGTTGTAGACATTGTGGTTGCCCTCACAGGATCCATTTAAACTTCCTTATTCCTGAAAGAATCACAGTTTTGTTTGCATACTCACCCCCTCCCTCTTCAGCCATGTGTCTCGGGAGAGGACAATTCCAGAGGTGAGCATGACTAGTTCAAGGTTATTCCACCCCACTGGGCAGGTTGGTTGAACTGTAAGCATGTGATTCAACTTTGACTGAAGGGAGGGCTTGAGGAAAACATCCTTGATTCTAAAAGAGAGCCACGCTGAGATGTTTTTTTTTCCTAGGCATTGTCAGGTCTAGATGAGACCTGGAACTGCTGCTGTCAGCTCAGGACCCCCCGCCTCGAGATTAGTCTGACACTGAAGATACCTGAGTAGAGAGAGGGGAAAAAAATCGAGTTCAGCCACTTCCAGACCTGCTCTGTCTGTGGGCTTTTTGATATAGCGAGAACATACATGAGTCATTTAAAAAAACTAGTTCAAATGATGGCTTCTGTTATTTGTAGCTGAATGGGTATAGAATTCTAGGTTGAAAACAATTTTTTCTTAGAATTCTGATAGCACTACTCTGATGCTTTTTTTTTAAAAATTTTATTATAAAGATATGGGATACAATTCAGGGTTAGGTATATAAACATTGATCATGCAGGTACCCTTGTTGATGAGGTATACCCTTCCCTCCCCTAGCAGTTTCTCTCAACTGCCAATCCCACCTTCCCTCCCCTAACAGTTTCCCACTAACGCCAATTGCTTTCTTACAGCATTACAATTGTTCAAGGTCCGCTTATGAGTGAGAACATATGGAACTCTGTTCTTTGTTTCTGTGATATATCACTGAGTATAATCGACTCTAAAGCCATCCAGGTTGCTGCAAAGTCCATATATTTGTTCTTCTTTATGGCTTCATACTATTTCGTTGTGCCAGGCCCGGTGGCTCAGTCTGTAGTCCTGCGCCTTTGGGAGGCTGAGATGAGTGGATTGCCTGAGTTCGAGACCCGCCTGGGGAACTTGGTGAGACCTCATCTCTACAATAAATAAATTTTAAAAAAAATTAGCCGGGTGTGGTAGCACGCGCCTGTAGTTCCAGCTACTTGGAAGGCTGAGGCAGCTACTTAGAAGGCTGAGGCGGAAGGATTGCCGGAGCCCAGCAGGTCAAGGCTGCGGTGGCCGGGAGCGGCCACTGCACTCCAGTCTGGGTGACAGAGTGAGACTCCAACACACACACACACACACACACACACACACACACACACACACACACAAAATATTCCATTGTGTATATGTACTACATTTTTTTAATCCAGTCCAGCTTCGATGGGCAACATGGTTGGTTCCATGTTTTTGCTATTGTGAATAGAGCTGCAACAAACATACGTGTGCAGGTATCTTTTTTGTAGAATAATTTGAGTTCCTCCGGGTATATTCCCAATAGGGGAATTGCTGGGCCATATGGAAGGTCAATTTCTAGTTCTTTCAGAAATCTCCACACTGTCTTCCAAAGAGGTTGTACTAGTTTGCATTCCCACCAGCAGTGTAGAAGCATTCCTTTTTCTTTGCATTCTTGCCAGCATCTGTTGTTGTTTGTTTTATTAATGATGGCCAGTCTTCTAGGGGTTAGGTGGTATCTCAGTGGGGTTTTGATTTGCATTTCTCTGATGATGAGTGACGCGAGCACTTTTTCATGTGTCTGTTGGCTGCTGGTATATCTTCTTTTGAGAAGTGTCTATTCATGTCTTTTGCCCACTTTTTTAAAGGGGCTGTTTGTTTTTTTCCTTTCAGTGCGTTGGAGTTCCTTGTAGATTCTACATGTTAAGCCTCTGTTAGATGTAGAGTTGGCAAATATTTTTTCCTATTTTGTGGGCTGTCTCCCTGCTCTCTTGATGGTTTTTTTTGCTTTGCAGAAGCCCGTTAATTTGATGAGGTCCTACTTGTCTATCTTATTTTTTAAAGTATTGGCCTTTAGGGTTCTGAATAGGAATCGGTCCCAGTTCCAATTTCCATAAGGCTTCTCCTGCGTTTTTCAAGATTCTTATAGTTTGAGGTTTTATGTTTACGTCTTTGATCCATTTAGAGTTATTTTTTGTGTATGGTGATAGGTAGGGTTCCTGTTTCAATCTTCTGCATGTGGTCAGCCAGTTTTCCCAGCATCATTTACTGAATAAGTTCTCCTCTCCCCAGTGGTTGTTGTTGGAGGCTTTGTCAAAGATGAGTTGGTTGAGGAATTGAGGCTTTGCTTCCAGAATCTTTGGTGACTCTGATGCTTTTAAAACAACAACAACAAAAAAAGCCCTTTTACTTTGAAATACTTATAGGCTGGGCTCGGTGGCTCAGCCTGTAATCCCAGCACTTTGGGAGGCCGAGGCGAGTGGATTGCCTGAGCCTGTGGGTTCGAGACCAGCTCGGGCAACTTGGTGAGACCTCATCTCTACAATAAATAAAAAATGAGTAGGCACGGTAGCAGGTGCCTGTAGTTTCAGCTACTTGGATGGCTGAAGCAGAAGGATCTCTGGAGCCCAGCAGGTCGATGCTAAGGTGACTGTGAGTGTGCCACTGCACTCCAGTCTGGGTGATGGAGTAAGACTCTGACTCAAAAAAAAAAATTACTTATAGACTACCAAGAAATTGTGAAATTAATACAGTGAGGTCCTATGTACACTTCTCCCAATTTCCTCCTGTGGTTACATCCTACATAACTATAGTTCGATATGCTAGGAAATCAGCATTAGTTTCAATGATTTCTCATGCCCAGTGTAGTTGTTGAAAAGTCAGTATCATGATGAGTCCTTTTACTTTTTAGGCAATCTGATTTTTTTTTTTTTTTTTTTTGAGTTGGAGTCTCGCTCTGTCGCTCTTGGCCACCGCAGCCTCGACCTGCTGGGTTCCGGTGATCCTTCCGCCTCAGCCTTCCAAGTAGCTGGAACTACAGGTGCACGCTACCATGCACAGCTAATTTTGATTTATTGTAGAGATGAGGTCTCGCCGAGTTGCCCAGGTGGGTCTTGAACCCGCGGGTTCAGACAATCCACTCACCTCAGCCTCCCAAGCACGGGATTACAGGCTGAGCCACCGAGCCCGGTTGAGCTTTCAGAATCTTTGTCTTAGCCCTACAGATCTGAAATTTGGTAAAGAGATGCCTTGGTGTGGTGGGGGTTTTTTTTTGAGTTTTTTGAGTCTTACTCTGTCACCTCGGCTAGAGTGCAGTGGCATGCTCACAACCACCCCATAGTTGACCTGCTGGGCTCCGGCAATCCTTCCACCTCAGCCTTCCAAGTAGCTCGAACTACAGGCACCTGCTACCACACCCAGCTAATTTTGATTTATTGTAGAGATGAGGTCTTGCCAATTTGCCTGGGCTGGTCTCGACCCTGTGGGCTCAGGCAATCCACTCACCTCAGCCTTCCAAAGTGCTGGGATTACAGGCTGAGCCACTGAGCCCGGCTGGTGTGGTCTTTTTTTATTCATTGCTCTGGACATTCAGTGGGTTCTTCCAATCTGGAGACTTGTGACTTTCAGTTCTCGGAAATATGAGAGTATTTTTATGTGACAATGTTATGTTTTCTGTCTTCTCGGTTCTCTTTTTTGAATTATGTTTAGATGTCAGGCCTCAAGGATTGCTCCTCTGAGTACTTTATCTTCTGTTTTCCATTTCCTGTCACTGCCACTTTGTTCTTTTCTGTGTCTGACATCACCTCTGTCCTGCCATTTCTGGCCCTGGTTTCTTATTTTCTCTTCAGAGAGTCTTCAGGATGAATTGGCTCATGTTAGTTTTCTGTTGTTGACTAGCACATCTCCCTACATTCAGCAGTTTAAAACAACACACATAATAATTTTACCTAATTTACACATAAAACAACACACACAAATAATTTTACCTAATTTACACATAAAACAACACACACAAATAATTTTACCTAATTATTTCAATTACTCGTTTTCCTTTTTTGTTTGAAACAAAAGGTTGAACATGCAGTTGCTGAGCAACTGTCCCTGCAGAAGTATTTTTTGTGTATGGTGTGGCGGCCTTTGTGCAAGGTTGTGGTGTTGGCAGTCTTCTGTGGAAGTTGTTGTTCTCAGGCATATAAGCACGCAAACTCTGTGTTCGTGGCCTTCCCTGGCTCTATTTGTCAGAGGTTTTTTTTCAGCATTAGTGACTCCATTTTGATTCTGACAACTCTCACAGACCAATTCTCCATTCCTCTGTCGATGTCATCAGGATGGCATCAAGGCGTTGACTGGAGATGAGGTTGTCTCTGAGGTTTAGGGTCTTCTTCCAGGCTCATCTAGGTTGTTGACAGAATTCAGGATCTTGAAGTTGTAGGGCTGAGTTTAGCTCCCAGGGCCTACCCTCCATTTCCTGACAAGTGGCCCTCTCTACTTGGTAGTTTGTTTCTTCAAGGCCAGCAGGAAAATGAGAGCATCTACTGCACTTCTTGTCTTTTACAACTAGACCCCTCAGGATAACATCCCTTTTAATGAGTCAACTGATCAGGGACCGTACTCCAGGGGAGGGAATGCTACAAGGTTTGTACACCAGGAGGCAGGAATCTGGGGTCTCTTAAAATTCTTCCTTTCACAGCCCATAGCTCCCTCGTGTCCTCTTCTGCATGTATCTGAGTGTTTATCTCTTGTTCTACTGAAGGAGTCAGCTGTCACTCTCCACATCTTGTTCCTAATCCTTGTCTGCTCACAGTAACTCTCCCATTTTTTTCTGTCCTTGCACTTCGTCTTAGTGGGGTCTTGGGGAGGTGGCATACTTGTGTGTGCTCAGTTCACAATGTTTAACTCAAAGTCCTTGAACAGTTCATCTTTGAAGGGTGTGGATGTGTTCTTAATTAGCAAGAGTATTTCAATGCCTCAAACACTTGTCTGAGAATTTGTCAACTGAACAGCCTGCTAAACAACTTTTATTTTAAAAAGCCTGAGGGGAGAAAAGAGTAATACTCAAATCACCACTTGATGGCACCAAAAAGTAAGAAACGCAAATGGGCTTCTCGTGGCTTGCTGGTGGAGTCTGTAGACCTCCATTTTCCCAAATGTGAGGAAGGAATGCTATTTTCTTTTCTTTTCTTTTTTTTTTTTTTGAGCTATGTCTTGATGTATTTTTGTTCTCAGACATGCTTGTCACCGTGGCTCTCCACCCTGAGACTGAGGCTCCATTGCCCGAGAAGCAAAGCCCACTGCCTGGGACAGACATCCTTGCCCGGCTGGAGTTTAGCACAGTTTAAAAGTCAACTGCAGAGACAGTTGAGGGAGAGGAGCTCTGGAGACTTCTGAGACTGGCCTGTAAATATCAATAGGCCTCGCCTGAAGGACTAACGAATGGAGTGTTTATTTTAAGATATTCAGTGGAGATTCTGGGCTGAGGCAGGAGATTAAGTCCTAGAAAGTGGAAACTGCTGGGTGTGGTGGCTCATCTCTGTAATCCCAGCCCTTTGGGAGGCAAAGGTGAGAGGATTGCCTATGCTCAGGAGTATGAGACCAACCTGAACAGCATGGAGAGTCTTGGTCTTTACAATAAATCAAAAAATTAGCTGGGCTTGGTGGCACATGCCTGTGGTTTCAGCTCTTTGGAAGGCTGAGAGGGAAGGATCACCTGAACCCAGCAGGTTGAGGCTGCAGTGTCTGTGAGCATGCCACTGCACTTCAGCCTGAGTGACAGAGTGAGACTCTGACTCCAAAAAAAAAAAAAAGAGAAAAAGTGTAAACTAACTGTGTTTCCTTCTACTCTCACATACTTCACATCTGATACCAAACATGGGAGGATTTTCCAAACTAATTTGTCAACCTAAACAACAAATAGAGAATAGCTCTCTAAAAGAAAAGATGTGTATTTGGGAACATGGCATCACAAGGGGAATATGCATGCCATAGCAAGCTATGTGTGTATTTAGGGAAATACAGGAAGGCAGAAGGTTTTTTGGTTTTGCTTTGTTTTTGAGTTAGAGTCTCACTCTGTTGCCCAAGCCAGAGTGTAGTGGCATGTTCACGGTCACTCCAATGTCGACCTGTTGGCTCCAGAAATCCTTCCCCCTCAGCCTTCCAAATAGCTGGAACTACAGACGCGTGCTACCACGCCCGGCTAAATTTCTTTTGATTTATTGTAGAGACAAGGTCTCACCAAGTTGCCCGACTGGTTTCAAACCCATGGTCTCAGGCAATCCACTCGCCTCAGCATCCCAAAGTGCTGGGATTACAGGCTGTGCCACCGAGCCCAACCAGATAGAAGTTTTTAAAGGAAACAGTGAGGAGGATGACATTGCTTTGAAGTATAATAATTATCCCCAGCTACTGTTATTGTCTGGATTGCTGTCCCCTAAATCTCATGCTGATCTCCTCAGTCTAGGAGGTAGAACCCAGTGGGAGGTGTTGGGGTCACAGGGGCACTCAAAGATTCATTATGAATATCCTGGTGCTGGTAAGTGGTCCTCTTCACTTGGTAGTTTGTTTCTTCAAGGCCAGCAGGAAAACAAGAGCATCTGCTGTACTTCTTGTCTCTTACAACTAGACCCATTAGGATAACGTCCCTTTTAATAGTCAACTGATTAGGGACCACACTCCAGGGAAGGAAATGCTACAAGGTGTGTACACCAGGGGGCAGGAGTTCTCACTCTGAGTTTCCGCAAGAGTCGGTTGTTAAAAAGAAGCTGGCACCTGCTCTCTATCGTGCTTCCTCTCCTGCCATGTGATCCCTGCACACCTTGGCTCTGCTGCACCTTCTGCACGGATGGAAGCAGCCTAAGGCTCTCACCTGAAACAAATGCTGATGCCTTGCTTCTCGTAAAGCCTGAAGAATCATGAGCCAAATAAACTTCTCTTTATAAATGACTTGTCCTCAAGTATTCCTTTATGGCAACACTAAACCAACTAAGACAGCTACATGAGTCGGTAACAAGGGTGACGCCAGTCTGAGGTTAAACAGTCAGTCGCTGGGCAGTTATCCTTGCAGAAGTACTTTTTTGTCCACAGTTGTGATGGCCTTTGTGCGAGGTTGTGATGTTAGCAGTCTTTTGTGGAACTTGTAGTTCTCAGGCATACAAACATGCGAACCCTCTCTTCGTGGCTCTCCCTGGTTCTATTTGTCAGAGTTTTTATAGCATTAGCGACTCCGTTCTGATTCCGACAACATTCACAGACCCATTCTCCATTCCTCTGTGGACAAAAAACAGATGTTACACGATTTATGCAGTTCGGACATGATCTACCCGGAGTTAGCGTCCGATCCTGCAGGTTGAGGGCTCAGTCCCACCGACTGCCCACTTCAGATGCCAGCTGCAAGTCTGGGCTTCCCTCCTGACTTCTGACTGACTGGCTGTAGACTGGGGGTTCCCATGACCCCCTCCTTGGGTTAGATCATTTGCTAGAGCATCTCACAGAACTCAAGGAAACACTTTACTTACATACACATGTAAACATCTGTAAGTATGCGTGGCTGTACATAAGTATAGCAAGCAGCCCCCGTCCTCAGGGCTTCCCAAAAGTTACTTCATTAACATAAACCTAGGCGTGTGAAGAGGGTCTCTTATCCTTAACAAAAGAGGCTCTGTCTTTCTCCTTTGCAGCTCCAGAGCTGTTTCAGGAACTGAAGATAAAAACCAAATATTTTAACCAAAGATGCTACTATCATTCTTATCACTTAGAAAATTACAAGGGTTTTAGGAGCTCTGGTCAGGAAGCTGGATGAAGACCAAATGCATATTTCTTATTTATTTATTTATTTATTTATTTGAGTCAGAGTCCAAGTTGGAGTGCAGTGGCATGCTCACGGCCATTGCAGCCTTGGCCTGCTGGGCTCAGGCGATCTGTCCACCTCAGCCTTCCAAGTAGCTGGAACTACAGGCGTGCTCCACCACACCCAGCTAATTTTTTGATTTACTGTAGAGACAAGGTCTTGCCAGGTTGCCCAGGCTGGTCTCAGACCCCTGGGCTCAGGCAATCCTCTCGCCTCCACCTCCCAAAGTGCTGGGACTACAGGCGTGAGCCACCATGCCTGGCTGCATATTTCTTAGTATCTCACAATATCAGAAGGGCCTCCTAGCATTACCAGTGGGGCCTGAAGGGAGGAAGGAGGTGGAAGGTACTAGAAACTGTGTGCAGGTCCCTCCCCATGATCAGACCCCAGGGCTGCAAAGGGGAAAGAAGAAGAAAGGCTCTTCAGAGAGAGAGCAGCCCTGTCCAGAGCTGGAACTTTGAAATGACCAAAGTTAAAACTCAAATTGTCTACTTCCCTGAAAGATGCTGCTTAAACTAGAAGACAGCCCAGAAGCTTCCATAGACAGGTGGAGAGGTACTGTGCTGTGCTCAATGCTCTCCTGAGTGTCACTGCGGGGTGACTGTGGGATAGAGATGGGTGGAGTACGTGTCTGCAAGGAGCCTGGAATGGTGTCCTGGGAGGCTCGGAGACTGCAGCAGTTCACACAGGAGAGGTAGACAAGGTCCCCTGTGTCATTGTGCAGGGGCTGAGAAGGTAACCTGGAACAAAGAGCCTGCATGACCACCTGGGAGAGATGTGGGATGGGCCGGGAGGCATTCCAAAGCCAGAGAGAGCGGAGGCCAACAGCTGGGCGGGGAGCCTTGTAGGTGCCAGAGGACTGGAGGTCCGCCTTCCTCGTGCGTGCCAAAGAACTGACTGTAACATACGCTAGTACCAGGCCCCAAGCCAATGCCCTGCTGTGTAGCCCAGAGATTGTCTCGCAGACCTCAATTGCAGGGAACACACTGCCCGCGGCCCTGCTGCAGCATAGTCCACGTCTGCAGGAACCTGAGGCCTGGCTTTCTGGCTGTTCCTGGCCAAGGGCAATCTGGCAGCGTGCTGGAACAGACGGGTTCCAGGGGAAATGGACTCTGCAGATAGCCATCTTGGGCTCAAGGATGCCTTGTTGGCCTCGTGGAGCTTTCCTTTGGTGACAATTGAGCTTTCCAGCTCTATCACTCAGAGTGGGCCTCGCCTGTGGTCTGACAGTTCTACCCAGTCTACTCAGCTCTCTTTCCCCTGACAACATTCCTGCACACTAAGCCACCTTGGTGCATGCTTCTCAAGGGACCAGAGGACCCCCCCACATTCCTTGTACACAGCTGCTAAGGGGAAGGGAGAGGAAAGGCTCTTCAGCGAGAGCAGCCCGGTCCAGAGTTGAAATTTTGAGATGACTGAATTTAAAACCCGAATTAGACTGGACTTGGTGGCTCAGCCTGGAGCTCCAGTAACTTTGGGAGGCGGAGGCAAAGTTGAGCTTGCCGGTTCGAAACCAACCTGGGATTGCCTGAGCCCGCGGGTTCGAGACCAGCCTGGGCAACTTGGCGAGACCTCGTCTCTATGATAAATAAAAAAATTAGCTGGGCATGGTAATGCGTGCCTGTAGTTCTGGCTACTTGGAAGGCTGAGGTGGAAGGATCGCCAGAGCCCATCAGGTTGACACTGGAGTGGCCGTGAGTGTGCCACTGCACTACGGCCTGAGCAACTGAGTGAGACTCCAACTCAAAACAAAACCTGAATTGTTGACTGAGTGCAGTGGCTCAAGCCTGTAGTCCCAGTAATTTGGGAGGCTGAGGCGAGGGGATTGTCTGAGCCCATGGGTTTGAGACCAGCCTGGGCAACTTGGCGAGACATCATCTGTTCAATAAATCAAAAAATTAGCCAGGTGTGATAGTGCATGTCTGTAGTTCTGGCTACTTGGAAGACTGAAGCAGAAAGATTGCCTGATTCAAGAAGGTTGAGGCTGTGGTGGCTGTGAGTGTGCCACTGCATTCCAGCCTGGGTGGCAGAGTGAGACTCCAACTCAAAAAAAAAAAAAGCAAACAAAAACCAAACAAAACTCAAATTGTCTACTTCCCTGAAAGACGCTACTTAAACCAGAAAAGTCTGGGGCACGCTGGGATGAAATGTGTTTCCAGAACAAAGTGGGTATGGAAACTTGAGAGCAAATAAGTGTGATTCTAGAAAATTAAAGACAAGTGTATGTGTGCATCTCAGGGGCAGAGTGAATGGATCTCCACCCGCCTCATGACACATTCAAGACCCTTCTGGGCTGCTCTTGCTTCATGAATCTGGTGCCACCTGAGTGACTTCTCACCCTTCAGCCCACTTAGGTGGGCTCTGTGTCGCTCTTGGAATGAAGTGGGTGGGAAGGGAAACTGGTGTCCCTCCAAAATCACATCCACCCAGAACCTAAGAATGTGAACTTACTTGGGAATAAGATCTTTGTGCTGGGCATGGTGGCTAATGCCTGTAATCCCAGCATTTTGGGAGGCGAAGCCGAGAGGACTGCCTGAGTCCAGGGCTTTGAAACCAGCCTGGGCAACTTGGAGAGAATTTTTCTCTACAATTAATCAAAAAATTAGCTGGGCATGGTGGTGCACGCCTGTAGTTCTAGCTACTTGGAAAGCTGAGGCAGAAGGATCACCTGAGCCCAGCAGGTCGAGGCTGTGATGGCCATGAGTGTGCCACTGCACTCCAGCCTGGGCAACAGTGTGAGACTCTGACTCAAAAAAAAAAAAATCATTGCAGATGTGTGTGATGAAAGGTTCGGCTGAGATTATACTGGCTTAGGGTGTGCCCTAGATCCAAAGAAAGTCTTATAAGACAGAAAGGGACTCATAGGAATGAACAGAAAGAAGCCAGCAGACAGAGGCAAAGTTTAGAGTGATGCTGTCACAAACCAAGGAATGCCAGGAGCCGCCAGCAGCTGGAGAGGCAGGGAAGGTCCTTCCCTGAAGCCTTCGGAGGGATTGTAGCCCTGCTGATGACCTAGTTTTGGACTTCTGGCCTCCAGAACTATGAGATAATAAATTTTTGTTGTTTTAAGCCACTGGATTGTGGTAATTTGTTATGGCAGCCCAAGGAGAAAAATACATTTCTCTAGGATAATAATAGTGATAAGAACAGGACAGCTCCTAATACTCTGGGATCTGGAATAAGAGTACGTTTATCCCTCATATGTAAATATTTAAAAGTTACACAGCAGGCTGTTCTTCGTGCCATTAGGATGGCTATTATTTTTTAATTTTTAATTTTTTTATTTTTATTTTATTTATTTATTTTTGAGTTGGAGTCTCACTCTGTCGCCCAGACTGGAGTGCAGTGGCCGCTCCCGGCCACCGCAGCCTCGACCTGCTGGGCTCCGGCGATCCTTCCGCCTCAGCCTTCCAAGTAGCTGGAGCTACAGGTGCACGCTACCACACCCGGCTGATATTTTGGTTTATTGTAGAGATGAGGGCTCGCCAAGTTGCCCAGGCGGGTCTCGAACCCGTGGGCTCAGGCAATCCACTCACCTCAGCCTCCCAAAGCGCGGGATTACAGGCTGAGCCACCGAGCCCGGCTACTATTATTTTTTTAAACCCACAAAATAACAAGCATTGCCAAAGATGTGAAGAAATTTGAACTCTTCTGCATTGCTGGTGAGAAGGTTAAATGGTGCAACTCTTGTGGAAAAGAGTTTGATAGTTTCCCAAATAGTCAAACATAGAATTACCATTGGATTCACCAATTGTGCTTCAGGTATATACCCAAAAGAGTAGGAGACAGGGACTTGAACAGATGCTTGTACACCAGCGTTCCTAGCAGCATGAGTCACAAGTGCTAGAAAGCAGAAGCAATCCAAGTGTCCCTCGATGGATGAATGGACACAATCTCAACCTCCTGAGTCAGATGATCCTTCTGCCTCAGCCTCTTGAGTACCTGGCACTACAGGTGTGTGCCACCATGCCTGATAATTTTTTAGTTTTGATTTTTTTGGTAAAGTTGAGGTCTCAACATAGTGAGTTCTAGGCTGGTCTTGAACTCCTGGGTTTAAGCAATCATCCTGCCTTGGCCTATTTCTCGTATCTTCTGGATATTAATCCCTTGTTGGATTAATAGCTTGCAAATTTTTTTCCATTCTATAGGTTGTCTCTTCACTATGTTGCTTTTTTCCTTTGCTGTGCAGAAGTTTCTTCATTTGATATAATATTGTCTGTTTTTGCTTTTGTTGCTTGTACTTTTGATGACTTCCTCATAAAATCTTTGCCAAGACCAATGTTCTGAAGCATTTCCTCTATGTTTTCTTTTAGTAGTTTCATAGTTTTAGGTCTTATATTTAAGTCTTTAATCCACTTTGAGTTGCATTTTGTTTATGGTGGGAGACAGGGATCTAGTTTCATTTTTCTGCATTTATTTATTGAAGCAACTGTTTAAGAGACTTTTCTTTTCTCCAGTGAATATTTTTGGTGCCTATGGCTATAAATAGGTGGATTTATTTATGGGTTCTCTGTTGTGTTACATTGATCTATATGTCTGTTTCTATGCCAGTACCGTGCTGTTTTGGTTACTATAGCTTTGTAGTATGTTTTGAAGTCTGTTAGTCTGATGCTTCCAGCTTTGTTCCTTTTGCTTAGGATTGTTTTGGCTATTCAGGGTATTTTGTGGTTCCTTACACATCTTAGTATTATTTTTTCTATTTCTGTGAATAATGTAATTGGTATTTTGATAGGGATGGTATGGAATCTGTAGCTCACATTTGGTGGCATGATCATTTTAGCAATTCTAATTCTTCCCATCCAGGAGTATGAAATGTCTTTCCATTTTTTGTGTGTGTTCTCTTCAATCTTTTTTCATCCATGTTTTAGTTTTACGCATAGATATCTTTCACCTTGCTGGTTAAATTCAGCCCTGAGTATTTTATTTTTTGACAGTTGGAAGGCCAGGTTCAAGTTTAGAAATCTTGGACTCTTAGACTCACAGTCATGCAGCATGCCCTGGCCTATATAGCCCAGCCCTCGTCTCTTCCTGAATTTGGCTCTGTTCCTCACCATGAGGGGCTTCACTTACACAGGTGTGGATGTCCCCGGGGAACACATTTAAGTCCCACTCCCACCCATTGCAAGCACCCCAACCTGGTCCCTTCTCCGCCCGGGGGTGTATCCACTGGCAGCATGCTTTGCCCTCAGGAGGGCAGACTTAAGGACAAGGCCTGTACAGGTCCTGTAGGCAGGCTCAGGGATGTTCAGCCCCAAGTACCTGTTTCTTGGGTACTTAGACTGTGAACTAAAGGGGGAGGGCCATGGCTGGGGCTGTATGAAACTTGACTCTGTGGTGGGACATAACAGAAGAGGCCACTGGGGGCTTTAAAGGTTAGGCTCAGAGTAAGGACCCCACTTCATCAGGCAAAGGCAGTATTGGTTAGTGTGGGACCCTTAGTACTTGGGATGAGGACTGCAATAGTGCTGGAGAGGTCATTACAGCTTGAAGTGGGTCTTCATTTCTCCTTTTGGCCACTGAGAATCTTTCTGTGTTGGGAGAAATTCCCCACCTTGTAAGTGAAAGGCGCAGAAAACAGTCAGAAGGGCATCCCCAAGATGGTGCTGCCTCCCAAAGACAACAAAGGCCCTAAGCAACTTTTCCCGCCCACGTGAAACTTAAACCTGTGCTCAAACAACCTCTCCCTATAGAAATGCTACCTCATAGTCTCCTCCAATGGGATCCTTACATAGCTCTCTCCCTCTCTCTCTCTCTCTCTCTCTCTCTCTCTCTCTCTCTCTGTCCCCGCCACTCTCTTGTTTGCTCTCGCTCTCTCTCCTTCTCTCTTACTCTCTCTCTCTCACCCTCTCTTGCCTCTCTCCCCCTCCCTCACTCGCTCTCTCCTCTCTTGCTTTTTCTCACACTCTCTCGCTCCCTTTCTCTCTCTCTCTTGCCCTTGCTCGGTTACAATCCCTTCATGTAACTGCCCCTTTAATAAATCTCTTGGTTCAGACCGTGTGAAGTCGTTACTGGTGCCAAACTTCTTTCAGTAAGAGTCTCACTTTCTTTCCATTTTATTTTTTAAATTTTTAGCAGATATGGGGGGTCTTGCTATGTTGCCTAGGCTGGTCTCAAACTCCTGGGTGCAAACTCCTGGTCTCAAACTCCTGACCTGCTGGGTTCAGGTGATCCTCCTGCCTTGGCCTCCCAAAGTGCTGGAATCATAGACGTGAACCAACGCACTGGCCAAGAGACTCACTTTCTTGGCTTCTCTTACTGCAGGCCATGGACGTTTGGCCTTGGCACGGCCGACCAGACATCTCTGGCCCCTAATTCTCCCAGCTGCCACCGCCAAGGAAGAGCAGGACACAGAGAATACTCTCTCGGGTGGGGGTGGTGATGGCAGGAAGGCAGAGGCCCAAGGAAGCAGAGCCAGGGCTCACAGCGCATCGGTGCAGGGCATCGGTGGTAGTAGGAAGTGCAACTGAGTCATCTGCGGCTTGGCAGAGGCAGCAGCAGCATCTTGGTGGAGCTAATTATGCTGCGTGATTTTAGCTCATGCAGTTGTTTTTGGAATTCTAACTTAGCCTGGATTTTTTTTTTGTCTTCCTGGAGCTTCTGTGAGCTAGATAATATTCTTTTAATAAATTTCCTTTCTACTCAACTTAGTTTCTGTTGCATACAGTTAAGAGCCCTGACTGGGCCAGGAGTGTGGCTCATACCTGTAATCCCAGCACTTTGGGAGGCAGATGCCTGAGTTCAGGGTTTGAGACCAACCTGGGCAACCTGGCAAGACCTCGTCTCTACAATAAATCAAAAAATTAGCTGGGCATGGTGTTGATGCCTGTAGTTCCAGCTATTTGAAAGGCAGAGGCAGAAGGATCACTTGAGCCCAGCAAGTTGAAGTTGTGGTGGCCGTGAGTATGTCACTTCTCTCCAGCCTGGGTGACAGAGTGAGACTCTGACTCAAAAAAAAATTAGCTGGGTGTGGTGGCGTGTGCTTGTGGTTCCAGCTAGTTGGGAGGTTGAGGCAGAAGGATCACGTGAGCCCAGCAGGTTGGGGCTGTGGTTGCCATGAGTGTGCCACTGTGCTCCATCTTGTGTGACAGAGTGAGACTCTGACTCAAAAAAAAAAGAAGCCAGGCTCGGTGGCTCAGCCTGTAATTCCGCGCTTTGGGAGGCTGAGGTGAGTGGATTGCCTGAGCCTGAGGGTTCAAGACCCGCCTGGGCAACTTGGCGAGACCTCATCTCTACAATAAATCAAAAAATCAGTCGGGCATGGTAGCGCGTGCCTGTAATTCCGGCTACTCGGAAGGCTGAGGTGGAAGGATCGCCAGAGCCCAGTGGGTCGAGGCTGCAGTGGCCGGGAGCGGCCACTGCACTCCAGTCTGGGCAATAGAGTGAGACTCCAACTCAAAAAAAAAAAAAAAAAGAGCCTGACTGATAGTGATCTCTTGGTGCATGTGCAGTATAGGACTGGAAGCGCCTGTAAAGTACCTTCTGTGTGGTTTTAGGTGAAGTGTACCAGCTGATGGACTCCAAGAGGGTTCCTGAGGGCTAGACAGACGGAAGGGTGCTTGGGAAGTGATCCTAAGCATGTCCCCAATGTAGGACTCTCTAAAGGATGCTCTCTAGCAACCCATGGTCTATCGACAGATGAGAATAGATAAACAAAATGTGGTTAATACACACAATGGGATGTTATTTTTATTATTATTATTTTTTGCATTGGAATCCCTCTCTGTCACCCAGCCTGGGCCACCCCAGCATGGACCTGCTGGACTCCAGTTATCCTTCCGCCTTAGCCTTCCAAGTAGCTAGAAATACAGGTGTGTGCTACCATACCTGGCTAATTTTTTGTTTTTTATTTATTGTAGAGATGAAGTCTCGCCAAGTTGCCCCAGCTGGTCTTGAACCCATGGGCTTGGGCAATCCACTTGCCTCCGTCTCCCAAAGTGCTGGGATGACAGGCTGAGCCACCGAGCCTGGCCTGGGGAATTTATTCAACCATAAAAAGGAGGGAAATGATGACACATGCTGCAATGTGAGCGAACCTCGAGGACATCATGCTAAGTAAAATAAGACACTGAAAGACAAATGCTGTGTGATTCCACTTGTATGAGGTCTCTAGGGTGGTCAGATTCTTAGACAGAAGGCAGAATGGTGACTGTCAGGGGCTAGTGGGAGGAAGGAATGGGGTGATACTGTTTAAGGGGTACAGAGTTTCAGTTTGGGAAGTTAGAAAGGTTCTGGAGATGGATGGTGGTGATGGTTACACAGCAGTGTGAATGTAACCATTGAACAGTATACTTAAATGCGGTTAAAATGATAAATTTTATGTTGTGTGTGTTTTACAATAGTAAGAACAGCCGGACTCGGTGGCTCAGCCTGTAATCCCGCGCCTTTGGGAGGCTGAGGTAAGTGGATTGCCTGAGCCCGCGGATTCGAGACCCGCCTGGGCAGAGAGACCTCATCTCTACAATAAATCAAAAAATCAACCGGGCGTGGTAGCGCATGCCTGTAATTCTGGCTACTCGGAAGGCTGAGGCGGAAGGATCGCCGGAGCCCAGCAGGTCGAGGCTGTGGTGGCCGGGAGCGGTCACTGCACTCCAGTCTGGACGACAGAGTGAGACTCCATCTCAAAAAAAAAAAAAAAAAATATATATATAGTAAGCACAATTACATCCGAGAGAAGGGGAGGAGAGAAAGACAGACAGAGGGAGAGCCAGAGCCAGAGCGAGAGAGAGAGACAGACAATCCTCTGAAGAGGTTTTGTGTGTGAATCTGTCTGTGAGACTTGAGCCTACATCATGTGAGATTTCCTAGCCCACAAGTCACCCTTCTAACCTGGGCTCAGGAGTAAGGTGTGAAGTCATCTTTGTGGTTATGTCTGACAATATTCTCTGCGGGGAGCCCCTCCCTGTGACTAACACGGATGCTGGGATCCCAGATGGGTGTCCATAACTGTGATTTTAGGATTCACCATGGATCGGGCTGCAGTGCTAAAAACGTGTGTGCTCATCCCTGTAGGCCCCATACATGGGTCACTGGAGTCTTCCCCAGGAAAGGTTCAAGAAATTCTGGACTCAATGAGGCCAGGAGATGCTCCTTGTGGGGGTCTGGCTAAGGATTCATGGCAGATAGCTCCCAGTCTCCAAAGAAGCAAACTCTGGCACCAGGCAGCTTTGTGACACTTCAGTTAAGGGAAGGACTGGAGGAGGAAGCAGTGGGTGCCCTGAGCTGAGGGAATTAGAAACCGGAAGAGTAAAGCTTTTCTTTCCAAGGGTCACAATTTCACCATGGAACTAGAATAAAATGAAGTGTTGTCCTGAGTACTTCAGAGCTGTACTCCGGAATAGTGGGAGACAACTGGTCATTCCTCTTGGGAAATGTTCACTAGTCCAAGGGGCATCAAATGATGATTGTGAACTTCTGGAAGGGCACATTTGGGTCCAAAGTAGCAGAATACTGCAATTCTATTTGAAAGCCTCTGGTCTACTGTCCCCCGAGGAAGATGATTGACTTCAGGGACAGTTTAGCTGTGGACTCTTTAAAGCAGCAAGTCATGGGCGTTCATGTCCTTGACAGCTTGTCCTTGGGCCTTGAGAGCATGAGCCTTGGGTTTGCAAGGATATGTTGAACCAGACCACTTGCAATGCACAAATGGAGTCCACCCTGGGCTGGAAGGCACAGTTCACCTCTGGAATTCCAACGTATCAGCTTGTGGGCTCCGTGCCAGCACCCTCTCATGTCAGGGTCATGCACACAGAATATACCTCAGCTGAGGAAGGGCAGAGATCCAGAACAGTTCACTAGTCACTCCCACAATTGAACTTTCTGAAGATGTTGGGCCTTAGCATGTTTAATAATGTCTCCAGGAGTGAGACCACAGGCTTCCTTCTTATGCTGGGGGTCTTGAGAGGCAACCTTGCCTTCTCATCTGTCTCTGGAAGGCGTTGAGAAACAGGCAATTGATTTCAGGAACTGCAATGGACAGCTACGGACACATCTTGGGGCAACTTAGACCAGGACAGGCAGTGGCTGGCTACCAGGGTGAGGATGTAAGAGCTGTCGGCAGACAGAGTGTTGCTGTTGCTGGAAACAAGGAGCCACGGGACTGGAGCAAAATGGTCAGCTGCTGAAGGCCTCTGTGTTTTGTGCTTCAACCATTTAGGATCTTACGACTGTTACGGGCTGAATTTTGTGTTCCCTCCAACCTCATGTGTTGAAGTCCTAACCCCCAGTACTTCAGAATGTGACTGTATTTGGAGATAGGGTCTTTAAAGAGGTGATTAAGTTAAAAAGGAGATTACACTGCACATGTTTATAATTAATTAAAAAATCCGTACTGGATTAGGGTAGGCTTTAATCCAATATGGCTGGTGCCCTCATGAGAATTTAATTAGGACATAGATGTGTATATGGAACAGATGATGTGATGATACCTGGAGAAAACGGCCATCTACAAGCCAAGGAGGGAGGCCACTCTGTTGCCACCTTGAACTTGGATATCCAACTCCAGAATCATGAGAAAATATATTTCTGTTTTAGCCACTCTGTATACAGTACTTTGTTTTGACAGCCCCAGCAAACCAGTATATCCAGGCATAATGCAGGGGAGGGGAATGAAATAGGGAGAGGTATCACCTGCAGGAAAAACTTCTTGTTCACTGGCGAGCTTTCCCTGCATGTACCAGCGTAGACAGGCTTGGCCAGACAGAAGGTCCTGACAATTTTCCTGGAAGGTCAGGGCCACCCTCGTTGCTATAGGTTGTTTGTCCTTGCCAAAATTCATGTTGAAATTTGATCCTCAATGTGGTGGTGTTGGAGGTGGGGCCTGGGGGAGGCAATTGGGTTATTGGGTGCAAATCCCACATGAATGGCTTGGTGCTGTTCTCTCGGTAGTGGGTGAGTTCTCCCTCTGGCAAGACTGGATTCATTCTAGTGGGAGTGGATTAATTCCTTTGAGAGTGGGTTGTTATGAAGCCAGGGCGCCCCTCAAGTTCTCTCCTTTTTAAATGTGTCTGCTTCCCTTTTGTCCTTCTCTGCCATGTTGTGACACAGCCTGAAAGCCCTCACTAGAAACCAGAGCTGCGCCCTTGAACTTCTCAGCCTGCAAAACTGTGAGCTAAATAAATCTCTTTTCTTTATAGACTACCCAGTCCCAGGTATTCTTTTACAGCGACACAAAATGGACTTAACCACCCTTCCTGGAGCATTTGCGTGGTGGGTGGGGCAGTGGCCTGCCTGGGGGAGAAAGTTTGTCTGGGTTGGCCTAACCCTCTGCATCAGAGCAACTGCAGCTGAGGGGCAGAGCTCAGGTCTTCAGCACAGGGGTGGGCTGGGGGGGGGACAAGAGCAGCAACTCCATGCTGAGCACAAGAACTCCATCCTGCTCTGCCTCTTGGCTGTTTGTTGCTGGGGAGACAGTGGGTGGAGTCACACACGCATCCCACTGCTGGTTGTTGAGTGGAGTGGGGAGCGAGGCATTCTGGAGAAACAGATCGAGGACAGAGTCCCACCTCCTCTCCAACTGGGGGAAACCTGAAAGAAAGAAAGTCTTTGTGAGGACACAAACCTTTTCTAAGTTTTTCCATCTTCTCACCATCGGTCCAAAGGCTCCTCCCCAGCCCCCGCTGCATTCTCAATATAATCGTTCTCCACAGTCACGGGGTACAGACGAAGCTACGATTTGCCCAGGATGGAAACATCAGGCACATCTTTGCAGAGCAATTCTCTCCACTGACAGCAACTGGAAACGTGATGACAGGCAGGGGGAAGACGAAGAGGACCAGGGGACAGAGCCTGGCAGGGTGGGGAACACGTGCTCCTGTGAACTTTCCACCTCGCAGGGAGTTAGAGCCTGCTGGGAGAGACTGGGCCCTGAGCCTCCCTTCTGCTGTTGATTATCCCTGAGGTCCCTAGGGTCAGTGTGTTGTAAGGCAGTGAGGTCCTGCCTCGGACTCTGCCAGCTGCCCATCCTGTGGCGTGGACAGGCCTCTCCTCCACAGCCCTCCAGAACACAGCAGGAAGCTTGGACCTATTTGGGCTAATGAGGCATGCAGGGAAAGCACTGATCCTTGCAGGAAAGGGAACAAAACAGAGCAGCTCAGTGAGTATTCAATTTATATGTCAATGACGTGTGTTTGACAAAGCTATCCACTTCAAACACCCAGTGACTAATAATGTTATGCCACTCTCCTCTTTTCTGGACATTTAGTTAGTTTAGTTTATTTTTTTTTTTTTTGAGTCGGAGTCTCACTCTGTCGCCCAGACTGGAGTGCAGTGGCCGCTCCCGGCCACCGCAGCCTCCACCTGCTGGGCTCCGGCGATCCTTCCGCCTCAGCCTTCCGAGTAGCTGGAATTACAGGCATGCGCTACCATGCCCGGCTGATTTTTTGATTTATTGTAGAGATGAGGTCTCGCTGCCCAGGCGGGTCTCGAACCTGCAGGCTCAGGCAATCCACTCACCTCAGCCTCCCAAAGGCGCGGGATTACAGGCTGAGCCACCGAGCCCGGATTTTTTTAAGCAGGATTTACTGAGAGGACAGAAAAGCTCCCACAGTGAGAGGGTTACCCTGTTTGCTAGTTTTTTTTTTTTTAATTAATTTTAGCCGGACATGGTGGCTCACACCTGTAATCCCAGCACTTTGGGAGACTGAGGCAAGAGGATTGCCTGAGTCTAGGGTTTGAGACCAGCCTGGACAATATGGCAAGACCTCATCTCAACAATAAATAGAAAAGATGAGCCGGGCATAGTGGCATAAGCCTATACTTGGAAGGTTGAGGCAGAAGGATTATGTGAGTCCAGCAGGTAGAGGCTGCAGTGGCCATGAGCATGCCACTGCACTCTAGCCTGGGCCACAGAGAAAGACTTCAACTTAAAAAAAAAATCAATTTTAAACTGGGTGTGAGGACTCACAACTGTAATCTCAGCACTTTGAGAGGCCGAGGCAGGAGGATCACTTAAGCCCAGGAGTTTGTGATCAACCTGAGTAGCATAGTGAGAGCTTGTCTCTTAAAAAAAAAATTAGCTGCGTATGGTGGTGGGTGCCTGCAGTTCCAACTATTTCAGGAGGCTGAGGCAGGAGAATCATCTGAGCTCAGGAGGTTGAGGCTGCAGTGAGCCATGACTGTGCCACTGCACTCCAGTCTAGGTGACAGGGTAAAACCCCTGACTCAAAAATAAATAAATTTTAGACTGGGTGCGGCAGCTCATACCTGTAATCCCAACACTTCAGGAAGCTAAGGTGGAAGGTTCACCTGAACCCAGGAGGTTGAGATTGCAGTTAGCAGTGATCATGCCACTGTACTCTAGCCTGGGCTACAGAGTAAGACCCCAACTAGGCCAGGTTCGGTGGCTCAGCCTGTAATCCCAGAACTTTGGGAGGCCAAGGCAAATGGACTGTCTGAGCCCGTGGGTTTGAGACTAGCCTGGGCTACTTGGCGAGACCTCATCTCTACAATAAATCAAAATATTAGCCAGGCATGGTGGCGTGTGCCTGTAGTTCTGGTTACTTGGAAAACCGAGGTAGAAGGATCGCTGGAGCCCAGCAGGTCAACGCTGGGGTGGCTGTGAGTGTGCCACTATCCCCCAGCCTGGGTGACAGAGTGAGACTCCAACTCAAAATCATTTTATGTATATATCATTTTGTCCAAAGAATTAATACATCTGAAGTGTCCAGGTGATGACTATTTATGCGAGCGTACACCTGCGTAATCATCACCCTACTCAAAATACAGAAGAAATTTTTTTTTTTTTTTAGTTGGAGTCTCACTCTGTCACCCAGACTGGAGTGCAGTGGCTGCTCCCGGCCACCGCAACCTCGACCTGCTGGGCTCCGGCGATCCTCGCCTCAGCCTTCCAAGTAGCCGGAATTGCAGGCATGTGCTACCACGCCCGGCTGATTTTTTTGATTTATTGTAGAGATGAGGTCTCGCTGCCCAGGCGGGTCTCGAACCCGCGGGCTCAGGCAATCCACTCACCTCAGCCTCCCAAAGGCACGGGATTACAGGCTGAGCCACCGAGCCCGGCTAGAAATTTTTTTTTTTTTTTTTGAGTTGAAATCTCACTTTGTCGCCCAGGCTGGAGTACAGTTGCATGCTGCTCATGGCCACTGCAGCCTCGACCTGCTGGGCTCAGGTGATCCTTCCATCTCAACCTTCCAAGTAACGGGAATTACAGGAGCGTGCCACCATGTCCAGCTAATTTTTTTGATTTATTATAGAGATGAGGTCTCACCAAGTTGCCCGGGCTGGTCTTGAACTTGTGGGCTCAGGCAATCCTCTCACCTCAGCCTCCCAAAGTGCTGTGATTATAGGTGTAAGCCACCACATCCAGCCAAGAAATTTTTTAAAAGCATGACAAAGAGGAGAACTGTTTCCTTCCTTCCTTCCCACATCATTTCTTCCCCATGGCCACTGCATCTCAACAAACACACAAGATTTCTCCATAATGTTGCAGTGCTCCCGGTTTCCCTGAGCACATCCAATAGAGGGCTGGGTTGGGGTCTGACTGGGTCCTGGGTCATCAGGGAAGCTGCTCAGGGCATACAGGACACCCCATCCCACCTGTACAGGGGTGTCACTGCCCCACAGTGACATGAGCAGGGTCTGAAGAACGCTTTCCAAAGCCATCTCAATGCCCAGCAGGACAATACAATTCAAAAAGCAGCTGTTACAGGTTGAATTGTGTCCCCCAAAAAAGATATTTTGGCGCCCCCCACCCCAGGACTTCAGAGGTGGTCTTATTTGGAATCAGGGTCATTGGAGATGTTCGTAGTTAAGATGAAGTCTTGTCGGAATAGAGTGAACTTGGATTGGATTAATTCAAAATGGCAGGTGTCTTTATGAGGAGATAGCATGTGACAACATGGCATGTGACAACCGGGCAGAGATTGGGGGGGCTGCAGTTGCAGGACAAAGGACATCAAGGACTGACAGCCACCCCCAGAAGCTCGGAAGGGATGAACAGGGCCCTGCTGTTACCTGGGTTTTGGACTTCCAGCCTCCAGAATGGTAGGAGAACACATTTCTGCTATTAGGCCATCCAGCGATCCTTCTGCTTCAGCCTTCCAAGTAGCTGGAACTACAGGTGTGCGCTACCACACCTGCCTAATTTTTTGATTTATTGTAGAGATGAGGTCTCGCCAAATTGCCCAGGCGGGTCTTGAACCTGCGGGCTCAGGCAATCCACTCACCTCAGCCTCCCAAAGCGTGGGATTGCAGGATGAGCCACCGAGCCTGGATCAGCGTGGTGCTTTGTACAGCAGCCCTGAGACACATGTACAGCAGTGTGGCACAACTTCTTAGCTACACACTGAACTCCGTACCCCCGCAATACTCTCCCAAATCCCGTCAACCAAGATGGCTATATGAGTCCTACTTTTTACAGTTTCTATTCTACAAACAGTTTCTATTCAAATTCAAATCACACATTCTCTGGACCACACTGGCTTTCCGCACTATAGCAGTAGAAGCAACAACACAACAGCTAAGGTTAGAGCACTTGCTAGGAGTCCTTCTTGCATCATTTAATTCTCCCAACAGCCTTATAAGGCAGGTATGTCCGACACTGCCCCCAACTTACAGATGAAGAGGCTGAGGCTTTGGGAATTTAAATGACTTGCACAAGGTTGACTGTGGTGAAGTGGGATGGAAACTATGGGCAGTTTAAACACAGTATGAGGCTGGGTGCGGTGACTCAAGCCAGTAATCCCAGCACTTTGGAGGCCGAGGAGAGAGGATTGCTTGAACCCATGGGTTCAAGACCAGCCTGGGCAACGTGATGAGACCTCATTTCTACAATAAATCAAAAAAATTAGCCGGGCGTGGTGGCGTGTGCCTGTAGTTCCAGCTACTTGGAAGGATGAGGTGGAAGGATCACCTGAGCCCAGCAGGTTGAGGCTGCAGTGGCCGGGAGTGTGCCACTGCACTCCAGTCTAGGCACTCCAGTCTAGTGATACTCCAACTCAAAACAAACAAACAAACAAACATGCAGTGTGGCATGTGGTGTTAGGTGGGTCCAACCTCCCCACGAAGAATTATGTGTGAGGGTTTATTGAGCCTTGGCCTAGTCCACAGGAGGTCAAGATGTTAAGGTCTTGTCAGAGGTGGATATGGGAAATGTATAATTGGCTTGTCTCTTGGTGAAGCTTGGGTGATAAAGAGCATGAGTTTCCAGAACACAGCACTTAAAGACCCACCTTCTAGCTGGGTTTAGGGGCTCACACCTTTAATCCCAGCACTTTGGGAGGCGAGATGGGATGATCACTTGAGGCTCAGAGTTTGCAATCAGCCTGGGAAACAAGGTAAGAATCTGTCTCTCTCTCTCTCTCTCTCTTTTTTGAGTTGGAGTCTCACTCTGTGGCCCAAGCTGGAGTGCAGTGGAATGCTCATGGCCACCCCAGCGTCAACCTGCTGGGCTCAGGTGATCCTTCTGCCTCAGCCTTTCAATTAGCTGAAACTATAGGCGCATGCTACGATGCTTGGCTATTTTAAAAATTTATTGTTGAGATGAGGTCTTGCCAAGTTGCCGGGGCTAGTCTCGAACCTGCAGATTCAGGCGATCCACTCACCTCAACCTCCCAAAGTGCTGAGATTACATACAGGCTGAGCCACCAAGCCCGGCCCCTACAATTTTTTATAACTGAAATTGGGTAGCTGAGTAGCTCTGAAGTAGCTACTGTTGCCAGAAATATTAAACTATTATTTTCCTGGTTGCAGAAGCTAAGTGTCCCTCATGAGAGCAAGTTGTGGGCTTGACCAACCAATAATAATAATAATTCGGAGCCGGGCTCGGTGGCTCAACCTGTAATCCCATGCCTTTGGGAGGCTGAGGTGAGTGAATTGCCTGAGCCTGCAGGTTCGAGACCCGCCTGGGCAGGTGAGACCTCATCTCTACAAAAAATCAAAAAATTAGCCAGGCGTGGTAGCGCACACCTGTAGTTCCAGCTACTTGGAAGGCTGAGGCGGAAGGATCAGCGGAACCCAGCAGGTTGAGGCTGGGTGGCCGGGAGCGGCCACTGCACTCCAGTCTGGGCGACAGAGTGAGACTCCAACTCAAAAAAATATTCATAATAATAATTCCGCAGATGGTGCGGAATTGACTGGTTGGTTACCTTTTCACCTTTGTAATCTGCCACCAACTCTGTTTAGTAACTGCATATTAGGCCATGGTAAGGTATTCTGGTTTTACAAAATCAAGTCTAAAATATGACAGGCGATGATGACAAAGATGTCCTAAGCATACCCTACACATGTATAAGTCATATTATATTCAGGCAAAGAGTATTCAGAGCTAAGTGCTAGTTTTGATCAACAGAGACAGATTGGTTCAGCAACATACCACTGCAGGGCACCAATGGGTTTGCTGACACTTTTTTTTTTTTTTTTTGAGTTGGAGTCTCACTCCGTTGCCCAGACTGGAGTGCAGTGGCCGCTCCCGGCCACCGCAGCCTCGACCCGCTGGGCTCCGGCGATCCTTCTACCTCAGCCTTCCGAGTAGCCGGAATTACAGGTGCGCGCCACCACGCCCGCTGATTTTTTGATTTATTGTAGAGATGAGGTCTCGCTGCCCAGGCGGGTCTCAAACCCGCGGGCTCAGGCAATTCACTCACCTCAGCCTCCCAAAGGCGCGGGATTACAGGCTGAGCCACCGAGCCCGGCGGTTTGCTGACACTTATGTGGAACCAGACGTTTGTCAAACCATCTAACCGTGTTCAGCTGCTATTGTGCTCTCAGCACTAAATGAGGCCACACGAAAAAGAATTGATGTTCCCTTCTCAAATGACTTACATACAGTCTAATTGGGGAAATTAGATGAACACTCAAGAAGCAATGGTAAAACCAGTATTTAAGATGATGGCACCAGGACTTCCCAGTCACTGATTTATTCAGCATATTATTTGGCTCAGCCAATATTATATGGGTAAGGCATATGAGTCCTTCCTCAAAGAGCTGAAAAGGCACATAAGCAAATAATTCTATGTGTCAAGTTACTCTGCTAGGATTTAGTAAGTGCTATTGAGAATTTAGAGAACTCCTTTCTGCAGGGTTCAGAGTATTGCTACTTAAGCTAGCTACTTGTAATATTCCCAATATGTAAATTACTATCATTTGGAGGTGACCTATTTTTAAAATATCCTTATGGATATAATAGGTGAAAAAGTATTGCTTGCCAAAATCCAGTTATTGACCGAAAAAGGACAATGAATACAAATTTATGGTGCCTAGATTTGACCTCTGACTAAATTGGTAGTTTCAAACATTTTCTTTTTTTTTCTTCTTCTTTTTTTCCGAGTTGGAGTCTCACTTAGTCGCCCAGACTGGAGTGCAGTGGCCGCTCCCAGCCACCACAGCCTCGACCTGCTGGACTCTGGCGGTCCTTCCACCTCAGTCTTCCAAGTAACTGTAACTACAGGCACCCGCTACCATGCCTGGCTAATTTTTTGAATTACTGTAGAGATGAGGTCTTGCCAAGTTGCCCAGGCGGATCTCGAATCCATGGGCTCAGGCAATCCATTCACCTCGGCCTCCCAAAGAGCGGGATTACAGGCTGAGCCACCGAAACCGGCCCAAATATTTTTTTTCTTTCTTTTTTTTTTTTGAGTTGGAGTCTCACTCTGTCGCCCAGACTGGAGTGCAGTGGCCGCTCCCGGCCACCGCAGCCTCGACCTGCTGGGCTCCGGCGATCCTTCCACCTCAGCTTTCCAAGTAGCTGGAACTATAGGCGTGTGCTACCACACCTGGCTAATTTTCTGATTTATTGTAGAGATGAGGTCTCGCCAAGTTGCCCAGGCGGGTCTCGAACCTGCGGGCTCAGGCAATCCACTCACCTCGGCCTCCCAAAGAGCGGGATTACAGGCTGAGCCACCGAACCCGGCCCAAACATTTTCTTTAAGTAGCTATACTTGCAAACTATGAGAAGAAATAAAATTCCAGATTTATTTTTCTAATAATTTCAAAGTATGCGCTAATGTTACATGCTGTTTTGGTACCTTTGTGAAGACAGGTCATATATATGTAAATATATATATATATATATACAACACACACACACACACACACACACACACACAATATATATATATATATGTATATTTTATGTATTTTTTTTTTTTGAGTCAGGGTCTTACTCTGTCACCAGACTAGAATGCAGTGGTATGTTCAAAGCTCATCGCAGCCTCAAACTCTTGGGCTCAAGCAATCCTCCAGCTTCAGCCTCCCAAGTGGCTGGGACTATAGGCACATGCCATCACACTAGCTAATTTTTTATTTTTTGTAGAGATGAAGCTTTTCTATGCTGCCCAGACTGATCTCAAACTCCTCCTACCCTGGCCTCCTTAAAGTGTGGGGATCACAGGTGTGAGCCACTGCACTCAGCCATGACAAGATAAATGTTGATATTCAGGCTTCCTAGCAGGAAACGAGAAAAGATACATCAATTACCCAGTTTATAGTATTCTATCAATACAAACAAATTGGCTGCTGCTCAGGGGAAACTCAGCTACCCCAGATGCAGAAGTCTCAAAGAGGAAACTTTGTAGGTTTGGTGGGAAGGTGTCAGCCAATCCCTATGAACACAGTTTTGATCTTTTTTTGTGTCTCTTTTTTGTAGAGCCTTGAAATGCCAGCTGAGGTGAGAATATCTCCAAAGGATAATTGAGAAGTGATAGTTCTATGAAGGACCAAAACAGTGCTGGCCAATATGCAGGGCTGAACCCAGGGTAATATTTAGAACAGCTAGGGGAATGGGTAGACTCCATGACCCAAGGCAATACTCCAAAAATATTCTTTCTCACAACTGGATTTTTTTCATCATGTTTGGACAAGAAAGAGCACAGGATTATGCTCTAGGTAAGGAATCTGGAGGGCAGAGTGTCTGTGTAGCAGACTAGGCACTGATTCTGAGGACAAGGACATGTTTCATTTATTAAAGTTACGGAAGCTGCCCAGTACTCATGTCTATGTGGGTGGCTACCTCACTGTGGCCCAGGAAGGCCCTGGGAATTCTGCCAACTTGCTTACCAGTAAATTTGATGAACTAATATTTGTAGTAGCAACATATACAAATGCCTGCCTCAAAGAACCCTGCCCAGCACTGAATATTCTAATTTTTAAATGTTTGCTAACACACAAGGTGAAAAAGGTAAATATATTTTAACAATTTATATTTATTTGACTAACAGCGAGGTTGGATTTTGTCTATGCCTTTTGCCTCTCTTTCTCTTTGGGGGTCTGACTGTTTTTTCTTATCAATTTACATGAGCTCTCCCTATGTTAACCATGCTAATCCTTATCAGTCTGGATCTTGACCCTCCCCAGTGGACATATAAATGGCCCAGCAAAATCCAAGACCGGCCGGACACAAGGGCTCATGCCTATAATCCCAGCACTTTGGGTGGTCAAGGTGAGAGGACTGCCTGAGCCCAAGGATTCGAGATCCGCCTGGGCAATTTGGCGAGTCCTCATCTCTACAATAAATCAAAAAATTACCGGGCGTGGCGGCATATGCCCATAGTTCCAGCTACATGGAAGGATGAGAAGGATCACCTGAGCCTAGCAGGTGGAGGTTGTGGTGGCCATGAATGTGCCACGGCACTCCAGTGTGGGTGACAGAGTGAGATTTCAACTAAAAAAAAAAAAAAATCCAAGACCAATTTTGGAAAGTGTGATGGGGTTTAATTGACTCAAAGTACCATAATGCTATGATACTTTAGACCCATGTCAAATTCCTTTATTTGCAATTAATTTTGTAATCTTTTCTTATTCCCGAAAGACTTGTAGCAGGTTGCGCATGATAGCTCATGCTGTAATCCCAGTGCTTTGGGAGGCCAAGGTGGGAAGATGGCTTGAGGCCAGGAGTTCAAGACCAGCCTGGACAATATAGTGGACCCTGTCTCTACAAAAACATTTTAAAAAATTAGCTGAGTATGGTAGTGCATGTCTGTAGTTTCAGCTACTGGGGAGGTTGAAGCAGGAAGAACACTTGATCCTAGCAGTTTGAGGTTACAGTGAGCCATGATTGTGCCTCTGCACTCCAGCATGGGCAACAAAGTAAGAGATCCTGTGTCTTTCTCCTCTTTTTTTTTTTTTTTGAGTCGGAGTCTCACTCTGTCACCCAGGCTGGAGGGCAGTTGGCACACTCACAGCCACCGCAGCCCCCAACTGCTGGGTTCAGAAGATCCTTCCACCTCAGCCTTCCAAGTAATTAGAACTATTAACCATGCCTGACTAATTTATATATATATATATAGTAGGGATGAGGGTTCCCATGTTGCCCAGGCCAGTCTCGAACCTGTGGGCTCAGGCAATTCTCCTGCCTCTGCCTCCCAAAGTGCTGGGATTACAAGCATGAGTCACTTCACCCAGCTGACCCTATGTCTTAAAGAAAAAAAAAAAAGACTTTCAGCATATAACACAAATTACTTTAGTAATAATTTGGGTTTGGGGCAATGGAGGAGAAGAAATATGATTTAAAAAAAAAAAGCCAGCATGTAACTTCAGCACATAATTTGTCATGTTTAGAAAAATAAATCCAGAATTTTACTTCTTCTAGTTTGCAAAGAAGGCATCTCGATTTGACATACTGTGTAAGAGTGTGAGTCTGTATGAGTGTGTAGATGTGTGCTTTGCTGTTTAGTAACAAAACACTTACCTTCGCCACGAAGGGAAAATGTGCATGACAATTTCAATGACTGAACTCAGCTATAATACTTTCTTGAACTAAGAAATACTTTTATTTAGGTAAAATGTACAAAGAGTGAAATGCACAGGTCTTAGTTATTGAGTTTGGTCAGTTTTGACAAACGCAGACACCCATGTAGACCATACCCAACCAGGCTATAGAACATGATCTTCACCTCAGAAAGTTCTTTGGTGGTGCCCCTTCCTGAACAAGCTGCCATTTCCCATAGAAAAGGAGCAGATTTCCATCACCACAAACACATTTTGCCTCTTCCATAACTAAATATATATGTGCTTACAGTTACATATAACTATATACACTTATATATACATATGGATATGGGTCATACAGAATTCAGTCTTTTGCGTCTGGCTTTTTTCACTGAGCACCATGTTTTTGAAACTTGGCCTTGTCGTTGCATGTATCTGTAGGTTGCTCCCTTTCATTGCTAATTATATTCCATTATATGAATAGACTTCAGTCTGTTGATCCAGGTTTCTATTGATGGTCATCTGGGCTGTATCCAATTTTTGTTTTTATTAGTAAACTATGAATACTATTAGTGTCTTTACACGAGGTTTTTTGGAGATAGAGGTTTTCAATTTTATCTATTTTTAAAAATCAAATAAAGATAAAACTTTTTCTATTATTATTATTATTATTTTGAATCAGAGTCTCACTCTGTCACCCAGGATGGAGTGCAGTGGCATAATCATGGCCACCACAGCCTCAACCTGCTGGGCTCAGGAGATCTGTCTGTTTCAGCTACCCAAGTACTGGAGCTACAGGTGTGCACCATCATGCTCGGCTACTTTTTTGATTTGTTGTAGAAACGAGGTCTCACCATGTGGCCTAGGCTGGTCTTGAACCCGAGGGCTCAGGCAATCACCTCCAAAGTGCTGGAATTACAGACTTGAACCACCATGCCTGGTAATTTTCTTTATTTTACTAGCCTTAGGGGTATTAATGGTTTTTGGTTACATGGACGCATTGTATAGTAGTGAAGCAGTCTCCACATTAAATATACCTGACACTTTCCATTAGTGCACATTGTATCTGGTAGGTAATTTTTCTTCCAGTTCCCCTTCCTGTCTTCCCCTTCTGAGTCTCCAATGTCCGGTAGACCATTCTCTATGCCTTTGCAGACCCTTAGAGCTTAGCTTCCACTTATAAGTGAAAACATGCAGGTATTTAGGTTTCTGTTCCTGTGTTACTTCAGTTAGGACAGTGGTTTCCAATTCCACCCATGCAAAGTACATTATTTTGTTCTTTCTTATGACTGAATAGTATCTCATGGTATGTCTATATACCACATTTTCATTATCCACTGATCAGTTGATGGACATTTAGGCTGGTTCCACATATTGACAACTGTGAATTGTGCTGCTTGAATATAGGCTTTAATTTTTTTTTTTTTTTTTTTTTTGCGTTGGAGTCTCACTCTGTCGCCCAGACTGGCCGCTCCCGGTCACCGCAGCCTCGACCTGCTGGGCTCCGGCGATCCTTCCACCTGAGCCTTCCAAGTAGCCAGAATTACAGGCATGCGCTACCATGCCCAGCTGATTTTTTTATTTATTGTAGAGATGAGGTCTCGCTGCCCAGGTGGCTCTCGAACCGCGGGCTCAGGCAATCCACTCACTTCAGCCTCCCAAAGGTGCGGGATTACAGGCTGAGCCACTGAACCCGGCTAGGTTTTAATTTCTTATGGATAAACACCTGAGAGTGAAGTTTCTGAGTCATAAGGTAGATTCATATTTAATGTTTAAAAACCTTACTCACAGTCTTTCCAAGTGGCTGTGCTACTAATACTCCCTCCAGAGCTGTCAGAGCTCTAATCCCACATTTTCTTTTTCTTTTTTTTTTAGAGTAGGAGTCTCACTTTGTCTCCCAGGTTAAAGTTCAGTGGGATGCTCACAGCCACCACAGTCTCATCCTGCTGGGCTCAGGTGATTCTTCTGCTTCACCTTCCAAGTAGCTGGAACCACAGGTGTGCACCACCATGCCTAGCTAATTGTTTTGATTTATTGTAGAGATGAGGTCTCACCAAGTTGCCCAGGCTGGTTTCGAACTCCTGGACTTAGGCAAGCCTCTCACCTCCACCTCCCCAAATGCTGGGATTACAGGCATGAGCCATCACATACCTGTCAACATTTGGTTTGAGTAATCTTTTGTTCACAATCTTTGGTATTCATGTTTGAGTGGGTATGAAATGGTATCTCATTATGGTTTTAATTTACATTCCTCTGATGATTAATGATATTGAGTACTTTTTCATGAGCTTATTGGCCATTTGTTTATCTTCTCTTATGAGGTATTTGTTTAAGGCTCTTTTGCTCATTTCTAAAAAAAGCTCATTTTTAGCCAGGCTCGGTGGCTCAGCCTGTAGTCCCACGCCTTGGGAGGCTGAGGTGAGTGAATTGCCTGAGCCCGTGGGCTCGAGACCCGCCTGGGCAACTTGGCGAGACCCATCTCTACAATAAATCAAAAAAAATTAGCCGGGTGTGGTAGCGCACACCTGTAGTTCCAGCTACTTGGAAGGCTGAGGCGGAAGGATCGTCAGAGCCCAGCAGGTTGAGGCTGCGGTGGCTGGGAGCGGCCACTGCACTTCAGTCTGGTGACAGAGTGAGACTCCAACTAAAAAAAAAAAAGCTCATTTTTAAAAAAATTGTAGAAAATCTTTATATATTCTGGATACAGATCTTTTTTGATATATGTGTTGCAATAATTTTCTCCAAGATTTTGACTTGCCTAGAAATTTTGATTGTGTCTTTGATGAACAGAAATGTTTAATTTTAATAAAATCCATTTAATTTATTTGTTTGTTTACAATTAGTGCTTTCTGTGTCCTAAGAAATCTTAGCCCATCTCAAAGTCAGAAAGATATTCTCCTACACACTCTCTGGAGTCTTTGTAATTTTGGCTTTTATATTTAGATCTGTAATCTATCTCATTTAACTTCTGCATATGATGCGAAGTAGCAGCTGAAATTCTTTTTTTTCCTATGTGAATATTTACATGTTCTAGAAAGACTTTGCTTTTCTAATTGAATTTCTTTGTCCCCCCTTTTTGAAAATCATTTAATCATATACGTATGGGTCTATTACTGTACTTGTTATTCTATTCCATTAATCTATTTGTCTATTCTTTTTTTTTTTTTTTTTTAGGCCAGGGTCTCACTTTGTCATTTCAGCTGGAGTGCAGTGGCACCATTATGGCTCACCGCAGCCTCAACTCCTGGGCTCAGTGATTCCTCTGCCTAAGCCTCCTAAGTAGCTGGGACCACATCTGGATAATTTTTTTGTAGCGACAAGGTCTCACTATGATGCCTAGGCTGGTCTGTAACTCCTGTCCTCAAGCAGTCCTCCTGCCTCAGCTTCCCAAAATGCTGGAATTCTGGGCATGAGTCACCATGCCCAGCTGTGTCCTTTTTGTCTATTATTTTGCCAATACCACTCTGCCATAATTACTGTAGCTTTGTAACAAGTCTTGAGATCAAGTAGAATAAAATATTTTAACTTGAAATCTTCCTTTACTAAGCTATAAGTCTTCATACACCCTGCTTCCCAAATCATAGATACCATAACTAACTATGGGTGTGTATTAGCAGCCATTTATCCTCATATTGAGTTGCTAATGTGTGAGTGTCATGAAGTCCCCTGCTATGAATGTATTACATATGAACACATACTTTTGAACTTTTTCCACCCCACAATTATTGCCAAACTGTTTTAAAGAAAAAACTTCCATACTCTAGTATGTATGCTGGATTTAGAAAACAGAGAAAAATGAAAGGGAGAGAAGTAAAGAACAGACTCCAGTTTGCAACTTTGTCCCGGGTAGAGGTGGCCATTTTGAACTCTGGAGTTGTTCTCTCCTTGTTCTCTCAAGGGCATTAGGGCAAGTGGCTTAAACTCTGCAAGCCTCAGCCGGGCTTGGTGTCTCAGCCTGTAATCCCGCGCTTTGGGAGGCTGAGGTGAGTGGATTGCCTGAGCCCGCGGGTTCGAGACCCGCCTGGACAACTTGGCGAGACCTCATCTCTACAATAAATCAAAAAATTAGCCAGGCGTGGTAGCGCGTGCCTGTAGTTCCAGCTACTTGGAAGGCCGCGGTGGAAGGATGACTGGAGCCCAGCAGATCTAGGCTGTGGTGGCGGGGAGCGGCCACTGCACTCCAGTCTGGGCAACAGAGTGAGACTCCAACTCAAAAAAACCAAAAACAAAACAAAAACAAAAAAACAAAAAAAAAATTCTGCAAGCCTCACTTTCCTCATCTGCACAATTGGAATTTTAAAAAGTAGGAGTCTCACTCTGTTGCCCAGGCTGGAGTGCAGTGGCACACTGCTCATGGTCACTGCAGCCTTGACCTGCTGGGTTCAGCATTCCGAGTAGCTAGAACCACCATGTCTGACTAAATTTTTTTTATTTGTTGTAGAGACGAGGTCTCATCAAGTTGCCCAGGCTGGTCTTTAACCCCTGGACTAGGTAGTACTCTCGCCTCCGCCTCCCAAAGTGCTGGGATTACAGGTGTGAACCACTGCACCTGGTGGGATAAAATATTAAGCCCTTAATAAATGTCCCTGTGACTTCCAGGAACGATTGAAAAAAACAGAACGTGGGGGACTTGTATAGTCTTCCCCACAGCGTTGGACTGGGAGAGGGGCAAGCAAGCTCACTTCCATGAGATGAGAAGTTGATCCAGCAGATTTGACCGGAGTGTTGTCTTTGGAGTGTTCTTGTATTTGTACCTGGGATTGAATGCAGACTCTTAGGGATGTCCCTACTGGAGACACTATCTCTCCTGGGTGAAGGACTCCCACCGGTTTCCTTCAGGAATTCTTTTTTTTTTTTTTTTTTGAGTTGGAGTCTCACTCTGTCGCCCAGACTGGAGTGCAGTGGCTGCTCCCGGCCACCGCAGCCTCGACCTGCTGGGCTCTGGCGATCCTTCCGCCTCAGCCTTCCAAGTAGCTGGAACTACAGGCATGTGCTGCCACACCCGGCTAATTTTTTGATTTATTGTAGAGATTGGTCTCGCCAAGTTGTCCAGGGGGGGTCTCAAACCCGCAGGCGCAGGCAATCTACTTGCCTTGGCCTCCCAAAGTGCTGGGATTACAGGCTGAGCCACCGAGCCTGGCCTCTTCAGGGATTCTTTATACAAAGGTTCTCAGACTGGGAGGGGAGAGGGGGGAGTAAAATTAGTAGGATAAGGGTACTTGCCCAACCCGTAGATTGTGCAGCCTCTTCAGGCAGACCTGATTCCTTGCCTGGGCCACATGCTCGTCTCCTCCTCCACACCTTCCCTCCCCTGCCCTGGCACGCACAGCCCTGCTGCCCCCACCCCCCCAACTGTGTTGGACTGGCCATCTAATACCACATCCCATTCAGTTTCTTTTTTAAAAAAAACAGAAATATTTGAAGCAGCAAAGTTTATTTTGTTTTTCTCTTCCTATGTGATTTTTTTGAGTTGGAGTCTCACTCTGTTGCCCAGACCGGAGTGCAGTGGCGCTCCCGGCCACCGCAGCCTCAACCTGCTGGGCTCCGGCGATCCTTCCACCTCAGCCTTCCAAGTAGCTGGAACTACAGGCACGCGCTACCTCATTCGGCTAATTTTTTATTTATTGTAGAGATGAGGTCTCGCCAAGTTGCCCGGGCGGGTCTCTAACCCACGGGCTCAGGCAATTCACTCACCTTGGCCTCCCAAAGCGCGGGATTGCAGGCTGAGCCACCGAGCCTGGCCTCCTATGTGATATTTTAATATTTATTGAGATTCTACTTACATATAAAAATGCCTTTCTTTCCAGTGATAGTATCACACAAGGGAATATTTACCAAATAATAAGCTCCCCCACCTTTTTTGAGTTGAAATCTCACTCTGTCACCCATGCTGGAGTGCAGTGGCACACTCACGGCCACCCCAGCATTAACCTACTGGGCTCTGGCGATCTTCTGCCTCAGCCTTTAAAGTAGCCGGAACTACAGGTGCACGCTACCACATCCAGCTAATTATTTATTTATTTATTGTAGAGATGAGGTCCCACCAAGTTACCCGGGCTGGTCTTGAACCTGCGGGCTCAGGCAATCCACTCGCCTCAGTCTCCCAAAGTGCTGGGATTACAGGCTGAGCCACCGAGCCCAACATTCTTTCAGATTTGATGTGCAAGAAATGTGCACTGAAAGTAAAGATCGTCACTTGGGACAGACCCCACCAATTCCGGGGCAACATAGACTAGCAGAAGCCTGGAGATTTCCTGAGGATGAGGAGGAGCAAACCCATCTGGGAGAGTTCTGTTCTCAGGGTTTTATCTTGGACTTTTATCTAGCCAGCAGAATCTGAAGACTCTTTTGCCATACCAGAGGGCAGAGGGTAGGACTGTCCTGCTCCCAGACCCTGTCAATCAAACGGGCAGAATAAAGAATCACTCATCACCCTGGGCAAGTTTGCAAGTCCAAATTTCTAGCATACATGAAACTGTTCTGCTCCTAAATGGTGAACCAAGACAATCTGTGCTAAATAAGTTGCCCGCCACTCCATGGATTCTCTGTTTCTACTCTGAACTCTGGGGCCATCTCCCGTGAAAATGAGCACTTGACTGTTCTCTCAGATCAAGTGTTCAGCCCATGTTCTCCCAGCTCACCTGTCTTTCCAACACAGAGGCAGTGCTGGGCTTCTGTGAGGCACTTAGTGGTTATCTCCCCATAATATAGGTTCAGCATCTAGGGTAAGCAGAGTTCTTTCCAAATAAGGAATGCATTTTGGGATGAGACTTGAATTCACTAGACTTCCCTGGGTTTAGCACTGACTGAAGCCCCCAAGACATTGAGAGGGTTTGGAACTTTCTAGTAAAGCCCTGATGGAAGAAAGGAATTCTGCCACTTACAAGTGTATCTGTGAGTTCTAGCATGTACTACTTATGGGCTCTACAGGGAGGGACCAAAACAATACGGAATTTATTATTGTTATTATTGTCATTATCTTTTAAGTTGGAGTCTCACTCTGTCACCCAGGCTCGAGTGCAGCGGCATGCTCACGGCCACCGCAGCCTCTATCTGCTGGACTCAGGTGATCCTTCCACCTCAGCCTTCCAAGTAGCTGGAACTACAGGCACGTGCCACCACGCCTGGCTAATTTTTTGGATTTATTGTAGAGATGAAGTCTCACCAAGTTGCCCAGACTGGTGTCGAACCTCTGAGCTCAGGAAATCCTCGTGCCGCAGCCTCCCAAAGTGCTGGGATTACAGGCTTGAGCCACCGCACCCGGCCATGGAATTTATTTATAAAAAATTGTGTATTTATTCTTATATGTTGAAACTTCAGTCACCTTCAAAGTACTCCCCATTTGATACAATACACCTATTGAGATGCTTTTTCTGCTGCTCATAATGGTTTTTGAACTCACCAATTTTGATGCCTTTTAGTGTTTCTGCCATTTTTTGTTTCATCTCTTCCACATCAGCAAAACATTTCCCTTTGAGGACTTTTTCCAAGCAGGGAAACAAAAAATGTCATTTGAGATGAGATCAGGTGAATAGGAAGGGTAGGGCACATGGGTCATACTGTTTTGGGTTAAAAACTGCTGAACACTCAGCGTTGTGTGGGAAGGTGAACTCGTAAAACACCCACCATGGAATGGGCAAATATATTGAAAGAATCTTCAAAAAAATTCACTGAAGCTGAACGCAGCCTCTCACAACAACACTAGCTGATACACTGATGCTGATGGGTTCCTAACAGAACACTTGCCTAGCAGGGGAAGCCTGCCCTCCAAAAGATAATTCCAGGTTTTTTGGGGTCCCCCTCGTATCTACTACTTATGGATCTACCCCTTGTGGGTTCTGCCACTTGTGGGCCCATTGTATGGCCTCTGGGTAAATAAGCTTCCTCATTGCCTGCACCCATAAGGTCCTTCCTCAGGCCCCCCTCCTCCATGATGCTCTGTTATGTGATTGGAGAAAGAGAGTAGTTTCTCCAGGGAACTTTGGAAGATGTGACTTGTCCCACGGAGGTGAAAGTTAGAATTTCCACACCGGAAGTCGGGGGCTTCAAACTCTTCTTTTCCTCAGGGTTAGTTGCTCTGTTCACCGTTCTTTCTATGCCTCACCCCCGCCCAACCCTGCCCACCTCTCAAGAGGAGACTGATTACTCACAAAGACAAATCAAGCACGGAAATAGCCAACCTATTTGTGGCTTAAATGCAAGTAGCTTTATTTTTACAGTGAGTTGCTGTATTTTCTCTAAGTATAAATCATTATCTACCGCAAATGAAACTCCAGCTCCATCTGCGATGGTTCCTGCTTTGTTAGTGGTGCCAATTAGTCACAAAACAATCGGCGCCTCCACCACCCACTCGATCTGGGGGAAGAAGGAGCCATCTCTTCCCAGCTCTGGTGGCTGGCTGCCAACCCCTCCAGAGTCTCTCCCCCTACCTAGAAATCATCTGGCCACTCCTGGTGGCTTATTCTTCATTCACCTGCAATGTTGTCAGTTTTCAAACTGGGCAACTTGTCCTCTGCCCGCATGGACAGACTTCTCAGTTCTGTTGGGAGCTGGGAAAAGCAAATCGGTGAGGCCCTCTGTTCTGTTGACTTACATAATGATGTTGGAGTCTTCCCTCTAGTTGGTCACTGCTGGGGTGTCACAGTACCCATAGGTACAGGGTGAAATGCCTGTAAAACCCGGACGGCCCCTGATCGGAGAAGCAGCAAATGGGGAACACAGGAGCAGAGAGGATCCTTCTATCCTGTCCCATCTTCTTGACCCCTCTTTTCCATTGGGGTGTCTTCCCTCCTAACTGTGACTTTGGAAACACCTCAGGCAGCCTGTCATTTCTCCCCTAACTGTGTTGGCTTCTGTGAGGCCAATTCTTTTCCACTGAGTGCTCCTTCTTCTCTGCCTTGCAGTGTATGTTAGACGGTGCCTGTTTTCTTTCCAGTCTCTGATTCTTCTCTGGGAAACTAAAATTCTCCACAAGGCGGACCGTCTCCTCCCTAGGAACGTCAAAGCCAGGTAATGAAACATGGTCCCGATTTCCCGGTTGAGTTCACCTGGTCTGGTGACTTGCTCCTCGGCACCTGCCTACCCCGGGACAGCCCTCTTCCCACTGGGAGGACAGCGCCATGGGCTGGGCTTTCCACAAGCGTCAACTGGCACTGTCCTGGCTCTTTGGTCTTTTGGCTTGTGAAAACAGTCCGGGGAATGCTTCATCCATGAGTTCCTAAGTCTGCTTTCCCACAGAGTCTGAGATTGCCCTCCAGCCCGTTTTTGATCTGATTGGTCCCAGGGGGTCTCTTACTGCTTTGGCACAGTAAATATGGAGAAATCCCTGTGAACGAGGGGAACACTGCCATGAGTGTGGGGTACGTCTTCACCACAGGACTGGGCTACCTGAAATCTAAATGATCTAGAATTCTCCTGCTCAGCCTTTAGGGCTTTAACTGGCGCCTTTGAAAAATTGGGAACGGGGATGGGGGAAGGGTGGAGTGATTTGATACTGTGATCCTGATTGCACTGGTGAGAGTCTGGATCTGACAGAAGCAGCGGCTCCCAGAAGAGTCCCTGAACCTGAATGAGAAGCAAGCTGGGCATTGCCGGTGATGCAAACCGATGCCTCTACCCCTGGAGGCTGGTTCCTTAGCTTCCTCTCTCTTTCCATTACATCCTATGGGCCTTGTACACTAAATTGGGCATGAGTTGCATGCCACAAAGGGCATTGGAAGGGAAGAAGTCCTTAATTATTTAGCCACATGTCTTTTATTCTGCAGGTCTATATATACATCTTGTGTAATTGTTATAACTTTTTGAGGTAATATTATCAGCTCCATTTTACAGGCAAGAAAACTGAGTCTTAAAGAGCTTGGCAGAGGTCCCACGACTAGTTAGAGCTGAGCTGGCTCTGTCTTTCAATCAACACATGAGATTTTGCCTTTCCCATAACCTTTCTCTGGGTCATCTTTCTCTTTATCCCTAGCTGGTCCTCGAAGTTCAAGGTGGTCTGGTCAGCCACCTTGCATTATCACCAGCTCGACTCTGCTCTGGATCACCGTGAAGATTTTCACTTGAGTGTGTCACCAAATGATGCCATTGGAAGCACGGCTTCTGCTGATAAGCGTGGGACCATCTGCTTGGCACATCTCAAATATTTTCAGCAGTGGGAGAACGGCTCTGATTTCTTCAGAGCGAGGAGACCGCAGCCATCCTTGGAGTTGTTGGGACCGGAGACCCTGCAGGAGGGGCAGATCTGGACCCGGATGAAAAGGGTGCCCTCCCTGTGGTCACCTCTGACCCTTCCTGAGCGAATGTCACTAGCGAGTCTACTTCCCAGTTTTTAATGGTTCTGCTGTCCTTGACAAACAGAGTAAGATTTTTCCTCTTTAAAAAGCTATCTCCCGGGCAACTCTTTCTGTGCTGGTTGCTTTTTACTGTGTGTTAAAGGTTCACTGTTGGTGTGTGTTGGCAAAAACTTCTGTTTTCTCCTGCCTTTGTTTTGGAAAATTTACTTCTTTGCTGAGTTAACTGTTCCCAGATATTTTTTTTTTTTTAAATTCAGGGTTGAAGCTTCTGTGGTAGCTTTTTCTTTTTTAACTCATTGCAGGGGGAAGAATCTTAGGATCCGTTCTAAGAATCTTAGGTCGGATGGTAGACTTGGAGGTTTTCGAGGTTGCTTAATTAGATCTTATGAATGATAAAGAGGCTGAGTTTTGAAAATGTTGTTACCATATTTGATTCCTCTGGAGAATCACTTGACTGGCAGTCATTGGGTGGGTGCTTTGGGTGAGCTGGACTGATTTTTCGTTGCCTCTCCTTAGTGGGCACTGGCATCTGTATCAGCTTCTGTTGCTTATAAAGTCATGTGCAGCCCATAGGTGACAAGGTATCTAGTAAAAGAAATCTCCGGCTCAGTCTTGATCTTGGATGTGAGTGTCTTAGCAATATTTCCTAGCCAAAATACTCAGGAGTAACTTGGTGAGGGACTGTACCATGTTGTTAGATTGTTGTGTGTGCAGTGATACACAGGTGGTCACAATCCTGCCGCGAGAGCACCACTGACACTGGGTCTGGAAGATTCTTTGTCGTGGGAGCTGTCCTGAGTGTTATAGTTTGCTTAGCAGCATCCCTGGCCTCTACCCACTAGATGCCAATAACACACCCCTTTCAGTTGTGACAACCAAAAATATCTCCAGACATGCCAAACATCCCCTAGGGGACAAAATCACCTCCCCCTGCTTTGAGACCAGCACTCTAAGTTGATCCTGCTGTACATTTGGAAAGGGAGCAAGGAGTCTCTGCTCCTCCATGCAGAGTAGTATAGTGTTAGAAAGATGGGAACGATGCATTTAATACCAGGACAGATGTTCCTGCGCCACACATTCCCATCAGAGCCCTTCCCTGCTATGGAAATTCCATCTCACAAATGGGTTTCTGTTTGTCCAGGTTACTGCACACACACACAGGGAAGAATTTGCCCTTTTTTCTGAATCTGCACGCCTGCAAGGTCCAGCCTAGGGTCAGGGTATCTTTTTTTAGTTGCCTAGGAACAAGAGGGGGTTTCGGATGGCCCACTCTTCAGACTGAGTTTTGTTGGCTTTTCTCTCTTCTCTTTTCTTTCTTTTTTCTTCCCCCATCCCCCACTCTCCCCTAAGAGTGATATGGTAGGCGGGGAATCTGAGGCCATGGGAGGTCTGTGCTCAACTGAATGGGAATGTGGAAAGGGTTGTTTGCCTCTGAGGTCTCTAGAGAACACTTGAACAGGCATAAATGTGTGGCATTTGGAACTCTCTACCTTCTCTGATTCTCCTTGTTTTTTCCATCCACTGTCCGTCTGTTCCTCGCACGTTCGTTGAGAGGTAAATGCTGCTAGCAATCTCAGGTAACCTGCCAGGACACGGGCCCTGCAAAGCCCACATCCTTACACATCTATGGCAACCACCATGCTTGTTTTCCCTGCTTGCTGATTCATTATCTCGGTTTGGCATTTCCACGAGACTCATATTGGCATAGTGCTGTTCAATCTCTAGCGCTTCTCATACCTCAGCCTTTCAAAAATACATTAAAATGCCAATTCTGTGAAGGAGCTAAGGTTCAGATGGGCTTAGTTGTCCAGGGTAGGACTTGTCTCCAGTGGTCAGTTTGGTTGAAAGTGCAGCTCCCAGCTGGTCGCCGTAGGCACAGGCAGAACAGGCAGTGGCCTCTGCATTGTATTTTAAACAGTGTCAAAACCCCTTTCCTCAAAATTCTCTTCTGCATTCAGATTTGATACTGCCTGTGGTTCTTTCAGTTTTCAAGGAGGTGGAGGGGGTTCAGTGTGGCCTGGGTGAGGTATTGGAACCTGAAAAGTGAGAGTCATCCTCGAGGGGGCAGCCAAGCTGGGTTGACAGTGTGGCAGTGGTGATGTGGCAGGGGATGTCAGCACAGAGCAGGGCAGAAGGGCATCTGTATGGGGTACAGAGGACCTGCTGTGAAGTGTGGAAACTAATGCTGAGCAAGAAGTATGTCTCAGGGCAGGCGCAGTGGCAGTGGTGGCTTGACAAGAAGTAAAAGAACCCAATAAAGTGAGGAGGGTGTCTGTGCAGGGGCAGGGAAAGATAGTGGCAGACATAGGAGATTGTGAATTGATCAAATAAGTAAATACATTGTGGACAAGGCAATCAAGTCTCTTACTATCGGGAAAGGGAGTTACAAATATGGAGAGTGAGAAAACTTAAGTGAACTTAGTGGTGTTAGATCAAAATTGGAGATTTTGGTATCAATTCATGTTTTTTAATGTAACTATGCAGACATAGAAATAGAGCTGTGAAGTGTGTATGTATGACTGTACATATATGTATATTCCTTTCTTTTTTTGAGTTGGAGTCTCACTCTGTCACCCAGGCTGGAGTGCAGTGGCATGCTCACTGCTACCACAGCCTTGACCTGCTGGGCTCAGGTGATCCTCCTGCCTCAGCCTTCAAGTAGCTGGAACTACAGGCATGTGCCACCATGTCTGGCTAATTTTTTTATTTATTGTAGAGACGAGGTCTTATGAAGTTACTCAGGCTGGTCTCAAACCCATGGGCTCAGGCAATCCTCTTACCTTGACCTCCCAAAGTGCTGGGGATGTACAAGATTAACATCTGGTAAAACGTCTAGTTTTTGGTCTTGGAAGACTAGGTGTTTTGGAGGATGCATGGAATAGCAGGAAAGGTCGGATTTCTGTTTTGGAGCAGCTGAGGCTGGTGTGCCACCATGAGAATCCTTGCTGGAGATACTCAGCGCTATTGGTTAGATGGGTCTGATAGTCTGGGGAGGTGTCTGGGTTGGAGCTGTACTTTTGGATTTCATCAGTATGTGGTGATATTTGAAAGGGTGGGGTTGGACAAGACTACCCAAGGAAAGTGTGCAGAGTAAGAAGGGAAGAGAGTCCAGGAGGCAGCTTTGTCCTAATGGCAGTGTGAGAAGAGATTTGGCCAAAGAGACAGAGGAAGAATTGCAGGAAGGCAGGTGAAAAGCCAGAGGGAAAAAGTCTCGCCCACGGAAGGGTGAAGTGGAGTGGGATTCCATAACAACACGTGTGTGTTGGGGAGGGGTGGAGAACAAGATCGCTCCTTTTTGGAGGACTTGGCTAAAAGTGCTGTGCTGTTCTTGAAGGGGCTGGCTGCTTCTTTTATTTGTTCCAATGAAAGGACACTTGAATTTCCCCCTAAGATATCAACTATCGTTACCTTAAAGGACGAAGTATGGTACCCTCTGTCAATAGAAGTGTTTGTTGATGGTGGTGATGACTGTAAGTCACTCTGTTTCACGGAAGTGGGAACAGAGATAGTATTTCTAGAAACAACTCATAGCTGTTTGTTTTTGTTATGGATTTGGCATTGGGTAGATGGTGCTTTAATAAATAAAATCCATTCTTTGATAAATAAGATCCATGCCTTGATAAATAAAAAATCCATTTTTGGAAGCTTTTAATAAAGGTCATTACCGACAATCATGGTGATTGTCAGTAATTGACTGTGGTGGTTGCGTCTGGCGAAATAAAGGTCATTATTAAATGTCCCCAAAGTTCTAATTACCCCATGGATGGATGAGTGAACTTCATATGTAAATGGTCTGTTGAAGACGAGCCGGTGTGTATGTGTAGAAACAGCATGAACTTGGACCTGGACAATTAGGGCTCCAGTGCTACCTTTGCTGTTAACAAAATATGTAATCTTAGGCTAGTTATGAGTTAATTTCTTTACTTGTAAAACAAAGGGGTGGTTTGCAGTAACTGTATGATTTTTTCAAGCTCTAAACTTTAATGATCAACAGAGGGTGGTCAGACTTTAACAATAAGGGAGTGTTTTTAAGAAAACTCAAGTAGCATCCTTTTATATTTTTTTATAAAATATTCCAGTTTCTGAGGAAAAAGAATTTGTAACATATGTGACAAAGTGTTATATTTACAAAGAATTCTAGCAACTCAGTAAAAGAAATGAACAAAGAGTATAGAGGAAAAAAACTCATCAAAAAAGAATACAAGTGACTGCTAACATGAAAGAATGTCCAACCTCATTAGCAATCAAATAAATGCAAATTAAGACAAGGTACCTCTTTTTTTAATCACCTGTCAAATTTGGGAACTCAAAAAATGGAGATGTTATGGGAAAAGAATCATATATATGCTGTGAAAAAAATTCTATACTGTTGATGTCAGTATAATTGGTATGGTTATTTTGGAAGACAATTTGTTGATACATATTTATATCCTGAAGAATGTTTATACCCTTTGATCCAGTAGTTCCACTTTTAGAAATATGTCCTAGGGAAATAATTAGAGATGTGCACAAAATTTGCATCCATAAAAGTTCATTACAGTGCTTTCTTTTTAAAAATAATGATGAAGGCTGGGCACGGTGGCTGACGCCTATAATCCCAGCATTTTGGGAGGCCAAGGTGAGAGGATTGCCTGAGTCCATGAGTTCGAGACTAACCTGGGCAGCTTGATGAGACCTCATCTCTACAATAAATAAAACATTAGCCGAGCAAGGTGGTGCATGCCTGTAGTTTCAGCTACTTGGAAGGATGAGGTAGAAGGATCATCTGAGCCCAGCAGATTGAGGTTGTGGTGGCCATGAGCATGCCACTGCCCTCTAGCCTGGGTGACAGAGTGAAACTCTAACTCAAAATAATAATAATAATAATAATAATAATAATAAATCAGAAGCATCTTGTATGTCTAAGGCTAAGAGACTAATTAAAAATAAATCACAGTACATTCAGATAGTGGTATTAAAGCCATGTTTAGAGTATGCACTGACATGAGAAAATGTTTACAGTATGATATTGAGTGAGGAAAATGATACTAACAGATTATAAAATTTGATCTCAATTTCTTTTCTTTTTTTTGAGTCAGAGTCTCTCTCTATTGCCCAGGCTGGAGTGCATGGCATGCTCATGGCCACCACAGCCTTGACCTGCTGGGCTCGTGTGATCTTTCCACTTCAGCTTTCCAAGTAGCTGGAACTACAGGCATGTGCTACCATGCCTGGCTACTTTTTGGTTTATTGTAGAGACGAAGTTTCACCAAGTTACCCAGGCTGGTCTTGAACCCCTGGGTTCAGGCAATCCCCTCATTTTAGCCTCCCAAAGTGCTGAAATGACAGGTGTGAGCCACTGCGCCTAGCTGTAATCTCACTTTTTAAAAAAGTGTGGCCGGGCTCAGTGGCTCAGCCTGTAATCCCAGCACTTTGGGAGGCCGAGGTGAGTGGATTGCCTGAGCCCACGGGTTCGAAACCCGCCTGGGCAACTTGGTGAGACCTCATCTCTATAATAAATCAAAAAAATTAGCCGGGTGTGGTAGCGCACGCCTGTAGTTCCAGCTACTTGGACAGCTGAGGTGGAAGGATTGCTGGAGCCCTGCAGGTCGAGGCTGCGGTGGCCGGGAGCGGCCATTGCACTCCAGTCTGGGCGACAGTGAGACTCCAACTCAAAAAAAAAAAAAAAGTGTGAGATATTGAATAAATACTAACAGATGATCGCAAATTTTAAATCAAATTAATTTTGTGTGAGGTTTTGTATGTAAATTTTCCAAATTTTGTTCAGTAAACATATATTGCTTTGCAATTAGAAAAAAAGGCAATAAAAATTTAAAAACACCTCATTTTGCGTTAAGATTAAAAAGACTATAAAATAAGCCCTGTTGAGGTGGACATTTATTCAGTAGCAGGGCCCTTTTGGACAGCAGGAGTGGTTTGGTTAGTCCCTGCAGGTCACTTCCCCTGGCAATGAACTTCACATGTAGAGAGGACACAGTAACAACATCACAAGTAGAAATTCAACAAGTCTTAAAGAAAAAAAATCCCCTGTAACATCAGAAAATACGATGGTTTCAATTCCTTAAATAGGAAAAATTAGAGGCCAACTAGATTGGAAAACTTAAGCACAGAAAGGCTATAAAAAGTAAGGTCTTAAAAATAGGGTTAGGCCCCAGAGAGCCTTGGAGAGAGCTTGGGGGTGAGATCAGGAGCACGGGGCTACAGGGACTCTCAAACTAATTGTAAAGGTTGACTGTCTTTGTCTCTCCAGTTCCCAATTATTGACCTATAGAATGAAGGGGTTTGGTAGAACAGTGGTTCCAGACTTTTTTCTGTGAGTGGGAGACTGGCTCGGTTTTTGATTCGAATTTGACCTGGATTTCTGCCCAGGCCTGTTCTGAGATTAGGAACCACTCAGGCACTGCAGCCCTGGGACACAGTGTAGCAAATGGAGACGGTGGAGCCCTTTGAGGGTGGTACAACACAGTGGCTCCAAGCTTGACTTGGTCATTAATCCTTGGGATCCCCCCCATAAAATGTTGACAATGGCGTCTTCCTTATCAGGCTCCCCAGCTGATTGCAAGGCTCTAAAGCTAGGAAGGAAGGAAAGATGCCTGGGTCTCTACAGCCCTACGCCACTGTATTCGCATACTCTGACTTATTTCTTTTTCTCTAGAAATTTCTTTCATGAGGAAGAGGAGCAGAGGGAAGATGCTCTGTGATGCGGCCTGGCATGCTGATCAGTAACACTGCCATCACCTCCTCGTTCTCTTGGTTCTCTGTTCCCAACTGAAGTTTCTGCCGCTGTGTGACTGACCACTCCAGGGGCCGCAGGGGGCCGTCAGGATGAGCTTTCCCTTCCTGCCAGGCTGCCTGTACCAGGTAAATATGCATCACTGCAAACACAGGTGCTGTGTGAGGAAAATGATTGGGATGTCTGCACAGAGAACCTCTAGTCCTGGAAGTGGGCAGACCAGGAGAGAGGTTACCCTGTGATTCACCCTGCCTCAAGTACTCAAGTGCCTCCCTCGAGTCCATGGCTTTACGGGAACTCAGTGATGTGGTCTTCACTCTGCTGGTGGGGAAGGCTCACGAAGCCAACACGAAATTGTTCTGAGCTAGACTGGTCTATCAGCTAGTGGCAATTATCCATCTACTCTCTTCACCCTTCCCAACCGTAAATATCCCAGTCAGTCATCCACCAACAGAGATGAAGAATACATAACATGACCACAGAGCTAGGGGAGGAAAGGGTTGGGGTGATGAGTACGCAGGACCAGCTGCAGTCAAGGCCCTTCTCGCTATCTGCTATCTCACTTGCAAGACTGAAATTCAGTTTGGTCAAGTAAGACTGGGAATGTGATTTTCAGCAATGTGTTCATAGATATAAAGCCCCTCTGTAAGCAAACAGTGCTTGGAGGGCTATGATTCATTTTTGAAGATAATTAGGTTTTCTGTGTTTTTTTTTTTTTTTTTTGAGGTGGGGTCTCTCTCTGTCATCTAGGCTGGAGTGCAGTGACACGCTCACAGCCACCGTAGCCTCCACCTGCTGGGCTCAGGCGATCCTTCTGCCTCAGCCTTGCAAATAGCTGGAAATACAGGTATGTGCTACTTCAGTCAGATAATTTTTTGATTTATTGTAGAGATAAGGTCTCGCCAAGTTGCCCAGGCTGGTCTCCAACCTCTGGGCTCAGACAATCCTTTCGCCTCGACCTCCCAAAGTGCTAGGATTGCAGGCTTGAGCCATCTCGCCCGGCTGAGAATTAGTTTTAATGAGATTTTAAAGTTTGCATTCCAATCGCATCATGGTCAAAATCCACAGACATATGGTATGTGAGAACTGTTTTTATTAACTGTGATGCCCTGTGCTTAAAGTAGTTTTCCCTCCTGGGGAAGTAGAGTATATTCTCAGAACTGTTATGACGGGGTTTATTTCTGAAAACAACTCAATGAGTATTTGCTGAATGCCTACTGTGTGCAAGTGCTGGAGATTCAGACATGGTTAAAATAAAGTCCTGTTCCCAAGGAGTTTGCAGTTTGGGGGTATAACAGTCTGTTCTGGCTGCCACAACAAAATACCATACCCTGGGTGGCTTACACAACAGAAATCTGTTTTCTCACAGTTCTGGAGGCCAGAAACCCAAGATTAAGGGGCCATCAGGATGGTCTGGTGAGGGCTCTCTTGCTGGTTTGCAGATAGCTGCCTTCTCCCTGTGTCTTGGCCTTTCCTCTGTGTGCCCATGGAGAGAGATGTCTTATGTCTCTTCCTCTTATAGTGACAGGAGTTCTATGGACTTCTCCCTAGGGTTTCATTTAACCTTAATTACCTCCCCAAAGGCCCTGTTGCCAAATATAGTCTCGTTGAGAATTAGGGTTTCAACATACAAATTTTTGAAGCGGACATAATTCAGTCCATAATAGTGGAGAAGATACAGTTTCTTTTCTTTCTTTCTTTTTTTTTTTTTTAGTTGGAGTTTCACTCTGTCACCCAGGTGGGAGTGCAGTGACATGCTCATGGCCACCGCAGCCTTGACCTGCTGGGCTCAGGTGATCCTTCCACCTCAACCTTCCAGGTAGCTGGAACTGCAGGCACGCACCACTGCACCCGGCTAATTTTTTTATTTATTGTAGAGATGAGGTCTCACCAAGTTGCCCAGGCTGGTCTCCAACCCATGGGCTCAGGCAATCTTCTCACCTCAGTTTGCCAAAGTGCTGGGATTATAGGCATGAGCCACTGCGCCCAGCCTGAAGATATAATTTCAACTCTGCTCTAAGGGAGAATGTCATGGCTACAGAGACAATTAATGAATGACATCAGAGCAAGAGAAAGGAATATTAGAAAAGGAAGGGATGGCGGTATGAGAGGCTGAGAAGGATGAATTGGTACACAGAACAAGGATAACGGGATTCATCCCAAGAGTCCAGGCCAGAGATACAGGAATGGAAATGGAGCACGTGGCCTTAGACCATTCTGCTTTTGAAATTTGCAACCAGGCATATGCACAGTAATGGATAATGTTGTAAACATTTCATGTGCATGTTTATCACACTTTGTTTTATGAAATTCTGCTTATTAAAAGATTTAGAAGGCCAAACGCGGTGGCTCAAGCCTGTAATCCCAGCACTTTGGGAGGCTGAGGTGAGAGGATTGCCTGAGCCCAGGGATTTGAGACCAGCAACTTGGAGAGACCTCATCTCTACAACAAATCAAAAAATTAGCTGGGTGTGGTGGCACGCACCTGTAGTCTCAGCTACTTGGAAGACTGAGGTGGAAGGATTGCCTGAACCCAGCAGGTCAAGGCTGTGGTGGCTGTGAACATGCCACTACACTCCAGCCTGGATGACAGAGTGAGATTCCAACTCAAAAAAAAAAAAAAATTTAAGCCCTTGCAAATAGGGAATACACCAGTGTGCATACCTAGACCCTGCCCTTGAGATGCGTCATTCTCAGGGCACCACAAGCCAAGCTCATTGTTCACTCAATCTCACAACCGCTCTTCCTCCTGATCCTGATCTCTGTCACTAGCAGTTGATTTCCAAGACCTCCTCACATGGAAATCTCCATCTGCTGACTCTTCCCTGTCCTTCTCCCCATAGTCGCTGAGGCCCAACCAGTCTTCTCTGAAATGTCTGTGGAATCCGTTCAGACACCATCCCAGTTCTTTCTCCCCAGGGCTATTTCACCAGTCTCTGCTGTCTTCCTTGCTCTACCCCTTGCTCCTTCATTCAGCCTTTCGACCATCAACAGGGTGTGACCTTTCTAAAACAGTTCAGGGCACATCCCAGTCCACAGAAAATTTTCGTGGCATCCTAGTGCAAATGGTAGCAATTTTCAAATTGTGACCCCGGCCCACCTGTATTGGAATCCCCTGGGCTTTGAAAATTCAGATTCGAGAGCCTTATCCCAGACTTAATATGAAGAAAAGAACATAAAATATCTCATCCATTTTTAAACATAGCGATTGCATATTAAAATGGTATTTAGAATGCATTAGGCTAAATCAAATATATAATTAAAATGATTTTCAGTGGTTTCTCTTCGCTTTCTTTAATGGGACTGGCAGAAGAACTTCAAGTACACATGTTTTTCACGTTATATTTCTGTTGGACAGTGCTTGTCCAGGTCTTTTTTATACTCCATGTTATTTTTGTTCTCTTTTCTCTTTCTCAAACACCACCACCAGCAGCAACAAACAAACAAATAAGCAAACAAACAAACAAACACCATCTAGCTCTGAAGTGAATGCCACCCACTGTATCACCCCCTGTCCTCCTACTGTGATTGCCTACCAACACCTGGGTCGCTCCCCAAATTCCTTGGTGATTTTAGCCACTGGCTTACAGCCATTTTATCTAACGACATGCCCGTTCTCCAACTATTTCTCAGCAGTTTCAATGTTCATGTGGCTATTTCTTCCAGCGCCCTGGCTCCATGTTCTGACCTCACCTCATGTGACCTTGTTCCCCACGGTCCCTCAGCCCTTCCTTCCCACGGTCATGCTCTGCACCAATCAATACCAGTAGCCCCAAAGTACACCACCCCCAACCTTGGTTTAAAGCACCCCGTTCTCCAGCTCCCACCTCCCATTTCTCCTTCACTGCCTTTAGGACCGGGACTTCATCAATTCCCTCACAACGTTGGGATCTCCTATATGGTGCTCCTGTCTCCCGCTCACTCTGTCTCTTCCCTCATGCCCTCACTCTTCTCCTAACTACTGGGTTTCACAGTCCATCACCACAGCCATTCTCTTCCATGCACTTGGCTTCCTTTTGGTCCCAGTCTCCATTGTACTTGCCTGGTAAAACCCAACCTGCTTAGATCCAGCTCTCCCTTTTCTCCACTTTGACACCAGGGCGACTGACAGGGCACCTGTGATAATGATCTGGACCTCTTTCCACTCCTGAGTGCCAGCCTAGGCAGGCTCTGGGCTTCTTCCTGCTCTTTGGGTATCTCCCTAGTTCCTTCTGTTACTTGATTGTCTCACTTCCTGCCCCTTCTCCTTAAACCCTCAATGTCTCTCACATTTTTTTTTTTTTTTTGAGTTGGAGTCTCACTCTGTTGCCCAGATTGGAGTGCAGTGGCCACTCCCGCCCACCGCAGCCTCGACCTGCCGGGCTCCGGCGATCCTTCCACCTCAGCCTTCCGCGTAGCCGGAATTACAGGCGTGCGCTACCATGCCCGGCTAATTTTTTGATTTATTGTAGAGATGAGGTCTCGCCTACCCAGACGGGTCTCGAACCCGCGGGATCAGGCAATCCACTCTCCTCACCCTCCCAAAGGCACAGGATTACAGGCTGAGCCACCTAACCCGGCTATGTCTCTCACTCTTGGCTGATGATCCTGTGCCTTACTTTGCTGTAAAAAGAGATGCTGCACATTCATAAGAGGACGTTTAACTTCAGACACTCCCACATGGCATCTACCCAGCTGGCACATCTACAGCCATATGAATTAACGATGTGCTAGACGCCTACTTCCTGAACCATCCCTTTTTTTCTTTTTACTGGATAATTCTTATCAGTTTATCAACTCTCCCTTAACTCCATAGTTTCCAGGAGAGTTGTCTACACTCACCATCTCCACCTATTCTCTATCCATTCCCTTTAAATCAATCTAATTTTTTATTTTTTGTGTGTGTTGGAGTCTCACTCCTTGTCGCCCAGGCTGGAGTGCAGTGGCACGCTCATGGCCACCACAGCCTTGACCTGCTGGGCTGAGGCGGTCCTTCCATCTCAGCCTTTTAAGTAGCTGGAACTACAGGTGCACGCCTCCACGCCCAGCTGATTTTTTTTGTATATTGTGGAGACGAGGGCTCACCAAGTTGCCCAGGCTGGTCTCAAATCCCTGGGCTCAGGTAATCCTCTCACCTCAGTCTCCCAAAGTGCTGGAATTATAGGTTGAGCCACTGTGCCTGGCCTAAATCTACTTTAATCGGGTATTCATTTTTTCCAGTCTAATGAAACTTCCATTATCTAGGTCAGCAATGACCTCATTCGCATGGTCAAGTTCCAGTCCTGATCCCACTTGAGTTTTCAGTAGTATTTTTATCCCAGTTGGCCACACTTCCTTCTCCTTGAACACTTCCTTTTTTTTTTTTTTGAGTAGAGTCTCACTCTGTCACCTGTCACCCAGGCTGGAGTGCAGTGACACCACAGCCTTGACCTTCTGGGTTTAGGTGATCCTTCCAACTCAGCCTCCTGAGTAGCTGGGACTACGGGTGCACACCACCACACTTGGTAATTTGTTTTAGAGATAATGTCTCACTATGTTGCCTAGACTGGTCTCAAACTCCTGGACTCCAGTGATCTTCCCACCCTGGCCTCTCAAAGTGCTGGAATTACAGGTGTGAGCCACCGTGCCCAGCCCTCCTTGAACACTTCGTTGGCTTCCTGTGTTTCATCTCCCTCAGCTGTCCTTCTACCTCCTGTCAGGTCCTTCTTAATTTCCTTTGCTTCTTTCTCCTCATCTCCCAAACTCTAACTTTGAAATGCCTCCGGGCTCAGTCAGTCCTTGACCCACTTTTTCTTTTTTATTACCCATATTTCGTGGGTTTTGATCCTCTAGCTTCATGGGTTTAAATTCCACCTGTTAGCACACAACACCTACATTTCTATATCCGGCCTACTAGTGTCTCCCCAACTCCTCGACATATCCACGGGTTTCTTACAGGCTTCTCAAACGCCACATGCACCCCCCACAATCCACGTCACCCACACTTGGTCCATTCAGCAAATGGCTAAGCTCATATTCTCTCTTTCTCCCATAACACTTCCACCAGCAAATCTACTTTTCAGGCTCCAACCTCCCTCCACAACCTGGTCCTCACCACCACCCTCTCTCTGTCTAGACTAATTCACTTGCCTCTCACCTGGCCTCCTTCCTGCTGTGGCCCCTAGAGTCTAATCTGAACACAAAGGCTGTAGGGAGTCTGTCAACTCCTCAGTCCTTGTAGGTTAATCGTGTCACTCCGGCTGAGTGCGGTGGCTCATGCCTATAATCCCAGTACTTTGGGTGGCAGAGGCGAGAGGATCGCCTGAGAGCAGGGGTTGGAGACCAGCCTGGACAACTTGGCAAGACCTCATCTCTACAATAAATAAAAATAATTAGTCAGGCATGGTGGCACGCGCCTGAAGTTCTAGGTACTTGGAAGGCTGAGGCAGAAGGATCGTCTGAGCTCAGCAGCTTGACACTGCAGTGCAGTGGCTGTGAGCATGCCACTGCACTCCAGCTTGAGCGACAGAGTGAGACTCTGACGCAAAAAACAATAACAGCCGGGCTCGGTGGCTCAGCCTGTAATCCCACGCTTTGGAGGCTGAGGTGAGTGGATTGCCTCAGTCCGCGGGTTCGAGACCCCCCTGGGCAACTTGGCGAGACCTCATTTCTACAATAAATCAAAAAATTAGCCGTGTGTGGTAGCGTGCGCCTGTAGTTCCAGCTACTTGGAAGGCTGAGGCAGAAGGATCGCCGGAGCCCAGCAGGTCGAGGCTGCAGTGACTGGGAGCGTGCCACTGCACTCTAGTCTGGGTGACAGAGTGAGACTCCAACTCAAAAACAACAACAACAAAAACCATCATGTCATTCCTCTTCTCAGAACTCTCCAGGGCTTTCTCATCTCACTGGGAGTAAGAGCAAAATCCTTACCACATTCTGCAAGGCCCCATTGGATCTGGCCCCCAAAGACCCCTCTGCACTCACCGCCTCTTTCTACTCCTTGCTTGACTGTTCCAGCCATGTTGGCCTTCCTGCTGTTCTTCAAACACCGGTCACTCCTTCTTCCCGATCTTTTAATGCACTATTCCCTTTGCCTGGAATTCTCTTCCCCAAGAATCTGCAGGGCTTGATCACCTACTTGCTTCACATCTCTGCCCAAGTATGACCTTAATAGTGAGACTGTTCCCATCACTCTATGGACAAAAAAAAAAAAAAAAATCCTGTGTTCTTGTCACGTCTTTCTTTCTCATCTTCTTTAATTTTTTCTATAGCATTTATTATGATCTGATATATACTTATTTGCTATTGTTTTCATTTGATTATTGACTGCCACTGCATTGGAATAGAGGTTGGCACTTTGTTTTATTCACTGCTACACACCAGTGCTAGAACAGCACCTGGCACTGAATAAATGTTTAATGGGTGGATTTGGGGAACATGGCTGTCTCACCTGCAAACTTTTATTTATTTATTTATTACAAAGACGTAGGGTACAATTTAGGGTTAGGTATATAAACATTGATCATGCAGGTACCCTTGTTGATGAGGTATGCCCCTCCCTCCCTTAGCAGTTTCCTCAACTGCCAATCCCATCCCCCTGTCCTGGCAGTTTCCCACTACTGCCAATCCCTTTCTTATAGTATTATAATTGTTCAAGGTCCACTTATGAGTGAGAACATATGGTACTCTCTTCTTTGTCTCTGTGATAGATCAATGAGTATGATCGACTCTAAATCCATCCAAGTTGCTGCAAAGTCCATGTTTGTCCTTCTTTAATGGCTGCATAATATTCCATTGTGTATATGTACCACATTTTTTTAATCCAGTCCAGCTTCAATAGGCAACACGGTTAGTTCCGTGTTTTTGTTATTGTGAATAGAGCTGCAACAAAAATACGTGTGCAGGTATTTTTTTGGAGAATGACTTGAGTTCCCCCGGGTATATTTCCAATAGGGGAATTGCTGGGTCATATGGAAGGTCAATTTCTAGTTCTTTCAGAAAGTGCCACATTGTCTTCCAGAGAGGTTGCACTAGTTTGCATTCCCACCAGCAGTGTAGAAGCGTTTCTTTTATTTTGCATTCTTGCCAGCATCTAGTGTTTTTTTTTTGTTTTTTGTTTTGAGTTGGAGTCTCACTCTGTCACCCAGACTGGAGTGCAGTGGCTGCTCCTGGCCACCGCAGCCTCGACCTGCTGGGCTCCAGCGATCCTTCCGCCTCAGCCTTCCAAGTAGCCGGAATTACAAGCATGCGCTACCACGCCTGGCTGATTTTTTGATTTATTGTAGAGATGAGGCCTCGCTGCCCAGGCGGGTCTTGAACCCGCAGGCTTAGGCAATCCACTCACCTCAGCCTCCCAAAGGTGCGGGATTACAGACTGAGCCACCGAGCCCGGCTTGTTGTTCGTTTTATTAATCATGGCCATTCTTACTGGGGTTAGGTGGTATTTCAGTGTGGTTTTGATTTGCATTTCTCTGATTAGTGAGACTGAGCACTTTTTCATGTGTCTGTTGGCTGCCCGTATATCATCTTTTGAGAAGTGCTTATTCATGTCTTTTGCCCACTTTTTAATGGGGCCGTCTGTTTTTTTCCTTTCGGCGCGTTTGAGATCCTTGTCACCTGCAAACTTTTAACAACACCTGGTCTCTATAGCAGGTCTTTGGTTAGCAATGTTATAGTATTAGTTTAGTCCTTGGGTCTGTATCTTTTAAAAATTTGTATCTATTTATCTATTTTGGTTTTTTTTGTTTGCTTTATTTTTTTGAGTTGGAGTCTCACTCTGTAACCCAGGCTAGAATGCAGTGGCATGCTCATGGCCACTGCAGCCTCGACTTGCTGGGCTCAGTCGATCCTTCTGCCTCAGTCTTCCAGGTAGCTGGAAACACAGGCGTGCGCCACCACGCCCGGCTAATGTTTTGATTTATTGTGGAGACTAGGTCTCGTCATGTTGCTCAGGTTGGTCTCAAACCCCAGGGCTCAGGTAATCCTCCCACCTCAGTCTTCCCGAGCAGCTGGGACTACAGGCTTATGCCACCATGTCTGGCTAATTTTAAAATTTTTTTAGAGACAAGGTCTTGCTATGTTGCCCAGGCTGGTCTTGAACTCCTAGGCTCTAGTGATCCTTCTGCCTTGGTCCCCCCAAATGTCCACACTTTAAACAATATTGGTACAGTATTAACCCTGATTGTCCTAGTCACTCCTTCTCATTATCCAGATAAAGTGTTTTATGTATTAAGGAATGACAACTGACTGGGAGCAGTGGCTCACAACTGTAATCCCAGAACTTTGGGAGGTTGAGACAAGGAGGATCACTTGAATCCTGGAGTTCTAGACCAGCTTGGACAACATAGCAAGACCTTGTCTCTACCAAAAACATAAACAAAAAATAACAGCAACATTGCCCAAACATATATTTTGTCACTGAATTTTAATGCAATCAATCTGGTCCCTTGGCTGGGCATGGTGGCTCATGTCTCTAATTCCAGTACTGTGGGAGGCAGAGGCGAGGGGATTGCCTGAGCCCACAGATTCGAGACCAGCCTGGGCAACTTGGCAAGATCTAGCCTCTATAATAAACCAAAAAAAAAAAAAAGCCAAGTTTGGTGGCACATACCTGTAGTTCCATCTGCTTAGAAGGCTGAGGCATAAGGATCATCTGAGTCCAGCAGGTCGAGGCGGTGGTGGCCATGAATGTGCCACTGCACTCCAGCCTGGATGACAGAATAAGACTCCAACTTAAAAAAAAAATCTGGTACCTCAGGCAATGGATGCACAGAGAGGGAATGATTCTCAAAATGCTGTTCAGAAAGCTTGGACTGGAACTGGAAGTGTATGCCATACCCAGACTCTGCCCTCTTTCTTGGTCATGACCTTGTCAGCACTAAGTCACAAGCAGATAATAATACAGAAGGAAGGGTTATGGGAGATAAGATTTTTTTAAAAAGGTCATTAAGTCAGTTCTCTCTCTCGGTGAAAGGTCTTCTAGCGGGAAAATAGGCTATTATAGGAAGTGACAACTTTATTACACCGGCCGGTGGGCTCGATGAACTAATGCTCCAGGTTGAGCCCCCCAGAACAGGAGTAGTGGTGTCTTATACCTTCGTTTAGGTAAGGGAGGGGGGTTGTGTTGAGCGATTACACATCTTCTTTGGAATTTACAAGGTTGTACTCAGCAAAATCAGATTTCCAAAGAACAAATGGTTTCCAGGAAATGCAGGGCGAATAGGATTATAAAGTCAACTTCAAAACAGGGGTTTTGGATAAGTCTGTGAATCAATTACTCTTTTGCATTTCCATGAAAGCCGCCAGTCCTTGGCTATTTGGCTTTTTTTTTTTTTTTTGAGTTGGAGTCTTACTCTGTTGCCCAGACTGGAGTGCAGTGGCCGCTCCCGGCCACCGCAACCTCGACCTGCTGGGCTCCGGCGATCCTTCCGCCTCAGCCTTCCAAGTAGCAGGAATTACAGGCATGTGCTACCACGCCCGGCTGGTTTTTTTAAAATTTATTGTAGAGATGAGGATTCGCTGCCCAGGCGGGTCTCGAACACGCGGGCTCAGGCAATCCACTCACCTCAGCCTCCCAAAGGCTCGGGATTACAGGCTGAGCCACCGAACCGGCTGCTATTTGGCTTTTTTAAACAAAACCAGCCTGGCTGGTCTTTAGAGCTTGCCGCTTGACTTTCACAAGGAAATACCTTTAACTGCTACCAGCCCCCTTTCTGCCACAGGGTTAGTGGGAGACAATTTGTCATCCCAGGTGATTTCCATAGGGCCAACTGCTGACCCCGAAGCAGTTATTCATGTGTTTCTGCATTCATTCACTCGTCATACAAGAAATATATTTGCGCATTTGCCACATTCTGCCAGTCTAATTTTATCATTGTGAGAAAGAGGATGTATACCCTGTTCAACTTTTTTTTTTTTTTGAGTTAGAGTCTCACTCTGTCACCCAGACTGCAGTGCAGTGGCTGCTTCCGGCCACCGCAGCCTCGACCTGCTGGGCTCCGGCGATCCTTCTGCCTCAGACTTCCAAATAGCTGGAACTACAGGCATGTGCTACCACGCCCAGTTAATTTTTGATTTTATTGTAGAGATGAGGTCTCACCAAGTTGCCCGGGGGGTCTCGAACTCGCGGGCTCAGGCAATCCACTCACCTCAGCCTCCCAAACTGCTGGGATTACAGACTGAGCCACCAAGCCCGGCTCCCTGTTCAACTTTTAAAAAAATAACACGAGGTTATGATCCATTGCTGAAATTCTCCATTTTATTCCAATTCACCAGTTTCATGGTGTGGTTTGATATGTTTTTGACTTACTTACAGAAAATTACCAGAAGAGCCTCAGCCTGAGGCCTCCCCATGGATGAGTCAAACGGGACATCACTTGTTGTTGAGGAATCCATGAACGTCTCGGCCAGCAGAAACGCCTCCCTGGGGAACACAGGTCGGCAAATCCCAATTGTGCACTGGGTAATTATGAGCATTTCCCCACTGGGGTTTGTTGAAAATGGGATTCTCCTGTGGTTCCTCTGCTTCCGGATGAGAAGAAATCCCTTCACAGTCTACATTACCCACTTGTCGATTGCAGACATCTCGTTACTCTTTTGTATTTTCATCCTGTCTATTGACTATGCCTTAGACCACGAGCTCTCTTCTGTCCACCACTACACAATTGTCACATTATCAGTGACTTTTCTGTTTGGCTACAACACCGGCCTCTATCTGCTGACAGCCATCAGCGTGGAGAGATGCCTGTCTGTCCTCTACCCCATCTGGTACCGATGCCATCGCCCCAAGCACCAGTCAGCATTCGTCTGTGCTCTCCTATGGGCACTTTCTTGCTTGGTGACCACCATGGAATATGTCATGTGCATTGACAGTGGAGAAGAGAGTCCCTCTCGAAATGATTGCAGGGCTGTTATCATTTTTATAGCCATCCTGAGCTTCCTGGTCTTCACGCCCCTCATGGTGGTGTCCAGCACTATCTTGGTGGTGAAGATCCGGAAGAATACGTGGACGTCTCATTCCTCGAAGCTGTACATCGTCATCATGGTCACCATCATTATCTTCCTCATCTTCGCCATGCCCATGAGACTGCTTTACCTGCTCTACTATGAGTACTGGTCAACGTTTGGGAACCTGCATCACATTTCCCTTCTCTTCTCCACAATCAATAGCAGCGCCAACCCTTTCATTTATTTCTTTGTAGGCAGCAGTAAGAAGAAGCGGTTCAAGGAGTCTTTAAAAGTGGTCTTGACCAGGGCTTTCAAAGATGAAATGCAACCGAGGCGCCAGGAAGACAACTGTAACACCGTCACTGTTGAGACTGTCGTCTAGGGACTGCGGAGGGAAATTGTGGATAAACATGGTGGAACGCAGATCGTTTTGGGGTTGTGCTTGGAATACAATTTAAGTATCTCCTATGTATGATACAGAAGGACACCTCATCTCCGCATGCATGAGATACTAATTAATAAAGAGATTGTACATTTGTACTGTATCTTCAGGAAATACATGTCAGACCTCTGTCATTTCTGTATTTATTAAGCACTCTTTCTGTTTGTCTCAGCTCTCCAGACAGCATTTTATCACCAACCATAATAAACAACTCTAGTTGGAAGATTTACAGATGTGTACAACAAACAGTAACAAAAGGATTTGTTGGAACTTGAGGAGGCAGCCGGAGGTAGTGGGAAGAACAAGTGTTGCTACCTGTATGACCTCAGGCAAGTGGTTTAACCTCTCTGAGCCTCACTTCTTCATTTGTAAAATGGTCACAGTAATAGTCTATTCCTCTCAGGGCTGTTGTGAAGATGAGATGAGATAATGAGGTTTGCAAAATACCTGGCACATTGTTGATATTCAAAAAACATCAGTCTCTCCTCACTCCTTTAAGTGGCAAACAAAATATAGTTTTCTGTTTTGTGAAGCACACAGACACACATACACAGGGACATACACACAGCTCTATCTTGTACAAAAATTGTCATGTGTTTTTAAATGTTGGATGTACATTTATGAAGGTCTTCTTTTTGCTTGCAGCATGAAAGCTTTTCATGGCATGACACCTCTGTTGAAAACATCGGCAGTTATTATGGTCAAACTAGCCAGCCATGTGTTAGAGCATCATTTCAGGTTGTGAAGAAAAAACACTTGGCCACCAGGAGAGGTGCTTCTCAGGGTTCCCTTCACTCTGTGGGAATACACGATGGAATGAAAGTTTGTGTTTTGGAATGATTGTATATACATACATTTTCACAAATGGAGCTGAATTCACGAGTTCGTGAGGGTGATGGTGCTTTTGAGGACTGCCTCCTCCCCATGAAGTGGGGGGTTACATATAGCCCCACACCTGAGGTCAGGCTCAGGGCTTACCTGCACTTAAGATCAGATCTCTGAACCTCCCTGCCTCCTCTCCTAACTGTTATTTGCATGATTCCTGGAAAGAGGTTCAGTGGCAGGGGCTGATGAGAATGTGGTCACATCTCGGAGGAAGCTGGACATTTTTCATCAAGACAGATCTTTGCACAATTTCCCTGGCATCTTCCCTCAGCACTCGCTCAGAGAGGCCTGGTGTGTTTCCCTTGCCATGAGCTCAGACTTGCATCTCTGGCGTTTTAGTTGTGAAACCTATCTTGGCCTTTCAGACTATATTGCTATGTTTATTTCCTTCTGTCCCTTTTAGGAGTCCCATGAAAATGGCAGGGTTTTGTGTGGTTCTATGGAGACTCAGATGTTTAAATCCATAAATGAGCCTGTTCATATTTATTTCAACTGTTTGCCCTCCAAAGAGTCAGAGAAGTGGTGATGAAATGGTTCTCAGTTGCTGCCCGATCCTTCTCCATCCTCTTCCTTTCTCAAAAGCATCGATTGCCCGTAACCATGGGGGCTGCTTCGTTGGGGGAGACATGCCAGCCTCTCTTACCGAGCCAGGACCCTGCTGCCAGCCAAGCTTGGATGCCGGAGGCTTTTCAGTGGGTGACGACATCTGATTCAGAAACAAGAGAGCCTGCTTTCAGGAGCCCAGATGGGGTGTGGAGCGATGACATTTAGAATGATCTTGTTTTTGATTGAAAACAGAGCATCTTCACTGGGAAAGAACAGAACCCGGAGGTCAGAGTGACTCCCCTGTTTCCCATCATCTCCCCCGATGCTGCATGCTGGCTTCTGGGTTAGTGAACTGGGATCAACTCTATCTCATTGCAAAAGGATCTTGGTCTTAAAGAGGAGCCTAAAGACTGTCAGATACGAGAAGTTTCCACCTAAGGAAAATGTGGTGAATCCATGGGAGGCCGCCATGTATTTCCTTTCTGCAGATAAAGTGGGGGACATTTAGTGTGATTGTGAATGTTAACATTACTCTAAGCTTTCAAAGTGATACCTTACAGAGAGGCAGGATTCAGAGCTTAGCAGTGATGTAAGGACAAATTACTCTCTCTTCCCCTAAACCCATTCCCAAAGTGAACTCTAAGGTTCAAATGAAAACAAGAAGATAAGCCAAGTGCAGTGGCTCATGTCTGTAATCTCAGCACTTTGGGAGGCAGAGGCAAGAGGAATACCTGAGCCCACGGGTTCAAGACCAGTCCGCAGAACTTGGCAAGACCCCCGTCTCTACAGTAAATAAAAAAATTAGCTGGGTGTGGTGGTGCACACCTGTAGTTTTAGCTACTTGGAAGGTTGAGGTGGAAGGATTGCCTGAGCCCAGCAGATTGAGGCTGTGGTGGCTGTGAGCGTGCCACTGTACTCCAGCCTGGGTGGCAGAGTGAGACTCCGACTCAAAAAAAGAAAGAAAGAAAGAAGGAAAACAAGATTTAAGTACATGTGTGCAAATGTGGGTCCAAGACCAAATGATTTATAACTTTTGGGTATTTAGACAATTTGCCTAAGTCCTTGTAGGTTGCTAGAAACCATCACAGATAATTATGTGAGGACAAGGATGAGGTTGTTCGGATATAGTACCTGTCCTAACGGGGGGTGGGAGGTGTTGATTAACAACATTCATAGCACACATATTCATGGATGACCTTCTCTGCAAGACACCATCATGTGAACAAGGCGAAGACAGGCAGGTCAAAGCCCCTATCCCCTGTCATAGAAGAGAAAGACACACACACATAACTACAACATCAAGCTGCACACAAATTTCTGCCCAGAGAATGTTAGGATCAAAGTTGTGCAGCAGTTAAGAGGAAGGCAAGGATGGACTTGGTGGCTCAGCCTATAATTCCAGCACTTTGGGAGGCCAAGGCGAGTGGATTGCTTGAGCTCGCAGGTTTGAGACCAGCCCAGGCAACTTGGCAAGACCTCATCTCTACAATAAATCAAAAAATTAGCTGGGCATGGTGGTGCATGCCTGTAGTTCCAGCTACTTGGAAGGCTGAGGCAGAAGGATCGCCAGAGTCTGGCAGGTCAATGCTGGGGTGGCTGTGAATGTGCTACTGCACTCCCATCTGGGCGATGGAGTGAGACTCCAACTCAAAAAAAAAAGGAAGGCAAAATCATTGTAGTAAAGTAGGAATGCTTCATGGAGTGCCCTTTGGGTTGCTTGAAGGTAGGTAGGATTTCAAAGACTAAGGAGTTGGGTAGGGGACTCAGGACAAGAATGGGCATGAGGGTAGATGACACAGCAACATGGGGAAGTCCAGCTGTTGTCACCCTGCTGAGTGACTGGAGAAGGTGTCCTAGGGAACATGCTGTGCTGCTGACCACCCCCTGCCCTCTCTCTGTTGTGGTTCTCTTGGACCTTCCAGCACCTCGTTCTCCATGTTCCTTGGAGCTTGGCTGCAGACTTTCTCTCCACACTGTGCTTATCTCAGTCCAGCTGCCTGTGCACGGCTCTTCCGACTTCTTACCTCCCAAGTCCTCTGTGTCAACCTCAGTAGCCTTCAGCCCTTCTCCCTTTGAACTATCCTCGGATCTTACCACAACCTCCAACCACTCCTTCTCTGAAAGGTAGGATCCCCTGGTTCCATGCCTGACCAGGTGGCCATCATCTTCTGTCCTTCACGCCACATACTTCCCTACTCTGGGTCTCTCCTGGCTGCGCCATTGAGACCTCTCGTCCCTGACTATCAAGGTCAGCTCCCTGTGCGAGTCCCCTTCTGTGTCGTGTCTTTCCTGGTCTGGTCAGACCTCAGGCATCCCTGATCTGGTCCCTCTCTCACCAAGCTCCATGATCCTCTTGCCCTGGCTCTTCTGTCCTGCCTCAGCTGCCTCTGCTCTAAATCAGGCATGTTGAGACATCCCAGAGCAGCCAGATGAAGACTCCTTAGGGATTCAGGGTCCTCCATGGCTGGTCCCTCATTGCTGCCCCACCCCCATCACAGGGTTCCTCTTCCAACCCACCCCCCAACTCTTGCCTTGGTGCCTTCTCCCCCAGTCACCCTCACCACCGTTGTCTCCTCACTACCTTGCGTATACAGTCCTTAAAACAACAAATCAAGGTCGTAGGTGATGACCTCCCAGGCCCTCCCTAGCGTCTGCAAGGACATTCATCAACACCACTCTTTTTTTCCTTTTCTCCTGCCTGAAGATTTTCTCCTCTTTCAAATTGTTGTGTCCACCAGCCTCCAAACAATCATCTTACTCTTGTATGAGCAACCAAAAGTATTTCACTCTTTCTTTATTATTATTTTTTAAACAAAAAAACCAGCCAGGCATGGTGGCTTACACCTGTAATCCCAGCACTTTGGGAGGCAGAGGTGAGAGGATTGCCTGAGCCCAGGGGTTTGACACCAGCCTGGGCAACATGGCAAGACTTCGTCTCTACAATAAATTAAAAAATTAGCTGGGCATGGTGGCGCACACCTGTAGCCCAGCGGGTCAAGATTGCAGTGACCACAAGCATGCCACTGCATTCCAGCCGGGATGAGAGAGTGAGATTCCAACTCAAAAAAAAAAAAGTCCCAGCCGGGCTCGGTGGCTCAGCCTGTAATCCCGCGCCTTTGGAAGGCTGAGGTGAGTGGATTGCCTGAGCCCGCGGGTTCGAGACCCGCCTGGGCAGTGAGACCTCATCTCTACAATAAATCAAAAAATCAGCCAGGCATGGTAGCGCATGCCTGTAATTCCGGCTACTCGGAAGGCTGAGGCAGAAGGATCGCCGGAGCCCAGCAGGCGAGGCTGCGGTGGCCAGGAACGGCCACTGCACTCCAGTCTGGGCGACCGAGTGAGACTCCAACTCAAAAAAATAAAAAAATAAAAAAATAAAATAGTCCCTACTGTTGTCTACAAGTCTCTACACACCTGGCCCCTGTTTAACTCTCTGGGCCCTACTAACCACCTCACCTCCTCCAGCCACACTGGCTTCCTTGCAAGTCTCAAAAATGCCAAGGATGCACCTACTTCTGGGCTGTTCCTTCTGATGCTCCTTCCACTGGGAGTGCCCTCCCCCAGGTCCCTGCTCACTTCCCTTCTTCCCTCAGGCTTGGCCAGAATAAATAAAAAAATAAACAAATAAATAAATAAATAAAAAGTCGAGACACTAGGTATTGGGACTACTGAATGAGAGGATGAAGAGTGGGCAGTGGGGGTAAGAAAATGGGAGAAGATGGGAGTAACAGAGTACTTGTTCACCTGAGTCCACAAACAGGAAGCTTTTTTTTGAATCAGGGTCTTAACTCTGTCGGAGTATGGTGGCACGATCACAGTCACTGCTGCCGCAGCCTCCGTCTCCTGGGCTCTGGTGATCCCTCCACCTCAACCTCTCAAGTAGCTGGGACTATAGGCATGCACCACCATGCCCAGCTAATGTTCTGATTTTATTGTAGATTCTCGGTCTCGTCATGTTGTCCAGGCTGGTCCTTAACTTCTGGGCTCAGGCAATCCTCTCATCTTGACCTCCCAAAGTGCTGGGATTATAGGTGTGAGTTGCCGCACCCGGCCTTTTGCAAAAAAATCTAACTTTTGACTTAAATTTGTAAGTTTGTATGGGAAGCAAAAATTCTCAGAAAATGAAAACATTAATCGACACATGTGTCACTTATGAAATTGGTCCCCACCGGGCTTCTCTTGCTGCTTGGCACCAGGGTCTCCCTCCCTCATCTGAATTTCTGTGGATCGGGCTCGTGACGCTGCAGGTTGGTGCCAACATGATGCAAACTGACTGTGAAGTTAAACTGGCAACTTTGCAGAACATTTGGGATGCAGATGAAAGAGGTGTCAGAGGACTGCTGAAATAACACTCCAAACTCTTGATATTACAGAGGATGGAGCAGAGTTAGGCCAGGTAGCAGCTGAATCAGAGGAAAATAAACAAGGATGATGAGGAGATGGGAGCTTCCAAAACGAAACCTTTTAATATCAAATGTTTAAGAGAGCCTCTTGGGAAAATGGATGAAGGTTTCATGTACTTTTGCAAAAAATTACTCACTTTGTTATATCGAGCAAAAGTAATAAGATGTGTTGTTTTCTTTTCTTTTTTGGGGGGAGTCTCACTCTGTTTCCAAGGCTGGAGCTCAGTGGCATGATCATAACCATCACTGTCTATAAGACTCTACACCACCTGGACCCTGTCTAACTCACCTGGTCCTCCTAACACCACCCCCCACTTGCTTTCTCCTCCAGCCACCAAGACCTCCTCACAAGTGTTCAAAAATGCCAGAGATATACCTTCTTCTGGACTGTTCCCTTTGATGTTCCTTCTACTGGGATTATTCCCACACCTCCATGTCTCTGCTTACTTCTTTTCTTCCCTCAGGCTTGGTCGGCCTCAACCTCCTGGGCTTAGGCAATCCTTCCACCTCAGCCTCCCTTACAGTAGCTGGAACTACAGGCTACCAGGCCTGGTGAAATATTTTAATTTTGTTTTTTGTAGAGACGAGGTCTCGTTCTGTTGCCCAGGCTGGTCTCAAACTCTTGGGCTCAATTCATTCTCTCGCCTCAGCCTCTCAAAGTGCTGGAATTACAGGGTGTTATACATTTTTGACAGAAAAATTATTCAAAAGATTCACTTTTTTGTGTGACTTAAAAAACACTGCCATTCTGCAAGGCTCTATGGATCGATCAGGCTTGGCTTCTCATTTGGTGTCTCTTGAAGTTGCAGTTGGATGTTGGCAGAGGCAGCAGCCATCTGAAGACGACTTGACTGGGTCAGGCATCCAAGATGGCATGCTCATATGGCCAGTTGTTGGCTGTGAGCTGAGCTGGAGAGGTCCACCAGAGTTCCTACACAAGGCCCCGGATGTGGCTTGAGTTTCTAACCACATGGCGACTGCATCCTGAGAGAAAGCCTTCTGAGAATCAGCTTTTCCAAAAGGCTAAAAGTAAACAATTGAGTTCTTCTGTGTTTAAAATAATTGGCATAAGCCGTGCTCGGTGGCTCAGCCTGTAATCCCGCGCCTTTGGGAGGCTGAGGTGAGTGGATTGCCTGAGCCTGCGGGTTCAAGGCCCACCTGGGCAACTTGGAGAGACCTCATCTCTACAATAAATCAAAAAATTAGCCGGGCATGGTAGTGCGCTCCTGTAGTTCTGACTACTTGCAAGGCTGAGGTGGAAGGATCGCCGGAGCCCAGCAGGTCGAGGCTGCGGTGGCTGGGAGCGGCCACTGCACTCCAGTCTGGGCGACAGAGTGAGACTCCAACTCAAAAAAATAAAAATAAAATAAAATAAAATAAAATAATTGGCATGTAATTGAAATTACAACAAGTGGTTGGTAAAGGCAAAATAACATTTTTCAAAATTTTGACTTCAATTTCTTTTTAAGATTTCCGTGAAATTTTATTCCTAATTTTAATGAGATTTTCTTATAACACACTTTCACCAAAACCGTCATTCCTGGATAAGGTGGCCCTCTTACACTATTTTAAAATGTGTACATACAAGTGTTACTATAAATGGTTAAATTGTCAAAACAGATTCAATGTGAATCAGATCTTACCCAACATGAAGCTAATGATGCAGATAATAAGAGGCAAGTGCCAGGGACAAATGAAACCTCCTTTTCTAGAGGATCCCAAAACTTTTAATTTGTTTCTATTTATTTGTCAAATTTCTCATTTCATTTCTAGATTCTTTTCCAAATTTTATTTAATTTTCTGTCTGTATTTTCTTATGATTCCCTGAACTTCTTTAAGAGGACAATTCTGAATTCTTTGTCAGATATTTCATAGATCATCAGTTCTTCTGGGTCCATGGGTAGTGGTGTGTTTGTTTCTTTCAGTGGCGGTGTATTTCCCTGAATTTTCAAAATCCTTGCATCTTTATGTTGATGTCTGTGCATTTGAGAAGATAGTCACTCTTCCAGCTTTTGCAGGTGTTCTCTGGTGATATCAGAGCTTTACTTAATAGTGAACCTTAAACACTGGTCTGTCATTGCTTCCCAGTCTGGGGAAGACTTAAAGTGAGCACCGGAACTTAAGCATTGCCCTAGAACTATATTGCTGCCCTGCTGATGCTTCCCAATCTGGGGAAGACTTAAGTGGGCATTAGCACTTACTTAATCCTGACCTTTTTATTGTTTCTGGGCCAGCGGAAGGCTCCTTGAAAATACTTGGGCTTTCTGGAAAATCCAGCCAGGGATGTGGATCTTCCCATGGATTTTGGCCTCTGTGCTATGGTGCCAACCAGCCTCTTCAAGGTGGTGTCTCCACTGATCAGAATGCAGAGTAGCCACCAAGAACCGAGCACCAGTTGCTGCCATCAGTGCTCTGTTTTTTGTCCCCAGTTCACCCCAGGTCATCCAGCCCTCCTGGCACTCCCAGTGGTGCCTGTGGGACGGGACCAGTGAGTATCTCATGAAGATTCCCATTCTGGTGGGGAGACTGATGTCCACCTCCAATTCCCTCCTCGCACCTTGGAAACCTGTGTCTAGGGAAATCCTCTGAGCAGTGTTATGCCTGCAATGGAGGTAGGGTGCAGTCTGAAGTGACTGTTTCCCTTACTGGTTGTGGCTGCTCCTGATTCTGTGGGCCCAGGGGGGTCTCTCTACTTCTCCCTGAGTTTTGGTGAATTCAGTGTGATATTTTTGTCTTTGAATCATTTCTAGTTATTTTCATGGAGGTGGGGAGTGATTCCAGGAGATCATCTATTCTGCCATCTCGTTGATGTTCCCCAAAACATTTAAGATGTAGCTCCCCAGTATATCCCCTTCTGCTACATTAGAACATGCTTTGTTGAATTTTGAGCAAGGTACGTAGACATATTCTTCTCAGAGGAAGCTGGTCAAGTTTGGGAGTGCCTCTGTTTTGTACTATGTTAATGTAGAAATACTTACATGACTATCCCTTCCTGCCTCAGCCCCCCATCTATAAATTCCAAATTTATTTATTGACAATAGACAATCATACAGATAAGGTATTCCTGCTGGAAATAGGTCTAGTTCCGGGAGTGTGTTTTTACAAAGCAGCCTGATTGAGGTCTTCAGCTTCTTTGCAAGGAGTCCTGGTTGAGGTTATTCATGCCCTTAGGCATTCCTGTGGGGAAGGTATGGTTCGATGCTAAAGCTCCTTTTGTGGTACCTTTCAGTCAGCACCAGACTGTCATGACTGAGGCAGAGACCTTGCTGGAGAAATAACGAAAAAAATACTGTTTACATAGCAGCTATGCGAGAGCCAGCAAGTTCATCTCTGTGACTCTTAGTTACCATATCTATACAACTGGTGACTTAGGTGGAGTTCCCCCAAAGTGGATTCTGAAACAAGGATTTGGTGCAGATCACTTGGGGATTATCCAGAGGAGCGTGAGAGAGAGCAGAAAATTTAGACAGCGGATGGAAGAAATCAACAAATGGTATAAAGAGGATAGGGCTCAGGACAGGGAGGACTCACCTCAGAACTACCCTCTTGGAGGATCAAAGGAGCTGTGGTGTTGACGCCCACCTCTGGCCCTTCAGTGGGAGGAGTCATTCCCTTGGTGTCAACTCCCAGCTCTCCTGGGCTGCCCTGTGCTCAGGCCAGACATGGCCCACAATAGAAAATGTCTCCAGGCAGAACAACACTGGGAGCCATGAGCAGGTACAGGTGACCTCAGGGGTGGCTCCAAGTCTGACCAATGGCATCTGTTATCACAGAATCAAAATAACCCACACAAAATAGCCATGCCAAGTAAGTGAAATGATACACTAGGAAGCTCTATGTAAGCAGAAGAGCATCCATCAAAAGTTTGTTATTCCTTGAGGATATTATGCATAGTGAAAAAAGCCAGGCAAAAAGAACAAGGACTATGTGATCCACTCATAGGAGGTACTTAGATTAGTCGGATTCTTAGAGACAGGAAGTAGAAGGGCAGTTGCCAGGGGCTGGGGGAAAAAAGAACGGGGAGTTCAAGTTTAATGAGTGCTGAGTTTCAGTTGGAAAGATTAAAAAAAGTTTCTAGAGATCTGTTGCAGAATAATGTGCATTTAGTTAACACCACTATACTGTATATTTAAAAATGGTGAAGATGGAAAATTCCTTGTTATATATATTTTACCACAATTAAAAAAACTTAGTTATTATACTTCTGTTTTGTTTTGTTTTTTTGAGTTGGAGTCTCACTCTGTTGCCCAGACTGGAGTGCAGTGGTTGCTCTCGGCCACCGCAGCCTCGACCTGCTGGGCTCCGGCGATCCTTCCACCTCAGCCTTCTGAGTAGCCGGAATTACAGGCATGCGCTACCACGCCCGTTTAATTTTTGATTTATTGTAGAGATGAGGTCTCGCCAAGTTGCCCAGGCGGGTCTCGAACCTGCAGGCTCAGGCAATCCACTCACCTCAGCCTCCCAGAGGCGCGGGATTACAGGCTGAGCCACCGAGCCCGGCCCTTTTATACTTCTAAGGCACTCTGTATTTCTCAGAATGCTGAGCTGTACCCGACCCAGTGACGGGCACCAGTAGTGCTTGGGTGATAAAGGTTGCAGACAATCCTTGCACAGTGAGTAGGGCAGTGGCACCGTCTCCACTGAAGGGCAAAGACATGAGGCCAATTAATCAATCCTGCTCAAAACAGTATTTCTGGGCTAGTTGTGGTGTCTCATGCTTGCAATCCCAGCACTTTGGGAAGCGGAGGTGAGAGGATTGCCTGGGCAGGGTTTGAGACCAGCCTGGGAAACTAGGGGAGACCTGGTCTCTACAATTAAAAAAAAAAAATTAGTCAGGTGTGGTGGCACATGCCTGTGATTCTAGCTACTTAGAAGGTTGAGACAGAAGGATTGCCTGAGTCCAGCAGGTCAAGGCTATGTATGCCACTGCACTCCAGCCTGAATGACAGAAGGAGATTCCAACTCAAAAAAAAAAAAAAAAAAATCTGTGTTTCCAAATGAGTGCAGACCCCTCTGAAACCACCCTGCGTGATTCTGTGGAAGCCACTGTAGAGGGCTGGAGAGCAACCATTTTGGCTTTGTGGGCCATGTGGTTGACTTGCAGCAACTCAGCTTTAGTTGTTGTGTAAAGGCAGCCACAGACAGTGCTGAAGTGAATGAGGATGGCTGTGCTCTAAAAAAACTTCATTATGGATACTAAAAATTGAACTTCATATAATTTTCAAATGCCATAACATACTTTTTACTTCTACCATTAAAAAATGTAAAACGCTATTTAAAATTTGCAGGCTATTCAAAAGCAGGTGGTAGCCAGATTTGGCAGCAGCCGTAAGTGGCCATCCCTGGCCTAGAGTGTTGTGAGAATCCCCTTCCTAGAATGTTCTTCACTGTGACTGCAGTATGTCCATTTGGCAATCCTGGCCTCAGTGGTGGCAAATCATTAATGCTTCATGGCAGACATCCTGACTCAAACCTGATGGGTGAGGTAGGTATACAGTGGAGAAATTCTGTTTTTGGTAAATCACAAAGTGATACAGAAAATGAGAGAGGCCGGGCATGGTGACTCAAGCCTGTAATCCCAGCACTTTGGGAGGCTGAGGCAAGATAATTGCTTGAGTTCAGGGGTTCGAGACCAGCCTGGGCAACTTGGCGAGACCTCACCTCTACAATAAATAAAAAGTAAGCCAGGCATGTTAGCGCGTGCCTGTAGTTCCAGCTACTTGGAAGGCTGAAGCTGAAGGATCGTCTGAGCCCAGCAGAGCAAGGCTGCAGTGGCCGTGAGCACACCACTACACTCTAGCCTAGGCCACAGAGTGAGATGCCTACTCAAAAAAATAAAAATAAAAAAGAATATGAGAGAGATTTTCTACAGCAGGCAAATTGACTGAATATAATTCCAGTGCTCTATTCTCTGGGGCCATTTTATTCACTCATATCCAACTCTATTCTCTTGGTTCAGAGGGAATTATAGGGTTTTTCAGAGATCAGAAATGAAATGTTCATGCATACAAATTTTCTGTTGAGTTTTCAGAAGGATAAAGATCTCACATATGGCTTTTGGGTACAGCATGAATAAAATGTAGTTGCTAACACATTAAAGACCAGAACATTCCTCATATTGGGTTGATTAGCACTTGCAAGCTCTGTACCATCATGATCCTAAACAAAGAACATAAGCCTTGTCCCAGGTTGTAGAATAAATATTTCACGAACTCACTTGCAAAGGTCATTATCACACTGATTTATTGATATGTGCTTTTATTCAAAGTACACCCTTTAGAATCATTTGCTTTTAGGCAAATGTACAAAGCTAAAAACATTCCTTAAAACGCTTAAAACAAAATAATGGCACAATAAAACATCATCCAACATCTTCTGGGCTCGTTAACTTGTATTGTGCTACTGAGGTGCTTTCTGTTGTCTTTCTTCTTCCTAGGAGAGAGACAAAGAGGAGGCTGAGGAGCAGAGGGGCAGTGTTTCTCTCTGCATCCAATTAAGCTAGGAACGCCCTAATCCGGTAGGTGGAGCGCTGTTGACATCTGGAGGATTTAGCCTCTCCAAATTCTATCCTTCATTTCTTTTTTCTTTTTTTTTTGAGTTGGAGTCTTACTCTGTCACCCAGGCTGGAGTGCAGTGGCACACTCCTGGCCACCACAGGTTCGACCTGCTGGGCTCAGGCAATCCTTCTGCCTCAGCTTTCCAAGCAGATGGAACCACAGGCATGCGCCACCATGCCTAGCCAATTTTTAAAAATTTATTTATTGTAGAGTTTATTGCAAAGTTGCCCAGACTGGTCTCAAACCCGCGGTCTCAGGCAATCCTCTCACCTCAGTCTCCCAAAGTGCTGGGATTGTAGGCATAAGCCACTGCACCCAGTCCTACTATTTCTTTCTTTCTTTTTTTTTTTTTTTTTTTGAGTTGGAGTCTCACTCTGTCACCCAGACTGGAGTGCAGTGGCCGCTCCCGGCCACCGCGACCTGCTGGGCTCCGGCGATCCTTCTGCCTCAGCTTTCCAAGTAGCTGGAACTACAGGCGTTCTCTACCACGCCCGGCTGATTTTTTGATTTATTGTAGAGATGAGGTCTTGCTGCCCAGGCGGGTTTCGAACCCATGGGCTCAGGCAATCCACTCACCTCAGCCCTCTTTATTTCTATAGACTCTGAACCTGAGGAACCCATACCCTCCCTCTCAGATGATAAGAGATGACCCTAAGTGACCCGATGATGAGTTTTTATTTTATTTTTATTTTTTGTGTTGGAATCTCACTATGTCACCCAGGCTGGAGTGCAGTAGCAGGCTCACAGCCACTGCAGCCTCAACCTGCTGGACTCAGGCGATCCTTCTGCCTCAGCCTTCCAAGTAGCTGGAACTACAGGCATGCGCCACCACACCCAGCTAATTTTGTGTTTTAGTGTAGAGAGGCGGTCTCACCATGTTGCCCAGGCTGGTCTTGAACCCATGGCCTCAGGCAAGGCTCTCTCCTCGGCCTCTCAAAGTGCTGGGATTACAGGCGTGAGCCACCGTGCCCAATCAGATGATGAGTTCTATGGAACATTTTTTTTGCATTATCTACATGTGAACAAGTCCATGAAAAACAACAAACTGTATAATGACAGACTGTCTATGTTTTTCAAATTCCATAATTTTTTACAAGAAACTAAGGTGACTAACTTCCTTATTGTTTATAGAGGCATGGGTAGCTTGATGTTTGTGTATATATGGGACATCCTGTGTTTTAAACAGAGGAGGGAGGGTTGATTTTTTGCAAAGAATCTTCCATATCGCTTATAGTAATATTCTTTTCTGGAATTCACGTTGTTTAGAAGACTCACTGGCCCTAGTTGTGAGAATATTTGCATAAATAATAATACCTGCCTTGTGAGTTATGGAGGTTAATATTAAACCAATTAACTACTTGTTTTTTTTTTTTTTTTTTTTGAGTTGGAGTCTCACTCGGTCGCCCAAACTGCCAAACTGGAGTGCAGTCCAGCCACCGCGCCTCAACCTGCTGGGCTCCGGCGATCCTTCCGCCTCAGCCTTCCAAGTAGCTGGAATTACAGGCATGTGCTACCATGCCCGGCTGATTTTTTTTTGATTTATTGTAGAGATGAGGTCTCGCTGCCCAGGCGGGTCTCGAACCCGCGGGCTCAGGCAATCCACTCACCTCAGCCTCCCAAAGGCGCGGGATTACAGGCTGAGCCACTGAGCCCGGCCAAATAACTACTTGTATACCTAATCTGGAATGGTACCCTACATCTTAAAAAAAAAAAAGCTAGATGTGGTGGCTCATGCCTGTCGTCCCAGCACTTTGGGAGGCAAGGGTTTGAAATCAGCCAGGGCAACTTGGCAAGACCTCATCTCTACAATAAATCACAAAAATTTAGTCAGTGTGGTGGTGTGTGCCTGTAGCTTCAGCTACTTGGGAGGCGGAGGCAGAAGGATCATCTGAGCCCAGCAGCTCAAAGCTGTGGTGGCCGTGCAACAGAGAAAGCCTGAGCAATAGAGTAAGACTCCTACTTAAGAAAAAAAAAAAGTTGTAGTGCAAAAAAAAAAAAAAAAAAAAAGAAAATTAAATGAAAAAAATGTTAACCCAAATAACTATTTACTATCTGCCAGGTACTTTTCTTAGAGGTCCACATACATGTCTTATTTAATACTCACAACCTTATAGGCACATACTGTCATGATTTCTGTTTCATAGACCACTAGCCTAACCCTAGTCAATGACAGAACCACTCTGAGTACAGAACTTTGCTCTTCATGTACTTGTTATGAGAGTCGTTCCTACATCAACCAAACATGTATTCTGAAAATGAGGTGGGGACATGTGTCTATCATGCAGATGATATACGGAACGACTGAGGAAAGAGTCAGATGTTCCTTTGAGCTGAGTAACTTTCGGAGACAAGGAGTGCAGAGTTTCACTGCTGAGAAAATCAAATCATGTTGTTCCGGCTCTTTACTTGTTCCCCTTTCTTCCTCCTCCAGCCCAGCTGCTGTGGCTTGGTGTGTTGTGGTTAAACTTTACGGAGGAAATAGAACTGGGGCTACACCAATGTTCTCTTTCCAGGTTTTAAGGGATGGTTCTGCACTCAGCTGTGCCACCACTGCCCACAAACAAGAGAAGCAGGCAGATGGGGAGAAATTAGCCTGGGCCTGGATACTGATTCTAGGGAGTGTCTGGAAATTACCGTTTCACAGGTCATTCTCACCTGGTAGTTCCTACTGAAAATGAATCCCATGGTCCTGCGCCTTGAGGGACACAAGTGGCATAAATGTTTCAGGGTAAAGCCTGTCAAGTTGGAGGGAACAGAATGAAAATATAAAACAGATGGGTGGAAGCATGAAGGGCAGTTCTAAAGCAACTTGGGAAGAACAGAAGAGAAATCAGCTGATAAAACACAAGGCTGCCTGACGTGATGGCTCACACTTAGAGGCCCAGCACTTTGGGAGGCCGAGGCAGGAGGATTGCTTGAGCCCAGGAGTTCAAGACTAGCCTAGGCAACATAGCAAGACCTTGTCTCCACCAAAAAATTTTTAAAAAATTAGCCCAGCATGGTGGTGCATGCCTGTAGTCCTGGGACTACAGAGGCAGAGGCGAGAGAATTGCCTGAGTCCATGGGTTTGAGATCAGCCTGGGCAACATGACAAGATCTCGTCTCTACAAAAAATTTAAAAAATTAGCTGGGAGTGGCGATGCATACCTGTGGTTCTAGCAACTTGGAAGGCTGAGTTGGAAGAATCACCTGAGCCCAGCAGGTTGAGGCTGCGGTGGCCATGAGCATGTCACTGCCCTCCAGTCTGGGCCACAAATTGAGACTCCAACTCAAAAAAAAAGAAAAAGCATTATGTAATAATTAGAAGGTATTTACATCCTTCATTAAATAGCTTAAATGTTTTTAAACAAAGCGTCTTAATGCACCCGACCTCACTCCCCAGTGTCAGAGCCCCTTCCCTCTCCAAAATGGTCCAACCCAGACCCACCCACCCTTCATCCTCAGCAGCCAGTCTCATCTTTGACAGCTTTGTCTCTCAATACACGTTGAATGAGAGAACAAAGTTTTCATATTTTAAAAATTTAACAAATAAGTGATTTACCTTTTTTGCCTTTCTGTGTACCACACACAGATTTTGTTTTTGAGAGTTCCTTCAAGGCAGCCATAATGTCCATGTTTAACCTACTGACACCAGCATCAGCCGCTACCCTGAAATATCTCTTTATCATGCTCTTGCAATTCCCATTTTGTCACACATGTATATGCTACATAATGTATAGTTTATTTTTGTGTGTTTTTGAGCTCTAAAAATCATCATAGTCTATGTAGTTCTCTGTTTTTTTTTTCCATGCAGCATTAAGTGATTCACCTATGTTGTTATTGTGCGTAGTATAGTTCACTTATTTTGACTACTGAAATATATTCCACTGGGTAAAGATGCCATGTTTTGTTTTGTTTTGTGTTTTTGAGTTGGAGTCTCACTCTGTCACCCAGGCTGGAGTGCAGTGGCACACTCATGGCCACTGCAGCCTCGACCTGCTGTGTTCAGGCGGTCCTTCCACTTCGGCCTTCCAAGTAACTGGAATTACAGGCATGCGCCATCATGCCTGGCTAATTTTTTGGTTTATTGTAGAGACAAGGTCTTTTCAAGTTGTTCAGGCTGGTCTTGAACCCCTGGGTTCAGGCAATCCTCTCACTTAAGCCTCCCAAAGTTCTGGGATTACAGGCTTGAGCCACTGCGCCCGGCAGATGCCATATTTTATTTATTCTAATGTCAGTGGACAGTTTTTTAAAAAATTGAAAACATCGTTATTTGAAAACTTCTCTTTACCTGTTTCCCTGTACACTTGTGCAAAAATTTATGTTGGGTGTATACCTAGTAGAATTACCTGGGGGGATTTATATAACCATACCAAAGTGCTTTCACAGTGGGCAAGTCGGGTGGAATGAACCAATTTCCACTACCACCCACAATATGTGAGTCCAGATGACCCACATTCTCTCTACATACGTCTCAATGTTTGTCCTATCTATAGTGTGTAAAGTGGTATATTGCTGTAGACTTAATTTACATTTACAAAAGAAGTTGAGTATCTTTTTATGATATTGGCCATATATGCTGCATTGAGTTGACTAGTGCCTCAGCCTCCTCTGATATTCATGTTCAACCCAAACCTCAGAATGTGACCTTATTTGGAAATATGGTATTGTAGCTGTCGTTTTAAAATTATAATGATGACATACTGAGTTAGGGTGGACTCTAAATCCAATGGTAGGTGTCCTTATAAGAGGACAATGTGAAAGCAGACACATCTAACGAAAAGCTGGCCATGCAAAGATAGAAGGATGAGTTGAAGTGATGTGTCTACAAGACAAAGAATGCCAAAGATTCCAGTAACTTCCAGGAGCTAGGAAGAGAAAAGGAGAGTCCTCTCAAGCACCTTTAGGGTGAGCATGGTTCTGTCAGCGCCTTGACTTTTCTCCAAGGATCAATTTTAAAAAGTTTCTCCGGCAAGTCCATATTACCTTAATTATAGTAGCTTTTTTTTTTTTTTTTTTTTGAGTTGGAGTCTCACTCTGTCGCCCAGACTGGAGTGCAGTGGCCGCTCCCGGCCACCGCAGCCTCGACCTGCTGGGCTCTGGCGATCCTTCCGCCTCAGCCTTCCGAGTAACCGGAATTATAGGCACGCGCTACCACGCCTGGCTGATTTTTGCTTTATTGTAGAGATGAGGGCTTGCCAAGTTGCCCAGGCGGGTCTGGAACCCGCGGGCTCAGACAATCCACTCACCTCAGCCTCCCAAAGGCGCAGGATTACAGGCTGAGTCACTGAGCCTGGCTATAGTAGCTTTATATAAGTCTTGATATATCTGGTTAGGCAATTTTCTCATAATATTCATTTTGTTTAGGGATAATACAGCAAATTGCTGCCAGCGCTTTACCCATGGTCCTTTGGGTTCATTTACAGTCTCCATTGCACTACCAGTTTTTTTTCTGGAAATATTTCCTAATAAATCAACTTTACATGTATCCCTGTCTCAGAGTCTTCTGGGGGAACTAACCTATTTTAAAACTTTGACATTACACACACTTCTTGAACTATCTTTTTGGGTTACATGAAAATTCTGTTGAGATTTTGTTTGGAATTGTATGGGATATATAGATCAGTTTGAAGGGATAATTGTGCCTTTGTAATATTAATGTTTTGATACATGAATATGAAATATTTTTTCTTCATAGGTCTTTAAAAATAACTTTCTTTTTTTTGAGTTGGAGTATCACTCTGTCACCCAGACTGGAGTGCAATGGCTGTTCCAGCCACTGCAGCCTCGACCTGCTGGGCTCCCGCAATCCTTCCACCCCAGCCTTCCAAGCAGCCGAAACTACAGGCACACGCTACCATGCCCGGCTAATTTTTTTTTGATTTATTGTAGAGATGAAGTCTCGCCAAGTTGCCCAGGTGAGTCTCGAACCTGTGGGCTCAGGAAATCCACTCACCTCAGCCTCCCAAAGTGTGAGATTATAGGCTGAGCCACCGAGCCTGGCTTAAAAATAATTTTCAACAGTCTTTCCAATTTCCTGAGTAATAGTCATGCACATATTTTATTAGGTTTATTTCTAGGTACCCCTGTAATTTTTGTTGCTATTGTAGATAGTGGTTTTGCTATGCTTCTTAACTGTTTCTTGCTAATATGTAGAAATACAATTAATGTATTCTTTGTTCTATTTTTTGTTCTTGTGCCTAGTAATTTTTGGTTGAATCCTGGACATTGTATACAAGAAATGTGTGTTAGGATTCTTTTGTCAATCTAGTGAAGCCTATGTATTCCTTTTTAGAAAAATATTTTTTAATGCAGAAAATAAAATGCATGGGATTACAAAGAAACCAATTATATTCAAATGCAATCTATCTACAGATCATTTGGGAGTCCATAGACCCCAGGTTAAGAATGCTGTAGCTGGGCTCGATGGCTCAGCCTGTAATCCCACGCCTTTGGGAGGCTTAGGTGAGTGGATTGCCTGAGCCCATGGGTTCGAGACCTGCCTGGGCAGTGAGACCTCATCTCTACAATAAATCAAAGAAATCAGTTGGGCATTGTAGCGCATGCCTGTAATTCTGGCTACGCAGAAGTCTGAGGCGGAAGGATCACTGGAGCCCAGCAGGTCGAGGTCAGGAGCAGCCACTGCACTCCAGTTTGGGTGACAGAGTGAGACTCCAACTCAAAAAAAAAAAAATGCTGTAGAAGTTCTGGGTGATGTTATCTTTCTCCAAAGGGGCTCACTGCAAACGTTGGTCAGGCAGTTTTGATCACCTTAAGCTAATCATTAACTGAGCTATTGAGGCTTAACTACAGTTTTGAAAGGCTTTGTCTCTCTCTGGTTTGCACTCCGCTCCTAAGGTACACCCCTGTCCAGGAGTCCCAAACAGGCACTCATTTTAATGTTAGATAGTTTTTAAACAAGGGAAAATTTTAACTACCCAGGACATTAGGGAGTCATATATTTGGCAGAAGTAAATACATTTCTCTAGCTAATAACCTCAGACAGATTGTAGATATCAAGACATAGGGTTCTGACATTTAAGAACTTGGGGGTTTGGAGTTTTGTTGGCTTTCAGAGATAGGCAAATCTTAATAAGACAAATAAATTATTCTTTAGTTTTCTGCTGAAAGGGTTGTAAATAGCATTTTACAAGTTCTGTCTGTCATCTTTTTATGAGGAACATTAACTATTCCTCTAGCATAATATTTTTGTGAAGGAAAGCATTTCTAAATATATTTATTACTAACCAAATAACTGGCAAATGAAAGAGCAAAGGTCAGTTGCCTTCCATCCTTTCTTTCCATGATCCAAAAAATTGTTTAAGATATTTTTAAAGGTACAGTTTTAACCTTTATTTAATTTACATCGTACTTTGGCAACAGAAAACGTTATATAATAGCACAGCCTCCTTCTACCAAATAGGGATCTGAGGGGAAAAGAAACCTCCCAATTTAAATTTAGAAATCTCAAGTGTTTGGTTAAGAAGGAACTGTTTTCCTTTTTGATATTTTCTTACGGGCTTTACTGAAACCAGAGCTTCATATTCTTGTTTAAAAAGAAACAACAATAAATATGGTACAATATTTTCCATATCACATTATTTCAATTGCTTGGGGGCAGCTGGAAGAAAAATATACTCTTCCAGAGTAAGTGGCTTTCGGTGGTCTTTATAATTATCTACTTTGTCTATTCAAATCAGTTCAAACATGTATTAAGCATCTCCTGCATGTCATGCACTATACTAAGATAAATAATGTGATCCTGGTTCAGAGATTCTAAATTTCCTACCATGATTTGGTGTAAGCCATTCCAGGATTGCTCTCTGATAAGCACACCAAGAAGTCAGGGGTGCAAAAATAAAGCAGAACAAAATAATTTAAATAAAATATTTATTTTCAACATACTCAATATTTTGCTTTCAGAAGAATCTAGAAATTATTTTTGCTTTCAGCATACATGTAAGTGTAGAGTTTTATGATTTAGTAATATTCTTATTTTCTAAACTTGAAAATATTACTAAGTTCTATTACATACTCATTTTAATGGGAGTCATCATCTTTTCAGGGCTTGGGACCACTAAGGGTCTCAAAGTAGTTTGAGTTGTAAGCTCTTGGTTGTGAGAAGCTTAGAGGGAAGAGAACATATTTCATTTACCCTACCTGTTTCTCTTCCCCCTAGTGCATCCTATACCCAGAATTCCTTGGGCCAAAATAAGAAATTCAAGAAGCCGGGCTTGGAAGCTCAGCATGCAATCCCGTGCCTTTGGGAGGCTGAGGTGAGTGGATTGCCTGAGCCCACGGGTTCGAGACCCGCTTGGGCAAGTTGGCGAGACCTCATCTCTACAATAAATTAAAAATTAGCCGGGCGTGGTAGCATGCGCCTGTAGTTCTGGCTGCTTGGAAGGCTGAGGCGGAAGGATCACCGGAGCCCAGCAGGTCGAGGCTGCGGTGGCCAGGAGCGACCACTGCACTCCAGTCTGGGTGACAGAGTGAGACTCCAACTCAAAAAAAAAAAGAAATTCAAGGAATTTGGGAACAGATTTGATGAAGAAGATGTGGTGATTTGAAGGTGATCAATCTCTTTCCAAGTTTGGACGGGGGCAGTAAGGGCCAAAAGAAAGTTCTTCCATATATCCAGGACTACTGTGGTCAGTTTGAGGACTTCAAGGTTAATCAAAGAAGAAGCAGGACCGTGAGATGGCAGTATTGCACAATAAGCTTTCTTGGGGACTGATGGGACTGGCCGGCATTAGAGGGGAACTCACAGCAAGAAGCCTTCTGGAGAAAGTGGTGTGGGGCCACCACCCAGAAGAGGAAAAGGGCAAGTGGGGAGTCAAAGAGGGGGCTTATGTATCCAGGCTATTTCAATTGGCAACAAGGTGGGGTGTCCCTGGGTTAGACTTAAAGGGCCACAGCAGTTTGGGATCTGTGATGGTTAATTTAATGTCAGTTTGACTAGGCCATGAGGTACCCAGCTATTTGGTTAAACATTATTCAGTTGTGTCTGTGAAAGTGCTTCTAAATGAGATTAACATTTGAACGGGTAGACCGAGTCAGACAAATTGCCCTCTGCAATGTGGGTGGGCCTCATCCAACCTGTTGGAGCCCTGAACAGAACAAAAAAGGATGAGTAAGGAGAATTCACCATCTCTGCCTGACTGTCTCTGAGCCAGGAGGTTGATTTTTTTTCCCACTTTAGGATTCAGACTGAAATGTACACCATTGTCTCTCCAAGGACTCCTGCTTGCTGATCACAGATTTTGTGACTCCCTGGCCTCTGCAACTGTGTGAGCCTATTCCTTACAAGTCTCTCTCTTTCTCTTTGTATGCATACACACAAACTTATACATATAGAATATATAGAATTTGTGTGTGTATGTAAATATATATAGAGGGTGTCAAAAAAAGTATGCATATCTTAAGAAAGGAAAAAATTGTATTAAAATTGTAATACTCAATATATTTCGATAACAAAGATGAATATCAGTCACGTTTGACTTCTGCAATTACAAGAGGTGCTCAAAGTGGTTCCCATCAGCGTCCAGACACTTCTAATGATGGCGAATGACTGCAGGCCTTGTTGCTTGGTGAGGGCGCCCGGATCTTCCCTTGTGCACATCACATACAGTTCCATGAGTCTCAAACTTATCATGAATGAGTGCAGTTGTTAGGCCTTGGAGGTTCTATTACATACTCATTCCTCCTCCATTATCGTACTTCCACAACGACCTCAAATTCCAAATACCACTTCAGAATGGTCCTGCCCATTTCAAATGACAACCGTGCTTCTGCCTTTTTCTTTTTTTCTTTTTGGGTTGGAGTCTCACTCTGTCGCCCAGGCTGGAGTGCCGTGGCATGTTCACGGTCACTGCAGACTCAACCTTCTGGGCTCAGGTAATCCTTCCACCTCAGCCTTCCAAATAACTGGAACTACAGGCATGCACTACCATGCCTGGCTAATTTTTTTGCTTTTTGTAGAGATGAAGTCTGGCCAATTGGCCCGGGCCCAATCTCGAACCTGTGTGCTCAGGCAATCCTCTTACCTTGGCCTCCCAAAGTGCTGGGATTATAGGCGTGAGCCACTGTGCCCACCTTTTTTTTTGACGGTCCTGCCTGTTGCATGGTGATGCAAGTATTCATTTGATTAATGGCATCTCTGAATGAATGTCATACTACACATTGCTACCATAATTCAGTTCAACTTCGAAAAGTAATACATAGATAACATCTCTTAAATTGTGTATATATTTTTTTGGCATCTCTGGTATATATACAGATCTCTATGCTGTGTGTATTAATATATTTGTAGATATGTGTGTGTATAATTTATATACTAGATTGTGGACAATCAGATCGGGCGCGGTGGCCCACACCTGTAATCCCAGCAGTTTGGGAGGCAGAGGTAAGAGGATTACTGGAGCTCAGAAGTTCGAGACCAGCCTGAACAACATGACAAGACCTCGTCTCTACAATAAATCAAAAAATTAGCTGAGTGTGGTGGTGCATGCCTGTGGTTCCAGCTACCTGGAAGGCTGAGAAGGAAGGATTGCCTGAGCCCAGAAGATTGATGCTGCAGTGACTGTGAGCATACCATTGCTCTCCAGCCTGGATGACAGAGTGAGACTTTGACTCAAAAACAAAACAAAAAAAGAATGTGGACAATCGTGTGCTGCAAAATGACATTTTGGTCAACAATGGACTTCATATATGACAGTGGTCCATCCCATCAGATTATAATGGAGCTGAAAAAGTCTTATGACCTAGTGAAGACGCAGCCATCATAACGTTGTCCTGCAACACATTACTCATGTGTTTGTGGTGATGCTGGTGTAAACAAGCCTGCTACACTGCAAGTCATATACAAGTATGGCACATACAATTATGTACAGTATATAATGCTTGGTAATAATAATGAATGACTATGTGACTGGTTTATGTGTTTACTATACTATACTTTTTTTTTTGAGTTGGAGTATCGCTTGGTCCCCCGGGCTGGAGTGTAGTGGCATGCTCACGGTCACTGCAGCCTCGACCTCCTAGGCTCAGGTGATCCTTCTGCCTCAGCCTTCCAAGTAGCTGAAACTACAGGCACGTGCCACCATGTCTGGCTAATTTTTTGATTTATTGTAGAGACAATGTCTCACCAAGTTGCCCAGGCTGGTCTTGAACCCCTGGTCTCTGGCAATTCTCTCACCTTGGCCTCCCAAAGTGCTGTGATTATAGGCGTGAGCCACCATGCCTGGCCCCAACTAAATATCTTATTTTTTTTGTAGAGATGAGGTCTGGCTATGTTGCCAAGGCTGGTCTCGAACTCCATGGATCAAGCAATCCTCTTGCCTCAGCTTCCCAAAGTGCTGGGATTATAGGCGTGAGCCACCATGCCCAGCATAAAAAATTGTTTTAAATAAAAAATTGTATAAATAAGTTACAGTCAGATAAAGGTGAACCTATTATTGAAGAAAGAGTTTTACTTATTTATTTTTATTTTTTTGAGGTGGAGTCTCACTCTGTCACTCAGGCTGTAGTGCAATGGTACACTCACGGCCGCTGTAGCCTTGACCTGCTGGGCTCAGGTCTCGAACCCCTGGGCTTAGGCAATCTTCTCACCTCTGCCTCCCAAAGTGCTGGGATTATAGGCGTGAGCCACTGCACCCTGCCAAGAGTTTTAAAATACATTTGTGTAGCCTACGTGTTCAGTGTTTATAGTCTATAGTAGTGGACAGTAATGTCCTAGACCTACTCATTCACTTACCATCACTCACTGACTCACTCAGAACAACTTCCAGTCCTGCAAGCTCCCTTCATGGTAAGCATGTTATGCAGTTAGACCACTTTTTCTCTTTTATACTGTATTTTTACTGTACCTACGCCTAGATACACAAATACCATTGTGTTATAATTGCTTACAGTATTCAGTAGAGTCATATACTATATAGGTGTGTAGCCTAGAAGGAATAGCGACCTCCTGGGCTCGAGATCCTTCTGTCTCAGCCTTCTGTGTAGCTGGGACTACAGGCACATGCCACCATGCCCAACTAAGTTTTTGATTTTTTTGTAGCGATGAAGTCTAGCTATGTTGTCGAGGCTGGTCTCAAACTCCATGGATGAAGCAATCCTCTTGCTTCAGCTTCCCAAAGTGCTACATCAGTTAGCATCACTATCTAGATTTATATGAGGGGGACCCCCAAAAAACCAAAATAATATTTTGGAGGGTGGTAGTACAGGCTTCCCCCATTAGGTAAGTGTTCTAAGAACCCATCGACATCAGTGTGCCAACTAGCATTGTTGTGAGAGCCTGCATTCAGCTTCGGGGAAATTTTTTTAAAAATTCTTTTAACACATTTTCCCATTTGGGTGATTTACATGAACAAGCTGCCCACACAGCACAGAGTGTGTTTTTGACACAGAGCAGTTTTTGACCCTAAACCACGTGACCCCTGTGCCCCGCACTCCTATTCTCCCCATCTCACCCTGAGTGACCTTTCTTTGTTTCTTCAGTTGAAAAAAGTCCTTAAAGGGAAACACTTCACTGATGTAGGAGAGGTGAAACAAAAAATGGCAAAAGCATTAAAAGGCATCAAAATTGACGAGTTCCAGACCGTTTTGAGCAGTGGAAAAATCATCTCCATAGGTGTATTGCGTCAAACAGAGACTCCTTTGAAGGTGACTGAGGTATAAATGTGTACACAATTTTTAATATATAAATTCAATTTTGGGGGGTCTCCCTCATATACTTTGATGTTTGTATAAAGATGAACTAGCCGGGCACAGTGGCTCAAGCCTGTAATCCCAGAACTTTGGGAGGCCGAGGCGAGAGGATTGCCTGAACTCGGGGTTTGAGATCAACCTGGGCAACTTGGTGAGACCTCGTCTCTACAATAAATAAAAAAAAATAAGCCGGGTGTGGTAGTGCGTGCCTGTGGTTCCAGCTGCTTGGAAGACTGAGACAGAAGGATTGCCTGAGCCTAGCAGGTCAAAGCACTCCAGCCAAGATGACAGAGACTCCAACTCAAAAAAAAAAAAAAAAGGTGATCTCGCTTATGATGTCTTTCTTAGACTGTACCCCCATAGTGAAGTGCCACATGACTATATAAACATTCCACAGGTTCCATTTCTTTCAAGAGCCCAGACTGATACAGGGTCTGTTATAGCAACAGGGTCTGTCTTATTTATGGCTTGCAGACATTGGGTAGAAGTTTACAGAATATGTAAAGTAAGTAGGTTCCAAATGGCTAAAAATATATGCCTCTGGACTATATTTAAAGCAATCAAATGTGTAAGAATTTGGGTTTGGTGCTGGGGGGCTTTGAACTGGCAGTCTTAGTCTGCTGTGAAGGCGTCAATGACACGGGAACCATTGTAGGCCAACACACAGGACTGTCTCTGGCTCATTTAGGTACCAACTATGGAGGAGAAGAGGAGGGTCCCTAATGATTGAACATCTCAATAGCTAACGGTGCTTCCTCTAATTCTGGGGTCCTTTTTGGCAATGAGCTAGGGTCTTACATTTCACAGAAACTCTTTGGCACACTTGCTTGTCCATACCACACCAGGCTGGAGAGGAAAGCAAGGGCTCAGGTAACAATAACAACAGTAACAAAAGTAGCTGGATCCTCTTCTCTCTCATCCATGCCCTTGCTTTTCCCTGGCAGAATTCCAGATGGTTCCACGTGTTTTCCTTGGCTGGTAGCCAAGGGTGTGTTTGCTTAATAACGTTTACCTTTTTTTCTGATTCAAAGATGTTAAGTGCTTATTATAAAGGATCGGGGATATAAGGAAAACAGAGAAATAAAAGTGACCCATACCATACATAACTACTAACACTTTGATGTATTTTTTCTTAGTCTTTTTAAAGGCATATTTGTAATATTTAACACCATTACTCTTTGGTGTTCAGCTTTTTGCACCTAATTTAGATCATATGCTTTTTCTGTGTCATTAAATATGAACAGAAGCATAATTTTTGTTGTTGTTGTTTTATTTTGTTTTTGAGTTGGAGTCTCACTCTGCCACCCTGGCTGGAGGGCAGTGGCATGCTCACAGCCACCCGAGCCTCGACCTGCTGGGCTCAGATGATCCTTCTGCCTCAGTCTTCCAGGTAGCTGGAGTTGCGGGCACACACCACAATGCCAGGCTAATTTTTAAATTTATTGTAGAGATAAGGTCTCATGAAGTTGCCCAGGCTGGTCTCGAATCCCTGGACTTAGGCAATCTTCTCACCTCTGCCTCCCAAAGTGCTGGGATTACAGCCACTGCACCTGGCCAGAAGCATAATTTTTCGTTTTGTTGTCTTGAGTTGGAGTCTCACTCTGTTACCCAGGCTGGAGGGCAGTGGCACACTCCCAGTCACCGCAATTTCAACCTGCTGAGCTTACGATCCTTCCACCTCAGTCTTCCAAGTAGTTGGACCTACAGACACATATCACCAAGCTTGGCTAATTTTTTGATTTATTGTAGAGTTGGGTCTTGCCAAGTTGTCCAGGCTGTTCTCGAACCTGTGGGCTCAGGCAATCCTTTCATCTTGGCTTCTCAATGTGCTGGGAATATAGGCGTGAGCCACTGCGCCTGGCCTCAGAAGCATAATCTTTTTTTTGTTTTTTGTTTTTTTTGAGTTGGAGTCTCACTCGGTCGCTCAGACTGGAGTGCAGTGGCCGCTCCCGGCCACCGCAGCCTCGACCTGCCGGGCTCCGGCGATCCTTCCGCCTCAGCCTTCCGAGTAGCCAGAATTACAGGCATGCGCTACCATGCCTGGCTGATTTTTTGATTTATTGTAGAGATGAGGTCTCGCTGCCCAGGCGGGTCTCGAACCCGCGGGCTCAGGCAATCCACTCACCTCAGCCTCCCAAAGGCGTGGGATTACAGGCTGAGCCACCGAGCCCGGCTAGAAGCATAATTTTTAATACCAGCATGAAATTGTACTCAATGACAGTGTCATTTGTCCAGTCATGAGATATTCTGGTTGGCTCTCGACTGGCCCACCAATGGCCAATGCTGCAGTCACTGCTGTTGCTTAGACAAAGTTGGAAAGGGCTCTCTCCCCTTGTTTCACACTTTTTTTTTAGTTGGAGTCACTCTGTTGCCCAGGTTGGAGTGCAGTGGCAGTCTCACAGTCATCGCAGTCTTGACCTGCTGGGCTCAGGTGATCCATCTCCTCAGCCTTCCAAGTAGCTGGAACTACAGGCATGTGCTACCACACCCAGCTGATTTTTTGATTTATTGTAGAGACGAGGTCTTGCCATGTTGCTCAGGCTCATCTTGAACCCCTGAGCTCAGGCAATCCTCTCACCTCTACCTCTCAAAGTGCTGGGATTGCAGGCATGAGCCACTGCGCCCAGCAGTGTTCACGCTTGTAGGCATCAAAGTGGGCAAAAGTGCTATCTCGGATTTTTTCTGCATCTCGGATCTTACAATATTTCATTAAGCTCATTCTATCAAAAGAATGCAAACTCCTATCTTTGAAGTTTCCAAAGTCAAGAAAACCAGACTGGTTCGGAAAAGGGAACTGGACTGACTGGAAGTCTGCAGGGGTGACAATGGAGGCCTCATCTCCACAAGAACACTGCAAAACACTGTGTGGTCACATTTGATTCATGACAAAGCCCATGGCCAACCTAGGCAACACAGCGAGATCCCATCTCTACAGAAAGTTTAAAAATTAGCCAGGCTTGGTGGTCCCAAATATTTGGGAGTGGTCGGGGGGCGCGGGGAGCTGTGGTCAGTGGATCGCTTGGATACAGGAGTTCAAGGCTTCCATGAGCTATGATCACACTCTTGTACTCCAATCTGGGTAACAGAGTAAGAACCCGGTTCAAAAAAAGTCTATAAATTGAGAAATTTCCATAAAAATCAACTATCAAAATGTGTGAAACACTTGAAATATTGACATAATAGAAATCCATTAGGATGGCTATTACATTTTTAAAAAATTATTTATTTATTTATTTATTTTTGAGTCGGAGTCTCACTCTGTCACCCAGACTGGAGTGCAGTGGCCGCTCCCGGCCACCACAGCCTCGACCTGCTGGGCTCCGGCGATCCTTCCGCCTCAGCCTTCCAAGTAACTGGAACTACAGGCGCGCGCTACCACGTCCGGCTAATTTTTTTATTTATTGTAGAGATGAGGTCTCACCAAGTTGCCCGGGCGGGTCTCGAACCCGCGGGCTCAGGCAATCCACTCACCTCAGCCTCCCATACATTTTTATAAAAAAGGAAAACAATAAGTGTTGACACAGATATGGAGAAACTGAAACTCCCATGTGTTTCAGTGGCTGATGGGAATGTAAAATGGTGGAGCAACTGTGGAAAACACGGTGGTTCTTCAAAAAGTTAAATATAGACTAGCCATATGATCTAGCAATTCTACTTGTAGGTATACACCAAAAAGAATTGAAATCAGGGACTTGAACAGATACGTACATATTAATGTTCCCAGCAGCATTACTCGCAGTAGCCAAAAGGTAGAAACAAAACAAACGCCCATCAGCAAGTGAATGGCTAAACAAAATGTGGTACATCCATACAGTAGAATATTATTCAGCCTTAAAAAGGAAGGAAGCTCTGACAAATGCTATAACTTGGACGAAGCTTGAGGACAATATATCAAGTGAAGTAAGTCCATCATAAAAGGACAGACACGGTTATGATGCCACATGCATGAGGCATCTAGTGTAGTCAAATTCATAGAGGCAGAAGGTAGAAGGGTGGTGCCAGGGGCTGCAGGGAGGGGTAACGGGGCGATAATGTTTAATGGGGACAGAGTTTCATATTTTCAAGACAACATAGTAAGACCCTGTCTCTAAAAAAATATAAATAAAATAAATATACGAAACTGCTCAGCTTTAGCCATTGTCATCATTCTGTGGTTTCTTTTCATTGAAACTCATTGCTGTTTTGCTGTTGTTTGTAGTTATTGCTGCTGAATCATTTTTTATTTTTTAGTCAAGAGTCTCACTCTGTCACCCAGGTTGGAGTACAGCAGCCACTGCAGTCTTGACCTGCTGGGCTCAGGCGATCTTTCTACCTCAGCCTTCCAAGTAGCTGGAGCCACAGATGCATGCCACCACACCTGTCTAATTTTTGATTTATCATAGAGATGAGGTCTCATCAAGTTGCCCAGACTGGTCTCAAACTCCTGGGTTCAGGCAATTCTCTTGCCTCCACCTCCCAAAGTGCTGCTAAAGAATTTTAAAATAAATCTCATATATTTTTTCTCCCATAAACACTTTTGTATGTATCTTTGAAAATTATTCTTAGTCGGGCTCAGTGGCTTAGCCTGTAATCCCGCGCTTTGGAAGGATGAGGTGAGTAAATTGCCTGAGCCCGTGGGTTCGAGACCCGCCTGAGCAACTTGGTGAGACCTAGTCTCTACAGTAAATAAAAAATTAGCCGGGCATGGTAGCGCGCACCCGTAGTTCCAGCTACTTGGAAGGCTGAGACGGAAGGATCGCCAGAGCCCAGTAGGTCGAGGCTGTGGTGGCCGGGAGTGGCCACTGCACTCCAGTCTGGGCGACAGAGTGAGACTCCAACTCAAAAAAGAAAAAAAAAAGAATATTATTCTTTTTTTAAAATTTTGAGACAGAGTCTTGCTTTGTCACCCAGGCTGGAGTGCAGTAGTGCAATCATAGATCACTGCAGCCTCAAACTCCTAGGGTCAAGTGACTCTCCTGCTTCAGCCTACTGAGGAATTAGGACTACTGGCATTCACTACTGCAGCCAGCTAATTTTTAAAATTTTGTGTAGAGATAGAGTCTTGCTATATTGCCAAGGCTGATCCCAAACTTCTGACCTCAAGTGATCCTCTTGCTTTCGCCTCCCAAAGTGCTAGGATTACAGGGGTGAGCCACCACGCCTGACCTGAAAGTTATTCTTGAGCTAGGAAAGACTTTTCTCTGAGAAGGTCATTCCCTTTAATCAAGGGCATGTCTTTACACAGGCTCGGTGGCTCAGCCTGTAATCCCACGCCTTGGGAGGCTGAGGTGAGTGGATTGCCTGAGCCCGTGGGTTTGAGACCCGCCTGGGCAACTTGGTGAGAACTCATCTCTACAATAAATAAAAAAAATTAGCCGGGCGTGGTAGCGCGTGCCTGTAGTTCCAGCTACTTGGAAGGCTGAGGCGGAAGGATCGCCGGAGCCCAGCAGGTCGAGGCTGCGGTGGCCGGGAGAGGCCACTGCACTCCAGTCTGGGCGACAGAGTGAGACTCCAACTCAAAAAAAAAAAAAAGTTACTTCATAAGGACATGAAGGAGAAAGAGACACTCCGGAACCAATCATAGCAGAAGCCAATCAGGACTGCTCAGTGGTTCAGTGGCTTCTACAGCCAGAGGCCCCAGACAGCTAAATCTGGGTCAAGAACACAGCCCCCTCATCATTTGTTGGGGGTTAATAACTCTTTGACTCCCTAGGGAAGACCACTTATGAATTTTTCTCACCATTTTTGGCTTCACTTTATCATTTACACCCCAAACTCCCTCCCACAGTGAATCATTGGTTGAAAGACAGACGTGTGAGTGTCACACCATTGAGGACCAGTCCTGAGCAACATTGTCAGGTTGGACACTAAAAGTTCCTGCTACTGTGACACCAGACATGGCTTTCCAAGTGCCACTACAAGGAATAGTGGGATTTCCATTTGCAAACGTATTGACCAGCTATCCAAAATGTGCCAAACCTTTCTCAGATTGAAAACTGGAATCAAAGAGATTGTCGGCGGAATGTGGTAGCTCACGCCTGTTATCCCAACCCTTCAGGAGGTGGAGGAGGAGGATTGTCTGAGCCCAGGAGTTCAAGACTAGCCTGGGCAGCTTGGCGAGACCCCGTCCCCACAATTTAAAAAAAAAAATTGGCCGGGCTCGATGGTACAGCCTGTGATCCCAGCACTTTGGGAGGGCTACATGAGTGGATTGCCTGAGCCCACAGGTTCGAGATCCACCCAGGCAACTTGGCGAGACTGCGTCTCTACAATAAATAAATAAATAAAATTAGCCGAGTGTGGTAGTGTGCACCTCTAGTTCTGGCTACTTGGAAGGCTGAGGTGGAAGGATCGCTGGAGCCCAGCAGGTCAACGCTGGGGTGGCTGTGAGTGTGCCACTGCACTCCAACCTTGGCGACAGAGTAAGACTCCAACTCAAAAAAAAAAAAAATTAGCCTGGTGTGGTGGTGCACACCCGTGATTCCGGCTACTTGAAAGGCTGAGGTGGAAAGGTCACCTAGCCCAGAAAGTCAAGGTTGCGGTGGCCTTAAGTGGGCCACTACACTCCAACCTGAGCAACAGTGTGAGACTCCTATTCAAAGAGAGAGAGAGAGAGAGAGAGAGAGAGAGAGAGAGAGAGAGAGAGAGAGAGAGAAGAGAGAGAGAGAGAGAGAGAGAGAAAGAGAGAGAGAGAGAGAGAGAGAAAGAGAGAGAGAGAGAGACAGAGATTGTCATGAACTTAGAAGAACTTTTTGGTAAAATGGGAAAAAAAAGACAGATTAGCGTAACTTTGATTTGGAGGGAGAGCATGGTGGCTCGATGAAGTTGCCCACAGTTTGGCCTGATGCCTGAGATTCTTGTTCAGCAGATGCTGGAGAGGAGACTCACAATTCCCCAGCTTCCCCCGTCCACCCCTCCCCCACATTCCACCTCACCCCAATGTGATCTTTCCAGAACCTTTAAAATATCTGTGTTGCAGCAGATGGGAACTCAAGAGTGATAGTTTTTCCTGGTGCAGTCTTCTTTCTCTCCTGAAACATACCTGGAGGGAAACACACTACCAGGGTTTGGAGTCTCCTGGTAAGTTGCACTCAGTGACTGACTATCCCCGTCACAGTCAGTGGTTTATATCTTATCATTCAGTATTAGTTTCGGTGGGTCAACCAAGCAGCCTTCTGTGCCAAATGATCATCAGGTGCAATTTGGCACTTGGTGGATGGATGGGACCCCTCCTGAAGATGGGGGTGATTTGGAGAAAGCCATAGGGGCTCGAGAGAGGTCAGAGAGGCAGAGGATCCAAAAAAGAAACCAGGGAGGAGTTGGAATCCAGAAAGCTAGAGCGAGACAGAGGTGTTCCAGACCAGAGGAGGGTTTGGAAACCCACGGGCAGCTGGTAGGGAAAGGATCAGAGGAGGAGGGAGATGGTGGTTCTGGGGCTGTTTAGCCTCTTTCTGGGGCAATACCATCTTTATAGGCGAGGGAGTGGAGTGTGATGATGACGAACACAGATGCTCAAGTCCTGTTGCCTGAGTCTATATCAGACACCAGCTGTTTGCTCTAAACACATACCTTAGCCTTCCATGACTCTGTCCTTCCCTACACACTGGGGATGACTAAAGAGTGTGTATGCAGTTATGAGGATGAAATGAGTTACTATATGTACAACACATAGAATGATATGCAGTATACAGCAAGCGCTGCATCAATATCAGTTATTACTTCTTTTTTTAAAACATTTATTTTAGTTTTGTTTTATTTATTTATTTTTTGAGTTGGAGTCTCACTCTCTCACCCAGGTTGGAGTGCAGTGGCACACTCATGGCATTCAGGTGATCCTTCTGCCTTAGCCTTCCGAGTAGCTGAAACTACAGATGCGCACCACCACACCTAGCTAATTTGTTTTGATTTATTGTAGAAATGATGTCTCGCCAAGTTGCCCAGGCTGGTCTCGAACCCGTGGCCTCAGGCAATCATCTCAACTCTACCTCCCAAAATGCTGGGATTATAGGCATGAACCACCACACCCAATTATTATCACTTCTAAGCCCTTAGGGTTTTGACTGTGGGCAAGGAGAAGCAGTTATGGATGTGGAATTGGCTCAAATCAATACCTATACTGCAGCCTCAACCTGCTGGGCTCAGGCGATCCTTCTGCCTCAGCCATCCTAGTAGCTGGAAATACAGGCATGCGCCATCATGCCTGGCTAATTTTTTTGATTTATTGTAGAGATGAGGTCTCACCAAGTTGCCCAGGCTGATTGTTTTATGCAGTTTTCACATGCTCAACCTGCTGAGGTTGTGGGGCGGTTATTATTATTATTATTATTATCATCATCATCATCATCATCATCATTAGCCAGAGTCTCACTCTGTTGCCCAGGCATGATCACGGCTACTGCAGCCTCCACCTGCTGGGCTTAGGCGATACTTCCATCTCAACCTTCCAACCTTCCAAGTAGCTGGAACTACAGGTGTGCGCCACCAGGCTGGCTAATTTTTTTTTTGGTTTTTGGAGTCTCACTCTGTCGTCCAGGCTGGAGTGCAATGGTGCACTCACGGCCACCCCAGCATCGACCTGCTGGGCTCCGGTGATCCTTCTGCCTCAGTCTTCCAACTAGCCAGAACTACAGGCAGGTGCTACCGTGACCGGCTAATTTTTTATTTTTTTATTGTAGATACAGGTTTTGCCAAGTTACCCAGGCTGGTCTTAAACCCCTGGACTTAAGCAGTCCTCTCACTTCTGCCTCCCAAAGTGATGGGATTACAGGTATGAGCCACTACACCCAGCCAATTATCTTTATTCTACTCAAGAGAGGCTGAGGCTTGGAGAAGCTAACTTGCTCTGAGCCACACAGCAAATTGGTGGCAGAATTCCTGAGGCTTCACTTTGTATTTACTTTTTTCTCTACTTGCGACCTCCCTCTTGCCCTGCCTCCTTGGTCTTCATGGAGTCATGGCCATCCCTAAGAGCATGCCTACTGAAATCAAAATCAACTGATGAACATGACACAAAAGGCTGATTAGTGCCAGGCTGTCTTCCAAGGGCCTCAGCAGTGGTGTGCTATGTATTTCTTTATTATTATTATTATTTTTACAAACTTAGGATTTCTCAGAAGCATGCTACTTATAGGACCTTTGCTTTACCATGCAGCCACTCTGGGGCCCAGGTACAGCTGTGCTCCAAGCCCAGGAGACCACCTGCTTCCCGTGGAAACTTCCAAGGTCTGGTCCATAGGCGGTCTGGACAGAAATCAGGTGATACAGGAGGGAGACCTCAACCCCAGAGTCACCTCCACTGTGACCTGCACAGTGCCCAGAGCAAAACTGGTCCTTCCAGTTACTTGCTTATTTATGTACAAAGGAGGGAATCCAAGCATATAATCTCAGTGTTTTCTTTCCGTGAGACAGGCTGCATTTCCATCTCATGGGAAGGTGGGGGGAAGAGGAGGTGGGGGAAAAGAGAAATTTAACAACTTTGGTTCTTTTTTTCCTTTCTTCTTTAACAGGTTCATATTTGCTATTCTGTTGTTCTTGGTTGTGGGAGTAATTCAAAGCCTCAAGTATGCAAAAACCAGTTGGAAATGTTTTAAAAGGGCAGCCAAATAGGACTTTTTCTTCCAAATAACAAGTTTGGTCCTACTGTTGGATTTAAAAAAAAACTTTTGTTTAGTTTCACTAATTATTTAACTTTGATTTTTGTACTTTCTCACTGAATAAATATATTTTAACTAAATAGGTTAAAATAACGGAGCAATGAAATCATTCAAAGACATGAGTCACACAGTGTGCTCTAGTGATAAGGCTTCTGGATGAGATGAGGAAACTTAACTTTGCTTCTGGCCCTGCCACGAAATCGCTGTGCGACTGTGGAAACCATTTACCCTCTCTGGGCCTGTGGTTGCCTCATCAAATTAAATGGGTTGGACTCTCAGGTGGGCAACTACTATTTCTGTATGCTTATTTTCTGTCCCCTTTTTCTTTTAGTAATGTAGGAAGCATTGTTCTGTTGAGGTTCCAAAGTATTTGCTAAAACATTTCCAATTGCTGGAGGGCCTTCCTCCTGGGCAAAGCTGTAACCCCGGAAACATGGCAACGGTATTAGTGTGTGACAGAGCCCCATGTCTGTGTTTATCCATCTGTGGGATTATCCCATTAGTGGGACACTTTTCAGTAGAAGGCCTTTGTCAGCAGGGCACTCAGATTCCTGGGTCACCGAATGGATGTTTGTATACCTTCCATTTTTATTATGACAGAACAGTGGTGATATATGATGATAACCCGAAATCCTTGTGTTTGAACTCCCATGCTTTCATACTCTCCATAAGCACTGAGCATCTCCAGGGTATCCTTTGGAGAGACTCAGTATCTGTTCCTCTTATCTCCGATTAAACCAGGAAAAATGATGTGATCAGGGATGGAGGAGAAACAGATGGACGGGGGTTTGAACCAGGAAGGGTGGGGAGGGAGACAGAAACTAGCACACTTCTACTTCTGCTCTTGAAGCCATCTAAGGGCCATTTCACAGCTTGAAGGAATAAACAAACGCCCAATCAAATAGGAGCGTCTAAAAAGTTGAAGATTTGTGGTCATTTTTCAGTTGGGAAGATAACAAACAAAGAGAATGGTTACTTTTTAGAACTGCTAAGTTGTTTCTCAGCAGTTTTAGTAAAACTTCCCTTTTGCTGTTTTTCCTTCTAAATGATGACTTTGAGTTTTAGTTTTTTAATAAACTTTTTATTTTATAAAAGTTTTAGATTACAGGCAAATTGCGCAGATCATAAAGAAGGTTCCAGAACTTTCCCACTTCCCCAGATTTCTGTCCAACACTGCCCACTGCCCAGTGGCCAGGCTCACACCCCCAGTGTGTAAGAAGGTAGGAGAAAGCCTGTTTTCCTACCTTCTTTTTAGCATGTAACCACCGCATAATTCTTGAAGCTGAAGGATTGGGAGTGAGTGATGTTGGAAGAGGAAAAAGAGAAGGAGAAAAGGAAGTAGGATGAATTCTTCAATATTCCCAAATTTTATTTTAATAGTTAATTTCAGTCTTCTATCTGTAAGTCTTTACAGAAATTGCTGGAGACTGTCTGATTGGGTGTGCCAGAGCTAGTTGTCCTTGCCCCTACAGATGCTCCTCCCTTCCAGTGAGGACGTTGGTTTGTTCTCAGCTTGGTCCAGGGGCTGGTTTGGGGAGCAAGTTGCCAGTGGTGGATGACTTTTCTGTAGAGTTTTCTGTCATCCACACAGACTCAGTAAACTTCTCTGTTGCAACCTGTTGGCAGCAGTTCTAAGACCATTTGAGAAAAAGATGGACTGTGCTGACCTCTGGGAAGAGATTGCAGGCTTTCCCCTTGTCCTAGAAAGGAAAAAGGAAATACCAGGGTCTCTAGGATAGACTGGATCTTGGGGCTATTTTTTTTTTTTTTTTTTTGAGTTGGAGTCTCACTTTGTAGCCCAGGCTGGAGTGCAGTGGCTCACTCACAGCGACTGCAGTCTCGATGGGCTGAACTCTGGTGATCCTTCTTCCTCAGTCTTCCAAGTAGCTAGATTTACAGGCATGTGCCATCATGCCTGGCTAATTTTTTATTTATTGTAGAGATGAAGTCTTAGCAAGTTGCCCAGACTGGTCTTGAACCCATGGGCTCAGGCAATCCTCTCACGTCAGCCTCCCAAAGTGCTGGGATTATAGGTGTGAACTATCGTGTCCAGCCAAGAGGCTATTTTTAAAGTTTATCATCGTACTCGAATTCCTCTGCTGTAATCAGAACAGCATGGCCTTGCCATGAAGATAGACAAATAGATCAAAAGAACAGAGTGGAGAGTCCAAAAATATACTCACACATATATGGAAAACTGATTTTGGATAAATGGTGCCAGAATATATTCAGATGTTAAAAAAACCACAAAACTTTGCTCCTTAGATCGATAATTTGAACCATACCTAAAAATTAACAAATTAGATTATAGAAATAAATGTAAAGTCTAAAACTATAAAATTTCTAGAAAGAGGTATAGTAAAAACCTTTGTTACCTTGGGTTATGCAAAGATTTCTCACATACATCATCAAAAGCACCATCCATGTAATAACAAAATGATAAATTATACTTCATCAAAATTAAAAACTTTGTTCTCCAAAAGACTCTGTTAAGAGGATGAAAAGATAAGCAACGGATGGGAAGGAAATCTTTACAAAGGACCATATCTGGAATATATAAAGAACTCTCAAAACTCAACCATGAGGTTGCAAACAATCTGATTTTAAAATGGGTATAAGATTTCAACAAACACTTCACCAAAGAAGATATAAGGATGGCAAACAAGCACATAAAAGGGTGTTCCATATCATTAGACATTCAGGAAATGCAAATTAAACCACAAAGAGATACCACTACATGCCCATTAGGATGACTGAAATGTAAAAGTCTGACGATACCAAGTGTTGGCAAGAATGTGGAAAAACTGGACCACTCATACACTGCTGGTGGGAATATCAAATGGTGCAACCATTTTTGAAAGTTGTCAGGCATACACCTACCATATGTTCCATCTGTTTCACTTGTGGTATTTACCCAAGAAAAAAGGAAGATTCAAGGGTGCGGTGGCTCATGCCTGTAATTCCAGCACTTTAGGAGGTGGAGGCAAGAGGATTGATTGAGCCTATGGGTTTGAGACCAGCCTGGGGAGCATGGCCAAACCTCATCTCTACAATAAATCAAAAAATTGGCTGGGCGTGGTGGCACATGCCTCTAGTTCCAACTACTTGGAAGGCTGAAGCAGAAGGATCACCTGAGCCCTGCAGGTCAAGGCTGCAGTGGCCATGAGTGTGCCACTGCACTCCAGCCTGGGTGAGAGTGAGACTCCAACTCCAACTCCAAAAAAAAAATTCCTTTGCTGAACCACTGCCAAGAGCTTTTCAGCAAAGCTCCCTTTATCAAAATCAGAGATAAGACAGTGCCCAAACTGCCAACAGAAAGGAGTCACTTGTACCAAATGAGAGGTTTTTCCAGTTACATGAGTTTTCTGGGGAGGGCTTTGGTCTGCTGAAATGGGTGGAGGTGTAGGAGGGCAGTAGGCCAGTGATCGGCATGTCCAGGAGACTGAACTCCATCTCTGAACTGAGATTCTTCCTCTGTGAGATCGGTCTTGGATAAATTGTTAATATCTGAAACACGAAGCCATTTTCAATTGGACAAGTCTGGATAGGTTTCTGGTTCCACCGTACCCTGACACAAGCCCTGGCCTTCCCAGTCAATTCCTTGGTCCTTGGGGCCAACAGGGCAGAGTATTAACCCCTCAGTCCTGAGGGGAGGATTCAGATATTAGTGTTAAAGAGTGTCTGCCTGGTTTCCTTTCTTTTCCTTATTCTAGTGGTAATGAACTTTAGTCCACTGAGTCAGACATGCCAGAAATTGAATTTTTTTCTTTACTTTTCTGGTACTGAACTTAATGTTACTTTGGGCCACCAACCTACTGAAGCGTAGAAATCAATTAATTAGGTTGGTGTCTTCCCTTAATCTCTTTTTTTTTTGAGTGGGGAGTCTCACTCTGTCACCCAGGCTGGAGTGCAGTGGCACGCTCACGGCCACCACAGCCTTGACCTGCTGGGCTCAGGCGATCCTTCTGCCTCAGCCTTCCAAGTCGCTGGAACTGCAGGCGTGTGCCACCATGCCCAGCTAATTTTTTTATTTATTGTATAGATGAAATCTTGCCAAGTTGCCCAGGCTGGTCTAGAACCTGTGGGCTCAGGCAATCCTCTCACCTCAGCTTTCCAACGTGCTGGGAAGCCACCGAGCCTGAGCTCGGCGTTTTTGAGTCAGAGTCTCACTCTGTCATCCAGGCTGGAGTACAGTGGCATGCTCATAGCCACCAGCCACCGCGGCATCGACCTGCTGAGCTCAGGGAGTCTTTCCATCTCAGCCTTCCAAGTAGCTGGAATCACAGGCATGTGCCACCACGTTCAGCTGATTTTTTGATCTATTGTAGATACAAGGTCTTGCCATGTTGCCCAGGCTGGTCTCGAACTCCTGGGCTCAGGCAATCCTCTGGCCTCCACCTTCCAAAGTGCTCAGATTATGGGCGTCAGCCACTGCACCTGGTCCCACAGCATAACTTCTAAATTGAGGAGGGTTTATGTGGGGCTGTTTGGGTGTGGGGCCCTCTGGACATTATGCTCACTGGGGTCTCGTCCTTGAGGGGGCCGCAGAGCAGCCTACACTCCTGACTTTGACTGACCTTCTGTGACTGACAATTGAGTCATTCCTTGTGTGACCTCAACTCTCTGCAGGCCCCGCTCTCCTTGGCATCTTCCATGCATAGAAGCTAGAAGCAAGGGTTCTGGAGGCTACCTGGAGACGAGTCCCACCCTTTCCCAGCAAAGGCAGAAACCTTGTTTTCACGACTGAAAACAATCATGGGGCTTAAAATAGTTTAACTTGCAGGGTTTCTGTGAAAATTAAATGAGTCAGTACTTAACATACAACAGTGCCTGGAATATGATAAGTCTCCAATAAATGGCATTTATGTTGTCATGCTGGAGTTGGGAGCCCTGTCTACCCGACCGCCCTTCTGCCTGGGCTCTGGTTCCTCGAGGGTCTACCCAGGAAAAAGGTGGCACTTGGTCCCTCTGATCCTAGGGATGGAGAGGGCAGGGTCCAGGACCTCATCAGCATCTACTCACTTTCGGCTTTCATCTTTAGAGAAATCCAACCCTGGGGATCGTTATCTAGCCCTGTGAAGAAATCATGAGGGCAGAAAGTCTGGCCACTCCTCATTATGCATTTTTCCAAAGAGTACATTCAAAAAGGATCACCACCGGGTTTGGCAGACTCAAGGACAAGGGTGGACTCCATTCTGCTCCATCATTCCTTCAATGAGCCACAGGTGCGGGTATCCGGGGTGACAGCATGGGGGAGGCTCAGGGACACAGGGACATGCAGGGGAGAGCCCCAGCTAGGGTTTCCACATGTTAACTCCCTTCTGGCTGTCTGTGGGCAAAAGAGGCCCACAATGTGGAGGAGTTGTCTGCAGAAGGCCCCTGGCACCCCCATCGTCCAAGTCCCAGTGCTGGAGGCATTGTGCTCCACTTCTCCCACAGGAGACTGGGCCTGCCAAGTCAGAATCTCTTGTGTATGTACTTGGGAGATGGGCATTCAATGTCACTTAATGTCTTTTGTGGAGATCTGGGGACACAGGTGAGGATGACTCAGGGGCGTCAAATTAGTCCTTTTTTTGAGTTGCAGTCTCACTCTGTCATCCAGGCTGGAGTACAGTGGCACACTCATGGTCACCACAGCCTCAACCTGTTGGGCTCAGGTGATCCTTTAAGTAGCTGGAACTTCAGGCACATGCCACCACGCCTGGCATGTTTTTATTTATTGTGGAGATGAGGTCTTGCCATGTTGGTCTCAAACCCGTGGGCCCAGGCAATCCTCTTGCCTCCACTTCCTAAAGTGTTGGGATTATAGGCGTGAGCCACCGTGAACAGCTTGCTCTAGTTTCTTCTGGGGGCAAGCAGTGTGCTCTAAAGTAGCTTAGTGGTTGGCTGGTGATGTTTTAGAAGAGAATTCAAACTGAAAAAGCTATATTGAAGAGCGATGTCATTCTGCCACCTTGTGGCAATGTCATTCTCTGGCTTCTTTAGTGATTGCAGCCTGTAATTCAGAAACTGTTAGGGATCGTGGACTTTTTTCTGAAATGGACAAGTGTTAAATTGCTTGAAGTCTTATTAACTATCATTACACCTTATATGAAGAATGGATTATTTAAACAGGACACATCATATCTGAGGTGCATGATACTTCAAATATTCATTCAACAAACATTTGTCTTCCTATTGTGTGATGCAATGCTAGACTCTAGGGGAAAATATAAATATAGTCTCTGTCCTCAATGAGCTTAAAATATACCAGAAGATAAGGACACATACCTAGATTACAAAGAAAAAAAAAAAAAGAATAACGTATGTGTTCTATGAGGAGCTCTGGATACGTGGGAAGAGGCTGATGACAGCATTGGAAACTGGGAAAGGTCTAATGAGGAAGGTGGCATTTGAGCCCAGGGAGTCACCAAACATCTCTGAGTAAAGGAAGGACATTCAAGGATCTGGTAGAGGGATCACTGGGTTAGGATTGCAGCGCGGTGACCCACAATTTTTTTTTTTTTTTTTTTTTGAGTTGGAGTCTCACTCTGTCGCCCAGACTGGAGCGCAGTGGCCGCTCCCGGCCACCGCAGCCTCGACCTGCTGGGCTCCGGTGATCCTTCCGCCTCAGCCTTCCGAGTAGCCGGAATTACAGGCATGCGCTACCACGCCCGGCTGATTTTTTTGATTTATTGTAGAGATGAGGTCTCGCTGCCCAGGCAGGTCTCGAACCCGCGGGCTCAGGCAATCCACTCACCTCAGCCTCCCAAAGGCGCGGGATTACAGGCTGAGCCACCGAGCTCGGCTGTGACCCACACATTTTTTGATCATGTACCACAAAAGTCCAACCAAACAAAAAAGTTGAGGGTGCATGCCTATCAAAGTATTTTATGTATAAAATGTATGTGTTTAAGGATATAACAAGCATAATTTTATTCCTTCTTTAGAGACAGGGTCTCACTCTGTCACGCTGACTGGAGTGCAGTGGAGCAATCACAGCTCAATTGCAGCTCCAAACTCCTGGACTCAAGCGATCCTCCTGCCTCAGTCTCCCTGGTAGCTGGAACTATAGGCATGTTCCGCCATGTCTGGATTTTTTTTTTTTGAAAGATAGGGTATCGCTATGTTGCCCAGGCTGCTCTCGAACTCCTGGCTTCACATGATCCTCTTGCCATGGTCTTACAAAATGCTGAGATTACAGGTGTGAGCACCACATCTAGACACATGTATAACCTAAGACACGTATTAAAAGGAAGAGATTAAAGAAATAAAAATAGAGTCGGGTGTGGTGGCTCATGCCTGTAATCTTTGGGAGGTGGAGGCAAGAGGATTCCAGGGGTTTGAGACCAGCTTTGGCAACTTGGAAAGACTTTGTCTCTACAATAAATTAAGAAAAATTAAGCTGGGCTCGGTGGCTCAGCCTGTAATCCCGCGCCTTTGGGAGGCTGAGGTGAGTGGATTGCCTGAGCCCGCGGGTTCGAGACCCGCCTGGGCAGCGAGACCTCATCTCTACAATAAATCAAAAAAAATCAGCCGGGCGTGGTAGCGCAGGCCTGTAGTTCCAGCTACTTGGAAGGCTGAGGCGGAAGGATCGCCGGAGCCCAGCAGGTCGAGGCTGTGGTGGGAAGGAGCAGCCACTGCGCTCCAGTCTGGGCGACAGAGTGAGACTCCAAATCAAAAAAAAAAAAAGAAAAATTAGCCGGGCAAGGTGGTAGGCACATGCCTGTGGTTTCAGCTACTTGGAAGGCTAAGATGGAAGGATCACCTCGAGCCCTGCAGTATGAGGCTGTGGTGACCATGAGCGTGCCAATCCACTCCAGCCTGGGTGACAGAGTGAGACTCCTACACAATAAATAAATAAATAAATAACAATAGTAGCCCTAGTATTTTCTTCTTGCATCCCATTGAATTTCAGACCCCTCCTCCATCCTTTGAAGGTTGCTGGTGTAGACCAGTATGGGCAGGAAATAATCAGAGAGACCCTTGCAGGCCATGATGATGGTGCAGGGAAGAGATAGTCTGAACTTAAGTAATGTGGAGATGGAGAGAATGTAAGAAAAGGGACAGATTTTTAGAAGCAACTAGAGAATCACTTGGAGTTCAGGGAGAAAGAACTGAGAAAGGTCATTCTGGGCTTGGGGTTTTGTTTTGCTTTAAATTTATGCTCTTAAACCGGGCTCGGTGGCTCAGCCTGTAATCCCGCGCTTTGGGAGGCTGAGGTGAGTGGATTGCCTGAGCCTGCAGGTTCGTGACCCGCCTGGGCAACTCGGCAAGACCTCATCTCTACAATAAATCAAAAATTAGCCAGGCGTGGTAGCGCGTGCCCGTAGTTCCAGCTACTTGGAAGGCTGAGGCAGAAGGATTGCCGGAGCCCAGCAGGTTGAGGCTGCGGTGGCCGGGAGCGGCCACTGCACTCCAGTCTGGGCGACAGAGTTAGACTACAACTCAAAAAAATAAAAAATAAAAAAATAAAAATGAAAAAATAAATTTATGCTCTTAGAAAAACGTTGATTCATTAACTGAAAGAGGGAACACAAGAGAAAAGGCAGATTTGGGAAAAGATGATGAGTTTGTTTTAAGTTGAGTTTTAAGTCCCAATGAAATCTGTTTATCTGTCCACAGGAACCTGGAAGTTTAGAACTGGACTTCAGAAAATGAAGTCTGGAGTGGAGTAGTGTCATCTGATTCAGAGGCGATGGCACACAAGGAGTGCGTAAGATGTCCAGGAAAAGAGTGTAGAGTGAGAAGAAAATAGCCAAGAGTGGACCCCTGGCATCTAAGTGGTGTCGTTGCCCAGGTTCTCTGAGAAATAAACCCTGTTATGAAAAACCACAAGCAGGAGGTATATTGGGAGGTGTTCTCAGAATCAACACCTGTAAGGAGTGAAGGATTCTGAATCTGGTAGAGGAAGACATTCAACTTTGATGTGGTTTCAACAGAGGCCTCAACCGATCCCACGGGGGGATCTGAAACCAGGATAGCTCTTCAAGAGATGGCTGTGGCATTCTGGAAAAGGTCCCCTGGTGCACACTAGCTGGACTCCTGAGTCAGCTCTGTGCCTTTTCTCCAACCTCCTCATTTAGAGAAGTCAAGTTGATCTTGAAATTTGCATAGTGGGAGAGTTTACGTGGAAATGGCCCTATATTATAAACCTAGGCTCCCTCCACCTCGGATAACTGATTGCTGGGTATTTACCAGCCTACATATTTATGTCCCTGTTAGGTCAGACCAGATGGGGCTGAGGGTGGGGAGTCTGCAATCCGGTGCGGCACAAAGGATGCAAAGAATTGCACATAAGTTAGACTGGAAAATATAGTTTATTCAGGAAGTAAGTGGTGGGAGGAAAGATTGAGATTTACCTCTGCAAGGTAGGAGAGGGGGCCAAAGCTCAGGAAAATATGGCAGCCATAGCTCAAAGAACCACAGACCAGAGCTTAGCAAAGCAATGGTGAATGACTGCTTGAAGTGGAATGCCTTTAAACCTTCCCTTTGATGGGGGAAGTGGGGCAGGTTATTAAGGTGATTGGGTGATGGTCTTTTTTACATCATCATGAAGGGGCAGGTAAGCACAGGTACTGATGTCAGGTGATGGTCAGCAGGTGGATGGGTGGGTCAGTCACGTGAATGTTGCCATGTTGATAGGGTCTGTGTCATGAAGGTCATGAAGGTTGATTGGATTAACTGGCTTACAAAACAAGCTGGGCAGAAGATTGTAAAACAATGATAAGTAGCTACCTCTGAGGAACTAGTTCTGTCCTTGATTAGAGGGCAAGCTAGGTGATATTAAGAGAATAAGACCTGCATGGTGGCTCCCAAAGTAATCTCAGCACTTTGGGAGGCAGAGCAAGATTTCTTGAGCCCAGGGGTTTGAGATCAGCCGGAGCAACTTGCTGAGACCTCGTCTCTACACTAAAGAAAAAAATTAGCCAGGTGTGGTGGTGCATGCCTGTGATTCCAGCTACTTGGAAGTCTGAGACAAAAGGATCACCTGAGCCCTGCAGGTCGAGGCTGCAGTGGCTGTGAGCATGCCACTGCACTCCAGCCTGGGAGACAGAATGAGACTCTGACTCAAAAAAAAAAAAAGGAGAGAATATGACAGAACTAGGCAGTGTTAAAATGACTGTTCTTTGGGTATATCTACTCCAACTTGGTCCTTTCAGTCCCTAATAAAGTAAAGGGACTAAGCATTTGTATCTTCGCATCAACTTGAGGCAGGGTAGCTAGCATAGGATATACATAGATACATTTCCTGTAGGGCAGGTTTTGGAAGGTGTTCAGAGAACAAAAGTGCAGTATTTCTTTTTTGAGAGACTTTCCCATGCTAGGCCTTTCTGGTATGAAACTTTTACCTGCCCTTTTTTCCACTCTCTTCTTTCTCTAATAAACTTTGTTTTAAAACTTTGCTGTCCACTCTTAACATTCATTTTAGGGTTGAGCCTAAGAATCTCTGAGTTTTGTGCCGAATTCCAACTGGCATCAATCTAATCACTGACTGCAGGATGCACTGAAGAGAAGATGTTGCTTGGGTGGGGTAGTCCCTCGCAGCAGGACTGTACCTGGAGAAGAACACAGGTGTCAGACTTTAGGAGAAAACATTCTCTGCCCTTGGATAAATTAGCGCCTTGAACGTGAAGGGGAGATAGGAGCAGTGCACCATAGGGTCCATGACAGCCCATTCACCTTTTGCCCAGTGGCTTCATAGAGTAAGTTCCCCTCATCTGGAAGCAGCTACTCCAGGATTCTGGTTACTTTCTTTTCCTGGGAAAAATTATGAGAGTAATATTGGTTGCTATGGCTTGAATGTCCCCTCCAAACTCAACTGAAATTTAATTGCCATTGTGACAGCACTGAGAGGTGAGACTTGAAAGAGGTGATTAGGTCATGATGCTTTGCTCTTGTGAATGCACGAATGTCACGACTATAGGAGTGGGTTCATTATTGTGGGTGTTCAGCCCCTTTTCTCCATCTTGCCCTTCAGCCTTCTGCTGAGTGATACAGCAAGAAGATACACAGGTGTGGGACACTTGATTTTGAACTTCTCAGCCTCCAGACCTGTGATCAATGAATCTCTAATCTTTATAAATTACCCAGTCTGTGGTATTCTGTTATAGCACCATCAAATGAACTAAAACAGAAAATTGGTACCAAGAGTGGGGGTGTTGCTATAGCAAACCCTAAAAGTGTGGAAGTGGCTTTGGAACTGGATAATGGGCAGAGGCTGGAAGAATGTGGATAAGCAGGCTAAAATCTTAGATTGCCATGAATGGATCATTAAGGGCAAATCTGGTGAGGGCTCAGGAGAAGATCTCAAGCTACAGAACTCTTTTTAGGGATTATTTAAGTAGTTGTGATTAGAATGTCTGTAGAAATATGGATGTAAGGGTCATTCTGATGAGGTCTCAGATGGAAATGTGGAACATGTTATTGGAAACAGCAATAAAGGTCAATATTGTTATACAGTTGCAAAGCACTTGGCAGGATTGTGTCCATACCTTAGGGATTTATGGAATGCAGAATTTAAGAGTGATGAACTAGGATATCTGGTGGAAGAAATATCTAAGCCACAAAACCTTCAGGCTTCTGTGTGGCTACTTTTATTTATTTTTTTATTTTTGAGTTGGAGTCTCACTCTGCCACCTAGGCTGGAGTGCGGTGGCATGATCATAGCTTACTTCAGCTTTGACCTCTTGGGCTCAGGTGAGCCTTCCACCTCAGTCTTCCAAGTAGCTGGGACTACAGGCATGCACCACCACACTCGGCTAATTTTTAAACATTTTTTTGTAGAGACGAAGTCTCATTATGTTGCCCAGGCTGGTCATGAACTCCTGGGTTCAAGCAATCCTCCCAACTTGGCGTCCTTAAGTGTTAGAATTACAGGTGTTGACCACCATGCCTGGCTATGTGGCTACTTTTAACCACATACAGTGAGATGTGAGAGGGAAAAAATGATTTAAAGACAGGATTTATAATGAAAAGAAAAGCAGAATGGAAATAGGGGAAATCTAAACAGTGAAAAGGCATGTTTAGGAGAGCAAACCAAGGTCATGACCAAGAAATGGTTTCTAAAAAGATTAGTATGAGTAGAAGTGAGCCTGGTGCTACTCATCAAGACAACAGGTGAAAAACCTCAAAGGCATTTCAAAGATCTTTGAGGCTGCTCTTCCCATCACAGACCCAGGGCATACACCCTCTTGTGGGCTCACTGCTCAGGGCCACCTCTCTCTGCATTACAGCATAGTGCCTCCCATGGCTTGGGCAGATCCAGGTGCAGCTTGGGCTGCCACTCCAGAGGGTACAAGAAAATCCTTGGCAGTGTTCACATGGTGTTCAGTCTGCAGGTTCACAGAATGCAGGGGCTATGAGGGCATGGCTACCTTCACCTAGATTTTAAAAGATGTTGCAGACAGCTTGGGGACCAAGGCAGAAACCAACCTGAGGGGCCAAGCTGCCACAGGAAATTTCCATCTGGGCAATGCCTAGTGGGAGTGGGATCACCACTGAGCCCCAAGAACTGTAAAGCTACCTGTTTGTAGCACCAACTGAAGAATTTCAGTCACGAGACTCCAACCTGGACTGAGCCCAGCAAAGCCAGGTGGGTGAGGCTGCCTGAGGCTTTGGGGGGGCCCAACCCCTGGACCTGTGTGCCCAGGAGATGGGATATGGAGTCAAAGGAGATTATTCTGGTCGCTTAAGACTTCATGTTGTTTTTCCTGTTGGGTTTTGGACTTACTTGGGATCTCTTATTCCTTTCTTCTTTCCTGTCACTCCCTTGTGGAATGGGAATGTCTCAACAGTGTATTTTGAAAGTAGATAGACTGCCAGGCAGAGTGGCTCATGCCTATAATCCTAATGCTCTGGGAGGTCGAGGTAAGAGAATTGCCTGAGTCCATGGGTTCCAGACTAGTCTGGGCAACTTGGCGAGACCTCATCTCTACAATAAATAAAAAAATTAGCCTGGTGTGGTGGCGCATGCCTGTAGTTCTGGCTACTTGGAAGGCTGAGGTGGAAGGACGACCTGAGTCTAGCAGGTCAAGGCTGTGGTGGCCATGAACATGTCACTGCACTCCAACCTGGGTGACAGAGTAAGACTCTGACGAAGAAGAAGGAGGAGGAGGAGGAGGAGGAGAAGAAGAAGAAGAAAAAAGAAAGTAGATAGCCAGTAGATAGCCAGCCGGGCTTGGTGGCTCAGCCTGTAATCCTGTGCCTTTGGGAGGCTGAGGTGAGTGGATTGCCTGAGTTCGCGGGTTCGAGACCCGCTTGGGCAACTTGGCAAGACCTCATCTCTACAATAAATCAAAAAAATTAGCCGGGCATGGTAGCACGCACCTGTAGTTCCAGCTACTTGGAAGGCTGAGGCGGAAGGGTCACCGGAGCCCAGCAGGTCAAGCCTGCAGTGGCCGGGAGCGGCCACTGCACTCCAGTCTGGGCGACAGAGTGAGACTCCAACTCAAAAAAAAAAAGTAGATAGCCTGTTTGATTTCACAAGCTCACAGCTGGAAGGAATGTGCCTTAAGATGAATTGTGCTCTGATTCTCACCCATATCTGAATATCTGATTTAGATAACTCTGGACTTTAGAGTTGATGCTGGAACAAATTAAGACTTTGAAGGCAGGGTGCATTGACTCATGGCTATAATCCCAGCACTTTGGGAGGTCGAGGTGAAAGGATTGTCTGAGCCCACAGGTTTGAGACCAGCCTGGGCAACTTGGGGAGGCCTCATCTCTACAATAAATCAAAAAATTAACTGGGCGTGTTGGCACGTGCCTATAGTTCCAGCTACTTGGAAGGCTGAGGTGGAAGGATCAACTGAGCACAGCAGGTTGAGGCTGCAGTGGCCGTGAGCATACCACTATACTCCAGTCTGTGTGATAGAGTGAAACTCCAACTCAAAAAAAAAAAAAAGACTTTGGGACTCTTGGAATGGAGTGAATGTATTTTGTATGTGAGAAGGCCATGAGTTTGGGGGAATCAGGGACAAAATACTATGGTTTGGATGTCTCGTCTGAAACTCATGTTGAAATTTAATTGCCACATGATGGCATTAGGATGTGGAACATTTAAGAGGAGATTAGGGCCGGGCTTGGTGGCTCAGCCTGTAATCCCGGGCTTTGGGAGGCTGAGGTGAGTGGATTGCCTGAGTCCACGGGTTCGAGACCCGCCTGGGCGACTTGGCGAGACCTCATCTCTACAATAAATCAAAAATTACCCAGGTGTGGTAGCATGTGCCTGTAATTCTGGCTACTCGGAAGGCTGAGGCAGAAGGATCGCCGGAGCCCAGCAGGTCGAGGCTGTAGTGGCCGGGAGCGGCCACTGCACCCGAGTCTGGGCGACAGAGTGAGACTCCAACTCAAAAAAAAAAAAAAAAAAGAGGTGATTAGGTCACAAGGGTTCTGCTCTTATGAATGGATTAACACCATTACTGCAGGAGTGGGTTAGTTATTGCGGGAGTTTGGCCCCCTTCCTGTCTTTCTTGCCTGTTCACTTGCCCTTTTGCCTTTTCATGGGGTGACTTAGCTAGAGTGGCCAGCTCCTTGATATTGAACTCCCCAGACTCCAGAGGTGTGAGGGATAATTTTTTCTTTATAAATTACCTCCTCTGTGATATTCTGTCAGAGTAGCACAAGACACACCAAGACATTGGTCTTCTTTGCCACAGATAATCTTGAGGCCACAATCTCTCTTCTTTACTGGCCATCCTGGGTTCCCCTCCCCCTCAGTCAGTATCTCTGCTGGTCTAGAGGCCTTATCTGGTAAAATGACCTGAATCTCACCTCCAGGGTTGACAATCCTCGTCATCATGCCCATCTCAGGCTGTGGCTCTTGCATGATGTCTAAATGACTTTGGTATTGGACAGGGAAATAACAAGAGACACCACTGCCCATGTGCAGATAGATTCTTCTATGCCCCACAATGAAAGGGCAGACTCTCTGGCTGGTTGATGAGTCTGTTTCCTGTCAGCTGCTCTTCTGGCACAGGGAGACCTGGTGGCAGCTGTAGTCCTGGTGGAAGCATTCCTTCTCTGGGAACCAGGGCCTCTTGCCCTACAGATCTAGAATCTTCTGGGGTCCATTCATCCACAGTTTACCAAGTGTGTTCTATATGCAATGTTCTTCAGGCTGCCAGAAATGAGTCTGGTTTCTGTTGAGTGGGAGTTGAATCATGGTTCAAACCAGCCTATGGCTAGGACTCAGGACAGGACACATTAAAGTATGCCCCCGATGTGCTGCCTGTGATGAGCAGAGATTTTTCCCTTCTCATTAATGAAGGAGACTAGCTAAGAATAGATGAAACATGGGATTTCTTCTGTCCCAACAGGGCCTGGCAGAGAGTAATTGGGCCACCCCTAGAACAAACATCACTGCCTGGAAATATTAGAGATGGATTTTTAAAGTTCTATCTACCCAGGTATGGTTGCTTACTACTCCTGCAATCCCAGCACTTTGGGAGGCAGAGGCGAGAGGATTGCCTGAGCCCAGGGTTCGAGATCAGCCTGGGCAACTTGGTGAGACCTCATCTCTACAACAAATAAAAAAATTAGCCAGGTGTGGTGGTGCATGCTTGTGGTTCCAGCTACTTGGAAGGCTGAAGCAAAAAAAAAAAAAATCCTAAGTAGGTATAATGCTTCCTTTTCCATTAGTAAGTAAAGCATATTCTCTTATTTATAATTTATGTATTACTTATCTATTTATTTACTCTTATTCTCTTATTCATGTCACAGATAATGTGAAATTTTTGTCATAAGCCTTCCCTGTTCATCATACTCACCAACTCTGTTTTTTTTTTTTTTGAGGAGTCTCACTATGTCGCCCAGACTGGAGAGCAGTGGCATGCTCATGGCCACCACAGCCTCGAACTGCTGATCCTTCCACCTCAGCCTTCCAAGTGGCTGAAACCACAGGCACGTGTCACCACGTCCAGTTGATTTTTGGATTTACTGTAGAGACGAGGTCTCTCCAATTTGCCCAGGTTGGTCTTAAACCCCTGGGCTCACACAATCCTCTCACCTCTGCCTCCCAAAGTGCTGGGATTATAGGTGTGAGCCACTGCGCCCGGCCCCCACCCTGTTTTAGAGTTTTAGATAATTCAAGTGTTGCTATCTCAGGGGAAAATACAGTTCTCAAAATAAAATTAATCTTAATTCATTTTAAAGGACACAACACAAAGCTACTAAGGGTGGAAAAGAGTAGAGAGGAAAGAGGAAAATTATCTGAACAAAAAAGAGATAGATGTTATCATTTCCAAAATATTTAGAATGATAACAACAGGCTGCCTCCTACTCCTTAACTGGCCCAGGGGTGTTATTTTTGCCTCTCCACTGAATCGCCAATTCTTTGATGCTTCTCCTGACTTTCTGAGGAATCGCAGGCAGCTGGTGAGTAGAACAGGGTGCACTGAATCACTTGATTCTTGCCAAAGAAAAGTTCATGAAGAATTTCCTGGATGGACTTGATTTTCAGTTGAGTAGATCACAACAAGTGAATGACCTTCCCTCCCTTCCTCCCTGTCTCTCTCTTTCTATCCTTTCTTTCTCTTTCACAGGGTCTCATTCTGTTGCCCAGGCTGGAGTGCAGTGGCATGATCATAGCTCTCTGCAACCTTGAACTGCTGGGCTCCAGTGATCCTCCCACCTCAGCTTCCTGAGCAGCTGGGACTACAGGCATGAGCCACTGTACCTAGCTTGGAAATTACTTTTTTGTTTATTGATTTATCAACTATTTTAATTAATTTTTTATGTGTCTTTCACTAGGCATTTGCCTATAATTCTATAGTTTAGTGGGTGAGACATATAATAAATAAACAAGTAACTACAAAGTGTGAGATGCTATAAAGTTAAAAAAGAGGAGTGCTGAGATAAAGAATAAGATGTAGACAGGCTTGGTGGCTCATCCTAGCACTTTGAGAGACTGAGGTGAGAGGATTGCCTGAGACCAGGGTTTCGAGACCAGCCTGGGCAACTTGGCGAGACCCATCTCTACAATAAATAAAATAATTCGCCGGGCTGTTGGTGTGTGCCTGTAGTTCTAGCTACTTGGAAGGCTGAAGTGGAAAGATCATCTAAGCCCAGTAGGTCAAGGCTGCGGTGGCTGTGAGCATGCCACTGTACTCCAGCCTGGGCGACAGAGTGAGACTCCAACACAGGAAAAAAAAAACCTACTTGTGGCCAGGTGCGCTGTCTCACTCCTGTAATCCCAGCACTTTGGGAGACTAAGGAGAGAGGATTGCCTTAGCCTAGGGGCTTGAGACCAGCTTAGACAACTTGAGGAGACCTTATCACTACAATAAATCAAAAAATTAACTAGGTGTGGTGGTTGCTTCTATAGTTCCAGCTCCTTGGAAGGCTGAGGCAGAAAGATCACTTGAGCCCAGCAGGTGGAAGCTGTGGTAGTTGTGATTGTGCCACTGTATTCCAGCCTGGGTGACACAGTGAGACTCCAACTAAAAAAAAAAAATGTCCTACTTGTAACTGCTGCTAATTGGAATGTTTATTCAGAGCAACCTAGTGATTCAAAAAGAAAATCTAAATTATAGACAGTTGTTCGACTAAACGAGAGACCTTTAGAAACTCTGAGGCCAGGAGTAGTGGCTCACACCTATAATCTCAGCACGTTGGGGGGCCGAGGTAAGAGGATTGCCTAAGTCCACGGGTTTGAGACCAGCCTGGGCAACTCAACAAGACCTTATCTCTACAATAAATCAAAAAATTAGCCAGGCATGGTGGCGCATACCTGTAGTTCCAGCTACTTGGAAGGCTGAGGTGGAAGGATTGCCTGAACCCAGCAGGTCGAAGCTGTGGTGGCTGGAAGCCTGCTGCTGCCCTCCAGCCTGATTGACCGAGTGAGACTCCAACTCAAAAAAATAAGGGTGCACGTCATTGAGAAGAAACTCTGGCTGGATTCGTGTGTAATCCTTTTGGTGCCTCTTAACGCATATATTTAGAAAAATGGTCTCCCATAACTCATGAAGACCCCAAGTGACAATGGCCCAAATGGGGTATCTTTGAAATTCCTAAACTAGTTTATCTGTCTGTTCTGTTAAAAAAAGAAAAAAAAGCTGGTTAAAGGCGAGGTGTGGTGGCTCATGCTTGTAATTCCAGCACGTTGGGAGGTCAAGGCTGAAGCGTCACTTAAGGCTAGGAGTTCAAAACCAGCCTGGACAGTATCATGAGATACAGTCTCTATTCCAAAATTGAAAATATAAATTAAAAAGAAAAAGACTAATATAAAACAAAACAAGAGGGCTACCCTTCGGGACCCCTTCTGCTGCTGGGAGCTGTGCTGTCTTCCTAATAAACTCTTACTTTCTCACCTCCCTCCCCCCAAAAAAAGAGAGAACTATTTTCAGTGTACTTAGAAGTTTTGAGAAAAAGGTTCTAATAAAGTTATTTCTTTGCAAGAGGAAAACAAAAGATTGTCTAAAACAATTTCTAAGTTGAAAATTGCCAAAGTTGATTTTAAGTTAGGTTCCCTACAAGGAACACACGTTCCCTTCTGGTTCCCTGAGTTCCCATCCACACCAGATGACCAAAGACATTTAAAATCAGGCAACATCCACATCTCTTTCTCCCAAAAGGTGGGTGATCGTTCTGCAGTTGCCCCCATGTGCATGTTAATAAATTTCATGTCCTTTGTTCTGTTCATCTCTTTCTGTGAGTTGATTTTTTTGCAAGCCTCCAGAGAGTGAAGGTGAATCTCACCCTTGGCCGCTACAGTTTTCGTGTTGTGACCAGAACTCCAAAGTAGCTGTTCTCAAAGCTGTAGTGAAGGGAATCCAGGACCTCACAAGTCGGCAGAAGGTAAGGGGGTTTCTTACCAGCCAGCCTCCAAGTCTCTCTTTCTGTGGAATTTGGTCAAACAGACAGTAAAGATCACTGCTTGTCTCTGCAAAATGTTGATGAATGGGAGAAAAGGATTTGTGTAACTAGTCCTGGGTATAGTGACTCTTGTCATTTGTTGTACAAATGTGGGATTGAGTCGCTATTGGAATATGTACATTGGTGGCCAAAACATGGATCTTTTAACTTAGAATGACTCTAAATTTAAAAAAAAAAAGGATTTTAGCGGTCTCTAATTCTAAACAATTGACTTATTTGTATTTATGGGAAAATCAAATTTTTAAAAAGACTCCTAATAATGTCCTGGCTAGTTTTAGAAATTCTCTTGACAAAATTGGGCGCAGAGGCTCGCACCTATAATCCCAGCACTTTGGGAGGCTGAGGTGAGAGGATCGTCTGAGCCCACAGGTTCAAGACCAGCCTGGGTAACTGGGCAAGACCTCATCTCTACACTAAATAAAAAAAAAATTAGCTGGGTATGGTGGTGCGTACTTGTGGTTCCAGCTACTTGGAAAGCTGAGGTGGAAGGATTGCCTGAGCCCAGCCGGTCGGGGCTGTGGTGGCCATGAGTGTGCCACTACACTCCAGACTGGGTGACAGAGTAAGACTCCAACTCAAAAAAAAAAAAAAAAAAGAAAGAAAGAAAGAAAAAAAGAAAAGAAAAGAAATTCTCTTGACAACACTATAGAGCAAAAATCTGACCAAAAACAAAGTTAGGCCAGGCATGATGACTCATGCCTATAATCCCAGTACTTTGAGAGGCCGAAAAGAGAGAATTGCTTGAGTACGGGAGTTGGAGACCAGCCTGGGCAACAGAGTGAGACCACATCTCTACAAAAAATAAAAAAAAAATTTAGCTGGACATGTAACTTATGCTTGTAGTTACAGCTTACTTGGAAGGCTGAGGCAGGAGGATCACTTGAGCCCAGGAGGTCCAGACTGTAGTGAACTATACTTATGCCACTGCACTTAAGCCTGAGTGACAGAGTGAGAACCCAACTCAAAACAAAACAAAACAAAACAAAAGTTAAAATCCTTGGTGAGCACAGATGCCTGCTTTACATCCCCTGTGGGATTTGCAGCTTGTAGTCTGGTAGGCAAAATTCTATGCTTTCATTGCCATGGCCTGGGTTCAATACCCAGTTAGGGAACTTTCCTTTGGTTGATGTTAGTCTGTCTTCTGGCATTTGGGACACCCATACCCATTTGTTATCGATCCTTTTTCCTGTCATGGGCAGCTTTTGATTGTCATTCTGTCAGGGGAACATACAAGGTTTTTAGGCCTTCATAGTGTAGGTGCTCAGTTGAGACAGAAATGTGAGTTGTGCTCCAAGGTTAGTGAGACTCTCCTTCCTCTGAGCTGTCTTTGTGGGTGGTTCTGGATCCTGTGAGGACTGCTTGGTACCTCCTGGAGATGCTTTGTACTTTCTTGGTTAAGTCATACCTTGGTTAAAGCTTATTGGTTTTGGTGAGTCACTTGGGAGGGTGTCTTTGGTTAAAATATATATATATATATATATATATAAAATAATAATAGCAATCATAATAAGTTTAGAAGCTAGGAACATCATTTGTTTATCCCAGGTAAAATGTGCTAATAAGAGATTTAAAAAAAATTTTAAAACAAAGTTCTGTTCCCAAAAGTCAGCTCATTTAAAAGCTGATATTCAGCTGGGTGAGGTGGCTCACGCCTATAATCCCAGCACTTTGGGAGGCTGCGGTGAGAGGATTGCCTGAGCTCACGGGTTCAGTTTGAGACCAGCCTGGGCAACTTGGCGAGGCTTCATCTCTACAATAAATCAAAAAATTAGCCGGGCTTGGTGGTGCGTGCCTGTAGTTCCAGCTACTTGGAAGTCTGAGGCGGAAGGATCGCCTGAGCCCAGCAGGTCGAGGCTGCAGTGGCCATGAGCATGCCACTGCACTCCAGCCTGGGTGACAGAGTGAGACTCCAACTAAAAAAAAAAAAAAATCTGATATTCAAGCTCCTCCTTCCTCTTTGCTATTTCAGTACCACCTGAAGAAATCTAGAGGGGACTTCTAATATCTCAGACCCCATAAGGACAGAAAAAGGTACCACTCATCACTCTTTTGGGGGCCTTCTCTCTTCCTGTGAGTCTGAAGAATACAGCAGTTTCCTCTCGGTCTAAAATTCTGCTTTCTTTTGCATTACGTTGCCTGATAGCGGGTTTTTGAGATCCCAGGGATTACTTTGTACTGTGAGAGAACAACCTTTCTGTGCTCAATGACTGCTCATGGGAGGATATATTCAGGGTCACTTGAATCTATACTCCTGGGTGGCCGCCCTCAACATTTGGGCATGAATCGACTCTTTTTAAACTAGATTCTGTCCTTTTTGATTATTTTAGGTTGACACCACCAAGAAGCTGTTCCATCCCGCTAGGGCACACGTGACTGGATGAACTTTGTTGGTCTTCTCTGTCCTAGGTGGGAGAGCCCCTTTGGGACCACTGGACCCCTGACTATTTTAGCCTTTTCTGTTGACACGGCTTTGCCTCCTTGCAAAGCATCTTCCAAACCTGAGCTCCTCAGCATTGCTACTACCCACTCAGGTGCCCTGTGGGGTGCAGGTGCTCTCTTTGGGGTTTGCAGCCTCGAAGGTTATACCCCAAGAGCCAGGCACTCCTCAGTTTACTCGAACTTCCTACAGGTGTTTTGATCTCCATCACAGTATTCAGCCCTAGGAGGTAGGGGCTGGTCCCCTTTCCAGCGGTCTACACTCTGGATGGCGTCTAATTTCTTTTTCATACTTACAGAGTGAGTCCTGCCTTTTGGGTGGGATACAGCTTTATGTCTTTACATGTGCTTCTCGCTCTGAAACCAGAATCACCCCATACCCTGAAGGAAGTGTTTCAGGGTCGGCCTACGACAGCTGGGAGCTAAACAAGGGTTTCCTCTATACCCGCCTTGGTCAGGGATCATGGTTCCCCTTCATCCTGCTCAACCTTTCCCCCCAGGAAGTTCACCTGCATAAAGATTTTGGAGGATCCTGGGCCCTTGCACAATGGATTGGAAAGTCTTCAGGCACTGGCTGAGTCAACCAAAACCAGCGAATTGGTGGACAACAGGCTGATGAACTTCACCAAGGACAGCTAGAAGTGGGTCTCTGCCAGTTGTTTTCTTCACTCCTTTGGGACTCATGGCTGCCCACTGTCTGATTCTATGCTTTCTCAATCTTTTGCTCTCCTTTTTGAGTTGACCCAACTTCTTCCTTACTCTTCTCGTGCTGGCATATTTTTTTTTTTTTGAGTTGGAGTCTCACTCTGTTGCTCAGACTGGAGTGCAGTAGCTGCTCCTGGCCACTGCAGCCTCGCCTGCTGGGCTCTGGCGATTCTTCTGCCTCAGCCTTCCGAGTAGCTGGAACTACAGGCACGCACTACCACGCCTGGCCAATTTTTTTATTTTTTGTAGAGATGAGTTCTCGTCAAGTTGCCCAGGTGAGTCTCGAACCCGCAGGCTCAGGCAATCCACTCACCTCAGCCTCCCAAAGGCGCGGGATTACAGGCTGAGCCACTGAGCCCGGCGTGCTGGCATATTTTACTTGAGTGCTGGGAGCTGCAAATGCGCTCTGTAAATTTGCATCTGCGTCTTTACTTCTGGCTCTGAGACCAGTGACTTCCGGGCCTGGTGGCCAAATATTTGCCAACTCTGTGGTCTGAGTGACTCAGGCCAACTTGCCAGTTGGGGAGGAGGGGCTCTCGGGTTACAAATAAAGGACTTTTGGTGGGGTGGAGTTGGAGAGCCCAGCAGGAAATTCACTGATGAAAGCTTTGAAATCTGATTCTAAAGAGTTCAAACATTCTAAAACATTCCCAGAGGTTGCACTGAGTGGTAGAGAAGGGAGTAAGGCCAGGCAGGAGGCTGGAGTTGATACAGAGTAACTGGGCCTGGGGTGGCCTCGGAGATGAAAATATCAGAACTATAATACTTTTTTTGGTCTATGTAGACTGTGGTGTCTTGTACATGCTACTAAGTCAGGGACCTTATTTTATGGTTTTGAGGACCCTTGGAGACTAGTTCTGTGGATTTGTTCAATTTGTAAATTCTAGTTCAGTCTGTTTACCTTTTTTTCACCCTTTTGGGGTCATCTGCTTGTATTTTTGTCCTGCCAAGGACTAATCATTCCCTATCAATTTTTTCCTGTCGCCCAGACTGGAGTGCAGTGGCCACTCCCGGCCACCGCAACCTCAACCTGCTGGGCTCCGGCGATCCTTCCGCCTCAGTCTTCCAAGTAGCTGGAACTACAAGCGCGCGCTACAACGCCCGGCTGATTTTTGATTTATTGTAGAGATGAGGTCTCACTAAATTGCCCAGGCGGGTCTCGAACCCGTGGACTCAGGCAATCCACTCATCCCAGTCTCCCAAGTCTTGGGATTATAGGCTGAGCCACCGAGCCCGGCCATCTTATTCTTTACAACATGTCCAATGTCTTGCTATAGCCAAAAGCTGGCAAGTTCTAGTGCTGGGAAACCCTGAGCCTTTTTGCCGTGGCACAGGCCATACAAGCTGACTTCCTCTTTCACCGAAAAGGCAGGATTTGCTGGAGAAGTGCCAAAGCCAGTGGGGGGCACACCCCTGATGCCCTTGTGCCTCCTGCCAAGATTTCCTGTCCCTTTGGTGGCAAATCTGACCCCTGCCGTGTGAACAATCACATCATCTGTACTGAGTCTGTGGGACAGAAGACAGAAAGCAATAATCCGTATATAATTAATCCCCCTCCAGCTCCCCCAGCCTTTGCCAACTCATGCAACCACGACCCCGACAGCACAATCTTGGGAAACAGGAAATCCTTGTAAGAGCTGCTCAGTGGTCACACTGATGCTGTTTCAAAAACTCGAGGAGAGCATTGCTTAACAGCAAGGCGTGGCTTTCAAGGTAGAAAACCAAATGCAGAGCTCAGGGGCAGTACGAACAGCAGCTTTCAGGGACCATTTTCTGGAGTCATGGTCTGTAATTATGGCCTTTTTTTTTTTTTAATCCAAGGAGATTGATTCTTCTGTAAGAGTATCTGTAGGCCTGGAGTGATAGGAAGACCTGGTTCTTGCTTGCTTAGCAAATGTGATTTTGTTCTATTTTAGATTGGAAAATATAGTTTATTTAAAAAGTAAATTAGAGAGAGAGAGGAGATTTACCTCCTCAAAGTAGAGGAGGGAGCCAAAGCTAGTAAACAAGGCAGCCATAGCGCAAAGAGCCATGTGGGCACACCAGTTTAACAAAGCAATGGCTAGAAAGTATATTGAGCTGGGGCGGGGGATTCACCTCCCCAAGGTAGGGGAGGGTGAGCAACTGTTACTTTAAACAGGACTGTTGGCAGTACTTACTTAAACGGACCCATCAGGAAAATGTGTCACAAAATCAAAGGACATTCCCCCCCAGCGCTCACATGGCTTTCTCACAAAGATGTTGAAGACTGGAAAGTGACATTATGGGTATGGGTGAGATGGTGTCACACAGCACACTTAGAAAGTTAGAGCAGAAGCATCTGAATCCACTGTTCCCACACTTTTTGGTCTTAGGACCCTTTTGCACTCTTTATAATTTTTTTTTTTTTTTTTTTTTAGTCAGAGTCTTAGTCTTACCCAGGCTGGAGTGCAGTGGCATGCTCATGGCCACCAGGGTCTTCACCTGCTGGTCTCAGGCAATCCTTCCACCTCAGTCTTCCAAGTGGTTGAAACTACAGGCACATGCTACTGCGCCTGGCTAATTTTTTTATTTATTGTAGAGATGAGGTCTCTCCAAGTTGTCCAGGCTGGTTTTGAACTCCTGGGCTCAGATAATCCTCGAACCTTGGTCTTCAAAAGTGCTGAGATTACAGGTACAGCCACTGTACCTGGCCTGCACTCTTTTAAAAAAGAAATTAATTTTAGATTCAAGAGATAAATGTACAGGTTTGTCACTGTAGCTACACTTTCTGATGGTGAGGTCTGGGCTTCTATGAGGCCTGTCACCCAGATCATGTGCATGATACACAATGAGTTGTTTTCCCATCCCTGTCTCCCTCACCCCTTCAAGGGTCCCTAGTGTCTGTTGTTCCCATCTTTATGTCTGTGTGCGTCCAATGTTTAGCTCTCACTTGCAAGTGAGAACATGCCCTTTGCACTCTTGCAAATCAAAGAGCTTTTTAAAAAAGCATGACGTATTTATTGATATTTACCATATTCAAAATTAAAATGGAGAAATGTAAAAACACAGGACTATCGAAGCCCATATGCCATTAGCTGAGAGGATAACATCGTCACACATCAGGTTGCCTCTGAGAAATGCCACTGTCCACACACGTGTAAATGAGACCCACCTGGGCAACTTACTGAGACCCCCGTAACAAAAAAATTGTAATAGTGGGCATGGTGGCATGCACCTGTAGTCCCAGTTACTCAGCAGACTGAAGCAGGAAGATCTCTTGAGCCGAGGAGTTCCAGGCTGCAATGAGTTATGATTGTGCTACTGCATTCCAGCCTGGGCAAAAGAGTGAGATCCTGTCTCTAAAAACAAAAACAAACAAAAAAGTGTGAATGAGAGTGAAAAAGGTAAAGGGAGATTAGTATTACAAAAATAACTTTGACCTCACAGATACCTTAAAAGTCTCTCAGGGCCCCTAGGGGTCCCTGGACCACACTTTGAAAAATGCTGATATAAACCAGGCTCGGTGGCTCAGCCTGTAATCCCGCGCCTTTGGGAGGCTGAAGTGAGTGGATTGCCTGAGCCCGCGGGTTCAAGACCCGCCTGGGCAACTTGGCGAGACCTCATCTCTAAAAAAAAAAAAAAAAAAATTAGCCGGGCATGGTAGCGCATGCCTGTAGTTCCAGCTACTTGGAAGGCTGAGGCAAAAGGATTGCCGGAGCCCAGCAGGTCGAGACTGCACTCCAGTCTGAGTGACAGAGTGAAACTCCAACTCAAAAAAAAAAGAAAAAGAAAAGAAAAGAAAAATGCTGATATAGAGAAGTTTAAGTGGTTTCTGTGTCTCTGATGGATATCACTGACAACAGAATCTGCTCACAGGGGGACATTCAATTAGTGCTGTTTAGTTTAAAATCTATAGGTCAAACAGAAAATCACAGCACAACATGGACAAGGAGAAGATTCCTATGTTACAAGAGTTCAAAATATGCCCCCCAGAGCAGGTTCACGCTAAGCAGCAAAGTTCAATGTCAAGTTTACTCATATTAATTCTTAGTCTATTTGTATTTTATTTTATTTATTTTATTTTTTGAGTCAGTGTCTCACTCTGTTGTCCAGGCTGAAGTGCTATGGCATGATCACGACAATCACAGTTCATGGCAGTCTCCACCTCCTGGCCACAAGAGATCCTTCCACTTTAGTGTCCCCAATAGCTGGGACTACAAGTGCGCTACCACCACACCTGGATAATTTTTTGAAAAAATTTTTTTTTGAGTTAGAGTCTCACTCTGTCACTCAGGCTGGAGAGCAGGGCACGCTCCTGGCCACTGCAGCCTCAACCTGCTAGGTTCAGGCGCTCCTTCTGCCTCAGCCTTCCAAGTAGCTGGAACTACAGGCATGTGCCACCATGCCCAGCTTATTTTTTTTTATTTATTGTAGAGATTAGATCTTGCTAAGTTGCCCAGGCTGGTCTCAAACCCATGGGCTCAGGCAATCCTCTCACCTCGGCCTCTCAAAGTGCTGTGATTATAGGTGTGAGACTATATTTTCTGTATTTTTGTAGAGACAGGGTTTCACTGTGTTGCCCGGGCTGGTCTTGAACTCCTGGGCTCAAGCAATCTGCCCACTTTGGCCTCTCAAAGTGCTGGGATTACAGGTGTGAACCACCACTTGGTCCTTAGTCTATCTTTAGACAAGTTGTTGGCTCACTGATATTTAAAAAGTAACCATTACTGCCTACATGCATGTATCAAATACCTCCTGTGCATGGCATGTAGCTCAAGTGTTCCGTATGTGTCCGGGACAGTGTTGGGCACTTTATGTTCATTAATTAGTATTCAAACTTGATAGATTAGGAGATTAAGTTTTAGGTTAAGATTCGAAAATTAAGCAGCCGGGCTCAGTGGCTCTGCCTGTAATCCCGCGCCTTTGGGAGGCTGAGGTGAGTGGATTGCCTGAGCCCGCGGGTTCGAGACCCGCCTGGGCCACTTGGTGAGACCTCATCTCTACAATAAATCAAAATTTAGCCAGGCGTGGTAGCGCACGCCTGTAGTTCCAGCTTGAGGAAGACTGAGGTGGAAGGATTGCCGGAGCCCAGCAGGTCGAGGCTGCGGTGGCTGGGAGCGGCCACTGCACTCCAGTCTGGGCGACGGAGTGAGACTCCAACTCAAAAAAAAAAAAAAAAAAGAAAATTAAGCAAATTAAATTTAGTAATGTTAGTAAATAAATCATCTAGGTGACCCAGGGAGAGTGCAGGAGAGGAGGGTTTCATTTTATTTTATTTTGTTTTATTTTGCCAGGTTCAAAATGGGGAATGATTTTTTTAAAAAATTTCTTTTGAGAGCAGGGCCCAGAGTGTCTTCTTAAAAACCCATGTGTTTAACCCTAAAACCCTAGTGCACCCCATAAATACCTCTGTGTATTCAAGGGCCCATGGGAAAAGGCTCACATGGCTAGCCCATGTCCCACGTCAATCAAGACCCAGCACATGCATATTGTTACATGCTTTGCTTCATACCAGGGCCTGGGGAGGACACAGAAAATAATATGATGCAGGTACAAAAAATAATATAGTCGGGCTCGGGGGCTCAGCCTGTAATCCCGCGCCTTTGGGAGGCTGAGGTGAGTGGATTGCCTGAGCCCGCGGGTTGGATACCCGCCTGGGCAGCGAGACCTCATCTCTACAATAAAATAAAAAAATCAGCCGGGCGTGGTAGCGCATGCCTGTAATTCCAGCTACTCGGAAGGCTGAGGCGGAAGGCTCGCTGGAACCCAGCAGGCAAGGCTGCGGTGGCCGGGAGCGGCCACTGCACTCCAGTCTGGGCGACCAAGTGAGACTCCAACTCAAAAAAAAAAAAAAACCAAAAAAACAAAAAGTAATATAATATATAGCCTCTGTCTTTGAGCTCACCAAAATAAATACACAAAAATGGAAAACTGGGGTCAGGCGTGGTGGCTCAAGCCTGTAATTCCAGCACTTTGGGAGGCCGAGGCGAGAGGATTGCCTGGGACCATGGGTTCGAGACCAGTCTGGGCAACTTGGTGAGACCTCATCTCTACAATAAATCAAGAAAAATTAGCCAGCTGTGATGGTGCATGCCTATATTTTCAGCTACTTGGAAGGCTGAGGTGGAAGGACCACTTGAGCCCAGCAGGTTGAGGCTGCAGTGGCTGTGAGCATGCCACTACACTCCTGCCTGGACGACAGAGTGAGATACTGACTCAAAAAGAAAAAAAAAGAAAAGAAAGAATACATTAAGTGAAGAAAGCCAGGTACAGAAAGGTCACATATTATATGATTCCGTGGATATGAAATGGCCAGAATCAGCAAATCTATAGACAGAAAATAAATCAGTTGCTGCCAGGGACTGGGGGTGACTGCTAAATGGATGGTGTTTCTCTTAGCGTTCTGAGATTAGATGGCAGTATTCGTTGTGCACTCTGTGAATATACTGAAAACCACAGAATTGTACAAGGAATATTGAAAACATGCATGGTGAATATAGAATACGACCATCATTGCAGAAGATGCTGTTGGTAGCGTTTTCTTAGAAGGTTATTGTAGGCGGGCGCAGTGGCTCACGCCTGTAATCCCAGCACTTTGGGAGGTGGAGGTGAGAGGATTGTCTGAGCCCACAGGTTCCAGACCCATCTGGGCATCTTGGAGAGACCTCATCTCTACAATAAATCAAAAAATTAGTCAGGCATAATAATGCGTGCCTGTGGTTCCAGTTACTTGGAAGACTGAGGCAGAAGGATCACCTGAGTCCAGCAAGTCGAGGCTGCAGGAACCATGAACGTGCCACTGCACTCCAGCCTACGCGACAGAGTGAGACTTCAAATTAAAGAAAAAAAAAAGGAAAATTGCCTAATGACACGAGGCAGTATACAGTAAGTGCTAAGCAAGAGTCAGAGCTAAGGGGTGTCCTGGCATTCAGGGGCCCGAGGAGCCAACCAAGGCATCTCCTCAACCAGGGAGGATTTTGTGCTGGGCTTGAAAGAAAGATAGTTGATTTATGGGAAAGAAGAATGGAGTTGGAATCAGAAATGAGGATTCTGCTGGGGTTCTAGTTTTATCATTAACCAGATGTGTGAACCTGTTACTAAATTTCCCTGGGTACAAAAGCAGCCATGACACCTCCAGGGAGCTGACCCCACCTTGAGGTCTCCAATCTCCCTGGCTGGATAGCTTGCTGTCTCTGGGCTCCCTAATGGTCCTGAATGTACTCTTCAGGGTCCTGTCTGGCTCCCTCAGTGTGGTGCGTCCCACCCAAGCTCCCGGCAGGTGTCCACTCTGCACTGTCCTGAGTCGGTCTCTGTGAAGCCCCCTTTGGAAGCCTCACAGATCGGCACCCAGGTCCAGGTCCACCACTCCCCTGTTCTGTAGCCTCAGGCAAGTTGCGTTAGTGGCTTGTGAACCTCGATTTGCTCATGTGTGAAATGAGGGTAATAATACCTTACACATTGTGGGGAAAGTTGCCTGTCAATCACCCAGGCCAAGACATGGTACCCTGCGGGGACTTGGCACATTAGAGCTGCAATTTATTATCCAGCTCTGGTAGGCTGTACATACAACATAGTTGCAAGCAGTACACTGCTATGAAATGTTATACTGGATTAATGTATTTCTTTGTTACAAATTTCAAATCATCACAGAACTAGGTCATCATGAAAAGATAAAAAAGAAATAGAAAAAAATACTACTGGTCCTGCCAAACCTCCCCGGGGGGCGTAGAGAGGAAGAGAGAGAGAGAGAATGAGACTACGAGTGTTTTAACTTTCTAACGTTCTCAGCACTTTAAAAAATTTTAATAAATAACCACAAATTCTTTTTTTTTTTTAATTGGAGCCTCATGGTGTTGCCCAGGTTGTAGTGCAGTGGCACGCTCACAGCCACCGCAGCCTCGACCTGCTGGACTGAGGTGATCCTCCCACCTCAGCCTTCCAAGTAGCTGGAACTACAGGCGCACGCTACCACGCCCGTCTTATTTTTTGATTTATAGTAGAGATGAGGTCTTATCAAGTTTCCCAGGCTGGTCTCAGGCAATCCTCTCACCTTGGCCTCCCAAAGTGCTGGGATTATAGTTGTGAGCCACCATGCCCAGCAAAGATCCATTTAAAAAATTCCGGGCCCATATCCCTCAAACTCAACCTTTCCTCATTGCTATTTTCCAGAAAAGAGAGAAAGAAAGGAAAGAAGGGCCAGAAGTGGTGGCTCATGCCTGTAATCCAAGCACTTTGGGAGGTGGAGGCAAGAGGATTGTCTGAGCTCAGGGCTTCGAGACCAGCCTGGGCAACTTGGCAAGACCTGGTCTCTACAATATATCAAAAAATTAGCCAGGCATGGTGGTGCACACCTGTCATTCCAGCTACTTGGAAGGCTGAGGCAGAAGGATCACCTGAGCCCAGCATGTTGAGGATGTGGTGACCGTGAGTGTGCCACTACGTTCCAACCTGAGTGACAGAGTGAGACTTCAACTCAAAAAAAAAAAAAGAGCAAAGGAGGAAGGAATGACAGAGAGAAGGAAGAAAGGGAGGAAGGAAAAACAGGAGGGAGGGAGGGAGGGAAGGAAGAATGCAAAGATAGGAGGGAGGAGGGAGGAGGAGAAAAACAAAGACAGGGAGAGAAACTGCCCTGTGTGGCTTGTTACCCACTCCTGCAGTGGTCATTAGACTGCTACTACTTCATCACTTTGACAGGTGAATAATTATTGTTGTTTTTTTCTTTCCAGTGAATTTTTTTTCTTATGTGGGTTGGAAATCTATAGCTAAATGATAGTTTGCAAATAAAAAAATATATATATTGGCTGGACACGGTGGTTGAAGCCTATAATCCCAGCACTTTGAGAGGCCTGGGTAGAGGATTGCCTGAGCCCACAAGTTCAAGATCAGCCTGGGCAATTTGGCGAAACCTTGTCATTATAATAAATAAAAAATTAGCCAGGCATGGTGGTGCATGCCTGTAGTTCCAGCTACTTGGAAGGCTGAGGTGGAAGGATCGCCTGAGCCCAGCAGGTTGAGGCTGCGGTGGCCGTGAGTGTGCCACTGCCCTCCAGCCTGGATGACACAGTGAGACTCTGACTTAAATAGATATACATATTGAAAAGAGGTGAAGGATTTTCATTTTCAATGGAATATATATGTCAAAGGCATATGTGCACAGTTAATGTGACTGAGACCCAGGGATGGTTTGGAGGAGGACTGGTGATTGTTTCAATATTACTGAATCATCTTGGTAGAGCTCTAAAATGTGCATGCCATGGTCACACACAGTTTTTCATTTCTATCTTGTAACTACCCTTTGGATGAAGAGTTCACTTAGAATGCCTTCAGCTATAGTTAGTAGCAGATGATCCAGTTCAGAGTTAACAAAGAGAAGTTGGAAATTTTTTTAGCTTATGTAAGAAATTCAGAGAAAGACTCCTATATGGCCTGCTCACCATCAGACTTTCCTAAGGCTAGTAGGACAGCTGCTAGTCTTTGCTGGGCCTATCAGTTTCCTCGTCCATGCCTGTGGTTGAGAGAAGTCAGCTTCCTGAAGCAGCATTTTCTTTTTCTTTCTTTCTTTTTTTTGAGTAGCAGTCTCACTCTGATGCCCAGGCTGGAGTGCAGTGACATGATCACGGTCACTGCAGCATGGGTCTGCTGGACTCAGGCAATCCTTCCGCCTCAGCCTCCCAAGCAGCTGGAACTACTTGTACCACCATGCCCAGCGAATTTTTTGATTTATTGTAGAGAGGAGGTCTCACCAAGTTGTCCAAGCGGGTCTCGAACCCGTGTGCTAAGGCAATCCACTCACCTCAGCCTCCCAAGGAACGGGATTACAGGCTGAACCACCGAGCCCGGCAGCTACTTAGTTTTATAATAAAGTTGTATTGGAACACAGCCACATTCACATACTTAGGGATTGTTTACTACTGCGTTTATGCTATGATAGCAGATTAAGTGGTTGTGACAGAGGCTACATAGTACACAAAGCCTAAAATGTTTATGATATTTCCCTTTACAGAAACTTTGTTGACCCATGTTCAAGATGAAGAAAGTGGAGTTGGAGTTAGATGACCTGCCCAAAGTCAAAGAGCTGAGATAGAAGTTATATTTTGAGCCAGATGCCTGAGCTCTCTTTGCTACTAGCTCCACTGGGAGAACTTCTTGGGACAGGCTTGCATTTTTTGTGATGTGTGCCAATGCTGCCTTTTATACAGAGCAACACTGACCCAGGCCTGCTGAAACACATACGACTTTAACGACCACTTCAGTCCTTAGAAACAACATTCCACAGGCGAATATAAATAGAAGAACAGAGGGGAGCATGAGAAAACGAAAGGGACATTTTATAGTTTATCATAAAAAGTTTGACACTCCAGCCGGGCTCGGTGGCTCAGCCTGTAATCCCGCGCCTTTGGGAGGCTGAGGTGAGTGGATTACCTGAGCCCGCGGGTTCGAGACCCGCCTGGACAGCAAGACCTCATCTCAATAAATCAAAAAATCAGCCGGGCGTGGTAGCACATGCCTGCAATTCCGGCTACTTGGAAGGCTGAGGCGGAAGGATCGCCGGAGCCCAGCAGGTCGAGGCTGCGGTGGCCGGGAGCGGCCACTGCACTCCAGTCTGGGCGACAGTGAGACTCCAACTAAAAAAGTTTGACACTCCACTTAAAAAGACATACAAACACTAATTGGAATAGAGTTAAAAATGTTTAATAACTACTGCCTTTTTGAAAATTGATGATTCAGGCCAGGCGTGGTGGCTCAAGCCTATAATCCCAGCACTTTGGGAGGCTGAGGTGAGGGTTGCCGGAGATCGCGGGTTCGAGACCAGTCTGGGCAACATGGTGAGACCACATCTCTACAATAAATCAAAAAATTTGCTGCGTGTGGTAGCATGCGCCTGTAGTTCCCGCTACTTGGGAGGCTGAAGCAGAGGGATTGCTGGAGCCCAGCAGGTCAAGGCTGTGGTGGCTGGGAGCGTGCCACTGTACTCCAGCCTGGGCAACAGAGTGAGACTCCAACTCAAAAAAAAAAAAAAGAAAGAAAGAAAATTGATGATTCATATTGATGAAATATTGATGTATGTTTGCTTTGATGAATTTAATTCACAGAAAGTTAGTTTTTAAAATGAAGAAAAAGTCCAGGCATGGTGGCTCACGTCTATAACTCCAACATTTTGGGAGGCAGACGAGAGAGAATTGCCTGAGTCCATGGGTTTGAGATCAGCCTGGGCAAGTTAGTGAGACTATGTCTCTACAATAAATTTAAAAAAAAATTAGCCGGGCGTGGTGGTACGTGCCTGCAGTTCCAACTACTTGGAAGGCTGAGGCAGAAGGTTCACCTGAGCCCAGCAGGTCAAGGCTGTGGTGTCCGTGAGCATGCCACAGCACTCCAGCCTGGGCGACAGAGTGAGACTCCAACTCAAAAATAAATAAATACATAAATAAATAAAATTAAAATTAAAAAATAAAATGAAGAAAAAAACCAGTCAAATGAATGAGCAAATAAACTATTCACAAAAAAAGATACACTGTATTATTTGTTTTTTTCCTTTTTTATGCATTCAAACCCCCTCCCCTTTGCCTGTACTTCTTCAGCCTCCCAGCCACCCCTTGTCTTTCAGTAGTAGCTGGTCCCCAAGACGGCTCACAGTCCTCTTTGCCTTCTGGAATTCATGCACTCATATAGTTCCCTCCCTCATCATAGAAGGTTGGTCTGTGTGACCAATGGAATATGGCCAGCATGATGGTATGCAATGGTGTCAAGGCCCTGCAGATTCCAGCTTGGTTTCCTGAAGTGCTTGTTCTGGGAAAATCTAGCCCCCATGCTGTTGAGGACATTCAGGCAGCCCTGTGGAAAGCCCCCATGGAGAGGCACTGAGGCATCTCCCCAACAACCATGCCAACTGGCCGACCACTAGAGTAAGCTTGTTGGGAGAGGATCCTCCAGTCACAGTCAAGCTGTCAGATGGTGGCAGCAGGGCCAGGCACCGTGGTTCACTTCTCTAATGCCAGCACTTGGGCGGGGGTGAGTTGGGAGGATTGCTTGAGCCTGCGAGTTTGAGACCATCCTAGGCAACAGACCGAAAAAAAGAATAAAAAAAATTAGCCAGGTGTTGCAGGAACTTGGGAAGCTGAGGCAGCAGGATTCCCTGAACCCAGGAAGTTGAGGCTGTGGTAAGCTGTGATCATGCCACCATATTCTAGTCTGGGTGATGGAGTGAGATCCAGCTAAAAAAAAAATGTGTGTGTGTGTGTGTGTGTGTGTGTGTGTGTGTGTGTGTGTGTGTGTATGTGTGTGTATGTTATTAGGCAGATGACAGCAGCCTTGGCTCACGTCTAAGTGCAACCTTGGAAAAGACCCTGGAAATACAATGGCCTTGCCAAGCCACAGACAGTGTGACATAATAAGTGGCTATTGTTTTTTTTGTGTTTTTTTTTGGTTTGTTTTTTGTTTTGAATTGTAGTCTCAGTCTGTCACCCAGGCTGGAGTGCAGTAGCACGCTGATGACCACCACAGCCTCGAACTGCTGGGTTCAGGTGATCCTTGCGCCTCAGTCTTTCAAGTAGCTGGAACTTCAGGCACGTGCCACCATGCCCGACTAATTTTTAATTTACTGTTGAGATAAGGTCTCACCATGTTGCCCAGGCTGGTCTCGAACCTGTGAACTCAGGCAATTCTTTTGCCTCCACCTCCCAAAGTGCTGGGATTATAGGCATGAGCCACCATGCCCAGCTAAGATGAGGTTATTCTAAAGTAGGATAGGGCCCTAATCCCATATGACAGGTGTCCTTACAAAAAGAGCATTGTGTGAGGAGGCAGGCATAGGCACAGGGACACCATGTGAATGAAGTTTGCCACAAGTCAAGGGACAGCTAGAACTCAGGAGAGGGGCCTGGAACGCATTCTTCCCTCATGACTTCAGAGGAAGTACAGCCCTGCCCACAGCTTGATGTCAGCTTTCCCGTTTCCAGAACTGGGAGACAATACATTTCAGTTGCTTTTAGCTCCTCCGTGTGTGGTACCTCATTATGGCAACACTAGGAAGCTGATACGCCCGGAGTGAAATAGTGAATCTGGAGGCTCCCTAGCAGCAGGGATGGAGGATAGCAAGGAACACTCGCCAGAACCCCAGACCTATCAGTAGAGGTGGGTAGAGAGAGGAGTCTGGACACTGCCTGGTGATGCCACCCACTGAAAAAGGGGCAGTCCCCCAGACTGTGCGCCCTAGGGTTGTGTGTTTTGCTCAGTGCTAGATCCTAGTACTTAGAGCAAGTAATTATTGAATGAGTGAAAAAAATGACTAAAAGAGGGAAAAGAAGGGTATCCTTTTCATATCTGTAATACACACTCATAGATATTTTCAACATTTTCCCCTTTCACATCGTTTTAACATTTCATACAATTTTTTGAATAGGCTCATTTGCAATGTTCTCCATTACCTAGCTTTTATCCCTCATATCTATGGTTTCCTCTTTCTAAAGGGAATACTTTTTAAGCAAGAAAAAAAAAAATCAGAACTTACGGTCTCCTAAAGCAAGTGGAGATGTGCCAGGCTCGGTGGCTCAGCCTGTAATCCTGCGCCTTTGGGAGGCTGAGGTGAGTGGATTGCCTGAGCCCGTGGGTTCGAGATCCGCCTGGGCAGCAAGACCTCATCTCTACAAAAAAAAAAAAAAAAAAATCAGCCAGGTGTGGTAGCGCATGCCTGTAATTCCGGCTACTTGGAAGGCTGAGGTGGAAGGATCGCCGGAGCGCAGCAGGTCGAGGCTGCGGTGGCCGGGAGCGGCCACTGCACTCCAGTCTGGGCAACAGAGTGAGACTCCAACTCAAAAAAAAAAAAAAGAAAGTGGAGATGTGACTTGTTAACTAGTTACATATGCAACAATCCTATTTCCAGGTAAGGCAACATTCTGAGGGACGATGGATTAGGATTTCAACATCTTTTGTGGGGACACAATTCAACCCGTAACACTGGGGTTATGGTGCAGTCTTTCCACCACCTCCCATATCTCGAGTCCTTACCTCTAGTAATCCTCTCACCTGCTCCCCACACCTGTCCTGCACATGACGATCACTGGGATCTGTCTAAAATGAACATTGGATTGTGTGGCTATTCAGTTGAAAAAAACTCCCAATTTCACTTACAAAACAGGACCTTCCAAAAACTGGAATTATCTTTTGGAGGGTGGGCCCCTTGAAGTACAGGCTTTGCCTGCTAAGTAAGTGATATAGTAACCCATCAGCATCAGTGTATCAGCTAGCGTTGTTGTGGGTCATGATCCGTGGAAGAAACGTCCCAAATTGTGGCAAATAGGTGACTGGTTCTGCCACCATGACAATGCACCTGTCCACACCATGCTGTGTTCAGTCGTTTTTGGCCCCAAATGGCATGACCTCATGCCTGACCCTCCCCTTTCACCTGATCTCACCCCAGAGTTTTTGTTTCCTGGATGAAAAAAATCATCAAAGGGACACGTCTCGCCAATGGGGAAGAGGTGAAGCAAAAACCGGCAGAAGCACTAAAAGGCATCAAATCACAAGTTCAAAAACTTTTGAGTAGTGGGAAAAGCATCTTGATAGCTGTATTGCATCAAATGGAGAGTACTTTGAAGGTGACTAAAGTTTCAACACATAAGAATAAATACACAAGTTTTAGTAAACAAATTCCAGTTCCTTTTGGGTTCCCTCTCATGATCTTCAGCAAAACACAAAGTTCTAGAAGACGTGACTCCTGTTCCCCTCACCAATCCCATCTTCCCCCATACATTCACTCTCACCTGTATTGTGGCAACATAGAACCAAATACATTTCTCAGAATCTGTCACAGGCCTCATTCCAAGGCAAGTTTTCGCTTTATCTCCATGTTATTTTTTTTAAAAGCCAAGTTCTCTTTTTTTCCCTGAACATTCCTTCCTACAAGACACAGCTTAGATCATCTCCTTTGGGAAACCCTCCCAGATTCCTCCATGTTGAGTTAGAAGCAAAGGTAATTCTGTCTCTCTTAGTTTCCTATAGGTAATTACCCACCTACTTAGCACACTGGGTTATAAATAGTTTACCTGTCTCTATTTTTAAAACTGAATCTCTTCAGGTGGGAACCGTGGCCTTCTTTTCATTGCAACCCTAGTACCAAGTATAATATTTGACTTAGTCTGTTTGTGTAACTAAAACAGATCACTTGTGACTGGATAATTTATTATTATTTCTTTTATTTTCTTTTTTGGTAGAGATGGGGGTCTCGGTATTTTTCCCAGACTGGTCTCAGACTCTTGGTATCAAGTGATTCTCCCACCTTGGCCTCCCAAAGTGCTGAGATCACAGGTGTGAGCCACCACTCTCAGCCCAAGACTGTGTAACTTATAAAGAACAGAAATGTATTGGCACATAGTTCTGGAGGTTGGGAAGTCCAAGAGCATGGTGTCAGCATCTTGTCAGGACCTTCTTACTGCATCTTCCCATGGTGGAAGGGAGAAGAGCAAGAGAGAGTGAGAGCAAGAGATCAAGAGATCAAACTTGTAACCTCAAGTCCTTTTATAATTGGCATTTATAACCCAGTGTGCTAAGTTGGTAGGTAATATCTCCCATTAGCCCCCACCTCCCAACACTGTTTCATTGGGGGTTAAGTTTCCAATACATGAACTTCAGGAGACGCATTCAAACTGTAGCAAGTATCAAATAAAAAATAAGTACTCAGTATATGTTTTTTTTAGTTGACTTTACTTTTTTTTGTTAGAAGATTTTAATGTCCTCTCTTTGAATTATGCCTTCTGTAGAAAGTGAGTAGTGAAGAGAAAGGTGATGGTTCAATAGGCCATCTTGTTCTTGTTATAGTTCTGTGAGATAAGTAAACCAAAATCTTACAAATATAGATCTAATGGTTTTTATTTATTTGTGAGCTTTCTGACTTTACTGATATAGAATGTTACAAAATAAGGAAACTGAGGCACATCTCTTGAGTCAGATGATGGTTTAAAAGGACACTGTATATTTTTCCATCTTCTCATTTAAATGGGGGTTTCTTACTCCCCAGCTGGGAAGCTTAAGCAGTGGATGCCCTCAATTAACCTGAGGACTTTTATTTTAAACCACTAACCTCAAAGTAATATTCCAGCTGGTGTGGTTCACAACATGGCCTCTACCATTCATTTTTTACATGTTCTTGTTATAACTGGGCTACACGCAGTCCTCATGTGGTAATTCATCGAAACTTTCTCTTCCCCTTGGCCTTTGTAAATCCCTTTGACTCTCTTTCTATGTCTCTGCTTCTTTTCTGGCTTATTTTCTCTTCCCCATAACAATGGTGCTCTTCCAGTATGACAAATAGTGTTTTCCAGTATGACAAGTAGTGTTTCCCAAGATGGTCACATCTAGATATATATCTCCTCAAATTTTCTTTTAATATATTATATATATATATATACATATACATATATATATATAATATATATTTTAGTAGCAGTCGCACTCTCTCACCCAGGCTGGAGGGCAGTGGCGTGCTCCCGGCCACCGCAGTTTTGACCTGCTGGGCTCAGGCGATCCTTCTGCCTCAGCCTTCCAAGTAGCTGGAATTACAGGCACACGCCACCACACCCGGCTAGTTTTTTGATTTATTGTAGATATGGGGTCTCACCAAGTTGCCCAGGTTGATCTCGAACCTGTGGGCTCAAGCAATCCACTCACCTCAGCCTCCCAAAGTGCTGGGATTACAGGCGTGAGCCACATGCCCGGCCAATATATATATATTTATATAAATAAATAAATAAATAAATAAATAAATAATATATATATATATATATATATATAAATCTTTTAGAGATAGGGTCTTGCTCTGTCACCCAGGCTGAAGTGCAGTGGCATGATCATAGCTCACTGCAACTTCAAACTCCTGGGTTCAAGAGATCCTCCCACATCAGCCTTCCTAATAGTTGAATCTGCAGGTGCCTGGCTCCACATTTTCTTAGGATGTGAGTGGCACTCCCCTATTAAGAACTGGGTCTGGGTTTCCTCTTCTCGAATCTGGGCAGTGCTTGGTGACTGCACTGACTGATAGTGTGGGAACCAAGGCTGAGTCATAAGAAGGCTACAACTTCCACCTCTCTTACTCTTTCCTCTTTCTGTTTCTGCTTGATTTGGAGCCCAGCTGCCCTATATGAAGAAGCTCAGGTCACATGTGGAGGCTACATGCTATTCCAGCTAAGGTCTCAGCTGACAGCCAGAACCACTCATCATATGCATGAGTGAAAAAGCCTTCAGAGGATTCCAGCCTTCAGGCTTCATGTCTTCTAGTTGAGGGTCCAGATCATGGAAGAGAAACAGGCCATCCCTACTGGGCTCTGTCTAAATTTGTGACCCATAGGAACTAGGGAGACTAATAAATGATGATTGTTGTTTTAAGTCACTGAATTTGGGGGTAACTTATTACACACTGATAGATAATTAATATAGCAAGAATCTCTTCTCCCTGGCAATTTCTTTCACTTTGCTGTTGTCCAGTTATCCCTTTCTTCACCTTCCTCCTGATGCTAACTTCTGTCTTTGCAAGTTCCCTCCCCCCCACAATTACTTCAAGTGTGGACTTCGTGCCCATGTTCAGTGTTGTGTTGCTAACTGTCTACCAGACATATCCTCTTGGATACTTTTCATACTCGCCATGAGCAGAAAGATACTTGGCATCTTTCTCCTCAAGTTCATTTCTCTTCTGTACTCTCTTTCTGTTCTTGGCAGAACCAACCTTCCAGTCTAGAAACTCCTTTTCTGTCTGTCCTATACAACAAGTTGCGTTGGGTCAGTTGGTATGATTTTGGCTGCAAGTAATGCAAAACCATCTAAAACATGGTGTGGCAATTTGGGTACAATCAGGAGGCAGATATGAAAATTTTAATAAAAATAATGATTTACTATGATAAAAGAGCAACCATAAGATATAAAACACATCTGCCTCATGCCTCTACCTCCACTTCCCTCTCCATTCCCACACCAAAGTCCTGGGTAGTCACCTGGTCATGTGTTAACCAACTGGGAAATGAGTGTTCTTGGAGATGGACATATTGGTCACCCTAGTTCCGATATCTTTAATAAAGCAGCTTCCAGCCGGGCTTGGTGGCTCAGCCTGTAATCCCGCGCCTTTGGGAGGCTGAGGTGAGTGGATTGCCTGAGCCCGCGGGTTCGAGACCCACCTGGGCAGGCGAGACCTCATCTCTACAATAAAATCAAAAAATTAGCCGGGTGTGGTAGCGTGCACCTGTAATTCCAGCTACTCGGAAGGCTGAGGCGGAAGGATCGCCAGAGCCCACGGGTTCGAGACCCGCCTGGGCAGGTGAGACCTCATCTCTACAATAAAATCAAAAAATTAGCCGGGCGTGGTGGCGTGCACCTGTAATTCCAGCTACTCGGAAGGCTGAGGCGGAAGGATCGCCAGAGCCCACGGGTTCGAGACCCGCCTGGGCAGGTGAGACCTCATCTCTACAATAAAATCAAAAAATTAGCCGGGCGTGGTGGCGTGCACCTGTAATTCCAGCTACTCGGAAGGCTGAGGCGGAAGGATCGCCGGAGCCCAGCAGGTCGAGACTGTGGTGGCCAGGAGCGGCCACTGCACTCCAGTCTGGGCAACAGAGTGAGACTCCAACTCAAACAAAACAAAACAAAACAAAAAACAAAAAAATAAAGCAGCTTCCAGTCTATCTTCCAGCCACAAAGAGTTCCCTGAAGCATCACTGTGGACTTCTCTCTCTCTCAAGCTCCAGACTTCTCACTGGGAGGCACTTTATGAGTTAAGAGCATGGGCTTGGGTCCCAGATCATACAGTTCGCATCCAAACTCTGTCATTAACAGTGTGACCTTGGGTAAGGTATTTAATTTAATTTCTCTTTTTTTTGTTAGAGTCTCACTGTGTTGTCCAGGCTGGAGTGCAGTGGCACGATATTACTGTTACCACAGCCTCAACTTGCTGGGCTGAAGCGATCCTTTCACTTCAGCTTTCCAAGTAGCTAGGACTACAAGCATGCTCCACCATGTCAGCTAATTTCTTGGGGGTGGGGGTTGGAGTGTCACTCTGTTGCCCAGGCTGGAATGTAGTGGCATACTCACGGCCACCCCAGCGTTGACCTGTTGGGCTCCGGCGATCCTTCCACTTCAGCCTTCCAAGTGGCTGGAACTACAGGCACGTGCTACCATACCCGGCTAATTTTTTTTTAATTGTAGAGATGAGGTCTCACCAAGTTACCCTGGCTGGTCTCAAACCCGTGGGCTCAGGCAATCCACTCACCTTGGCCTCCCAAAGTGCTGGGATTACAGGCTGAGCCACCGAGCCTGGCCTATTTTTTAAAAAATTATTTATTGTAGAGATGAGGTCTTGCAAAGTTGCCCAGGCTGCTTGCAAATCCCTGGTCTCAGGCAATCCTCTTGCCTCCGCATCCCAAAGTGCTGAGATTATAGGTATGAACTATGCCTGGCAGTATTTAATTTCTTTATATCTGAATTTCTCATCTTTTCAAAGAGGGTAACAAACTACCCATCTCATGGGATTGCTATGAAGAGTAAATGATATAATAGGAATGGTCACTGACAAAGAGTGAACGTGCAGTATGTATCATTGTTCCCCATTTCATAGCCAATCAAATCTGAGCTTCAAACTCCTGGGTACTGGGTTTCTTGGCAACAACTGCACATAGGGAAAAATTGTGAAAGATTATGACATAGATCAAAAGTGTTAGTGGTCAACTCTTTGGAAAGCTGGGTGCTGTCTAGTATAGCCTTTTGCATTATCTGGTTCTATTGGGTCTTGTGCCTGTCATTGTCTTTGAGGCATTTTACAATTCCGTAAATTGTAGAATACTGATAGTAATATATGTGGTTTTTGTCTTTAAAAATGTAAGTTTTGTCCATTGGTTTTACAGTTGTTTTTGACCTGTGGATACTGACCTATTTTCCATCTACTAGGCAACTTTATTTCCGTCTTCCTGACTGCCTGTATATTTGTTAGATTCTCTTTGGATTAGTCTTTGAACCAGTCTTGACATGTTATTGGTTCTCACATCAATTAATGAGCTAAACAATATCTCTGACATACATTCATTCTATATTATAATCTGCATCAGAGTCATGATTATATCTTTTTTCTTTTTTTTTGAGTTGGAGTCTCACTCTGTCACCCAGGCTGAAGTGCAGTGGCACACTGCTCATGGCCACTGCAGCCTTGACCTGCTGGGCTCAGGTGATCCTTCCGCCTCAGTTTTCCAAGTAGCTGGAACTGCAGGCATGCACCACCACGCCTGGCTAATTTTTTGATTTGCTGTGGAGATGAGGTCTTGCCAAGTTGCCCGGGCTGGTCTTGAACCCGAGGGCTCCTGTAGTCCTCTCATCTTGGCCTCCCAAAGTGCTGGGATTGCAGGCATGAGCCACGGCGAGCCACGGCGACCGGTCTTGATTATACCCTTTTAAATATTATCCTTCGATAGTATTTTTTGGTACATCACTTTAGGAAGCAGAAAATACTAGTTTTTCCAAAAATTGGTGATACTGATTTTAATCACTTGATTAAGGTGATTCTACCAAACATTTCCATTGTGAAGATGTATTTTGTCTTTTTTTTTTTTTTGAGTTGGAGTCTCACTCTGTCGCCCAGGCTGGAGTGCAATGGCATGCTCCTGGACACCGCAGCCTTGACCTGATGGGCTAAGGCGATTCTTCTGCCTCAGTCTTCCAAGTAGTCGGAACTACAGGAGTGCACTACCTCACCCAGCTAATATTTTGATTTATTGTAGAGACGAGGTCTCACTATGTTGCCCAGGCTGGTCTCAAACCCAGGGGCTCAGGCAATCCTCTCACCTCAGCCTCCCAAAGTGCTGGTATTATAGGCTTGAGCCACCATGCCCGACTGTATTTTGTCTTTATTAGGAAAATATACTTTGAGGGTGATACTTTGAGGCGAAGTGAATATTCTGGTTTGCAACAATTTTTCACCTGAGGGTTTTAGTATTCACTGATGATCCTTGGTGGTATCAAGTATAACAATGGAGTTGCACTTACATGAGCCCTTTCTTGGTGCAAGCAGTTTACATCTGAACTCTCCATTTGAGCCAGTAGAACACTTCCTCTTCTTGGGCTCTATTATCCTTGGCAATATAGCAAGGTGGCTGAGTCACAAGCCTCTGGGACTGTCTGCCTTGCCCTTAAACCCTGGCCTTTTCACTTACCAGCTGCAAGACTGCCTATTTCATGCTTCAGTTTCCTTATCTGTAAAATGGGTGCAACAAAGGCACGTCTCTTACAAAAATTGTGTTAGCATCTAAATCACAGTGCCAGAACACTCTAGAACTTGGTACACCAGTACCTGCTTAATCACTGCTAGTTTGAATCCCAGCTTTTTCACATCTCAGAGCATCATGATCTCTGTGCTACAATGCCTCATCTATAAAGAGGTTTTCACCTCATAGGTTTTGGAATATTCACTCTTAAGTGCTTAGCACAGCGTCTGGTACGAAATAAGCACTAAAAAAGATTCGTTGTTACCGTGATAATTTTGTCTCTTATTTGTTCTGAAATAAAATGTATTTTTTTACTTCAATTTTTTTTGTGTGTGGATGTATCGTTTGATCCCTGTGCCTAGCTCACGGCCATCCACACAGTATGGGCTCAACACGACGTTTCAACAGAATTCATCGAGCTCTGTTGAGTGGCACTTGCTCGGTTTTCCACGCTGCCGTGTTTGCGCCGCCCTCCTTATCATGGGAAGACCACGCTTGAGAGGTGGCACTCCCGCACGAGGTCGTGGGAGGCTCTGATGGGCAAAGGTTGGAAGCCCCCAGCGGGGCTCCTGGCTCCAGGGCAGAAAAAGTGTGATACCACCAGTCAAGAGCTGGGCAGAGGCATTCACCGTCACCGCCCGGCACTTCGATCCAAGTTCCCAATTTTCCCCTCCCCGGCGGTGGAGGTTGGGGACGGCAGCTGTAGGTGAGGAAGCGGTGGGAAGGGAAACTGAGGCCAGGGCTCAGCCAGCCAGAGGGAGGCGCAGGCCTCGCCGGGCACCTGGCATCCGTGCCGCTTCCTGTCCGGCGCGTGCAGCACCCACGTGACCTGGCCGGGGCGGAGCCTGGCGGGCGGGGATCACCTGAACAAGGGAGTCACGTGAGCGGGAGGCGGGACGGAGGCGGGGCCGGGCGGCGGTCACGTGACGCGGGTCCGGCGCCGCCGCCGCTGCCGCCGCCGCCGCTAAGCACAGGCGAGCCGCGCTCCCCTCGGGCTCCGTCTCCAGCGCCCGCGCTCTCTGCACCTTGGTCCGTGCCCTGGCGGCGCGACCCCGTCTCGGGCGCGGCCCCCAGCGGTCGCCCGCTGCGCAACCCGGGCTCGGCGCGATGGGGTCTGCCGCCGGCCAGAGCTGCCACCTGGGGCCCGCGCCCGCCGGCCGCCCGCCGCGCTCGCTGCTCCTGCTGCAGCTGCTGCTGCTCGTCGCGGCCCCGCGAGCCGTGCAGGCCGAGGCCATCGAGTTCTCTGATCTGTGCAGGTGGGTGGCCCGCCGGGGCACAGGCTTCGCGCGCGGTGGTTCGGGGCGTGCGGCTGGGGTGGGGGGCAGGGGGCGCTTGTTGAAGGACTGAGGTCCCCTAGTCGCCTCCGGTCCCCGCTTGGGTCCGCCCCGCCCCCGAAGGAAAGTCGCGTGTGTGGTGGCCGGGAAGGACGGACGAAGGGTCCTGTGCGCGCGGGCGAGGGGCGCGGGGGGACGCGCCGTCCTGGCGCTGGCTCGCGGAGCCGGTGCCCGGCCACTTGTGGCTGTCACTAAGTCGGGGGTAGCTTTGTGTGAGAGACCCGTCGGGGTGGCATGCTGCGGACAGCCTCTCCCCAGCTCCTGCCCTCTCTTCGGGGCGTCCGGGAAAGTTGGAGGACGTAGAACTACAGCTGCGCTTTGTTTGGTGCTCGTTTGCATCAAAGTTTTATCAGCGGGGCTTTGGTGGGGCCCCTTGGTGTGGAAAGACTGACTGGGGAGTCGGAGCCCACGCGAATGGCTTTGGAGTTGGGTGTTTTTGGTTTCATGTGCTGATTGATTTCCCCCATGTGGGTTTTCATTTTCTCTTTAAAGTAGCTTTTCAGCAGTTAGGTTACTTTCTACTTTTTCCCTCTTGATTGGGGCTTGTGGGGTGGTCATCCTTTATTGGCTTTCAAGACTTTACCCTTTACTTCTCTGAGCCCAACTTCCTGTCTAATTGCTCACATGATGTCATTGTCTCCGGGGTGGATTATTCCAGTAGAGTCTTTTGCTCTGGGAACCATGATTGTATAATCATCAGCCCCATCGAGGGCCGTTAATGGCCTACAATGTTCAGGAGTCCCGGCCTGGGGAACTTGGAATTTTTTGACCAACCTTTTCTGGACTGTTTAGGGTGATGGAAAATCCAGCTTCTATGTATTTTTTTAAACTCTGATACAAAGGAAGCAGGATGAAAATTTCTGAACAGTCAAGTTTCCCCCTTGGCAATAGCCAATAACTTTTCAGAATGGAGTTTGAAGTTGAGTCTACTTTGAGCTGAACTTGGAGTTTGTGGTAGGATTTATGGGGTTCTTACTTTTCCCTTGTATCAAAGATAGTTTTATTAGCACCCCCGTGTTCAGCACTTGCAGAAATTATTATTCTAAGGAGAGTGAGGCTGACCTCACATGGAAACTCTTTGGAGTGGCCCACATTATTTATTTCTTTTCCTTGTTTGGAAGGAGAAGGGCAGAGGTAGGGAGAGTTTATGGCACTGTAGTTTATAGACCAGTTAGCTACTCTAAGGTACATAGTTACCCTAGTAACTAGCAGGATATGGAGAAAAGGGTGGCAACATCAACGAAGTCTGACTGACTGACTTTAAAAGAGGGCTTTTTGGAATAATGGCTGCTGTGACCAAAAATATCCATGAGAAATTAACTCAGCTGTTCTGGTGATGTTAAAGTCTTGGTCTTGTTAACAAATTGGAAATTATTTCTGACAGTTAAGGTTAAAGTGGGCTTCAAGGGCAGACTGATAACTCTGTGGCTGTTTGAGAGAGCTCTTACTTTTGCATTAGGTTGATTATCCCAGAGTCTTGAACTTGAGTTCATTAACCTCATCTCCAGGTGGACCAGGGCTCTTGGTCAGTAGGAATGGCCTTTGTGTCGTTACATATTTCTGGCCACTGTCACATATGGTCATAAATTAACCAATGCTGAAGAGTGTACTGAGGCTGATGTTCATTGCTAGTCTTATTTCTTGGGACTGTGTCTTGCTGTGCTGCCTAGGCTGGTCTTGAATACCTGGGCTCAAGTGATGCTCCCACTGCAGCCTCCTGAGTAGCTAGGATTACAGGTGTGTGCCACCATGCCTGGATGCATTTTTAAAATTTTTTGTAGAGATGGGGTCTTGCTATGTTGCCCAGGTTGGTCTTGAACTTCTGGCCTCAGGTATTCCTTCTACTTTTATCTCCCAAGGTGCTTGGATTTCAGGTGTGAATCATCATGCCTGGCTTCTATTCTTAGACTATCTTTAAAGTTGGTGTGTTTGGTTTTCTGTGAGATTTCCTTAGACAGCAAATCTCCCATGCTTCAAGGAGTGGGCTTTGACCCACATCTTTCCTCTACCTGTTAATACCTTGTAGTTGCACATGTAGATTTCTCCAGAGCCACTTGCAGTCTCAGTGTCTGCTTTATTTTTATTTTTATATTTATTTTTATTTTGGAGTTGGGGTCTCACTGTGCCATCCAGGCTGGAGTGCAGTGACATCACAGCTCATTGCAGCCTTGACCTTCTGGGTTCAGGCAATCTTTTTACCTCAGCCTCCTGAGTAGCTGGAACTACAGGCGTGTGCCACCACGCCCAGCTAACTTTTTTTTTATTTTTGTAGAAACAAGGTCTTGCTATGTTGCCTAGACTGGTCTTGAATTCCTGAGCTCAAGCAGTCCTCTTGCCTCAGCTTCCCAAAGTGCTGGGATTATGGATGTGAGCCACTGCACCCGGCCTAGTCTCTGCTTTAAACCCAACGTGTGTTGAGTAAATGTCTTCCTATCTGTTACTGTTTTAAATTGATACCTCTCATTTAATACTGTTTTTTGAGTTGGAGTCTCACTCCGTCATCCAGGTTGGAGTGCAGTGGCATGCTGCTCACGGCCTCCCCAGCATCAACCCACTGGGCTCAGGTGATCCTTCTGCCTCAGCCTTCCTAGTAGCTGGAACTGCAGGCATACACTACCACGCCTGGCTAATTTTTTGGTTATTTGTAGAGATGAGGTCTCATCAAGTGTTCCAGGCTGGTCTCAAATCCCCGGGCTCAGGCAATCCTCTTGCCTTGGCCTCCCAAAGTGCTGGGATTACAGGCTTGAGCCACCACGCCCAGCAAATAGTTTTGAAGACTTTACTTGGGTGGGGTGCATTCAGTAATCTGTGTACCCTCATGAGGTAAAACTGACTAAAAGTTCCTTAACTCTAGGATGAATCTGAGGAATGGGACTGTGAGTTGACTTTTTTTTTTTTTTTAAATCTGGCATGAAAAGTTCTACCAAGTATCACCAAAGCATGGTGTGTTAAACCATGGTTTTATTTTGTTCCTGGCCATCCATTTGCTGAAATGTAAGTCAGAAGGATCACTTTATTTATTTATTTATTTATTTATTTATTATTTATTTATTTTCTTTTTTCTTTTTTTTTGAGTTGGAGTCTCACTCTGTCACCCAGGCTGGAGTGCAATGACATGCTTATGGCCACCCTAGCCTTGACCTGCTGGGCTCAGGTGATCCTTCTGCCTCAGCCTTCTAAGTAGCTGGAACTACAGGCATGCTCTACCGTGCCTGGCTAATTTTTTAAATTTATTGTGGAGATAAAGTCTCGCCAGATTGCCCAGGCTGGTTTCAAACCTGTGGGCTCAGGCAGTCCTTTCACCTTGGCCTCCCAAAGTGCTGGAATTATAGGTGTGAGCCACCGTGCCCAGCCAGAAGGATCACTTTCAAATGTTTGAAATGTGGAGCACAGTTTTCCATTGAAAACAGTCTTGTTCATTGTGGTGTGGTGGCTAGGGAAGTCCCCAGAAACCCATTATCCTTGTAAAGGTTTTGGAGTGTCCAGACACCACACAGCTTTCACAGAGTTCTAGCAGGACATTCTCATTGTCTCTAAAAGATGAAGGTGGAATTCCTGGGAATCAGCTTTCCAACTGAAGCCCAGCTCTCTAGAACCTGGAGAGAACATTGTTTATCTGCAATCCTTTAGGACCAACAAGAGGGAAGTCGGAACCTGCTTTGGAGTGCCTGCTAGGCACCTCGTGGGGCCCTCTGTTGGGGGCAGAGCTTTGAGGTGACCTTTGGCTCTGAGCACTCGGACTGGGATGCAGTTCCTGGTGCAGTTAGTTATTGGGAGGGATGAAGGAAACTGAATTATGTCAGCAGCAGCTTTAACTGCATTCATGCACGTGGAGAGGCCTGCTCTTGGTGAGTTGTGCATTGAACAGCAGGCACGACAAGGGCAAATTTCCCAAAATGTATTTGGCTTCAAGCAACACTTGAAATAAGTGGTTGCTTTTTGGAGAGACACAGTATTACATTTTTCAAGTGTCCAGTGGATTGTGGTGCCAGGGGAGCCCTGTGCTGTGGAAGAGGTTAGTGATTCTTACTCAGATGATTCTTGGGAGGTGACATGCTGGTGCAAAGCTAGTGGAAAGAACTTGTTCCATGAGATCAGTGTGACAGGCCTGTGTACAAGTCCTGGGGCAGGAAGGAGTGGCCGAAGGTCAGCGGGCAGAGAGGCCAGGCCTTGTAAAACCACCCTAAGTGACCAAAATGTGCTTAGCTAGCCAGTCACTATACTTATTACTGAATGCTTTAAACTTTGTAAAATGACATATTAAAGCCAGGCTTGGTGGCTCAGCCTATAATCCTGTGCCTTTGAGAGGCTGAGGTGAGTGGATTGCCTGAGCCTGCGGGTTCAAGACCCGTCTGGGCAGGCGAGAACTCATCTCTACAATAAATCAAAAATTAGCTGGGCATGGTAGCACGTGCCTGTAATTCAGGCTACTCGGAAGGCTGAGGCAGAAGGATCGCTGAGCCCAGCAGGTCGAGACTGTGGTGGCCGGGAGCGGCCACTGCACTCCAGTCTGGGCGACAGAGTGAGACTCCAACTCAAAAAAAAAAAAAAAAAAAAATGACATTAAATATGTGAATACACAAATCTCTACCCTTCCATTAGGTGTTAACTAGATCCTTAATGAGCAAGGTTTTAACAGTGTGTGCTGGCTAGATTTAGGTAGTTAAATACTTTAAAATTTACACAGGACAAGTTTTTCCCAAATTGTTTGGGTATAAATGCTGGAAAGTTTTTATTATATTGAAGACAAGACAGTAATGAAGCCAGCTGGGAGTTGAGGTTGGCTTATTAATGACTCTAAGGAGATTTTTTCCCCTGCAATTTTTCCAAAGGAGCAATGCTTACATGCCTAATTTGGGCCACATGTTAAACCTGGATCACATCCACTGTGTGTTGTATGCACTTCTTTCAACAATAAGTGTGTGTAGGAGCCCAAGATTGTTAATAATGTTTATATTAGGCCTCATGCATTAATTTGAAGGACAGCATCCTGATAGATTCTCAGGAAAAGAATATTGGATTAGGCTTTCTATCTTTTATTAACATTTTATAGAGAGGGAGTTTTGAAAGATAGGGTTGAAGAAAATAATTTAGACGTTCTCTCTGGTTTGATCTTGGCATATAGACTATTGTCTTGGGCAGAGAGAATTCAACAGAGTTGTGGGACTGAGTCTAGTGGCAGAGAGTAGTGCCCAAATCAGGCACTTTGCAGGTGCTGTTTTATCCTTTTGCTTCTTTAGATTGTCCTAGCCACAGAGATCTCTTGGAGAAGCTGAAGCTGGCTCATGGATGATGTATGAGGAGTTAGAAGTGGCTGTTTGACTTTATGGGATCTACCCAACTGTAATCCAAAGTGTTAGTACCATTTTGCATTCTCATCAACAGTGTATGAGTGTTCCAGCTGTTCTACATCCTTGTCAATACTTGGTCTTGCCAGTATTAAATGTAGCCATTCCAGTGGGTTTGTGATGATATCTCAGTGCAGTTTCAATTTTTACCTTCCTCCTGGCTCATGATGTTGAGTAAGAAAAGGACATCTTTTCTCGTATCTGTTGGAATGCCCAATGATGTTGAACATCATCAAGTGCTTAGTGGCCATTTGGTTATTTTTTGTAGTGTCTTTGTAAACTCACATGTTTCCTTCCCTACCCCTTAATGTTTTTTGGGGGGTGGGGGGTAGGGGAAATCTTCTCCTTCCTGAGCTTTAAGAGTTCCTCATGTCTGGGTACAAGTTATTTCTTAGACATGTGTAATATGTACTATGAATTTTTTTTTCAATCTTTGCCTTGCCTTTTCATTTTCTTGTGATATCCCTGAAGAACAGATAATTCTTTTAAATTCGGTGATTTCCAACTTACCCATTAAAAAAAAATGGTTTATGCAAAATCACCCCCAATCGAGAACCACTAGTCTACCCCAAGGTCACAAAGAGTTTCTTTTATGTTTACTTCTAGAAGTTTTATGTTTTAATTTCTATGTTTAATCTTATGATAAATTTTTAAAGTTTTTTATGTATGATATTGCTTCAGGAAGACTCTCAAATCATGTTTTTCTTCTTCCCTCACACCACTACAATAATCAGCACAGAAGACGTCTGTGATTGAAGGTGTGGAGGTTTTTCCCACACACCAAGCAGCGGACACCAGCTGAGTTCCCTCCAATTCCATCCTGACACTGTCTACCTGGCAGTAGTGTTAGATCTCCAAGACTGCCCTCACTTCGGACACCAGTTGCAAGTCTGGGCCTCAGGGAACTTTTGAATGATCGGTTCCCATGACCCCCTCTTTGGGTTCAATTAATATGCTAGAGCAACTCACAGAACTCAGGGAAACACTACTACATTTACTGGTTTATTATAAAGGATATTACAAAGGATCTAGATGAAGAGATGTGTAGGTGGTATGGAGGAAGAGGCACAGAGCCCCTGTGCCCTGAGTTCAGTAGTCCGGAAGTTCATCCCTGAGTTCAGTACTCCAGAAACTCATCTTGGGTATTTATGACAGCTTGGCGAGGTCAGCATTTCTCCCCCCAGGGTGTAGGGAGGGAGGATCTTAAGACCCAGAATTAGAAAGGGAGTGGGGAATTAGAGTCCTACCTTGGGGCAGGTAAAAGGAGGGCAGGAGAAGGTGGGAGAGATTCTGTGTCCTGAGACCTGCCCCTGAGGCCTGCCGTTCTAACAAGATAGTCACCAGGGCTATGGTAGTTACTAGCTAGGAGCCAGAGGAAAACCTGTGTGTGTATGTGTTTGTGCATGCGTATGCATAATAACACCACAGATGTGAAGGATGAAAGCTTATTTTTTTCCATGAATATATCTAGTTCTACTTACTAATAGTTTATGTAACATGCTTGCAGTTGTGTTATTAAGTGAGTTGGGCTACACTTTGCTGTTCTGTTCTTGACTGACTTTGTTATCTAAAATATGTCTGCTTTGTGGAAGGAGCTAGTCAGCTTTTAGCATTTTTGTATGTGGCAGAACAGTTTTCGTGTAAGATGGACATTTTCTGTTCCTTAAATTTTGGTAGAACTCACCAGTACAACTCTCTGGCCCTGGTGCCTTTGGGGAGCTGGAGTATAATGGGGAGAAGCTTTGATTATGGTTTCAGCTTTATCTGATTTGTTCAGATTTTCTGCTTTTTCTTGATCCAGTTTTGGTACCCTCTATTTTCCTAGAAAATAGTCATTTTAATTATGTATTCCAATATAAATATGTAGCATGCTACTCTTGTATTTTTGATACTCTGTTTCTGTAGGCAAATTTTAAAAATTCCTGATTTTTTACTTATATACTTTCCCTCTTAATTTGCTAAAGCTTTATTTGACTTTTTTTTAGTCTCTTCAAAGCAACTAGTGTTTTGTTTTGTTCAGCTTTTCTGCCATCATTTATTTTCAGTTTTATTAATTTTGGCTCCCTGTTGGTAACTTCTCCCTTACTTTTCTGTTTCTAGTTTGAATTGAATGTTTAGATCTTTTCTTTGAAATCATTTTGCATATTTAAGTGTATTTAAAACCTCCTGGGCCCCTAGTACCATCCCACTCTTAAAGGTTCTGATACATGGTTTTTTTTCAACTTTCAATTCTATATCTTTTTTGTACTCAGAAGTTCTATCTGTTTCAACTTCCTGGACCCACTAAATTTTTAGACTTTTTTTTTTTTTTAGAGAAATGAACCTTTGGGTTTTTAATTTTTTCCCATTGTGGCCAGTAAGTGAGGCGGAATGTATTGACATTTCTCTTGTGGCCTAACACCTAGTCAAGTTGGGAGGGTACTGCGTGTTTGGAAAAATGTTCTCTGTTTAGACCCGAGTTGCTCATTGCACTGTTCAGCCTTTTTCCTTCCTATTTTTTGTTCTACTTGATTTGTCTGTTGCTTTTGTTCTCTGTATCTGGCCATCACTTTGGACAGGGCTGTATGTAGAAGAGTGTCTTTTTCCTGTCTCCCAGCTTTCTGATTCTCCCGGCATTCGTGTGCTCTTCAACTGCTCTCTTGTCTTTTGTTTCAATAAAATCTCCGGTTGAGCATAGTCAAGGCTGTCTGTCCTACTGCACTTTCATCATTCCTCTGAAGATTTTTTCTTTTTTTGAGTTGGAGTCTCACTCTGTCTCCCAGGCTGGAATGCAGTAGCATGCTCATGGCCACTGCAGCCTCGACCTGGTGGGCTTAGGTGATCCTTCTGCCTCAGCCTTCCAAGTAGCTGAAACCACAGGCACGCGCCACCACCCCTGTCTAATTTTTTGATTTATTGTAGCGATGAGGTCTCACCAAGTTACCCAGGCTGGTCTTAAACCCATGGGCTCAGGCAGTCCTCTCACCTCAGCCTCCCAAATTGCTGGGATTATAGGTGTGAGCCACCGTGCCTGGCCTGAAGTATTTTAAAGTTCTGCCTGGGTTTCTCTGTTAGCTCTCAATTGGGACCCAGTGTATTTGGTGTGAGTTTGTTGCCTGGTTTTCTTGGTGCTGGTGCCCTGCCCGTAACTGCCGGTTCTTGATCGTGCTCCATGCTCTAAAGCTCCATCCGGCCATTTGTGGCCTCTGTGTGTGCAGCTGCACAGGGTAGGGCTGGGAGCAGTTGTTGGAACCTGACTATACATTGTTTTTGGGGAGACTGGGGGATGAACAGGGTGTGGTCTGGTCTTCGAGTCTGAGGTCCTTTCTACCCTTAAGTATCACCCCCAAGCACTGGTCCTGCCAGGAGACAGCTGCTAAGCCTCTATTGATTGCCGTTGGCAGTGTGTGGCCTGAGACAGGAGATGGGGATTATTGAGTTGGCTGCATCAATCCACTTTTCTCTGGATCTCATTTTCCTCCTCAAGAGAGGTGGGAGTTCATTTTGGAAGTCACTGTCCTGGTTTTGAATCCAGACTCCTCCCTTCATAGGCAAGTTCCAGACCTTCTGAGGTCTTGCTTTCCTGGTGTGTCCAATCAGGGTTTGGGCGAGGTATGGGAATTGGAATACTTTGGAATGCCTGGCGCTTCCCTGGTGGCCATCAGTGCTGTGGTAGTTGTTGCTTTATCTGTAAGCTAGTGATGCTGCATTAGACCAGTGATTTATTTTCTAGCCTCTTACTTGGCATCCCAGTGTTCTCCATGATCAGTATCTTACGGTTTCTGCCTCAGCCAGAGAGCATTTCTTCTTCACCTATTTCATACACTGGCACTCCATATAAGATTTCTTCTGAGGAAGAAAGGTTGCCGCTGTTTAAAACCATTTAAAAACCACTGGAGTACGTGAGTCTCCAGGTCCATTTTGCATCCCAAGTTCTGAAGTATGTAGCTTTCAGGATTCCTTCTCAAATCAGATTCCCTTGAACAACGAGGAGCTTGATGGGAGGTGCGAGGCGGGAGGTGCGGGGTCTGGGTGGGTGCCCGGGGCCATACGTTGGGGTGGGTCCTCATCCTTTCCTGCTCCACCCTCCTTGCTGTGGTGGCTTCCTCGAAGGCTGGGAGCCAGAGGGTTGCAGCAGTTGCGCCATCCAGGGCAAGAAGAGAGCCTCCTCGTTTATCTCTTGCAGGCAGCAGGAAGTCCCAGTGACTTCTGCACAGGTGTCAGAGTCAGGGAGCTCCTGCCCTCACTTAGACCTTCTCAGGCTGCCTAGGAGGGTGGTGGAACAGGAGCTGGGTCCCAGGGTGTCTGTTGTAGGTAGGAATAGGGAAGGAGAATGCAGGCCAGTGGGATGGATGTGAAAGTACTTTGCAAACTCCACCTTACTGTCCAACTTAAAACAAACCCAACTGCTGCTGGCCAGGGTTTTGAGATGCCCAGTGTAAAACGTCCTGTGCCTGTTTTTGTCTTTGTGTCAGCTAGTGCAGAGAGGCACGTTCCTGTGAATCCTTCAGAGTGAAGGGAATCCCAGGCCCTCTAGCTCCTCTGAGCAGGAAATGTGCCCTAGGAGTCAGCTGGAGACCTTTGGTGAGACTGTGCTTTTTCCTTTTGTTTAGATCCCCTGGGGACAGCCATTGTTCAGTAAACACTTGGAGGGCACGTTCTCAGGAGGAGGGAGCAGATTCCTACAAGTATTATCCTTCATAGCAGAAAGTTGTAGGAGATGAGAAAGGCGGTGGAAGATTTATTTAGGAGGGACGTGTAACAGTGAAAACTGGTCTTTGCAATTTCGGTGGTGGCCTCCGGGGGCTGTTCAGGAGATGTCTTTTCAATCAGAGCTGTCAACGTTGCTCATACCCGCCTGTGTGCTGTACTGAAGTGTGCCCACCTGGCTCTGAGAGTTCATGTAGGAGCAGGCTGACCACTGGAACTTGTGTGTGAAATTAATTTGGTACCATCTGCAAGACGATCTTCATTCCACGTTAGTTATACATTTAAAAACAGTTGTTTTGTACTTAAATCAAACAGAAAAACACTCAACAATCGCTTCTCCCCGCCCCTAAAATGCCAAGCCACCAGAATAGAAGTGCTAAGGAAGTAGGTTTCCTAGAAGTGAGAAGGGTGCGATTCCAGTGAGTCACCCTCATGGTTCCCCTGAGGCTCCCTCCCTCCACCTGGTGTCTGCTCTAGGAGCGTCAGTTGGCAAAGTGAAAGGCCAACACATCTGTCTTTTTAAAGTTGACCCTTTAGGGAAGGCGGTGTGAGTTCATTGCTTGGTGGATCTTGACTGCTTGACACGTTGAGGGAGAGAAGGGGAGCTGGCAGGCTGGGTAGGGTGGTGGGGCCCTATGGGAGTGGCTGTTTTAACATAGAGTTCACTGTCGCCTTGTCTTCCTGTAAGATGCCAGAAGTGAAAGGGGGACCATGTACGTAGGCTGAGGGACCTTCACGTTAGACGCCCCGGCTGGGAACATGCCTTATGAGTTTGAGAAACTCAAGGGACCAGTGTGGCTGGCTGTGCCTGAGCCCTGGCGGAATGGAGGAAGGGGCTTGGAGAGATGGCAGAGGGCTCCCTGGGTGCCAGGTCCCAGAGGCTGTGGGACTTTTTCTCTTACCCCAGAAGCCCAGAGCCCTTGAGGTTTTCAGGAGGTTGATGGGAATGATGAAGTTCTGATTGCCTCGGTGAGGGGCTGCAGTTAGTCGACAGCTGCTTTTTCTCAAGTTGCCTTTAAGCTAGTGGCGTTTTTTTAGCGTGGAGGTAGCATATGCTCTGGAGCAAGACAGGTCTGTTTCAAACACTGGCTTGGGCACCTTGTGGATTGGTGACTAGAGGCAAGGTCAGTGACCCCAATAGGCTGTCAAAGGGAGGAGGGGCAGCGCTAACCTTGAGTGTTGGCTAAAATTGAGTGAGACTTCTTAGATGATGGCGTGTGAGTGCCAGGCAAGTCCTTGCTCAGAAGTGTGTCCTTTGTGCTTGGATTAGGGGACACAATGCTGTTCCCCTCATTAATGCATAAAGGTGAGAACTGACTCTCAAGGAACATGCTGTGTGTGTGTTTCTTTTTCCCCAGCTGGGTGGTAGGTTTTGCTGAGCTGTATGTGCTGATCCAGCATTTGACCCCAGTATCTTCAAAGGAGGACTTTTCTTCTGTGCCCACCTAATTAGCCTTTGTGAAGAGCTAGCACCTGATGGTGACCTCATTAGCATCATGGACCAGCCAACTGGCTCACAAGTTAGAAAGGCTGCCCTTCCCTTGTACTTAGGGCATTCCAGAGGGCTCTGAGTCTGGGAGGGTTTTCTGGGACATTGGTGACAGGGCAGGGTTTGTGTTCTGTGCCGTGGGCTGGATTAACTCTAAAGGCAGATAAACTTGGGCATCCATATAGTGAAGAAGGAAGTTAGCCTGTGTCCAGCTCTTCTTTATACATGTGAGGAACAAAGTATGAGGATGTCCAGACAATGACTCTGACTTTTAAACAATTGCCACAGAGCAGGGTGTAGGGTTGAAATACTGGCCTGCATCCTGTACCAAGGATAGCAGAGGGAGGCCTGGCCACGTTGTTTTGGTACTTTGTGTCGTGGGCAGCGCTTTCCAACTTGCCTCTAGTCACCAATCCACAATGCCCTGCCTTGCCTTGCAGTGAAGCCTCACTAGCAACATTGTGTCCTGTCTTCCCCCGCTTCAGATGTTTCAGACTCATCAGGGCTCTGTTCTGGGTGCTCCTAGTGACTACATGGCCCAGAGTTGGCGCAGGCCCAGAGTTGCTGGCCTGTCACGAGAAGGCAGCTGATCTCATGTCCGCCGCACCTCAGCCTCCCTGGCCTTCTGTGTGGAAGCCCAGCCCCATCAGCTCCATGGAAAGGGCTGGGAACAAGAGTCTACCCGCCCTCCCCTCCCCCATTTTTTCGCCAGTTTCATGTGACACTGCTTTGGGAGGCCCCAAGCCAACTTAGCCATTTTTTTGTAAAGTTAATTTTTAAGCAGTCAGAATCTTTCTGTCAACCCAAATGAAAGCCTTAGATCATACTCTCTCTCAAAAGCTCTGTGTTCTTGGTCTCGTTTTTTTCCCCCTCACAGTGACCTTGTAGTTAGCTCAGTTTTGAAGATGAGGAAGTTGGGTTGGGAGAGATTGTGTGTCTCACGCAGCCTGTCGGTCAGCACACTGGGACAGGATCCGGCCGAGGGTTGTTCCTGGCATCTTGCCGGGGGAAGCTCACCTCCCTCTGTGTTCCCAATACTTCTGTTAAACTCACTCAGGAGGCTGGCTTTAAAAGCACTGTTGAGCCCCTGTTGCCTACCCTGGTACCTTCAGCTCTGAGGCTGACTTAGATGGCATGTTTGACTTAAGGCTTTCAGCCAGATCCTTCTCTATCCAGCCAGCTTCTTTCCAGACCCGGCATAACTATCAGGCAAAACCAAAGACTGATGGCTGGCACTTCCATGCTCCTCTTTATTATTTATTTATTTTTTGCAGGCCCTGCATCTTTATCCACAGCTTTGTGGCTTTGCTAGAATAGGAAGTGAAGTACTTCCTGTATAAGCTCTGGCCACGCTGTGTCAAACTCATGTGTTCCCCTGGCCTTCAGATCAGGGCACGGAGTCATCATGCCAAATCAGATTGTTTCTCTTAGTGTCAGTAGCAGAAGTTGTTGACAACAGTGGTTACATTCTGCTTCTGACATTTTGTTGCAGATGTCCATGGTGGGAACCCTGCCTCCTTCCTCACTCTTCTTCTCTAACCCCCCCCTTCTTAGTTTAGGAGACTGGTCGGGATTTCTGAAGGTTAGTGGGCTGGATGTGTGAGCTGAGACAGTGTCTGGTAAGGGGCAATGTTGAACCAAATGATTTCTTGAATATTCTGTTAGAGGACTTAGATGCACGCCAAAAGAAGGAAAATCTTTTTTGGATATTTGGGTTGGAAAGACTTCACATTCCCTTTATCTCTAAAAGTGTTAGATTTGTTGCTTGCTGTAGATTCAGAAAAACATCTCTCTAGTTAGTGACTGTGTACTGTATCTTGTTATGTGAATTTAACTTGTGTATCACCAACTTTTTTTTTTTTTTTAAAGAAACCAAATTACAGATTCATACAAGCTTACTAATTTTACTGCTGGTTTCATCGTACCTCTGTCCTGCTTTATATGCTGATAATTGTAGGCCAGTAATAAAATGTTTAATAGCTACATGACCGTTACCGTAACCCCAAGACTCTCAGGGAGGGAGGGAGGGAATTAAGGTGTATTTCAGGAGTGTGGACATGTAGCAATACATGAGGAAGAGACAGAAGGATAGTTCATGGAGATGTTTTGTGTTGGAGGGAATGACCCAGTTTTCTAAGATTTTTTTTTTTTTTTTTCTGTGAGAGATTGGGCATACCATTTTGACCATAGAATTTTACACACTTTATTTTAGATGATAGCTATTTTAAAAATAAAAGAACTCCACATTACATCTTGCCAGTTATTACAGTTTTGTAGGCAATGATGACATTTGTGAAAACTTTGAGAGGTGTCACATTGAGATACCAATGTCAGATAGTTTCAAAATATTGTACAGCTGCGTCCTTATGACTTCTTTAGAATTTTTTCTTGGGCAGACATTTAGAACTCAGTCCATGGAAGTGGCTGTGCATTTCTCCTTATTAAGCTTTCTGCACTCTAGGCAGTGATGTTGGCTGGTTAGATTTGCCTCTTTGTTGCTGCCCCTTAGTTGGTTTAGTCTTGACCAAGATGGCTTTGAAATGTGGCACTACCTGGAGCAGTATTAGGAAAGGAGAAACACCTTCCTGTCTCTGGGTTGGCTGACAGTCTGTTACTTGTGTGCTTCCTTCTAATTGGTATTCTGCCAACACCTTTCAGGATATTATGAAATTTAAACCAAATGAGGTTAAAATGGAGCCTCTGTGCTACTGTACAGACATGGACTGACTGCAGTTCTCCAAGATAGTTTCAGCAGAAGCAGTGAGATTATAGGCAGGAGCGAAATAGTAAGGGAGGGATTCAGACTATGTGCTTAGTTTATGTGGTTAAATTAATTGCCCATGTCTATGGGCACAGGATACACTTCAGCCACAGAATTCACTTTAAAATCAGAGATCTTGGCTGGGTGTGGTGGTGCACATGTACAATCGCAGCACTTTGGGAGGCCAAGGTGAGAGGATTGCCTGAGCTATGGGTTCAAAACCAGCCTGGGGAATTTGGCGAGATCTCATCTCTACAATATATTAAAAAATTAGCCAAGTGGGGTGGCGTGTGCCTATAGTTCCAGCTACTTGGAAGGATGAGATGGAAGCATCACCCGAGCCCAGCAGGTCAAGGCTGTGGTGGCCATGAGCATGCCACTGCACTCCAGCCTGGGTGATAGAGTGAGACTCCAACTCAAAAACAAAACAAAACAAAACAGAGATCTTCTAAAGCCCTTTGTCTTGTTTGTGACATCTGCTCTCCATTTCCTGCTGGACCTGATAGTTTGATGGTAGGATGTATCTGAGCTACTGGTAACTCTTACTCTTGGACTCTCTGCTGAGCTAAGTAGTCAGTTTAAAAGAGACTGGGGAGATGAGGAAGATGTCTGAGATGAGGAAGATGAAGTAGATTTGTTCCTTCTTAGTGAGTTCACAACTAGCTGGGATACAAATAGTGAGACTGATGTAGCCAGTGGGAATAGATATTATTTCCATGGAAACCAGTTGGGTGTGGAAAGAGAGGTTGTGGCAGGCGATGCCCATGTGTTTGGCAATTCAAATTGTGCAAAAGGGAAAGCGGAACTGGATGGCTGGAGTATAGAGTAGCAGAAGTTTACAGCTTGGGGAAGAACTTGAGCTGGAAAAAGCATATGATCTCTTGATCATCCTGACATGGTGCAGTGTGAATCCTCAAGCAGTTTCTTAGAGGCCACCCTCAGATGGGTTCAATGACTCAAATTCACTTTTACTGTCCAAGTAGTTATCTGTGAGAATCAGGACATTAAAAATGAGAAGGGAATTTCTACAAATACTGCCATGCATGGCATCATGACTCTTGGGTCAATGACAGATTGTAGAAATGATGGTGGTCCATAAGATTATGATGGGGCTGAAGTTTTGATCACTTGGTGACATCGTAGCCATTGTACTACGGTAGTTGTAACGCTGTAGCGCAACACATTACTCACATGTCCGTGGTGATGCTGGTGTAAAGAAACCTTCTGTGTTGCTAGTCGTGTAAAAGTGCAGTGATGTCCTGGGTCTTCACTCTCACTCCCCACTCACTCTCTGACTCACCCGGAGCAACTTCCAGTCTGGAGGCACAATTCATGGTAAGTGCCCTATACACGTGTAACTTTAAAAAAAAACGCTTCATAGTGTATTTTTACTGTATCTTTTCTATGTTTAGATACACAAATACTTACTGTTTATTACAGTTGCCTGCAGTATTCAGTACAGTCACATGTGTGCAGGTGTGTAGTCTAGGAACCATAGGCTGTACCATCTATTCTAGGTGTTTAGTGGGGTAGACCTTCTAGGTTTGTGCAAGTATGTGCTGTGATGCTCACATGACAAAATAGCCTAATGACTAATATCTCATAATGTTTCTCCATCACTAAGCAGTGAGTGATGTACACAAGTCCCCCTAGTACCCTCAATCCACAGTTTCGCTTTCTGTGGTTTCAGTTACATGTGGTCACCCATGGTTGGGAAATACTACGATATTTTGAGAGAGATACCACATTCACGTAATTTTTATTACAGTTATATTGTTATAATTGTTCTATTTTTATTAGAACAATTATAACAAGAATTTATTATTGTATTATTGTGCTTAATTAATTAATTAATTAATTAATTTATTTTTTTGAGTTGGAGTCTCACTCTGTCACCCAGACTGGAGTGCAGTGGCCGCTCCCGGCCACTGCAACCTCGACCTGCTGGGCGCCAGCGATCCTTCTGCCTCAGCCTTCCAAGTAGCTGGAACTACAGGCGCACGCTACCACGCCCAGCTAATTTTTGATTTTATTGTAGAGATGAGGTCTCACCAAGTTGCCCAGGCGGGTCTCGAACCCGTGGGCTCCGGCAATCCACTCACCTCAGCCTCCCAAAGTGCTGGGATTACAGGCTGAGCCACCAAGCCCGGCTGTGCTTAATTTATAAATCAAATTTTATCAGAGGTAAGTATATATAGGAAAAACATGGTATATATAGGGTTTGGTAATATTCTCAGAAACAACCTTTCATACTTTTTTGTTGTATCTTTTCTATGTTTTGATACACAAATACTTATTGTTTAGGCATCCACTGGGGGTCTTGGACTGTAACTGGGGGAATACTGTGTCCCTTATGACAAGGAGCTGTAAAAGGATGACTTTACTTTTTCTGTAAATTAGCATTTTGTTAAATCAAATTATACTGTAGATGGTTGGCAGCATAGTATAATAGGAACTTGGAAATCTCCGTGCCATATAGAAACTGTCGTTTTAGTGGCATTTATTGTGACAAGATTTAAACTCTAAAGTTTTGTGAAACGTTTTGTTAACTTCCATGTTGTAATTGAAGCTAAATATTTTCTTAACAGTTAAAAACATTTCTTTAAGCAGAAAATGAGGCAGCTTACCTTAGTGGTTAAGCACTTGCCCTTGGGTCTCAGACCGACTTGGGTTTATTCCTGGCTTTGTGTGTGATGTTGGGCAAGGTCTTGATCTTTGTAAGTCTTGGGGTCTTTGGCTCCAGAGCTGAGGAGCTTGGGAGGGTTGGCTGATGCCGTCAGATGCTGGGGCAGATTCAGCTCAGGTGTGAGCCCTGTGGGTGCATTGTGCTGTGATCCATTCTTAGTCCTCTGGCTGGTTTCCTTCTTAAACCTTCAGCAAATATTAATTTTGCATCTGTCAGTTGTTGCTCTGGAAGGGAGGGCATTACTGTCCCAGAGTGACGGTGTAACTGGGGATAACAGACACCTCAGAAAATGCTACCACTGCGTTGTATGAAGTGCCGTCCAGCTGGTGCCGGAGCTGTTGAATCAGCAGGGGAGCATGCTGGTCTGGGGGAGTTACTGGGGCTTGTGTGTGTCTACAATTATCAGGTTGTTTTGGGAGTTTTTTTTTTTAAAGGCATGGGTTCTCGTTCTGTTGTCCAGGCTGGAGTGCAGTGGCATGATCACAGCTCACTGCAACCTCGAACTTCCTCAGTCTCCTTAGTAGCTGAGGCTATACATGTGAGCCACTATTCCTGGCTGAATTTGGATTTTTGAGAGTAGGAGGGAGATCATCAGCTAAACATGCTTTACACTCTGAAAAGTGAGGTAGAACAGCAAGGATTTTGCTTGCTCTTGCTTGTTCTTGGTTCAAAACCAAGGTTCTTGCACGGATAGTTTTGTATCCGGAAGAGCAATTCTAACCGAAATTAGCTGCCCCCTTTGAGGGTATTGCCTGGATTGTGCATGGTTAGGACTGTGGGTGGGATTCTGGGTGATGCCTCCGGTTGACAAGCTGCTTCCCCAGGCCTCTGCTGTTCTCCTTGCCCCATCTTCTTGTGTCCCGCTGGCTTCCTAGAAGACTGACACAGGAGTGCTAAGAGTTTCAAGAAAATGCCCACTGGGTTTCTTGCCTATCCTGCTCGGAATGCAGTGGCAGATATATTTGAAACGTTCTTTGGTGTGTGCTTTTAGCGAAGACTGCCTTTCCACACAGCTTGCAGGTGTTTTCTTCCAGAGGCTGTTTCCTGCTAAAATTTAAGCTCTTAATATTGCAACTTAGTTTCCTCTTTGGTTTAATATGATGATTCATTTTTTTCCTGTTTGCTTTTTTCTTAAGTCTTTACTTGTGTAAGTTCAAATGACTTAGTCTAGAATGTAGGCTTTTTCTGGGGATCTCAGCTGAATGGTCTCACTTGCCTGGCTGTTAAATGAGCCGTACTGTTGGGGAATAGTTTCCTAATTTTGACTGTATGAACTTGCTTCAGGTAGAGAATTTTTTAGTTAACAGACTTTCAGACAGCAGTCTATTATTCCTCAAGGATATCATTACATTTTATTTAGCCTGTGATACTTTTATGGCTTCTGAAACCATTCGCAGATTTTATAATATGATGAACTTTAGCATCAGTTTAATTTTTTTTTTTGAGTCGGAGTCTCACTCTGTTGCTCAGACTGGAGTGCAGTGGCCGCTCCCGGCCACCGCAGCCTCAACCTGCTGGGCTCCAGCGATCCTTCTGCCTCAGCCTTCCAAGTAGCCGGAATTACAGGCATGCGCTACCACGCCCCGCTGATTTTTTTTGATTTATTGTAGAGATGAGGTCTTGCTGCCCAGGCGGGTCTCGAACCCGTGGGCTCAGGCAATCCACTCACCTCAGCCTCCCAAAGGCGCGGGATTACAGGCTGAGCCACTGAGCCCGGCTCAGTTTAATTTTAAGAATGATTTTAGCCTAGGCAATTCTTGTGACTTGGCCTTTAATCTGGAAATTTAGACTCATTTAGTTTCAAACTTGTATTTTCTTTAAAATTGCTATCAGATATTTATATGACTTGCAAATTTATTATGAAATAGTCTTTAGGAAAAACTTACCACTAGTAAAGCATATTTAGAAGATAATTTAACCAGAGTGCATACCAGAGTACATAATAGTTTTTGGAATATGCTTCATGAGTTTTTAGTGAGATTTTTCTCCACTGAATGATGGTCCCTGAGTTCCTAATGATACTGGACATTAGGCACATTAGTTTGTTTTAAGGCAGGCATAATGTCCATTGGAATCAGAATTCAGAATGCTTCAAGTGCTGGCAGCTTGCACATGCCTTTGTAGTGTTGTTTAGGAGCCTGCTGTGACCTCCCCTTCATTATGGAGTGATATGACTAGAGCTCTGAGATGTCCATGCCTTTACCCAAGTGCTGCCTATGGGTTTGGAGTGGCATTGAAGGTTTTGCAAAATTGGAGGAGGGCTGCCCCATGCTAAGTGGTTAAATCAACCCACTGAAAAAAGTTAGTGTTCAGGTACCTTACACTCAACCCACTTACATTTGGATAAATCTTGACCAAAAAAACATGATATGCAAGTAGGGAATAGAATTGAATGGTGGAACATTTTTCTTTCTAGAAACCCTGATTTCCAGATACTCAGGCAATATCCCTTGTTTTACTTTTTCATCTCTTTTCTGCTTCCCAAACACATACTCTTTACATTTACGTTTGGTAAATATCACTTTTGCAAAAGCAGTAGTGGTTATCTGTTTTTAAGAAAAGTGTGTAGTATTTTAGGTCTTACGTGGATCTCTTTACATTGATTTCTGCCAGCTGACTCATTTGCAATGCCACCTTCATGCACCGGTATCATATTCGTGGGATTGTGAAATAATTTCATGATGTCACTGCCACCGTCTTATGTTTGCTTGCTGGTGATCCTGGAAGAGCTTCGTCAGGGCTCCTGAAAAAGAGATTAGCATTGTTCCTGAATTAACCCAAATTAATAGTAGAAAAGTTTTACTCTTACTCTGCAAATAAAAACACGAGCTTACAATTTTAAGGACAGTTCATAGAGTCTTGAGTGGCCTACCTTTGCTTCAATTGTAACATCACCACCACTGCCCCTATCCCGCCGGGCCTCTGTATGGCTGGTCTTCCATCTTCTTGACCTCACCTCCTCTGCTCCTGCCCTGCCTCTCTGCCCCCTGCATGTGCCAGGTCCACTCCCACCTAAGGACCTTGCAGTCTGTCTGGTCTGTCTGCTTAGAATATGCTTGCTGCCACATTTCTCCCAGGGTTGTTCCTCTTTGTCATTCACATTTCAGGGCACATGCCATCTTAGAAGACTTCTCAGTTTGCAGTAACTACTCAGTCATTTCCTGTCACGTTATGCTGTTTTGTTTTCATCAGAGCATGTGTTCGTAGGGGGGGCTTATCCTGTGTATTTGTCTGCTTATTTACCTTCTGTTCCCCTCCCTCGAATATATGCTTCAAGAGGGCAGGGACTCTGTTCTTTTCTTTTTTTTTTTTTTTTGAGTTGGAGTCTCACTCTGTCGCCCAGACTGGAGTGCAGTGGCCGCTCCCAGCCACCGCAGCCTCGACCTGCTGGGCTCCAGCGATTCTTCCTCCTCAGCCTTCCGAGTAGCCAGAATTACAGGCGCACACTACCACGCCTGGCTGATTTTTGATTTATTGTAGAGATGAGGTCTCGCCAAGTTGCCCAGGCGGGTCTCGAACCCACGGGCTCAGGCAATCCACTTACCTCAGCCTCCCAAAGGCGCGGGATTACAGGCTGAGCCACCGAGCCCGGCTGACTCTGTTCTTTTCATTGCCTGCTCCCCGTACCTCCCACAGTAAGTACACTTAGGAAATTCCTGGGAAACAAATGGATGGAGGTTCATGGAGGGCAAGGGAAAGAAGTCTTTCCTGATGGCTTTCTCTGTGCCTGGAAATACCTGGGTTATGTTCTGTTCCTTAGTCAACCTGACTCTTTAAGAGCTGACATGGTCCTGATAAAGAAGCTAAGCTCAGTAGTTAGTAACACCCAAGGCTGTCACAAACACACCAACCTGTTTTTCAGGTTTGTGGCAGTATCATGACCAGCACACCAGCCTGTTTTTCAGGTTTGTGGCAGTATCATGACCATCTGAACTTCGAGGCCACTCTGCTCGCCTGTATGTGCTTGCCTCCTTTAGCTTCTTGGCAGGTGGACCCCCAGACCTACATTTAGGGGAGAGCTTGGCACCTTGTCTGCCATTGACCCTGCAGGGCTGTTGTGGCTCCTTCCTGGCTGAAAGTAGTTCTGGTTGGGTGGTGGTGGGGTGTTGCTTGCTGGTTTTGTGCTGAGTAATGACTTGATGCCCAGTGGACTGGAGCTTGGGGAGGTGGTTCTAATAGCGGGAGTGCTTTGTATGGGGAGGTGGTTCTGGTCGAGGAGTGCTCTATGTCGTTAGGGGTATTATGTTAGGTGGTTAAGCTCTGTCAGGTATACAGACATGAGTGGTCTTACTCTAGGCCCTCCACAGTTCCTGCACAGACCTAGCGTAACCAGTTCGGATTGAACTTATCTTCTTTCCTTTCAGCAGTACTGATGAATTAAAGTTAATAAGTTATCTTTGCAAGGAACTTTTTTTAGTCACTCTCTTCCATTTCTAGTCTTGCTGAGGAAATGATCCCCATTTACAAAACAGACAAAACATTCTTCCAAGGAAGAATAGAGAATTAAGACTAACTGTTTTGACAGAACTGGCAAACCAACTGTTTTGCCCTAACTATACGGATTGATTCATTAGCAATTACTCATTATCTACTTTGCCTGACATTGAGTTTTAGGACTCGGTATAGTGAATCAACCTAAAGTAAATTTTGTTAGGTTACAAGATCCCAGTGGAGCCTCCAAAATGTTAGGTCAGACCTGCCGGGGGTGGTCTGCAATCTGGTGCTGCACAGACGATACAAAGAATTGAGCAGAAGTTAGATTGGAAAATATAGTTTATTTAGAAAGTAAATTAGAGAGAAACAGAGAGAGTGAGGGAAGGAGGAAGGGAGAGGGAAGAGAGAGGGAGGGGAGAGGAGATTCACCTCCTCAAGGTAGTGGAGGGGGCCAAAGCTAGGAAACATGGTGGCCATAGCTCAAAGAGCCAAGGGGACACACCTGAGTTTAACAAAGCAATGCTGAATGACTGCTTGAAGTTGAATGATTTTAAACCTTCCCTTTGATGGGGGTAGGTCATTAAGGTGACTCGGTGGTGGCCTGTTCCACGTCATGATGAGGGAGACAGGTAAGCACAGGTACTGACGTTAAGCAGACAGATGGGTGGACCAGTTACATGGCTGTTGCCATGTTGATAGGGTCTGTGTCATGAAGGTCACGAATGGCTGATTAGGTTAACGCGTTTACAAAGCAAGCTGGGGAAGGGGTTGTAATACACTTATCAATAGCTACCTCTGAGTAGCCGGTTCTGTCCTTGGCTAGTGACTAGAGGGTAAATTAAAGTGAACTGCTAGAAAAACATGATAGATCTAGGCAATGTTAAAATGGCTGCTCATTGGGTATATTGACTCTATCTTATGTTCTTTCAGATTTCAAATCAGGTAGTTGATTCATTGTACAACTTTTTCTTGTCAGTTCAGATCTGAACTGTAGCTGTAAAAGGTAAAACCAGAAATAGAACTGTCTTTCATGCCATAACTAGTATTTTTATTCAGTAAAATAAAGAGTTAAAAATCCTTTGGCTTTTCAGCATGTTGGTGTGATTGGAAGGGTTATTGCTATTTTATATTCACCATAATTCTTGAGCAGTTATTTATCTGAATTGATATTCTTGAATTAATGGTAGGATTTTTATATTTTGATGATCATTGAGTCTTGAGGTTGCTTCAGAGCGGACTTAACCAGAGTGAGGTGGTATTTAATGGTTTCTGCCCTGGCTTCTTTGCAACTTAACATACTTGTGTTTTCAGTATTTGTGACCAATTAAAGTATGTCTTTTAGTTCATGGCATTTTAAAGCTAATGTGGTTTGAATGTAATGCTAGAAAGAAGTTTAATAATTGGCAAATCAATGACAGTGACAAGTTGTTTTTCTTCCTTTCCAGTTACACATGGGAAGCTGTTGATACCAAAAATAATGTACTTTATAAAATCAATGTCTGTGGAAATGTGAATATTGCCCAGTGTGGGTCATCAAGTGCTGTTTGTATGTTCGACTTGAAGACAAGCAGCTATCATTCAGTGGGTAAGTAAAACTACCTTTACATTATTGGATGGGCAATATGACCCCTCAATTTTGCAAATATGACTTTATGTGTATAGCTATATGTATATATTTATATACATCATTATATATATTTATAATACATATTTTATAATAGTTAAAAATAAGAATTTGAATGTCCAATATGAACTAAAGTTAAGTTACTTCCGTGTAGTGGCTACTGTGTAGTTAATTGTGAGAATTCTGTAGATGTGTATCTGATATAGAAAGATGTTTTCTAGGCAGCTCTTCCTTCTCTCCCTTATTTTATTAAACCCTGTGTCTCCTCCCCATTTCCTTCATGCGCAGCTCCCTACTTCCTTGTCCCTTCCAGCTTTCTTCTGTGGGGGTCTGATTCCCAGGCAGTGCATCTTCACAGTCAGAGATGGTCACTGGCCTTGTTAGGCTTATATTAAAAATTAAATAGTCCTGAGGACTGGTAATCTCAGAGAAAAAAGTACAGCCCTTTCTTTCCTAGGGTTCATTTCATGTCCCCCAAATATGACCCTTTTGGGTCAGGATCCCTTTCCTTTGGTGAGCAAGATGAGTCTGAGGGGATTGACAGCCCTCCTGGGTTCTGTGGAGAAGGTGAGATAAGAGAATATGCCCAAAGGAGAAGGATGCAAGACAGACAGAAAAGCAGTGTGTGTCACCCTTGGCTTTGGAAACATGGATGTTTTTTCTGGCGACTTTTTTTTTTTGAGTTGGGGTCTCATTCTGTCACCCAGGCTGGAATGCAGTGTCACGATTATAGCTCACTGCAGCCTCCACTTCCTCCCGCCTCAGCCTCCTGAGGGACTGGGACTATAGGCATGAGCCAGTGTGCCCGGCTAATTTTTAAATTTTTTTGTACAGATGAGGTCTTGCTATGTTACCTAGACTGCTTTCAGGCTCCTAGGCTCAAGGGATCCTCCTGCCTCGGCCTCTCAAAGTGCTGGGATTACAGGTGTGAGCCACTGCATCTAGCTGTAGTTTTATTTTTATATATATATTTTGTATATTTAGGGGATGTAAGTGCAGTTTTGTTTCATGGATATATCGCATAGTAATTTCTCATTCTTCATCACCCTCCCACCTTTCTGAGTCTCCGATGTCTGTTATTCTATTCTCTCTCTATGTTCATTTCTACACATTATTTAACTCCCATTCACAGTTGAGGACATGTGGTATTTGGCTTTCTGTTTTTGAGTTATTTCACTGAAGATAATGGGGTCTCTAGTTCCATGCATGTTGCTGCTAATAACATGATTTCATTCTGTTTTTTGGCTCAATTGTATTCCGTGGTATATGCATGCCACATCATCTTTATCCAGTCCTCTGCTGATGGACACTTAGGTTGATTCCATATCTTTGCTATTGTGAATAGCATGGTGATGAGCATACAAGTACAGGTATCTTTTTGATATAATGATTTCTTTTCCTTTGGATAGATACTGAGTAATGGAATTTCTGCATCAAATGGTAGTTCCGTTATTAGTTCTTTGAGAAATCTCAATACTGTTTTCCATAGAGGTTGTATATTCACACTCCTATCAGTGGTTTTTAAGTGTTCCCTTTTTTCTTCATCTTTGCCAATATCTGTTGTTTTTTGATTTTTTAATAATTACCATTCTGATTGGTATATGGTGGCTCATTGTGGTTTTAATTTGCATTTCTCTGATGATTAGTGATGTTGGCCATTTTTTCATATGCTTGTTGGCCATTTGTATGTCTTCTTTTGAAAAATGTCTGTGTATGTCACCCAGGCTGGAGTGCAGTGGAACACTCACAGCCCCCACTGTCTTAACCTTCTGGACTCAGGTGACCCTTCTGCCTCAGCCTACCAGGTAGCAGGGAACTACAGATGCAAGCCACCACATCTGGCTAATTTTTTTTTTTTTAGATACGAGGTCTTGCCATGTTGCTCAGGCTCGTTTCGAACCCCTGGGCTCAGGTAATCCTCTTGCCTCTGCCTCCCAAAGTGCTGGGATTACAGGCATGAGTCACCACACCTGGTCCACCCACTTTTTTTTTTTGAGTTGGAGTCTCACTTTGTCGCCCAGACTGGAGTGTAATAGCCGCTCCCGGCCACCGCAGCCTCGACCTGCTGGGCTCCGGCGATCCTTCCACCTCAGCCTTCCAAGTAGCCGGAATTACAGGCATGCACTACCATGCCTGGCTGATTTTTTGACTTATTGTAGAGATGAGGTCTCGCTGCCCAGGCGGGTCTCGAACCCACGGGCTCAGGCAATCCACTCATCTCAGCCTCCCAAAGGCGCGGGATTACAGGCTGAGCCACCAAGCCCGGCTCACCCACTTTTTAATAAGGTTATTTGTTCATTTCTTGTTGAGTTCCTTGTAGATTCTGAATATTAGTCCTTTGTCAGATGTGTGGTTTAAAGATATCTTCTCCCATTCTGTAGGTTGTCTGTGCACTCTGTTGATTATTTCTCTTGTATAGAAGTTTTTTAGGTTAATTAAGTCTCATTAGTCTATTTTTGGTTTTGTTGCATTTGCTTTTGAGATCTTAGTCATAAACTCTTTGCCTAGGCCAGTGACCAGGAGAGTATTTCCTAGGTTTTCTTCTATAGTTTTTAGTTTCATGTCTTTTTTTTTTTTTTGAGTTGGAGTCTCACTCTGTCGCCCAGACTGGAGTGCAGTGGCCGCTTCCTGCCACTGCAGCCTCGACCGGCTGGGCTCCGGCGATCCTTCCGCCTCAGCCTTCCAAGTAGCCGGAATTACAGGCATGCACTACCACGCCCGGCTGATTTTTTTGATTTATTGTAAAGATGAGGTCTCGCTGCCCAGGCGGGTCTCGAACCCGCGGGCTCAGGCAGTCCACTCACCTCAGCCTCCCAAAGGGCGTGGGATTACAGGCTGAGCCACCGAGCCCGACTTAGTTTCAAGTCTTACATTTAAATCTCTAATCTATTTTAATTTTTGTATATGGTGAAAGATGAGTCTATGACTAACCAGTTTTCCCAGCACCATTTCTTAAATAAGGTATCCTGTGTTTTTGTTGACTGTTGATGGTCAGTTGGTTGTAGTTATGTAGATTTATTTCTGGGTTCCCTATTCTGTTCCATTGATCTGGGTATCTATTTTTATACCAGTACCTTCTGTTTTGGTTACTATAGCTTTGTAGTTTAATTTGAAGTCATCTAATGTGATGTCTCCAGCATTGTTCTTTTTGCTTAGGATTGCTTTGGCTATTAAGGCTCTTTTTTAAAATCCATATGACTTTTAGGATTTTCTTTTTTCCAATTCTGTCAAAAATGACATTGGTGTTTTGATAGGAATTGTATTAACTCTGTAGATTGCTTTGGGCAGTGTGAGCATTTTAACGATATTGATCCTTGCAATCCATAAGAATGGGATGTTTTCCCTTTTTTTGTGTTACCGAATTTCTTTCATTAGTATTTTATAGTTTTCCTTATGGAGATCTTTTACTTCCTTGGTTAAATGTATTCCTAGGTATTTTATTTTTCTGTAGCTATTGTAAAAGGTGATTGAGTTCATGATTGCTTCTCAGCTTTATTACTATTGTATAGAAATGCTACTGATTTTTGTATGTTGATTTTGTATCCTGACACTTTCATGAATTCATTTATCAAATCTGGGAGTCTTTTGGAGGAGGCTTTAGGGTTTTCTAGGCATGAGATTATATCATCAGCAAACACAGATCATTTGACTTCCTGTTTTCTGATGTGGATGCCTCTTATTTCTTGTCTGATTGTTCTGGCTCAGACTTCCTCTGCTATGTTGGATAGGAGTGGTGAAAGTGAACATCCTAGCCGGGCTCGGTGGCTCAGCCTGTAATCCCGCGCCTTTGGGAGGCTGAGGTGAGTGGATTGCCTGAGCCTGCGGTTTCGAGACCCGCCTGGGCAGGCGAGACCTCATCTCTACAATAAATCAAAAAATCAGCTGGGCATGGTAGCGTGCGCCTGTAATTCCGGCTACGCGGAAGGCTGAGGCGGAAGGATCGCCGGAGCCCAGCAGCGAGACTGGGCTGCACTCCAGTCTGGGCGACAGAGTGAGACTCCAACTCAAAAAAAAAAAAAAAAAAAGTGAACATCCTTGTCATGTTCCAGTTCTTATGTGCTTTTAACTTTTCCCCGTTTAGTATAATGTTGACTGTGGGTTTGTCATATATGACTTTTATTATTTCAAGGTATGTTCCTTCTATGCTTAATTTGTTGAGGATTTTTAATTTTATTTAAGAATAGAGACAAGGTTCTCACTGCATTGTCTGGACTGGTCTTGAATTCTGGGCTCAAGTCTGTTGTGGCCTACCAAAGTGGTGGGATTACTGGTGTGAGCCACCGTGCCTGGCCTGTTGAGGGTTTTTTTTAAATCATGAGAGGGATGTTGAATTTTATCAAGAGCTTTTTCTGAGATGATCATGTTTCTGTTTTAAATTCTGCTTATGTGGTGAATCACATCTATTGATTTGTATATATTGAGCCATCCTTGCATCTCTGAACTAAAAGCCACTTGATAGTGGTATATTATCTTTTTGCTATGCTGTTGGAATCAGTTTGCTAGTATTTTGTTGAGGATTTTTGCATGTATGTTCACTAGGGATATTGGTCTTAAGTGTTCTTTTTTTGTTGTGTCCTTGCCTGGCTTTGGTGTCAGGGTGATACTGGCTTCATAGAATAAGGAAGGATTTCATAGTTTTCAGTTTTTTGGAACAGTTTCAGTAGGATTTGTGCCAGTTTTTCTTTGTATGTCTGGTACAATTTGGCTGAGAATCCATATGGTTCTGAGTTCTTTTTGTTGAGAGATTTTTTTGTTTGTTATTATTACTGATTCAGTTTTCACTGCTCATGATTGGTCTGTTCAGGATTTCTATTTCTTCCTAGTTCACTCTTGAGAGATTGTATGTTTCTAGGAATTTCTTTGTTTCCTCTAGGTTTTCTGGTTTGTGAACACAGAGATGTTTATAGTAGTCTCTGATGATCTTTTGTATTTCTTTGTTATCAGTTGTAATGTCTCTTTTTATTTCTGGTTATGCTTATTTGAATCTTTCTTCTTCTTTTCTTTTTTTTTTATTTTTGAGTTGGTGTCTCACTCTGTTGCCCAAACTGGAGTGCAGTGGCATGATCATAGCTTACTGCAGCTTTGACCTCCTGGATTCAGGCGATCCTTCTGCCTCATCTTCCTGAGTAGCTGGAACTACAGGTGTACGCCACCACATCTGGCTAATTTTTTTGATTTTTTTTTTTTTTGTAGAGATGGGATCTTCCTATGTTGCCTAAGCTGATATTGAACTCCTTAGTGGCTATGATCATGCCACTGTACTCCAGCTTACGCAACAGAGTGCTCAAGTGATCCTTCTGCCTCAGCCTCCCCAAGTGCTGGGATTACAGGCATGAGCCACGCTTCTGGCATCATCGTCTTTTCTTAACCCGGCTAGCAGTGTATCTGTTTTGTTTATCTTTTCAATGAACCAACTTTTTGTTTTATTAATCTTTTTCTTTTGGTCTTGATTTTATTCAGTTCTGCTCTGAACTTTTTAATTTCTTTTCTTCTGCTAGCTTTCCGTTTGGTTTGCTCTTGCTTTTCTAGTTCCTTGGGGGTTATTTGTGATCTTCCTGTCCTTTTGATGTAGACATTTAATGCTATAAACTTCCCTGATTTTGTTGTATCCCTGAGGTTTTGGTATGTTGTGTCTTTATTTTCATTCGTTTCAAAAAAATTTTTAAATTTGCATCTTAATTTTGTCATTGACCCAAATATCATTCGAGAGAAAGTTGCTTAATTTCCATGTATTTGTATACTTTGGAGAGTCCCTCTTGGAATTGATTTCCAGTTTTATTCCATTGTGGTCCAGGGAGATACTTGATATGATTTATATTTTTTAAAAAATTATTGAGACTTGTTTTGTTGCCTAACATATGGTCTATCTTGGAAAATGTTCTGTGTGCTGATGAGAAAAAATGTATTTTCTGTTGTTGTTGGGTAGAATATTCTGTAAATGGTATGTCCATTTGGTCTACAGTTCAATTTAAGTCCAGTGTTTCTTTGTTGATTTTTCTGTCTCAGTACTGTCGGCGGGATATTGAAGTCCCCCACTATTGCTGTCTTATCCCTTTTCTTGGGTCTAGTACTACTTGTTTTAGGAATTTGGGTGCATACATTTAGGACTGTTTTATCTTCTTGTGGAATTGATCCCTTTATCATTATATGTGACACTTTCTTTGCCTTTGTGAAAAAAACTACTGGTGATTTAATATCTCTTTTATCTGATATATGCATAGCTACTTCTACCTGCTTTTGGTTTCCATTTTGTAGAATATTTTTTTCCCACCTCTTTACCTTGAGCCTGTCAGTGTCTTTATCAGTTAGGTGGGTTTCTTGTAAGCTGCATATAGTTGAACATTTTTTTTCCCTTTAAATCCATTCCACTAATCTGTATCTTTTAAGGGGAGCATTTAATCTATTTATATTCAAGGTTAACATTTGATACATTGATATATGGGATTTTATTTCTATCATAATATTGCTACCTAGTTGCTTTGTAGTCAATTGTGTAATTGTTTTATAAGATCTGTGAGTTTTATACTTTAGTATATTTTTATGATGGTATTGATCTTTCATTTGCATGTTTAGAACACCTTTGAGCATTTCTTGAAGGGACAGTCTAGTGGTCACAAATTCCTTTAGCGTTTGCTTGTCTGGGAGAGACTTTAATTCTTTAATTCTCCTTCATTTATGGGTCCAGAACTTGTGGTTGACAATTTTTTTTGTTTAAGAAGTCTGAAAACAAGACTCCTATCTCTTCTTGCTTGTAAAGTTTCTGCTGAGAAGACTGCTGTTAGTCTGATGGGACTTTTATTGGTGATTTGACTTTCCGCTTGTGGATTTTAGGATTTTTTTCCCTCACATTGATTTTAGATGTTCTGACTATATGTTGCAGTGTATCTTCCTGGAGTTCTCTGAGCCTCACATCTAGATGTCTAAATCTCTAGCAAGACTAAGGAAGTTTTCCTCAAACAAGTTTTCCATACTTTAAAGTTTTTCTTCTACCTCAGAAATACCTATGACTCGCATGTTTGGTTATGTTACATAATCCTATACTTCTTGAAGGCTTTGTTCATTTTTAAAAATTCTTTATTTTTGTCTGACTGGGTTAATTTGAAATACCTGTCTTTAGAAATACCTCTGAGATTATTTCTTCTTCTTGGTCTAGACTGTTGTTAAAGCTTTCAACTGTATTTTATCATTCCTTTAATGAATATTTTTCATTTCCAGAAGTTCTGTTTTCTTTTTAGTATCCTATCTCTTTAGTTCATTTTTCATTCATATTCTGAATTTTCTGATTTGTGTTGGTTTTCAACTTTCTCTTGGATCTCACTTAACTTCTTTAAAAAAAAATCAGTATTTTTAATTCTTTATATGGTATTTCAAAGATTTCATTTTTGTTAGGTCTACTGCTGGAAAGTTACTGTGGTCATTTGGGAGGTGTAACAGTCTGTTTTTCCATGCTTCTAGAATTCCAGAATTATTTCTCTGATTCCTTATCATCTGGGTAAGCCATCTCTTTTTATTTTTGCATTTACTTCTTTTGATTGGATTTTTTCCCTTGAGGATGTGACTATGATGCATGTTGTGTGTGATTGTTTAGCTCTGTTTCTTGATGCTTTCAGTGGCGAAGACTCTAGGAGTTCCTTGGCTATAGAGTATCTTTGTGTAGGAGCTTTCTCAAATATTGGTTGTGTAGGAGCGATGTGCTGGGTGTGTGAACAGGCTCACTGCCTCCTGTGGGGCCAGGATGGTAGAGGCCTCAGTTTTATTTTGTTCCCCTGCTCCGTGCACTTGTGTCAGCAGAGCAACCTTCAAGCCAGTAGGTGACGCTTACAGGTAGGGACTGACTGTGGTAGAAGCTGATGGTATGATGAGTATATGCCTACTCTCAACAGAGAGAAGCTTCTGTTACCTCAGGCAGGTGGTCTGTGGAATTCACAATGGTCTGAGGTCCCTACTCAGTTCCTGAGGGGTAACAAAGCCATATGGAGCTGAACCACCAATCCTGCCCTCAAATACCCCATTGGCAGGCACAGGTACTATCCCTGAGTGGGATGGTGGGGGAAGTTTCTGGTGAAATGTAATGAAGTGTCTGTGTAGGGGAAGGACCGCCCCAGCTTTACCACCTGGGCAGGCAGGAATGTGATCTACCTCCCTATCACACCCCTGCCCCAGTGATTGGGATACTCAGGTTGGACAGATATCGCCGTGTATTTTCAGGATGAAGTGTAGCTGAGCACTGTGAAAGATGCCTGTCCCACAGCTGAGTTGTCTTCTGTACGGAAGCTCTTCTTGGCCCCAAACACACATCTTTGCAGCATTCCTGCTCTGCACTGCAGGAATGCTATTGCTCTGTTTGGAGATAGGAAGGTGCCCCTGCCTTTTGTGTAAGCCCAAGGCCTGCTGGGCACACAGTCAGTGGGGACACAGCTGCCCCTAATAGCCCTGAAATGGCAGTCCTCTGATATGTCCACACCAACCTTCTGCGAGAGCAACCTATGCTGTGCCTACAGCAGTGGGTAGAGATTGGGGGAAGGAGTCCCATTCTGTATGTCTGTGCTCAAACATTGAGGCTGCCTGGCCTCCAGGGTGGAATCATACTCCTCCCTTGCAGAGCTGAGCACAGTGCCTGCTTCTCCATTGAAGGTGGCATAGTCACTCTCAGCCCACAGGTGGGGAGCTCTCAGACACAGGACAGCATTGTACTCTTGTTTCTTGGGGTACCCTCTTGGTGAGCTGCATATACCCTTCTTTTAGGAATGATACTCCTTAGGGCTAGTTTCCTGGGAACCCTGCATCCAGCTGTCCCTGTATGACTGCCACAATCTGAACGGGTACTGAGGAATGTTTGTGGGGGCTCTGCTATGTGGAGACACAGGGGGCAAGGTTCCCTGGGCAGGACACAGTCCTACAATGGGTACACCTCAAGTATGGTGCCCGTTGCTACCCCCTGGGTTCAAGGGGAAGGCGAGTGACTTGGCACCAGCTGGAAGTCTGGTGTAATGCTCTTGAGAACTTTCCACATCATTTCCCATGCCAGTGCTTGGCTGGGCGAGGGCATAGAAGCTCTCCCTCAGTTTGGTTGTCCAGTGGCCTGCTACAGGGTCAAGGGGAGCCAAAACCACTCCCACCTACCCTTTTGATGAAATACCAGGCCCTTCAAGGTTCCTAGATGATGTCTGCTAGCCTCTTGTTTCTTTCTTTTTCTGTGCCCTACCTTCTTTCCGAGAGTTCTCTGTTAGGCTTCATGATTCTCTACTAGATAGTCCATTCAGGTGATGATTATTCTCCTATAACTGTGGTTCTTTCTGAGAACTGGAGTCTGGTGTCTCTCATCAGCCATCTTGAAAAAAAAAAAACCATCTATCATTTTGGATGGAGATTTCTAAACACAGTCAAAAGGGCTTTTTAGAAAGCAATGTTTAGAGTAAGAAGATAAGGCAGTTCTAGGTCTGCTGGTTGAGGCCCAACTCCTGTTTGATTTCCCTGTCTCTCAACAAAGAGACTATTTAGACTGAAACCACTCGTAGGAGGGATTTGAGGCCTGGGATAGAGATATAAGAAAGCACCAGGTTGTTCTGAGTTCCTGGGTCAGTCAAGTATTATTTGGTGATATCTTAGGAAACTTACAGGTGAGATGGCCAGCTTCCTCATTGGGATCTTTTAGCCATCCAAAAGTGAGCCTTTTGGCCAGTATTACTCAGGTTTTCAGAATGAGGAAAAAGTAGTTTTTATCTTGATTTTATTATGCTGTCTTAATATGTTTGCCTATTGGTGTGTTTTGTACTTGTGGTAGTATGCTATAGATATAACAGATTGATATTGGATGCAGACAGGTTACTAGGAGGGTAATTGGTAAGACTGGCTTTGCTGGACAGAATTTGAGTTTGACCAAATTCTGTAGTCCTTGAAAGCCAGAAAAGAGAGTTGATATTTTCTGGTAGGTAGTGGATCTATTACAGATTCTTTGTTATGGTAATGGTATCAATGCAAATCAAAGCAATAATAAGATCTCATTCTTCTTCCATCACTTTGTCAGACGTTTGAATGGTTGCATCATAGAGTGCTGGCAAGGAGCCTGGAAGAGGGCACATTTGCATGTTGCTATAGGTAGATGGTTGTCTATAATCCCTTTGGGAAGGTAATTGTTGATGTGAGTTTTTATAGTGCCCTCAAGAGCAGTTTTTATATTAAGAAACAAATGTAAGGACCCCAATGCTGGTTTAAACAGTGTTACATTGTTTTAAATGAAAAAAGTCATTAGTTTCTCCTTAGGTGAATGACATTGCATATATGAATCTAGTATATTTTAACAGCATTTTGGTAGGGCCTGTGAACAATATTTGGTCTCATTTGCAGTCTATTTAATTCATCTTCAGCACATTTTAAAATGGTTTGTGTATTTTATATATAGTTGACCCTTGAGCAGCATGAGAGTGAGGAGCACCCACTCCTTCCTTACACAGTTGAAAATCTGTGCATAATCTTTGGCTCCCGTAAAACTTAACTACTAATAACCTACTGTTGACCAGAAGCTTTATCAATAACATAAAACAGTTGACAGTTGACTAATACACATATTTTGTATGTTACACATATTACATCCTATATTCTTACAATAAACTACATGCTATTAAAATCATAAGGAAGATAAAATATATTTACTATCCATTAAGTGGAATTTTCAGATCATCATAGATGTCTTCATCCCTGTTATCTTGACATCAAACAGCCTGAGGAGGAGGAAGAGAAAGGGGTTGGTCTTGCTGTCCTGGGGTGGCAGAAGTGAAGAAAATCTGTGTCTAAGTGGACCTGTGTAGTTCAAATCTGTGTTGTTCAGCAGTCAATTGTATTTGATTTCCTTTTTAAGTACCTCACATGTCTGATTTAACAATTAAAACTTCAGTATAACAATTCTTACAAATTTAATAGTTTCAACTTATAAATATGATAAACCTAAAGTTCTCTTAGATGTTCTAATATTGTCAAAAATATAAATCAATTGCTTAGTAATAAACTTTGGAGTTATGACATTAAATGTTGCAGTAAAAGCACCAGATATGTCGACATTCCTTCAAGCATTCTAAATATTAATGGTTTTAATTTAATCTCCTGAGGATTAAAAACTATATATCCATTTCAGAAAGTATGTTCCCAGCTCATTTAACTGAGGTAATGTGCTCACTAGGGAGCAATGTTAATTACAGTTACTCACCCCTGGAGCCTAGAATTCTGTTTGCCTTCTTGTTGACCCGGGTAGGACACAGTAAGTGAATCTGATTGTAATTGCTGGTGCCAGGTGACTTCATTTACTTTTAGGAAGCTGGCTCCTGACTTCAGTTGATAGTGATATTGTGTAATTCTTAATATGCACTCAGAAATACAGCGGGTATCTAGGTTGATCACTGGATTGAATTTTTCATCTCTGATTTATAAGATATGAAAATACCTTTTCCTTTTAAGCCCTTTTTGGTTTTATTTTTGTAAACCTATAATTCCATAAGATATTTAAGGTAATATCTGGTTGAGTTTCAGATATAGCTCATTTTAAAAATGTGATTTATGATTTCTCCTGACAGCATGACAATATCTGTTACATTTTAAAACATATTATCATGATTTACTTTTGTGACTTTAACCAATAGAAGAAACAGTACTATACATAGATATTTGTACAAAATTTTTCTTGTAGCATTATTTATTGTGGCAAATATGCTGGAACAATCTGACTGCAGGGATGGTTCAGTAAATTAGTGGTCTTTTTCCTGACTTACTTGATTAAATCATATCCAAAAAAATATTCATTTATTAGCTGTTGAGGTTACTTACCACTGGGGCCTGGAATTCTGTTTGGCTACTGTCATATTCAATTTGACTACTGTCATATCTAGGCACTAATCTAGGTACTAGAAATGAATCAGTCATGAAAATAGACAAAAATCCCTTTTCCCACATTCTAGTGGGGTGGGAGACAAACGGAAAGATAAACAGTGGCTAAGTAGTTTTTAAGAATGTGATGAATGCTATAAAACAGAAGAGGAAGGGAAGTCAGGAGTGCTGGGGGCTCAGGGTGCAAGGATTTTAAATAGAGTAAGTGTTGCTGAGAAAGTGACATGTAAGTAAAAAACTGGTGCTGAGAGCACAAGCCATGTGGATCTCTGGGGGAACAGTCAGTACAGGGGACAAGAGGGGCAGCCAAGGGGTGGGGGTAATAGCAAGAACAGAAATCACTTTTTAAAATAGTGTTGATATAAAGAGCAGAAAAATGAAGCAATAGCTGGAAGTAAAAAATTGGACAGAGGATTTTAAAAAAATCTGGTAAAGTAACATGTTAATAGTTTACAGTGAAGGATATGATTGCTGAAGTAGGTGGCACAGGGGAGCGAGGAAAGACTTGCTCAAGCATGTAGGTAAATGGCACAGGGCAAGTTGTCTGTCTGGCAGGCTGTAATTGCCGCGGCGTCTGGGTGAAGATGCAGCAGGGAGGCTGCTTGCAAAGTTTGGATGGCCAGGCTTTGCAACCTCAGCAAGGCTGAGTCGCTGTGGGCTTGGCCGGGCTCGCAGGCGCGGCCTGGTGGTCCCGGCACACATGGTCTAGAGGTTCTGGCAAGTGTGACCAAGGAACGCCAGGGAGTGCCGGCTGGAGAGCTTGCTGTGGCATCGTGGTCCCTTAGAGCGCGGGTTGGTGGGCCCTGAGAGCGAGGTTTGGCCAGCGAGGTTTGGAGAGTCCCCTCAGAGCTGCCTGGTGAGAGGCTATTCGGTGAGAGCATCTGGTGGACATGATCTGGAGTGCTTGGAGTCGCAGCTTGGCTGGCCCGGATGTCCCTACGGGAGCGGTCCCAGGCCTGTCAGCCATAGTGTAGAGGGTCCTGCGAATGAGGTCCGTCGGGTTCAGAGGCAGCCGGTAGGGCATGGCCTGGCGGGCTATTGGATGTGGTCCAGCGGGTTGGGTCAGCTTGGTCTGGAGCACTCCAAGTTGCGCCCAGTGGAACGCCAAATACCGAAGTACCAAGGTTTTGCAGCGAGAAAGGCTTATTACGAGTCCATTGATACAGAGACGGGCGAAACACTCAAATCTGTCAAATCTGTCTCCTAAGCTGTGTGGTTGGTGGAATTTTATAAGCGTAGGGTAATGAGGCGTGATCTGGTTGGATCTTGCAGTGGAGGTGGTGCCGGGAGGCCAGATCTGATTGGGTCCTTCCGCGGGTTGCTGCCAGGACTCCACCTGATTGGATCCTGCCATGCGGTGTCCGCATCTTAAATCAGTCCCGGTTCCTCTGGATGAGCACTTAGGTTCCGCCAGTGGTTTCACGCTTGGCTCATCTGGGCATGCTCAGGTTACGTGAATTTTAACCCGGAGTCCACAACCACTAAGAAACAACTCAAAACTTTGTAACATAGAAGTTGAACCTGATTGGGCGGAGCAATTGCAGCCCCCGCAGGCGCGGCCAGTCAGGCCTGGCGAGGGCGGGCTGGAGCGCTAGGGGTCGCTGTGTAGCCGTTTAGCGCATCCTGGGGAGTGGCTGTGGGTCTGGTGCTCTGGCCAAGCTCGCAGTCTTTCCCCAGCTCTTGTCCTGGGAGGGCGGCCAGGTAGCCACTTGCTGTGGTTCAACATGGCCCCCCTCCCCCGATGTCCCGGTCTACAGCCAGTCTTGGGCTGTGCTTTGTAGGCAGTGGGATGGCGACATGGATAGGTGTACGCCACGCCGACAGGGTCTGACCCAGGGCGCTGGAACCACACAATCCCTCCTGACCTGATTACAAGACCCTTTTCCGTTTTCTTTTCAGGACGGGTCCTGCAAGTTACGAGGGACCTCCAGGAGCTCTTGACACAGAGGGATCATAAGAAGCATATATAGGGGTCCCGAGGTTGGGGATTGGTACTGTGGCCTGCGAGGCCGTCCAGAGATGTCGCCTGCCTTTTGGCCGCCGCGCGTCGTCCTCCATGCCTTTTACATTCTCCAACCGGTGCACGACCTTGGGTCCCGAAAGCCCCGCCTCCTATCATAGACACGCCCACTATGGGCTGGGCCGTGGGGCGCTGTCCTGGCCCAAGAGCCACGTAGGCAGGGGTTCCAAGCCCTTTTGGCTGAGCCAGTAGTAGAAAAGATTTTAGAAAAGATCCTGGGTGTTTTCGGTAGGGAAGACCGATCCTGGCAGACCTTTGCACGCAGGCGGAGACAGAACCGTTGTTCGGTGAGCCTGGCACTAACGGGGCAGCCCTGACTCTGTTCCTCCTTCTCATTGGCATCTTATTTTTCTTCCTATTTTCTTCTTTCTACCCTCCCGTGTACCCACCCCCTCACCCCACACACTTTAGATGTTTGTATAGAATCGAATCAATATTAGAATACTGAGTTCATACAACATGCTCATTATTAATCCATGGACTAACCTTCTCTTTTGCTTGAAAAAAAGAACAGTTTTTTAAAATAATGTAGTGAACTTTGTTTCTAACAAAATTCAGGATCTTGACAATAACCACTGTCTATGTGTTTTTCCCTTCCCCCTTTCCTTTCCACTAGAAGTAATCATTAGCTCACATTCTTTTTTAAACACTTTTAATCCTAACTTCCAAAAATATGTATGTGTATGTAATTAACTTTATAAAAACGTGTATCATGCTATGTAACTTTTTGGGACTTAAGTGTTAACAATAATATTACTAAACGTTATTATATTGTTATCTTTCACTGTGGTTTATTCCTTCTAACTGCTGGAATATTTTATTGTGTGGACCTACCAACATTAATTTATCCATTCTTTTGTTGTTGGGCCTTTGGGTTGTTTCCAGGTTTTTGCTATTGTGAAGTGTGCTAGATGTTTTTTTCATGTGTTTCCTGTGTTGCATGGTTTTCTCTTGTGTGTATACCTAAGTGGAATAGCTAGGTCATAGGGTACACACATGTTCAATTTTGGGACATAATGTCATGCTGACTTAAAAACTGTGCTAATTTACACTTCCCCTAGCAACACAGGAGAACTTTAGACCATCTCGCTTGCAGAACTTGGTCTTTAATTTTTGTCAGTAGGGTGACTGTACATGGTATAATATTGTAGTTTTGATTTGCAATTCTTTGATTATCAGTGATATTAATAATCTTTTTTCACATATTTATGGATGTACATTTTTCTTCTGTTTGATTAATCATGTCTTTATAGTGGGCTATCTATGCATGTGACCTAGAATAGAATTTTTTCTTTGCATTTGATATTAAAATTCACCATAATATGACTAGGTATGAATTTTGCCTTATCCTTTTTGGCATGTTGTGTGCTATCTCCGTCAGAGAGTATTCATCATCCTTTATTTCCTGGAATTACATATTGAAATGTTTTGTTCTTACTTTTTGCGTGTGAGTATATATAGATATTCTTGATGCCACTTCTGTGTATCTCCCAGTTTATAACTTATTTCTGTTTTTTTTAAGTTATTTTTTGATGACTATAAACTCCCAAGTTGAGTAGGTTTTCTAAGTAGTGATTTTGAGTCTTAAGAAATCTTTTTCTATCTTAAGATTTCTACCAAGATTTTAAGTTTGAATTTTGATGTTTACATCTTTAATCCATTTAGAGTTAATTTTTGTATACAGTGGTAGGTGGGGATCCAGTTTTATCTTTTTCCATATGGATAACCATTTTGTTTCCAGTTCCATTTATTTAGCAGTCTCTTCTTTCCCCAATAATCTGTTACTTCTTTCTTTTTTTTTTTTTTTTTGAGTCTCACTTTGTCGCCCAGGCTGGAGTGCAGTGGCACGCTCCTGGCCACCATAGCCTCGACCTGCAGGGCTCAGGTACTCCTTCCGCCTCAGCCTTCCAAGTAACTGGAACTATCACACCCGGTTAATTTTTTGATTTATTGTAGAGACAAGGTCTCACCATGTTGCTCATGCTGGTCTCGAACCCGCAGGCTCAGGCAGTCATCTCACCTCAGCCTTCCAAAGTGCTGGGATTATAGGCTTGAGCCACCGCACCTGGCCTGTTACTTCTTTCATAATCAAAGTTTGATATACACATATGTCTCTGTGCTCTCTCTTCTAGTCTGTCAGTTTATTCCTGTGCCAAACCTCATCCTATTGATTTTATATAGATTTATAATTCTGAATTATTATAGTAATGTCCCAAAAAAACTGAGTTGTAGCCACTCTACTTGGAGGTCTTTCTAAAGAATTATGATTTTATAGTATGTGTGACAGGAAGTATTGAAGCATTTCAGCCGCTGAATTATATATTCTGATTTATGTTTTGAAGATCATAGTGGTACAAGATGAGTGGGGCAGGGGAGTTGTGAGGAATGAGAGGACAGTGGAGGCAGGGGACCAGTTGGGCTAGTACAAGAGTACATGGGAGAGGTGATCGTGGTTTTCATGGTAGTAGAGATGGAGAAATGTGGATGAATTTGTGATGGAGGTACAGCCAGTAGAACTTTCTGAAGCATTGAATATGGCAGACACAGGACAGGTGGCACTCAAGGTAATGTCATGTGTTTGGGTGGGGAAGCCACTCCTGAGATGGAAAACTCTGGGGAAAGACAGTTTTGTTCATTTATCTGAAAGTTTTATAAACTTTGAGATCAATTTTAGTGCCAGTTTTAATTTACTTTTCCTTGGAAATAGCTGTATGATTATGTATGTTTTATGGCCTGTTCATTTTTTTTCCTTTCCTAATAGGCGACTCACTTTTGAAAAGTGCAACCAGATCTCTTCTGGAGTTCAACACGACAGTGAGCTGTAAGCAGCAAAGCTCAAATCACAGAATCCAGAGTAGCATCACATTCCTGTGTGGGAAAACCCTGGTGAGTCCACAGAGTCGCTTTATGTATTTTTTTGTTAAAAATGTCTGCCCCTTTGGTGTACTTGCTTTAGAAGTATCCCAGGAAGAATAAGTGAGCAAAATTAAAAACACAGATGAGCAAACCCCAACCAAATCATCGCCATCAAGAACCAGGAAGCCTACAAGTCCCAAACTCATAGTTACAACTTTTAAGTAAAACCTGGACCACATCCTGTATAAGACTGCAGTTCAAAGTGATTAATGTGTTAAAACTCAGTGCACTGTTTCATGTTCTTGTCACAGGCATTATTCTTTTTTTTCTTTCTAAAACCTCTTCTCCCAGCATTTCATATTGATAGGTTTTAGGGCAACATGTTTAGTTTTTTAAAGATTTATTTTTCTTTCCTCATTTACACTAAGTTGGAGAGACCAACATCTGTTTAGGAGAAGCTCTGGCCAGTGGGTGATGGGTCCCAAATTTTTCAGTATTACTTGGCATATAAAGAGGACATCATTGTGTAAAGCATTCTGTCTGTTCTTACTGTGGGCATATTGTATATGACTTGTTGACTTTAATCTTTAGTTCTTAGAAAGGGACTTGTAGTAAATAATTGTTAGCTTTGGAGAAGCGATTGGTATACAAATCCTATGAGTGTTCTTGTATCAGAGTTAAGAACCCCCTGAGAATTTAGAAAAATCAGGCTGAGTGAAACTCACGTGGCTACCAGATTGCTCTAAAACATATTTAGAATTTGAGGCTGTGACTGTTGCATCATTGGCCCACAGCGTCTCATCTGAAGAACTTTGAAGATAAAGTGAGTTGTTAATTTTGGACCAACCCATCAACTGTACTGTTGTACTTATTGAGACCTTAAACAAAATAATCTATTTGCAATGGCCTGAAAGGTGAAGTTTTACATTTTAGAATAAAATGTGTATCTGGGGTTTTAGCTTTAACTAATTTCCTTTAAGAATTCTGTGTTTACCATACAAGACACAGAACCACGAAGAATTCCCTAGATTTGCACATGCGGGTATAGAGGTCAATTCCTGCTGTGGCCTGTGTCAAGCCACAGTGTTTGGAGTCTGCTCTGATCATTAACAGGAGGGGCTGCTGATGAGCATCTGAGTCGAGGACAGCACTAGCTTCGTGGTCTGCTGGGTGTTCTAACTCGGTCAGATGCAGATGGGCTCCTCACAGGGGCCTCTTACAGGGGCCTCCTCACAGGAAGCATGAGATCACATTTTTTGGCTTTGATTTCTTGGCACATGGTTAAGAGAACACTTGGAGTTTCGGAGGAGAATGGCTCGGGGGAGTACTTCCCATGAGCTTACTGTACTTGCATAGCTGGGGCAGTAGAACAGTTTTGGATCAGTTATGCTCACATTCCAACATGATTTCGTGAAGCTTTTGTCCCAGAATGTTCAGGTTTAGGAACCTCTTGGGACCTCGTTTCTCTAAAACAGCTGTGTTCCCCCTTCTTACTGCTGCTTTCTTTATGTCAGTAGCATTTACCGTGTTCTAATTTAAAAAAAAAAACTTCATAATATGTAGTACAGTAACTTATTTTAATTTTATTTTTAAATAGGGAACTCCTGAATTTGTAACTGCAACAGGATGTGTGCACTACTTTGAGTGGAGGACCACTGCAGCCTGCAAGAAAGACATATTTAAAGCCAAGAAGGAGGTAACAAGAGAACTTTAAGGTTATGTGCTTAGGAAGTATCCTCTGGGGACTTCTAAGATTTGAAATACTGATTCTAACCTTTTAGGATTAAAATTGTTCTTAGTATTCAAACTCCATTTTAGCAGAGAAGCCATGTGATTTAGTTGTTAAGACTTTTCTGGGTAGTTCTTATTTGTAGGTTAGGGCCTTTAGAAATATAACACGATGCAATTTTGGGTCCAGATTGGAAATGGCATAGCTCACCAATAGAGAGCAAATTAGTTCTTGAATTCTGGTACTGTGCAACTCATGAACCAAGTGACATGGTCAGGCTTGTGTTTAGATTCTTCTCTCTGCCTACAGGAGACATCTATGACCTGTAGCCTTCATCTTCCTTTGTGTCTGGCTTCCTACCTGGGGTACACCCCACTCTCATAAGTCCTTTCAGCCTGGTTTTGTTGTTAAAGCCCACTGTCCCTCGCCTCAGCCGGGGAGTGACTTCTGGTTGCATTGTGGGTCCAGGCCAGGTGTCCCTACCCCTTAAACTCTTTGCTAGCTCACCTCAGAGACTAGATTCTTGTTTTTGTTACTTCTACTCTTTCTCTGTTATTTGAACAGTGTTCTTTGGTCAAGCCAACATTTATATTTATTTTGTACGGTATGATGCTTTGAAATATGTGTACATTGTGGAATGGCTAAATTAAACTAATTAACATATGCATCACTTCAACATACCATTTTTTGTTGTGAGAACACTTAAAATCTATTCTTAGTGATTTTCAGGAATACAGCACATTGTTTTTAACTAGAGTAGCCCGGTCTCTTGGTCATTCTTGGTGATTAGTGAAGCATCCTCCTCCCCCGCCTGGCCCCGCTGGGGCTGCCCTGCTGCTGACTCTCACTGGCCCTGGGACAAGCAGGCAACATTCCTTCTCCCACGCCCCCACCCCAGATCGTAAAGGCTGTTTCCTGTTCTTATCTCGACACCAGTCTTAGTTGATTGATTATTTTCACTTTTCTCCATTAGTTTTCTGTTTATAAGAACTGAGTTCAAAGAATCTTAGGAAATTAGGCGCTAACAAGTAGTAGTAAATCAGTAACTCTTACTGGTGACCTTATGCCATGTAGTTTAAGAAAGGCAAAAAGAGATTTTTTAAAAAAAATCAAATCAAGTTGTGAATAATAAATTATCACTGATTTTTCAAATATGGTAATCTTATACAGGAAAAGACAGTCTGATATGGAAATTAAAGTGGCAAAATGTTATCTCCCGGAAAAGAGCGTAACCAATGCTTAGTGCAAAAAGAAAGTTTAAAGTAAAAAAGAATTAAGGCTGATATTTAGGAAGTGGTATCAAATTTACACTTTTATATTTTTTGTTTTTATTCTTTTTTTAGAGATAGGGTCTTACTCTTACTCAGGCTGGAGTTCAGGGGCTTCCTCATAGCTCACTGCAGCCTTGAACTCCTGGGCACAAGCAAAACTCTCAACTTAGCATCCTAAGTAGCTGAGACTACAGGTGTTGCCATCATACTTTGGCTAATTTTCTGTGTGTGTTTGTGTATTTTTTTTTTTTTGGTAGAGATGGCGTCTCCCTGTGTTGCTCAGGTTGGTCTTGAACGCCTGGTCTCCTCCTGACTTTGCCTTTCCAAAGTGCTGGTATTATAGGCATGAGCCACCGCGCCCAGATTTAAATTTCCCTTTAAGTTTTATATCTCAATCTTAAAACTAAGGTTAAGCTGTTAGATGATATACTGTTAGTGGGAGGAAAAGCATCTCAAAGCTGAAATCTCTTTGGGGTATGGGGGTGAGAATGAGTTGTCCCAAAGTGTCCAGTTGACTGAGTCTGAGTTACTTCCTGTGGGACGCTGGAGGTTGTGACTTCAGAGAGCCTGGCCTTCTGCTCTCCTGTTAGACCTCAGACCTCTCCCAATCCCAGCGATGTTTTCGTGGGCTCTGATTCTCCAACCTGGTTGTGATACCCATTTTTTTATGTTTTACCTGAGCATACCTCTTACCTCACTTCACTGAATTGATAAGTGTCTTCCACCACGTAGGAAGAAATTGCTTTCCCAAATAAGGAAATAACAACTTATTTTCTGTAGGTCAGAAGTCACAGACTGCAGTACCTGGGCGACATCCTGCCCTGGCCCTTTCTTTTGTATAACCCCAGAGCTAAGAATGGTTTTTACATTTTTACAGGATTGTAAAAACCAACCAACCAGCCAAGAACAAAGGGATATGCGACAGAGATCTGTGTGACCCACAAAACTCAAAATAAATCTACCATGTGTTCCTTTATAGAAAATGTGTGCTGATCTGTGTTCTAAATAGTTTTGGGGTGGGAGTAGGCAGTATAGTCTGTGTTTTTCTCAAAAGGGGGGTATTTAATTTCTCATAGAAACTGACAGAAGACACCGGAGAAACATTTGTAATTTGTTTTTGCTTATCATCTGCTCAGGTGTGGCTGGCAGCTGGTGCTGTATGCATTCCATTTCATTTATGGAGAGCCCATTGTGGGCTGAGCAGTGGGAGCTTCCTTGCATTTTGGGAAGGTTCCTGCTTTCAGGGAGCCTGTGGACTAGTGGTGTGGAGGAGGACACATTTATACTCACTAGCTCACTTCTTTCTGCCTCAGGGATAGATTAATTTGATGGAAAGAACTGAAGCGCATAATGACTGCTAAAACTGGAGTGCTGTCACCGCCAGCACATCCTCATCAAGCAGGAGCCCTTTCTTGTCTTCAGTGTGATTTGATTACACCTTATAGGCTGCGGTATGATAACTTCCAAAGATATTGGAAATTTTGTGTACTTGTAAAACACTCATCATTCCTTAAAGAAGAAAAAAGCCCTGATGGGTTTCATGCCAGTGTAGTCGGGGTTTCGGCACCTTATTGATGTCTCATTTCTTTTATTAGTTTTGTTTGGTCAAATTTAGGATGATTTGCTGGACAAAGACCTGGGTAGTTTGAAACAGTCCTGTTTTTTTTTTTTTGAGTTGGAGTTGCACTTTGTCACCCAGGCTGGAGTGCAGTGGCACACTGCTCACAGCCACCGTAGCCTTGGCCTGCTGGGCTCAGGCGATCCTTCTACCTCAGCCTTCCAAGTAGCTGGAACTACAGATGTGCACCACCATACCCAGCTAATTTTTTTATTTTTTGTGTAGATATAAGGTCGCATTATGTTGCCCAGGCTGGTCTTGAACTGCCGGGCTCAAGCAATCCTCCCACCTCGGCCTCCCAAAGTGCTGGAATTACAGGTGTGAGCCACTGCACTGTATCACCAGTGCCTTTTAAAACTACCATTATGTGCTTGTTCATTGGATTCAAGTAGGGGTTTTTCTGATAATTATTTCTTTAATACATTACATAAAAACATCTCCTCTCATAGTACTGGCCCACTAGTATTTGTACCAGAGTTATGTAAGTAAGATTAATATCCACACAGCATTCACCACGCTAACTCAATGTGTGGTGTGTTGCAGCCGGCAAACAGCCTCCTTCCAGGCCACCACATTCCTAGCCTTGTGCGTGTCTCCATTGCCCTGTGCACTGTAGCGGGAGGTAGGAGGACGTTGCCCAGCAGCCTTGACTGCTTTTCCACTGCACACTCCAGCCCTGTGCAGCAGGGAGCTGGCAGGAACGCGCTGGCTGCCCTGAGCGGGCTTCCTGTAGATCTTGCCGATGTGGAGTCCTCCAGGTGTCTTGGGAAAATAGAACCAGTTTCAGAACCAGGGCTTCTGTCAGGAGTGGCCCATCATTCTCTCTTGCTGTGAGCTGTCTTGTTCCCTTTTCCAGCACAGGCTTTCTTTTTGCTGGCGAAAGAGCTGTTCTTGTCTCAAACCCCTAGTCAGCCAACTCACTGCCTTCTCGAGTTAATGTTTTTGGATGATCCCACTGTGAGATGACAGGCTTAAGATTTGTGGGCTTGGATACTTGTGGTTGCTTTTCACTGCAGCCCAGTTGGAGTCTGCGGTAATAACTTTCTTTTATTTTAATCGTCTTTCTGCGTGGATGTGCCATAGGCTCAGGCTCCTTGTGCTAGTGCCCTCTGAGGACTAGCGACTCCAGCCCCCTCCGTTATCAGCAGAATCGCTCATGTGTCTGAGAAGCATTTTAGGCGAGGGGGGATTTTGTTTTATGGGTATGGTTAAAATGAGTTCAGGCGCCCGCGAGGCTGTGAGGAGGTGTCAGTCACTTGATTTATTCCGTTAGCTCTTCGTGAATCTCTGGAAACAGGACTGGGGAAAGTGGTTAGTGGGTCAGAGCATTCCTGCAGACTTGATAGTGTCTTTCTAAGAAAAATTTGAAAGTTAAATATTAAGCAGTTACTTTTATAAATAGACTTGCCTGTGAATTGCTTCACTCTAAAAGATAAAAATTTAGGGATTTTATCCATGGAAAGCAATACTTTGAACTGATTGCAGAGAGCATGAGTTTTTAGACTGTTCTTTAGTAGGGACAGTAAAAATGATGTCAGTATGTTATTTTGGAAATAAAATTTATGGGGGCGTTTTAAGTAAAGTCATGGAAGTAGATGGTGTTTACTTAGTGATCAGAGCCTTTTTTATTCTTGGGTACATCTTTGGGCTTCAGAAATGGGCAGAACTCTTAAAACACAGGGTCTGACTGGCTGTGATGATGGGTTTTTGACATTTTGAAAATAAAAAGCATGAGTTCATAAGGATGAGTGGGTGGTCATAAGTTAGAACTAAGTAAGGATGGATTGAGATGCCCAGAGGAGGAATTCATCTTCAGATTTATTGTGCAGGTATTGACTGGACTCCTTCTGTGTTTTAGGTGTTGTCCTAAGACTTGGTTAGGGCTGCTGCAGTGACAAAGCCCTGTCCTGAAGGAGACTGCATTCTAGTGGGAGGACACTGACAGGGCAGCAGGTAGCACTGCCTGGCATTTCCATTGCAGGGCTGTGAACAAAACTAAAGTTAGCTAAGGCGGGCAGAGAGAGGGGGAGAGTTTAAAGATGTCAGACAAAGCCTTGGTAAGGCTGATGTTTTGTTTGAGACCTGAATAAAGTAAAGGAGAGAGCCGGGAGGATATATCCAGGGTCACCAGTCACCTATTCCAGGTAGAGGGAACACTGAGTTTCATGGGACAGAGCTGTGTCAGGAGGTCAGCATGGAGTGAGAGGAGTGTGACAGGCAAGAGTGATGTCATGAATTTCCTTGTCCATGTAATGGGAAGGTTCTTTGAGTAGGGAGCATTATGGCTTGATTTAATCTTAAAAGGATTGATTCTGTGATTGTGGAGACGTGGGCTGAAGGGCAGGAGAGCATCACAGCTGGAAGTGGGGGGCCTTTAAGAGACTATCACAAGTACGAGATGATAGTGGCTTGGACAGGGTAGCCATGGTGGAGGTGATGAGAAGGGAGTGGATCTAGGGTTTAGTCTGGAGTGAGAACTGGCAGAATTTGCTGATGTTTGGATATGACTGTGTGAGAACGGAGATGTTTTAGTATGAGCAGCTGTTTGAGTGATGGTGCCAATGACTGATGGGAACTCTGGAGTAAAAGCAGATTTCGGGGGAGAAATCAAAAGTTCATTTTAGATATGTTAAATTTGAGATGCTTTAGTATATCCAATAATGATGGTAAATAACAGCAACAAATAACACTTAAAAAAAATTTTTTTTTGGCCTGTTGCCCAGGCCAGAGCGCGGTGGCATGCTGACGACCACTGCAGCATCAACCTGCTGGGCTCCAGCGGTCCTTCTGCCTCAGCTGCTACAGGCGCTATAGGTGCGCACTACTACACCCGGCTAATTTTTGATTTATTGTAGAGGCAAGGTCTTGCAAACTTGCCCGGGCTGGTCTCAAACCTGCGATCTCAGGCAATCCACTCACCTCAGCCTCCCAAAGTGCTGGGATTATAGGCTGAGCCACCGAGCCCAACCCACTTAAAATTTAAAAAAAAATTTTAGTTATCTCTTTATTTATCTAAAAATAAGAGACGGGTCTTGCTTTGTTGCCCATGCTGGTCTTGAACTCCTGGGCTCAAGTAATCCTCCCACTTTGGCCTCCCCACAGGCATGAGTCACCACTGTGCCTGGCCTATTTTTTATTTTTTAATTTTTTGAGACAGTGTTGCCATTTTTGAGACACTGTCACCTAGGCTGCAGTGCAGTGGTTTCATCATAGCTCACTGTAGCTTCAACTTCTGGGCTCAAGTGATCTCCATGCCTCAGCATCCTGAGTAGCTGGGACTACAGGTGTGTGCCACCACAGGTGGGTAATTTTCAAATTTTTTGTCAAGACAAGGTCTGGCTATGTTGCCCAGGCTGCTCTTGGAATTCCTGACCTCCAGTGATCCGCTTGCCTTGGCCTCCCAAACAAATAACACTTACATCAACCTGCCAGGAAATGTGCCATGAGTTTTACGTATATTAGCTTACTCAGTCCTTAAAGCAACCCTTTGAAGAAATTACTGTCATTTTTCCAGCTTGACGGGTGAAGAAACTGAGGCAGAGAGGTTACATTCACTCATGTTGATGCTGAGTATCATCAGGGTCATCAGAGTTTGAACCCAAGCATCCTGTCTCCAGAGTCTGTGCTCATCATACACATAGTTTTCCCTGTTGTTGGCTGTGAAAGTCTGGAGTTACAGACTAGGAGAAAGGTCAAGGTTAGAGACATGGATTTGGGAACCATTGGAAAGTAAAACCGTGCATGAAGTCACCAGGGGAATGCATGTGGATGGGGAAGAGACTGCTCTGTAAGCCGTGGCGCAGTCTGCATTTAGTCAGTCAGAAGCACAATGATAAATGTGTCCAGGAGGCTGAGAAAGGGCGGGCAGTGGGGCAGAAGAAAACCAGGGACCCTGGGTGGAAGCCCCATGAAGGCAGGTTTCAGGAGTGAGGAGTGGTCAGTGGCAGCCAGTGCCGTGTGAGACCACGTAGGGCAAGGCCAGGGCAGGCAGCAAGGAGGTTGTGGGTGACCTGGTAGGCAGGGTTCTCCTTTAGTGGAGGACAGCAACCTGACGCAACTGTGCTCAGGGGAGAGTCGGGAAGAGAGGAGACCCTGTGTTGGGACCGTTAAGGGAATTTGCTACAAATTGCAGAGACACAGGATGACAGCAGCAGGGGATGCAGGGACAAGGGAGGACATTTGGATGGGGTAGACAATGTAACATGTGAGGGAGGTGACCCACTAGAGAGGCCAGAGCTGGAGATGTGGATGAGAGTGAGGGTTGCAGAAGCTCAGCCTCTGAGGAGGACAGAAGAGATGCTGCCGACTTTGGAGGGGACCTGATGTGTTTCATGACCTTTGCTTTGTTTCTTTTGTTGCCAGGGCACAGTATGGTCTGATAGACCCCAAGGAACAGAGACCAGGCTTGTAGATGTTGGCCACAGGCTTTTCTGAGCCATTGGTCCCAAGGTGTGTGTTGTAGGCTCACCGTTCTCTTCATCTCTTCCAGGTGCCATGCTATGCATTTGATGCAGAGCTGAGGAAGCATGACTTAAACCCACTGATCAAGCTCAGCGGTGGCTACTTGGTGGATGACTCTGATCCGGACACTTCTCTCTTCATCAATGTTTGTAGAGACATAGGTAGGAGTTTTTTGGGGGAGGGGGTGAAGTGGTGCTGGAGTTTTCTTACAAGACTTCAGTGTCTTTGCTCTTCTGCCCTTATTTCTGTGTGGACATCCGTCTTACTGAGTGGGTCCTCAAGGAAGCTTTTCCTTGATGTTCTCTTGGCACCTCACCCCTCCCCAGAAGATCCCATGCTTCCTCCCCGGCCCCTGCAGACTCCGTCCAAATGGTTGGTCTGTTCCATGGTTCTTTCTGCCTGACACTTTGGGCTTCAGGATTCCATGATGAGGGAAGGTTGGTCTAGCCCCCTGTGTGTGCCTGAATTCCTCACCTTATGGGCTGGTAAAAGGAACAAGGGGTGACAGAGGCCTCAGGCCCTTGTTCAATGGTGTGTAATTTGGCCCCCGCTGACATCTTCCCTGGTGCTCTCTTTATGTACTAGAACTGATGGGAGGAGCTTGAGCTTTAGTTGGAATCTTTGCTAAAGTAACTAAAGGCTATAACAATGCATGATAGTTATCTAAAAAGGGCCACAGAACATTTTAAGTCTTTAAGCCAGCCTTTAGCTAGTTTTTACTGAGCTAGGTTTTAGAAACCAGTTTCTCTCAAGGGCTGTGAATTGCTAGTCCTGCAGGCCAGGACTTGTCTTTTTGGAGTGCTAGGTAGGAGTACATTTTGCTAAATAACTTTAACTAATTTAGTTGAGTAGTTAATAAAAAAGGTCATGTTTAGCATTTTCCTTATGTTTCTATTTCTTACATAGTACATAACGCCTTAGAAAGTTGACCTTAGAACAGTTGGGAGAAAATTTTAAAAAATAAACTCAGTACATGGGGATATTGCTGGGTGGTAGATAAGTAATTAATTTACAATTGTTCTTTAAGTTGTACATATACATAATGTACTGTCTTGTTTGTATATTATTTCTAAACAGTTAAAAATAGTAAATGTATCCCACACATGGCTCTCCAGAAGTGACCAGTGATAATTTTAGATTTTTTGTGCGTCAGGTTATTACATCATTCTTTTGTTCTCCAAGGACAGCTTTTATTGTTCTTTTGGAAAAAGGCTGATAAAGTCTTTGTTTTACATGGGTCTGTAAATTAACTTGGCTACAAAGCTATAGAAGTCTCATCGATTATTGCTGTTTTGAATTATAAAACATTTCTATTTCTGGTCTTTTATCATTTTGTGGATTATCTGAATCCATTGGATCTTTTCTTTTCTTTCTTTCTTCTTTTTCTTTTTCTTAGAGTCAGTGTCTAAGTCTTGTTACCCAGGCTTAAGCGCAGTAGCACTATCATGGCTTATTGCAGCCCTGACCTTCTGAGCTCAGGCAATCCTTCCACCTCAGTCTCCTGAGTAGTTGGGACTACAGGTGTGTGCTACCATGCCCAGCTAACTTTTAAAAATTTTTTTGTAGAGGTGATGTCTTGCGATGTTGCCCAGGCTGGTCTCAAACTCCTGGGCTCAAGCGATCCTCCTGCCTTGGCCTCCCAAAGTGCTGGGATTGTAGGCATGAGCCATGGCGCCTGGCCTATATTTTCTTTTTCTTTTTCCTTTTTTTTGAGTTGGAGTCTCACTCTTGTCACCCAGACTGGAGCGCAGTGGCATGCTCACTGCCACTGCAGCCTTGACCTGCTGGCTTAAGTGATCCTTCAGCCTCAGCCTTCCAAGTAACTGGAACTACAGTGCACACCACCACACCTGGCTAGATTTTTTGGGATTTATTGTAGAGACGAGGTCTCACCAAGTTACCCAAGCTGATCTTGAACCCCCGGCTCAGGCAGTACTCTCACCTCAGCCTCCCAAAGTGCTGGAATTATAGGCTGAGCCACTGCACCCGGCCTATATTTTCTTAAAAGTTTTTTTTTTCTATTTACTGGAAATTTGAGTTCAGTTTGAATGACTTTGATTCATCCTAGAGGTGCCCTGGTTTTTGCTCAGACAGTCTCCATTCCCAGGAAATTGCCTTAAGCCTCCAACCAAGTTTGAATGTGACCCTCAAAGCCTTGTGTGTGGCTTTGGATTTGCTGCCATGGGCTTAGCTCCTTGCATACGCAGGGCGCTTGCCTTACTTTTGCCTTCGGTAAGCCAAGCGGTTTGTCTGACATTGAGTCCCTGTGAGAATGCGTTGTCTGTGGCACAGCCACTACTCTGTGTGGAACAAAACAGCCATTGAGGAACATTTCATAACACCACCTGTGTTTGGAGGACTCGGGGTGGGGGGGTGGGGTTTAAAAGGTGTACTGATCTCATTAGCTGACTCTTATGGCAGAAGGTGTGATAACCCTGCCCCCTTTAATCAATAAGACTGTTAAAACTCAAGGGAGGTAATGCCATTCATTCACTCAGGGGAGAATGTTTCTTTGTTTTGTTTTTTTTGAGCCTGGGTCTCACTCTGTCATCCAGGCTGGAGTACGGTGGCATGCTCACAGCTCACCATAACCTCAATTTCCTGGGCTTAGACGTTCCTTCCTCCTTAGCTCCCAAGTAGCTGGGAGTACAAGCACGCCCCACCATACCTGGCTAATTTTTTTGATTATTTGTAGAGACAGGATCTCACTGTGTTGTTTAGGCTCGTCTCGAACTCCGGGGCTCAAGCAGTCCTCCCTCCTTGGTCTCCCAAAGTGCTTGGATTACAGGCGTGAACCACCATGCCCAACCGAGAATTTTTGAATTCCCTATTCTGTGGTGGGCTCTAATTTAGGCACTGGGTTATAGCACTGAATACACCACGGTTCCTGTTTTCCTGGAGCTTGTAGTCAAGTAGGAGACACATAGCGAAGTAAACTCAAGAGTCTACTGCATGAAGATACCAGGCCATGGAAAAAGGATACAGGGTAAACTGAGGCACACTAGGATCATCATCGCTGTAGTCTGTGAAGTCTGGGTGTTGGTCTGGGCACACCTCCCCTGAACCTGTGAGGTGGCATACCAGCGATTGGATAGTTGTGTAGTTAGCTCAAAGTTACAGTGACAAGGAGTGGTCGACCTAGAATTTGAACCCAGAACTGTGGGTTCTTTCCATTCACTTATGGAGTGCCTGCATTTTGTTTGTTTCTTTTTTTTTTTTAATGAAGCAGAGTCTCTTGCACACTCACAACCACCGCAGCCTCGTTCTACTGGGCTCAGGTGATCCTTCCACCTCAGTCTTCCAAGTAGACAGAACTACAGGTGCAAGCCATCACGCCCAGCTAATTTATTGTAGTTACCAGAGGTATCTCATAGCTTTTTATCAGCTTTTTATCTCGCCGAGTTGCCCAGGCTGGTCTCGAACCCCTGGGCTCAGTACCTGCATTTTTAGTCTCTTTCTAGCTTGAAAGGGGATAATGCCAAGGTTTATGTATCTCAAGGAGGAGGTGGAGACATTCCTTAGCTACAAATAAGTACTAGTCCCTGTTTACTGACACCTCTACTGTGCCAGCGCAGGGCTGAGCTTCATAGTGAGAGGACAGTGACTTGCCCAGGGCCTCAGAATAGTTGCTTAAGGAGACTTAAAAATTCAGTGATTTGTTGAACGGTCCCCTGGACTTAAGAGTATGTGTGATTACTACTGATAATCACGGCAGCTCCTGATGCTTCATCTGACTTAGGCTAATATGTGATTTACAGATTCACTGCGGGACCCCAGTTCACAGTTGCGGGCCTGTCCCCCCGGCACTGCTGCCTGCCTGGTAAGAGGAGACCAGGTGTTCGACGTTGGCCAGCCCAAGGAAGGCCTGAAGCTAGTGCGCAAGGACAGGTTAGTCTGGGGCTTGGCTGCTGCTGGCATTCTTACTCCTGATCTCAGGGAGCTGGGAGAACAACACCCTTTTCCAACAGGGCTTGGGATAGTCCCAAGCAAAATCGCTACTTTACATTAACCTGTAAGGTCCCTGGTCACTTCTGTCAGTCACATAGGCAGGTTTGCTGGTTATGGTCCGAGTAACGCTCAGCTGCTCTCCCTTGATTCCAATAAATCAAAGGGGCAGGGAACTGGTAGAAAGAGTTTATATTTATTTCTAAATTTGAATCCAGGGGGGCAGGACCGGCTTTTGGCATCTTTAAAATGTTTTTTCTCCCCCTTCAAGTTTTACAGTCAGTTTTTTGAGTTCAGGTAGTTGGTACTGATGCATTGACTACGTGACTGGCAGAGCATTGTCTAGACCCTAAGTTACAGCCACATTTTGTCAGTAATGACATTTATGGTCCACATTTCCTGGCGCCAGTTACCAGAGGTATCTCATAGCTTTTTATCAGCAACACCCGGCAGAAGCGTTCATCAAGTTTGCTATAAGAGTAAAGGGAGTTAACAGGGCCTAAGACATCATACATTGTTACATGTTGTTAGACACAAAGTTATACAAATCACAAGACTTACTATTACATTGATACAAAAGTTATCCAAACCTGGGACTATTAAGAAAAGGGAGTAAATGGGGATTTACATCTCTCAGTGAATTGGGCATGGTCTGCAGGGAAGTTAAGTGTTCTTTGAAGTTACTTACTGGGAGTGCATAGGAGATAAGGGTCAGTGCTTCTTTTATTAACTCTCAGGAATGTGGGTATGTGCAGGAGCTCTCAAATACGTGCCCTGCCCTTCTCTGGGGGTTGTGGCAATATGAGCAGACAATAGTGGGTCTCTGTGTCATGCTGGTTGTAAAAATATATATCACGATCCCATCCGTAGTACATACATGTATTTGCCTCATGAAGTGAGCATTCTGTAGCTTCTGTGAAGTTGCTTTCTTTTCTGTAGTTTTCTGCTCTTCGGAGGGCAAATGACAGGAGGGGCAGTCGACTGGTGACCCTCACTGGAACATGGCGGGCACCCTGGCTCCCAGCAGGGGTTGGTATGTGCTGTTTACACAGACAGTTCTGCTGCCTTTGAGCCTTGACCTGCAGCAGTGTATTTCTCTAGTGTGTGACACATCCACGTCCTGAACTGAGATCAAGGATTCTGATTTTCTTCCCATGTGAGGGGCCTTTAGTAGACACATTGTCATGGCTTGCTCTAGTCTGGAACTAGTGACATGTCAGGGTGGTTGTAGTAGTGGTGTACAACATCTGCATAATTATGGATTGCACCTCTGTTCATAGAAAACACTAGATCATAACCTTGAAAAATGTTTGGAATTTTCTCTGTATGTGTGCCTGCATTAGTTTTCTCTGGCTGTCATAAAAAAAAAAATACGACAGACTGGGTTGCTTAAACCACAGAACTTGATTTCTTCTCAGTTTGGAGTCCAGAAGTCTGAGACCACAGTGTTTCTTTGGAAGCCTCTGTCCCTGGCTCTCCGTGTGTCTTCACACAGCCTTCCCTCTGTGCAGGTCTCCGCTTCTGATAAGGACACCAGTCACACCGGATTAGGGCCCAGTCATATTCACTGACGTACCTCTGTAAAAGCCTTTTCTCCAAATGTGGTCACATGTTGAGGCCTGGCTTCGGGCTTCAGCACAGGAATTGGGAGATGAAACAGTTCAGCCTGTAGTAGCATCTCCAAGTAAAAAAAGGGTACTTAATGCAGGAGCAAATGAGTGAGGATGTAGTGAGATGAGTACATTGAGCAAGACCTCCAGCTTGTCTTGGGAGAAAAGGCAGCATCATCTATTTTCAGCTGTTCCTTCCAGGCGACTGGGAATAGTAGATATGTTTCATGAGCCCTGGCGAAGGGAGCTGGCATGTCGACTGATGGTCTGGGCGATGGAAGAGAACCCCAGTTCCGAGATAGCTGGGCTGATGCTCTGGGGTATCTTCAGATTAAAAAAAAAAAAATCTTTGGCTTGCACTTACAAGTTGTTTATAGAGGAAATGATCCTGTAGCCTTGTGGGCAAAAGTGAACTGGGCCTGCTTGTCTGTGTTTGTTTTGTTAGCTCATTTACAACATTTCTGTTTGTTTGTTTTACTCAAACAGCTTTTCTTAGTACATCAGATTTAGATGGTGGTTACTTTATTTTTTAACAAAATAATACCCAGCTGAAATTTACTTTTATTTTTATCTATCTGTCTGTCTTTCAGTCTATCTTTCTATCTATCTATTTATGTATTTTTGAGTTGGAGTCTCAGTCTGTCCCCCAGGCTGGAATGCCCTAGCATGACCACGGCTCACCAAAGCCTCGACTTTCTGGGCTGAGGTGATCCTCCCACCTCAGCCTCCTGAGTAGCTGGGACTACAGGCATGCCCCACCATGCTTGGCTGATTTTTTAAATTTTTTGATAACTATGGGGTCTCGCTGTGTTGCCCAGGGTGGTCTCAAACTCCTGGACTCAAGTGAGCCTCCTACCTTGGCCTCCCAAAGTGCTGGGATTATAGGCATGAGCTGTCGCGCCTGGCCTGAAATTTACTTTTAAGTTGTTCTTTTTTTTCAAAGGGAAATTAAATCAAGTCATTTTATATTCTAGCTTCTTCTACCTTTTAATATTCTTCTGTTGCCCTTTCCCCCCAAGTGAATGAGCTGAATGCTTAGCAACATATTAATTTGAATGTCATTTATGTTTTTGTAATATGCTTTTTCTCAATGTGGATCACACAGGCTTGTCCTGAGTTATGTGAAGGAAGAGGCAGAAAAGCCAGATTTCTGTGATGGTCACAGCCCAGCAGTGACTGTTACATTTGTTTGCCCGTCAGAGCGGAGAGAGGTAAGTGACTTGACTCTGGCTGATCAGAGAGCAGTGCGTGTTAGCCTGGGTTGCCTCTCTGAATGCATGTCTGGGTTTGGGGCCAAACGGACCAGTGTATGGGAAGTGGGGAGTTATCCAAAGAGAATGGTGGACTCTCAGGAGGAGATGAGCTTCCTGGGATGGATTCTGCACTGGTGTGAGACTCACTGGGGCAGAGTGTTTGCTTTTTGCTGTTTGCTTTTACACACCGACCCAGAGGGTCTTGACCTATGTCAAGGTGGGCTGGTGCTCTAGTCTGTGAGAGATGATTTTAAGTGGTTCATGGACAGGTTTTTAAGTTTTATAGTTAGGGTGATTTTAGCAAAGAGTTGAAAAACCATAAGCATACGAAGCCTGTGATTTCTTGTGGGGAGTTTCCCTCACTCCCTTCTTCCCCTTCCCCCTCCTTCTCTCCTCCTCCTCCCCCCCTTCCCCCACCTCCTCGTTTCCCATTCTCCCCTGCCTGCCTTCCCCCCTCACTCACACTCACAGGCAGATTTATTGCTCTGTCCTCTGGCTGCTTATCAGATCTCCAGCACAGTCGTAAATTCCTGGAGGGGAGCTGCTGGATCTCACTAGTCCTTGAGTCTCCATTGCCCAGCGGCCATATGTCAGTTTGCTGTGTAAGTGTTTTAACAGGGGCCAGGTGCTGGTGGGAAGGAGGCATCCCCCAGGGAGGAAAGGGGTAGGGCTTTCCTTTAGTTTATGTCTGCCTTTTAGTAATGGAATGAAGAGGAGCTGGACTCTTTTGCCAGAGAAATGTACTCCCTTCCCCCCAAGGATATGTGGCATTTGCTCTGATTTCAGGCTGGCTTCTGGCCCAGTGTGCGAGGGATATGCAGCCAGAAGTGCAGTCCAGGCCCAGCTTTCCATGTTCCATCCTCCTCTGTCCACGTATGCAGTCAGCTTAACCACGGCCTGACTGGCCCATGCTTTTTCCGAAAATGAATGTTGAGGAATATTTACTTATACTTTCCATCTGTACCTACAGATGTAAATTGAAATCTTTTAGGCCTGTGAGATATTCTAGGTTGGTAGTGATATCAGTGTTTTCCTTTTTTGTTCTATATTTGGTAAGAATCATTTTACGCTATGATAATTAAGAGAACTGGGAGTTTCCCTCCTTTTTCCTCCAAGGGTAAGGGAGTAGTTTTTTGTTTTGTTTTTTTTTTTTTTTTGGTGTTAGAAGAGGAGGCTGATTTATTATTAGTGGGGCTAGAGGTTCCTTTTCTTTCTTTTTTTTTTTTTTTTTAAGTCGGAGTCTCACTCTGTTACCCAGACTGGAGTACAGTGGCACACTCATGGCCACTGAAGTCTTGACTTGCTGGGCTCAAGCGATCCTTCTGCTTCAACCTTCCAAGTAGTTGGAACTACAGACGCTTGCCATCATACTCAGCTAATATTCTTGATTTATTGTAGAGACAAGGTCTCACCATGTTGCCCAGGCTGGTCTCGAACCTGTGGGCAGTCTTCTTGTCTCTGCCTCCCAAAGTGCTGGGATTACAAGCGTGAGCCACTGCACCCTGATAAGGTTCCTTTTCAAGCTTAACTGTTTGCTGGGCAGAACTTAAGTTATGTCCTTGGATGCTATAATACTTGGGAGGTTTATTTAAGCACTTACATTGGCTCATTGAATGCTTTTAGAGTGGATATTTATTAAACATTCGCCTTGGCATATAAATCTTTTTGAAAAAAGTTTTATACTATAAATTCACCTGTTTTTTAAGTACAATTCCATGGTTAGTAGTATCTTTACAAAATTGTGTGACCATCATCACAATCTAATTTTAGAACATTTCCATCACCCCAAAGAGAAATCTCATGTCCATTAGCTGTCTTTTCCTACTCCCTCCTCCAACTCTGGCAACTATTCTTTCTGTCTCTATAGATTTGCCTTTTCTGGACAGTTTATTTAAATAGAGTTGTACAATATGTAACTTTTTGTATCTGGCTTCTCTCACGTAGCACTCGGCTCTGTTTGTCAGACTGCGCTGAGCCAAGTGGCTAGAAGCATCGACTTTGAGTTAGTCAGAAGAGGGTTGCGCTTGCAACTCTGCAACTTACAAATTGTGTGTGATCCATGTGTAAAGCTGGCACTTAGTACTGTGCCTGGCATGTAGCAGGTGCTCAGTCAATGTTTATGGTAATGGAGGGTGCCTAGAAGCAGCACAACTATTCCTGGTACTAAGACCTGCAAGACACTTCTCCCAAGGACACTTAAAAAACATGGCAGCAGCACTCCAGGGAGCAGTGACCTCACTAGCACCCTTCACACCAAAGATGAGTGCCCCAGCTCCCGCTCTGTAAAGGCAGCTCTCTGGCAGCAAAATGACAGAATCTGGGTTTTGACAGAGTGATGTCCTGGCTCCATCTGAGAGCAGATTTGGGTACAGATGAGGTATGGTGCCCAGGACCCTCGTGGGGTAATGGCTGTCTTCCCAGATGTGTATGTGTGTGGTGGTGTTAACTCAGCATTGGAGCTTCATCAGCCCTGGGTAAGCGCCTCCTGTGGAAAGCGGTGAATGCACCATTCACCCCTCACAGAAGTTGCCAAGGTCATGATTGTCAGGTGCCAGAGTCCAGGGTGTGTTTGCTGGCCTAAGCTTAAGTGTCACTCTGCAGGTGGCTGGAAAAGAAACAGAGTTGTTATAAGTAAATGGAGGTCGTCAAATGAAAAAAAGTTAAGGAAATATATTTTTAAAAAGTAAAAGTAAATGGGGTTGTTATAAGTCAAATAATCTTAATGTGTTAGGGGCAGTTATGATTCAAAATACAGGCACAGCAAAATGTAAAAACCCAATAATCATTCCTTTAACATCTCAGACTCATGTAAAAATCTGCATTCAAGCTTCATTAACAAATTTTATTTTGCTTCTTTCAAATTGTTCCTGATAGGGCACCATTCCCAAACTCACTGCTAAATCCAATTGCCGCTATGAAGTTGAGTGGGTTACGGAGTATGCCTGCCACAGAGATTATCTGGAAAGCAAAAACTGTTCTCTGAGCAATGAGCAGCAGGATATCGCCATAGACCTTCAGCCTCTAAACAAGAGCAAAGGTGAGTGGTCACCTTCGGCTCTGCCCAGGCGTCCTGTTGCTGCTGGGGAAGAAAGGGACCGGGTGGGGGGACAAGGCAGGTGGGGCCGGGTCCGTTGGAGCCACTGGGGTGGAGGAGCCCAGGTCTGGGCTGGTGTGACAGAAGTATAGGGTTGACCCAAGCGGTGCTGTGTTGTTCTCACTCTGCTCCTGTTTATTTCCCTTCTTTTAGGTTCCTACTATATGGTAGATGGAAAAGAATATACATTTTATTTGAATGTCTGTGGGGAAACTGAAATACCGATCTGTGCTAAGAAAGAAGCTACAGTTTGCCAAGTGAAGAAGAGCGATTCCACGCAGGTCAAAGCGGCAGGAAGATACCAGAATCAAACCCTCCGGTGTGTGAACGGTGTCTGTGTAGTTTTCAAGTGCATTGTGTGTATTCAGGTGAAATGTAACTTGCTCCCCTCCTCTCCTTCCTCCCTCTGCTTTCCATACGGCACAGGAAAGTCGGTTAAACCAGCATCCTTCCCCGTTTGACTTGGGCAAGGTGCCATCTGTCACTAAGCAGGCGGCTGTGTTTCCAGGCTTTATAGTGAGAGTGCTCCCGGTGGAACTGCTCATTTTATAAACCTGTTGTTTGTGAGGAGCCTACTGTAGGAAGCTTATTTAGTGAGTTTACAGTGATATGGCTTTTGTTTTTTAAAATTTATGTTTTTGAGGAGTTTTGTCTTTTCTCTGACAATTTGAGAATCTGAAGTGCCACTGGCATTGTATAAAAGTTTTAAATAGGCCAGACTCAGTGGCTCAGCCTGTAATCCCAGCACTTTAGGAGGCCGGTGAGAGTGAATTGCCTGAGCCCCCGGGTTCAAGACCAGCCTGGGCAACTTGGCGAGACCTCATCTCTACAATAAATCAAAAATTAGCCAGGCATGGTAGTGTGTGCTTGTAGTTCTGGCTACTTGGAAGGCTGACTCTGAAGGATTGCCGGAGCCCAGAAGGTTGACGCTGGGGTAGTTGTGAGCGTGCCACTGCACTCCGGCCTGGGTGACGGAGTGAGACTCCAACTCAAAAAAAAAAAAAGTTTTAAACAACGAAAAAAATACGTATGGCACATTTCTTGTGACCTTAACTTGGTAGTTAACTTTCACAAAAGCAGTATGAACATGAAGTTAGGGGCAATAATGATTAAAAAATCAGGGAGAGAAAAATGCAAAAACCTAACAACCTGGCCTTGAGCTTTTCAGAAGTGTGTAGTGTCTGCATTTAAAAATGTCTATTTTGCTTCTTTCAAGTTGTCTGGGATCAATATTGTCTAGTACTGTCTCTCCTAGGTAAGATTGTGCTTAGGGCGGCTGCTAGAAAGGTTGTCTAATTCTTGGGCATTGTCTGTTTTGTACAAAATCCAAAAGTGAGAGCGAGAGAGTCTTGGTGCTCACAGCAAAACCTCCAGCGCTTTATTCCAGCCAGTTATTGCTTTGAAACAAGAGGATGACAGGCCTGTCCATTTGTAACTCATTTCCGTGAGACACTTTTTCCCCAGCTGGCTAGGAAGCCTGCTGTTTTATGTCAGGGGTGATTTGTGGATGGCATGCAAAAGGCTTCATGTAGACATTTTAAAAAGTTCAAGCTTCATTCTTGGTTCCACACAACACATTTGTCTGTGTATTCACAAAACTCTAGGTACTCGGATGGAGACCTCACCCTGATCTATTCCGGGGGCGACGAGTGTAGCTCCGGCTTCCAGCGTATGAGCGTCATCAACTTCGAGTGCAACAAGACCGCGGGTGAGAGTGCGCTGGAGCACAAGCTCTGCTCTCTGTGTTGGTGGGCGTGTGTGCGTGCGCGGGGTGTTCTTGGAAGTGCATGTGGAACAGAGGAGTCAGATGTCTTCCTTTGGACTGGCCACCTTTAGTCCCCAGATGAGGTTTTTCTGGTGGAGTAACACCCTCCCCACCCCCGTTCCCCCAAGGACACACACACATCCTGTTTGCATTTTCCTCTGCTCTCTGTGTTTGTTTTGGGAACATGCCCAGCACTGAGCTTGCTGGGAGTTTCTGTCTTGCATTTTTGCAAGGACAGATCTAGCAGAGGTGGTTTGGCACACCAGCTTCAATGGAGAGGCCTCTTCTTTTATGTAATGACTAGCAAGATGACCCTTTTTGCAGAGTGGTGGCCCTGTGGCAGAGTACAAATCTGGGGATTGCAGGATGACACTGGGCATGGTTAAGCTGAGGGCGTGACTTTTTCTGTGATTAGGAGAATCGTCCTTGAGTCACCAAGGCACTGGCATTTCAAAAAAGTTTGCCACTGTCTGGGTCTTGAAGATTGTAGACAAAGTTGTGTCTGCAGAGAGATGAGGGGATTCCATCATCACCAGAAACCTGTCCCATCCTTGACCCCTAGGCTGTGACCTCAGGCGCCTGCAGGCCCACCCATCTCTGCTCAGAGCTCTCCTTCTGGGGCCAGGTCTGGTTTCCAGCCCATCTCTGCACAGCTGGCCCAGGCGCCATATGGCTGCCCCACCCCTGAGGGTCTTTCTGGCCCTTCTTTCTGTTTGTTTTGTGTGTTTCTATGGCAGCGCTCTGGATGGTTTGGTCCTGGGACAGGTTCCTGCATGATTCATTGTAGTTTCTGGGAGGGGCAGCTGCATATGATGTGAACTGGGCCCCTGAGACCCCCATAGCTCATGTCTGTGGTGGGGGAGATGGCCGGGTGCCTGTGTGACTGCAGCAATGGGCTCTAGTGAACTTTCTCACAAGCAAGCAAAGAGCAAACTCAGGAAAGCCGCCGGAAAGGCGCTTGATGAAGAGGCCCTGTGACCGCTGTTGTAGAGCCTGCCCTAGGGTCCCGCTGGCATCCCTGTTCCGCCTGCACGTGGACACCATTCTTCCTCAGGAATCTGTTTGCTGGCCCTTTCTGTCACTTTCATGTACACACATTATTTGCTTAGAGGGTGCTGTGTGAGGCCTGAGGGTGCTGTGATGACAGACGGCTCTTGAGGCCTTCACAGACCAGAAGTGGAGACACCTAAGGAGCGTGACGGTTGAAGTCTGTGGCAATGTGTGTCAGAATAGAGATACTGCATGGGCTTGTCACCTGGTCCTTTACCAGGAGGGAGGTGTGAGGTCAGCCTGGGCTGAGTCTGGGCTGGCCCCAGGAATCTGGCAGTCAAGAGAGGAGGAGGTGCTGCGTGAGTCATAGGACGAGAGCACCCCGGGCATGTGACGGGTAGTGACCGTGGGGTGGGGACTCAAAGGCACCAACTGGAGTACCTGTGAGTAGGTCAGAGGCTGCATATTGACAGTGCGGCTGAAGTTGACCTGAGAAGAGTGAGGGGTGCTTCATGTCCTGCACAGGAGCTGGACTTGATCTGGAAATCAGTGTGAAGTGCCAAGGATTTTCAGCAGGGGTGTGGTGTGTGTCTGATAAAAAATCAGTGTGGTCTCTGTCTTGTTCAAACGCTCCCTGCCCCTTCAGGTACCCCATCACCCTCCCGTTGTCCTCACCCATTCTCAGCCTACTTTGAGGAGACTGTCTCTGAGCTCTGAACAAAACACCTTCTGCTCTGTCCCCAGGCCCAGGGAAATGTAGCCTGCTTCTGGCTCTGTGTGCCCAGTCCCTCACATGCCCAAGCCTGATTCTGGCTGCTGTGTTGCCCAGTGGGCTCCCCGGGGTTTCCTGCTGGGTTGGGCCACTCCACCTCCCTCTGACCTTGTCATGACCTCCTGTGTGGCCTGTTCCGTTCAGGACTTTGTATTAATGACTTGGCAGAGCTCTTTGAGAGCATGCTGGTCTCATTTGGGGATGCTGGGAAGATGGAATGATGATCCAGAAAGATCCAAAGGCACAAGGAGGATGTGGGAAGGGTGTGTAGTCTTGGACTCACAGGAAGAGGCATGGACATCGAAGACTTGTGCCTTGAAAGCTGAAGCACCAATAAGCCAAGGCTTTACAAAAATGCTGGAGGCCTTTTCTTTCTTCTCCTTTTTCCCCTTGTTATTTTATATTATTATTATTATTATTTTTTGAGTTAGAGTTTCACTTTGTTACCTAGGCTGGAGTGCAGTGTCATACTCATGGCTGCTGCAGCCTCGACCTGCTGGGCTCAGGTGATCCTTCTGCCTCAACCTTCCAAATAGCTGGAACTACAGGTGTGCACCACCATGCCCAGCAATTTTTTTTTGATTTATTGTAGAGACACAGTCTCACCATGTTGCCCAGGCTGATTTCAAACTCCTGGGCTTAGGCAGTCCTTTCTCCTTGATCTCCCAAAATGCTGGGATTATAGGCATGAGCCACTGTGCCTGGCCTATTATAAAAAATTTTTAAACATATAAGTAGAGCACAGTGAAAATTCACACGCCCACTTCTCTAATATCCATTCATGTTTTGCCAAATTTGTTTCCTATGAACTATACCTCCTTGGTGGATCACATTGCCCTATCCTGATGCCAAGAAAGAACATTCTTTTATGTAAAGTAAATAGTATTATTGTAGTTCACAAGATTAACAATGATACCCTAATGTTTACAGGTCTGTTTTCATTATGACTGTAACAAGGAGCCCGCAAAGAGATGTTGGTTGTTGTGGGAGCCCGCAAAGATGTTGATTGTAACAAGGAACCTGCAAAGAGATGTTGGTTGTTTTATATATATGTATATTTATATATAAATTATATAAATGTGTATAATTTATATATTATTTATATATATGAGTCTAAGGTTTGAGCTTGTTCCCAGGGAGGAGTGGGATTATAAAATATTTGTGATTCCTTCCCACTCTGAGATTCAGTACTGCAAACTTTGGAGCAAACTATGTCCTATAAATTTTTTTCACTATTGTTTTGTTTGACTTTAAATTTAGAGTTTCTGGAGAAAATCCCCTGGTGGATTCTGTATTTATGGGATAGATGTATTTTTGAATGTGAATGGTATTAATTGGCTATGTAATACAAGGAATATATTTTATAGTTTAAGTTGAATCTCCAGGAATTATTTATATATTATTTATATATATGAATCTAAGGTTCATGCTTCATGCTTTTTCAAAACACATTTATTCTTTTGACCATTTTATATATATGTGTGTGTATTTTTTTTTTTAGCCATTTAACTATATATATATATATATATATATATATATATATATATTTTAACCATTTCTTTCAGTGATTTCTAGTTTGCTGGCTATAAAGTAATATCTTATTATTGGTGATCCCTTAAAATAAGGACATTAGGTAATTTTTTGGGAAGAGTAAAATTAGAATAGGCTAAGAAAAAACCCACAGATTTAACTGGCTTGGTACTTTAAAGGTTTATTTTCTTTAGTTCGGTGTGAGTCCTTGGGAATGGGGCTGCAGGTGGGAGCTCTGCTCCATATGGCCATTCAGTTACTCACACTCTTTCCGTCCTGTGTTGCTGCTATTTGTAGATGTGGCCTCCAAGACTTCAAAATGAGAACAGCATTTTTTCTTTTTAAAAAATATACCAGCCGGGCTCGGTGGCTCAGCCTGTAATCCCGTGCCTTTGGGAGGCTGAGGTGAGTGGATTGCCTGAGCCCGCGGGTTCGAGACCCGCTTGGGCAGCGAGACCTCATCTCTACAATAAATAAAAAAATCAGCTGAGCGTGGTAGCGCATGCCTGTAATTCCGGCTACGTGGAAGGCTGAGGCGGAAGGATCGCCGGAGCCCAGCAGGTCGAGGCTGCGGTGGCTGGGAGCCGCCACTGCACTCCAGTCTGGGTGACAGAGTGAGACTCCAACTCAAAAAAAAAAAAAAAAAAAAAATATAATATATATATATATATATATATATGTATATATACACCAAGGACTAAGTCACTTGGCTCAGCCTGAAAGGCAGAGGAGGCTGGGAAATGGAGTTTAGCTATGTGCATAGAGGAAAAATTAAACCAGTTTGGTAATAGATAGTATTGTCTTTGCCACCAAGAAATAGAGGAATGGCTGCTGCCACCAGCTCCTCAGGCAGAGAGCTCCTTGGTTCTCTTGGAAAACGCCCCCTCCTCTGTAGCTGGAATGCAGAGACCATGAGACTGTGTGAAGTGGTGTGTTGCAGAATAAACTGGAGCCTGGGAGTCAGGCTGGCGCCTTGGGGACCTTGTGAGTGAGGGAGAGATAGTGCAGAACTAATGCTAACATTGTTGACGGGTGGACAGAAACCATAGGCCCTGGAACAGTGATCTCTGAAGTCAAAGCCCAGTGTTTCTAAAAACAAACCAAAGTTGGTAGAGGGGAGCAGAGCTTACTATTCTGTTGAAATTCTTTGAGGAATTAAATAAGAATATGTGTGAAATACATAGCAGTGGTTATTTAAAATGGACTCTGCCTGCAGGTCATTAGTAAGTCTCAGATGCAAAACCAGCTTAAATGTAGAGATGAGTGCTAGGACCATTCATAGTGGTGTTTAATCGTTTGTAAACTTATCTGGTAAAAGCAAAACATGGTGAGTGTTCATATTTGCATAAACACAAATCTTTTCCAAATAGTGAAACTCATATCCAGTCGGATTAAACTGCGTAAACCATGGTGGTGGGTTGAAACGAGACAATGAAGTGTCCTTGCTCCTGAGTTAGTGCACTGTGGAGTGCCAGGGTCCCAGCTAGGGGTGGTGGACTCTAGGTTACCGTCTGCACCCAGGAGGGGAAGGTAGAAGCCATTCTTAAACAGAATGATGGCTTCAAGTACTTACTCAAAACCAAACCAAACCAGTTTACCAACCAGACAAAAAACACAGGGGAAGAAAAAAACAAAGAAAAAAGTGGAAAAACCCTGCAGTGGCGTGGGAGGTCTTGCCTTTTGGTTCTGGTTGTGGCTGAGGCCTACCATCTGGGTTTGAGTCTCAGCTCCTGTCCTTTGGGTTATGAAACCATGGGCAAATTATTCAGCCACCCTGAATCGACCAAATGGGACTAAAGCTGTACCTTTGCCATAGGGTTTTAGGATCGAGTATATTAATACAGTCATGTGTTGTTTAATGATAGAGATTGTTCTGAGAAATATATCATCATTAGGTGAATTTTGTCATCGTGAACATTATAGCATGCACTTGTACTAATCTAGATTGCACAGCCTCCTACATACCTAGGCTGTATGGGACAACCTGTTGCTCCCAGGGTACACACCTGAACAGCATATGACTGTACTGAGCATGGTTGGCAGTGTTAGTGTAATGGTAAGTATTTGTGTGTCTAAAGATAGAAAAGGTACAGAAAAATGTGGTTTGATAGTCTTATAGGATTGCTGTCATATATGCAGTCCGTTGATGGTTTGTGACTGTGTGTATGGAACACTTCAAAACAGAGTCTGTTTTTCTGCAGCTAACCCTTTGCAGCTGAGAGACTTAGCTCAGTGCCTGGCTCAGATTGTGCTCCTACAGGCTAGCTCCTGTGACTGGTATGATAATTAAAATGATTATCATATTAAAGATTTAGTAGAAATTAAAATGGAAGTATCATTTGCCCTTGGAACATTACACAACTCAGGCCACCAAACCTCAGGGAGGCAAGTCATATGGGAGGTCAAGACAGGGATGATTAAGCCATCAAGGGATGGAAAAAGGAGCTTTGTGCCTGCAGCCCTGGAAAGGCACGGGGATAGGATTTCCAGCAAGGGGAAAGTCAGTGAAGTCTGTAGGACCCCAGGCTCTGTGGGGTGGGGAAGCAGCACAGGAAGAGCTGGTTTTCAGGCTAGTGCTGGCCTGTTCTGGCCAATGGATGGGACATCTGTAGAACTCACTCTGGGTGGAGGGGGAGGAAGAGACTTGATTAGAGGAGGGTCTCAGAGACAGATGCGCTATTGCCTATCCCACTTGGAGGTGTGCCACTAACATGGCAGGGTTGGCACAGGATTTTGACATGCTTTTGCTAGGAGCGACTATAGACATCCTCTGCTCTTTTGCTTTTGGGCTGAGTTCCAGGGAACTCCTAGAACTCTGGCCTCCATCTTCCTTTCTGTGAATCCCTGGTCTTACCCAGAGATGTCTATGATCCTCTTGGGGGACAAAGTCTTGCTCGCTGCCCTCCCATTCCTCATGTGTGTGCTTCTTATCAGTGAATGCGCCGTACACTACTTTCTGTCAATCTCTCCCAAGATGAAAGGGATGTCAGCCTGCCATGGAGGACTTAGGGTTAAGCATCTAAAACCTAAAGAAGCCTCTCTGATCTCTGACCTCCAGGGGCTCTGAAAATCTGGACTTGAGTGTTTTAAATAGATGATTGGCATCAGTGCTGTGACTGTTGGACCCTGTTCCTCAGCTTTCCTCGGTTTGAGTCACATGATAGAGTTTTATTTTCTTCTCCCAAATTGTACAGGTGATGATGGGAGAGGAGCGCCTATGTTCACTGGGGAGGTTGATTGCACCTACTTCTTCACATGGGACACGAAATACGCCTGTGTTAAAGAGAAGGAAGACCTCCTCTGTGGTGCCACTGATGGGAAGAAGCGCTACGACCTGTCAGCGCTGGCCCGCCACGCAGGTAACGCCCACCCTGCCATTTGGCTACCAGTCCGTGTGTGCATGGCATATTTTCCCATGAATACTTTTGGAAATGATGTTACTATTTTCTTTGTCAACTAATTGGGTCACAGCCCTTTTCTTACATTTTGATGTAGCCGTATGAGTTATTAGGAGCATTGGATTGGCGGTGAAATACCTAAATTTGAGACCAACGTTACCATTTCCTAGTTGGGTTACCTTGGGCTATTCTTACTGTAGTTTGATACAAACTATTCCTTCCTGGCAAAGTGTCAGGCCTTGTGCTCTCTGTTTAGAAGTTGTTTATTTTTAAATATCAACTCTTTTTTTTTTGAGTCAGAGTCTCACTCTGTCACCCAGACTGGAGTGCAGTGGCATGCTCACAGCCACTGCAGCCTCAACCTGCTGGACTTAGGCGATCCTTCCGCTTCAGCCTTCTAAGTAGCTGGAAACTATAGGCATGCACTGCCACGCCCGGCTAATTTTTGATTTATTGTAGAGATGAGGTCTTGTCAAGTTACCCAGGCTGGTCTCCAACCTGTGGGTTCAGGCAGTCCTCTCACCTCAGCCTCCCAAAGTGCTGGGATTATAGCCATGAGCCACCATGCCCAACCACATTTCAACTCTTAAAACAGCCTTCCTGTAGGCAGTGTTCCTGTAGAACACAGGAGCTCTCAGGCTCAGAGGGTGGAGCTGGTACCCAGCTCATGACTTTGACCTTGGTGTTTTCACTCTTTTATCTCACTGCCTCTTTCCTATCTGGGGATTCATACCCCCTACCCTTGAATTCTTCTGTGAGGATTGGAGGCGGGTGGATACTCAGTGCTACCTCAATGCATGGCAGGCTTGTCATCGTGGCCTGGTGCGTGGTGAAGGCCTGCCAAGCAGGCTGGGCATTTGTCATGCAGCAGGTACTGGGTGAGGAGTTGAGGACCCAGCTCTGGCCTGGACAGCACAACCCCTGCCCTCACAGGCTTGGAATTTAGCAGGAAACAGAGAAGATGGAATAATAATAATGGGAGCTTCTATGAGGGATAACTGATCTCGCTGGAGCATTTCTGATTCCACCCTCTTGGCAGTCCTGGAATTAGGTGTACAAAGGGTGGAGGTTGCACTCAAGGCAGAGAGGGCCTCCCTCATGTAATCACACATGGGAGAGCCACATTACTGCACGCTGTTATGGAAGTTATTCACATCTTCTGAGTCCCATCTGGTTTGGAGGCGGAATTCCCTTGTTGTGAAGTGTTTGAGGGCTCCGCTGTCACTGCTATGTTTGAGTGAGTTCCCTCAGCAGGATGTACTTGCTGTGTCTTAGTGGTTAACACCCTTGAGCTGCTGGGAATAGTGTAGCGGCTAAATTCTGGTCCATGTGCGCTAATGAAGAAACTGGTTTTCTGTTGAAGTAGAGAAAGATCTAATCTCAGAAACAGAGACCTGACTGAGGCTGGTGTTGCCGCATCCACATTTGCTTGAGCAAGATGTTCTCCAGGTCTGAACACAACCTGTGAAGGATGCAGAGATACATTAATTCACTCAATAGACTTCCCAACACAGTCTTGGTCTCTAGGAATCTGGAGTATTTTGTAGCAGTTGTCTTGCAGACAGGCTTAAGGAAGCCGTGAGGCATGAGCAAAACCCTTCCCTGCTGCTTAAAAAGTCCTGTCTCAGGACTGGACAACCTACCCCACTGCAGCCCAGACTTTCAGTGTTTAGGGCAGGTTTAGGTTTCTACGCACAGTCATGTCTGGTCACTTGATGCTGTTGGTGTCAGAATGTGCTTCTCTGAAAGTATTGTGCTACCACGGATGGGTTGTGGGGTTTTTGTCTTCTGAGCCCCAGTTCCTAGCTTGCAGAAGGAGCATTTTCAAAGGAGAATGTGTGTTCTTAACATCTTCACAGCCTTCATGCATGTTCTGTTTTTCCTTCTGGTGATTGTTTAGGGGGTGGTTTGCTTTTTGTGAGCACTCCTTTGCTTGCTGTGGTGGTCACTGTCAGCACATGCTCCCTCTCCTGAAGGGCTTTGGGCAGCGTCTGTCCACTCTGACTGGCTTATGAGCCTTGTGACTGTAGCCACCAGATGCTTCTCATTTGTCTTTCATGGCCCCAGGCATCATGTCCTGCACTTGGTCTGCAAACATGGGAGAAGCTGTAGGTTTCTTTTAGCTGCAGAGAGGCCTCCGCGGGGGCTGACATCGGGTGCGTTATCAATGGCATGCCATTCTGCCAGGCCCCAAGGTACAGGCTGGCTTCCTGATTTAGTTTTTAGTTTCTAATTTCACACTCAGGGGTATGGGAGAATTTTGCTGCTTAATCCTCTGTCCCTCAGTTAAGTCTAATCTTCTGAAGAAGTATGGGTTAGAGTTTGTTTCTGTCACACCATGTGAGAAACCTGAGAATCATGGGGAGTCTTTGTGCCTTCATTCTGCCTGGTTCCAGAAACGTGAGTGCTGAGAGTTGGATGACCAAATGCTTAGTGTGCTTTGGGCCCTTGACCTTTGGCTTACTCATAATTTATGGAGTGACTCACAGAGAAATTATCATTACTTTTGGCTAAAGGAAACTTTCTCTTTGTTTTTTTGTTACAGAACCAGAACAGAATTGGGAGGCCGTGGATGGCAGCAAGACAGAAACAGAAAAGAAGCATTTTTTCATCAATATCTGTCACAGAGTGCTGCAGGAGGGCAAGGCAAAAGGCTGTCCTGAGGATGCGGCGGTGTGTGCAGTGGGTGAGTCATGCCTGGGGAACTTGTAGGTGATGCTTTTCCAGGGCATGCCGAATTTGCCACAGCCTGCTTGGAGTGAGTTAAAAAATCCTCCTGTGGTTTATCCGAACTTCTTCTTTCTGGGTTCAGCATATAAGGAATGGTAAAAAAAAATTTTTTTTTGGTGACTCAAATACTGGTCACTGCTTGATGCACTCTGAAATCCCGAAGGAACCTCGTTGGAACAGAAGGAACCTCGTTGGAAGATATTTGATCATCTTCTCAGTGTGTAGGTTGAGGAGTCACATTACCAGTACTTGTGTACAATTGATGTTGATTTTTTTTAAATACCTCCCCTGCCTAGAGTTGCTTCACAGTTGTTGCTTATAATCTCACTCAGAGCCCTAGTAATAGAGTGCCTGTCCCTGTAGGCGCCTTTTGTGTAATTGTTTTGGTCCTGCAGCTGTCATACAGAGACTTCTGAATTTGATGTAGATGTTTATCACATCCATTTGTGTCATTAGGGACTCACCTTGAAAATGGCAGGTGATAAGAGTAATGAGAAACCACTATAAACATTCATTCAGTAAGAAATTATGAGCCCTGCTTAGATTTTAAGAATGATCCTAGAATTCCCAATTGGTGGTGTGTCTTTAAAGGCAGTTTAGGGTGTCTATATCTTTACTTAAGAAGGACTTTGAAAAATAGTTTTGAAACTTTGTAGTAAAAAGCAACTGAAACAAGAAGTAAGTGGTCCCTGCTTGGGTTGCTAAACAGGTTTAGTTAGTTTCTGCTTTGGTCATGAGACAAACTACCTCCTGAACTGTGCTTTCAAAAGACTTTGTCTCTCAGGATAGCTGAGGCCTAGAAAATGCAGGTTAGTGTCACTTTACAGATGGCAATGGCGCACGTGCAAGCCATCCTGCCCTTGGCGGGCATTGTGCCCATGGAGGGCATTGTGTGTCAGTCACGGCACTTTCCTGCTAAGCCTGTAGATGGCCCTGGAGGCCTCAGTGTGGCTGTTTACTGCTCAGTGAGACATGTCACCCAAGAAAAACGGGCTGGGAAAGGGGTCACGGTGCATCTGCAGAGTTGGGGCTGATTTTTTTTTAAACCTCTTTGTCTGCATCATGGTCACCTTTAACTACGTTTTATGTTTTTTTCCCCCATTTCTCTTTTCCAGATAAGAATGGAAGTAAAAATCTGGGAAAATTTATTTCTTCCCCTACAAAAGAGAAAGGAAACATTCAACTCTCTTACTCAGATGGGGACGATTGTGATTCCAACAAGAAAATAAGAACTAATATCACACTTGTATGCAAGCCAGGTAAAAATTTTAAAATGTTGAAATCTTTTAGTGGTTTTTGCCAGAGGCCCTGCATTCTTCATTTCTCTGTTGCTCATTGATTGCTGCAAAGGTGATCACATGGAAAGGGGTGGTGCTAATAAGCATCTTAGGTTCCAGAATCTTTGGTGATAGGACACGGATCAACTGGATTTTTTTTCCCTGTCCTCACCCAAAAGCAATTCAGAAATGGAGAGACTGATGGCATCAAAAGGAATTGTGTTTGAGCATGTCATCCTTAAGACTGATATGGGGTCTGTCCTGCAAGTTGCTTAACTTTCTCTAAAGGGGGGGAGAATCATAATGGTTTTAAGATGTTGTCCATGGTCTCACCACTTAAAGAGAATGTTAATTTTCATTATCTCTATTTATAGGTGTATGTAGTCTTTACAGTCAAAATTTTTATTTTACTGTTCCTTAAAATGTAGTATTATGTGAATATTCTTTTTGTTTCACAGTTCTATTTATAAATTTTAGGTACTTTCTTGTTGATGTGGTGTAGTTTTAACTGTTTTAAAACATTTAATAGTGTATTTCCAGTGTTGGTAATTGTGCTGTTCCATAGCCTCTCTCTATCTCCCATTGAAAGTCTTCCTTTGGCTAAGTTCCCAGCTGTGGGATAAGGTCAAAAGTTAGGACCATTTTGTTTCTTGTTTTATTTTGGTAAACTATACAACATAATATAAAATTTACCATAAAAAAAATTGGGGTAAAATATGTGTAACATGAAATTGACTGTCTTAACCATTTTTAATTGTGTAGTTCAGTGGCATTAAGTACCTCTGCATTGTTATGCAGCCATCACCACCATCCATCTCCAGAACTACTTCATCTTCCCAAACTGAAACTCAGTCCCCTTTGAACATAACTCCCCGTTCCCTCCTCCCCAGCCCATAGCACTCACCCTTCTGTTTTGTATCTCAACGAGTATGACCGTTCTAGATACTGCCTATAAGTGAACTCGTGTGGTATCTGTAGGACCATGTTTTGACCCACCGTGTCTTACCTCATTGCCCGCTGCCCCTTCCAGGTCTATTTTCAACAGAGTAAGAATGAGGAAAGACTTTTAGAAATGAACGGATTAGTGATGGCTCTTCTTTCCCCATGGACAGGCGATCTAGAAAGTGCTCCAGTGTTGAGAACTTCGGGGGACGGCGGCTGCTTCTACGAGTTTGAGTGGCACACGGCTGCTGCCTGCGTGCTCTCCAGGACAGAAGGCGACAACTGCACGGTCTTTGACTCCCAGGCAGGTGTGTGCCTGAGCAGCAGCTCTGTGGTGTAGTGTCACTGGGAACCACTCAGGTTCTTCCTAAACATTCTCTGTGGGAATGTTTGTTAATGCTGTTTGACCAAAATTCTGAAAATCTGAAGTTTGGAGCTATATTTAAGACACTGAAAGTACTGTCTTAAATTCATTGTTGAGATAAGTTTGCTGAGTGCAAAACCTTAGGAACACAAGGGAATAAATCATGTTTGAAAAGACTTTTCACATGAATTCTAGCGATGAAACCTACTATGTTAGAGACCTTACAGGAAGTCCACTATAGTGTGGTCATCTTTCTTTGAACCTACAGATTGCTTTTTAGACCAGCAGTTGTGGGCTTTGATGAGCTTCACTGTGAGCTGTACGTTATGGACTTGGAATGGTGTTTTAGGTTAATGGAACAGAAGGGGAATGGTAGTGTTGAGTCCATCTCCAACGGAAATGCTAGTAATAGTTACTACCGTTCTGGCTACCTGAAGGGGGAAGTGTCTTTTCTGCCTCTTCAGTTTCCTTCTGCTGTTAGGAAGCCTCTGGGAAGAAGAATCTCTCCCTTTGAAACTGTGGGCTCAGGTCACCCTGTTGACTGTCTTCTGGTTCACCTTATGTATTTTTATTGTTTTTATTCTTATTTAGGGTTTTCTTTTGATTTGTCACCTCTCACAAAGAAAAATGGTGCCTACAAAGTTGAGACAAAGAAGTATGACTTCTACATAAATGTTTGTGGTACAGTGTCTGTGGAATCCTGTCAGCCAGACTCAGGAGCATGTCAGGTGGCAAAAAGGCAAGTGGCTTTTCAGTTCTGGGCTTATTCTTAGGTATTTTGTGTTAGCGTATTCTATTCAGGAACAGATGTGTTCTCTCTCCTAATGTCATTGCTTTACAACAAGCATCTAAAACACTGACCTAACACCTGAAGGATGCTTGGAGTTTAATATCCGGGAGAAGGGCAATGACTAACCTTGCTTCTCTGTATTTGTGCTTCTTAGCTCCAAGATACTTGTGTGCATGTCTTTCTATTCCGTGTAGTGTTAGTTCACATGAAATGAGTTGTATAAACCAGCGGTGCTGAGAGGAGATTTGGGTCCTGGTGCCCCCTGCAGTTAGAGAGCGCAATGCAGACCCCTGTGTTCTGCAACCCGGGCCTGGTCCCGGGGTCTCTCTGCGCTGCACACTGGTCCTCCCTCCAGTGTCGCAGCCTTGCATGCTTCAGCCCATTGGGTCTTTGCTGAGAGAAATGTGTGTGTATTCTAGTGACAGAAAGACTTGGAACTTGGGACTGAGCAACGCAAAACTGTCATATTATGATGGGATGATCCAGCTGAACTACAGAGATGGCACACCCTATAATAATGAGAGGCATACGCCCAGAGCTACGCTGATCACTTTTCTTTGTGACCGAGATGCCGGAATAGGCTTCCCTGAATATCAGGTAGGGACTGTCCTGTGTTGGGCTCACTGGGGGTACACAGACCTGTCATGGGTTCTTTAATTCGTTTTTGTTTGTTTGTTTTTGAGTTTGAGTTTCATTCTGTTGCCCAGGCTGGAATGCAGTGACACTATCACAGGTTATCGTAGCCTCAAACTCCTAGGCTCAAGCAATCCTCCCTCCTCAGCCTCCTGAGTGGCTAGGACTGCAGGCATGCGCCACCATGCTTGGCTATTTTTTTTGATTCTTTTTGTGAAGATGAGATTCTTTTTGTGGAGACGAGATCTTACCTAGGCTGGTCTTGAACTCCAGGGCTCAAGTGATCCTCCTGTCTTGGCCTCCCACAGTGCTGAGATTATAGGTGTGAGCCACTGTACCTGGCTGGGGCCCTTTATTTAGAAGCAGAGCTACTATCAGTCTGGGTTTCTGGCTAAATCATTACCACAATTTGTCCTTTTAGATTTTCCAGCGTACATAGGGTAGTGTTTGTTTTATAAGTATTTATTTGGTGGGCTATACACCTCAATGATAGCCATAAGCCTGTTGGTTTTGGGTATGAAACATGGAAAAGCATCAAAGTCATCATTTGTTCCCACTTAGCAGAGGCTCTGTTTCCATTTTAATTCATTACTAGGCAATCTTTTTTTCAGTGAAAGGAGATGGATGAAGGTAAGCTTTCTTTCATGCAGTTTATATTGCAAACAATGCCCTTGTCATTTTCTGATTGCTGGCTTTGTGTCACTTGTCTTTTTCTTGTTGTCCTCCTCCGTCATGGATTAGGAAGAGGATAACTCCACCTACAACTTCCGATGGTACACCAGCTATGCCTGCCCAGAGGAGCCCCTGGAGTGTGTGGTGACTGACCCCTCCACGCTGGAGCAGTATGATCTCTCCAGGTGAGTCAGGGGTGGCTGCCCTGTTCTGGGCCTGGCACAGATGCTGAGGTCATGGGGGCTGCTGTTGAGAATGTGACTGAGCTGCCGACGAGGGGGATGCTGACTCTGGGGCTGCAGGGCCGAGTGGAGTTCTCAGGAGAATGAATTCTAACGATGGTCTGGTTGCCTCCAGATATCACCTGGTCTTTGCTGCAGCAAGAGCTCAGCCTTTACCTTCATCATTTAAAACACTGAATGTCAGTGCAGAGGCATAGGGGTCAGTTTTAAGGTCTGTAGCTCACTGAGTTGAGTGAAGTTTGTGTGTCATCATGGTGTGTCATGAGTCATGGCGAGCCCACTCTTGTCATTTGTTAGGTGGGCATTGTCATTTCATATCTATTTCCCTAACTGGTAGAAATAAATTGTCAGATTGAAATGTGTTATCCCTTTAAAAGCATACATTTTGGTACAATCCCCTTGGGTCCTCTTCCGCTATGGGAACTTTTCTGTCCTCGCAATAAATCCTACTTTAAAAAAAATAAAAAGATAAGACAGGGCTTGGTGGCTCAGCCTGTAATCCCAGCACTTTGTGAGGCTGAGGCAAGAGGATTGCCTGAGCCTGAGGGTTCAAGATGAGCCTGTGCAACTTGGCAAGACCTTGTCTCTACAATGAATCAAAAATTAGCCGGGCATGGTTGTGCACACCTGTAGTTCCAGCTACTTGGAAGGCTAAGGCAGAAGGATCGCCGGAGCCCAGCAGGTCGATGTTGGGGTGACCGTGAGTGTGCCACTGCACTCCATCCTGGGCGACAGAGTGAGACTCCAACTTAAAAATGAAAAAATGAAAGCATATGTTTTGCTTTGAAATTTTAGTCTCGCAAAATCTGAAGGTGGCCGTGGAAGTAACTGGTATGCCATGGATAACGCGGGGGAGCATGTCACATGGAGAAAATACTACATCAACGTGTGTCGGCCTCTGAATCCAGTGCCAGGCTGTGATCGCTATGCGTCAGCTTGTCAGATGAAATATGCACGAGATCAAGTGAGTCTGTCCTCCACTGCCAGTCCCTGTTTTCCTCCTCAGCCCCTGTCTTAGTAGACGGAGGTGGTTATTTTGGGACGCCCAGATCAAAGCAGGCCTGGCTGCTTGAGCAGAGCCCTGAGTAAGAGCAGGGTCTCTGTGAGCAAGCTGCCTCCTGAGCAGATGTGTGTCCTATTACTGTTCGGATTCAAAACTTAAAACACAGAAAATGCCATGGTTAACGGTCATACAGAACCTGAATTCAGAAGCCTCTTTGAGTGCTTCAGCAGGCATCTGCTCACAGAGAGTTTTTGCTTCCAGAACCTCTTGCTTCTGGATTATTAGGGGAAAAGAAAGCCATTTGGGAGCATTGCTGTGAATGAACGGGGTCCACATGTGAGCACCCATCTGAGGTGCCGAGCAATGCTTCGTGCCTGAATTGGTGCTGCCTCCACTGGAGCTTTTAAGCCTGTTGCCTATGGTCATTGTGTATGGTCTGTCTTAAAATAAGATGTCTGTGTGCTCTGGGAGTTGGCTTCTGTAAAAATAGCATGTCGGAATGTACTTTTCTTGGCTTAGGTTAGTGGCAGCTTGGAGGTTTTTTTAAAGGAAGGTGATGAGTGCGCCCTGGTGGTTAAACTTTTGAGTTCCCGGTTATGTGACCCTGCACATGAGCATGTGTTCATTAGTGGAGCAATGACCTCAAAGTACCATCCTCATTTTTCCTGGATCCTGTGTCTGTGGATTTGCCTACTCACTAACATTCGTAACCCCAAATTGATATGGAGCACTTTGTTAGTTGTTCTTGGACATGCGTAGTGGCCAATGTGTATGTTTCTGGTTGGCGTTGATCAGGACAGTGCTCTGCCTTCTTGTTTTGGCCTCACACCAAGATAACCAGAGGACGGAGATGGTGGGGCAGGGCAGTGTGGGAGCTCTAGCTCTGGGGCCAGTTGGTCGGGTGTGAATCTCAGCTCTGGTATGAGTGGGGTGGCCTCAGGGGAGTCCGTTAACACTTCTGGGCCTTGTTTTCCTTTTTAAAAGATAAATAGAATCCATCAGCATGAGTTGTTTTGAGGATTTAGGTTGATAATCTATGGGTAATAAGTTTGTTTGCCAGTGCACGACAATTCAATATACCAAGACATTGGGGACTGTAGCAGAGAAAGAAGTTAATGATTGTAGAGCAGCTGGACTTGGAGATAGGAGGAAGCCTCAGATTCACCTCCCTGGGGGGTTTGGGTTCAGGGTTTGGAGTGGGCTGAGCTGTGGGTGTCCTTGACTGGTTGAGGAGTGCAGGATGGAGGCATGGAATGGGGAGATGAAGGAGCTGCCTTGTCACCCTGACTGCTCTGCTGTCAGGGTCTGCAGGCTAGTTGGTGTCAGCTGCTCCCGTGGAATTCAGGATCTGAACATCCTGAGCAATGCTTAAACAAAAGCCTTGTTCCTCTTAGGTCAGAAATTCTGTCTATAAGCCAGGTGTGGTGGCTTATGTCTGTAATCTCAGCACTTTAGGAGGCAGAGGCAAGAGGATTGCTTGAACCCAGGGGTTCGAGACCAGCCTTGGCAACTTGGCAAGACTCTGTCTTTACAGTAAATCAAAAAAATTAGCTGGACATGGTGGCGCGTGCCTGTAATTCCAGTTACTTGAAAGACTGAGGCAGAAGGATCACCTGAGCCCAGCAGGTTGAAGCTGCAGAGGCTTTGAGTGTGCCACTGCACTCCAGCCTGGGTGACAGAGTAAGACTCTGATTAAAAAAAAAAAAATAGAAATTCTGTCTATAGGAACAACAGAGATGCAGATGGTTGGTATCTAGTGCTGCGTAACTTTTGGTTATGAGGAAGCGGGCTAAAGTGTAGCTTGATTAATGCTTAACTATAACTAAACTTCTGCCCAGAATGTGATTCTTGTTAATCGTGTATAGACAGTTTCATATGTGAGATTGTACGTCTGTGTATGTACATACATACTATGTGCTTGTGAGTGTATGTATAGATACTTTACATCCTTCCCTTAGTAGTGATGGTTTGGTGTTTGATAACTTATTGCTTACTGTACCTTTAAAGAATGTAACTAGCACGAATAGCAAATAAATTGTATCAGTAACGAAGAAGCTAGTTGCTTTATCTTCAGAAGGAAAAGCCTAACAAGACTGACCGTTTCCTTGCAGGGTTCCTTTACTGAGGTGATCGCCATCAGTAACCTGGGAATGGCGAAGACGGGCCCTGTGGTTGAGGACAGCGGTAGCCTCCTCCTGGAATACGTGAATGGCTCAGCCTGCACTACCAGCGACGGCAGGCAGACCACCTACACCACAAGGATCCATCTGGTCTGCTCCAGGGGCCTACTGGTAAGGTGCTCCTGCATGCTGCGGCCTTCATTGCTTTGGCTTTGTCTTGACTGGCTGAGCTCCCTCTTAGGCATCTCTTAACAGAAATAAACGCTTCTTGGGTAGGGAGAGGAGTTAGGTTGGCCCTGGTGCTGCCTAAGTTCCGTGTGTGGTATAGATGTGAGTGGGCCAGCCCCACGTTCATGGCTCTTTCGTGGCTGTGATTTCTGAAGTGTAGGCCTCATCTTTGACTGTGGAGTTAGAGGCTGTGGTATGACATCGCTGTCTGGTGTTCTGTAGATTTGGATTTTCTCTCTGAGCTGTGCAGGTGCCATCTTTCCTTTCAGTTCTTGTGAGTGAATGATCTGAGGATCTTGGCAGTGGAATGAGCCTTAGAGATGGTGTGCCGTAGGGGCCAAGGAAGGCAAGACAAGGTCAGAAGGACGTTGATCTGAGGCAGCTTCTCAGCACATCAAAGCGCCAGTCTTTGGGGTGTCGCTTTCCAAACCCCAACAGTCCCAAGTCCACAGATGAGGAAGCTGAGCCTCATTGTGCTCAGGCCCTCGTGTGAACCATGAGGGACGCACTGTGGGACAAGGTAGGAATGAAATAGGAGTAAGAAGCAAAGACTGGAAGTGGGAGGTGGTTGGGGTTGCCATTGGTCCCAAGTTCCTTAGCCAGGGGCGAACAGCAGAGAAAACGCTACATGAAGATGCACTGGCACCATTCTGTACAGTCCCAGTTGCTTCTGTTTTCAAATTGTGGCAAAATATGTATTACATAACATTGACCATTTTGATCATTTTCTGGTTAGGTGCATTAAGCACGTTTACAGTGTTGTACATCACCAGTGTTCATTTCCAGAACTTTTTTCCTTGTCTCAAATCTAATTGCTTTGTTACCTGGAGTTTTAAGTTTATACCAGGGTCATATGTTTTTGAGAAATTACCAAATGGTGAGGTAAATCCAGAGTATACACTGGAAGTCATGGTTGTTATCAATGGAATCATTAACTATCAAGTCAACTTGCCAAGGGTCTGTGGCAGCTTCTTCTAGCCTTGCTGAAATGAGCCAGCGAGATGGATTTCCCACTCTGCATCGGCCCAGCAGAGGACCTTTTGGTCCTCTTAGTCATTGACTGATGTACTGTTTTCAAAGAGATACTGTCTTCAACGTTCCAGAAGATCTCTGATAAGGGGATGAAGTGACCAACTGACCGAGTGGCCCGTGCTCCCTGAGGATGGTGTTCTGTCAGGAAGACTGTGTGTACATACTCCAGTTCTTCTGACCTTAGGGCTGCCCATTTCCTTAGTATCAGGAAGGCATCCTGGGCTTGCATGGCAGAGCCTGGCAGTCTCTGCATCCTGGGTATGTCTGTGTGTCTCCTGCCCAGGACCACCCCTTCCCTCTCTGGTTTCTTGTTGCCATTGAGATGCTGGGTACTTCCAGAAAGTTCTTCAACTCCTAGTTTTTATTTTATTTTCAGAGGAAATTCACATTGTCACTGTATTTCTCAGCACTGATATGGGGCCTGGTGTATGGTGGGGGCCCAGGAAATACACTCACCGAACGAAGAAAGAGGACCACGCTCGCAGAGGGTTTGCAAATTGCAGAACTTTCACAGGTCGAAGCTCACTTTTCACAGCCACACTAGGGTACAAGGGGCAGGTGCATTTTTATCCCGCTGTTAGAATTGCTGAGACCAGGGAGGGTGTGGGCTTATAGGCTAGAGAGCCCTCAGTGGGTAAGGGTGTGGACTCAGGTCAGATGAGCATCTTTTCTTAACCCATGACCCTGGCAGGTGTCTTAACTTCTCTGTTCATCAGTTTTCTCATCTGTAGGTTGTGGGTGCCTTTGGGACCCAGTTCGTGGGCCATCATGAGGCTTAGTTGAGAAATGCTAACAAAACTCTTAGTGCAGTACCTGGTGGGTGATAAACATTCCAGTGGACGAGCTGCTGTTACCCAGGTGGGAGTGGTGCTCTCACGGAAAGGTAATGATGCAGAGGGGATACTTTTGGTTGAAACACACACACACAAGGACAAGCATACCATAACTTAATAACAGCTGGGTGAGTTTTCACAGAGTGAACACAGCTATATAACCAGAACCCACGTCAAGAAAGAAACATGAGCACCAGTGAGGGCCCCTGGTGTGCTCTTCTTGTCACTTCTCAGCACCCTCCTGACCTCACAGGACAGCCTCGCCTAACTCTGAGCTTACATCAGTGAAATCTATTGTATAGTCTTGTGGTCTATTTGTGTCTGGCCTCTTGTGCTCGTCTTTTGGTGTAGTGTTTCTCGAAGCATGGCCTTGGACTCAGACCTAGGTTTAGACCCCAATTCCATCATTTACTGCTGGTTTGATTTCTAAACTTATTAACATTCAGGCAGAAGAGATATTGTCTCCATCAAAGTGGTGATGAGAGCATTAAATTATAATTAGGTAATGAACACTAAATGCCTCACTGACACATGACAAACATTCAGTAGATTTTAGCTCTTTTGTGCACTGGAGTGGTATTCTTTTGGTTAGATCAGGATCCATGTTATCCTCTTGACTTTTACCGTGGATTTGACCTTGCAGAACAGCCACCCCATCTTCTCTCTCAACTGGGAGTGTGTGGTCAGTTTCCTGTGGAACACAGAGGCTGCCTGTCCTATCCAGACAATGACGGACACAGATGAGGTATGTGCGCTGTCACCTGGTCTCTTGCTGAGCAGCCTGCTGGACATGCCCACCTGGGGATCCTAGCTCTGAGCCTGACCCCAGCGCTGGCTTTCTGAGTCAGTTGCTATGTCGCTGTCCCCTCGGCATCGACTGGGGCGGTTGGGATGCATTCCTGCGGGATCATCCTGCATTCCTCTCTCTCAGCACAGCCTCCCAGAGCCTGGGATAAGAACCAGGTGCCTCGGTTTTACTCCCTGCTCACTGTAGATTCCTTTCTCCTGCCTCCCACTGTCCCTTCCATGTGACAGTGGAATGGGAGGGGGAGTCTGGGGGCTCTGCATTACCACCAGAGGCATAACTGGTTGATGTGTCCCTCCACATCTAACCCTCAATGCCTGTCACCTAGAGGGTAAAGCCCATGTACGTTAACATGATCCTGTCTACAGTGTGAGGCCTGTAGGTTTTAACATGACTCTGTCTGTAGGGTAGGGCTTTTACCCCCTCAGCACCTGCTGCGGCCTTTGCTCCACCCGCTTTTTGGTGTAGGCCCATGCTCTGCCTTTGAATGCCCTGCAGTGGGTAGCCATCAGCTGCTCAGTGATGTGCTCTTGAACCTCCCCAGGTGTGAGTTGGCAGCATTGTGTATTTCTTTACTGTGGGATATGTTTCCCTCTCTCTGTTTTCTTAACTCTCCACTGGGCTGCCGACTCTGATAGCAGAGACTGGTTTATCCAAGCCAACCCTGGCTTCATGGGTGCGTGGTGAGGGCAGGATGGTGGGATGCCAGTCACTCTGTCCCTAGAAAGTGCTTCCAGGGCTGTGGCTACTACCCCATTTCCCGCATCTGGTGGATACAGGGTGGCCCAGGGCAAAGTTAAATACACCAGAGGAGAGATAATCATGTGAGAGTACCTGATCATACTCCCATCGTTACCTTTAAGTGAATAGTTGAAACAGAAAATGCAATACAAGATCTTAAGATGTTTGTTTTCTTTAAAATTTAACTGTGGGCTGGTCCAAAGGTAGTGAGTTCTCTCAGTTGATTGTTCACAGTTACAGATTGAATGCCTTCCCCCTTCTCATTGCTGCACTTGGCTAGCCTTTAAAACTAATAATACTTTAAAAATAATGATGGGTCTCATGGTCCCCACCTAACTTTTCTGTTAGGGTTCAGCTGTAGTCAGTTTCTTCAGTTATATACAGTACCCCAAGAGCTTTCAGGTAAACTTAGCATCTCCAAGTCTGGTCTCACACCTGGTACACTCCAGGTGCTGTGTTTGAAGAGGCTGTGGGGTACACACAGGGCTACATTTCTGATAGGGGGAATTTTTAAGTAAGTGGAGAAACACAGTTTTGTGAAGTGCACATGTGCAGGTTTCTGGAGGGGCTTTCTGTGTGCTGTTGAATTGGTTTGAACATGCCTCTTCTCCCCTTTTGTTTCCTGCAGGCTTGCTCTATAAGGGACCCCAACAGTGGATTTGTGTTTAACCTTAACCCACTAAACACTTCCCAAGGATACGTGGTCTCTGGCATTGGGAAGACTTTTGTGGTAAGAGTGATATGATGAGTTTCTGCTTTGCTTGAAGTGAGGAAAGAGTGCAGTAAAGTTGCCTGCAGCTGGTGATGTGGGGAGGCAGGTGTCCTGAGGAACTGCCTGGGGTGCTGTGGTCCCGGCTGTCACTCAGGAGGAGATAGGAAGATCTAGTCTGAAGAGGGAAATGAAGACAAGCCACTGCCCTGGTGCAGTTGAGCCGTGAGGACTGCTATGCTTCGAATATTAAGTTGTTCCTGGTGTGTTGCTGTGTGTAGAACACTAGTCCCCAGAGCAGTGGCAGCAGTGTCATCTGGAAACTTGTTAGAAATACAGATTTTTGGGCCCCCACCCCAGACCTCGTGAATCAGAAACTCTGGGGTGGAACCCGGTAGTCCGATTTAATAAGCCCTCCAGGTGATTTTGATACCCACTGAAGTTTGAGGACCACTAGTCAGGAGGAGGTGATAATTACATTACCCTGTAAAAGGGAAACTTCCGTGTGTGTGTGTGTGTGTGTGTGTGTGTGTGTGTGTGTGTGTGTGTGTAGTAGGGGTGCTGTGTTCTGGTATCTTCTGACCACTTCCTTCAAAGACAGGCCTCATCATATGCCTGGAGACGTGTGTGTGTGTGTGTGTGTGTGTGTGTGTAGTAGGGGTGCTGTGTTCTGGTATCTTCTGACCACTTCCTTCAAAGACAGGCCTCATCATATGCCTGGAGACGTGTGTGTGTGTGTGTGTGTGTGTGTGTGTGTGTGTGTAGTAGGGGTGCTGTGTTCTGGTATCTTCTGTGTGTGTAGTAGGGGTGCTGTGTTCTGGTATCTTCTGACCACTTCCTTCAAAGACAGGCCTCATCATATGCCTGGAGACGTGTGTGTGTGTGTGTGTGTGTGTGTGTGTGTGTGTGTGTGTAGTAGGAGTGCTGTGTTCTGGTATCTTCTGACCACTTCCTTCAAAGACAGGCCTCATCATATGCCTGGACGTGTGTGTGTGTGTGTGTGTGTGTGTGTGTGTGTGTGTGTGTGTGTAGTAGGGGTGCTGTGTTCTGGTATCTTCTGACCACTTCCTTCAAAGACAGGCCTCATCATATGCCTGGAGACATAAGGTGGAAAATCTCCACGTTAATGCCATTCTGTTATAAGCTAATCTCTGCTAGAGAGAGAGAGAAAGCTTTTATAAAGACTTGATTTTTGGTTTGTTTAAATTCTTGTAGCAAAATCCACATTGGAACTTAAGAATGAGCTTTGAGCAAGAAGTTGGGATGAGGCTGTCTTATAACAATTAGATGCAGAGGAGAACTTTGTAGGTAAAATACCACATGCAAAGGAGCGTATAGCTTGTCCCACATCCCAGGAAACACCTGAACACGACTTGTCACTTAGCGGCACTTTGGCTGTGTCCCCCCTTCCCCCCAATCCTCCAGCATTATTTTGCATGGATTTTCTCCATTTCAGAATGTATTTGATAATGGCCTCCATGTGAACAGTTAATTCTAAAACTGTTTGATTTACCGACAAGCTGCTGCAGAGCTTGGTTTATACTGTGTGGTATATCTCGGGCACGTAATAGGCAAGCGTCTGTTCAGTTGCCTATAGTAGTGCAAGAGGAAGGCAAGAACCTCCTGGAGCCCCACAGAAAACATGCTAGGAGAAGTAACTCAATGCCAAGGAGAGCATGCTAGAAGCAGGTCAGAGAGGCTCTGCCTTGCGTGCTAGCAGGGGTGTGAGGAGGTGGCATTTGCATTTCACAGTTCTTGATAATGGACAGCAGAGACTGACTCTAGATAACAGAAGTAAGAATGGAGCTGACTGGAAGGGGCTGAGGCTCTCAGGATTGAGGGCCTGGCCAGCGTGCTGCCAGGAGCCCATCTACACTGGACACTACTGGCTGCCAGCTGATGACATGGCATTTTAGGCAGACCCACTGAATTCCTGCCACCCCATCCTGCTGGGCTCAACTGCCCCCAGATACTCCCTGGTGGCCTTTGCATGCTGCTGAGCTGCTGGGTGGGGCATCACTAAGGAGGCTTGAACACTGAATGGTGGGGCGTGCAGTGCCGGACAGCTGATTGAGTGGTGTCCCCCACAGCTCTGTTGTTAACTTACAGGCAAGGCCTTTAAGGAAGGAAAGGGAACCTGCCTTCGATTTCCAAAACCAAGGACCCCTGGTCACAGCCCACACGACTGCAAGAGCACTTGGGTGGGATCTAGTCCTCACTGGCCACATCTTTAAGGAAAGCACTGTCTACATGTAGTCCCGAACTCTGTGTTCATTGTCTGAATGTTAGCACTGAACACATGGAGAGAAGTCTAGTTCCTTTTTGCATTTTTGTATCAAAGAGCGCAGTCCATTTCGTTTTCACAACTACAGCAAACTTAGCTACTTTTCATTGGGATGATAGCAACATCTTTAAGACATATGGGACATCACTTCATGTGTACTTGTAATTAACATGATGTCAACTCTATCTACTTTCTCATAATTAAAAATATTGTAAAATTGTGGCCTCTTTCTATCCTCTCATATAGAGTACATCATTGCTTGCAGTAGATCTTAGGCATTTGTAGATGCAGGGCTATGTTAAATACAAAGATGTGTACTGAAGCTTTGAGGCAATGTGTGGATATTGCTATTTGGGATTTGAACTTTATCTTACATACTGACTTAACTACTCACACATGAAAAGTCAGTCCATTGACTGGTAGATAGCAAACATTTAACCTAGTGGGGTTTGTGGTCACCAGGGATCCTGTTGGTTAAGTTCCCTAGCCTGATTCATTCATGTGGCTCTTCCTCTCTGGCCTACAGTTTAATATCTGCGGCACGATGCCAGTCTGCGGGACCATCGAGGGAAAACCTGCTTCCGGCTGCGAGGCAGAAACCCAGACCGAAGAGCTGAAGAATCTGAAGCCGGCAAGGCCAGTCGGAGTCGAGAAAAGCCTCGAGCTGTCCACCGAGGGCTTCCTCACTCTGACTTACAAGGGACCCCCCTTTGCCACCAGAAGTAAGCTCGGAACCCTGCTGTTTTTTCTGGTGGTTCTGAGGCTGACTGACTTCATGCCTTTCTGGGTGGACACATCCACACCCTCTGACCACCCAGTCTGCGCCTTCCACCTTGCTGCAGGAGCCTCCTTGTTGCTCTTCTTGTTTTTGCCTCGCAGAATACAGGAGTCCCCTGTTATCTATGATTTCATTTTCTGTGGTCAAACGCAGTCCAAAATTATTGACATATTCTGAGAGACAGAGTGAGTGAGAGAGATACCACCTTTACATAACTGTTATGATAGTATATTGTTGTCATTGTTCTATTTTATTATTGTTAATCTCTTGCTGTGCCTAACTTATAAATTAAGCTCCATCATTGGTACATATGAATAGCAAAAACATAGTATATCTAGAGTTCTCAGTTCCAGGCTTCCCCTGGGGGTCTTGGAAGGCATCGCCCCCGAGGAGAAGGGTGGCTCCTGCAGTCCATACTCAATACAGCAGCTGGTGATGTTTTTGAAGTGTTGGGTCATGTCGCTTCCCAGCTTCAAGCCCCCCGGTGGCTCTGTATTGCACCTGGAGTAGAAGCCCTCACTCTTCTGGTGACCACGGGGCACCCCTGGGGCTTTCTGTGATCACTCCCTGCCTCCCCTGCTCAGTCCCACAGCCCCCCTGTTTCTGAAGTGATAGAAGCCACTCTTGCCCTCGTTCCCTCCCAGGCTTTGTGCTTGCTGCCCGCGCTGCAGCCAGCATGCCCGAGGGGGAGGATTTCTTCTGTTTCTTCACTCCTGTGTGTAGTAGGAACTTAGAATTTATCAGATGAGCTTGACATTGTTTTCAACATTTGGATTGACAAACCATGTGGGATTTGAATATTTTCTGGAAGAGTAAGAATGCCAAAACATTAGACTTGAGATATAAACCTGTCCTAACACAGGCCACTGTTGTAATAAATGTGACCACTCTGTGTTCACATGTAGTCCTTTGACACAGGCTGGCACCCCTGCCGCAATGGTTTCAGCATATGAATGGCTGTGTAGCTTGTCACCAATGGTGGCAGTATCTTCCTGCTGCACTGTGTTTATGGGCAGCGGTGTGAAGACTGTTCTGTTTCTTGAAATCGGACCTTCCTGCTCCACAGGTTCCAATGATGCTTTCATCATCCGCTTTCTTTGCAATGATGACATCTACCCAGGAACCCCTAGATTCCTGCATCAAGACATCGATTCTGGGCGAGGGATCCGAAACACTTACTTTGAGTTTGAGACTGCGTTGGCCTGTGTTCCTTCTCCAGTGGACTGCCAAGTCACCGGTGAGGTGGAGAAGGGAGTATTTGTGTGTATATTTGTGTGTGTGGAATGCATGTTTTTTTTTCTAGGCAGCATGACATTTTTGTTACCAGTTTTCTTTGGATCATGCTTAGAATTTTAATGTTTCTCTTGAAGAGAATCTGGATATGTTAATTAATGGTTTTAAGCTATGTTTTGGATCAGATCCTGCTTGGGAACAAAGAAGAAAACTCAGAGAAAAAAATTAAATAAACACTGCCAGGGCTTGCCTATCTGTCTTCCTTTCTCTCTCTCTCTCTCTTCCCCCCCACCTTTCTTTCAGAATTTCAGATCTCCATGTATATATACATATTTATTTATTATTATTATTATTATTATTTTGAGATGGGATCTTGCTCTGTCATGTAGTTTGGAGTGCAGTGACATGATTATAGCTCACTGTAGCCTCGAAGTCTTGGGCTTAAGTGATCCTTCTGCCTCAGCCTCCAAAGTGCTGGGATTACAGGCATGAGCCACTATGCCTGTCTCCAGAGCTGCTTATTTGAGGAAGAAAAAAAGAAAAAGACAATAAAACTCCACACGTCATACCCTGGAAGTTGAACAGTGTCCTAGGATACTCTTGGTCTCTGTGGTCTTGGCCCTGCCACTTCCACAGTGATGGTGCTTCCTTGTGAAGGGCAGGTCTTCAGGGTTTTGCTGTGTTGCCTAGTATGGCCTTGACCTCCTGAGCTCATGTGATCCTTCTACCTTGGCCTCCTGAGTAACTGGGATTACCAGTGTGCACCACCACGCCCTATTGTGAAGGGCAGTTTTGAGGGATGGAGAGGGTGTGTGATTCCATAGGCAAAACCTCTCTGCCTCCTGTAGATTTTCTTATTGCTTATTGTTGGGAATATCAGGTTCACTCCTCTGCAGTCTTTACTCAGCGTGAAAGGTGGTCTTTGGAGCTCACAAGAAGGCAACGTGTTTTTGTTGTTGTTTCAGACACGGCTGGAAATGAGTATGATCTAAGTGGTTTAAGCACAGTCAGGAAGCCTTGGACCGCTGTCGACACCTCAGTTGATGGGAAGAAGAGGACATTCTACTTGAGCGTTTGCAATCCTCTCCCGTACATTCCTGGATGCCATGGTGTGTTCCGGCCAGTCTCTTCATATCTGCTCACTTGACTTAGGGTCAGCCTCCCTCCCTTCTTCACCTCAAAACCACTTTTCCTGTCTTCCAGGCAGCGCAGTGGGATCCTGCTTGGTGTCAGAAGACAACAGCTGGAACCTAGGCGTGGTGCAAATCAGCCCTCAAGCTGCAGCGAATGGATCCCTGAGCATCGTGTATGTCAACGGGGACAAGTGTGGGAACCAGCGCTTCTCCACCAGGATAACGTTCGAGTGTGCCCAGATATCGGTGCGTGTCAGATCTGCCATGATGGTTCTGTCTTTAGGTCATTTTATTTTCCATCTTTCTTTAACCTCCAGATCTTCCAGCCTATTTAAAACTTGCCTGTGCTTTTGTGGATTTTTGTCCATTGCTTGGGTTTGACGCGAATGTACTAGTTTCCCCAGGTCTTAGATGTTTAATAAAGGCTGTCTATTTTGCTCATGGATATTAAAGATTGGATATTAATTGTGGCTATCATTTGATTAATTTTTAAAAATAAGTGGGAAGCAAAGCAAGCTGTTGACTTGTATTCTAGGGCTCGCCAACGTTTCAGCTTTTGGATGACTGTGAGTACGTGTTTGTCTGGAGAACTGTGGAAGCCTGTCCTGTCGTAAGAGTGGAAGGTGAGATCCCAGCCTATTAGTTACGGGTCATGGTAAATGGGTGAAATAGCAGATGGTCCAAACAGCCTATCAAATATGAACCCTACGGTCATGGCCAACCGTGGGATCATAAGACCTTTATGAGGGAGCAGGTTCTTTCTTATCCTCGTGTTTTCTCTACTCTAGTTAATTGCTGATTTTACTGGTGACATTTTTGTTATGTGCCTGATGGATGTGTTTTTGGCATCTCACACATGAAAACCCTAACGTGGGGTTTTGTTGATGAAGCAGGTCTTTATCCTGGGACCTTAGGCTTTTCTGGAAAGCTGTTTGCTTGGCAATTTGTGTCATATATAAACACAATGAAATAATGTGGAAATGGTTTTTTGTTTTTTTTCTTAACTGAGAGTTCAAAGGGAAATGGCATTGAATGCACATTTTTAGGTGGTTCTTAGCTGATGAAAGATTGTGAAACTTCTAGAAGCCTGAAAGTGTGAATGCGTGCATGGTTACAATTGCCTTCACCTCTCGTGTGTTCTTAAAGGGGACAACTGTGAGGTGAGAGACCCCAGACATGGCAACTTGTATGACCTGAAGCCTCTGGGCCTCAGTGATGTCACTGTGCGTGCTGGCGAGTACACCTATTACTTCCGCGTCTGTGGGAAGCTCTCTTCACCCGTCTGTCCCACCAGCGACAGGTCCAAGGTGGTCTCATCATGCCAGGAAAAGCGGGAGCCGCATGGATTTCAAAAAGTGGCAGGTACCATTGTTTTTCTTTCTGCTTTTGTTGCAAAAGAATGGAATTAAAATGTTAATATTATGACAAAGATTACATTCCTCAGAGTAGGGAGAATGACTGTTGGTGAAGCGACGTATTAATGTGATGTTTCTGATTTCACTTGATTTTAATAATTGGAATGCATGCTGGAGAATGTTGTATAAATAAATGAGTATTTTATTTTTATTTACCCACTTGAAGTTCATAGTTACCAACTCGTAGATCACAGTCCTTGTCTTTATTACAACATTGGGACACACTGATCTAGCTAGTAGTGGGTGTTCTGAGGTGGTACTTTCTGGAATTAAGTCAGAGGGAATACATTTAGTATGGGGTTTGTCTGTAAAAGTTACAGGGCAGCCTGGTGGTCATCTATGCCATTTCAGCAGCGGGGCAAGACTTAAATAAGTTTGGGAACTTGTAAAAACGAAGTAGCTCGTGATGAGTATGTGGGCTGCCATCAGGTGCCGTAGAGGTAATGCCCTCTTAGTGGATCAGGCTAAGGAGTATCGACCTGTCATTGTACCTGTGGTTAGTCTGTCATATTGCAAACTTGGGCAAGAGTAGGCCTGGTTTTATTCTTCCTGAGTTTAATATGACAAGGAGTGTGTGATTCAACTCCAGGAGGCCCAGGATACTTTGTCCTCTGTGCTTCAGTGTGCATGGTGTGACTTGTCTTAGGATAAGCTCAGCACCCTAGGGACCTCTTGAACCAAACCTTGTGTAATGTGCTTCTTCTTGAACAGGTCTCCTTACTCAGAAGCTGACTTATGAAAACGGATTATTAAAAATGAACTACACCGGGGGGGACACTTGCCATAAGGTCTATCAGCGCTCAACGACCATCTTCTTCTACTGCGACCACAGCACTCAGAAGGTGAGTGTGTGCTGATGACTGGCCACAGAGTCTTCTGCATCTCTCGGGCCACTGTGGTCCTTGAACGATGCATCTGTCCTCAGAGCTCATACAGTCTCCTGGTTAACTTGGCTCAAAGTACGTGATTTACAGAAAGCATGTTGAAACTTCCAGTTTGTATAGATTTTAATGAACATAACCATCTCTTACTGTTCTCACCCTTAAAACTCAAAGTATAAGTTAAGGTTTCTCACTCCCATTTTTATGTATGCCCATCTTATTTTTTTTTAGCCAGTTTTTCTAAAGGAGACTTCGGATTGTTCTTACTTGTTTGAGTGGCGAACGCAGTATGCTTGCCCACCTTTCGATGTGACCGAGTGTTCATTCAAGTAAGTTGATGTATATATATGTTGTCTCTTTGGAAAGGCTAACTTTGTGTGATTTTGCTTTAATAAATAGTGTACAGGGGATTAGATTAGTCAGTTAATTTCCTTAGGCCTCAGTTTCTTAATATTAAAATGAGGAATCAGCTCAAGTTAACTCCCAGAACCCAGATCCTTCACAGCTTTGCGATTCTGTGATAATTTTGCATTCAGGTGCAAATGGGAAGGGATTGGAGCTGAAGCAGAGTGAAAGTCTTGCACGCCTGTGTCATCCATGTGTCAGGAGGAGAGGGGCCAGTAGGGACATAGAGGATACTGCAATGACGGGGTGGGGGGGACCTTCATTGTGCATGAATTTACATGGAATTGTTCTTGGACCTCGACCAGACAGACACCTTGGATCCCCTCCCTGGAAACTTTGGTCTTGTAGGTCTGTAGTTCTGCATTTTGGGGATGCTGACTGTTTTGTTATGTGATGAGCCACCTGACACCATCCATGTATCACCGCGTATTTTCCTAGGGAAGAATGCAGTAGTTTCTCTGTTTCTTCCGGTCTTTGTCCTATTGTGTCATTTTTTTGTTTGTTTGTTTGTTTGTTTTGAGTTGGAGTCTCACTCTGTCACCCAGACTGGAGTGCAGTGGCCGCTCCCGGCCACTGCAGCCTCGACCTGCTGGGCTTCGGCAATCCTTCTGCGTCAGCCTTCCAAGTAGCTGGAACTACAGGCACACACTACCACGCCCGGCTAGTTTTTGATTTATTGTAGAGATAAGATCTTGCCAAGTTGCCCAGGCGGGTCTCGAACCCGTGGGCTCAGGCAATCCACTCACCTCAGCCTCCCAAAGGCACGGGATTACAGGCTGAGTCACCGAGCCTGGCTGTGTCATTGTTTTTAATGTAGGTGTGTAATTTAGGTTTTAGTGATGTATGTAAATGCATGCACTTATTAATTTATGTTTAGTTGCTTTACATCGTAATTTTAGTAACAACCTTTTCAGGTCAGGTTATGTACACATTTTCTCCTGAGGCAAATCTGTTTCTCATTCCTAGTGGATATGAGATGTTCTGAGTAAATATCCCTGATTCACTTAGCTATTCTGTTGTGTTTGTGGCTGCCTTCGGTTTTCTGATATTTTTGTACATGGAATTAAAAAAAAAATTTTTTTTTTGAGTTGGGGTCTCTGTTGCTCAAGCTGGAGTGCATTGGCATGATCACTGCAACCTTGACCTCCTGGAGTCATGCAATCATTCCACCTCACCCTTCCGAGTGGCTGGAACTACAGGTGTGCACTGCCATACCTAGCTAATTTTTTGATTTTTTTTTTTTTGTGGAAATGAGGTCTTGCTATGTTGCCCAGGTGAGTCTCAAACTGCTGGGCTCAAACAGTCCTCCTGCCTTAGCTTCCCAAAGTGCTAGGGTTACTGGCATGTGCCATCACTCCCAGCCAGGAATAAAATTTTGATTTTCTTTGTACGTAAGGCTTTTTTCCTAAAATATTTTAATGCTGTTTTAAAAAGTAGAATTAAGTTCAAGGAGAATTTCATAATTGATTACAGTAAAAGTTAATACATGCATATGGTAATTAGTCAGGACTACAAAAGTGTACGTAGTGAATGCCTCTCCCTGGCCCATCCCCTCACCTTAGCCTCCCCCCACTTTTCACTATATCTCGTTCATTTTGGAGCCTTCTGTCACTCTAAATGGTACATATACCCATTTGTCGGTCTCCAGTGGTCTGTTGACTCTGTTTTGATTTTTTAATTTTTATTTTAAAGATGTTGGTACAATTCACGGTTAGGTATGCTAATGGTCATTTTACAGGTAAAAGTTTGGGCCTCACTTTGGTTCCCACCTGTTTTAAGATCAGGTACCCTTATTGATGAAGTATGCCCCCTCCCCCACCCCCGGCAGTTTCCTGCTACTACCAGTCCCTTTCTTATGGTATGATAATTGTTCAGGGTCTGCTTCTGAGTGAGGACATGTGGTACTCAGTTCTTTGTTTCTGTGATAGATCACTCAGTATTACACTCTAAATCTATCCAAGTTGCTGCACAGCTCATAATTTTGTCCTTCTTTATGGCTGTGTAATATTTCATCATGTATCATATACTTAAAAAAATATCCAGTCTACTTTCGATGAGCAGAGCATGGTTGGCTCCATGTTTTTGCTATTGTGAATAGTACTGCAATAAGCATGCGTGCGCAGGTATCTTTTAAAGGTTGCAAGGTGTAATTCACCAGTGCTGTTCTCGTCTCCTCTCAACCCTGGCCCGCATTTGTTAGTTCCATTTTTATTTCTTCTGCAGGTTCCCTGTAGGACACTAGTTCGTGTGCTGTCAGCTCTATTTCTTGGTCATCACCTCAGGTGTCTGTCCCCATTCTGCTGCATGCCCCTAGCTCAGCTCCTCCTCTCATGCCTATGGCTGTGCAGTGACCTCTCCGAGGTCTCCCTGCCTCTGCCCTTGCCACATCTTTGGCAAGTCCAGCACAGTCACTGGAATGGTCCTGTAAGGCACAAGTCCAGCCATATCACTCTACAGTGACTGCCATCTCATTTAGAACCACAGGCTGAAGTTCTTGCTGAACTTAAAGGCCCTGCTGACATCACTCTGGATTTTCTCTAACCTCTTGTTGACTCCAGCCACATCAGGCTCCTTGCTTTCCTTTGAGTGTGCCAGGTTCACCGTGCCTCAGGCCCTTTGCTCATGCGATTCCTCTGCCTAGAATGCTCTTCACTGGGTGCTGGGATGTATCGTGTCTCCATTTCTCTCATAGTTTATTCAGAGGTCGCCTTTTCCGTCAAGCCTTCCCTGGCCAGTCTGTCTTCAGTTTCAACTTCTCTGCCACCAGACTTCATACCCCACCACCCCCCACCTTTTTTTCTTCAGCTCTTTGCCATCTAATATACTATACATTTTTTAAAAAGTATCCTATTCATAGTCTTTTTTCTCCAGTGATGAGGTCTGTAAACTTTGTAAGATCAGCGATGTTTATCTGTCTTGTTAAATGCAGCACCCCCAACTTAGCATGTAATCTTGGGGTGAGCGGACAGTTCTCCTTCTCCTCTGAGAGCCATGGCCTCCTGATGAGGTGGCATCTGTAACTCTTTGCTGGCCTTCATGCTGGCCCTGGCACTCTGCATAGGTACAGTGTGTTTGTCTTGTGCACCATTAACATGGCACCTGGGACATGGTTGGTCTCAGTAACTGTCCATATGGGGATTTGTGTTATTAGTGAACCTTTAGTGGAACAGAAAGGTCAACACAAAGCCCAGTTTTATTTCAGTGATGCTGGTGACCTCATTTTCAGATAGCAGGTGGCTACCTGGCTACTCCTGGGAGTGGCCATGCTGTGTGTGCTCTGAGCATCTTGGCTGGCACCCTTGTCCCCAGCCAGCTCCAATTCTCACTGACCTAAGCATGGACAGCGCTAACTTTTCAAACTTGGTTTTCTTTGTCAGTACTTAATTTTGTTAAAGTAAATCTTGGAGTTTCCTGAACTCAAAGTTGTGTTGTTGTTAGTTCTGACCAGATGTGAGAGAGACAAAGAGAGAGAGAGATATGGAGGGAGGGAGGGAGGAAGGGAGGGAGGGAGGAAGGGAGAAGATACATATACACACACAGAGACAGGAGACAGAGAGAGAGCAGCAGCAGAAGAGAGAGGAGAAAGAGACAGGAGAGAGTGAGAGAGAGACAGACAGAGGAGAGAGAAAGAGCAGCAGGAGAGAGAGAGAGGAGAAAGATACACATACACTCACACATAGAGGGGAGAAAGATACACACACACTCACACATAGAGGGAGAGAAAGAGAGAGGCAGAAGAGAGAGCGAGAGAAAGAAAGAGGAAAGAGAGGGGGGAAAGAAACACACAGGAGAGATAGGAGAGGGAGAGAGATAGGAGAGAGAAAGGGGAAAGAGAGAAACAGAAAAGAGAGAAAGGCAAGCAGACAGAAAACAGAGCAGAGAGAGAGAGGAGAGACAGACGAGAGAGAGAGAGAGAGAGGCAGAAGAGAGCGAGAGAGAAAGGAAAGAGAGAGGGAAGGAAGAAACACACACACACAGAGAAACAAAGAGAGAGAGAGAAACAGATAGGAGAGAAAGGAGAAAGAAAGAGAGGGAGAGGAGAGAGGAGAGAGAGAGAGAGAGACGGAGAGACAGAGAGAGATATCGATCGATCTAGTCTGGTCTGTCCCTGGGCAAGTTTTGATTCATGATGTCAGGGTTGGACTGTACCTGAAATACTCACCATTTCAGAGAGTGCTCAGGATTTAACAAAAATATAGCTGAACTTCACTGCAGTGTTTTCTTCCCTTCAGAGATGGGGCTGGCAACTCCTTCGATCTCTCATCCCTGTCACGGTACAGTGACAACTGGGAAGCCATCACCGGGACAGGGGCCACCGAACACTATCTCATCAATGTTTGCAAGTCTCTGGCCCCACAGGCTGGCACTGGTGAGGGGGACTCTTCGTGGGGTAATGGCTTGTAGTGAATTTATGGGGGAGGATGGCATGGGAAGGGGATTCTCTGGAGATGTTTTGCTCTTTGCAACATGGAAGTGTTTTGGCAGGGGGAATTGTTTAACCCTTTTCCTGGTTGCCCGGAGAATACCTGCCAGTGGCACTTGAGGCTGCACATTTCTCTCGAGATAACTTGCAGCTGAGAGTCCTAAAGACCTCACCCCCAAAGTATCCACGAAATATTTTGATTTTATTATTATTTTCGCATCACTCTAATATATCTATGGTCTTTGGAAACAAATGACATCATTCTTTTCATAGCATTCTGTTTTTAGTAGTGGTATTTCCATTTCCAAAATGTAGTAATTCTCTTCCTTTTTGGAGGGTAGTTCTTGTAAGGATCAGAGCCGCTTCCACTCTGGCTCCTCAGATGCTTAACCTGACAAGTCTGGGCTGAGTTTCTTGGCTGTTTAGAAATAACTCCAAGAACAGTTTTTATATTTTCACATTTGAAAACCAGTCAGATTTGCTTCTGCCTCAAAGAATGTGTTCATATAAAATCAAGTGAATGTGGCGTGAACTGCACTTTTTTTTTCTAAATGGGAAGTGGGTTAAGGGTCTTCACGTCTGATCACTGGTATGGCCCAAGGTAGGTCAGTGCTGAGGCCTCTGCAGGAAGCATTATAACCTTTTTTGAACATGAGAGATGGAGGTAGATAAAAATAGCAACAGAGGCTAGTAATGCTTCTCAGCAGGGTGGGAGATAGGAGGGTATATGGAGTGGGGGTTCTGGTGTGTGCCCACTGTACTCATCAGGAGTTGTGTGGGTGTTCCTTTTGCGATGCAGAGGGTAGCTCGCCCAGACCATTGGTGCCGGGGTGAGCCTAGAAGTCAGACTAGGAGTGTACATGAGGGACTAAGTCCCCAGTGATCTTGGTGCCACCATGGCCTCTCAGAATCTCTCATCCTCTGCATGGTTTGAGGCTGTGACCTGCTTTCCCCTGCCGTGCTGTGCTGGGAACACCCTGGCACTGTGGCTCTACCCCAGTGGCCTGGACTAGTTTTTTAACTGGGGCAGATGGCATGGATATTTCAGGTACTGGGAATGGGCAGAGTTCCTGGTGACTTCCTGAATAAAGAGTGTGTGCGTGCAGGCCATTTAAAGTGTTCCCTTGGCTTAATCTAGGAATTTTAGCTTCATTGTATGTGGGGTTCAGAAATAATTTAGACTGTTGCATCTTGGATACCCCACCCCACTCCCATGCCTGCCCCCAGTCCATCTGTTAAAACAGCATTAAAATGCAAAGAAAGCAGCAGATAATTTGGAGTGACTGTTGGAACACAAAGCTTGTGGAGTTCTGTGGCATGTCTGGCATTACTTGCCAGCTGCAGTTCTGTCCTGGGACCACAGAGTCGCTGAAGGTAACTCTTGTGTCTTGTGTTGTAGAGCCGTGCCCTCCAGAAGCGGCCGCGTGTCTGCTGAGTGGCTCCAAGCCCGTGAACCTCGGCAGGGTGAGGGATGGGCCTCAGTGGACAGATGATGTCATTGTCCTGAAGTATGTCGACGGGGACTTATGTCCAGACCAGATTCGGAAGAAGTCAACCACCATCCGCTTCACCTGCAGTGAGAAACAGGTGGTGAGTGTTAGAGCTTCTCAGCTCCTGCTGCCACAGCTTGGGGAGCAGTGAGGGTCCGAGGGTCCTTTATCAGATGCGAGTTGTGGGGCTCAGGGTGACGCAGCTTTACGGAGATTGAGAGCAGTGTGGCCCTGGCCTGTGAGCTGGGGATCCCACTTCCACTCTGGCTCCTCAGATGCTTAACCTGGCAAGTCTGGGCTGAGTTTCTTGGCTGTTGTTAGAGTTTCTTTGAGATCCCCCAAAGGCTGCAGAGACATGGCCATTTGATGATACGCCCTTTGTCTTCATGGGGGGCAGCGTGAGAGGTGAGAAGGCTGACTAGACCCAGGTCAGAGGTGATGCTTCCACTTCCTGGCCACATAATGTGGTTAATTACCCAAGCACCCAACACCATTCACTCATGGGTAGCGTGTCACGTATCTGTCACGTCATTTGTGGGGTTTTGAGAGAAGAAGTGGGAAGTGGCAGGTGTCGTTTCTGCCCTATGGTAGGTGCCCAGTCCTCTCTCCATGACCAATTCTTCCCCTCCTTGGTTGGCACATACTGCGGTTAAGCAGATGTCACCACGTCAGTGTTTTCCATGTGAGACTGAGATGAAGCCCTGTATGCCAGTGTGTGATGAGGGCTGAGACTGAGTTTAGGCCTTAACTCAGGCCGGACCAGCCTGCTCAGTGGCAGGATGCTCACCCCATGCTCCTCAGTGGTGTCACAGCATGGGTGGGAGAACCAGGGGCAAGGGGCAGGAGCTGGAGCTCTGGAGCAGCAGTGAGGTTTCCTCCTGGGGAGGAGGGGCCGTGCATAGCTCAGACTCCTGCTTAAGGGCTCTGGGGACCTGAGTCCTGGGGGCTTCTTGTCTCTGATTGAACTGGAAGGCTCATGGCCAGGACTAAAGGGCTGCTAGATGTGTGGGGGGGAAGGGTGAGGGTGCTCTCTGCCCCAAGGCTGAACGCCAGTGTGGCTAGACACCAATGTGGCTTGTCAGAGTGTGCTGCAGGACTGTCCTGGGGCTGCAGAGCACATCTTAGCAACCCTGTGGTGGGCATGAAGTGTGCTGAGAGGAGCAGAGCAAGACCAGTGCCCATGGGAGGATTGGTAGGATTAACGGCCCACTCCCTTTACAGGCCTTCTCTTTTGACCCTAAAGAGATTTCAGTTCCTTTGTTTTAGAATCTTACCATTATCTCCTCATCCGTGAGCATCCTTTCCCCCCTGCCATTTGCCTCCTGTCCTGTTCCTCAGCCTGAGGAACCTTCCTGGTCCCTGGTCAGCTTCTGGCTGTGCGTATCTTTCACTCACCAGCATGTGGAATCTGCGGTGGCAGCTCAGGACACATTTTGACCCTTTTCCTAGTCTGCAGCTCATCCCGTAAAGACACGGGCACGGAAATTCCTTGTGCTTGTGCATTTGTGCCCTTGGTGTAGGTTGAAACCATGATGAACATCAGACATGCACAACCCCTTGGGAACCACCTGTCTTTTCTTGTAGAACTCTAGGCCCATGTTCATCAGCGCTGTGGAGGACTGTGAGTACACCTTCTCCTGGCCCACGGCTGCGGCCTGTCCTGTGAGGAGCAATGTGCATGATGACTGCCAGGTCACTAACCCCAGTACAGGTGAGAAACAGCACTGTCAACAAGCCAAGCTCAGTGGAGAGAGAGAGTGCTATCTCTACACCCAGCTCAGGGGGGGAGGGTGCTGTTACCATGCCCTGCTCAGAAGAGGGATGGTGCCCCACAAACTCCAGCTCAGGAGGAATAGTGCCATCACCAAGCGCAGCTTGGAGGAGAGACCCAAGGAGAAACTGTGGCAACACTCACCCTAGGCAGAGGTGTCATGTGTATGAGTGCATTTGGCCTTTCTCTGGTTTGGCCTCTGTTTTCTCCTTTCTCTCCTTCAGTGGAGATGAGACCCCTCCCTGGAAGCCATGTACCTGTCATTCTGTGGTGAGAGGTGCTCCTGGCTGGGCTCACTGACAGTGCCAGCCCACCAGCTCTAGAGTCTCTGGAGCAGGTTAGAGTAAGTTCCTGGACTGCCTTGCAGAGTCAGCATGGATGGCCTGGCAAGGGGTGCAGGCAGTCCATCGGCAGTGGGGGGGGTGCCTGGGGTTCTCTCCATACCCACAGGAATTCTAGTGGTTGCTGTGGTACAGCCCACAGGACAGAGGATGCTCTGAGCCATGGTGCTTTGGGGAGAGATGAGGCATCTCTTGAATTCGGAGTCTGATGGTCTCATGATGCAGACCAGCTGATCCGAGCATTTAGGGCCGTGCCGGTGAACAGACAGGGAGTTGCAGGGGACGCCAGGAGTCCTGATGCCACGTGTGTGAGCCCACTGGCAATGCGCTCCTGAGGCTGAGCTCCCGGGAGTCATTGTCTTCTTTGTCCGACAGGACATCTGTTCGATCTGACTTCTTTGAGTGGCAGAGTGGGATTCACAGCCGCCTACAGTGAGAAGGGGCTCGTTTACATGAGCATCTGTGGGGAGAATGAAAACTGCTCTCCTGGCGTGGGTGAGTGCTGCGGCCCCTCGGGTGTTCTTACTCTCTCATCCCTGGGGTCCTCGGCCTGACCACGGGACAACAGCAGAAGGGGCGAGCAGAGCCAAGATCAGTTGCCTTCCTCTCCTCCTGCTGTCAGCGATATGGGGGTTGTGGGGCTGCGTGACAAGACATTAAATGTAAAGCAGGGGCCAGAGACGGACTGGACACTTGGAGTCGTGAGTGTCAATTCTGAAGTTGATAGTCTGGATCTGCAGGAAGTTCTCATCAGAAAGCTGGCCATTGAGTCGTGTCTGTTTCCCCTCCCCTTTCTGCAGGGGCCTGCTTTGGACAGACCCGCATCAGTGTGGGCAAGGCCAGCAAGAGACTGAGCTACGTGGATCAGGTCTTGCAGCTGGTGTACGAGGACGGGTCCCCCTGTCCCTCCAAGACTGGCCTGAGCTACAAGAGCGTGATCAGCTTCGTGTGCAGGCCCGAGGCTGGGCCGACCAGCAGGCCCATGCTCATCTCACTGGACAAGCAGACCTGCACGCTCTTCTTCTCCTGGCACACACCGCTGGCCTGCGAGCAGGTGGTGAGTCCAGAGACGTTGTGGGGAACGCACCACCCGATGCCCGGCGGCACCCAGGCTCCTTTGCCGGATTCACTTACCCCCAGTAGATACCCTGCCCACCCCATCCACTCCTGGCTGACCCATAATCAAGTGACCTGAAGTGCCCATTGCTGCATAACAAAGCATTTTGAGACATTAATCTGCCCTCAGTGCTTTTTGGTTACTGTTCAGCTTTTACATTCTTTTTTTGAGTTGGACTCTCACTCTGTCACTCAGACTGGAGTGCAGTGGCCGCTCCTGGCCACTGCAGCCTCGACCAGCTGGGCTCCGCGATCCTTCCGCCTCAGCCTTCCAAGTAGCCGGAACTACAGGCATGCGCTACCACGCCCGGCTGATTATTTTTTTTATTTATTGTAGAGATGAGGTCTCGCTGCCCAGGTGGGTCTCGAACCCGCGGGCTCAGGCAATCCACTCACCTCAGCCTCCCAAAGGCGCGGGATTACAGGCTGAGCCACCGAGCCCGGCAGCTTTTATATTCTTATAGATGACTTGGTGGCAATTAGGAAAATATTTCTGTAGACTTACATGCAGTCTTTCTGTTTAACAGACAGAATGTACTGTGAGGAACGGAAGCTCTATTATTGACCTGTCCCCTCTCATCCATCGCACTGGTGGTTATGAAGCATATGATGAGAGTGAGGATGATGCCTCTGATATCAACCCTGACTTCTACATCAACATTTGCCAGCCACTAAACCCCATGCACGGGGTGCCTTGTCCTGCTGGAGCTGCCGTGTGCAGAGTTCCTGTCAGTGGCCCCCCCATAGTAAGTAGGGGAATTCTGAGGGTGGGGACAAATTTTGCAAGACTTTAGCAAGAACCTTCATGTTATGTTTCTTGCTTTTAATGGAGAGTTACTCAGGCAAAAGGAATGGAGAGATGTTCTGGGTGTACTATGGGAAGATGAAGGGGTGGAGCATTGAACCGTCGTCTGCCAGTGATAGTAGTCAGGGTCTTTGAGCATGTGGGATAATGTGAACATATTTGTATAGATGTACTCTTGGTGTCATGCTAGGTGCCTTTGACCCGAATCAAGACAAGTGTCTAGGTAGAGTGGCAAGAAAGCATATTGGCCTAACCTGCTTTCTTTGTCAAAATGCTTGTCTTGTGTAATTGAAAGTTTATGAAATGCAAGCACTTTCTTGGGTAACAAGTTATACTTAAAGGCAAGAGCAGGTTTGCTAATAGCTAAAATACTCTGCTTTGAAAGTTTTGTTTTTACGCTAACATTTTCAAATTCAGATTTAGATTGGTGAAAATCATCTCCATGAGTTATCATCCTATTTTGTCCAATCCTTGGTATGTTTTAGTACTTGAAATGCATTTTCAAAGTTGTCTATTGTGTATCTGTATTAAAAGATGAGTCTTCTTTTAAGATATCTGGATGTCCTTTTAAAAGGTGGACCTTATATGTGGTGTGGGTGCAGAGAAATATCAGAGTGGGTAGGGAAATTGGGTACAGCAGGAATGTGACAGAGCTGCAGCTACGTGAGCAGTGGAGGCCTGGAAACACGGAGTCTTCCCAGGAAGCCTTTTGCAGCTTCCTTTTTGACAGTGCCAGTCGGGGAGCCTAGTTGTGAATCATCTTCCGAGAGGTCCGATCTGCTGTATTTTCTTAGTTGGTTGCCCTTTGTCAGAGTCTAAAATCTGTAGTAAGTTATTTAATTGGAGAGGGTGTTGTGTCATGTGGTCTGAACATGCTCCACAGTGATGGATGGAAAGCCCTGTAGCTGGGAACAGAATCATGGAAGGATACATATGCATACATGCGTGCACTCACACAGTCATCACCTACACCGTTACTGCCCGTTCATCTTTTTTCATTTATTTTTTGTTTAATTTCTAAATTTTTTTTCTTACAATACCCAGACTAGTCTGATCTTTCATTTGTTTGTTTAGTCACTCAATATTGTCAAACAGTCACTGTGTGACAGGTGCTGTGCTCAGCAATAAAAATGAACAGTCAACACCACCTGTCTCCTCCCTTGAGGACACAGCCACCCCAGGGTGGTGCTGGGCTTTGAGAAGGCAGGGTGGCATGGGGTGGGGGCTATTTTTTCGGGTTCCTGCCTTCCACTGTCAGGTGAGGAGGGCCATGTCGCATTCCTGATATAACTAGAAAAAGGAGTTTCTGTTGCTTAGAATCTTTGAAAATTGAATATATGCAGAAACAGAACCGACCTTAGAACTTACTTTAGGATCCAAACTGGTAACCGCCAATATTGCAGACATTTTTCTCTAGTATCTTAATGTCAAGACTTCTTAATTGAGGTGGTATTATTATTATTGGTCCAGTTTCTTTAGATGCTGCTCATTTTCAGAAGTGATGAGGTCTGGTGTTTGCAGTCCTGTGTTAGCATTTATTCCACCAGCCTTGGGAAAAATTGATTTTCTTTTTGCTGTTGCTCTTTGTTTAGGATATTGGCCGGGTCACAGGACCACCAATACTCAATCCAGTAGCAAATGAAATTTACTTGAATTTTGAAAGCAGTACTCCTTGCTTGGCGGACAAGCATTTCAACTATACCTCACTCATCGCGTTTCACTGTAAGAGAGGCGTGAGCATGGTAAGTGTGCCTGGGTGAGAGTCTAGATGCTCAGCTGTGGGTAGTGAGCCAAGGCCAGACAACCAGGAAGCATTGCAGGTCCAGGGATACCCTTGTTCAGAACGTCTGCCTTGGATAATACAAGACATCAGTGTGCCTGAACAGTTTAAGTCATTCTTTGAGGACTGAGCAAGCTTACCCTGAGTTACCAGCACACAGAGGTTTGCTATACTTTAAAAACCTGCAACACTTGAGTACAGAAATGATACTCAGCTTTGATTACTGATATGAAAGTGTCATCACTTTTTTAAAAAAAAAAAATTAGGTTACCAATTTTATTCTTAATGGGAAATCAGACAGGCTTTTGGGCAGCTGTAATCATTTAAGATGTAGCCCACAATTCAGAAGTTAGCAAATAACAAAAGATCTCTGGAATCAATAGCTGAAACAAAGTGTTAATTTCTATTTTTTGTGCATTTCAAAAATAATACCAGTTTCCATCATAATGCATACCATTTTGTTATAAAGAGCTTTTGTGTACATCTTTTTCTTGCCCCTCCTGTGAATTGGGGATAAATTGGTGGATCATGGCCCCCATTCTGCAGGGACTAAACTGCACCTGGCCTGCTGTGCAGGTGACAGTTCTTTGCTCCAGGTAGCACAGCTCCACAGCCCCTTGTCTGTGCTTCTGGAATCTGTGAAGCTCTGTACACTTGTGATACCTTTGATATGAATGGACTGAGGCTATCAATGGTATTTGTCCTATTGTATGTGAATATTCATACATCTTGCTATAGAAATAGTAACATGCTTGATTACAGTATCTGGGGTGTGTATGTGTACATATGTACATCATGTAATAGAAATAAATATCCTGAATTGCCTCATAAAGTCCTAAATAAACATGAATTCCAAGGCTTATCTGACCCCAAGGAGTCCAGGTGCTGGAACAGTATCTACAGTGTGTTACTTCTGATAAAGTTGGCTTCCTGATGTTTTGGACTGGAGCAGGTTTGTAGTGGGACTGCCAGTCATGGGATGGTGGCAGGAATGACCTGGCAGCTGCCTGCCAGGAGGAGAGTGTAGTAATTGAGAGAGGAGAGAATCACCCCTCTGCCATCTGGGACTGCTCCACAGAGGCCCAGAGCACCTTGAAGGCCTTGGATGTGTCCCTGTCCGTGAATCCTTGAGTGTGATGACAATCCTGAATTATCAAGGAGGGTGAAACTATATTCATTCACCTCCTTTCATCTGCTTATGTCTCTATATTTCTTTTTCTTTCTTTCTTTTTTTTTTTTTTTTTTTTTTTTGAGTAGGAGCTTCACTCTGTAACCGAGGCTGGAATGCAGTGGCACGCTCACAGCTACTGCAGCCTTGACCTGCTGGGCTCGGGCGATCCTTCTGCCTCAGCCTTCCAAGTAGCTGGAATTATAGGCTGGCGCCACCGTGCCCGGTTATTTTATTTTATTTTATTTTATTTTATTGTAGAAATGAGATCTTGCTAAGTTGCCTAGGCTGATCTCGAACCCTGCGCTCAGGCAATCCTCTCACCTCGGCTTCCTAAAGTGCTTGGATTACAGGCTTGAGCCACTGTGCCCGGTCATGTCTGTATGTTTCATGGGTGTGTCTACATCTGCCTCTGGACACACAGTGTAGGGCAGCATGGACTTCACCTTGAGAGGGATATCTGTTTTCTATAGCATTTCATTTTTTATTTATTTGTTTGAGTTGGGGTCTTACTCTGTTGTCCAGGCTAAAATGCAGTGGTACTATCACAGCTCACTGCAGCCTCAACCTCCTGGGCGTAGGTGATCTTTCCATCTCTGCTTCCCGAATAGCTGGGACTACTGTAGCCTGTCTAATTTTTTTTATTTTTGCATAGACGAGGTCTTGCTACGTTGCCTGGGCTGGTCTTGAACTCCTGTCCTTGATCCTCCCATCTTGGCCTCCCAAAGTGCTGGGGTTACAGTTGTGAGCCACCATGCTTGGCCTAGAACTTCATTCTTTAAAGCAGGGTCTTCAGTTTTCTCTAAGCCCCACCTCTTAATGAGTGACACTTATCTCACACTATCAGAGTATGGAACTGGGCTTAGCTCTCATGCTGCTGCCAACTTGATGGATCAAATCAGCCAGTGTGATTTTAGGTAATTCTCAGCAGCTGCACGTTAGGAGTGATCAGTGTTTACTTGTGTTTAGAAATGAGGCTTCTCATGCTGAATGTACATTCTAGTTTCAGAAAGATTAAAGAGATTTTCCTTCCCGGCAATTTTCATCCTCAATGGAAGTTTTTTTACGATTTGAATCATAGAAAAAAAAACTCCTAGCAGCAATTAAACACGGAATTTCCTGACCAGTAGCCTCATCTGTTTGTGTTGCTGTTCAGTGAGGAAGGGATAAACACATTGACTCAAGAATACTTAGCCGTAGATGCCTGGCTGTGTGGCATTCTGCCGCATTTCTGAACATCCCCTGTTTCTAGAAGTGGTGGTGTGAGTTTGTTGAAGCCCCTGCTTGTTCCCGTACACGACAGGGTCTCAGATTCACGGACTTCTCTTTGGTGACATAGAAAGCCCTCTCTCTTTCTCTCTTTGAATCTGTGGCTGAGAACACCAAGGCTTTCTCTGATCCCCCGACCCCTGCCCCCATCAGAGGATGATGACCTTGAGTTAGCCAGGGAGCTCCAGGGGGCTGTGGGAACCAGGGCAAGGGGTGCTATTCGTCCTCAAGGACAGCATTGGGTCCTTCGGCCTCTGCTGTCAAGTGTCCCTCCACCGAGAAAGGCTGCTGTGGGCTATACAGAGTCCCTGTGGGAGTGAAGTGTGCGGCTGCTGTTCCTCTGCCATGGGGTTCTTAAGACCTGTGCTCTTCTTGACAACAGGGAACGCCAAAGCTGCTGAGAACAAGTGAGTGCGACTTCGTGTTTGAGTGGGAGACACCAATCGTGTGTCCTGACGAAGTGAGGACCGAGGGCTGTGCCCTGACGGATGAGCAGCTGCTCTACAGCTTCAACCTGTCTAGCCTGTCCAGGAGCACCTTCAAGGTGAGGCACCTGTCTCAGTCTCGTGGTACAGGCGTGCTGGGCACCCCCTGCAATTTGTCACTGCCAGCCACAAAGCTATCTAGAGTATGTTAGGTCCTGTGACATTTGTGATCCTTGGAGGGTGTGTGACCATGTGGCAGCACATGGAGGGATGGCATGTGTGTGACGTGTACAGGATCAGCATGTCAGGAAGATTCTGGACTGTGGTCAAGCTAAGTGCGGCCAACACTTGTGCTATGTCTCACGGGCCAGGGTGTTTCTGCACTTAGGCCTCTGTGAGGATCACGTAACCCTATGAGGTGGGCAGTGGGATGCTTTGTATCAGTCAGAGGCCAGGTGACTTGGAGGCACAGATGTGACCTACATCCATAGGGACAGGGTCCAGTCTTGTGTGGTGGCCGAAATTAACAGCGAACTGATTCTTCTTTTTCCCCAGTCTGACTGGAAGTTAGAGGCAATTGTTTGCCGGCCATAGAGGCAGTGGGTGGAGAGAGTAGGGAGGTGCTCCCAACTCGAGAAGCATGTGGATGTGTGACACGATGGCATGCTGGAGCCCCTGGGCCATGTGTTTGGGGATTGTTGGTCATGTTGATGAGATGGTCACAGTGTCTGCAAAACCCCCACTAAGCCTGGGGATCTAGATGTTGCCAGGTCATGCCAGTGTCTGGACAGGCCACAGGGCCTTGGCACCTGCCTGGGCACGGCAGTTGGTGTGTGGTGAGCTCTGGGTTTTGGGCTCAGGTGCTGGTGCCCTGGCTTCTGTGACAGAGCGCAGCAGGTGTGAGCCTGTAGGGGGCAGTGGGCAAGGGAATAAGGGCCAAATGTCATTGTACAGTGTCTGATCCTTGCGTTGACCCACTTAGTCCTTACCATGTCGCATTTCACAGGTGAGGGACGTGGACTCCAGGGAGGTGGGATAAGCCTGAGGTCCCACCACTGTCCCTTCCCACTGCCTTCTGGCTGGAGATCGCAGCAGTGGGCTGCCTTAGCCACTGGAAAGGGGCCTAGAAGGGCAGGAAAGCTGGGCCTGGGGTGGAGGGAGGTGGGAGGCACCCTCTGGGGGAGGGCCCAGGGCCTGGAGAGTGGGAGGGCGGGCATGTGGGTGTGTGACTCTGGTGCTCATAGGAGCCTCTACATCTCCACACACCCATCCCGTGCGAGCTGTAATGGTGGTTCTCTCTTTACAAGCTGGAGACACAGGTGCTGCCACTCTTCTCACAGCCACACATGGCATCTTGTCTGTCCAGGTGACTCGAGACTTGCGCACGTATAGTGTGGGGGTGTGCACCACAGCCGCCGGACCAGACCAAGGAGGCTGCAAGGATGGGGGCGTCTGTCTGCTCTCGGGCAGCAAGGGGGCATCATTTGGCCGGCTGGCGTCAATGAGGCTGGATTACAGGCACCAGGATGAAGCAGTCATTTTGAGTTACGTGAATGGTGACACTTGCCCTCCAGGTGAGTATTTGTAACAGGGTAAATTTTAAGTTCCTAGTAAACATGAAGTTAGATTTAACAACAGAAAAATAGAGAATGAAGTCCAGAGCTCTATGAGTGCTGGAACCTTGGACTTGAATTTGAAACATTCTGTTGTAACCCTCCTGGATGTGGATGCTCGTGTTTGAATCACACTGTGTTCTCTCCTTTGCTTGTTTCATTTTGGCGGGTGAATCCTGGTTGTCACATGAATGGTTTTGGAGGGCCGGTGTCCTCAGGACTCCTGGCATCTTCCTAGGTGCTCGTGCCTGATGAGGGACAGCTGACATCATCCTGGTCATCTGGATTATTCAGGTGTTCTTCTTCTTTCCAGAAACTGATGATGGCGACCTTTGTGTCTTCCCCTTCACATTTAATGGGAAGAGCTACGAGGAGTGTGTCATAGAGGGAAGGGCGAAGCTTTGGTGTAGTAAGACGGCGGACTACGACCGGGACCACGAGTGGGGGTTTTGCAGACACTGTGAGTAGGAGAGCTCTCTGTGTCAGTGCGGCCCAGTGCCACAGACCCTGGATGCTCTCATGGCTCGATTCATAATCTTTTGTGGATGTCCTAGTCTATGGCAGGAATTTTGTTGCATCAGATGTTTTCTTGTTAGGGCTGTTTACCACAGGAAAATGTGATCGCTCAGTGGTTCATTTGGTAACCGTATGTGTAGACTATGGCAGAGCTGTATGGAGATGCAGTCACCAGCTGGAGGACATCATGTCCACTCACAGGTTTTCAGCTCTGTGATCCAAATTATGCTTTGGCAACTGACTGCCTGTTGTAGGTCTTCAGGGTGACTAGTGAGCTTTCAGGAGGCCCAAGGACTCGTTCATTGACTTTCTGGTGTGTGGCACGTGCAGGAAGAAGGCCAGGGGCTTTCATGGTGAGCCATGCTCCTGCCATATGGAGAGGCTAGTGTCGTGAGGTGAGTCTCTTAACGTGACACGCATTCCCAAAGAGAGCAAGATGAGACAAAGGCATGGAAAATTGTATAATTCTCGTAAATGACCAGTAAACAAAATGGGACATGTTAAAGGACCCTAGGTGATAGATTTACAAGGGACTACTGTAGCTTGTTTTGAGGTTTATTTTGTCAAAACATTATTCCCAATTCCTTGACTTTTATTCAGGTTTTTAAGTAGCTCTAAGTAGTGTTATGTTAATTTTGGTGCTCATGAGTACGGTGGTCACGGAGCAAATTCCAGTCTACAAGCGACTGCACCAGGTCTGTGGGGTTAGAAGTACTGTGAGAGACGGTGCCCGAGGGAGCTTGATCTATTTGGAGTCAGGATATGTATGCATGGAACAAAAGGAGATGTGGTCAGGGCAGCTGTGGGGTGTGGCCGGATGATGGACAGAGTGGGCAAGTGCTCCAAGGTCGTGTGGGAGGGTGCGGTGCAAGCGTAAGCCCGGTCATGGGCCCTAGACTGACCGTGTTCATGCCTGCTGCTCCCCAGCAACTAGCCACCGGATGTCTGCCATTATATTTAAGTGCGATGAAGATGAGGACATTGGGAGGCCACAGGTCTTGAGTGAAGTCCGTGGGTGTGAGGTGACATTTGAGTGGAAGACAAAGGTGGTCTGCCCTCCAAAGAAGATGGAGTGCAAGTTCATCCAGAAGCACAAAACCTATGACTTACGGCTGCTGTCCTCCCTCACTGGGTCCTGGTCCCTGGTCCATGAAGAAGCCTGGTAAGTACCTTCCCCATCGCCTAGTGCGGCTGTACTCTCTGCATGCGGGAACTTGAGATTGCTGGATGGTGGTTGGCTCCCCATGTTTCCAAAGATGGGAATGCCTCATACACGGTATGGTGGTTTCCTTGTGACTGTGTCCCTGGGAAGCAGCCACAGTGTCCGTCCTGATGCTTGAGGGTGGTTGTGAGGTCAGAGCTGAGGAGAGGAGTTCTGGTGGGTAGAAATGGAGCCCTCAGAGCAGGAAGCTGGGCTGGTTGTGTTAGGCTGGGTCTGACTTGTGTTTGTCCGTTGCTCGGGTCTTGGGAGGTGTGTTGGCTTTCTCAGGTCGTTGGTGAGAACTAGGCTTTTCTGGTGGGCTTGGATCATCATTCTGACCACTCCACGAATGGAGTCCTACTCAGCCAGGCACGCCCACAAGTCCTCACTGCAGAGTAAAGACATGAACTTGGAGAGTTTGAGTGACTTTAAGTAAAGTGGGCGCCAGGCGCAGTGGCTCAAGCCAGTGATCTCTGCACTTTGAGAGGCTGTGGTGAGAGGATTGCCTGAGCCCCAGAGTTCGAGACCAGCTCAGACAACTTAGCAAGACCTCATCTCTACAATAAATCAAAAAATTAGCCAGGCATCGTAGTGTGCCTGTAGTTCCAGCTACTTGGAAGGCTGAGGTGGAAGAATCACTGGAGCCCGGCAGGTTGATGCTGGGGTAGCCATGAGCGTGCCACTGCACTGCAGCTTGGGCATTGGAGTGATACTCCAACTCAAAAAAAAAAAAAGTAAGATGGGCAACTTGCCAGGACTTGAGCCCCTGCCCATCCCAGCTCCAGAGGCTGCTTTCTGCTCTGCCATGCTATGTCCTGGGTGGCCTTGGTGTGGTGTCCCACTCCTGGAGCTCGCCTGGTTGGTGAGCTCTCTTTCTCAGTGACTGCTTAATTTTTGACGTTTTGTTTACTGGAAAAGCTATACTTGCACTGGGATCAGTGATGGAATGGAGCACTTAGTTATCAGAATGGCTACTTTTCCCCACTGAGTTTGTTAGGGCAGACTTAACTTGCATTCCTCTCTCTTTGCATCATTTTATAGGTACTATATAAATCTGTGCCAGAAGATATACAAGGGGCCCCTTGACTGTTCTGATAGAGCCAGCGTTTGCAGAAGGAGCCCAACTGGGAGAGTCCAGGTCCTGGGACTGGTTCACACACAGAAGCTGGATGTCATAGGTAAGACCTTTGGATCCTGGTGTTTGGTTCAAGAAGCTGGGTCTGCACCGGGAAGGCCAGGGTGTTTATAGCGTGGCAGAGAATGTCAGTACGTGCTTTAGTGGAAGCCTCCTGAGACTGTTCTTCATGACTGTCTCAGGCATTTCAGCAACTCCCAGAACATTCAAATAAGTGCCACTTTGTATTATCTGAGACTACAGGCCCCAGTCTGTGCACTTAGAGAAGGGTTCAGCTGTCTTGAGAAGATGCTTGTCTCCAGGAGGACGTTGGAATGTTCAGAGTTCCTCTGAGGTTCACGTTCTAGCTGTAGACTGAGTACCAAAACAGGCATGTTGTAAGTGTTCATTTAGGAAAGCTAGACAGCTGTACAGGGACTCAGTAAAGAGAATTTAGGGGTGCATTTTTTAGCATTTTAATGATTTTGAAAATAATAATGATGCTTTTTTTTTTTTTTTTTTTTTTTGAGTTGGAGTCTCACTCTGTCGCCCAGACTGGAGTGCAGTGGCCGCTCCCGGCCACCGCAGCCTCGCCTACTGGGCTCCGGTGATCCTTCCGCCTCAGCCTTCCGAGTAGCTAGAATTACAGGCATGCGCTATCACGCCCGGCTGATTTTTTGTAGAGATGAGGTCTCGCTGCCCAGGCGGGTCTCGAACCCGTGGGCTCAGGCAATCCACTCACCTCAGCCTCCCAAAGGCGCGGGATTACAGGCTGAGCCACTGAGCCCGGCTAATAATGATGCTTTTTAATGATTTTCGTAGGAAATTCATCTTGCAATTGGTTGCTGAGTGAAAAATGTTCTCTTTTAATATTTAAAGTCAGAAAATAGAGCTTTCTTAGTTTAAGAACAATTGGGATGTCTTCGAGGGACTAGAAAAGGAAAAAATTCACCTTTGCCTATCAGGCTGGAATAGGATTACCCGAGTTATCCTGAAGAGACCATAGGATGACTGAGGCTTAGCTGCAAATGTTGAAGTAGAGAAAGGGAAACCACTGTCACCTTGATGACAGTCATACTCAGATTCTGGAGTGTATAGTTGAGGGACAGTTGCATTCAGGAAGGAGTGCCCAGGCCTCTGGCCCTAGGCACGCCCTGCCTGAGGGTCTTACTGCTTAGGAGGTATGTTACTGCTGCCACTTCCACATTGCCCCTCTGGGATAGTTGTCCCCCCAGCTCCCAGCCAGCTGAAAAGGCTGAAATATTTAAGGCTTCATGAAAAGTTTAAGACAGGGGAAATGAAAGAGAATTGTGAATGCAGTGAGTGACATGGACCTAGATCATCTGACTCTTCAGTGGTGACTTGCTGGCTACCTTCCCTCTGGTGGGTGCCGTCTTGCAGGTCAGGCTGGTCCCAGTGGGGGAGTCCCTGCTTTCTCCTGGGACCTGGCATTAAGCCTGATGACTAGATTGAAAAATAATCTCCTGATGTCTGACATACCAGGTGGGATCTTGCCCCTTGGCTCTAATAGTACTTTGTAAGGACAACCATGGTGGCCCCACGTTCATTTAGGGAATGCACCCCTAAGGGTGTGGGAGGTGGACGTTTTGTTACAGGAGCTAATGCTTATCAAGCAGTGGTGCTTTATGTATGCTTAATCCCCAGCAACTGAGATGGATAGTTGGTGTCCATTTCACAGATGAGGCAACTTGAAGGAAACCAGAATATAAGCTGACAAGCTCCTTATATTCTTTGGCTTTTGTTCAAGGAACTAAGCCTACATTTCCTTTGCCTCCCCTGACCTTTTGGTTGCATTTCTATGGATAGCCAAGCGGCGCCAAGTCTGGCCCGGAACCTGCTCATCCTAAGTGATTGACTTGCTTAGCATAGATGTTAAGATAGTGGACCTTGAACATCCAATGTAATACTATAAGAAAATGACTAGCCGGGCTTGGTGGCTCAGCCTGTAATCCCACGTCTTTGGGAGGCTGAGGTAAGTGGATTGCCTGAGCCCGTGGGTTCAAGACCCGCCTGGGCAACTTGGTGAGACCTCATCTCTACAATAAATCAAAAAATCATCCGGGCGTGGTAGCGCATGCCTGTAGTTCCAGCTACTTGGAAGGCTGAGGTGGAAGGATCACTGGAGCCCAGCAGGTCGAGGCTGTGGTGGCCGGGAGCGGCCACTGCACTCCAGTCTGGGTGATAGAGTGAGACTCCAACTCAAAAAAAAAAAAAGAAAATGACTGACAGTAGTGGGAAACTATGGGGTGGGGAGGGAGATGGGATTAATGGTAGTAAATATCTGTCTGGGGACGGGGAGACACCTCTTATCAACAAGGGTGCCTGAACGAAATGTATTTGTATGCCTAACCCTTAACTGTACCCCACAATATCATAATAAAAAATATTGATTATAAAAAAAAAGATATGCATAGTTTAGTCATTGATACTTACCCTGCTTGTGTGATTTAACTCAGACATTAACATATCCTGCTTGTATGGTTTCATCCCCCCTTGTGTGATTTTTGTCCTATATAAGAGGCATGCGGTAAAAATAAAGGAGTTCTCTCTCGCTCTCAGCTACCTGGGAGAGGACCCTCCCAATCCCGCTGTTTCTCTTTCTCTTTCTTTTCTCATTCCCTCCCCCAACTCAGGCCCTGGTCAGCAGAGGCTGGACCCCCACAGCAACTGATAGTGAGAGGGTCTAGCCTATTGCCCTGCTGGTACGGGGTTTCTGCATTATTAAAGTCTATGTTTGTTTCTTCCTATGTTCCAGCAGTTTAAATAAGTTTTCTTAAAACAGTAGTATTCTTTCTTCCACAATTTTACACGGAAACCCAACATTTCAGATAAGTTCAGTGGGAGAAGCTTTGAATGTGGGGCAGGGCCATAAGCCTGGAGTCCTCCTCCCTGTCAGCAGTCCCCGGTACCTTGGCCTGTGTCCTGGGGAGAGCACTTGGGAAGCTAGTACCATGCCATGTTGTTTCTACTGTTGCCCTACCTGGAAAGACGTGTGTGAGATCAGGGTGGAGGTTGCATGCTCTTCCTGCAGCCCCTGTGCTGCACCCTGGAGACATCATCCATCCATGGAGCCAGGCTGGGCTCAGACTGTTCCCAGGGCAGCCCCCCAGGCAGCCACCAACAAGTCTGTTGATGGTGGCACAAGAGTTGACACATGGCTGCCACCCTGTCCCCATAATACATGCAACTTAAAGAATGCAGTCACATTTCTCTTAGACTCTGCAAGTTTGAGGGCTTAGGTTTTTCTTAAAACACATCACTTTCAAAAGCAGAGCTCGACTTAGAACCAGAAGACCCAAGGAAACCAGAGCTGGTCTCTGTCTCTGGCTTTTCTTTTATTTTTTCTCTTTTTTTAGATTAGAAAATATAGTTTATTTAAAAACCAAGTGAGAACGAGAGAGAGAGGAGATTCACCTCCTCAAGTAAGGGGAAGGGGCCAAAGACAGGAAACATGGCCTGGCCATAGCTCAAAGAACACATGGCCACACCATAGCTTAGCAAGGCAATGGCCTGTCTCTGGCTTTTCACTTTGTCCAGTCACTGCTCTGTTATTGTTGGGAGACTCATGTGAGGGGACCGGTCAGAGGAGCACCTGAAATGATACAGAAATCACTCAAACTTGGAGCAAAAATGATTGCTGTCACTTTCTGAGGTCTGGCCATTCGCTTGCTCTTTGCAAGCACTTTCCATACACCCTGAACTTGCCCACTTTGGATGGGATTCCTGTTGCTCAGACCAGGTGGTCCAGGCCACCCAGATTCATGGAGCGCCTGACTGGAAGGTCGTGGGTTTGACCCCAGGTCTTGCTGCTGTGGCCATGGCAGTGCAGGCTGGGCGGCTACCACCAAGCACAGGGATGCTGAGTCCAAGTCCTTAAACATTCAGAGAGGCAAAAACTCATCTTGTTCCGGCCCTCAAAGTAGATTTTTGACCCCCTACATTGAGGCTTTTTATAACGCACTGGAAGTAACGTCAGTTTAATCATTTGTGTGTTTCAGATGACAGAGTTATTGTCACTTACTCAAAAGGTTATCCATGTGACGGCAATAAGACTGCTTCCTCCGTGATAGAATTGACCTGTGCAAAGACGGTGGGCACACCCACGTTCAAGAGGTCAGCAGCTCTGGTGGGACTGTGCAGAGAGCACACAGAGTGCTTCAGACTTTCTCCCCGGGTCTGCATGTGGGGCTTTGGGACCGTACATCCAGGCGAGAGGATGTTCGAGTTGTCACAGTTGGGGGTGTGGGCAGGGTTCCTGTTAGTCCTGTTGGGGGCAGAGCAGCTGCACACAGGGAGGAGTCCCTGGGTGGCATGCTGAGACAGTTACCAGATGAGTGCAGCTTCTCCAGCCTAAAAAAAAATGCTCTTGAACTAGGGTTAGCACTGTTTGTGCTGGATGATTTAACTGGCCTCTCTATGAATGTTATAAAGCCAAAGGGGTGCTAACTGCCCTCCCCCCAAACTCCCCCAAGGCCAACTGTCCAGGCAGCTTGTCTGGGACCCAAGGTCGGTGGGGGCTGCACCTGGGACGTGCATGGATTGTATTGGAATTTTCTGGGTATGGTGCTAGGGGGAACCTGGCCAACAGGGGGAGCACGTGAGCTGCCATTTGTGAAGAAACCAGTTTCTTGCAGAAGCTCAGATTGGAAAGAGTGATATCATAAGTTGTCAAGCATTTATCAATGTATGTGTTTGAGAAACTTGGAAAAAAATATCAAAACTACAGGAGCAAATTTTCCAGGTTTTAAATATTGTACAGCTTCTCGATTTTAAAAAATGTGTATTGAATGCTTATCTGCTTTGTCACATTACGGAGGTGGGTGCCACAGTCATTGAAAAAAGTGTGTCAAATGACCCTCCTATCCCAGAGCAGCCATCAGCGTTGAGTCAGGAAGTTCTGCTTGGGCCCATGCAGCCCTGGGGACCTCGCAGGCAGGCACTCCTGGGAGCCCTGGAGCTGTCAGGAAGGCCTCGGCCCTGCTGAGGTCTCCCTGCACCTTTACTTGGGGTGCTGCAGTCATGTGTGTTTGTGTCTTCCCGTGTCCTGCTGGGGAGGTGAGTGATTTGTGCTTCCTCCCCCCAGGTTTGACATCGACAGCTGCACCTACTACTTCAGCTGGGAGTCCCGGGCTGCCTGCGCTGTGAAGCCCCAGGAGGTACAGATGGTGAACGGAACCATCACCAATCCTGTAAACGGCAAGAGCTTCAGCCTCGGAGACATTTATTTTAAGTAAGTGAGACGACTTCCTCCCCAGCACTGAAACGAAGTCAGAATTAAACCAGCGATTACTATCACAGCAAGATAAATAGCACCAGGTGCTTTAGTTACTGTTACCCGAGTCGTCATCATCCTTTGTTCAAACCAGGGAGAAGCTTTGCTCAACTATTAAGTTCTGACACCAAAGATGGTGAATTTTTGGGAGTGTAAAAATAAAGTCCTCTCTCCTCCCTTACTATGTGACAAGTTCAGGGGTTGAAGCCAAAGCCTTCTGGAAACATGAAGGAATCTCCTGGGCTTATTAGTTTATAGGAAAAAAGTCTTTCTTAGCAATCTCACTGGGGCTGTGTTTGGGGCCTGGTGGCCGAGGTGTCTAGCCGTGCCTTCTGGTGCCAGTCACAGCATGTGAGGAAGGTACATTGACTCTCACAGAGCAGAAACGGTGGAGGGGTGTAAGTCGATTGAAATGGAAGTTGGTGTCCTTGGAGTCTGGGGAATTACAGATGCACTGCCCCAGATGGGAAAGGAGGCATCCCAGAACCCTGAAAAAAGAACTTTGGGTCTATGTAATAAATGCCTTCTTGAAGGACTTGAGTCACTGTGATCTTTTCTTGCCTCTTCAGGCTGTTCAGAGCCTCTGGGGACATGAGGACCAACGGGGACAACTACCTGTACGAAATCCAGCTTTCTTCAATAACGAGTTCCAGGAACCCGGCATGCTCTGGGGCCAACATATGCCAGGTGAAGCCCAACGACCAGCATTTCAGCAGGAAAGTTGGAACCTCTGATAAAATCAAATACTATCTTCAAGGTAATCCCCTGCTTCCTAGTGATACCCTGCATGTGGCCTCCTCAAAGGAAGGGCTTTAAAGTTTTCATCAGTAAACTTCCTCAGTCCAAATCTCAGGTCAATTTTAAAACAAAAACCCTCATCTGATTCTGTGCTTTAACATGCATTTTGTCAAAATGGATTGAACAATCTTGGTAAGACCTGAGCATTTCAATGTAGGTAAATTACATTTTAGGTAACAAACAAGAAACTAAAATCTGGTCTGATCCAGTGGTTCTGAGGTGGGAGTAGAGGCAGGGGTATGCATGGTAATTACCTTGATTTGGTTTCGAGCACAGTACTTCCCCATCTCGAAATTCAAATTAAATTATATTCAGATAATCTTAGAGAAAGGTAAGCAATGTCATGTTTGTCAGACAGCTAAAAGGAAAAGGTTGTGAGAAGCTGGCCTGCCTGTCAGCAGTGGGTGTGAACTGAGCTTTTATGCTGAGCTAGTAGAGGTGTTGGCCTTTGTTCCTTCTTGTCCATGAAAGAATATTCCTGAAGAGCAACTTTCTGTCTTAAACAGCTAGTTTTTCACTGTATACCTTTCATACTTTGATTTTTGAGCCATGTGAATGTATCAACTTCTAAAAAAGTTAAGTGTGTTTTAAAAACCCCAGCATACTTTGATATAAAAGGGCCATGAGGGTCCCCGAGAGGGAAGGAGGCTGCTCTCCCAGTGGTTGCAGCCGAGAAGGAGCAGGTGCTTCCGTGCTCTGGTAATGGGTTATCGCTAGAGCAGCAGCACCCAGTGGAGGGAAGGTAGGTCAGCATTGCTGTCCCCATTGCAGAACTGAGATGCTCCCCCACCACCCCTGAAGGGCTGGGGATGGGAGCATTCTGTCTTCTGTGCTTGGTTGGAGCTAGGCCTCACCCACTTTTGCAGTCCCACGTCATGGGGTCACACCCGGGTGTCTCTGTTCTGCGTTCCTCATGCTTCAGTGTGTCATCCAGCAATTCAGAGTCCGGTTTTGCCTGTCACGTGTGGTGCCCTCTCTGTCCTGTCTCCTCAGTGCCTGGGCCATAGGAATCGCTTGGTAAATGTTTGTTGACAGAAGGAAGGATTGCTTAAAAACCTTCAAGGAAGGATAGCTGAAGTTTGGGTTGTTTTTTTTTTTTTTTTTTGGTTGTTTTTGTTTTTTGTTGTTTAAGTAGGAGTCTCACTCTGTTGCCCAGGCTGGAAGGCAGTGGCACGCTCACGGCCATCACAGTCTCGACCTGCTGGATTCATGTGATCCTTCTGCTTCAACCTTCCAAGTAGCTGAAACCTAGGCGCATGCCACCACGCCTGGCTAATTTTTTGATTTATTGTGAAATCTCGCCAAGTTTCCCAGACTGGTCTCAAACCTCTGGACTCAAGCAGTCCTCTCACCTCCGTCTCCCAAAGTGCTGGGATTATAGGCATGAGCCACCGCACCTGGCTCCAATCTTGTTTTAACACAGTTCAAAAGCTCTGACAGGCCCCAGCAACCCAAACAGCTTTTCAAGCTTCACGCTGACTGGGGGCTTCATAAACATGAGTGGAATATGTTGTGAAGACAGAATGCATGTGGGCAATGGATGAAATCTTCTTATGTCTGACTTTAAATCTTTGCAGACTTTTTACAGACTGTAAAGAGATCACCCTGGCCTGTTGGAGAACAGAGATGGTAATGTGCTGTGCTTGTGTGTCCCCTCCTGTTTGACAGATGACGATCTGGATGTCGTGTTTGCCTCTTCCTCTAAGTGCGGAAAGGATAAAACCAAGTCTGTCTCTTCCACCATCTTCTTCCACTGTGACCCCCTGGTGAGGGATGGGATTCCTGAGTTCAGTCACGAGACTGCCGACTGCCAGTACCTGTTCTCGTGGTACACCTCAGCCGTGTGTCCTTTGGAGTGAGTACGGTGTCCCAACACTTAGCAGTTGTGCGCCACAACGTCTCTTGGATCTTAGTGTGTGGATAAGTGCATGTGTGGTTCCCCTGCCCAATGTTTTATTGTGAAATACTCAAGCATGCACAAAAACTAGAGAACATGGAAAAATGGGACCCCACATAGCCAGCACCCAGCTCCTGCGATGATCAGCATCCTGCTATTTATTTTTGGTCCACCCCAGCATCACTACCTCCTGCTAGCCCCAGAGCAATGGCCATGCTTCCTTTGTGCCCACTGTGCCCTGAACAGGGTCCAGCCAGAGCGCCAGCTTGATCCTGCTCCCTCCCCCATTGCTGCTTTCTTCTCTTTCACTCCTGGGAGGTGGGTAGCCACTGGGCCCTCTCTTTATATGCCCAGAGCTTCTTTTCTGTATATCCTAATATAAATAATTGTATGGTAAAGCTTCACTTTGATTTGAGGGAAGTTTTTTCTGTGTTGGAATGAATGAAAATCTTATTCTACAGATCTCGAGAATCTGCCTAGGCTGGATTTTCATGGCGACAAGGGCCGTGTTTATGCCCTGAAGAAGGTGGCACCTCCATGTGGCTGTCTGTGTCCCTTTGCCCAAAACAACCTGTTATCCATCTCTTTCCTCTTGGATTTATTTTCTTCCTCTTTCCCCCAGCCCACCATTTTACACGAGCTTTTTATTCTCTGTTCCAAGACTTTAAGATCAGGAGGAAAATGAATTTTTACCTTCTAATTGTTTCCTTCATTTCCTGAAAAAGGAATCTTAGAGTCAGCAGGCAGCAGTGGTAGGGATAATGGGGAAATTCAGATCACATGTCTTATATCTTAAAACAGTTTTTTTTGTTTTTAGCTTTCACTTACCTATGGGTACCAGCTGAGCAAAAGCAGTCAACTTTGTTCTAAGTTATTCTAGGGACATGGACATAAGGACTCCTGGCTGCAAATTATGGAAAGAGGTTTTTGGTTCAGATTTCTCTTTTGGTGCTTTCAACTTTTGAATTTTATGATGTTCTGTTGAGGTCATTACAAAATATAAGAATTACAACTGGAAGTTCTTTGTTAAAAAAATCAAAATGTGAATTTTAAAGAATAGATAAAACTTAAAAACAAACTTTTTCTGCCTTCTCTGTCATTGAGAGGCTAAAAATGCCATGAGGTGAATCCTGCCTCCTGACACGGCAGCTGGTCTTGTGTGTTGGTTTGGAGGAGACCAGCCCAGGCCCGAGGTCCTGTCAGGTTTGGGTATTTGGAGTCTGACTTCCTGTGAATGAGAAAAGCACAGTTTACAGGACTTTGGATTTTACTCTAATGCCAGAGAGGAAGATTGCACAGAAGCCCTTGTTTTTTTGTTTTTGTTTTCTAATACCACTTTATTCCTTAGCACCCCAATATAAAAGTAAATACAGGTGAACCATTTTTCTTAATTCTGCATTATTATAAATACAGAAGTTCTCCTAGCAATCTAACACTCAAATAGATGAAATCATCTCTGACACATGGTAGAATTCATATAATGATAATACCTAAAATAATAATTAGTGCAATATACTGAACTGATCAAAATAAAATGAACTTTGGAAAACAAGACTGCAAGATTGTTACTAACACTTTGCAACACTTTATGTCACAAATTTTGGGTACATTGTTTAATGATGGTTCTAGCCAAGTAGGAACAACTGGAGCTACTTCCTTTCAAGGGTGGAAAGAATGAATTAGGTGTTTTAGTAACTGTACATTTTGTATACTTTTAAGTGACCCTCAAATATTATAGAAAAGTATTACATATATGGAGACTACAATGCAGTATTTACAGTACAACTGAAGATTGCATTTAAAATAATCCAATTTGAATATATATAATTGTTAGTGCATTAACTCTATTATGTCAAAAGGAAACAAAAGCCCTCTCCCTGCCCCCAAATAACAAAACCTGTGTAATGGCCAGCAGTGATTAAATAGAAATCACAGGCACCTGGTTTGTTTCATTTCTGTTGACAAGCTCACATGTTTGATGGAAACACAACCCATTAAGATACATTTATCAGTTCTCATATCCCTGTAAGTTCTCATATCCCTAAAACAATATGGAGTTGCATTCAACTTCTACCCCATTTAAAAAATAATAGAATTGGCTATAATTCAGGTGCCACTAATGTTTATTCTCTCTCCTCTTCACCCCCCCCCCCCGAAGATGTGGGACTATTTTCTTATGGTTAATTTACTAAAATGCACAATGTACACTTTTCAGATATAAGTACCAGGAGAAACTACCACTTGCCTGAATAGTGTAGCTAAGTAAAACTTCAGAAGCTCTTTCCAAAACAGTTTTTGGAAAACCCAAATTAATCAGTTCCAAATCTGTGTCATAGGTGACTGCCATACCAGTGTGAAGAAACTGGCTGGTTAACTGTGTGGTCCAGACGGTCGTTTGTCTATGTCCCCTAGTGATGAGAAGTTATTGTTCCTAACCTTTTAATGAAACAAATGTACACATAGTTCTCATTTTCCCTTCCTGTTACTGAAACATTAGTCAGAGGGACACATGCATGTTATTAAAAATTAAGTTCAAAACACTTAAAATAATTCTGTATTAGAAACTTGACTCTATCATGAGTCTCTTCTTTTTGGAAGTCATACTGGGCTGGTTAAATGCTCCAATTCCACTTTTATTAACTTTTAGAAAACAGAAGAATATTCCAGCTAGCTCAAACTGGAGGTCTAGTTACTACAACACTGACCCCTGGTTGGTTGTGTGGGTTCAGTAAAGTCTCCTTTTTCTCTGGTGGAATTTTCTCCTGGATTCTGTGGTTCATTGTTTGGCAATTTTTTAGCTATTGCCATGAATATTTCAGTTACGTTCACTGATACTTAAGCTCATGTCTCCATGAATGATAAACTGTTGTCATCTGCATAGGACTGTGCTTCCAGGAAGTCTACAGCTCTTTTATTTGCTAGATCAACCTTGTTTTCTGATAAAGCTATGACAGTGTTAGGCTTTGCTTGCTTCTGAAGTTCATTAACCCAATTTTTTGCTCTTGTAGAGGACTTCTCATGTGCGATATCATATGCAACTATGGCGGCTTATGCTCCTCTGCAGTACATTGGGGCTAGCCTATGATACCGTTGTTGGCCAGCTGTACCCCAGATTTCAAGCTTTATGGTCATGTCATAAAGACATACAGTTTGGGTTAGAAAAGCAGCATACAGTTTGGGTTAGAAAAGCAGCCCCAGGGTACTCTCTTGAAATTCATGAAAGTGGCCTTTTACAAAGTGGAGCACTAGGACTTGCTGATGGCAGACTTGCCCCAGAAGCACTAGTCTGAACTGGCGGATTTTATTTCCAGTATTTGACCCAATATTTGACCTGTTGGGTCTTGTTGCTCCTCAACTTGCCTTGTCCAAATCTGAAAGACATCCCTGATTGGGGACTTTTAATGAACTTCCAGAAGGCAAGATATCAAGTTTTTTTCTTTCTGGCAGTAAAGAAAACTGGGGCCGAGGCTTCCCAGCAGCGATACCCAGCGTGGCCAGAGGACAAAGGCAAGGCAGTGGCAGCAGCTGACTCCTCCTCGTGTCACTCCCCTCGCACTGGCCAGTGTTGTGCTCATGTGCGGTGCCGGTGCTGCCCCTGCTGGGCTCTGTCGCCACCTCTTGCTACTCCACCTTCCTCTCTCCTCCTCCTCTGCCCGAGACCTTGCTTTTTATCATGTTCAAAACATCAGGAACAAGGGTTGCTCAAATTCCCTTATCACATGGATAAAGTAATGAAGATTCTTTAAAAAAGTAAAACAAAAATTCACACGAGCAGCACAAACTCCTCGTGTTAGAGGTGGGTTCCTGACTTTTCCTCCTCAAGCTGGGCCAGCCAGACTGGGTGGTGAGGGTTGCAGCTGCCACTCAGGGTGAACACAGCAGTGCTGCAGTCGTTATTATTTTTTACTTTATCAAAGTGTGATACATTTAAAAATAAAATAGATATAACAAACAAGTAGCAATTAGTACCCTAATAGGTGGTGATTTTTAGTTCTTGTAGATGTTTCTTTTGGAATTAACCTCAGTGTTTTAAGTGAACATTTTGTTTTTCATCTGTGACTTCCTGCAAGGCTGGATGAAGATTAAGCTCTCTTACATCTTCCTCCTACTTTCCCAAAATGGTCATTTCACAATTTTTGGTTAAAGCAATAATCAGTGTTTATGTACTTAGACTTATGTAAAATAACAAAAAGACTTCCACAAAGTAAAAAAAAAAAAAAAAAAGGCATCCCCAGATGGGAGGAGCCCACTAGTTAACATGACAGGAAGATCCACACAATTATGAAATATCAGAATAGCAGCTGTAGAGGAAAAGACTAACAGCTTCAGGGGAAGCTGTTTTGTTGTATTAGAAAATAATTTAAGAAAGACTGAGACACAGTAAGTCTTCGCTTAACATCATTGATAGGTTCTTGGGAACTGCAGTGGTAAGTGAAGCAACATAATGAAACCAATTTTTTTCTCATAAAATGTTATAATGAAACAATGTTGAAGGAAACAACATTATTTGAGGACCTGCCATCTCATTTTCTTGAAAGGAAGAAAGAAAAAGAGTTTACTATTGTTTGGAAGACATGGATTAATTTTAGATTTTTTTTGTCTTGGTGTACATGCCAATATTTCAAGAATAACCACTAAAAGAAATATAATGTATAACTTCCAAAAGAGTAGAGAAGAAAAAGAGAAATGAAACTTACGTCCCAAAAGAAAACACAAAAGGAAAAAAGCATAACAAAAACCAGACAAGTAGAAATTCCAGCCTAAGGTGGTGGAGATAAATCTAAATATATCATTAGTCAGAATAAGGATAAATGAACTTGACTTGCCAATGAAAAGACAAATTGTCAAATTGGACTTAGAAACAGCTCTATTTACAGGGACTGTACCTAAACAAGGAAACAGAAGAGACCAAAGGCTAAGAAAAGATGCATCAGAAGTATAGTGATGAAAGAAAGTTGAAGTTACGTTAATGTCAGATAAAATAGGATATTAAGGGAAAATATTAGGAATAAAGAGGGTTATTATAATTTTAAAAGGGTCAGTTTACTAGGAGGATACAAGAATCGTCAACTTACCTCAGCTTAATAAAAAAGCCTCTGAGTGTAAAGCAGAAATTGACAAGACCACACATAGGAAGAAAAGAAAAATCCCCATCTTTTAATGATTGCTGGACCAAGAAGACAAAAAGGAAGGCTTTTGGAAAGATTGGAAAAATACAAGGGAAAAACTGAATTTAATATTAAGTCTTATACAGAGCTTACATAGAATTGTTCCCAGCAGTTGAAACTCACGAGCCATTTACAAAACTTTGTTGGAGTTCACCATGAGGTAGGCAAGTAGGTGAATTTCTAAACATTGGTCCCATATTAACTACACACACAGTTTAAGTTGTAAACCAAGAACAAACAACTGAAAAATATAAATTCATTTGGAAACTAAAACACACTTCCAACAGTCTATGATTCAAAGAAGAAATCAAGATAGAAATAAAAACATACTTAGAGTTGAGTGATGATGGAAATCTCTTGGGTGCATCTAACGAGTTTCTGACTGGCCTGTGCTGATTCTGAGTGATGTTGGTTTCTGGCTTCAAGAAAGAATGGCCATGGAATTGTCAACGTTTGTGTATCACAGTGGTGTTTCCTCCTGAGCAGAGTTTAACGGAGCGTGCAACATAAAACTAACACCGAGCTCTTCTTCTGTTTCTTGTCTTATGTTTTAGAACAAGATTGTTTGGCTTAAGCCAAACTGCGATCACAGCAGTCACCCTTATGTGGCCAACCTGTTGGTCGGTTGGTTGCTCTCCGATCCAATTATTTGAATTATTTTAGATTCAAACTGACCGTAATTCTAAATGAACAGCAGCGTCTTTGGCATTCAACTTCATCATGTGTGTGGCTTTTTGAAGTTGCCTCTTTCTTACACCAGCAGTCTGGGTATTTCTCGTCGCTGCTGTTTGCCTTCTCTGGGTGGGGAAGAATTTCTGTTACGTGATTCTGTTTCTCTGTGGGTGACCCCACATCATGGAGTGGGGGCAGAAGATTAGGAGAGTTACACGCAGGTTGCTCTCTGAGCAGAAATGGAAGCCAGTTCCTTTGTATCTCATTTTATGTTACTGTTTCACAGCTTTCCTTGAATGTTCAATGTCATGATAACATGCTGGTTTTCTCAGCATAAATGTTGGCCTTGGGTAGGAATTGGGAGCTTTTTGCTGGTGAAATAGCTGTGTGTTTTCGCCAGTCTCTTCCAGGGAAGACAGAATAGACTTAGGGAAAGGAGGCACAGTGGAGGCCGTGCCCGGTAGAGCACTATCCTGTGACTGCTCCTTGGAGTGCTGTGCCCTGGGCTGTGCTCGCTGCTGCTTCCCAGAATAAATCCAGAGGAAAGCGCTTTGGTGCTGGGAGAGGAGTGTGGCCAGCAGGTCCTCAGAGTTTCTGCTGCAGAACAGCCATTGCCCAGCTTGAGCCGTGTCGTGGGGTGACCTGCCCTGGGAGGCTGAAGCCTTCTCATCTGCTTACCCTCCCCCCTGCTGAGCCAGTGACATGGCATGAAGCTTGTGGTGGTGCCTTCCAGCCTGTTTTCCAATGTCCTGGCCTTAAACTTGTTATCAGAAAAGTGAGCACTGCCCTTTTCCATGTCGAGTGGATCTTGCTTTCTGGTCTGGAGTGGGAATCACATGGCATTTGTCAAGTCCAGGCTGCCCCTGCGTTGGGGGTTCTGAGGCCATCACCTCAGCAACAGGCTCCCTCCCCCCCACAACACTGCTCCTTTCTTGTGTTCCTTGCAGGGTGGGCTTTGACAACGAGAGTCCTGGGGACAGCAGGCCGGCTCACAAGGGGCTCTCCGAGCGGAGCCAGGCAGTCGGGGCAGTCCTTAGCCTGCTGCTGGTGGCACTGACTGGCTGCCTGCTGACACTGCTGCTCTACAAAAAGGAGAGGAGGTGAGTGAGGCAGTGGGCCTGGTGGTGAGCGTTGCAAAACAGCAGGGTTTTAAGGTGCTTAGAGGGATGGAAGCAGTCTCCGGCATCTTGTGTTTTAAATGTCTGCACTCTGTGACTAGGGTACACTGTTTGACCAGGGCTGAGGCGCTTACAAAGCCTCACTCCACGGACATTCGTGGTTTGTCGGCCTGTCCCTGCGGCTTCTGGGAGTTTTGGTTTATTGTGTCCAAAGATTGGTAGGACATTCAGCAGCACATTTTTTGGGCAGCTTCCTGCTGATCAGCTGCCCCCTCTGCCTTACCCTCCATTATAACAGCAAGCATTTATTAGGCACCTGCTGTGTATCAGGTGTGATGGCATCCTTTCGCTCTACTTTATTGGATGAAAGGGCTTATCATTCATCATGTGACTGCCAAGCAGGTTTTCACATTACGTGTCAGGTAGACACCAGCCCTGAGTGAGTGGCAGGTGTGGTCCTACCAGATTCACTCGTGAAAACATGGATGCCTAAACATTAACTTGTTCTAGACCTCACCACTGAACAGGATTGAAGTCCTTGTCTGTCGGATTCCAAAGCCCATGTTCTTTGCACTGAGTCACAACAGATGCATCAGTTTATAACCCTCATGTCACAGACTGTTGTCACAGGTCATTTGTTTTTGAAAATGTTTGCTGCTTGTAGGGCCGCGATTGTGGGGGAAGTGTAACCAGGGTGGTGCTGCCAGGGGTGGGGCTCCTTCTGCCATGAGGTAATTATAATCTGTTTTTTTATAGGGAAATAATGATGAATAAACTAACCAATTGCTGTAGAAGAAGTTCAAATGTGTCCTACAAATACTCAAAGGTAACTTTCTGCAAAAAGTCTTGGGGCTTCCTTCCCATGGCTTCATGCTGTGCTTTCCTTGTACTTGAACCTCAGTGGTGCAGGGAGAACCATCACACAGGCAGTGTGAGGTAGGAAAGGACGCCAGTACCCACTGCCTTAACCACTGAGCCTAACAAATTTTTTGGTCTTTTTTTCCTTTAAGTTTCTCTCACTGTCGTTGCAACTGATTTCCTTAAAAGTATTTGGGTTGTTTCCACTTTTTTGGCTATTCTTTAAAAAAAAAACCATGGTAATAAAGATATTTGTGCATCCAGCAATTGGATGATTTCTTTCCGATAAATTTCCAGAAAATTACCTGGATCAAAGGGTATAAATCATGTTTGTGACTCTGATAAGTATTGCCAAACTGCTTTCTGTCGAAAGAGTATGGATCCAAGTCCCACCTGTGGATTTCCTCCATAGCATCTGTGCCTTCCTCTGCTACACCTTGCTGTTGAGGAGGGGCCAGGAAGAACCCCTTCTCTCTGGTCTCTGCTGACCTGTCATTGGTCTGCTTTCCCAGTCTGGGTCATTTTGAACACCTCCTGCTTGGCCTTGCCTTTGTCTTTGAGTCTTCTGCCCAATGCCAGCTCCCGCCACTCCCACAGCCATCCTGCCTTGGTTCTAAGTAAGAGCAGGCAGGTGCTGCCCACCCTTACCTTCCTGTCCCGGGTGGGGATCTGGAGACGAGATGCTGTGATCCTGGTGGGCAGTGGGCTAGCTCCCCCACTCGTGCCAGCAGAAAGGGCCCCCGGCTTGGGGTGGATCGTGGAAGGAGAATCACAGAGGGTCTTCAAAGGGGCTCACGTGGACTCTGCTGTTGATCTCTGGCAGGTGAACAAGGAAGAAGAGACAGATGAGAATGAAACTGAGTGGCTTATGGAGGAGATCCAGCTGCCTACCCCGAGATCGGGGAAGGAGGGCCAGGAGAACGGCCATATTACCACCAAGTCCGTGAAAACCGAGGCCCTTGGCTCTCTGCATGGGGATGACCAGGACAGCGAGGATGAGGTTCTGACCATCCCAGAGGTGAAAGTTCACTCGGGCAAGGGAGAAAGCTCCCACCCGGTGAGAAACACACCAAGGAAGGCCCTCCAGGAGCGGGAGGACGACAGGGCAGGGCTGGTCGGGGATGAGAAGGTGAGAAAAGGGAAGCCCAGGTCTGCACAGAAGACGGTGGCCTCCAGCCAGCTGGTGTCCTTCCATGACGACAGCGACGAGGACCTCTTACACATCTGATGCCGCGGTGCCTGCCAGAGACCATGGAGCCGCGGGACAGCCAAGCACCTCCAACCAAATAAGACTTCCACTCGATGCTTCTATAATTTTGCCTTTAACAAAAACTGTTTCAAAGGGAAGAGTTTTTGCAATGGGGGAGAGGGTGAAGGAGGTCAGGCCCTGCTCCTTCAGGATTGTTTACAGTCATTGGAAGAAGGCATGGTCATATTGGCCACAGGGCGCTACCTCGTGCCCAGGGTTTTGCCCCAAGTTCTCACATAAACGCATAAGGCCAGACGCATCTCAGAACAGAGGGCTGTATTTGAAAAAAACCCTTGCTGCTTTAGGCCCCGTAGGGTATTTGACCCCATTATATTTTAGCATTTTGATTCTCTCCCCCTATTTATTGACTTTGACAATTACTCAGGTTTGCGAAAAAGGAAAAAAGAAAACAGCTCAGTTTCTTCCTGCCTGCAGGGGTGTAACGCACCGGTTTATCTGTTCTGAGAAGGGGAGGCTGTCAGGGTGCAGACAGTTTCTTGTGGAATTTGAAACTGGTCATTAGTGTGTCCCCTGAGTTGGAGTACTCATTCTGTCTCTCTTCTCTTTTGCTTTCTGTTTCTTAAAACACACGCACGCAGGGTCCCAAGTGCCCAGGTTCTGGAGGGTTCACTTGTCTATGCCTCTAGCCAGGAATGGCTGCAACTTTTTGCATGACATCCTCCATTCTAGGTGCACAAAGCACATTCGTCAGTATTTCTTTCGCCGGCTGGTGAATTCAGACAGCCCACCCAAAGATCGATGCGTGTGTGTGGATGAGTGGAGCTGAGGTGTCCGAGAAAATCAGTTTTTTCCAGATTTGGGGTATAGGTCTCATCTCTTCAGGTTCTCATGATACCACCTTAACTGTGCTTATTTTTTTTAAGAAAAAAAGTGTTTATCCACCATCCGACCTATGAGAAGCCTTAATTTGCACAGTGTGTGACTTTACAGAAATTGCATGAAAACGACGGGCCAGCACCTTGCCCTTCGCCTGGCACGTGGATTCATGCTGGAGGGAGGCTGAGGTGGCGACTCGGTATGGCAGGAAGGGAGGGTATGGCTGGTGCCGCCACCGGCGGCCAGCTCCTTCCCAGATGCATTTCGCGAACGACTTTTCTCGCATTGTAGAATTGTATATAGACTCAGTGATATTCATATACTGAAAAGCAAACTGTCCTGCAGAATCCCTTGGTTTGGACCGGTTTGGCTGGCTTATTTGATTTCAACATGAGTGTATTTTTTAAAATTGATTTTTCTCTTCATTTTTTTTCCAATCAACTTTACTGTAATATAAAGTATTCAACAATTTCAATAAAAGATAAATTATTAATGGGGTGTTCCTGTATTTTTGATACTGAGAAGTTACTGAGCTAGTTGTCTGTCTTTTCTTCCTGTTAAGTTCCAAAAATGCTGGAATGGGGGTTCTAGCTTTCGTGTTCTCACTGACCCTTTTGTCGTGAGGCAGCACCTGAGTTTTCTCTGGCATCTTCCCAGTTGCAGATGTTAATTCTGGGTCCAGTCTGCATCCCCTCAGCTTTTTCTAGATCAGTTTCTCTGTTCTCTCCAAGCAGATCTGGTGTCCTGTTCACCAAAATAGTGATCTGAAATTTCAATTCCAGAGATACGATAAAGCTGCGTTCTGTGCAGCGTGAGCTCACAAGGGGGTGTTTTCTCTTGAGTAAATGCACCAAGTTTTCATCTTAAAATTACTAATCAGTAATTGCAAGCTCTCTTCATGTTAACATGAGAGCAGAAAGTCACCATGGTGCTAAAGCCAGACTTTATAGAGTCACCAGCCTTTCTGCCATCTCAATTTTTAATGATCCTATTGGAGTTGCTTTTCTCCTTTCATTAAGAATTTTGCCATACGTCTCCCAAGGAAGACAGCCCAGGATTTTATGAAGGTTTACATTAAGACCAAAGAGTGAGTTGCTGGTCCTCGGGCATCCTATCTCGGGGCTGTTCTCCAAGCCATTCCCACCTCCTGCTGAGACCTGGAAAGCTCTCTCTGAAAAGGGCCATTTGCTGGGTCTGCTGGCCCACTTGGTCAACATGATGGCCAAGAGGTATGCTGTCTGTGCCATGGGCTGCCTGCTTATATCTGGCCCTCAGGGGACGGAGAGACAGGGTGTGTGAGCCCATTTGCTTTGACTCTTTTTTTAAGAACTTCCATAATCTCTACCCCCAAACTGCTGAAAGACATAGAGTAGCCATCCTTGCCAGCTGTTGTTACAGATATTTTTAGGAAAACATATACTGACAGAAAATAAGAATCAGAATCTTTCCAGAGAAATGATTTTATTAATTAGCGTAGACTTTCATATTTAGTTTTTTTTCAGCCAAATTTTATGTTCCCCTCTTTTTCTTTCTGGTTTTTTTTTTCCCCTTAACTCTACTTTCGTGATAGGTTATCTGTGCCCTTTTTTTTGAGACTGTCCATTGGGTGGCAGAGAATAAGAACTGTGGGGTGGGAGATAGGATGAAACAGAGGCAAGCCTCACACCAAGGAAATTCATAGCAAAGAGGAAAGCTGGTTCGTACCGTGTATGCTTCACAAGCATTTGAAATCTGCACTTCATCAGCCTCTAAAATAATACATGAGACAATTCCTTTAGGAAGAATGCCTGCCACCTGGTCATTAAAAAGAATGCTTTGAGGCCAGGTGCGGTGGCTCACACCTGTAATCTCAGCACTTTGGGAGACCAAGGCTGGAGGATTGCTTGAGCGCAGGAGTTCCAGACCAAACTAGGCAACATAGTGAGAACTCATCTCTACAGAAATAAAAAAATTAGCTAGGTGTGGTAGTGCATGCTTGTATTCCCAGCTACTCAGGCGGCTGAGGTAGAAGGATTGCCTGAGCTCAGAAGGTTGAGATTGTGATGAGCTGTGGTCATGCCACTGCACTCCATCTTGGGTGACAAAGTGAGATGCCAACTAAAAAAAATAATGCTCTGGGTTAGTTTGATTTCAATTAAAGGGCATATGCTCATAGGTCTTACCTCTTTTCTTGGGGATCAGATTACCAGGGACCAATGTGTATGCCAAAGGAAGTGATATACACAAAACTAGATTTCTGGAAATCCCCTTTCTTGGATTCTGAAGAATCCCTATGACTCAGATGTATGCACACTATTTCTGTGGCTCTACTTGGTTGACTTGTAGTTAGTTGGCCTCTTGTGCCCTTGAGCTAAACTTGCTGTCTGTTCTGAACATTCTTCTGTGAAAATGACGTGAGCAGGCAGTCATGGTGCACGCATAGTGTGAGTGCAGGGGGACCACGTTGAGTTGGGGACAAAGTGGCTGGGTGGGCAGGAGAGGTGAGGCAGAATCAGGCTGAAATTTGGAGTCCCCATGACAGTCGCAGTGAGTAGAGACTTGCCCTGAAAGCAGCTGAGAGCCATGAAGGGCCATGTTTGCTTTTGAGGAAGATAGACTAGAAGAACATCAGGAAACAGAGACACTTTAGCATCCTGGTGGCAGGTTGGGTGCGGGCCACCTGGCTGTGCAGACGCTGAAAAGCCCTCGCTTAGAAGGTCCTCTCCTGGAGAGTGGGGTGTTTTCCTTAAAGACAGTAGGAAAAGCTGCAGGTAGGCTGTAGATTAGTTATTTGTGGTTCTTTACCTGTAATACACTTGTTTTGTATTTTGACCAGTTTGCAAATCAAATACAACCACAAGTAATGTAGAATATCATTTTGATAGTGTTAGTGGGAAACACAATCAAATGAATGGTTCCCTTGGTTGTCACACCTAGGAGTGTTAAATGAGAATGTTGGGCTTCTAGCCAAGGCGGAGTCACCTGGTACCACTCTTGTTCCATCCTGGAGAAAACAGTTTAGAGAGCCTGCCTGGTGGTGACGGCCGTGAAGGATGGCGGGCTGCTGGAGACAGAGCAGGACTCTGTGTCTGGAAGAAAGCAGGAGGCCAGACTCCAGAAAGGCTGTGTCCATAACTTGGGCTTCAAGTTATTTTTCTTTCTTTTTAAAAATTTAAGACAATCAGAACATATAGACAACTCGGATGTACAGGGCAGAGAAGGCTTTTCCCTGAATCACTTGAGACTGAGAAGTCTCCCTAATGCTGTCTCCAGACATTCCTACAAACAAGGACTTTCACATGACTGCTAATGCCACCACCAAAGCCAGAACGCGAGTGTGGGACAGTATGCTTTCTAAGCCGCAGTCCTGTACAGGTGTCACAATAATGCCCTATTTCATTTTATTTATTTGAGGCAATCCTCCCGCCTCAGCCTTCTGAATAGCTGGGGTGAATTTTTTCTGATAGTTCGTAGAAATGAGGTCTTGTTATATTGTCCAGGCTGGTCTCGAACTCCTGGGCCCAAGCAGTCCTCCCACCTTGGCCTACCAAAGTGCTGAGGTGACAGGTGAGAGCTACCATGCCTAGCCACAATAATGCCCTTTTTTAGTAGAGGATCTGTGAGGATCACGTGTTGTACTCAATCACCATGTCACTTTGGTTTCCTTCCCCCTGGGAAGTCCCTCCTTCCTTCAACCTCCACAACCTTCACCCACCCCACTGCTGGGAGAGTGCCAGCTTTACTCGGCCTTGCCCAGCAACTCTGGGGACTCAGCTGTTCAGGAATGCTTGGAGAGAGGACCCTTGCGGTCTACCTACAAAATCACACTTGAACTAGAAAATCTTGTTGTGTAGGGTATGGATTGCCATACCCTATGTGCCCCTTGGAACACTTGCTCTGCATGAATTTCATGGATTTTCTGCAAAACATGACAAGCACCTAAGCTCAAATAAGTTTGGGAAATGCTAAATTAAAGTGAAACAATCTTTCATGCTGTGAGACCCCACAGAATCTTTAAAGGAGAGACTGCTGAGCATACATGTGATTACAAGAGAAAATGCAACTGGTGAGACTCCCACGAAGAGGCTAGAGCATGTGCAAAACTTCCTAAATGTTTGCCCCATCCCCTGGGAATCTTGGTGACCCGTGGGCCACCCACTGGGAAATGCTTGCCTGTGGCAAGGCTCTGTGGTTGTCTAGATGCTCAGATGGAGCAGGCTGGGTGGGCTGTCTGTCTGGGGACACACTGGTGACTAGCTGTGAGGGCTGAACAGGTATGTGAAGAAACACTCAACATCACTCATTGTCAGGAAAATGAAACTCAAATGAAACCCAGGCGATGTCACCTCCCACCTGTCAGAATGACCATTGTTGAAAAGACCCAAGATAACAAGTGTTGGCGAGGATGTGGAGAAAAGAGAATCCTTGTTCACTCTTGGTGGGAATGTAAATTGGTGCAGCTGTTATGGGAAACAGTAAGGAGGTGTCTCGTAAGAGTAAAAATAGAACTACTCATGGTCTCACATCAAAGGTATATACAAAAGAGATGGAATCAGTATCTCGAAGGGATACCTGTAGGGGTCCAGTCCCACAAGGGTCGTGGGTTTTCCTGAAAGACAGATAGGCAAAAGACAAAAATATTATACTTGGACACCTGCTTCTGGAACAGATGACGTCTAATGTTAGCTAAGGGAAAGCTTTTATACCATTTGTAAAGGGGCAAGACAAAGAAAATTCCTTCACGTACACATCCTTTAAAAGTTACCACCATCTAGTGGTCTTAGCAACAAACAAGCCAAGAACCCTATAAACATTCAGACAATGAGTCTTATTTATAAAGCCAAAAATGATAGTTTTAGTCCAAAGTTCCGAATTACAGTCCTTGAACTGTCTTCAGAAAGTTTCCAAGTGTAAAATTCTTCATGTAGCAGTAGTTTTCTTTCTGGGGCTTTTATGACTTTCAGAGTTTTGTAATTGCCTTTCTTGTTCAGATGTCTCCGTTACTTTTCTCTTGTCCTACAGTGTTTGTTTTTAAAGAGAACTTAAAAGAAGTTTTTAGTAATTTTCCCAGGTCCCCAAGGTTGTTTTTCGTTTTTAGCTAATTTATTATAAAAGTGTTTGATTAGTATATTATGAGTTCAGTGAAAACCCACTCTATAAACATTAATGTGGAGTTTTAACTATTGAATTAGGTAAAAACCTTAACAATTGATCTTTATCCTAAGTTAGTGAAAACAGTGTTATAAATCACCTACATAACTTCTAGATAAGTGTTAGAACTTATAATGAATTCATAATGAACTTACTATAAACTTGTGCTTCTAAAAAACCTTATGTCTAAACACTAAACTGCATAATTCTAAATCAAATAAGGAGTGAATATACTTATATCATTTATTACTTAAGCAATATCTAGTAACTTATAACCAAGTGAAAGAAAGCATTCTTGATGTGCTTCAGAGTTTAACCCTTGCATATGTTAGAAAAGGCCAAGCGGCATAGTGGGAAAATGGAAAAATGAACCATGACATTTCCAGGTTAGCTGTGAGTACTTTGCATAAACATGCCATTTTCTTCTTCCACAACTGCACAGAATTTCTTCAGCTGTACCAACAGCAAAGACAGAAGACAGAAGGGCTTCAGCTGCCCGGACCCGCTTTGCGGCCAGGGGTCCTCAGCACCTGGACTTTGTCAATCAGGCGGGCCTCCAAGGCTGGCTCCCAAACAGATACCTGTACCCCTGTGTTCATTGCAGGATTATTCACAAGATATGAAAACAACCTATGTGTCTGTTGACAGATGAATGGAGAAATAAAATGTATATATATATGCAATGGAATACTATTCAGCCATAAAATAGAAGGAAATTTATCATTTGTTACAACATGGATGAACCTGTAGGACATTACGCCAAGTGGATTAGGCCAGACACAAATACCACAGTCTCATTTATATGTGGAATCTAAAAAAGTTGAATTTCTAGAAACAGAGAGTGGAATAATGGTTTCCAAAGACTAGGGGCATGGAGGAAATGAGAAGATAGTGGTTATAAAATTTTAAAAGTTCAGTTATACAAGAAGAATACATTCTGGATATTGAACATACAGCATGGTGTTGATAGCAGTACTGCTCTTTATGTTTGAAATTTGCAAAGAATAGCTCTTATGTTCTCATCCCTTTCCAAAAAAAGATAATTATGTGAGGTGGTGGATATGTTCACTGGCTTGATTGGAGGAATTATTTCACAATAATATGTGTATCAGGGCATCTTGTTCTGCACCATAAGTGTACAGTTGATGCTTGCACAACACAGGTTTGAACTACATGGGTCCACTTATATGTGGATTTTTCCAGTAATAATTACACCTGTGTGCCTGCCTCTCCAGTTTCTCTTTCTGTCCCTTCTACCTCTCTGATTCTGCCACCCCATGATAGCAAGACCAACCCACCCCTTCCTGCCCTTCCGCAGCCTACTCAATATGAGGATGAAGAAGATGAAGCCTCCTGATGATCCATTTCCACTTAACGAATAGTAAATACATTTTCTCTTCTGTATGATCTTCTATAATCACATTTTCTTTTCTGTAGCTTGCTTTATTGCAAGAATATGGATATAATACATATAACATACATGATGTGTGTGCATCGCCTGTATATGTTATTGGCAAGCCCTCTGCTCAACAGTAGGCTACTAGTTAAATTTTGAGGGGTTCAAAAGTTATACGTGGACTTTCATCTGTGTAGGGGAATCCATGCTCCTAACCCCTGTGTTGTTCAAGAGTCAACTCTAGACAATTTTTATCTGTCCATTATGCCTCAATAAAGTTGGATAAGAATAAACACCAAAAGACAGCAAGGGCCAAGAGAACATCAGCATGTGTTCCTTCATATACAGGACACTGTGTGTCCTCCCAGAAGCATCTTTCTCCCTCCATTTGTGCCCCTGTCAACTTAAAATCATAAGATTCATAAATTTGGAAAGGAGAACTTTTTTCTTATAAAGGGTTGCAGCCTGCAGTGTGGCTATCCTGACAGGTTGGTGCGGGGGGCCAGCCCCTGTAGATATTGGGGGTCCCTGGTAGGAAAGATGGCGCCAGTGATTAAACTGGAGGGATAGATATTAAAAGAAAGAAAGATGGAGGGATAGATAGAGAAAGAAAGAAAATGGACAACTGTCCAACGGGTTGAGCAGAAGCCGTTTAATGGGACAAACCGTAAGACTTTTATCCTAAATTTTCACAGGTTAAATCACAAGATTTTCACGTGAACACAAAGCCGATGGATGAGGGGCATCCCCCACCCACCAGGTGTTTCCTCAAGCATGAGGAAGGACAATCCCAATTAAATCACAAGACTATTACGTGAACACAAAGCCAGGTGGATGAGGGGCATCCCTCACTCACCAGGTGTTTTCCCAAGCATGAGGGACAATCCCAAAATTATCTCACTGTTCCTTATGCTTGGTTAATGTTCCTCAAAATCAATACAACAATTTTAACATCATAATATTCTAATAACCAATAACTTCTAAAGCTTATGCATACACAACACCTAATGACTAACTTAAATCCTAATACCATTCTATTCTGTGTTAATTCTACCTACACTTTAGAAACTCTTAATTATAGCTCAAACCAGTTCCTAAAGAATGTGGCCCAGTCCAAAGATCATGCTGGGCCATTTCTAGGAACAATTGATTACAATCTCTTAACAAAATGGCTTAATTTCTATAAAAGTTTCTAATTCCTAATCCTATTATATAAAGCCGATCATCAGCAATAGAGCTTCTAAAAATAAAACCCAAATATAAACTGTAAATTGTACTAAGGCCAAAACCACAATAGTAGAAAATGGGAACAATGAAATTTCTAAAGTTAGCTGTATTCTTATTAAACCTCAAAATATCATGTTCGATCATGCTTGAACTAACATAATTCACTGACGTAACATAACCTATTCTACAATACTTTCTATGAATAAAATAAATTCAATTTCTATAATAAGTAGAAAAACCCTACACTAACTGTGGCTAAAACCAGTTTAAAAGAATGCAGCCCAGTCCAAAGTACGTGTTGGGCCCTTAGGAATGTGGCCCAGTCCAAACTTCGTGCTGGGCCATTTCTGCTAACTCTAGATAATCATCTATACCATCTAAAGCTGAAAACAGCTCTCAATATGTATATACTAATTCTACAAATATACTTTTTTTTGTTGTTTTTTTGAGTTGGAGTCTCACTTTGTCGCCCAGACTGGAGTGCAGTGGCTGCTCCCGGCCACCGCAGCCTCGACCTGCTGGGCTCCGGCAATCCTTCCGCCTCAGCCTTCCAAGTAGCCTGAATTACAGGCACGCGCTACCGTGCCCGGCTGATTTTTTTTTAATTTATTTATTGTAGAGATGAGGTCTCGCTGCCCAGGCGGGTCTCGAACCCACGGGCTCAGGCAATCCACTCACCTCAGCCTCCCAAAGGCACGGAATTACAGGCTGAGCCACCGAGCCCGGCTACAAATATACTTTTAAATCTTATAAAGACGCTTGTACCGAATAGAAGGCTTCCAAATGTGACCTGAGTTTGAATTATGTTAAGTTTAAAGTCGAAACCGCAGTCTGTGAGAAACGGGAACAATGGACTCCTAAAGTAAGCCATGCCTGTCGTACTCTCAGAGCTTCATGCTTAGATCATCAAAGTTCCTTCTAATGGGATGTGCTAAATACCAAAAAAGGGAAGAGGAGCCGGACTCGGTGGCTCAGCCTGTAATCCCGTGCCTTTGGGAGGCTGAGGTGAGTGTATTGCCTGAGCCCGCGGGTTTGAGACCCGCCTGGGCAGCGAGACCTCATCTCTACAATAAATCAAAAAATCAGCCAGGCGTGGTAGCGCATGCCTGTAATTCTGGCTGCTCAGAAGGCTGAGGTGGAAGGATCACCGGAGCCCAGCAGGTCAAGGCTGCGGTGGCTGGGAGCAGCCACTGCCCTCCAGTCTGGGCGACAGAGTGAGACTCCAACTCAAAAAAAAAAAAAAAAAAGGGAAGAGGAAATGGGCCAACAGCTCCTGAACACATCCTAGTGCTCTCAGGGTCCACAGCCCCCTTGATCCCTAACGTTCAGGTGGCTCCCAACAGGCTGGGAAATGTAGCGTCTGGCAGAGACCAAAAGCAGGTGGAGGCAGCCTAGATGAGGCCCCGACTGGAGCCCCTCACCTCCTGGGGACAGCCTCCCTGTGTCTGTTCAGTGTAGGCTCCTCCAGGAAGCTGTGAGCATGCGGGGCCTCTATCTGGATGTGCTTGCCAGGGCTCTGTAGCAAAGTACTGTAGACTGGGGGATTTAACAACAGAAATTTGTCATCTCACAGTTGTGAAGTCTGAAAGCCCCAAATCGAGGTGCTGGTAGGGTTGGGTCCTCTATTTTTTAGGGTCTCACTCTGTTACCGCAGCCTCAAACTCCTGGCCTTAAGCAATCCTCCCAACTCTGTCTCCCAAGTATTTGGGACAACAGTTACATGCCACCATGCCTGGCTAATCCTTTATTTTTTGTAGAGATGAGCTCTCACTATGTTGCCCAGTCTGGTCTTGAGCTCCTGGCCTCAAGTGATCCTTCCGCCTTGGCCTCCCAAAGTGCTGGGATTATAGGCATGAGCCACTGTGCTCAGCCTCTGGACTAGTGAGAGAGGTTCTGTTCAGGTTCCTTGGACCACAGTGGTCTTCTCTTGACAGGCACAGAGGAGGAAACAGCCAACCTCCAAAGCCCAGGACAGACTGCAGGGGCCTAAGCACAACTCTGAGAGTGGGGGAGGGTACCCAGTGGCAGGAGTAGAGACTTCCACCCGAGGCAGCTGCCTCCTATACCCGGGGTCACCGAGTGGGCAGCAGACTTGGTGCCCAGTGACTAACTGCTGAATCTTGGCTGATTTTCTCTCATGTGTGCTTCCCCATGGCTCTGACATTACAGTCCTGGAGGCATGACTGGCTGCCTCAGGTGCTGACAGCCACTTCACGACCGACAATCCACCTACAAATCTGGACTTGAACCCAATTTGTTCTTTCTCTTTGTTTCCAAGGGACTCTACCTCTGCCCCAGCTCCCAGAGCTGGCTCTACCCCATCTCCATCCAGGCCACAGGAGGTGTGAGGCCTGGACCAGGTGAGAGAGACCCACCTGAGATCTGTCCCCTTGGACATTCGATGAATTCAGCGGCAGTACACAGAGTTTTTGAGAATCAGGGCTTTGGGCAAATTCTTTTATTGAGATTTGATCAGGAGCCAGTTGGGTGACTTCGAGCAGGTGATCTGTCCCCTGGTCCTTGCTTTGTCATCTACAGTGTGTGGGTAACTCATGGGCTCTGTCAGGTGGCGAGCAGAGGCTGGGCAGGGAGCCTGGTCTGTTATTCCAGATGCCCGGTTAGGGAGCCAGCCACGAGCCCTTCTCAGTGGGTCTCGGCCCTCGGTTGCTTCTCTCCATTCCAATTTAGATTGCTCAGCCATCCCTCCTTGACTCTGAAACATGGGGTGGGAGTAGTGAGGGCCAAGCAAAAGAGAGAGATTGGGAGTGTGGACTCCAGAAAGTGGGCTCCAGACCTGGCCTGGCCTGGACTCTGGGGAGGTGGAGCCAAGAGGGTTCTGTTTTCTCCCCAGAGTGTGTTGACAGCAGGACCTTTGCATCCTGGCTGCTTCTCAAGCATGTTCAGGGCACTGGTGTCAGGGCAGTGGGCATGTCAGGTCCGGTGCAAAGGCAGGCAGCTGACTCTGAGTGTGCCCCCAACTGCCTCTGTGGAAGGTGTGCCCAGATCCTCTCCCTCCCTCCCAGGGCATCCTCAGCCCTCTGGATAGCCCCCCAGGCCCTCCCTTGGCAACAGCTGAGCATTTGTAAAGAAAACCCGCCAGGAGGGGGGATTTTGGAGCTGCAGCCCCTGAGATGGGCACACCTTCGACCACACTGGCCTGTGGAGCTATTGAACTCAAGGCTCCAGCTCCCAGGGCCACGGAGCAAACAGATGAGAGTCTCAGCAGTGAAAGGGACACCTGGCATCCTGCGTGCGTTTATCTGTCCCTCCTGTGTGTACGTGAAAGGACAGATAAACCTTGTGTCCCATGCCATCCCAGGACTGATGGTGTATTCTGCCTGGTGACACTTTGATGCCTTCTATCAGCAGCTCTGAGTCAAAGCTCTCTAGCATCCTGCCCATGTGTAGGGTTGGCACCATGGTCCAGCTTCCTGGCGAACTTGGGCTGTTCTGAAATCTGGCAGCAAGGAGCCTGCCCAGGGGAAGCAATGGCACATGTGGGAGCCCCGGGTGTGTTCTAGACATCCAGGACAGGGACGAGGAGTAGCCAGTGGGTCTGCTGGAGAGTGGGGTGCTTCTCAGTGTGGAACGTGGATGGGCCACATGATCCAGTCAGACCCACACACCTGGGGGTGGGGGGCACCGGTTAGCTGGAAACCTATTTCTGGGTGAGGCTGGAAGACTCAGCAGCCTGGCTTCTATTTCTGTCTGTGGTGAGCAGATTCAGGTTCTGTGTCTCCCTGAAGCAGGGCAGGGTGACCCAGGCTGGTGCCTGGAGCCTGAGGGGACCTGGCAGGCTGCCCATCTGTCTTCGCCCTGCCAGACAGAGAACAGCCATGGGGCAGGAGCAGAGACCAGAGGGCAGAGGGAAGACTTGCTGTGCCTGGCCCTAGACCTGCCCAGCCTCGATGCCCTGGCCTCTGAGGTCAGCTGATACTCGTGTCCCCAGGGAGCTGCTGTCAGGCAGCTGGACACGTGAGAACATAATCATAGCCACAGACCCCAAGAGAGGCTGCAGACAGTGGGCAGTACCAGCTCACCCCTGTGGGCCACACCCTTGCCCTGGGACTCCCAGTAACCCCAAGCCTTCTTGTCTACTGCCACATCACACATCACCAACAGCCAGGTTGTGAAAAGCATGTGCACTCTGCATCTCCTGGTTTCTGTGGGGTGGGAGGGTCACTGCAGTCAGGGTGTCCACTATGGTGGTGGCTGCATCATAGGGCTCTTCTGGAGAAAGGTGCACTTCTGGGCTCATGGGGGGTGTCGGGGGGTGTTGGCAGGACTCAGTGCCTCCGGTCCCTCCAGTGGCAGGGTCTCAAGGGTCTCAGTGTCTCACTCGTCAGCAGTGGTGCCCTCAGCTCCTTGTCATGTGGGTCTCCCCTCTACAGGGCCACTGGCTCCATCAAAGCCAGGAAGGAAGAGAGGTGCTGTCCATGACATTTGGTGATTTCTTTGGTTACTAGCCAGTGACGGGCTCTGCTCACTCAGCTGAGAGGCAGGGGTCTGCGGCCACCTGGTCTGTCACACCCTCTTGTCTTTCTTCCCACCTCCTGTTCCTCCCTTCACTGTGTAAGGCGCATGCTGGGCTGAGGGGCCTCCACTGCCCTGTGCTACTATAGTCACAACCCCGGTGATTGTCCCTTTGCAAATCTGTCTCCCACACTGAACTGTAAGCTGCTTGGTGTTGGGGACTGTGTCCCAGAGCCTTGTACATGGCTCGAAATGTATAGGGACTCAATACGGATTAGTCAAATGGACAAAGGAACTAACAATTGAGCTGATAAGGAGTCCCCAGGGTGGCAAGTTCATACATTCAGAGAGAGATCTTGCTCTAGGGCAGAACAAGGTTCAAGTTCAGTAACAGTGCAAACCTGGAAAGACATTCACCTCCATAAGCCCCTATTTGCCCACCTGTAATGGGGTCACAGTATTGACCTTGAAGGCTGTTGTAAAAATCAACTAGATCATAAACACTTAGTCCTGAGGAGATGCCTCCAAATGGAGGTTGATGTTTTAATATTGAGGTTCATGACTGGCCTGGCCAGTTCACTGCTGGGCTCCAGTGTGTTGGTCTGTGGTCATTCACTGTCCCTTTTCCACCAGTTTCTGGCCTTAAATCCCTCAGAAACTAACAGAACCAGGGCCTGAAGGGCAAACACACTATTTCCCCACCATGACTCAGTGGAGGCCAGGCTGTGCTGGGGGCACAGAGGTGGCCCCAGGGACAGGAATGTGGGCCGCAGCGTCTCAAAGACCCTGTGCCTGTGCCAGGTGGCCGGTTTGCTCTCTTTGATTTATGTGGGTTATAAGAAGCTCTTGAGTAGGCCATCTCTTTGCCAGAGCCTGAGAACACACCTAGGAGGCTTGCTCTGCGCCCTCTCCTGTTCTCGCCTGCTGGTGAGTTCTGGTTCTCAGGGTTGGGCCATGGCATCTCTTTCTGGCAAAGCACACCCCTTGGCAGTCAGCCTCGCGCATTTCCCCTTGCCCTGAGACCAGTTTCTGGGGTAAAATATTATTCTAGTTGGTTGCTTTCCAAATTGCACAGCAGCTTGATTTCAAGCCACTTCTTTTTGAAGGTCTCCAAGGGGGACATTGTACCCGGCCACGGCAGCCCAGAGCTGGTCTGGCCACGGCCATGAAGTAGCTGATCCATCATGCCCACTGTGGACGATGTTCTGGAGCAGGTTGGGGAGTTTGGCTGGTTCCAGAAGCAGGCCTTCGTCACCCTATGCCTGCTTTCAGCTGCTTTTGCACCCATCTATGTGGGCATCGTCTTCCTGGGCTTCATCCCTGACCATCGCTGCTGGAGTCCCGGAGTGGCTGAGCTGAGCCAGCGCTGTGGCTGGAGCCTGGCCGAGGAGTTGAACTACACGGTGCCCGGCCCAGGGCCCGTGGGTGAGGCCTCCCCTGGCCAGTGCTGGCGCTATGAGGTAGACTGGAACCAGAGCACTCTGGGCTGCATGGACCCCCTGACCAACCTGACCACCAATAGGAGCCACCTGCCGCTGGGACCCTGTGGGGACGGCTGGGTGTATGACACGAATGGTTCCTCCATTGTCACTGAGGTAAGAGTGGCTTTGCATTTCAGGTAACGTGGGGGGTCTCCAGCAGGGGGGAACATATAAAGCAAACCCTCCTGATCAGTTTCACATCAGGAATGAGGGAGGGGCCGTGTTTACTGGGCACTTTGAGGCTGTCTGGAGCTGCCTTGGGCACTCTGCATTCTTTTTTTTTTTCATAATCCATATTTTTTATTATGGTTTTGTGGGGTACAGTTAAGGGTTAGGTGTACAATTACGTTTCATTCAGGCACCCTGTTGATAAGAGGTATTTCCCCATCCCCAGACAGATATTTGCGACTGTTAATCCCATCTCCCTCCCCCCACCATAGTTTCCCAGTACCGTCAGTCATTTTCTTATAGTATTACATTGGATGTTCAAGGTCCATTATATGAGTGAGATCATGAGATGCTGGGTGTTCGAGGAGGAGGCTGAGGCTCAGAGAGGCCACCCAGCACAGGCAGGGAACCAGATTGTTTAGACATGCGTCTGTAGGGTGATTGGGGGTCCTCTCTTCCTGCCCTACTGGCTTCTCCCAGATTCCTTTGAATTGGCTCTGGGGCCTACTTTCCCACCACTAGTCTTGTGGGTGCCCACTCCACTCAAGGGTGATGACAAGTGACCTATTAAGTGAGGGTGACAAGTGAGGGTGCCGAGGTGGTCTGGAATTGCCTGGCTTGGGAGTTAGGCTGTTTGGTGGAGTCCCAGTCAAGCATCCCTGGATACATGACTCTGCCCCCCGAGCCTCTGTTTCCTCATATGTGAACTGGAGATGATGATACCCTGCCTCGTAGGGGTGTGAGCTGCAGCTGGGAACTGTGAAAGCATTGAGTAAAGGTAAACGGAGTCACGCTGTGCAGGCCTGTGCATGGCTGTGAGATAGCGCGATAGCATCAGGGGGCCTTGCTTGGGTAGTCTGATTGGTTATCTGAGCATTTTGCTCTTAGACTCTTTCAGTGAAAAGTGCCCCCAGGTCTTTTCCCATCAGGATCCTGCTCAGTCACAGAGCTGCACAGTGACAGGTATGAGTGCTTGGTCACTTGGAGAAGCCATGGGCCAGAAGTACGCAGAGGCTCTCTGCCTAGTGATGGCTTAGTTTTGGCGACATCACTACTTCCCTGAGACAGGAGGTGACCGAGTCCTTCCCACTTCTGGTTCTTCCCCGCTGTCTGCCACCCCCACCTCCCCCAAGACCACATGGTGTCTTAGGTTTCCTTCCTTCCTTCCTCTCTTCCCTTTCTTTAGTAGTTTCAGTGACCACACATTTAGGGCTGTCACTGGAGGAAAGCCTGGCATCTCTCCTGCTTACCTGGGACTGGGCAGGAGTGAGAGCCACCCGCTGTCTGAGCTGTTGAGCAGATCTGGTCTCCAAGTCTTCCACCAGCAACAGATAACAAGTGAGGTGGCTCGCCTTCCAGGGATAGGCAGTGGTCCTGCATCCCCACTGGGTATCTAGAAGCAGACCGAGATGGGACGTGTCTGTTCTCGGGACTGAGATGTGCTCAGATGCAATCATTTTGTTCATTTGCTCACCCAGCCATTCACCCAGTAGGCATGTTCTGAGCTTTCCCTCTGCACCAGTGTTGGGTGTGATACTGTGAGGACAACAGAAAAGAAGGCTGTGAGGTCTCTCAAGGGTTCTGGGGTCTCGTGGCGGGGGAGGGGTTGGCAGTGTGAGAGGGGAGGGAAGGGGTGAGAGAGTGTCCATGTAGTGACAATCCAAGGCCATGTGCTGTGAGCAGAGCAGAGATGCTGGCAGGCTCTAAGGAAGGAGAGATCTCAACTGCTAAGCTGATCAAGGGCGTCTTCCTGGAGGAGGTGACATTTGAGCTGAGCTTCAGGTGGTATTTTGACCAGCAAAGAGGGGGAATGGATGGGAGGGTGTGTAGACCCCAGGCCAAGGGGAAAGTTTGAACTGAGACTCAGGGGAGAGGGCCCTTTGCTGCCATGAATGGTTAAGCTGATTTGAATTCAGGGTCCTGTGAAGGAGTAACAGGGGAGAATGTTGGTGCTTTCTCACCATGGGGCCAGAACATGGGGTCCTTAGTGTAGGGTTGCCAGGTAAAATGTAGAATGGCCAGTTATATTTGAACTTCAGATGTTGCATGATATTTGATAACTGATAACTGAGGTTGGAAATTCGACTATTGCATGGAACATACACAAAAAATAATGTTGTTTCTCTGAAGTTCAGATTTAGCTGGGCACTTTTATTTGCTCACTCTGGCAGCCTGCCTTGGTCCCACACGGAGGAGCTTGGCCTTACTTAGAGGGGTGAGACGATCCCAGCTGGACCTTATGAGTGGGTGGGAAGCAGGGTAGTCGTGGGATTGGAAGCTTTGAGAGAAGTGGGAGGTGCATGAGGAGGCTATGAAAAGAGCCTTGGTGACAAGTGTCCGTGATGTGGTTGTTGTAGGAATGAAGGGAAGAAATGATGTAAGAGATGCAGGCCCTGCTTGAGCTCAGGAAAAGGAGGCCTGGTTTAGTGGAGGGTTCTAGTCTGGGGTGTGGGTGACTGTAGTTGCAGAATGCTGGGAACCCAGGAGAGGCAGACAAGGGGAACCTCAGGGGGAGAAAGGAATGAGGAGGTGGAGACAGACATGAGGGCCTTGAGAGGGTTTTAGAACAGTTAAGTTGTGGTGGCTCACGCCTCTACTCCCAGCATTTTGGGAGGCTGAGGTGGGAGGACTGCTTGAGCCCAAGAGTTCAACACCAGCCTGGGCAATATAGTGAGACCTTGTCTCTACAAAAAAATTTTAAAAAATGCTGGATATGTGGTGCATGCTTGTAGTCTCAATCACTAGGGAGATAAGGCACAAGGATTGGTCTGAGCCAAGGAGGTTGAGGCTGTGGTGAGTTGCGATCATGCCACTGCACTCCAGCCCGGGCCGGAAAAAGACAAAACAAAAAATAAAAAACAGCCCCCTCCCACCCCCCCCCCCCAAAAACAGCTTTGGTAGTCTGTGGCAGCTAAGGAGGGGGCTATAAATGACCTCCAGATCTAGAGACTTGTGGGAGTACTACAAGCATCCTGGACCTCTTATGGACAGGGACAGTGACAATGGGATGGTTTTAGGAGAAAGATTTCAATTGGGCCAAGCTGAGTTTGAAGGGTGGTGGGACTCATACGGGGGATATTCTGAGGTGAAGGGCACCCCCTACTGGCAGACTGGCAGGATGGCCCATGGAAACTGAGTCCTGGGTGGGAATTCTCCCCCATCTTAATCCCTTTCCCACTGCTTTAAAACTGCCTCAGCCCCAATGCCTCACTCTGAACTGAAGATTGTTGTTGGGGAATTAACCTTGGTTGTTCCTTTCGGCACAGCTAATTTTTAACTTGGCATTGCCTTGGACATTGGAACTTGCTTTAGGAAAGAAAACAAGCTAACGTGTTTGAACACCAGCTTTAACCCCAACCCAAAGGCTCAGGTGCTTAGGTCACAGGTCCACTGGGGAAGGGGTGTGGGTGTTCCCTGACTTTTAACTGTACCGTCAAGAAGTCCTGCTCTTTCAGCCAAAGCCCCCACCCCGGGCCAGGGAACCACTGTCTTCCATCAGCCATGAATGCTGAGTGAGGGAAAGGGTCTCAGGCCAAAGTGAAACAGAGGCCATTACATCTGTGTTTCTCTAGCTTGCCTGGTCCTTGAGATCACCTGGATTCCTATTTGTGACCTACAGAGATAGAATCCCCAGGGAATCTGTAGTTTGACAAGGACCCTGGGTAACGCCTGTGCTGGGGCGAGTTGGTCAACATTGTCTTATAGTTTTGTATACTGGGCCAGAAGGAGTTGCCCTGGCCCTGGCAAAGCCCCAACAAGAGCAGGGAATGGTTCCAGGGGCCCCACTCTGTCTCTGCCTTTTGTCTCTCCCAGGGGCTGAGCCTGTCTCCTGTGTATCCACAAACGTGCCTGAGGCACAGTGGTTGGGCTTGAGTTTGGGCTCAGAGGAAGCATGGTAGGTGTACAACATTTTGGGGGCTCTGGAAACTGACTCTCAGTGTAGCTCTGTACAGTCAGCCTTCTGGAGGCAGGTATTAGGAGGTGAGATGCACTTTCTTTCTTTTTCTTTTTTTTTTTTGAGTTGGAGTCTCACTCTGTCGCCCAGACTGGAGTGCAGTGGCCACTCCTGGCCACCGCAGCCTCGACCCGCTGGGGTCCGGCGATCCTTCCACCTCAGCTTTCCGAGTAGCTGGAACTACAGGTGCACGCTACCACGCCCGGCTAATTTTTTGATTTACTGTAGAGATGAGGGCTCACCAAGTGACCCAGGTGGATCTCGAACCCACGGCTCAGGGCTCAGGCAACCCACTCACCTCAGCTTCCCAAGGTGCGGGATTACAGGCTGAGCCACCGAGCCTGGCTGAGATGCACTTTCTACAATTTGGGAAGCTCTCTGGCTCCACACACAGTCCTAGGGCAAGATGGCAACCAGGTGTTTCAGGAAGGGCAGCAGGAACACCTTACAGAGACACTGACTTGCAAAGATTAGGACAAACACCAAAAAGACAATGGTCCACAAGGGAATCAACTGGGGCCCAGGGGTAACAGTTCCACGTCTCTTCCCACCCCTGCAGAGTAAGTGAGATTTCGTACTTGGACACAGAACGTTGCCTTGAGTGACAGACATGGGTGGAGGCTACACAGAGACAGTTGGGCAGTTGGAGATGCAAACCCAGGGGCAGCCAGATGACTCCCAGGGAAGATCTGTCCCTGTGTGTCCTAATGGCAGAGTATAGGGCAGGCAGGAAATCCCAAGGAACCACACTCTACAGAATTATGCATCGGGTGGGGCCCAGGAGAAGCTCCCTGGAGAAGGCATATTTTAAGCTGAATTCTAGAGCAAATAAACATTGGGACTGATAGAGAGTGAGAGTGAGAGCGATGCTGAGTAGTAGCTGACACACAGTGCATAGCTGAACTACCCATGGGTGTGGGCAGACAGTCACTAGGAGAGGCTCACATTAACTAATTCTAGTTTCTTTTTATTTATTTTTTTTAAAGTTTAATTTTTTGTAGAGGTGGGACGTTGCCCAGGTGGCTTCAAGCAATCTTCTGGCCTCGACCTCTCCAAATGCTGGGATTACAGGCATGTGCCACCATGCCTGACCTTTACAAAAAATTTTTTTAGTACACATCTGTATCAGCCAGACATATTCCTTTCTGAAGGTCAGGTAGTAACACAGAGTTGAACCTGTATTTCAGGGAAAAAGTGCTCATGTCAAGGAACTAGTCTGTTCATCAGACAGAACCCAGGCTGGCTGTTTAGAATCCCCAGGGCTCTGAGCGTTTGCCCCCCGGAGGGGATGTGGGCACTGCTCAGACTGCAACTTCAGAGGTTTGCGATAGGGGGCGATAAAATCTCAGTTTTTAAAATAAAATGGTTTCTTATTGACCAAAGTCGTTTTCACATGCTTTCTCACCCTTGGTGCTCCCAGCGGCCCTGTGAGTGTGAGGGGACAGGTGCCAGTATGTGTATATCAGGTTGGGAAACTGAGGTCAGAGGGACAGGGCAGGAAAGAAGGACATGTCCCTGGACACTGCCTAGGAAGAGCTGGCCAGGAATGGGAAGACAAGTGGTTCCAGCTCCAGCCCACCTCCTCACCCTGCCCTCTGGTCTCCAGGGAGTCTGTCCTTTCTGCCTCTCTCAGCTCTAAAGAGGAAGAGACCATGCTTCCATGGCCTCAGTCTATGTGTGCCCAAGCACATGCCAGTGTCGCCCATGCTCTGTGCTTCCCCTCTTGGTTTTCATTCTAAAGGCCTCTAAACACAGTGTGCATCCACCTTCTGCAAAACCCCAAACAAAACAACCCCTTCCTGGCAGCCCACACCCGGTCTTTTCCTCTTTCCCCCCTCCTAGACCCCTCCCCTCCCCTGGCTCCTGGAGCATGGGACCCTCTGGTCCCTTCCTACCTCTTAGTCCTCCCACACATGACCCTAGAAAGCTGATTGTCCCCAATACACCCTCACTGTCTCTCTCCCTCTTCTTGGGTTGCCACTCATAGCCCTAACAGTGATGACTGAATGTACATAGCTGCTGGTGGGATTGACATAATCAAATATACAATAATAAATATGTAATTAACGAAGGATCCCTGAGCAATTCTGGAAAACATTTTCTGTTTCTCTTGCTCCATTTCTGTTTTTGGAAAATCACTTGGCTGCATGTCTTTTTAGAAAACTCACCTGGCAACCATGTCTCTTCTGAGAAGATGATTTGCTCTTGCGGCCTTTTCCCAAAGGCACTCTGTCCTTTGATAGCCAGCGATCAATGGCAAGGCACTCGACAACAGCCTCTTTCATTAACATATGATGAGAGTGGTAGAAGGAAATTGGGATTACAGTTTATCCTAGAATGAGGGAGTGAGTGGTGCCAGCACTCCCCTCCACTGTTGACCCCTCAAAAACAACAACTTATAGTCTTCTGTTGACCAGGCGCCTCGGCGTGTTACATGTATTATGTGCTGCATTCTTAAAATGACACCACGAGGAAGAGAAAATATATGTACCATTCATTGAGTGGAAGGGGATCATCAAAAGGTCTTCGTCGGCCGGGTGCGGTGGCTCATGCCTGTAATCCCAGCACTTTGGGAGGTGGAGGTGAGAGGATTGCCCAAGCCCAAGGGTTCAAGACCAGCTTGGGTAACTTGACGAGACCTCATCTCTACGATAAAAAATAAAAAAAAATTAGCTGGGCATGGTGGCACCTGTAGTTCCAGCTACTTGGAATACTGAGGCGGAAGGATTGTCTGAGCCCAGCAGGTTGAGGCTGCGGTAGCCGTGAGTGTGCCACTGCACTCCAGCCTGGGTGACAGTAAGACTCCCACTTGAAAAAAAAAGAAGTAGGTGGAGGAGAAAGAAGAGGAGAAAGAGGAGGAGGAGGGGTTGGTCTTGCAGAGGGGGAAGAGACAGAGGAGGTGGAAGGGAAGGAGGAGAAGCAGACACATTTGGTGTAAATTTTATTGAAAAAGATCTGCATATAAGTGGACCCTCACAGTTCAAACCTGTGCTGTTCAAGGCTCTACTGTGTATTGATGTTTACTGAAAAATTCACCAAAAACCTTGATTCGTGTCTTATGAAAATATGGTAAGAGCCAACTCTAAGGGAGCCCAGGGCCTTGTGAAATCCATTTCCCTTGATTGGAGACGGGAGGCACAGTCCTGACTCATGCACGGTTCTGTTTTGGGTCCCTCCTGGTGGGTGTGCTGGCAGTTTAACCTGGTGTGTGGTGACGCCTGGAAACTGGACCTCTTCCAGTCCTGCGTGAACGTGGGCTTCTTCCTCGGCTCGGTGGTCATCGGCTACATCGCAGACAGGTATGTAATGGCCAGGGTCCGTGGAGGCCAGGGCACCCACAACGATGACGGCTGAAGAAAAACAGGGGCAAGGCAGTGGGACTCATGGATGCGAACAGCTCCTTAAATGAGCCAGCAGTGGGGATGAAGTTGGAGGGGAGGGTCCAGGATGTGGGGGAGGGAAATCGAGGATGCAGGAGGGAGAGCAGAACCAGAGGGACCCAGGCAGGGGCCCTGGAGGAGCTCAGAGGCAGGAGACAAGGAGCCAGGACAGACAGATGCGCTGCTGCCAGGGTTGAACACCTTGAAGTGAGCAGATGTGGCTTCTGGAGAGAAGGTTCTGTGTTTCTGCAAAGGATGAGGGGGTTTATTGCCTTGTGTGGGGTAGAAGCCTGAGGTGAGAGAACACAAATACACGAGTAAAGTGTTGTTCGTCGTGGAGAAGGGACAGGCGTGGGCTGGGGTGGGGACGCTGCCACACTGTGAGTTGTGCTCCTGGTGTCCTGGCTGCCTTCCAGAGAATAAGGGATGAGTCTGAAGAGATGGAGTCAATGAAGCATGATTCTGGTGTGGAGCTTTAGCAAGTAAAAACACACCTCCATAATTCTACTATTAGAACTGAACATTCAACAGAAAAGCTTCTGTGACCATTGATAAGATGAGCTATGGGAGGAAAAAAGCCTGGTTTTTGGTGCACCTCTTCCATCATGTTCATAGGAATGCAATCTGTCAAAAACAAAGTTAAGGAGAACCCAGGTGGGAGGCCTGTTTGAGGCCAAGAGTTCAAGACTAGCCTGAGCAACACAGTGAGACCCATATCTCCAAAAAATAAGTTAGCCAGGCATACATGCAGGATACATGCCTGCAGTTCCAGCTACTCAGGAGGCTGAAGATAGAGGACTGCTTTAGCCCGGAAGTTTGAGGCGTCAGTGAGCTGTGATTGTGCCGTTGCACTCCAGCCTGAGAGACAGACTAAGACCGTATCTCTAAACAAACAAACAAACAAACAAACAAAAGTAAGGAGAGAAGACAAGCATGAGGATTGGAGAGTGACTGGGCCACAGTGCTGCTGAGAGCACGTAGGCCACGTGCTGGGTTGCACTGTCCCAACAGACTCCTGTAGTCCCTCAGGATAGCAGTGAGGTGGACCTCTGACGGGATCTTTGGCATCTCATGGTGTGCGTCTGACCTAGACCTTCAGCCTTCCTCTTCCCCTCCGTGTCTCCTTGTCTCCAAAGGTTTGGCCGTAAGCTGTGTCTGCTGGCCACCGTGCTCGTCAATGCCATCTCGGGCGTGCTCATGGCCTTTGCACCCGATTACACATCCATGCTGCTTTTCCGCCTGCTGCAGGGGCTGGTCAGCAAGGGCAGCTGGATGGTCGGCTACACCCTGAGTAATTATGCATGGGGCTGAAGTCAGGTTGGGGTAGCATGGATGGAGCTGAACAAGGAGGTGGGGTGGGGGATGCCTGTGGGTTCTAGGGAGATTGTGGTAGCACGAGTTCCTTGGACGTTGCTGTGTGACGAGGGCAGAGTGTGGGGGCAGGATGGCTTCCTCTCTCCCTTTGGTGTCTGTGAGATGCTTAAATAATCACTTATGATTTATTTATTTATTTATTTATTTATTTATTTATTTCACGCCTGGCTAATTTTTGATTTATTGTAGAAATGAGGTCTTGCCAAGTTGCCCAGGCGGGTCTCAAACCCGCGGGCTCAGGCAATCCACTCACCTCAGCCTCCCAAAATGCTGGGATTACAGGCTGAGCCACTGAGCCTGGCTATCACTTATGATTTAAAGGGTACAGTGTAAGTTATTCAGGTGCCGAATACCCAACATGCCCTGACTTCACCACTGCACGATCTGTGCATGTCACAAAATTGCACTTGTACTTATACATCTATACAAGTAAAAAAGAAAGATCACTTAGATAGATGAGTGTTGCCATAGCAACTAATCTATTTGGGGAACAAGAGGGAAACACGTGTAGGTGTGCTTACAGCAGCGGGAAAGGGTGCAGGAAGAGGGGACAGGTGGGAGGATATTTTAACGTCATGCATAGGAAAGAATGCCCCTTCTTACAACAAACCTGATTGGCTGGAAAGTCAGGAGTTAGCAGTGAAAAGACAGGAGGACATAAGAGAAGAAATAAATACAATGATTTTTTTAAAAAATAGAGGCATAAACCATTATGAGTAGTTCCACATATTGGCCTGTGTTTTCCCTTTCAAATAGTCAATGAAGGGTAAGAATAGAAAATAAGAAAGCCTTTCCTGGAGGAAAGTAGCATGAAGAGATGTCTGTCCTTCCTCAAGCCCGTGGACAGGCACATCAGCAGTAGGGAGAATTTCCATGTTTTTGTTCATTTGTGGAGAAGAGGAAAAAAACAGCTGCCTCTTGTCACCTCTAAAAACTAGGTCCGATCATTTGGCATTCTGAGAACTCATTCCTTAGGGCCGAGAGAAACCATAATCCTACCTTGAGAAACTGTGAACACACTGGTGAAGTCTAACTGGTTCAGCCCATCGTACCCAGACCCTGTGATGTTCTGCCAGCCGATATACACCATTCCACACACCCTTGGGAGGCTTAGCTTGGGGTCCAGTCCACACTGCAGTGTTGACCAGCAAGACTCCACCTCCACTCTCTTGAGTTCCGGTCCCCTGATTTACTTTTTGTCTCCCCATAGCACATATCCCATTCTCACATAGTGTAGAATCTACTTATTTGTGATGTGGAGTGTCTGCCATCTCTCACAGGAATGTGAAGTCCCCAAGGGCAGCACTCTTGTGCTCACGATGCATCCCAGATACCCAGAATGTACCAGGACTCTAGTAGGCACTCAGAGATATTTGCTAAACTAATGAACACTCCTGTGGTCCTGAAAAATATTCCAGTCCTGTCCAGAGTTTCTAGGAGGAAGGCTTTGGGGAGGAGAGACCAGCAGGCTGGATCCTGAACAGGAAGAGGCGACATGTAGATGGCAAATGAGGAGACAGGAAAGGGACAGCTAGAGAAGAACCCCAAACGAAGCAGTCTGGTGAATCCTGGGGGCTTCAACCATTGGTTAGAGGACAAAGGGAAGAAGATGAGGCTTGAGCGAGGTTGTGGTTTAGGGGAGGGAGACACGGAGGACCCCATGAGAGAGAAACCTAGGAGCAGGTGGGGTGGGGGCTAGGCTCCAGGGGCTCTTGGGGAGAGAGGCAGGGACTGAGATCCCAACTCCTGACCACCCCACATCGGGCTCCTGCATAATGGCCACGTCTCCCATTTCAGTCACAGAATTTGTTGGCCTGGGCTACAGAAGAATGGTGGCGATCCTATACCAGATGGCTTTCACGTTGGGGCTGGTGCTGTTGCCAGGGCTGGCCTACGTCCTTCCTCACTGGCGCTGGCTGCAGCTGGCTGTGTCCCTGCCCACCTTCCTCTTCCTGCTCTACTACTGGTAAGGCCTTTCCTCCTGCTGATGGCAGGAGAGGCTCTGGCTACACTTCCTCCTCCACTCTGTGTCCTTCCACAGGCCCGGGGCTGCCCACAGGCTATCTTTCAGAGGGTCATGGTTTCCACATGCATGAGGTATAGGGCTGTCTGGAGCCTGGCACTTTTTGCCACTGTGACATCAGGTTTATTCTGATATTACTGAGAGACCCTTGTTTCATGGGAGCTAACCTCTTTAAACTTACATCCCCCTGAGATCAAGGTGAGAGATGCTGAAAGTTAAGCAGAAATCCAGGAGACACAGCACTAGCTCTGCCCCCTGAGGCACTTTCCAGAATATACACCTTCCAGAAACACGAGGCCAAGCTGACCACAGAGACTGGCCTCAGTGGGTCAGCCTCGCTTCTGGGTGAAGGAGGCAGCTTTCTGTGTGTCTGCAGTGGGCTCGAGAATCTTGGAGATAATCTATGTCAAGTGTCTGGCCATAGAAATGATTCAGGAAGTGGTGATTTTACTGCAATGGCTATAGTCTTCGGCAGTTCCCTGGAGTCTCCCGCATGGTGCTGGCATTAAGTCAGATGCTCTCACTCTGTCTTCTTGATCCTCTCCCTCTCTCTCCTCTTCTGACCCTCTCTTCTGCCTTTTCTCTTCCTCTCCTGCTTCTTTGTTTTTATTATTATATTGGTATCATTAACCAGGCTCTGAAATACGTCTCACCTAGCCACATAGCTGACATTTGATTTTGGTTGAATGAATGAATGAATGAATCACAGTGCTGCTCAGTGTTCTCTGGGGAATGTACCTATTGAGCTATTGTGACACAGAACCAGTGAGGTGTTCATCTGATTAGCTGTCAGCTCTTTGCAGGGTCTGAAGAGCGGAGCCACTCTGCAGGTCTGTTTTTATTGTGGTGTAGCAGAGAAATGTCTCATTCCTGCATCTTTCATCACAGTTTTGCTGAGAGCAAATCTCAGCTGTGACACTAGAGTCGACTCTGGCTCTCTGGACAGAAGCTGGCCTCGCAAAACTGCACATGGACGGCCAGGGCATTCACATGCACCTGCTCCCTCCTTGCAAGCATGAAACAAGGGCCTCTTGGGGGAAAGGACCCCCAGGAGAGTCCTGGGTCAGGCTTGGTGAAAACCCATATGCCGGAGAATCTCCATCTTTGTCAGAGTTGTCATATCCTTGATTCCTTTGAAATAGACGGCATGGTGTTGATGGTGTTGAACTGGTTTTAAAGGAAAGTAAATACCGGGGATGCCAACAAAATTTATATACATTTTAAGTGATGCTATCTATATTACTCTTCAAAGTTGAATTGAATTATGGTAGTGATGTGTCATATGACGTTTGCTCAAAAGATGGCGCTCATTAAATGAATGCTAGCATCACCATGCGACAGGCATAACAGTCAAAGAAAATGGCAGAAACACAGTTGTCAGTAGAGGCATGCAAGACCATTTTGAAGTGGTATTTGAAATTCGAGAATGTTGTAGAAGTACAATGACAATGGAGGTGTGAGTATGCAACAGAACCTCCAACACACCTAATAATTGCACACATTCATGAGAAGTTTGAGACACATGGTACTATGTGTGATGTGCACAAGGGAAGATCCGGGAGGCCTCGCCCAGCAAGGCCTGCAGTAGTTTGCTGTCATTAGAAGTGTCTGGATGCTGATAGGAACCACTTTGAGTACCTCTTGTAATTGCAGAAGTCAAATGTGACTTGTATTCATCTTTTGTTATCAGTATATGGTATATATTGAGTATTACCATTTTCATACAGGATTTTCCTTTCTTTCCTTTTTTTTTTTTTTTTTTAGAGTTAGAGTCTCCCTCTGTCGCCCAGACTGGAGTGCAGTGGCCGCTCCCGGCCACCGCAGCCTCGACCTTCTGGGCTCCGGCGATCCTTCCGCCTCAGCCTTCCGAGTAGCCGGAATTACAGGCGCGCGTTACCACACCCGGCTAATTTTTTGATTTATTGTAGAGATGAGGTCTCGCCTACCCAGGCGGGTCTCGAACCTGTGGGCTCAGGCAATCCACTCACCTCAGCCTCCCAAAGGCGCGGGGTTACAGGCTGAGTCACCAAGCCCGCTAGGATTTTCCTTTCTTAAAATGTGTATACATTTTTTAGGCACCATCTGCACATTTCATTTTGTTTGGGAAATCCCTGGAGAATTATTCCACAGCCCTTGAATTGCATGGGGACATCCTGCTGCAACGGGGGGAGGGGGGAAGAGAGCAGCACATAGCGCATCTACTGTGAGTATTTTCCCAGGGGGTCAAGGGTTGCCCCTTTCAAGAGACACAGGTCCTCTACCCACAGAAAGAAGGCTACACAGGAAGCAAGGGTTTACTTTTGACCTGGAAATCTTAGCAGGTAGCACTGAGTACGAGAGCTCCCACTTGGGCCAGCACACCATGACCCCAGATTCTCATCCATGGGCTGTGTCAGGAATTACTGTCCCAATGTGAGATCTAAACCGAGTGGCAGCATTGCTGTTCTCTGGGCTTCAAAACAGATGAGTCCTGGGGAAAAATGCCATGTCGTGATGAACTGTGTCCGCAGGTGTGTGCAAGAGTCCCCCAGATGGCTGTTGTCGCAAAAGAGAACCACCCAAGCCATAAAGATCATGGAACACATTGCTCAAAAGAATGGAACAGTGCCGCCTCCGGATTTAAAGGTGACAAAGCTAGGAAGGCGTTTCTCACATCACTGGATTTGGGGCTGGGTTTATGATTTAGAAGATGCCTGAGGGGCTGCCTTGGGAAGCAGAAGAGGCAGGTCCTGTCATGGGTGTGATGTGCAGCAGTGGCAATGGCCAGCCCTGGGGCCTCAGGGGCTGTCCTGCGTGATGCAGCTGTCCTGGCTGTGTGGTTGATACTCTGGCTTCCTCCCAGGCGCTGTCTCTTGAAGAGGATGTCACCGAAAAACTGAGCCCTTCATTCATTGACCTGTTCCGCACCCCGCGCCTGAGGAAGCACACCTTCATCCTGATGTACTTGTGGTAAGGGGCAATTCCTCTGTGTCCCCCAAGCCTTCCTCGGTGTGCCTGCCCCAAAGTGGGGGTGCAAGTCAAAGTCAGTGGGATAACTCAGGTGGAAAAGAGAAAAGGTGAGAAGGATCTTCATATAGCTGCTGAGTCTTCAGAGAGCTCTGATTTCTCCCTTGAGGAGTGAATCATGGGGAAAGGGCTTCATTTAGCAAGAATGTGTTACCTAGGAGAGGCCAACAGTGAGGCGAGTGAAATATGATAAGGGGTTTCCAAGGCTGCCCTCATTTCATGGTTTCATCTTCCAGGAATAGCTGAGTCCTGACCTAATATGAAATGTGGGGGGATCTTGGGCTCCTGGGTCTTACAGGGAGGGAACTTCCTTCCTCACATCCAGACACCATATAGACCCTGCCTGAGAAAATCTGTGTACTTATTATCTGTCGATTAGAAGTTGCATACCCAGATGGATCTACCCACGTGTGCCCTGCATTCTTCCAGGCTCTGCCTCTTCTTCTGGTTGCTGTCATGAGGAGAAATCCCCCTTGTGCTGTCCCCTCGAAGATGTTGGGTCAACTCCTCAACATAAGGGCTTTCTCCTTTGTATACACCTGGAGCTCAGCAATTGCACCCTGGGCCTTCCCCCTTTAACTGGAGCTGCTCTGCTTTCCTGTAACACTCGTTCGTTTGTTGAGGTTTTGTTTGGACAGTTAGAGCTAGGAGGGCAGTGCCTGGTACATAGTAGACCCTCAATAAATATTTGCTGAAAGTTGAATGAATAACCAGCATTCCACAGAATCCATCTAAACTCTTTGGGCACCAGGCTCACTAGGTGCTGTCCTGCCTCACCATTCACCCACCCTGTCTCCGAGTTTGTCCCTGGGATCCTGGGTCCAGCCACACACGGGGCCCACGAGCCTTTACAAACAGCCACACACACCTGGTGGCTTTCCATGGATATGCAGTGCTCGACTTAGTGACATGTCCTCCGGGCAGAGGCTGGAACCACTGCAGGTGAATATAATCGCTGGCTCTGCTCCCGGCTGGGTTTCCCTTTCCCCACCCCTAGCGTTCCTCCTAAGGTGGCATTTATGACTCCACTGTTCTCTCACCCCCACCATCCAGTCCCTTGGCCATGTCCATCAGTTCTGTCTTACAAATGTCAACAGGATCTATCAACGTGTACTCTTGGTGTCCTTGTTGCTGTGGGTACCTTCTGGCTGACCTGTCTGCGTCCACTCCTGCCCCTTAGGACACGCTCCACAGAGCAGTCAGAGGGATCCCATAAAGCTCAACGGACCTTGTCCCTCCCTCACCCATGCCTTCATTGGCTTCTTAATCCATTGAGAGTCAATGCCAAATCCCTCTCTGTGGCCCACAAGGCCTTATGGGGTCCAGCCCCTGGACAGCTCCTCCCACCGAACTTGAAGTTACAGGACTTGGGAACCTGCCCGCCACCTCCTGGCCGTGTGAACACCCCCAGGACATTTTTCTCTCTGACACTTAGCTTCCTCCTCAGCATTGGGAGTGATGATAGTACCTAACTCATTGGCATGTTGGGAGAACTTGGAATGGGGTCTGACATGAATACAGGAAACACTCGATACTCCCAAGTTGTGACTTTGACATGTATGTGCAATTCATGGGCTCTGCTCAAAGATGGTGGCCTGGTGCATTTGTTAACTGGTTTGTTGACAGGAAAATCAAGGTTATACATTTCCTTTTTTTAGATCAATCTCTTTATCAGCAATATGTGACTGTTGTCTTTTAACTGACTAAATGGCATGAGTGTGGGGGTGGATTTGGCTTATCTAAACTCACTAAGCTGTAGGCAAACACTTTCCTTCTTGTTCTCTTGACACTTTTGTTCAATCACGAATAATTGGGACTAGAAACAAAAGCATCCCAATGCTTCTCTGGGTGAAGTTTTGTAAAACAAGGGGGTATATTAGTTAGAAACATTCCTGTTGTGATCTCAGTTTTGAAGGTGATAGATCATTTACATGCTGGGAAATGACGGGAATTTCTTATTGACCCAAATCTCTTCTCATCATGTAAACCCTAAAGTGATCACGAGAGGTTTCTACCTTCCAAAGTAATATTGTTTCCCCAAATGTGACACATGGAACACTACATTTTGGCTTGAGTGAGAATGATTGAGCTCAGCCTCATGGATCTGTGTGCCACATGCTGTAACGCTACTATATTTTCTTCTAATACGGGGTTGTGCTGGCTGGAAGCAAGTAAGTGAATACATAGTGCCCATTAAAAACAGTGCAACATGGTGAGGGAGTGCCATCATGCAGTCATGAGACTTGGCCAGTGTTTCTGCTCTGCTGTGCTCTGGGTCCTTCATGATGATGATGATGATGATGATGACAACGGCAACAATGACAATAAAATCCCATCTTTATGGAGTGCTTACTATATGTCAGGATCTCTAATAGGCACCTTTGTTCACTTGTTCAGTGAGTACTCAGTGCGGTAGGTACTATCATTACCCAATTTACAGATGGGGGACTGAGGCCCAGCATGATTAGTTAACTTCCTCAAGGCCACACAACTCATAAAGTACTCTGACACCTGAACTTGCTCCCTCACCTCCTCCCTTCTCCTACCTAGCTCCTTGTAGGCCTGTTGGAGTGCCAGGTGGGATTATGCACACGTGTGCTTGGTGCAGGGCCAGACACCCAAGTAAAGAACTGTAGCAATCTTGTGTGCAATGCAGTCCTGGGCGACGTCTCCTAGAAGTCATACTCTCACGTCTATGATGAGGGAAATTTCTCAGCAAGGGCCCTTCTAGGACACTCTTTCTGATTTTTACTCCCCTAGTCTCAGATTCCTGTAGAACATTCTAAATCAAAATCAAGGGAGCTGGTGGGGGGCTTCTTTCTGTCTCTCCTCTTCCACAGAGCTTGCCCTTTACCCGCCCTTGCCTTGTGCTCAGGTTTGTCACCTCTGTGCTCTACCTGGGACTCATCATGCACATGGGTGCCACAGGTGGGGACCGCCATCTGGATTTTTTATACTCATCTCTGGTTGAATTCCCTGCGGCCTTCATCATCCTCGGCATCATTGACCGCATTGGCCGCCTTTACCCATTGGCTGTGTCATATCTGGTGACGGGAGCGGCTTGTTTCGTCATGACTTTTATCTCACATGGTGAGTTGTCCATTTTCATCATTTTCCAAAAATTCGATTGGTGGGAATAGTGTGGTAACTCTTTGATAAGCTTCTGGAACAAGAACAAAGACAAGGTACTACCTTAGTGCACAATTAAAAAAAATTAAATTGAGGTTTAACATATGTTTGAAGAGCAAACTACAAGTGTCCAACTCCGCACACTCGGGTGGCATGACACAGATAAAGAGACAGAACATTTGCAACCCCTTAGAAGGTTCACTTGTGCTTCTGTGTGATCAATACCCACCGCCCCTACCAAGATTACCACTCCTCTGACCTCTGTCACCACAGATTGATTTTGACTGTTTTGAACTTCATATAAATGGAACCATACCAAATATACTCTTTTATTTATTTTTTAAATTTTCTGTAGAGATGGGGTCTCGTTATGTTGCCTAGGCTGGTCTTCAACCCCTGGCCTCAGGTGATCCTCCCACCTTGACCTCCAAAGGTATTGGGATTACAGGCGTGAGCCCCTGTGCCCAACCCCAAATATATTCCTTTCTTGTTTTTGCTTTTTTCTTCCTTTTTTTGGTCTTCCTTCCTTCTTTCATCATTGCACTATTATGTGATTTACATATTGTTCATTATGTGATTGTACATAATATGACATCATTATGTGACTGTAGTTTCACAAAACAGTGTACTTCGTACTTTTTAATTGTTTTATATTTTATTTTAAAGATGTGGGTACAATTCAGGATTAGGTATACAAGTAGATATTGTACAGGTAAAGTTTGGGCCTCCCTTTGGTCCCCACTTGTTTGAGATTGTACTTTTAAATTTTTTAACTTGAGTCAGTGTCTTATTCTGTTGCCCGAGTTGGAGTGCAGTGGCATGATTCTGGCTCGCTGAAGCCTTGACCTTCTGGACTCAAATCATCTTCCCATCTCAGCCTCCTGAATAACTGGAACTACTGGCACATACCACCCACCCTGTAGGGTTACCTGGCTAATTTTATTTTTGATTTTTGTGTAAAGTTGAGATCTTGCTATGTTGTCCAGGTTGGTCTTGAATTACTGGATTCAAGTGATCCTCCTGCCTCAGCCTCCTAAAGTGCTGGAATTACAGGCATGAGCTACTCTGCCTGGTCTAGTTTGTACTTTTAAAAAAATTATTGTGTAGCATTCCTTTATATGAATGTCCACTGTCTGTCCATTTCATTGTTGATTGTCACTTGTATTGTTGCCAGAGTTTGCCACTCACTGGGAATAAAGACATTCTTGCACGTGTGGGCACCCCCAGTTTCCCTTAAGTACAGGTCCATGAGCATATTTCCTGGGTTTGAAGGAGGCATATGTTTAGCTATGGTAGACACTTCCAAACAGCTTTCCGGCGTGATGAGACCACTGTACACTCCCCCTGCGAGAGTTCTGACCATCCCACATCCTCACCCACACTTGACCCTGCTAGTCTTTTTGATAGTGGCCATTTTGGTGGATGTGTACTTTCATCTGTGGTCCTTACAATCCAAGATAAACCAAGCTACATTTAAACCTAAAGCAGGTTAATGTTAGTCATAAATTGCTTTAATCATAAATTGCTTTTCACATTTTTTGCTTTTGGGAACGTGAAATAAACACAAAGGCAGAGCTGCTATTTTATCGGGTTTTGTTGGCTGTGCTCAGCTCTCGTTGGTGTAGTGAGTCATTCTGGCAGCTTTCATGAAGGGGGTTGTGGAGAACATGCTGTGAAATCTGTATTCCCAAGAGCCAGGCTGTATAGATCAGGCTGGAAAGAAAAGGGTGGGAAAAGAAAGCCCAGTTTTCTTCTCTCTCCTTTTGTGGGGAGAGAACAGAGAAGAAAGGAAAAGGGACAGAGTGGATTTGTAATAGATTTTTCCCATTTTCTCCCCTGTCTCCCTGTTTCTGAAATCCTGGATAAGACGTGACAAATGGGCAGCTTTTTAGACAGCAATAGCATTAAGTGCTGGGAAGGAGGATGACTGAAGGTTGAGTCCCTTAGATTCTCACCTGCGCAGAGCTCAGGCATTGTCCCCTCCCCAGACCCCCTGTTCCAGCTCCTGCACTCACTATGTGCCCCAGCTTAGTCCTTTTCACATTGTATGATAATCACTCATTCCTCCTGCAGGAACTCTCTCCAGGCCTTTGATGCGGCAGGCATGTATGTAGGTCCTAGGGTCCCAACAGTGCAATGCAGTAAAAGCTCCTACCCCATGGAGCTGACATTCTAGGGGTAAAGAGAGAAGGATCAAGAGTGAGGGGGAAGTAACTTCCTTAAGGCAGAGGAGACCTTAAGAGACCTCAATGAAGCAGGAGTGAGTTATGCAAAAATCTGGGGAAAGACTGTTTCAGGCAGGTGAGAGGACCTTGCAGGGGTGGGCAGAGTGTGGCACTGGGGAGACCTCTTGAGACCCGAGGAGTAGGATTGGGTGGGCAAGTGGGAGAAGTCTTAGTGAAGCATGAGGTAGCCGGAAGACAGCCAGCTTTGGAATTTATCCTAAGTGCCAGAGGAAGCCATTGATGGCTTCGAGCAGGGGACGGACTCAACCGGAGCTATTTTATTTATTTATTTATTTATTTATTTATTTATTTGTTTGTTTGTTTGTTTATTGAGTTGGAGTCTCACTCCGTCGCCCAGACTGGAGTGCAGTGGCCGCTCCCGGCCACCGCAGCCTCGACCTGCTGGGCTCCGGCGATCCTTCCGCCTCAGCCTTCCGAGTCGCCGGAATTACAGGCACGCGCTACGATGCCCGGCTGATTTTTTGATTTATTGTAGAGATGAGGTCTCGCTGCCCAGGCGGGTCTGGAACCCGCGGGCTCAGGCAATCCACTCACCTCAGCCTCCCAAAGGTGCGGGATTACAGGCTGAGCCACGAGCCTGCCTAACCAGAGCTATTTTAGATGGACCCTACTGGCTGCTGTAACGAGTGGCCCGTGTGGTGCTGAGTGGAGACGCAATTGGTTCTCTGAGACCAGTGATGCTGTTCAGCTCCACTGAAGCTCTCGCCAGCTCGAGAACTCAGACGATGCCCTCCCTTGGGCCTCTGAGTGAACTCCTCGTCTTTTACTTTATAAAGCTACAGGAGGTGTGAATGAGGGCTCGGCTAGGGTTCTCCATCAGGACTGAGATCCTCAGGGGTCCAAGACCCACAGGGTGAGCAAGGTCCACTCTCTTTTGCAACCTTACGCCAGCTGAGTGAATTAAATCAATACTTCATAATAGCCATTATGTGGGGATGAGGGTCAAGAATACATAATGCCTGTGATCCCAGAGACTTTTTAGTGAGCTGGCATGTCACTTGCATTTTAGTGTGGGAGGTGACCCCGGTAGAGCAGGTGGCAGTGATTATTAAGGATCTGAGGTTCCTTCTGATGAAGCTCAATTCTTTAAGTACCCCCAAGAGGGAAAGGGCTTCCTGGGCCTTCCAGCAGTCAGGAACCCCATAGCAGCCCACCAGGGTGAAACAAGGGCTCACTTCTCAAATTCGTGGTCTCTGAGGCTATTACGAAAGGTGTTTTGTTTAAAAATATTGGAGCTAATATTTGATTGAGGAATAGAAATGTGCTACATTCGTTTGGGAACTACATTTATTGAGCATCTACTATGTTTTAGGTGTTGTGCCAGCAGCAGATAAACAAAAAGTCAACTTTTAAATTCAGTGGTCACAGTGGACATTTGACATACATCAACTCTAAGTCTCACAGCAGCCTATAAGCTGGGTATAATTATTCTCATTTTATAGCTCAGGAAATCAAGCTGAGATTCAAAAAGCTCATTCTTTCCTCTACACGATGGAGTCTTCCTGAATGTGTCATTATCAAGTCCCGAAATCTCTTGGGACTCAGGTTACTTATCCCCAAAAAGCTCTAAAAGTCCAAGCACAAGCTTCCCCCCACCCCCCATGGCTTCTCACCATAACTGTGTGAATGAAGCCCCTACCCATCACCCACACCCTCTGTGCTTCCTTGTAGATCTGCACTGGTTACATATTGTAGTAGCATGTATTGGCCGACTGGGAGTCACCATCGTGGCCCAAATCATGTGCCTGGTGAATGCTGAGCTGTACCCTACATTCATTAGGTGAGTGCACAGAAGGGGGCGTGGCTGGCTCAGTTAGGACCAACATCTTCAAGTCCTTCCCCGTGATGCCCTCAAGGGTTGATCAGCTTGGACACTGAATGGCATTGTTAGGAACTTGTGTTCAGAGGAAAGGGGTTGTGCAGACAGGAGGGGATCTATCCTGATGACAATAGAAAATGTGACATGGGGTCTTGTGAGCAGACAACATGGGGTGGGGGGTTAAGGTATACTCTGTATCTAAGGCAAATATAGGAAAAAAGGTGGCTGGTGGAGAGAAGCAGAGCACTGAACAGGGAGTTGGTGTGTATATGGAATAATACAGCATGTAGCCTTTTGTGTTTGGCTTCTTTCACCTGCTTTGTTGCATGCATCAGTTTTTTTTTCTTTGAGTTGGAGACTCACTTTGTTGCGGTGGCATGCTGCTCACAGCCACTGCAGCCTCGATCTGCTGGGCTAAGTAAGGCTATCCTTCCACCTAGCCTTCCAAGTAGCTGGAACTGTAGGCATGCGCCACCACGCTCAGCTAATTTTTTAAAAAATTTTATTGTAGAGACAATATCTCATCATGTTGCCCAGACTGGTCTCGGGTCCATGGGCTCAGGCAATTCTCTCACCTCTGCTTCCCAAAGTGCTGGGATTACAGACATAAGCCATCACCCTGGCCTCAATGTTTTGTTTCTTGTTAGGGCTGAGTGGTATTCCAGCATGTGAATGTACCACATGTTTATCCATTTACCACATGAGGCGCATCTGGACTGCTTCTGGCTTGCAGTGATTATGATACAGCTGCTATAAACATTCAGTACAGGTCTTGGAGTGGACACGTGTTTTCATTTCCGTTGGGTGAAAACTTAGGCGTAGGATTGCTGGGTCCTATGGCAAGTATGTGTTTGACTCTGTGAGAAACTGTCAAACTATTTTCCAAAGTGACTGCACCCTTCTGTAATCCCACCAGCCGGGTTTGAGAGACCCTGTTGCCTCAGACTCTCATCAGTGTTTGGTGTTGTCAGCTTTTTAAGAGTCCTTCTGGGAGGGAGTGATTTTATTTCAATTTTATTTTTTCCTAATTGCTAATAATGTTGAGTGTCTGTGCATGCACTTATTGCTTTCTCTGTCTTGGAAGACTTAGTTTTAAATGAAGATGTTTTTAATTGTAAATGAAGCCACTTTATTTATAGTTTGAAAAAATGCTATTATCTTAACCTGACCTTTGTTATGATTTTGTATATTACCTTAAACTCTTTCTTTCCTTTGTATAAATTGCTTCTTCTCCCTTTGCCATCATATTGATGGTTTTTAAGAAATATTCCAATTCCCCCAACTCATCTTACTTATCCACGGCTCTCTGAGCCCTAAGGATGGCCCTGATTTCCTCTTTCCTGCCTTTTATTTTGTTAAAAGTCCCACGTCTTAGACTCTCATTTGTAAAAAGTTGCTTGGACTGAGTACAAGGAGATGAAGGCAAATTAAAGAGAAAACCTTCTATATTTGGTCATTCTGAGCCCAGAGTCAAAAATAACCTTGCCAAACAATTCCATTGTCATGGTCACCGGACCCCAGGGACTGAATCAAAATAAAAAACTGCTGAAGGTACTGAGTGCCTGGCTCTCCCTGGAGAAAGTCCAAAGTAACTCATCTCTGAGGAGCCCTTGACCACTGTGCAGAGAGCCTGCATGAGAAGCTAGATGTTCAGAAACAGCTAAACTTGTTTATATACATGCATGCACACATGCAAGCCAGTTGTGCAAGTTCCAGTATTTTAAATCAATGGAATCAAATCTAAATTGCAAAAAGGGATACTTTCTGTTACTTTATAAGTATTCCAAGTTCAAACAACTTACTATTTAAAATAATTTTTGACCCTGCTTCCTTTCCTGGAAGGCTTCAGAGTTGGATAGCTCTCCTCCTTGTAACTTTGTGTAGTAAATGTTGTCAGGACATTCATTTGGCATGAATACCCACTGTATCATTTTGAAAATTATCTTCACTTTTTATATCCTTACCATATTATGAACTCCTTGAAAATGGGAACCACCCAACATACTTCTCTGTACTTCACAAAACTGTTCTGTAGCTATACTAACCAACCACTGCACACTTGTACTAAATAAATTAAGTACCTTAAAAATAGGAATTAAATATAGAATATTTTCTCTTTAATTCCAATTAAATAAGCACCAGTTCCCCGTATCTTCTAGCTTCTGTGTGCTTGCAAATTTCTTAATACTTATTTTCCTAAAATAGTAAAAAAAAAAGAAAGAAAAAATTAAGAATTTGAGATATTCTTGAATCTGAGAAATAAAAACTAATTTGAAAGCAGTACAAAGGAAAATAGATATAGTGAAGGAAAGACAGACAGGACTAAGGATTGCAAAGTAAAATAGAAATAAGCAAAGAACTTATTAAAAGATATATATATATACACATATCTCCCAAAGAAGATAATTGAAATAATGAAACAATTACAATAAAACATCTTAAAATAAAAAAAGCTTGAACCTATAAATTAAAGGGACACGTGTAAGAAGAAAAACAGTGAAAAGAAAACCAGAAAGTAGTGAAAAAAATTAAGACATATTTTCATTGAGTTACTATAATTTGAAGATAAAGAAAGATTCATCAGGTAGCTGGCAAAAGTTTAAGTCACTTACATAGCAAGAACAAATTGGTATTATTCAATGAAGGCAGTAAAATAATGCCTACAATGACCTCAAGAAAATAAAGCATAACCCAATAAATTTATCCAGCCAAACTTTAAGTCATTTGTAAAAACAATAGCCAAACATTTGAAAATATTTCTGAAAATATTGTTCCTATGAACCTTTCCCAAAAAAGCTGCTAGAGTAAAATAATTCAGTAAACATAGTGATGAATGTAGTAACATGTCAGAATTATTGATGGTGATCATTGAATTTGAGATTTAAATGAGTGTGGTTTTAGCTATAATTCAGAATGTAAATGTCATGAATCTGACAAGAAAGAAATGTTATAACTAACCAAGACTAAATAGAGAAGGGAGAAGGAACGTTTGAGATGGAATAATACACTGATTTCTTCAACACAGTATTTTGGGAAAAGTATACCATTACAAACTGATAAGTTAAGTAGTATTATAGGTATATTTTAAGATATAAAGGCAAATGCTAAAAACTGATATACTCAACTAAAATCAGGATGTGGAGGAATGGTCTGAGGAGGAAGCAGAAATATACTAATTTTATAATTGTTCATAAGGAAACTAATACTGTCAAAAGGAATAGATCATTAATTGTATGATATCAAGTTATAGAGATAATTATTTGAATAAAAGTAGAACCCTTCCAAATTATCAGATAAAAACACACATAACCAACATGTATTGAAAATGAAAGACACCAGAAGCAGTAAAAGCATGACAAAAAGCTAATGATAGAATTAAGACCAAACACTTCTAACATTTAAGTAAATGTAAAGAGGCTTAACTTCTTTATTGGAAAAATAAGAATAAAAAGAAGGCAACTCCTCAACTTGATTCCAAAGCAAAATCAAACAATATACTGCATATGTGAAGCACATTTCTTCAGAAAGATTAAAAAGAAGAGATGGCATAAAAGTACACTAGGGAAATACAAACAAAATTATAGCAAGAGTCATGAGCTTATCAAAGTTAAATTTATGGAAAAAGTGTACCTAATAAGATAGGAAAGACCCTAAATAACAATAAAGAAGGAATTCACAATGATTCCAAAGGTGAATGTTAGCTGCTCTAAAGCATAGGAAAAGAAGAAAATTTTCAAAATGAAAAAATAAAGTTTGCATAATATTGCTAGAAAAAACAGCAAAGATAAAGGAAACCACCGACAAATATGATTTATGAATATTGATTTTAAAATCCTAAACAATATATTATTAAAAAGTGGAGCACATTATAGTAATAATATATCATATCTAAGATGAAATACTCTAGAAGTGCAAAGATGAGTTGATATTAGAAAATCTAATAGTATAATTTATGTTAGTAAATCAAAAGGGAAAATATTCTCCATAGGAAACAGAAAGACAGTCAGTAAAATGCAACCTCTACTTTTGTTTTAAAATTTTCTAAGAGATGATATAACCAGTTATGATGAGGTCATGGAAGAAGGGACTGGAAAAGAAATAGAAATGTTCTAATTTTATTATTAGTTATTGTAAGGAATAAGACATTATGCAAATGATTGCAATAGAAAAAGTATAAAAGTAAGATCCAAAACTTGAACTTCTCCTGATTTGTTGTTCCTAATTTAACTATATTTTCAAAGAAAATCTCAAGATTACTTTTAGGAATCTTAGACAGTCTGTCAAAAACCTCGTCAAACTAATAAACAACTTTGGTAAACTCTCAAGATACAAAATCAACATGCAAAAAACAGTTGCATTTCTCTACACCAAGAAGAAGTGGACTGAGAACCAAATAAAAAACACAATTTCATTCACAATAGCCACACATAGACACACACACACACACACACACACACACACACACACACCCCTCAGCATCCAGCTAACCAAAGACCTTTACATTGAGAACTACAAAACACTGTTCAAAGAAATCCAGGACAACACTAACATGTGGAAGAGCACCCTATGCTCATGGACTGGGAAATCAATATCATCAAGATGTCCATCCTAGTCAAGACAATTTATAGATTCGATGCAAGCCTTATCAAACTACCAGTATCATTTTTCACAGACCTAGAAAAGACAATACAGAAATGCATATGGAAGCAAACAAGAGCCTGAATAGCTAAAGCATTCCTCAGCAAAAAGAACATGGCTGGACGTATTAGACTTTCAGACCTCAAACGTTACTGCAAGGTTGCAGTAGCCAAGACAGCATGGTACTGGTCCCTAAATAGACATATAGGCCGATGGAACAGGACAGATAATTCTGAAATAAAAACCACAGACCTTCAACCAACTCATCTTCAACAAAGCCAACAAAAGCAAACATGGGAAAATATACCATATTTAGCAAATGGTCCTGGTAAAACTGACTAACCACATGGAGAAGAATGAAACTGAACCCCCTACCTATCACCATATACAAAAATTAACTCAAAATGGATCCAGAACTTAAATGTGAAACCTGAAACTATAAGAATCTTAAATGAAAAGCTAGGGAACACTCTCTTGGATATCAGAGTAGGCAATGAATTCATGACCAAGTCCTCAAAAGCAAATGCAGCAAAAGCTAAGATTGACAGGTGAGACTTTAACAAGTTAAAAAGTTTTTGTGCAGCAAAAGAAGCCACCAAGAGAGTAAAGAGGCAATCCACAAAAGGGGAAAAAATATATGCAAGCTATGCACCTGACAAATGCCTAACATTTAGGATCTATAAGGAACTCAAATGAATTGACAGGAAAAAAAAACAAATAAACCCATTAAAAAGTGGGCAAACTGGGCTCGGTGGCTCAACCTGTAATCCCGTGCTTGGGAGGCTGAGGTGAGTGGATTGTCTGAGCCCACGGGTTCGAGACCTGCCTGGGCAACTTGGCGAGACCTCATCTCTACAATAAATAAAAAATTAACTGGGTGTGGTAGCACGCACCTGTAGTTCCAGCTATTTGGAAGGCTGAGGCGGAAGGATCGCCGGAGCCCCGTGCGTCAAGGCTGCAGTGGCCAGGAGCAGCCACTGCACTCCAGTCTGGGCAACAGAGCGAGACTCCAACTCAAAAAAAAAAAAAAAGTGGGCAAAAGACACGAATAGACACTTTTCAAAGGAAGACCTACAAGCAATCCACAAACACGAAAAAATGTTCAGCTTCATTAATCATCAGAGAAATGCAAATCAAAACTACACTGAGATACCACCTAACACTAGTCAGGTTGGGTGTCATTAAAAGTAAAAAAACAATAGGTGTTGGCAAGGCTGTGGAGAACACTTACATTGTTGGTGGGTATGTAAGCTAGTTCAACCCCTGTTGAAATCAGTGTGGTGTTTTCTCAAAGAACTAAAAATTGAGCTACCATATGAACCTGAAATCCCATTTCTCAGAATATACCCAGAGGAACATTAATCACTCTACCAAAAAGACACCTGCACACATGTTTATGGCAGAACTATTCACAATAGCAAAACCAACCCAGATGCCCATAGAAAGTGGACTGGATAAAGAAAATATGGTGCATATACACAACAGAATACTATGCAGCCATGAAGAAGAAGAATATCGTGTTCTTTGCAGCAACATAGATACAACTGGAGATCATCATTCTAAGTGAGCTATCACAAAAACAAAATATGAGTGAGACTTGTTCTCAAACATTGGGCACTAAATACATAAATACAAAGGTGGGAACAACTGACAATGGGCACTACTAGTAGAGAAAGGGAGGGGGCATAAGGGGCACACAACCACTCATTGGGTACTATGCCCACTACCAGGGGGAGAAAGAACTTGCTAGAAGCCCAATCCTTACCTGCATGCAATTTAGTTATGTAGCAAAATCATCACATGTACCCCACAACTCTAAAATAAAAATAAAAATTAAAAAAAAGTTTATTCACAGGAATAAAAAAATCCAGCACCAAACAAGGTAAATTTTACAGTTTCTGGCATTCAATAAGAAATTACCAGGCAAAGAAGTGGGAAATGAGAAACTATACTGAAGGGAAAAAATATGTCAATTTAAAGTGGTCCAGAAATGATACCGATGATAGAATTAGTGAACGAGGACTTTAGAACAATTATTATGCCTATATTCTGTATGTCCAGGAACCTAGAGAAAAAATTGAACATGTAAAATAGAGACATGGAAAATAATTTTTAATATCCTAATTTAAACATTTAGAGAAGAAAATACTATGTCTGAGATGAAAAATACACCACATGAATTAACAGCAGATTCAACATTATGGAAGAAAAGATTAGTGAACTTCAAGACGGCAGTAGAAACTACTAAAAATGAAATACAGAGAGAATCAGTGATCCTTGGGATAACTCTAATACATATAATCGCAGTCTGTAGATGAGAGTAGAAGGGATTAATAGGGGGACAGGAATAATGATTAAAATTTCTTCAAACTTGATGAAAGCTAAAAATGCACAGATCTAAGAATCTCAATAAATTTTAACCACAAAAATCATCAAGAAAGGAAGATCATAAAAATATTAAAAAGCAATCAGAGAAAAAAGACAACACAAAGGAACAAAGATAAGAATGACAGCAAACTTCTCATGGGAAATGATGTAAACAAGAAGATGGTAGAACAACGTCTTTAAAGTCTGAATGAAAGAAACAAAAACAAAAAAACTGTCAACCTAAAATTCTTGACCTAGCGAAAATGTGTTTAAAAAAAAATGGATGGAAAATACTTTTTCCTAACATATAAAATCTGAAGTAACTTATTACCCACAGACCTACTCTACAGGAAATATTAGTCCCTAAGATCTTTCAAAAAAAAATGGAAAACAATATCAGATGGAAATCTAGGTCTGTACACAAAAAATGAAAAGCAGTGAAGATTTTAGCTGCTTGAGTAAATAGAAATATTTATTTTTTCTGGTTATTTGCTTTAAGAGACAATTAACTGTTTAAAGCAGGGATTGGCAAACTTTCCTCTATTGGGCCTGACAGTAAAGTCTTTAGGTTTTGTGGGCCACACATGGTCTTTTTTGCATATTATTTTTTAAAAATGCCTTTAAGGTCATAAAATGCTGTATTTGGCCTGTGGGCTATAGTTTGCCAACCAGAGTTAAAATAACAATCAAGGCAAATAATAATAATTTTGTGCAAATTTTTATTTGGGGGGCATAAATGCAAATATACTTTCATAAGATTCATAAGCAATCTAGGAATGTTATAATATTACTTGGAGGTAGACTAATGAATTAAAGACGTATACTTTAAACCTAAAGCAAAAATTAAAAAAATAAAGAGTTATAAGTATTAAGCCACCAAAAAGTGGATTCATTCAAAATACTCAATTCATAAGAAGGCAGAAAAAGACTAAAAGAATAACAAAGGACAAATGGAACAAAAAGAAATCAAATGGTAAGATAATAGATTTAGATCCAATCATATCAGTAATCACAAGAAATAGAAATGGTTTAAACACTCTAGTTAAAAGGAAGAGATTGTCAGATTGGACAAAAACATGAGACAAAACTACATGCTGTCTACAAGAATCTCACTTTAAATATAAGGGGAGAGATAGTTTAAAGGTGAAAGGATGGAAAATAATATTATATGCTAACATAAATCCAAAGAAAGCGTAGATTTGGGAGCAAAGACTATCACCAGGGATGAAGAGGGCCATTTCAAGTGGGTGGTTTCTCTACATGTTTCCTCTCTAACTTTCTTTGTCCTCCATTCCTTAATACTCTCTGTCTACTCTTCCTTATCTCTCCATGTATCAGAGGGTGCCTTAGTAGAGACTCTCTCCCAGAGCAGAACACCTACCTGCTCTGACCATCGCCAGCAACTCATCAGGTGGGAAAAGCAACTGGTAACAGTTTAAATCTCATTCTCCATGGAACATTTCATTTTAGCAGAGACCAAAGTTTTCTGCCACAGGAAAGGAACTCTAAGTTGGAATTTCAGGCATTTAAACAAGTATGTAAAAAGAGGCAGGTTCTCTTGTGTTGCATGGGCAGTTGACGGCTCATACCCACTTTCATTTTAGTTTGTTACCTCTTCTCAATACCCTCTGGGCTGGTCCACATGGATCTTCCTGATTCCTGCAGTTGGCAGGGGTGCTGAACATGGAATACCCACATTTGGAAAAGTGAATCACAGAGATGCCATCTTTTTTGTCCTCTGCATTTTATCAGGAACCTCGGAGTGATGGTGTGTTCCTCCCTGTGTGACGTGGGTGGGATCATCACCCCTTTCATGGTCTTCAGGCTGATGGAGCTCTGGCAAGACTTGCCCCTCATTTTGTTCGGTAAGACTTTGTGGAGCATTTATTGTTCCTTCATTCCAGCCTGGCCATGGGCTCAGTGACTGGGTGGAACTGAGTGCGAGTACTCAGTTAACTACTTGTTAAGTGGAAATCAAAGTTCTGTATCAACTATTTTTCTCCCAAACCTGGGCCAGGGGACCTCCAAGACCCTGCTTGCCCACTTGATAGAAGGCAGAAATGGCTGGTCGTGGGCACAGGAGAGAGGACGAAGGAGGGAGAGAGAGAAGCAGAAGGAGAGGAACAGGGAAAGAGGGAAAAAGAGAGAGAGTAATTCAAGGGACCCATCCTGCCCACACATATGTGAAAGCTAATCAGATGTGTGTGTGTGTATTTATGTATATCCATGTGTGTATGCATATACCTATCTGAAGCAGCAAATCCCCTAGTCCTTAAACCCCAGTTACTGTGGAACTTTATACTTTTATGGAGGTAAAATCAAGGCAATATTCCCTTTTACTCTGGCATTTCCCCAGTTACCCTATTGTTTTCATTTTCATTTCTAAATATTTCTGGCAGCTTTTTAACATTTTAAATGGCATTTCTCCCACCTGCGTTGCCTAGCTGTGATCCTCTGTTAACGGTACTGGCTATGCACAAAAGTCTCCATTTTAATCTGTTTCCTCTGAAGGGGTGCTGGGCCTGGCTGCCGGGGGAATGGCGCTGCTCCTTCCGGAGACCAAGGGAGTTGCTTTGCCGGAGACCATTGAGGATGCTGAGAACCTCCAGAGGTGAAGCCCACGGCGCTCGTGACTCCGGGGCCTGTGTTAGACATGCCTTCTGAAAAGGGTTGTAGTATCACACCACATTCTTTATTTCTTCTGTCTTGAAGTCTTAGGAGGGCATGATAGATGTTTGTGTGCTTTTTATTTCTCCCAGAACTGCTATGAAGGAAACAAAACAAAATAGCCATTGACTTTATAGTAAGGAAAAAGACAGAGAGCATGCATATGCATTTTTAGTTGGCAGTGATCTGTTCTAAACCGTGAGGCAGAGAATGATCTGTGTGTGATGTTGACAAGAGGGGTGCTGAGATGCCTAGCTCACCCCAAGAGCTAAAACCTCTGAGATGGGAACATTTAAAACTCAATCTTCTGTTCTGTTAGCAATTGTTGGTTCAGAGTCTTTAGCGACTTTCTTTTTTTTGAATCAGACCTCACTCTGTTGCCCAGGTTGGAGTGCAGTGGCATGATCATGGCTACTGCAGCCTCAACCTCCTGGGCTCAGACGATTCCTCTGCCTCAGCCTCCCAAGTAGCTGGGAATACAGGCGCACACAACCATACCTCATCATATTTTTTTAAATTGTAGAGACGAGGTCTTGCCATGTTGCCAAGCTGGTCTTGAACTCCTGGGCTCAGGCAGTTCTCTCGCCTTAGCCTTCCAGACTGCTGGGATTATAGGCATGAGCCACTGTGCCCAGCTTCTTAGCACCTTTCTTCACAAAATGCTTGTGACAGGGAGTGCTTTGCTGGAATTTCAGATTCTACTCGTAAAGCAACGAAAAAGGCCATCTCTTGGGCCCTCTGCAAGCACAGTTCTATGAATTCTATGTGTCCTTGTGGAGTAGAGAGAGAATAGTCTATGGAGTCAAAACAACCTGGGTTCAAAACTTTATGTGGCCATGAGGTTTTGGGACTGTCATTAAACCCTACAGGGCCTTAATTCCCATGCCTGCAAAATGACCAGAGTAATTTTTCTTTAGAGACTTGCTGTGAAAACTCAATGAAATGAAGGAGGTGACAGTGGCTAATCCATTGTCTGGCACATACATCTCAGATTTTCTTTATTATTTTCATAAATTGTGTTATTTCCTTAGGATTCTCAAAACTTAGCATGCGGAAGAATCACAAAGAGAGCTTGCTAAAATGCTGAAATCCTTGGCCTTCAATCACTCCCACACAGGTGCTCTGTAAACCTCACTTGGAGAAATTCTGGATTTCTTGGTACTGGGGGTCAGACACGCTAACAGTAAAGATGTTTTCTAGTTGCTGATTTCCTCCCTTTTTGTCCCAGGTGGTAGAAATATAGAGCTAATGTTGTATTACCTGACTGAAAGTTGTCTCATGTTTGTTAACAGGCATGTGGTCATCTATTTTAGGATGTGGTGCTTAAGCACTCCACCGCCCTAGCCATCCCTTTTCTGAGCCCTGCATCCCCGAGTATCCCCTGTTGTCAACCACATTCTTCACACTATAATAATCGCTTAGTTCATTGACTGTCTTCACTATAACAATTCCATAAGTAGTAGCCACAGTCCATTGCCAGAGAGAGCCTGACAATCGCCTCTTCCCTACTCTCAGGGTTAAACGTCAGGAATGGGAGTAATTGTAATTCTAGCCAAGCTTCGTGGAGCACTCACTGTTTCTGTGTCTGTCTCTTTGAAAACATCATGCGCTCCTCACTTAAGCTAAAACATTATGGGGCAGCTACTGTTATTGTTGTTGTTATGCCCATTCCACAGATGAGGAGAATCATGACAGGTGCCCCCAAAGTCACCAGACTCAAAATGGAAGGCTGACTACTGTTAAATGACCAGCGAGGCAGCAACATGATCCATCTTCAATATGTTGGCAGGCTCTTTTTGTCAAGGGCCGAGTAGTAAATATTTCAGACTTTGGGCCACATAGTCTCTGTTGTCACTGCTCTGCCCTACCTTGGAAAAGCAGCTATAGACAATGCATACAGGAATGCATGTCTGGGTTCCACTAAAATCTTATTTTGGGTGTTAAAACACGAGTTTCATTTAATTTTTTAAGTGCCGAAATATTTTGATTTTGACTTTTTTTAGCTATTAAAAAATGTAAAAAAACTAATTTTAACTCATGGGCCACACACAAAAAAGACTGGAAGCCCGATTTGGCCCACAGGCTGCTGTCTGTCAATCCCTTTGCTTCCTGTCACTTGCTATCCTTGCTTTTTTTTTTTAGATTTATTCCTATGTATGACTTTGCAACAGTTTTCCATCAACACGTTGATTACTTATTTATTTATTTTAACTCCTCTTTTGGTTTTCCTTTGCTACAGGAAAGCAAAGCCCAAAGAAAACACGATTTACCTTGAGATCCGAACATCAGAACTTACAGGCACCTGAGAGAGATGCTTTGCTGGGATCAGAGTATCAGAAGGCTAAAGACAGAGTTATCCTCTGCAGAAATTCTTAGAAGTCTTTGCATATCTGTATTCTTCCTCATACTTGCCTGCCCCGAATCAATATCAATCCTAAATTTTTGTTTGAGTGAGCTTTGTCTTACTGTGTTTTCTTTCTTTTAAGTCCTCCAAAGTCCTATCTGCCATCTATTGATCCATTCTAGGGAGAGCTGCTGGTGTTATTGGTATCAGGCACTCAATTATCTAAAACGTTTTGAAGATGAGTAGGACTTAAATATTTCTATAAAGGAGACTTCTGTAACTGGCTTTCAAGAATAAGTATTATTTTGTTCCCTCTCTGAAAGAAAATGACATTCCATTTTTTGGTACCTATGTTGGCAAAGGCATTTTAACATGTAGATTGCTTGGAGAGTACAGTTGGGCCTCCGTGTCTTTGGGTTTCATGTTTGTGGATTCAAACAACTATGGATGGAAAATGTTCAGAAAAAAAAGAGAGGTTAGTTGCATCTGTGCTAAAGCTGTACAGACTTTTGTTCTTGCCATCATTCCCTAAGTAATATAGTATAACAGCTATATACATAGCACTTACATTGTATTAGGTATTTTAAGTAGTCCAGAGATGATTTATAGTATACGAGTGTGTAAGTTGCATACAGATACTACGGCCTTTTATATAAGAGACCATGAGCACAGTATGGATTTTGGCATTTGGGGGGCATCCTGGAACCAATCCCTCCATGAATGCAAAGGGGTGGGTATAACGGGTTTTCAACATGGCAACACTGTCAGTATGCCCTATCCCAGTTACATTTACACACATATGATGAAATAAAACGTGATCCTCATTCAAAGACCAGAAGCACTGCGACCATCTTAGGAAGAAGTTTCTGCCAGCTGTGTTCCAGGAATGTTTTATTCTATCTCATTCATGTTTTTGGTTCTTGTTGGTGTGACTAGAAGGTAAACGTATATGCCATCTGTGAGACATCACAGTAAATATTCAAAAAGGGTTCACTTTCCTGTGAGTTATGTTAGACACTACCATTAAAATTTTTTTATTTACTTATTTTGTTTTATTTTGTTACTAGAAGACCCAAAAAACTTTATTTTAAAATTTCTTTACCTGTGAGACAACCCACAAAGATAACATAACAGCCAATCTTCAAAGTACATCAGAAGTTTCTAATGCAAATAGGAGGCATGATGACACACAGGTGGTTGTATTGCAAACGTTCTTGCCTGGTCTAGCTGAGATTAGTGAAGGTCACAAGGACTTGAGATCTTGGAAAGTGGTGCTGAGCAGCACTTTGGTCTTTCTTAGAGAATGGACATCGCAGGCTAGGCACAGTGGCTCACACCTGTAATCCCAGCACCTCGGGAGGCTGAAGTGAAAGGATTGCTTGAGTAGGAGTTTGAGACCAGCCTCTATTTAAAAAAAAAAAAGAAAAGAAAGAGAATGACATTGCTACTTAGAAACCTAAATATTTGCCCTTGGCCAAAAAAAAAAAAAAAGTCTTGTATTTCTAATTCCTCATGGTAGAGTGAACCTAGTGCTTCTTTTGAGCTTCCCTGAAGCAAAGCCCTTAATCTGTATCTTACACTTTTTGACCATAAGGCTCATACTCTTTACTGGTAACAATTGTGTAAATTGTAGACTTTGAATAATATTTTTCAAATGTGTATTCAAAATATCCTCTCTAGCCTTTCTCAGAATCCTCTTGGCAAAACTTTTTCAGGAAAGTTTTACACAAAAAAAGGTCACCATTAAAAACAGTGACATGCTCCCAAGCTTTCTTGCAGCTCCGTAGACGTATATGAACCTGTCACGGGAATCTTTTGCAGAGGGAGACAGGACACAGAGGCTCCTTTGCCAGGAAGCAGTATTTATTCATGCAGACACCAGCTTAGTAGATTCACATCCAAAGGCTGAGCCCTGAGTGCAGGGGGGCATTGCCTTATATACATTTGTAGCTTCTTTGTCCTCCTTATAAGGCTTACATATTAGTAACATACATTATGATTGGGTACTACACAGCTCAAGGTTGCAGCGGGGTTACACATGCGCACTACAGTTTGAGTTACATTCCATTTTTCTAACATAAATTCTTCTAAGAAGGCCCTTATCTTATGGTGCTAGGAGGACCCTTTCACTGTTCTGGGAAAGTTCTTATCTTACTGTGCTAAGAAGGCCCTCTATCCTGGGAAGCTCCTCATCTTATTAGGCTAGGAGGGCTCCCTGTCTCAAACCGACCAGCATGTGTGCTATTCTTGTGGGATAGGGCACACTAGCATCTATGGAGAACACACAGCACTGTTGGGCACAATAAGGTTTGCCCCAACAGTCAGGAGATGGGTCTGAGGGAGCAGCTTCCTCCCAGGTGTGTCTGCACTTGCTCTCCAGAGGAGGGAGGGCTCTTCCTGGGAACCCATTTTAAAATGGGTTTTAAAATGTACCTATTCCCAATGGAAATCAAGCATATTTTAATGTTGCCTTATGTGTCAGGAAGGTGATATGGGGGATCCTTCCCTTCCTGCCCTCCTTGCTGTTATGAAAACTGAGCTGAAGTCAATCTAGATAAGTGTGGAGGTAGAGGGCATCTCTCTGGCAATGTGAAGGCAGAATATGTGGTGTTCCAATATTGGAAAGGCTGGTAGGTGTGACTCAGGCATTGGAAAACACAAGAAGCTCCTGATCAGGGCCTTGCCATGAGGTGCCTGGATCTCTCTTTGGGACCGGTGCTGTGGAGTCCTCTGTCATTGAGCAAATGTGCCAAGCACTCAGGGAGTGTCCTAGTCATCTTGGGCTGGTAAGAGAGCCCAAAGACAGCTACAGAGTCTGCTGCAAACAGTGCAAAGAGTCACACCACAGCAGAGCATCTGCAAGGACATGAGGGTGGTGTTGAAAATGGAGGAGCAGCACGACCAACCCTATGAGTAGATGGAGGATTTGAAGGTCCCAATAATCACCTCCTGAATCCTTTCCAAGATGTTTCCTCCAGTGACCAGAATTCAGCCTTCAGAGAGTTTTTCATGTGGGTCTTGAAATGGAAGAAGTAAAATACTACTTTGGTCACAAGCTATGTGTATAGAGGCCACAGGCCAGGTAAGAGCAGGATGGGGTGGCAGCCGGGGGCCTGGAGGTTCAAGAACAGGTGTCTATAGGGGACATGGTGTTGCTGAGGACACAGAAACAGGGAGACAGTCTTCTGTCCCAGAACCAGACAGGACCCTTGTATGAGCTAGATGTGGTTCCACACCTCCTCCACCACCTGAAGCATGTTCCTTAACCATCTGAGACTCTGCCTTGTCATAGCACTTCCCTCTGAGAGGTTGTGAGGATTCGGGGAGAGACACACATAGAGCTGGAGGCTCCTCCAGACAAAGCCCCAGCGTCTGTCTACATGGGCTGCTGGGGCATCATGTGGTCTCCAAATCATACTGTCCCACTTCGAGAATTTATGGTGGATCCAACAATCTCCAGCTGGAGAAAGAATGAGTCATCCCATGATACTCACCCCCTACACCTGGTGGCTGAGGGCAACCTGTCCTATTGTCCATCCCACCTGTACCTCTTGGCAGGTGGCAGGTAAATGTCTGATGCTTTGAGATGTCAATGGAGCAGGCAAACTAGAGACCCATTCAACTTGATTAGAAAGATGCCCTACACAAGGTCATTCTGAGACACATTCATACATACTAACTCATTCAGTCATTGCAACCACATTTGGAAGCCAATGTTTTCTCCATTTGAAAGATAAGGAAACTAAGACCAGAGATGTTACATGACTTGTACTGATAAGTATAGAACTATTCTTTGAATTTAGATCTTCTGGGCCAGCTTACAGGAGCAGTGTAAGTGTAAGAGTTACACAGGGAGGAAGAAGGATGTTCTAAGAGGCCATGCTCTTTTACAGATGACCTTCTTTGTTCCTGGCATTTCGGATCATGTGTTTGTCTCTTGCCCTGGGCTGTGGGTTTGAGATAGGAGTTGATCAGGACTAGTTTCCCAAGATAAACGGCAAGGTTAACTTTTTAAGACAGTTGGCTGAGACGGTTTCTCAAGATAGGTAGATGGGGTGGTTTTCTGAGACCCCCACAGAGAAAACAGGCTGTGGTTAAGAATCAGTTAAAAACAGCTAGAACCAAGATGGTGATTAATTTGCCCACTACCCAACCTTGCCTCTCAGTATACGCTCATTATAATGCATTAGCATGCTAGATGACACTCCCATCAGTGCCATGACAGTTTAGAATAACCATGACAACCCTCGGAAGTTACCCTATATAGTATAAAAATAAGAGGGACCCTAGATTCTGGGAACTCCTTACCTCTTTTCCACAAAACCCATGAATAGTCCACCCTTGCTTACCATATAATCAAGAGATAGTTATAAAAATAAAACCCCAGTGATATATGGCTGCTGTTCTTCCAATAGACCAGTCAAGGCTGCTCTGCCTATGGCATAACCTTTTGTCTATTATTTCAATAAATTTGCTTTCATCTTCCAGCTGAAACTCCAGTAGTGCTCAAGGGCTGCTCTGCCTTTAGAGTTCCTTCCTTTCTCTCTCTCTCTCTCTCTCAACTCTTGTTGCCCAGGCTGGAATGCAGTGGCTCACTCATGACCACTGCAGCCTCGATCTGCTGGACTTAGGCAATCCTTCCACATCAGTCTTCCAAGTAGATGGAACTACAGGCATGTACCACCATGCCCGGCTAATTTTTGTGATTTATTGTAGAAACGAGGTCTCACCAAGTTTCCCAGGCTGGTCTCAAACTCCCAGGCTCAGGCAATCCTCTCACTTCGGCTTCTCAAAGTGCTAGGATACGGGCTGAGCCACCACTCCCGGCTGAGTAGTCTTCTTTCTGTTCCTCTTTTCTTTTACTAAACTTACTTTCACTTTACTTTGTTGACTTGCTTTTGATTTCTTACCTGCATGAAGCCAGAACCCACTTGCCCTCTCAAGCTGGACCCCAACTTTGGGGTCCTCTGACCTGTTGGACAAAACGACTGAAAAAAAATCTTAAATGCACCCTGGGCAGAGTTAGAAGATCCTGTCTCAGAACAGTGACACATCTTAGTCTCCTGTGCTCACTAGGCAATTCTGCTCTTCCACCTGGGCAGTGGCATTTACCCTATTCCAGGTTCCTGTGCGAATTAAGTATTTTATCTTTAGGTCTTCATCTGTAAAAAGGACATGTGTATTTAAGCTACATACACATCTATACATACACACACACAACTACATCCACACACGAGACTGACTTATGTAGGTATTAGATGAGTTCCAAACCTCTCATTGTCAGGTACATGCTACAGAATCTGCTGCAAACAATCTCATCATTCCATTAAAATAAATCTCATCATTCCATTAAAATAAATATGAACATCTGGTTGCCTGGGAGTTTTGAGAAATGGCAAGGTTGTAACCATCAAAACACTATGAGCTAAGACTTATTCAGAACTTTCAATGTACTGTACTGTTACCAGGGTTCTGGTAAAGTCCTGTTGCTTGCCTCACAGAAAGCCAATCACTGGGACAATGAATGTTGCCAGAGAAGAAGGCTTTATTTGGGTGATATCAGCCAAGGAAGTGGGAGATCAGTCTCAAATTTCCCTAATTGACTAAAACTAGGGGGCTATAGAGCAGGGAAGAAATGTAACTATGTGTGGGAAAACAGGAATTAGGGAGGGGTAAAGAAGAGGGGTTGGTCTATAAGCAGCAGGTGGGTAATCATGGTAATGAGGGGTCTGGTGTATCATTGATCAGATGCTGTGATCTGGTGAGTTTCAGTTCCTTGAGACTATCTAGGAGGACTGATGATCGGTTTCTTGAACTCGGTTAAGACAAATGTAAGTTTCTCAAATTTTAAGATTGGGAGGGCTGATTTCTATGTTTACTTTTTTTTTAAAGTCATAAATTTCAGTTCTCTGGGGGAAATTTGACTGGTTTCAGAATCAATTAGGACTTTCTTATGTTATCCCTTTTTCACATTTATATGGTATTAGATAATATTACTTAATTCCTTTTCTTTTTTTTTTGAGTTGGAGTCTCACTCTGTTGCCCAGACTGGAGTGCAGTGGCTGCTTCCGGCCACCGCAGCCTTGACCTGCTGGGCTCCGGCGATCCTTCCACCTCAGCCTTCCAAGTAGCCGGAATTACAGGCGTGCGCTACCACGCCCGGCTGATTTTTTTATTTATTGTAGAGATGAGGTCTTGTTGCCCAGGCGGGTCTCGAACCCGCGGGCTCAGGCAATCCACTCACCTCAGCCTCCCAAAGGCTTGGGATTACAGGCTGAGCCACCGAGCCTGGCCAATTCCTTTTCTTTATGAAAAGAAAACTTAGGCACAGAGATGCTGAGTGGTTTGCTCAATGTCTCCAGGTAGTAAGTGGAAGAACCTGTGTTCTCTCTCCAAAGCCCATGTTTGTAAGCAAGATGCTGTACTTCCTACTGACATCTAAGGCAATGATATTCTTATGTATTATGGCCAAAAAACAAAACAAAGCCAAAACAAATTATTCTTTTTTAGAGAATCATCCTTGTTTTCCTTTGTGTGCAGTTCTCATTTTAATATTTAATAAACCACCAGTGTTATTTCTCGGGACAAGAATGAAGACCCCCTTTGCAGAAACTTAGAAACTACAAACAAAACTTCAGAGAGTAGATGCAACATTATAGCTGAAGGCCAGTTGCTGACCAGAGAATGAAGTTCTGAGTGGATACAAGGAACAAAAGGAGACCAGGAAGGGGAAGGGAAGGGGCCTGTCTGAATCAAACTTCAGTTGCCAGTGGGGCATATCATATGGTGGTCCCAGATTGTAGCATCTGTTTCTGGAAGGTTTGGGTACAGCGCAAGATTCCATTTGTCTACTTATCTACAAGCCAGGCTGAGGTACCATGAGGTCAATGTCACTCAAGTTCCTGGCCAGTCAAACTCCTGCAAACTGAGGGTCCCAGATTGAGGATCAAGCTCCTCCAGGTAAAGCAGTGGATGCCCCGAGTCTATCTCCCAAGCTGTCTGGAATTTTGGGAGCGTCATTTGCTGAACTGGCAGTGCTGATGGCCACTCCGCTGGAAGACATAGTAGTCGAGGATTATTTGTTCGTAGACAGGACTGAAAAGCCTTTCCTAGTTGTTCTGAGCAGGAAACTCTGAGGTGGCTTGACTGCTCTTGGGTGATTCTGAGAGGCACCTTCTCTTTAGAACTGCAATGACTCAGCGCTATCTCTAACTAGAGCTATGGAGAAGTCACTACAACTATTCTTAAACTGCAGTTTATCTGACTCCTACTTTTGATTATTTTAATTAAAAAATACAAAAAAAACAACAAAAAAGCAATGTGCTGCCTATTTCTATGGCTCTCACACAGACCCTGGCTGGTGACATCAGATGGATTCTTTGCTGGTCCCAAGCGGGTATTCGCTGAGCTAAAGAGCAGCTGAGAAGATAAGCTAGTAACACTTGGCTCTGAGGTCCATCCTCTTCATAGCAGATTCTGGTTTGTTTTGTCTAGCCCTGGATGGAGGGTCTGAGCTATTTAGAGAATCACACTTGGTCATTCAGTTACCCTAGTCTACAAAGGCACTTTCAGTTTTCATCTCTGCCTCAAGAACCCTCTAAATGAGACTAGAATTTTCATTCTCTTTTCTGGAGGACAGTATCAGTGGAGCACACCCTTCATTTCTTAGCTCCACGACTTCTTCTCCAAGTGCTGAGGGCATTTCCTTCCTGACCCTAAACCCTGGGTGCCCATAATACCAACCCCTGCGATGTATTGTTCCACTCAGAGGTCCAGACCTTTCTCTCACTGTTCAAAGAATGTTCAGGTTTTTTCAGCTCTGGTACCATATTCTCAGTCATTAGTATTATTAATATGATCTAGAATTGCTCTTCATTAAAAAGAGCTCTTTAAATATTGGGTAGTTGAGCTGTGAAAGGCGAAGGTCCTATGGCCTCATTTTAGTCTCTGTCTTAATTTGTACTTTTAGCCTAATGTCTTGGAAATATTTGTCATTTTGCCCCATTTAGCCTTCACAGACATTGGCCTGGTTTAATCATCTGTTTGTTGGACAGTCCCCACAGCTATTGGGATTATTGTCCTGTATAAAGTTGTGCATATGGGTCCCCTTCCAGCTCAGGAAAGGGGAACAGGGCCTTGTTTTTGCTTGTAACTGTGGCCCTCCAAAGTCCCTGAAGCTCATCTAAGCCTCATTCATGAAACTTTTCCAAACTTCACTTGTCTCCTTAAACCCATGTACTAAACTCCTCTCACCCAAGCATTCATTTAGGCCTTTATTTAGAAAGTACTCACTGTGGCCAGGCTTGGTGGCTCAGCCTATAATCTCAGCACTTTGGGAGGTCAAGGCGAGTGGATTGCCTGAGCCCGCAGGATTGAGACCAGCCTGGGCAACTTGGTGAGACCTCATCTCTACAATAAATAAAAAATTAGCCGGGCATGCTAGCACGCGCCTGTAGTTCCAGCTACTTCGAAGGCGGAAGGATTGCCAGAGTTCAGCAGGTCAACGCTGGGGTGACTGTGAGTGTGCCACTGCACTCCAGCCAAGGTGACAGAGTGAGACTCCAACTCAAAAGAAAAGAAAAGACTCACTGAGCATCTACTATGAGCCATGCACTCTCTTAGATAATGGAGATTCAATGGTGAGCTAAAAACAAAAGCAAAACCAAAAATCTCTGCCCTCAGGGGAGTTACCCTCTAGTGGGGGGGAACAAACCAAAACAAAAGTAAGGAAATGCTTTATTAATTAGAAAGGGATAGGCCTTGTAGATGCAAATAAAACAGCAGAGTTCAGTGGTGCTCGTTGGTAAAAGCTGGGAAGGAAGAAATAATGAATTTTGTCCAAGACTTGTTGAGTTTGAACTAAGAGGTCCCATGGGTGGCAAGAGATGACTTTGGGACTAGAGCTTACGTGTGGGGAGGGGTGACATCAGCATTCCATGAAGATTGAAGACAGAAGAAGGGATGAGCTGCCTGGAATGGGAGAGACAGTGTTCAGAGCAAAGCCTAGGATGGGACAGAGAATCAGAGAGATGTCATAATAAAGACTTGGGACATTGCTGAGAAAAAGTGGTAGCGTGGGCTTGAAGTCAGCCAATGGTCGTCATTTAGTTGCTGGTTGGGCAAAACACTGTGCTCCCTGGTTTTCATTCTGACTTTAAAATCTAGTAGAAAATATGCCAGGCACCAACGAGAGAATCCAAATATGTTTAGCAGTTTAGTGACTATGGGGTACCAGGTGGCTGGAGAAGGCTTTATAGTGTGTGTTTGCCATCTTTAATCCGCAGAGTGGTCTCGGGTGTCTGTCTCTTTTCTGGAGGGGCCATAAGGAAGGGGATGCTGATTTTCTACCTCTCATGATTACACGAAGGCCAGGGAATTTCCACCTCACTCCTGAGAGGAGGAAATACTGAAAGAGTTGTACTAGCTTCCCGTGGTCATCTCATTTTCTGGTATGTATGTGCTCAACATAGAGGCAGTGTAAGCAATACTCTGAGGAAAACTTATTTTTACTTTAAAATTGCTCTCTTGTTCCTGTACATGATGCTTGTACCTGGTCACAGTGGCATCCCTGCACCCTTACACTGTTCATGACCTCTCTCCTGCTTGGATATTTTTTAAATTGCTAGATGATATCCTTTTTTTTTTTTTTTTTTTTTTTTTTTTTAAAGACAGGATCTCTGTTGCCCAGGCTAAAGTGCAGTGGTATGATCAACTCTGAACTCCTAGGTTCAAATGATTGTCCCACCTCAGTCTCCCCAGTAGCTGAGACTATAGGCACGCGCCACCACACCCAACTAATATTTTTTATTTTTGTAGAGATGAGGGTCTCTGTTGCCCAGGTTGGTCTCGAGCTCCTGGCTTCAAGTGATTCTCCCATCTTGGCCTCCCAAAATGTTGGGATTACAAGCATGAGACTGCTTTTTTTTTTTTTTTTTTATGAAAGAACAATGAAGATTTCTAAAACTCTGGGTAATATTACAGTGCAGAGATGTGGTTTGATGGGAGGAAATCAAGCATATATATCAAAGTTAACAAAGGGATTTTTTTGTTAAGAAGATATATTGAGAAGAAAAATTGATAGTTCAGATAAAGAAATTTATCTTTTAACATGATACCCAAGGACATAGTAAAATCAGTCTCATAGAAAACATGAGTATGTGCTCTTGACATTGGGGGCACACCCGCTCACCCACAGAGGCCAAGACTGCCTCTGATAAGGGCTACCTCCTCCCAGCACCCGTGGAACCATCTCGCGCACACTTCAGACACCCAGACATTCGTCTCTAATTTGCTAAAAAAAAATGAGGATTCCAAGAAGTGTCGTTGTGATTAAGCCTAAAGACAAGAAAGATGTAAAGTTCAAGAAGGGCAGAGAAATGTTTTTCCCAAAGAGCAAGGACTCTCAAAAGATGCCTAAATAAGGAACACTCCCGATGGCCACGCAGAGATAATTTCAGTAGCCTGAAGACAGGGATCATAGTCAATCGGAACAAGTTGCGCCTATAAAAAGTCACAAGTCCATGGTAACACTCCAGAGGAACACTTGGAACAGGAAGTGTGCCAAGGAAAAGCACACAGGAGTTTCTGATAAAGTTTACAAGATGTTCTCTTAATTGTTCAACACAACGAGCGTGAGTCCACTCAAGGTTAGATGACCGCCAAAGTTAATAATCATAAATAAGAAACAGATGGAGAGAGGCAATAATTCAAACACACTTAAAATACATAATGTCCATGGTTTGATAATTTTGAATTAAAATATGCTGGCCATGGCCATCCAGAATTAAAGGACACCATCTTGGAATCCAAGGTCAAATCTTTCAGGGGCTCAAGCCAAATGGAAGACGTGGGGTTGGAATAGAGACCTGCTTGGTACATCTGGGAAAAATGTCCTGCAGTGTGGGAGGCTGGCCGCTAGAGGATGCTCTAGAAGCCCGCAGGCAGTTCCCCCAAGCACGATTCACAGTGTCCAGATTCACTGGCTCCTGATATGCCATGAAGATATGCCTTGGGCAGAAATAGTCACACAACTATTCATCACCCTGAAAGATTTTTTTTAAATGGTATTTTAAAATGGCACAACTTCTGCCTGAGCCCGCGGGTTCAAGATCCGCCTGGGCAGCGAGACCTCATCTCTACAATAAATCAAAAAATCAGCCGGGTGTGGTAGCGCATGCCTGTAATTCCGGGTACTCGGAAGGCTGAGGCGGAAGGATGGCCGGAGCCCAGCAGGCAAGGCTGCGGTGGCCGGGAGCGGCCACTGCACTCCAGTCTGGGTAACTGAGTGAGATTCCAACTCAAAAAAAAAATAATAAATAAAATAAAATAAAATGGCACAACTTCTTAGTTCATACTGAAAAACAGGAGATTACAGGACAGTTCCCCCCACCATATCTATCACACGCCTAATGGTAATTATAGTCAAACCTTCAAACAGCACTTGAGAGCCCAGGCCAGAACTGTGAATACTCTGAAATTCTCACCCCCACTGCCCCCTGCTCAGGGAGACTGGGACAAGCTGCTTTGACCAAATTAACCAGGATTCCTGCACCAAATGTTGGAGTTACCCAGCCTTTTCCTTGGATGGGGTGGTCCCATATTGCATAATTGTTTGATAGAAAAAAAACCAAGAACCCTGAAACAAGGTTTCATGGGCCACTTATATGCACATCCGCATTTGGGGTAGGGAACAGGCCACAAACCTGACAGACCCGGTGAGGGGAAGGCCTCTGAGGGCCAGCCACAGAGGGGGTCAACACAGCTGCCTTATTTATTGAATTAGAAAATAATAATCAGACACATGCACTTAAAACAACAGATAGTCATCTTTTTATGCCAAATTTGAGGGAATCCTCAATGCTGATCCACTGATTACACTTAGCCAAAAAAGCTCATGAAAAGGTGAAACTCTCTAACCCTGGCTGGTTGTGTTACCAAGCTAAAGGGACTTGTTGCTGGATGCACTAGTAGCCACCACTGGGAGAACAGGTTTTTATTGTAAGGAGCCAGCTCCCCTGTTGGTTTTTTTTTTTGTAACTCATCCAGGCTAGAGTGCAGGGGGCACAATCACAGCCTACCACAGCTTCGACCTTCTGGGCTCAGGTGATCCTCCCACCTCAGCTTCCTGAGTAACTGGGACACCACATCTGAATAACATGTATATATATTTCCATAAAGACAGGGTCTCCTTATGTTGCCCAGGCTGGTCTCAAACTTCTGGGCTCAAGTGATCCTCCCACTTCTGCCTCCCAAAGTGCTAGGATTACAGAACTGAGCCACCGTGCCTGGCCCCTGTGTTGGCTTTAAGCCACTGTGTTAGAAAAGGCTTTGGGGGTGGATTCTGGGATTAGTAGATGATCGGTGGAAGGAAAGGGAGGTCAGGAAAGTCCTTGGGCATCCAGTTACCTCTTCATGCTACATTGTGGATCACGTGTGCAAATTCGGGGAGAGTTACTGAAACTTGCAGTGGAAATTTGGAATGTGCAGTCGGCAAGCTCATTCTGCCCAAACTCCTGTTGGCCATGTTGGTTCTCACCGATTTCAGATGTTTTTTAATCTCACAAGTGAAAGGAGTTCCTGGGTTTCAGCATTATTTCTTCTCTTAGCTGCCATCCTCTAAACTCCAGAATGTCTGTAAGTCCTCAGTTTCTTTAGTACTTTGGGGCATCCAGTTTTTCAGGTGTGGGTGGGGGAGAAGAAGGAAGGTGAAGTGCCTATGAACCAAAAGATGCAGAGACTTTAACTGATGGAAAATTAAAGAGTGCATTTGATAATTAGAAAACATCAACAAGACAAAAGTAGTTCATGAATTAATGACCCATTTGAGACCAATGAATAGTGCTCTCCTGCTAGCTACAGTAAAAAATGCCCTTGCCCGGATATTGTTGGATTATTACAGGATTAGTCATCCTTGCTGGGCTGCACAGTCAACCACCCCACCCCACCCCCAACTTTTATTTTTTCGTGGGTAAAGGTCAAATAAAGAGATACTATGGCTGAAGAAATTTCTTATCCATCTTCATCCATGGATCCATCTCTCATGCAACCATCCACTATTCACTTGTCTAGCAGTTATTAACTGATCCTCTCTTATGTCCCAGGCACAGTTTTAGATACTGGGGTTTCAGCTAGGGAACAGCAAAGGTAAGATCTCATGTTCTTAGTGAATGAAAATTCTAGTTGGGGGAGACAGAATAAAGACAATAAACACATGATCAAAGTAATTTCAGAAAGAGATCAAGTCGCTCAGAGTGATGGGATACAGAAAGATCTGAATGGATTCCCCCATTCCCTAACTTAATTTAAGTAATTGTGTAGTCATTTTTCCTTGAATAGAGAATATTAATACATTTTTATCATGTTTCCTGAATGAGTGCATAATCTCCTATTTCTATTGAGGAAGAATTAATACAATATGAATTCATTAATACTATATGTATTTAAAGACATCCACTTATTTGAAACTGTTTTCTTAGAGAACTTTCTGGCTCCTGGTTATAGCACCCTTCCTCATCCTATTTAGGGAGAGGTTTGTGTCTTAGTTTAAGGCTCTGTTCTTGTTTGGTAAACTCAACTGACATTAGGCCCCAGGAAGCCCGTGAGCAGATTTCTTTATCAAGCGACAACTTTTGCTTCCTCCTCCTTTAGTTGCTGAATGAAATGGCTCCCACATTCCCAGCTTTCAACCCTAGGCAGTAGGCAGCCTCTCTGTCCACTCCTCATAGGAACTGCAGCTCAGGGCCTCAGGCCTGCTCAGAGGCTTGGCATTTTCCAAGCAGAGGCTGAAAGGATATAAGTAAAACAGAACTATTGTTTGAAAGATGGCGACAGGGCAACCCAGTCTGTGAAAACCTCTGCAAAGGAGAACTGCAGTGGGTCTCTGACTCCCGCCCCGGGGGCTACGGACCCCAACATCACAGCCTGCTCTTCATACGGAGCTTGGCTGTTGCCACCGCTGGGGCATCACAGTGGTCTGGACAGCCACTGCAGTGCAGACGCCGCCGCCGCCGCCGGTAGCACATTGCACCACCGGGGCCGGAGGCGATCCACAACTTCAGTCCTTGAAGCCCCTCCAGGGGAGATCTGCTGGTATCGCTGCCCCCTCTCCTGCGACCGAGACGTCCTGCCCACCTTAAGTCTCCTGCCATCTGCCCTGAGGCAGGCAGCCATCTTGCCATCTTCAGCCTCTGCCATCCCTGTCCGGCCACCCGCTCTGGGGCGAGCAGCTGAGATAGCACCACCTGCTGGTAATTCAAGGTAACAACACCGAAACGGGATAAACAAGCTTGATAAAGACATAGGTCAGAGTGGTGAACGAGGGTGATCTGAACTATCCCTCACAGCAGACCAGGGGCAACTGACCCTAACTGCAAACTAATTTACCAGCTTGAAAAGAAAACTAAAAATCATACCTGAAAGGACATTGGACTTAAACGAAATGTCTCAGAGTGTGCTTCATTGATTCTGTTAGTTTAATTACTTAATTATATTCCTACTGTATTATTCCTTTTTTTCTCTTCCTTTTCCTCTCTTCTCTTCTCTCTGTAAACCATATCTTTGTATAGAGGAATAGCACACTAATAAGGTGGTTGGATAGCTGGTATGTTAGCATCACTATATGTTTTATTTTTGTCTGTATGAGAGTTGGTTCGTCTGTAGCTGTGGTCTATTGTTTTTATCTGTTTCAGTATAGGCCTCTCTCTCCTTTTGTTGGCACACTCGTTTGTTTCCCCCCTTACTCCTCTATCTCTCCACCCCCCTCTTCAACCCACTGTCTGCTCCATTCTCTCTCCTCTGCTAACCACATTTTATTTCAGGGAATAAACCTACAGCCCCACTGCATGGACAGATTCCAAGGCAGTGGGAAGTGGGTTCCAGAGTATTCACACACCTGTCAGCGAATACCAGGACCTGCAGATAGATTTTGAATCACAGCTCCCCCCTTAAGTAAATCTCAAAACTGCAAAAAGGACCACCCCCAACCTACAGTGCAACTCCAGAATTGAACAAAGTAAGAGGGCATACATAAAGAATAGGAGATTGAACAAACAGAAGTAAAACCAATCCCTTTACCCCCGAATAACAGAATTAAAGAAGACGGTGACGTGGAGGGAAGGAAAAAGTAGGGAGGGGGAAAAACCGCACAAATGAAGAAAAACCAAAAGAAGAATATAGGTCTCACACAGACCCCTGGGAGATCAGACACTGAGAAAACAGATTCTGGAACACAAACAATGAAGAGCCCCCAGAATGACTGGTTACATGCAACAAACCCAGACATCAAGACATTAATGGAGAGAATTTAAAAAATTGAGGAGAGACAAGAGGAAAATAGGAAGGAGCTGATGACAGAAATGACAGCAGTAAAGAATACTGTGATGGAAATGAATAACAGACTAATAAGCATGGAAAGCAGAATCAGCCAAGCAGAAGAAAGAATCTCAGAGCTTGAAGACCAAAACACAGAACTAACCCAAACTGTCAAAAGCATAGAAAAGAAGCTCAAAAAGACAGAACAAAACCTGCAAGAGATGAATAATCACTTCAAGAGACCAAACATAAGAGTAATTGGGCTTCCTGAGGCAGAGAGAGAAACAGAAGCCACATTGGAACAAACATTTCATGAAATCATTCAAGAAAACTTCCCTCATCTCATTAAGGATGAAAAAATTCAAACACAAGAGATTCAGAGAACCCCTGCAAGACAACAAATGAGAAGACCAACTCCCAGACACATAATAATTCGCCTAAACAAAGTAGCTATAAAAGAAAAAATCCTAAAGGCAGCAAGAGAAAAAGGCCAGACTACCTACCAGGGAAAACCAATTAGAATAGCAGCAGATTTATCCACAGAAACCCTTCAGGCTAGGAGAGCCTGGAGCCCTATCTTCAAAGTTCTAAAAGAGAAACAATTTCAACCAAGAATAACCTACCCAGACAAACTAAGCTTCATCAGTGAGGGAGAATTGAAATCTTTTCTAGATATCCAATCCCTAAGAACCTACAATGCCACCAGACCACCTCTACAAGAAACACTTAAGAAAGTACTGAACACAGAAGAAAAAGAAAAAAGAACAACAGCATTCTTCACAAGAGTATAGGCAAAAGATTAAAAACACACATGAACCAACTCCAAAACCCAAAGAAAGACAACAAACAGGAACAACTCTGTAAGAACCTTATGACAGGGATCAACTCTTGCATTTCAATTATTAGCCTAAATGTGAATGGACTAAATGCACCACTGAAAAGACATAGAATGGCAAAATGGATAAAATATCATCAGGCAACAATCTATTGCCTTCAAGAGACTCACCTCACTAAAAGGACACCCACAGACTCAAAGTAAGAGGATGGGCAACAAACTTTCAGGCGAACGGAATACAAAAGAAAGGAGGAGTAGCGATCTTAATTTCAGACAAAATACCCTTCAAGCTATTAAAAATCAAAAAAGATACAGAAGGCCACTACGTAATGATAAAAGGCTCAATCCATCAACAAGAAATATCTATCCTAAACATATATGCACCCAACATAGGTGCGCCAACTTTCATAAAGCAACTTATAGGAAAACTAAAGAAAGATATTGACTCTAACACCACCATAACTGGGGACTTTAATACCCCACTCACAACCCTAGACAGATCATCAGGACAAAAAATCAGCAAGGAGATCCAGAACCTCAATGTGACTTTGGACCAAATGGACTTAATTGATACCTACAAAGACCATCTAAAGACCACAGAATACACATTCTACTCATCACCACATGGAACATATTCTAAGATCAACCACATACTCGGCCATAAATCAGGAATAAGCAAATTTAAAAGGACTGAAATTCTACCATGTACCTTCTTGGACCACAGTGGAATAAAAATAAACATTGACACCAACAAAGTCCCCCCAAAACCCACAGAGACATGGACACTAAACAGCATAATGCTAAACAACTCCTGGGTCAATGATGAAATCAAAACAGAGATCACAAGATACCTGGAAACAAATGAAAATGAAGAAACATCTTACCAAAATCTCTGGGATGCCCTGAAAACTGTAGTAAGAGGGGAATTTATATCCCTACAAACACACATGAAGAAAATGAAAGGAACAGAAATTCACAACCTAACAAGCCACCTAAGGAAGCTGGAAAAGCAAGACCACAAAAACCCTAATTTCAGCAGAAGAATCCAGATCACCAAAATAAAAGCCCAAATCCAGGACATAGAAGATAAAAAGATAATACAAAAAATCAATGAAACAAAAAGCTGGTTCTTCGAAAGGATAAACAAGATCGAGGTCCCCTAGCTAGACTGACCAAGAAAAAATGAGAAAAAAACCAAATAAGCACAATCAGAAACACAAAAGACGAAGTCACATCTGACCCTGAAGAAATACAAAAGATCATTAGAGACTACTACGTACACTTGTATGGAAACAAACTTGAAAACCTTAAGGAAATGGAAGACTTTCTGACATCACACAACCTACCTAGGTTGGAACAAGAAGAAATTGAGACCCTAAATAGACCTATAACAATCAAGGAAATCGACTATGTAATAAGAAAACTTCCTACAAAAAAAAGCCCTGGTCCAGATGGCTTTCCAGCAGAATTCTACAAGACATTTAAGGAGGAGCTGATACCAATCCTACTGAAGGTATTCCAGGCGATTGAAAAAGATGGAACTCTCCCCAAATCATTTTACGAAGCCAACATCACATTGATACCCAAGCCAGGCAAAGATCCAACAAAGAAAGAGAACTACAGGCCAATATCTTTGATGAATATAGATGCTAAAATTCTCAACAAGATCCTAGCAAACCGGATTCAGCAATACATCTCAAAAATCATCCACCATAACCAAGTAGGCTTCATTCCTGGGATGCAAGGCTGGTTCAACATTCGTAAAACCATAAATGTAATTAAATTCATCCACAGATGTCAAAACAAAAACCACATGATCATATCATTAGATGAAGAAAAAGCTTTTGATAAAATCCAGCACCCCTTCTTGATAAAAACCCTTGAACATCTAGGCATCTGGGGAACATACCTCAAAATAGTAAAAGCCATCTATGAGAAACCCACAGCCAGCATACTCCTAAATGGACAAAAATTGGAACCAATTCCCCTGAAAACTGGAACTAGACAAGGATGCCCACTCTCTCCCCTCCTGTTCAACATAGTATTGGAAGACCTGGCTAGAGCAATCAGAGAAGAGGAGGCAATCAGGGGTATCCAAATAGGAAAAGAGGAAGTCAAGCTATCTCTCTTTGCAGATGATGTGATTGTGTACCTTGAAAACCCAAGAGAATCTGTCAAAAGCCTCCTTACATTGATAAAGGCCTTTGGCAAAGTCTCAGGATACAAAATAAATGTATAAAAGACAATCGCATTTCTCTACACCAATAATAAACATACAGAAACTCAAATAAAAAACACTATTCCATTCACAATAGCCACAAAAAAAAGAAATACCTTGGCATCTTCCTAACCAGAGACGTGAAAGACCTTTACAATGAAAATTACAAAACACTGCTCAAAGAAATCAAAGATGACACAAACAAGTGGGAAAAGATCCCATGCTCATGGATTGGAAGAATCAACATTGTGAAGATGTCCATCTTACCTAAGGCAATCTACAAATTCAATGCAATGCCCATCAAATTACCAGCAACATTCTTCTCAGACCTGGAAAAAACAACACAGGATTTCATATGGAAACACAAACATCCAAGAATAGCCAGAACAATCCTCAGCAAAAAAAACAAAGCAGGTGGTACCACATTACCAGACTTCAAACTTTACTATAAAGCTACAATCATCAAAACAGCTTGGTATTGGTACAGGAACAGGCATATAGATCAATGGAATAGAATTGAGATTCCAGAAGCAAAACCTCAATTTCTCAACCAGCTCATCTTTGACAAAGCCTCCACCACCTACCACTGGGGAGAGGAGAACCTATTCAGTAAATGGTGCTGGGAAAACTGGCTGACCACATGCAGAAGATTGAAACAGGACCCCTATCTATCCCCATGCGCAAAGGTTAACTCCAAATGGATCAGAGACCTAAATGTAAAACCTCAAACCATAAGAACCTTAGAAAAGGAAGGACATACCCTCATGGAAATCGGAACTGGCATCCAATTCCTGAACAAAACCTGAAACCCACAGGTCATAAGAGAGAAGATAGACAAGTGGGACCTTATTAAACTGACAAGCTTCTGCAAAGCCAAAGAAACCATCAAGAGAGCAGGGAGACAGCCTACAGACTGGGAAAAAGTGTTTGCAACTCCAGGTCTGACAAAGGCTTAACATCCTGGATCTACAAGGAACTCAAACGTGCTGAAAAGAAAAAAACAAACAACCCCATTATAAAGTGGGCAAAAGATATGAACAGACACTTCACAAAAGAAGACATCCGAGCAGCCAACAAACACATGAAGAAATGCTCAACCTCACTAATCATAGGGAGATGCAAATCAAAACCACACTGAGATACCACCTAACTCCAGCCAGAATGGCAATTATCAACAACTCAAAAAATAACAGATGCTGGAGAGGGTGTGGTGAAAAGGGAACACTTCTACACTGTTGGTGGGAGTGTAAACTTGTGCAACCTCTGTGGAAAGCAGTGTGGTGATTCCTAAAAGCTCTAAAAATTGACCTTCCATATGACCCCGCAATCCCCCTACTGGGAATATACCCTGAAGACCTCAAATTACTCTATAAAAAAGATACCTGCACATGTATGTTTATCGCAGCATTGTTCTCAATAGCAAGAACCTGGAAACAACCATGCTGCCCATCAAAAGAGGACTGGATTAAAAAATGTGGTACATATACACGATGGAATACTACGCAGCCATAAAAAAGAACAAAATCATGAATTTCGCAGCAACCTGGATGGAACTAGAGTCTATAATACCGAGTGACCTCTCACAGACGCAAAGATCCGAGTATCACATGTTCTCACTCATATAATAGACCTTGAACATCCAATGTAGTACTATAAGAAAATGACTGACGGTACTGGGAAACTATGGGGGGGAGGGGGATGGGATTAACAGTCGCAAATATCTGTCTGGGGATGGGGAAACACCTCTTATCAACAGGGTGCCTGAATGAAATGTAATTGTACACCTAACCCTTAACTGTACCCCACAAAATCATAATAAAAAATATTGATTAATAAAAAAAAAAAGAACTATTGTTTGGGTGTTGTGCTTCATAAGGAAAAACGACTGGGTGGATTTCTTTAACTAGTGTCAGACTCTCAATGCCAGGACAGTTTTGTCTTGTGAGAAAGAGAATCAAAGAGCCGCCTGGCCCAGGGCTGGGTGGCAAACCCCATTTGCAATAGTTCTCAAAAAGTGTGCAAGAAACAACTACAGCAAATCTCAGCTTTTCTATTATCCATGGGTCTGCGTCCCAAGGGTTTGTAGAGTGACCTGCAGACTGTGTGTGTGTGTGTGTATATGTGTGTGCGGTTGTATGGCTGTGACAGTGACTTCACCCACAGCCCTTGTATAGAATCATTATGTGTTATCCAGAAACATACTCCAGAAAACCGTCTCATCCACTAATTCTGGAAAAGTGCAAATGTTGTCTACAAAAAAAAAAGAAAGGAACAGAGAAACGATAATCGGACTTAAAAAAAAGGGCAAGAGTTCAAGACAAAGTGACAGACCTGAGATGTCATAGCAAATGTTTTCTTATGATTTCCCCCATCCAAAAGGAGAACACTTTTGAAAATCTTTCATTCATGCTTTCTCTAAGATTCTAGAAGACAATGAAGTCATGAAAAGAGAAGAATCTGTTAAATGATGATATTTCCTTTAGAAGAAAAAAAATCTGCAAAAGCAACACAAGTAACAGAGAGCAAATTGAAATTATAGAAAACAAAATTTGGAAATTAGCAGGCAAGTTTGAGAAATTCTGCTAGAGTGCAGAGAAAATACGTAACAAGGAATAAATTAGTAAAAGGAATAAATGATGAGTAAAAGCTACAAGACAAAGAAAGCAGCTACAGTCGATGCAATATGTATGTGCAGAGGGTGAGAGTTGAAATTAAACTGTTTGTTACTCTTGGGCTCCAGGCAGAGTTCTGAGTTCTGCAGAAGCAGAGGAATGCTTTCTCAGGGACCAGAATCCCAGGGAAGCTGGGAGTGTGGGGAAAGGAAGGACTCTGAGCCGACAGGAGGAGACATCACTGGGCGATCTCCAGGGATGTGTGATCAAGACCCACGATGACATAGCTTCATCACATCAAGTTACTCCTTGAGTTTGGGGACAGCCTGGAATACCATCTAAACATTAACTAGTATATTCCATCAATACCCTCCAAATTACATCAAAATACATCGTACGTACGAAATATATCAAGGAGAACACTTTTGAAAATCATTCATGCTGTCTCCAAGATTCTAGAAGACACTGGAGTCTTGAAAAGGGAAGAATCTGTTAATAGATATATTGCTTTTAGATGGGAAAAAAAATCCAGAAAAGCAACATAGGCAACAGAGAGCAAATTGAATATTATGGAAAACCAAAATTTGAAATTAGAAGATAAGCTTGAGAACTTCTTCCAGAATAAAGAGAAAAACTTCAAAATTCTGGTTGAATTATTTAAATGTGGACAATAAAACCATTTGAAATACTAGAATACAATATGAGTCAACATTTATGCAATTTTGATTTGAGCAAAACTTTCTAAACGTAATACCAATTAAGAAACCACAAAGGAAAACAAGTATAAATCTGTCCACTTAAAACATTTTTAAAAAATTTCTATCTATGAAAAATACCAAATAAAAAACTAAAGGGCCAGTGATCAACTCCAATAAATATTTGAAGGTGGCATGCCAGTCAAAGGGCCAATATTCTTAATACATAAAAGGCTCTGACCTGGTTCTCAAGGCAGAACATCCCTAACAACCTGGAACATCCCTAAAGGAAAGTGGGCAAAGGACAAAGATAGTCACTTTATGATAAAAAGAAAACAATAGACATGTTCAACCTCACGATTCAACAAAATACAGGTGAGACAGCCATGAGATATTCATTTTGCTTGTTTATGAGAGAGAGAGAGAGAGAGAGTAAGACAGAGACAGACATAGAGAGAGGGAGGGAGGGGGAAGGAGGGAGAGAGAAACAGCGAAAGAGACAGCAAGAGAGAGAGACACACACAGAGAGAGAGAGAGAGAGAGAGAGAGAGAGGAGAGAGAGATAGAGAAAGAGACAGCAAGAGAGAGAGACACACAGAGAGACAGAGACATAGAGAGAGGCAGGGGAGGGAGAGACAAAGAGAGACAGAGAGACAGTGAGTGAGACAGAGACGCACAGAGAGAGAAAGGGAGGGAGGAGGAGGTAGAGAGAGGGGAGGGAGAGAGATAGAGTGAGAGAGACAAAGAGTGAGGGAGAGAGACAGAAAGAGACAGACAGAGAGAGAGAGCGAGCGAGCAAGAGAGACAGTGAGAGAGAGAAAAACAGAGAGAGGCAGAGAGACACCGAGAAAGACTCAGAGAGAGAGAGAGAGAGACAGCAAGAGAGACAGTGAGAAAGAGAGAGAGAGAGAGACAGATGGGGTGTGGGGGGGTGGAGGGGTGGGAGAGGGAGAGAGAGAGAGAGAGACAGACGGGGGGCTGGGGGGGTGGGAGAGAAAGAGAGAGAGACTCTATTGCCTCAAAAACTGATTACAATTGAAGACACACAGTAACCTAAATAAAGACTGTCCAGGCCTCTCTCCCTCTCCACCTCTCCCTGACTGTCATATTTCTTCACCTCCTACTCTGTTAATCACCACACCATAACTTACTCTATGTGTTCCATTTAAGAGCCCTGTCTAGTCAATTTATGGGACTCTATTCAATTAGAGACACTTCATTTTTTCCTCCTTTATCAACTCTCACCTTCTCTGAAATGCTTTAGAATCACTCCCTAGTTGAGTTGGCAAAGTTCCTGGGAGCCAAACTTAAAAGAAGGTGGTGGGACTGGGAGACAGCTTCCCTTTGTCCACTCATCAAGTAAATTACTATTCTGGGTGCACTTCACATTGAACAGTTATCCTCTTATACTAAGAACAGAAGACATCTTTATTTTATTTTAAATGTATTTGAGCTGAGATAATGATGTGTCAATGTCTGACATCGGGCAGCTCATTTCCCTATTAGAAAAACAAGAAACAGCCAGGCATGGCTTTGGAGGAATCCCCAAAAGCACCCGTAGTTAGTATCTTTTGAACAGTTAGGCATGGACACATCCCTTGCTTCCTGACTTAGTCTGCTGGTATAACAAAACACATTGGACTAGATAATTCATAAATAACAAAAATGTATTGCTTACAGTTTTGGAGACTGAGAAGCCCAAGATCAAAGTACCAGCAGATTTCGCTCCTGGTGGGGACTCTCTGCTTCATAGATGTCACCTTCTTGCTGAGTCCTCACATGGCAGAAGGGCAAAAAGGAGTCAATCAGCTCCCCAGCCCTTGTTAATAAGCCCATTCATGAAGGTTCTGCCCTCATGGCATAAACACCCCCGTCAGAGGCCCCACCTCTTAATACCATGGCCTTAGGGGTTAACTTTCAACCTATGAATTTTGGAGGATGTATGCATTAAGACCAGGGCACCTGCTAACACACTGCGGCCAAAAGAGAAAACAGGACCCAGCTGGTTGGCTGTGAGAACACATTTTTGTGCTTTCTGTACTGTCCCATGTTAGTACATTAAGGGCCCTAAACAGAGAGTCAGCGAAAGTAGACAGAGTTTTGAGACTGTCTCACCCAGTTAAGTCCTGATGGGAGGATCCCAGCCAGGGGACTTAACTTGGGTGACACAGGGAATATGTCCCGAGCGGTAGCAACCTCTAAGACCAGAGTCAACCAGCATCACAGTTATGCCTCATGGTTGGTGCTTGGAGTCTAAATGGTTTTTGCACATGAGTTCTTGTAAAACACACATTTGCACACTAAGTATTCTGAAACAAAATTAGGACAGGCATGTTTGTGACTTCTATGGGTATAAATGGGAAACTGAAGAAAATGTGATGTATTTTTTAAAATTCTTGTAAAGGTCTCTGCCTTTTCTAGAGTGTTTCTTGAGGATACATAATGATTCTATACAAGGTCATAACCTTTTTTTTGAGTCGGCATCTCACTCTTGTTGCACAAAGGGGAGGGCAGTGGCACAATCATAGTTCACCATGGCTTTGACCTTCTGGGCTCAGGCATTCCTTCCCCCTCAGTCTCCCAAGTAGCTGGGACTACAGACAAGTGCCACCATGTCTGGCTAATTTTTTTATTTTATTTTTTTGTAGAGGCAAGTTCTTGCTATATTTCCCAGGCTGATCTTGAACTCCTGGGCTCAAGTGATCCTCCCACCACAGCCTCCCAAAGTGCTGGGATTATAGGTGTCACCCACTGCACCCAGCCAGCCTGTGGACTGAACTATTAAATGAAAAGGCCACCACCATAATCACACACACACAAATGTGTATAGCTAGAAATTGGAATGCTTCTGTATTGTTGGTAGTGGGAGTGTGAAATGTTGCAATACTGTGGAGCACAGTATGGAAGTTCCTCAAAAAAATTAAAAATAGAACTAACATGTGATCCAGTAACTCTACTTCTGAACACATACCCTAAAGAATTGAAATCAGAGTCTCAAAGAGACTCTGGGACCCCCCCCCCAAGACCCCAGAATTATATTTTAGAGGGCAGGCCCTTTGTAGTACACTCAGAGTTTGTTCCTCTGGATCAAATGGTCAACCAAGTTTTTATCTGGAAGTTTTGAAAAGATTGTGTCATGATTTGTGGAAGAAATGTCCTGAGTTGTGGCAAACAGGTGACTGGTTCTTTCACCACGACAATACATTTGCCCACAGTACACTGAGTGGTCAGCAGTTTTTGATCAAAAACAACATGACTCCCCTGCCCCACCCTCCCTATTAGCCAGGTCTCTCCCCAAGTGATTTTTTTGTTTGTTTGTTTTCCGGGATGAAAAAAGTCCTCAAAGGGAAACGCTTTGTGATGTGGAAGAGGTGAAACAAAAATCAGCAAAAGCACTAAAAGGCATCAAATTGACAAGTTCAAAACCGTTTGGGGCAGTGGAAAAAGCATCTCAATAGGTGTATTGCATCAAATATAAAATACTTTGAAGGTGATTGAAGTTTAAACATGTAAGAATAAATACACAATTTTTTTAATGAATAAATTTTGGGGTTTTTTTTTTGTCTCCCCTCATATTTGTACACACATGTTCATAGCACTATTATTCACAACAGTGAAGAGGTGGAAGCAAGCCAAATGTCCATGGACCGATGAATGGATAAACAAAATGTGGGGGTGGGTGTAGTGTCTCATGCCTGTAATCCCAGAACTTTGGGAGGAGAAGGCAAGAGGATTGCCTGAGCCCAAGTGTTCAAGACCAACCTGGGCAACATGGTGAGACCTCATCTCTACAATAAAAATAAAAAATTAGCTGGGTATGGGGGTGCACACCTGTAGTTCCAGTTACTTGGAAGGCTGAGGTTGAAGGATTGCCTGAACCCAGCAGGTCAAGGTTGCGGTGGCCATGAGCGTGCCACTGCACTCCAGCCTGAGTGACAGAATAAAACTCTGACTCAAAAACCAAATAAAAACAAAAAACAAACAACAAAATAAAAATGTGATATGTACATACAATGGAGTATTATTTGGCCTTAAAAATGAAGAACATTCTGACGCATGCCACAGCATGGATGAACCTTGCTTAGTGAAATATGTGAATCATGCTAAGTAAAATAAACTAGTCACAAAAGGACAAATACTGTATGATCCCACTTACATGAGGTAGCTAGAGTAGTGAAATTCTACTACAAATAGAAAGTAGGACGTTTGTTGCCAGGGTCTGGGGGAAGGGAAGAATGGAGAGCTATTGCTTAATAGGTACAGACTTTCAGTTCTGCAAGATAAAGAGAGTTCTGGAGATGAATGGAGGTGATCATTTCACAACAATATGAATGTACTTAATACTGCTGAACTGTATCCTTCAAAATGGTTAAGGTGTTAAATATTATATTGTGTGTATTTTACCATAGTTTAAAAAAATGTATTGAGCTAAATGGCCTACAGCACTCTAGTGAGTTTTTCACATACATAGAAAAATAGTCTCAAGTAAAGTTAGGTTATTTCCCTTATATTTGACTTCACTGGTTAATTCCCATTTATCTTGCAGATCTCATGGAAACACGTCTTCCCCAGGAAGTCCTCCTTGGCTCCCAGAAAAGGTCAGGCTTCTCTGTGACATTCACTTCTCCTTGTGGGCTGCCATCTATTAAGTGCATTGCCTGTCAATCATTGCTGTAGATGGGTGTGCTCAATTTACCATTTTAACCTGAAACAGTAACTCCTTGTTTAATGCTTTCCCTTCTGCTACAATATGAATTCTATGATCCTGGAAAAAAATCTTCCTTGCTTAATGTTGTATACATCCAATACAGGGCTTGCACGGATAGACACTTGATGAGTACTGGTCAAATAAACACTACTGTGAATGTCAATAAAATGTCTACTTTTGCTTTTTCCCTATAGTTTTTAATATTGTGTTTTCTTAAGCATAGAGATTAGCAGAGGTTTTTCTTTAAGACCTATAGATCATATTGAGAATAGCAGTTCTAAAATCAGAATCTCTTAAAAACACTCATGGCAAATCTCGTTAAGCTATTCTCGGTGGCTGCCAGAATCCCCAACACAAATCTCTAGAAGATTCTCATGTTTCTGGGAACTGACCTTGCTGTATTTCTTCTAGACTTCCAGGGACCTACATAACTAGAAGACGGTCATGAATGTCCTTCCCCATGTTTTCTTTTTATGTCTTTTACCTTTCCAAGAAGAGAAAAGGCTTGAACTTTGGATTGCATGGAAGCCAAAGGTAGATTGTCTTGATTTAGATTGATCCCCAGAAGGTGCCCAGGAAGTCTGGGGTTCACCCAAAGTCCGTACGTAGGTCAAGCAGTATTTGTGTTTCTCCATCTGCCTTTCTTTCTCTCTACTCTTGTAGCTGTTCCATATGATCCCATTCTGATGACAGCTTCCTCCCATAGCTGTAGACTGACCCTGGAAAACATCAAATATCTAAGAAAGTTTATCTACTGTAGCTTTAATCCCAGAATTGGCTGTCAGAATATTTATTAGGTTAGTTAATAAAAGTTGGCCATTTAAAACTTTGTTGGTGAATGCTTGCTTTTTTAATAGTTTCTGAGATTAGCGGAAATCTTGCTATCTTGTTTAATCACATTCATGTAGTTAGTTGCAACATATGCAAGTGAGAGTTCCTTTCCATTCTAAACACTGGAACTCTTGTTTTTCAAAAATATGTCAAAGAAAGAAGATACGTTATTCTAAGTTACATTTTTAAAGAAATTACTACCAGATTTTTATTATCATCATCTGCTTTGAATGAATAAAAACAAATGGTCCATTTCATCTGATTGCTGTCCAGTTTTTAAGGTTATGGGGCCAACTGGATTAGTATTGTTTCCTAACATGTCAAAAGAACTTGAATCTTCAATAGTCAAAGAAACCTCAAGTACACACTCTTGTGTTTCTTTTTCCAGATAAACATTTATTAAGTTACTATCGTTCATTTGCTCTCATAGAATAAGAACTTGCAGAATCTTTCCATGGTTACTAACTGGCTTGATTAGTAATTAAATTGTACTTTATTCTGGTTAGGGAAGTATATTTTCCTTCAGTAAAATGGCATGGTAGCTACTTGCTACAATTACTGGATCAAATACGGTTAAGAAAGACTCGGAATTATGGATAAATACAATGACATGTAAGTTACAAAGTATATAAACTAAAAAATGGTGCTTCAGGGATTTAAGACTCCAACGAATGAATTATAATATAAAGATAAATTTTCAAAATGACAGAGATAATGAATTAAAAACCAAACCATTTCCTTTTAAGTGAGTTTAATTTTTCTGAGCATAGATAAATGATGTACAGGGAGACATCCACTTCTGGCAGCATGAGATAATTAGACAAAGGATCACAGAATAAACTCAAAGTAAGAAAAATGGCGAAAAAGAACAGGACACAACAAAACACAAAACAAAGATGGAAAGAAAGTATCAAGGAAGTCAAAAGCTGGCTTCTCGAAAAGACAAATCTCTGGTGAGACTGATCAGGAAACAAAAGAAGGCACAAATAACTAATATAATAATTGAAAAGGGGTTATAATACAGATCCAGGAGAAACCAAAAAGCTGAGAAAACTCTACATCACTTTCTGCCAATGTATTATAAAACTTAACAAGTGGACTAATTCCTAGAAAAACCTAACTACCAAAATTCTTTCAAGAAATAGGAAGCCTACATTATATTATAGCAATAAAATAAAATGAATGTGTGGTTAAATGTTTTACCACAGGAAAACACCAACTAGATGGGTTTGAAGGCAAGGCCTGTTAAACTTTCAGGGAGTACACTTTTCAATCCTTTGCTAACACTTCTCTACAAGGCCAGTATTGTCTTGATTTCTGTGTTAATCTGAGTGCTCTAAGAAGCAAATGCCAAGGTTGAATTTAAAGTGCAAGAATTTTATTAGGGGAAACACCTGTGACATCAAATGGGACTGGGCTGGGGAAGATTATCAGAAGCAATGCCAGGGGAAGGAGGGAGAGGGGAGAAGGTGCTCAGAAGCCTCCTAGACTCCCAGGCAGCACTAGAGGAAGTTTGGTAAAGTTGATGGGCAGATGAATCACTCAGGAATGGATTGCCTGAGAGTCCCTGCAAGCTCAGTCATCATAGGGAAGCTGAAGGGAAGTGAGGCCTTGGGAGCACATGGCAATGGGTCTCAGAGCCCAGCCTTGGTCCTTGGTTAGTTTTGCTCCTGTTGCTGGAGGTCTGTGCATACTCACAGCAGCTCAGTTCCAAACCCAACTGTGGACTGGATGAGAAAAGAAAACTGGAAGCCATAGCTGGGCTCGGTGGCTCAGCTTGTAATCCCGCGCTTTGGGATGCTGAGGTGAGTGGATTGCCTGAGCCTGTGGGTTCGAGACCCACCTGGGCAATTTGGCGAGACCTCATCTCTACAATAAATCAAAAAATTAGCTGGGCGTGGTAGCTAAGGCTGAAGCGGAAGGATCGCCGGAGCCCAGCAGGTTGAGGATGCTGTGGCTGGCAGCGGCCACTGCACTCTAGTCTGGGTGACAGAGTGAGACTCCAACTCAAAAAAAAAAAAAAAAAAAGAAGAAAATAAAACTAAAAGTCATTTCCATTCGATATTAATTCAGAAATCCTAAGCAAATATGAGCAAACCAAATTCAACAATTTATACAAATGATGGTGTCATGACCAAGTCAGGTTTGTCAACGAAATTCAACAGTAATTTAACATTAGACAATCTATAAACATAATTCACCATATTAGCAGATCAGTTGAAGAAAAACTCAGCAAATGAAGAATACGTGGGGATTTCACAACCTGATAAAGCTATTGGTCAACAATCTACAGAAATTATCATTTTTAATTGTGAAATATTATAGTTATTCCCTTTGAAATCAGGGCTAATGTAACAATGGGGTTCTCAATATTGCTTCATCACTGTGCTGAAAGGACTAAGCAAGTGTAGTTGGAGAAAAATTGTATAACATTGGAAAGGAAGGAATAACACTGTCATTATTGATAGAAAACATGATAGTTTACATACAAAATAAAAAATTATTTATGAAGTATTAGAAATAAGACAAGTATACAAAAGTCAATTGTATTTCTATGTATCAGCAATAACAAATTCATAAAAACAATAACAAAAGCTATTTAAATGTAAAACACGTGAAAAAAGAAAATTATAAAACTTTTATTAAAAGATATTAAAAGAGACTTAATTTGATGTATAGATACATTGTTCATGTATAGGACAATATAATATTACAAAGATGCTAATTTTCTCAATATTGATTTGTACATTTAAAACAATTCCAGTAAAAATCCCAACTAGGTTTTAAGTTTTGAGAGGAATTTGAAAAAATTAATATGTAAGAGGAGAGTCCCAAGAATAGCTAACTCACAGAAGGAGGAGGAAGACAAGGTGGAGGAGGAGGAGGAGGAGGAGGGAGAAAACGGGATAGAGTGCTTGCTCTATCAGATATGAAGACGTATTATAAGGATAAGAGATATTGACAGAGTCATGTTGGTGCAGGGATTGGAAGTTGATCAAGGAAACAGAAAAGAGAGCTCAAAAACAAATGATGTCTCCATGGAAATGGAATTTAAGGCCAAGATGGAATAGCACATTACTGAGTAAAGGAGAGACAGTTTTCTTACCACACACGACAGTTAGCTCCTGAGAGATTAACAACTTGAGTGTGAAAGGCAAATCTTTGAGACTTTTAGAGACTTACACATGTACAGCCTCTGTGTAGAAAAGAATTTCCTAAACAAGACATTAACTGTGCAAATCTGAAAGAGAAGATCAATAAATTTAGCCATGCGAAACTTTAGAGTTTCCATTCATCTAAGGACATTAAAAAGATAGTAAAAGACATGTCACCAACTGAAAGAAGCTATTTGCAGCATTTATAACTGACATAATTAGTATACTAGATATATAAAGAAGAAACTAGAGCAAAATGGCTGTCTAAAGATGCCAGGTGCTCGTTTCCCACAGAAGGAAGGATCAAGGCTAAGATTTGACAGTAGTGTTGAAGGGAGAGTGTTGGAGTGCACTGGGAGAGTGATGAGGTACCTGTGGTGATTGGAAGCTTAGGAGGGAGCATGAAGGCACCTGGCTTCTGCAGCCCCCTGCCCCGTCCCTGGACTGGGTTGGCCCAGAGTCAGAAGGGACTTCCTGTGGTAGAGAAAAGGTAAGTAGGATTTCACTGGCCTCCACTGCCACTGCAGACACCTACAGGAGAATCCCACAGTCCTTGCAGGCACTGAGCACAGTTTGTAGAGCTCCTGTGTTGCTCCGGATTAGAAGCACAAGGTGAGCACTCCCCTCCCCACTGTCCACCACCTGTGAGCCATCTTGAGATCAGAGCCACCTCTTGAGTGCATTCTTCTCTGAATGCCAGTAGCCACTGTACTTCTCCAGATCTGGGTTTCTGTCTTCATTCCACCAGCCCACACAGGTGGCTGGATACCACAACCTCACCCACGCAGAGCCTAGCCTGATCAATTGTGATTCTGGTCTTGCACAGCAGGGAAACCAACTCCTGCCGCTCACATTTCCAGCCAGAGAAACAGTCTGGAAGTCCCATCCAAGGCAAACCCACCCTTGAGATGGCTAAACCACTGCACAACTCCCTCCAACCAAGAGAGTTTTCCAAGTCACTGAGCAGCTAACATACCCCCAGGTCAGTAGAGAGGCTACATACCTGCACCCAGGGCCTGAGAAAGAGTTCCATGACATCCTCTTCCTTCAGACAAGCCTCTGACATACCCAAGGCTCTACATCTGCAATCAGGGCCTGAGAAACTATCCCATGGGTTACCCCTGGCGGACATGCCCCCAGACCAGTTGAGCAACTGTGCATCTGCATTTCAGGATTGAAAAATGGCACCATGACTGCCTTTCATAGACACACCCACAGACCAGCTGAGGAGACTGGCACCCATGTCTGGGGCCCGAGAAACGACCTCATGTGCTACCCTTGGTAAGCTAGGTAAGAAAACCATATACTGTACTTGCAACCAGAGCAACAGCCCCATGGCTCCAACCCCAGCAAGCTAGATCCAAGTTGGCCAACACACTGTGTACATACGAATGCCCCTGAGTTGACAAATAAACTGGTGAGCCTAACTCTGGCAAAGCTCTACCATCAACACTCTCAGCCTAGGCCACCAAGACATGCACAAATATCACTAGCGTGGATTACAGCTGAAGAAGCTACATGGAGACTACACTACTACATCCACCTAGAGCCAGACTCAATGTACTTCATCAAATTGACACTCTAAGACCCATTTGTATGAATAGGTCTTTACCTATAAAACCTACTCCATAAACTTGGAATAGGAGACTGTTCCTCCAAATGCATAGAAATCAATGTGGGAATGCAGCAAACATGAAAAAGCAAAGAAACATACCTCTAAAGGAACAGAATAATCCTCTAGTAGCAGACCCTAATCATAAGGAAATATACAAAATGCCAGAAAAAGAATTCAAAATAATCATTTTAAAGAAACTTGATGAGATAGAAGATATACAGATAGACAATTCAACAAAATAAAACAATTTATGATTTTAATAAGACATTTAACAAAGAGAGATAATAAAAAATAAGAAAATAGAAATTCTAGAGCAGAAGAATTCAAAAAGTGAAATGAAAAGTACAATCAAAAGCTTCAAAAACAGATTGGACCATGCAGAAGAAAGAATTTCTGAACCTGAAAATAGGCCTTTTAAAAGAACACAAGCAGACAAAAAAAGAATAAAGAATTTAAAAAGAATGAAGAAAGTCTATAGGACTTATGAGACACTATAAACAAACAAAAATTTGCCTTATGGGCATTCCAGAAGGAGAAGAGAAGGGAAAAGTTATAGAAAACATATTTAATAAAATTATAGCTGAAAATGTCCCAAGTCTTGGGAGATAGATGGATATCCAGATCCAGAAACTCAAAAAACCCCAAATAAATTTAACTCAAACAAGCCCTCTCCAAGGCACATTATAGTAAAACTGGCAAAAGGCAAAGACAATTCTAAATAACAGCAAGAGAAAAACATCAAGTCACATATAAGAGAATCACATTAGACTATCAGTGGATTTCTCAGGACCAGTATTACAGGCCAGGAGATAATAAGGTTATATATTCAAAGTAATAAAAGAAAAAAACTGCCATTCAAGAATATTATATCCAGTAAAGCTAATCTTCAGATATAAAGGAGAAATAACATCTTTCATAGACAAATAAAAACTAATGGAATTCATCACCACTAGACTAGCCTTATAAGAAATATTCAAGAGAGACATCTGGAAGTGAAAAGGTGATAGCTACCATCATGAAAAAAATGCAAAACTATAAAACTCACTGGTAGAGCCAATAAACAAAGGAGAAAAAAAGATTAAAACATTATCACTATAGAAAACCACCCAATCACAAAAACAAACAATAAGAGAGGAAGGAACAAAGGATGTACAAACAAGTAGGAAACAATAAATACAATGACAGAAGCAAGTCTTCTATCAATAACTGTGAATGTAAACAGACTAAATTCCCCCATTGAAAAGATATAGACTGAATAAATAAAGAGACCTAACTGTATGCTCCTACAAGAAACTCACTTTCCCTGTAAAGACACATATAGACCGAAAGTGAAGGGATGAAAAAATATACTCTATGCTAATGGAATGTAAAAGCAAGCAAGAGTAGCTATACTTATATCAGATAAAACAGACCAGGTAAAAAACTATAAAAAGAGACAAATAATTATTATATAATAATAAATAAATCAATTAAGCAAAAGACTATAACAATTGTCAATATATATGCACCCAACATTGGAGCACCCAGATATATAAAGCAAATATTATTAGATCTAAAAGGAGAGATACACAATACAATAATACAGTAATAGTTATACACAATGCAATAATAGTTGGGAACTTCAAAACTCCACTCTCAGCATTGGACTGATCATTTAGACAGAAGATCAACAAAGAAACTTGGATTTAAACTGCACCATAGACCAAATGAACCTAACAGACATTTACAGAACATTTCATCCAATAGCTACTGTATACACGTTATTTTCATCAGCACATGGAACATTCTTTAGGACTGATCATATGGTAGGACACAAAACAAGACTCAAAAACTAAAAAAATCAAAATTATATCAAGTGTCTTATCAGACCACAGTGGAATAAAACTAAAAATCAAGAATATGAGGAATAGGTGAAACTATACAAATACATGGAAATTAAACAACATGCCCCTAGATGACCAAAAAGTGAAGAAAGAAATTAAGAATAAAATAAAAAATTTCCTGAAACCGATGAAAACACAATATGCCCAAACCTAAGGGTCACAGCAAAAACAGTCATAAATGGCACATTATAGCAATACATGTCTACATCTAAGAACTAGGAAGATTTCAAATAAACAATTTAATGATGCATTTCAAGGAACCAGAAAACCAAATCCAAAATCTATAAGAGGAAAGAAATAATACAGATTACAGCAGAAATGTCAATGAGACTGAAAAGAAATCAAAGAATCAGAATACTGGTTTTTTGAAAACAAACTTGACAAACTATTAGCTAGGCTAACTAAGAAAAAAAGAGAGAAGACCCAAATAAATAAAATCGGAAATGAAAATGAGACATAATGGAATACAAGCAATTGTCAGTGATTGTGATGAAAAACTAGATGTCAGTACATTTGAAAATCTATAAGAAAAGGGTAAATTCTTTGACACATAAACCTATCAGGATTGAACCAAGAAAAAATAGAAAACCCAAACAAACCAATAATAAGTAACAAGATTAAATCAGTAATACAAAGTCTCCAAACCAAAAAAAAAAAAAAAAAAGGTCCAGGATTAGATGGCTTCGCCACTGAATTCTAACAAACATTTAAAGAATAATTAATACCAATGCTTCTTAAACTATTCCCACAATTTTCAAATTTTAAATTTTAAACTTTTCCTACCTCATTCTATGAGGCCAGTATAACCCTGATACCAAAACCAGACAAGGATACAAAACAACAACAAAAACTACAACCCAATATTCTTGATAAACATAGGTGCAAAAACCCTCAACAAAATACTAACAAAATGAATCCAACAATACATCAAAAACATAATACACCATGATCAAATGGGATCTATCCCAAAAATGCAAGAATGGTTCATCATACCCAAATCAATAAGCATACTACATCATATCAACAGAATAAAGGACAAAAAACATAGATTATCTCCATAGATGCATAAAAAACATTTGATAAAATTCAACATCCTTTCATGATAAAAACTCAATAAGTTAGGTATAAAGGGAAAGTACCTCAACACAGTAAAGGCCACATATGGCAAACCTAGAGCAAACACAACACTGAATGGGAAGAAGCAGAAAGCTTTTCCTCTAAGAATTGGAACAAGACAAGGATGCCTACTCTTGTCACTATTATTCAACATAGTATTGAAAGTCCTGGATAAAACAGTTAGGCAAGAGAAAGAAATGAAGAGCTTCCAAATTGGAAAGGAAGAAGTCAAATGGTCCCAATTTGCAAGTGACATGATCTTACGTAGAAAAAACTCAAGACTCTACCAAAACTTAGAACTGACAAATTCAGTAAAGTTTCTAGATACAAAATCAACATACAAAAATCAATAGTGCTTTTATACATTAACAATAAACTAGCTAAAAAAGACGGAAATCCCATTTACAATAGCTACAAAAAAAGCGAAAACAAAAAATAAACAAACAAAACAAATCCCAGGAGTGAATTTTACCAAGAAGATGAAAGCACTTTATAAAAACAAACAAACAAATAAAAACCACAAATCACTGATGAAATAAATTGAAGAGGGTATCAACAAATGGAAAGACATCCCATGCTCATAGATTGGAAGAATTAATATTGTTAAAATGACTGTATTACCCAAAGCAAGCTAAAGATTCTGCGTAATTCCTATCAAAATACCAATGAAATTCTTCACAGAAATAGAAAAAAAAAAATCTTAAAATGCATATGGAACCACAGACAACCCCAAGTAGCCAAAGTAATCTTAAGTAAAAAATAGCAAAGTTGGAGTTATCACACTGTCAGATCTCAAAACATACTACAAAACTGTAGTATATATAACAAAACCTGTTTGGTACTGGTATAAAAAAACAGACACATAGACCAATGGAGCAGAATAGAGAACCCAGAAACTAATTCATGATTTTGCAGCCAACTGATTTTTGACAAAGGTGACAAGAACACACAATGTGTTCTTGGGAAATGACTGCCTCTTCAACAGATGGCCCTGGGAAAATGATATCAACATACAGAAAAATTACAGTAGACTCCCAGTTCTCACCCTACACAAAAGTCAACTCAAAATGGTAAGACTTAAGTGTAAGACCTAAAACTACAAAACTACTCGAAGAAAACATAGGGAAAACACTTCAGGACATTGGTCTGGATAAAGACTTTATGAACATGACCTCAAAATCATAGTCAATGAAAGCAAATACAAACAAATGGGAGACTATCTATCTAAAAAGCTTCTGCACAGCAAAGAAACAACCAATGGAGTGAAAAAACAACCTACAGAAGGGGAGAAAATATTTGCAAACTATTCAGAATATATAAGAAGTTCAAACATCTCAACAACAAAAAACCCAAACAGTCCAAGTTATAAATGAGTAAATAATCTTAACAGACATTTCTCAAAAGGAGACATATAAATGACGAACATATATATGAAAAAATGCTCAACGTCACTAATCATCAGGGAAATGCAAATCAAAAGTGTAATGAGGTATCATCTAACCCCAGCTAGAAAGCCTATCACCAAAAAGACAAAAACCGGCAAACTCTGGCAAGGATGCAGAGAAAAAGGAACTCTTGTATACTATTGGTGGGAATGTAAATTAGTATAGCCACTGTGGAAAACAGTATGGGACATGCACAAAAAGGCTTAGAACTGCATTGTTTGTAAAGCACAACAAATGAAAAAAATGCCAATTTCAATCAACGAGAAAGTAGACATATTAATTGTGCTAAAAAAGTCATACAATCGTCCCATAATGGACTGTTATATGGTAGTGTAATGAGTAACTGGCATTCTCTGCAAAACTACAAATAAAACCACCATGTGATCCAGCAATCCTACTACCAGACATTTATTCAAAGAAAAGAAAATCAGTATACTGAAGAGAAAAATGCACCCCTATGTTTATTGCGGCCCTATTTATAATGGGCAAGATATGGAATAAACCTAAGTGTATGACAACAGATGAATGAATAAAGAAACTGTGATACACACACACACACACACACACACACACACACACACACACACACACACACAAAATGAAATACTACTTAGCCATAAAAAGAATGAAATCTTGTCAATCATAGCGACATGGATATAGGACATTGTGTTAAGTTAAATAAGTCAGGAACAGAACGTTAACACCACATGCTTGCACTCACATGTGGAAACTAAAAAAAGTTGATTTCATAGAAGTAAAAAGTAGAGCAGAGAGAACTGGAGACTGAGAAGGATAATACTAGAGACTAGGAAGGATGGGGGAAGGGTAGGAGAGGGAGTGATTTCTTAAAGGATACATAGTTACAGCTAGTAGAAGGAATAAGTTCTACTGTTCTCTACTACTGTAGGATGACTATAGTTAATAATATTACATACTTTCAAACAACTAGAAGGAGGATGCTGAATGTTGCCAGTACAAAGAAATAATAAATATTTGAGATGATGGAGATGGTAATGATATCTTGACCTGATCACTACACATTGTACAACACTATTGTACACAAGTATGTACAATTATTATGTCAATTAAAAAATAAAAAGAAGAAAGAAGAAACCACCAACTCAATTGAAAATATATTCAAACACTTAGGCAGGCATTTCACAGAAAAGAGAACACAAATAGTAAATATGCATGTGAAAAGAGGCTCCACGTTCCTGGTCATCAAGAGACTACAAATTAAAGGCCACAATAAGATAAAAATGTTATACTCACTAACTGGCAACAAGTAAGAAGTATGAAAATACTTCATCGGTATGATTAAGTATGAAGTGAAGATATGAATTAACAGGAGATTTTTGACACTGCAGGTAGGAGTATAAACTGATACAAATGCCTTCACAAATAATTTAGAATTTTATTATAAAGATGAATGTCCTTACATCTTATGACCAAGTCATTCTATTTCTAGGTGTGTGCTCTACGAAAACCTGCACACAGGCCCTGAGACGTGCACAAGAACATTTAGAACTGCATTGTTTGTAAAGCATAAAAACCTCAATTTCAGTCAACGGGAGAGTGGACATATACATTGTACTGAAAAGAATCACACGTTGGTCCCATAATGGAATAAGAAATGGCAGTACAATGAGTAACTGGCATGCTCTGCAATAAGGCTGATGAAACACTGGCAGCGTTTGGCTTCAGGAGCAGGACCAGAGCTGGTAGATAACACTGTGGCCTCCCATTTGAGTTCTTTAGGGCACAATTTGGGACGTGCTTGTCTGCTTTGCACAATGGACTCCAGTAGCCATGAGGATGAGCACCCTTCACTGAGCTTCTCTCCTTTCCTTCTCTCACTTTCCCTGCTCCCCACTCCTGGCTCCTGGGTTCATTTCCAAAATAAACCTCCTGTGCTCCATAGTAGTGAGTAAAAAAGGCACTTCAGAAAAGACGACATACAACATGCTACTTCAAAAACATGCTCATTTAGCAGCAGAAAGAGATGAACCCTTGGTATATGCAGTTACACACATGACAAATCTCAAAACAATTATGCTGAGAAAAAGAAAAGAGTATAAGCCGGGCTTGGTGGCTTAGCCTGTAATCCTGCATCTTTGGGAGGCTGAGGTGAGTGCATTGCCTGAGCCCGCGGGTTCGAGACCCGCCTGGGCAGCAAGACCTCATCTCTACAATAAATCAAAAAATCAGCCGGGCGTGGTAGCGCATGCCTGTAATTCCGGCTACTCGGATGGCCGAGGTGGAAGGATTACCGGAGCCCAGCAGGTTGAGGCTGCGGTGGCCGCTCCAGTCTGGGTGACAGAGTGAGACTCCAACTCAAAAAAATAAAAAATAAAAGAAAAGAGTATAAATGGTTCCATTGCATTTTCTAGACAATGTAAGTTCATCTGTACTGATAGAAAGCTGATGAGTGGTTCTTTTCTTTTCCTCTTTTTTTTGAGTTGGAGTCTCACTGTTACCCAGGTTGGAGTGCAGTAGCACACTCATGGCCACCGCAGCCTTGACCTGCTGGGCTTAGGTGACCCTTCTGCCTCAGTCTTTCAAGTAGTTGGAACTACAGGTGCATGCCATCATGCATGGCTAGTTTTTGTGATTTATTGTAGAGACGAGGTCTTACCAGGCTGCCCAGGCTGATCTCGAGACCCTGGGCTCAGGCAATCCTTTCACCTTGGCCTCCCAAACTCCTAGGATTACAGGCTGAGCCACTGCACCCAGCCTGAGTGGTTTCTTGAGAGGACAGTGGGGAGAAATGGGGGCAGGATTACCAAAGCGCATGAGAAAACATTGGGGGTGATGGAAAAATTCATTATCTTGACTGTGGTGGTGATGTCACAAGTACATGAAGATGTCAAAACTTATCAATGTGTGTACTTTCAGTAGACGTAGTTAAGTTTATTGTACAAAAAAAATCTCAATAAGCCCGTTTCAAAAGCTAAGTAAACTAAAATATATTTCATTTAGAGACATGTACACACATGCATGTGCATGCTAGTGTGTGTGTTGGTGACAAGAATCAAAAGCAAGGACATAATGTAGCCAACATCCAGAACAGTTGTTCCCTTTGGTGTTGAGGGGAGTGGAGGAGGGTTAAGAAATGAAAGCTTTATGGTAGCCCATATGTCATATACATGTTTTGTATGCACCAAAGTTTACCTAAAATATGTGCATTACAAAAGATTGAGAAAATGCCAAAATTATGAAGAAGAAAATTAAAAATCACCCCTACTTGCACTCTTAACTTTATTTCCATTTTAACAATTTTGGATGAAACTGTCTCTAAAATGTCTTCTATTTTTCCTTGTTTTCTGAATGAGTACTTTTAATGTACTCCAACTTTTTTGCTTTCTGATTATTTTATGTAAACAAGTTATAGTATCATGTTCTGTGATACTGATGACCTCAGGACCATATAGCTGCCTCTGGATATTTGCCTCTGGGCTAAAGGCTTCCAAGCTGCCAAGCATGTGAGGTTAGTTTCTAGTTTGTTTTGTGTTGGACGGTTATGGGGTTGTTCTCATTGCCAGATGGGTTTTAAATTCCTCAGTTAACCTCTTACTCATATCTGATCATATCATTTCTCCCCTCCCTCCATCTCTTTCTCATCCATCCCCTCTTCTCCATCGACCTCCCACTCCATACTCAGCTGCTCCATGCCTCCAGCTGCCTTCTCTCCCCTTCCCAGGCCCCAAAGTTTGTTACATTCTGGACTACCTAGGAAAAGTGTAGGATGAGGTGACATTTCTGAGCATTCCAGCACCTGGAGAGAAAGCGGCTGAGGACAGTCTCTTACTCTACATCTTCCTTCCTTGCAGAAACTATTACAAAAGACATAAGAAGGTCAGATTGAGCCCAAGACCCAATTGCCTGATGACATAAAGTGCTGTCAAACTGATTTGGAAAAGACATTGTTGTCAAGTCACTTTTGATTCCAGAACTCAATGGAGGTCCCTCAGGCTGACCCGAATCCTTGTTTTAGAATCCTTGCTAATCATGGAGCTGGTGCTAAGATTTGCCCAATAAGGCAAGGGGAAGAGATTTTTATTCTTGAGGTGTAGTCAGGGTGGTTTTTATATACATTGTCTTCTTCAATGATGCTTGCACAAGAGAAATAAAGACAGTTCTGTTTCATTTAAAATATCAACAAAGCCAGATTCTACTTAGTCAACCCACAAGAGCACCTCTTCTTTTGTGAAACCAGCTCACAATGAACCACATGCTGGCATGATCATCCACCCATATCTGCCAGTTGAATTATAGGCTGACTGAGAGTCAGTTGGATAAGTCCCCAAATCTGTTTTTTTTCCTCATTAACCTTGGTACTATACTTACCCAATATGATTACTTTATTATGTAACCTGATGAACTATGAATGTGAAAATAGGTGACATTTTAATTATAATTTGATTGATGTAAATAAAATGCTTTCCTAGTATAATAAATGTGAATCACTAAAATATTGTATAATTAAATGTGAGTGAATCAAAGGTAAAAGAAAAAGTGTTATAGAAGTCTGGGATTTTGGATTCAGAATGTTTCAAAATGTTTTGAGACGCTCATTGAAGTCAAATAAATATACCTTTTTTGTTTTAGATTAAATTAAAATACAGTGTTTTTGTTTGTTTGTTTGTTTTTTATCAATAGGCATCTATGAGGGATTCTCCTGAACAATATAGATTAAGTAGTCTGTCCATTTATAAGTCACCTCCCAGGTCTCAAGAGCATAGGGGCTACTGGGATGACCACACTCTGAACATATCCAGGCCCTAGGTCCCAGGGAGTTGGGCCCAGAGTAGGAATCCCCAGGCCACATTCACAGAGTGCCAAGAACAGCCCACACCCAAAGGTGTTCCATAAATGTTAGTTTTTATTCTTCTTTCCAAATTGCCACCTTTTTCCCTGACTACTTGTCTACCTACAATTTATGTTAAATTCTAGGCACACAGAAAATAAATGCAGCTTTTAGAATGTTAATGGCACTGTCTTCTCTTCTCTTCCTTTTTTATTTCAATGTTACTTTAGGTTATTGAGATGGAATTCTATCCAGGGGTTGGCAAACTTTCAAAGGGCCATATAGTAAACACGTTAACCATATTAAGGTTCATGGACAAGAGAATCTACAACTACTTAACTCCACTGCTGTAGCTTGAAATCAGCCATAGGCAATATACATATGAATGGGTGTGACTGCGTTCTAATAAAACTTTATTTAAAAAACAGGTGATGGGTTGGATTTTGCCTGTGGGCAGTAGTTTGTTGACTTCTGTGTCTATAGCAAGAGTTCATAATTGGGTGAGGGATCGATAAGTCTGTGAAAGTGTATGTAGATTTTGGCTATGTGTTTTTCTGGGAGGAGGAATCATGGTTCTCTTCAGATTTCAAAGGCTCCATGATCGATAACTTTATGACACATCACTATCAAGAAATGGTCTCTTCTGGGCTCTCATAGCATTTAATTTTTAAAAAATACTATAGTTGAATAATTTAATTTTTAAAACTTTATTTTAAAATATTTATAGGTTCACGGGAAGTAGCAGATGGTACTGAGAGGTGCCAGGTAACCTTCATCTTGCTTCTCTCAGAGGTTACTTCTATAATTATATTGTGATATCAACATCTGGAAACTGACATTGTTGCAACACGTGAGGATAGTTCTATGTCATTTTATCACGTGTAGATTTATATAACCACTGCCATAGTGAGCCACTAATCTGTTTTCCGACTCTATAGTTTTTCATTTTAAGAATGACCTCTTGAGATTGGCTTTTACCACTTAGCTTAATGCCTTGACATTTGCTCAAGTTGTTTGTGTTTTGAGAGTTGGTTTCTTTTTTTTGTTGGTAAGTATTCTTTGGCACAGATATACAACAGTTTGCTTAACCATTCACCTATTGAAGGACATTTTGGTTGTTTCCAGTTTTTAACTATTACAGTTAAAGTTGCCATGAACAATTGTGTGTAGGGTTTTGTGTGGACGTATGTTTTCATCCCTGGGATAAATGCACAGGTGTGTAATTGGCGGGTCATATGGTAAGTGCACATTTAGCTTTAAAAGAAACTACCAAATTATTTCCCAGAGTTAATCATTTATTTTTAAAATTACCATGAACATAGGACATAAACATGCATGTGAAAACATAAAAATGCAAGAATTTCAGAAAAATGTACAGTTCTCTTTGTCCACTGCACACTGTCAGGCCTGCTCCCTGTAGCCCTTCAGTTGGGTGGGCGTCCTCTCACTCCTCCACCACATTTCTTTTTTTTTTTTGAGTTGGAGTCCCACTCTGTCGTCCAGACTGGAGTGCAGTGGCCGCTTCTGGCCACCGTAGCCTCGACCTGCTGGGCTCCGGCAATCCTTCCGCCTCAGCTTTCTGAGTAGCCGGAATTACAGGCATGCGCTACCACGCCCGGCTGATTTTTTGATTTATTGTAGAGATGAGGTCTCGCAGCCCAGGCGGGTCTCGAACCCGCGGGCCAGGCAATCCACTCACCTCAGCCTCCCAAAGGCGCGGGGTTACAGGCTGAGCCACCGAGCCCGGCTTGCTCCACCACATTTCTAAAACTTACCTTTTCCCTTGGTTTGGAGCTCTTCCTACAGAGCATCTATAAATCTGTTTCGTTCCTTTGTGTCTTACGAGTGGACATACCATAGTTTGTTTAAGCATTCCTCCTATTTATGGCTATTTCTAATGTTTGCTGTCATCGATAAATGATGTAATGAATATCTCTGAAATGCCTCCGTGTACACATTTGTGTTTCTCAAAGATGGACACATAGGAGTGAAATTGTTGGGTCACAGACATGCGTATTTGTAATATTGATGGAAACTGCCAGTTTGCCTTCTTAAAAGAATGTATCAATCAATACTCCTGCCACCAACGTATGAAAATTTATTTACACCCTTGTCTACACCCAAAATTATCAGTTTTATTCATTTTGTTAATTAATCTGATGAGTGAAAACTATTTCATTGTTATTTTAATGTGCATTTCCCTGATTAACAATGATGATGCACATCTTTTTTTTAATAACTTAATTGGTCATTTTAATATTTTCTTCTGCAAACAACTATTTGTATTCTTGGATCGTTTTATGCCCTTATGTGACTGTCATTCCTAGTTGATTTTTTTAGTAGCTCTTTATTTCTTTAGGATATTAGTCCTTTGGATATTTTATATGTTACAATATTTTCCCAAATCTGTCACTCATCTATTAAATTTGGTTTTGGTGGGTGTTTCGTGTGTGTGTGTGTGTGTGTGTGTGTGTGTGTGTATTACTCAGCTAGCTTCATTAGCTTCATTTAATTTGGTCTTGTTTTATGTAGTTAAATTGATCAATCTTTTTATGTCTCCTAGATTTTGTTCTTAATTAAGAAGTGCTTCTTTGCCCTAAATTATGAAAATATTCCATTATACCTTTTCTAAAGTTGTTGGTCTGAAAATTATTGGAACTAATGCCCAGGGCTTCCGAGAGTACATTAAATCTAGAATCTTGGGTCTCAGGACTCCAATTGACACATATGACCCGATTTAACATTACATTTACTCTTCTGGGTTGGTGTCATTACAATTTATTTCTGAATGTTCCCTCTCTCTGACTTCTGCTGGTGCAAATTCTTGAGATTCTTTCAATATGCAAGCTGTCTCTTACCTAGACAGACTTTTGACATCTTCTTTTGAGGTGTATGTGGGAATCTACTCAAGACATATCTGGAGCCAACAATGGTCAGGGAAGGTCCTGAGGAGTACTAACTTCCCGTCTCAAGATGTCTACCTCATATGAGGTGATTGAAGGGTTTAAGCAAGGAAAGACTGTTTTCTCAAAAGGGAAAAGAGGAGCTGTTGCTTTTGGCAAAAGAAGCTCAGGGGACTTGGGCATTCATGATTTTCAGATTCACTGGAGTCCACTCAGTATATCCAATTCTCAGAGACCCCTCCCTTCCCTACATGTTGCATGACTTTCATTTAAGAGAGCCAACAATGCTATGCATTATCCCTACGATGTGGTTCTGTGACCCCTAGTATCCATGTCTGAGTCTGCCTCTCACTGGTTTTCAGCCTTACCTCCACAAAACTCACAAATTTATTTTAAGGCCAATATAGGGAGCTCTCTCCTTCTTGGACATGGCTTCAACTTGATATTTCAGAGCCCTCAAATTTTTATTTTCTTTTTCTAATTCCTCCCGTGGAATCAGAAGCAGCCGGCCTTACCCACAGAGATTTTGTGGTTGTAATTCCTACAGTAGTGATAAAATTCAACCATCACTTGGCCTCCCAAAGTCTTACTTTAAATAAGCACTTTATTTCATGTAATCACAGCTAATAATTTAAGTAACTGTTTTGCCACCGCATGCCATGGATAGATACTATCAGTGACACATTTCTCACCAACAATAAGACCATCAGTGTGTTCGGTCCCACTCACATCATTTAACAAACTCCAGATTCTCATATTTGACCATCTAGTTCCTGGGTCTATTCATGGTACCACACAGAGCAGTAGTCCTCAACCTTTTTGGCATCAGGGACCAGTTTTGTGGAAGACAATTTTTCCATGGATGAGGGCGGGGAGATGTACAGTCAAACCTCACTGCTCATGTCAATCTATATTTGCAGTTGCTCCCCAGTACTAGCATCACCATCCCAGCTCCCACCTTAGATTACCAGGCATTAGAGTGTCAAAAGGAGCACATAACCTAGATCCCTCACATGTGCAGTTCACAATAATAGGGTTTGTGCTCCTATAAGAATCTAATACCTCCATTGATCTGACAGGAGGTGGAGCTCAGGTGGTAATGCAAGTGATGGGGAATGGTTGTAAATACAGATGAAGCTTCACTCGCTCACCTACCCCTTACCTGCTGCTGTGCAGTCTGGTTTGTAACAGGCCACAGACCAGTACTGGTCTGTAGCCTGGGGTTGGGGAGCCCTGAAGTTAATCAGCAAAACAGACACCATGCTAGGCATTTCAAATAGAGGCAATTTAATATAGATATTCACGAAAATCACTGGTAGAGCAGAAGGGAGAAAGGCAAGCTAGAGAGAAGAAAGGGTTTTTAAGCAAAAACCAAGAGGTGGCAGTTTCTGCTGGCTGGAGCCCACAAACCTGTTGGTGCCACAAAGCTGAGGGAGGCACTTCCTCTGCCACTGTTGAAACTGTACCAATGCCACTGAGCAGGACCAGGAGCCTCCGTCCTCTGATTCCAGTCAACAGGCACTCTTACTCTAGCTGCGTGAGAATCCTGTGTGGTACAAGGAACGTGACTTCTCTCTTGCTCCTTCCTTCCTGTCTCTGGTGAGTGCTGCCCATGGGTAGAGCCTTATAGAAAGTTGGGTGGTGAAGGGCCTGGGACATGTAGTCTGCGGGTTTCAACACTTGGTGTCACATAAGAGATTGTGGAAGAACAGGTGTGTACTCTTTCTCAGGAAGCTGTTGGGAGAGTGTTTCTTCAAAATGAGGGCGAAGATCAAGAAACAGGCGATGTGTGATTTGGAGACAGGACAGGGCATCCCACACAGCAGAGAGGCAATGGTGGGGAGGGAGAACCAAGGGCAGCAGCTGTGCAGCAGGCCTGGAGATGGGCCAGGCCCATGTAGAGCAGAAGGGCTGGTGGCTCCTGGTGGCAGGTCTCTCAGGACGAAAGAAAAAGAAATTTTGGTTTTCATTATAAGCCTTGTAGTACTTAGCTTTTTAAAATATATTTACAGGCAGGTGTGGTGGCTCATGCCTATAATCCCAGCACTTTGGGAGGTGGAGGTGAGAAGATTGCCTGAGTCCAGGGGTTTGAGACCAGCCTGGGTAACTTGGTGAGACCTCCTCTCTACAGTTAAAAATTTGTATTTGAATACATTGAGAGGAGACTTACTGTTTTGTCAGAGAGCTTAGGGGAGGGGTGGGAATTAATGATGAATCCATGAAAACAAAGCAATAAAAACCAAGATTCAGGAGAAACAAAATGCTGTAAAAGAGAGGACGCTTAATTGCAGTATACTGTGTGGCTCTGGGTTCATAGTGTTCACGTAGCCATAATGATATGAACATTCACTGTTTGATTACATACAAATGTAATAAAACAAAGTTTAAAGAGAAGAGATATGTTGGGATGTGAAGAGAGATGAAGAGAGTTAACTTTTCATCTTTTATATTAAAAAGTCAATAGATAATATTTAAAAATGAAAAATCAGGAAATGTTAGTACAAAGAAGTTATTTAGATGTATGGAGATAAATCTTGGGAAAACATGACTAAAATAGGGGAAGATTTTCTCTGAGGAGTTTTTAGAGGTGGAATAGGAAAAGGAAATTTTGGTCTTCATTATAAGTCTTTTAGTATTTAGCTTTTAAAAATGTATTTATGGCTGGGCATGGTGGCTCACGCCTGTAATTCCAGCACTTTGGGAGGTGGAGGTGAGAGAACTGCCTGAGCCCAGGGATTTGAGACCAGCTTGGGCAGCTTGGCAACAACTCATCTCTACAATAAAAAAAAAAAAATTAGCTGGGCATGGTGGTGTGTGCCTGTGTTTCCAGCTATCTGGAAGGCTGAGGTGGAAGGATTGCCTGAGGCCAGAAGGTCAAGGCTGTAGTAGCCATGATTGTACCACTGCACTCCGAGCTGGGTGACAGAGACTCTGTCTCCAAACAAAGAAAAAAAAATTGTATTTACAGTTGGGTGCGGTGGCTCAAGCCTGTAATCCCAGCACTTTGGGAGGCCAAGGTGAGAGGATTGTCTGAGCCCAGGGGTTCAAGACTAGCCTGTGCAACATGGCGAGACCTCGTCTGTGCAATAAGTCAAAAAATTTGCTGGATGTGGTAGTGAACGCCTGTAGTTCCGGCTTCTCAGAAGGCTGAGGCAGGAGGATCATAGTAGCCCAGCAGGTCAACGTTGGGGTGGCCATGAGTGTGCTGTTGCAATCCAGCCTGGGGGATGGAGTGAGATTCTAACTAAAAAAAAAAAAATTATGGTATTGCTTTGATGAAATATTAATATAATTTTTAAAATCCGCAAATTTCAAGAAATTTTTAACTAAACTGAAAAGTTCTCTCTAGTGTAATAATGCCAACAGTGCTCTTTACTGAACTCTCCCCAAGATCTTTTGTAGAAAGCACATACTTGTGCTCATCTAGTCTAACAATAGGAGACTTAATGATCGCTCAAGTTGAATCTCTGATTTTTTTATTTGAGATCCCTTTCAAGTCTAACGCAGACAATAATCAGTGTGTTTTAAAACTTCTTCACCCGTGTTACTGAAAGGCCTTTTAAAATTCTTGTCATATATTCTGGAAAACTTTTATTGCTTTGGGTGTTTGACTTCCTTAAGTAAATAGATTCTCCTCTTTTAACTTTATTATTTTTCAGACCTTTTCTATTCTGTTTCTTTAACCCACAGTTCCCCTATGTATTCTGGTTTGATGTCATTGTGGGGAGAAGAAGCAAATTAAAAAAAAGATGACTAAAAAATCCTCTAGCAAACCAATGACCATTGTCCTAGGAATGCTGAGAACAGAGAGAGCTGGAAGATCTTGGCAGGATCTTGTCCTGTGGGTATATTTTTACACAGTGGCACAACAGTTCCATTGGCTGTGAATCTGGGTTGACAGGGGTAAGTAAGGCTGAATCGTATGGGCTTTGTGGAGAGTGAAGAAATCTCTGCTCCCGGCTTTGACATCATCAGAGCAAGACCACAGTGGAAGCAATGGGCTTTCCACTTAGTTTAATGCAATGTCTGGTTTCTTAACTTGGAGGTAAATCATTTTTTCTTTATTTTTTCTGGGTCTGCAATAAGAAATAAAAAATGGAAAGAAAGAATGTATGAGGAGGCTGAAAACCAAAATCAAGCAGATACTAAATAAAAGAAACAACGACTAGGCATAAGCTCTGTTCAGGATTGGTCATGTGGTATACTCTGAGTGGTGGTTCTCATAAAGAAAATGGGTAAAGCTTGTTGAATCACTAATGTGGACGAGGTGGTTTCTACAACTCTCTTCTGGAAGTTGAGCTGGCCTAAATGAACTCTATTTTTAGGGTGTTCCACCCTTCTCTATAATAGAGAATGTAGGTTAAAGATTACAGTGAATTGTTATAATCAGGTCTGCAAATAGAATTTGAGAAATTATTTTTTTATCAAAATTCATTTACTTTTTAACAGTGTGACAAGTGAACAATGTAACTAAGATATTTGTTCAAATTGCAGGTTGTCTAATCATCTTGTTTTTGTGAATGCCAGGATGCTGCTGATATTCATTGTAGAAAAGCAGCTTTCTTCCTTTTGTTGCTTCCAGCCATGCCTTTTGGACCTGGTCTGGTTTATAGTAATGTTGAATCAGGTATGGGCTGCTCCTGGGCCCAGCCCCTCAGAATTTCCTCCACCTGCAGATGGTTAGTCCCGACTCAATTTCTGGACAGATCTAATCTGGGACAGAAGAGAACAGAAGCTCACCCAAGTCACCCTGTGGTTTAGGAGTTCTCTCAGCCTCCAGAGCTCCCATGGTCTCCTGACAATGATAATAGCAACAGCAGCAGCAGCTGCTTGTTGTTATCAATAACAGCATTGATAACAACAAGAACAGGAACAACGACAGCATCAACAATAGCAAAACAGCAACAGCAATAACAATAGAAACAGCAGCAACAATACCATCAGCAACCACAATGACAGCAATAACAGCAGCAGCAACAACAGCAGCAGCATCATAGTAACAGCAACCACAGCAATAGCAACAGCAACAACATAATCAACAATAATAGCAACAACAACAGCAATAGCAGTAGCAACAGCAGGAGCAGCAACGACAACAGCAACAATAACAACAGAAACAACAGCAGTATCAACAGCAGCGACAACAGGAATAGCAACGACAATAACAATGACAACGGAGCTGCAAAGATAACAGCAGCAGCAACAGCAACCATAAGAGCTGGAGCGATGGAACGTCAGTCACCGGTGGGTGCATCACTGCTTGTCCCATCTGCGAACCCAGCCCTCCGAGGGTGAGACAAGTGCACAGACCAGGGCATCTGGCCACCAAGATTGAAACCTTGGCTTTGTCATTTACTTGTTGTGTGGCTTTGAGCAAGTCCTTTACTTTCTCCGGCCTGGGTTTTTTCAATTGTCAGTGGAGTTCATAGCAATACCTGTTTTTAGGGCTGTGGCAAAGATCCAATGAAGAAATACAGGCATACATTTCTCCACCAGAGCTCTTGGGTGACCAGATGCATTGTCAATGAGCAGTACTGTTTTGAAAGGAATCTTTTTTTCTGAGCAGTAGGTCTGTTTAGTGGGTTTAGCATATTCAGTAAACCATGCTATAAGCAAATATGCTGTCATCTAGGCTTTGTTGTTACATTCTAGAGCTCAGGCAGAATATAATTAGCATAATTCTTAAGAGTACTAGGATTTTCAGAATGGTCAATGAGCACTGACTTCAAAATAGTTATCAGCTACCTTAACCCCTAGCAAGAGAGTCAGCCTGCCCTTGGAAGCTTTGAAACCAGGCATTGACTTTTCCTCTCTAGCTATGAAAGTCTTAGATGGCATCACCTTCTGACATAAGACTGATTCGTTGACATTGAAGATCTGTTACTTAGCACAGTACCTACATTCGCTATCTTAGCTAGAGCTTCTGGGTAACTTGCTGCAGCTTCTCCCTCAGTACTTGTTGCTCCACCTTGTCCTTTTATGTGATAGAGGTGGCTTCTTTCCATAAATCTCACAAACCAGTGGCTACTAACTTCAAATTTGTCTTCTGTTTTCTCGCCTCTCTCAGCCCTCACAGAATTGAAGAAAGTCAGGGCCTTGCTTGGGATGTGACTTTGGCTTAAGGGAGTTATGGCTGGTTTGATCTTCTATCTAAACCACCAAAACTTTCTCCATATCAGCAATAAAACTGTTTCACTTTCTTCTCCTTCATGTGTTCACTGAATAACACTTTTTACTTCATTCAAGAACTTTCCCTTTGCATTCACAACTTGGCTAATTGGTGCAAGAGGTCTAGCTTTTGGCCTGTGTCAACTTTCCACATGCATAATCATTTCTAGCTTTTGATTTAAAGTTGAGATGTGTAACTCTTTCACTTGAATGCTTAGAGGCCACTGTAGGGTTATTCATTGGCCTAATTTCAATATCGTTGTGTCTTAAGGAATAGGGGGCCTGAGGAGAGGGAGAAAGATGAGGGAGTTGGTAATTGGGGGAGCAGTCAAACACACAAAGCAGTTATCAGTTATCATGGGCAAAGTTCATGGCACCCCAAAACAATGAAAATAGTAGCATCAAAGATCACCAGAGATCACCATAACAAATGTAATAATAATGAGAAAGTTTGAAATATTATGAGAATTACTAAATGTGACACAAAGACATGAAGTGAACCCATGCTGTTAGAAAAATAGGGCCAAAAGATTTGCTCAAGGCAGGGCTGCCATAAACCTTCAATTTGTAGAAAATGTAATATCTGCAGAGTCAATAAAACGTGGTGAGCCTGTATGAGTGGTGGACGTGGAGAGCACTAGTTGAGAGCGCTGGGCAAATGTTAGTTCCTGTATCTTCATATACAGAGGAGGAAGTGGGCCGAAGAGGTGATAGAAGGTAGAAGGTGGGAGTCCTGCGGGCTGCATTCCTCACAAGGCAGGCCTGGGCCCTTAGGAACCAAATGATTTGGGTGGCAGTGGGGACCTCTTGCCCTGTCCTATTCTTGCTGGTTCTCCTCGGTGTGTATGACACTGCTCCTGGGGTCCGCTTTCGGTGCCAGCTATGGTCTGCCCTCCTGCTCCCAGGCCCCCCTGCCTCCCTCTGGCTATGCCTCCCGCCCATTCCTCTGTGGGCAGGCCCTTCTCACAGCTCAGCTTAGCCCTTGCCTTCTCACATTCTCCTTCCACAATTACACAGACCTGTCTTCCAGCTATGAGTGGTGAACTGGGCTACGTGACACAGAAACAAGAAAAATGCAATCAAATCTTCATAGGAGTATGAAGGTCACACGAATAGAAAGGATAAAAAACAATAACAGGAATAGTCTTTTGAAATATCTCTTTAACCTGCTTTGAACCAACCTGATGAAGATGAAAAACTCCAACCTGATGAAGATGAGAAACTTCGACAAGTTGGGTGCTTGTGAGGTCCCTGAGTTACACTTTTCCATCTTAAAACAATTCAGAATGTATTTTTAAATTGGATCTCCAATAGTCTAGGTTACTCATTTCCTTGTTTTACAGAACAGCTATGAAAGCTTCTGTGAATAATAACAATGGCTCTTGGACATTTATTGTCAGGCATTTTACATGTTTTATCTGATTTAATTGTTATAAAAGTCCAGTGAGTAGGTACTGTTGTCCCCATCTGCAGATGAAGAAACTGAGGTTCAGAAGCATTCAGGTCACATGGCTGGGAAACGTGAGCACAGTCTGTCAGACTCTATGGCCTGTGTTCCTCAGAGAATAAATGACTGCTTGCCTGACACTGGGGCTGCCCAGGAAAAGGAACTTCAGAGGGAGGCTGTGGAAGGGACTCAGCTTCTAGTCCACAAGTATTTGGTAAGCGCCTAACGTGTGTGTGCCAAGTACAGTGCTACGCTCCAGGGATGTGTCAGTAAACAGGATTTAGTCTCTGTGTTCGAGGGGAGGTGCCCATGTATGTGGGAAGCTGCACTGAGATAGGGGTACGGGGTGGGGGATGGTTGATTGAGATCAAGAGTCTCAAACACAAATGTCTGTGTGAACTAGGCAGATGATCGAATGCAGCAGACACACAACAACAGGGAAGAGTGGAGACTGTGGCCCACTGCAGAAGGTGTGCCCTTCAGAAAGTTGAGCCATCGCTCAGCTCCTATAAATTGTCAACAGGAAGAAATACCTGCTCAGTGTTACCAAATCTTCTGATTTTTAAAAAACAGATTCTGTATGTCTCATTTATGTGGAATTTCCCACTCTTAAAAAATACTGTGGGACAACCCCTTTGGGTCCCCTCCCATTGTGGGAGCTTTTCTGTCCTTTCAATAAATCTTGCTTTAAAAAAAATAAATAAATACTGGGGTTAAAGCATTTGAGACCCTGATGTCCTGTGGGCTGCCGGCATACAACCTCTGGCCGGATTCAAAAGCCTCTTCCAACGCTAGGGCTCAAATTCTAGGGAAAACCTCAGACCACTGTGATTCAGCAACATTCTGCCCAAGTACTAAATATGTTAAATATAAAGGTTTTGTAGAATGAATAAAATTCAGTTCTGCTTGTAGCACCCTATTCCAAGTGGAGTAAGAACAAAGTAAATAAAAGTATCTAAGCATACTGCATACACAAGCTTATGGGGAAGGTGTCAGATCGGTTTCTCTTTTCTTAGCTTTTTAAAAATTTACCTTTTGCATAGGTTTTATAGTCAAAAATTCAGAAATTACAGAAAGGCAAGCATTGAAAAGTCTCTCTTACAGCTAGCATTTCACAGCTATGCAGTTCCACACACAACCAATGCTATAGCTCTTGGACATTCTTCCAGAGATGCAAGTATTTATTTCACTATTTTTACACAAATGGTAGAACACATAGTTTTCTATGCTTTGCTTCCCCACTCCCTCATTAACAATATATCTTGGAGAACTTTCCTTACCAGTGTTTATAAAGCTGCCTCATTCTTTTTAATGACTGTATTTTACTGAAGGGCATATCATAATTTATTTAATGGGTCTCTCTATTGATTGACATTGAGGTTGTTTTCCAACCTTTTGTTATCTAAGGAAGATTGCCTTAATGATTACTTCTGTACATGTCACTTTGCATATGTAAATTCGTAGAAGTGCAGAATTCCTAGGGTAAAGGATACACACATTTGTAAATTTTATACTATTGTCATATTGTCCATCACAGAAACTTCAAATCTGTACTTATACTGGCAACGTACAATCTGTGATTCCCCAAATTACTTCTCAACACAATATGTTACCAGGTAATTTGATTTTCAACTAAGTGGATATTAGTGTGGTGTTAATTTGCACTTGTCTTACTATGAAGGAGGTTGAGTATATTTTTGTATATTTAAGATCTATTTTTATTATCTTTACACTGAATTATCTCTTCAAGCCCTTTGCTTTTGTTTTTCTGCTGGTTGCTTATGAATTTGTTGGAGCCCTTTGTACATTGAGAAAATTACCCCTATGTAGAGCAGCAAATGTTTTCATTAAGTTTGTTATTTTATTTTTAGCCTATGGCAGTTTTTCAGTGCAGAACCTTTTATTTTTATGAAAGCAAACATATTAATCTTTCTATTACGGGTTCTGGATTTTTAGGGTCATATTTAGAAAGACTTTCCCCACTGTGACAGTTTAAAGAAATTCTTCTATAGTGTCTGCATTATTTTACTGATTCTTTTTTTTATGCTTTAAAAGTCTTTGATTTAGTTTGAATTTATCTCAATGTATGGTGTGAGGTGGCAAATCCTTCTTTCCACTGACTACAGAGTTGTCTCCAAACCTTTATCAAATGGTTCATTTGGGGATTTCAGCCACCTACCTCTGTATGTTTTCAGCTTCCTTGATGGTCTCAGGCAAAGCCTTCCCTTTGGTCTCTGGTAGCAACAGCACCAGACCACCTGCAACCAAGCCAACTGCAGCTGAAAGTCAAACAGATGCAAATCAGGTCAAGAACTGAATAGCGCAAGTTCTATAATTAGAGCTCCTCTTATTTCTATTTTTAAAAATTTTTTGGTATTTTTCTATACTTACGTACAGATTCCTTTGCCATCTCTGACTGCCCTATTTTCCATTATAAATATTATACCAACTCCACACTCCATTGAATTACAATTCCTAATAGGGAAATGAAATACTTAACATTTTGAGTCAAGGTTATTCTAGGCTAGAGGATGTTGCCATCATGTTAGGATACTTCGGAGTTAGAAAATAACTCTGAGAACAAAATTAGCTGTATGAAAAGAAAGAACATAACCCTACCAGCATAAAGCATTTAGTAATGAAAATAAGTCAGAAACTTGGATCATTATTAGCAAATAAAGGTAATGAATCATGTATTACTTAATAACAGCACTAAGAGGCATAGCCAGGCATTTAGTTCAAACTCAGATATGCACTAAATTATCCAGTTTTTTTCCTTTTTGTCTAGCTATATTCTTTAATAATAAGTACTTTAGTGTTTCTGTTCTTTGGATTCCAATAAAAGCTTTGGTCTTTTTATTTTTTATTTTCTGAGTTGGAGTCTTACTCCTTACCCAGGCTGGAGTACAGTGGCACACTCATGGCCATACCAGCGTTGACCTGCTGGACTCCAGTGATCCTTCCGCCTCAGCCTTCCAAGTAGCCGGGACTACAGGTGCGTGCTACCAGCTAATTTTTAAAATTCATTGTAGAGATGAGGTCTTGCCAAGTTGCCCGGCTGGTCTTGAACCCAGGGTCTCAGGTAATCCTCTTGCTTCGGTCTCCCAAAGTGCTGGGATTACAGGCTGAGCCACTGAATCTGGACTTTGATCTTTTAAAGCAATATTCTTTTTTTCTATCATGGAATATAGGAAACGGGATATGGGTTCTTCACTGGTTTGGGGGTTTCCAAAAACTGCATGTTGATTTTTATTTTTGTACCCTTAAAAAATTACTGAGGCCGGGTACTGTGGCTCACGCCTGTAATCCCAGCACTTTGGGAGGCCGAGGCGAGAGGATTGCCTGAGCCTATGCGTTCGTGACCAGCCTGGGCAACATGGTGAGACGTTGTCTCTACAATAAATCAAAAAATTAGCCTGGTGTGGTAGCGTGTGCCTGTAGTTCCAGGCACTTGGAAGGCTGAGGCGGAAGGATCGCTGGAGCCCAGCAGGTTGACAATAGGGTGGCTGTGAGTATGCCACTGCACCCCAGCCTGGGCGACAGAGTGAGACTCCTACTCAAAAAATAAAAATAAAAAAATTCCTGAAATGGAAGCTGCAGAGCACAGTTGCTCAGAACGCGAGCTCTGAGAGCCTGGGCTTCAACTCTGATCCCCACACCTGCTGGCCTTAGTGCCTTGAGAACTTCGGCAATCTCACTAATGCTCCAGACTTTTCTATGTACAGCGGGATAATATACCTGCCTCACAACTTGTTATGAGGTTGCAATGAATTAATATTTGTCAAACGCTTAGAATAGTGCCTGGTACATGGTGTGAACTATGGAAGTGCTCGCTAAATAATTTACCCCTCAAAAATCCAACCCTCCCAAGAGTCACTTGGCTATTGTACTGTAGCCAATGCAAACACAAACGACATTCAGCTGGCAATCTGAATCTACGAAGTAAGTAGATCATGACAAATATAATAGATTAATCTAATTATCATCTATTTGGTTTTTTATATTTGCAAAAACAGGTCTAAGTAAACATGCGATCCCTCGTCACTTTTTTCAGTACTCCTTCAATCAAGATTTTCCAATGTGTTGGTTTTTAGGCTTTGTTGATCACTGTTTTATGGCTGTTTCAAGACCACAGTTAGCACACCATTATTGCATGGAAAAGAAAGGAAAGAAGTTAAAATGCAGAACTATTAGCATTGCTTTCTGCCAGCTACTCTGATCAAAGGATGGTGCACAAAGAAGATGAAACTACTCACAAAAATAAAATCGTCATTGTCTTTGTGCTTACTCTCAATGTTGAAATGTAGTTACAATCCCTTACCTTTTCCAGGGGGAAGCAGGAACAAGGGTCAACAATGCTTCCTCTGGGTCTGAACTTGGTATTACTTTGTTCAGTAGTACTTAGAAAACAAGAAGTATCTATTTGGTATCCGTATATGTCCTGCTGACCCACTGGTCACCCACTGTCCACCTAAAAGAGTGACCAAGATGGAGGCATCTCTAACTTCCTCCATGGCAGGAAGAAGTCCAGAGGGTGTGATGGGCACTTCCTCGAGATGAAAAGGGGACTCTGGGGACAGGCTCCTCAGCCCGTATTGGGTGAGAAAGGAATTTGGGGCATGTCTGTCTTGTCAGCAGCACCAACTGCTCTGTGGTCATCTCAGGGAAAAGTGTGTTGGGCTGACACATGGAGGAAGTCATTGGTTGGGTCTGTTTTGAGGAGAGTTCTGTTGATGGTTTGGAACTTTTGCTGGCAGATTCACAGTGGTGGGTGGAGAATTTCCCCATCATAAGTCCCTTGAGAAGAAAAGGAAGGAGGAAGAGCAGGGCACCTGTGTGTGTATTGTGCAGCATCCATGTTGGGGCTTCTGGTGAGCATCTGGGAGTGGGATCTTTCCCTCTCTTCACCCCAGATTAAGTGAGTGCCCTTGGGAAAGAGTGTCACATATACAAATTTACAGTGGCTCAGAATGGGGTTTAAAGGAGACTGAAATGGGTGCACTGAGGTGCTCTGGTTAACTAGCGAAGGTGAATGTCATGGTGTGACTGTAGAAACCACAATCACATCTCAGTATCTGTGGGGACACACAGGAGGAATGGGTCTGTTCCGTGTCTTGCAATTGTGGGAAAAGGCCATGGACGCTGGGTGGATGGAGGTGCCCAGGATCCCTGTGCTCTTCCGTGGTGGCAGACATCATGCTCTGCATCTGCCTCTGTGTATTCATTGCTGATAGTTAGACTTGTCCTGTCACCTCCTGTCCTCCAGGAAAGGAGGGAAGGGAGGGCAGGAGCTCAGTGCTGCTACAGTCCTGTGGAGGGATGGGTAGGGGAATGGTCCCACTCCATGCAGTAGCAGAAGGGTAAATGCTGTGTCATGCTCCTGAAGTGTCATCACTCCAGGAGCATCCCTGCAGGTGTGCCATTATGCACATATGTTTTCTTGGGGGGGGTTATATAGTTTTCATTATATTTTTATTTAAATGATTTTTCAAAATCAATATCATAATGAAAGGAATAATAGACATAAGAGTTATTGTACATGGACTAAAATAAAATAATGTAATACATTTGAATTACCCTTTAAGTTTGTTTGTCTATTTGATTTGCACAAAAATCTAAAAAAGGATGTGTTATCTTTAATGTGGGTCTTTGTTTCCTCTGGGTTTGGAAGTTGCCTTTTACAAAATTGTAACTGCCTTTGTTTGAAGTAAAAAGTAAGAGGGTATTGTGTTTCATGGCTCTGGGCAAGGAGGAGGCAGGAAGGGCTCTTTGATGAGGCCAGGAGTGGTGGAAATCAGTGGGGAGAGGTTAGAGCTCCCTGCTCCAGCCTGTCTCCACACCCTTCCATGCACGTATTCATCCTTCCCTCTCATTCTTCTCTTCAACTTTGTGCCTCTAGGACAGGAGTCCCCTACTTAAGTATTAGCAGTGACTGATAGTATTATGAATACTCTATTAGTTTTACTGATTGGTATTGCTGATACTATTATTATTATTGTTATTGCTATTATTTTGAGTTGGATTCTCATCTGTCACGCAGGCTACAATGTAGTGGCAGCCTTGACCTCCGGGGCTCAGGGGATCCTTCCACTTGAGCCTCCCTAGTAGCTGGGACTATAGGCATGCGCCACCATGGCCAGCTAATTTTTAAATTTATTGTATAGATGAGGTCTCACCATGTTGCCCAACCTGGTCTTGAATTCCTGGGCTCAAGCAATCCTCTCACTTCTGCCTCCCAAAGTGCTAGGATTATAGGTGTGAGCCACTGTGCCAGGTGTAATAGTATTAATTACTACTAGTAGTTAGTAGTTACTGATAAGTATGACACCTGTTTTCGAGGGGAGAAATGAAAGTCCCTAGAGAAATAGGTTTTTGTTTAAAGACATCTATGAGGATTCTCACCAAAAATCACCAATGGGAGCTCAAGCCAGATGTCAGTGAGCCGGTAGACCAGGAACGGCGTGATAATACCACCAATGTCACACATTGAGGAACAGACGAGGACACCGAGATTCCTAAAATGCAGGAAACCAACTTAACTTTTTAACTCATCACAGTGCAGTAGTAATTATCTCCCTCCCCACCCCAAATAAATACTTCCCCAAATCATTAAAATGTCTGAGAGCTGAAAAAATTGTTCATATTATTTTTAATGCACAAAAATGATACATGTATACAAGTCCATTCATATTCTGTCATTCTTGTTTTACATACACTTTAAGATTTTTAATGGTGGATAGGGCATTTTTTCTTTATACTTTCTTTTTTTTTTGAGTTGGAGTCTCACTCTGTTGCCCAGACTGGAGTGCAGTGGCCGCTCCTGGCCACCGCAGCGTCGACCTGCTGGGCTCCGGCGATCCTTCCGCCTCAGCCTTCCAAGTAGCCGGAATTACAGGCACGCGCTACCACGCCCGGCTGATTTTTTGATTTATTGTAGAGATGAGGTCTCGCTGCCCAGGCGGGTCTCGAACCCGCGGGCTCGGGCAATCCACTCACCTCAGCCTCCCAAAGGCGCAGGATTACAGGCTGAGCCACCCAGCCCGGCTTCTTTATACTTTCATTGCCTGGCTTTCCTTCTCTACAGACCTGTTTGTGCCTTTCCAAGTGACTCTGCCCTGCAACCCTTTGGTATTCCCTGTCTGGCAGTTCAGTACTTTCTGTTCTCACCTCGGCTCCTGGATCTTGCCCCGGCCTGTAGGTGTGAGAACTGAACTACAGGGCCTGGTTGGACTTTTCAATGTTCTCACCTTCACTTTTGCCATGTTTTCAAAATGAACATATTCTCTGCCTGCACCTGGGGCGGTTCTAGCCATGACCAGATGTTCCAAGGCCCTTCTTCATGCCAAGGAAAATGCACTCACCTAATGAATGTGGGGTACAGTTCAGCATTGACCAGGCAGACCATTTCAAAGGCCATCGTGATCCCCATTCTTCCCAAGCAGGCAACAGTAATTTTTAGCCACTGTAGATCTGGGGGGAGGAGGGAAAGCACACCGATTATAGCATGCAGATGATCCCAATTATACACCAATTAATCATATGCAGATGATCTCTCCTCTTCAAACAGTGCTCCAGACAGGGCTATGGAAGGGGAAATTCTGTACAGGAATGGGGTGAGAAAGCATAATTGAATCTTCTACAGACTCACCCCAGTGTTAGCAAATTCTCACATTTGTTTGTTTTAACCTCAGATAGAATTCTAACACTCTCTTTGTGTTTAAAGAGTTTATTCTTTGAATCAGTTTTAGGTTCATGGCAAAATTGAGAGGAAAGTACAGAGAGCTCCTATACACCCTCACCCTGACGCATGCACAGCCTCCCCATTATCAACCCCCCCCACAGAGTGACACTGTTACAGCTGATGGGCATGCACTGACACAGTATGATCATAGTTTGCTTTGGGGTTCACTCTTGGTGTGTTATACATCCATCAGTGACCTATAGGCACTATTATAGTATCATATGGAATAATTTCACTGCCCTAAAGATACTGTGTTCCCTGTATTTTTTAAATTTTTAATTTTTCTAAGTTGGAATCTCACTCTGCTGCCCAGGCTAGAGTGCAAAGGCAGATCATAGCTGACTATAGCCTCGACCTCCTCGACCTCCTTCTGTGTTACCCTCCAAAGTAACTAGGACTCCAGGCAGGCACCACAATGCCCAGCTAATTTTTGGATTTTTTTTTTTTTTTTGTAGAGATGAGATTTGCCTGGGCTGGTCTCAAACTCTTAGACTCAAGTGATCCTCCCACCTCAGCCTTCCAAAATGTTGGGATTACAGGCGTAAGCCACCGTGCGTAGCCTCTGTGCTTTCTTTGGATTTCAGTTGTTAATGAAAATGAAGTTTCCAAAGATGCATCAACTTTAGTATGTAGAGGTCATACCCTTTCAATAGTGAAATATGGACACATTTTAAATAATTGCTAACAACAGAAGGATTCAAACAAAGTTCCTCATTTCTTTTTCTTTTTTTTTTTTTTTGAGTTGGAATCTCACTCTGTCGCCCAGACTGGAGCGCAGTGGCCGCTCCTGGCCACCGCAGCCTCAACCTGCTGGGCTCTGGCGATCCTTCCGCCTCAGCTTTCCGAGTAACTGGAATTACAGGTGTGTGCTACCACGCCCAGCTAATTTTTTTGATTTGTTCCACATTTCTAAAAGGACTCTGCTATACGGGTTTTTGCTGCCTTTTATTGGGAAGGCATTTTAAAAGGAAAGAAAGGAACTGAATAATTGTTTATTGATAGCATTTGCTTACGTTTTCTCATGTATTCTATAGGAAGACTCAAGGAGGTCAAGGGAGTCAGCTAAACAATACTTAAGAAGTACCAAGTAGTTTGACCTAAGTCTGCCCTCCTAAAGCCCAAACTCTCTGTGCTAGGCTAGCTTAATGGCCTGTAGATGCTTCACTGCCTCTTTTGTTCTATTAATGCCATATCAGGGAAAAGTTGGGTGCAATTGTTCCTAAAGTTATGTTGGCTCTATGGGTTTGCATAGAAAGGTCCTGGATATTGTCCTTCAATTGTCTTTCCAAATTGATTTGGATGACAAATTACATGGTCTTTCTATCCAAGGGCCATGACACTTTCTCTTCTCAGAGCCTTGGAGACAAGACCCCAGCTTGGCCTGAAACTAACCATCAGGGATGAATACCGAGGCTAGACAGGCTGCCCCTGCCACCATATTGGCTGCAGCCCAGGGATAACGGCGACCAATGCGGTCAATGGTGAGGATGATGATGATGGCAGCTGGGAATTCAACCAGGGCAGAGTAGAAGAAATCCAGGTAGATATTGTCTCCTGCAAGGCCCATGTGCATGATGAGTCCCTGGTAGACCACTGAGCTTGTGAACCTGAGCAGAGAGGAGAGTTCAGGTCAAGCGAAGCAACAATCTCAAGCCATTACAAGGGAGAGGCTTCTGGAAAAATAAGCATTGACTGGAGGTCACTTTTCCCTGTGACCTTTTCCTTGCTTGTCCCCATCATTGCTTTGACAATATCTGATCCAGTTTTGTGAGTGAGACCTGAGTACCAGGAAAAGGGAAAAAAATAGGATAGCATTCCTTGGCCAAATTGAAAGCCAAGAATGTCTTAATCTAGTGATTTATTGAGTAGAACTATATCAAGCTATTAGTGATTGTGAATTGTTTCTTTCTTTGTGGTTCCCTAATGCCATTGGGATCAAATGATGACTGAATTTAAATTTTAGGAAACCAGAAAACCAAATGGGTACAGCTCTCTTCTTGATAATTTCTCTAGTGGCCGAATGCAAACAACATTTGGACAATGTTTCTAGTTTTATTGACTGAAAATGGTCATTTCATGTAATGGAAAATATGAGGAAAATCAACAAGAGTCACGATTATGCAGAAAAGGAAAGACAGATAATGAGGCCTAATTTCAAAGCTGTCATTTCCCTGCAACACGGTGAAAGTTGCTAAATTAGTTCCTGATGAGCTTTGCTTTTGTCAGTTTTTATAAATAGATTTTCATGTGGCTGGTTTGAGACCCAGTGTTCCCTGAAAAGTGGCCTTCTCACTAGAGAAGGCATGGTTCAAAGTAGCAAGCAGCTTGGAACTCTGAGAGTATCCTGTAGGCCGCAGACAGGGTAAGGATCAAGTTACTGTGGCTTAGAACCCATGGGTTATTCTTGTGGCTTATTTTTTTTCATAAATTTATTTATTTATTTTCCCTAGGTAGAAAAGAAAAAGGAAAGGAAAGGCTCTTTCCTTGGCAACCTGTATGATTGTAGAGGCCTACACTCCTTATCCATTAATCTATACCAATCATTCTCAGTATTGACTATAAATTAGAATTATCTTGAGAATTTAAAAAAATGTTGGTTCCTGGTCCCTAGAACAATTAAATGGTCCCTAGAACAATTAAACCCGTATTTCTGGAGATGGGAGCTCAGTATTTTACAATCACCCAGGTTCTAATGTGAAGCCGAGGTTAAGAATACCCCAATTTATGCCTAGGCACTGGTGATTTCAACATTTGCCTGAGAATAGAGCTCTCAGGGAGGCCCACACTACACAAACCATGCATTGCCACCCACGGTCAATGGGATTAGGTCAGGTTTTGAAGGTGTTCTTGTTCCTTCCGTTAATGTGGATGAGTGTGATTAAAGGAACTTGGAGGGATTTTAAGGTGAAAAATGTTCCTTACCAGATGTACATCAAGATCAAAGTGCGTTTTCTCATCTGTGGTGTTCTGATCAAGTCAAGAAATGAAGGATTCAGCTTCTCTCCAGCTTCCTCCTCATGTCTCAGGCTCTAAGAAAAGAGATAAACTGGCTTTGTATATTTGACGATGGTGGCCTGGATCACACAGGGAATGACAATAACTCTTTATGTATATTGAATGCCCATTATGTGCCTAGCACTACACGAAGCACTTCACACACTTTGTCTCACTGAATCTTTAAAAAAAACCCTAGAAGTTAGATTCTGCCTCCTTCATCCCATTTCACAGAAGAGTAGGCTGGGATACAGAGAAATCGGTTCACCCTTTGGGAGGCTGAGGAGGGAGAATCACTTAAGCCCAGGAGTTTGAGAGCAGCCTGGACAACATCATGAGACCTCATCTCTACAAAAATGTTTTTTAAAAAATTAGCCGGGCATAGTGGCAAGTGCCTGTAATCACAGCTATGCAGGAGGCTGAGGCAGGAGGATTGCCTGAGCCCAGAAGGTCGAAGCTGTGGTGAGCCATGATAGTGCCACTGCACTCCAGCCTGGGAGACAGAGTGAGTCTCTGACACAAAAATAAAATAAAAAATAAAATGATATTATTTGAGCCGGGCTCGGTGGCTCAGCCTGTAATCCCGCGCCTTTGGGAGGCTGAGGTGAGTGGATTGCCTGAGCCCGCGGGTTCGAGACCCGCCTAGGCAGCAAGACCTCATCTCTACAATAAATCAAAAAATCAACCGGGCCTGGTAGTGCGCGCCTGTAATCCTGGCTACTCGGAAGGCCGAGGTGGAAGGATCGCCGGAGCCCAGCAGGTTGAGGCTGTGGTGGCCGGGAGCGGCCACTGCACTCCAGTCTGGGTGACGGAGTGAGACTCCAACTCAAAAAAAAAAAAAAAAAAAAAGAACGATATTATTTTGTAAAGCGTCATGGGATATAACCAAGGCCCAGCCACGAAGGCCAAGGGCTGAGGGTGAGGCAACGTGTCTGCCCCCTGATTGCATCTGTGGCTCATCAGGCAGGAAGCTCTGCCCTGGAAACTTGAAATTTACACCAGCATCAGCATCCCCTGAGTTTGTTAGAAATGAAGAACTTGGGAGACACACTAGTCTGAATGTGCATTTTCACAAGGTCCCCAGGTGATTCCTGTGCACAGGTAGCATCTTTTGAGAAACTCTGCTCTAGAATACAGTTAGGAGGTGGTGGAGCTGAGATTTTCCCTTCCTGATGGTGTGTGAATAGGAATAGGGCATGAAGGAGAGAGACCTCCAGCAAGACTTTGGCAATGATGAGACTTACTCTCACTACCTGGACTTCATCTCCTTTGGTGAGATGATACTGTGTTATATCCCCTGGCCACTTACTGGAGGAGTCGAAAGTCTAAGACTCGGGTGCCACACCAGACATTTGTGGACAAGGATATGCATTCCAACCTCCCAGAAGCAAGGAAGAGAGTGAGGGAAAAGGCCTCTGAGTCCAAAATCCTCATTCTCAACATTCTGTAAATCTCATGTTCTGACAGGTCATCTCTCTTAGATCCTCATTCAGAAATGATTTACTATTCTTTTGACACAATTTTCTATTTATTTATTTATTATTTATGTTTTATATAGAGATAGGATCCTGCTATTTGCCCAGGCTGGTCTTGAACACCTGGACTCATGCAATCCTCCTGCCTTGGCCTCCCAAAGTGCTGGAATTATAGGCATGAGCCACCATGCCCGGCCTTGACATAATTTTCTAATAAGTTTGATTTTCTCTTTTCCAGTCCCTAGTTAGGTAAAAAGGTTTGAGGTTAAGACAGTGAGATCTACTAAAGGCAAACACTAACTCCAGGTAATGAACACCTCTGTAACTTGATTCTATTTAAGAAGGCAGGGATTGCTAAAGATGTTTGGGGACAATTTCTACCCAACATGTTTAAAGTTCTAGGAAATTATGTGTGTTTAAAGAACTGCATTACTGCTCTAAAAATCTGACCTAAGGATGCCAGACACCAACAGGATGATGGGCACCACCAGGGCATGGGAGGCCAGTGAAGGTGTGAGTTGCACAAGGTAGAAACTCCTCGTCCTACCTTGTAAACGGTTTCTGGTTCCTGTTTAGCTTGATGTTTTCTGTTTGAAATATTCTCCCAGGAAACCACAAATCTGGGTAAGTGAAATGTAGTTGCATTTCACTACAGGTGGGTCCCAATGCAGGATGGTGGGCTGCTTCCATGGTTTCCCACAGAGATCATTGGTGCACATGTGTTTTCCCAGAGTCTCAGTTTCCCCATTCCCTGATTTGATACTTAAGGCCCCGGCTCACCTGGAGAGAGGCAGGCAGAGATTTCCCATTTTTCTTTGCAATGTGCTTAAGGATCCTCATGGCTTTAGCGTTCTTGTTCTGGGAGATCAGCCACCTTGGAGACTCAGGTATACACCTAGGGTTCAAGATCAGTGGAGAGGAAATCTTACTAAACCTACCCTTCTGGCTCCCCAACCATGATTTCCATAATCAGATTTCTCTGAGGATATTAACACAGCTGGATCTACAAAGAAAATAACGATCATGCCAGGGGCATGTGGTTCTTTCCCCCCTCAAAGCTGACTTGTAGACAGCCTTGTCCAGGAAGCCTTTGGAGATTTCTCAGCAGGAATTTCTAAGCAGAATCACAGGAAGTAAAGCAGGGTGCGGCTGCACATCCAACTTTGGGCTGCACGGGGGAGAGGCAGGTCAGTTGGGATGGACCCTGGGCTTTGGAAAGACCTGAGAACTGACTGACTGGGGTCAAGGAGTGGATGTGGGAGTTTGCAAACCATCATGGGGAAAGCAAATATGTATTACGCTGAAAGCTGACTTCCCAGAGGAATGAGATAAGCGTTTGAGGTCAGATGGTGAGAGAACTTAAAAGCAAGACTGCATAGTGTGAGTGAGCTATAGCAGGGCTCAGGGAGCCCTTGCAAGATTTGGAGCAGGATCTGTGTCTGGAGAATACTCAGAGCATCTGGGTTCAGGGTGAATGGAGGGAGGACAGACTGGATAAAGGAGGCGGCGGGGCTGCCCTCATGGAAGCTCTGGTACCAAGTTAGGGAGGCCCAGTTGGGGTCACTACTCTAGGAGAGAAGATGCTCTGAGAGGTGGGGCTTGGAAGGAATTTGGAATGGATGCTTCTGTGGAGTAATGGAGAGAGGAGTCAGGGCGTTTCCCCCTTTGAGACCTGGTGTCAGGAACCAGAGCGTGGTGTGCTCAACCACAGTCAATCCACTGCCTTTCTGCTGTGACACTGCAGGACCATTTTTCTAGTGGTACCCACATTCAACTCTGGCTGCCCACATGCCAGGAAGCACAGAGTTGGCTCAGCCAAGTGTTTTGTGAGCTGGGGGACTGAGGGCTTAGCAACTGGGTCAGAGAAGATAGGAACACAAATGGTGGAGCCTGGAGGTGAAAAGTCTAGATGAACTCTGAGAGGGATATTCACAGAGTTAAAGAACTGCTAGGTTGAAGGGAAATTAAGTTAATTTGGGGGGAGGAATTAGGAATATTCTGGCTCAATCCGAAGACTCTGGAATACAAGCATTGGCTTGTGTGATGGTAGAGTGACAGTGTTCTTAGATGTCACTTGGAAATCAGCCACCGGGGGCATTACTATGGGAATCTGGCCTGAGACAGGAAACTGGACCAGAGGGCCCTAATGTTATCTGAACTCAAAGACCTCACAGCCTACTGGGACTGTCAAGTAAACAGTTGATCTCAGAACACAGTGATACACGAGGGTTCCAGAGATGCATGCCTGGTGCAACGGAGTATGGAGGAATCCCCAGCAGGCCTAGGCAGGCTGACCAGGGAAGACCTTAGAGAACTGGGAATGGGCTGGAGCCCCTCTCTCCTGTAACCCTTCCTTTTCTCCAGGGAGGCCATCTCACTCTTGTTTGGTCTTGGCTCCTCTTCCTTTGCTTGGCTTTCAAAGACGAGTTATTTCTTGTGTCCCAACACTACCCGCATCCTCTCCCAACTCTATTCATTTTTCTTTGTGTGATCTATCCTACGTCCTTAGGGACAAAAAAGATGTCACAAATTTTCCTTGAATTTTAGACCCTTACATTTCACTGTTCCTGGATGTCTGCATGTGATGCCCTTCTAGTATTGGCTTGGTATGGTCAAAGCTCATCTGGTAGCCTGCTCAACTTATAAAAACCTGCTCCTTCTCCTGTGTTCATTACCTCTTTGAACAACACCCCCACTAATATGCAGGTGTACAAGCCTATATTCCAGGGAGTTGTCCACTAGATACCCTCTCTCTCTAAACCACCACTTGCAGTCTGTCACCAAGCTCTGTCATTGCCATCTCATTAGAATTGCTTTAAAGTTTTCCTCTTCATACCCACAATTTTTGTTTTAATTCAGGCCCTTGTCCTCTCTTGCAAAGATTATTGCAATAGTGTCTTAACTGATCTCCCTGCCTCCCTTCTTCCCCCATAACACCTGTTTCTACTTTGCACCCTGAGAAATTTTTCAAAAAGGTGAAGGCCATCATGGAGCACGTAGAAGTACATTCAATTTGATTCTACTGAGTGAAAGAGGCAAGAAGAAGTGCTTCAGAGGGAGTCTGAGCTTGGATAATAGCGGGACTTTTCTGTTGTGCTAAAGCACTAGGTATTTATTTTGAAGGGAAAAGTACTTGGAAAGACTTTTAAGCAGGGAAGTAGAATGGTGGAGCTGTTTTTCCAAAATGTAGCGCAAAGCTCGGATAAGAGGACAGCAAAGTTAGTGTTGAGGTGACCCACCAGGCATCTATTGCAGCAATCCAGGCAAGAAATAAAGATTCCTAATGGGAAAGAGGGGGAAAAGATGAACTTCAGAGATAGAAAGGAGATAGAAATGAAGAGAGGGAGAGAAGGGAGATAAGGGTCCCACTTAGAATGTGATGAACTGAATGTCTATATTCCCTCAACATTCATACACTGTCACCTTAACCCCCAATGCATAGTTTGGAGGTGGGGCCTTTGGGAGGTAGTTATGTTTAGATGAGGCTTGGAGGGTGGTCATCAGTATACTTACAACAAGAAGAAGAGAGACCAGAGTGTTAGCTCTCTCTCTTCTCCCCCTTCATGTGAGGATACAGCAGCAAGTTGGGCTGTCTACAAGCCAGGGAACAGCTACTCATCAGGAATAAATATGCCAGCACCTGGATCTTGGACTTCCCAGAATCCAGAACTATAAGAATGTTTGTTTTTCAGTAGCCAGCCTATGGCATTTTGCTATAACAGCCTAAACTACTAAAGACACAGAGTTTTATTGCTTTTTGGACAAAAAAAAAACCAAAAAACAAAAAACAGGCTTTCTGTGAGAGATTGGGATGTTTAAGTTTTGGATAAGACAACCATGGGAAGAACCAGTGGATAAATCCACAAGGAACTAAATAAATGGATTTGTAGACTGGGAGGGAGATTTGGTCTGATAATCCAGCATTCCTCTTACTTTATTTCACGTAACCTCAAATTAGGAGGATCTAGTGTTTTTCATATGTTTTCCTTGGGCAGGGATGACAAATTCATGTTACTTGCCTTGGTAACTCTGATTGATTGGTATGGTCTGTCTGGAGTGCCATGTTGGCCTTATCTGAAAAGAAGACTATTGTGATTGATTGGGGATGTCTGCCTCAGGCATGGGCATTGAGAAGTGGTAACACAAGTGCTTTGCCTTCTCTATCCTAAAGTTTCCTCTGAGGAGGCAGAGAACAGAAATAGTGATATTGTTAATCTCTTTAAAGGGTCTGCCACCCAAATGGTATCACAGCAGCTAGCAGTGAATTTAAACACAAAATAAATAATGTGGAAATGTAAGATACAGGTCAAAAAAACCTTTAGGCCCAGAGAGGAAGAACATGTGAATTCCATAGAGGGAGACTGGTTGAAGCTTGTATGATTTTTATCCCTGAAACATGGAATTGGGCTCTCTGTAAAATAAGAGAGTGAAAGAAACAGACTCAGAAGGATAGGGTGCTTTAAGGAAGGTAGACTGTTAAGCAAAATAAAACACTTCAATTTATCACCTTTTTATTCCAAATGGACTTACCAGTAATAGAGTAAGAAACAGAAGTTGGGTAGAGAAACGGTGAACTGCAGCCACCTCCAGTGAGGAAGTGCGTACGCCACTCCAGCGAGCACCATGAGTCCCACGGTGAAGGCAACTTGGTAAAAAATCCCCACCGTTCTACGATAGCTTGGCCCAACAAATTCTGTAACTGCAGAGAGAATTCAAATGGTTATTGCAATTCAGTACAACAATGAGTTGGATGAACTATCAAAAAACTAGAATGCCAGCTTCAAAAAATAAAGTCCACATTCTAGAATGTTCTATCCACCTCTCCAAATATTTTAAAGTGTTCTCTGCTTCTTGTGTTGCTATAACTATTGCTGTTGTATTAATTAATATAATACTTTTTTGAGTTAGAGTCTCACTCTGTCACTCAGACTGGAGTGGAGTGGCCGCTTCCAGCCACTGCAGCCTTGACAAGCTGGGCTTCGGCGATCCTTCCGCCTCAGCCTTCCAAGTAGCTGGAACTACAGGCGCGTGCTACCTCACCCAGCTAATTTTTGATTTATTGCAGAGATGAGGTCTCGCCAAGTTGCCCAGGCGGGTCTCGAACCCGTGGGCTCAGGCAATTCACTCTCCTTGGCCTCCCAAAGTGTAGGATTACAGGCTGAGCCACCAGGCCCAGCTTAATATAAAATTTTATAATCCTACATTAGATGCGATGAAAGGCCAGCCAACATGAGCAAAAACAGTTGACTAATAGAATAATCTCAAGAACAAACCCAACTGTATTTCAGATAAATGCAGAAGTTTGATCTAGAGTCAAAAGGCAGTGATAACACAAGACTGGATTAAATGAAGCAAACATTGAATTTAGACTGTGGAGGATTTTTATGTAAATGAACACCTGAATAGAACTTGTTCTCTTCCCCTAGTTAAACATTTCCTTTGCAATTCTGTTTGCCTACTTGTGTAAATGAGGTGGAAACTTAGTGGAGGGCTGGAACCAGCTAGGGCTGGCTTGCAGGAACTGGTTTTTTATTTTCCAGGAATTTTACAAGCAGCTTGTTCAACCCATTGGTATCTTGAAATCAGTCATGGTGGGAGTATTTACACCTTGGAAATTGGAAAACACTACAGATTTGGGCTCTTTATTCTCCTACTTACCAGCATACCACTGCCCATGGTACAATAAATAGCTTTATCTCATCCTGTGACTACATCATAGCAGATATATGAGGTCCAGTTACATGGAATCAAGGGGCAGTTGTTTTTATATGACAGACATACTAGAATGGAAATTCTAGATATTCTACAAGACACTGTTTTGCTAAATGTTTGACAAACATGACTTCAATTATTTAATAAGCCAACTAGATATGTACCCTAAATGCATTTCTATAAATTACTGCAAATTATCCCAAAGAATTTTTAGATAGAGTTAAACAAAATGATGCAAGTGCTCCATAAAATGTCTGTCTTTCAAAGGACATGAAGCCATGATGAGGTTTGAGGGTGTAAATAGAAAGAGGAAGAATAACAAGGTATACATCGAGGACACTCAGGAGGAATGGAGAAGGAATTAATGGGAAGGGGCTGAGATTCACATTTTCTGAAATTCACATTTACACAGTTACATTCTATATATTTTTATGTTTTCTAGAAACCAAAATACTGGTTGAATAATTGCATGCATTAACTCCTTCATAGACCAAACATTTGTTAAGTGCCTACCCTGGCAGGACTAGTATTAAGTACTATCTCCTCTTCCTCTCATGGAATCCTCCAAATTAACCTTCCCAGGTAAAATTTTAAGTACACATATTCTAATTCTGTCATGTATAATGAGAGCTTTATTATTACTATTTTAATTTCCATAAAAATCAATGTGTATAGATGCGATTTGAGTGTAGCCAAAGGAAAAGTAAGGATGAGGTTAATTGCCAAGATCTAATTAGGGTGATTTTTCTTTTCTTTTTTTTTTTTTTTGAGTTGGAGTCTCACTCCGTTGCCCAGGCTGGAGTACAGTGGCACACTCATGCCCACCCCAGCGTCGACCTGCTGGGTTCCCGCAATCCTTCTGCCTCAGCCTTCCAATAAGCCAGAACTAGAGGCGCATGCTACCACACCTGGCTAATTTTTGATTTATTGTAGAGACGAGGTCTCGTCAAGTTGCCCAGGCTGGTCTCAAACCCGTGGGCTCAGGTGTTCCACTCGCCTCGGCCTCCCAAAGTGCTGAGATTACAGGCTGAGCCACCAAGCCTGGTCAGGGTTATTTTTCTTAAAATTGCTATAAAGATACCACGCAATTAGAATTCAGATATTCTTTTCTATTCCACGGAGTTTAACTCCGGGTACTAAGAAATAGGGTGTAAATTATATTCCTGGTCCTACAAATGGCTGGCCGAATAACCTAGGCTGACCACTTATATTCTCAATTATTTGTACATATGTGAGGATAATTGTGGTTTACTAGAATAGATTCATGTGAAACATTCAGGCCCTTTATAAATCAGTTTTCTTTTTCATCGTTGAATCTTCTTTACAAATAGCCTGGGTAGGCTAGATTTTCTCCCTACATAATACTCCATACACAACTTCCAAAAGAGTTATGTAAGAATCTGGGTGGTGTGATGTTTACCCTTCCTGCTTTCACTGTTTTCTTTATAGGAAGAATGCAGAATGAGTTGACTGAAATGATTTTAGAAATTCTCTCACAATATGAAAACTCTCTCAGCATTGTCTTGAAGCTAGGTTCGTTTTTCCACACAGCTGCCCCCGACATAACTCTATTTTGGCAGCTAGGATCCTTTGTTCTCACAGCTGCAATCACAAGCATTCTTACTCAGGATGTAGCCTATTAACCAGCCTGCTTTGCTGACCAGTCCTTGGATCAAGCGAAAAATTAACATCCATGTGTATGTTGGGGAAACGGCCATGAGAACCCCAGAAGCAGCGTTTATGAGGATTGTGGTCAAGAAGCAGAGCTTACGGCCAAACCTGCAGGGAGATAAACAAAGAGAGGGAATTGAATTAAATCCAATTCGTACAGGTTGTAGAGAATCCATAGAGGTTATGGAAATGTGAACGAAACCAGAGGTTAACTCTAAATTATAGAAATCCAGGAAGAACAGACTGACAGCCACAAAAAAATCTGTGACTTCGGTTATGTTTAGGATTTTGCATCAGTGTACATTTTCAGCACAATGAGTCTCTTCACTCTGGGGTTAAAGTACCTTCCCAGTCCCATGGTCCCACATTCAGGAGGGAGTAATTCTCCCAGGCTACTCAGTGCTGAATGCCCTGCAGGTGTGTCTAGATCTTACATCATCCTATAAGTGGGACCTAACAGTGTTGACCAACTGCCCACTCAAGAGAGTTCTGCCTTGGAAAAAACAAAATTCAAAGTTCAGAATACACTCCACTCATTTTCAATACTGCGTTTGACTTTGTGGTCTTTGCACATCTCCATGCAGGTCGTTTTCGGTGCCATACATGTTACTATCCCATGGGGACCTTTGCTTGGGGCATCCTGGGAGATAGTCCCATCCTGGGAGATTTGAAGGAGTTGAGGTTTCATCAGTTTAGGGACTTGGAGAGTTGTCTCAGTACAAAGAATAGAGGAAAAGATGGACAATCTGAGTTTAATAATGGCATTACTACTTACAACGATGTTGAGCAAGTTATTTGATCTTATTTAATTTCTTCACCCAGAAATGACCCATCTGACTCAGCTAAACAAGGATTCAGTGGGATGCTACAGGTAAAGAGCTTGGCACATAGCCTGTTCCCTCTCTCCTACCCTCTGTCCTCCCCTCTTACCCTCCTCCGTCCGTTCCTTTCTTCTTTTTCTGTTTGCAAAGCTGCTTCAGCTTAGGAATTTGACTCAGGGCCCCAAACTCTTATTTTCACCATGTCCTGGTTTTGTTCTAAAAGACACTCCAATTTGTGATTAGGGGATATTCTAAAAATTCTTCATAGAAAATAATGTATTTAATCTTTGTTTTTCCACTTCAATCTGGAGTGCTTTTTGTCATTAGGATTGCTCTTTTTTTTTCTTAAGGCAGGTTAGTTTAATTTTATAGAAAAATAATTTCAAACAATATAAATGGCACAATTAAAAGTGTAACAAAAACAAAGAGATGAATACTGAACAGAAGGCTACTTATTTCTGCAGTTATTAATCAAAGCCTGACAATTCAGTGATTTGATGAAGCGAAAGCTAGATTACTCATTCCAATGGTGGCTAGACATTTAAAAATGGATGGTTTTATTATCTGGCAACTACATTCTAGTGAACATTTCAAATACTAACCAAGCATTTTGAAATCATCCACAACACTATTAAGTTATTTTGGAAGAATAATGTTTTAAATCTGAAATTTAAATATCAAGCTGTTACATTAGTCATTAATGCTAACTACTAAACTTCTCAGAAACTTAAATCTCTGTTTTGACCATTGCCATTTATTTCTTTTAACATTTTATTTTAGAGATGTGGGATACAATTCAGGATTAGGCATACAAGTAGACATCATACAGGCAAAGTTTGGGTCTCCCGTTGGTTCCCATTTTGCGTGGTTTGAGATCAGGCACCCTTATTGATGTTGTGTCCCCACCCCCAACCCAGCAGTATACTGCTACTGCCAATCCTTTTCTTATAGTATTATGGTAAATGTTTAGGGTCTGCTTAAGGGTGAGAACATGGGGTACTCTGTTCTTTGTTTCTATGATAGATCACTGAGGATTATAGATTCTAAATCCATCTAATTTGCTGTGAAGTCCATATGTTTGTACTTCTTTATGGCTCTGTAATATTCCATCATGTATATGTACCACATTTTAAAATTTCAGTCCAGTTTCGATGAGCAGCACAGTTGGTTCCATGTTTTTGCTATTGTGAATAGTGATGCAATAAACACGTGTGTGCAGGTAACTTTTTTTGTAGAATGATTTTAGTTCCTCCGGGTATATTCCCAGTAGGGGGGATTGCTGGGTCATATGGAAAGTCAATTTCTAGTTCTTTTAGAAATCGTCACACTGTTTTCTGCAGAGGATGAACTAGTTTGCATTCCCATCAGCAGTATAGAAATGGACATTTCTTAATTCTCAGTCAGTGACTCCCTACTGATGATATAGAACCCTTGGATTCTAATTCAAAGACTTCCAAAGACACATCTCAACTGAACTTTTAAAACTTCCTTCCCACATTCTCCTATCCATCTCCTTCCTTTACCCTGAAAGTTTATCATCTATAAACGTTTGCTCAAGTGGTAATCCTACAACTTCTAAAGCTGATTCAGGCACACAATAAAACACCACAGTAGTGCTCCTATAGATAGACAAAAGCCTTTGGATAATGAGAGGGAATATTTATCATTTGAAACTGAGAGCAAGTAAACCAAATCCATAATGCAGAAGAACTCCACTGAGGACCTGTTCAAAATAAGGAAACGACGCTATTAAAAAAAAAAAAGGCATAGCTAGAAGAAATCTGGTGAACAGTTTGAGAACCCCTCCCCCAATGAAGCCACTGAAGTGGTTAAATGGAAGACAAATCAATGAAACAGGAGAGGAGGGATTGACTCCCAGCACTTCTAGCTTTGTAAGTCCTTCAGCTGCTTGCTACTCAGAATGTGGCCCAGGACTATCAGCATGGCAGTGGGAAGAGGAACCAGCATCCCTGAGAGCTGGCTAGAACTACAGAATCTCCAGTCTACCCAGACCTACTGAATCAGAATCTGAATGTTAATAAAATCCCCAGTTGATGCATATGTACCTTAACACTTAGGAAGCAGCACTTTCATTTCACTGAGCCTCATCTGTAAATTATGGAAAATAAATCTTCTTTAAAAGGCTGTTGTTTAGAGCACCCATGACATAAGTAATTCCATCATAGAAAAAGACTCCGGCTCACATTTCAAAAGGCATCAGGCCAAATGGGACCAGGAGTTCACTCAGTCAATAGAAGCTGCACCCAATCAGATGAGGACATAACCAGGTATACTTCCCCACTCTCAGTCCTCATCAGAGGACATTAGGGTCATTAAAAGGGCAGGACTTCACTAGCTCAAGATGCCCATCTTGACAGACACCATCTTGCTGTCAGTTGTGATGAGCACCCTGTACCCACCAATGGTTTTGCTCAAATCAGACTCTTTTTTGCAAGAACTTGGTGTCCGTCCGGATCAGCCCAGGGCATGTTTCTTGTCCATGTTGCTCTTCTTGAACTGGTTATGAACCCCTCATCTTATGCCATTTTATCTCGATGTTAAATTTTACTTTGTTTGGTGTGAAGTTTTAATCTATAACACTTGTATATTGATTAAGTATACTATTATGTATGGTTTGCAATACTGACTGACTTGTGGAATGTCTTGAACCTGTGCGTCCACAGCTCTGACTACAGAGTAAATGGGTAGTAGCACTAAGGAAAATTGCCTCCTGGGAAACTCCATGTAGCTTATGGGTTGTATGACTGAAATAGTATCAATTAAAGGCTGGCCCTGTAGAAACACACAAATCGTCCTGAATCTGATTATGTCTGACCTTGCACTACTCACAACAACTATTGTGATCCTAAATGAAATATCGCAAATGAGGACACCCCACAAGGTGACCTACACACAATATTCAGCAGAGAACTTGTTACGGAAGGTCCCCTATAGTTGGGTAAATTCAAGCAACCCACTGGGACTTTAGTTCTGCTTTGATCTAGTTCCACCATGACACATAGTCAGTGGAATGCTGGCTCTCGAGAGCTGATTACAACGTGTAGAAAAGTTAGGCTAGGTGTGTCGTTCATACCCGTAATCCCAGCACTTTGGGAGGCTGAGGTGGGATGATTGCTTGAGCTCAGGAGTTCGAGACAAGCCTAGGAAACATAGTGAGACCTCATCTCTACAACAAATTAAAAAATTAGCCAAGTGTGGTGCTGCGCACCTGTAATCCCAGCTGTTTGGAAGGCTGAGGTGGAAGGATCACCTGAGCACAGCAGGTCTAGGCTGCAGTGTCTGTGAACGTGCCCTGCTCTCCAACCCTCCAGCCTGGGTGACAGAGTGAGATTCTGACTCAAAAAAAAAAAAACAAAAAAAACCGGACTTCTAGAAAACATGCAAGCTGGTTGTTAAACACAAACATTATTAAAAATTAAATTATATACATTTACAATGAAATAAATTGCATTAAAAACAAACATAGTAAATGTGTAAAACATCACTTCTTAATTGTTTTATTATATTTAGCTACCTATACTTGCGAGTTTATTTATGTCTACCATATCTATATGGTTGATGTGTGGTATACTGGTGTATATTTCTAGCCAACTAGCCAACTCTGGGTCCTGTGATCTTGCTTTGGTAGACTGAAATGGACCAGGGTGGGCGTCGCTATACTTTGTACGTCATCAAATGCTACAAACTGGGGACACGGGATTTTTCCCTCAACAGTCAGTTGTTAAACATTTACAAGCATGCCACTGTATATAGTAATTATAATTACAGATCATTGGAGTAAAAAATCTGGAACTGGTGAGAGATCACATTTTTTGTCAGATGACGCTCAAAAGTGTTCTTTAGGAGATTATGGATGATGAAATAAATCAGATCTCTTATGAGAAATTCATTGTCAAATTCTCTAGCATATGCTCTTCCTTCCTTCCTCCCTCCCTTTCTTTCTTCTTTCCTTCCTTCCCTTCTTCCCTCTTTCCCTCCCTCTTTCCTTCTCACTTTCCCTCCCTCTTTTCCTCCCTCCCTGCCTCCTTTCTTTCTTTGATTTACAAAGCTGACCCTCAAAAAGTTGACTTGGGTAAGACTCAGCATTCTTATTTACAACCTTTTCATAACGCCCTGGTTTTCTTCTAAAGGATGGCTTAAACACTTGCTAGAGTATATTTTTAAAATTCTTTATGGAAGACAATATGTTTCATTTAATGTTGGTTTAATCTATGGACAAAATGGTTTCCATGAGACTCTTCTCCCATTGCATAAAATCTGAACATTGTAGGTATTAATTATGTGAAAATTAAATTGTTCCTTTTTGGAAATTTGCAGTGTTGCCGAATTACTTCAGGCCACACTTCACACTCCTACACCAAGGCAGGTAGAACAGAAGAAGGACTAACGACCTCAAAACTTCAGACGGTTTAAGACAAAGAAATTGAGGTATGCATAGAGCCCTTGGGAAAAGAATAATGAGTAATCAACTGTAGAGAGGAGATTTCAACAATAGGAACAAAATAATGAGGTCACCTAAGAAGGTGGATAATTGGGGATTATAACTTAGGAATTCACTGGCAGTGGGGAATTATAGCTGGCCTTCTGCTTGTGGAGTGGGAGGAGAATAATTAACTCATTTCTTTAACCCACTGTGCAAGGGTTAAAGATTTAGTCACCTATTTTCTCATCCTTCCTGGCAAGGGGAATGTCGGCATCTCCACCTCATGGTGGAGGAAGAGGTGCAGAGGGGTGAGCAGCGCCGCCCCAGCTGCCAGGGGAGTCAGGCGGACTCCGACCTCCCCTTGTTAATATATCTCTCTTGGCTTATTGGGCCAGCTCCAAACCACCATCCTCCACCCTGCAGCAATAAAAATAAAAGTGAATGACCTTCCTCTTCACCTCGCAAACCTCCTACACAGTCCTGGGAAGAGCTTTGGCCAAGTGGCCAAGCAGATGGTAATGAATGCGGTGATGGATGGGGCTGCAGTGATGGATGGCACATGCCTCCACTTTATCCCACCTCCCCTGACTGCCAGGCGGGCCCCAGGCCCCTGTGAAATGCAGATACCTCTGTGGATGTGATGCAGTGAACCATTGGTGTTAATCTTTAGCACATTTGCAAGTTTTAATACAGTCTGACAATATAAACAGAAAACATTCTACCTACAATTAAGATTGTATTTACAGGTTTGGGTTTTATGCGTATTTAGAGAGGGCATGGGAGGGCAATGAGCTCAAAGTGTGTCTACTCTGGCATTTATTTAAGAGTTAATATATAATATATATTATGCACATATAATATATTAGATATATGTTATATATTATGCCAATATATAATAATATATAATGTATGTATTATCTATTCCTATAACTATTCTGTTATATATAATAGTTCTAGTTTGTCTACATAATATGTGACATATATTATATATGTCACTATCTCATTAGGTGGCTGATGATTGTGCAGAAAAATACAGTCCAAAATGTTGAACACAGTGTCTGGCACACAGAAAACACTCAATCAACAGTCAGTATCATGAAAATTAAATAATTAGCCCCGATGGCCAAGTTATCTAAAGTGCTTCTCAGCTGGGAAGCAAATTTTCTTTTTTTTTTTCTTTTTCTTCTTCTTTTTTTTAAATCAATTTTTAAAAAATGATATTGTGGGGTACAGTTAAGGGTTAGGTATACAAATATGTTCCGTTCAGGCACCCTTGTTGATAAGAGGTGTCTCCCCGGGGAAGCAAATTTTCTTGTTTCTTTCCCTTTTGAGTACTCCCCCAAATACCTACTTGGTCATTGCAGAGCAAAGGTGGATGTTATGAGGAACTTTCAACACAGTGAGTATGGTATGGCTTGATTCGTGTGAACACTGAATACTAGCCTGCTGAAGACATGATCTCATCCGAGAGGCCTTTTGTTATTCCTTTCCAGGGACACTGACATTGTGGGGGTGGATATTGACCCCACTTGGGGTAGACAGAACCTGTTTCCTTCTCATTAGATTATGGGCTCCATGCATACAGTCACATCTGACCTCAGGGACCACATTCAGGAATCCTGTAATCCCACAGACTACAGGGAAATTTCACACTGGGCCTGGTGCTGCGGCTCCTAACACTTGAGAGGTGGGACAGAGCTCAGAGGCCCTGAAGTCTTCTGACCAGGTAGACCACGATGAGGCCAAAACATGACCTGGGAATTATAAACGAGATAAGATCATCTGCTACTCTACCTTCTGACCCTAAACTGCTGGAAAGACTACAAGGAAAAATTGCTGCCTAATGTTGAAACATCTCTCTATGGCCCCAGAGAGCTTGAAAATCAAGACATCAGTCATGGACATCCAAGTAGAAAAAAAAAATTAAGATTGTAAAAGCAACCAACATTAAGGCTGGGAGATCGTGGCCTGTGTGCTTGGGAAAGATGGTATTCCAGCAGGTGAAGGTTTATTCAGGCGTTTCCCGAATGCTTGGGTTTATTTCAAGTCCACCATAAGTGCTTCACCTACCTGTCTGCTATGTAGCCGATGCCCACAGAGCCGATAAAAAATCCCACATTCACTGACGACTGAAACAGGTCCAGCAGCCAGGAGTTGGCACACACCAGGTTAAACTGCAGACACATGAGACGTGTTCCCAGTCAGGAGGAAGAGAAAACACAGTTTGTTAGAATCTTATTGAGCATGACTCAGCCCAGGGACTCATTAGATATTTCTTTAATCGAACATGTGGCTGAATGACAATAAGTCCAATGCTTTCTTGACCATGTGGGATTTCTTTACAGAACCATAAGATCTCCATTCTATCTAGAAGTTTGTTATTAGGTTAAACTACAGCGTTGGCCAGATGTGGTGGCTCAAGCCTATAATCCCAGCACTTTGGAAAGCCGAGACGAGAGGAGTGCCTGCACTCAGGGGTTCGAGACCAGCCTGGGCAATTTGGTGAGATCTTGTCTCTACAATTAAAAAAAAAAAAAAAAAAAGCTGGGCATGGTAGCTACTTGGAAGGCTGAGGCAGAAGGATTTCCTGAACCCAGCAGGTCGAGGCTGCAGTGGTCGTGAGGCTGTCACTGCACTCCAGGCAGGGTGACAAAGTGAGACTCCAACTCCAAAAATACAAAAAACGAAAAACAAAAATATCTACAATGTTGGCTAAATCAGCTGAAATTGGTAATTGCTTCACTGATAGACAAATCCAGTTTTTCCTTTTTAATACACAGAGGCAAGTAGGTGTGTGGCTATAATGCAAATGTAGCCCCAAGGAAGCTGGGCTGTGCAGTGCCTCTTTGCTGTCTCTTTAATAGTGGGGTATTAGGAACTGGCTAAAGGCTGGTGCACACGTTCTTACATGGAATGAGAGGAGGCACTCAGGTGGGACAGGCACTGGCCCGGGTCAGGAGATCCAGCTTCTAGGGCTAACTCTGCTAAATTACTCGCTGTGTGGCCTGGGCAAAACTCTTTCTGCTCTGGATCTCAGTTTCTCCATCTCTTTACGACAATGGGATGAGATTAGCTCTTCTGCTGAGAGCTTCTTACAGTTATGTAGTGTTAAGCTCATGAACTCTCATATTTCACCATTTAACCACTCTGTGTCCCAGGCTGGAGTGTAGTGGGCTGATGATGGCTCACTGCAGCCTTGACCTCCTGGGCTCAGGTGATCCTTCAGCTTCAGCCTCCCAAGTAGCTGGGACTACAGGCACAGGCCACCAGGCCTGGCTAATTTTTTGTAGAGACCAGGTCTTGCCACGTTGCCCAGGCTGGTCTCAAACTCCTGGACTCAAGTAATCCTCCTGCCTCGGCCTCTCAAAGTGTTGGGATTACCAGCATGAGCTACCACACCAGCATCTATTTGATCATGTCTTTTTAGATTTTCTTTTTCTTTTTTATTATAAAGATGTGGGGTACAGACCTTGATTATGCAGCTACCCTTGCTGATGAGGGATGCCCCTCCCTCCCCATTTAGGTTTTCTAAATAAGCTTCTCTGCCTCAGTGTCTGTCCATACAGAATATCATCCTATTATCCAAGCAGACCTTTTACATTAAGCTAGGCAGCTGGCTTCCTCAGTATTTTCAGAATAATTTCATTCCCTATTTTGCTTGTTTTTCAGCAAAAACAAACCTCCATCTTTTTTTCTTGCTTTCTCTATAATTATTTAAATGAGCTTCACAATTTGGTTATAATGTTCACAATAGTTTTTAAGAAGATAATAATGCCATAGCATAATCTCCAGTCCCAAATGGTTTTATATGGACACTCAGCAGATAAAAGAGAAAAAAAGCCATCAAGAGAAAAGAACACGTCATCCCATAGAGAAGTGCCGTTCAGGAGAGTCCCACAGGCTTTCAGGTGTCTATTTGTTCTATGGAAGAATAGAGGGAGAGATAGAGCTTCCAGAAAAAGAGGAGGCTTGAAATAATTCCCTTTCCTGGCATGGTTTTCAGGAGCTCTAATGTGCTTTTGCTTGTTTCTGATTGCTGAGACATGCATCAACCACAATCACTATGGTTAGAATTTGAGGAAGTTTTAACAAATCCACTCACTCTTTAGACAAATGAGAAGCTGCATGTTTTCACCTGGAAACAGGATTTTCTAAGATACAGAGAGCCCAAAGAGCATGTCCAGGCACAGTTTAAAAAGCCTTTCCTGGTTTCTTCCTGAAGAAAATCTCTACCTCTGCTTTGTCATCCTGAGCCCCGAGTTTTCTTACCTCAGTGACGATGGAGGAGCCAGGTGTGTCGTACACCCAGCCGTCCCCACAGGGGCCCAGCGGCAGGCGGCTCCTGTTGGTGGCCAGGCCGGCCAGGGGGTCCACACAGCCCAGGGTACTCTGGTTCCAGTCGACCTCATAGCGCCAGCACTGACCATGGGTGGCCTCACCTGTGGGCCCCAGGCCGGGCACCGTGTAGTTCAGCTCCTCGGCCGGGCTCCAGTCACAGCGCTGGCTCAGTTCGGCCACCCCGGGGCTCCAGCAGCGGTGGTCAGGGGTGAAGCCCAGGAAGACGATGCCCACGTAGATGGGGGTGAAGGCGGCAGAAAGCAGAGCCAAGAGGACAAACATTTGCTTCTGGAAAAAGTGAAATTCACCTGCGTGCTCCAGGGCATCATCCACGGTGGGCATGATTCTTGGAGGGCACAGTCCTGATGCCTTTCTGGAGTGCCCAGGGGTGACTGAGAGTGGCTGCGGCTGGCTCAGCACACACCCTGGCCAAAAGTCAAAGGGTAAGAGTTTACTCCAGAAAGCAACAGCCTTCCCTTGGTCCTGCTGACTTCAAAGGGTGCACCCCTTTCGCAGGTGTGTCCTCCTATGCTTCCAAAATGCCCCGAGCAAGCTCCCAGGACACAATGTCTTATTTATCGTAACACGTTGTCCACTAGTTTGGGGCTGCCTCACCCCAGCTCCACAAATAACCTTTTTTCTCTGTCCCCCTGAGAGGAATGAGAGTGCTTTCCCACATCACAGCCGCTAATCTTCCTCTGGCACCCTGAGTGTCCGGGAACTTAATATATTCCTATCTCACCCGACCCGCCGACCTTTGCTTCGAGGTGCTGTGGCGAAAGCACATATGTTTGGCCGCAGGGCCCAGTTAGTTCGTGAATTGGGGTCTCGAGTCAGAGCCCTTGTGCAGATTCAGAGCCGTTTGTTTGCAAGTTCGACTGCTGGGCTCCTTTTCCAAACAAGTGTGCTCAGGAGGCATGCTGGGCCTGCTTATTTTGATTTCTTCCAGAATTTGTGATTCTGCTTTTTAAAAGTGTTTGCTGCAATCTGGCATTCTTGCCTTTCAACCCTGAAGTGTCCTTCCCCCGTGACCCATTTGTAAAGTGCCCACCTCACAGATGTGTCAGTTGTAAATGCTGGCAGGTGTGTGCATGACACTGTCTTCTTGTCTGTGGTCTGGTGGGGCTCAGAAGCTGAGACCCTAAAGCGGAGACCTCAGCAAAGTCTTTCTCTGGACTTCTCCTGCTTTCCTGTCTCTCACGCCTCATTCTCCCCCAGGAAAGCCAGAGAGACTGGAATCTCTCTTCCCCAAGGTAGGCCATGGAAACCAGGATTGCCTCTCCTCAAAGCCAGCCATATGGCCTGAAAATATCACCCTAACCCTCCCCTTGCCTTTCCGTGTAACAGCTAGCATAGAGAAATTAAGACCCTCATTCCAGAGGATTCCTGCCCCATACCTGGGGGGAAGGAATGCTGCTCAGAGAGGCCAAGAAAAATCTGAATAGACAGGCCTTGTTGGGTTTCCCCTCTCAGTCTGTGAGCATTAGCTCATACCCATTTGGTCCAATCACAGTTCTACATACCTGTCCATTCTTCGTGGAACTCAAGCATCAAGATGGAGAGTTTTCCCTGTATCTCTTCTTCATTCTGAAGGATCCTGTGTCACATACAACTATGATCCAGTAACTTTGTCATGCCTTTCTCTTGTTAACCTGTCTTCTGTTATAGGGACATCGGCCTTGAGGATGGGGAGCAAAGCGTTCACCCCCTTTCTACCCTCACAGGTCAAGGATGTCTCTTTAGGAAGGTGTTAGTGCATCCAAATGCAAGAGAAACAGGGAATCTGCCTCTCCTGGCAGGCTAAAGAATCTTTGATGCATTGTGACACTGCCAAGCAGAGAAGGCAGTCTGCTGCTACTCTGAAAATACAATACCAGAAAGTTCATCCAGTTTTCTTTCTTCTTCTTTTTTCTGTTAAACACTTGGTGGGTTTAAATGGTCTGAGTCTTCCTACTCACTGCAGCAGCAAGCTTCTTGTTTTTCTTTAAAAGGCAAAAGGTGGGGTGCTGGTGAGGACACCCACTGACTCCCACTATGGCTGTGTCAAGGTCCCAGAGGGCTCTGCTCTGGGGCACCCTGGCCCAATGTGGCCCATTGGCTCTGAGCGAGTAAATAGGCTTGGAGAGGTCTAGGGACTTAGTGTCTCGAGTGCACAAGCCGGAAGCTCTGCAGCTGCCTGTTCATGTCACATTCTCTTTCCCGTTCTTCACCCAAGGGATATGGGAGGGTGAGTTAAAAAGTGACTAAAGTGTCAAACCTTGCTCCCTGCCACGGGCCCAGAGCTGGTCTTGACTGCCTCTTACTAGGAAATATACAGACACTTGCACTTGAGTTTGACTCATTGACATGGGCCATGTCAAGACACCAGATCTTCAAGCCGTGAGCAAGAGAGCACCAGATAAGGGCCAGAAGTGTTCCCTTGGCCGATGAGGGTGATGTTGAAATTCATCATGGATCACTTAGAGTGAACAATCAGATAAGGAGAAATTCAGACCTCAGATCGCTTACAGTCATTTGTTTACACAGTCACTCAACACTGTACCGTGGGTGTGCTAGTCCACAGCACAGCTGCCACAAAATCAGTCCCATTAGGTGACAGACACGAACCTGCAGCAAAGCCACACTAGCAGTGAGCACTAATGGGTGAGAAACCACAGAGGGGTTTTGAGTCCGAGTCTCTTGTAGAATTGTCACTTCATTCTTGGCAGTGTTTACATATTCAGAAGGGTGACCAGCAGGTAACCTGATCATTTAATCCATATAATCTGATGTATTGTAATTAATGTTGGAAATATTTCTCAATCTTTTACCAGACTCCTTTGCAATGTAAATAAATTTTGTTCCCAGGTTGCAATCCTTTGGGCAGCACGGAGGAAGGCCAGCTGTGCTCAGACTAACCTTCTCAGCTCCCACACAACAGGACGGGGCAGTTAAAGTGGGAAGTTAGGATGGATTAATCCTACTCTTGGCAAGCCAGGCACCAGGTACTTAGAGGGTGAAAGGGCAGAAACAGGTGATCCCTCAGCAGTGGAGGAGGGGATTTGGGGTCACTTGTTAAGCAGGATGATTTTAGCAGATAGGGCCTGCTGAAATTGGGGTCTGGTGGAACCCCCTTGGCTAGGTTGAAGTCTACCTGAGACAATGATGGAAACAGATTGTCTCACGGTGATGGGTGCCATGGGTTCTCTCTGCAGCTAATGGGGATATGCAATGGGACCAGAGGGGACCATCAACAATCTAGACTGCAGTTTAGCCTGGTACTATGGTATCCATGTGAACTGGGCAAGCTCATGGTTCCTCTTGTAAATGGCGATTGTCCCTAAGTCAGAGAGGTGATGGATGAGATCACTCAGGATTGCTACTGAGCATAGTGGCTTCCATACTTAGTAGTCATTCACTAAGACACACTCTCTCTTTCCCTTTCTCCTTTTTCCTTCCTCCCTGTCCCCCACCCATCCTACACATGCCTTTGTCTTTAATTCCCTTCTGACATTTACATCACTGCTGGGTGGGTGTAGGGCTCTGTGGCCAGACACAACAGCAGGTAGTCTGCTTTGACCCAGAATTGTGGATCGTGGAAACTCCCAGGTGGCAGGCATCTCAGAGGACATGAGTAGCTTCATCTGATGCTTCAATTTCTCAACAACACCTGTGTCCAAGTAGTGACACTTACATGCTTCCTGTATCGGTAAGCCCATGCAATTGTTGGAACTTGTAGATTGCTGGAGAGATTTCCTCATGGTGCACCAGAATTCATCTTTCAGAGTCTTCCATACATTTGGACATTATTCTCCCTTCTGAGGTTGGATTTATTAGGTTAAAAACTTCCTATATAGCAAACCTGCACATGTAGTCCCTTGAATCTAAAATAAAATAAAATAAAAACAAAATACCAAAATAAAGCCTTCCTGTGCAGAACTTTGGATCTTTGAAAATAGCTTCCTCTTGCCTCAGATTCTTGTCTTTTTCAGAGTAAATATCCCCAGCTCTCCATATAGCTGACTTTCTTTTCACCACCAGGGCCAGCCCTGAAATGTGCTCTAATCTTGTCTTCATGAGAGGATCTGAGAGCTGGTATACTTCTCAGGTGAATCCACCCAGGGTATTGCAGGACAAGTGGTTACCTCCCCAAACAGTGTTAGGGGCTACCACCAGCCAGCAAGTTCAATGTGTGGAGAAGGCAACTCAAACCCACTTCAATTGCCATCCTGCTGAGTAAGCCTGCAGGAGGACTGATTAGAACTCTTCTTGGGCTTCCTTCAGCAATGTTGACTTTTATTTTATTTGATTATCAATTTTTTTTTGAGACAGGGTCTCGCTCTGTCTCCCTGACTGAAATACAGTAGCACAACCACAGCTTGCTGCAGCCTCAACCTTCTAGGCTCAAGTGATCCTCCTGCCTCAGCCTTCCAAGTAACTGGGACTACAGGTGCACGTCACCATGCCTGGCTAATTTTTAATTTTTTTTTTTTTAAAGAGACAGAGCCTCATTGTGTTGCTCAGGCTGGTCTTGAACTCTGGCCTCAAGTGATCCTCTTGCCTCGGCATCCTGAGTAGCTTAGACTACTGATGTATGCCATTATACCTGGCTAATTTTTAAATTTGTTATAGAGGTGGAGTCTCACTATGTTGCCCAGACTGATCTCGAATTCCTGGCCTCAAGTGATCCTCCTGCCTCAGCCTCCCAAAGCACTGGAATTACAAGTGTGAACCACCACACCTGGTCCTGCTTATTTATCTTTAATGGTTCTATTTTCCTCACAAAATGATAGTCCTGTGCTAATTTCCTCTGATTCAGGAGATGGGAATTAGCCTGGCGATGAGATGAAGAGGTATCCGTTACAAGGAGGAGGAGGAGACATGAGGATGGGTCGCTCACTGTGGGTCCCAGGGTTCCTTCTCTCCAAGCAGTATGTCTTCTCCCTCTTACACTCTCAGCCTTCACATCAAGCCTAGTAACTCTAGAAGTCACACACATAAAATTAAACAACTGGGCCCTGTGCTTTAAAAGACAAGACACGAACCTTAAGCTTCCAAATTAGCTAGTAATGGGGCTCGGGACATGTCACTCCAAAATACGGTACCTTGGCATTGAAGAAAACAACAGAAGCAGGTCAGTTTCTTCTGCCAGCCTCCTTCCTGAAGTAGGTCATGAGACCCTTGTTCCAGTGCCCTTCCTACCCCTACAGGATAGGAGCATCCTTATGTCTGAAGACACGGGGACACAGACAAGAATGAATACACAGGCCTTGTTGCATCCCCCTTGCTTATGCCCATGAGATTATACCCCCTTCGTCCTATCGTACTTCTCCACAACTGTCCTTTGCATCAAATCCAAGCTTAAAGATATTCAAACCTCCCTGTTTCTTGGAGGTCTTCATTTTTTGAAGACTCCGTGTCATGTAAATCTTAAATACATTTGCATGCTTTTCTCCTGTAAATCTGTCTCTTGTTAATAGGGGCCTCAACCATGAATCAGCAATGGGTGAGGAAAAGCTATCTTTTCTTTCCCCTCCGTGAAGCTGAGTGGCAGCCAGACATGCTGTGGGCCCTCACTGTTCAGAGCTCTTGGGCCTGGCGGTTCCGGGTCTTCACACAGTTTTATTTGCCAGAACAAAGCCCTTACTAATGACTACATACAGTTAGAATTTTCTTGGTCACTTAACCTCTCCAGAAACCCAAGAAGGAGTCACCTTCTGGGTTGGACTGCCTTCTTAAAAGTGAGAGTGAATCTAATAGAGACAGAAGGAATGTCCTTTATATGTGACTCATCATACCACTGGAGAATGAGAAGAAAATAATGTTTTCTTTAAGATTTTCATTGCCATAATTCTCAACTTTTATTTTTTTAAAGTTTGGATTGCCAACCAGTTTCCTCCTTGACCAAGTTATTATTTCTTTCTTTCTGTATCTGTTCAAATAATTTTTTATTCTTATAATGTGGCAAATTCAGTTATCATTTCTTAAGACTGTTTATACAGAGCATTAAGGAAAACAGTGAGGCAACCCTCCCATGTTTATGATAAGGGCATTCAGCACAGGTGTGTGTATGCTAGAGTCTAAGGGAGCCTATAATGCTAACACGAATTAATTCCAAATTGATTTTGAAAAAACGAGTCAGAAGCAGGTCTTTGAATTCACAGTAAAGCTGTAAGTGCACCACTCAAAATCTAGTTCTTATGATTTGGTTAAAGACGAGGACCCACTACCTCTTAATTTTGTATAACTTCAGTCTGGAGCAGGTGCAGGGGGTGGAAGAGAGGGACCTCTTTGGGAAAACCACCAATTCCGCATTAGAAGGGACACTTGTTGGGAGAAGACAAGAAAGTGGAGACTGTTGGTTATATCAACAGAACAAAGAGGCAATGTGAAGATGCTCCTGTTGGTCTAAAGTGTGACACTTTGGACATTAAAAATAATAATAACTGCAATGGTTTGAAACACATGAAGTATATTTTTAAAAATCTATGAGCTTATAATCTTGTTTTTTAAGTCACTTGAAATAATGAATCTCAGCATTAGTCTTCAATAGATCTTAAATTCAGTAGGTGAAATGTCAGTGAGAAATTTCATATTGGCAGCATCAGGCTGACGACACCTTCACTAAAAATGGGACAACTTACTTTATGGGACCACATGTTGTAACACAATCAGTAGTGCACAGAAAACCTAATACATAATCTGAATCCAATCAAGTCTCAAAATCTGTTTACAGGCCATCTTGAGAATAAAGGAACAAGTTAAATGACAGTATAAGGAGTGACAGCCAAATCCAGTTTCTGAGGATCCTGTTTCTCCAAGGAACTGATGAGACTTCAGAGATGTGAAATCAAACATGAGTGGACTGTGTTTGGATCCAACTGTAAAAATGGTCTTTGAGACAACCGGGGGAATTGTAACGTGGACTGGATATTTGGTGATATGAAAGAATTATTTGTAATTCATTAGATGTGATCATGCTTATAAAAAAGAGGCCTCATCAATTAGAATACTGAAGTGTTTAGGAATGAAATGGCAGGTTGTCTGCTATTTTCTCTAAAATATATATATTTTTAAAGTGGAGGGAGATGGAGAAAATAAGAATGTCAAAATTAAAACCACAAAATTGTAGCTCCTGCTACAAAGGACATATCAATAAACCACCTTGGCCTCCTGATTTCTGGGCCTCTGGTGGCATCCTTGACCAGTTTTCAATGACTTTTCTTACTTTATTACTTTCAAAAGACCTTCCTAAATCGCCGTTTAAATTTTTTTTATTCTTTCCTTTTTCCTACTATACAAGTTGAAGTCAGTGAAGTTGAATTTGCTAGAAAGACCCTGGCTCTTAGCAACATGTGGTTTGGGGAGAGAAAGTATTAAAAAGGTGGGGTGTGAAGAGCCTTTGAGTTCTTGGTGACACGGGGTCACCTGTGTATATAACTATGTTGTGCTCAGTTACTAACAGTGAAAATTACCAATGGAATTGAGAGATAGAGCCACCTTCCAGGAACCTTACATTAAGAAAATGCAAACTAATAAGAAAAGGGCAAAATAATCAAGCATTTGTTTTCTTTAATTAAAAATTTTTTTTTTTTTTTAGAAATGGTGTCTTGCTATGTTGCCCAGGCTGGTCTCAAACAACTGGCTTCAAGTTATTCTCCCTCCTCGGCCTTCCAAAGCATTGAGATTATAGGTATGAGCCACCCCACCTAGCCTGACCTTGGTTTTTGTTATATGTAACAGCTAAAGTGAAATTAAAAGGCAGTGCTAGGTTAAACCTTGATTCTAGGCCAAGCTAGGATTTCAGTGGATCTGAGCTTTGGCCATTGGCCTCAAAGTTACCCCCAAAGGGAAAAATTATGCGGGAACCACAAAATATACCTCTAATATTTCTGGTCATCCCTATGGGGGGGAGCAAAACCAAAAATCCATGGAAGTCAGTGAGTGTGGTGTGAAGGAATTGTTCATTTTGTAGATCAGTATCATTCACTTCCTGAGGAGCCCTTGCTAAAGCAGACTGTGAGGTAACTAATTTAGGAACAGCTGCAGAGTGAAAGGGTGTGTTTGGGTTGATGCAGGATCCATAACACAGATGGCTCCAAGTGGTCCAGACACACAGCAGGTTATTCCTGAGGGAACTGCCAGCCTGGTGGACTAGTTGAAAGTATGGGTAGGCCTGTTTATCCTGAAAAGAAAAGGCCCCTCCTCCTGTGAATGTCAAGTGGAACACCCCAGATAAAGCAGTTGACCTGCTTCCTATGCAAGCCACATGGGGCTGGCTTTATGATGACCTGGCAATTCACCTGCTGAACATGCCCATTACCCAGGTCAGTCCTAGAAGCCTTATCTAATTTGCTGTCTCAGCTACCTCTCATGAGAAAGGCAGAGGGGATAATCAAAGGACTTTTCCCACTCAGGTGGAAATTTTAAAAGGGAATTACAAATAAGGCAAATAAAGAAAAAAATACATATATAAATACATATGAGTTCTCACTCTGTCACCCAGGCTGCAGTGCAGTGGCAAGACCAAGGCTCACTGCAGCCTTGACCTCAGGTGATCCTTCAGCCTGAGTCTTCCAATTAGTTGGGACTACAGGGGTGCACCACCACGCCTGGCTAATTTTTTTTTTTTTTTTTTTGGAGATGAAGTCTCACTATATTGCCCAGGTTGGTCTCTAATTCCTGGGCTCACACAATCATCCAGTCTCAGCCTCCCAAATTGCTGGGATTATAGGAGTGAGCCAATGCACCTGGCACAACAAAGCAAATATTAACAGGAGCAAAACGAAGAGGAAAAAGAAAGGGGAGAGTACAGGACTCATCCTAGCAGGGTGAAAAATCTCTAGAAGGTTATTAAGAAATGGAATGAATAAAATGCATGATGATGGGGTTAAGACAAAGGTCTTGATCCAATACTATGGAAGGTTGGATGGACTGAAAGGGGCTCCTGCTTCTTTCCCAACATGAAAGAGCCCCAAACCAGTCTGCTCTACTTACCCCAGTTTGGAGACATTTAAAAAGTTGAAGACAGAGTTTGCAATGAGAAAACTGACCATCAATCACTTAGGGCAATGGCTAGGCAGGCCAGTCAAGATAAAGACAGACAACAACTGGGGAGAGGAAAACCTGTTCAGTAAATGATGCTGGGAAAACTGGCTGACCACATGCAGGAGAATGAAACAGGACCCCTACCTATCACCACACACAAAACCCAACTCCGAATGAATCAAACGTAAAACCTCAAACTTTAACAATCTTAGAAAATGCAGGACATCCTTACTTAAATTGGAATAGGCAACCAATTCTTGATCAAAACCCCAAAAGCCCAAGTCATAAGAGATAAGATAGACACGTGGGACCTCATCAAACTGAGAAGTTTCTGCAAAGCAAAAGAAACCATCAAGAGAGTGGGGAGACAGCCCACAGAATGGGAAAAAGTATTTGCCAACTGTATACGGACAAAGGCCTAACAGCCAGGATCTACAAGGCACTCAAACATGCCAAAAAGGAAAAAAAAAACCAACCTTGTTAAAAAGTGGGCAAAAGATATGAATAGACTCTTCTTAAAAGAAGGTAAATGAGCAGCTAACAGATACATGAAAAAATGCTCAGCCTCACTAATTATCAGAGAAATGCAAATTAAAACCACACAGAGATACCACCTAACTCCAGTCAGGATGGCCATCATTAATAACTCAAAAAACAATAGGTGCTGGAGAGGATATGGAGAAAAGAGAACGCTTCTACACTGTTAGTGTGAGTGTAAATTAGTGCAACCTCTAGAAAACAATGTTGTGATTCTAAAAGATCTAAAAATCAACCTTCCATTTGACCTAGCAATCCCCCTTCTAGGAATATACCCCAAGGAATGCAAATCATTCTACAAAAAAGACACCCGTGCATACATGTTCATTGCAACACCATTCACAATAGCAAAAATATAGAACCAATTGTGCTTCCCATTGAAAATGGGAATAAAAAATGTGGTACATATATATGATGGAATATTACACAGCCATAAAGAAAAAAAAATTATGGACTTCCCAGCAACTTGGATGAATTTAGAGTCTATCATACTCAGTAATCTATCACAGAAACAAAGAACTTAGTATCACATGTTCTCACTCATAAGCAGACTCTGAACATCTGCCATAATATTACAAGAAAGGGATTGGCTGTACTAGGACACTGCCAGGAGAGGTGGGGGGGCACATAGCATCAGTAAGGTATCTGATCCTAAACCAGGTGAAGTGAGAACCCATGGGAGGACCAAACTTCACCTGTACATTGACCACTTATGTCCCTAATCCTGAATTGTACCCCACATCTTTAAAATAAAATAATAATAATAAGAGATAGGCAAAATGCCTGGGGTCCCTTGGCTTGACACCTTGCTGGGGACACTAGTGGGTAAAATTGTTGGGGGGGAAGAAGAGAAGCTCCCAGGACTCCTTGATGTGGGAACCCTACCTACGGTGACACCAAAACTATTGGTGAAACCCTGACTTGGCTACAATTAGATCAAAAGAACATGAAAATGTAAGGGTTGATAGGATTATGAAAGTCGGAAGGTTTAAGTAAGTTTTATGTAAAGAAGTTGCATTTCATTTACCTGAATGTTTTATGGGATGGCTATTATGTCTGGATGGAAAATACTTTTCCTATCCAGTATTGTAAACCTGTTGCTTAAGTCCTGATGGAGCTTACAGGTGGGATTGTAAGGGTTGATGGAATTAGCCAAAAGTCTGTGGGCAAACTGGTATGTTTGCACAGGATTCACTGTGTCTCTTTCACTTGATTGTTTCATGGGGGGTTGGGGGCTGAATCAGACTGGGGTGTGTTTCCTCACCTGGTACTATCATACGGAAGGCATGCCCTTCAAGCAGTATAGTTGGGCATACCAAATGGGAACCAGTGAAATTGCCTGAGTCCGCAGTGTAGAGAGGAAACTATTCTATTCTCCAATCATGTCTTTTGCAGTATCGTGGATGGAGTTGGAGATCATTATCCTAAGAGAACTGACTCAGAAAAAGGAAACCAAACACTGCATGTTTTCACGAATATGCAGGAGCTAAATGGTCACAAAAATGGAGATAATAGATGCTGTTTACGATCTGGGGAATGGGCCACCACTACACAATATGTCCATGTAATGAACATGCATGTGAACCCTCTAAATCTAAAATAGAAATGGAAAAAAAAATTTTTTTTTTGAGTTGGAGTCTCACTCTGTCGCCCAGACTGGAGTGCAGTGGCCGCTCCCGGCCACCGCAGCCTTGACCTGCTGGGCTCCGGCGATCCTTCCGTCTCAGCCTTCCAAGTAACCGGAATTACAGGCATGCGCTACCACGCCCAGCTGATTTTTTCTGATTTATTGTCGAGATGAGGTCTTGCTGCCCAGGCGGGTCTTGAACCCCCGGGCTCAGGCAATCCACTCACCTCAGCCTCCCAAAGGCGCGGGATTACAGGCTGAGCCACCGAGCCCGGCTGAAAAAAATTTTTTTTTAAAGAAGCTGTCCTATTCTCTGTGCGCTAGTCCTGTGTGGAGCATAGACTGGGACTTAGAGCAAAGCTGTTGAGGGCCTCTCCGTGATGACTACTGAGACTTTGGACTGAGAATTCCCATTTGAGGGCATTTACTAACTTGGTCCCAGGCATTAATTGAAGCTACCCTATGACTGAAGGACAGAAGATCATCTTAAAACTTGAAATACCCACCATGTTGTGGGTGATGTCAGAGAAGCACTCTGATGGGGATGGTGGTGCCCAGAAGAGTCCTGTGATGAAATGAAAATAGCTGTGCAGGTTTGTGCTCCCTGACAAGTGCAAGGAGGAGGCATTCATAAGCAGGGGGTCTCTCAGGCTGACTCCAGAGATGAGGGAGGATTCTGTTGTCACCTGGACAGTCCCCCATAAACAACTCTCAACTGAATGACAAAGAGCTGCTGGTTGGGCGGATGGCAGCTCAAGGTGAATGAGCAGCTTGGAAGATCACTAAGCAGACATCCCTGTTTAGTCAATGGATCACCTGGGTCTGTGGAACAAGTGGCCATGGGCAGAGGACTACAGCAGAGCAGAGATGGGCTGAATCTAGACATGTTCCCTTTGAGCAATTTTTCATGTGTCTGTTGGCTGCTTGTATGTCTTCTTTTGGGAAGAGTCTATTCATGTCCTTTGTCCACTTTTTAATGGGGTTGTTTGTAGTTCAGGCCCAAAAATGTCAATAAGAGCTGTTCTGTATAGCAGCAAAAGATATGGAGACTGCTGATGGCTGCAGGGCAGATTCCCTGGCGGGAAGCCCTGAACATAAGCTGGCAAGCGAGGCTAATGCTGATGCTGGTAGCCCTGGGGGATTACAAATGGGTCTTGACAGGAATAGACAGGACTGGGCTTTGCTTGCCCTGTGAAAGGTGAAAATGTTGAGTGCCATAAAAGACCCAGAACAGCAGAAGATACTGCCCTGATTTGGATGGTCGAGTCACATTTCTTTAGACCAAGGAGCACACTGCAGGGCCCATAATGTCCAACAACCAGACAAGGAATGTCCTCCTTGGAGCAATAGTTTGATATAGAAGTGGGCAATTAGAACACTGATCATCTCAAACAGGGAGATAAAGGCATGATTGGCTTACACACCTTCACAAGTGTGTGCTCACACTCAGTAGGAGTGGAGCTAAAGCATGTCCTGAATGGATTCTCCTCCATTATTCTGGTGGATCTGGGGAAGGGAGGTGGGGAGAATGCTGGTATGACTATGCAGTTCTTGCCAAAGGAGGAATCCCCAGGTATGACAACTATATATATATTTGTCCTTTCTTCCCCACAGGATGCTACTGTTTTCCTCCCTACCTAATGCACAGGACCAGGGTTACAATTGCAAGTGCTGAAAGGAGTGATGATTCTAAGCAAGAAACTATGCTTTTAAGCCTTTGTGTTGGTACTCCTAAGGGCCTGATGGGGGTGGATTGAGATTAACACTGAAAGCAGCTATCTTGTTTGGTGGTAAATATGGGGGGGGGTGTAAAAAAAAAACCCAGAATTATATTTTGGAGGGCAGGCACCTTGTAGTATAGGCTAACCTCACTAGGTAAGTGTTCTAGAAACCCATTTGCATCAGTATACCAGCTAGCATTGTGAGAGACTGTGTGAATTTTTTGGGGGGAGGATTCTTTCAACATGTTTGCCCATTTCATGATGGATGATTTACTAGCATACCTGCGGGGGGCCAGCCCCTGCAAGTTTTGGGGAGTCCCTTGGAAGATGTGGTGGCGTCGGCGAATCTGTAGGGATAGATATTAAAAGAAAGAAAGATGGAAGGTTAGATATAAAGAGGAAGAAAGAGAAAGAAAGAAAGTGGACAACTGTTCAGTGAAATGAGCAGAAGCCGTTTATTGAAAGTTACAGCAGGTATTTATCCCCAAATTTTACACAGGCAGTCTCACAAGTCTTTCATGTGAACACAAAGCCAGGTGCGGTGGGGGGCATCCCCCACCCACCAGATGCTTAGGTGTGAGGAGGAACAAACCCCAAGATTGTCTCATTGTTCCCTTTGCTAGTTAATGTTCTTCAAAAGCAGTGTAACAATCCTTACTAGCCTAATGATGCTCTGATAATCAATAACTTCTAGAGCTCATACAAAACCCATGATGACTATCTTAAACTTTACCACTTACACAATGCTACGGAAGCTTTTAATTATAGCTTAAGCCAATTTCCTAAAGAATGTGGCCCAGTCCAAAGATCACACTGGGCCCTACAGGATGTGGCCCAGTCCAAGGTCCACGGTGGACCACCTTTTGGAACAATAGACTACAATCTCTTAACAAAATGGCTATTCCAAAGTCCTATATATCCATCCTAATTTCTATGAAAGTTTTCCAATTCTTAATTCTAATATATAAAGCTAATTAGCAGCAACAAAGCTTCTAAAACCTAAATGTAAACTGTAAATGTACTAAGGCCAAAACTACAATAGTAGAAAATGGAGACAATGAAATTTCTAAAGTTAACTATATTCTTATTAAACCTAAAAATATCATGATTGATTATGCTTGAACTAACATGATTCCTTGATGTAATATGACCTATTCTACAATACCTTCTATGAATAAAATAAATTCAATTTCTATAATAGGTAGAAAAAAGACCTTACATTAACTGTAGCTAAAGCTGGCCTAAAAGAATGCAGCCCAGTCCAAAGTATGCTCTGGGCTCTCAGGAATGTAGCCCAGCCTAAACTCTGTGCTGGGCCACTCTTGATAATCATCTATACCATTGAAAAGCTGAAAACAGTTCTCCATAAGTATATACTAATTCTACAAATATACTTTAAAATCTTATAAAGAGGCTTGTACCGTGTAAAAGGCTCCCAAATGTGACCTGAGTTTGAATTATATCTAATACCTAAGCCGAAACCGCAGTTTACAGGAAACAGGAACAATGGGTTTCTAGAGTGAGCCATGCCTGTCACAGTCACAGAGACTTCAGCGTAGGCCAGCAGAGTTCCTTTAGGTTGTTTGTGCTGCATGGCAAAAGGGGGAGGAAAATGGGGTCTACGGCTCCCGAACACGTCCTAGCGGTCTCGGGGTCCACGGCCCTCCCTGATCCCTAACGCTCAGTGGGCCTCCGTGGCCGGCTCCCAACACATACCTGCCCACATTGCTGAGTGTTCAGTAGTTTTTGACCAAAAACAGCAGGACACCCATAATTCACCTTCCCTATTCACCCGATCTCAACCCAAGTGACTTTTTTTGTTTTGTCATTGATGAAAAAAGTCCTCAATGGGAAATGTTTGGTGGATGTGGAAGAGTTGAAATAAAAATCAGAAAAACATCAGAAGCACTAAAAGCCGTGAAAACTGACAAGTTCCAAAACTGTTTTCAACAGTGAAAAAAGTGTCTCAATAGGGGTATTGCATCAAATGGAGAGTACTTTGAAGGTGACTGAAGTTTAAACATGTAAGAATAAATACACAATTTTTTATAAATAGACTCCATTTTTTGGGATTCCCCTCATGTAGCCCAATGTTCTGCACCTGTGTAATCTTACTCTTTCTGAATGGGAATGGGCTGTGGGGAAGCCTCGCTAGACTAGTATTACTCTTGGCAATCTAGACCAGCATAGTGTCGTATCCCAGTGTCCTTTCTGAAGGTGGAAAAGTATGGGTATAAACAAAAATAAAGAGACACAGTAGCTAAGGGTAAAGGAGTGAATAAATGGCTTATTAATGAGAGAAATCCAATATTACATTAACCCTTCACAAGAGGTTCACAGCAAGATATGATGCTGTCTCTTAGCTCAGTCATACCAGATGCCTGAAAGGGTGAAGCTGTGTGTTTACTGTAACCAGTCCTGAATTTGGAATCCCATGAGCTTGAAAAGAAACCTGCAGACCCGAGTGGCCTCATCCTGGGAGACATTTTCATAAGATGCGATGATAGACTGGGCTAATTACTAATGAATAGGAGTCTAGGAATGTGACAATATCGTGCAAGTTGTATATCATTTTGCTCTAAGGGATCTGTGACCAGAGACCAGGGGGTGGATGGTGATATTGTGATATAAGCAGTATACATTTGGTCTTGGCCTTTAGATCCTGATACAGAGCTCCTAAGACCTTTGAAATTTCCTGAGCAGTAGGGGTGCTAGGGGCACTTTTGTTCTGGTATTTGGTCTTTGGTCCTGGTTCCCGACAGAGAGCTTCTAACCCTTGGAATTTCCTGGGTGACAGAAACATATTTTGTTCCAATGAGGTGGCCTTGGTGGACTCCTGGATGGGGACTGGTCATCAGAAAGACCAAGCCAAGTTTAGAAGCTTGGAACATTCAACTCCTGCTCCATCCTTTGGGAAGAGAAGAGGGGCTGGAGATGGCGTTAATAATCAGTCACGCCTATGTGATGAAGCTGCCATAAACATTTCTGAGCTGCAGATTCTGGAGAGTTTCTGGGCTAGTGAATATGTGGAGGTGCTTGGAGGGGGCATGGAAGTGGCACACCCTTGCCCCATGCCTTGCACTATACTTCTTAATTTGGCTGTTCATCTTTATCCTTTGTAATGTCATTTATTTATTAGTTTACTTATTTATTTATAGATGAGATCTCACTCTGTCACCCAGGCTGGAGTGCAGTAACATGGTCAGAGCAAATTGTAGCCTTGAACTCATGATCTTAGGGCCTCCTTCCGCCTCAGCCTCCTGAGTAACTAGGGCTCCAGTAATGTGCCAGGGTGTCGCTATGTTGCCTAGGCTTGTATCCTTTATAACAATTGAGTACATGTAAGCAAACTCTTTTTCTTAGTTCTGTGGGATGCTCAGTTAATGGATAAAACCCGCGGAGGGAATCATGGGAAACCCCAAGTTATAGCTGGTGAGTCAGAAGTTCTGGAGGCTGGGACTAGCAATTGGTCTCTGCAGTGGGGAGAAGTCTTCTGGGACTAAGCCCTTAACCTGTGGGATTGGATGCTCACTCTAGGTGGATAGTGTCAAAATTGATGTGTGGGAAAAATTCACATGTCTAATCATAGAAGTGTTCTGAGCTGTGGTGAGAGCACCGAGAAACCGGTTTGCTTGTTGCCCTCCTGCTACATAATGCATCCTCTATTGCCCACCTTGTCATGTGAGAGTCTTCTTTTGCAATGAGAGCAAGGAGAGGACTCCATCTCCCTTGGTCCGTCCTTCTACACAGGATTTCCTGTCGGAAGACTTTTAAGCATAATCATCAAGGCAAAAAAGGACAGGAGGTTCCTGTTATGTTTCCCCAAATATATGTTGAAGTCTTAACCCCCAGCACCGCAGAACATGAGCTTATTTGGAAATAGGGTTGTTGCAGATGTAATTAGTTGAGGTCCTCCTGGGGGAGGTGGGCCCTTGATTCAATGCAGCTGGTATCCTTACAAGAAGGGTGAAGAGACACGTGGACATGGAGGAAGAGGCTGAGGTGTTGTGGTTTCAAGCCGAGGGATGCCAAGGATCGACAGCCACCCCTAGATCCTGGAAGAGGCAAGGAAGGGCTGTCTCCTAATAGTTTTCAGGAGTGATGTGGTCTTGGGGATGCCTTGATTTCAGACTTCTGGCCTCTAGAACCATGAGAAAATACATTTCTGTTGGCTTAAGCCACTGCGTTTGTGGTACTTTGTCATGGCAGCCCTAGGAAACCAGCAAACTACTGAAGGGGGAGTTCCAGAATCTGTAGCAGTCATTCTCAGACCTACATAATGTAAATGGGGGGAGCATTTTTTTCTGACTGGCTTCTCACCAAAGCCTTCTGGACCCTCATATTCTCACTCTTCATTCCTGGTGATGAAGCCTGCTGTGGTCTGATTGTTGGTGTCCTCCCCAGACTCATAGGTTGGAACCTAACACCCAATGTGATGGTAAGAGGTAAACCTCTGGGAAATGATGAAGTCATGAAGGCTTTACCCTCAAAAATAAGATTAGTGCCCTTATAGAAGAGGCTCTAGTGAGCTCCCTTGCCCCTTTCTTCATGTAAGGATGCAGCAACAAGGAGCCATTTATGAAGCCCTCACCAGACACCAAATCTGCCGGCACCTTGATCTTGGACTTCTCAGCCTCCAGAGCAGTGAGCAATAAGTTTCTGTTGTTTATAAATTATACAGTTTAAGGTATTTTGGTATAGCAGCCAAAACAGACTAAGACAGAGCCATCGAAGATGCCCCTTCTTGGCTTGCTCCTCTCCCATCATTAGTCACCTCTCCTTAAAGAATGGGATGGGAGAGATGATAAATAATTGAGCAGGATGACCAAGTGGTCCTAGAGGGACATGGATGACTTATGTGTTAGGGATTTCCTGAACCTTGCTCTGATTGTGATCTTCTAGCATCATGCAACCCTGCTCTATCCAATGTTTCTATTTCACTGTCCTTCACCTCACCTCCACCTACCCTTCTCCATTGTCCCCAAACCTGCCTGATGATAAGTTTGAACTTTGTTTTAAGGAAATTCTAATGCAGTATAGAGTGAGAACCATTCAAATACACACACACACACACACACACACATGCACACACACACATACATATTCCATACTCATTTGAAACATCAAATCTTACAGAACTAAGTGTACATTACAAAACCACAATACTTTTTAGGAGCTTGGCACATCTTATTAGGAAATTAGGAAGTGTTGAATGAAACCACAAAAAGCTTCAGAATAAGAAAAATTAAAACCCTGTTTTAATCCTGTCAAGGATCTGTTAACATTTTTGAAAAACCTAAAATACTTTGATGTCAACAGTGGGAACCTAGTCATACTCATTTACATAGTATGGAAATCTGTTTGACAAAAAGTTCAAATTAGGTATCAGAATAATAACTTATTACACATTTTGGGCAATGAAACAAAATTCCACTAGATTTTGTAGCTATGCAAATGATTCACTGATCCCCAAACTAAGCATGTAAAAGTCTATAGTCAACTTGGATGCCAAAAGGGGCTAAGAAAGTATCTTGTTGTGTAACGGAACAAGTACTGACCTAGAAAAGAATTGGTGCTTTGTCCCAGATGGGCTATAACTTGTTCTGTTACTTTAAGCTAGTGAATTAATGAGTTGTAATGTCCTTGTTCATAAACAAAAAGGTATAAGCTAATCTCTAGAGATCCTTAAAGTTCATAATTTAAGAACTAATGGTGCTAGTGTTAGTGGTGATTTTCTAGGGGTAAATCCAGTATTTTATGACATGCACAGATAAAGACTCTGAAATGCTTATTATGTAATACCTCGATCATTATAGCATGGAGATAGATATATGTCTCTCTTTGTTTCAAAAGACTCTTCCTTCGTTGTAGGTGGAGTCAAATTGGTTTGCATGAGATACATTGGTCTTTAGATTTACATTCTCTTTATTTCCTTGGATTTCTACCCTCATTGACTAAAAGAAAAAAATTATCAAGCATATTAGTGATATAATTAACTGTGTCATAAATCCTTCATTTTCCTAAGAAAGGTAAATTCATGTAGAAAACTAGGAAATGCCTGTAGACTTCCAGTTGAAATGAGAGATGATGGGCAAATGGTCAAGGTGTTTTGTTTATATTTGGGATTACCTCAAGATCAAGTCTCAGAGTTTAGGTTTACTATATTTGATCCAGGAATAGAAAGATCGGGCAGCCTGAGGTCACCATTTTCATAAGATTGGATGTAAATGAAGGGGACCAAGAAGCCATATTCATTTACTCAGAGCTAGCAAGAAAGAAACACAATGTGAAGAAAACATTGTATAACCGAGAATTAAAAACAAAAAATTTAACCTCTTTTCTTTATATTAATTTTAGGGGGCGAAATACAGATGGTCCCAGACTTACAACGGTTCAACTTCCAATTTTGCAACATTACCATGATGTGAAAGTGATCCATATTCAGTAGAGACTATTTCGAGTATCCACACAACCATTCTGTTTTTTACTTTCAGTACAACATTCAGTAAGTTACATGAAATATTCAGCATTTTATTATAAAATAGGCTTTGGGTTAGATTGTTTTGCCCAACTGTAGGCTAATTTAACTGTGCTGAGCACATTTAAGACAGGCCGGACTAAGTAATGATATTTGTTAGGTGTAGTCAACACATTTTCACCTTATGATATTTTCAACTTATAATGGGATGTAACCTCATTGTAAGTTGAAGAGAATCTATAATTCATTTTTAAAGGCAATAATTAATTCATGCTAAAGCTAAAATAAGCAAGTGTGGAAATGAACAAAAACCACCCAAATGAAAACAAGCAAACATTGTTTATTCAGAACTAGCTATAGCAAGGGAAACTACCACTGTCATTCATGTTTTGGCAGAGACTCAAAGGCAGATGGCAGAGTGGGAAAGCTTCAAAGTGGAAAAGGAAGGGCTTCAGGCTTGTCCTGACTGGAGGCTACTGGCACCCAGAAGCTAGAAGTGAGCAGGCTCACTCAAAGTGGGGCGTCCATCCTATGTAATTGGTTGAGAGTTTGTATTTCATTCCAGTTGGTCCTAAGCTGGAAGTAAGGACCCAAATCGAAGAAGCTATCATTATTAAGCATAGCCCAGTCATTTGGAGTTGTTGCTATGATGGTTGTTGTTTGGGTTCCCAGACTGTTTGCTGTAGTTTGTTGTGGATTGGCTTCTTGGATTGATTGCACAGAGTGCTGACTTCATATGTGGTCTGGTCATGGTTCATGTGTATATTCAGTCTCTCTCAAGCTAGTCATTTGTTAGGTGATGAATAATCTTTAGCTACTCTATACAAAGAAATCAAACAGCATCGGATGGGAAGGAGAATTCTATCTAGAGATATAATAATGTGATAGGGGAAACAGACCCAGAGAACGGTAACCTATGATGCCAAGTTGAGGGGTGTGATATTCTGATCTCATCAGTCAAAAAGCAGAGCTCAGAGCACAGAAAATCACATGGAGGCAACTCTCTCCTATATTTTATGTCTCTGAGATTGTAATAATGCAAACAGCAATTAAATTTATGTGGCTAATTAGAGAAAAACAGGAAGAAGTCTGGTAGTGCTTTGTATGGAAAATTCCTTACCATTTTCCCTTCAAATATTGTTTCTGCTCCACCCTCTCAACTGTTTCAAGTTGAAGCTTTTCATTTTCTCCTCCATTTCTTTTAGCTTTTTGTCTATCTATCTATCTATATTTGAGTTGGAGTCTCACTCTGTCACCCAGACTGGAGTGCAGTGGCCGCTCCTGGCCACCTTAGCCTCGACCTGCTGGGCTCTGGCGATCCTTTTGCCTCAGCCTTCCAAGTAGCTAGAACTACAGGTGCGCACTACCACATCCAGCTAAATTTTTCATTTATTGTGACTCAGTCTGTAATCCCAGCACTTTGGGAGGCTCAGGTGAGTGGATTGCCTGAGCCCGCGGGTTCGTGGGCAACTTGGCGAGACCTCATCTCTACAATAAATCAAAAATTAGCCGGGTGTGGTAGTGCACGCCTGTATTTCCGGCTACTTGGAAGGCTGAGGCAGAAGGATCACCTGAACCCAGCAGGTCGATGCTGGGATGGCTGCGAGTGTGCCAATGCACTCCAACCTGGGCAACAGAGTGAGACTTCAACTCAAAAAAAAGAGGACCTACTTAAAAATGTTCTTCAGAGTCTCTCATTTCTATTTTCCTAGGGCTGAGTTATCCCCAACCCTTAGCTATATTTTGGGAATTCAGTTTCAGCTGCTCCTTACAACCAGGTTTGAGGCTGTGACTTCTGTTCCTCCTTAGGCATTAAACTCCAGTACCAATGGGTTCACCACACCCCAGGGGCTCAATTTATGTTGAAACTCAAGAGCCACCTCTCTGATTTCAAGTTCCTGGTATGACTCTGGCACCTAGAGATATCCCTTTCTTGTGTTTGGGCACTCTATGCAACAATGGTTCTATTTAACTTTTCTCGGTGGGAGGAGCATCCGGGTCTACTAGCCTGCCATGTATGCCAGTGTCAGTGAGTATTTGTGATGCACCTACTATATGCCCACTGGGGCTAGGCACTGAGGATACAGAAATAAATAAGGCACAGGCTTTTCCTTCAAGACACTTCATGTCTAGAGGGCCAGAAAGACAGATGAATCAACATTTCTAATGAAATACAAGTGCAATGATATGAGTATCACGAGGTTCTATGGACATCCCAAAGACGGGCATCTGACTCAGGCTTTACGGGAAGTTGAGGTGGAGAGAGATCAGCAAAGAAAATACATAATATTCTAAACAAAGTCTCTACTGAAAAAAAATGAATGGGAAGTGGCATTTTGTGGGGAAACATTGTCAGCTTTATTTTCTTTTAAAAGTATGTGTGTTGGCCAATACCCATAATCAGACTTTCTTGTTCCCCTACTTCCCACAGTCTGGGTCTTCTGCAAACTCTGGGTTATCTTTCAGCACCAAAGTTGTTATCTAATGAATCATTTATTTAGTAAACATCATGCAAACAATGATTAAGGCAACTTCCCAAAAGATTCATTTTTACTGCTAGGGTATAGTTTATACACTGGAAGACTTTGAATCATTGCCAACTGCCATTGTAAATATTTATTTGGAGTGTGTTCCCAATGTCTTAGGAAGCTTTGTTCTGTTCTTGTGTGTGTGTGTTTTAAACATTACAGCAGTGCTTTTCATGCTCACATCTTGGTAAGTTATAAAAAATATTTACATGGAATATAAAAGATCTGGAATGGAAGAAATGTATTGAACTAATCTATAGGATCACAGGATGTTTAAGTTGGATGTAGTCTTGTTGAAACCAGGCTTTCTCAACCTCAGCGTGATTGCAATTCTGTGCCAGATAACTCTTTGTTGTTGGGGGATGTTCCATGCACTGTAGGGTGTTTAGCAGCGTCTTTGATCTCTACCCCCTAGGTGTTGTACCACCCTTACCCCAGCCATGACATGCTGCATGGCCCCAGATGAGACCCACGGGTCCAAGATCCTCATTTTAGAGATATAAATGGAGGCCTGAAGAGGGGAGGTGATGTGCATTAGACACAGCCAGTGAGAAGCAAATCCTGGATCAGCCCGCTAGGCTGCTGCCTTCATAGGGCTCTTTTCAACAAAAATGAACTGCAACAAAACCTGCTGGCTAATATTAGTTAGCTTCTCAGGCCAATTTGCACCAGAGCCCTGGGCTCAGACCCTTGACATAAAGTAGCTTTCTGTTGAGAAACTGAAGCTTGGCAGGCTTGTCTTATTTGAGTTGTCTCCAATTCACTTAAGAACCAAGATTTTTGTGAAATTTCAATGATACTCACTGAGTTGATTCTAAGTGATCAAAATGTTCTTTCCAAGCTCACACTTACTGTTTTTGAGAAAGTGTCTGTTTCTCTTTCCATCTCCTTGTTGAAAAAACAAATCCCTTGAGCCAGTCCCAGAGGACTTTTGGGCACTTGCTCATGTTCCATGGTCCTGGTGATTAGGTGACCGTATGCTTGCCAAACAGTAAATAAATCCATACACAGCAAGATCTTGTTCATTTGATAATTGGGAGTAATATATGCAAAGTTAAAGTTTGCTTTACGAAAACATCCAGTTTTATTTGAGGTCTTTTCTTTGGTCAGGACACTCAGAGGCCTGGAAAACAAAAATCAATTCACATTTTTGAAACACTGTGGTCCTGCCATTGCCTCTTATTCATCGTGTTGACAAACAAGTGTAGGAGAGAGCAGAGGTGAATGAAACCAGGCTCAGAATGTTCTTCCTTAGGGATCGTACTGCTGTGAATGCAGCCCTTTCTGGCTGATAAGAGGCTCCCTCACCTCCAGGTTGTTCAGGGTCATTGGGCAGGCCCATCTTGGATTCCAACACTTTGCACCGTTGTCACTGAGACCAGAGGCTTGTGGTTGGGAAAGACCCAAATGGCTGGTGATATTCAAGCTCGGCTCAATTTATGTCAGTGTGCCAGTGACGAAATTCACAACTCGATTCTCCCTTGGGGTGCCAAGTGTCTGTCTGACAGGACGAGCCCTCCCAAGGGCCACAGCAGGTGTTTCTCCTGTGTTGCAATGACCTGCAGCTCCCAGAGATTGCCCAGGAACGCTGCTGACGCCATCGAGAGGCTCAACACCCTCACCTGCTTACACTACAAGCAAAGCAACAAAAGCAAAATTTCAGTTACTGACTGGCCAGTAAGAGGAACTTTGCTTCCGTAGGGTGAGTCTCTGCATTGCAGCCGATGATGAATTTGCTGCTGGCTTTGTGTGGAACCCAGAACTATCCATAGTCCAGTCGAAGGCTGGGATGGGAACACAACCAAGCTGAGAGATTAAAGAAATATTGGCTGACTGGGATGTCTAGAGAATTCACAGAGTTCTGATCTTTCTTCTGAGCTACTTCATCTTCTGCCCTGTTCCCAGGGTTGTGTTTGTGGTAATTTGGGTATTCCCAGTAAAACTGTAACTCAGAGAAGGCAAGACCTGTCTCCTGTTCTTTCTCATGTGTAGTGGTGTCTGACTTCAAGCAAAACTCTGGAGTCCATATGCTCTGACATTCTTTATGAGTTGGGGTCAGTAGCTTGGTGTCTGGGGGGGCTTGTGTCCCTCACAACTCCATAGAGATATGAGATACGTATTCGCTGCCCATGTGAGCTATGGCTTCTTTGATTTGAGCATGTAAGCTCAGGGCCCTATGCTTCCTCTTCAGAATCTGGCGAACACTCCAAGTAACTCACTAGGCTTCCAGTGAGTGTGGTTTGCTCAGACATGGTGGTAGCTTCCCGAAACTGTAATGCAGTGGCTTTATTTTATGGTTGAAGGAACTGAATGCCAGGCAGTCTGAGCAGCCCATTCAGGGTCACACCACGCTTTGTCTGGACAGCCAGCCCTGTCGTCCCTATGTCACACCACAGAGACTTCCCATATTTGCATGCCTTTTATATTATAGTAAGACAAACAAAGGCAAAATCAGAAACTTATAATGAAGGCAGTAGTGGAGAAACATGAAAAACACTTGTTTATCAAAGGCTCACTGTGAACCAGGATTTAGAAAACGCAAATACTTGGGTGAAATGAAGTGTTTTCCGGAGACATCCTGACCCCAGTGCCTGAGAATGTAACAGTGAGGATGAGAGACCTGACTGGTCATCCCAGGACAGGACATCTAGCTCAGGATTCTCCCTTTATGACCATACAGTCCATCCTCATAAGACATCTTGAGTTTGAGAGCAACTGCTCAGATGTCAGAGGGGTCATTTAAATCCATATGCAGCTGAGTGGCTTCTCTGCTCTGTACTGGCAGAGCTGGCAATAAGAGCATCAGACACCGTCTGAGAGAGCTTTCTGCAGTGGCAGAAGTGTCCAGTATCTGTACTGCCTGGAGTGGTGGCGTGTGATCATAGGTGGCTTCTGAATCTTGACATGTGGCTTGTGCAACTCAGGAATTGCATTTTTAATTGTATGTAATTCTAACCAATTTAAACTTAAAGTTACACAGACATGCATGTTTAGTAACTGGACAAGGCAGCTAGAAAAACCCCTGACTTGGGCTCTCCCAGGATCCTGGGGGCTATTGTGGACACGTTCTTAACTGAAGACATCCTGCTTTGTCCTCCGGGTTGTTCAGGTTGCAGTCTGCTCATCCACTGGGACTGTGGTGTGTCACTCACCCATACCTACCCTCCTCCCCCACACACTTTAACTTTGTGAATGTCTAAGTCTTTTTTGGTCTCACTTACAATCCCGATTATTCTGGCTGAAATCTATGCAAGTCGAAGGACGGACCCGTGGGCAGCAAAGTGCATCTTCCTGCTTGTTAATCTATAGTCAGGGGACTCATCCTGCTCTCCTCTCCCTCTATACCTCATTGAGAGCACCTCCAGCCTCTTTGCCTCATTGAGAGCCAGCAGTCCCCCAGCCTGGCTGGCTCTCCACCTCAGAAGCAAAGTCCTCTCACCATCCTCCAGCAAGGGCAGCTGCTCATGCCTCCAAAGCCCCCTCTCTGAAGATAAGACCCACAGATGCTTTTGCTTATTTGTCTCCAAAGCTCAACTTTCCAAGTTTACTGGGTGGCAGAAACCAGCACGGATGAATATGAAATCATCTAAGGCAGGGCTTCTCAAAATACTCTCCTGTTGTAGCACAAGCAGGGCCTGTGTGAGCTACAATTAAAATTAAAACCAGACTCTCTCTTCCACTGTCCTGTCTGTTAATTATCAGAACAGATTTCAATTTTTTGTTTTTTTGCTCAAAAACTTTTACTTACACTTTTTTTGTCTGCTACCAATTTTCAAGCAGACAACTAAACAAATCACACATGAACTGATGTTTTTGTCAAACTTGAAATAGCTCCATCAACAGCCTTTAAAAAACAATTGGGCTCAGATTTGCAACTTTTTCAGAAGAGTTTTGAAGAAAGCTTGCAAGTTGATACACCTGAACTCTCAGTGAACAGCAATTTCATTCTTCATGTTGGTTGCTAGTGCCAGAAACTTCGATGACAATCTTGTCTCCTATTTCTCCTGTGCACATGTGGAATCCATCAGGTCCCCTTTTGCCAAATACGAAGAGCAGAGTGCCATGCCCCATCCTCCCTGCCACCCCCATAGTCCAAGTCACCGTGGTCTCCCACCTGGGTTCACATGAGGGACCCCTGTCTGGTCTCCCTGCTTCACCCTGGAGTCTTTATCATGGATTTCCTACTCGGCCACCAGGGGGACTCCATTCTTCCTCTGTGGCTCTGTCTCACTCAAGAGCAAGACCTGCATGACCTGTCTCCTTCCCTACCTCTCCCTGCCACATGCACATCCTCATCCACACTCTCCCGTTCCTCACTTTCCCCCTCTCCTTCCTTTCATCCACCACATCCTGCACAACCTTGGCATTCGCTGTTCTGTCGACCAGAGCACTTTGTTCCTGGCAACTTCCGGTAACCAATCCCTCACTTCCTTTAGAATTTTATCCATTCCTCACCCCAGATGGGTACTTTATCTGAAGTGACAACATCCTCTTACCCCAGCACATAATACAGACACACATTCCTGGCTTAACCTTTCCTCATTAGTATTTCACTCTTTTTTTTTTTTTTTTTTGAGTCATAGTCTTCTTTCTGTTGCCCAGGCTGGAGTGCAGTGGCACAATCACAGTTCACTGCAGCCTCGACCTCCTGGGCTCAGGAGATCCTTCTGCCTCAGCCTCCCAAGTAGCAGGGGCTACAGGTGCACGCCACTATATCCGGTTAATTTATTTTTTATTTTTGTAGCGATGAGGTTTTGCTATGTTGTCTAGGCTAGTCTCAAACTCCTGGGCTCAAGTCATCCTCCCACCTTGGTCTCCCAAAGTGCTGATTACAGGCGTGAGTCACTGCACTCAGCCTTTAGTACAATTTAGCCTTTAGGCATAGAGATCTTGTCACAAATCTTAAAGGTAAAGCAATTAATATTTTACCATGACTTATAATGATAACTGTAGGTTATTTGTAGATCCTCAGCATCATATTGAGGAAGTTCTCTTTTATTCATAGTTTGCTGAGAGTTTTTTTTTTTAATCATGAATGGATATTGAATTTTGTTAAATGATTTTCTGCCTCTATTGAGATGATCATATGATTTTTCAATTTTAGTTTGTTACCATGATACATTTCATTGATTCATTTTTGAATATTAAACCAACCATGCACTCCTTGAAGAAATCCCAACTGGTTGTGATGTATTTTCTGTTTGAAAGACTTTTGGATTCAGTTTATTAAAATTTTGTTTAGAATGCTTGCATCCATGTTCCTGATGAATATTGGTCTCTAGCTTTCTTATAATATCATTGTATATTTTTGATATTAGGGTAATGTTGGCCTCATAGGTTAGATTGAGAAATGCTTCTTCCTCTGCAAATCTTTGAAAAAATTTAGGTAGAATTGAAATTATTATTTTTTTAATATTTGGTAGAATTCATCAATGAAGACACTTGAACCTGGAATTTCTTTTAATTGAAGTAGTTTTTTTTGAAAGCAGGATTTATTGAGAGGACAGAAAAGCTCCCACAGTGGAGGAAATTTTAACTACAGATTTAATTTACTTAATAGATATATGACTATTCAGGTTATCTGTTTCTTTTTGAGTGAATTTTGGCTGTATATGCCTTTCAAGAATTTTGTACATTTCATTTAAGTTGTTGTATTTATAAACATGAAGTTGTTCATATTTTCTTATCTTTTAATTATCTGTAGACTCTGTAATGTCTCCTTTCTCATTGCTGATATTAGTAATTTGTACTTTCTCATTTGTGTGTGTGTGTTTGTGTGTGTGTGTTTAATTTCATTGATTTCTACTCTGATTTTTTTTTCCTGCTTATTTTAGGCTTAACGTTTTTTTCCTGGTTTTTTAAAGTGAGTTCTGAGGTTATTGATTTGAAATCTTTTATACTTTCAAATATAGCCATTTAGTGTTCCCAATTACCCTGTAAATGCAGCTGTAGTGTTATTACACAGAATTTGGTGTGCTGTGTTTTTATTTACATGTCATTCAAAATACTTTCTAATTTCTCTTTTGATTTCTTCATTGATTCATGGGTTATTTAGAATTGTGTTATTGAATTTCCAAATATTTGAAGATTTTTTCTGTTACTGATTTATAATTTTATTATGATCAGAGAACATACTTTGTATAAACTGAATCCTTTTAAATTTATTGAGACTTGTTTTATGGCCCAGAATATGACTGCTTGGGAAAATATTTTTTATGCATTTGAAAGGAATGTGTACTCTGCTATTGTTGGGTGGAGCATTCAATAAATGACAATTAGATCATTTGGTTGGTATTGTTGTTCGTGTCTTCTATATATTTTCATTTCTGTCTACTTGTCTTAGTAATTATTGAGAGAGTGGTATTGAAATCTCTGACTATAATATCAGATTTGTGTATTTCTCCTTTGGCATCTATCAGGTTTTGCTTCATGGTTTTTGAAGCTCTGCTGTTAGGTACATAAACTTTTAGTGTTGCTATGCCTCTTGATGAATTAACCCTTTATCTTAGTGAAATAATTTTTATCCCTGTAATATTATTTATTCTATATTTCTCTATTCTTGATATTACTATCCACTCCAAATATCTTTTGACTAGTGTTAGCATGTCATATCTTTATTTATTCTTTTTTTAACCTATTTGTTTCTTTATGTTTAAGGCACATTTCTTGTAAGCAGCATTTAATTAGGCTTAGCTTTATTTACATACTTTGACAATCTATGCCTTTTAACTCTTCTAACTGAGAGCTTCAGGTCATTTACATTTAATATGATTGTTTATATGATTAGGTTTAAGTCTATCATCTTGTTTTATATTTGTCTCATCTGTTTTTTGTTCCTTTTTCCCCTTTGTTCTTTCTTTTGGATTAATTATTTTCATTATTCCATTTGTAATTTATTAGCTAAAGCCATTTTGACTTATTAGCTAAAACATTTTGTTTTGTTATTTTAGTGACTGTTTTAGGGTTTATAATATACACACTCCAAATGATACTATTTGACTTCCATATAGTACAAGTATGTACAATAATAGAATTCTATATCTTCCTCCTCCTAGCTTTCATGCTATTATTTTTTCTTATTTTAGGTATGTAGGGTACAAGTCAGGATTGCCTACACAAGCAGGCTGTGTGAAGGTGAAGTTTGGGCTTTCAACTGGCCCTCACTTCCCCTGGTTTGGGACCAGGTATCCTTTGTGATGCTTCATGCTAGTATTGACACACACTTTACTTAAACTCCATAAACCTATATAATCCACATCACTTTTTTGTTTTAAAAGTTTTAAAGGTTAAATAGTTTTTTGTTCTGAAACTTAAAAAGTGAATTTTTTTTCTTTAAAAAGTAAACTATCTTTTAAACAGACTTAAATAATTTTAACTTACATTTTTACCAATATCATGCTATTTCTAGTGTCCTTTATTTCTCTGTGTAAATCACTAGTTCTCAACTGTGTGTGATATTTCCCCTTAGGGGACCTTTGGCAATGTCTGGACACATTTTGTTGTTATTGTCACAACCGAGGAAGGTTTGCGACTGGCATTTATATGGTAGAGGCCAGGGATACTGATCAACATTCTACAGTGCACAGGACAGTCACTGAAGCAAAGAATTATCCAGCTTCAAATGTGAACAGTGCCAAGGTTGAAAACATTAGTATAATTCCATATTTTCAGGGGGTTTCACTTTCCTTACAGTGAAAGGGCTTCTTTGAACACTTCCTATAATATGATTCTGCTGTGGTGAATTTTTTCAAATTTTTCAGAATTTAGAATTTTGATTGCTATTTTTACTTCATTTTTGAAACATATTTTTGCTGAGTACAGAATTTTACATTGACAATTTTTTTCTTTCTGTATTTTAAAGATGTTGCATCATGATCTTTTCACTTGCATTATTTCCAAAAAGAAATCTGCTGTCATCCTTACCTTTGTTTCTTGGTATCTATTATGTCTTCTTCTTTTTTTTCTTGCTTCTTTTGGATTCTCTTTATTAGTGGTTTGTGCAATTTGATGATGAAGTGTCTGGGTGCGATTTTTGTTTGTTTGTTTCTGTACTCAGGGTTACATAAGCATCTTGAATCTGTGTGTCTATACTTTTCATCAAATTTGAAAACTCTTCATTCATTGTTCTTTAGGATAGTAATTCTGTTGTACCCTTTCTTTGTTTCAGGCAGAAAGGTAAGTATTCTTCAAGGGCCTCAAATATATGTATATCTCTCTCTCTATTTGACCATTTGAAGTTATCCCACAGTTTGAGGATGATTTTGTCATTTTTGAAAGTTCTTTTATTTCTTTGTAAGTAATTTTATATAGTTTCTATGCTGTGTTTTCAAAGCCACTAATCTTTTCTTCTGCAGTATCTAAGTGGCAGTTAATTTATGCTCAGTATATTTTTCATTTAACAATTTGTAGTTTCCTTCTCTAGAAATTTGATCTGAGTCTACTTAACTTTGAGCATTTAGGAAACAGTTATGTGGTTATAATAACCATTCTATGCTTTTTTCCTACTAATTCAAACATTTATGTCAGTTCCATAGCAGTTTTTAATTGGTTGATTTTTTTTCTCATTATAGATATTTTCCTGTTTCTTTGCATACTTGGTGAGTTTTACTTTGGTGCTGGGTATTTTTGGATATCTATCAATATTCTTGAGCTTCATTCTGGGATACAATTAAATTACTTGGGAAAAATCTGATCCTTCTGGGTCTTTCTCTGAAGAATCTTTCATTTGAACAGAGCAGCACTTGGTCACAAGCTCATTATTCCACATTATGGAGAAAAGTCTCCTGTGAGTACCTATCAATGACTCATTAGTTATGATGCTTCCTGTCTCTCTGGTGGAAACAGGCACTCTATCTGGCCTTGGTACTATTCTCTAATCCCCTGGGGCAGTTCTATCCCCGGTCTCAGGCAACTTCCTTACAAGCATGTACTTATCAGTATTCTGCTGAATTCTTGAGGGGGATGTGCCACAGATCTCAGAAATTCCCTATTCATGCAACTTTGTCTTCTCTGGTACGTTAATCTGCAGACTCTAGGCACCTGGGTCTCCCAGACTCTCAACTCTATTCAATATTCTTTGCCCAGGGAGCCCCCTGTGTGCCACCAGAATTCTCTTTCCCTCTACCATGGCCTGAAGACTCTCCCATGGCAGTAAGCTAGGGTAATTACAGGGCTTGCCTTGTTCATTTCCCACCTCTCAGTATTACTGTCCTTCATTACTTAGTGTCCAGGGCCTTGAAAATTGCTGTTTGACATATTTTATTTGGTCTTTATGATTTTTCAGGTGGTAGGATAAGTCAGTTCTCTGTTACTCCATCTTGGTAAGAAACAGAAGTTGCAAATGATCTGGTTTTGATTTCCTTCTAACAAACATGTGTGCACGTGGCTGTGCTTTTACATTGCATGCATACAATAGACACTTTCTGTAAGTAAAATTGATCCTAGTTTGTATACTGGAACTGAAAAGACGACTAATTCACGAGTTTTGCTTGCTTGGTAAATCATACCTGCCATGTACTGGAGATGTTGGAGGATTCCTGCCCTCATATGGACAGGTGGGTCTCTCACTAATGTGTGTTAAGAGACCTCTTTTCCCATAAAGGGAGTAATATGTCCTTTTCAGCGGAGTTCTTTGCTGCTATCAAAAATCTAATTGAAATGTAGTTAAATTCACTCCTTGAAATTTCAACTTTTGCTCTCCTGAGAATTTTACAAGCTGATATCTTTTTAAGGGACTATATCACATTTCTAGTGGGAATGTAAACCTGAGCTGGGTGCAGTGGGAAGCCAAGGTGGGAGAATTGTTTGAGCCCAGGAGTTCGAGACCAGCCTTGGGGACATAGCGAGACCTCATCTCTAAAAAAATACAAAAATGAGTCAGGTGTGGTGGCATACACCTATATATAGTTACAGCTACTGGGGAGGCTGAGATGGAAGGCTTGCCTGAACCAATGGGGTTGATGCTGTGGTGAGCCAGGATTATGCCACTGGACTCCAGCCTAGGCAACAGAGTGAGATTCTGTCAGAAGAAAGAAAGAAAGAAAGAAAGAAAGAAAGAAAGAAAGAAAGAAAGAAAGAAAGAAAGAAAGAAAGAAAGAAAGAAAGAAAGAAAGGAGGGAGGGAGGGAGGGAGGGAGGGAGGGAGGGAGGGAGGGAGGGAGGAAGGAAGGAAGGAAGGAAGGAAGGAAGGAAGGAAAGAAAGGAAAGAAAGAAAGAAAGAAAGAAAGACTGGCTAGGTTCAGTGGCTCATGCCTATAATTCCAGCATTTTGGGAGGCTGAGGCAGGAGGATGGCTTGAGGCCAGGAGCTTGAGACCAGCCTGGTCAACATAACGACACCTCATCTTCACATCACAACAAAAAACTAAATAATACAACTTCTTTTATAAAATTCTTAGCACAATGAGGTTCTTAGGCATGGAAACATTTAGATATTTTAAATAGACATTCAATAAATGCTCTAAGTAAATGGTAGCGTTTCCATACAAGGTCTTTTCCAGTGTCTTTAGCACATGGGTACAAAGAGTTTCTGAAAGCAGGAACAGGACAGGAAGGCTGTCACCAACAATGAAATATCTCATTCTTAGCTGGAATGGAGAACGAGACAAAGCTGGCACTTTTAGGAAGGTGAAAGTTTGTGCAAATAATTTTTTTGCTGGCTTATTTTTGGCTTTTTGATTTTAGGGAGTTTTGATCTACAAAGGTACTCAATATTTAAATAGATATAATTTTCTTGTATTTCTTCCATTGATTTTATGCTTCCTATCAAAAAATATTTTACTTTATTTCAATTTATTTTAAATTATTTCAATCATTTAAAATATTTTAATTAATCGAACTCAGTAGCATTCTTCAGTAAATATATATGTTGTATATATGTGTGTATATCCAATGCAATTTTTGGTAAGATTTTCCCAAGTTGTTTTTGTTGTTGCTTTATATTGAGGCTGGAATGGTGTTTTCTTTAATCAACAGATCACTTCAATATTATCTTGATTTGGGATTCTGCCTAATTTCATAAGAAATCTTATGAAATGTTGAATTGGAGAGGGAAAAAACACCAAATCTAAACTTCCAAAATATTCTTATTTGTGATATATTTTGCCGTAAAGTCTTAGGATTCCTTAAGGATGAGTAACTTTAGGTATAACAAACCTAACTCTTTCATTTTCAGAGAATGAAAGAGGATGTGGCATGCAGCTGCTGTGATGTTGGATGTTGAGGCGAGAAAGAAACGTGAGTGATCACATCTATAATGAAGTCATCAACATTCCAATCTGCTACAGTTATGTTACACTTTTGTGACCTATAATTTTCCCCATAAGTGATCTCAGCATAGCCCCTTTTTGTCTTAGAGGGACACACTTGACTTCAGAGCAGAGGCAGAGAGGAGGGTTCCGCCAACTGTTTCTCTAGGCTGTTTTCTAAGCATACAGAATGCCAGCATGTGGTGTCCACATTGTTGCATTGGTCAAATCTCAGAGAGCATCTGTAATGTGCCAATACAAACAGACTAATCCTGCAATGAAAACTCTCTGCTCTGGAATCATCTTTGTCTTGGGGGGGTGGGCAGAGAAGGACTGGAACTCGGGGAACTCCACAGAAATAGACCTTAATGGGAACTTGTATCCCTAACACCACCAAAAATGCATTATAGAGCTCTGCCAGTGCATACGCTTATTTGCTGGGCTATTATCCAAATCCTCTGGAGGGAGCCAGCTCTGCAAAGTGGCTGATGTGAGCCCAGAGATCAGAGACAGTCAACACAGACCTCTCTCCCCATCTGCTGCCACTTCTGAAATCATCTTATTCCTCTTGTCCCATCTTTGGTCTTCTTGCCGCTTGAAAGCCACCTGAGAGTAACATCCTGGCAGATGCAGTTTAATTTTCCCAGGCTCGGGTATAGCTAAACCTTCCAGATGGCTGAGGATCATTTATAAAGGAGATAAGGGACTGACTTTCCATTTTTAGAAAACACTCATTCACTTATTCAATGTGCACAAAGTGAGCTTGTCATGTTCCTACAACTCTGAGAGCTACAAAGGACGGGGAAGACCTGGGCTCAGACACCAGAAAGCCCCACAATCCAAGTATGGGTGAGGGTAGAGGGAGAGGCTTTCACATCATTACAGAGCCTTGACTATTTCCACCTGCAAGCGTCAAGCACTAACTTGAGATGAAACATACAGAGTTATGTGAAGGCAGCAGCTATGAGGGGAAATTCCAAAAAACCCGGAATTTATTAATTAAAAATTGTATATTTATTCTTACGTGTTAAACATCAGTCACCTTCAAAGGCCTCAGCGTTTGAGGCAATCCAACTATTGAAATGCTTTTCCCACTGCTCAAAACAGTTTTTGAACTCGTCAATTGCGATGCCTTTTAGTGCTTCTGCCGTTTTTTGTTTCAGCTCTCCCACATCAGCAAAACATTTCTCTTTGAGGACTGAAGCAACAACAACCGAAAAACAGTCACTCTGGGTGAGATTGAGTCAATAGGGAGGGTGGACATGGTGGTCAAGCCATTTTTGGTCAAAAACTGCTAAACACTCAGTATGGTATGGGCAGGTGCTTTCTTAAATCACCCATCATGAAATGGCCCCCAAAATTCACTGAAGCCGAACGTAGCCTCTCACAACAACACTTGCTGGTACACTGATGCTAGCGGGTTCCTAGAACACTTACCTAGCGGAGGAAACCTGTACCACAAGGGGCCTGCCCTCCAAAAAATAATTCTATCTTTTTGGGGGTCCCCCTTGTACGTTATCATAAGTACAGTAGCCCAGATTTATATCTTGTGTTGTAAATTATGGAGAAGTAAAAAAATAATGGGATATACCATACAGAAGATCAGGATTGGAATCTCTGTGATCTTGAATACTCTGAACATCTTTCCCCTCATCTGTAAAATGGAAATTGCTCCATCTATGTATCACAATGTTATGAGACATTTATTGAGAAAATGTATGAATAAGATTTTTGTAAACAGAAAAGCCTCTGCAAATATAGGTTTGGGTGGTAAGTTTTAGTAGAAATAGTTGAGTTCAAATTCACCAACATTTGCTATCATAGTACTGTGATGCTAATAGACATTTATAATGAAAAATTAATATTGTAAGTACATATGATAATTTATTTTTCTAACTAAAGAATTACATTATGATTAAACATATGCTTATTTTACTAGCCTGCAATGCATAGATAGGTATATTCTACTCAGCTGGGATAAAAAAAAAAAATTGTGAAAAAATCCCCAAAGACAGCACAAGTTAATTAGATATAAACCATGGATTTGAGGGTTTAGAGAGAAGACTGATTATTTTGATGTTTGGAGAACCTTGGTCACAGCATATGCAAATTATATGCATGCGAGGCCTGAAGTGAGTTCTGTAAGGTAATATTAATTAGGAAGTCTCCTAGGGAGAGCTAGGTTTTTAAGCCTAGCTGAAAGCGGGCAGAGCCAGAAGGAAGCCTGAGATACAGACTCTTGCCAGGAGCTTTTATACTTCCCATTTGTGGGCAGCTGAGCAAGTCCTTGGCATTTAAAGATGGAGGCATGTTCTGGTGATGGACTCATTCCCTAAGCACTCAGGAACACAGATTCCCTTTAAAGATATACAAGTACATGGTCATCAGTGCTGCCGCTGGTTTTTATTTTTTCAGGAAAAAGCTGTTTTCCAATGAAAAAGAGAACTCAAATGCTTAGTCATTACCAGGGTTCAGCCCTTCCTACTTACAAATTTTAAGACTTTGGAGACTTAGTCATGGATTCTCAGAGACCTGGCCTCAAGCAATCAAGATCAAGAATGGGCTCCTCGTGGGGGTCTGTTAGAACAGATTATCCCATAGTCAGTACCTCTTAATTCTTTTTTTTCCTCTAGAAAGTTTGGCCAGAATTTGGTGAAAAGGTCATGATTTCACATGAATAGGGTGGGGTGTCCAAAGTGAGGACCGTGGTCTTGTATTTGCTCATCAGTCAGGTGTTTACTGAATGCCCATAGTGCCTTATTTTTGTTCACCTCTCACTAGATTATGAACTCTGCAAGAAAGGGGCTGTGACTTAGTCATCTGTTTATGCCCCGTCCTCAGTACCATGCCAGGAAGAGGGTCGTTTTCAATAAAGTTAAGAGTGAATAGCCAAAGGAACCCCTAATATAAGAAGAAATATAAGGTGTACTTTCTGTCCATTATAAGCTGATGAAGATGGTCTTTTTGCTTTTTACTTTTTTCCAGTCTTACTGAGGTACAACTGACACATAAAAATTGTATATATTTAAGGTACACAACATGATGGTATGCATAAACATTGTGAAATGATAACTACAATCAAGCTAAGTTATCCATTCCCTTACATCGGTATCTCTTTTTTTGGGGTGGTAACTCTTAAGATCTACTCTTTTAGCAAATTTCAAATATATTATGCAATATTATTAACTGTAGTCACCATATAGTCACCATACAGTCATCCTTAGAGCTCTAGACTTATTCATTCTGCATAACTGAAACTTTGGCCTCTTAGACCAATATCTCCTCTCCCCCTCCCTCAAATCCTGTCTGTTTCTTTGAATTCGGTGTTTTCAGAGTCCACAGGTAAGAGAGACCATGCAGTATTTGTCTTTTCTGTGCCTGGTTTATTTCACTTAATGTAATGTACTTCAGATGTATCCATGTTGTTGCAAATAGCAGGTCTCCTTCTTTTTAAAGGCTGAATATATTCGTGTGTGTGTGTGTGTGTGTGTGTGTGTGTGTGTGTGTGTGTGTGCATGTACACCCCATATAATCATCCATTGATGGACATTTAGATTGATTCTGTGTCTTGACTATTGTGAATAATAGTTGCGGATTGCTGCAACAAACACGGGGGTACAGATATCACTGATTTCATTCCTTGGGATACACACCCAGAAGTGGGCTTGCTGGAATAACATAACCTTACACATCTGGTCTGAGTGGGTGGGGTGAGCAACTTGCTAAGGAGATTGAATTCTGATCAGGAGTGGAGCTGTAAAGAGAGCCTGTTCCTGCAAGGAAGACTTGAGTTGTTGACTCCACCTTGTGGTGGCTGCTGGGCCCTGGCAAACCTGGCAGGACACAGGTTGGACACCTGTTGTAAATGCCCAGCACACGGTCCCTCCCCCCCCCAAGAGGAGAAGGCACTCAAGGAAGGGCTGAGGGTTGTTTGAGACCCAAGGAGACTGCATGGTCTCCAAAAAGCCAAGATTCAAGCCTCTAGAGCAGAAGCCTGTGCTTCCATGATCCCGTGGAGAATTCCTGGAGCGATGGGCCCTTTAGCCTTCTGAAGTGGGACAACAAAGAACATAGGATCCTGGGGGAATGGCTGTCTAAACAGCCTCTGGGTGACCCAAATGTGGAAGGACAGCTGGGAGTTTGCTCCTCATATTCCCATTTTCCCAGTGATGAGCCTGAGGCTCAGAGGAAAGATGTGGGGCTATTCCAGACCTCCTGCCTCCAAGCCCACCCGCTCATCACTGCTACACGAAAGCCATATCTCACCTCCCACGAGCCCAGGACTCTGCCACTGATGCAGCACATTCAAGTCTGACCTGGGACCTCCCTGGCCATCCAGTGGGAACATGAGCAGTCCATGACACAGGTGAGAAGCTGGGCAGGTGAGGTGGGGGCAGCTGCATGAAGTCGCCCAGCCAAGAAACAATGGGATGGGACTAGACCAAACCCTGGGCTTTTTGTGTGACACCCCAGTGGCTAAACCTTCCAAATCTTAGTTCTGCCACTTCATGTCCTTGCAGATATATGTGCTCACAATTCTGACATCTGGTTTGAAAAATATGACGACATATAACTGTGACAACTTGATCTACTTAACAGAGTAGCTCAGTCACTTATTTCTGTCATCTTGAGTGATTGAAAAAAAGAAAAGAGAGGAAATCACAGTTTCCTGGAAGCATCTCTGGAGCCAGCAAAATGCTTCCCACATTTCTGTGGGCAAGACAGGAAGTTGAGATGCCACAACACCAAATCCACAATGGGCATTTCATATAAGACATTTTTTTTTTAAAGCAAGCAGGCCTTGGAGATGGATGCATGTTCTTTATTTAGGTTGGGTTGGGTTGTTCATTTAGCTGGGGTACATGGGACTTCATTACGGGAGAAGACAGGTCCAGCTGGGTGAGACTGAGGTGGGTGAAAGCAGAGTGTATGGGAAAGAAGAAAAGAGTGGCCGGGGCTGAAATGGACTTAAGGAGAGAACAGAGTGATGCAGAAGGCAGGGAAATGCCAGGGGCAAGGAGGGACACCCAATGTAGAACTGTCCAGCAGCCAGGTTTTTAGTTCGCTCAACGCCAAGGAGGAAGAAGATTCTGTATGTCATTTGCTAAACATCCTGTTATTATAGAGCACTGACAAACCCACATCATTTACCAAGACTGGAGTAACCGAAAAGGAAGCAACAGAGTCACCGTTGCTTTGGTTAGAAGTTAAGAGTACTTGGAAAACACACAACCTACAAACATATTTTTTGAAGAGCAAAAGTCACCAAGTCTCCCTCAATAAGAAGTCCAGAATAAGTCAGAATGGGTGTATGTAGGACTGGGAATGCACAACCCGATCAGAGCCAAGGTACACACACACCTCACACTCACACTGTTATGGGCTGAATCGTGGCCCACTAACTTCATGTTAAAGTCCTAATCCCTAGTATCTCAGAATGTGACTATATTTGGAGCTGGCATCTTTAAGTGGGTAATTAAGTTAAAATGAGGCCATTAGGGTGGGTGCAGGTCCAATCTGACTGATGTCCTTATAAGAAGAGGAGATTTTGACACATAAGAAGACACCAGGAATGTCCTTACAAGAGAGAAGACCACACGAGGACACAGTGAAGAGGCAGCTTGGTCTTCCTGTTGATGGGCATTTGTTTCTGATGTTTTGCTGCAGTAAACATCCTTGTGTATGGTTTTATGTCCTGGAATAGACTTTTATACTTCTAGTTCTGTGGGACAGATTTCCAGATTTAAACATATCTGGCCATTCTGTGACAGTCTCTCAGAAACTGTTTGCCTCTTCCCATGGGGAAACTGAGACACTGAGAGATGACTGGTTTCCTTAGAAGCCATGGAGCTTGCCAGATTTCAGCAGGGCTTGGGCACCACATGCATAAGCCCAAGGATGATGGAACCTTCTCCAGTAGCCAGCACAGCATCCCTCTAACTCTCCTGGTTCCCTATCAGGGAGTGGAATGCACCCAGCCCACCCCCAGTCTTCAGAAGTCACAGCTCTGCCCTCTTTCTTCAGCTCTGCATGCAGCAGGCATGGTGCCAGACCCCAGCGTCCTGCCCAAAGCTGCTCACCGCTTACAGGAGACCAGGACCAGCAAACCCATAGTATTGCAGTCTGTGTCAAGTGCTTCACTACATCAGGACAGGGTGCCTCAGAGAGAGAGGTGGGGATCGAGCAGCCAGGGCTTCCCAGAAGTGTGACTCATGACACCGGTCTGTGTTCTTGAAGGGCAAGCAGGTGCCAGCCTGGCAAAGGAGAGTGTAGGGTGCAGGGTGTGCCCGGCAGAGAAACAGGTGGGAGGAGGTGTGGCCCATGTGAAAAACACAAAGTCTACTGCACGACACCTGTCTGTCCTGGACCATGGGTATGGGGGGCCTTCTTCCACATCCAACTCTGCCTTGTCCCACTCCTCACCCATCCCCCATCAAAGTGGGCTCCAGCCAGCCTTTTCCTGTACTCCTGTCCTTTGCCCCCTTACCCTTCTCTCTGGAAGAATCCACTTTTGGCTTCTACCTTGTCTAGGAAGCCTTTGCTGCTCCCACTTGTCTCTTGCTACCAGGACAGCAAGCCCCGGGTGCATTATAAGTGCTTATCAAATCTCTGTGGTGCTTCTGTGGGAAATATTCCTCTGACACCTCGTTATAGGCTGTGAAGTGAGTTTTAGGCTTCATGTTTCCCCAGTGAGACTGCAGCTCACCAGGGAGGGACCCTAAGTGCTCACAGAGTCCTGTGCTGTGCCCAGGTCATGGGGCCTCCACCAGGAGCTGAGGGACCGAGCCACATCCTTCCTGTCTCTATAGACACCACAGAGGCCTCATCCACTGAAAATCATTCACTCCATTCTGAGGCTTTGCTGAGAATGTGGGTGCAAAGTCCTCCTCCTATTTTTGTGTTTTGCAAAACAGTCATTTCATTTCCAGCTTTCCCAACCCATGGGTGGGGGGAGATTGAGCAATATTGTACCCATGAAAGAGAAAAGAAGGTTTTCTGAGAAAAGGAGGTTTTCTGCATACTTTCTCTTCCCACCAAGGCGCGAAGTGGTTCGAAGTTGGCTTGGCAAGCTGAGTTAGCTCTTTTCCTGTGAACTTGTAAGGATTCCCCTGGAAGGAGGGGAGGGGGACTGGGTGGATCTGGTGTGCATTTTAAATGCATGTCATAGAATCAGCACTTCTCTGAATAAGTGGAGAACGGAGACAAGCCCACGGCTGGAGTCCTCCAGGTTCCAGAACCTTCCCTGTGCTGTGTGGGCAATGGCAGAGCCCCCAGCACCTCACTGGTGTTGAGAACACAGTCGTCTGACTAGCCACCATCCACCTGTGATGGATGAGGGCAGCTGAGTCCCACTTGCACTGCTGAGACAGAATCAGGTGGGCATTTTTGAGGTCTTTCCTTTTAAAGACATACTGACTTTGTCATTAAAGCTAATCTCTAAAGGTCACTTTCCTAGGTCAGTATTTTACAACCAAAACAGAAGTTGCATCTTATCTCAAATTGGAATAATTGAAACAATTCATCTTAAGGAATAGGATGTTAAGGCTAGGAAGATGCTCACCATCCTTTGAATTGAGTGTGCAGGCCTGCTCTGACATTGATAGATAGCAGTTCCTTTCTGTCCACAGGGCATCCATATGCAGCTGCTAACTGAGAGTGATGTCAAGGGCCCAGCCAAAGGTCTGTGCTCAGAGGAGCTTGATTAATTCTGGCAGAGGCTATGTCTAGAAAACTGTTACACCTGGTAGCCAATCTCTAAGCGTGCCCTTCATCTAAGAGGTGAGTGTCACCTCGTTCAATTCTGAAACCACCCATTTAAGCATGAGCACTTAATCAGAAGAGATTCTTTCAGGAACTGTGATAAGAGGGCAGTGTGGTCAATGTTGCCAATCCTGGCAGGAAGAAACAGGTGCCTGGGAACTGTTCCCTGCTCTTCACTGAACCAGCTTTGCAACCTTGGGCAAGTCACTCAGGCTCTGAGGTCTCTCCCAGGCAGAGCTGTGATTTATTAACTTTTTGGAGGTAGTTACGGGGTATTAGGTAGAGACAGGCATTGCTGGTGAGAAAAAGAGAAACAGATGTTCAATATAGTCCATGCTTTCTGACAGGAGCTAATTCCATTTTCCATTTTTTCCCTTTAGTGCTATCAGGCTGTAATCTCTTAGATTGCAGTGACTGGAACAGGGTGGAGCAATTCAGCAAAGGTTTATGAAATAGGCAAGTCTTCACTTGAGTCCACAGGGAAGGAGGGGGAGCCTGGGCTGGAATGGGAAGGATGTTCCTGGAGGGAGGAGATTAGTTTATCAGCTGCCTTGTTGGTAGTGGCAGCTGAAACGTAGAGTGGGTGCTAGAGCTTGGGTGAAAAGAGGAAGGCTGAGAGACTGAGGTCATGGGGAAAATGTGTTAATTTATGGAATGAAATAATGCAAGGCTTATTGGAAACAAGAGTGGTGGATTTGAATAAGAAATGCCGGGCTTGGTGGCTCAACCTGTAATCCCGCGCCTTTGGGAGGCTGAGGTGAGTGGATTGCCTGAGCCTGCGGGTTCGAGACCCGCCTCTCTACAATAAATCAAAAAAAAAAAAAAAAAAAAATCAACCGGGCGTGGTAGTACATGCCTGTAATTCCGGCTACTTGGAAGGCTGAGGCGGAAGGATCGCTGGAGCCCAGCAGGTCGAGGCTACGGTGGCCGGGAGCGGTCACTGCACTTCAGTCTGGGCGACAGACTGAGACTCCAATTCAAAAAAAAAAAGAGAAATCCATTGATGTATTAGTCTCAGTTGGTTGGACTTCATGGACCAGGAAAATAAAATTTAAAACTAGGATGGCTGACATAGAATTGCCAACAGGGTACTCAACAATAAAAAACAAAACAAAACAAAGCAACAGTGAAAAATCATCTTCTATTTTTCTGACTTAAAAAAAGAACATGTGGATACCAGAAATGGTAGAAATCACCTCAGGATTTGGAATAGAATAAAATCAGCTTTATAAAAATATAATGATATTCTCACACCCCTGCCCCATTCTGACACAAATCAGCCAAAGCTGTCACAGACCAACATGATGATCTAACTCACCCATTTTACAGACAAGAATATTAAACCTTGGAGATAGAACCACAATGTGCCTCCATATTCATGGGCTCTTCAGTTTACGAGGCACTTTTAGATCTTTAAAAAGAAAAAATGTCTTCCATTAGTGAATGGGTCACCGAAGATGAGGAGGTGATAGCAAGAGACCTTCATACTTTCTTGTTAGCTTTAAATCCTGAGTTATACTGTAAGCTCTAGAAACTTTTGAAACCATATCTTTAGAATTAAAATTGTAGAATTATGACACCACGAGGGCTAAACAGATTTGGCCCACCCACCTCTCTTAACATAGGAGCCAACTGAATGAAGCCCATGGAGATCTTCCATGACACACTCTACATGGTGCCTGACACAAAGGCCTTTAATAAGACTCTGAAGGTTGAAGAATGGCATCAGTGACTAAGATTAATAATTGCAGGACTAACGACGGGGAAGTGAAGCATATCTGATTGGAACTTTCCTATACAAATATTTGTACTAAGAACATGTTAAATAGAGGGTCATTTAAAACTGTTTAAAAAGCACATGGAAATACGTGGAAGAAATCTAGAGTAAACTTCCCCATGTGCTTCTGTGCCATGCTGACTTTCCAACTGGGCTTGACCAAGACTGTAGGAAGCCTGGACACTTCCTGGCTTGCCTGCCTGCTGCAGGTGTTCCTCTGGGGAGGAGGCGGAGTGGGCAGGGTAGGCAGGGTGGCTCCACCAGATGCCTGGCTGGGTCTGTGCCTGTGCCCTGGGCCAGCCAGACAACACAAGGGTCTGTTCAGTTTCTGCCAGAACAAAGCCCAGAAGGATTGCTCCAGCGCTGCCTGCAGACAGGCAATAGTTGCACGCACCCTGCCTTTAGAGTAGAATGCCTTAAAAATAGCAATCATGACTCGTGCCTGGAAAGTACCCTCTTATACAGAACACCAGCACATTTGTCCTGTCATTTGGTCCCCACTATGATCCAGTAAAGCTGGCCGGGGTGTGTAAGTAATCCAGGAGACAGACTAACTCGCTTCTGGGTTACCATATCAGTTTCTGCTAGGAGTTCAACTAATGCTTGGATGAAGGAAGAAAAGATGGATGGAAGGGAGGGAGGGAGAAAGGGAGGGCACAGGCGATATCTCTGTTTTACAGAGAAGGAAGCAGGCTTGGGAAGAAAGGCACTTGTCCAATGTGACACAGGAGATGGGTGGCAGGGGAGTGCTTGGGTGGTGGTGATGAGGCTTGGATTTCCAGTTCAGATCTCTTCCTTTTCAGGACCCCTCCGGGGTCTCTGAGTTATTTGCTAACAGCAGCATTTGAGTTGCACTTCAAAAAAAAAAACAACTTATTCTTTTAACAGACAATAAAAACTGTATATAAGTATCATGTACAACACGATGTTCTTACATATACATACACTTTGTGGAATGACTAAGTCAAGCTGATTAGCATATGCTTAACTCACAAACATCATTTTTTGGGGGAGGGTGAGAACATTTAAAACCTACTCCCTTAGTGATTTTCAAGAATATAATACAATGTTGCTAAGTGTACTCTCTATGTTATACAATAGATTTCTTGAATTTATTCCTCCCCTGTAACCGAAATTTTGTATCTTTTGACCAACATCTCCTCTACCTCAGCTCCTGGCTACCACCGGATAGAGCTCTCTGCTTCTATGAGTCCAACTTTTTCAACGACCATATATAATTCTCTGCTTCTATGAATTCCACACGTGAGATCATGCAGTATTTTTGTTTCTGGGTCTGGTTTATTTCAAGTAACATGGTATCCTCCAGGTTCATCCATGTTGTCTCAAATGACAGAATTTCCTTCCTTTTAAATGTCAAATACTATTCCATTGTGTATATATACTACATTTTTAAAATTCATTCATTTGTTGATGGACACTTAGATTGGTTTCATACTTTGGCTATTGTGAATAATTCTGCATTGAACATGGAAGTGCAGATCTCTCTCTGAGACACTGATTTCGTGGGATATATCCACAGTAGTGGGATTGTTGGGTAATAAGAAAGTTTTAAGTTTTTGAAACACCTCCATATTGTTTTCTGTAATAGATGTACAATTTTCATTCCCACCAACAGTGTGTAAGAATTCCCTTTTCCATATCCTTGCCAACACTTGTCATCTTTTGTCTTTTTGATAATAGCTACTCTAATGGGTATAAGGTGACATCTCATTATGGTTTTAATTTGCAGTTCCCTGATGATTAGTGAGGTTGAGCATTTTTTTTTCATATATCTGTTGGTCATTTGTGTGCCTTCATTTGATAAATGTCTGTTCAAGTCATTTGCCTATTTTTAATTGAGTTGTTTTTTTGCTATTGAGTTGCTTGAGTTTGTGTATTTTTAATATCAATCTCTTGTCAGATATATGTGTGCAAATATTTTCTACCATTCTGTATGTTGCATTTTCACTCTGTTGATTGTTTATTTGTTGTGCAGAAGTTTGATGCAACAAAGAAACTTAAAACTTACTCCTTTTGTGATTTTTCAAGAATACAATATAATGTTGCTAACTGTACTCTCTATGTTTTACAATAGATCTCTTGTACATTTGTCTATTTTTGCTTTTTTTTTTTTTGCCTACCCCTTTGGGTCATATTAAAAAAGACCATTTCACAGACCAATGTTAAGAAGCTTGTCCTCTATGTTTTCTTCCAGTAGTTTTATAGTTTCAGGTCTTACATTTAAGTCCTTAATCAATTTTGAGTTGATTTTTTTTTTTTTGAGTTGGAGTCTCACTCTGACACCCAGGCTGGCGTGCAGTGACACACTCACAGTCACCCCAGGGGTGATTTGCAGGGCTCCAGTGATCCTTCCACCTCAGCCTTCCAAGTAGCCAGAACTACAAGCATGCACTACCACACCTGGCTAATTTTTTTTATTTATTGTAGAGACAGGTCTTGCCAAGTTGCCCGGGTTAGTCTTGAACCCGTGGGCTCAGGCAATCCACTCACTCAGCCTCCCATAGTGCTGGAATTATAGGAGTTGATTTTTTTTTATACAATGGTGTAATATAAGGGTCTAATTTCATTATTCTGCCTGTTTATAACCAGTGTTCCCAGCACCATTTATTGAGGAGATTGTCGTTTCCCTATTGTGTGTTCTTGGCATCATTGTCAAAAATGAGCTGACTGTAATTGCGTGGATTTATTTCTGGGCTCTTTATTCTGTTCCATTGGTCTGCATGTATGTTTTTATGTCAACATCATGCTGTTTTAATTATTATAGCTTTGTAATATATTTTGAAATCAGGTAGTATAATGTCTCTGACTTTGTTTTTTGTATGTTTGACAGCTTGTTTGTTTTTGCTCAAGATTGTTTTGGCTATTTGGGGACTGTTGTGGTTCCACATTAATTTTCAAATTTCTATTTCTCTGAAAAGGTCATTGGAATTTTGATAGGAATTGCATTGAATCTGTAGATGGCTTTGAGCAGCATGGACATTTTCACAGTATTGATTCTTCCAATCCATAAACATGGGATTTATTTGTGTCTTCTTCAATTTCTTTCATCAATGTTTTACAGTTTTCAGTGTACAGTTCTTTCACCTCCTTGGCTCAATTTAATCCTAAAATTGCTTTGGTAGCTATGGTAAATAAAATGATTGTTTTGATTTCTTTTTCAAATTGATTGTTGTTAGTGTGTAGAAATTCTACTGATTTTTGTATGTTGGTTTTCTATCCTGCAACTTTACTGAGTTTGTTTATTAGTTAAGACAGTTTTTGGGTGGCATCTTCAGGATTTTCTACACATAAGATCATTTCAGAGATAATTTAATGTCTTCCTTTCTAAAGTGGATGCCTCTTATTTCTCTTACTTAACTACTTTCTCTGGCTAGGACTTCCAGTACTATATTGAATAGAAGTGGCAGGCATCCTGGTCTCATTCCTGATCTTAGAGGAAAAGCTTTCAACTTTTCACTGTGGAGTATGATGTTAGCTGTGGATTTGTCATAGATGGCCTTTATGTGAACATTCTTTCTGCAACTAATTTGTAGAGAGTTTTAAAAAAAATCATCAAAGGATGTCAAATTTTATCAAATTATTTTTCTGCATTTATTCAGATGATCATATAGTTTTTGTCCTTCATGCTTGTTATATAGTGTAACACATATATAGATTCATGTGTGTTGAGCCATCCCTGCATCCCTGCATCCCTGATCCCACTTGATCATGGTGAATGATCCTTTTAATGTGCTGTTGAAATCAGCTCCTTAGTCTTTTGTTGAGGAGTTTTGCATCTATTTTCTTCATTGATGAGTATTGGCCTGTGATTTTCTTGTAGTTTTCTTAACTTGGTATTAAGGGTAATGTTGGCCTCATAAAATGAGTTTGAAAGTGTTCCTTTTTCTTCAATTTTTGAAAGAGCTTAAGAAGAATTGCTATTAGTAATTCTTTAAATGTTTGGTAGTATTCATTAGTAAAGCCATTAGGTCCTGGGCTTTTCTTTGATGGGAGACTTTATTTTATTCATTTTGATCTGTACATATTTTCTATTTCTTTCTGATTCGAACTTTGTACATTACTTCTTAAAATAACTCATTTCTTCAAGTTTATCCTATTTTGGCATATAATTTCTCATGATAGTCTTTTATGATCCATTATATTTTTGTAGTATTAATTATGATGTCTCCTTTTTCATTTCTGATTTTATTTATTTGAGTCTTCTCTCTATTTTTCCTAGTCAGCTAAAAGTTTTGTCCATTTTATCTTTTTAAAAACCAACTCTTAGTTTCATTGACCTTTATTATTATTTTTTTTCTTTTTTTTAACTTTTAATTTTTTTATTTTAAAAATGTGGGGTACAATTCAGGGTTAGGTATACAAATGTTCATTATGCAGGTACTCTTGTTGATGAAAGTTAAAAAAACTCTACAATTTTATTCCAAGCCTCCCTTAATCTTAAATTCTTGATGCCACAATTTACATCTTTTTATAGTTTATATTCCTTAACAAATTATTGTAGCTATTATTATTATTATTTCTTTTATCAGTTTTGCCTTTTAACCTTCACACTGGAGAGATAAGTGATTCATACTTGCATTCTGATGATATAGATGACCACCATTAAAGTATTCAAGTGCCAGGTTTGGTGGCTCAGCCTGTAATCCCGTGCCTTTGGGAGGCTGAGGTGAGTGGATTGCCTGAGCCTGTGGGTTCAAGACCCGCCTGGGCAAGAAGACCTCATCTCTACAATAAATCAAAAAATCAGCTGGGCGTGGTAGCGCATGCCTGTAATTCCGGCTACTTGGAAGGCTGATGTGGAAGGATGGCTGGAGCCCTAGCAGGTCGAGGCTGCGGTGGCCAGGAGCAGCCACTGCACTCCAGTCTGGGCGACAGAGTGAGACTCCAACTCAAAAAAAAAAAGTATTCAAGTATTCTGAATTTGATTGTGTACTTCCTTTTACTAGTATGTTTTATACTTTCATATGTTTTTTGTGTTACTAATAAGCATCTTTTTCTTTCAGCTCCCTTTAACATTTCTTATAAGGCATGTGTGGTGGTAATGAACTCCCTCAGCTTTTGTTTGTTTGGTAGTCTTAATCTCTCTTTGATTCCTGAAGAATAGCTTTTGTGGGAGTACACCATATTCTTGGTTTATTGTTATTGTTGTTGTTTTCTTCAGTACTTTAAATATATTACTCTCCTCTCCTGACTAGTAAGGTTCCTGTTGAGAAATTTGCTGTTAGTCTTACAGGAACTCCCTTATATGTGATTTGCTTCTTTTTCTCTTTCTGCTTTCAGTATCCTCTCTTTGTCTTTTATTTTTTTGCAGTTTGATTAAATCTTGATGTAGTCATGTTTGGATTGAAACTTTGACCATTCTTCATTTGGATATTTATGTCTTTCCCCAGATTTAGAAAGTTTTATGCTATCATTCCTTTAGACAAACTTTCTAACTCTTTGTTTCTCTCTCTTGAACTCCTATAATCAAATATTTGCTTTTATGCTGCCTCATAAATTTTTTTAGCTTTTGTATTTTTTATTATTCTTTTTTCTCCTTTGGCTGTATATTTTCAAATAACCTATTTTCAAGTTCACAGATTTTTTTCTTCTACTTGATCAATTCTGATGTTAGTGCTCTCTGTTGCATTTTAAATTTTATTCATTATATTTTTCAGTTTCAGAATTTGTGGTTTTTTATTATATTTCTCATTTTAGTCATTTTTTGTTTTTCTGACTTCATTGAAGTATCTGTATTTTCTCAAAGTTTGCTAAAATTCTTTAAAACAACTATTTTGAAATATTTGTCAGGTTGCTAATATAGTTCCATTTCTTTGGGGTCAGCTACTGGGAGATTATTTTGGTCTTTTGGTAGTGTTATATCTTCTTGTTTTTTTCATGTTTCTTATTGCCTTACATTGATAGCTGTATATTTGAAAAAATATGGATTTATTGAGTCTTTGCAGACCAAAAAAAAAAAAGCCATTCACCAGAGATTCTGGGCAGGCTCTTTAGTATGACCTGCAGGTGCGATTGCTGCTAGAGTCTTTAAACAGGCTGGTCTGATGCCTGGATTCATGTGATTGGGACTGGATCCTGTATCCACTGGAGTAGACCTGTTGATCGGGTCCATGGGGTGAGCTTGAAGTCTGGGTGCATAAGGATAGTCTTGGACCCTGTATCTGCAGAGGCTAGCCTGAAGCCCGGGTCCAAAAATGCTGACCTGGTATTAGACCACATGTCAGAGATTGGGTATTTTGGGGGTGGATAATAAATTGAGTCCTGGCCAAGGTTAGGATACCAGTAGATCCACTAGCCATTTTCTTCTTCCCATACTTAGATCTCTTTGGTAGCTGTTGGACCCACCAAGTCACAAGATCAGGAGGGCCCACTGCATGACCTCACATCAGGTCCTCATCCTCAACTTCTTGCCTCAGTGGGTATAGTAAATAAAAATCAATATAGTATTCACTGAAGGAATGATGGAAATGAGTGCTCCCCCCCCATTAAAGATCTAAAAGTTTCAGTATCGTGGTTCTCATTATATCTTTATTTAATTTACTAGTCTGGGTCCTGCAAAACTCAGGAGAACCCTGAAGAATGACAGTGAACAAACACAAACTCAAGCAAGCAGTAGCAAGCCTAGCCCCTACTTTGCAGAATGTAGTATATTTGCTAGAACAGATCAACACAGCTTCTGGTTCATGGGATGTGGTCACTGATTTGGCAAATGTGTTCTTTTTCATTATTTGAAGAAAAGAGGATTGGGAAGAGTTTGCATTCATGTAGAATGGTCAACAATGTAAGTTTTCAGTGTGTTCTGGGTCTTTGTTAATTCTATGTTGTCACAGTCCAAAGAGATCTGAACTGTTTAAACATTCTGCCCATTGATCCATTATATCAATGGCATCATGTGAATGGGGCTGAATGACAAAAAGTGCCAAGCATTGGAATCTTTGGCAAGGCTCATGCATTCCAGAGAGTGTGCTATAACCCTCACAAAAATTCAGGGGCCTGCCATCTCAGTACAATGTTTAGGGGTCCAGTGGCGAGGGATATGCTGGAGCATCCCATCCAAAGAAAAGGACAAAGTAGCGCATCTTCTATCTCCCACCATGAAAAAGGAGGCACAAGGTCAATCCATATAGAGAGGCATGAAAGACTGATGACTTGAAGTGGGGCCTAGAGAAGGACAAAGCTCTGGAGCAGGTCCAGGTTACCATGCAAGCAGCCCTGCCACTTAGGCCATACAACCTAGCAGATGCTACGGTATTAGAGGTGTCAGTGGTGGCAAAAGGTACCAGATAGAATTTAAGACACATGTTCTAATGGGAGACTTATAATGCAGACCCCTATGCGTTTGAACCTTAGGTGTGTCTTCTGCAATGGATAACTCTGCCTATTGGAAAACTACTCCTGGTGTGATGCTGAGTCTTGAAGATGGAACCACCTGACTATGAGGATCCATGGCAATGTGGCAACAATTGTCCAGATGAGCCAGTTCTGTCAGACCCACCAAGTCACAAGATCAGGTGGGCCTGCTGCATCCTGGAATTGGTACATTTGGGATTGAGTACTAACTGAGCCAGGAAGTACAACCTCATGAGTAAGTAGCCTGGACCTTCGTCAACCGCCATGTTGCACAAAAGCCCTCAGAGATCACTCTCCTTGCTGGTCAGTGATCTGAAAAGGGAAAGATTGGAAAATTGAGAGCAGAGAGGTCTGAGGCAGAGGTGCGTGGCTGTATGTTGGGAGAGTATGAATATCATCATAGTATGTGGTATATGCTCAACAGAATGTATCCACCATGGAAGAGAAACTGAACAACCAAGAATCAAAATAATCAGACCAACTGATGTGAGTTGACCTCTGTCACTGGCCCTCACAGTGCCAGTTGAGGGGGTACATGTGTGTGAAGTTATGGTGGCAGGAATGGAGGTGTGGACACAAGAGTCTTGGCTTGCAACTGGTATGGCTTATCAAGCTGCTGGGGCTGTCGCATATACGACCTGCCAGCAACAGGTGCAAGTACTCTGCCTTACAGGCTCCATTTCTTGAGAAGACCTCAGCCAGTCACTTGGTAGCACATTGACTATGTTAGACCAACTCTTTCTTTGGATGGAAATGGACACACATTCCAGGTGCTTCCTGCCCCACACGTCTCAGCCACCACATGAATGAGAAGAATGGGATTTTTTTTTTTCAAGTTGGATTCTCACTCTGTCACCCAGACTGGAGTGCAGTGACCACAGCCTCGACCTGCTGGGCTCCAGCGATCCTTCCGCCTCAGCCTTCCAAGTAGACAGAATTACAGGCATGCGCTACCACGCCTGGCTGATTTTTTGATTTATTGTAGAGATGAGGTCTCGCTGCCCAGGCGGGTTTCAAACCCGCGGGCTCAGGCAATCCACTCACCTCAGCTTCCCAAAGGCGCGGGATTACAGGTTGAGCCACCGACCCTGGCTAGAATGGGATTTTTTTTTAAGGAGGTAGCATTTGCTAGATTGGTGCTTAGAGTTACAGTTCCTATCATCACATTGTAAATGTTCATCTGTAGAAACTAGGCAAACACAGGTGATGGGCTGGATGTGGACCGTGGGCCATAGTTACATTCACATCTTTGCTGAGCTTTTGTTTCAGTACAGATATGACAACACGTCTGTGTTCCAGGCGGCAAGAAGGAAAAAGGGAATAGACTTCTGAAGTCCCACTCAATACCACTAATGTCTCCTTGGCCAGAATGTGGTCACAAGGCCACACATCTCTGCAACAGATGCCAGGTAATGCAGTTGTTTATGCTGATTACTAGAATTCACTGTGAATTTTAATTTTCATTAGCATACCTCTTTTATTAGGGCATAGTGATAGATTTGGGTAAAACTATAATTCTTCAAGTAACTTAAAGACATTAATATTATTTAAATATAAAGAAAGCACATAATACAGAAGATCAGTTAAGCTAAAACAAACTCTCTAAATAAGTTAATGAAAATCATCAAGACTTTGGTTGGATGAGTCAAGGAAAATAAGAGAAGGCAAAAACAGTCAAATGAGCCTGTGAGAAGGGGCAAAGAATTCCAGATGCTGCAGTAGAGGTTCCACCTGGCCAGAGATGCTGAGAGCTTCTCGATCCCACCAGTAAGAACCTCTCAATATTGCTCAAAGTTGTCCCCTCTTATGCTCCCACAAGGCCCCTTGCTTGGGTCTTGGCTACTTTCATGTGTTCATTGCCCTGACCTCCATCTGGCCTTCCTCTCTGCTCCTTCTGTCTCACCTGCACTGTGCTGTTCAGACTCCTGTTGCCTCCAGAGAAATTCTAGACCACCTGGCCCAGTGTTCAAAGCCCTGCTTGCTTTCATGCTGGTCTCTTTTCCAACTCTGTTTTCTAGATCTAAATTAAAACATACTCTATTCTTCAAACTCCTCCCTGTAACTGCCTCCCTCCACAATTTTGCTCACACCTCCCCCTCCACTTTTCTTCTTTACCTCAGAGAACTCAAACATGAGTCAGTAAAATTTCACCACTTCTACGAAGTCCCCAAGTTGGAAACTGGACTTCTTCCTTTCAGCACTTATAATGGTTTTTGCGACTTTTAATTTTGATATCATTCCACATATGCAGAAAAGTTATGAGAGTAATAAAAACAATTTCTGTATCTTATTTCCCAGATTCATTAGTTGCTTATATTTTGCCTTATTTTCCTCTTCCCTCTACACACACACACACACACACACACACACTCAAACACATGCACATGTATGTATGCACACACACACTTTATGAAACTTGTGAAAGTTAGAGACATGGTGCCCCTTTCCCTTAAGTACTTCTGTTTGTATGCCTTACAATCAAGGATATTTTCTTACATGACCACAGTGCATTCATCAAATGCAGAAAATATCACACTGATACCATACTATTATCTAACTCAAATTCCATGTTCCAATTTCTTCAATAGTCCCAATAATGTTCTTTATAACTATTGTCCCCAACCCAGGATCATTCCCTGGGTTTTCATGTCCCTTCGGTGTCTTTTAATTTGGAGTAATTCCTCAGCATCTGTTTATCTTTCTTACTTATGGGACTGAGATTAGATCTGTCTCATGAACCTTAACAATTGTCCCCTCATATAATAGTTATATATATGTAAATATATGCATATATGAGGTCCCACAATTAGGTTCACAAACCAGCCTAGAAAAAGTGCTACTTACCTCATTGCTGAATATCACTATAGTCATCCTTGAATTACTCCCACTGGGAAGCTATGCACCAATGCCAGCACCTAGTCCAGCCATCAAAGCAATTTTGGAATTTTTTTTGGAATGGCCATCAGAGCTGTCATCATTATTTATTAAAGTCTGACAATTAAGTTCACCAACTTGCCACATGCACTTACATTGGCAGCATTGCACAAATAACTGTATTGGAATACCCTCCCTACTCACCTGATCTGGCCCCCAGTGACTTTTTTTACCCAAAGATAAAGGCAATATTGAAAGAAAGACTTGTGAGGACATTCATGACATCAAGGGTAATATGACAATGACTCTGATGGCCATTCCAGAAAAAGAACTTAATTGTCAAACCTCATATATTTATATTCATTTTCCTTTCTAGTCTTTTGACTCCTTTGAGGGGGCAATCAGGATGTGACACAACTTTAAAACTCGCCCAGCACTTCCCAAAGTGCCCAGCACATTGTAGATTGATTATGGACAAAATGACAGTTGTCCCAGTGTTTGGAGAGGTTGCTGTGTAGGAAGCCTCCTAGTGCTACGGAGTGTATCTCAATTAATGGTGCACCTGGAAACCAGAGATCAGTCCTACATTTTGATAAAGAAGGTGGTCAGCCAAAGAAGGGGGGTAGAGGGGTAGGTTTTCTTAAGAGTCCCATAAAATCAAGAAAGCAAACCAAGACCTTGCAGCCCATAGTCCTTACTTTGTGCTATAGATTCCATCATCCTGCCCCTGGCCTTCTCAGGACCTGATGAATCCACCTCCCTTCAATTGTAGTTTTAGTCTATACTCAATCTCCTTTTTAGATCACTTCTATTAACATTTAAACACACCAGCATCTCCTTCATCTTAAAATCAAACTCCTTATAACACTTTGGTTTTACTTCGTTCCCAGTGACTCTATCAACAGCCCTGAACAAGGATGACATCAGTGTTACCAAATCTAAGGGACATTTTCTGGACCTTAGCTCACTTGGCCTTTCAGCACCATGAAACCTTCTCCACCACTGTCTCCTCCTGGAAACATTGTCTTAGTCTAACTTCTCAGATATCCTCCATTTCCTCCCACTGCTGTGATCATGTCTGTTTCCTTTGAGGCTCATTCTTCTTAACCTAGCCAATAAATGTATGCCATCCGGTGCTAAGCTCTTTCTCTTTGCACTTCACACTCTCTCCCTCCTCATGTTATCCTTGTCTGTGGCTTTAGTTAACACACATATGTAAATGACTTATAGGTACATACCTAGCTCTGACTTCTCCTTAGAGCTCCAAACCAAATCTCTTATTGCCTATTTGACATCTCCCCTAGGATGTCTCAGACACCCTAAACCCAACATGTCATAGGGCTGCCATAACAAAATACCACAGACTGGGAGTCTTCAATGACTGAAATGTCTTGTCTGTTAATTGTGGAGGCCAGAAGTTCCAGATCAAGTTGTGAGTAGAGGCTAACACTTTTTTCTTTTTCTTTTTCTAACCCAGTGAGATACAGGAGCATTGCTAGCTGCATGTTGGCCTTAGTGTTGGAGACCCAAGTGATTTTCAGATATCCTACCTTGAGGTTGAACCTCTTCCTTTTCTGGATCTCAGTCTCAGAGTCTGAAGCTCCCCCACTTCCTAGAACCAAATGGAGTTTGAGCAAGTGTCAGCCCACACAGAAGGGTGTGAATGGAACAAAAAGAGGTGAATGGAACAAATCATGATGCCCATTGAGACTGGACTGGATAAAAAAATGTGATACATATACAAGATGGAATAGTATGCAGCCATAAATAAGGACACATGGACTTTGCAGTCACTTGGATGGATTTAGAGTCTATCATACTCAGTGATCTATCTCAGAAACAAAGAACAGAGTACCATATGTTCTCACTCATAAGTGGACCCTGAACATTTACCATAATACTAAAAGAAAGGGATTGTCAATAGCGGGATACTGTCGGGGTGGGGGTGGGGGACACAACATCAATAAGGGTACCTAATCTGAAACCAGGCAAAGTGGGGACCAAAGGGAGGCCCAGCCTTTACCTGTATGATGTCCACGTGTATACCTAATCCTAAATTGTACCCCACATCTTTAAAATAAAAATATTAAAAAAAAATTTTTTTTAAAAAGGTGAGACCTTGGAGAGGGGGAGCGAGGAGGAGAGACTGAAGAGATTAAAAGATGTGAGGAACGGGGGAAAAGGTGCAGCGGGAAGGGGTCCCCAAAATCCAGAATTAAGGCATCCCTCTGTTGCCTGTGAGTTCAAGGCAAGAGTAGAGAAGGTGAATAGTGTGGACAATTCTGTCCTGGATTTCTGAAATGCCATCCTGGTATGGCCTCTGGGCCAAGGTAAAGAATGACTAAGGCTTCTCATAATGTGTGTGTCCTAGCTAGCCCTCCCTGCTTCCTCTAGGAAGCACCCTTCTGCCTTTGGCCAGTGTGTACAGCAGGGTCAGAGTGCTGCTGCAATGGGACCGGCCGGCCACAAGAATGGGAGAATGCATTCATCTCGGGCCTCACCACTTCTTCTCTGTATGACAAAAGGCTGAATACCTCCTGCAGGCTGGTTACCCCTTTCCTCAGGACACTTCCCAGTGACCACAGTGTAAATCCTAATTTGGCTGTGTGAGAATTGACATAATCGTCTTACTTCTGGCTGATCTGAAGGCTCTTTGAAGGTAGAGGACAACTGTGGGCTATTTTTTCCTCATCATTTTGACTCTAGCATATATTAACTAGTCACTCAAAAATATTTATTGTCTGATAACTAAATGAATAATTTGATCTACTCTCTTCCTTGAAGGTGTTGGCTACTACGGATATTTTGAATGTAAGTGAATAAATAGATTTAGCTAAAAGTATTCCCAATTTATTTGATTCACATTTAAAGGCAGCAGAAAAAGGAGTCAAACATTTCCAATTACAAATAATACTTATCCCGAATATAATACTATAATTTCTCAAAAACTGAAAAAATTATTCTAAAGAGCTCTTAAAAGGATGTAGAATATAAGTTTAGATTTATTAAAGGGTATTTTTAAAAATTCACATGGCATATTTTATTTTCAAACTCACGGTGTCATCTTGTTTTAGAAATGTACATTGAGCACCTCAGTTCTGTTTGTTGATCCAATCTGAGCTAAGATTCTCTAACAGAAAAATTTAACCATTCACTTTAAATAAAGTAAAGGTTGTAATGATAGAATACTAACAAAGACAGGCTGTCTTCTGTTCAAAAGAAGTTACAAATATATGAAGTTGCAGCAGCCTGATTCTATCAATTTTCCCTATTGCTAAGGCCAATTCCCTCCCAGTTTCTAGCTGAGGCCCTTGGCACCTCTGAACTGAGCATAGCTGGTTTAAGAGCCACCAGTCTCTTTTCTTGAAACAATCCCCTCCTGGTGTTTGGAGCTTTCATATTTCATCCTGAATCAAAATGGTATGTGCAGGAAAGAACACGACTTGCAGACACGCAGTGTGACCAGCCTATCAACTGTATTTCTCAGGGATTTACATTTAAGCCATGAGAGGAATTATGGATTAAACACCTTTGTTTGCAAATAAAGACTTTTTAGGATCAAGTAAGATATTTTGGAGATTAAGCTGTAGAAACAGCTTAGCATACAGATCCTTTATAAACAAACATTAATATTGAGAGCATTTTCACATAATTAAATATTCTTTGAACACAGGTCTCCAGACTTAGGTATATTAATAGACATCCCGCGCCCGGCCAGGCATGGTGGCTCATGCCTGTAATCCCAGCATTTTGGGAGGCCCAGATAGGAGAATCACTTAAGGTCGGGAGTTCAAAACCAGCCTGGGTAACATAAGAAGACCTCATCTCTACAAAAAATAATTTTTAAAAAATTAGCCAGGCATGGTGGCATATGTCTGCAGTCCCAGCTACTAGGGAGGCTGAGGTTGGGGAATTGCTTAGGCTCATAAAGCAGAGGCTGCTATACTTGCCCCACTGCACTCTAGCCTGGATGAGGGAGTAGTCTTTAAAAAAAAATTCATTTAGTTGATCCCAAGAATGGAAATTCAATTTTATTCTTCTGTAAACAAGACACACAGTATCTGAGTTGTAGAGCCATTCTTTACAGAAGCCTTCCAACTCTGTTCAGTTGGTTTGCTTATTACAAAATGCCAAAAAAGACATACTTTCTTCCCAGTCCCTAGGCAAGATTCAATCACAGCACTTAGCTAAGGGTATTTCTGTTTAGTTACTATTCAACAGAATGAAATTCCTGATATCTATAATCAGCTATTTATTCACAACTGGGCAGGGTTGGGGCACAGAATTCTGTAAATACTTCATTTTGGCTACATACTTTAGTGTCAGAACAAAGCTTGTAGACATTGCTTGAATGACTCAGATAACTGGCAATGGCAATGCTGTATTTACTCCCCTCCAAAAAAAAGAAAGAAAGAAAACTTTTGTGTTATTGTTTATATATCAAAATGGGTAGCTTATTAAGGAAGAAACCGGAAAATGAAAAAGAAAACACAACTTCAGGTCAAGAGTTCCATTGCATCCTTGGAACATCTCGATGTGTATAAGGACTACACGTGCATGTTAAGGGGCTTGTCAAATCACAGTAAATCACTCTTAAGTGGGTCCTAAACATTTATCACAATACTACAAGAGAGGGATCGGCAGTAGTGGGACACTGCCAGAGAGGACGGGAGTTGGGTCACTAAGGGTACTTGATCCTAAACCAGGGGATGTGAGGACCAGGGGGAGGCCCAAGCTCTACCTGCACATAGACCAATTGTGTACCTAATCCTGACTGGTACCCCACATCTTAAAAATAAAATAAAGGGGGAAAATCACAGTAAAGTAACTGATACCTTAACTGAAGTCAGGACCACTAGACTTCTGGTAGATTTGCCACATGGGCTAGGACTCTCCAACCCCAGAGTTCATGATGAGGTCTCCTCCCATGCAGGTTGGCAACACCACAAAAGTCAGCTTTCTCAGGCTATTTTGGGAACTGTATTCCCAGTGAGAAATGAAAAAGGAAGCCTCACGTGGAACTGGAAAGGATGTCAAAATAAAATAATTTACTAAACTTGGTGGGGCTGGAAAGGGAGAAAATGTAAGCCATTTAAGTTTAACATTTTTAAAAAACAGGGAGAAAGGCTCAGAGGAATAATTCTGGGTCCTCAACTCAACCCCGAGGGAGGCTGTGGTACAGGTGGGGTGTAGGAGTGTGACACCTATGTTTCCAAATCATCCCCCCTCCTCTGTAGTCAAATGTCTGGGCAGACCCCAGACTGGGTTTTTCGTATGTGGAGTTTGCTTTTTGACTGAGAGACGATTGTGATAAGTGAGTGTTCTTTGTCCTTCCAGAAGAGATGGGACGCAGTGACCAATGCTGGAGAGTTGGGATCGTGTCCATCCCGCTAGACCTGAGATTTGGAATACCTGGGGGAATGGGGAGGGACCCACACCTAAAGGAACTCTGGGAAAGACCCCGAGATTCAGAGTTGAAGCGTCATAACCAGATGGCAAGAAAACACAGGGCAACCAGGAGGTCAGCTCGTCCTCCCTCCACCCCAGGTCTCCGGTGCCCTGAGAGCTCCTTGAAGCATGGAGCAGAACAGGAGAATGGTGGATGCAGCCACCAGCTCATGGACATGTCAGCTGCAGGGGACGATGGGGAAGCACTTCAGGAGCCCAAAGCATAACCACTGGCCAGGCTTGTTTCCGAGGGTGCAGGGAGCCCTTTGGGTGGTGGGAGGCAGGCTATGGGCCTGATTTAGCAAGTAAGAGCTAAAAAGCTCAAAGCCCTCATTATTGAGGCAGAGATGCCAAAACTGTGTCATTTGCTGCCAAAGTCTGGAGAGGCCTAAAACATTCAGTCTCTTTCCTCATATCAAGAACAGTCATGGGGGATCACTTAAGAGATCCTGCCGAGATAGATACCACCATTCTCATTTAAGAAAAAAAGCCAGTCAGGTGCCTAAAAGGAAACCCATGTCAGGGTGGAGCTTAGAGGCTTCGCTTCAATAATCGCCCCCTTCCTGCCTCCCAAATTCCTGCCCCCCAAATCCCCAAGAACTGGATCTGTATTATAGAACATAGTTCAGTGAGTTCAATCTTCCATGCCCACAAGCCTACCCCCAAGTCCCACCTTCCAAAAAAATTCTAAACACAAAATGTCAAGAACAACAACTTGGTTTTAGCCCTGGTTTGGGCAAGCGATGTCAAGGCTTCCTTTCTTATACTATTTTTAGAGGACAAAGGGGAGTGGGAAGGAGTCTACCTTTATTTTTATATCAAAATATATTTTTCCAGGGGCAGGGTAGTGGGTTGAATGGCATCCCTCTTCCCAAAATATATGTCTGCACCCTAACTCCCAGAAGGTCTGATTGTGACCTAGTTCCAAACACAGATCTTGGCAGATATAACTAAGTTAACGTTCCCAAAATGAAATCATCCTGGATTATCTGGGTAGGTCCTAAATCCAGTGACAAGTGTATGAGATGCAGAGGATAGACACACAGGAAGAAGAGGAGAAGGCCATGGGAAGGTGGAGACAGAGATGGGAGTGAAGTGGCTACAAGCCCAGAAACACGTGCAACCACCAGGGGATAGAAGAGGCAGGGGTAGACCCTCCCTTAGACCCTCAGGAGGAAGCATGCCTTTACTGAATTTCTCTCCTCCAGATACTTGAGAGAATAGAAGTCTGTTATTTTGAGCTGCCCAGTGTGTGTTCTTTGTTAGTTATAGGAAGTGGGTCTCCATCTTTCAGTCAACACTCTCCACCCTTCCCTGTCTTTGAGTTCTGCTCAGGAGATGACGGAAAGCTTTCCAACATTTTTATTTGTGATTCTACCTCAGGTCACACTTATGCAAAAGAGAGTACTGATATACAAGAGCTGAAGACATAAAGTGGGATGTGAGAACACTCATTTTCAAACACTAGCCTTTGACAATGGACTTGTCAAAGGTCGGTGAGACTTTTTACACCACTTGGGAATCCTCCATCACTGTCCACACAGGAAGTCTTGTCACTTTCCACAGCAGGAGGTGGGAAGGGTGAGTAGAAAGGGGTAGAAGACGAGGGATGGAGAGATGCCAGTGCTCTCATTTTACATGGTTGAGTTAGAAGAAGCGCAAGGTTCCTAGGACAAGAAACATAAATTTCATCACTTTATTTAAAGATAGAGTAACCCCAAATTAATCTGAATCATGAAACAGTTACAGAATTATAGAAAAAAAGGTTTATTTTTTGCAGAAGAGAGTCACTAGATACTATCAAGAGTTACTAAACACGAAAGAGAAGCTTAGACTTATCATTACATGTTAAGGCAATAATTTCCAGGAGAAGTGGAAACAGAAATTATTTAAAATTATCAGCTCTGGGAAATGGCACCAGGAATGGAGAAGGTCTGTGAAAGTTGCCAGAATTAAAATGGAGTCACTTGTGTTAAAAAACAAAACAAAAACAAAACAGAACCCCTGACAAATAGAGTGGGGGAAGGCTATGAGAGAGGGTCTTCACATTTATATGCCTGATAACAAAAGGCTCACAAAAGATTCTGGAAAAAGTGTAAGCTTGCACAAAAGGCCACGTCACACAAGGCATACTTCTGAGAGGACATCTGCCTGGCCACCCTTGGACTGGCATCACCGTTGCTATTGATCCTTACAGCCAAGGATAGCCATTTTAAAAGCAATTATGTAATCCTCCTAACTTTTCCTTTTAAAAAAACCCTTGTTGAACCTACATAGTGAACATTTGTATACCCAACCTGAATTGTACCCCACATCATTGAAATTAAAATTAAAAATAAATAACCTTTGTCTTCCTTCATCTCCCTGAAAGTGCACATAGCTTACTAGGGTATGTGTACTCTCATGGCAGTGCCCTATTGGCAACAAAACCTCTTTTCCTATTAGAGAGCCTCTCTCTGCTTGTTACTGAGGTTGACAGGTTGTATGAGAGATTGTTGTTTTTCTATATTTTCTTCTATCTCATTTAATTTTCATGTGCATATATTATTTTAATTAAATGTTTCAAAATCAAATAATACAATGGTAAAATTTATTTTTGAAGTCGAGGTTGAGGAAGAGGATAGAGTAGGTCAGACAGCCATGGAATGGGGCCCTTCTGACTTCTTTCCCCATCCTGTGTATCAGCCCTCAGAAAGTGTGCCAGCCCTCAGAGAGGACAACTTGTCATGGGCAGCAGAGTTCCCAGAGGTCTCTAGTGTCACAGGGCTCCTGGTTGTACTTCTGCCCGAGGGCCTACATTTCGTAAGCCACCTTTGGCACACCAGGGAGCATCTGTGCCAAGGAAAACAAGGAATATGGTGGTGGGGAGAGTTAAAGATGAACTTGAATCATCTGGGATATTTTTTCTCTAAGAATAGATGTACTGGTGAAATATAACTGGTCCCGAATTTTTTTTGAAAAAGGCACCCCAATCTTAGTATCTGTAGCAAGTATCATAACATGTTGCCAGTATCCATAGCCTTGCAAAGCAGCTGGAAAATGCTGGAGTAATTTTGGAGCTGGAAGGGTTTTTACATCTTTTTAGAAAGGGGTAGAGGATAGAAAAGTCTTTTTCATCTAGTTCCACGCTCTTCTCAGTTCTCTCTCTGTCTCTCTCTTTCTCTCTCTCACTCTCTCCTTCTCCCTTTCCTTCCCCCTCTCCCCCCACCCCTTTTTCTCCATTTTGAATTTATTTCAAAGATGATTTTGGAAGGCAATTTTAATTCTTTAGGGGCTATGCAGTTGCACCTATCAAAGACCAAAAATGAGCCCTTTCACTAGGTACTGGAGAAAGCTGTGCTCAGAAAAGCAAGGCACTATCTACCATTCAACACTTTTGGGGGTAGAAATGCTACTTTTTGACCAAGTTGATTCCAGGATTTAAGCATTAGCCATTTACCATTGAGAGTTTGTAGGAGCACTAAATAGGCCTTTCTGCGAGTCTTGGGAGACAAAATGGAGATTGGATGACAGTGGTTGTGACCTTGGGGTATTCCTCAAGGTTCTACCCAAGTTTCTCATGAGCAAATGCAAATGTTGAGTCAGGAATTTGGAAGATTCATTACTAATTCTGATAAAGACATAGAACAGATAGATACAGGAAGGACTCAGAGCTCTAGATTTGGGATTAAAAAAACTGGGTCTGCAGGCAGTTTTAATTTCCAGGATGCAAGACTGGTTCAACATTCATAAATCAATAAATGTAATCCATCACATAAACAGGTGTAAAACCAAGAACTACATGATTATCTCATTAGATGAAGAAAAAACATTTGATAAAATGCAACAACGTTTCTTCATAAAAACTCTCTAACACCTAGACATTGAAGGAACATGCCTCAAAATAATAAGAGCTATCTATGACAAATCTTCAGCCAATGTGATTAACCGGCAGAAAATGAAAGCATTCCCCTTGGCCGGGCTCGGTGGCTCAGCCTGTAATCCCAGCATTTTGAGAGGCCGAAGCGAGTGGATTGCCTGAGCCCGCGGGTTCAAGACCAGCCTGGGCAACTTGGTGAGACCTCATCTCTACAATAAATCAAAAATTAGCTGGGCATGGTAGTGTGCGCCTGTAGTTCCAGCTCCTTGGAAGGCTGAGGTGGAAGGATCGCCAGAGCCCAGCAGGTCAATGCTGGGTGGTCGTAAGCATGCTACTGTACTCCCGCCTGGGTGATGGAGTGAGACTCCAACTCAATCAATCAATCAATAATAAAGAAAGCATTCCCCCTAAGGACTGGAGTAAGACAAGGATGCCCAGTCTCATCTCTCCTATTTAACTGAGTACTGGAAGTCCCAGCCAGAGCAATCAGGCAAGAGAAAGAAATTAAGGGTATCTAAGTAGGAAAGGAAGAAGTTAAATTATCCCTCTTTGCAGATGATAAAATTGTTTACGGAAAAATCTTAGAGAATCTGTCAAAAACCTCTTTGCACTGATAAACAAATTTGGTAGTTTTGGGATACAAAATCAACATGCAAAAACCAGTTGCATTTCTATACAGCAAGCAGGCTGAAACCCAAATAAGAAATACAATCTCATTCACCATAGCTACACACACACACATATACACACACACACACACGCAATACCTCAGCATCCATTCAATCAAAGAGGTAAAAGATCTTTATAATGAGAATTACAAAATACTGCTCAAAGAAATCAAGGACAACAAAAACAAATGGAGCCCATTCCACGCTCATGGTTTGGAAGAAACAAAATTGTCAAGATGTCCATCCTACCCAAGGCCATTTACAGATTCAATGCAACCCTTATTAAACTACCAGCATCATTTTACAGACCTAGAAAAGACAATACAGAAATTTACATGGAAGCAAAAAAGAGCCTGACTAACTAAAGCATTCCTCAGCAAAAATAACAAGGCTGGAGGCATTAGACATTCAGGCCTCAAACTTTACTACATGACTACAATAGCCAAGACAGTACAGTACTGGTAATAAAAAGGACACATAGGCCAATGAAACTAGACAGATAATTCTGAAATAAAACCACGGACCTTCAACCAACTCATCTCTGACAAAGCCAACAAAAATAAATATAGGGAAAGATACCATATTTAGCAAATGGTGAGTGGAAAACTGACAAATCACATGCAGAAGAATAAAACTGGATCTCCTACCTGTCACCATATACAAAAATTAACTCAAAATGAATCAACTTAAATTTGAAACCCCAAGCTATAAGCAGAAAACTTAGAGAATACCCTCCTGGACATCAGAGTAAGTGATGAATTCATGACCAAATCCTCCAAGCAAATGCAGCAAAAGCTAAGATTGGGATCTTATAGGACTAAACAGTTTTTGCACAGCAAAAGAAATCATTAAGAGAGTAAAAAGACAACCCACAGAATGAAAAAAAAAAAGCAAACTGTGCATCCAACAAAGACCTAATATCTAGGATCTAAGTGGGCAAAGGACATGAACAGACAATTCTCAAAGGAAGACATCCAAGCAGCCAATAAACATATGAAAAAATGCTCAGTTCCACTAACCATCAGAGAAATGCAAATCAAAACTGCAATGAGATGCCACCTCACATCGGTCAAATGGTTATCATTAAAAAGTCCCAAAACAACAAGTTCTGGCAAGGCTGCAGAGGAAAGGGAATGCTTTTACACTGTTGATGGGAAAGTAAGTTAATTCAATATTTATGGAAATCAGTGTGGTATTTTCTCAAAGAAAAGAACTAAAAATTGAGCTACTATATGATCCAGCAATCTCAGAGAAACATAAATTACTCTACCAAAAAAGACATCTGCACACATATGTTCATTGCAGCACTATTCACAATAGCAAAAACATAGAACCAACCCAGATGTCCACCGAAAGCGAGCTGAATATTCCACTGGTACATATACACAGTGGAATACTATGCAGCCTTAAAGAACAAAATCATGTCCTTTGCAGCAGCATGAACACAGCTAGAGATCATCATTCAAAGTGGACTGTCACAAAAACAAAAAACAGAATACTGCATGTTCTCATTCATAAGTGGGCCCTGAGCATTGGGCATGCAAGCACAAAGGCAGGGACAACTGACTCTGGGCACAGAAGGAGGAAGAAAGAAAGAGGGAGGATAAGGCATACACAACCACCCACTGGGTACCATGTCCATTACTAGGAAGAGAGGAGTCACTAGAAGACCAAACCTCATCTGCATACAATTTGCTTATGTGACAAATCCTCGCAACTTTACATTCAAATTAAAAAATGATAAGGCATAGCCATACTGATAGTGACATAGAAACAACTCTCTGGCATATAAGTAGGTATGAAAAAGGTAGGTAACAAAATAATGTTTAAGAAATACTCTCATTTACATAGACGTATGTGTGTGTCTGAGGAGAATCATTTGAAAAGATGAGAGCTTTTAATGTTTTTTCATCTAGTTTTTTTGTATGTCAATGATTATTATTGTAAAAAATTATAATTAGAAATAATAATGTTTTAATTTAAAAATAATTAATAAAGTTTAAAATGTATGCTCAAACACACACATACACAAACACACACACACACACACACACACACACACACACACACACACCACATACACACACACACAAACACCACACATACACACACACACAAACCTAGCTCTGGAACCCAACTCTGCCTCTTACTGATGGTTTATTTGTTCTTGTCAGAACTTTGGTCTCTCTGAAAGAGAAAAAGGCAGAGTAATCTGGAGCAAACATCACTGGCTTTAGAATTCGCCAGAGTTGTATTTGAACTCTGGCTTTGCTACATTTTGTGAGTTTACCCTCTCTGAACCTTGATTTACCCTATGAAAAACGGGCATAGAAGGTTAAATGAGATGAAGTGTGTGAAAACACGTAGAACAAGCCAGTGTCTATTCCACCAAAAGAAGTAAGAGTTGAGGAAGCAAAAATATACTAAAATTCTCCTTATGAAAAGAAGGAAGAAGAGGGAGGGGAGGCAGAAAGGACAAAGTAAGAGACAATCATACATTTAAGGGCATGGCTGGTAAGAAGGTTCTTGGTTGCTCCTTGTTTGAGCAAAACTGAATGTCCATTCACCTTATTATTTAAGTAGATAATATGCAGTGAGTTATTATGTATCTGGGGGGCAGCCATGACAGCTCTACTATTTGTGACAACTGGAGCAAGGGGTGGTGGAAATTTCCCAGAAAGAGTTTGAAGAACAGAAGAGGAGAGAGACTTAGCCAGAACCTCATGGAATACCCACATGGGAGAGGTGAAAAGACAGAGCGAACCCACTAAGAAGTCAGACGTGGACTTCAGTGCCTCCCAGAAGCGAAGGAAAGAAAGCGGCCCACAGAGTGGTGGTCCACTCTTCAAGAAGGATGAAGATAACAACAGTGCCAAAGGCCACTAGGAAGTAAAAAAAAAACCTAGCCAAAAGGAGGTCTTTAACGATCTTGCCAGGACAGTGGAATGGTGAGGGTAAGCTCCTGGCCATGGAGGTGGGAGGGGGTGAAGGCAAGGGGAGAACAAGCAGACGCTCTCGACTGAGAAGGGGTGGGTAGAACCAGAGGAGAGAAGTGGTGGTAGGAAGACATGCTTTCCACTTTCTCCCTTCTTATTTTTTAGTTCTCTTTCCTTTCACTCCTCTCTTTTTTCCTCCCTTCTTTTCCTTCTTTGAGCATGTTTAAATTCTGATGAAAAGGAGAAATTGAAGATACAGGCAAATAATTTCTGAAACTCTTACCCATGGTCTGGATGGCTTTGTCATGCAACCAGTGAATTGTCAACCTAATGACTCCATCTGGGTGTCTCTTGGTTACCTGAAGTTCCACATGTGTAAGACCGACTTTTTCTCTTTCTCCCTCAGTCTCTTGTATCTCTTATCCTCTTGACTGTCACCACCATCCATCCTCTCAGTGGTCAAGTCAAATGCCTGTGGGCTACCCCAGAGCCCACTTTCTCCCTCCTCCACCCAGAGTGCTGTCCCGCTTTTTTTTTTTTTTTGAGTAGGAGACTCACTCTATCGCCCAGGCTGGAGTGCAGTGCCATGCTCATGGCCACCGCAGCCTTAACCTGCTGGGTCCTGCTGTCTCTTAACACCCTCATGGCTATCAGTCACTTTTCCCCATTGTCACTTCTTCATGGACATCCTTGCTGTTTCTCCCCTGAAAGAGTCTCCTGAGTGGTTGCCCTCTCTCTGGTCTCATTTCCATAAGATCTTTCTGCAACTTAGCAATCTCATCTTTCAAGGACTTCTCATTCTGTATCCCAGCTTCCAAATGTACAGCCTTCCAAATGTGGTATGTGGCTTTCTTGTCTTTACCTTTATACATTCAGCTTTCTCAATCTGGAGTGGCCCCTTATCCACATGTCTCGGACTCAACTTAAGGGTTGATGCTTTTCTGATTCCCAAACAAAACTGATGACCACCCCCTCTTTGTGTTCCCAGTGTTTTAGACTGGCACCTCTGATCTGATTTCATATATCTCTCTGTCCTCTCTATGCTAGAAAGCAAGCTCCGTAAGGGCAGGGATGATCTTTTATTAATCTCTGTACCACCAATACCTGGTCCAACAACAGGAGCTCAATGGATGAACAAATGAATGAATGAATGAATGCAATGAAGAAGACAGAGATAAATGCAGTTTTGTGGCACTGATTCCTCATCCACTTTTTGGGTTCAGTTCTTTTAACTAGCCATAAAGCTACCAAATCATATTATCACTGTCTAGGTCACAATTCTCTCATTTACTCATAGGCCATATCGTAAGGCTCATAAAAGAATCGGCCGTGTTGTCCCCATCTCCCAAAGTTCGCTCCCAAGAACCACCAGTCTTTTAAGATGTTCTGTGAGAGAAGGGTCCCAGGGTCAAAATAAGTTTTAGAAATGGTGTGTATGGCATTTCCCTCTGGGGAAGAAGTTTTACAGTAAAAAGTTCAGTTTGGTTGCCCAAGGCTTCCCACACTTGTCTGAAATGGAACCCTTTTTTCTTCAAGTCACACCTTGAAGTTTTAATGTCTCCTAAAGCTAGTGACTCCTGTCCTATGATAGCCCATTGACTAACTAAGTGGGATTATTCTGGTTGATGTAGCCCACTCAATCACTATGCTGTGACTCTTCGTGCAATCTTCTGAAAACAGAATGGCTTATGGCAGTTTTTAAAATACATCTCTGCCTTTCAAATAACCAATTTGTTTTGAGTTTATGACATGTTTTAAAAATTAATGAATTTTCTTGATTAAGAAAATCTTATCAAAGAGATCCCCTTTATTTTTTCCATTTCCATTGTTTTGTAGAAAAGTTTTTGTTTTCCCTTAACTGTTTGAGAATTAATGAGGTAAGGTGCATAAATGTTATTATTTTGATTTCTTAATTGAAATGTAATTGAGTTAAAGTCAGGTCTTGTCTTCTCCTGGGGCTTCACTCCCTGCACCTGAAGGAAAGGCAAGTTACTTTTCAACATGTTGTGATGGTGAGCATCGTACTGGAATATTTCATGTTTTTAAATGTGAGATTTCAGAATGAGAAACTTAGGATGAATCAATACAAGCATCCCAGACTAAAACACATACTTTTTATTTAAATGTTAAGTTTAAAGACACTTCGTCATCCAAAAAATCTATCCGCTTTGTTGATTTTGATCTTTCATATGCATTAGTGTTGCTTTTCTTAAAAGGATAATAAAAATCTCAAATCTACTGTAGAGCTGGTCCAATTTAGCTGTTTTTCCAAACTCAATTTCCTAAGTATTTGGATTGATTAATAGTAAGAACAATCATACTTTCAGGCATCTGGAAAATCACTCTAAGGGTATGTCATATGAGTAAGGATTACGCTAAGCCGTCAGGCATCACATCTATGAAAATTTTTTTTGATGTTCTCTAATGGAGATTTCACAGTCATAAAGTATCCAAGTGAAAATATTTAAAAAATCAGTTTGTCTTTCACCATACTGAGACATAAAATGAACTCACTGAACAAATGTCTACCAACAACACAAACTGAGGCTCTTGTAAATTATGTCCATAGCATACCTGCAAGAGCAAGAGGCATAAATCAGCTGTGGTCCTGGCAAGTTTCCTTTGTAAAGTCGTTGTGCTGGCATCACTAGCTCATGACAGGCTGGTCAGAAGCACATCCGAAAACGTCAGTGGAGCAATAATTAGCAACCGCGTCAGGCGTCTGGGCCCATTTTGATAATGTGAGATCATGGCTTTCTCACTCTTGGATGAGCAAGAAAGAATGGTTTTTGGAAACCATAGAGGATCTAATTTATTTTTCCCACTTGGGTGTGGGGGAAGGTATTATTAGACCAAAGCATTGAAAAAAAGAGTTTCAGGAAATATAAATACTTTAAACTGATAACCAAATCAGTCATTGGATTTTTCCATAAAATGTTTCAGAGAGCCAATGAATTATTTGCAGAATATTTAGTGATATGCCTGGCACTACATCAGACATTTTTTTATACAAGAAAAGCATATAAGACTGCACCTGTCATCAATAAGATTAAGTAGAAAACACTGTCTTCTATGACATAGTTAGAGAAGAGTATCTCCTGCTAGGTGGTATGCTACCGAGTGCTAGGTGATAGTATATTGGCATAAATATTTAGGAGTTAAGAGAAACAAGCAGAGTTTAGGAAAAAACATGAGGGAGGTAAGATAGGCGGGTTTGGGAAATGGAAAAAATTCTGAAAAATAGTTACCGTTGATTGAACCCCCTTCTTTTTGTCTGATGCTATGCTAAGCAATCAACTTACAAGATTCACAAATTTCTCCCTACAATCCTCCAGATTGAGTCTGTTATTTATTGCCATTTTACCAAAAAGGAAACTAAACTCAAGGAGGGTAAGCAATGTGTCTAAGACACATAGTAAATAAGCCACGGGGATGGAGTTCCAGAGTAAATAAGCCACGGGGATGGAGTTCTGGAATTTGGCCTCTTAGCCACCTTGTTGCAATAGCAAGTTATGTTGACGTAAAAGGTGTGGCTGTAGATATGATATGGATTAAAAGTGTATATATATATATATGTATATATATATACACACACACACTTTATATATATATTAGATTGGTGTGGGAAGAAGACAGTGATAAGAGACAGCATTTCAGATTCAAGGGGAGGATTAGGTGTACATATCAAAGTGGGACATGCCGTAAGTTTGGGAGGGTGGTAATGAAAATTCTGACTCACTGATAAAGAAAGCTTATCTGGGGGAGGATTAGATGATGGGGGGTGGGTTATGAAGGGCCCCAGTGGGCAGGTCAGTGTTAGCATGTGACAGGGAGTTTTGACTGGGCTGAAGCAGAGATTCAGATGTGTGCTGTCTGGTCAAATAGATGACCACCATACTTTGTCTGTAGGCTTTGAGCACACAGATAAAATATTTAAGGACACCAATCCAGGGCCCAGGAATGTCTCCTGATTTGAGTGAAGCCCAGGAGACCTGTGGTAAAGCACTTGAACTCTGAGTGTACATGGGATTCAGACATATGTGAACTGAAGGATAGACTGGAGATGGGAGCAGTGGCCCTGTGGGTTGTGCTTGAAGGGAAACCCATCCAGTGCCTCCCATTCCCGTCCACAGAACAGAGGCCCCTAGAGAATGTACACTAGTAGACATGAATCTGCTCTTTCTGGTGTACCCAAACCTCCCACGTGTATACAGCACCATTCAAATTCTTGCTTTCCAACAAGATGATCCCTCAGCTCAAGCCAATGGCTTCATCTGGTCCCTGACCAGAAAAACCATGATCTGTTCTCATTCTGGATACTGAAAGACATTCAGTTATGATTTTTAACCACATGTTATTTTCTCCTTGTGCTCTGACTTGAGAACCGAACCCATGAGTAAGACATAATTCCACAGAACAGGTGAAACACACCCGCCCACCACTGTCTTGGAGGTTCCTCAAAAGGTACAAGAAGAAGCACAGGAAACTATCCAAACAGTATTTAGGGAACATATAACTCAGCTCCTGGGATTCCCAGAAATTCTTGGGTATGAGAAAACTGTGAGGTCAGGTCTTTCTGCAGAAGTGAAGAAAGATGGCTGCTGAGATTCACAAGAAAGGTGGGAAGGGATGCATGTGTGAGCACAGAGGTTGATGTCCCAGAGAGCAAGTTATTAAAGACAGACTGTTCTGAGGGGTGTTTAGATGTGTTGTGAGATGTGTTCACACATTTGTGTTCACACGTTTGTGTTCACACAAACTCTGTACACCATGTGTGATTATAAGCAAAGACAAGTCTTTTGCAGTACAATCACTAATTAACACTAGTGATGAAAATGGTAAAAGAGTAGAAAAAGCACAAGTACTTTTTTGGGGGGAATCATAGTTTTCACATGAGACTTGGCTTGAGGGAATAGGATTAAAGGATTGACCATTGTATTGGTAAAACGTGTTACTTTGTCCATCTAAAGATGAATGCTTACTTCAAAGATGAAGAAACCTATAGCTTTGGCTTCCATTTCACTTGTCTTCTATGCTAAACCCAAGATCACAGTCATGGCAGCAAGCACACAGACAGTACCCAGCCTACAAATAGGTAGGGCTTCCAGAGGACACTTGTGAGTTGATCCTATCAACACAAGCATTTCCCCATAGAGACAAAGCTGGGAGAAGGCCTGGACTCTCAGACTGTGAAACTCTATTTAACACCCTGAGATCTGGTTCCAACCCCACTACCCCCAACCGGCTCCCTATGAGGCTGGGAATGAAGCAGCCCAGGGAAACAGAGCTGGATTTGGAATTCAGGGAGTGTCACGTCCTTCAAAGGAAGAGTTCAAAGTCACAATCATTTTTGCCCAATTTTTCAGGGCTGGTTGTTCTAACAATACATCATCACTTAAAAAAAAACTTTTTATTTTGAAATAGTTCAAGATACATAAGAAGTTGCCAGAATAGTTTCCATCGACCCTTCAGTCAGCTTCCCCATACTTATGTCTTACAGAACCACAATGCCTTGTATAAACCAGGAAACTTGGGTAGAGAGCACTTACTCAGAGTTGATTAGCTACCTTTTTTCCCCCTAAACAACAATAATGCTCTGGAGTTATTAGCTCATTTTATTTTTCAAGTGGTACAAATGCTAAAAATCTTTATTTTTGAAGCAGAAGTTTCCATTCCTCACTGTAAAAACAAAACAACAACAAAACTTAACTTACAATGTTATTTGAGTGAAGACTGAGTAGGTTTTATGTTAATTATTTTTCTTTCAGAATTTTCAAATCATTTTATTAATCCAGTCATACAAAAGACCGTCCCACCGCATCTCTGTCTTTCCTTTCTTCCAAAAACTAGTGGAGTGAGGGCGCGAGGGCATATATTGAGCAGACATTCCCCTGGGAGCCATTTTACAAAATGCAGAGGGGAGACAACACAAAAAAGAGCATCAGATCAAGCGGTAAACAGAACCACAAACACAACACAAATGGAGCAGTGGAAGTGCCACCTATGTTGTTTTCCAGTGGAAGAACACTGGAGAGACACCCAGACCTGCTCTCACAGCTCGGCGACTGCCAGCTCCACGTGGGCACTGTCTTCTCTCAAGTGCCAGGGGCCTGGGAGAAGTAGGGGCAGGGGACTATGGAGGGTGGGCCTGTGCCACCATACCCCAGGCTGAGGGACTACTAACTTCTCTGAAGAGGGCCACACACCATGCCTGCCTTCCCCACCCCCATGAGACATGTGTCCATGAGCTGTGAAAAGGAGCATGTATGAGGGGCCCCTGATCCGGCCCCAGGCCCATCTCTGGCAAGCAGTGCTTAAAAAATAAAGACAAAGCCCAGGGCAGGACTTTGGCTGAGAGGAATGAGAATCACTAGATCACCAGACCCAGATGATACGGGAGAATAGTAAGCCAAGAGAGAAGCAAAATCTCCAGGCTCTTCTATCCTTTGGTACCATGGCAATGAGGATACCTGCTTCCCCCACACATGAGGCTGTGCTGAGGCCTCACCTGGGTGCTCCTGTCAGGAGAAAGAAATGAGGAATAAGGGCTCTGTGCCTTCTCAAGCCTTCCTGGCGATCAAGCCAGGAAGGCAGGGAAGCACGGGCACCGAAAGCTGAATTATAGTGCTGTGTCTGTGTGCAGCAGATGGGGCGAGGGTTGGACCACCAAGCCCAGACTGCCACGACAGCCCAAGCTTTAAATACTCTGCTCTGTCAGATCACATAAGCTAAATTTTGGCAAAAACATGGCAATCAGGAAAAGAGCATAAGAGAGGCTAGGAAAGAACCAGTGACTTTGGTATGAGGAAGATTATCTCCTGATAGCATCTCTCACCTACTGTCTTGAACCCCCAATAACTAAGAAACTTCCATGTTCAGGAACTGTCCCTCACTGTAAAAACAAAAAACAAACAGACAAAAAACGTATCTGACAATGTTATTTGAGTGACAACTGAGTAGATTTTATGTTAATTTTGATATTTAAAAAGGCAGATAAAATATGTACAGAGCACATGATATTTGTAAACAAAAGAATGATTTATTAAATGAAGGGTTTAAGAAACTCATCTGGGTCAACACATTGTGTTCACAGTGTGTGAACCTGGGTCCTGGTCCCTTCATTGCTAGTAAACAGAGTGAAGTGGCTTTAGTTGAGTAATTTAATATCTTTGGTCCTTAATTACTGATTGTAATGTAAAAACATTAGATTGCATGACTTCTAAAATTTCTTTCGGTCAGGCACAGTAGCTCAAGCCTGGATCCCCAGCACTTTGGGAGGCCACGGGTTCGAGAACAGCCCGGGCAACTTGGTGAGACGTCACCTCTACAATGAATCAAAAAATTAGCTGAGTGTGGTAGCACGCACTTGTAGTTTCGGCTACTTGGAAGGCTGAGGCAGAAAGATCGCCTGAGCCCAGCAGGTCGACGCTGGGGTGGCACTGCACTCCGGCCTGGGCAATGGAGTGAGACTCCAACTCAAAAATAAATACATAAATAAAGTTTCTTTCAATTAAAAAAATTCTATGATACCCTCTTGTCAAAGGTATTATATAAAGATCACCATAGAAAGCAAAGTTAGTTTTATTAAAAAACAAAAATAAAAAATTGGAGCTTAAGCAAAAAGAAAGAAAAATGTCTGTATTTACATAAACATCATGGGAAAGGTTTGAAATAAAATGTGAAAGCAACATCAGCATCCTGGTGACCAGGAATCTCGCAGGTGGCCACATCAGCAGGGATCACGGGTTGTGGAATGATGAGGGAGTCGCTTCTGTCTGGACAAATGATGCCAACCTTTGCCAGCTGGTGGTTTCCTCACCTGGGAGAGTCCGGCAGCACCTTGTGAGTGGGGTCTGAGGCTGACAGGGCTGCAGTGTGGACAGCATGGACCAGACACCCTGGTATGGAGCTCATTCCCTGCACGCTACCAAAGAACCTATCTTCAATGTTAGGCTAGAGGAGTGAAATAAAACCTGGGAAGAGACTGAGCTGGATGATGTGAATGGAATGGGCAGCCAGCCTGCTTTTGACAGTGGCTGTCAGCTTAAGTGGGGGGTCCTGGTTGCTGAGGAAACCTCTTGAAGGGAACACATGACCATGTTTAGAAGTGACTGAAACCTGGACACTGACTCAGCAGCACTGGGAAATGCTACTGGGATTTTTCCCAAGATGCAGGAGAGACACACATGACCTCAGTGGCTGAGTTGCAGAGAGACAGACACGCATCAAGGAGAGCACTCTTAACTCTCAGAAAGTAGACAGATCATACATGACTTTTATCTCACTGTAAATCTGAGATCAGAATTTGGACAATGTGGCCATGTGTGGTGGCACATACCTGCGATCCCAGTACTTTGAGAGGCTGAGGTGGGAGTGTTCTTTGGACCCAGGAGTTCAAGACCAGCCTGGGCAACATAACGAGACCTCACCTCTATAAAAATTCAAAAATTTAGCAGGGTGTGGTGGCATGTGTCTGCAGTTCCAGCTACTTGGGAGTCTGAGGTGGAAGGATCGCTGAAGCCCAGGAGGTCAAGGCTGTGATGAGCCATGATCTTGCTACTGCACTCTAGCCTGGGCAGCAAAGTGACATTCCAACTAAAAAAAAAAAAAAGAGGGAATTTGGATGTGGATTCTAGGGAGAACTGAAACATCTTAATATAAAAACAAAACAGCAAAATTTATTAATCTCTTCCTACCTTGCTGTTCATACTAGTTTCTTATCCATGAATGTCTTCTCTTCTGCCTTTTCCTTGACTTTTTCTCTTAGTATTAATAGTAATGACTCACACATAGCCTTCCAACTGCTGTTACTGAAGACAAATTGTAAAACTATCTAGACAGCAATTAATTACATAAAAAGAATGAAGAACAGTTGAAGCAGAAAGATTTGTATATACGTCTGCCATTTACATTTAAATTTCCTACTGAATATTCTTGTTTCCTTTATCCTATTTCTTTGGGACTCATTACAAAAAATTTTCTTTTTGTATTTTTCAAATGGTTTTAGTCTTTTCATGTTTAAGACATAGTTTTAAAACCTCACAAAATTGAATATTCCATTGGCCAGCATCTTCAAACTACATTAGAAAAACTGCCCCAATAAATACATACAAACTGCACAAAAAAATGACTTGGAGTACCATAATTTATACATTTTGTCTTTGTATTTAAAGAAAAAGAGAACTTGAACTCACTGCATTTTACAACCAGGAAATGGTCTAATAATCTTAGTTTGATTGTATTTGGCAGAAGAAATTATTGATACCAGAACCAGAAATTATGCTTGACTATAATATAGACTGGGGGAAAAACCATTCATAATTTTAAAAATACAAACAAAAACTAATTCCAAAAGGAAAGTAATCTACAAGGAGAATTAGCACTTTAATTTATAAAATTTATTTAAAGTGTCCCATCAATACTTTTTACAAAGTGTTCACATCAAACCTACATAGTGTTGCATGGGAACCTACCTCCTTTAACCATGTTAAGAAAATCAGTCTTAGAGAAGCACATTTACCATGTCAAATCTCATGGCTCCTGGGCCAACCACTGTGGGCATTGCATGGGGCAGGTGTCCTGAAGCTCCAGAGCCTGAAAGATGAAGACTGGTCACATCGGGAAGAACAACAGTTTCATCCAGGTCATACACACCCACACACACAATTCCATTTGGTAGTAGTCCACTGAGCGTAAGAATGAGACTTCATATGCCATTTTGGGATTTCTACAACATGAGCTTGGAAAGGTTGACAAACCCAGGTTTCCTAATTGTTAGGACCCTCATCTCTGTCTCACATGACTGTCAGAAAGGTAAATGAGAAACACTTTCTCCATTAACAGCATCACTGATCTCCCATTTGAAGATGACATGAATGTGATTCATATACAATGGCACTGAGATTCAGAAACGGCGGATCTCTCCTGAGTGCTCTTCCCAGGGGTACAATGAGCAAACTCCAGCAGGCACCTCACTAAAAGACAATGTAATCCATAGTTAGGGCCAATGGCAGAAATGTCTGGGCAATATTTTAGCAAAGATTTAATTAAATCCCCACACTCATGAATGTTACTACAGCCTGAGCAAGGTGGTTTCTCTTACAGCCTATGTTTCACCTCCCTTCCTAACAACTGATGAAATCCAAACAAAGCTGTGCTGAGATGCTGTTGTTTGGGCTGACCGGGCTCACTTACCAGCCAAGTGGTGTGTGCCACCCACCTATCTTGACTCATGCAAGACAAACTTGTGTTTCTCCCAAATAACAAATAGTTATGTGTTCTGAAATCTCCAGGGCCACTCTAGAATGAACACATCTATATAGGAATGAAATATTTGAAGAGAATTTCATTAGCTCTGGGGGGGTGACTCTTTATGACATGAATTAAAGGACAGAATTGGCTGCACCGAGAGTTGTGAAGACTGATGAGGAGTATTGTGGCGATCTGACACTTCCCAGCCTGCAAGGATCAATAGATGATGATGATGACTTCTCTTTCACATTCATTCTGCAACCCCCTTCCCTCTCCCTGCAGTAGACATTCCTGATGAACTGATCTTGTTTTCTACTCAACCTAAAAGTCATCCTCAACACTGCGCTCTAGGTACCTCCTACCAAATGTGAGTGGTGGACCATAAGCAAAATCCTATTTATCTTCCCTGCCGTCAACCATTTGTGTTGAAAAAGATACAGACTGTAGAAGTCTCTTAGGCTTTCTACCTTGTCATAATTCAACTCTGGAATATTTAGCCACTATTTAACAGTTCCTTTGGCTATCACCTTCTCCAAAGGTGCCTTTACATCTAAGATCTTAGATGTTTTAAGTATAAAGAAAGCATCTACTTCAAAAGTATAATAATATCTGTAATATTTCCCCTTAAATGGAGATATTCCTTTAACAAAGTCTGAATTTTAATCACCTGGCAAGTGAAAGATAATTATAAATGTTGGTCAATTTAATTCAATGTTAGGGTCTAATTATAGACCATAGAATAATGGCAGTGCTCTGTAGTCTTTATTACATTCATGTGCTAAGGTAAAAAATAGCTATTCCATGACAAATAAGGAAAGAATGAAAGTCTTTCAAACATTCTTATCCACTTGTTAAAAAAGAAAATATGATGTCTTGGTTTTTCCTTAGGCTTGAGCACATGTACCAATTCACTTGCCAAATTCTCCTTTAGCAGATCTTAGAAAAAAAAGTTTTGTTTCAACATTTTAAATAATATTCCCAAACAATGAATCTTCTTTTGTGCATTAGCCTTCCCCAATAGTGTAAATGTCACTACAATTACTAATTTTGGTAACTCAGTATGTGGTGAGTATACAGGCATATCTTGGTATATCCATTCCTAAATGCAATAAAAATACCAACTACAAAATTTCTTATGAATAAATCAAAGCAATTACTTTTCCAAAATGAGGTAATATCAGCGTGTTTTATAAAAGCAATAGGTTATGGGACAATTGATTCTTACTATTGCTATTTGACCACCCCTTACTGATCACTATGTCTAGACCAGCTCTGTGCACGAGCACCTCCTGTGATGGGAATGTTCTCCATCTGTGCAGTTCCGTGTGTTAGCCACTAGACCTATGGCCAATGAGCACTTGAAACATGGCCCATGAGAAATGAAGTTGTTTATTTTAATTAATGTAAATTTGACTGGACCCACATGCATGGGTGCTCTATTGGGTGATGCAGATACAGAACAGATATGGATGTTGCAAAGATACAAAGATGGGCAGGAGTTGGTTTTCCCTCAAAATGCCTATAGCATACATGATTCAAATTCAAAATTTCAATGGAATCTGTGTAGAACTTAATAAAATGTAAGATTTATATGGAAGAAAGAGAGCCCAAGAATGGTCAAGGTAATTTTGGAGAGGGGCAAGGTGAGGGGAGGGGAAAGGTGGGACCTGTCCTACCAGGCACTGAGACTTGTCCTAGAACTACAGCATTGAATGGTAGAGTCTAAGGCTGGGGGTGGATGGACAGAGCAGCAGCATAAAGGAAGGCTCAGAAGCAGATCAGGCACAGGCAGGAACCTGAGCTGAGACAGAGTCACTACTGTCAATCAGGGAGAAATTCAGTGAAGCGGCATTTGGACAACCGGTTGTCCATATGGGAGGAACAAGTAAAATTAGATTCCACCACACTCTGCACAAAAATAACTCCAGAGATATTAAACTTCAATTTGAAAAATATAATTCAACAAGAATATATAGAAGGAAGCATTTTAAATCTCAGTTTAGAGCCCCAGGACTTGTAACAAGACTCAAAAAGCAGATGCTGTGAAGAAGATTGATCGATTTTACTACATCAGAATTAAAATTATTATAGTCTTCAAGACAGTAAGTTAAAAGGCAATTCACAGATCGAGAAGATAGTATGTGTGTATATACACAGAGGGTGCCAAAAAATTATACACATTTTAGAAAGGGAAAAACAGTATGAAAATTGCAATACCCAATATATACCAATAACAAAAGATGAATCCAAGTCACGTTTGACTTCTGCAATTATAAGAGATGCTCAGAGTGGTTACTATCAGTGTCCAGACACTTCTGATCATGGTGAACTACCCCAGGACTTGATGCTAGGTGAGACCTCCCAGATCTTCCTTTGTGCACATCACACACAGTCCCATGCGTCTCAAACTTATCATGAATGTGTGCAGTTGTTAGGTGCGTTGGAGGTTCTGTTGCATACTCACGCCTCCATTGTCGTTGTAATTTTACAACATTCTCGAATTTCAAATACCACTTCAAAATGGTCTTACGCTCCTCAAATGACAACCGTGCTTCTGCCATTTTCTTTGACTGTCTTGCCTGTCGCATGGTAACACTAGCATTCATTTGATTAACACCATCTTTTGAGCGAATATAGTACTACACATGACTACCATAATTCAATTCAACTTCAAAAAGTAATACATAGATAATATCTCTTTAAATGTGTATACATGTTTTGGCACACTACGTATAAGTGTGAACAGAATATACGAATATGCAAATAACTTCTCAAAAATCCAGTAAGGAAAACCCCCACAAATAGCAAAGAGAACATAAGCAGAGAAACTCACAGATGGTGAAACCTAAATGAGGAGCAAATACGTAAAATGTGTTTAATTTGACTCAGTCAGGGACATGTGAATCAGAACAGCAGGACTGCATGTTATACCCATAGTATCTGCTGCCATGTTTGAGACTTACAAGGCCACGTGTTGGCGTGGATGTGGATAATCCTGTGCATCGCTGGTAGGAGATCAATTGGGAAAAGCAATTTGGCTGTGTCTGGTAAAGCTAAAATGCATATACCATGGTTCAGCTTGTCATCTACCTTAAGATCAGTTCCTGCGCAAATGCACAAAGGGGCATGCATAAGTTCACTGCAGCACAATTTATAATTGTGAAAAGTTAAAAACAGGTTAATGGTCCCCCAACAGAAGAATGGAAGCATTGTCATATGGTAGTTCAATAGAATGTGGCACAGTGATTTGAGTAAATGAGCTAGATCCCTATTTATCAAGACTAACAGGTCTGAAGGATACACTGTGGAATGAAAAAAGAAGTGGTGGATAGCGTGGTATCATTTATGTACATGTGCAAAGCACTCCCAATGCTATCTACAGTTTGTGTGCAATACCTGTGTATTAAAAGTTTTCAGACAGATGAGAAGAATGGTAACAATTTCATGCTAATTACACCTGGGCAAGAGAGGCCCAGGGCCCTTGAGTTTCCACCCAGGCCTTCCTCTGTCTGCTCCTCACCTTCCCCAGAGCCAAGAGGTTGTGCCCAACTAAAGTCCATCACCCTCCTTCCCCCATCCCACCCCTGACCATAGTCTGGGAGCCAGGACCCTAGGATTCCCTTGCCTAATAGCCCTGAGCCTCACTTCCCAAAGAAAGGGCCTCATGGCTGCCAGGGAGGGAGGGAGGAGACAGGGGATTGGATCCGAAGGGTAGGAAGGGACTTCAGTTGTGTTTGTGATGTTAGTACTTTATAGCAATATGTTTCAAACATAATGAGATGATAATTCTGGGAGTGGGTGGTATTTTTGTGTTGCTCTCTTTATTAATAACTGACTCTTACACAGCATTTATGTTTCAAGGACTGTTTGTTCTAAGTGATTTGCACTAAAAATGAGAAGATCCCATTATGACTCGATTTTACAGAAGAGGATTAGATGACTTGCCTAGAGTCACTCGACTATAAGGGTTATAAGGAGGGGAGGGGCATTTGAACCCAGTGGGTCTGGCTCCAAAGCTCACCACACTGTTAGCAGCTACTGCGAGTCTATCTGTTCATATGCTCAGATTACTTTATTTTTTTAAAAAAAGAAAGATAATTAAAATTAAAATACCCTGACAACCACGATATAAAGAAAAACATAGTGAAATTTCATAAGAAGTTTCCTAGATATGTTAGGAGCACGGACAAAGACCTCATTACCAGCGAAGGCAGGCAGTGGCAGGGGCTAGGGAAGGCTTCCTGGAGGGGGTGTTGACATCAGAACTTGGCCTTGCTGGACTTGGGCAGGGAGAGGTAAAAGGGTGGAATTCCAAGAAGAGGAAACTTCATGTATAGAGGCACAGATGTCAAACATTTCAAGAGTTTGAGGATTAGCAAGTAGTTCTGTCTGGTTGTCCACACAGGAATAATTTTGGTGAGGGACACAGGTTAGGACCCAGTAAGGGAGGGGAAGACACAATAATTTGATTTGGAAAACAAGGCCAGCCATAGAAAGTGGTACCTCTGAGCTGCACTGTGGAAAAGACAATCCCAAGTGCAGGTTGGACCAGAAGAGAGCTGCTGCAGGTGAGGAGCCCAAGGCAATCATCTAGCTGGTAAGCACTGAGAACTGAAGAAAGAGGGTGGGCATGCAGAAAGACAGGAGGGGATGTGTGGGAATATGTGTGGGTTGGGGAGAGTCAAGAAACATCCGTTTATTCCACAAATATATACTGAGCACCTACTATGTGCCAGGCACTGTTCTGGGCGGCAACAAGATGGAAGTGAACAAAATAGACACAACGGTCTGCTCTCAATGGAACTTGAGTTGTAGTGGAGGGACTCAGATAAGATAAACATATAAGATGAATAAGTAAAAATACAAGCTAAACAAATGAGTAAAGATTACCTATGCTAGATGGTGATAAGTGCTTTAGAGACAAAGATAAAGCCAGAAAGGGAACTAGGGGCAGGGGTGGGCATTGTGCCTGTATGGAGGGGGTGGGTTTGACTGGGGCAGGGACCAAAAGGACCCCCTTAGTCCTCGAAAGGTTTGCTCAAAAATCACTGACAAAGTGCAGATTAGGAGAAAAGGCATACAAATATATCTAATGTGTACACCTGGAGCCTTCAGAATGACACCCCAAAGATACAGGGGAAATTGCCATTTTGATGCTTAGCTGTGTAGAAATATGATTGGACAGGCTGGGCATGGTCGTTCATTCCTGTAATCCCAGCACTTAGGGAGGCCAATGTGAGAAGATGGCTTGAACCCAGGAGTTCAAGACGAGTCTAAGCAACATAGCAAGATCTCATCTCTACAAAAAAATTTTTTTTAAATTAGCTGGGCTTGGTGGCATACACTTATAGTCCCAGTGACTTAGGAGGCTGAGGTGGAAGGATCTTGAACCCAGGAGGTTGAGGCTGTGGTGAGCCATGATTGTGCCACTGCACTCCAGCCTGGGCAACAGAGTCAGACTCCAACTCAATAAATAAATAAATAAATATTTTTGTAAAAAATTGGACAAAGAGGGTAGGATCTAACACTAACAGACTGGGTGGGGAAGCCCAGCAGGGCCTGTCCATCTAGCTTCTTCTTGGGATCTCTGAGGGCATTCCTTCCTTCTGGATATGAAGTGGAACCCTATCTGGAATGGAGGTCTTAAGATCTACAGTCAAACAATGCAGGTCTGATTATTTCTTTATGGCCAGTTTTTACACCAAAAGGCTGAGGGAAAATCACAGTAATTGTCTTAGGTTTTGTGATTAGCTTGGGGAGAAGCAGTTCTGGGTTCTACAGTCAGCGGTGGTGGAGCATGGGGCTGAGAGATCAGAGGGCGGGAGAAGCTTGGAGAAAAGCATGTGCTTCCAAGGCCTTCATTGTGGGGTGTTGCTCTCTGAGCCCCAACATGGGGTGAGGGGAATGGCGTGCTGAGGTGACATATGAGCGAAAGCTTGAGGAGCAAAAGGTGCCCTGATACTGAGATTCTGTGTCTGGGGCCAGGGCAGGAAGTGAGAGCTGGGTCAGGAGGACAGCTCCAGTCGGGTCCAGCGGGCAGTGAAAACTACAGACTAGACGCTGTAGCATGAGATGTGCAGACATGGGAGTCATTGCTAAGTAGGTGATAAAGGTGTTTTAGTAGCTGAGATCAGCAAGACAGAACCACACACACTGTCATTCTGTGAGTCCTTACCAAAAGCCACACACACCGCCAGATGTTTTATCCTTCACAACACCTGTAGTCCTTAGGACAATACTGAGATCGGTGTTATTGACTTCCAAACAGAAGAAAAGCAGTAATAATAGCTAACTCTGAAAAAGTGCATACTGTGTGTCAGGGGCTCTTCATATTCTCCTCCTCCTCCTCCTTCTTCTTTTCTGTTTTTAGACAGCATCTCACTCTGTCACCAAGGCTAGAGTGCAGTGACAGAAAATGGGCTGCGCTGACTGATGAAGTCACCCACGGTCACCTCAGTCACCCCGGCGTGCTGATCCCCTTGCCTGCGTTGGGTCTCAGAAAACAGTACCCTACAATGAAGGCCTCAGAAGCTCATTTTTCTCTGAGCTTCCCCTGCCCTTTTGTCTCTCAGCCCCATTCTCCCTTAGGCTGGCGGTAGAAACCCAAGAAACCGAACGTCGTCTGTGCCCCGACAGCCTCTCAAGCCTCCAAAACGCAAACAAACAAACAACCCCCCCCCAAAAAAAACCAAAAACGAGCTAAGGGCAGACGTTGCCTGGGCCTGGCAGGTGTCCTGGTGCCGAATGGTTCTGCTGGGTTTTTGGGGGGGTAGGGCACACAGAAGTCACAAACAAGGACTCAGCCACAAACCACGAACATCCTTTCTCGGTGATCCAGGCTGAGAATAGGTCGCAAGGCTCTGGCGAAGGATACCTGCCTCTAACCTGGCCTTGAGGTGGGCCCGTCTCACCTTGAACTTCAGGACTCTGAGCAAGGGGCTGGTGTGGGTAGCCGGGCAGCCCTTCTGGAAAAGTTAGACACCTAATCCCTTACTGCTCCAGCCCTGCGGTGGGTGGAGGGCAGGCGCCGAGGCCCGTCTTGGGAACCGGCTACCCACCAAAGGGGCGCAGAGAGGCCTCGGCACGCGCCGGGGACTGAGCAGGAGAGGCCCTCGCGGCTGCAGGCCCGGGACCCCGGGCGTACGCGTCCTCAGTCCCCAGGCTGCACGCGGGACCGCGGAGACATCGAGTCCCCGGAGCCCCAGGAATGGCTGGGTGACCCTGGAGCTCGCTGCCTCTGGAGCCCGACCCGGGGCGGGCCGCGGGGCAGGCTCTGGCAGGGGCCGAATGGAGCTCCGCGCCAGGCCCGAGGCTGCGCCCGTCACTCGCAGTCCCGGGCCACCGGGTCTCCGGCGCGCGGTGGCGAGCCGCCAGACCGCGCCGCCCAAGCCCCGCCGCACGCCCACCCCGACCCCGTGCGCCCGGCCCGCAGCAGTCCCTCCGGGGACGCGTGGCCCGGGCCCCGGCGGGCGCCCACGGAGCGGAGGCGGGGGCGCGGGGGGCAGGAGGAGCGGCGGCCGCCGGCGCGGTGCCAGGGCGAGTGAGGCGGGCGGCGCGGGGGAGGCGGCGGGGTAAAGGGAGGCCGCCGGCGGGCCCGCGGGTCACTCGGAGGCCCGGGCGGCGGGCGGCAAGACGCGCTCGCGGGCGGGCGGCGGCGGGGCGCGCCATGCCTTCCTTCGACGAGGCGCTGGAGCGGGCCGGCGAGTTCGGGCGCTTCCAGCGGCGCGTGTTCCTGCTGCTGTGCCTGACAGGCGTCACCTTCGCCTTCCTCTTCGTCGGCGTGGTCTTTCTGGGCAGCCGCCCCGATCGCTACTGGTGCCGCGGGCCGAGCGCCACCGCGCTGGCCGATCGCTGCGGCTGGAGCCCCGAAGAGGAGTGGAACCGCACGGCGCCCGCCGCTGAGCCCGCCGAGCGCCGCGGCGTCGGCCGCTGCCGGCGCTACCTCCTGGAGGCGGCCAACGCTAGCGCCGCCGCCGCGGGCGCGCTTAGCTGCGCCGACCCGCTAGCCGCCTTCCCCAACCGCTCCGCGGCCCTCGTGTCCTGCCGCGGCGGCTGGCGCTACGCCCAGGCCCACTCCACCATCGTCAGCGAGGTAAGCGCACCGGCCCCGCGCCCTGGCGGGTGCGCCCCGCGCGCGTGGGACCCGGCGCCGGCGACTCCGGGGGACACGCCTGTCCCGCCCTCGGAAGCCGGCGGGGAGGAGGGCATGCGAAGGGGGAGGTGCCGGGCGCCAGGGAGGGTCCGCGCAGACCCGGGCCCGCTGGTCACCGTAGGGGGGAAACTGACCCGGTGCCTCCCGCACTTGGACGTGGCGTCTCGAACGCTGGGGAAGTCTCTGGGGACCGTCCGGTGCCCGTGCGTCAGCAGAGGGATGCTCTGGATGCAGGCGTGAAGGAAAACTTTCACCGAAGGCGAGAGGCAGCGGCTTGGCGCTCACCGGCTCAGGAGTCTACGCGTCCCGGGCCATGCGCGTTATTTTTGAGATGTGTTGGCGCAGCGAGTGGAAGCGAGGGACGGGCTCGTGATGGAGCTTGAGTCTTCGGAGGGCCGGCGAGGTTGGCGGGTCCGCACTGGCTCGGGGTCTCCAGGGGGCAAAGGAAAGGGGAATTCATGGTTTGAAGGCAGCAGCAACTTTTTTCAGTTGTCCAAATATCTAAAACGCAAGGGGACAAAGGTCGCGGATCTCTCTCTCTCTCTCTCTCTCTGTCTCTCTCTGGAAATGGTTTTAGTAAAACAGCTTTGGGGCAAAGAGCAACATCTGAGAGAAGTTGGGAAAGCCGAGGTATTGGATAAGAGTTTGGGGGTTTTTCTGCTGATAAATTACAGGCGTGTAGCAGGACCTCCCCTTCCATTTACCGGCGGCGGCTCCTGGAAACAGCTGCTGGAGGCTGGTGGTGGGGGCGATCCCACATTTTGTTGGGTTCGTTTGGACAAGTAGTGCATGGGGAGGAGGGTCCAGGTGGGCTCCCCTCGCCCCTGACCTCGGGGATCCGTTTCTGCGCCCATGTTGGAAGGCCGGTTTGCATCTCTGCGAGATTCAGCGACAGAGCCGAGTCACTTTGTAATAACAACTCAGAAATGTTCTCAGTTGAGCACGGGGGTCCAGGGATGAGCAAGTTTATTGAGTTTTGTCCACAGTCATAACTCAACTTAATTTGCAGAAAATGATTGAATGTGCTCAGGTAAATTGGGAAAGAAAAAAGTTTCGTCTTTGTTTTATTTGCCATACAAATTTTCCAAGCACTGGCTTGAAAAATGGAAAGAACTGGACCAGGAGGCAGGAATCCCCTTCCTGCCTCTGTGAATGGTATTCTTTGGACTGGTGATCCCACCTTGCTGCAGCTGGGATTGGAGATGATGGCAGTTGTCCGTGTTCTATATGTGTGTGGCCCTAAGCTGAGTGCATCAGGGATAAAATCCTCTGGCAGCCCAGCTGGGCAATGTGCATATGTGTTTGAGGTCTTTTAATTGCTACTTGGGGGGATTACTTTATTAAGTGTGGCAGATTGTTGTTGGGATTTTACAGCTGAAATGGAAATGCACGGACTTGGGTGACAGAGGGCACTGCCACTGCACTTCCTTAGAGTCACATCTGTGAGGTGTTCACTTCTGCTGCATTCAGCAGGGCTGCTTAGTGCTTACTTCCCAAGTGAGCCAGAAGACTCACTCGGAGAAGATACTTTAAAATAAAGAGCACAATGAGCCTTGAATAGCAAAATGCACACAAGCTGGAGTGAAGTTTGCATGAATGAACCTGATCCGTGGGCATCAAAGAAGGGAGACATAAAATTTGTAAGCAAATGTTGGCAGACACTTTAGAAACATTCTGGGGTCATATCAAGGATGATGTCAAGATGGGTTGATGAAGGTAAGTGGCTCCTGACACACAATGAGGAATGGTGGGAGATCAGGAGATGGGACCTGTCTCAGTGTCCAGTTGGCTGGATGGCTTGAGTGAGTCTCTCACCCTCTCTGGACTCCATTGTCTCATCTGTAAAAGTAGGCACTGAATGAAGCATATCAGTAACCTTGGTTACTGCTGTTCAGTGTGCCCAGACAATGATCAGAAATCTTCAAAGAAAAGTAAAATGATATTCAGAATGTTCCCTTTAAAGCCACAGAGACATTTTTGAAATATATTAAAGAGATTTTTTTAAAAAAAATCCTCAATAGTTTTGGGCTTCTTTCAGTTTGCTTGTTTTTCATGTTTTGCTTCTTAAGAGGAAACCCCCATCTATTCAGGAAGTTCAGCCATCCAAAACATCTCAGTCTCTCTCCAAGTTCTGCATGGCTAATATTTTGCTGTCTTTGGTTTTGAACAGGATTCCGTTTGTTTTTGTTCTTTCAAATTCTGTCAGAGTCATGAGAGGAGCTATAATAGCTCCATCTTCAGCTAACATGATGCACCCAGTATATTTTTATAAACTTGAAGTCTAAGATTTAATCATGCAAAGGAGTGAATTGGAGAGTTTACAAAATGGACAGGCTGACCAGATTCATGAATGTCTCCACATGGTGTTGTACTTAATCCTTGCCCCATTCTGGGGGAGGTATCTTTGTCCTGGTTTTCTAGGAGAGAGACCAGAGGACCGAGATAGTAAAGAACCTGTCAGAGTTCCACACCTTTCCTGTAGCCAAATTGGATTCAAATCCAGGGGCCTTGATTGTAAGTCAGTCCCTCTTCCTCATGTAGTGCTCTAAGTCCTTCAAACAAGTCCATGAAACATAATAGCAGGTCTCCCACACTTTACAACCTGCAGGAAACCTTGTTGAACTTTTACATTTATTTTGTTATGATATGGTCCTCTGACCGTTTGCTGTTTTGTTTCATTTCACCCTGCAGGAACTACAGTAAGTGGGACTGGCTGACAGGGAGGCTGTGCCTTGGTTTGGTGGGAGTGGGTCTCTGTCCTTTCCATGTGAAAGTTGCAAAATGGTCACTTCAATCTCATTTGTCCTTTTGGCATCTTAAACTTGAAACAGCTCGAAAGAGCTGAGACAGAAGTCAATGCCAAGTGCAGAGCTGTTTCAAGCCCACTCCCCACTTGTGTCTCCAGTTCACGGGAAGGCAGTTGGTTTCTCATCTACACTGAATTTCCCCAATGTAGCCTTTTCTAACACCCGAATCTCAGCCATATCTGTTTGTCAGACATGGGGCAGAATGCAATATGCTATAAAGCAGAGAAGCAAGTTAGAACTCTTACCCAAATATTTCAATTCACTGTCCAGGGAATCTTTAAGATCGATGTTAGGACTTTCCAATGCTTACTAGTATGTTGTGAATGGAAAAACAAAATAGTGCTTTTCTCTCTAGCCTATTATGGGGCTTCAGAGCACCTTTAAAAATACACCAAATCACACTTGTTTTTCCTTTCCAGATCATTTTTCTTCCTGAATAAAGGATAAATCCATTTGAGGAATGTCTCTGTTCTATTGGAGAGAGTGTGGCTGTTCTGCTTTTAGAGGTTGTCTGTGGGTTTCCTAAGTCTCTGCTTTGCTTCTTCATTTCCCAGGACATAGACCAAACCTCTGGGCCAGTCCGTGCACATCAGTGTCACCATCCTGTCCTCACTGACAATTTGTGAAGTGTATAACTGCACTGTTGTTGATGCTGGAGAAGGGAGGTTAGCTGGACCCAAGTTCTAGTCTGGGCTGAGTTTCTCACTTGCTAGGGACACTTTAGAAAGATCTTACTTTTGTATTGTTTTATTTCTAATATTGTTTATGTCTCCCCCTCTTTTTTTCCCCCTGAATCAGTCTCATCAGGAGAATGTCTGTTTTATTATCACTTCAAAGAACCCATCACTGCACAGCAGTGTTTGTTTTTTTAAAAATTACTTCCTCTTTATTATTTATTCTAGTTTTAAGGGGTTACTTTCAGTGTGCTTTTTGTAGTTTCAGTTGCTACTTGGCTCAATTATGTCCAGGTTTTCTTCTTTTCTAGTATAAATATTTAAAACTATAAATATCCTTTTAGGAGTTTCTTTGGCTGCACCCCCAACATGTCTTGAGATGCATATTTTAATTATTATTCTAGTCTCGGTATTTTAAATTTTTAACATTATCTCTTGTTTTAGCCATGATTTATTTAGAGACTTGTTTTAAAATTTCCAATGTATGCTGATCTTTTTATCTTTTAATTTTTGACTTCTTATTTAACTTTGGTGAGGTCAGAGAATATGTTTTGTACAATATTGACTCCTTGGCTTTTATTGAAACTTGCTTTCTGGTCTTGTAAGAAGTCAGCTTTGGTCAGTATCTCATGCAATATGTGGTCTTTAACTATTGAGTGCATGGTCTTGTAGAACTCCAGTATTTGAAGCCTGTCAGTTGTACTATTAAAAAATTCTGAGTTCATTTGAGGGATGTCTCTGTTCTAAGGGCGAGAGTATGGTTGTTCTGCTCTTAGGGGTTGTCTGTGGGCTTTCTGAGTCTCTGCTTTGCTTCTTTATTTCCCAGGACACAGTCTTATTCTAGCACTCTCTTGATTAAAAATAAAAAAAATTCTAAATTCTAAATTTTAATTAACTTTTCATCTGCTTGGTCTATCTGACAATTTTAAAAGCATATAAAATTTTCTACCATTTGTCACTTGTGGGTTTGTCAGTTTCTTTCCATATTTGAGGGTTTAAAAATTATATGCGAGAAGCAATTTTATTACATTATACATTTTTAATTTATATCAAAAAATTAATACACATTTAGAATTTAAAAAAATCTTCATAGTGAATTGAATGTTTTGTTACAATGTAGTGACTCTGTCTAAAATCTGTGTTGCATTTTGTCCTCATGTCTAGTTTGTCTGATATAATCCAGCTACTACAGCTTTCTTTTGCATAGTATTTGCTTGTTACCCTTTATTTTCAAGCTTCCCATGTTCTAATAGTTTAGGTGTCTCTCTTACAAAATGTGTACAGCTTGCCCTTGCCTTCATCTAATGTGCTCAGTCTCCTTTAAATTAGTTTGCTTAAGTTGAGGGAAACTGCTAGGGGAGGGAGGGGCATACCTCATCAATGAGGGTACCTGCATGATCAATGTTTAGATACCTAACCCTGAATTGTACCCCACACCTTTATAATAAATAAATTAATTAATTTAAAAAATAAAAATAAATTAGTTTGCTTAGTCGTTAAATGTATTGTGGTCATTGATATATATAGTTGGGTTTGTTATGCTATTTTTTCCATTCACTTTGCTCTTTCCATGCTTTTTCTCATTTTTATTTCCTTTAAAAATGCTTTAAATTTTTTTGTATTCTATTTCATTGTTTTCTTTATTTGTTTAGAATTTAGATCCTTTGCTTCTATGCTTTTAGTGACTACCCTTGAAATTTTACAAAGTTTACTTAAAAGAGCCCAATTTTAATGCTGTGACCTCCTCCTAAACAGTTTAGGAATCTTAACACTTTAATTCAAACACTCCTTTACCTGTCTCACAAGAATTAGTAGCCAATATCCAAAGTCTGCTGGTATATTATCACTTTACAGTTTTTATGCAGATAAAGCATGCTTAGGCTTATATTTACACTTCAGTTGCTCATTATTCCACAGGGTATCATCTCATTTTCCCCTTTCCTTGAAGTAAATCTTTAAGAAATGTTCTTAGTTGGCAAATATTCTTAGTTTCTGTTTATATGGAAATGTCTTTATTTCATCATTATTCTTGAAAGATGGTCTTGCAAGGTGAACAATTCTATGTTGCCAGTTACTCCTCCTCAGCCCTTTAAAGATATTAGTTCTGCCATATCACTTTCATTTGGTTTTGAAAAGTCTGCTGTCAGTCTAACTCTTTGCAGGTGATCATCTTTCTCTCAGGTTTTGTCTAGTGGATACTTCTTATATTTATACAGTTTGGTCGACATTACCTCTAAAGGCTCCTGGCATAGAGGAGGCACTCAGTGTTTGTTGGATGAAGGAATGCTGTGTTTTTTAAGCTGTGAACTTAGTTCTTTAGTCAGTTCTGGAAAATTCTCAGCCATTATCTCTTCAATGCTGCCTTTTTCATTCTCTGTTTTTTCCCTCTGAGATTCTAATTAGATCAAAGGTGGATCTTCCTTTTCTGTGTTTTTTGACTCTGAACCTTTCTCTTCTGTAGTCCATTTCTGTATCTCGAGGGATGGTATAGATATCTTTCAGACCTGTCTTCCAGATCACAGTCTTTCTATTCAACAGTGTCAAATCTACTACTTAAGCTATCTGTTAACTTTTTATTTAAATAATTGTTTTTTCATTGATCAAAGTTATATTTGTGATTTTTCAAATATGCCTGGTTATCTGTTGGCAGTCCTTTACTTCTTGCTTTCTTTTGTGTTTCTATTTTCAATTTCTTTCCATCTTTGGCATATGCCTACTCTATATTCTGTAACTGGTAACTACAATACCTGAAGTCCTTAGTGTCTGGTTTATAGTGTGTTGTAGTTTATTGTGTGCTGTAGTTCATTGTGTGTTTGGTGTTTGTTAACTGTGGGCTCCCAGTTGCTTCATCTTCTCTGGGGACACCTGACAACCTCCAGAGGATTTGCATTTGCTTCTAAGGGAGCTGGGGAGCCCTGCTGACATCGGATCTCTTTCTCCCTTCCAGACCACCTGGTTGAATCTGTGTCAAGCTAATCTCTTGTTTGTTTTTATTAGAGGTATGTGGTTTTCTCTTACTTCCAGAAACACCAACAATTCAACAAAAGTCATATTTTATTCTGAATCTTGTTTTTCAACAAGAGTCCCTCAGAGTAACTAGTCCTTTCTGTTGATGACAAAAAGCATTTTAACAGTTTATTTTTAATGGAGTAAAAGCAGGACTGTAACGAGCAAATAGTCATCCCACTATGTGTCTGCTTCTTAGCCTAGATAGCAGGATGGCCAAACAATCCACACAACTGTTTGGACCCTAGAACAACACGGAAAATATTTACAGTAGAAGCTTCGTTGTGCAAATATGCAGGAGTGTCTCCTACTCCTTGCTGGTGGTGGATATTGTGAATTATTGACAACAGTTCGGTGGAAATCTATTAAGTGCTTCTTCTGTGTTCGACACTGGACTAGGCTGGGGACACAAAGATAAATAAGAGTCTTTCTTCACCAAACTTGAGGCCTGGCAGGGAGCTTTGCACTGAGACAATGATGTGAAGATAGTGGCGGTGGGTGTGGTAAAGGGTGCTGCCCTCTGAAGGGGTCGAGGAATGAACCAGGGCAGAACATTGATCTTGACCTCAGCCTCAGGGGATGGGTAGGGGTCCAAGAGGAAACTGAGAAAAAGGCTGTTCTGTTCTCACATTCTCTCATCTTCATCACCATTCCCTTTGTGCCATTTATCAACAGCTCTGGGAGCAGTGGTTGGTATGCATTCCTGGATCCCACCTGCAGAATGTGGAGTCAAAAGGTGGGGCTGGGGTTCAGGAACTTTCCTCTTTCACAAACACTGAGGGCCCTTGCAGGTGGTCCACAGGCCACACAGAGAGACAGGCTGGGTGTTTCTTAATGAGGAGCATGATGAGTATATGATGATGAAGAGAAGTGAGTGTCAGTTCCGCCAAACACCCTGCAGATGCTGGGGTGGAGGCCTCATCCCTTTCCTGAGGCAGGGATCCCAAGTTTTGTCTGATGAAATGCTGCTTTTTATTTTCAGAAAGCTTTGAGCTCTCCAGGGATGGGCCACTGGTAGTAAAATCCTATAGCTGGAGGAAGGGGAAGGCCCACACTGAACCGCACTCCCTGGAAATCTTGGAAAAAGGAGTTCTGTGCAAAAGCAGCAGACACAACCAAATGGGACACCCAACACATGTGGCACCGACATCAGTACTTTAGGATTCATGGGTTCCTGGAGGCATAAGCCATCTTAGGAGAGTGGAAAGAACTTGCATGTTCTTTGGGGTTAGACAGATCTGGGCCTCAGACCCAGCTTCTTCATCTACCAACTCGAAGGGCAAGTCACAGCATCTACATGAGCCTCAGTTTGTTCAGCACTAGAATGGGTGTCATCATACCTAACTTAGCAATTGGTCTGACATATGCATGCAGAGTGCTTGCCATTGTGCCTGGTCACAGATGGCACTAGAATGTTGATTCTGTGCATGTAAAGATTATTTTTCTTTTTCTTTTCTGTTCTTTTTTTTTTTTTTTTGAGTTGGAGTCTCACTCTATCACCCAGGCTGGAATGCAGTGGCACAATCACAGCCTCGACCTCCTGGGCTCAGGCAACGTTCCCACCTCAGCTTTCTGAGTAGCTAGAACTATAGACATGTATCACCATGCCTGGCTAATTTTTTTATTTTTTTGTGGAGACGAGGTCTTGCTATGTTGCCCAGACTGATCTTGATCTCTTTGGTTCAAGCGATCTTCCTACTCAACCTCCCAAGTTGCTAGGCTTACAGGCATAAGCTACCACACCCGGCTTGAAAATATGAAGATGCTGGAGCTGGGTAGGAGCTTAAAGGAGGGAAGAAGTCATGGGCCAGATTTGACCCTGGAGATGTAGTTTGATGACCTCTAGTCTAGCATAATAAATCACTGATCAATTTGCCTTAAATATTTTTTAAAAATGTAAAAATATCTTGGGAATTAACTTGCTCTCAAAGCAGAGAATACTAGCACTTTTCCTCGGGAACACACAGGCAGGTTACATTTCCCAGCTCTCCTTGCAGCTAGCAGGGCGCGTGTTCCAGTTCTGGCCAGTGAGGCTGGGAAGCAAATGTGGCCCTGCCATACCTAGAGTCAGAGCCATGTTTTTCCTGCTCCCCCTAGAGGATGGTGGGGTCCCTAAATGGAAAGAGATGGGTTCCTGGAAGCCCCAGCCCTCCCCTCCCCACCAATTCATCCTCATGGGGATCTGGGAACATGAATAGCAACTTTCTTGTGTTAAACTGCTGAGATTTGGGGGACTGTTTGTTGTAGCTCTTACTGTCAGCCTGCTCTGATGAGTATGGTGTTCTAGTAAGTGTCCTGGTAGGGCAAAGGTCACAAGGTTGCAGGCACCTGATAAAATGTAGGGCAGTCAGACCCCAAGATGTCCTCCCTTTGGTCTGGCACTCAGCTGTTGCAGTTCTCTGCTTAGGCTCATCTGTGTGCTGTTTTCTTTCTCAAAATACCTTTCCTTTTTCTTCACAAGGCCATTTTATTTCTTACCTCAGGGCTCAGCTTAGAGTTATCTATTCCAGAAATACCTCTTCAAACCTGGGCTGCCTCAGTTTCCTTTCTCAGCCTAACCACTGCCACTACACGCGATCTTATGCATGGCTGCCTCCCCCATCACACTCTACTGGGCTGGAGGGCAGCTGCTCTGGCCTTAACACCATGTGTTTAAATTAATGAGTGACCAAGAGAGAGAGAGACTGTCTCTTATGTAATACCTTTTATAATATGGCTAAGTCAACCCCAAAATGGCCATCACAGATTAACACAAGTTACTCTCCTAACGGTGCTGCTTTTTTTTTTTTAATTGGAGTTTCACTTTGTTGCCCAAGCTGGAATGTAGTGGCATGATTATGTCAATCATGGCTCACAGCAGCCTTGACCTCCTGAGCTCAGGTAATCCTTCCACCTCTGCCTCATGAGTAGCTGGGACTACAGGCATACACCATCATGACTAGCTAATTCTTTTATTTTTTGTAGAGACAAGGTCTTGCTCTGTTGCCCAGGCTGGTCTCAAACTCCTGGGATCCAGCAATCCTCCCACCTTGGCCTCCCAAAGTGCAGTGCTGCTTTCCAATGACTCACAATGCTGATTTCTTGCCTAGTTCTCTTTGTATGCATAATGTGTGATCAGCCATCAGGTGACAGGTCATCAGACAGTCACGGCCCTGAGAAATTCCCTCACAGGCCTCTGGAGCAGGCAGAGGACAGACCCCTGCTTTCCTCGCCTCCTATCTGTTCACAGTTCTGTCGTCCACAGAATCCTATTCTGGGAGGTGTGACCTAGGACATGAAAAGAACAGGAAGGAATAGACCTGCTGGCTCTTTGGGGCCATAATTTTTATGTGCTGACGTCCATTGTGCAGGAGTGGTTTTGTCAGCTGTCCTGGCACACCACAGCAGTCTGTGTCGTCAGCTGTGTCTGCTCCAGGGCAGCTAAGCGTGGGTGCAGGGCCCTGGGACAGTGAGGGGCAGTGGAGGGTGCAAGGGGACCAGGCCTCAATGATTCCAAAGGGATGGTATTGCCCCCTTCATGGCTGCAGAGAATGTGCAAATGCTACCTCACTTTCAAAACAAAATGAAACCTTTCCAACATTCTTCTTCTTCTTTTTTCTTTATTTCTTAAACTATAAACCAGAAAGGTAGTTTATTTATATTCCGTGAGGAAAAGGCAAAGTTCCTGAAGGTTCTTGGTGGAGCTTTTCTGGATAATGAATGACTGGGGAACTTGTCAAATAATGGCTAATGCTCTTTTATCTGGGTGAGAGATCAGCAAAAGCTTTCAAAGGATTACCTTGCTCTTTTCTTTGCATTTGTACTGCAACAATATAAGTTTGTGGCTGGAACTTGTGTGACAATAGAGAAAAATCACGAAAGATGAAGTTTAGGGGCTTAGAAGAAGGTGAGCAAGGAAATGTGAGTTTTAAAGTCCCTACGTTTAAATTGGGCAGTGATTTTAAGAGTGGGTTGCCTGTGCCACTAAGTGGAAGACTGACTTAGCATTTTAACTTTGAAGACAGTGTTGGGCGAAGTTAAAACTGAACGTTGGGGGAAGGAGCATGGTGATTATTTGTTGAATATTTTCTCAAGCCTCAGGGGCTGGTCTTTGATTGATCAGTGAAGCTGACATGTAGTGGGAAGGCATGGGTCTGAGACTCAAGAGCCCTGTCACAGATTGCCTGTGTGGTGTTGGGGTGTCACCTCTGGACTCTGTTTTCTTCCCTGAGTAAAGCTGTCAATTGTCAATTAACCCAAGGTTCCCTTCCCTGTGTCAGTCACCACCCAAGTTAGCATTCAAGTCCTGACATATTTAATTATTTACTTTTTAAAAAAAATCAGGTTTTCACACTGTCACCTAGGCTGGAGTGCAGTAACGTGATTATAACTCACTGCAGCCTCGACCTCCTGGGCTCAAGTGATCCTGCTGCCTCAGCCTCTAGAACAGTTGGGACTATAGGCATGTACCACCATGCCCAGTGAAATTTTTTGATGTTTTTCTTAGAGATGAGGTCTCCCTATGCTGCCCAGGCTGGTCTCAAATGCCTGGGCTCAAGTGATCCTCCTGCCTCTGCCTCCCAAAGTGCTGGGATTACAGGTGTGAGCCCCGCATCCAGCCAAGCCCTGATATATTTATATTTAATTCCTGGCCCTGAACTCAGGGTTGCCATATCTGTGCAGGAGTGAGAAGGTGTCTGAGGATGAAACCAACTGAAAACACAAAGGTGTCAGTTTCCTGAAACCAGGACGGAGCTTTCGCTGTCTTCTACCTGTCTTCCTGTGGGCTTGCTGCGCAGTGACTGGTGTGGACAGGAAGAGATGGGCCTGGAGGAGGGCCACAGCAGCCCTGCAGTGGTGCACATTCTGCCTCCCGTGACATCTGCTCCAGATCCTAGCGCCCTGCATGTCTGAGGAGGTACCTGCCCTCAGCCGTGCACACAGTGGAGACTATTAGACAGAGCTAGGGCGGGCACAAGCCAGAACTTCAGAAACAAAGGTGCAGATTCTGTACCTAAGCCCGGTGCTGTGAGACAGGTGCTCTCTCCTGTGGGATTGTCACAGGGTAGCAGCAGAGGAAATCACCCAGGGACATGTGTGTCTTTGGCCTGCCATTTTAACAAGACTGCCAGGACCAGTGTGGCAAAATGAACCAGACCTTCCCAAACCCACCCATAAGCACATACTTTTGCCTCAATTATCTGATGATTGATACTTAACCATTAAACCTAACATTTAACTTCTGCGTTAAAATATTTAAGGGTTTTAAAGTAATTCTGACCAGGCAGGGTGGCTCATGCCTATAATCCCAGCACTTTGGGAGGTTGAGGTAAAAGGGTTGCTTGAGCCCAGGAGTTTGAGACCAGCCTGGGCAACACAGTGAGACCTTGTCTGTATGAAAAATTTAAAATTAGCTGGGCATGGTGGCTTGTGCCTATAGTTCCAGCTACTCAGAAGGCTGAGGTGGAAATGTAGCCTGAGCCTAGGAGGTTGAGGCTGTGATTGTGCCACTGTACTCCAGCCTGGGTGACAGAGTGAGACCCCAACTGCTCCAGTGTCTCACATCTCAGATGCCTTTTTCAGTCGTTGCGTATGCCCAGTGTGCGCACAGGATGGCTCTCATTTCACGATGCTTCTGCCAACTGGAAGCCCTGGGTGTCCAACAGCCCAAGATGAAAGACAGCATGTGTGTCTTGGCCCTTGGGGAGGGATGCCGTAAGCTGATGCCTCTGAAACATAAACAGGAGGAATGGGGCATCAGGATTGATTGTAGCACATTTTTGGAGATTGGGGGTTATGGTGAAAACAGTGTGCATGTTTAATATTGATGACCTTTTATTTTATTTTAAACATTTTATTTTATTATAGGGTTGTAAGGTACAAGTGAAGATTAACTACATAAGTAGGCTGCATGAAGGTGAAGTCTGGGCTACTAGCTGGCCCTCACTCTCCCTGGTAGTGGACCAGGTACCCTTTGCATTGTCATGTTCCCCGCCTTCCTTCTTCCCTCCCCTAGTAGTGCCCAGTGACTGCCAATCCCTCCCTTGTGCTAATGTGACTAGTGTTCAAGGTCCACCTATGAGTGAAAACAGGCAGTTTTCAGTTGTTTTTGTGATAGTTCCCTTAGTATGATGGTCTCCAACTCCATCTAATTTGCTGCAAACACCTAAATTTTATAACATTGAGGCTTTTTTTAAAAAAAAAAGGAATGAATGCTTTGCAGACATCTGTGGTGAAATGAGTGTCCTTTCTTTGTTCTTCAATGATTGTTTCAAAGCAAATACTCATAAGGAAGTTGCATGAAATCGTTAAAATTATTAAATATCCATCATAGAGGAAGAGAATTAGATTGAAACTCATCCAAATTAAGTTGGCATCAACTTTTAAAAAATCAAATAAAGACATACATGTCAAAGTCCCTGGAGTGTGAGAAATTGTTCCAAAAATTTCTTCCACAGAACTTCTTGATCTGTGTGTCTCAGTTCCTTGGTAATTGTGTGACACATTTTTCACAGCATTTGCCAGCTGCCAGCATCCTTTCAGGATTGCTGTAATCCCCTGTTCAGGATGTATGTATATAGGGCGTATGCAAAAGGATCTTAATTCTAAGCCCAACCAAGTCAAATACATTACAAAACCAAATGAAATTCCCTTGTATGTATCAACTGCATAGCTACTTAGATAATGACAATTTGTTGTAGCAAAATGTGGGGAAAAAGTGATTCAGTTTTAGATCTGAGCTGGCCTCATGGTGCCCATCACTAGGGCAAACAGGTGGCTAAGAACATAGACTTCTCAGTTGTGTGAATAAGAACACATTGCTTTCTTTGACGTTTTCTGAGCTCTAGGTCTTACAAAATGGAAATAGTAAAGTTGATGGGAGACTTATGTAAATAACCATGCAATCCATGCAACGTGCTGGTTGTGTTGTCTGATGTGTCCTAGGTGCTAGGTGGTCACCTGGGGATGAATGTAGTTGCTGATAACAGATACTGAGGCAACTGACTCAGAGAAGCGGTTTGGGTCTGGAAATGAGGAGTGGGTGGCAAACCCTCAGTCTGAGGGAAGTGCTCTTGAGGCAGGGCACCAAGATTCAAGGCTGAGGATCTGGTAGGGGTCTGCTCTCTGGGACTGGCATACACTGGAGCTTAGGAATAAAACTAAGGAAAGACCCAGGGTAGAAGGTCAGAGCTACATGTTTTGGCAAGATTTCCCAAACCTCCATGTGTTCAGCTGCGACAAGGGATTAATACCACCTCATCCCCACCCCCACTCCAGTCCTGTGGCTCTGAGGACAAATGAAAAATACACCTGGACCACCGGGCCTGTGGAAAGTCATTGCCACATGCCACCATGCTTCCTTTTGCTCCTGGTCACTAGATGTGATATCCGAGTCCTCAGCTTGCCTGGTCTAGTCTGGGACTGCTGGACTCAGACTTGTTCAGAACCCCATGCCATATTCTGACTGCATATTGAGCAGAGGGCGCTGGAACAGAGCCTTGAACTTCCCTAAAACAAAGGAAATCCTGGGACTGTGTTAGGCCAGAGCTCAGGGTGGGCTGAAGCCTCAGTGGTGGGGCTGGGGGCCTGGGCAGTAGGCCTGTCTGTGCTGAAAGATGCCTCTACTCACAGTTCACATAGAGGACTCGCCAGTTTTTGTTTAAGGCCACTGTCATTTGGGAGTGAAAGGCACTGATGGCGAAAAAGGGTGGCACCTTTATCCCAGCAAATGGTGGGCTCCTGGAGGACAAGCCAAGGGCCCACTCAAATTTTTGCCACATCCCACCCTACCCTGCTCCCCACAGTACCAGTCGTGACTCTGTGCACAGTAAACAATGTGTCTCCTCATTGTCCTGCAGCTTCTCTAGCTTCTCACGTCATTCTAGCACTAAACCTTCCAGCTCCTGACTGGGTCCAGCAGGGACCCTGAGCTTGTCCTTTAAGGCCTTTCACAGCTTTGCCCAGGTTGACCCTCTGCACTCATTTGTTGGAACTGCCCAGCCTGAGGGACTTGTTGGCCATGGCTCTTGGAAGGAGATGACAAGGTTGCAACCCTCAACCAGCAGCTTCCTCTCACCCAGTCCCCAGAGAACCTCGCTGTAGGACGAGCCCAGGCACGTCACTCTGTGAGTAACGAGGGCCTTGGTCACCATGTTTGGTGTGGATGTCAGACTACTGTGAGCAGGGCTGAGTCACCCTGTTGTCCCTGAGGACTCCTTGTGCCCGGATGCTGCCTTTTGGAGTTGGAGACGGCCTCAGGTCTGCCCTGCACCACAGCTGCAACACTTCCCAAGAGGACCCAGAGAGGAAAGAGATCCATCCAAGAGCAGAATTCAAAAGAAGAAAGAAGCCCAAGACAGCATGGTGCATAAAAAAAAATTCTCACCTCAAAAGCTGCCATGCCCCGCCTTGTCAGAGGGGGTGCTAGCTCTCCCCTGGAGGCAAAACTGTGCCATTCCCCAGTGTCAGCGGATCTATCTAAACTGGACTGCTGGGTCCTGGAACATTTTTCAACCCTTTCTTCTTCTTCTGTTCCCTTGATTGTTCTTTTTCTTTCTTTCTTTCTCTCTCTCTTTCTTTCTTTCTTTCTTTTTTGAGTGGGAGCCTGAGATTTTCAACCCCACATCCACATGAAAGTATTCTGCTTATTTGATTCAAAAAGTGATGCCAGCTTCCTGAATCTTCAAGCAGCATTCTGGTCTTCATCATGATCTTCCTCACAGAAGCTTACATTTATTAAGCACTTACTCTGGGCATGGGGCATTGGGTAATATCTCATTTAATTCTTACCACACTCCTGTGATATAGGAATGTGACTGTCCATTTTATGTGGATAAAAAGCACCTAAAGTTCAGGAAGAGCAGTTTTGCAACTTGCTTGATATCACAACAACATGACAACAAAGGGACTGAGCTGAGATTCCGTCTCCACTGAGGAGTTTACTCCAAAGTTTCACCTCTCACCCACTATCGCGACTCTAAGTCCCAAATTGCTCTGTGCTTAGGCTTGCCTTACCTCCTTCACCGTGTCACGGGCCTCTGCAAGGCAAGAAGGGTGACTCGGACCCTTGGCCCTCTCCACAATGGATGTGAGAGAGATGCCGTAATGCCTCTCACCTTGTAGACAGTCGGTGCCTACTTGTTGGTAGAGTTTATTGAATACACTTTGAATTTCTCATTGGCAGTGTTCTAGTGAGGGTTTGTCAGAACGGATGTGTTCGGTGACCCCATGAAGAGGGCCTTCGCCAGAGAGAGCAGTTGGTGAATAAGGGTCAGCGGACAGAGGCACACACTGCAACCCTCTGGTGCCAGTGTAGAACATGCTTCTTCTCTAACCATATCAGTTGTTGGCAGCCCAGCACCTGTCTGTCAGCTGTCACCTTGCTAGGGGCTGTGTGGAACTGAGAAGGTCTACTGTCCATGGGGGCTCAGAGACACACAGACACACACATAGCTCTACCCACACTGTCATCTCCTTGGTCCCCTTTTGAGGGAAGGTAGCATGTTATCATGAAGCTGTCTTCCCCCAGTGTCTATTCACAAACACCAGAAATCCTTCAATAAACAGGGACAACCAAGGGTGTCCTGAAGGTGCTGTGGTTGGAAGGGCTCTGATCTGGCTCATGCCTGTATTCTAGTTGGATCAATAGACCAGTTTGCCTCCTATTTTGGGGGCAGTTGCAATGGTCCTAAAAGCAATCAGGATGTCATATCACAACTTGCTTGTCTAGCCGTGAGAAGCTGGCCTCAAAGGAAACACATCCACCCCCAAACCCAGTCTCTGGAATAAAGATACAACAGTAATAGTGGAGCAGTGATTGTGAATGTTGAGATTCAGGTTAGTGTTGAGGCAAACTTGGACTAAATTGCCTTGCATATATTAAGCAATCCTATTTTCTTAACATTGGATAGACACTAAAATTTAATCCAGGGAAGTAGCTTAATATCCAACAGGGACAAAAAGCCATACTGCAATGTATAACATTTAACCTTACAGTTATTAATACACATTTCCTGCTTAGAAGCTTATTTTTCTCAGGCCAGGCGTGGTGGCTCATTCCTGTAATCCCAACACTTTGGAAGGCCAAGGTAGGAGAGTTGTTTGAACCCAGGAGTACAAGACCAGCCTGGGCAACATAATGAGACCTCGTCTCCACACACACACACACACACACACACACACACACACAACACACACACACACACACAAATTAGCCAACTGTGATGGCATATGCCTGTAGCCTGTAGTTCTGGCTACTCTGGAAGCTGAGGTGGAAGGATCACCTGAGCCCAAGAGGTCGAGGCTGTAGTGAGCGGTGATTGTACCACTGCACTCCAGCATGGGCAACAGAATGAGACCCTGGCTCAAAAAAAAGACACTTTTTTCCCTTAATTATCAGAAAACATAGAATAACATAGAATATTTAATAATTGATCATAGTGAATTTAAAATTGGGAAAGAGATCTTATGTTGCTCAGAAAAAAGGAAATATCATAAAAGACATCTTAACGTCTAGATTTTTTTTTTTTTTTTGGCCAGAAGAAAACCTGAAATTTAATTAATGATCTACACCAAACAGGATATTTTATGAAATAATACAAGTCTGCAATTAAATGCAACTTTGTGGATTTTATAAATCACAATATTGGGAGATAAAAGCAACAGAAAATTGGTGATGAGGTTGAAACTCAACCTTGTTCAAGAAGCCTTCTCAATGTTGACCTATATTCGATAACTGAACATAAAGTCTATATTTGAACAATGATTTTTTTATATGTGAAGATTTTCTGAAAAGAACTGTAATAATATTTGTATATTTATCCTGACTCCTTTTCTGGATTTCACATTAGTACAGCATAGTTTAACTCATTATTTTATTATAACTATTAAAAGAATGGTAAAAACTCATGTATTTAATTTATTAACTTCTTCCAAAATATGTAGTCTTTTTACCTTAATTTGTTATTGACTTGGTTATAAAATATAGCAGATAATGCTCCAAACCTCCTGGGTGACTGGGTTCTCAACGTCCTGTGAGTGGAGGCATCTTAAAGGCTTCCTGAAACAAAAGACTCCAGCACCTCCCCATTTACGTTTTCCTTCACCCCTTCCCCTTGACTTTCTTCGGTTCGGTACTGTCCTCATGTGAATTTCCAAGATGGCCAAGTCTGAGCCAAGGGCAGAGGTGCTGCTAAATTCTTCAGCTCTCCAGGGAGCAACAGGGGGCCAGAAGGGAGGAGAACTCCACTCCATCATGGTCATTCAGGCCATCATGGGATGGCCCCTGAGAGGCCAGTCTCCTCTGGGATGCAAGTAGGGCCAAAGAGTGAGGGGAGGAAGGGGAAGAATTCATCCATGGACTTTTCCTTCTGGTGGTCAAAGGTCCCTCCTCACATTGTGGGCTCACCCATGCCCTGACACCTGCTGTCCCAGGCAGCATCAACGTGGAAGCACGCAGAGTGGGCAGGAGGTTGGGAGCCCACATCAGGGCAGTCAGAGACCCTACAGGCTGGGACCAAGGACAGGTAACCCTGAAAGGTAAGAGGGGTGAATGAGAGAGTTCCACACAAGGACCAATTCATCACGAGCTCCTGTATCTCTTCTCTGGACCAATGGAGATGTCCTTGGACTGAGCACATAACAGGCAGTGCCTGCAGGAGCAGCCTCCTAGAGCCGAGAGGTTGGACTGGTGGCAGGTGATCCAGACAGCTGCTGGACATTACACCTCCCAGAGCCACATCCCAGAATGTTTCTGAGGGTCAGAAATGAGGTGACCTGGGCCCTATGTGCTGTAGAAAGGCAGAGAAGAGGCTAGAGTAGGGCAGAGATGTTTCAGGCAGGAAGTGGGATAAGCAGAGGCTGGAAGAGCAGGTAGACTGTTCCAGGTGAAGGAAGTGACCTAGAAGGCGGGGCAGAGGTTGCTGCAGGCAGTGGCCAGGCTTCTGGGATGAAATGTCACAAGAAATGTCTGGGAAGAAGGCTGCACGCTTGTGAGGCAATGAGGTCTGACTTCAGTGCCCCAGGCTTCCTCTTTGGTGTTTGGTGCCTCCCACATGTAACTGCTTCCTCAGAAGGAAGTGGAGGCCCTTCCCTGGGTGAAGCCGGTCACCAAGGCATGCTCCAGGTCAGTCTCCAACTGCAGCCTCCTCTGAAAGCTGAATCGTGCCAACTTCTCTGTCCTGGGCTGGGCTATGATAAGCCACCACCATCCATTCTTGCCCACTCCCCATAGGACACAGAGCATAGACACTGTCTTTAATCTTTTTATTTTTATTTATTTACTTATTTTTAATTTGTATTTTTTTATTATAAAGAGGTGGGGTACAATTCAGGATTAGGTATACAAATATTGATTTATGCAGATACCCTTCCTGATGAGGCATGCCCCTCCCTCCCCTAGCAGTTTTCCTCAACTGCCAATCCCACTCCCCTCTCCTGATAGTTTCCCACCACTGCCAATCACTTTCTTATAGTATTATAATTGTTCAAGGTCCATTTATGAGTGAGAAAATATGGTACTCTGTTCTTTGTGTCTGTGATAGATCACTGAGTATGATCAACTCTAAATCCATTCAAGTTGCTGCAAAGTCCATATGTTTGTCCTTCTTTATGGCTGCATAATATTCCATTGTGTATGTGTACCACACCAACACTGTCTCTAATCTTAAAGACCAATCTCACCAGACCATTGCTGCCCTATTTCTGAACACCTGTCACCATCTTTTCTCCACCTAATTGGGCAGCCCCATCAACGTCACAGTATACTCCATATGTCCCCTGTGCCCTCGCAAAGGGGCTGCCTTGAATACTCACCCCCTCCCCATTTGTCTGTTGGGTCTTTCCTGAGGATATGGCATCCAGCATGCCAGCCCCACTTTCTTCTGCTGTCCTAGGGTGACAAGCTTTTCCAGTGTGCCTGGGACAGAGGGGTTTCCTGAGAACATGGAGCTCTCATTGTTAAAACTGGAAGAGTTCCAGACAAACCAGGACAGTTGTTCACCCTCAGGGCTTCATGAGTAGAAAAAATGAGTCCCAAGATGTATAGGGATGGTAAGTTGTGAATTATATGGATGTGTTATGGAGAGGGAATATGGTTAAATAAGCATGGTATACCCACTTGGCATACATATTGTAGAGATGATAGAGTTATGTTTGCAAAATGATAACCTAGAAACGTTGATGATGTCATATTATGTCTTTAAAAAGGTTTTGGATATAACTTTGTGTGTACTGCATATTTTCAACCCATTTTAAACTCCACATGGTAGATAGGTTGTTGGAAAGTGGAGATTGTCTGCATAGAGGCCCTGGAGGAGGGAATTTTTAGTCACTGCTGCGTACACTTTTCTTCCTAAGATAGTCTTCTGCCAAATGCAGAGCAGGGAGGTGTGACACCATCTTCACATGAGGGTGGTGCCATATTGAACGCTGATGAGTAAACCATAGGCAGATTTTTTTATTTTTTGAGTTGGAGTCTCACTTTGTCGCCTAGACTGGAGTGCAGTGGCTGCTCCCAGCCACTGCAGCCTCGACCTGCTGGGCTCCAGTGAGCCTTCCGCCTCAGCCTTCTAAGTAGCTGGAACTACAGGTGCTCACTACCATGCCCGGTTAATTTTTTTTTTTTTAATTTATTGTAGAGATGAGGTCTCGTCAAGTTGCCCAGGCAGGTCTCGAACCCACAGGCTCAGGCAATTCATTCACCTCGGCCTCCCAAAGTGCTGGATTACAGGCTGAGCCACCAAGCCCGGCTCATAGGCAGGTTTTTAATAACTACAGTTATGCTGGTCAACTTGATGGGATTTCTGAGGAACAAGTCAAAGGTGCAAACATTAAAGTATGCAAATCAGACTGGGCTTTCAGTATAAGAAAAGGGACCAAATCCCTTCTCAGTAAGACCCAGTAGATAGAGGTTGTAAAGTCCTATAGTTAGTAAAAGAACGCTATTGACAACCTCTTAAGCAAAATAGTTACCTAGCTGTTCACAGGAAGGAAAAATCTTTCATAAAAGAGTTTCAGGGAAGACTCAAGCCTCTGGAACCCGAGGCTCCCAGTTAGGAAACTGTTATGATGACTTCTTACCGTGGGATTGCTATAATCCGAGTAATGCTTGGCTGCTCTCCCTTGACACCCGTAAATGAAAGAGGCAGGGCAGGGAACTGGTAGAAAGAAGCTTATTTCTGAGTTCGAATCGAGGGAGCAGAGCTGGACGCGAGGTCTTTCTAAAATGGTTCTGCTCTCCCTTCAGGCCTCGCAGTCCACTTTTATACTCCAGAGTTGTTGGTACCTATACGTTAGCCACATGACCAGCAGAACATTGAATAGAACTTAAGTTACAGCTGCAATTTACATTTAGATAGTGGTATTTGGAGTAAAGGAAGTTTACAAGGCCTAAGACATCATGCATTACAAAAGTTATGCAAATCACAAGACTTCCGATTACAGTGATATTATATTGTTCAAACCTGTGACTATTAAGAAAGTAAGCTGGGCTCGGTGGCTCAGCCTGTAATCCCACGCCTTTGGGAGGCTGAGGTGAGTGGATTGCATGAGCCCACGGGTTCGAGACCCGCCTGGGCAACTTGGCGAGACCTCATCTCTACAATAAATCCAAAAAATTAGCCGGGCGTGATAGCGTGCGCCTGCAATTCCAGCTACTTGGAAGGCTGAGGCGGAAGGATCGCTGGAGCACAGCAGATCGAGGCTGAGGGGGCCAGGAGCAGCGGCCACTGCACTCCAGTCTGGGCAACTGAGTGAGACTCCAACTCAAAAAAAAAAAAAAAAAGAAGGGGAGTAAATAGGGATTTACATCTTTGGGTGTAGTTTGCAAGAGAGTCAAGGATCCCTGAAGCTGCTTACTGGGAGTGCATAGAAGACAAGGGGACTCTCAGTAACGTGCTCAGGAATGTGCAGGAGCGCTTGAACCCTTGCCATGCCCTTCTCTAGGAGCTGTGGCAATAAGGACAGATGTTAACGGGTCTCTGTATCAGGATCAGAAGATAAAACAAGCTGAATCCTGTAAGTGAAACCTACAGTTGCCTCTCTGGATATGAATAATTGAAAAGGTAGTTGCCTCATTTAGCAGGAATTAAGATTTTAATCTAATCTGTAGTTTTTAATAGCTACGATCTGTTTAAATGTATTCCTGATCACATTGTATTTTACCCTATCAAGTTTATATTGTTTTATATCAGTGCTCTTTTTTTTTGTTAACTGTGCAGCAAGATACATTTTCTTGACTCATGAACCATTAAATTTTTTTTATCTGTGTAGATTATGTACTATTTGGGATTATTTTTATTACTGAAAATTTCCAGTCATAGAGCATAATAGCTGGATATGTTCCAGGTGTTTAAAGTACTAAATTATCTTAAGCATCAAAATCACCTTATGAAAGAAGACACTATTTTCCCATTTTTTAAAGGATGGAATTGAGGTTGGGAGTGGTTTTGTGACTCACCCAAGATAGAATCAATTTTCTCCCAAGGTCAACCTGACCCCAAACCAAGGATCTGTCACTACCCACCTGTCTTGAGGGCAGTGACTCTCAGAATCACCTGGAGCACTTGTGGGACCAGATTGCTGGGCCTCAGCCCAGAGTTTCTGATTCAGTGGGTCTGGGGTGGGGCCTGAAAAACCTGCATTTCTAACACCTGCAGTTCCCAGAAGTTGCAGATGCCTGGTCCTGGGTCTGAGAACCACACTCTGAGAACCACTGGTCTAGAAGGCTAACGATTTTTTTCATTGTGATGATAACCACTTAACCTTACTCTTGAATGAGAAACATGGCTCTCTTCAAAGAAAGTTCACAGGAAGTTTCGATCTTCTGACAAATTCAACTGCTGCTCATTGATGTGTTTTCCTTTAGGGCAGGGCTTCCCCTTCTGTGGCAGTTTGCATATCCCTAGAGGATGGGTCTAATGAAAAGGTTACACACCTCCATCAGGCATTACTGTCACCTCTGTGTGCAGATTTTGAATGGTGTTGGGCCTTCCTGTGCTCTTCAGAGGACCCTCTACTAGGCAAGCTCCTGCTCAGTGTCTTGAGCTGCCATCTCCAAAGGCCTTTCTGTCCCCATGGAAGTCATGCCTTGAGCTACTGCTGAAATACACTAATTCGTTGATTAAAGAGGGGGTACAGAGTGGCCAGGGCATCCAGACACGTGCTGGAGCATCACAACGAACAAGGGGAACAGGCCCCTCCCCTCTGCAAGCCAATTCCAGCCTTCCACGGTCTGTCAGCCCCAACCCCTTGACGTTCAGTTACCCCATCCAGGACACCCCTGCGCGCTCTCTGGTGAGCTTTCCTCCCTACCAGCTTAGATCACAGATTCAGCTCTTCAGCTCCTTTTTACAATGTCCCCGCTGCCCCTCCTGCTGGCCTGCCTGGGCTGAAAGCACCCCCAGAGACACTGTGCCTTGCCCTCATTGTTCTGTCCCCACTCATCCCTGAGCTACTCCCTGTTGCCTAATGGTTCCGCTGAATGTCCTGGTTCCCTCCCTCTCTGGTACTCCAGTCTCTGTTCTCTGTACACTTCCTTTTTAAAAAAAATTTAATTATAGATGTGGGGCACAATTCAGAGTTCGGTGTATCTGTTCATTACGCAGGTACCCTTGTTGATGAGGTGTGCCCCCCACCTCCCCTGGCAGTTTCCCACTACCCCCAGTCCCTTTCTTATAGTGTTATGATAATTGGTCAAGGCCCGCTTATGAGTGAGAACAAAAACCCGCTTCACCTCACTCACACCGTTTCCCCTCACTAGCAAATTCTTCACCTTCCACTTCCCTGAGGAAACAGAAAACTTGCAACAAGAAGCTCTTCAGTGTCTCTCACCAAGACAACAGACTTCCCTAGACCTGCTCCCATGGTTCCCTCTTAACACCACAGAGGAAGAGCAATGCACTACCCCCAGCTGGGGGCTTCTTTTTCCACCTGTGCTGTGGTCCCCACCCTCTCCCCGCAGGGGATTCCTGCCTCCCCACCACCTTCTTTGCTGCCTTTGTCTTTGTCTCTCCTTCACTGGTGTGTTTCTGCCTGGCCTCCCTTGAACCTGCATGGGTGCATCTGTTCTTTATTTTATTCCCATCTCTGTGCAGTCGAGCACCTACAGCTCCCTGTCATAGGCACAGTCACTCATCCATCCACATCCTTACCTTCCCCCGGCCCCTCAGTACAGTGTGGTCTTCTCCATCTGCACGTGCTACAGAATCAGTTCTTCTCCAGGTCTCTGAGCCTCGCCCCTGGTCTTGTGTATAATGCCGAAGTGTCAACTGCGCAGTGACAGGATCAGACTCTTTAGGGACCCCCTCCCATGGCTAGCTGTTCATTGTTCATTGTTCTCTCATTTTGTGCTCTTATTTCACTGCCTGCACCCTCTGTCCAATTTCAGATGATGCCAAACTTATTTAACAGGTGGGCACAACGGGCCATGCTTTGTCTACTGAATCTTGCACACTGCCCTCCAGAGCCCCGAGTCCAAAATCTGAAGCTGGTCCACAGAAAGACTCCTCTTCAGCAAAATGTTGGAGGCATTTTAGGTTACCTATCATGTACTTCATTATCTCTAGCAATGCCATGATTTCCAGGTACCTACTTGGAAAGTGGGTGCTCTTAGGAGAGTTTCATGTCCATGATTTTATTTTGCCATTGTTCTTTATTCTTTCAATAACGCTACATCTGTAAACAACCCAAGCCTAAAAGCCTGACATAGTGTATTGATAAACTATCCCTGAATGCCCATGTTTATTTTAGCCATCTCAACAAGGTCCAAAAACATTACTATTTCAAAAAATTACATAAATAATGTTGCTGTAGCATGCCAACATCTTCAAGACTATTATGAAAATTTAAGCTCATCTCTAAGTCATGTGAAACAATATCAGAATTTGTTACCATGTAGATCCATTATTATAGCAATTCCAGTGATGTCTGTGGTTATCCTTACCAGTCACTTTAAAGTACTGTATTTTCACCTCCATCTTTGAATCCATAAATGAGTAAGTAAAATATAAATAAAATAAAATATGAATATTTTTTCATATGAGTCTTTTGGAATTTTTCTATTTTTTTTTTAACATTAGCACTTAAAAATTTGCTGGAAATTTTAACATTTGTATTTCATGTTAGATCATATAAGCTTTTCAGTTAAAAAAATAAAAGTTTTGCCGGGCTCGGTGGCTCAGCCTGTAATCCCGTGCCTTGGGACGCTGAGGTGAGTGGATTGCCTGAGCCCATGGGTTCGAGACCCGCCTGGGCAGCGAGACCTCATCTCTACAATAAATCAAAAAATCAGCCGGGCGTGGTAGCGCATGCCTGTAATTCCAGCTACTCGGAAGGCTGAGGTGGAAGGATCGCCAGAGCCCAGCAGGTCGAGGCTGCGATGGCCGGGAGTGGCCACTGCACTCCAGTATGGGCGACAGAGTGAGACTCCAACTCAAAAAAAATAAATAAATAAAATAAAATAAAATAAAAGTTTCAAAGACAAATATAACAAATATCTCTATGCTCATACCCCAAAATGAGCAAATGTTAGTATTTTGTCAAATTTACTTTAATTTAATTTAATTTTTTTGAGTTGGAGTCTCACTCTGTCACCCAGACTGGAGTGCAGTGGCCGTTCTCGGCCATCACAGCCTCGCTTGCTGGGCTCCGGCGATCCTTCCGCCTCAGCCTTCCAAGTAGCCGGAATTGCAGGCATGTGCTACCTCACCCAGCTGATTTTTTGATTTATTGTGGAGATGACGTCTCGCTGCCCAGGCAGGTCTCAAACCCGCGGGCTCAGGCAATCCACTCACCTCAGCCTCCCAAAGGCACGGGATTACAGGCTGAGCCACTGAGCCTGGCTTAATTTTATTTTTAAAGAAATAAACTATTACAGATCAAGTTGAAATTCCACTTATTATTGTTGTGTGACAAATTATCCTAAAACTCAGTGATTTAAAAACAACCATTTTCTTACACTCGCAGATTCTGAGAGTCAGGAATTCAGTGCTGTGTCCATAAAGCACAGCCTCAAGCTTCACTAAGGTAGGAGTCATCAGGGGGTGTCATCATTCACGTATCTGGCTGTTGGTACTGCCATCAACTGGAACAATTGCACGTAACCTCTCTGTGTAACTTGGGCTTCCTCCTAGCACGGCAGCCTCAGACTTCTCACTTAGACTCAGCCCCCAAGATGTATTCTAGCTCACAAGGCGGTAGCTGCAGTCCCTTTCCTGACCTAGTTTCTGCAGTCACACTGCATAACTTAGGCTGCATTCTGTTGCTTCCAGGAGAGTCACAAGACCTTCCAGGATTCGAGGGAAGAGGAATTAGACTCCACCTCCAACCTCTTGGGGGTGTGGCAAGGCTCTGAATGAGCCTGTGGGTGGGAATTCTGGTCACATCACCTCTGGATAAGCCACCCATCCCAATCTCCCTCCTCAGGTACCTCTACTCTTGGGGTCTGTCTCCAGTTCATCCTTTACATTTTTCCTATATATGTGGCATTCAGGTAATGTCTCTTCATTCTTCTCCATCTTTTTTTTTTTTTTTGAGTTGGAGTCTCACTCTATCACCCAGGCTGAAGTGCAGTGGCACAATCACAGCCACCTCAGCCTTGACCTGTTGGGCTCAGTTGATCCTTCCACCTCAGCCTTCCAAATAGCTGAACCCACAGGTGCACACCACTATACCTGGCTAATTTTTAAAATTTATTGTAGAGACAAGGACTCGTCAAGCAGCCCAGGCTGTTCTCGAACCCCTGGACTCAGGTAATCCTCTTGCCTCTGCCTCTCAAAGTGCTGGGATTACAGGGATGAGCCACTGCACCCTGCTATATCTCCTTCTGTCTAAATAGTAATCACAAGGCTGAACATGATACCTCACGCCTGTAATGCCAGCAGTTTGGGAGGTTGAGGTGGGAGCATTGCCTAAGCCAGGAGTTCCACACCAGCCTCGATAAAAAGTAAAGTTCTAGTCTCCACAAAAAGTAAAGAAATTAGCCAGGCATGGTGGCACGTGCCTTTAGTCCCAGATACCCAGAAGACTGAGGCAGAAGAATTACCTTAGCCCAGGAGGTTGAGGCTACAGTGAGCTGTAATCATGCCACTGCACTCCATCCTGAGTGACAGAATGAGACTTCAACTCAAAAATCAATCAATCAATCAATCAATCAATAATAATCACAGAAATCCAGTGTCAGTACCAGGCCACATCAATGCTCTGACATTATTATACATAGAGTTGGGTTGGAGGATTATGGCATTAATAACACAGTATGTACATTGGATTTATTATACTATACTTTCTACTCTTTTTTTTTTTTATTTGAGTTGGAGTCTCACTCTGTCGCCCAGACTAGAGTGCAGTGGCCGCTCCCGGCCACCGCAGCCTCGACCTGCTGGGCTCCAGCGATCCTTCCGCCTCAGCCTTCCGAGTAGCCGGAATTACAGGCGCGCGCTACCACGCCCGGCTGATTTTTTGATTTATTGTAGAGATGAGGTCTCACTGCCCAGGCGGGTCTCAAACCTGTGGGCTCAGGCAATCCACTCACCTCAGCCTCCCAAAGGCGTGGGATTACAGGCTGAGCCACCGAGCCCGGCTACTTTCTACTCTTTAATACATTTTTCATTGCTAGTAATAAATGATAACATGTTACTTCACATAGCATTTTGCTGTGCTTTAACTATTTTCACATTCCTTCAGTCAAGGCTTCATGAAAATAAAATATGATATAAATCTCAAGATGTAAGTTCACAGTTTGTGTGAATTAAATAAAATCATGGCAGTAAGATGTTTTGTAACCATCAGAGCTAGGAGGAGGCCTCTTACCATCAAGTCCCTCTGTTGGATTTTTTGGGTACATATCAAGCTTGTCCAGTGCAGCTCTCTTTATATCTTTGCTGACTTCTCCTCCATCTCCTTAGGTTCAAATCCAGCCAGTTTCTCAGGGCCAGGTCAAAGGCTGCCTCCTCCTGATATACACCTCCTAGCTGAGCTACCCTGCCTCCTCTGTGCTTGCCTAGTGTTCTGGGCTTAAATACATTCCACTGTGTATTTTACTCATGGACCACATCACTGATGCTCACCTGGGAGATTCTAGCAAACCAGAACTCAGCCTCAATCCCCCCTCAGTGCACGACATGTCTTCCATCAGGAGCAGACCGTAAACGTCATTTGAATTAATGAATGTGGAAAGTACAGGATTTGGAAGTACTTTATTTTATTTTTTATTTTTATTTTTTTGAGATGGAGTCTCACTCTGTTGCCTAGCCTGGAGTGCAGTGGCTGCTCCTGGCCACCGCAGCCTCTACCTGCTGGGCTCCAGTGATCCTTCCGCCTCAGCCTTCCAAGTAGCTGGAACTACAGGCATGCGCTACCACACCTGGCTAGTTTTTTATTTATTGTAGAGATGAGGTATCACCAAGTTGCCCAGGTAGGTCTCGAACCCTCAGGCTCAGGCAATCCACTCATCTCAGCCTCCCAAAGCGCGGGATTACAGGCTGAGCCACCGAGCCTGGCTTGGAAGTACTTTAAATGTAGTGGTATCTTGTGAGACAAAAGTCTTCCCTCCTCCTCAAAGTCGTGCAACGTGTATGGAGAGGACCCCAGCCTCTGTGAAGGAGGCATTCCCCATGACTCACACCTCTTCAGCATCATAGTCTGCTTTCTAGTGTGAGCAAATGTGGACCAAGAAGAGCTGCAAGAAAGAGAAGGCTAAGGAGAGAACGACCTCCAGATTAAGCAGTAGTTATTAAAAGAAATGAGCATGCATCTTGTCTCCACCTTCATCTTGTAAGAAACTGAAGTGCTGTAGGCTGGAGCATCTCTGCTTCCCAGGAGCCCTCCCAAGAGACAGCCCAATAAAGATTGCACCCTGCTAGCTGAATGAGCAGCTGAATGGCTGACACTTATTGCCTTTCTACATGGGAAAGTGGACAGCAAGGCAAGAAGAACCACATGGTCACCCAAAACCTTAATAGCCTTTCCAGAAATTTACTGAACCTGATCTGGAACTCTGATGCCTCTGTTCCTCCATTTTCTGAAAAAAGTAGAGTGAATTGGGGGTTCACAAAAGCCAGACCCTACCTCCATGCACATGACCAGGACCCTGCCTTTCTGAGATGCCCTTAGGTTTCCAAATAGTAAATACAGTCTTAGTGATGGTCAGGTTTCTGGTTGTACAGCCCAAGCCTGAGCCAAGAAAAAGGACATGCAAGCTGCCAAGATGATGTTCTATTCTAGAACCTTCTCTCTTTTGCTAAGCAAATATAATTTTTAGCCCAAGATTCATAATTCTCGTACTGAGAAGTTTGCATCTTTCCCCTAAGTCAATTGGTTTTAAGATGCTTGAAGGGAATCAAAAACCAGACAACTAAAACATTAACTTTTTTTTTTACATTATACCAGCCGCAGAAAATGCTTGTGCAGAGCAAACGTGACACAATATTCAATTGGCAAATATGATGAAAGTAGTTTACTTACTAAAAGAGATAGTTTTAATAAAGTCTCATTTATTTAAAAAACAATGGCAAAGATTTCAAAAGTTCTCAGAACAAGAGTTTTGCATACTTCCTGCATTGTGCATTTACTCAAGTAAAATTATTTTAAGAATGATTTCTTGAGTCCACATAAATCAAGAATGTATATTTCATCAGTTTGAAAAAACAACAACTAATAACTGTATTTCTTTGTTCATGGCTGTGGGGGCGGTTGGGGGTAGCCTTAGGGGTTGCAGGGTGTGGACCCAGGAGTCAGAGGTCTGAGTTCAGTCTCCCTCCCACCTACTGACTTGCATGGGACTTCTGACTAGGTTCCTGATCTCTCTAAACCTCAGTTTTCTTATCTGTAAGATGAGAATAGTGATCATATCTACCTCACGTGGTGTTGGGAAGACTTAATGAGATAGCATCTGTAAAACAACTACTAATCTAAAGCCTGGCCAATACAGAGTGTGAAGTATCAGTATGAATGGATCTTAGCCACTAGATTTCAGATTTGAAGCCCGCCGTGGTGGTCCCAATAAAGCATCACTTGTGTATGTATTCACTGGAACACCTGGACATATAGAATTTAAAAATTGCCCAACTGTTGAAGTCTGGCACCTTGCTGTGTCCTGCTTACTTGGTTCATGTGTGACCCGCGAGCCAGCCCTAAGGAGCACCTACTTTAAAGCCCATGGAGCCTCAACCAGGGTCATCATGAAGTTCATTTGGGGGGGGTTAATAACTCCAAGTAATCATAATGCAAACAGTTTGCTTTTAAAATGCTTTAAGAAGCAAACATTTTCCATTTTGGATTATGTACTACTACCAGTAATGTGATCTTAGGTCCCATGACTGATTAGAATGGCAGTCCTGGATGGTGAGTCGACTTTGCTCTCAAGCTGGCAGCATCTATGTGCAACCCCAGTTTTTTTTCTCTATCACACACAATATCTGGGCAAGGAATTTGGGAAAGACACTGGGGGCTCAGGGGTTTAAAATAAGACCTTTCCACATGTGGGGCTACTCAGAGCCTGATAACAAAGTTTGGTCTGCATTTGGGGATCAAATAATTATAAACTCTCCAATCATAACAGGGAAATGCTTGCAACGCTTCGATCTCCAGGTAGGCTTCAGTGAATAATCCCATTGTCCCAAGGCTGGCCTGGACTTCCTTGAAGCTCTCTCTCTACCATAAAACCTAGCCCAAACTCTCCTAAGATTAGGCGTTTTCTCAAGTCTCTTTTCCTGATTCCAATCAATTGGAAATGTTATGAAAATAATTCACTCGTCAAGTTCCACTTACTCTTGCTGTCAAATACTACCAAAAGAGAGAGAGAGAGAAAAGTGAATGCAAGGTACAAAAGGAGGAAGAGGCCACTGCACAGGCTGCTGGGAAAGCTTAGGTTTGGCTCAAAGATTTTTGTCTGGATCAGTTCACCATTTTTAACCTTGTGGTATGTAATTTGTTGACTTATTCTAATAATAGCTTTTGCTTTTTTAAAAATGGGTTTCTTTAATGTAATGTTTCTCCTCTAAACCTTTTCATTGTGTGTTTGTCTTGTAATCTAGTAGTGATATGAGTAGCCCAGAGTTTGTGTCTAACATTCCCTCCACATACACAGAGTCAGAAAATGTCAGACCAGGAAAACACCGACCTTCAAGACTATACAGTGTTCCCTAATTTGATGTGTGAACAAGACTAAGGTTCTGAAGATTCTAGAATGACGTGTTGAAGTTAGAAAGGTGGTAGTAAGATTGGACTATAGCTCTTTAGTATTCATATCAAAGTTGATGGTTTTTAGAAGTTTTAAAAAGACACTGTTGAATGAAAAATACCAAAGATTTAAATTTTGTGGTTCTATGTTCTGGAAAAGTCAACTTTTATATAACACTTGTGCTGATGTTTCATCAGCTTGGCTGTCTATGTCATAAGAGTGTGTTCTTATTAGAAAATGTGGGCTTTGGCAAGCTGTAAAAGGTGTACTTATTACTGCATGTTCTGATGAGGTTTTGAAAATCTTTGGCAACTGTGGTTTCCAAGTGGAGGGAAAGGACTACCAACACTTTTGAAAGACAGAAACTAAAACTTAATAAGATGTAATGGCTTCCATTCCTTGTCCTAAAATTTCTCTTCAGGAAATGTCTGGAGGACAATAATACATGGTACTTCTCCACTTATGATGGGGTCAGGTCCCAATACACCCATCATAAGTTGGAAATAGCTAAGTCGGACATGCGCTTAATGCGCCTGTTGAACATCATAGCTTAGCCTAGCCTGCCGTAAGCATGCTCAGAACACTTACATTAGACCATAGTTGGGCAAAAACACCTAATGTAATGCTTATTTTATGATAAAGTGTTGAACAACTCATGGAATTGGTTGGGTACAGTACACTGCATAGTATTGGTTGTTACCCTCGTGATTCTGTAACCAATTGGGAGCTGCAGCTCTTGCTGCACCCAGCAAAGCAAGAGAACATCTTACCATATATCACTAGCCCAGGAAAAGATCCAAATTCAAAGCCTGAAGCACCTCCCTACCAAATGTGTATAATAGCTTTTGCACCATCGTTAAGTTGGAAATCGATAAGTTGAGTCATCGTAAGTCCAAGACTGCCTGGATACGAGGAAATCCTCAACATCTCAAGCTGGCACGTTTCTAAAAGAGGTAGTGTCCTAGAAACAGCCCCAGCAGTTGAACCTAGCATCTCACCCCCACGTGGAGGCAGGAAGGGGAATCTTTCCCTCCTAAGGACATATAGAAAAGTTCACTTTCCTCAAAAGGGATAGCTAAACTCACTAGGGGATTTTTAAAATTTATTTTTTATATTTTCCCTCTACCTGTCTCATCCTCCCCTAAATGTTCTGGCTGTAGCATTCCCATGGCATGTTCCGTGGGGTCTTAGAGTGCAGAAAGCTGCCTAATATCTCTTTCTCTGCGTTTGAGGACAATTTCGAGTAGCAAAAATAGTCCCTGGTCCTGCTTCCAAAGGTCAACTCAATGTGATAGAACTACTTTTTGCACCAATAAAGTTCCAAAGTCCCTTTCTCTCTGGTAGGTTAGTCTAGTACCTTCCTTTTCGCAAACCAATGAATCATAAATGGTAGCTAAACTTTGTTTTATTATTATTAGTTTTAGTTTTTAATTTTATAATGCATCTAAGGATAAATCCTGTGTGTTTGGTTTTGCTTTTTTGTGCTAATTGTTGTGTGATTTCAAATACAAATCAGGCTCAGGGATTACTGCAGTTACAGTCATTGGGAAGCAAAGAGCTGTGACTCATGCTCTGTGCTGTCATGCATTTCTGATTTGTAGCTCACTTATTACCTGTGCTCACAAATCACATGCTGATCGGTACATCTGAAATATACATGCTGAACTATGTCATCAGATTTTATTATTTCCATCATTTAGTCTGGGTATCTTTCTTTCCAAAATGTGGAGTCATTTTTATGTATGCAATATACCCTTATAAAGTTTTTACAGCTCTGAATTATTTCAGGGGGTTATTGACATATAACAGATACAGATATTTCTTGAATTTCAAGAAGAAATTGAAATCATTATACTTAAACTCAGGCTGAACTAGACAGATCCTGTATCTCATTTTTGAAAACTGGGGTCTAAAAAACTTTGTGGATAAAAAAAGGATCTCTATGGAATATACTCAAGCATATATATTTTAAGAGATCCGTGTAAGCAAAATAATTTATAATCTACATAAATTATCAAATTATGTTACATAATAATTGTAAAACTCATGTTTTAGGATAAGTTGGACTATGAGAAAGTTTATAAAACAATTGGAATAGGCCAGGCATGGTGGTTTAAGACTGTAATCCCAGAATTTTGAGAGGCCAAGGCAGGAGGATTGTTTGAGCCCAGGAGTTCAAGACCAGCCTAGGCAGCACAGCAAGACTTTGTCTCTACAAAAAAACAAAAAAAAATAGCTGGGTGTGGTGGCATGTGCCTATAGTCCCAGCTACTCATGTGGTTGGGGCAGAAGAATCGCCTGAGCCCGGGAGATAAAGGCTACAGTGAGCCATGATTGTGCCACTGCACTCCAGCCTGGGCAACAGAGTGAGACCTTGACTTAAAAAAAGAATCAACTGGAATAATTGTACTGAAATTATGATTTAGATTTTGAACCCAATGCATTCATTTTGCTCACTATGACTTTACTATATTTCAAAATTCTTGTAGTTTCAGCACCCCTTTTAAAAAAACAGGCTTTCAGTGTGTTTCTATAATGGTGAAAAAAAGTCACATAATTCCTTATCTAAAATAAAGTATTGGTTTAAGAATTATGGTTATGCATGCAATGTACTAAATGCATCCATTTATGGTGATGGTATTAAAGAGAGATTCACAAACTCACAAATCATATGCAGATTATATAAAATAGTAACAGAATGTAACTACCTTAATAAAACATATTCACATGCATACATGCAGAGACTAAAGTCTAAAAGATTGTACATATCAGAATGGAATTGCAAGGGATGACAATGATTATGATGATAATGATAATGTTGTTTTCTTCTAATTTCTATACAGTCACCATGTTACTTAAATTTTAAAAATAAAGTATGGGTAGTGATCTTTTAAAAATAATTTATTTGTTTTTTTCCAGCATTTTAATCTGATGATGCAGAAGGATAATGTAGCAAATCAGAGTTTTTAAACCAAAAAGCAGGGACATTTATTCTGAAGCATAACAAGTTCATTTTAGAGACAAAGAATATTAAGGAATTGGGAAATTTCTGGAAAATTCAAGATATGTCGTCACAATTGAAGTGTTTCACTTCTTGAGCTAACTAAACTAGATATGTAGGGCATCTCCAATCCACTGGATACATTTGACCTAGACCTTGAAGGTAGATTAGTATGGCTTTATCAGGCAGAGGAGAGATGGAAGAATGATGTTCTAGACAGAGGGAAAAGTTGGAAGCTCAAAAAGTTCAAAATAATGCAAATATTTGTAAATATGCCAATGTAGCTGAGAGATTAAAAATGTCGGATAATAAAATTTGAAAAATTGTCTCACACAGTGTCTTGTGCCTGTAATCTCAGCATTTGGGAAGGCTGAGGTGAAAGAATTGCTTAAGTGCAGGAGTTCGAGACCAGCCTGGGCAGTATAGTGACACCTTGTCTCTACCTAAAAAAATCAGAAAATTAACTGGACATGGTGGCGTGTGCCTGTAGCCCCAGCTACTTGGGAGGTTGAGGCAGGAAGATCATTTGAGCCTAGAATTTCAAGGTTGCAATGAGCTGTGATCACACTACTGCACTTCAGTCTGGGTGACAGAGTGAGACCCTGACTCAACAACATCAGCAACAACAACAACAAAAAAATTGAAAAATGTTTCAAGGCACGATGGAAAGGCCTTGGAAGGAGTATTAAAAGCTGAACTTTATTCGTAAAAGTGGGGAACATTGAAGGTTTTAATCAAAGGCAGGATAATCTCTTTTCCACGGCAAAAAAAACAAAGAAGCATTTCTCCCTAATACCACATGGGAGATTATTACTTTGGTAGTATCTTATAAAGATGATGGCCTGAATATCCTTTATCCCTACATAGATGCAGTATTTTTAAAAGTGTATCAGCAGACTCATTTTTAGAAGCATGCACCCCAAAGCTTGAACTTCAGGTATTAGGAGCTATAGTTAATATTATGGAATAAAATACCACAGACTCCATATCCTCTTGAGTATTCATGGTTGGCCTTGGTCTCTTGGACTGAGAATACTGACAAAAACATGAGTTGGATATTGTGTACTACATTAAATTAACACCTCTCTAAAAGGAAGTTGGATGAGTATATTGTCTCAAACACTAATAGTTAAAAGCTATACTACAATATCTTCAAGGATTAACATATAAATTGAGACACTTTTAATTTGACTTAAGAAGGAAGTGAATTAATGTAAATTTGTCAAGTACATTTTCTTAAAGTGTATATTTTATTGCTATGAAGAGAAAAAAATAGAGATTCCTTATTAGCAAAGCGATTATTATGTCTATTTCCAGCCATCATTTTTTTTTACTAATCTGGAAAGATGAACCAAAAAACCTACTCACTGTGATATGTTGGGGGCAGAGAATAAAGAAAGTACCAGAAATCTCCTACTCTGAGATTCTAGCATCGCATGTGGTGATAATAGCATTTCATTCAATTATATTTTCAATAAGTCCAGAAGAATGGAGAAAAGTTTTTGGACCCAAAATTCCAAAGAACAAACTTATATTGGTAGGAGTTATTTAGCCTTTTTTAATAAAATAAAAATAATTTATTTTAGTATGATTTTATAGTCTGGAGGCACATTTTGTGTGATTTGTAAATGTGGAAGAAGGGCAATATTATTCCATAGATATTATGTTACAAGAGCCAAAGTATATAAACTGTCAATTTTATCCAGCTTGATTTGTCTTAGAAAAAAAATAAAATCCAGATTAGCTTATTTACTTATTAACTGAGTTCATTTCTCCAGCCCATGTGCAGTCTGGGATATAGAAAACTAAAGTCCTGCTGACTAAAGACATAAGAGAACAGAGTCTAAAATCAGAGATCAGCTGGAAATTAGGGGGATAAGTTTCCCCAGAATAGGGAAAACACAGACAAGATGAACCCCAAAATCTGAATATTAACTTTCCCAAATCCTTGGCTGACCACCACCATATGCAGGCACAGAGGAGACTACCAGGAGTCCAGGCAGAAGCAGGGCAGCTGCCAGAAGCCATAAAATTGAGGGGAGTTATCAGTTGCTGCATATCACAGGAGAGCCAGAGTTTGCGATTTGAATCCAGGTAAGCAAACATCTTATCAGAACAAAAAGCCAACCATCGTAAGAAGAGCACAACAGGATTCAGAGAGGTTGAAGTGACTATTGTCTGCTAGCTTTAGGCTCTGTCCCTTTGACATCTCAAGTAAGTAAGACAAGCAAATAAACAAACAAAAAACAGAAAATTTGACAATGTCTGGGTTTGAAAAGAAGAGGATAGAGAAGGGCAGTCAACAGAAACTGAATCTAAGTGGGCCTAGATGTTGAATTTAGTAGTCAAAGACTTCAAAGCAGCTACTATAAATATGTTCAATCAATGAAAGGATGTTAAAAGAATTAAAGGAAAAATTGTCTCAATGAGTGAGTAGATAAGGAATCTTAATAGAGAAATGACATTATTAAAAAATGGACATTCTAGAGCTGAGAAAGTACAATAACTGAGATAACAAATGTGTTAAACAGGTTCAAAAGCAAATTGGAGATGACAGAAGAAAGAATAAGTGAATTTTAAGATAGATCAATAAAAATGACCCAATCTTAAGAAGAGAAGGAAGAAAACTGAAACTGAAGCAAACAACAGTACTCAGAGAACCAAAGAATATTATCAAGGATTAAGCACACAAAATTCAAGTTCTTCCTATGCATTAGGCCTCAGATCACAAAGGACTGGCAGTGAGTTAAGATGTCATTATGCCATAGAGACTCATTTATCAGAACTGGTTTTGCCCTCAGTGAAAAGCTCCACTGTGGGAGTTTTTTTGTCCTTTCAATAAATCCTGCTTTCTAAATAAATAAATAAAAATAATTAACTGTACTGGAGAGAGAGGTTTTTGGTTAATCTCATTGTTTTTACATTTTTATTTTCTACATTCCAAGTGAAACTAAATATTACTTGAAGACTTTTAGGAGAACAGTCTCCCAATCACTCTGACTCACCTCCAATTCTCACTAACAATTACCTCAGACATAATTGTCAGGAAAAGCACTCACTCCATGGCACCCCAAACCAACCTTGGATAGACAGTTACATACATATGACTCTGGGGACTCCTTCCCCCCTTTTCTTCTGGCTGTGCTCACTTTACTTCTCTCAATGAAAACTTCTTCCCTACCTTCCTAATATAGCCACAATATGAGAATTAGAAAAATAGAAAAATAGAATTTATTTATCAAAAATTGTATATTTATTCTTACATATTTAAACTTCTGTCACCTTCAAAGGACTCTCTGTTTGGTGCAACACACCTATTGGATGTTTTTTTCCAGTGCTCAAAACAGTTTTTGAACTCATCAATTTTGATGCTTTTTGGCGCTTCCGCTGTTTTTTGTTTCACCTCTTCCATTAGCAGAGTGTTTCCCTTTGAGGACTTTTTTTCATCTGGGGAAACAAAAAAAAAAGTCACTCTGGGTGAGACTGGGTGAATAGGGAGGGTGAGGCATAGGGGTCATGCCTGTTTGGTCAAAAACTGCTAAATACCTAGTGCCGTGTGGGCAGATGTGTTGTCATGGTTTAAGAACCAGTCACCCGTTTGCCACAATTTGGGACATTTCTTCCACAAGTTGTGACACAACCTTCTCAAAACTTCCAGGTAAACACTTCAGTTGACCGTTTGATTTGGAAGAACAAATTCTGAGTGTACTATAAGAGGCCCGCCCTCCAAAAGATAATTCCATTGGGGGGATTATTCTTCGCTTGTATAGAATTTCTTTGTTTTTCCAAAGTGAATATAGTTTTCTATTTTTTCTTGAAAATGCATAAAAAATAATATGTACTCAATGCAATAAAGATTGATAAACTGCAAGTAGGAAACAAACCCACCAATCATCCAACTACTCAGAATTTTTACATTAGATTAATAGGTGTTCTCTTATGACATTTCAGTGTACAGTATTCATGGGTTCCACTGCCACGGATTTAACCAATCATGGACTGAAAATATTGGGGGAAAAAATAACAATAGAACAATACAAAAATACAAATTTTAAGGCAATGCAGTGTAACAGTTATTTATATAGAATTTACTTTGTGTTGGGTATTATAGATAGTCCAGAGATGATTTAAAGTATCAAGAGTATGTGCATAAGTTACATGTAAATACTACACCATTTTATACCAAGGACTCGAGCATCTGCATATTTTGATATCCAAGGAGGTTCTTGGAACTAATCCCCCTAGGATACTGAGGGACAATTGTGTATGCATCAATACAGATTATTTTACATCTATGGAATCATTTGCCTAGCTTTATAACTTTTTTTTTTTCTTGAGTCTCACTCTGTTACTAAGGCTGGAGTGCAGTGGCATGATCACAGCTCATTGCAGCCTTGACCTTCTGGGCTCAGGCGATCCTTCCACTTCAGCCTCCTGAGTAGCTAGAACTACTAGCTACTAGCTGCACACCACCATGCCCAGATAATTTTTTTAAAAGAATTGGGTTGAAGTCTCACTCTGCCACCCAGGATGGATTGCTGTAGCACACTCACGGCCACCCCAGCTTCGACATGCTGGGTGCCAGCAATCCTCCCGCCTCAGCCTTCCAAGTAGCCAAACTACCGGTGCACGCTACCATGCCTGGCTAATTTTTAATTTATTGTAGAGGTGAGGTCTTACCAAATTGCCTGGTCTGGTCTCAAGCTCGCGGGCTCAGGTAATCCACTCACCTTGGCCTCCCAAAGTGTTGGGATTACAGGCTGAGCCATTGAGCCCGGTCCCAGATAAATTTTTTGATTTTTTTTTTTTTGTAGAGATGAAGTGTCACTATGTTGCTTTGGCTGATCTCAAAGTCCTGGACTCAAGCAATCCTCCTGCCTTGGCCTCCCAAAGTACTGAAATTACAGGCATGAGCCACCGCACCCAGCCTGTAACCTGATTTTTATTTTTATTTAGAATGTGAATATCTGTCCATATCAATACAGACAATAATTGACTTAGCTCAGCAGAGAAAGGTGAATTCCATGCTAGGGGCGGGGAAGGTAGGGGTCAAGGGCATTTGGGGGAGGGACAAGTCCCATCCTGGGACCCAGAAAAGACTCAGGTGCTTCTACAGGCAAGGCTGCCACTGGGGCCGAACACAAGAGAAACACCTGCAAGTCTTTAAGAGGAAAGACTTAAAAGCTGGACCCCGGGACCCCAGGTTCCCAGGCCCCCAGATCCCCTACAAGGACCCAGGGGTCAGGGGGCTAGGACAAGAACTGGCCACATGCGAGACCTCTGCTCTCTCTGCTGTCAGCCGCTCAACCCACCTTTCTTCCACCCACAGAATTTCTCTGTGGGTGTCATCACGACATCTCCTCACCCCTGCTTCCCACTCAGGAAAAAACCACAACTGGGCCTTCTCTGTGCATCAATTATTTTCTCTCCGATTCCTCCCCCCTTGTCTGTTTTCTCAGGTTCCTGATTCGCTTCTTCAAAGCATGCTCCAGGTCACAGCCTCCCCCTCCCCCAGGGCCAGGGTGCTGCCCCCTGCCTCTGTGTGTTCTTAAGTTAGCAATTAGAATTTTCATCTTCAAGAATCCCTTTTGTCAGAATGTTCCTTTTGCACAACAAATTGCTCTTATCAGCATAATAAGCTCTTGCTGTCTCACTGAAACCATGAATTCAAGTGTTTTTGCTGCTTCCTGTTTATTGCAGTGCTGTGGCCTGGGAATCCTATTCTCTGAGCGTCCTGAAGAGTCATGCAGAGCCTTGCCTTCCCTGGTCATTTCTTCTTCTTGAGTTTCTAGATGGAGAGTTTTTTCAGTGCTGACAGGTGCTCTCCTGTCTGTCTAGGGAGATGTGGTTCCTGCTTGCTTCTTTCCATTCCCACTTACTGTAACCTTTCTGGCTTGTGTGGGTTCAGGAACAATACCCGTGGATTTAGGGGCTCTGGCCCTTCTTTGTGTTTTGTTTTATTTTTTGTAAAAGTGTGTGCCCAGACTGGTTTTGAATTCCTCCCTCCTCAACCTCCTGAATAGTTGGGATGACAGGCATATACCACCACACTCAGCTAATTTTTTATTTTTCTGTACAGACAGGGTCTTGCTATGTTGTCCAGACTGGCCCCAAGCCTTCCTCCAACCTCGGCCTCCCAAAGTGCTAGGGTTACAGGTATAAACCACTGCACCTGGTCTCCTGTTTGGGGTTTGGCAGGGCTACACAAGACAATGGGGAAGCAGGTGATCCCTCCCTCCAGGTGCTCAGCAACTGGCTTCTGTAGTGTCTGCCCTTTAGCCCCCTATCTCCCAACACACACCCACAAGTGGCCAGGCTTCCCCCCACCTAGGCTGTAGGCAGCCAGACACACAGATTCCTGCATAGCTGGACCCCATAATCCTCCCTGCAGACGTGCCTCCCATCCAGTACAGGAGCTGTTGGTGCAGGGGAGAGGTTGGGGGGGCACAAGACTCTTGTTCAACTCCCTCACAGACTTCCTCTGGGCAGGCGGTACCTCCTTGGTTGGACTCGTGCCTGCCCTGCTTTCTGTCAAGACTTCCTGGAGCTCCGGGTCTATGGGTAGGACCCCTCTCTAGTTTCTACGTGGCTTGGAATTGTTGTTACTGTATTGGTTGGGTCCCTTCCATTGGCAATAGGGAGCAATAAATCTACCCATCTGTGATTCTGTGACCTTTAGGAATTGGGTGCCAATGTTTGTTTCTTATGTCTTGTTTCCTAAATGCATGTAGTGATGTTTTTCATCTCTTAGAACCCTGGGCCCTTGAGATAAACTCGGTCAGTCCACACTGCCCACCGTCACTACTGCACCCCCTGTGAGAGCAGGCACATGCCCCCACGTGTGCACATGGCACGGACATCCGCCTTTTGGATCTTACAGCGTTTGAGGCTTTTGCTTTTGCCTCCAGTGCTTTTGTCTTCTGCCCTTTTATCTTACTCTCTGCTTCTGGCCTGCCTTTTCTTTTCTCTGAAGTCTGCTGTTTCCCTTCCATCAGAGTGGTAAGGGGATGTTGGGATAAGAAAAAAGAAAAAGAGAAAAAGATGTTAGAAAGGAAAGGTCACGGCGCTGCAGGATACCTGTGGCTTATTCTCAATTGCATTTTCCAAGCACAGTTCTTGATTTTTAGGGTATCTCTTTAGGTGAGATTATCTTTAAGTCTTTTGTCTTTATTCTAGGAAAATCTTACAAAGTCTTCCTATGTCTTTTCATAGCCGGATTTCCCCTTAAACAGATAGGGAGGTGCAACTGAGTGGACAGAGTGAGGGGGAAAGGAGTGGGGCAGAGAGGGCAGAAACGCAGATACAGGGGTGCAGACAAAGCCAGCCAGATCCCAAACCAAAGCAGCCAGTGCCACCAAACCATGTGGATTCTCTTCCATTCAGCTGGCAGAGCAAGGTACCTGCTCTCTGAGAAGGAGGGAGGTCAGCAGGAGTTCACAAAGCCTATGGCTGTTGCTTCAGAGCATCTCTTGGGAGTGGAGTCTGCTGAGAGGAGGAGGAGCGAGCAATTGATCTGCTGGCTCATTCCTGTCTCCACCTTGATGAGCAAGCTGCCACACACTTCCAGATGTGTGTTACCTGGCCGCCTCTTCCTGCAGCCACTAGGGCTGCCAGGTGCCTGCACCAAGCACCACAGGAGGAGCCAGTCTTCAGGAGCATGATGGATACAACCTGGTGCTGGAGTTGCCAAGGCTTCTGCAGGCAGGCACTAAGGTGGCTGTGCCCAGGCCCAGCCCCCACCTCAGGGGAGGCCAGATAGCTGCTGGACCACTGCCTGAGTACCCGCTGAGCAAGTTGTTGAGGCTGGGAGCATGTGGAGCCAGGAAAACCCGGGAGATGCCTGAATGAACCCAATACAACTTTGTGTTCTGTAGGTTGCAAATTGGCAGAGTAGGGCATATGGAGGGGGAGGGTGTAAAAAAGGAACTGATGGGGGAGAGTCAGCTAATAGAAAGAAGGAGCCAAGGACAAACTCCTCTCACTGTCTGTGAGTGAGTTGGGTGTCTCCTCCACCCAAGCTCAGTTCAGGCTTTATAGTGATAACCAGCGTGCTTCTGAGCAATATTTCCAATGGCCACAGAAAGACGGGCTCCCTAGAAAATGCATTTAGACACTCTAGGTTTAAGCAAACAGATTTATCTGCTGTGGGACTTGAAAGTCTTCAAAGTGCTGATATAAATTAAAGTCTCCATTCAGAAGGGCTATCTTAGACATTTTATAAATGTCTGATCATTTCCACCTAAATTAAAAAAAATTTTTTTTTTGTAGCAACAGAGTCTCACATGTTGTTCAGGTTGGTCTCAAATTCTTGGTCTAAAGTGATCCTTCCACCTCAGTCTCTCAAAGCACTGGGCTTACAGGCATGAGCCACCACACCCAGCCTCAGCCTAAATTTTTGAAGGGCCTCATGGGAGTAGTGTTTATAGGAATCACCTTAGGAAATGTCATTCTAGGCTTTTCTGACCATTTGCCAGCCTCATCAGACCTTTGATCTTTTATCACCAGAAACACTGTCAGTGTTTTCCAAGGCGAAAACTAGCAAACAAAGCCCAAAAATCCAGAAATGTGCTCAGTTAATAGACCTCCTAGTACCTTCCCAGAGCAACATGTGCATTTTATCCTTGTCCTAGAAATAGTTGCCAGGATAACTGCCAGGAGATAGTTGTCTATTTGCCTGGATTATAATCTGAAGATGAATTCTAATTCCTTTTATTATGGTATGACTTTTTTTTTGTACTCTTCATTTGATTCCTCCTGGTGAGTGAGTTGCTTAAATTTGTAAGGCATCCAGTTTGTAACAAATGGTTATCCCTGAAAATCACAATTACTTTTCTTTGGGGCAGTTCTTTGCGATCTTCATCTAGTTGTGATGATAGTAAGGTACGCCGGGGTAGATGATGGACAAGGCTGCTTGAGGCCAGAGGCCACTGGCTCCGGACCTGCAGAGACAGAGATCCTGGCAAGCCATGAGCCATCGCTGGCCCACTGGAAGAAAGGGGAAACTCTGCAGAAGCTCTGTGATAGCCACCGCACCCCCAAGTCACTCTTTGAAGTGCAGATATTTTCATTGGTGTACTATAAACTTAGAGCAGAATTGGCCAGTGGAGAATGTCTTTGGCTTGAAAACTAACTTTCAAAATACCTTCCCACTTTGAAAAGTCACAAGTAAATGGAACACAAAGATCTCCTCAGAGTGTTTCGATTTTGAAATTTAATATAATTGTAATGATAACCAATCACCCAATGTTTAAACCTTGATATTCCTGGAGAGAAGTTTCAAGTACATTTACACTTAATATTTTATCTTTCATATTAAAATCCACAACTTCTTTTCTGGTTTATGCTCCATATATTAGATGTTTACAATGGGGAAGTCGAGGAAATGTGTAATTTACTTTCCTTGAAGTGTACTTTACTTTCTTCAAGCCCCCAGAATATAAATGAATCACTGACATAATGAGTTATAATAAAAGCAATTTGTCCATGTTAATAAAGAATTCTAAACAATGATTCAGTTAAACTAGTGGATTCTTAATTTCTCTTTGAAATTAAGTGACACTTCTACATTGTTTTTAAATCATGAGAATGTCACTTCTGGGTATAGTTTTATCATCTAGATCAGATGAAGTAGCTATACTAGTGCAGTTATTAGTGCACTAATTCTAAGATGACCCTGTAGCCTTAGTCCTGATGTTACTTCTGAAATTAGTGATATGTTACATGGCAAAAGGGATTTTGGAAATGTAATTAAGTTTACTAATCAGTTAACCTTAAGATAGGAAGAGTATCAAGGCAGGCCTTACTAATTACCTGAGCCCTTTGAAAACAGAGTCCTCTCTGACTGATGGCAGAAGAGGAAGGAGAGAGACTTGAAGCCTGAGAAGGACATGGTGTGCCATCATGGGCTATGAAGATGGAGGAGGCAAAGGGGAAAGTGCCTGCAAGCAGTACTAGGAGCTGAGAATAACTCCTGGCCTCCAGCCAGCAAGAAAAGGGGGACCTCAGTTTTACAACCACAAGAAACTGGAATCTGTGAATAGCCTGGGCGAGCTGGGAAGCATATTCTTCCCCAGGGCATGCAGACATTAACAGGGAGCACAGCCAAGCCCGCCAAGACTTCTAGTGTACGGAACTGTGAGATAATGAATAGGTGTTGTTCTAAGCCACTGAGTTCCAAGTACACTAAGGTTGTCTATGGTGCCCATTTTTATTTTTTTTCTGAGAAGCTAATACTCCTCAGCTTCTCAGGTGGTAGCCAACAATATGAGTGAACAGTATGTTAAGTCTGTGGTTCTTAAACTTGAGTATACAGTGGAATCCCCTGGAGAATTATGTACACAGATTTCTGGACCCTACTCCCAGAATTTGACAGTGGGTCTGAGGTGGATCCCAAGAATGTGCATTTCTTATAAGTTCCCAGATGATATTACTGTTGCTGGTCCAGGGGCCACACTGTGAGAACCATTGTGTTGTCATAAGACCGCCTTTACTGTGAAAAGAATGATTATCTAAATTGCTGCATATTTCTAAATCTCTACTTTAATTGCTTGCTTTCTAGTTTAAAAAAAAATTCTGTAAAATACTCATAAAAAATGCATTTTTATCAAGAGTCCAATCCCCCGTTAAGGTGCCCCTCTGCATTATTCTAAATGTAGTCGTTTTTCCCCTGAGGACTGTTCTATAAGGCCATATTCATTATTTTCACCATTTCTGCAGAAATCAGCTTAAGAAGCCAACAGCAATTATTTGTATATGATTAAAATAAAGACATTACCTGATTGCCATTATTTACTAAGAACTAAAAAGTACAAGGAAGAATAAAAACGCCTTGTGCCTTAACAGTGGAGTCATGTCCTGCTTTGGCAGGTATGGGGCCCACATTAGAATACACAAGAATCCAGCAAACTGCAGCTGCAGGTCACTGGCTGTCAGTTATCCCCAAGCCAAGGAGAGAAGCCAAGAAGCAACCACCCTCTTTGCCTCCCAAATAAATAAATATAATCGGTATTTGCTGGCTAGACCAGTCATTTTGGTATCTTTCCAGGGCATTCATTGTCAGATGACTGTAATGTTTGGAGACACCGAAAAAGGCACAGGACAAAGGGCTGGTATAAACCGACCGTTTATTGGGGGAGAAACTTCCGGGCGAGGTCCCTGGTCCAGGAAGATGGGCCAGGGGAGTCGTGCCCAAGGAGGGGCGGCTTGGGATTTTTTTTTTTTTTTTTTGAGTTGGATCTCACTCTGTCGCCCAGACTGGAGTGCAGTGGCCGCTCCCAGCCACCGCAGCCTCGCCTGCTGGGTTCCGGCGATCCTTCCGCCTCAGCTTTCCGAGTAGCCGGAATTACAGGCATGTGCTACCACACATGCTGATTTTTTGATTTATTGTAGAGATGAGGTCTCGCTGCCCAGGCGGGTCTCGAACCCGCGGGCTCAGGCAATCCACTCACCTCAGCCTCCCAAAGGCGCGGGATTACAGGCTGAGCCACCGAGCCCTGCCGGCTTGGGTTTTTAAAGGTGCTGTATTCGGGAGGGTGTTGGAGGTGGCAGCGAAGCGGGGAGATAAAGCATTGCATTCGGTGTGGCCTGGAAGCGTCGCATCTGGCGTGGGCTGGAAAGTCCCTGTCTGGCCCTTTTCGGCAGCTGGCGGCAGGTTCCGGAAGGTTTCAAGCGAGATATTCAGATGTGGGCTTGGGGCAGAAGGGCAGAAAGAGGGAGGAGGTAGGTGGGTGGAAGGGTAGATGGGGGTAGGTGAGTGCTGCTTCCCTACGAACCTAACGATGACATGATTGTAGACTAAGATTGTAGACTGGTCATCTTGATGCGGATTTTTCAGGTCAGCCTGGGCTTCGAGTGTCAGCTCAATAGGTTGACCAGCCAAGCCCCAGAGAGGATCGTCAAGGAGCTGGTAAGTCTAGCCCCAGACGTGTCTAATGGGCTGGCAAGCCAAGCCCTGAGAATGTTGCTGTTTTAGTGGGTTGCCAGCCTAGACCCCAAGGTGTCTCAGTTTCGGAGTTTCACCTTCTTCCGGCAGCTCTCCTGGTTCAGCCGGCTCTGTCGGCTGGCAAGCCAGTCACTTGGGTGCTCGGCTCTTTGACTCTGACGATCTTCTGCAGTTCTTCAGGCCCGCAGCTCTTCAGGGTTGAGGTTCTTATCTCATGCCCAGGAAGAATGAGGGACATGGACAGCTGGAAAGTGAGAAAGCAGGATTTACTGAGGACAGAAAAGCTCCCACAGTGGGAGGAGTTGCCCATCAGAGGCCGAAAACCTGGTGCTTATATAGCCCTAAGTCCAAGCCAATTGGCTAGTGCTAGCTGTGAGCTGTAGCTGTTCTGATTGGTCACTATTAAGGTAGGGACCTAATGGTGAGCTGATTGGTTGCTTTTTGATCCCAGCAGTGAGTACTTAAGCATTAGCTTGAGAGACTTGCAGGGATCTTGTTTACCAACGCTGAGCCTGAGAAGTCTGCTGAGAATTTGCTACATTGTTATCAGAGGACCCGCCTGTTTGCTTAGCTTTTCTCTAGCTATCTCCTGCCTCAATCTCACTTGATTAAAAAGTCATGTGGCCGGGCTCCGTGGCTCAGTCTGTAATCCCCGCGCCTTTGGGAGGCTGAGGTGAGTGGATTGCCTGAGCCCGCTGAAGAGGATGTGGCAAAAAGGGAACACTTCTACACTGTTGATGGCAGTGCAAGGTAGTACAGCCTCTGTGGAAAACAGTGTGATGATTCCTAAAAGTTCTAAAAATCGACCTTCCATATGACCCCGCAACCTCCCTACTGGGAATATACCCAAAAGAACTCAAATCACTCTATAAAAAAGATACCTACAGACATGTTTATTGCAGCATTGTTCACAATAGCAAGAACATAGAACCAACCATGCTGCCCATCAAAAGAAGACTGGATAAAAAAATGTGGTACATAAACACAGTGGAATATTATGCAGTCATAAAGAAGACCAAAATCATGAACTTTGTAGCAACCTGGATGGAACTAGAGTCTATAATACTGAGTGATCTCTCACAGAAACAAAGAGCTGAGTGTTACATGTTCTCACTCATAAGTGAACCTTGAACAACTACCACAATACTGTAAGAAAAGGATTGGCAGTAGCGGGAAACGGCGGAGAGGAGTGGAGGCGGAGAGGTGGGATTGACAGTCATGGAAACCTGCCTGGGGAAGAAGGGGGCACACCTCATCAACAAGGCTAGCTAGCTGCACAGTGAATATTTGTATACTTAACCCTGAAATGTACTCCACAATTTTAAAATAAAAAAATTTTTAAAGTTAAAAAATACATAAATAAATTAAAAAATCATGTGACCTGGTTCTTCCATACAATTAGTCTTTATTCATGAGGCATTTTGTTTGACTCATACTTAATATTGATCATCTTGTGCCAGTTCCTTGGAAAAACCAGTTGACTAAACCAATCAATGAACAGACATTTATTGATTTTCCACAAAGTGTCAGGCAGTTAAACAGCCATTCTGTCATCTTGTCCTCAGGACAACCCAACGTGGGCCATGTGAAAGGCTTCAGCAAGGGAGGGCAGACCACCTTGATCGACAACCTGTTCTTGCTCACCGTGGGGAGGAGAATTCCTCAGAATTCAGTCTAGCCATGGCCACTGGGTGCTCAGCAACCGAGCAACCAATGTGCCCTGTGTGTGCAGGCTGGAACATGTCCACATGACTCTGCTACATGTGTCTCCTCCTACCCTGTGGGTGTAGCAGGTCAGAGATTTGTCCCTTTTTGACCACTTGTGCTCTCTGTGTTGATGATGTTCACATCCAGATGGTCAGAGTGCTGCTGCAGTTTCAGTCCTTAATTCAGGGCCTGATTTAGCACCGGGCTTTAGCTTTGTGGAAGGGAAACTTGGTAGTGCCTGGATTATGGTTATAGGATCTAGACCAACACAACCCACCCTAGAGGACGTGATGGCTGGCTTAGACTCTCAGGAGATCCTGTTGAACATGGTCAGCATTGGCTCCAACAGGGACAGGACAGAGTCCTGGGAGCCCAGGGTTGGTACTCCAGACAGGTCTTTCCCTTTGAATGGAATTGCGTTAAATCAATGAAGCGATACAAGATGGTTAGTTCGTGAAAACAGTAAATATGAGTGCCAAGTATTTGTGCCTTTCATTAATTTGAAATGGATTAATCATCACTTAAAATGTATAATTTTTTAAATAGACATGGAGGCATGAGTTTGAAATAGAGCTGTATCTGTCAAAAGGACTGAGCCACTTGCTAGGCATTCCTTAGCTTGGATTCCCTAAAAACTGGAGCCTGGGGCAAAAGCTTACATATTAGTTCTTCATCAGGAGCTGCCGACCTAGGGTAGGAAGAATGAGGGGGGAAGAGCAGAGAGGCAGGAAGGAGAAAGAGCATGTCTGGGGGAGGAACCCCAAGATGGCCGCAGCTCCACTGCAAAAGCACCCACCTTGGTCCTGGGGGTGTTTCCACGAGGCAAAGCAGCCAAGGAGGGGGCTGGACTCCCTCTTCTCTTACCTTGCAGCTCCTGCTGGCCAGTCTATCCCACAGAGCAGCAGTTCCCCTCATGGTAAGGCTTTTTGGTTCTGTCTTCTTGCATCTCTCTGCCAACATCTTTGCGGGTCCAGGCTAAAGGTGGAAGAATGACATGTACTCTCTCCAGGGTGCTGCTGCAACTGGGGAGAAAGACCACCAAGGAGAGGCAGCCATGTGGACTGGGCCCTGGCACAAAGCTCATTCCTGAATTCCAAGGGGTGATGATGAGAAAAGGGGAGACTTTTGTTTTGTTTTTGTTATTGTTTTAGTAAGGCTTCACTTTGTACACAAACTCTTGAAATATTCCAATTTATATGTGTATAGTTTCCTAGGGTTGGTGTTATAAGTCACCAGAGATGGCTGACTTCAAACAACAGAAATTCATACTCTTTCAGTTTTAGAGGCCAGAAGTCCAAAACCAAGGTGTGCACAGGGCCATGCCCTCTTAGAGTCTAGGAGAGACTGTCCTAGGTCTCTCTCAGGTTCTGGTGCTGCTAGCTATTCTTGGTACTAAGCTTGTAGGCACATCACTCCAGCCCCTGCCTCTGTCTTCACATGACCATTTTCTGGTGTGTGTCTGTATGTCTATTCTCTTCTTCCAAGGATACTTGTCATTGGATTAAGCCCTACCCTGATCCAGTATGATCTCATCTTAACTCGTTACATCTGCAAAGGTCCTATTTCCCAAACAAGTCACATTCTGAAGCTCCCGATAGACATAAAGTTTTTTGTGGGCCAGGAGCTGGGGGGAGACACTATTCAACCCAGTAAAATATGCTGAAATTAACTATCCACCGGCAGGTATTTAAATAGCTGATAACTTCCCTATCAACAGCATATTAGACTAGATCCTGATTTAACTGGCCTGAAGTTGGGCTCAAACAGTTTTTTAATTACCCCAGGTAATTCTAGCGAGCAACAAGTGTTGAAAATCACTTTTCAAAATCAGTTACGTTATTTATTATCATCAGCTTATATAACTAATTATAATGCAATTAGTAACATTTATTGGACACAATGTGTTTTGGGCACTGGGCTAAGTACTTTACATATATCATCCGGTTCTCCTCATTTTATAGCTAGGGACACAAAGGGTGAACACTGTTAAGAAAACCACCAGAGGACAGAGAGCCAGGAGTGCAGAGGCAAGACATGCAGGCTGTCTTGCCCCAGAGCTGGGACTCTTCCCTGCCAAGAGGATCCTGCACAAATTTACAAGCTTTCATTCTCTTCTCATCGTTAGACAGTCTCAGTTATTTAGAGAAATTATAAACATTTTCAGATGAGTAACTGCAAGTCTTCACTACAAAGAAATCAAACAGCCTGAACCGAGAGGGGCTGATGCATCAAAGTGTCTTATACCATTTGAGGATGAGTCACAAAGAGCATAAGTTAATAAATGGCAGGCATGAGTATTCAAATAGATTAATTGCTTTAATTTCTCCCAGTTTCACAAGTTCAGACAAAACATCGTGCATTTAAAAGGCACCTGTCCCTCATATTTTGAAGCTTATTTATTTACCTGTACGTAAAGCATGGCAACGGTGACACTGGGAGAACAGCTTCTATGACAAGGACCTCCAGGCCTTTACCTCGTAATGATAGATCTTTGCTCGAAGCTGAGCCACCCTGCTCGGGCCTTCATTGCCAAGCCTTCAGGTCTACCTTCTGTTTCCTGGACTTGGTCTTGTCAATCTGGAATCATGTTCTGTCCTGGAGCCTTCCTACTTGCAACCTTCCAGACTCTTCCTTTATCCTCCCTCTGTCCTGAGCTCTCTTTACACCTCTGGTCTTCCAAGTGAGAAGCCCACTGTCCCACCCTGGATCTGCACCCTCTTTCCCATCCTAGGTGGACTGGAGACAAGCAACCATTCATCATTTTAAACTAAGTTCAGGTGCTGCAGGCAGACCTTCGTTGGCACCCACATGTCTATCTCTGTGCCTGGTTACAAATTTTTGCAGGGTCTTCTTGAAAGGGAGAAGTCACAGCTGTGGAGTCAGACAGTCTGCATGTCTTGACTGCATTGCCTTGTATTTGCCTTCTTTTCCCTTTGATTTCCACCTAAATACAGCCCGTCAATGCAGGATCTGTTGTGATCCCACCTTCTTCATTATCTGACTGCTCCTGCCATTCCTTTCTCTGAAGCCTTCATGTTACCACTCCACTGAGATCTCAATTTCTCTACTTATACTTCACATACATTGACCATGACTCCCAAGCTACAGAATGAGTTCCCTCACAGAGGCAGAGGTGCACATCCCTGGAATTTCTCCCCAGCTCGTCAGCATGATGCCAAACTCGCCAAATTAGAGTTGTCTATAAGTATCCGATAATTCATTTTTAAGATGGTTCAAAGAAAAGCTTTAACTTTTTTATATGAACTGAAGATGCCCAAATAATGCTATCAGATCATGTTAAATTTTTTTTTCATGATGACTAGAATTAATAATGATATCTTTTTCCTCATGGTGACCCAACCCAAATTATTTTCTTTATGACTACTATAATTTTTAACTATTATTAGGCTCTTTCTTGGTGCTTTGTTGTTGATTTAAAATGGAACTTGCCCATGGTGGTCTATAGGTAATTGTTTTGGCCAATGCATAATGTAGACAGTGGCACACCATACCTAATAGTCAAATCAAAGGTGTCACTGTGTTTTTTTTTTTAAAAAAAAACACTGATGAAGAGTATAATGGCTCTGTTTTCAAGCTAAGGACTGATATGGAAAGTTTTCATTTACATCTTATCCCTAGAGAATTAAAACAGAGGCACATAGATACTGTCATCTGACTCCAGGGACTTCCGTTTCCCCCAGAACAATGCAAGCAATGAATGAGTACTGTTTCTGATGGCTTGTGACTAAAATTAAACACTGTGATGCCCTCCAATCTCAGAATCTCTTCTGTAAGAGTTAGTTCAAGAGGACTAACAAGACCTTCATGGAAAGATCCAGCTGTAGGGCATGAAGATTCATTCCCTGTAGTTTGAGGAGCAGCTTTTACATACCTGCATTATTTTTTAACCTTACTTCTTATGTTTGACCTTTGTATACTGGAGATGTTTCATTGCTCTAGTTTTCAGAATAATTTAGAAATCACAACTTTCAAACATATCTAATAATGACTTGCCCCAGTATTTTGTTATCACAATTTTCAAATTAACACAATGTCTATTTGGATTTTAACAACTGGGAAAAGTTAAGAAAAGCCCTTTTCCTTCAAAAGTCTCTATAATTTGGCTACAATTACCTGTACTTTCTGTAAAATGAAGCAATGTAATTCTTACGACCAAACAAACAGCTGTTGGAGTCTTTTATCAGATTGACTTTCTGCTCATGCCAAGGGGGTGATTCTCTTTGTGTAAAAATGACTTTGAAGATTAATAAGTAACAGAATGGGCAAACTGTGGAATTATGAGCATTTAAAAGTTGTTTAATGTTTTTGTATGTATACACTTCGGGGAAAAAAAAGAGATACCTCAGTTGTTCTACATAGATTGCCTTAGGAGGAAGACATAAACTCTTGTGTCATTGATTCAGTCTTCAGTAAACTTGGGATGATCCATAGTGACCTCCCATTGAAAAGAAGTAGGTTTTAGGGCTCCCTGCCAACTACAGCAAGCTTCCAGTGTTTTATTTCAGGAAAAAAGTCTTAGCCAAGGAAGCTCTTAGGCTTCAGAGCCTGATGATCTCTGTTTAAACATGAAAGATGTATTGCAGGCAGGCTGTGAGCTCAGAGCTGATCAGGAAGCACTGAGTCCCAGGAGGCGGGGGTCTGCCCTCCCACCCCATGCACCCTCCTCCCCCAACTCTCCCTGCACCCTCCAACTGTATGAACAAGAGTCAAAACCAAGCTCTTGAATCCTTGTGTCTGCAGTGTTTCTTGTACTGGCAACACGTGTGTGTGTGTGTGTGTGTGTGTGTGTGTGTGTGTGTGTGTGTGTTTCTTTAAGGATACATAATTTAAGTTACTTTTTCTTGTACTTTTGAAAGCTAGCAAGATCCCAGTCATAAAAATAGAAACCAGGCTAGGTATTTTAAGCAGAGAGGAATTTAATAAAAGTGTGAGGGTTTGAGCTGTTTTGGAAGGACTGGAAAAGAAGGAGAGGACAGGGATCAGGAAAGACAGTTCCTTCAGTGTCTTGGTAGTCAGTCCCTGCCCCGCTGGATAGCCATTACAGAGCTGGCACCTGCAGGGCAGTATCCCTTTGCCCCCATGTGGCCAGTCAGTGGTTACAAGAACTGGCTGACTTGAAGGTAGAGCTGCTGCCTCAGCCAGAAGCAGAAAGCCTACGACTTGCCTGCCCTGTGATCTTGCACTGGCTCCCAACTGGTGCAACCTTACTAGAACCCTGTTGGCAAGGTAGTCTGGGAAATGTAGTTTCCATACTTCCAGCCCCCTGGGATGCAAAAGAATGCCCAGAAGGGCAGGCGATACCTGGCTCAGATGGCTATCATAGTAACTTTAGGAAATGTTTAATTATCATGGCACTTTAACCATTTAGACATTTATTTTATTTTCTTTATTTCTGAGTTGGAGTCTTACTCCGATGCCCAGTCTGGAGTGCAGTGGCACACTTGCAGCTCACTGTAGCCTCGACCTCCTGGGCTCAGGTGATCCTTCTGTCTCAGTGCCCTGAGTAGCTGGGGCTATAGGTGTGCATCACCACTCCAGGCTAATTGTTTTATTGTTTGTAGAGACAAAATCTCGCTCTGTTGCCCAAGCTGGTCTTGAACGCCTGGGCGCAAACAATCCTCCCACCTCAGCCTCCCAAATGCCAGAGATTACAGGCATAAGACACCATGCTGGGCCTGAACATTTATTTTAAATTAATTTTATTTTAATATGAAATATTAAAAAATATGTTTGACTATTTCTTTTATGAGATAATCAAGAAGATAACCAGTTTTATATTAAAGAGTATTTTATGGGTTTGAAGACTATCCAAGGGGCATTTTAATGCACATGTTCAAAAGCAGCCGTACAAATTTACTAAAAGACTAGTTCTTGATAGGCTTGCTGTGTCCTCTGTGAAAAGCAAACCTGGTCCCCCTGCTAGGTAACCCAACTGCTTGACGTACAGATGGATGAAGCGAATTCCACTGCTTGGGTTTTTGTATTTGACACTGATTGATACTTTTCTAAAGTGAAATGTTGCATTTTCTCTGGTAATTAACTAGTCTGTTTGCTTTCTAAGACTTGATATACTTTTATTCTAGTTGCATGCTTTACACGCTTAATTCCAATGGTAAACTATTTCAGATAGGTAATCATCTGCTTGGTTGCTTCAAATAAAACTTGTGTACCTTGAAAAACCAAAACTGAAGATAAAAATCCTTTTACATTGTCATAACTACAACTATATGCATATATGTAAATCCCCTTACTTCTTTTTCTTTTTCTTTTTCTTTTTTTTTTGAGTTGGAGTCTCTGTCGCCCAGACTGGAGTGCAGTGACCGCTCCCAGCCACCGCAGCCTCGACCCGCTGGGCTCTGGCAATCCTTCAGCCTCAGCCTTCTGAGTAGCCGGAATTACAAGCATGTGCTACCACGTCTGGCTGATTTTTTGATTTATTGTAGAGATGAGGGCTCGCCAAGTTGCCCAGGCGGGTCTCGAACCCGTGGGCTCAGACAATTCACTCACCTCAGCCTCCCAAAGCGCGGGATTACAGGCTGAGCCACCAAGCCCCGGCTCCTTTACTTCTTTAATCTCCATTGACCGGCTCAGTAACTCAGCGAGGGGTGGGCCGCTGCTGCCTCCAACTTGTTTTCCAACTGTGTTAGATGACAGGTCATTAGCTATAGCACCAAGTCAAGAAGTTGGGTTTTATAAATGAATTTAACAGTTTGCTTATGAATATATATTTATTTATGAGACTACTCACAATTCTTATTCCAACAATACTGTTTTTCTCTATGTACTACAGTCTAACTCTGGTTTTCAAGCTGAGGTAAACATACCATATGGAGATTTACACAGACAATCACGTGTGTTGGGAGCCTGGATACTTTTAAAGGAGTCAACTTTCTGATCCTCAACTCACAGATGTGCCTGAGAATATGCTTATGATGGGGATACAGATCCCTGTCCAAAATTGTCCTTTTCCCATTTTGCAAAATGAATCATGCCTCTCTCCCATTTTACTGTGATTCATTGATTTGGAGTTTTAAAACTTGTGGGGCACCAAACAATGGTACAATTTGAACTATTGTTTTAGTATTAAGAAAGCAAATGACAAATGACTTAGCTGAACAACTTTGCATGAGTCTGGTGGTTTCCATTTTGTTCCTTAGAGCAAAATTGTAGAACTTACATGCCACGTTGGCTAACAGAAAAGAAAAAAATAATTTGATGATGGATCACTATGTGAATCTTGACACATTGCCGAGAAGGTCAAATGATTGAGTAACATTGCTGTAACAAAATTCTCTCTATTCCCATTAATTTATTTAACCAGACAAATTTTTTTTGACCCACAAATTTATTCAAATGAAAAACAGGAATAGAATTGATGTTGATCCTCAACATATTCTATTAATAAGTAATGCTAATCCACAGATTTCGTGACCTAACTGGAAAAACGCAGCCCTTCTAAACATTCTTCTAGAAATGTAGAAGTACATTTCCAAAAAAAGTACTCCTGTGTAATTATTTCTCAAAATTCATAATATCTTATGTTTATCAATTATGATCTAAAAGTAACTGCAATTGTAGCCCAATAAGAAAAAAAGTTAATATTTAGAAACTTACTGTCACAGAAAAATTTTAAATATTAAATGTCAACTTATATAGATAACATTACACACAGAAATATGATGAAGCAATAAATAAACCTTTTCTGCATATAATATATATTAGGAAAAAATATTTGATAATGAAAATAAGAAGAAAAAGAGAAAAAAGGTTGCTGTCAAATTTTAGACTGTTAAATAACTCTTTTTACTGGACAATTGCAACTGTCCAATTGTTATGGTATTGATACACTATTGGGTATTCTTAAAAGAATGATGTGATAACATCATTTTAAAATATCAGTATTTATAGTATACTGAAAATTGCATCATTTGTGGTTACTTAAACTGACAAAGAAAATATTTATGTATCAATAAAAATATGCATGTGACACATTTTAAAAATTTATCTAAGGAACATTATGAGCACAAATGTTTAAGATCATTGGCCGGGCATGGTTGTTCCCAACAGTATGAGAGGCCAAGGCAGGAGGATCACTTGAGCCCATGAGTTCAAGACTGTCCTAGCCAACATAGTAAAACCTCAACTCTACAACAACAAAAAATTAAGTGGGTGTAGTGGCACACACCTGTAGTACCAAGTACTTGAGAGGTTGAAGTGGGAGGATTGTTTGAGACCAACAGGTTGAGGCTGCAGTGAGCCAGGATTGTGCCACTGCACTGCAGCCTGGGTGACAGAGTAAGATCTTGTCTCAAAAAAAAAAAAAAGGTTAAGAAAAGATGGGTGTTTTGAAGATAAACATTCCCACATGTCCCCATGTGTGTCTTCTTTGTTTTACAGTTTGACCTCATCTGTGACAATGCATGGATGCTGGACCTCACCCAGGCCATCCTGAACCTTGGCTTCCTGGCTGGAGCGTTCACCTTAGGTTATGCCGCTGACAGGTAGGGACAAACATGGTGTTCATTTCACATCACTATAATACAATTCATAAATATAAAGAGGAAAAGGTTTCATGCTAAGTATTAGAACAATATTCTTACTAAATTTGGAAACAATTTTTGACTCCACCACTCGTGACATTCTCACTTGTTTGGTTTGACTAACATTTTCCTTCTCCAAACTTCATTTCCTTGAACTGTACAAAGATGTGAGAGGCTTGAAATATAGACCCACAAGGTAGTGACATTGCGGTTGAGTTGACTCATTATTGTACTGAATAGTGCAGAATAGATTCGGTGCCCTTCAATAACAACTCGTTGGTTGTGCTTTGATTAATTTAGTCAGAAGATTGGCCCCTTCCAAATTTGTTTCACTTAATTAAAAAAAGAAGCTATGGTATTTTACTTCACAAATTCAAAACACTGTGAAAAAGGATGGTTTTCAAAAAAACTATTCAAGGTTTTTATCCATTCAAAACCATTTATCTATTAACTTGTACTCATACATGTAACAGATTAATGACAGACATGGGGAGTATGTGTATTCAAGAGTGTCATGCTTCCTACTTAAATATTTTTGTTCTGATATTATTAATGTCAGTTGTGTTCATGTTTACCTCTATTCTTTTATCCCAATTTTAACTGCAAAAAATACTTTCAGCCATTTAATAATCCTCTCTATATCTCTCAGAAGATGCACAGACTGGTAAACTTTGGCTGTTGGCCATATCTGGCTTAATATTCATGTTGTTACTCCATCCCAGCCCTTAAGCATCTCTCCTTAAAGAGGACTTGATGCTTTGGAGAGGATAAGCCAGACCTGGGAGAAAGATAAGCCATGAATAATTCTGCCTCTTGTCAGGGCTGCCTATCTCTTGGCTTCTTCTCTTCCTTTATATTCATGATTTATATCCTTGAAAAAAAGGGCAAGAAATAACTTAATGGGAATTTGTCTGTGAGAAGATGGTGTGAGGGTAGAGAGTGAATTCAAAAATCTAGACTGGAGCTTCCAGTTTCTGGTTCAACACAAAAGGAGCTTGAAAGTTTCCATTCAATCCTAACAGGTAAAAAGCTGAACAAGCAAAAATTAACAACTGTTCTTAGATATACAAAAGAAGTGAGATCCCAGGGTAAATTGTGCCCCCAGGCCTCCAAATAGAGAGACTGGTAAATATAGAGAATCATAACCCAAGAGGTGAAACCTCCTGTGGAGTGCCAGGGTAGATAAACTGGAACTGTAGTTGATGAATTTATGGAGGCTCAGTGTGAACAAACTTGCAAATTAAAAACTTCCTAGGCACCAGGCAAAAAGGCCCCATGCTGTTGTGACTTTTGTCTCCTGGAGCTCTACTGGGTTCTCAAAGAAAGTATCAAGGAAATTCTCTTATGCTTCTTGCAGAGGGAGGAGAAAAGGAACCATTTTGAAATATGCTAGAGCATTCTGTTCTTCTTGACAATGTCTACCCCCGGGAGAAGCGATCTAACCAGAGCCTAACCTGCTGGGGTTTTCTCAGAACCCCATTGACCCGAGGGAAGGGAAATACTCCAGTCCCTTCCAGCCTTCCAAATGGAGAAAGGGAAACACCCAATTCTAACCCCCTCTATGTCTGGGAAAAAGGAAATACTCAACTCCAGTCCATTCTAGCTATCCTATCCCCAGCTGGGAGTGGGGAATGAAGAGGCAGAGAAATACTTGTAAATTTCATTTCAGAGATACAGGCTCCCCAAAAGATTGAAACCTACTCATGGGAATGTAAAATGCTTTTCTTCCATCTACACCTCATCACCACATCACTAACGGCCTATGCAGTGTCTTTCAACTGTCAAAAAATTGCAAGGTATACTAAAAGTAAAACAACACATCAACAAACAGTTTGAAGAGATAGAGAAAACCTTAGAACCAGACTCATATGACAGGGATGTTGGAATTATCAGACAAGGAATTTAAAACAACTGTGGTTAATAAGCTAAGAATTCTCATGGAGAAAGTATACAACATGCAGAAACAAATGAGTAATGTAAGAAGAGAGATGGAAATTCTAAAAGAGAATTAAAATGAAATGATGAAAAACACTGTAAAAGTAATAAAGAATGTCACTAATGGGATTATTGGTAGACTGGGCATATGAGGAAATAATCTGTGAAACTGAGAATATCTCAAGAGAAACCCCCCAAATTGAAAATAAACAGAAAGAAAACTCAATAAAAAACTGTGGGACTATTACAAAACATATTACGTGCATGTAATAGAAATACAAAAAGGAGAAGAAAGAAACAAAAGAAATTGAAATAATAGTGATCAAGAATTTTCTAAATTAATGTTAGACAACAAGCTACAGATCCAGGAAATTCCAAGGAAATCAAGCATGATAAAACATAAAAAGGTATACCAAGGATATCATATTCAAAGTATAGAAAATAAAAGATAAAGAAAAAATTCTGAAATAAGCCAGAGGGGTAAAAACCCTTACTATAGAGGAAGTGTAATGGCTTAAAAAAAAAATTACGCCGGGCTCGGTGGCTCAGCCTGTAATCCCGCGCCTTTGGGAGGCTGAGGTGAGTGGATTGCCTGAGCCCGCGGGTTTGAGACCCGCCTGGGCAGCGAGACTTCATCTCTACAATAAATCAAAAAATCAGCCGGGCGTGGTAGCGCACGCCTGTAATTCTGGCTACTCGGAAAGCTGAGGTGGAAGGATCGCCGGAGCCCAGCAGGTCGAGGCTGCGGTGGCCAGGAGCGGCCACCGCACTCCAGTCTGGGCGACAGAGTGAGACTCCAACTCAAAAAAAAAAAAAAATTACATCCTACTTCTCATCAGAACTCATGTAAGTAAGAAGAGAGTGTAGTGAAATATTTAAAGTGTTGAGAGAAAAAAAAAAAACCCAAAATACAAAAAAACCAATCTAGAATTCTGTATTCTTCAACATTACCCTTTAAAAGTGAAGAAGAAATACTTTCTTAGACAAACAGAAATTGAGGGAATTTGATGCCAGTAGACTTGCCTTGCAAGAAATGTTAAAAGAAGTTCTTTAAAGGAAAGGCAATTATATAGGTCAGAAATTCAAATCTACATGAAGAAAGAAAAGGCATTGGAAATGAATAAATGAAGGTAAAATAAAGCTTTTATTTTTCTTATTTTTAATTGATCTAATCAATAACAGTTCAAAGTAATAGTAGCAACAAACTTGTCTGTGTATGCTTATATATATATAAGTGTGTGTACATATATAATGTGTATGCTTATGTAGACCTACATATAAGTTAAATGACCTATATATAAGTTAAACTGCAATGGTACAAGAGACAGGAGGGAGAAATTAGGATTTGTTATTTATAAGGTACTAGCACTATCCATGAAGTGGTATAGTGTTATTTGAAAGTGGACTTAGATTAGTTATAAATGTATACTGCAAACTCTAGGGTAACCACTAAAAAAACTTGTCTAAACAAATATTTCTGATATGCTAAGAAAGAAGAAAAAAATAGAGTTATATGAAAGGCTTAATTAAATCACAAAGGCACAAAAGGTGTGGAAGACAAAATAAGAGTAAAGACTAAGGGCAACAAATAAAAAATAATAACAAACATGGTAGACATTAATCCAATTATGTCAATAATCCCTTTGAGTGTAATGGACTAAATGCACCATTTAGAGACTGTCAGAGTGGATCAAAAAACAAGATCCAACTATATGTTGTCTACAAGAAACTCACTTCAAATGTAAAGATAAATGTAGATGAAAAGTAAATGTTTGGAGAAAAGTACATCATGCTGACAGTAATCAAAGAAAGCAGAAATAGATATGTTAATATCAGAGCAAACTTCAGATGAAGGAAAGTTATCAGGAATAAGAAGGGATATTATATAATGATAAAGGAGTCAATTCTCCAAGAAGACATAACAATCCTTAATGAGTGCCTAACAACAAAGCATCAAATTACAAGAGGGAAAAACTGACAGAACTGCAAGGAGAAATAGATGAACCCACTATTATCATTGGAGATTTCAACATCCCTATATCAAAGATAGATTCAACAGGCAGAAAATTAGTAAGGGCACAGTTGAACTCAATAACACCATCCATCAACTAGATATAATTTATATCTATAGATCACTTCATCTCACAACAGTAGAATTCACATTTTTCTCAAACTCATATGTGATATTCAAGATAGATCACATTCTGGGCCATAAAGCATACCTTAAAAAATTTAAAGAAATAAAAATCATGTAGTGTTTCCTTTCAGATCAAAATGGAATTAAACTAGAAATAAATAACAGAAGAATAGCTAGAAAATCCTCAAATACTTGGAGACCAAACTATATGCCTCTAATAACACATGGGTCAAAGAAGAAATCTAAAGAGATATTTTAAAATGTTTTAAACTAAATAAAAATGGAAACACAAAAGATTATCACAAATATTGGAATGGGATTAAAAACAGTGCTTAAAAGGAAATTTATATTATGTAACGTATATAATAGAAAAGAGGAAATATAATCTAAAACTAATGTAAACGTTCACCTTGAAATACCAAAAAATAAGAGCAAATTAAATCCAGAGTAAGCAGAAGAAGAAAACAATACAAATTAAGGAGAAATCAATGAAATTAAAAACAAAAAAGTCAATCAATAGAGAAAATAAACAAAACCAAAAGCTGACTCTTTGAAAAGATCAATAAAATCAGTAAGTCTCCAGTTTTCTTAGGCTAACTAAGAAAAAAGGGAAAGACAGGACACAAATGACTAGAAATGAAAGAAGGGTCATTACTACAGATCCCACGGACATTAAAGGGACAATAAATAAATACAGTGAACAACTCTATGCTCACAAATTTGATGACATAGATGAAATTGTGACCAAGTCCTTGAAAGACATTAACTGCCAAAACTCACACAAGAAGAAACTGACAATCTGATATAACTGTATCTATTAAACAAATTGAATTAGTAATTAATGACCTTCCCATACAGAAAACACTAGGCCCAGATGAATTCACAGGATTTGGTGAATTCTACCAAACATTTAAGAAAGAAATTATACCAATTCTATAAAACCTCTTTCAGAAAGTAGAAGTAGAAGGATTATTTCCTAATGTATTCTATGAGGCCATCATTATATTAATACCAAAACCAAATAGAAACATTATAAGAAAACTACAGACCAAGATCTCTCATGAACATAGATGCAAAAATCCTCAACAAATTATTAGCAAGTAGAATCCAACAGTATATTACATGTGAGCTATAGAATCCAACAATGTACTACAACCAAGTGAGATTTATTTTAAAAGTATGCAAGGCTAGTCCAACATTCAAAAGTTAATGTCATCCATCATGTCCATAAACTAAAGAAGAAAAATGACATGATTGTATCAATAGATACAGAAAAAAGATTTGACAAAATCCAGCATCTACACATGATAAAAAGTCTCCATTAACTGGAAGTAGAGGGAAACTTCCTCAACTTGATAAAGAGTATCTACAAAAAATCTACAGCTAGCATCATACTTAATGATGAGAAACTAGAAGCTTTCCCACCAAGGTCAGGAACAAGATAAAGATGTCTCCTCTTATCATTCCTTTTTAATGTGGTACTGAAAGCCCTAGCTAATGCAATAAGATAAGAAAAGGAAATAAAAGATATATTGAATGAGAAAGAAGAAATAAAACTGTCATTATTCACAGATGACATGATTTTCTATGTAGAAAATCCAAAATAATTGGCAAAATCTCCTGAAACTAGTTAGTGATTATAATGAGGTTGTAGGATACAAGGTTAATACACAAAAGTCAGTCACTTTTCTATATACCAGAAATGAGCAAATAGAATTTGAATTTAAACATATAATATCATTTACATTAGCACCACAAAAAATGAAATATGTATAAACCCAACAAAATATTTACAAAGTCTATGTGAGGAAAACGATAAAACTCTGATGAAAGAATTTTTTTAAAAATTCACTAAATAAATGGAGGGATAGTCTATGCTCTTAGATAAGAAGATTTAATACTGTCAAGACACCAGTTTTTTCCAACTTGATCTATATATTCAACATAATACCAATCAAAATTCCAGCAAGCTATTTTGTGAATATTGACAAATTAATTATAAAGTTTATATGGAGATACAAAAGCCCCAGAACAGCCAACACAATATTGAAGGAGAAGAATGAAGTTAGAGGACTAACATTACCTGACTTCAAGACTTAATATAAAACTACAGTAATCAAGACAGTGTGGTATTTGTAAAAGAACAATACACTGGAGAAAAGATAGCCTTTTAACAAATGGTGCTGGAACAACTGGACATTCACATGCAAAAAAAGGAGTCTAGACACAGACCTGGCACCCTTTAAAAAGTAAATTCAAAATGGATCACAGACCTAAATGTAAAACAAAGAACTACAAAACTCCTGAAAGATAGGATAGAAAAAAATCTATGGCTTTGGATTTAATGATGACTTTTTAGATGCAACAACAAAGGCATGATCCATGAAGGAAAGAATTGATAAGCTAGACTATATTAAAATTAAAATTTTCCACTCTGTGAAAGATATTGTCAGGAGAATGAATGAAAAGACAAGCTGTAGACTGCAAGGAAAATTTTTGCAAAACATCTGTCTGATAAAGAACTGTTGGCCAAAGGATACAAAGAATTGTTAAAACTCAACAATGAAAAAACAAGCAACCCAACTAAAAAATGGGCCAACAGACACCTTACCAAAGAAAATATACAGATGTCAAACAAGCATAGGAAAAGATCACATGTTATCAGGGAAACACCAATTAAAACTACAATGAGCTACCTACCATTCCATATCTATCAGAATGGCCAAAATCCAGAACACTGAAAACACCAAATGCTGGTATGTAGAACAACAGGAACTCTCATTCATTGCTGGTAGGAATGCAAAATGGTACAGTGATTTTGGATGATGACTTGGCAGTTCCTTACAAAATTAAGCACATTCTTACCATATGGTCCAGCAATTGTACTCCTTGGTATTCACCCAAAAGAGTTAAAAACTTATGTTAAAAAAAATCAGCACATGCATGTTTACAGCAGCTTTTTTTATGATTGCCAAAAACTGGGAAGCAACCAAGATGCCCTTCAGTGGGTGAATGGATACATTGTTATGTGCAGACAATGGGATAGTATTCCATGCTAAAAAGAAATGGGTTATCAAGCCATGAAAAGACATAGAGGAAACTTAAATACACATTACTAAATGAAGGAGGCCAATCTGAAAAGTTCACACACTCATGATTCTCACTATGTGACATTTGAGAAAAGCAAAACTATGGAGACAGTAAAAAGGTCAGTGGTTTGCAGTGGTCTAGGGACAGAGGGATGAGTAGGAGAAGCAGAGGATTTTTAGGGCAGTGAAACTACTTTATATGATATTCTAATAGTGGACACATCATTACACACATGTCAAAGCACAGGATTTGTAACACCAAGAATGAACCCAAATGTAAACTGTGGACTTTGGGTGATTGTGATGTGTTAATTTAGGTTCATCAGTTAATTTAGGTTCATGTCCCACTTCAATGGGGTATGTTGATAAAGAGGGAGACTGTGTATGTGTCCAGGCAGAGGGCATATGGGAACCTCTTTGTTCTGCTCAATTTTTTTCTGCTGAATTTTGCTGACCATCTAAAACTGCTCTAAAAAATAAAATCACTTAAAAAATCTAGATAAATGTATACTACTTTCATCTCTGCTCTTCTGACTCAAGCAAGATGCTATACATATACATTTTATGGAAATTTCTATGACAAAGTGTAATAGGATCAAACCTCTTGATAATCATTGACAACAAACCTTCACCAGCCAATAATATGACCCAACTGCTCTGATCCAATTAACCCCAGACAGTCAGAATGTTGTGCATGATAGCCTGTTCCTTTTTCTGAAGCTATTAATAATAGTTAAGTAAATGGCAAAAATAAAATACAGAAACTAAGAAGAACTCATATTGGCTATGAACTTTGTTTTATAAAGATCTTTCACATGAACATCTCATTTGATCTTTTCTACATCTTCACTTTAGAATAGGTAGGGGAAAACAAAACAAAACAAAAAACAAGCAAACAAAACCTGAATTTTGGAAAGCTTAGGAATTGGCCCAAGGACGTATGACCGATGGCTGAACTGAGACTCAAGGTCAGGCCTTCTGCTGTAATTCACCATTGTTACTTCTTTTTTATTCCTCTCTCCTTATGACTCAACCCACAAAAATGCTAGTAGTAAGTGTCACACTGATGCTACCAGGGAGACTCTATGTGAAACAGTTGCTTTAAGAGGGTCATCTGTACTTTGGGGAAAGTACAGTCACGAAGCACACATTCCGTGCTTTAAATTTTGCAATGTCATCTCAGAGGCATGGGTTTTATTTGCCATGGTTTTGTCATAAAATAAAACTTGGGGTTTTCAACAATCTTTTACTTTGTAATAATGAAGCTATAGAAGACTTTTTCTTTGCTTAAAACTTTTTTTTAACAACCCTAAAATGATATCTTTTCCCATGGTGTTGAATAAAATGTTTAAGATGAGCTGTCTTTTCTTCTCTCTCAAAAAGGTATGGCAGAATAGTCGTTTACTTAATATCCTGTCTTGGTGTTGGCGTCACTGGTGTTGTGGTGGCTTTTGCACCGAACTTCCCTGTGTTTGTGATCTTCCGCTTCCTGCAAGGTGTGTTTGGAAAAGGGACATGGATAACTTGCTACGTCATTGGTAAGACATTGTTACACCTTCTTTATTTGAAAAGTAGGTCAGGTGGCTGAGCGGTGATAGTTGGCCTTCCCCGTGTATCCTTTTTTTTTTTTAGACTGGAGTGCAGTGGCACGCTCCCGGCCACCGCAGCCTCCACCTGCTCGGCTCCGGCGATCCTTCCGCCTCAGTCTTCCAACTCAGTCTTCCAAGTAGCGGCAACTACAGGCGCGCGCTACCACGCCCGGCTAATTTTTTGATTTATTGTACAGATGAGGGTTTGCCAATTGCCCAGCTGGATCTTGAACCCGTAGGCTCAGGCAATTCACTCACCTTGGCCTCCCAAAGTGTGGGATTACAGGCTGAGCCACCGAGCCCAGCTAATGTGTATCCTTTAACAAGGAAGGTTTGATTGCATTTCTGCAAATAGGAGAGCTCCGGGCAGGATGCTGACTGCTTTGGAAACTAAAATGCCATCTTACTTTGGGAAACAAATATGGAATATCATAAAATACTGGGGTGAACCACTTTCAAATACACTGTTATCATGTAGTTTCTAGCTTTGCTTTAATTAGAAATTAATTTTTATAAAAATTTCAGTAGATCCTTGAGACAACACTATTAAAGCATTTTCTGTGCATTCTGTTCCGTGATACAGCTCAGAATTACTTTCCTTGTTCTAAATAGTACTTAACTCTCCTCTTTCTGTGTAAGTGGAGAACTTCTTACTATGTGGGAAATATATCCTAAAACTGGGAAGTTCATCTTTGATCCCTTGCTCTCTTCCATAACGAGAAAATTTGATCTTTTGGGTATGAAAGAAAGAAAAACTTCTCTTCGCTTTTTGTTCATATTACTTGGGAAAATCCTGGCTACTCCCTTTGGCTCTATTTCTTGTCCAGGACCAACGACCTACCTCGAGTCATAATGGATTCTTGACCAGGAAAATGTGAATTCTCATCATAGATTATTGCTCCAAATATTTGGTGTCCACTCTTTTCCATCACAGCTGTACAATCTCCGAGAGTGCCTACTTTGGAAACTTTTTGAAGATCTTTCTATAGGTGGGAGAAAGAGAGAAGAGTATCAGGAGGGGTTGGTTGTCACTGACTGGAGCAGAAGGGATAACTTTGGAATGTGAGGCATTTTTAAGGAGACCTAAATCTAGGCTGATTTTCCAAGTTGTAATTTTAGGGCAGCAATACTGTAGCATATCCTAGCATGATCAGAATGGAAGAACCCACTTGGTAGGAAGGAGCAGGAGGGGAAAGGATTCCAGCAATAAAATCTCCCGCATGAGTTTTAAGGAAGCCTCACAAAAGTGAAAATTCTAACACTGTGGAGAGAATTATCATTTAATAGAAACCATCTTGCATCAATGAAAAGTACTTGCAGAGTCTAATGTTCATAATGAATCTCCTAAAGAAACTGTAACACGCAAATCTTTAGAAATACAGCAACAAAATTTAGCCGGCTTACTATATTCATGTTTTGATAATCCCAATTACCTTTCAGAATAATCAGCATTGAGGTTTTGCTAAAACCAACACATATATACTCTGTATTCCTCTGCCATACCCAGAAGAGTGCTAGGCTAGGTGTATAAATGGGATGTGGCCGATGTTTTTACTAATTGACAGAGAAGAGCATGAGACAAAAGCATATAGTATCAGGAAAACACAGCTCCATCATTTCAGCAAGTCTGGAAGCCTCAGTATCTTTGAGTTCTAGCATGTTCTAGCAATGCCGATGGATATAACAGGTGTAACACCTCTGTATTTGTTTGTTTTTGGAGCTGATTTTGAGTTTCCTTAACCTCTTCTGTTTGTTTTCCTTCAGTGACAGAAATAGTAGGTTCAAAACAAAGGAGGATTGTGGGAATAGTGATTCAGATGTTCTTCACCCTGGGAATCATAATTCTCCCTGGAATCGCCTACTTTATCCCCAATTGGCAAGGGATCCAGCTAGCCATAACGCTGCCCAACTTTCTCTTCCTCCTTTATTACTGGTAATGTGGTTTTGGTCACTATCATACTTACACTTAGCCCATAGAAATGTAGCATCCAAACCAACATGAAAATGAAAGCAATACAGGAGACTTACTAACATCTTCAAAATGGTCATGTGTTTTGAGAATTTTTAGAGAATTTGGGGGATTTGTAGAAGTTATTAATTATTAAACTAATAGTTGTCATTAAAAAGAAATTAATAAAATACCAGAACACAAAATTTTAAATAGCATATTGCACTATGTTTTATTATTTGCAATATCTTCATGAAAACTATAAGGCAACAAACCCTATCTGTCAGTATTTCAACATGCAAGCTAAATGCAATGAAATCTATTTGCTTCTCTGTATGTAAACAAATTAGTATTACTCAGGAATTTTCTGAGGGATAAGAAAATATTGAAAACCTAAAAAAATCATGGTACCACAAAGCTATAGGGGTAAGCATTTGATTTTTATTGTAATGAGCATATTTTAAATTTTTTATAATTTAATTTTAATAGATGAGCAAGTTGGCTTGCATAAATCGGGTTCTTTGTCTTTTCCTACTCACTAAATCACAACTCTTTTCATATACATAATCAAAGAGACTTGATTGTAGGATAGCATGGTTTTCCAAGAGCAATGTCATGGCATGTTGATTATTTTGATGAGCAACAGTCCAATGGTTGAGTGAGCATGTTTTTTTCCATCCAGTATAACCTTGCAAGGATGACCTGCATTTCACAGGGCCTGTTATCAACTCTCATGGTCTCCTAAACTTGGGTCTCATCTCAAGATCGATTTTGATAGAAAAGCTCAAGTCATAAACTTTTAAGTTTTGAAATTCCTGGGTGTAACTCACACAAGCCTCCCTTTCTGCCAGGGTGGTTCCTGAGTCTCCTCGCTGGCTGATTACCCGGAAGAAAGGAGATGAAGCCCTACAAATCCTGAGGCGCATTGCCAAATGCAATGGGAAATATCTCCTGCCAGATGACACAGAGGTGATTTTACTGATTACTAGTAACAAATATTGTTAAAATAGGTGGATTGATTTCTTTGTCCTTTATGTACTTTATTTTTTAAATTTTTTTATTTTTTAATTTTTTTTTTGAGTTGGAGTCTCATTCTGTCGCCCAGACTGGAGTGCAGTGGCCGCTTCCAGCCACCGCAGCCTCAACCTGCCGGGCTCCAGCGATCCTTCCGCCTCAGCCTTCCAAGTAGCTGGAATTACAGGCGTGTGCTACCATGCCTGGCTAATTTTTTTATTTATTGTAGAGATGAGGTCTCACCAAGTTGCCCAGGCGGTTCTCGAACCTGCGGGCTCAGGCAATCCATTCACCTCAGCCTCCCAAGGCGCGGGATTACAGGCTGAGTCACCGAGCCCGGCCCTTATGTATGTACTTTAATTTTGTTTCTCCAAATCATATATGTGTGTGTGTGTGTGTGTGTGTGTGTGTGTGTGTCTATGTGTGTGTATGTGTGTGTGTATATATATATATATATATATATTTTTTTTTTTTTAGTTAAGTCAAACTGAAAATGACTCAGATGTTTGATTTTATATAAAATCAAACATCTGAGTCATTTTCAGTTTGACTTAACTAAAAAATTAGGGGGAAAAATCATAAGATGCAATAAAGAAATAATTATGAAGTTGTAATAACATTATAGTTAAGGTTAAATTATAGTTTCAGTTCATATTTTAATAGCTGCACTTAAATTTATGTTTAACTTACTATAGGCTCCATAACATTTAATGATACATCTTGAATATAAAACTGTAAATCTTTTCTTGACATTCGATTAAGATTTGTTTTAAAATTTGGTCCTAGAAACATTATGTACTCAATCCCGAGTTTCAGCAGTTATGTCATATTTTAGCCTTTAGGCTTATACATGCTGGTCTTCCTTCCTTCTTTCATTCCTTACTTCACTTCCCCCCTTTCTTCCTTTTTCTGGCAAAGACTTTTTGGGTGCCTCTGTATCACTTCATTAAGAAATGGGGAAGGGGGAAGTGATTAAAAGCTCACTCTTTGCCCCCTGGAAGCTGTGCTATGCAGTTGAAAACATAATGCTTCTATTTGAAGCAACGCCTAAATAATCAGAGAACAGCATATGAAGAAAAATATGATGCTTTAGCTGCAAAGACTCAGTGCCTGTAGCAACAGCAGTATTATAAAAGGAATATTGGAGAATAATTTTTGGAAGATATGAATCTTGCTTTAAGTCTTGAAGAATATTAGGCTTCTAACACTATTTTCTTCATAGCATTCAGTTTGTTTCCATAGAAACATTCTGATTAGAACTGGGTTTTGTTGGTTGTATTTTTCCCTTCTCTGCCCCTGGACCTTGGTCAGTTATAATTGGATTTCCGCTTTTTTACATTAAGTAGCAAGCATTAGCCTCTGTGATTTCAAAGATTTTAACTGGTCTGTTGTCACCGGTGCAAGCAGGTTAATGATACACCTTGAAGTTTACAAATCATAAAATATGTGGTAAAGATAAAGCATGCCTTTTTTAACCACTGTGATGAGTCAATGCTTGTCATTCTTTGAGTGAGCACATTTGAGCTGTGTATTCCTTTTAGAAACAAAACAAAACATACCCCTGCTTCCTGCTTCCCAGCTAACTCTCACCCCTTTGGCTATCAGTACTCTCAGCTATAGCAAAAGTGTGGTCAATTGTATTCAATTTTAATCGTCAAGTGAATAACTTTTGTTCTTCACTTAGCAGTATCTTGAAGATATTGTACATCCAGGCCCAGAGGAAAGCATACCTAAGTTTTAAGTCAATGTTTATAGGAATATAGGAAAAATTAGCTGTGTGCTGTTGGCTTGTGATATAGAAGGTTGTATTAATCAGGCATGCCATGTGTTATGGTGTCACTGAGAGTCGAGTCTGATTCCCAGAAGCAGCTGGTGTGACATATCTCGGGAGTGTCCAGCTCAGCGCTGCTCTCATAGACCCGTTGACCCAACCTTAAATCCTGAGCACTGTAGAGAGCATGTCAACAGGCAAGCAGTGCTGTGTTCCACATGATCGTGCTTGTAAAAGATCATGAACTATGGGATCCATGGCTTCCAAGTCATTTTAACTTTAATATAGAAATATTCAAGCACACACAAACATAGACAAAATAATTTAATGAATCTCTATGCACATTTCTCAGATCCAACAATGATCAGCTCCTGATCAACTTATTTTTCCTGTATTCTACTGGCACCCCCCCCACTGAGTAAGAATCATATCCAGCCAGCATAGCATTTAATCTTATAATGTTTTCCTCTAAAATAGAGACACATAAACATCTACTTAACCCTGGGACTATATGTGTACTATCTTCAGGATACTGCTAAATGAATAGCAAGAAATAGTCATTTGACTCTTAAAATTCAATACAAGTAATCACACCTATAGTCCAGCTGTGAGAAATGATCAAACTGAAAGGACTGTGGTATATAAAACATAAATATAAAGTATCTCAATACCATTATTCTATGAAAAATCACCATAATTCTTTGATATCAAATATAAAGTCAGTGTTTCCAATTCCCTGATTGTCTTACAGTGTTTCACACCTTTTTGGTTGCATTAGAATTCTCCTGACGTTGTATATTGTGATTGGTCGAACTGCTTCTTCGAGTTTCTTTAATCATTGGTTCCTGCTTTTTTCTTTTCCTTGCAACTTTGAGGGTGAAAAATTATGTTTTGTTTTTTCCATTACAGTTTTCCACAGTCTAAATCCTTTAACTTGTTCTTCTGTCTTTTGTATTCCCTATAAATTGGTAGTTAGATCTAGAACTTAATTAGGTTCATATTTGATATCATCAATATGACTAGTTTATAAGAGGCTTAGTACATTTTCATTAAGAGATAACTGGTATCTGTTTGTTTCTTCTTTTGGGGCATTAGTTGCCATGATAATCATGACCTGGATCTATGAACTCAATAGAGGTTACACAATGACAATATTCTCATTTTATCATTAGTTCTTCATATGTTACTGGAATACTTATATAAAGATTAATCTCTCCCATCAAACTCTTGGTTACCCTGAGATATAGTTCATATAGGAAAGGCAGGATATATGTATTATTATTTCTTTCTTTTCAAAATAATTAATTGGTTCCTATGTCTTCCAAAAGTGATCAATGAGTTGTGTGGGGTTTTAAGCTTCATTATAAACTCCTGGACTAAAACATATTGTATAAATTTCAATCCTGTGCAGTTATTTTGAATAGTATCCTATTGATGCTCAAATTGCCCCATCTTTGGGGAGATGAAGCACATTTGTGTTGGTTCTGAGTCCTGCCCCACCTCTAATAGTTTCTGAACACTTCCTTGCTCTTTAGCACAATGAGATTTTCCAGGCTCATCTTTTAAGTTCCAGCCTCACACTTGGAATCATCCTATTTCTCCAACGGCACTTTGATTTTTTTGAAACAAATGTCTTCAAATGAAACCTACCTGTCTCTAACATTTTAAATTGTATAACATATGCAGCAAAGCAAAGTATTATCTTCAAAAAGAGAAGGATTTCACGTTTCCGTTTAAAATACCTTGAAAAGAGCTGAATTCAGTCATGTCATAGGCCACACCATAGTTTTCTGTCTTACATATCCTTATGTTCTCAAAAAGTCTAATAGTGTGCAAAACACTTCTTCATAATAACCCAGAAGCACTGGCTGGCAGGGCAGGCATTGAACTCTAACACCAGAATCAGAACAGGATTCCATTATAGTTTTTGTGCAATTATAAGCATGGTTTATATCAATTACTCATGTTTTGGTGACTTAAATTAAGTGTTGTCCATGTCAATGTTAGGATCACCTTAAACCCTATGTTTATACAGTCTTTTCCCACTTTGGCGTTAGCCTGCATCCCTCTCTCTGGATATAATCTCAAGAATGCTCAGATCCAAGGCTGAAATGCCCAGCACTCTTCTTCTACTTTTCACAGAACCTCTTTTCAGTAAATCCTGACTTCTAGAAGACGTTATCATTGTGAAAATTACCTCATCCTTTAAGACCCCTCCAATTCCCACCTTGTCCTCGGAGTGCCCATCATAGAGTTCAGAGAAGAATAGAATGGATTTGGAAGAATCTGGTTGGATTCAAAGTAGTCCTAGGAGATGAGACAACTCTGTACTCTCCTCTCATCAAAGGAGACTCAGCCACCCGTCAACTCCAGCCTGTTCCACTGCTGACGCCAAAGGCCCTGGTTATATTTAGAGGAACCTAAGGACTCATAGCAAAAAACTACCTGGTCATGCTCTATATTACAGAAGATAGCCCAAATTCACTACAAACTAGGATCACACCAATCTCCTAGGCTTTAGTAAGTGAAGGGAAGTTCATGGATTTGATTCCCACACTTAACCAGGTAGATTATCCTGAGAATTGTTTGTGCTACAAATCATCCCAGTTACAGTTCCCTTGGATGTGACTCAGTTCATGGGTAGACAAATTCTGTCTTCCTGTCTCACTGGTCTTTAGGTTTCCATTTGCCAAAGTTCACAGCTGGCCCCTAGCTCTGGTGGAGAGAGAGCCAGCAAGTGGAAATACAGGCGATCAGGACTCCAGGCTCTGAACATACCAGAGATGTAACTATTATTCACTGAAATGAAAAATTCCAAACTCAAACACCAGTGCTAAGAGGTTTGAGCTCCTAAAAGATTAGATAGAAATGAAAGAGAATCTGTGGGTGGGTATATAAAGAGTAGGTACTTACCCAACGCAGAGGAGTATTAGCTTAGATATCTAGTTTGGTGGTTCTCAGCCTTTTAGTATTTGTGTATTATAATTTTTAAGGCTTACTTGAAAAAATCAAATTATTGGTAAGTCTACAATAATTACAGCATAGACACAACTCTAGAAAAACAGTGCCTCACAGTGTTAGGACCACCCACAGCCATCCACTGACCCAGGGAAGCATGTTGGTTGAAAAGAACTATTTTCTACCCTGGCCAAACCCTCTGTCTTGCTCATAGGCAACTTTCTTGTATGTTCCAGTAAATGCGAAACTTCTCTTTGGTATCCAGTAAATGTGAAACTTCTCTTTACCATTACATCTCACCTATTACTTGTAGTGTGCTGTTTCTTGCCTTAACCTGGCCACTCACCACTTGGTTCAACTTTTATCTCTCATATGATAGACATGTCATAGTATTGTGTGTGGGTGAATGATGTATTGAGTGACAATGCTTGTCTGAGGATATGGCCATTATATCAGGTGCTGAATATGTGTGCTTATCAAAATATATAAAGAATGGGCAAGTATTTCATAGTGCCCACACTTTTATTTATTTATTTATTTATTTATTTGAGTTAGAGTCTCCCTCTGTTGCCCAGACTGGAGTGCAGTGGCCACTCCCGACCACTGCAGCCTCGGCCTGCTGGGCTCCGGCGATCCTTCCACCTCAGCCTTCCAAGTAGCTGGAACTACAGGCGCGTGCTACCACGCCCAGCTAATTTTTTTGATTTATTGTAGAGATGAGCTCTCTCCAAGTTGCCCAGGCGGGTCTCGAACCCGCGGGTTCAGGCAATCCACTCACCTCAGCCTCCCAAAGCACAGGATTACAGGCTGAGCCACCGAGCCCAGCTGTGCCCACACTTTTAATGGTAGTATACTCAGTCTATTGGTAAGTAGTGATGAACTGGGACTGTTCCTGGTGGACATGAAGTAGTGTTATCTGTGATAGATCGTAATTTTTGTTAACTTTATTTTATTATAGAGATGAGGGGTACAAGTCAGGATTAGGTACATAAGTAATCTACATGCAGGTGAATGTTTCCAATTGCTCACTCCCTTTCTGTAAGTGGATTATACATCCCATCCCTACTCATTGCCATGTATCTGTAGCAGTATCCCTCCATGGGCACTATGTCTCTCTAACCAATGTCAAGCCACCTGACTTTGCTGGGCCTAAGAAGCAGAAGTGGCGGGATATTGATTCAGAGTAGAAGCTTTAAGAGGCATCATGAGTTTCTGACAGCCTATCGCCATCAGTGCTGTTTCTCTAGTATGGGCCTTGGAAGGAGCAGAGGTACAGCAACTGACCTGCAGTTACCATATGGAACATGGCCAAGAAATTGCTATTTCCCAGTAAACTATAGTATGTTAAATGTGTCCAAGTATGCTATAGAGATTTGGAGGTGTCTGTTCTTGCTACTAAAAATAACCAATGCAGTTAATCATGATATTACTAGTTCAATTGCCAGCGTAGGGTTCAGCTCATTTTTGGTTGTCCAGAAGGCATCTGATCATGGTAGATTATTCTTTGGAAAGATTCACATCTCTCCCCTCATTTCTGTGGGATGAAAATACTTCTCAGCTCAATTGATGTTGGGTGTGGTGATGTACTTTTCTGTGGCCTCATGGTTGGTGGAGTGTACATCCTGCCCTTTGACATTGGAGTTGGCCATGTGACTTGCTTTGGCCAATGGGAGGTTACCACATGTGATGCAGTAGAGGCTTGAAATGTGCTGGTGTGGGTGGGCTTTATCTCTGCACTTCATCCATCACTGTGAAGAGAATTTTCCCAAGCTCACCCACTGGCCCTGGAGGAGGCTGAGAGACATTCATAATGGAGCTGCTCCAGCAAAACTTCCCCAGACCTACACAGCAGACTCCCAGTTCACCCACAAACATGGGAGCCCAATGAATACCTCTTATTTTATGCTGCTAAGCTTGATGGCTGTTGTGCAACATTATTCACCAGTAGCCAACTGATGAACTGAACGAGCAGCCATTGCTGCCGTACTGACCCAGATTATACAACTACACAGGTAGTCACTGGGGCAGCATTTTTGGTTTCCTTGTTTTCTCCAGAATCCTAAAGGCCTTCATCCGAAAGATCCCTCTCTTTCCCCCACTCCCCACACCTGTCATCTATGGGATAGGCTCATGGAAAATAGAAGGTTATAATTCTCATTAACAAAGAGCCCCTGATACTGCATAACTGATTATGTCCATATTTGTTAGTGATATTTACTGGCTTTGCTGGCCCAATAAATCCATAAGTTTTTATTGTAGTTTCCTTATTTTTAGGTTTTGCCTATATAGTTTATTGTTCATACAAATCTATAGCTTATTTAAATTAAGCACCAGATGTTATAGCAATTAACAAGTTTAGGGGCAGTTTCCATGGTGGTATGTTTAGGTGACATCAAGAATGAATATTTGAGCTTTCTGATCCCAGAGGAATTCCTTTGGGTTCATCATCAATATAAATGATCCCACTCTGACATATTTCCAAAATAAAGAAAGATTAAAACCTCATTAGAAAGTATCAGGCTAATTTTTAGATTATTTTAGTTAGCAGAGAGACTTCTAACTCACAATGGCTACCATGTTTTCTATAATTGAATGAACTGTCACACAAACACCAGTGTTTCTACAGAAAGGGACTTTCCAGCTTTGGGAATATCTGTTTCTGACATTTCCTCTCAAAGGGAGATTTTTGTAAACATAATTTTTGTTCTTCCAAAAGAGGAACCATACCATGATTCTGACTTTCATGAAGCCCGTCGGGGCCGTGTGGTATTTCAGTCCAATTACACTACCATCTTTGTTAACTGTTGTGTTTCGATGTTATGTCAGACTTGGGATTTGAAATCTCTCTTCATGGAATTCATTTCAAAAGACCAGAGAACATAGTTTAGGCCCCATGATTGGAGTGCCTGGGGACCTCCAGGCCAGTGTCATCTATGAATGAGAAAAATGTGAGTCTCGATAATAGTAAAGGTTATTGGAAAGAAAGTCACAGTGACCCATCTAATGCTTTCCCTAAATCTTCCTTCTTTCACTTCACAGAGAGAATGGTGCTAATTCTACTAGCAAAGTCCTCACCTTTAAAATTACTCATAAAAGTAATAACTGTAGTATGCATACTATCACCTTTGTTCTAATTTAGAACATGCTGGAATGCATTGAAAAAATATCAGAACCCTTGATACACTCAACACAAAATGGACCTTTGTAGCCAATGATGAGTTTACGAATACTTCATACTTTTGGAAATAGCCTGAGCTCTAGAAATGGGTTGTATTTTAATAGATTTCTTTAGCTTCCATGCCTTTAACTTTTTGAAAATAAGACTCTGTGGCAAAAATTGGGAAAACTGTTCTTGCTACAATGAAGTAGCCATAAAAACAGTGCAGATAAACTGTGACAGCCATGATATGTCAAGAGACCCGAGCTCCCTTCTCAAGTCTGGTGACTAATAATAAGTTCCTCCACTAAAGGAAATTCAACCTAACATCTTCCACATCAGTAGGCTCTCATTCAACCTGTACCAATATTGAAGGAGGATGTTTCAGAGTATCTTATAGCTTTAATTGAATTAGAAATCCAAACTACATATACCGCAAACAATGAGACTGCAGCCTTGGAGTGGGCCAGGTGGGCTTCTGGGCCGCCCTGCAGAAGAACAGAGCTTTGTGCAAGGAATAGTGGAGAGCGGACCTTCTCTCCCACTCACCCAGTCTTACCTTCCAGATTTCCTCTGGGGAAAGAAATAACTGGCCATGCCTTGGTCAAAATCTTAACTATTTTTTGCTATACAAGTTAAAGCTTGAACAATATTTGACGGCACAGTGAAAGGAAAGCGCTGAGTGGGATTGTGATAGAGACTTCCTGTGTTCAATCCTGTCAGCCAGTTCTGGTATCTGATGACAAATTACTGAAGAGTGAGTGGATTCACAGAACCCAGGGCAATAAATGGACTCAGATGGCATCTAGTCGGGTGGCCAGCTGTTCCCATTTGCTCAGGACTGGGAGGATTCTTGGAACTTGGGAGTTTCAGAGCTGACACCAAAAAAGTCTCAGGCAAACTGGGTGGGGTTGGTCACCCCATGAGTGGGTCAGTCCTCGCCTTTCAGTTATGCTCAGAGGGAGATACCAAAGATTTACGTCTGCAGGCTTCCCAAGCCTTTTACTGGCTCTGTTGCAGAGAAAACAGCGGGATTCTAGGCCTGACTGGAGGATGGGGACTGGCATTTGTTTGAGGCAAGCTGCTGTGACCCCAGGTGCCTACCAAGCTTCCTTTCTCCCTCAGCCCATCTTTCTCAGTTTCTGCTCTAATTCTTCATCTGACTGAATCCTAGCCTGCTGGATTGGGTCCCTGAGCCCCGACCTAATTTCTCCCTGCTCCTCCCTCAAAAAGTAGAATGCCGTCATGGTGTCTTCTACTGTTATCTACTATTACTTCCTCGTGCATCTACTGTTAACGTGAGATGCTGGCAACCTCTTGATGACTGGCACCTGCTCTTTATAGAGACTGATGCTGCTGAGAGCTCATTCTCCAAATGAGTCCCCAGGCCATGAACAGCAGTGCCAGCCCACAGAGGACCAAAGTGTGTCCCCTCCTTTCCAACTGACCTCTCCACTTGAAGGAACATGTCCTGTTACCTGGTTAGGCACAGAGTTGAAACCTTCTTTATTCTCAGTTACTCCGCTCTCCCTGCAATCAACATTCCAGCAACCCTCACAGGCTGAAATATGTGGGTTATGACCTGGAAGGAGCCTTCTGAGCTCGGTGTAGTGACCTTGGGAGCCGCTCATTTAGCCATTCATTAGTTGCATAGCCTGGGTTCAGTGGGCTCCCCCATTTCCCTTCCCAAGGGCTGGGCTTCCCATTGCCCCTTAGGAACAAGAGAAGCATTTGCTTTTTTCTGGCCTAGCCCAAGTCCTGGTGGTATTACAAACAAAACTAAAATATAAAGCAAAATAGCCACACCAGCTTATTGTATCCTATTAATATTGGTTGTCCTCTTTTGTGGGAATTGTGAAAGCACCTAATTCGATTCCTTTAATTCTGGGTCTCTTCTCTAAGAGAAGACAGCAGTGGGTTTGCAAGTCCTTTTGCAGTCTCCGTTTGCCAGAGAGTGACCCTCTGATGCCTTCCCTGGAATCTTCCCGCTCTGTCAGTGTAACAGACAGAAATGATCAGCTTTCCCAAGTGCTTTGCTCCTTTGCCATTTGGCTCGTTCTTGTGTTTTCTGCAAAACCAGTTTCTGCAGTCCAAATTACTGTGCTTCCCGACTGCGCATAAATGAGAAAATACTCCTCCCTGTGAATGCACTGCTTAGTAGAGGCAATAATGAGTGCAGCTTCCAGAATCCCGTGCGACCAGCGGACCCTGGCAGGCGTCCCCGGCATTGTTCTTAACCCACAGCTGCGTTGCCATGGCAGTGCTGCTTGCTAGGTCTTTGACCCACCGGGAAAATTGCCTTTCTTCATGAAATAATCCTAAGAAAAAGAGAAGTGGCCAGGCAAGCAGGTGAAATCCATTTAAATTCCCCAGGACTAGATTAAACATTGGTGTACACAGGTGTGCCCCTTTGCTGTAGATGAAACAGGAGGAGATTGTACTAAATAGTAAAGAAAAAAATACACTGAGATCAATTTCTTGAGCACTCATCCAGGCAGATGATAAGAAATGTATCAGGGACTGGATTTTCATAGGATAAATCCTCCTTCCCCAGAAAGAATTAAAATTAAGATCTATATAAAAGAGGTGAGAATGAAGAACATCTGGGTTGTGTTGGCATAGCAACACTTTCTTGTGTGGGTGTGAGGGTACAGACAGTGGGACTCCACCCACTCATGCAAACAGCACTAGACCCACGCAGCACAGAGATGGCTGTATTACTTGGTCTGGAAAAAATAATATGGACCTTCTCTGTTTTCTTTTTTCTCTGAATTGGGCACTACTTGAGGAAAGGGAATATAATTCAATACACAGAAAGGGAAATGGAGTGAGAGGAAGTCTTTGTAAGGCACCTGAATGAAGGAGGGAGGCGTTAATGGGAGGAGAACTCTCCCTATCCTCTCCTGGAAAAGAACTTAGGGAATGTTTGGGAAAATGACCAGAACCAAGAACATTTTTTCTGCTACAGGAATATTTCCTATAATAGCAAAACATTATCATCTTCCCTAGTGATGGGCATGAAGGGTATCAGAGAGGGAACTCTGAGTGAGCAATTACAGCATTCTTGTTAACACTCCTGTCTCCCAATTGCTGTAACCTCAGCCCCAGAGTTGCTAGAGGAATCTGTCCCCATGGGTCACAGATCCTGAGGGACTACAGAGTTATAGCAAAGGTCCACAAACCATTTGCAACCAAATCTTATCTGTAGAATGAATTAACACATCTTGAATAGAAATGTGCGTTCTTTCAGATAAAGTAAATGCTGTTGTGATTAATAATCACTAATTAATTGAATGGTGATATTAAATCATAGCAAGTTTGTGTTGTTGTGAAGTCTCAATAAACAGAAATGAAAAGCACAATTCTTATTATGTGGGCAATCTTTAAATTTTTTGACACCGACCAAACATTCTCATACTCAAAAAGGATAAGAAACTGGGCACAGTGGCTCATGCCTGTAAAATCCCAGCTCTTTGGGAGGCCTAGGAAAGAGGATTGCTTAAGTCCAGGAATTTGAGACCAGCCTAGGCAACATAGTGAGACCTCGTCTCTACCAAAAAAAAAAAAAAAAAATATATATATATATATAAGCCAGGCATGCATGGTGGTGCATGCTTCTAGTTCCAGCCAATCAGGAGACTGAGGCAGAGCCCAGGAGGCTGAGGCTGCAGTGAGTCATGATCATGCCTCTGCACTTCAGCCTCAGTGACAAAGTGAGACCCCAACTCAAAAAATATTTTTTTTAAAGGATAAAGAATAAGAGTCACTGATCTATAAGTACCAATAAGGTATCTCCCCTGTTGAACAAAGTTATATCCTGATCTTAGGAAGAGTTGAGGTACCCCACAGAGTCTTGAACAACATAGAATTCTTGACAACCATTTCGAAGATCCCTTTATTTTTTCATTCGACAAAACACACTTGAGTTAATTATATTCCAGTCTTCCACTGACCTTATAGAAAAGCTCTCCATGTTGAGTCAGAAGATTTGTGTAACATGGTTCCCGATCACCTCACTAGCTCTCAAAGGTGAATCTCTGTTTCCTGCTTATGGTTCAGAACCAACACTCTGCAAATAGTTTAGATCTTGAGGAAGAAGAGGAAGGCTTATTGAATGAATATTCAGCACAATGATTTTTATGGCACAAAGTGAAATAGAGACTGGATACTTCCCGGCATGTTTTGATTAGGAAGTGTGTTCAGCCAGGCTTAAACACTTCTTGGCTGGGCGCAGCGGCTCACGCCTGTAATCCCAGCACTTTGGGAGTCGGATTTGCCTCGAGAGGATGGCCTGAGCCCAGGAGTTTGAGATCAGCCTGAGAAACATGGCAAGACCTCGTCACTACAATAAATAAAAAAATTAGTTGGGCATGGTGGCGCACGCCTGTAGTCCCAGTTATTTGGAAGTCTGAAGCCAGCAGGTCATGCCCCAGCACTCTAGCATGGGTGACAGAGTGAGACTCCAACTATAAAAACAAACTCAAAATGAAAGCACTTCTCTTTGAGACCTGACCTAGACTCACTTTACTAAAAACCACTAAGTATTCCCTCAGCCGTTCCTAACAGCTTATATACTGGACTTGTATAGGCTGCTCTAAAATTAACAAGAGACAGATTTTTGATGTCCATTAAGTGACTTATAAGACTAAATTCCTGTAGGGTTGCCACTGTCCTTTTTATTTCCACAATTCTATAGACAACTTGGTACACTTTGTTGTCTAGAAATAGCCAGTCAGTCTTTAAAGTTCAACAAGCTGATTATTCATTATGGCAGTGAAAATATTTTTAAACATTAAAAGCTGAGTCACCAAATATGTTTGGTCACCGCATGGTTAGAAAACCCATTTTAGCGTAATTGATATGAGGTTGTCCCAGAAATGAAAGTATATTGATACACACAATGTAGCAGTAATCTGTCTTCCTTTGTTCATCCATTTATTCAGCAAATAGTTACTAGGCACTGTATTCAAGGCATATACTTTTTAAGTGACCTCTGTGAAATGCTCACTTTCAAAAATGTCTCCCCAGAGGCATTAGAGTTTTCTCTAATTCTCTCTGATTGCTTTTCTTTCTTTTTCCTTTTTTTCTCTTTTTGAGCTGTTTTTGGCTTCCCCCTACTAATAATAGATCTTTAACTTGTCAACCATACATACTTTCATCATATACATATGTTCAATAGAACTAATGTATATTTTCCCTCTCCTTTGAAGTTAAAAACCAGACTGAGTCTCCTGTGCAGTGTTTGGAAGCCATGCCAGTATATTTTGATTTTGATTATTTGATTTACAAACAGACACTCAAATTGAAATCTAGGCAAATATAGCCATTAATTGTGAAAACCAGTCTATAGATTTTTTTGAATACAATAAATCAAGTTGCATCACAAAGTTAAAGTAGTGAACACAATATAGCATGAAGAGACCAACCACGTGACCAGTGTGATCCATGTGACCTAGGTGACTCACATGACAACATGTCCCAGCCAGAGACCAACACGCTTCACTGTCAACATCATTCAGGATTGGAATTCCAGGGATGGTGTGCACCACCTGCTCTTGGCTGGCACATGAAAGCATCTTATCCCTCTCTAAATGTTCTGCCTTAAGCAAAAAGAGGACAAAGCAATGACCAATCAGTGACCACATGCAGAAAGTATTCTGCAAATCAAGAACAAGAAAAGGAAGCAAGTCGAAAGTTCCAGAACTTATCGAAGGACTGCAATATTGACTGAGGAGCATGTAGACTGATCTTTAAACTCTTTGCACCTGAGTTTCTCTGGAAAATTCCTCAGCATTCCAAATGAAACCAAAGGCATTCTGAGCTACATAAGGAAGGCAAAATCTGGATATTTGGCAAATCTAGAAGCACTGAAAACAGAAGGAATTCTAAGGTGACTTGTAAGCTACATGAGGTTGTCTGGGTCCTTGTTTCTCTCTGCAGGATTGAGTTACTCATGCGTTTGTGGCATCACTGGACTATGCAAGGCCCCTCTTATATTTTGCTTGATTTTTTTCTTCCCTCCTCCTCTGTCCCCTCTCTCCTCTCAGTAGGTCCCTCCCCTTCTGTGTCTGATTGATGTCCTTTGATATTCACGTGTCCCTATGAAGTTGAGCGTGCTGTCTGTGTTTAGGTGATATAAATGGCATCATGCCACTCCAGATCTTGTTGTATTTCCTACTTTTTCACTCAACCAGGTTTCAAGCATCTACCCAACCTGTTCATGTGTGAGTGTATTGCTTCCAATGGCTGCAGGATTTTCATCAGTACACATCTGCTGTGTCTTCTATCTCTATCGGTGATGGGCGCCTGGGTGGCCTTCAACAATTGTGATCAGTGTATTTATACATCCCCTTTGGATCTGAGTGAGGGTCTCCGCGGAGCTCGGGGCCTAGACAGAGCTACTGGGTCCCAATCTACATGCGAGCTTAGCACCCTGAGTAATGCCAAATTGCTCTCTGTGTCCACCCTACTGGTGGGATCTGTGTGTTCCTCTTTCCATATCTACATTTGGTAGGTTCCAGTTTTCTAATCTTGGTCACCCTCCTGAATGCTTTAAGATGCATGTCTCAGTTTGCTAATGAGAGTCATCGTGTCTTTGCTGGAGCACATGGAAAACAGAAGAAATCAAAGGGCATCCAGAATCTCAATGGGCACAGCAGGCACGGGCCAGACCAGAATTATGATGAGACAAAACACCCTGACTGAACATGCAGGGATGGTTGTGAACCAAGCTGATGGGGAAGGCCAGGGATAGAGCAGGAACCCCACTGCCGGCTTGCTAAGGGACTGGAGAGGGCCCTATGAAGGAAAAGAGGAGGAGAAGTCAGTTCCTTGAGAAAAAGGTTGGAGGAACATAGGAGGCAGCAGGCCCCAAACTGCTGGCTTTCTGAAAGCCACTGTGTGACTGAGGCTGGTGTCACCCTCGCTGTCCATGACATGTGCAGTAAGTGCTGCCAACCCAGAATAGACCTTGCATACCCAGGTCTGGGCAAGAGACGCCTGCAGGGAGTCTACCTGGGCAAGGTTGCAGTTATCCTGAAATCCTGCATGAAACATGCCTGAACGCCTGGAACAGATGCCCCAAGCCCTCCACTAGTGAGGTCTGGTGAGTGTACACATTATGATTATGATGTTAAAGATCATGCTTCTATTAAAATAATCCTGAAGCATTTAGAACTAAGAAGTGATGATAAGAATTTTGCTAGGCCTGTATTGCTAGGGTGTATGGCTTGGATTTCTGTGAGATTAAAGCAGAGAATTTGCTTTAATTCATTCACAGTAGTTTTTCCTTCCTCTTCAAAAAAATATATCCTTGGCTAACTAGTGTTTCCTAGATACTCAATTTGCCTATTCAATGGGCTAACAGTTGTATGTTTCCATACATGCTGCTGTAGTTTCAAGAACTGGGCATTTTTTTAAATGTGATTTTGGAACTTTTCTGTTTTTGTGATGATTATTGGCAGCTGTAGGAGCTACTGAAGAGGTCAAGGACATGTTGGATTCAATAGCATCAAGTTTGGATGTTTATTCCCCCAAATTCTGAGTCTGTAAGGTTAGAATTTTAGAACTGAGAGTGCATTCTCTTCTTTCTTTCTCTCTCCTCTTACTTTAACAACCTCCCCCTAAAAAAATAAAAATAAATAAAAGCCCTCTCAGCTTTGTTTTTAATAAATGAAGAAATGTCCCAACACATGACCCACAGCTGCAAACTGTTAACCTTTGCTAGTATTGAGGCTGCCCTCTGGGTCCCTCGTGGGATTCATAGATAGAGGCCCTTTTGCTGCTCTGGGCCGCGAGCCCAGTCATCTGCGAGTGGGGAGGGGGACTCTTTCAGGCCAACTCAAGCTCATGAAAATATCTTCTCCATGGGATATTGCAACAAAAGAGCCACCTTGGCCCTAGGGTGCTAGGACTGGCTCTGAGCTGGGCAGTAGCCCCAGCCACGCACACAACTTGAAATGTGGCTGCTCTGAATTGAGATGTGCTGTCAGATTTGGCTACACAAGGGATTCCAAAGACTGAGTATGAGGCAAATAATATAAATTTTCTCATGAATAATTTCATATTATTATATGGTGAAATGATATTTTGGATAGATCAGATTCAATGAAACATAGTATTGAAATTAATTTTGCCTGTTTCTTTTTACCTTTTTCAAAGTGGCCACTAGAAAATGTAAACGTATGTATGTGGCTCACATTATATTTTGCTTGGCCCGTGCTGGTCTAGAGGACTGGGATTTATTTTTAACTACTTCAATAAGTATCAAGCATTCACAATAATTCAAATACAGTTATTTCTTTATTGTATGAGCTCAGCATTATATCTACCCCTGTTTTAAAGATAAGGGGTTTTTCAAAAGTTCCCAAAGCACCCCAGGCCGTCTAGCAACTTCTCTTTGAAGGAGTCCAGGTAGCGCTATTTCTACCCAGAAGCTGACTAAAAGCTCTGTAATGTGAGGTACTTCCTTCTTGTCCTTCCAGGATTGGTCTTCATCTGACTAATGAGGCTGTCCACCAGGCAGCGAGATGGAAGGACATGGGTTACCTTGGCAGTCAAAGGGGTGCTTTTCCCAGTCCTGCCAGGCCCTTCTCTTCCTGATGCTTGTCTGTAAGACCAATGTGTACTTAAACTTTGAGGTTGTTTCCTAGCTCCCCAAAGTCAGAGTCCCAAATCCTCAAATAATATTCTATTCATACAGATTTCTTAAAGATTAAGAGTTTCTAGAAAACAGAGCCTGTAGGGACCCAGCGATGACACATTCATTGCATAAATCACAGTGTTAGACTTAAGAGCAGGTACGTTCCCTTCTCATTAGTGTCATCTTTCCTATGGCAACTGATAGAAGTCCCCTATTGAGAACAACCAGATGAAATTGCCAGGCAAGAAATAGAGCTAAAGAGCACTGTCCCCTTTCCCCTGCTCACGGTAGACCCTGCAGATAAGCTGGGAGGACTCACATTTCTTCTCAACCCAGGACTCCAGGAAGAACTAAATCCTCGGAGTGAGTAGATGATGTGGGACTTGCTCATTGGCTCTTGGTGTTTCTCACGTTAGTCTCTGGGAATACAGTTAAAATGCAGACTCTGACTCCAGGTCCCAGGCAAGGCTTACCTAACAAGCTCCCAGGAAATGCTGATACCACTGCCCTGTGGACCACACTTCAAGTAGCAAGGTTCTCCAGGTATTATTTGCTTGTATGCACATTCATGAAAAACAACCCTGCCTTAAGCCTGGGAGGTCAACAGTGCCAGATTGACATTCAAGACAAATGGTATATTGAGAAAACCCAACATAAAAAGAAATTTATGCCTTAAAAAAAAAAAAGACACAATGACAGTTCTCTTTACAAAGGAATTCATATCACAGTACCTTTAAAAGCATCTCTCTTCATGCATTGTAGCGTTAGTTATAGTTTACTAACTGGAAAAGTACTGAGTGAATTACCACCTGGAAATAAAGTATCTCCTGAGTGTTATAAAAAATAACATTAATATTGACAGTCTTTGTTATTGAGCATTTATTGTGTGCCAGGTGTGTATGAGGGGAAATCCAAAAAGCTCAGAATTTATTTATTTAAAATTGTATATTTATTCTCACATGTTTAAACTTCAGTCACCTTCACAGTACTCTCCATTTGATGTAATATACCTATCGAGATACTTTTCTCACTGCTCAAAACAGTTTTTGAACTTGCCAATTTTGCAGCCTTTTAGTGTGCTTCTGCCGTTTGGGTTTCACATCTTCCACATTGGCAAAACGTTTCCCTTTGAGGATTTTTTTTCACCGGAGAAAACAAAACAAGTCACTTGGGGCGAAATCAGGTGAATAGGGAGGGTGGGGCATGAAGGTCATGCCATTTTGGGTAAAAAAAACTACTGAACACTCAGTGCAGTGTGAGCAGGTGCACTCCTAAATCACCCATCATGAAATGGGCAAACGTGTTGAAAGAATCTCAAAAAAAAAAAAAAAATTACTGAAGCCAAACACAGCCTCTCACAGCAACACTAGCTCTTACACTGATGCCAATGAGTTCCTAGAACCCTTACCTAGTGGGGGATGCCTGTGTTACCAAACTGGGTAATTCTGTTTTTTGGGGTCCTTCTCATATGTATACATATATGGGCTATCTAACTGAATCTTCAAAATACTCTAGCAAAGTGAGTATTACTATCCTCATGCTACTGATGAGAAAACTTAAAATAACCTGCCAGTAAAAAAATATTCTGAGTAGAATACCATGTCTCCAGACTGACTCTGGCTGACTGTCTTTTTTTGACCTGAAACAGTCCTCCGTGAGGGGAGCTCTGAACACCATATTTTTAACAGATGGTTATTTATAATGTCTTTCTCTTCCTTGGCAATTTAAATTAAAATATCAACTTGAAGTAATGTTTCAGAAAGCCACCAGGAAGAATGGTAAAGAGAGCTGAATCAATCAACAAAGGAAGAAGAAAATCTTCTTTTATCATAGAGTACATCATTGTCAATGGAAAACAAAGTCTTGGTAAAATTAGAAGACATTTAAAGAGATGGACAGAGCAAATAGCAGTTCAGCTCATTAAATAAACACAAGGAAAGCAACAAGTGAAGTTTACCTTGCCCGATACCTTTCCCTATGAGTAGGGCAGCATCGTTCGGCAACGAGCCTCCAGACACATGTTACCCAGAGCTTTCCCATTCCTCCCTTTGCTCCAAATCAAAACCAGCATTTCCCACTTAGATGGCTTCAAAGGTATGATAGAATGTAATGAAAAACAAGACACAAAATACAGTCGTGTACTGTCTGATTCTATGGCCATGAAAGTCTAGAAAAAAGCAGATCTGGGGTTGCCAGGGCTCAGGGTGAGTGTGGGGTGGGGGCTGACTTCACGGAAACACAAGAATACTTTTCAGGGTCACGGAGAGATTCCGTACCATGTCGTGGGACTCTATGCATTTGTTAAAACACATGAAAAATGTGCACTTAAAATTGCTGAACTTTATTGTATGCAAGTTCTATGTAAATATAATGAGCTGCAAGTAAATTAATCAAGCAAATTTTGCAAAATATGGAATAGCATTTTGGCTCTTTTGTATCTGACTCAGATAAAGCAAAATGTGGTATCCCTTTGGCAACGGAAAATCAGCTCAACTACGGAGCTAGAAGTTATTGAAAAGAATAATATCTGCAGCCGCCACTGCCTGGGAGTTGCCAAGAGTTTCCTGGATGAAGTCCATCCAAGATACGGCTTTTAGTCTCTCAAGGTCTTTGGACGCCTGGAAAGTGGGTCGTCTTTCAGAATATCTGCGTCACTGTGCAGAAGATGTTAGTAAATCAAAGACCAGCTGGATTTGTCCTTAAATACAACAAAATACGTACTTGCTTGAAAGTACTATTAATCCTTTCACTCACTGGACAGGGAAGATTGGTTTTATGGTCTTGATTCCTTTCATATGTTATCAGCACCTAGTATTTTTTTTTGGTAGAACGTATACATGAGGCATTAAACTTTTGCTCTGGCAAAGCAGAGATCAAATGACCGCTTGGTTCTAGCTCTTAGAAGTTTGCAATTAATACTGATACCAAGTATTTTTACAGAGTGAATTGGAATATTGAAGCCATTCTTTTAACTTCACTGCAAAATATTTTGCCTAAAATATTCAGTTATTAAAGCAAAAGCATTAATATCTGGATTCTTCAGATAATTCTGTTTTTGGCAACAAGTGACAGAAAACCAAGTTAAATGGGCTCAGACAATAGGGGCATTCACTGGCTCATGCGTCTGGAATTCTAGTTACAGCAGCATTCAGGGCTGGCTAAACGGGGGTCTCGACGATCTTATGACACTATGATTTTCTTCCCTCTCTCTACTCTGCTGACAGGGAAGCTTCGTCTTAAGGTTTTTTCTGTCATGGCCACTAAGGTAGAACTGTGCCCACCATTTTCTCACTCATTCCCTGAGGGGAGAGGAAAAAGATTCCCTCAGAAACCTCTGACTTAAGAGCCATATGAAGGACTTCCCCATTTTCTGCCCATTTTTCAATTGGCTCAAATTGGATCATCTGTCCATTTCTCATTGGATCAAATTGAGTCACATGCCCAGTTACTGGCACAGAGGGTAGAATTACCCTTAGATCAGGCATCCCGCTACAACTGGAAGCAGAATTAGCTGCTTATTAGAACGTGAACATGAATTGATGAATTTGTGGGTGAGGGTGGAATGGGCTGACAAGTGAGGGTTTTGTTAGGATTGAGAAAGTGGAAATAATACAATGAGGTACACTACATCTAACTTAAATCCTTGACTTTAAAAGTGAGCTATTTTTTGTTATGTTTGTAACTGTACCTGGCACACAAAAATAATTAAGAGAATATTTGTGGCTGAAAAGAAGAAAATAAAAACGATCATAATCCCACTACCTCATGAATATTATTACTGAACTGCTACAAGTATACTTATTATTATTATTATTATTTTAATCTGGAGTCACCCATGCTGGAGTGCGGTGGCAGGAACACAGCTCACCACAGCCTCGAACTCCTAGACTCAGATAATCCTCCAACCTCAGCCTCTCAAGTAGCTGGGACTACGGGCACATGCCACCATGCCTGGCTAATTTTTTGATTTTTTTGTGGTGACAAGGTCTCCCTATGTTGCCTAGACTGATCTTGAATTCCTGGGATCAAGCAATCCGCCTGTCTCAGCCTCGCAAAGTGCTAGGATTATGGGTGTGAGCCACCGCTTGGCTACCTTCCTGTTCTTTAATCCCTGGTGCCTTAAGTCTTGTTTCTAATTGTTTATAAATGATTAATAAAAATACTAGCTTTATAGAGATTGTATGAGAATTAAATAAAATAATCTATGTAAAGTACTTAGCCCAAAATATAATATTACATACTCCCCAGAGATCATTTTAATGTGGTAATATATATAAACTAATTGTAGAAAGCATTTTGGTAGCAAATCATGTAATAATTTATTGTGGTAATATACCAAGTTTTTATCTTTCACCTCTGATATCTCTGTCTTATCTTTGAAGCAGCAACCATTAAGGTAGATAAGGAAAAATTTCTCCCTGGGGTCATAAAATTTAGAAGATCAGTTCAAGGAACTTCTTAGTCGACATTGTATTAGTTAGAGTCTAGCTCAACTTACAGTAAAAACAGAGACCCCCAAAATATATTTAAAAAGGAGAAGAGAGTTTTTCTCTCTAACATGCCCACCCAGAGGTGAGCAGCCCAGGTCTGCGAGGCAGCTCTGTTCCATACAGCGTCTAGGACCCGGGTTCCATTTATTTTGTATCCCCATCACCCGAAATAGGTTGTATGGAATTCCTTTTTAAAGGATGGAACCTAGCACTTACTTGACATCTGCAACAACTGCTTCGCTGAGGTCGTCGTCACAGGGTACCTGTAGTTGAAGGAGAAGCTAGACAAAGTGACCCTCACTGGACATTGGTGTGCCCCACTAAAATTCCATGGATTCTGTTATCAAAAGAGAAGGGAAGATTGGGTGGTAGGATTAGTGTCTTCCATGAGCATTGTCATGGAAACTATGTTTAGTTGACTCTAAGACATTATTGATTTTAAGACACACACATTATCATTTTATGTACTGCTGAGTAAAATAAACAAAGCTGTATAAACTGTGGTGCGTTGCTTTCTGACCAGTTCAGTTTAAGATGTATCCCAATTTGGAGATGTTAGATGTGGAAAAAAAAAATGTGTCTTGGTATAGAAGAAATACAAGATTGAGAAGCCTTTGTGCATGTGGGGTGGGGAGGGGTGTGTTTGGGAGATGTGATCTGAAGACATTCATTTTGCAGTCTACTTTTGTGTATGTGACTTTCCCTGGAGCAGACAGAGGTCCAAGATATCAAGCTTTGAATGACCCATTGAGTTTACTGTCTAGAATATGTGATTGATGAGATGCTGTCAGTGTGCATTTGCTCTAAGTTAAATCCCTGTGACTACTGGTAGAGATACCTTGGCTCAAAGACTTGGGGAGAATTTACCTAGATTTCCATCCAATCTGTGCCAGATCTGGAGCTGAGCAAGCAGAAGAGAGGGTCCCATCCTGAATAGGCAGGGTTCTCATTTAATAGGGGGACAAAAACTGAGGGAACCACTTTGAGGAACAGACACGGCCAAAGCACTTGACTTCTCACTTTAGTGTTCAGTCATTGCAAAGTTTGCAGAACACCAAGCATTTTGCTGGATGCAACAACATGATGTCTGCCTCCCAAGAGCCCCAGACCCACAGGGAATGCAGCTGTACAAGTGTGAGGGTAGAGGTCTGAGGAGGGAGACACAGATCAGGGAGCTGTTAGTTCTCTCTAAGGTTAGGAAGGATACCCAGAAGAGACGAAGTCTGGACTGAGGAGATAAGGGGCCCTTCAAGCAGAAGTGTGAGACCGTGCAAGTCAGGGACACATGTTTAAATCAAAATTGAAGAAAAGATCAACTTTATTGGATGGTCAAGTAGAGATGAGCTGAATTTTCCTGCATCAAAAAGATATTAGATTCGAGTAAGAAGACACAGGCAAAATAATGCCTTCGGCATTAGCTCTTAGACTGACATTACTCTGCTTGTCAAAGTAAGATTTGAGGATTTCATGCAGAAAGGAACACTTGGTTGGTTCCCACCCACTTTACTCATGCTCTCATTTTTCCCCCATTTAATAAACATGCACATGTGTTTTACTCTGGGACACACAGAGCAACTTAACGTAAAGTACTGCAATGATCCTAAGAATGATTCTCAGGGCAACAGCCCTATTTTTGTGAAATTGACCTGTTTAGAATACCAGAGAACAAGCCCTTTCACTCTCATGTTTTAAGATATAATCACAAAAGACCCTAGTCAGTTCAGTAAGATTATTTGATTTTGTGGCTTTGAATCTGGTTAATGACAAATCTATACTATGCAGGTGTTTTTTGCTGTATATTGCTACTGAAATTTGCTTTTCTCATATAGATCACTGTTACAGATGAGGAAGTTAGTAATCCATCCTTTTTAGATCTGGTGAGAACTCCCCAAATGAGGAAGTGCACACTTATACTTATGTTTGCTTGGTAAGTTTGACTTGTGATGGATTTAAAAGTTTGTGCCAAATTTACAATGCGCCCTTTCCTTCAAATCAGGTTGAAGTTGTTTCTTACTTGTTCTTCTCTGGTGCCTTTCAATGTTGCTACAGGTTTACGAGTGCTGTGGTATATCAAGGACTTGTCATGCGCCTGGGAATTATAGGAGGCAACCTTTATATAGACTTTTTCATCTCGGGAGTTGTGGAACTGCCAGGAGCTCTCTTGATCTTACTAACCATCGAGCGTGTTGGACGACGTCTCCCCTTTGCAGCAAGCAATATAGTGGCTGGGGTGGCATGCCTTGTCACTGCATTCTTACCAGAAGGTAATCATCCTCCAAATGTGTTTGGCAGACAAAGAACTTGAAAAATTTTAAATCAAAATAATCAAGTCTAGGGAACTGCCTGTCCTTAGGAAATATGGGGGGACCCCCCCAAAAAAACCCAGAATATATTTATTAAAAAACGTGTATTTATTCTTATATGTTTAAACTTCAGCCACCTTCAAAGGACTCTTCATTTGATGCAATCCACCTAAAGAGATGCCTTTTCCTACTGCTCAGAGAGTTTTTGAACTTGTCAATTTTAATGTCTTTTAGTGCTGTTGCCATTTTTTGTTTCACCTCTTCCACTGGTAAAATGCTTCCCTCTGAAGAATTTTTCATCCTGGGAACCAAAAAAAAAGTCACTTGGGGTGAGATCAGGTGAATAGGGAGGGTAGGGCATGGAGGTCATGCCATTTGGGGCCCCAAACTGCTGAACACTTAGTGTGGCAGAGGCAGGTGTGCTCATAAATCATCCATCATGAAATGGGCAAATGCATTGACAAAATTTCAACAACAACAAAGTTCACTGAAGCTGAATGCAGCCTCTCACAACAACGCTGGCTTGTACACCGATGCTAATGGGTTTCTAGAACACTTATCTAATGGGAGAAACCTGTACTACAAGGGCCTACCCTCCAAAAAATAATTCTATTTTTTTGGGGGGTCCCCCCTTTGTAGAGAATTGTTCCTCCCTTGTATGAAACACCTTTGTGGGTTCAGACTAAAGTTTCCTTGCACTGACTTCAATCCAGGCAAGGAGCCCTGTGAGATGGTTGGTTGGTCATCAGCAAGACTGGCCCTACCCAGGCTATGCCAGGAGCTCAGGCAGGTCCTGGGACATTTTGGTGGGGGGAGGAGGCGTGAGCTCAGCATAACTGCAGCAATTCGGACAATGGCTGTAAGGAGAGAGAGATGCTGAGAGCAGGAATTAAGAGGTGGCAGTTGGGCATGGGTGGAAGAGGGGGATTTCATTCCAGAGATCTTGCGGAGTTCAGTTTTTCAGAGCCTGATGACTGTAGCTGGGGTGCAGAGGGTGTGGGTGATCCCAGATACATAGTTAGCAGTACCCATGTGATCTCTGCTGTAAGAGCACAGCAGGGGGTGGAGAGAGGAAGGCCTCACATCCCAGGGAGTGTGTGAAGCAGAGCACGTTAATCATCTCCGTGTTCAAGGGGTGTGAAGCGGGGATTAAGAGCTGGTTTCCCTGGTTGTCCTTTGTGTCTGCGTAAGAAAGGCTGTTCATTCTTTGAGAATCCACTGAGGATCAGCAAAGAAACAGACAAGACTGCAAAAGTCAGAACAGTCAACCATTTACAGATGAGCTTAAGGTTTACGAATTCCCAAAACATCAGGAAGACCTTATTTTAATAGAATTACAGAAATGCCAATCTTGAGAACACACACACAAAAGATGTGTAAGTCCTCTGACATATTGGACTGGTTGATGAGAAACAGTCTGCTTATTTACATTGTTTCTGTTTTCCTCACGTGTGTTAGTTTCCTAGGTACTGCTGTAATCAAGTACCACAAGCTGAGTGCCTTGAACCAACAAAAGTTTACACTCTCAGGGTTCTCTTTGAGGCTAGAAGTCTGACATTAAGGGGTCCCAGGGTTGGTTACTTCCAGACACTGCGAGGGAGGATCTGCCCATTTCTCTCTCTGAGGTTCTGGTGGTTGTGGGCCATCCTTGGCATTCCTTGTCATCACTCTAGTCTCTGCCTCCACATTTACGGGACAGTCTCCTCTCTATCTCCTTGTTTCATTAACTCATTTCATCGGTAAAAACCTTATTTCCAAATATAGTCCCATTCTGAGGCTCCAGGTGGACATGACTTTTGGGTGGCACTATTCAATTTGCTACACAGAGTGAACATATTCTGAGAGTTGCGATAACTAGTTATTAATACATGTCTTCCTGGTAGCTATTCATTAATAAGCTCTAAATTAGGAGAAGGATAAAGAGGTGAACAAGATAAACACAATTTCTGCCTTCAGGAAATGCACAATTTAAGTAGAAAGGTGAAATGTCAAGAACATGAGTGACTTTGCTGTTCTATTTTACATTGGTACTTTGGGTTTAATTTATTATTATTATTTGAGTCAGAGTCTCACTCTGTCACCCAGGTTGGAGTGCAATGGTATGGTCGCGGTCATCACAGCCTCGACCTGCTGGGCTCAGGTGATTCTTCCCCCTCAGCCTTCTAAGTAGCTGGAACTACAGACATGCACCACCATGTCCAGCTAATTTTTTTATTTTTTCTAGAGATGATCACCAAGTTGGTCAGGCTGGTCTCGAACCCCAACTCCTGGGTTCAGGCAATCCTCTTGCCTCAGCCTACCAAAGTGCTGAGATTGTAGGTGTGAGCCACTGTACCCTGCTGGGTTTGATTTTAAAACGCAGTTCCCTAAGATGAGGGCTTCTGTTCTTATCACATGAGGAATAGGGATGAAATATTTATGGCAGATGGAACTAGGAATGTGGAGAGAAAGATTAAGGATTTAAGTGTGGCCCATCATTTCATGACGTATACTTCACCCTAGAGGATGTTCTCTGGCCCTTAGACTGATTGGGATGATTTTAATGTGGTGACATTCAGCATGACCCCAGAAAACAATGCAGACTGTGTGTCCAAACAAAAGTTGAAGCAGCATGAGTAGGACTCAAGTTGTTTTGTAGAGAACATTTTTATATACCGAAAAATAGAAGACAAATGGCCAGGTGTAGTGGCTCACACCTGTAATCCCACACTAGGGTGAGAGACTCACTTGAGCCCAGGAGGCTGAGGCTGTGGTGAGCCACGATCATGCCACTGCGACAGAGTGAGACTACAACTCGGGGAAAAAAAAGAAAGACGGAAGGAAGGAGTGAGGGAGGGAGGGCAAGAGGAAGGAAGGAAGGAAGGAAAGAAAGAAAATAGAAGGCAAAGAATAGACTTTTCTTCTTGGTCTAATTTGTTTTATTTTATAGGTATAATTTCTCAATTGAAGATTTAGAATTGCTCTCAGCAAGACTAAAAACCAATTGCTTTTATTCTAGGCACATTTCATGTCTATATTCTGCAGATTTGGCTGCTTTTATAGTCATATGTTGGTCATGACTGACTGGCAAGAATAAGTTTCAAATCCCTAAAGCGATTTCCAAATATTAGCAGAAGATCCTCCCTTGAGCCGGCAGTCCTTCCAAGTTAAAGAGGCTTTTGGACTGGACTCTTGGGACTGGTGAATTAGCATTAGAAAGGCTTTTCCTCTCAGTCCTTCCCAACAGCATCCGCAGGTCACCAGCCCCTGCGCTGAATGCTGATGAGCTCTTGGGAGAAATCATCCCTCAAATTCTCTCCCAGAAAACAGTTTAACTGGCCTTCCCTCCGCTGAATCCAACTTTTCATGGTCTGAAGAGTGAAATTCTGGAAAAAGGAATAGTCTTTCTGACTGTATCCTCATCTAGGACTACTGCTTCTAGCTCACATCTCTGAACTCTCATTAAATTCTGGAAAATAAAGTGCTTTCTTTATCCATACCTATCTGCCATCTTTAATTTGAGTTGATTTAGGATGACTACCATCCTGCAGTTTAGATAAGTCTTTTTTAAATGAACTTGTCTTCTATTTTTATTTCTCTTTAAGTGAAAAGTAAGTTCATGTGTTTTAATTTACACATTTATATTAGGATTTTTCACTACATATTGATTTAAGAACTCAGCAGATAGTACATTCAGAGGAAATTCAAAATTTTGTTTATTTTAAAACCTGTACTCGTTCTTCAATATTAGAGGTATTATTTCCAATAATCCCTAGTAGCTTGACCAAATCCTCATTCAGAGAGGGGCATTGTTTCTCTAAATTCACTTATAACTGTGGAAGACTATCTCAGTTTCAATACTCATTTTTACATTGCCTTTTTGTCATTGCTACCGAAGGATGCCCATCTCTACCCCAAATGAATTTAGCGTATTCCTGGAATGATCTAAAGTTTTTGTGTGCATATATTATCCTTCACACTTCCTAACTGGTTGTTTTCTTTTCACTCTTTAGTTAGTGAGCAGTGCAGTGCCTTAGGGACTTCTCTTTTGTGCACAGTTCAACAAAATCGATGTCCCATTATCATTATCGTTAGATTCTGAACCCTGCTGCTTGGGAAAAAGTGAGGAGTCTCTCGGTCAGCTTGTGAGGGAGACCACATCCCTTGGCAGCATTTTCTGAACATTTTACTGAATTGACTAGTCATTTGTCTGAGTTAATCACATACGTTTTTCATGCAGGGTAAGTGTTTGTTTTAATCTGGTCTCTTGGCTTTTGTTTGTTTCTTTCCATCCAACAGTCCTACCCTCAGTTGTAAACTTGAGTTGCCATTGAACCAATCAGTAGAACTTACTTAGAGAGCAACCTTGATTTAGTAAAAAGAAACTTAGGACTCCAGCACTTCACCTAGATAATGACATTATCTCCACAGTGGTGGGTGGCCTTCACTTTAGCAGCCCCAGAGCAGCAGGATCTTACTCCATCAGGCTGAGCCCCAGGAATCTGGGCCATGGATCCCAATTCCTGTTCCCAGCACCACCTGCTCATTAAAAGACGGAGTGGAATGCATTTCCTAGTGCCCGGCCCTGGCCTCCGTAAGAAGTAAGGCCTAAATAAAATACATGTTGACAACTCATTCCGCGCCAGAACAGATGGTGGCCCAGTGCATTAGCACAGCTCTGACCCTCCTTCTTCCCTGATGTCACCGTCAGTGTGACAGCTGCAGGTGTTCTCATTTGGGAAAAACATCAAGTACACCAGGACGGCCTGGGCCAGTTCACTGTCAAATGCAGCATACTCAGGCCTCCCAACAACGGTATGGATTCTTGGACCATTTTTTTCTCTGCTTGTCCTCCGAGTCAGTTGTTTCCTTTAATGAGTTTTTGCTGTTTCTGGTTTGTTGACTGTTCTTTAGAGAGAACACACATGTGTCTTCGGAACTTGACTCTCTTATTTCATCCTCCTAATTCATGCCTATTTTTCTACTGAAAAACTAATATTCAGGAAGGTTTGATAATTCTCCTAGAAGAAAGGATGATTTAGTGCTGGGTGAGCATGTATGAGTGATAAGGTAAATGTCTCATGTTCAAAGATGAAAGCTGAGCTAGCCTGGGTGTCCTTAGCTGTGCTTTGAGAGCAGATGTGGTCTTGTTCATGCAGGCGTATGTACTCACACCAAATCCTCTGGGAAAAGATGACATAAATTGCACAACTCTTAAGAGTTTAGAGCACTGATTTTTTTGGAGTAAAACTGGTTAACTTGAGTCTGGGCACAGTTGCTCATGCCTGTAATCCCAGCACTTTGGGAACCGAGATAGGAAGATTGCTTGAGCCCAGGAGTTTGAGACCAACCTGGGCAACATGGCGAGACCCATCTCTATTAAAAATAATAATAATAAAATATAAAATAAATAAAAATAAGAAATTATTAGCACCTCTGCTCTTAAAATACAAAAGAAAGAAAATATTTAATAGTGAATACTTGGTATTTCCCATTAGGGAAGAGGAGAGCTTCTTCTCACAAACAGAGAGGCCCTAAAACAGTTCACTTTAAAATGGATGTACCAACCAGCATCTAAGGATTTGGCTCTTTCTGGATGATTCTTGGAGGAAGTAGCATGATTAGGGATAAGGAAACAATAAATGACATGTGTTTTAGTGCCATCAAGTAGAATAGATATCCCCTTCTAAAGGTCCTGGTCCTCAAAGCCTGCTACTCTCTAGAAACCATCACCAGCCCATGTGAGGAGTTTTCCTGGCATGTTAAGGAATCATTATTCCATGTGTCATGACTATGGGGTATGAACAGAGAGAGGAGAGTTGGGTAATCAACTGGGGTAGTGTGGTAGTCCAAGGGCACAGTTGGAGACTACCTTCTGGACAAAAGGTCAGAGTGCTCAGGCTCTCCAGGAAGACACTGCCTTGGACAGAGCTCCAATGTAGTGGTTGCTCAAAAAACAGTTCTTGAATTGTACTTCTAGAATCCAACTCTGCATAGAAAGGCATTGAGCACACTAAAATATTAGCTGTCCTCCTGGTGGTGGTGGTGGTGGTGATGGTTGTTGTTGAAATCTAGCTATAATATTGGAAGGTTCTGGCCAGGCACAGTAGTTCACACTTGTAATCCCAGCACTTTGGGAAGCTGAGGTGGGAGGGTTGTTTGAGCCGAAGAGTTCAAGATAAGCCTTGGCAACATAGCAAGACCTCATCTCTACAAAAAAATTTAAAAAAAACTTAGCTGGGCATGGCGGCACATGCCTGTAGTTCAGCTACTTGGGAGGTGAGGCAGGAGAATCACCTGAACCCAGGAGGTTGAGGTTGCAGTGAGTCGTAATCATGCCACTGCACTCCAGACTGGGCAACAGAGTGAGACCCCAACTCAAAAAAAAAAAAAAAAAAGAAAAGAAAAGGGGAAAAAAATGCTCTATCATTTGTGCTTAAAATTAGCAAAGGTTTATGGCTACGGAACATAAGCAAATGCCTTTTGTTGTTTTGTAAAATGTTAATGAATCAGACTCCTAACTCCTCCCTCCCAAACTTTTTGTGTTTGCAGGGATACCATGGCTGAGGACCACAGTGGCTACCCTGGGAAGATTAGGGATAACCATAGCCTTTGAAATTGTTTATTTGGTAAATTCAGAGCTGTACCCAACCACATTACGGTAATTCCAACATATGTGTTATGATTTCTCCTAAGTAACTTTATAGACAAATGTTTTAAGTTGACTTAAACACTGTAAAATAACTTCCTGTTGGAGACCATCATACTAAGCAATCCATCACAGGAACAAAGAACTGAACACCGCATGTTCTCCCTCATCAGTGGGCCCTGAATTATAGCCACACGAGCACAAGGGAGGGATGGACAGTTACTGGCCACTGCTGGGGAGGGAGAGAGGGAAGGAGGGAAGGGAGGGAGGGAGGGTACACGTGACAACACAAACAGGACCTGGTCCACCCCCAGGGGACGTGAGGTCCTGTTGGAAGCCAAACTTCACCTGTATGCAGTCTACTTATGTAGATAATTCTCACTTGTACCCTATATCTCTATAATAAGATAAAATACTTCCATAGCTTGGTGGTATATCAGCCTGGGTTGAATCTAGCCAGTAGAGAAGATATGCTTTGAGTTACAGCTGCGTTCTGCTCGCTGCCTGCTGCATTGTGTGATGGAAGTATTTCTCACATCCGTATCCTCACACACAGCTCTGGTTTTCGTGAACAGGCTCTAGACTCGGAACCAGATGACCCCTTCGCGCACTTGCTCAGTTTGTAGGTCAAATTTGCCCTCATCAGCATTCGCTGCTGCAAGACCCAGTCTCTCTTCTGACCGTGTTACAGGTCTTGCATCTGTGAGCAGCAGTTACTGAAGGACAGAATGAAACTGTGTACACGGATTAGTGCAAATTGGCCTCCTCTGCCATGAAAGTGTTCTGTGGCCACACTAGGCTGTCACGCAGGGATGCCAAAGTGTCACGCAGTGTCACAGAGCAGGCAGTGGAGTGAGCTGCTGATGGATGAAGACCTCTCCACCCAGGCTGGGGACTTCCTCACTGTGAAGTGTACAGAATGAAAATGATTTGATAAGAGTTCCCGAGAGTTGTCGTTTACAATGTCAAAAACTATAGAAATGGAAAGTAAACCGGGTTCGGTGGCTCAGCCTGTAATCCCGCACCTTTGGGAGGCTGAGGTGAGTGGATTGCCTGAGCCCGCGGGTTCGAGACCCGCCTAGGCAGTCGAGACCTCATCTCTACAATAAAATCAAAAAATTAGCCGGGCGTGGTAGCTCGCACCTGTAGTTCCGGCTACTCGGAAGGCTGAACTGTAATTCCGGCTACTCGGAAGGCTGAGGCGGAAGGATCGCCGGAGCCCAGCAGGCGAGGTTGCGGTGGCCGGGAGTGGCCACTGCACTCCAGTCTGGGCGACAGAGTGAGACTCCAACTCAAAAAAAAAGAAATGGAAAGTAGTGTCATGCTTTCTTTGTTATGTGAGCTATTTTGGTTATCTTGAATTTATTTACTAAAATATTTTCATTTAAAACTATTATTTATTCTACAGAAACTTTGGGGTTTCACTGTGTTCTGGGCTGTGTGATTTTGGGGGCATCATTGCCCCATTTCTGCTCTTCCGGCTGGCGGCCCTGTGGCTGGAACTACCTCTGATCATCTTTGGTAAGGGCTCATTCTATATGCTATTCTTAAGAGCTTTCCTCTACATTTTTTGCATTAATAGAACCCTAAATAACCATTAGGTATTAATGTTATTCATTTCATTTCGTTTCTTTCTTTCTTCCTTTCTTTCTTCTTTCTTTCTTTTTGAGTCAGAGTCTCACTTTGTCACCCAGGCTGGAGTGCAGTGGCATGATTGTGGCTCGCCACAGTCTCAGCCACCTGGGCTCAGATGATCTTTCTGCTTCAGCCTCACGAGTAGCTGGGACTACAGGCATGCACCACCACACCTAGCTAATTTAAAAAATGTAGAGATGGGGGCTTTCTATTTTGCCCAGGCTGGTCTCCAACTCCTAAACTTAAGCAATCCTTCTGCCTTGGTCTCCCAAAGTGCTGGGATTATGGGCATGAGCTACTATACCCAGTTGTCCATTTCTTTTTTTTTTTTTTGAGTTGGAATCTCACTCTGTCGCCCAGACTGGAGTGCAGTGGCCGCTCCCGGCCACCGTAGCCTCGAACTGCTGGGCTCCGGCGATCCTTCCGCCTCAGCCTTCCAAGTAGTCGGAATTACAGGCATGCGCTACCATGCCCGGCTGATTTTTTGATTTATTGTAGAGATGAGGTCTCGCTCCCCAGGTGGGTCTCGAACCCGCGGGCTCAGGCAATCCACTCACCTCAGCCTCCCAAAGGCGTGGGATTACAGGCTGAACCACCAAGCTCGGCTCATTTCATCTTTTTATAACAACTGTTTCAGCTTTTAGAAGGCAATCTGATAAATAAAATTTGAAATCCTAAATGGTTTAATTTACTTTATATTAAAGGATGGTGGCAAATGATATTCAACTTAGCCTTCTTTGTTTAGGTTCTGAATTAAAGCCAAATATTCTGAAACTCTCATGGTATTAAGGAACAGAACCAATAATTTTCAGGGGATCACACTGGATCTTCAGTATGTTTAAAAATAAGCCCACAGCCGGGCTCGGTGGCTCAGTCTATAATCCCGCGCCTTTGGGAGGCTGAGGTGAGTGGATTACCTGAGCCCACGGGTTCGAGACCTGCCTGGGCAACTTGGCGAGACCTCATCTCTACAATAAATTTTTAAAAATTAGCCGGACATGGTAGCGTGCGCCTGTAGTTCCAGCTACTTGGAAGGCTGAGGCAGAAGGATCGCCAGAGCCCCAGCAGGTCGAGGCTGTGGTGGCCGGGAGTGGCCACTGCACTCCAGTCTGGGCGACAGAGTGAGACTCCAACTCAAAAAAAAATAAGCGCCTGTGCATTTTAAAACGTTCTAATTGCATTTTAAAACGTTCTCAATCTACTGATATCATATTCTAATTTGCTTTGATGCTAAAAATGTAATGCGGAGTGCACGGGGGGACACAAAACCACTTAGATATTCATAACCTCCTCCACATCCCTCGAGTTCACGTCCTCCTTCCTACCTCCAGTCCCTGTGGAACTCAGGAAGGCCCAGAATCATCATCTTGAGGGAACCTTAGGATACTCTGGATAACCCTTCACAGGGTGTTCTGTCGTCCTGCCTGGACCTCACACTTTCCTCTCCTCTCCTCACACTCTCCTCAGCAGTGATGGGTCCGGTTGGCCCCTCGCTCACCCTACCCTTCCTCCGCCTCCACTTCCTTACTCTAGGGAGAGAATCTTTTTCATTTATTGTTCAACAGTTGAAATTCGAGTGAAAATGCTGAGGGTATAGCTTCTCATTCCTGCAGAAACCCTTTGGCAGTCCTAGGGTCAGAAAGCCAGCTTCTAACTCCTTGACACCCTGAATACAATAACGGATTGCTCTAATGATTGAATGGAATTTGCTCACCAAGCTGAGCATTAATTCTGTGGCCAGCATGAAAAAGCAGAGAGTGCCACCATCCAGCAAGGACAGAGTAGTCCAGGAGACAGAGCACCTGATCTTCAGGACGGCTGGGTCCTGGGCTGTGGGACAAGCCTTTTTTTGCAGATCCTGGCTGGGGAGAGAGTCATATTCCTAAAAACTCAGGGTGATTACTGCTGAGACCCTGCAAGAAAAGGTTGCTGTGAGGACACATCACGGGGATCCCTGACCCCGCGGAGTCAAGGGGAGAGAGCCGGGAAGGAAAGAAACAAAGTCGAGGTTGGGATCTGAAGATGAGGAGAAATGACCCTGTGAGGGGGTGGTCTGTGCTCCAGGAGGTGGAAGGCACAGAGCAAGAGGAAGATGCATCCTTGAGCACCAAGGGTTGAGAGAGCAGAGTACAGGGTGTGGGTCGGGGCCTGAAGGGAGGTGGTCCCGGGCTCAGGCAGGAGCCGGTCACCAAGAGCCTTCCACACATGCCAAGGCTTTGTTCTTTATCCACACAGCAGTCAGAAACACTGGAGGGTCGTATCCTGGGAGTGATAGAGCCTGATTTGCCATCGGGAAACATGACTCTGGGCTGGGCATGGTGACTCATGCCTGTAATTGCAACACTTTGGGAGGCTGAGCTGGGAGAATTGCTTGAGACCAGGAGTTCGAGACCAGCCTGGGAAACAGCAAGACTTGTCTCCACAAAAAGTTTAAAAAAAAATTAGCCTGGTGTGGTGGTGTACACCTGTAGTCCCAGCTACTCAAAAAACTGAGACAAGAGGATCGCTTGAGCTCAGGAGTCTGAAACTGCAGTGAGCAGTAATTGTGCCAGTGTTGTCCAGTCTGGGTAAGATAGTAAGGCCCCAACTCAAAAAAAAAAAAAAAAAAAAGACTCCAATGACAGATATGCAAATGAGTTGGAGAGGACCCTGCCAGGGGAAGACAGTTCAAAAATGTTGTCATCCAGAGATCATAATGGCTTCTAGGTAGGTGATGGCAGTGGGAGAAGAGTGGAGAGGGCCAGAAACATCTTAGAAAGGAGCTAGGCAAGAGGAGACGATTGGTGGGTGGGGCAGGGATACAGTGAGCTGGGAAGCCCAGGCACCTGCGAGAGAAGTAGTTGGTGGCATGGGAGCTGGCTGAGCAAAGGTCTGGGCAGGTCTGGGCGGGTCTGCAGGACCATAAGGGTCTGTGCTGGCAGGGGCAGTTTGAGATGCCCATGAGAATCCAAGTGGTAATAGAATTGTCCAGAAGGTCCAAAGCTGCCGAGCGCCGGAGGGAAGTACAGTCCAGGAGTGGAGAGCTGGAAGCCGCCTGAATGTAGACAGCCATGGGAGGGACCGAGACCCCCTCCCCACCAAGAAGTGAGGACAGAGCTAGAGCAAAACAGAGGCCCCGGACAGAGCCCTGAGTGAGGGGGGTGAAGTGGAAGGCACAGGCAGAGGGAGGGAGCCGCCAATGAAATGGGAGAGTGGAGAAGAGAAGCAGAAACCAGGCAAGACACCCAAGGCAGGAGGGTGAGATCAGGCTATCCTAAGGACAGAAAGCAGCGCCACTGGATGGTTGGCAGTGGCAGCAGGATCCAACTGGTGCAGGGGCAGGGAGGACATGGGGCCAAGCTCAGGTCAGGGCAGGCTGCAGTGGGCGCTGGCTGGCCGGGGTATGCTGGAGCAGGCTGGTCCTGGCTCACCAGGGCTGAGTGCTACATTTGCAAGGATTTTGTGAGCCAGCTGTTAAACATGACCATTGTTGACCATTAAAGAATGAGGCTGGGCACAGTGTCTCATGCCTGTAATCCCAACACTTTGGGAGGCTGAGGCAGGAGGATTTATTAAGCCCAGGAGTTCGAGACCAGCCTGAGCAACATAGGACGACCTTGTCTCTACAAAAAAGTAAGAAAATTAGTGCACCTGTAGTCTCTACTACTCAGAAGTTGAGGTAGAAGGATTGACTAAGCCCAGGAGGTCAAGGCTGTGGTGAGCCATGATCACACCACCACACTCCAGCCTGGATGACAGGATGAGACCCTGACCAAAAAAAAAAAAAATTAAAGAACATAAAATATAGTAGATTGAGAGATAGTAAACACTCCACATTCATCAGTTCCTAATTTGTTTACTAAATCTTACTATTATCTCCTGCATCTTTATGGTGGAATCATCATTGATGGAGCAACCATACAGCTCTTCCCAGTGCTGCATTCATGATATCAAGTCAGTAGCTTGAAATGCCCACGTGGGAGCATTTACACCATGCAATGGGCAGACGCTCCCAACCAGGGCTTTGTTTCCCAAAGCTGGTTGTTAAACATGTACCAGCACTCACCACTAGGGTATGAGGAAGTGGAGAAAATAAGAGAGGATGACATTTCTAGAAGTTTGTCTCTAAAGAACAAATAATGGGAGGATGGCAAAGGGAGGGTGAGGTGAGGTGGAGAGAAGGCTGGTCAAAGAGGTGGGATGTAAGTGTGTTCAAAAACTTCTGCTGGTAGGTTGAAGAAAGGAAATTAGTCACTCAACAGAGGAGCCTAGAAAGACAGGCAAAGGTAAGGGCTTGCCCTGGGGCAGACACAGGGCAATTCTTGCAGTATAAGGTGACAGGAACACCCGAAGGGAGGGGGCAATGGTAAGTCATAGTGGAAGCTGAGAGGAGTCCTCTCTGGCTTTTGTTTCCCTCTGAAGTAGGAGGTGAGGCCTTGGGTGTGTGTTAACACTTGTGTGCCAGGTATAGGGAGTCGCGGCACTGTACAGAGTTTGGGGAAGGTAGAGAACATTTGAAATCATGACAAAGAAGACCTGGAGCACCAGATGGGATAATCAAAGGATTGCTGTGGTTGGGGCTACTTCAGGTGAGCCATGTGGCAGCTTCTAGCCTGGGAGAGGGGTCTGCCTATGTGTTCCTGGGGTAGTAACACCTCTCTCTTGTTCCGTAGGTATCCTGGCATCTATCTGTGGTGGCCTCGTGATGCTTTTACCTGAAACCAAGGGTATTGCCTTGCCAGAGACAGTGGATGACGTAGAAAAACTTGGCAGGTATTGTCCAAAATTCAACGCATCCTAAAATAAAAGCCACATTTCAGACTATGGGGGAAAGGATGGTGTTGTGAACATTGACTATCCATGCCAAAAGTAACATTCAATCCCTATCCCACATCCTAAGCGAAAATTTCAAAGTAAGATTTAAAAGGTTAATGTAAAAAACAAAACAAAGTTAGAAAAGAATATGCATTATTTTCAAATGTGGTTGTGAAGAGAGGGAATTTCTATGTAGGGCTCTGAGACTCAGAAGCATCTAAAGGAGGAACTGGTGATATGGTGAGGTGGAATCCCTGGGTATGCAACTGAAAGGGACAGACAGAAGATGATGCTGCATTCATAGTGTGGATGGCTCCACAGAGGGGAGGAGCACTGAGCTGTCTAGACAGATAGCATAGGAACCTGCAAGAGGGAGGACAAAGTGAAATATCACCGAGCAGGTGTTACGGTGTTTATGTAAAAATAAAAGCAATGGCAAGTCCTCTCTGTAGCTAGGTGGGAAGATATATGACACACAGATAGTGGATAGATAGCTGAAGGAATGGATGGATAGGCGATAGATGGATAGATGATGATGATGATGAAGATAGATGATAGAGATAGAGATGGTGGATAGATGATACATAGATAGAAGATAGATAGAATGGATAGACAGGATGGATAAATAGATATGATTGATAGATGATAGACAGATAGATAGAGATAGGTAGGTAGAGATATGGGTAGATGCAGGCTGGATAGATAGATAGATATGATGGATAGATGGATGGATGGATGGATGGATGGATAGATATAATGGATAGATTATGGATAGATGGCTGTAGTGAGGTGTGATTGTGCCACTGCACTCCTGCCTGGGAGACAGAGTGAGATCCCGATTCAAAGAAAATAAAAAAGAGAAAAAGAGATTAAACAGACACACAGAGAAAAGACCAAGAGAGAGACCGAGTTTCGGAGGTGTTTGTCTAACATGTTAACATGAAGAGTTAGATCAACAAAAATTCACACTCCACACATTCTTTCTAATTTTCTGCTTGGAATTGTTTATAATAAAAAGATAGAGAATATGAACATGAGAATATATAATAAAATATGCAAAATAATAGATACCTCTGGGCACAGAAATGGATTAGGGAGAGGGGTAGGGAAGGGAGGGTCATCGCTTTTGTTTCTAAAGACTTCTGTAGTGTTGAATTTTTTAAAAATTGGAACACATGGTCTTATGTTATTTGTGTGATTTTTAAAAAGAATTTAACAGCTAACTTAAAAGTAAAAATCAACCTTAATGATATCTGGAAATTAGGGGCATGGATCTCTATATTTCAAAAAATGTATCAAAAATACTTATTAAAAGACTGATATTTTAGTAACCTCAGGGCAGTATTTTTCTTCACTTGTAATTGTGCCTATGGGAGTCTTTTATTTAATACTCAAAACAATTTTGTACAACAGAATTTTTTATCCTCACTTTTTTATAGCTAGGAAATCAGAAATACTTCAGAATTTTTAAACACTAGGACTGGGATCGATACTGCCCAGTGTACAAGTGCAATTTCGTTGTTTTTTGTATTTTTATGATATGGTGCATCCTCTCTGTGATTATTTTAAAAGGAAGTATCCCTATGGTAGGATTGGAAATGTCTCTCTCCAGGCCCTCTTTTTTTTTGAGTTGGAGTCTCACTCTGTCGCCCAGACTGGAGTGCAGTGGCCGCTCCCGGCCACCGCAGCCTCGACCCGCTGGGCTCCGGCGATCCTTCCGCCTCAGTCTTCCGAGTAGCTGAAACTACAGGCGCACGCTACCACGCCTGGCTGATTTTTTGATTTATTGTAGAGATGAGGTCTCGCTGCCCAGGCGGGTCTCGAACCCGCGGGCTCAGGCAATCCACTCACCTCAGCCTCCCAAAGGCGCGGGATTACAGGCTGAGCCACCGAGCCCGGCCTCCAGGCCCTCTTTTAAGCAGGAACCATCTCCCTTCCCAGAAATAAGAGTCTCATGGTTATTTTACCAGGCCTTTAAAACTTGGCAAGATATGGCTAACTTATACCGTGATTTTGTTTTCCTGTTTTTGATGCTATTTTGAAAGGTAAGATTGGTTACTCATTCCCAGAACTTTGCTAAGAAAGGTCTACTGGTGCACTCAAAACAAAATCGCCTGCTCATAGCTCATTGGTCAACTACTGATAGAACGGGCCTTTCAAAAGACAGGTGGACATTTGTCTCACAAAGTAACCTAAAAAGATTCTTATACTTGTTTGGAAGTAAAATGATGGGTAGTGATTTATTCCTTACCCAAAGTTCTACCCACATGTTACCCTAGAACAATGCTACTTACAGTTGGGCAGAGGTGGGAGTTTCTCGTTAAGACACTACCATTTTGTGGAGCAAAATTAAGCTAATTTAAAAAGTATTAAAATTATTAAAACTGTGTGAGACTGGCGTGGTGGCTCATGCCTGCAATTCCAGCACTTTGGGAGGCCAAGGCAAGAGGACTGATTGCTTGAGTCCAGCAGTTTGAGATCAGCCTGTGCAACATAACGAGACTTTTGTTTCAATAACAAAATGAAACTAAAAAATAAAAATAAACAAACCGTGAGTCTTTCTTGAGTGTTATACCATGGGAGGGTCTCATTCCATCCAGAAAGAAGAAGCACTATGCTAATTGTGATATCATAGGCAATGAATTGCTTAGTTTATGTCAGGATGTGGGACCTGGGTCAGGGTGGAGGGGAGTGTCCAATCTTGTCTCCCCAATGGTAGCAGTGCTAGAAGACCAGGAAAAAGGAGAATATTCAAGAAGTGAAATGAAGCAAGAGAAAGCGACAAGGAAGGAAATGAAGTTGCCTTAAAATAAGAGATACAGATCTTAAGGGTAACTTCATGGGTTATATAACCTCAAGGATTTGTTTCAGCGTGGGACACCCAGGAGAGTATTCCTGCCACTGTGGTAGGGTCAAAAGAGGGAAGGGGTTCAGTGCTGGCTCATGAAGATGCCATCAAGGCTTCAGGGACCCCAGTGCTCAGTGGCACAGATGCCTGACTCATCACTCCCGGATGCACTTTCTGTTAGTACTCTCGCAAGAGGGAACGTACCCTTCCTTCTGCTCTATTCCATCAACTGCTGCCTGTTTAAACAGTGAAAGCAACACACTCTTTCTTGACTCTTTAACTAGTCAAAGGGTCAGATTTCCAAACTCATTAGGAAAAAATGGAGAAAGAGGTTGTCATTTGAGACCAGGACTCTTCTACTAACTCAATTGTATTAAAATTAAACAGCTAGGAGAGATTTTTTTTGTGTGTGTGGAGGGGGACATCTAAAAGGCGCATGGGGAAAGTTAATATCCAATGACTATATAAACATAAAGAGTTATAGCCCCCAAAATCTAAGTCATTCAAATTCTAATTTTTTCTATGTTTATAATTTTTCATAAAGGAAACTTGGGTACATGAATTAATTATACCTAGTCCTTACCCTTGGAAAAAAACTCTACTAGAAGTATGATTTATAGTGCTCCAAATTAAGGACATTAATTGTGACCCATGATGATTTAGTCTGAAAAAAAAAATACTTAGTGCCAAAGTATTGAAACCTGTTAGCATTTCCCTTCTAAAACGGCAATGAATTATTCTATCATTTCTGCTGCTTTTGTTCACGTCAACAGCTCATTTCCAAGTGTATGCTATTCAGTAAAAATTTATATGCCATAACTAATCCTTGTCTGGGGTCTGAAAGCAGGTCAGAAATGAGTCCGGAGACAGATATTTTCATTATCTTTTGAGTTGAGCTTTCACGGGAAGTGATGCATGAGTGTACTTGATCAAAACCAGCTCTGTTAGTAAATAATAACAGAAGTCTTTCTTCTAACTAGTTGACTATACCTTTTCTCTCTTTTTTTAGTACACATTCTTATAAATGTGGCAAGAAAAAGAAAACTCAAGTTTCCAGCTCTCACCTTTGAGGCCCCTGCCAGCAATGGAAGGAAGCGCTATTCAGAAGCGGACCCTCTCTGCAAAGCTGTGCCTTGGACAGACTGCACATGTTCACTTCTGCTATGTGATACTGGGCTGTTCCAAGTGTTTTTAATACTGTACAAAGACATTCAAACTCTTCAGAGTATTTTTATACCATGTTGAATGAGTTGGGGCTTATAGGGCTATTGGAAGTTTCTGGGAACACTTGATACACAGCTGGTTTAACAATGAGCCTGTTGGGTGCACAGTCCTTCCTGAAGCTTTTTGTTGTGGTGTGGCAGTGGCCTCTGACTCATTAGGCTGCAGGGAGTTGAAAGAAACTCCCCACCCAATGCTCACAACAGCCCCTTCAGAAAGTTAGGTTGTGTAAACCAGGGACTTGGGGAAGGTTGACAGGAATGGGGTCATCAGATATGGTCAAGGGATTCAGCCCTGAACTGAGTGTTCTGGGGGGTCCCATGAGGAGGAAGGTTTGGGAATCCTGCTAATGAAGAGACGCCCCTCGGGCTCTCAGGCCATGAGTGCTGAGCCATTGTGGTTTCTGCCCACCGTGAGTCCCACAAACCTTTGCAGCATAGACAGGTCACATGTCCCTTGCATCCCCCTGTTCTGCAACCTCTGGGATTCCAGGCATGGTTTAGACCTCATTCCTTCAATAGGAACAAATCTGCTGTACAATTAGAGGATTTGGCTCTTTCTTTATAAAACCAGATTGTGGTCCCGAGATCCTTTGGGACATTCTTGGTCCTCCTTCAGTGGACACCCAGAGCCACAGATTCCCTTCTTTGCTGAGCAAAACCCATGGATTATGATCCATGAGTCACAGGATTTTAAAAGCAAAAGGATATTTATCTTATATTCATGAGCTCAGTTATGATGGCACCTGGGGTCAAGAGTGAGGAACATGGACAGTTCATCCAATCCTGGCACTTTTGACTTGTCTTAGGAAAAAGCTTACATTTTAATTTTTAAAAAAGGTCAATGCCATCCATGCTTACAGCAGCTTTATAAGTGACTTTCTAGAGACTGATGAGGGATTCGGTCTTTCTGTTTTGTTATCAAGACGTTTGAAATGGGAAACTCGTGAGTTCTGCTTTGTGAGCTGTATTCATTATATTTTCAGATTCAGTATATGAGTTTTATGCCGAGTTTTTAAATGAAGTACTTTATGTGGACAGGCAAAATGGGTTCTAAAGGGAAGTCTTGCCAACAACATTTCTCTACGAAGAGCAGATGACAATACATACGACGTGTGTGCTGATTGTAAAATGAGCTTCTTAACCCTTCAAGCACAGCAGAATTGAAGATGAATGTCCTACTTGGCAATGAAATACACACAGCTCTTTGCAAATGTCGGGCTGTGTGCACTGCCTACTCATAGACACTTGCATTTTTGCTTTTCTCTGCATTTCTTGGCTGTAAGATGACTTGCTCCTTAATACCATCACTTTGGATTTGTATTTTGAGTGGATATTTTTGTTTGGTAACAATAAAAAAATTCTAAATTGTAAAATATATACATCTGTCCTTTCTCCAAGTATGCATCCCTGTAAAATATCTTTCCCACGGAACAATGTATGCTACAGAGTGTCTCGCATCTGGACAGCCCATCTGCAATGGAAAATAAATTGATCCACCTTCAATATTCGTTCATTGTTCCTTTACAGGCTCTTGGCACCATTCCTAGACTCTAATGTGACTCAGAATAACATGGCAACTTTTAGCCCATCTTGTGAAATACATGTCCAGCAGCTGGTTCACTCCACAATATGCAACTCTCTACTCTGTGTTCCCCCCGGGCTGGGCTGACATAGAGTCATCACTAACAGATTTCACTCCCAGTAGCAGAACTGGTTCTCATGACCCCCATCCATGTTGCAATTTGAGAACATTAATCTCAGGACCATAAATAAAGACATTATAGATTTGTGTCAAGCAATCATTATCCAAAGAGGTAAATGTGTGGGTGAGTAACTGAGACTTCTTGGTTCTCCTCTCTGTGACCTTACAGTCTTCTCAGTCCGTGTGTGTATGTGTGTGTGTGTGTGTGTGTGTGTGTGTGTGTGTGTGTGTGTGTGTGTGTGTTTTGAGTCAAGGTCTCATTCTGCTGCCCAGACTGGAGTGCAGTGGTGTAATAACAGCTCACTGCAGCCCTGAACTCCTGGGCTCAGGTGGTCCTTCTGCCTCAGTCTCCCAGGTAGCTGGGACCACAAGCACATGTTACCATGCCTGTATAATTTTTTGAATTTTTTGTAGAGATAGGTTCTCACAAACCTATCTTGAACTCCTGGGCTCAAGCAATCCTGCCTCGCCTCCCAAAGTGCTGGGAGTGCAGGCATGAGCCACAATGCTCAGCTGCTTCTCAGTCTTTTATGCAACTATTTCTTTTCTATTTTTCAGAAGAAAATTTGTTTTATTTTTATACACATCAAATAAATACCAAAATTTTTAAAATATGCAATCAATAATGCACCCATAAATAAAAATTCAATCAATAATGGTGGCATGAACCCATCACCCAATTCAGGAAATAGTCAAAAGAAACTGACACATGTATCATTAGTATAAGGAGTGTTAATATAACTCTTTCAATATAATCATGTGCCACATAACCACGTTTCAGTCAAGAACCGACCATATCTCCAACAGTGGCCCCATAGAATTATAATGGCTTATCATCTGGTGATTTGTTACAATTACCTACAGTGTTCAGTGTGGCTACACTCCATATAGCTTTGTAGCCTAGGAGCAACAGGCTTTAACAGACAGTTTATGAGGGTTATAGGCCATAATATCGAGGTTTATGCAATGATTTCTTATTTTTAAAAAGAGCTAAGTCATTGCAGTCTGTCCATTGAAAATTGGTAGGATGAACAAAGAACATGAAAACGTTGAAGACCAAACACAAGATTAACTCAAAGTAAGTACAGAGTTTATTTTCAACAAATGGCGATAGCCATGTGGCCTTACTATTACAGAATCCAGCAGTCCAGGAACAGGAAAAATGTATACATAATAATACAAAAAATGCAGAGGCGTGGCAGTAGGTGGTAGCTGGGGACAGTGTCTTGGTTTGATGACTGTCAGCTGCCTCCAGCATGCCAAGTTCCCTGCCCACGCTCTTACTGCTAGACAAGTTGATGCTTTCCTTTGTCTCCCATCCAATTAATTATTTTTCATCACTCCTTCAATCCAAGTAACAAACCTTGAAACACGGACATAGACACCAGGCTTATTGGGGCGTGCACAGCCAAGACCCCAAGAAGTGACTCCTTGCAAAATGTATTTGTCCTTCTCGAAGCAAACCAGGGGTCCTCCGCTGTCACCCTGCACAGAAGGAGGGAGAATCCATGTGGAGATGAAGGTGCCATCCTTTGATTATGGGATGATATCCTGCTATTATCCACGCATGTTTTCCCAGTATTTGAAATCAGAAAGGAACTTACTAATGCACTATCTGAGCATCTGCAGTGTTTAAGTACTTAGCATGGTATATTTCACAAAACCACACCATTTAGTTTCCCTGGGGAAAAAAATCCTGTATCAATCCTGCTCTCATCCCCTACTGCCTCGGGGCTTTCTTTAGACTGGGCTATCCTGGGCACAATTGCCTTCCACCCCTTCCCTCCTGGAAAAGCCACCATCCTAATCCCAGACACCTGCACATTCCAGTGGCCTGTGGTCGTTATGGCACTCACTCCTCTCTTACTATACATCTGGAACTTAAGGCCCAAGAACTCACCTTAGATGGTCTGAATGAGCATTCAGGGACAGACCTATAGGGTGGGTTTCTGAGCAACATTTAGACTGGGACCTTCGGTTGACAAATCTTTCTTGAATTTGCCATTTGGGGACTGAAATTCTAAGGGGCTAAGACAAGACCACACAAGACTTCCTGTGATCTTTTTGATCTTTTCTTCTTCTAACTAGAGACAGGATCTCACTATGTGGCCCAGGCTCGATTCTGGCCTCAAGCAATCCTCCCTACTTGGCCTCCCAGAATGTTGGGATTACAGGTGTGAGCCACCATGCCCAGCCACTTTGGTCTTTTCTTACCTGGCAGCTGTCTGTGCCCCCGGCCAAATGCCCAGCACAAAGTTCTGTGGATTTGACTCTTCCATTCAGATACTCATAGCGATTACAAACTTTATTCTCAATCACAGGGAGCTGGGCTTCCTTGAGAAGGCCAGCGCCAAAGGTGCCTGTGGTGAAAAAGATGATGGAAAAGGTTACTGATCTAAAACATGTTGATGGGAAAATTTGGTGAACAGCAGAGCAGCAATAACAGATATCTTGTTTGTCTGTGAGGCTGCATAACACAAGGAGTCAAGCCCCAACACTGTTAGAAATCTTTTTGCCCCTTGAAAGTAATAAATACCATATAGGATTTTATTCCCAAGACCTGGATTTAACAGTTTGGGTGGGGGCAGCTTCTTCTTCTTTTCCTCCTCCTCCTCCTCCTCCCCCTCTTCCTCTTCTTCTTCTTTTGAGTTGGGGTCTCACTCTGTTGCCCAGGCTGGAGGTTGGGGGCACGATCACAGCTCACTGCAGCCTCAGTCCCCTGGGCTCAGGCAGTCCTCTCACCTCAGCCTCTCGAGTAGCTGGGACTACAAGAGTGCCTCTCTATGGCTGGATAATTTTTTGATTTTTTGCAGAGATGAAGTCTCACTATACTGCCCAGGCTAACTCCTGGGCTCAAGCAATCTCTCACTTCAGTCTTCCAAAGTGCTGGGATTACAGGCAAGAGCCACCATGCCCAGCCCAATCTAGGCTTCTTTATGGTGTTTTTGGGATTTGTTGGGTTTTGTTTGTTTTTTGCTTTTCTTTTAAAAGTATAAAACGTAATTTTAATATGCAAAGAGAGTTTGAGAAATACAATTGCTACTCTGTTGATATATTCTTTTTCCAGGCTTTTTATGTACCTTTCAAACTACTTACATCATATCACACAATTTCATACCCTGAGATTTTCACTCCACATTACATCATGAAGAATTTTTAAATAATGCTTCAATCTACATAATAAATATTTTAATGCAGAGTGACTGCTTAACAGGCATGAAGCTTCCTTTTGAAGTGAAGAAAATGTTCTGGAAATATGGTGATGGCTGAACGTCACTATGAATGTACTAAATACCACACGGTGGAGCCCTTCAAAATGCTTAAAATAGTAAATGTTGTGTATATTTTACTGTGATAAAATAAGAATAGCTATTGTTTACTGAGCATTAACCTTTCCAGAAACAAACTCATCATGTAGTGTATTGCATTTAAACCTCACAACAGTCCTATGAAGTAGGCATGTTTATCGTTCCTGTTCCACAGTTAGGGAAACTGAGGCTTGGAGTGGCTTTGTGCCTTACCTTGAGCCTGGGTCTGTGAAGTCCCTAACCAAAGGCCTCATCATCAGCTCATCAGCTCCTTGCTTCTAATGTTCTACATCTTTGTTCATAAGATTTATTCTTATCCCTCAATATTTTCTGAAGTCTAAACTCTCATAAATTATGTAGACATATTTACGTCTCCCATTAATGTTGCCAAATTATTTTCTTAAAAGGTGTGTAAAAGTATAATTTTCACTAGAAAAAAAAAACACTTCACCTCACCCTTATGAATATTCAATTTGTAAAATATTAGCTAATATCATAGGTAGAAATTGTCCTGATTCATTTGCTAGCTTACATTTCTTTGACAATTAGGGAGAGTGAATTGTCTCCTGTGAGCTTATTTTATTAGCTCACATTTCTTTTATGAAAATCTGCTTTATTTCCTTTGCCAAATTGAAATGGAACGTGTGCAAAATTGCCAGAGGAAATGCTGTCTTTCTGGGTGACACACCCAGGGATGTCTCAGTGTTCTCATAAATCATTCGGTGTTCCCATTAAGCAAGCCCAGCCCTCTCTAGAGTCCTGCAAAACTCTTTGCTTTCCTACCTGGCACAGGCTCTTGAGGAAACTCTCTCTCTTCGCCAAAGACTCTGACTGAACTTATGTCATTGTCTTGGGTTCAAAAAGCTTAGGCTCAATATGGAATCTACATGAGCATAGAGGACATTGCCCAAGGGTCCTGCCCAGTGCCTGACTGGAGAGAGCTGCGTGGCGGAGGCTCCTGACTGCACAAGCCTCGGGCAGGGTGGTGCATCACTTAAACAGAGTGGATGTGTGGACGAAGCACCCTTCGCAAAATATCCTGCTGAAAATCAATTTAGTCCTAAGTGTCGCTGCCCTAGGATCTGCTCTTTGAGCAAGCCATCTGATGCCGGTGACCAACCCACTGCTGGGGACTGCAAGTTGATGTAGTCTGTGAGGAGATGCCGCCACCCAGTGCTCAAAGAAGAGATGACAGTTCTGAGAGCTGGGAGGCCGAGGGTGACCTGGGGACGGAAGTCCTTTTTTTAAATGAAAACTTACACAAAAAGCGAATGTGGAAAACGCAATTTGGAAACACTGGCTTTGTGGATGAGGGGTTGGAGCCACATGGCAAAGGCGTGGGGTGATGCGTCCAGGTTCATCTGGCCTGCCGCAGAGTCAGAACTCTTCTAGGGCCTCAGACTCCCATCCCAGTGTCCCCAACAGCTCTGAGGAGTGAGGCTGAAATCCTAAGGCTGTCCTGGTGTTCGGGGCAAGACTGATGGGTATGATGATTGTCAGGACTTATTGCAAAGAGAATAAGGGGGTCCCCAACACAGTTTGGGGGCCAATACCAGATTCTGCATAGATGTCCCCTCTGGGCCCTCAGCCAATCCACCAACACCGAATGCTCTCATAGAACTGAGAGGTCCTCTCCCTGACAGTCTCCCAGACATGAGACATGTGGGTATTTAGAGAACTTGTTATTGTTTTACAACATGTTTGGAAACCCAACGTGGCTAACTTCACATTAATAAAATAATCTCCAAACTCGTGGGCTGTGTCAAAACCCCTCTCTCCTGCAGAAGCAATGTGACCATGAATTTATGGGCTAAAAGACTCCAAGAAACGGTTCCTCTCCCCTTACCTGTGTTTCTTGATGACTGATTATGGAGACTTAGGCAGGTGCCCAGACAAGGAGGGGAACGAGAGTTTGTACCATTCTCCAAAATGCTCACTTTGTCATATAGGCTGTAGGTCAAAACTGAGCCATTATGCAGGTCACTGATTTTATTTATCTCACCTTGGGTATCTCCCCAGCCAGTGATGAAACATACTGTCCGGTCAGCGACCACATAATTTGAGGGTGGCAGACAAGCTGGAATGACTTTGTCACTGACGACGGCAGGACTGGAAGGGAAACATTAACAGTTTCACTGGACTGTCCTGATGTGGGCCTAGCTTCAGTGATACAGAGCAATATGGAATTCAATGTTTTGTGCTCACAATTGCCCATAGTCTCTTACAAATGAAACAGACCCAAAGTTCTATGTCAAAGGCATCAGTTGTGTATAAGAAACTGCTGGTGGTCTTTGCATTTGAGAACAGAGACAACAAAGACTAACTTTCTCTTTCTTTTTTGTTTAAAAACAGGGTCTCGCTATATTGCCCAGATGTAAGTGTAGTCACTATCCACAGACAGGATCATCATCGTACTATAGCCTTGATCTCCTGGGCTCAAGCAATCTTCCTGTCTCAGCCTCCCAAGTAACAGGTGTGTGCCCCACACCCGGCCAAGATTCACTTTCCATTTTTATCATGTGCACTATGGAATTTTATACCAAGAGTGACCTTTTATATGAATCTAAAAGGGCATTAATCAAAATGCAGAATGTCTAGCTGCAACACTGCCACTAGGCCATAGTAAAATCGCATGCATTGTTTGTCCAGAGCCAGTTGCTTCATCCTTGAACCCTCAGTTTCCCCCTCGATTACCACACCAAGGTGTCAGAATCCAATACAGGGCCAGGTACCGAAGAAGGAGCATGGAAATAAGCACCTTGCACAAGCAAGATGGGGTTCTTTTCCAAGAACATTCATGTGCCTTAGAGTTCTGGGGATTCTCAAGCGTTACAATTCTGACTTTAGATCTGCTTCCCCTTTAATGAGTTCCTGGTGGGTGGGAAGCCTGGAAATGAGAAATGCCCTATTCTAAGAACCATCGTCGACAACTTCGAAGCTGATACCCTTTCTCAGAGGCCCCAGAAGACCCAGCATCTCCCGCAGATACTGTCACTCTGAGGTTCTCTCGTGAATCACTAATTGCCCTGAACTCTCCAGGTGTGGGATGTTGGGGGTGTTCAAAAGCTTGAAATTCATCAGCCTGTCAGAGAGCCCTCCCAGAAGACAACATTTACTAGATGGCTTCTTCCAGCCATCACATTACCCAAGTGTCTGAGGATCGTGAAGAGAGGACACCTCATATTTGCACATTTGCTGGGATGCAAGGAGAACATAGGAACAAGAGGGAAACCAGTTCCTTTTTTTTTTTTTTTGAATCAGAGTCTCGCTGCTCAGGCTGGAGTGCAGTGGCAGGATTGCAGCCATCGCAGCCTCGGCCTCCTGGGTTCAGGTAATCCTTCCACCTCAGCCTCCCAAGTAGCAGGGACTACAGGCATGCACCATCAGACCCAGTTAATTTTTTTTGATTTTTTTGTAGAGACAAGGTCTTGCTATGTTGTCTAGGCTGGTCTTGAACTTCTGGGCTCAAGCAGTCTTCCTGCCTCAGGCTCACAAAAGTGCTAGGATTATAGGTGTCAGCCACCATGCTTGGCCCTACTTTTTAAAACTTAGCCAAAAAGACCTTTCAAAGTGTCAGAACATCCTAGATGTTAGCTCTTAGTTTACAGAACCAGAAAAGTTGCCCCGTTTTTGTGACCAGGCCCAATAGGGTATCTTGGACCCCTGACGACTACTTTGTGCAGGCCTGGCCGTCTCCACCCATGTCGTCATCACCCTCCCCATGTCATCGTCGCCCTCCAGAGCCCACCAGCACAGCTAATACACCCTGCACGCCTCATCACCTGCCCCAAACATGCCTGCTCTCCACACAGCTTTCTGTCTGCTGGCTGTTTCCATTGGGACCCATCTCCAAAGGTCCTACTTTAACCAAGATAAGCAGATGTATCACTTTCCAGGCTTAATAAGATTTCAGCAGGAAAGATAAAGTCAAAGAAGGCTATAATAATAACATGATTTGTATTTGTAAATAATAATAATAATAATATGATTTGCATTTGCAAATAATAATGATATGGCTTGCATTTGTAAATAACGATCGGTTTGCATTTGCAAATAATATGATTTTCATTTGTAAAAAATAATGATATGGCTTGCATTTGTATACGATTTGCATTTATAAATAATAATGATATGGCTTGCATTTGTAAATAATAATGATATTATTTGCATTTGTAAATAATAGTGATGTGATTTGTAAATAATAGCGACATGGTTTGCATATGTAAATAATGATATGGTTTGCATTTGTAAGTTGTGCCTGTGGGTTTTTTTAATATTGTGGGGTTTTAAGTGCTTTGAAATACACAATCTCATTTGCTTCTCACACACATTATGATGGAAGGAGCATTGTTAGCCTGAAATAGCAGACTCATTCTCTGATCATAAATGTGTGTTCACTGAGGAAAACTGAGTGAGAGAGATTCAGGGGCAACAGGGTGCCTCATTTCAACTTCTTTTTCCATATGAGAAACCTAAGTGCTATTGTCTTTTTCAAGGTCACAGCTGTCTATGGCAGAGCTGTGGTTGAAGTTCAATGCTGTCCCCAAAGTCCTTGAGCCTTTCATGTGACAGATGGTCTCTCCACTGCTATGTGGGGACTACAACTCACAAAACCCAGTCGTGAAACAAATGTCTTCCTGGCACAGGGTAAATAAATGCCCAGGTGAGCTCGTACCTATCCAGCTTCAGCAAGGCGATGTCTGCTCTTGAGGGCTCCAAGAACAACTTAGCCACTTCTATTTTCTGGACATCTGATTCAAGTCTCACTTCTTGGTGTGCACCCAGGATGACCTTGTAGTATGCAGGAATCGAGGACCTAGGAGAGATGAGATGCCACGAGCAAAATGCGATCTAACCCTTCATAGTGAACAAACATGGCACTATCTCCCCAAGACCCTTAGCCACCCAGAATCAGTGATTTCTGAGAGGCACAAAACAAAATTCACATTTTCCTGACCCTGGCAGTTGAGGAATATTTTGGGGTGCTTTGGCAGGGACTGAGGCCAGAGGCAGTGACAGCTTTGTCCTGCAGTTTATCCAGACCCACAGAATAAACCACAGCAGCTCTTCCTTCTGCAGTTTCTCTCTAGAAACACTTCCCTCCCTCTCTCACCCAATTGCCCTGGCAATTCTGCCTCAGACCTCTGCACATGCACTCCCTGGTCACCAGGGTCATTGCCGAAGAAGAAAGGAAGTGAGAGGAGACGCAAGAAGGGAGGAAGAAAGAAAGGGAAAGATGGAGAGGGGGATAGAGACAGGGAGGGAGGGAGGGAAGGGGAGGAAGAAAAGGGAGCGATGAAGGGAGGGAGAGAGAGGGAGGAAGAGAACAGAGGGAGGGGGGGGGAAGAAGTCGTCAAGATAAGACTACATGTTGGTGTCCCCTGATCGTACTTCTCCAAGCAGTGTGCTGCAGTCAGCACCCACTCCGGGGATATCAAAGTGCCTCCACAGAAGTGTCTTCCAGATCTAGAAAGAGAACAAGGCAAGGTTTTAGTGTAGACTGATGGTTCATTATGCTCCACTGTACAGAATGACACATTCACTCCATATTGGTAATGCTGATATTTCCAAAGGAGAAGGCTACCAGACCAGCCTCAGGGTGTTATAGCTTTGAACCATGCTGTGGTCGTGGGCACATCTAGACCACTCTTCAAGATGGCTGGGATAGAGGCACAGCTCAGCCACGGGACAACAAAGCCTATGTCATGGCCCTGGCTTTAACCCGGCAACCCTGGACTCCAAAGGAAGTGATCAGCCAAAGACCTTCCCTCCAAGTCTCTACACGGGAGCTGATGAACCCCTCCTCAGGAACCAGGTATAATTCTGAGCAGAGGGATTCTTGGGAGTCTCCTGATCCCACCTGGGAAACTCTCCTTGTGGGGATGTCTCCCAAATCACCTATTTTATGGGACTGTATAGGCATACAGCAGCTGATAAGAATGTTGTGACAGCTGGGCATGGTGGCTCACCTATAATCCCAGCACTTTGAGAGGCCGAGGTAAGAGGATTTCCTGAGCCCACAGGTTTGAGACCAGCCTGGGCAACTTGGCAAGACCTCATCTCTACAATAAATCAGTAATTAACCAGGATGATGGCATGCACCTGTGGTTCCAGCTACTTAGAAGGCTGAGGTGGAAGGGTCACCTGAGCCCAGCAGGTCAAGGCTGCAGTGGCTGTGAGCGTGCCACTGCACTCCAGCCTGGGCGACAGAGTGAGACTCCAACTAAAAACAAAATAAAATAAAATAAGAAAGAAAGAAAAAAAAAAGAAAAGCGTGACTATGCAACCACACACACAAAAAATTATGTCCTTGGCAGCAACATGGATGGAGTGGAGACCATCACCCTAAGTGAACTGACTCACAAACATTTTCTTACTCATATGCGGGAGCTAAATGGTCCTCCAAAAGGAAATAATAGAACAGGGACATCAATAAGGCTGAAGGTGAGGGGTTGATCAGGGTTCAGAAATTACTTATAGGACACAATGCTCACTATCTGGGGAACGGGCCCCCTGAGACCCAAGCCCCACCACTACACTTGGGTCTCAGGGGGCCCATTCCGTGTAATGAACATGGATGCATATTTCCTGGATCTGAAACAAAAATAGAAGATGTAAGCCACTCAAAACCAGATGATAATGACAAGGGGTATGGATATTAAGTGCATGACAACAGCAAGCTGACACATTGGTCGGGACAAGTCCTCCCACATAGTTGGGAAAAAGTGAATTTGAAATATGCAGAGAGTGAAATCTCTCTATACGAAGGAGTCACTAAACGACACGGTAAAGAAAAATTCATGCAACAACAGAGTGAAATACAATGTAGTCAGGTTCACGAATGGCATTGTACAAGCTTGTAGAGGAAGGAGCTTCCATGATGAGAAGCGACCACATGAGCCGGGGAAACACAATACAAGCAGATGAGCCTGTGCTGTGTGTGCTTCCTGAGAGATACTCCAGAAAATGGAACTTGCCGAAGGCACATTCCACGGAAATGGTAGCCCCAAGTGCCCAGGTTCTGTGGGATTAGACTGATCACTCTTAAACTATGGTGAGTGTGAACTATAACTTGTCCATGTGTTTGTGAATGGATGAGTAGCCTCTGCGTTCAATTACATTATTCCAAAAAAGTGTAAAAAAAATCTGCACCTCCGAGAGACTGCAGATAATTTTCTCCTTACCCCCAACCCACCCCACAAAGTATCATATTTCTAGAAATTTCCTTTCCTTTTCATTTTACAGAAGACAATGGATAGCTATATAAACCTCAAAGCATCTTCGATATTTTTCCAGCAATATCAGAACCTGGTGTAGATTACTGCATCTGCAGATTAAGAAGGAAAAAATCCAATTCTGGTCATTTTCAAAGTAGAGAAGCTGGGGGCAAATTTTTATTTCTATTTTTACAGTTTTTCTTTCCTCCTTAGGAGATTATAGAGGCAGACATGCAACCTTGGCCTTGTGGGTTTGGCGTCAGTGTAGAAAGGTTTTGAGGAGCTCACAGAGAAAAGGGCACAAGTCATTTCTGGATGGTTCTTACCTCGTTCTGAGACTGACTTGCCAGGGCCAGGAGTGTGGGTGGGCTACACACCCACCTACCACTCTTCCAGGACATTTCTTGGGCTCCACTTGAGGCTTTCCGCATTCAAAGGAAGAGATCGCTGTGGTGCAAAGTGGGGAAAGTCACAATTGAGCCAAAGACGGCACTTCTGTCATATAATGCAAGACAAGTTAAAGGCTCATGGCCAAACACCAAATTTGTGACATCACAAAGCCCTGATCAGATGGTAAAAAACCCAAGCATATTTTGAAATATTTTCTCTAAGTTTCAAAAGTGGTGGTAGACAACCCTCCCTTTCAAGGACATGTAAGAACTTTTTATTATTTTGTTGAAGTTAGGGTTAGGGTTAGGGTTAGAATTAGGTTGTTGTTGAGAATATGCATTGGTGTCGCTTGGCGTTTGTTGAGACCTTTACTGATTGACACGAATGGTGAATTGTAGTTGTCATTCTAGCTTGATGTGGTATGTTAGAGCCTGCATCATCCTTCATCATCATCATCATCCTCACTGCCATCTACACCATGTGAAGTATACTAAAAACTGTAGTTGTCATTCCCACGGAAAGGCACCAAGGGTATTTTTTTCCGTGTGAATTTCTGTGTGTGCGTGAATTGCATGTGTGTGTACGTGATTGTATGTATCCTTAGCTGAAATATTGCCTTCTCCCAGCCAACTTCAGGGCAACTCTTCCAGGAAGCCTCCCATGTCTAACCCAACACCATGGCGTGATTTATACACATAAGTCTTTATTCTCCTCTCACCTACTCCCTGCCCTCCCTCCCAACCAACTTGCAAGGTCCCAGGAGAGCAGGTTCGTGCCCCACCATTAGTACCACCCCCTAATGCCTAAAGCAGCTTAGGGGCCACAAAGCGTGTTCAAAAGTGCTCATCTGTGGTCTGCAACCCCTCAGGGTCTTCAGGAATATACATGTGAGCCACTGTTAATAACAAATGTAAGAGAAAATTCTGTCCATCTTAATCACCCAGAGGTTCTACACTCCAGTGAATCTGGAATCTGAATTTTCCAAGTAACTTTTCATTTGCTATGGTCTGTTCTGAGAATCTATATAGAGAAGTCTTTTGGAAAAGGAAGCCTGGCAGGGCACGGTAGCTCAATCTGTAAGCCCAGCACTTTGGGAGGCTGAGGCAGACAGATTGCTTGAGCCCAGGAGTTTCAGATCAGCTTGGACAACACGGTGAAGCCTCATCTCTACAAAAAATTTAAAGGTTAGCTGGGCATGGTGGCGCATACCTGTAGTCCCAGCTACTTGGGATACTGAGGTGGAAGGATTGCCTGAGCCCAGGAGGACGAGGCTGCCATGAGCCATGATCATCATAATCATGCCTCTGCACTCTAGCCTGGGTGTTAGAATGAGACCCCAACTCAAATAAAATAAAAACAAAAACTAAAGTAAAATAAAATAAGAAGCCTGGACTTTAACGAACTCATTCTCTCTAATGCTGAGTACTGGACATAGTTTCCATCAGCATGCCTTACACAAGTAGACGCACATCGGGAACCACAAGCATCTCTACAAAGATGATGGTCCCTGGTCTCTATATTCAAAACAAAAACAAAGGTTTCTATTTGCTTTTATTTCCTTATTATTTGTACTGAATGTGCTGGTGGAAATGAAACAGAAATCACTCACTACCAGAGGCTGCAGCTTTCTCAAGCATGAATTGGGCCTGGGTAACCCACCCACCACATCCTTCTGGGGAAGCAGGTCTTGAGACCACCAAGTGTCTGCTGAGAGCCCGTCTCACCAAGTTTGGGGTTCACCTCTCTTGCCTCACATCAAGATGAGGGGCAGAGACCTCACAGCCTATAGAAAAAAAGATCTTCCCTTGCTTACTTCTTTCTCCAATCTCTAAGAACCTGGTTCTTGTATATCCTCAGGATGGGTGAAGATTCCAGAATCGCACCAGGGAAGTTACTGCATTTCCCTTCCAAGGCAATCCAAGGTGCATGAGTCCCAGGCACAACTGCAGGGTCTGAGGCAGGAATGTCAGCCTGGACTGTACTTCTAGGTAATCTGTCAAGGATGAAGAGCCTGGAGGGGAAAGGCAGTGGGGTATGCCAACCAAGGCAGAAGTGGATGGCAGGCACTGACCCATCAAGGCACTTGAGGGTGGAGGGGCCCTCGCAAGAGTTTCTGCAAAGCAGACACAAAAGCACCAGCTAGAGAAAAAGTCAGCTATCCACTTGCTGAACCTGGAGCGCACGATGTCGTCTTACAACAATGTCGGCTAAGCAGAATCTTCTTTATCACCCTCACCTCCTTCCTTCCTCCTCTCTGCCTGAGAGCAGTCCAAATGCAAACCTAGGCAGCATGGCTTCCATGGTCTAGCCACTACCCTAAACTGCCTCCCCAAACAAACTTGGGAAGTTGGTCTTCAATGGTTTTGGAAGTCAAGCTCCTTCCCCCTCAGAGCTCAAGGACTCTCCACATGGTGGACACAAACCACAAGCAATCAAACTGTGCAAAGGAGAAGTTCAGAATGGTTTGCTGTAATTGGAACAAGTTCTGTTAGTAAAAACTGCTCAACAAAAAGTGAAACAGAGGCCAAGTCCAAGTGGCTTATATTTTTTACTCCAGAAATACCCATGAATTTATATATTCCAATCTTTCAATAGCAAATGTTAACTCTTCTTCCCCTGATCCAAGACTTATTCCCTAGAAGAATCTTGGAGCAATGAGGAGGCACCCAACAGACTGTCTCTGAGTTACATGTCTAATGTGTGGCCAATGAGTAGTCAGTCATCTTAGGAGAAAGGCAATTTGGGATTAAATCAAGATCTGCAGTATTTTCCATTGAATTCTCAGGATGCAGTGTATAGGTTTATAATGTACAGTAGAACCTCGGCTGTTTTCTGAGGTTTGTGCTTTCTTTCTTGCTTCTCAACTGCTGAAGGGGGAAGTTTCCCATCTGTAAAACTACATTTGTTGTTCATGCTTCCCAAGCTAAACCTTGACGATCTCAGTGGGGTCCTTCAGGGTTGATCAGATCACCTCTAAGCTTGCCCTTGGGGATTTTGTATTATGTTTATTGAAGCTTTGTGTATGGGGGTGGGGGGAATCCCCTCACAAATGGGGCTAGTAGCAGGTCCGGCTCAAGATGCCAGTAATCTTGAGGAGAGGGCTCGGGAGAGGAGAGTGGTCACCTTCTGCCCAGAGACACTCAGCTCAGAAACGCTTTTTCTTTTTTATCGCAGATTCATATTAAAGAAGTTTGCTTACAAAAAATAAAAAGCAACTTACCACACTGAGGGACGTCACAATAGTCAAAAAGTTTTCTTGGGTTCATCGTGTAGCACCAGGGACCATTGACATCACCATCAGGATTTCGGCAGTACTGAAAACAAGCAAGCATTAAGACCTGGCTCACAGGGGCAGAAGATGGGAAAGGTGTCCTGGTGCACAGACTCTTCACTTCCGTCCTTAGAAGATGAAAGGGTATGGCGGGGCCCAGTGGTTCAAGCCTTTAATCCCAGAACTTTGGGAGGCCAAGGTGAAAGAATTGCTCGAGACCAGGGTTTTGAGACCAGCCTGGGCAATTTGGTGAGAGCTCATCTCTACAGTAAATCAAAAACTAGCTGGGCGTGGTAGCTCACGCCTGTAGTTTCAGCTGCTTGGAAGTCTGAGGCAGAAGAATCACCTGAGCCTAGCAGGTCGAGGCTGTGGTAGCTGTGATTATGTCACTGTACACCAGCCTGGGCAGCAGAGTGAAACGCCAATTCAAAAAGATGAAAGAGGGTGTTTCTTTTATTTCTTTTTTTTTTTTGGCAAAGTTTTTTTTTTTTGAAAGCTCCAAAGCCATTGGTCATGTCCCCTTGTTCAAAAGGGGTTGCATCCACTCCCCTGGACAGAGGATGGTGACTCTGAAGAGTCTTCTGAGAATGGGCGTCCCTTCTAAGCATCTGAGCCAGGGGGTCTTAGAGCCCTAGAAACAGAGGATGGTGGGACATCATTGACTTTCTGTGTCCCTGGTTGGTTTCCATGATCTTCTATGTTATGAGGTCTGCTTGCTGTTGACTCAGAAACGCTTATTTCTAAGGACTGTGTGCCTGCCATGGATCAAGACACAGAAGGGCTCTGACTTCCTCTTACCTTCCTGTGATATTGTGATAGAATATATATCTGGTTTCTGCCTCCCCAGTTCCTAAATCCCTTGGAATCTCCTGGGTGAGAGGAGCATCTTTTGTTCTACTGAAGCAACATTTGGTGGGCTGCTGGATTGCCTTAGGGTGAGGGCTGGTTGCCAGGGGAACCGACCACGTAATTAGGGGATTGGAACTGTCCAGTCCTACCCTCCAGCCTCCAGCGATAGGAGAGGAGCTGAAGGCTGAATTGGCCACCAATGGCCAATGATGCAATCAATCATGACTACATCATGAAGCCACCATAACACCCCAAAAGGACTGGTTTGGAGAACTTCCAAATAGCTGAGCCCTTGAGGATCCAAAAAAGTGGCTCACTGGAGAGGGCATGGATGCTTGAGCCGCTTCCCACAGGCCTTACCCTATATATCTCTTCCACTTAGCTATTCATCTTCATAAGATCTTTTTTAACAAATGGGTAAATATAAGTAGAGTTCTTTCTTGAGTTCTGTGAGCTGTTCCAGTAAATCAATCAAACCTGAAGAGATGTTCATGGATTTATACAGATTTAATGCCAGTTGGTCAGAAGTACTTGGAACTTATGACTGTCATCTGAAGTTGGGGCAGTCTTGTGGAACTGAGCCCTTAACCTGTGGGATCTGACACTATTTCCAGGTAGGTGGTGTCAGGATTGAGTTAAACTGAAGGTCACCCAGTTGGTATCTTCTGGTGAACCACTTGACACATGTGGGGAACCCTCCATGCACTTGGTGTCTGTGTTACCTTGAGTGTAACATAACACAGGGGAAACAGTTTGGTTTTTCCTTGATCTCAGACTTCCCTAGATGGATCCTCCAAAGAAAACCATCCCAGAGAGTGTATGAGACTAGGAGAAATCCTACTGTAGAATTTTGGTGGTATAGCCCATATTTTTCTGGAAAAATCTGACTAAAATGTCACGAAGGGCTTCTTTGACCACTAGAACCTACAAGACAAGTACTAGAAACTAGAAATGGCACATAGTAATGGAAGCAGAAGACAAGAAACATCACCAACGGAAATAGGAGGCCCAAGAGGGGAACCATGACCGTGGATGTCTGCTTGCTGCATTTCCCATGCCAATGCCAACGTCAATGATATTTTAGGCTTAGTCCCCTGAATTCTCTGGATTTTTCCTCCCCTCCCGGTCCCCATAACAGACCAGGCAGATGTTCTGTAACACAGAACCAATTCTGTTTGCAAAGATTGGTTGGCAGAAGGCAACGGAGACTCAAAGCGGCTTACGTTTTTTTCCAGACCCGCCCGTGGGTTTGTCATTGGAGTGAAAATGCTGTGTCTGTGGGGTTCCTGGGCAGCCCATTCCTGGCATGGAGTCCCCGTGACTGTGGTCGCCCTCTTGCCCCGATATTTTTTACCGTTCCCGAACATACAGTCTGTAGGAGAGAAAACGGGTGGTTATGTGCTGCTACATAGACCCAGAACAATACAGAACAAATGCTGTTGTGTGAGGTTTCTCTGAGATGACAGATTCAGGGAATCACATCCCTCAGAAATTGGGATGCTGAAGATTGCAATAAACACTGCCTATGTGCGTGGATTTTTTTTTTAAATTGGAGTCTCGCTCTCTTGCCCAGGCTGGAGTGCTGTGGCACACTCATGGCCCACTGCATCCTCGACCTGCTGGGCTCAGGCAATCTTTCCATCTCAGCCTTCCAAATAGCTGGAACTACAAGTGCACACCACCAAGCCCAGCTAATTTTTTTTTATTGTAGAGATGAGGTCTCACCAAGTTTCTCAGGCTAGTCTCGAACCCCTAGACTCAGGCAATCCTCTCGCCTTGGCCTCCCAAAGTGCTGGGATTACAGGCTTGAGTCACTGGATCCGGCCTTTTTTTTTTTTTTTTTTTTATCAGATTACTACTCTATTGCCCAGGTTGGAGTGCAGTGGCACAATCACAGCTCACCTCAGTCTCAATCTCCTGGGCGCAAACGATCCTCCCACCTCAGTCTCCTGAGTAGCTGGGACTGTAGATGCACACCACCACGTCTGGCTATTTTTATTATTATTATTTTTCATTTTTTGTAGGGATGAGATCTGTGTTGTCCAGGCTGGTCTTGAATTCCAGGGCTCAAGCAATCCATCCACCTTAGCCACCCAAAGTGCTGGGATGACAGGCATGAGCCACCAGGCCTGGCACAACACTGTCTATTTTAAAGAAGTTACTGGAAACGCTTCTTGGCTTGGAAATAATCATAAATGTGGTGGGATGCTAGAATAGGAATTTTGGTTAAGGCACTAAAATAACAAGTTTTATACCAAGGTGAGTGGTGAGTCAGCACCCTGGAGTGTTTGCACCAGTCCTGAAGACACCGCCCACCCACCCACGTTGTGGACACACTAACAGCTCAGACTCTCCCATAGCGGGGGCTGAAGCCTGCCTCCACTTGGCAGAGCCACAACCAACACTCGTGTTCCCCGTAGCACCGAAGCCTTCAGCATCAGGAAGATTCTCCATCTCTTTTCATCCCTGTGTCTGAGTGTGGAGATGCCTGGCCACAGATTTCTTACCCTCCTCAGAAGGAGCCTCCATGCTTGGAGCCTGGGGTACTGTCGGAGGCCCTGCGACACTGCCTTCTGTTTCTGAGCATTTCTTCAGGTTACAGTACTCCCACCTGACGCTTGGGTCAGTGGTGTAACACCAAGGGCCATTATCACCGTCAGGATTCCTGCAGTAGTTCATTTCTAAGCCACTGCAAATCCCAAAACAATGAAGGTCACCACAAGTGGGAGAAACTTCAGGGGTGCCCAGCACCCCCTAAATTTTTTTTATCACAAAATGTGAACAAGTGACTTTGAAATATTCCCATTAAAAGTACAATAACATTGCCCGAGCATAAACAGTCCTTAACTTCTGAACAACTGTGCACATTACATAGATAGATTATAATTTTTATTTTAAACAATCAAAAGTAATATATGCTTCATATCAAAACTGAGATTATACATAAATGTGTAAAAGAAAGTATCAGAATATCGTTTGTCCTCATTCTGCCAAATACATGTATTTTAGTGGCCTAATGCACATACAAACCTATCTGTATCTATCCTCTGTATATGACCAAGCATATTTCCCCAAGAATGAAATGACATTCACAATGATAACTTGCCCGGGCTAGCCCTCTTAGTCTATTTAGTCACAGTGTAGCTAAAATGCTCATGTAAATGATATTGTAAATATGGCCTCAGGTAGATCAAGTGGGTTTGGTTTGAAAGGCTTGTAGAAGCTGCCCTGGAAAACTAGCCCCCCCCCGCAGGAGGTCGCTTTTCTAGACTGCAACCATGGGCCAGAGTCCCTCTCCTGCTCTCGGTCCATCCCTTACTGGTACAGCTGCTTGGGGACTGAGGGAAAATGGGGGATGGGATTAAAGAACAAATGGCTGGATCCAAGGGATGCAGGGAGACGGCTGAGTAGATTGAGGATCTCAGGGAGGGGGGTGGTGTCTGATGCTGGATTGTTTCTCTTTGTGTATGTCTAGCTTTTTGCCAATATGTCAGAAAGTCTTTAAATTAGAGTCTGTCTGTCTCTTTTTAAAAATTGTCTTGATGACTCTAGCATATACATTTTATTACTTTAAAAAAACAAAGATGGCTGGAATTCTGCATTCTGCCTGAGCATGGGTTAATTGCAAGGATTGGTTTGATAAGAATTGATACTGAGACTTTTAACCCATAAACACGGATATCATGACTTAGATCTTTTAAACTTTTTCTCAATGATGTTTTATAGTATGCTGTGCATAGTTCTTGTGCATATGGTGGTAAATTTACCACAAAATATTTTGTAATTATGGTACTATTGCTAGTAATATGACTTTTTAAATTTATTATTATTATTATTAGAGTCAAGTCTACTCTGTTGCCCAGACTAGAGTGCAGAGACAAAGTCTTGATCTCCTGGACTCAGGCAATCTTTCTGCCTTGGCCTACCAAATAGCTGGGATTACAGGCATACACCATCACACCCTGCTAATTTAAATTTTTTTTTTTTAAGAAATGAAGTCTCCTTGGTCTTGAACTCCTGGGCTCAAGCCCACCTTGGCCTCCCAAAGTGCTGGGATTACCGGCATGAGTCACCGTGCCCAGTCAGTGATATGGTTTTTAAATTTTTGGTTTTCAATTGATCATAGTTAGTGTATAGAAATACAACTAATTTTTATATATTAACCATTATATACTGTTTTATTCTGCAAAATTCACAAATTAGTCTTTAGGATTCTCTGTATCCATTAATCAAGTTTTCTGTGAATAAAGACAGTTTTGCTTCTTCCTTTCCAAATGTTAGGTCCTCATTTTACTTTATTTTTATTTTTTGGTCTTGTGATGTTAGCTAGAGGATTTTTGTAGTTGCCCTTGATTAGTTTAAAAAACTTCCATTCTATTCCTAGTTAGTTGAGACTTTTTATCATGGGTGAATGTTGAATTTTGTAAAAATTTTTTCTGCATCTATTGATGTAATCATGTGATTTATCACTTTTATTCTCAACAAGTTGGATGACATTGATTGTGTAAATGTTAAACTAGCCTAGCATTCATGAAAAGCTCCACTTTTTCATGATGATCATTATGTTGACTATAAAAATATTTTTATATATTGCTGAATTCAATGTTTTAATTGTTGTTAAATTTTTGTGTTTATATCCACAACAGATAATGTTCTACAATTTATTGAAATATCCTTGTCTACTTTTTTGGATATGGATATTTTTGTCTTCACGAATTGAGTTGAGAAGTGTTCCTTCCTCCTCTGTTTTCTGCAACAAATTGTGAAGGATTTATTTCCTCATTAATACTTGATAAAATTTCCAATGAAGCCATCTGGGCCTAGAGTTTTCTCTGTGGGAAGTTTTTTTATTTATTAAAATATATTAGTATATAAAAGAATATATACACATATTTTCTTTAATATATAACAGACTGTTTAGAAGTTCAATTTATTCAGTGTCTGATTTACTTGTTAGTTTTTTTCTTAAGGAATTTGTCCACATTATTTAGGCTGTTAAATTTATTAACATAAAATAGCTCTTTTTTTTTTTGAGTAGGAGTCTCAATCTGTGGCCCAAGTTGGAGTGCAGTGGCACAATCATGGCCACCATAGCCTCAAACTGCTGGGCTCAAGTTCAGTCTTCCAAGTAGTTAGAAGCACAGATGTGCCCCATCATGCCCAGCTAATTTTTTGATGTACTATAGAGATGAAGTCTTTCCAAGTTGCCCAGGCTGGTCTTGAACCCCTGGGCTCAGGCAATCCTCTCACCTCCGTGTCCCAAAATGCTGGGATTACAGGTGTGAGTCACTGTGCCTGGCCATAAAGTTGTTCTTAATATTTTCTTATTATCTTTTAATGCCTATGGGATCCTGTAGTGATGCCTCCTCTTCTCTTTTATTCCTGATACTGATGATTGTGTTCTCTCCTTTGTTTGTAATTAGTTTGGCCAGAGTTTTATCAACCACATTAGTATTTTCAAATAACTGACTTTTCTGTTTCATCGATTTATTCAATTGTTTGTTTATTTTATTTTACATTGAATTTAATTTATTTTTGTTATTTTCTTACTTCTGCTTACTTGGGTTTTATTTGCTTTTCTTTTTCTAGATTCTTAAGTTGTTATCTATGTCAACGGTTCTCAAAGTTTTTGGTCTTAGGACCCCTTTACACTCTCAAAAAGTATTGAGGATCCCAAAGAGCTTTAGTTTTTATATATTTATACACTATGAATATATATTTTATTAGAAACTAAAACTAAGACTTTATTAAAACACAATCACATATTGTATTAGCCATGAGAGAGATGATATCATGACATCTTATGTAGCCCCTGGAAAACTCCATTGTGCTATTATGAGAAAATGAAAGTGAAAGGGGAAAATGATATCCTTTTTAACTGAAAATGTCTTAAATTCATAGACTCTCTGAAGGAATCTCAGGAATCCCCAAATTTCTCCAGACCATGCTTTGAGAGTAGCTGACTTAAGTTATTGATTCTTAATGTTTCTATTTTTTAATAAGAGCATTTAAAATTATAAAATCATAAAAATATTAGCTGTATCCCATAACTTTTGATATAAAATCATAAAAATATTAGCTGTACCTCATAACTTTTTTTGTTTTTGTTTTTGTTTTTTTTGAGTTGGAGTCTCACTCTGTCGCCCAGACTGGAGTGCAGTGGCCGACCCGGCCACCGCAGCATCGACCTGCTGAGCTCCGGCGATCCTTCCACCTCAGCCTTCCAAGTAGCCGGAATTACAGGCATGTGCTACCACGCCCGGCTGATTTTTTTGATTTATTGTAGAGATGAGGTCTTGCTGCCCAGGCGGGTCTCGAACCTGCGGGCTCAGGCAATCCACTCACCTCAGCCTCCCAAAGGCGCGGGATTACAGGCTGAGTCACCGAGCCCGGCTACCTCATAACTTTTGATATAGTGTGTTATTATTATTCAGTTCAAAACATTTCTAGATTCCTTTGTTATTTCTTCTTTAATTCATAGATTATTTAGAAATGTGTTAAGCTCCAAATATTTGAAAATTTTTCAATTTGTTATTTATATATCATTTAACCCTGTTGTGAGAAAGCATACTCTGTATTATTTTAATTATTTTAAATCTATTAAGACTTGTTTTAAGGCCAAGCTTATGGTATACCTTGGTAAATGCTCCATGTACATGAATGTGTATTTCATAATTTGGTATAGTGAATAGGTTTTGAATAGGTTGATATTTTTCTTTAAACCTTCTATTTATTTTCTGATTTTTAAAAATCTATTAGTTTTATTATAATTTGTTTGGGGAGGATTTATCACTATACTGAGAGAGAAGTGAAGAAACCTCCAACTATAATTGTGGGCTTATCTATTTTTCTCCTTAGCTCTGTCAGTTTTTGTTTCATATATAGGAAGCACTATTATTAGGATGCAACATGTTTAGCATTGCTAAGTCTTGATGAATGATCCTTTTTTAATTATAAAATGTCCTCTTTTGTTTTTTTGTTTGTTTGTTTGTTTTTTTAGAGATATAACTTCACTCTGTCTTCCAGGCTGGAGTGTAGCAGCATGATGTTAGTTCACCATAACCTCCAGCTTCTGGGCTCAAGAGATCCTCCTGCCTCAGTCTCCCAAGAGGCTGGAACCATCAGCATGTACCACTATGCCTGGTTAATTTTTTTGTAGAGATGGGGTCTTGCTATGTTGCCTAAGCTGGCCTTGAACGCTTGGCCTCAAGCAATTATGGAGCCTCAGCCTCCCAAAGTGCTGGAATTACAGGCATTAGTGACCACACCCAGCCTTGAAATGTCCTTTTTATCTCTGATATTATTTCTTGTCTTGAAATTTGCTTTCTCTAATATTAATATTACCACTCCAGCTTTCTTTCGATTCATGTTTTTATGGTATATTATTTTTTATTCTTTGGTTTTTAATCTATGTCTTAACATTTAAAGAGTATCTATTAAAAGGAAAAAAACAGTTGGGCTTTGGTTTTTATTAAACTTGACAATCTCTGTTTTTTATTTGATGTGTTTCATTCTTTTACATTTAATGTACTTATGATGTGGTTCAGCTTGTCTGCAAATATGTTTATACCATATTTCTTTACTCTTTTTTCTTCCTTTCCTTTTTTCTTTTAGATAAATTGAATATTCTTATTATTATCTATTTTTCTAAGTTTACATTTTTGTGGTTGCTCTAGGATTTATAATATCCCTCGTTAACTACCACTTTCAACCATGTATTGAAATCACATAACTCCTTGGATAATTAAAGAAACCTACAATAATATACTTCCATCCATTCTCTACATTATTTATGCTACTGTTTTTAAAATTTTACTTTAACATATGTTAAGATAACAATACATTGTTATCATTTTGCTTTGAGTAGTCAATTATCTTTTAAAGAAGGAATGAAGAGATAAACTAAAGTCTTCTACATTTACTTTCACCATTTCCAGGGTTCTTCATTACTTAGTGTAGGTTTCCATATGGTATTATTTTTTCTCCTACCAAAATGCCTTCCTTAATGTCTTTTACTATATAGGCCTGCAAATGAAAAATTATTTTAGTTTTTTGCTTGTTTGTTTGTTTTGGGAGGCAAAATATGTATTTATACAACATTCATTTTCAAGATTTTTTTTTGGCTGGATATAGCATTCTAGGTTGGTATTTTTTTTTCTTTTTATCACACTTTAAAAATTTTACTCCATTGTTTCTGGCTTGCATAGCTTCTGATAAGAAGGCATCAGTTATTTTTAATCACTGTTCCTCTTTATAAATGCATTTCTCTCCATCCTGACTTTTAATAAGATTTTTCTTGTTATCTTTGTTTTTTGATAATTCAACTATGATGTTTCTAAGTAAATAGTTTCATTTTGTCTTTTAATTCTATTTCTAATTCATTGATCTTCTTGAATCTGTGAGTTTATAATTTTCTCAATATTTGGAAAAATTTCAACTATCATTACTTCAGATAATTTTTCTGTCCAAATGTTTCTGTCCTCTCCTTCTGTGACTTGCTTTACCACATAATAAATCTTTTGAGCCAGGCATGGTGGCTTATGCCTGTGATTCCAGCACTTTGAACTACACTTTGGACAGCGTGGTGGATTGCTTGAGCCCAAAAGTTTGAGACCAGCCTGGGCAAAATTTCGTCTTTATAAAAAATAAAAAATTAGCCAGGTGTGGTGGTATATGCCTGTGGTCCCAGCTACCTGGAATGCTTGATCTGAGCCCAGGAGGTCAAGGCTGCCATGAGCCATAATTGTTTTTTGTTTTGTTTTGGTTTGGTTTTGTTTTTGTTTTTGAGTTGGAGTCTCACTCTGTCACCCAGACTGGAGTGCAGCGGCCACTTCTGGCCACTGCAGCCTTTACCTGCTGGGCTCCAGCAATCTTTCCGCCTCAGCCTTACAAGTAGCTGGAACTACAGGCGCACACTACCACACCCGGCTAATTTTTGATTTATTGTAGAGATGAGGTCTCGCTAAGTTGCCCAGGTGGGTCTCGAACCCACAGGCTCAGGCAATTCACTCACCTTAGACTCCCAAAGCACGTGATTACAGGCTAAGCCACCAAGTCCAGCTGAGTCATAATTGTTATGATCATGCCACTGCACTCCAGACTGAATTACAGAGTGAGACCTTGACTAAAAAAAAAAAAAAAACCAAAAAACAACAAAAACCTTTGGGAGGCTGAGGTGAGTGGATTGCCTGAGCCCGTGGGTTCGAGACCTGCCTGGGCAGCGAGACCTCATCTCTACAATAAATCAAAAAAATCAGCCGGGCGTGTAGGGCATGCCTATAATTCCAGCTACTTGGAAGGCTGAGGCGGAAGGATCGCTGGAGCCCAGCGGGTCGAGGCTGCGGTGGCCGGGAGCGGCCACTGCACTCTGGTCTGGGCGACATAGTGAGACTCCAACTCAAAAAAAAAAAAAAAAAAGCTTTTGATATGTTTATGGACATATCTGCTTGTTTTGTAAGTCTGTGTGTATGTGTGCACTGCATTTGTACAGCTTCAATTTAATTATTTTATAGTTAACACTTTCTTCTGTAATACCTAACCTGATGGTAAGGCCATTCACATAATTTTTCACTGAAGGTATATATATATATATATATATATATATATATATTTTTTTTTTTTTTAGTTTTTAAATTTCCATTTGACTCTTTTATAATTTTTCTATCTCTTATATTTGTTGCTTTTATATGTATATTCTTTTTAATCCTTGAAGACACTTACATATTTTAGTTTTTTTCTGACAATTCCATCATTTGTATTATTTCTGGATCTGTTTTGATTGATTGATCTTTCATCTGGTTATGGATTGCATTTAATACTTTTTGTATGTTTAGTACATTTTAAAATTTATGTCAGACACTGTGGATGCCACATAACTAAGCAACTTGATTTTGTTTTTTACCTCTAAAGAGTGTTGAGTTTTTTTGTGGCAGGCAGTTAATTTACTTAGAGATCATTTTTATCCTTCAAGACTCACTTTTAAGCATTGCTGGAGCATTTCTGGCAACAAATTTCCTTTGTTCTATGAATACATTAATCCAACTCCTAAAGAATGGCTTTTCTGGGGTCTCTACTGAATAGCCAAGATATTTAATGAAAGTCTCTTTTCTCTGGCTAGTCAGAATTCAAATACCTCTGTATGCTGGGTGAGTTGCGTGATCTCCATTTAGCTCACTGCTCCCTGTTCTTTCCCCCAGTAGTTCTTCTTTACTCCACTTTCTTTGTGGAAACTCTCCCTGTGCATGTGAGGTTTTATATTCTGCCAAAGACTTGAGAAAACCTCAATGTATATTTCTGGAGCTCCTTCTCTCCACAGATCCCTTCTCATTATTACCCAGCCTAGAAAATTCCATCTGCTCTAGAAATCCCAAACTCTAGTCTCTTTCGTCAGTCTAGTAAAACCGTTGTGGTTTGCTTTGGCTCCATCTCCTTGCACGAATGATAGTGAGCCTGTAATTTATCATCTCTCAAACATTTTGATCAAAAGTACGTCTTCTGAGACATCTTGTTTAATATTCTGTATCCAAGAAAAATTTGAGCCTATGAAGTTAGCTTAAAGCATGACTCTTCTAACAGAAATTTAAGTTGATGGTTGCTCCTCTTATAGTTAAAATTAAAGACATACGCATTTGGATAATTTTCTGCAGTCTTTTCATGCCAGTGGGGTCTCATAGATGACCAAGATTGACACTTCTTTCCTGTGATAGTGGTGGAGGATGTGCCTCGATAGCTCTGTCCGTTACCATGGTAGCACTCCTGGACCACAGGGGTTTGCTCAGGTGGTGCTGAAGTTAAAATAGAGGAAATCAAGCAGAATAATGACTGGAACAGAGAAACATGTGAAGCAACGTATAACACAAACGTAATATAGCAGTCTCTGGGAACTACTGCTGTTCTTAGCAGGTAGTTGGACATGCAAAACAAACAGTAGATTCATAGCATTTTAGAACTTTAATAACCAACATTTCTTGGAAATATTTAATTTAAGGCTTAAGGGGAAATATAAACAGGTCAGAGTACTTATAATTGAAAATTGCATTCAGGTGCAAGTTCTTTTTTGTGAGTCTCTACCAGGTATTCATGTGAACAGGGAAGGTAGAGCATTTATCTACTTCCATCAAAAACTGAGCATTGAGGAGTAAGAAACAGCAGTCTGATCAAGTATATGGAGAAAGCCCCTCTGTGGTGCAGGCATACAGTGGCTGCTAAAGTCTGAGAGTGGGTCAGAAACACAGAGAGGTCTCTTCGGCACACCAGGCCCCACTCCAAATAAAACGTAACAGCAGCCCATCACTGGAGGAATTCAAAGCCTATGGTGCACTTAAGGTAAAAAATAGTAGCAAGCAAGTCCAAATTCAGTTCAACTTCTGACTAGATTGATTCAGTTACCTACACAATCTTGAGCACCTTTCAAAGAATAAATCATAGTTATCATAATCTCCACTATTCATTGATTTATAGCCTCCAGCATTTAATTAAAGATTACAAGAGACGTCAAAAAAGGTCAGGAGGAGAAAGCTATTGTTGAGTAACAAAGCTATCAAGAGAGCCAGGCTTCACGATGGCTGTATATCTGATTGGAATCGTAAGATAATCATGATTCATATGTTAAAGGATTTTGTGATAAAGGCGATCAATATGCATGGGAGGTGAAGAATTGCAGCAGAGAGATTGGAATTGCTTTTAAAAGAGTGAAACGAAAATGTGAGAAACAAAAAAAAACCATGATATCAGGGATGAGGAATTCTCTCAGTGGGCTGATCAGAAGACTAGACACGACGAGGAAATAATCAGTAAACTCAAAAATAGGTTGGTAGAAATTATCCAAACTGACACACAAAGAAAGAAAAAGAGGAACTGGAAAAACAAAGCAAAACAGAACAGGCATTAAAAAGTTATGAAATAAGCCGGGCTCGGTGGCTCAGTCTGTAATCCCGCGCCTTTGGGAAGCTGAGGTGAGTGGACTGCCTGAGCCCGCGGGTTCGAGACCCGCCTGGGCAGTGAGACCTCATCTCTACAATAAATCAAAAAATCAGCCGGGCATGGTAGTGCATGCCTGTAATTCTGGCTACTCGCAAGGCTGAGGCGGAAGGATCGCCGGAGCCCAGCAGGTTGAGGCTGCGGTGGCCGGGAGCGGCCACTGCACTCCAGTCTGGGCAACAGAGTGAGACTCCGACTCAAAAAAGAAAAAAAAAAAAAGTTATGAAATAGCCCAGGCTTGGTGGTTCTGCCTGTAATCCCAGCACTTTGGGAGGCCGAGGAGAATGGATTGCCTGAGCCTATGGGTTTGAGACCAGCCCAGGCAATTTGGCAATTGTCTCTACAATGGATAAAAAATTAGCTGGGTTGGGTAGTGCACATCTGAAGTTCTGGCTACTTGGAAGACTGAGGCAGAAAGGATCGCCGGAGCCCAGTAGGTCAATGCTGGGGTGGATGTGAGTATGCCACTGCACTCCAGCCTGGGTGACACAGTGAGACTCCAACTCAAAAATTAAAAAAAAAAACTATGAAGCAATATGAAAAGGTCTAATATTTGGTACTTGAAGTACAAAAAAGAGAACAAAGAAAAAAATATTTGAACTGATAATGGCTAAAAATTTTACAAACATAACAAAAATCAACAATCCACAAATCCTGGAAGCTCAGAAAACTTCAAGCAGAATAAATAAAATAATAATCATAAACACATCTAGAGACACCATAGTCAAACTGCTGAAAAACAAAGTTGGGAGAAAGCCCTAAAGGCTGTCAGAGTAAAAAAATATATTGGACACATAGGAACAAAGATAAAATTTCTACTCACAAACCATTAAAAACAGAAGATAATGAAATATCATCTTTAAAGTGGTGAAAGAAATATAACTTTCAACCCAGCATTTCTATCCTGCAAAATTATTTTTAAAACCTGAAGACAAAATAAAGAATTTTTCAGACATACAAAAGTTGAAAGATTTTATCAGCAGCAGACCTGTGCTACAAGAAATACTAAAGGTACTTGTTATATGACACCAGATGGAAATTTGGATCTATTAAACAAAAAATGAAGAGCACCAGAAATGGTATAATTAATTGAATATACGAAGTATTTTCACCTTTAATTACTTTAAAACACATCAGGGTAAACATAGTATCTGTGTATTGTGCACTTTATAACACAACTACGTTTCTATTAGAGAGAGAAATAGCACATTATTTTAAAAGGGAGAAAATAGAAGTACAATGTTGTAAGGTTCTTGTATTAGACATCAACTAGAATATTATTTAGAGATGGAATGTGACATGTTAAAAGCGTATATTGCAAACATTGGGGAAAATACTGAAACCATTACAATTTGATTTAACTAATAAATAAACAATGGAGATAAAATAGAATCATAAAAATGCTCAATCCAAATGAAGGCAAAAAAGATGAAAAAAAAGAACAAAGTTCAAATAGAACAAAGAGAAAAAACTAACTTGATAGTAGATTTAAATTCAACCATATTAACAATTACATTAATGAAAATGGCCTAAGCATCTCAATTTAAAAGCTGAGAATATATGTATCATACAAACACTAGTGAAAATAGAGTTGCAAAGGCGACAGCAAAAATAGATGTCAGACTTCAGAAAAAGGATTGTTTTCAGAGAAGAGGAGAGATACTACCTAATGATAAAGTAGTTGTTTCATCAAGAAGACTTAACAATCCTAAATGTGTATGCACCTAATAACAGAGCTTCAAAATATATAAAGCAAAGAGGAGTTAGAATTAAAAAAAGAAGCCAGGTGTAGTGGCTCACGTCTGTAATTCCAGTACTTTGGGAGACTTGGCAAGACCTCATCTCTACAATAAACCAAAAAATTAGCCAGGCGTGGTGGCATGTGCCTATAGTTTCGGCTACTTGGAAGGCTGAGATGGAAGGATGGCCTAAGTCCAGCAAGTTGAAGCTATGGTGGCTGTGAGTGTGCCACTGTACTCTAACCTGGGTGACACAGTGAGACTACAACCTCCCTCCCCCCAAAAAGAAAGAAATAGTCTAACATTCAGTTAAAGTTGGACATGTCACACCATTCATCCTCTAGTAATCAACAGAATAGGAGACAGAAAATCAGTAAGGATATAGCAGATCACTAACAACCAACTTGACCAAATTGGCCGTTAGAGAACATCCTACCCAACAACAGCAGAAGTCACATTCTTCTCCAGAGCACATGATATATTCTCCAAGGTGACTATATTCTGATCCGTAAAGCAAACCTCAACAAATTTAAAATAATTGAAATCATACAGAGCAATGTTCTCTGACCACAATAGAATTAAACTAAACAAAACTGCTGCATACTGTGATGTTACTACTGCAGTACAAAAATAGAGAGCGCAATCAGGCCCTCAGAAGTTCTTATGTCCCTTCTTACCTGAGGCATCCAACTGTTCTGTGGATAACTGGGAGGAATCACAGGATGGTATCTTACAGTACTCCCACCTCACTTCACTGTTGGTTGTGTAGCACCATGGGGCCTTTTCTCCATCTGGGTTACGACAGTAGTTTTCATCCAAATTTCTGAAAAAGAAATGACTATGAATTTGGCTGTCTAAAGAGGCTAAATAAGTAAGGTAAACACATGCTTGTTAATGATGATATTGGGTGCATATCCAGCTGATGCTTTAGAATTACAAAAACTGAAGAACAGGGACCAGAGGAAGCTTGTATAGAGTGGGAGTCCACAGAATCGTGGCACAGATACTTATCTTGGATACATGGTTGAAATGTATTCCTTGATATTGAATGGTCAAGTAAAGGAGGTCTTTTGCTATGTACTGGGAACTGCACAATGTGCTGGAAATACAGTGAGTATTTTTCACAATGACCTGTCTCTGTAAGTATACGTCCTAGCCATGGGACTTGAGTGTTATCAAGCAGTAGTTCTCAAACCTTACTGTGCATTGAACAGAGGGCTTGTCAAAACATATTGCTATATTCCAACCCCAGAGCTTCTGATTTTAGTAGGTCTAGAGCAGGGCCCAAGAATTTGCTTTTCTAACAAATTCCTGGTGATACTAATGCTAACAGTCTGGGGAACCACACTTTGAGAACAACTTTTATAGGAAAAACATTGTAGAATTTCACTTCGCTTGCATATGACTTGATCAGTTTTCGTTCCAGAATACTTTAATCCTGGGTTCCTGTAGTAGCTAAGGCAAAGTCAATGAGGTTTCACATTCCATAGCAGCAGAGAGGGAATGAGACCAGAGAGGACTTACTTGCAGGGGAAGTTTTCTGGTGTCCTGTTGTGTGTGTGAGGGGCCTGTTCATTCCAGCGCTGACACGTGTGCCCAGACACAGTGACGGCCACCGTCCCGCGATAGTTTTCACCTCTTCCCTTCAGACATTGGTAGGTTGGACCAGAAGGTGGAGGGGGTGTTGCTTGAATGCGGAAAATAAATTATAGTGAATATTTTTAAAATAAAGAATGCACAGGTGGGTGCTAGAGAAAGATGGGTATAGGGTGCTTTGGCCTGTCTTCTCTCCCTCTCATCCTCTTTCCAAATTTGGCTCCTGAAAATTGTTTAGCATCTTCAGAAGAAACTGACTTAGTAGAATCTAAGCCTGTGAGACCCCTTCAGGAGGAACTCCCCCAGGAATAGACTCTTGGGTAGAAGCTTCTTTCTAATTCTCTTTGTTCAGTTTGCCACACATGGTAAGTATCAATATGTATCACTCCCACCCTGAATTGTACATAAACCAATGGTCCAAGCTTTCTTATGAAAAATAAGTTATTCACTGAGTAAACATAACTGAATGACACTCAATATGCCATAAAACCAAACAACAGAGAAAGGGTTCCTGGAAAGAAGGCAACAAATGTTTCCATCTAGAAAGCAAGATGTTCTTGAGAAAATGAAGAAGACAAAGAGAGAAACTGATGTTCATAAAAGGGGAGACTGCCTAAGAAACTTCAGCTTCCCTATGGATGGTTGTTAGAACAAAGGAGGGAAAGCCAGCCCTCCCTGAGTCCTTTTTCACTTTGATGACTGCCTTTCTCTAAATGTTTAGTCCTTTGCTTCAAATTCTCAGAGAAGGAAAATATCATACAAATTGTCTTCCACATCTCTTTTCTAGGTCTGCCGTTTCATCTTCTCCTGAACTCTCTTTCCCTGCTGTTCCCCAAGTTGAAAAAACTGGACATCCACAGACTCCTCTTTATTCACAAAGCAACAGTTAGAAAGAATTCTGGTTGGTAATAAAATTCACATACCAGAGAGTGTGTGTGTCATTTCTCTTTAGCAAAGACAAAAGCTGAATATCAACGATATCACCCAAGGCCTTGAATTTAAGTATACTCATAAGAGGCAGAGGTCTCTGCTAGGAAAATGGATGCTCTGATCAATTACCTACAGTAACCAAAGCATTGTTTTCAAAGAGCCATAAAATAAAGAGTAATGACCATCCCTCAGGCCTTGCAGGCCACTCTTGAGGCGCAGCTCTCAGGCACTCATTCATGTTTTCTTCTTGATTTCAAGAAAAGAGTTGGTCAAGATCCTAGAATGCTGAGCAGGTGCCATACTTACTGCAGCGGGGAATGTCACAGAGCTCCCAGCGCTTGTTGGGATTGGTGGTAAAACACCAAGGGCGGGGCTCCCCATCAGGGTTACGGCAGTAATTCATCTTCAAGTTCTTGTTGGGAAATCTGAATGGGCAAGAAAGATTTTAACAGCACTGAACATTTACATTAATGGATGAGTATCAAGTGAGCAAACATTGAGCACTTGCTGTGTGCTAGGCATCACCAGGCACCCTGGAGGTAATTGGATGAAGGCTGTCCTCAAAAAGATGGCAATTAGGAAGAAAGATTGGTTCAGTATTCTAAATACTTATTACTTTTTACAATTAGAACCAGAGTCTTGCTATGTTGCCCAGGCTGGCCTTGAACTCCTGGGCTCAAGTGATTCTCCCACCTCAGCCTCAGCCTTCTGACTACAGGTGTGTGCCCACCACACCCAGCTGCCAAAGACTATTTTTCTAACACTTTGCTGTGCAAAAATCACCAAACAGCATCAGTAACCTTATCATTTTGGCCATCTGGAAAACTGATGTAAGAAATCTCCAATTATTCAGCTGCAAATAATACCAATTTGTAAAATACAAAGAGCTCCCCATCTAAAGATAGTCATCTAGTACTTAATATAACTAAGAAGTGACCATCTTTATATCTTAAAAGAGTGGTTCTTCTGGTCTCCTAGCTCTGATCCTGCTATCCTGGAAGTTTAAAGAGACCCAGAGGGAAAAGCTGTGTCCCTGTGAGTGCCTGGCGGTACAATACTGGCCAGTGAGCCCTCCTTGGCAGACCCAGTGACTAAGGCTGTCAGATGTAGACCACCCCTGGTGGCCCTCTGGGTTCCCTTTCTGAGATCGCAAATGCTTAGCCAGGATAGAAAAGCAGTCAGCTAAGCAATCCTCTTCTCCTCCTGGTTTCCTGGAAGTGAATTTACCCAGTTTTGGGCCCTTAGGTCTTTACCATATTTCTCCTTTGAAGGAAAATGGCAACTGCTGTGTTTTAAGCCTGCTATGTGAAATGGGAGATGCACAAATTCAGTGGAGTTGTTTTCCACAGTGAAATCTGTGCCTTCCTCTCATTTCTGCAGGTCTTATAAAGCCTTTTACAGTCCTGCAGTCACCACAGAGTGAAGGGAAAGATCAGCAGTGGGGGTGTTTTCCGGTACAATTTAGGTGAAATAGAGCATCCACGAAACCTTACTCTAGGTGCCATCATGACTTTCTAGAGCAAGAATCTTATTATTATTTTAAATTAATTTTCCCCTTGAGAATCTAGTATAAGTTTCAAATCTTAATCCCAGAAAAATACACTGATGTAAATATACATATAACATCGGGGGAATTCCAAAACCCATAATGATAATAGGTTTTAAGAAGCCTTGAATTTCATTGGCATAAAAGGGAAAAAAAGAGTGAAGAGAAAAGGGAAATATTTGGAAAACATACAAGTGAGATCTCTCCATAGTTCTTAATACAGATTTTAAGGTATTAACACAAAGGATTAAGATTTAGAGGGTCTGGGCGCGGTGGCTCAAGCCTGTAATCCCAGCACTTTGGGAGGCCAAAGTGTGAGGATTGCCTGAGTCCATAGGTTTGAGAACAGCCTGGAAACTTGACGAGACCTCATTCTACAGTAAATCAAAAAATTAGTCAGGCATGGTGGTGCACGCCTGTAGTTCCAGCTACTTGGAAGGTTGAGGTGGAAGGACTGCCAGAGCCCAGCTTGATGCTGGGGTGGCCGTGAACATGCCACTGCACTCCAGCCTGAGCGACGGAATGAGACTCCAACTCAAAAAAAAAAAAAAAAAAAAAAAGAAAGAAAGAAAGAAAAAGAAAAGAAAAATATTTAGAGGGTGCGAGATTCTACACTGATAACAAACTTTCAGATGATATCACCACTTCTGGTCCACGGACTACATTTTGAGTAACAAGTCTCACCTGCAGTCCTGTGGAAGGATGCCAGTTTTCTAATTCAAAATCATCATCAGATGTTCGTTTTGTAAGGAATGCTAATATATCTAAATAACCATGAATGTTGGCTAGAGCTGCAGAGTCGTAGGCATGGAATGTTGCTCCCAGTGAAACTTACTTGGAAGGAATGTATCCATGAGCATGTGGACTCTGAGAGTCCCAGGCCTGGCATTCCAGTCCAGACATGGTCTTGGAAATTTTGCCTTCGTAATTTTCTCCGCTGCAATGCATACATTCATCTGGTCAGAGTGGGGTAGAAGGAGAGGGAGGAAAAAAAGAAACTGAAATGGATGAAACCAAATAGAGAGCAAAAACCAGAATCCATTCACTCAAATACTACTTATCCCAAGTTCACATGTAATTTCTATTAATCGATTGGCAATAAGGACTCCTAATGTTAACACAACCCGAAATGTCACTCTCTCTTTCCAAAGGTAAAATCAGTATATTTTGGTCAATAGCCCCTCGACTATTGTAGTCATGACTAAATTCAACATTTCCATAATGCCATGTCCTTACGCAGGGAGATATAGGTTGGGAGGCAGGCGGGTGGACATAGTCTCAGAAATCTGTAAGTTTGCCATTAAATATTTGGTGTTCTCATTTCAATAGCTATCTGTAAACATTTGTGTGAGATTATTTTGATCATTCGGTTGACTGCCCAATAATCTGTCCCATTTTAGGATTTTAGTGCTGGAGTTTTTGCTTGTGCACGTGGCTTCATTGGAGAACGATGTTCACTTGAAGTGATAGCACTTCTCTTTATATTGTTGAGAAGCAAGACTGGCTATTTTTTGCTTTCTTAAATGTTTCAAAACTGAAGCTTTGACTTGGAATTATTGAAGAAATGTGGTAAAGCAAAGTAATGCATGACTTACATTTGTACGGGGTAGTCAGGAAAATAGGGGTAGATTTCATACAGAAATGAGGCATTCATGACACTTAAGAGCCACGTGGTTCGTAAAACCGTGTACAAATAAAAGATCCTCAGCTGGACTCGGTGGCTCAGGCTGTAACCCCAGCGTTTTGGGAGGCTGAGGTGAGTGGATTGCCTGAGACTGCGATTTCGAGACCCACCTGGGCAAATTGGCGAGACCTCATCTCTACAATAAAATCAAAAAGCCGGGCTCGGTGACTCAGCCTGTAATCCTGTGCCTTTGGGAGGCTGAGGTGAGTGGATTGCCTGAGCCCGCAGGTTCGAGACCCGCCTGGGCAGCAAGACCTCATCTCTACAATAAATCAAAAAATCAGCTAGGCGTGGTAGCGCATGCCTATAATTCCAGCTACTTGGAAGGCTGAGGCGGAAGGATCGCCGGAGCCCAACAGGTCGAGGTTGCGGTGGTCGGGAGCGGCCACTGCACTCCAGTCTGGGTGACAGAGTGAGACTCCAACTCAAAAAAAAAAAAAAAAAGATCCTCATGGCTAAAATAGTTCAAAGTGATGGGAGAACAGAGTTGTCACATATACAATACCCACAATGTTGGGTAAATATCACTTTTTTTTATTCTCACCTGGCATGAATAAAGGTAGCCAGAAATATGAAATGAAGACAGTTTCTTCAGTATATTTTCTTTTTTTTTTTAGTATTGCCCTTGGAGGTGCACTATCGAATTGGTTGGTCTATTAAAATAACAGATTGCTGATTTAAAAACTGATTCATTGCTTTGCGTGAACGAAACAACAAAGTCTGCCACATTGAAGTTAAGTTATTTGAATTTTATTGATGCTGTGGTTTTATTTTAACTATTTCACTGCAAATCTTTTGGGGGTTTTTATACTGTGTAAGTGCTTTAAGCATAAGAAATTTGTATTTAGAGTTTAGATCTAGTTTTATATTTGTACATGTTTACATAACATTTTAATAAAAATAATTTAGGCCAGGCTGAGTGTAGTGGCTGTTGCCTGTAATCCCAGTGCTTTGGGAGGATGAAGTGGGAGGATTGCTTGAGGCCAGGAGTTCAAGACCAGCCTGGGAAACATTGTAAGACCCTGTCTCTACAAATAAATAAATAAATAAACAAATTTAAATATATGGGACCAGGCATGGTGGTGCATGTCTACAGTCCCAACTACTCAGAAGGCTGAGGTAGGAGGATTCTTTGAGCCTAGGGGTTTAAGTTTGCAGCGAGCTATAATCATACCACTGCACTCCAAGCCTGGCCTATAAAATAAATAAATAAATAATGTTCGTCAATACTGGGGGTCTGAGCAAATTTTTGCTCCTTTCCGAGAGGTGAATACATTAGTCCATTTTGTCATGCATAGCACTGATTGATTATTAGTGCTATCCCTGTGGAAAGTGGTTTTTCAGCAAATTGTCAGTGAAGGGCAGATATGAAAACATTTTCTAGCGCCGTTTCTGACCTTCGCATTCGGGAATGTCGCAGTAGTCGAATCTCTGTTCTGGGTCAGTCGTGTAGCACCAGGGCCCCTGCTCATCATTGTCGGGATTCCTGCAGTAGTTCCTCTCCAGGCCTTCATTGGGGTGTGTAGTAGGTGAGAAGCTGGGGAGGATGGCAAGAAGCAGGTTGACTATATCCCAGAAGTCAGCATGCTGTCAGCAAGGCAGAAGGAGATGCTATTTCCCATCTGGGATGGAAGTTTTGTTGTCCAAATGCATTCCAGCCAGGAGCTGTAGCATTGGGTGCTATCAGATTTTCAATTTCCCTATGGATGGGCTGCTTCAGATACATTAGCATTATTACTCTATTATTACATTATTACTCTATTATTACATTATTACTCTATTATTACATTAGCATTAATACTCTATTGGCAGCTAAGTCTCAGAAGCAGAGCAAAGGTATTTCTAGTGAACAGTCAGTAGAAATATAAAGGCCTCAAAAGCCTGCCAAATCTTGATAAATTCCAAACACCTGCTCTTGTCAATTGCCCTTCTCTCTGTTAAAATACTAGTAAATATCATCTTGTCCATGTGAACTATGCACTGGGCATGACATTAAAACCTTTCTATGCTCTCTTTCAGTCTTAATAAAGTTAAAAAAGAAAAAGGGGTTATTAGCTGTATTTTACAGATAAGAAAACCAAAAGTAGCAACGTTAAACAAAACAAAACTTGCCTAAGGTTAAGGAGCAGATCAAGAATTTAAAGTCAATCTGATCCAAAGGTTGAGTCCTCTCTGAAATGCAGCCTGAATTAATGGGGGTGGGGGAGGGAGTTAAGCTCATTTGCTATATAGAGACAACAAATTAGGTTAAAAGTGCAAGACTTAGAGTCTTAAAAGGCAGGTTTGATGTCTGGTTCTTCTGTGTACCTGATTTGGGTAACCCCCACCCTCTCAGAACCTGTAGGATGAACCTACATTAGCTCATGAAAATGGCCAAGACTATCCCTAAGGCCGCTGATGGTCTATGATTTGACTATTTGGTTGAACCATTTTTCTCTATCTACTAGGAATGTTTGACCTACTCATCCCATAGGGCTGTAGGAAGGACAATCTGTTTGGCACGGAGGGCCCAGTAGCAGACAACCAATTCCTAGCTGATAAGTGTTGTTACTGAGAACTTGATGCCGACTAACATCAAATTAGTAAAAGTACAAAAAAAAAAGACACTAAAATAAATAATAGGCAAGTTGCAAGATTGATAGTTCATCAGGGTTTTCGTTTTCATTTGTATATTTCATTTGCTCTTTTGCTACCCATGTTGAGGTGAACATATGATGCAAATTCTAACGTGATTGTTTGATTTGTTTAATTCAGTCCTAAGCATGGTCATCTTTATTCCTTTCTCAGACTCAGCCTAAAATTTTTAGTTTTATTGTTCTTTTTGCAAGGCATCCTTCATTACTATAGGTCTTCCAGACAACTCTATACACAAGAGTAAATAGAAAGCAACCATTTTCTACTTTCATGCTATAAATAATTGAACACCAATTCTAGAGCAGCAGCAAAAGGGTTCTTTCTATCTGCTTATTCACATGTTCTGGTTTGATTTAGAAATAATGGAATTATTCTAAACACAGTTGGCCCTCTGTATCCACTGGTTCGAATGCACAGATTCAACCAACTGTGGATCAAAAAGATTGGGGGAAAAAACAATAATAATTAATACATTTTGAAAAACGCAGCATAACAATTGTTTACATAGCACTTACATTGTATTAGGGATTATAAGTGATCTAGAGATTGTCTAGAGTATGCAGGAGGATGTGTGTGGGTTTTATGCACACATGGTGCCATTTTACATATGGGACCTGAACATCTGCGCATTTTGGTACCCAAAGGGTCCTAGAGCCTTCCCTTAGGGACACAAAAAAGGCTACCTGGACAATAGATGAACCCAAGCGGAAAAGCAAGTCGTACTTAGGTTTGTGGGGGAAGGTGGCATTCCATCTTTGGCAGGTGATGCCTCTCTTGGTTTTGGACATGGTCCCTCTGTAACTCTTTCCGTTCCCAGTCTTGCACTCTGAAAGATACACTGAAAGGAAATGCACACAGCAGTCAGAGTTTTTCACAACAAGAAACCTCAGAAGGAGGTTTGCACAGCGTGGTCACACGGAGAGGAAGACCTCACACCCCAGAAGCCCTTTCCTGGCGGACTCTGCTCTGCACTCTCGGAGCTCGCCTTTTGTATCCATGAAAGGAGTCCTGTGGAGCCGCTCTGCACTTTGGTGCGTTCAAAAGCCACTTACCAAGCCCTCCGTGTATCCGGCCCCAGCGAGGTGCTGGGGACACATGAAGACAGAGCAGGTCGCGGCCTGATCCTCTCAACCTTACCTTCCGGTGGGGTCGGGCGGGTTGGTTACAGAAAGTGGTCAAGGGAACAAAATGGAGAATGAGATGACTTCGTGGTGAGGAAGTAAACAGCGTGATGGATGGAGCAGGAGAATAGGGATGGGGCCTTATAGACAGGAGGGGGAGTGGGGGGTGGAGGGAACAGGGTTTTCGGAGGCTAAAGGAGTTCCAAGCCACTTCCACTTTTTTTCAGGCTCCCAGTAACATGAGAAAAGTGCCACACAAGGGTTATAATATGATGGTCCCCTGTAAGTGTTTAGAGTGAAAGTTCTCAACCAATCTCTACTCATCCAACTCACCACCTAGCCAATGGGCTCTCTTCTGTAAAAGGTGTGCTTACCCAGAGTCATTTGTTTGTACTCTCCAACTTTCTTACACTGTTATATTTAATTAAAGATGATCCGAACTGAGAAATGAATATGAAACGAAATAAAGCTCTTGTACTGTTTTTAATAAAGTTGAATGCTTTTAAGGTGGAGAAAGAGTAAAATCAAAATCACTTTTTAAAAATTGCTGTCCAATCCACTGAGAGCAGCCCACTCAAGTAGTTGAGGATGTAAGTTTGGAGAACAATGAAAATGTTAAGGTGTTACACACTCTGATTGATTGATCAATGTCTAGGTCTTGCTCCAATTCAGTGATAAGGAAAATGATCATTGTGTATATGGCACTAGAGCATTGATTATGCAGAAAATGCACCAGAGAATTCCTGCTAGTGGCCCCATACTCAAAGAAAACAGCCTCCAGTCTACCTCAAGAGTTGCTGATGCTAATGTGTGTTTTAAATCATCTTTTAAGATTTTCTGCTTTAGCCAAGTTTTAAAATGTATTAATCAATCACCTGGGGAAGTACTTTTAATATACTATCTAATGTTATTCACCTGATGGGATGCAGTGGCTCGCAACTGTAATCCCAGCAATTTGGGAGACCGAGGTGGGAGGATCGCTAGAGCCCAGGAGTTAAGACCGCCTAGGCAACATAGCAAGACCTCGTCTCTACCAACAATTTTTAAAAGTTAGCTAGGTGTGGTGATACACGCCTGTAGTACCAGCTACAACAGAGGGTGAGGCAGAAGGATCGACTGAGACCAGGAGGTTGAGGCTGCAGTGAGCCATGATGGTGCCACTGCACCACAACCTGGGCAATAGGGTGAGACCCCGTCTCAATACATGTATACATACATACACAATGTTCTTTACCCAACATTATGTATAATGTTTACAAATATCCCTTCAGTGGGACATATTATTGCAGTAGACATATTTTATAATACCCATCAAAATTGTAAACTGGGGGTACTTTGTGAAAGGAAGACACAGGGGCTGGGGAGACTTTGAAAAGGAGGTGATGCTGAGACCTAGAAGATGAGATGGAGCTGGCATAGCAAGGCAAAGGTGAAGAAGGTCCCAGGCAGGGAACATGTGCTTGGTGTGCTGAAGAAACAGAGATAAGCCCAGAAAAGATTCGTGAACCAACAGCTGCCCAGGGTGGACTCAGAGCTCTTTAGCATTCAGGAAGTATTTGGATTTTTATTTTATTTTGAGTTAGGATTTCACTCTGTCACACAGACTGGCGCGCAATGGCACAGTCATGCCTCACAGCAGCCTCAAACCCTTGGGCTGAAGGGATCCACCCTTCTCAGTCTCCTGAGTAGCTAAGACTACAGGTGTGCACCACCCACGCAGTCCAGCTAATTTTTTTTTTTTTTTTTTGGTGGTGGAGATGAAGTTGCCTGGGCTGGTCTCAAACTCCTGAGTTCAAGCAATGCCGTGGCCTCCCAAAGTGCTGGAATAACAGGTGTGAGCCACCATACAGGCCTCTGGATTGTATTCTAAGTGCACCAGGAAGGGCTTTAAGCAGGGAAGGTACGTTTCTAAGTGATCACTTGTGCAGCTACAAGCAGAGGGGCTAGGGACTGCCCTGGCCAGAGGTGATGAGGGCTTGGACCTGGGTTGTAGCAGTGGAGCTAGTGGCAAGTGACAATGTAAGTGTGGTCTGACTGCTCCCAGCAAAACCCTGACAAGTAAATGAGAAGCAGGCCAATATTCCACAGTAAGGAAACAAGGACCAAAAAATGGCTGACTTTTGACTTTTTGCTTCTCTTTTGTTTGTATGTACCCGCCAGAGTTTATATAACCTCTTGCTCCCTTCTGTCACCTTGAAAACAAGCAAACTAAGCCCTCAAACTTCAGACTTCAAACTAGGCCTAACAGTCACTCCCATGTCCCTTCTGGTTAACAATTTACAAATGACACATTTAAATGTTATCATTTTGTAGAGAGAATCCCACCAGGGTTTTTGGTTCTTTTAATCTGGTGGGTAATAAATGATCCTATTAATTTTCACTAACTGCTCATAAGAAATAATCACATCAATGAATAAAATTTGAATTTTAAACTCAAGAATTAGAGAGAAACAGTAGTTAAGAAGAAAGAATAACAGAGGTACTGCTAATGAAGCCCAAGAAGATGAGTCAATGCGTAGAAATAAACCTGACCTACAGAAATACTTTTAAACTTCATATTTAAAGTTTCGTGGTAGAAAAGTGTTGCCAAGTTGCCAAGGACGTAAGAACTAGGTTATTTCTTGCCCTTTGTAACACTGTGGTGCAGAGTATTTGGAGAGCTAAATTATTATTCATGGTCTTGATACCCAGTCAATAATAGAGTCTAGGAGACAGTTTTTAAAGTGTCATACATCCATTGAAGTCTTCATACACACCTAATGGAAATTTTGCATATCTAAAAAGGCATGCAATTGCCATTGTACTCCAGGTCACCCCTTATCCCAAACAGTGGGACTATTGATCCACATTTCAGAAAAAGCTATAGAAAAGGAACTGAAACTTTTGTGTATTTTTTAAAGACAATATTTCAGAGTCTGAGGAAAATATAGACTGTGACCCCAAAAAACATGGACAATTTAATAAAAATAAGGAATGCTGTCCCTATCCAAATGTTACTAAGGATTAAAAACACCTCAGCATTTCTATTTTGCAATGTTTCAGTCCAGAAATTAGGGCCCAAGGACCATGGGCACCCCACAGAACAAGAAGCCAAGACCTGTTTCATTTAGATGTCCCATCTCTTCTTATAAAAAATAATAAAATGTCAGATATCTTATTCAGGATCTTAGAAGTAGAATTGATTTTGTAAATCCAATTCCTTCATTCTTCAAACAAACAAACAAACAAATAAAAAATGAAACCAAAGAGGTGGAATAATATACACAAGTTTACATGGCTGATTAATGACCAAATCCAGTCCTAACTCAGAGTTCAATTTCACTATGCTATAGTGCCCTCATCTTCTAGATTCATAAATAGAAGAAATAAAAGAGGAAGAAGAGGAATGGAGAAGGAAGAAGAAAACATACGTACTTTTCTTTTCAAATAAAACAACATCTCTCATCCTAATAATGGAGGAAGACTTGCTGTTTTCAGCCATTATCACACATTGTTGCCATTTACTATGATATTGGAATGACCTGCAGAAAAGAATCAGGGCATATAATAAATGTTTGTCTTTATTTAAGGGCAATAATTGTTTATTAAAAAGTAAGACACTCTAAGGATTATTTTACCTCTTCAGGGATCAAGGACTCAGAATCATTGCCTTTTTTCCATAGCCTTAAAGAGGTGCTAAGCATAGTACATCAACATGGTCATTATTTTTGTTTTCTTATACCTCTGCCTTCGCCCCCTCCTAATTTTATCTTTCTTTCTGCCTCAACCACTTTACTCTTTCTTCATTTATTTTCTTAAGCACCAGAATATTTCTGGTGTTTCTGTGTTGGGAAGAAGCAACTCTGGTTGCTTTGAACCTGTTTCCAAGATGGTCTCTGTAACTTCCATACTCCGATCATTTCTGTGTAACCTTGGCTTTCACATTACCCCCTCCCATCACCTCACCCTCCACTCCCCATTCACGTGGTCCTGCCATGGAGTCTCAGTCTAGTTTTCAAAACTGTCCACAGCTCTCTTTCCTGCCTGACCAACTACATGAAAGCCTTCGCATTAGACAACTTGGTCTATTCTTGGTCCCCATCAGAGGGCGCAGTGCTGCGCCTCACCCTACCCAGAGTGCCTCTCTGCCCAAGGTGACTTCCTGTCTTCTGGATACTTGTCAAGGGCTCCCTCTCCCTCAAAACCCAGCTCAGTTCCCACCTCCTCCCTGATGCCTTCTCTTGCTGCCTCTACCTGGAATTGTTCTTTCTGTGTGGAGTATGCATAGATAAAGCCTCTTTGCAGTACTTTGCCTGGACTGGCCTTTTTGTTTGTTTACATTATATCCAGTTTCTATGACTACATCATAAATACAAAAGGACAGGCACTGGGTCTTGTGTCTACACTTCCTCGCTCAACTACATCTAGGACACTTTTATTCATATGACCCTCAATACCCTTTACTGATGATGAAGTTAGAAACAAGAGCTCAAGCCGGGCTTGGTGGCTCAGTCTGTAATCCCCCGCCTTTGGGAGGCTGAGGTGAGTGGATTGCCTGAGCCCATGGGTTCGAGACCCGCCAGGGCAACTTGGCGAGACCTCATCTCTACAATACATCAAAAAATTAGCTGGGCATGGTAGCGTGCGCCTGTAGTTCCAGCTACTTGGAAGGCTGAGGCGGAAGGATTGCCACAGCCCCAGCAGGTCGAAGCTGCGGTGGCCGGGAGCGGCCACTGCACTCCAGTCTGGGCGACAGAGTGAGACTCCAACTCAAAAAAAAAAGAAACTAGAGCTCAGAACACTGGCTGCTAATGTTTATGACGTGTAAAAATAAAAAACTTCATTTGGGGTATTTTTCTGGATACCTTATAGTAGTAAATCTTAACAAGAAGCAGTTGGTATAGTTTCAGATACTGGGAGAAAATGGAGTTCCAAACTCCAATTCCATAAATGTCTCTTTCCTCTTACATTGTATGCTTGTTAATCAATTTCTGAGTAAATCACTTGCAGTCAAAATAAGAGATATTTGCACAGGTTCAATGATAATGAAAATACCTGCAGATGAATTCCTTTTCTTCCTCACATTTTGCTGCACATTCGTCTACACTCTCTGCTCCAAGCTGTCTCTTAGTGCCACTAAACAGTGAGGCCCCCTGGGTATTCACATAGTCATCCAGTGGCTCTCCTTGACCTGAAGATGGAAGATAAAAGTTGAACAACTGATAAAAATCAACCAATGCCATTCTTTCATTATCATGACTTTCAAATCTACTTGCATTGTATCAACTGAATAAAGTTTGCTGCTTTATTGAAAGCAGAGTGAGCAGCTGTGAATAAAAAAGTTTCATCAGTCCCGGGCACAGTGTCCACACCTGTAATCCCAGCACTTTGGGAGATGGAGACAAGAGAACTGCCTGAGCTCAAAGTTTCGACACCAGCCTTGGCAACAAGGCGAGACCTCGTCTGTAAAATAAATAAAAAAAAAATAACTGAGCATGGTAGTGTGCACCTGTATCCCAGCTACTTTGGAAGACTGAGACATAAGTCTCGCCTAAGCCCAGCAGGTTGAGACTGCAGTGGCCGTGAACTTGCCACTGTACTCCAGCCTGGGTAACAGAATGAGACTTTGACTCAAAAAAAAAGTTTTAACAGGTAAACAGTTTCATTCACAGAGCATAATATATTAAAAGACTAACTAGATTGATAAATTCATTAAAACTATGTGACAATGTCTATGTTACTGTATGAATGGATATAAAACCTGAAATAAAAATATTTGTTATCTACTTGTTATTGAGTGCCATGACATGATAGAAGAGTAAGACAACACCAGTGGCAATTATGTGACCAAGGTTGAAGATGATTTGTCCTCTCTGGGCATAAATGGAGCTTGAAAGCCGTGGTTTGCTTTTCAACAATATACTCTTTGGTTGTGACACTGTCACTTTAACCGGTGATAAGCATTTGCTGAATGGATACAAAAAATTTGGCAAGACTGAGGCCAGGTACAGTGGCTCACACCCGGGAGGCCAAAGCTGGAGGATTACTTGAGCCCAGGAGTTTGAGGCCAGTCTGGGCAACATAACAAGACCTCATCTCTACAAAAAAAAAAAAAAAAGAAGCCGGGGTGGTGGCTCAGGCCTGTTTGTAGTCTCAGCTACTCAGGAGACTGAGGAGGGAGGATTACCTGAGCCCAGGAGTTTGAGGCTGCAGCTGCAGTGAGCTGTGATTGGGCCACCGCACTTCAGTCTAGGAGACAGAGTAAGACTCAAATTTTAAAAGAAAGAAAGAAAGAAAAAAACTGAGCTAAATTATGGTGATTATGGTCCCACCTTGGGGCAAAAAGGAAGGTAAGAATCTCACCCATAATACAAGACCTGGCTTAGCATAGTGACACATTGCTATTAATTGGGAAGAAATAATTTTTTCCATGATGTGAACAGCTGTCTGACATTTAAGAGGAAATTGTAAAAAGCAGAGCATGGACAAATACTGCCCTTGACTCTTCTATGAGACAAAATCCGAGGCAAAGAATCTGTCCAAATTTTGTCACTGCAGATAGTGGCCAAGAGGGCCTCAGCTGTGTTCCCACCACAAGGCTGCAGAGTGCCCCTGTCCCTCGGCTCCACAGAGCACCTTGCAAGCATTGGTGGCTCTAACCCAGGCCTAGACATGTCCCCCATCCTTTGGCACAGAATGCTAGTGATTTTCACGAGAGGCCAAAGGAGGTTAATAAAACGAAGATAGCAAAGTTTCCATGGAATTGGGCAACATGGCAACCTTGAGCACTTTGAGGGAAGTGGTGGGGGCCAAAGCCAGATGGAGTGGGTTAAAGAGTGACCAGGAGAGCAGAGGGAGCTGCAGGAGGAGACAGCTTTGCTGGGAAGCCTGGCTCTGAGTGGAGTGCGTCCTCCAGGGAATGGGCAGTCTTGGGAGTGTTTTTTAAAGCAGAGACACTTGGAGCACATGTGTATGTTGATGAAAATTTGCCAGTAGGAAGGCTCGTTAAGGGTCTGATTCTCATTCTGAGAAAAGCTATTCCTGCACACCTGGAAATATATAGTCTGTGGAGGGCAGAGGATATGCTCTAATCAATGAATGCAAAGTCCATCCTGTTCCTACTTCTGAGACTTTGCCCTTCCTCAGGTTAAGATGCTCCGAACTGGAAGGATGAATTATTGAACAGTTGGCTGATGTATTTTAAACTTCGTACATCAAAAGCCATTTGATAGTTGTATCAAAAGATGATGGAGAATTGACATTTTAAGGCCTGTATCTATGTCTTCATCCTGAGTTTTCTCCCTTCTGGACTCTCATCTCCAAGTAGAGTTGTGCTTTGGTAAACTCTATAGGTCAGGGTGTGACTTCAGAAAGAAACAGCATATCAAAAGTAAAATTAAACTTTTTAGAGTTTTTGGGAAGTGTAGTAGGGCAGGCTTCAAATGATAATCGAAAAGAGAAAATTGACATTTATGTCACACTTTGAGTTACCTTTACTTGTGTCATGATATAACGTTTCACAGTGTAGAGTCAAGACCCAAATGGGGAGCTGATGTCCCAAAGAAATATCCCAAAAGAGAATGAACTCTTTTTTTCTTTCTAATTTGAAAAATTTTCCCCAAATCTTTTTTGTTTTCTTATTCACCTTCAGGGCTCATATGACAATGGGGTTTAATAGGTTTTATTTGCTGTTGAAGAAACATTAAGCAAGTAATTTAATAGAAAAAAATTTTTATATTATAGGAAAATTGTTGATGTATACTGCTACCAAAGCAAATGTATTGCATAAATATAGTGGTTTTTTAATGCCATGTTTGTGCAGGTGTATGCATACTTGTGTGTGGACTAGAAATGACTTAGTAATTTATGAAATGCAAGATGTTCATCCATTTCTTACTGATTATAGCTACAAAAGAAATTTTTTGTCTCTCCCTGGTCATTGTTACTAGAAAGATGAAACTCACTTCCATGGAAAACGAGGTCAAATTCCTTCCTTTCAAAAAAAGCTAATGAGAGAATTGTTCCCCCTGGTTAGTTTAAATACGTGCTAAATCTGTTGCAGAGCAGTTCTAATCATTGGGTGCAGGCCACTGAGCAACTTCATAGTGTTCTAGGTCCTACCTTCCCTGAGTTGAAATAGATTATTTATGTTCCCCTTAAACACACACATGTACCCATGCACACGTGCATGCGCGCGCGCACGCGCCACACACACACACACACACACACACACACACACACACACACACCAGTTTTCCACAACACTCTTTTTGTTTAATCTCCTCCTGCTCTGAATTTTCTTTGATATTTCTTTGAATGGCTTCCACTAAATACAAATGTAGTTGATTCTATAGTACAACTTGTAAAATTTTATCTGGTAACATAGATTGAATTTTAAGTATATATACTTTGTTCATATAAAGAATTACTAACATAAGTATGGTTTCCATATATATATTATTTCCAAAATAGGCAAATCTATAAAAACAGAAAGTACATTAGAGGTTGTCAGGGGTTGCAGATTAGGGGTAACAGCAAAAGAAATGAAATTTCTTGTGATGGTAATGAAAATATTCTAGAATATACTGTGGTGACTGTTGTACAACTCTAAATATATTGAAAACCATTGGATAATATACCTTAAATGGGTAAATTATATATTGGAATTTTTTTTTTTTTTTGAGTTGGAGTCTCACTCTGTCGCTCAGACTGGAGTGCAGTGGCCGCTCCCGACCACCGCAGCCTCGACCTGCTGGGCTCCAGCGATCCTTCCGCCTCAGCCTTCCGAGTAGCCGGAATTACAGGCATGTGCTATCACGCCCGGCTGATTTTTTGATTTATTGTAGAGATGAGGTCTTGCTGCCCAGGCGGGTCTTGAACCCACGGGCTCAGGCAATCCACTCACCTCAGCCTCCCAAAGGCGCGGGATTACAGGCTGAGCCACCGAGCCCGGCATTTTATCTCAATGAAGTTTTTTTAAAAAACAAAAAAAGAACTACACAGACATGTTTAGAATATTGCTAAAGTTTTAAACAGTGTTGAAAAAGTAAGAAAAGTTCCTTCTTGGAAAGCTCTGGTCTAAATCCTAATTTCTTTACTTCTTTGATTTGGAAGTTTTGTCATTGAAAAAATAACATAATATTCCTAGGGGTAGATTTTCTTATTTACAAAATGAATACACTATCCTATCTACTAAATAATCTGGTATTAGTAAATATGCTCACACACAGGTATATATGTATGTATGTATGTATGAAGACAAGTATTATCTAACCTGAACATTAAATGAGTATGTGTTGAATTACTATATGTATACATAATTTGACAAATTGATGTGTGCGATTTCTCCAGACATCTACAATTATGCAGGTAAAGCAAACCTCTACCTATGGAAAACCTTACTTAAGCCACAACACATAGAGAAATGACCAGTCCAACCCCGTGAACTGGTCAAGGACAGGTACACGCAAAGAGATATGTCATTGTTTAAATTCGGAAGTGAGGGGAATAGGACACCTTATTAAACAAATGTTAAACAAGTGACATAAATTAATCAAACTGAGAACCAGGTAAAGAGATTAACCATCTTTGGGTTGTTAGCTGTCTTGTTAGCTATTTTTGTTCAGCTAAACTAGCCACCATCTGGGCTCAGTCATTTAGATTTGAAAAATCACCCATCATTTTCTCTGCTCATTGATCCCAGCACCCTGACAGTATTCAGAGAGAAATTACATTTATTTCTTGAACAATTCCTCAATCATAAGTTGGATTTTGAACTGCGAATCTCATTAATTGAAAGCTACATTAAACAACTTGCCCATGAAGTCATAGCATATCTATTTTTTACGTTGCTAGGAAAAAGTAATTACTAAGGTAAAATAAACCTTTAAGTCTTACCTGATTTCAGAAATAAAAGAAGCAGAAGGACCACTTCCTTATGCTCCATGTTGGGACTGGCCAGTGGTGTCTGGAAACAGTGTGTCTCAATCCCAGAATGTTATTGACTTGCCTAAGAGTAAACGCATCCCCAAACAAGACAGTCCAATTAAGTTAATTATTCTCTCAGAGGCCCATGGCACTGGACCCGAAGGGTTCAAACATTACCTTGAATAAAGAATCTTACAAAATGTTTGAGAGTGAATCTGCAATAGATGCTGGGAAATGGTGAAAGCAATCTCCCCCCTTGGTCACCTCCTCTCTCCTCTTCCTCCCTCACCCCAGCCCATCATCTTTCCCTTTAGGTCTCGTTTCCTTCCCTTTCTTTCCTTTTTTTAATCACTTTATTTGATAGTAAGGATGTGGGGTATAAGCCAGGATTAGGTGCATAAGTTGTCTACTTGCATGTGAAGTTTGGGCCACCAACTGGTCCTCATTTACCCTGGTTTAGGGTCAGGTATCTTTGTGTTGTTAAGTGTTCCCTCACACACACTCCCCTGGTAGTGTCCTACAACTGCTGATCCCTCCCTTGTGCTATTGTGATCAATGTTCAGGGCCCACTTATGAGTAAGGACATGTGGTATTAGGTTCTTTGTTTCTGAGATCGATCACTCCAACTTCATCCAATTTGCTGCAAAGTCCATGATGCTGTCCTTTTTTTATGACTGCGCAATATTCCAGCATTACAATAATAGAAGTAGCTCACATTTGCTGAGTCCCTTCTCTACGCTGAACCCTCTCCAAATGCCAAGTCTATCATCTCCTTTGAGCTTTATAACAAGCCGTGCTATTATCATACTCATTGTAAGACCAGGGGCTGAGGCTTGGCCTGGGATTACACAGCTAACAGAGCATACAACCACTAACACCACTGTTTAGGGCTTAGATGACCAACTTTCACAAGTGTTATTGTTAACATCCTTACATCCTACCAAACAATCAAAATTGCAACTGACAAGTGGAAAGATTTTCTTATTATTGTAATGTCTTTATTCCCAGTGCACTCACATGTGTTCTGTAATGATAAATTATGTTACAAAATATCAGTCATTCCCCCCAAATGAATTCATTGTGTGTTATGATGTTCTCATCCTCATGAAATAAAGCAAGCGTGGTAGATTTAAGTGGAAATTATCTATCTCAATATAAACTGTTGAATCTGTATTTTTCTCTGGTGTAAAGGCAGAGTGACCAGGAAATGTATGCTTTGAAACTCTTATTTTAGGCCGGGTTTGGTGGCTCACACTTGTTATCCTAGCCCTTTGGGAGTTCGAGGCAGAAGGATTACTTGAGCCTAGGAGTTTAAGACCAACCTGAGCAACATAGTGAGACCTCATCCTATAAAAATTTAAAAATCAGCTGAGTGTAGTGGTGTGCGCCTGTAGATCCAGCAATTCAAGAGGCTGAGACAGTAGGATCGCCGGAGCCCAGGAAGTTGAGGCCGCAACAAGTTGTGATTGTGTCACTGCACTCCAACCTGGGTAATAGTGTGAGATCCTGACTCAACAAAACAAAACAAAAGAAAACAAAACAAAACAAAAACCCAAACCCTCCTATTTTAGTGCTCAAAAATATTTAGGGGCAGTTCAATTGATCTCTCTATTTTATATTTGTAAAAAGGACAAGAAAGCATCCATTTCTCTTTCCTGACTATGAAATCCCTTCCTATAGATTAACTGGTAAAACGTGGAGCTAGAAGCCAGGTCGCCTTAGGTGGAACTCTGCAGAATTCTCTGGGATTGAAGTACTGTGCAAAATTCTCAAGAACAAACTGTTCTGGTGCCACCTGAGGAGCAGGGATGACCTACCTGTATTTCCCAATTTTCTATTTCAGCCTAGCTTGCATCTCTCCTATGTCTCCCACCACCTCCCTCGACCCTCTCTGTCTCACTTACAGGCCCAGTTCATTAAAGTACCCAGAAAGTGAAAGTAAGTTGAGAGATTAGTAGTGGGCAGACTTCTTTATCTCAAAATAATATGAATTGTCTTTTAGGAGCCAAGATCGGTGCATTTGAGAAAGTACTTTGGGAAAAATAAAGCAGACTCTACTAACATATAATGTTTTCAGTATGTGCTTTTATTTCCATATATGATCTTATTTTAGCACTTCTTCCTGGATAAGGCACCTTGGGAATGACGTGACCAGAAATTAGACATTCACATAATTTTCCTTTTCCTATTGTTTTTGGTTTAAATCTGGGTGGTGTTGTTTTACTTCTTGTTCCCTTTCCCCTGGTAGTCGTGGAATGCACTTGCTTCTACAAACATAATTTTGTAAATCAGGTCACCCTCCCGATGGCCTCTGACCGTACATCCTTCTCCACCTTCATAATATATCAGCACCTTGACAGCGCAGTGAGCATTAAGCAGAGCATGGTTCTGGCACCACCTGATTCTTTTTTTTTTTTTTTTTTAAAGCAGGACAGAAAGTTCCCACAGTGGGAGGGAACCCTAAGGGGTTGCCCACCCCTGATTCTTAAGCAGATTCTTAAGATGAGCACTGCTCTAGCAGCATCTGATTCTGTGGTGTGTGAAGGGAAGAGGAATGCATTGCTCAGGTGCAGTGCATAGGAACTCAGCCACCACTTAGGGTTGGGGGCATAGGGACTTCTGCCATGGCATGTTTCTACATGCGGTGCACAGGGATTCGTGAGCCACTCTGGGGTGGAGGCATAGGGACATCCACCATGGCATGCTCCCACATGTTTAGCTTCACAGGCATGAGGTAGGTATAAAGCAATGCATTGTTTTAGATTGTGCATAGGAATCCCACACGGCACCCTTAGAGGGATTTTTGCTCTAAAGATGACTAATTCAAAATAAGGTCAGGTAGGGTGGCTCATGACTGTAATCCCAGTAGGATTGCTTGAACTCAGGAGCTCGACACCAACCTAGGCGACAAAGGGAGACCTTGTCTTTATAAAACAAAACAAAACAAAAAATTAGCCAGATGTGATGGTGGGAGCCAGCTACCCAGGATGCTGAAGTGGGAGGATTGCTTAAGCCTAGGGAGTCAAGTCTGCAGTGAACCATGATGGTGCCACTGCACTTCCGCCTGGGCAAGAGAGTGAGAACCTGAATTTTTTTTAAAAAGTCATTTTCTACCTGAAAGAATGGCAGGAACTGAGAAAAGAATTAGAAAGAGTTATCTCTGTACACTATTATGAGGTTGCATAAATTCTGAGACTTATACACTCTTATTTAGTTCAATTCATTATTACTTTGACAACTTACTGCATACAGGATTATGTTAGATTCTTTTGAGACTATAGCTGACCCTTGTATAACATGGGGGTTAGGGATGCTGGCTCCGTGCTGTTGAAAATCTCTCTATAAAACTTGATTCCCTAAAACTTTACTACTCATAGCCAGCTCTTGACTGCAACCTTACAAATAACATGGCTGATAAACACATATTTTGCATGTTTTATGTATCATATGCTGTATTCCATCACTCAAGTAAGCTAGAGAAAAGAAAATGTTATTAAGAAAATCATAAGGAAGAGAAAACACATTTACAGCACTGCACTGTAGCTGCCAGTACCATATGTTTACGTAGTCTGTTTACAAGATGAATCATCTGTCTGAAATGGTAACAGCCTCAGCTGCAGACCTCAGTCTGTGGTTCATAGCCAGCACTTATTCTTGCAGTGTCATGACTTTCTCTGCTTCTTGGGAGCCCTTCCAGCACCACCAGCAACACCTCGTATGGGTCCCACAGTGTTACTCATGGTTTATGATATTGCCAAATAGAAGGGAAAAAAACTTGCAAGAACCATGAGATCAATTTATTGGGGAGAAAAACTGCTCATGTGGAGAAAATTAGTGAGTGTGACATGCACTTTAAATGGGGAAAAAATTATTCCAATACTGCAATATTGCTAATTTTATGCAATTATAATTTAATTTTACATGTTTATATTTGTTTACATTTCTCTTGACTGCAAATGGCAACTTGTACAATCTGCAAGAATTTGTGTGTGTAATGTTTAATAAATTTTAACTTTTTCTTTTTTATTTTAAATATATGGGGTACAATTCAAGATTAGGTAGATAAGTGGTCATTGTACAGGTAAAGTCTGGGCCTCCCTTTGGCCCCCACTTCACCTGGCTTGAAATCAGTTACCCTTATTGATGTTATTTATCCTCCCTCCCTTCCCTGGCAGCATCCCGCTACTGCCAACCCTTTCTTACTATGATAAATGCTCACGGTCCACTTGTAAGTGAGAACATGTGGTACTCAGTTCTTTGTTTCTATGATAGAGGACTCAGTATTATAGACTCTAAATCTATCCAAGTTGCTGCAAAGTCCATAAGGTTGTCCTTCTTTGTGGCTGGGTAATATTCAATTGTGTATATGTGCCACATTTAAAAACTCTAGTCCACTTTCAGTGGCAGCATTTTGGTTCTATGTTTTTGTTATTGTGAATAATGCTGCAATAAGTTAGCATGTGCAGGTATCTTTTTTATAGAAAGATTTGTGTTCCTTCAGGTATATTCCCAGAAAGGAGATTGCTGGGTCATATGGAAGTTCAATTTTTAGATCTTTTAGGAATTGCCACACTGTTTTCCACAGAGGTCGTATTAGTTTACTCTCCCACAAACAGTGTAAAAGCATTCCCTTTTTCTGGCAACCTCTCCAGCATCTATTTTTTTGAATTATTGATGATGGCCATCCTGACTGGAATTAGATGGTATCTCAGTGTGGTTTTGATTTGCATTTCTTTGATGACTCGTGACGCTGTGCATTTTTTCACGTATCTGTTGACCGTTTGTATGTCTTCTTTTGAGAAGTATCTATTCATATCTTTTGCCCACTTTGTAATGAGGCTGTTTTGTTGGTTTTTTTTCCTTTAGCATGTTTTATTTCCTTGTAGATCCTGAATGTTAGGCCTTTGTCAGATATATAGTTGGCAGATATTTTTCCCATTCTGTGGGCTGTCTCCCTGCTATCTTGATGGTTTCTTTTCCTTTGCAGAAGCTTTTCAGTTTGATGAGGTCTCACTTGTCCCGCTTTTCAGTTGGATAAGGTCTCTTATGGCATGAACTCTTGAGGTTTTTGATCAGGAATTGGTTACCTATTCCAATTTCTGTAAGGGTGTCTCCTGCATTTTCTAAGATTCTTATAATTTGAGGTTTTACATTTAAGTCTTTGATCCATTTAGAGTTGGTTTTTGTGTATGGTGATAGGTAGGGTCCTGTTTCAGTCTTCCCAGCACCATTTACTGAATAAGTTCTCCTCTTTCTTCCCAGTGGTTGTTGTTGGAGGTTTTGTTGAAAATGAGTTTGTTGAGAAATTGAGGTTTTGTTTTCAGAATCTCTATCCTGTTTCATTGGTATGTATGCCTGTTCTTGTACTAGTACTAGGTGCTGTTTTGATTATTGTAGCCTTACAGTAAGTTTAAAGTCTGGAAGTGTGGTACCTCCTGCTTTGTTTCTTTTGCTAAGTGTTGTTTTGGCTATTCGTGGTCTTTTACGTTTCCGTATGAATTTCTGTATTGTCATTTCCAGGTCTGAGAAGAATGATATTGGTAATTTAATGGATATTGCATTGAATATGTAGATTGCCTTTGGTAGGATGGACATCTTAACAATGTTGATTCTTCCAATCCATGAGCATGGAATATTTTTCCATTTGTTTGTGACTACTTTGGTTTTCTTTAAGCAGAATTTTGTAGTTTTTGTTGTAAAGATCTTTCACTTCTCTGGTTAGGAAGATTTCATTTTTTGTGTGTCTAGAAAAATTTTGACTTTTTCTAGTAGATTTGTGTATATTTTATGGTAGTATCTGAGAAAATAGACTAGTGTATACATATATTTTATGAACTCATGACATCTTTAATTTTTCTTTTTTAAATTTTTATTTATTTATTTATTTATTTATTTATTTATTTATTTATTTTTTGAGTTGGAGTCTCACTCTGTCACCCAGACTGGAGTGCAGTGGCTGCTCCCAGCCACTGCAGCCTCGACCTGCTGGGCTTCAGCGATCCTTCCGTCTCAGCCTTCCAAGTAGCTGGAACTATAGGCACGTGCTACCATGCCCGGCTAATTTTTTGATTAAATATAGAGACGAGGTCTCGCCAAGTTGCCCAGGAGGGTCTCGAACCCGCGGGCTCAGGCAATCCACCCACCTCAGCCTCCCAAAGCACTGGGATTACAGTCTGAGCCACCAAGTTCGGCCTAATTTTTCTTTTTTAAAAAATATTTCTATGCTGCCTGGTTGTTTTTTTTTTTCAAATTGTTGCACATCTCCAAAGTTTTCCAATACATTTATTGGAAAACAATCTGTGTAGACATGGACTCTCAAAGTCTAAATCCATGTTGTTCAAGGGTCAATCATATATAAAAAGTACAAATCACAGTCTCTACCCTTCCCCAGCCTCTGCCTAAAGGAATGCCAGGACATCTTTGCACATAAGACTTGTGGAGATTCTGCTGCCACATTTGCAGCTGGGCACAAGGACATTCAAGCAAAAAGGGAGATGAACTGAATGTCTTAGCTCTGCCCAGCACAAGGCCTGCAGGGAGACCCACTCAGATTCTTCCAGAAAAGGAGAGCATCAGCCCATCTCTCCCAGAAAGTACCTTACAAAGAAAGTCATAAATGTAGAAAAGGTCAACCTCACCGGGAGAGTGAGGTAGAGTTGGCCCTCCCATCTCACCTGCTTGGAAGTTGAGGCCAGGTCACATGGTCCCAGGTAACACACCCTCACGCAGTCTGGATTGCATCCCTGCCCTGCCATCTGCACACCAGCCCTCTCCACATACTCTCCATCTTCCTCCCACCTAGGCTCTGACATCTGGGTCATGCTGTTCTAGGACAGTTCATTTTGTCACCATGAACGTCTCTGCATGGCCCCAATAGGATGATGTGATTTCAAAATGGAAACAGCAAAGACTTCATCTAAGAAGAACTCATGTAAAGCATCCCTTTGCTGTTGTAAGGGTTCTTAGCAAGGATCTCCATGTCCTCAGTGCTAGTGTGCATAGGGCTTTTACTGCCGTTTCATGTATTAGGGCACATGACCTAGGAGACATGTTCTCATTAACCTGGAGGTGGCATTTGCATCTTTGGGTGACCTTTTTCACCTGTGTGTTAGCCTTTGTTTTTCATGCCCTGGAACGCTGCACTGAGTTGCTTATCATCCTTTGCCTCTGGTAAAGAGATAGCAGCTGCTCAGTGAGCACAGTGGTTAAAATGTAATCCACTAGGGAACACTTTCTAAGTGAGACCCAGCTCACTCACTCATGGCTCCACAAAGTGACATTTTCTTAATCGAATAGTGCTTGAAGCAGTCAGGGTATCTATTCATCTTTGAAAAAAATTAATTTTTCGCTGGTCATCTCCTCATCAGATGTGTTCTTAAGAAAAATATTAGCAGAGGCTGGGCGCAGTGGCTCATGCCTGTAATCTCAGCACTTTAGGAGGCTGAGGCAAGAGGGTTGCCTGAGCCTAGGGGTTCAAGACCAGTCTAAGCAACTTGGTGAGATCTCATCTCAATAATAAATCAAAAATTAGCCGGGAGTGGAGGTGCACACTTGTGGTTCCAGTCACTTGGAAGGCTAAGGAGGAAGGATCACTTGAGCTCAGCAGGTCAAGGTTGCACTCTAGCCTGAGAGACAAAGTGATAGGACCCCAGAGTAATTGCACCCTATCTGCCAGAGTGCAGATGGTGGGGCAGGGATGCAGTCCAGGCTGCATAAGGGCGTGTCACCTGGGACACTCTGACCTGGCCTCAGTTTCTATTCAGGTGAGACGGGAGGGCCAACACTACCTCACTCTCCCTGTGAGGTTGGACTTTCCTGTGTTTATGACTTTTTTTGTAATTTCTGGGAAAGATGGGCTATGCACTTCTTCCAAAGTCCTTGCTTGGCCTTGGTACCAGGGCTCCCCAAAGGACAGGCCAGGCAGCGTTCTTCTGTCCTGAAGTCCAGACTCACCATAGTTGGGACTAAAGTGAAGAATCATCCTTTTCATCTCTCACATTCACTACTCTCTAAGCTAATGAAGACAAAATCTCACTTCAGTGTGTGGAGGAGACAAGTCGTGTAGAAAACATTGACATCTTTTCAGATAAACAGATGAGCACATGTAGAAACTGGTGAAATCTGAGCAAAGTCTGTGGACTAGTTTCTGATATTGTGCCAATGGCAATTTCCTGGTTGTGATAATGGACTATAGTTATGTAAGACGCCACTTCAGGGGCCATTGGTACAGAGGACTTCTCAGTACTATATTTATCACTTCCTGTATGTTTATAATTATTTCACATTACATATGTCTATATATGTATTTGTGTATATATTGGATATATGAGTGTATATGTACATATTTGGATATACATACTTGCAATACACGCATATATAACTCTACCTTGGTTTACTCCGTAAGAGAAACACACTCTAGCTGCTTCTAGTTGGCCATTTTTTTTTAATCAATATTTTTTATTATGATTTTGTGGGGTACAGTTAAGGGTTAGGTGTACAATTACGTTTCATTCAGGCACGCTGTTGATAAGAGGTGTTTCCCCATCCCCAGACAGATATTTGCGACTGTTAATCCCATTCCCCTCCCCCCCATAGTTTCCCAGTACCGTCAGTCATTTTCTTATAGTATTACATTGGATGTTCAAGGTCCATTATATGAGTGAGAACATGTGATACTCGGATCTTTGTTTCTGTGAGAGGTCACTCAGTATTATAGACTCTAGTTCCATCCAGGTTGCTGTGAAATTCATGATTTTGTTCTTTTTTATGGCTGTGTAGTATTCCATTGTGTATATGTATCACATTTTTTTAATCCAGTCCTCTTTTGATGGGCAGCATGGTTGTTTCCAGGTTCTTGCTAATGTGAACAACGCTGCAATAAACATACGTGTGCAGGTATCTTTTTTATAGAGTGATTTGAGGTCTTCAGGGTATATTCCCAGTAGGGGAATTGCAGGGTCATATGGAAGGTCAATTTTTAGAGCTTTCAGGAATCACCACACTGCTTTCCACAGAGGTTGCACTAGTTTACACTCCTACCAACACCAAGTGTTCCCTTTTCCACCACACCCTCTCCAGCAGCTGTTATTTTTTGAGTTGTTGATAATTGCCATTCTGACTGGAGTTAGGTGGTATCTCAGTGCGGTTTTGATTTGCATCTCCCTGATGATTAGTGAGGTTGAGCATTTCTTCATGTGTTTGTTGGCTGCTCGGATGTCTTCTTTTGTGAAGTGTCTGTTCATATCATTTGCCCATTTTATAATGGGGTTGTTTGTTTTTTTCTTTTCAGCACGTTTGAGTTCCTTGTAGATCCAGGATGTTAAGCCTTTGTCAGACCTGGAGTTGGCAAATACTTTTTCCCAGTCTGTAGGCTGTCTCCCTGCTCTCTTGATGGTTTCTTTGGCTTTGCAGAAGCTTGTCAGTTTAATAAGGTCCCACTTGTCTATCTTCTCTCTTATGACCTGTGGGTTTCAGGTTTTGTTCAGGAATTGGATGCCAGTTCTGATTTCCATGAGGATATTTCCTTCCTTTTCTAAGGTTCTTATGGTTTGAGGTTTTACATTTAGGTCTCTGATCCATTTGGAGTTAACCTTTGTGCTTGGGGAGAGATAGGGGTCCTGTTTCAATCTTCTGCATGTGGTCAGCCAGTTTTCCCAGCACCATATACTGAATAGGTTCTCCTCTCCCCAGTGGTAGGTGGTGGGGGCTTTGTCGAAGATGAGTTGGTTGAGAAATTGAGGTTTTGCTTCTGGAATCTCAATTCTATTCCATTGATCTATATGCCTGTTCCTGTACCAATACCAAGCTGTTTTGATGATTGTAGCTTTATAGTAAAGTTTGAAGCCTGGTAATGTGGTACCACCTGTTTTTTTTTTTTTTTGCTGAGGATTGTTCTGGCTATTCTTGGACGTATGTGTTTCCATATGAATTCCTGTGTTGTTTTTCCCAGGTCTGAGAAGAATGTTGCTGGTAATTTGATGGGTATTGCATTGAATTTGTAGATTGCCTTAGGTAAGATGGACATCTTCACAATGTTGATTCTTCCAATCCATGAGCATGGAATATTTTTCCACTTGTTTCTGTCATCTTTGATTTCTTTGAGTAGTGTTTTGTAATTTTCATTGTAAAGGTCTTTCACGTCTCTGGTTAGGAAGATGCCAAGGTATTTCATTTTTTTGGTGGCTATTGTGAATGGAATTGTGTTTTTTATTTGTGTTTCTGTTTGTTTATTATTGGTGTAGAGAAATGCGATTGTCTTTTGTACATTTATTTTGTATCCTGAGACTTTGCCAAAGGCCTTTATCAATGTAAGGAGGCTTTTGACAGATTCTCTTGGGTTTTCAAGGTACACAATCATATCATCTGCAAAGAGAGATAACTTGACTTCCTCTTTTCCTATTTGGATACCCCTGATTGCCCCCTCTTCTCTGATTGCTCTAGCCAGGACTTCCAATACTATGTTGAACAGGAGGGGTGAGAGTGGGCATCCTTGTCTAGTTCCAGTTTTCAGGGGAATTGGTTCCAATTTTTGTCCATTTAGGAGTATGCTGACTGTGGGTTTCTCGTAAATGGCTTTTACTATTTTGAGGTATGTTCCCCATATGCCTAGATGTTCAAGGGTTTTTATCAAGAAGTGGTGCTGGATTTTATCAAAAGCTTTTTCTGCATCTAATGATATGATCATGTGGTTTTTGTTTTGACATCTGTGGATGAATTTAATTACATTTATGGTTTTACGAATGTTGAATCAGCCTTGCATCCCAGGAATGAAGCCTACTTGGTCATGGTGGATGATTTTTGAGATGTATTGCTGAATCCAGTTTGCTAGGATCTTGTTGAGAATTTTAGCATCTATGTTCATCAAAGATATTGGCCTATAGTTCTCTTACTTTGTTGGATCTTTACCTGGCTTGGGTATCAATGTGATGTTGGCTTCGTAAAATGATTTGGGGAGAGTTCCATCTTTTTCAACCGCCTGGAATACCTTCAGTAGGATTGGTATCAGCTCCTCCTTGAATGTCTTGTAGAATTCTGCTGGAAAGCCATCTGGACCAGGACTTTTTTTGTAGGAAGTTTTCTTATTACGTAGTCGATTTCCTTGATTGTTATTGGTCTATTTAGGGTCTCAATTTCTTCTTGTTCCAACCTAGGTAGGTTGTGTGATGTCAGAAAGTCCTCCATTTCCTTAAGGTTTTCAAGTTTGTTTCCATACAAGTGTACATAGTAGTCTCTAATGATCTTTTGTATTTCTTCAGGGTCAGATGTGACTTCATCTTTTGTGTTTCTGATTGTGCTTATTTGGTTTTTTTCTCGTTTTTTCTTGGTGAGTCTAGCTAGGGGACCATTGATCTTGTTTATCCTTTCGAAGAACCAGCTTTTTGTTTCATTGATTTTTTTGTACTATATTTTTGTCTTCTATGTCCTGGATTTGGGCTTTTATTTTGGTGATCTGGATTCTTCTGCTGAAATTAGGGTTTTTGTGGTCTTGCTTTTCTAGTTTCTTTAGGTCACTTGTTAGGTTGTGAATTTCTGTTCCTCCCATTTTCTTCATGTGTGTTTGTAGGGATATAAATACCCCTCTTACTACAGTTTTCAGGGCATCCCAGAGATTTTGGTAAGATGTTTCTTCATTTTCATTTGTTTCCAGGTATCTTGTGATCTCAGTTTTGATTTCATCATTGACCCAGGAGTTGTTTAGCATCATGCTGTTTAGTGTCCATGTCTTTGTGGGGTTTAGGGGGACTTTGTTGGTGTCAATGTTTATTTTTACTCCACTGTGGTCCGAGAAGGTACATGGTAGAATTTCGGTCCTTTTAAATTTGTTTATGCTTGTTTATGGCTGAGTATGTGGTCGATCTTAGAATATGTTCCATGTGGTGATGAGTAGAATGTGTATTCTGTGGTCTTTGGATGGAGTATTCTGTAGGTATCAATTAAGTCCATTTGGTCCAGAGTCACATTGAGGTTCCGGATCTCCTTGCTGATTTTTTGTCCTGATGATCTGTCTAGGGTTGTGAGTGGGGTATTAAAGTCCCCAGTTATGATGGTGTTAGAGTCAATATCTTTCTTTAGTTTTCCTAGAAGTTGCTTTATGAAAGTTGGCGCACCTATGTTGGGTGCATATATGTTTAGGATAGATATTTCTTGTTGATGGATTGAGCCTTTTATCATTATGTAGTGGCCTTCTGTATCTTTTTTGATTTTTAATAGCTTGAAGGGTATTTTGTCTGAAATTAAGATCGCTACTCCTCCTTTCTTTTGTATTCCGTTCGCCTGAAAGTTTGTTTCCCATCCTCTTACTTTGAGTCTGTGGGTGTCCTTTCTAGGGAGGTGAGTCTCTTGAAGGCAATAGATTGTTGCCTGATGATATTTTATCCACTTTGCCATTCTATGTCTTTTCAGTGGTGCATTTAGTCCTTTCACATTTAGGCTAATAATTGAAATGCAAGAGTTGATCCCTGTCATAAGGTTCTTACAGAGTTGTTCCTATTTGTTTATTGTCTTTCTTTGGGTTTTGGAGTTGGTTCATGTGTGTTTTTAATCTTTTGCCTGTACTCTTGTGAAGAATGTTGTTGTTCTTTTTTCTTTTTCTTCTGTGTTCAGTACTTTCTTAAGTGTTTCTTGTAGAGGTGGTCTGGTGGCATCGTAGGTTCTTAGGGATTGGATATCTAGAAAAGATTTCAATTCTCCCTCACTGATGAAACTTAGTTTGTCTGGGTAGGTTATTCTTGGTTGAAATTGTTTCTCTTTTAGAACTTTGAAGATAGGGCTCCAGGCTCTCCTAGCCTGAAGGGTTTCTGTGGATAAAGCTGCTGCTATTCTAATTGGTTTTCCCTGGTAGGTAGTCTGGCCTTTTTCTCTTGCTGCCTTTAGGATTTTTTCTTTTATAGCTACTTTGTTTAGGCGAATTATTATGTGTCTGGGAGTTGGTCTTCTCATTTGTTGTCTTGCAGGGGTTCTCTGAATCTCTTGTGTTTGAGTTTTCATCCTTGATGAGATGAGGGAAGTTTTCTTGAATGATTTCATGAAATGTTTGTTCCAGTGTGGCTTCTGTTTCTCTCTCTGCCTCAGGAAGCCCAATTACTCAGCTTTGGTCTCTTGAAGTGCTCATTCATCTCTTGCAGATTTTGTTCTGTCTTTTTGAGCTTCTTTTCTATGCTTTTGACAGTTTGGGTTAGTTCTGTGTTTTGGTCTTCAAGCTCTGAGATTCTTTCTTCTGCTTGGCTGATTCTGCTTTCCATGCTTATTAGTCTGTTATTCATTTCCATCACAGTATTCTTTACTGCTGTCATTTCTGACATCAGCTTCTTCCTATTTTCCTCTTGTCTCTCCTCAATTTTTAAAATTCTCTCCATTAATGTCTTGATGTCTGGGTTTGTTGCATGTAACCAGTCATTCTGGGGGCTCTTCGTTGTTTGTGTTCCAGAATCTGTTTTCTCAGTGTCTGATCTCCCAGGGGTCTGTGTGAGACCTATATTCTTCTTTTGGTTTTTCTTCATTTGTGCGGTTTTTTTCCCCCTCCCTACTTTTTCCTTCCCTCCACATCACCATCTTCTTTAATTCTGTTATTCGGGGGTAAAGGGATTGGTTTTACTTCTGTTTGTTCAATCTCCTATTCTTTATGTATGCCCTCCTACTTTGTTCAATTCTGGAGTTGCACTGTAGGTTGGGGGTGGTCCTTTTTGCAGTTTTGAGATTTACTTAGGGGGGAGCTGTGATTCAAAATCTATCTGCAGGTCCTGGTATTCACTGACAGGTGTGTGAATAATCTGGAACCCACTTCTCACTGCATTGGAATCTGTCCGTGCAGTGGGGCTGTAGGTTTACTCCCTGAAATAAAATGTGGTTAGCAGAGGAGAGAGAATGGAGCAGACAGTGGGTTGAAGAGGGGGGTGGAGAGATAGAGGAGTAAGGGGGGAAACAAACGAGTGTGCCAACAAAAGGAGAGAGAGGCCTATACTGAAACAGATAAAAACAATAGACCACAGCTACAGATGAACCAACTCTCATACAGACAAAAATAAAACATATAGTGATGCTAACATACCAGCTATCCAACCACCTTATTAGTGTGCTGTTCCTCTATACAAAGATATGGTTTACAGAGAGAAGAAAAAAGAAGAAAAGGAAGAGGAAAAAAGAAAAAAAGGAACAATACAGTAGGAATAGAATTAAGTCATTAAACTAACAGAATCAATGAAGCACACTCTGAGACATTTCATTTAAGTTCAATGTCCTTTCAGGTCTGATTTCTAGTTTTCTTTTCAAACTGGTAAATTAGTTTGCAGTTATGGTCAGTCGCCCCTGGTCTGCTGTGAAGGACAGTTCAGATCACCCTCCGTTCACCACTCTGGCCTATGTCTTTATCAAGCTTGTTTCTCCCATTTCGGTGTTGTTACCTTGAATCGCCAGCAGGTGGTGCTATCTCAGCTGCTTGCCCCAGAGGGGGTGGGGCCGGACAGGGTCGGCAGAGGCTAAAGATGGCAAGATGGCTGCCTGCCTCAGAGCAGACGGCAGGAGACTTATGGCAGGCAGGACGTCTCAGTCATAGGAGAGGTGGCAGCGATCCCAGCAGATCTTCCCTGAAGGGGCTTCAAGGACTGAAGTTGTGGATCGCCTCCGGCCCGGGGGGTGCAATGTGCTACCAGCAGTGGTGGCGGTGGCTGCGGCGGCTGCAGCGGTGGCATCTGCGCTGCAGTGGCTGTCCAGACCGCTGCGATGCCCCAGCGGTGGCAATTTCCGAGCTCCATATGAAGAGCAGGCTGTGATGTTGGGGTCCGTAGCCCCCAGGGTGAGAGTCAGAGACCCACTGCAGTTCTCCTTTGCAGAAGTTCTCACAGACCGGGTTGCCCCGTCGCCATCTTGCCGGAAGTCCTCTAGTCGGCCATTTAATCCCCTCTCCAATTCTGCACATTTATGTTACACTACCAGACAAGTCAGCAAAATGGATGTTAAAAACATTCTCAAAGCCATTTTTTACTGGGACAACCAGCAATAACTTACACAGAAGTGACTCCATGCCACACAAACAGTCCCAGTGAAGCCAACTCGTCTCCTCTACACACTGTGAAGTGAAACTTTTGTCTTCATTAGTTTAGAGAATAGTGAATGTGAGAGATGATTCTGCATCTCTGTTTCATCCATGGTGAGCCTGGACCTCAGGACAGAAGAACCCTGGCCTGTCCTTTGGGGAGCCCTGGTGCCAAGCCCCAGGCTGCTGTAATCCAGGCCCCACTGTCTTCTTCTCTGCATATATATATATATATTATTTTTTTTTTTTTTTGAGTTGGAATCTCTCACCCAGACTGAAGTGCAGCCTCGACTTACTGGGTTCAATGAACACCAATTCAATTTTTTTTTTTTATCCAGAAAAAAGGCTCACATCCACTCTACCACTGCCCATCATGAAGAGTCAGAGAACAAGTCAGGGAAGAAAGAGACAGAGATTTTAACCAATTGTTGCCAAAATATCTAACTTTTGCAAATTTTCAACAACTTGCAAACAAATGAACACAAGGCAAAGGCCCTTCCAGGGCCTCGAAAGGGACCTTTTGAAGTTATCTGTTGCTGTGAGATGAATCACTGTGAAACACACTAACTTGAGATAAGAACCATTGTTGTAGTGTCTCTCACAGCTCTGGAGGCTGCCAGGGCTTGGCCAGGCAGTTGTGTTCCAAGGTTTCTAACGAGGCCCCAGTCAGTTGGTGGCTAGGGGTGGAATCATCTCAAAGGCTGCCTCACATGTCTCATGGTTGATCCCAGCTGTCCCTGAGACCTCATCTCGGACTAGAGGCCAGAACATCTTCTCCATGTGTCCTGGGCTTCCTAGCACCCTGGCTGCCAGCTTCCAAGAGTTGCAGAGGCAGAAGTTACATCTTCTTTACAACCAGGCCTGGAAATTCACAAGCATAACCTGCTTCACAGTCGCAACCTGACCAGATTCAAGGGAAGGCCACATGGGAGAAGTATCAGCCTTACACATAGAAGAATATATGTGCAGGAGTCTTGTAGTTGCCATCTTGGAAAATACAAACTGTGATAGGAGGCATAGTAAGGGGCCCTGAAGTCTAAGCTTTATCAGTGTCACTGTACTTCTGTCTCTGTTTACTTATGCTCCATAATTCAACCCTTTCCATTAGCTTGCCAAAAGTGCCCCCCTAGAATTATCCCCTCCCACTTTGACACAGGTCAAATCCAGCTTCAAGGACATTTACTGAAGGTCGAGCCAGAGATAAGTACACCTTCTTGCTGCTACTGGGGTCAGTGGTGTCAGGAATCCCCAATATCACCGTGTCCTTATTAGGTAAAGGGACTTGTATATTTATGCCAGGTGGCCCCTAGAGAATAATCTCTGGTCTGTCACTGCACCCAGAATGTTGGGCTTTTTCTGATTAAGAGGATAGCCACTCCATTCTGTTCATTCACGAGGTATAACATCTCAAATTTGCTTAGGGATCCAAAGCTTTGCCCTCTTTAATTGCCTTAAACATTCAGTCCTCCTTCCACACGGCATGCCAGAGGATGTGTTTTTGGCACTGTGGTGATAGAGTTGGAATGGATTTTTGACTTGCATTCCACATTCCATTTTAAACCAGTAGTCCCTCCAGCCTGATTTTGCGGTGTTGGGGGAGACCTCTGAGTTCAAGGTACTTGTTCCCTTAATAGAATATTCTCTCCCAGGAAGCCTAGGTGGTTCTAATATAACTTACTTTGGTCCAGTGCCCCCCCCACCCCGCCAATTTAGTAGGCAAGATTTCATATTCCTGCACCTCAGTGAGCATCAGAATATCGGCAGCCCAGTTTTTTTCTCCCAGGTAGACTCCAGGGTTCCCTGGGTGATTCAAGGAATGTGATCCGATGACCAGCAAGGCCCTCCCAACAGTATTCAAGGCTCAGTTGGAAATCAAGTGAGGGAACACCCCGGCACAGAGCTCCAGTTCCTACTCTACCAACATGTCCTTTTATAAGGATTAAAACATGTTTACAGAATTTGGCAACAGGGAGTCAGGAGGGGGTGAGAAGAGACCCCAGGCTACATGTCTCAGTTTGTCTTATGCTTCTATAACAACATGCCACAGACAGGGAAATTTGTAAAGAACAAAAATGTCTGCTCTCATAGTTCTGGAGGCCGGGCAGCCCAAGATCAAGGTGCTGGCATCTAGTGAGGGCATTATTACTCTGTCCTCACATGGCAGAAGAGTAAAAGAGGGTGAACCCTCTCCTGAAAGTCCTTTCAAAAAAGACAATAATCCTTTCATGAAGACAGGGCCTCCATGACTTAATATTTCTACCTCCCAACACTGTTGCATTGGGGATTAAGTTTGTAACATGTGAGTTTTGGGGGACACATTCAGAACATGGCATTACAGCTGAAGAGTCAATGGGGATACGTGGAAACAAATTCTGGCAGCTCTGAAGAAATGCAGCTGAGGTGAAGCAGAGAGAAGAAATAGCACAGGAGCTAGAGGCACATGGAGTGAAAGTCACACTCCACCACTAGCTAATGGGCTACCTGTGGTGGGCTCCATGGGGAGAGTGGCAGCCATCACTAGAGGAAGGATAGTTCTCAGCTAGAGGACAGGACAAAAGAATTGGTGGTGACCAGGAGTTTGCTGTCCCCATGGCCAGATTTGGAGGGAGTTTCCTTCAGGGTTCTCTTGCCACCCCGAGGTTCAAAGTGGCCTCAAGTTCAGAGTATGGAGGAAACAGGAGACGAGAAGGAGTAGAGATGTTTTCAAGCAGTTGAGGAGACTCACAGAGGGAGCTGATGGGGACACAGGGCTGCACAGTGATGCTGGTCTGGGCTCTGGCACCTGGTGGCCTCCCAGTCCCTCAGGAAGATCAGCAAGGGCCTGGTTTGATCCTGTTTTCACGGACACCTTGTCCAGGGAACAGGCCAGTTATTTGGCTTCCACGACTTCCATCCCTTTTGAAACACCCCAGCATGGGTATGGTTGGAGGGGCATAGGCCTCACCTGGCTGTGTATTGAGGGTCTGAGCTGCCCTGAGCTGAATCTGGGGGAGAAATAGGGAGTTTAGAGGAAGGAGCAACAGACAGTGAACTTGGTTTTGTGTGGCCAGCAGGAGTGACAACGACTTTGTTTGCTAAAGACTAAATATTAAATTTAAATTTCTCATCAAGAATGTATTCTACCTGTCTGGCCCTGAAGGCAACTGAGTTTGCAGTCCCTGGTGCTGTGAACTGAATGTTTGTGTTCTTTCAAAATTCATCTTTGAAACCCTAAGCCCGAGTGTGATGGTATTTGGAGTTGGGGCACTCAGGAGGTGATTAGGGTTAGATGAGTTCATGAGAGTGGGATCTCTATGATGGAATTAGTGCCATTAAAAGAAGAGAAAGAAAGAGCTCTCTCTTTACACACACACACACACACACACACACACACACACACACACACACACATAGTTGCCCCCTCCCTGCATAAGCACAGGAAAAAAACACCACGTGAGGATGCACGTGAAGTCGGGCTGTCTAAAAGCCAGAGAGAGAGCCCTTACCAGACACTGGACCTGCCCACGCCTTGGCCTTGGACATCCAGACTTCACAATGGCATGAAATCAGTGTCTGCTGTTTAAGTCCCACAGGTTGTAATATTTTGACACAGCAGTGCAAACAGACTAAGACATCTGGTAAGATCAGAATAAGAAGGCAAGAAGCACTGGGGGAGAGTGGGAACAGACACAAGCAGGGTCAGATGACAGGGAAGGGGTGACTGCCTTGCTAAATACTGTGACTTTAAACCAAAAGGAGGAGTCACTGAAGGCAGCATGTACCATAAACTTGGGGAGCTCCAGGCCCTTCAGAAAAGAAGAGAATGTCATTTGTGGAGAAAAGGAGTCCTTCCCATTTCCTAAGTTCATTTGACCTCCATGAAAGAATAGTTCCTCCGGCTCTTGTCTTAGAGCATGGCAGAAAAAGTCAGTTCCCCAGATTTTTAAAGTCCTTTTCAGACTTCAGCCATACCTGAATCCCCTAAGAATAGTCAGGAAAGAAAATAGTCCACAGCGTTGGCATTCCAGTTCAGTAGGTTGTACAGACATTGCTTTGAAAGGGTACGTAGGCAAGAGAGTGGCAACCTAGATCTCACTGCGAGATGCTGGGTTCCCTAGTCCAGTTCCTTCTGGAACCCTTCCCCACATCTGAGGAGTGACCAGTCATTGCAAACATTGCCCAGTTTTATTTGACTCCCATGCCCAATATATGAATGAGTGGAGCTAAGGGTCACTGCATCTGGTCCCTCAGAGAAGCCTTTCCCCTATCCAGGTGATAATCAGCAGTAGAGTGGTCACTATGGAAAGCCCTTGAAGTACTTCTTCCAGAATTACTTTGTGTCATGGACTGCACAAGAATTGGTCTAACTGAAAGGACTGCTGTCAGTGACCATCAGGTCCATGGAGGGCTGCAGACAGCACTTGACCCTCTCATGGTAAGGTATCAAAGAGTCAAGGCCCTCTGGAAATCCACTATGAATTCACCTTCCAATAAGTAAATGAGTTGAAAGGTGAAATTGGAAAAAGATATTATTACCTCAGAAGACAGCTAAGCATTGGTGGCTAATCTAAACATACTCTTTAAAAAATTATTTTACTACTAGCTATGATTTTTTGGATATTTTATTTTCTTGAGTCAGGGTCTCACTCTTTTACCCAAGCTGGGGTACAGTGGCACAGTCATGGCTCTGCAACCTCAAACTCCTGGGCTCAAACCTTCCTCTCACCTCAGCCTTCTTAGTAGCTAGGACTACAGGCATGGCACCACCCCCAGCTAACTTTTAAAAATTTTTATAGAGACAAATTCTCACTTTGTCACCCAGGCTGCTCTCAAAATCCTGGGTTCATGGAATCCTCTTGCCCTGGCCTCCCAAAGTGCTAGCATTACAGGTGTGAGCCACCATGCCCAGCCACTATCAACAATTTGTCATAGACGTGTCCACTATCAGCCACCATGCCCAGTCACTATCAACAATTTGTCATAGATGTGTCCACTATCAACAATTTATTAGATGTGAATTGCCCATACCATGCTATAATCATTACTAGACTTTTTTCTGTTGTTCTTCTTATTATTATTACTATTTTATAGTTCAGGACATTGAAAATCATTTGCCCAAAGTTGTTATGCCAATGAAAATTGACAGTGCCAGGTTTCAACCCAAATAACTTCATCTTGAGTGATTACTTTTTTATTTTTATTTTTAGAAGCAGGCTGTCAGCCGGGCATGGTGACTCAAGCCTGTAATCCCAGCACTTTGGGAGGCCAAGATGAGAAGATTGACTGAGCCCATGGGTTCAAGACCAGCCTGGGCAACTTGGTGAGACCTTATCTCTACAATAAATCAAAAAATTAGCCGGGCATGGTAGCACACACCTGTAGTTACAGCTACTTGGAAGAGCCCAGCAGGTCGACGCTGGGGTGGCTGTGAGCACGCCACTGCACTGCAGCCTGGGCAATGGAGTGAGACTCCAACTCAAGAAAAAAAAAGAATGAAAAAGAAAGTTTGTCTCCCAGGCTGGAGTGCAGTGGCATGATCATAGCTTATTGTAACCTTGAACTTCTGCTCTTAAGCATCCTCCCACCTTGGCCTCCCAAAGTGCTGGGATTAACAGACGTGAACCACTGCACCTGGCCTCAAATGATTACTTTTAACCACTGCACTGCAATTTTTTACTGGGATGCAACAATAATAATAATAATGGCTATATACAAGGCACTTCACTAAGCTCTTTACAAAAGTTATTTCATTTAACCCTCATTCCAACCCCACGAGGGAGGAACTATAGTCCTCATTCTCATTTTTCTGATAGAGAGATGAGCAGAGGTTCATAACTTCCCCAAAGCCACACAGTTAGTGAACAGGTGGGCCAGGGTAGCATGTAGAGTCAGACCTTTCAGCTCCTTGCCTCACCACTGCAGGAGCCCTCCAGCCTCCTGGAAGTCATTGCCACAGTCACACACGGTAGTATCCAGAGCAAGCAATCATCAAGCACCTACTGCATTCACAGTACTCTGATCACCCTGGAAGCCCAAGCAATGAGACAAAGTCAAGGTATGGTAGAAACAGAATTGAAACCAAGGGCCAAGGCCGTAAGTTTGCAACGTGGGCCACCCAGGGGAGAGTTGCTGGCCCTTGAGCCACTGCCCAGGGTCCATTCTCCTGGGCTTGCGCTTTTCAACTTCATGTATTGAGCTGTCCATTTAATTGTGCAGAATTGCGTTTAGTTTCTGTTTTTAGGACAAACATCACCAAGCAGATGTCAAACTCCAGGAGGATGTGCATGTGGAGTGGATTTCCATTTTACAGTCCCAGCTCAGCACAGGGCAGGCTGGTGCACAAGTAAGAATCTGTTAAGTTGAATGAAATGCTACTTTTTGGGGTCTCTTTCATTATTGATTATTCATTCCTTAAAATGCTTTTAAGGGCATCCATTTGAAATGCAAAGTCAACAACTGCTAGGCAACGAATTGACTCACCCAACATTTTCTTCTCTCCCAAAAGGCTCTTTGTGAGCCTTATCTGCAGAGGTTTGCCGCCTCTGCGAGATGGAAAATCATAGGAGATAAAGCAGATTGTGTTGCATGCTTAATGTGGAAAGTGTGCTTCATCCAAGAGCGTGGAGCTTTGGAGACACTGTCCTCGTACTCCGCCCCTCAGGCGACACCAGCTCCTGCAGGCAAGCTCTCTGACGCACTTGGGACTTGAATCCAACCCACAGAAGTGCTTAGCTGGACCGGGAAAACCTATTGCTAAACAGAAAAGCAACGTGTTTTGTTTCGTTTTGTTTCTTTTCTGGAATCTGCAATTGCAGCCTGGCCTTGTTCGACTCTGAACCGTCCTGGGCAACTTTTAAGCAAAAGCGTATCGCAACCAGGGCCGGCAGGGGGCAGCAGTTCACATACTTTCCCCTCCCGCCCAGGGACAGGAGTCGGTCTCCAGGTCACAAAACCCGTGGCCTGTTGTGTCCTAAGTGACATCAGCCAGCAGATGGGCTCATGTCCTTCTGACACTGAAAAATTTGGGGTGGAGGGCGTAGGCGGGTGGAGAGTGGGGCTGAAAAGGAGAATCATCTCCAGGCGGTCAGTGTGGAAGCTGGAGTGGCACGTGGCCCATCCCTGGGGTCACTGTATGCCGTGTGATGGCGAGGAAGGAACTCTTCTGGGATCCTGGAGACGCGGGCCAAGGCGAGGCCAAGCAGCTGCTGCCTGCATTCCATCAGAGTCACGGGGACACGGGTGGGCGGCCTCCTCCCCTCCCCCGGCTCTGCAGGACAAGGATGGCCAGGCGGGAATTTGGGACATTTGGTCCCCTCTGTGAGTCTGGGATTTTCTCTTCCACCTCCCCCTGTACTCCAGGGAGTGATCCTACCCAGTCCCACAGCTGGCTCCAAGTCTGAGCACAGCCAGGTAGGTGCGTGACCGTCCATGTGAGGATGGGCGTTGAGTGAGGGACATTTCTCCTTTCCCAGGCTTTTATGAGTAGTCCGGATGCTCAGAGCCCTGCAGCCTGCATTTGAAACTGGCAAGAGCAGGTGTTTGAGATGTTTTGGAGGAGGGCAGCCCTCTGCCTTACTCCGTCCATTCTAACATTTGCTGGGCTCCAGGCATATGCAGAGATGGGTAAAGACCAGGTGAAGAGGGGTCAGGACCCACATTTTTTTTTACAAGAAGAAAAAGTCAACACTGGAAAAACCAATATAATTGGCTATGTCTCTTTAGCATGTCAAGTTTGACTTTGTAAACTTCCTTCTATAGAAGTTCCTTGTTGTGTGCAGCGGACGTATTCTTATGCAAAATGGTGTTTGTCTATTGAATCTGACCATCAGGCATATGAATCTCAGGTGAAGGTCCTGTGTATGTTCTGAAACATGGATATTCACGTGCTCTGTGTCAGCTTCTTGTTCTATAGAATTACAGACGAGATGAGGATTTTTTTCACCTATTTTCAGAATTGTGAGGTTTTTTTTTAATGTTGTGTATTAAGAGGTGGTTGGCATGAGCATTTATATTAGCTGATTTCAAAGAGGTAGGGCTCCTGGTATTCTGAGACACATGTTTTACTTAGTTCCTTTTTACAATCTGACCAATCAGCCAGTTACTTCAGATGTTATATGAAGGGTACTTTCTGTTTTCTCTTTAAATTTCCTTTCCATTATTTAAAGAAGAAGGGAGAAACCGTTTTTGTTAGGTCTAGGAGTAAAAAGTTCTATTTAAAACCTGTATTTCGTCCTCCCCAGAAGCAAACACTTCCAACTCTTCACACAGATTCTATCAGCGTTTACCTTTAAACTGCTAGATCACTTCCCGAACCTGGTTCTTTTTTCAGTTTTAATCATTAGCTGTGGACTTCCCACCCTGGAATGCTAGGACTCGGCTTTCTCTAGGGCACCATCAGCATCATACTCACCCCCCCCCACACACACAGTACATTCACCATGCGCACACACACCACATACGGGGTCTGATAATTAAGTTCTCAAACTCATCCTCAGAAAAGTGCTACGTACCTCATTGCTGAATATCACTGCAGTCACCTTTGAAGTACTCCCCTTGGGAAGTTATGCACTGATGATAACACCTAGTCCACTTGTCAAAGCAATTTGGAACTCTTATACTGGAATGGCCACCAGAGCTGTCACCATCTTACATTTGATGTCCTGAATGTCATCAAAATGTCTTCTTTTCAATACTTCCTTTATCTTCAGGTAAAGAAAAAAGGCATTGAGGGCCAGATTAGGTGAGTCAGGAGGGTGTTCCAATACAGTTATTTGTTTACTGTCATAAAAACTACCATATAGACAGTACTGTGGAGCTGGTGTATTGTTGTGATGCATGAGTTCCTTTGGGACCATTTTTGCACACACCTTTCTTTTGCCAAGGTTTTCATAACTGTTTCTCTGTCGATGTTTATTTGGTCTGCTTTGCTTCTCAATCAGCCGATGATTTTGATGCACAATTCAACAAATTTTTGCAGTATTTTTGTCATTCTGTTCACCACTGGCTGTCATGATCTCTATTTATTAGTGACACTTTCTCTCCCCTCAGAAAAAACATTTAATCCATTTGTACACTGCCATTTTCTTCATGGTATTGTCCCCATAAACTTGGACTAACAGGTCCCTAATTTCATGTCCACTCTTGCCAAGTTTAACAAGAAATATGTTTGTTCACTGCTCTAAATCAAGCTCCAACATTCTCACAATAGCAATCAAAAACATGCAACAGTAATAATGAACACCACTCAGCAAGACACCACCAAACATCAACATGAACTCAGCTGTGAGATGCTGATGTACCAAGGTTATGAAACCTTACTGAGTTGTTTGTACAGTGCTGCCAACAAGAGCACACAATGGCAAGTTTGTGAACTTAATTGCAGACCTCATTCATCACACAACTCACACACATGCCATAAACACTACAACACACACACCATACATATACCATGCACACACACCCGTGCTACATATACCACATACCTCACAACATACCATACATGCAACACACACCCTCACACACCATATATACACCATGCACAGACATACTACACGCACCACACACCTTACACACCATACATACCACAACACACCCACACACATCATACATACACCATGTACACACACACATAATACCACCTGCATACACTTCACAAACACAGCACACATGCACAACACACATTCAATCACGTATATCATATATACCACACACACATATACTCACATACATACACACCGCATACCATGTACATACACATTCTACATATACCACACACCTCACACATATACAAAAAGTACACTCTCTCAAACACACCAAAGCACACACCATACATCACACACACTGTACAACACACAGCACACCATACACACATACCCACATCATAAACACTGTATACCATGTCACGAACACACATACCTCATACATGCACCATGCACACACATACCACACACACAACACACAGTATATACCATACATACCATAAATACCACACACACTCCACACAACAGAAACACACACCATGCACACATATACGTCATACACACCACACCACATGCACATACACACATCATTTTCCTATATGTTCCTAATGTAATTATATTGTAATTTTGATTAAATATATATTCACTCTTCATATTTGTCATGACTATGAAAATGCCATTTATAACTGAGTCATGGAGTATACTTTTACATTCTCCCTAGAATTATTTTTTGTAAACTTTTATGTATTTTCACTAATTACACCCCATATTCTCTACTGGTGTTTTAAATTATACACCCAAATCCATTAGGTGATACAGTGATTTTCTTTGAGGTCTACCCTCTGGAGCCTCTGTCCTGCCCCAGCCTGGCCCGGGCACATGCCAGGCCTGCTGGACAGCATCACGTGATCTCTAACATCCGCCATCCAAAAATCTCTCTGCCTCTCTGATATTTGATCTCCTGTGTCTTAAACCCAACATCTTCCTATTTTTAAATCCCTCATTTTACTAGAACAAATCCTCAGTATAACCTTTAGAAAGGGTACATGGAAGGTATTTTTTTATTGAGGTGAATTTCTCACAGCAAAATTAACCATGTCAAAGTGAAAAATTGTCATTTAGTGCATTCACAATGGTACCCACCAACTCTTTCCAGTTCCAAAATATGTTAATCACCCCCAAAATAAAAGCCAGTATCCGTCGAGCAGTTACTTTCCATCCTCTACCCTGACCTTGCTGTCAAGGTCCAGCAATGCTGCAGCATACCCCAGCATTTCATCCCTTTCTGTGGCTGGATGATACACCATTCTGTGTATAAACCACAATTTGTTTATCCATTCATCTGTTGATTAACATTCAGATTGCTTCCAACTTTTGGTTACTGTAGCAGTGCTGCTGTGAACACTCTCATGCAAATATTTGTTTGGGTACCTATTTTCAATTCTTTGAAATATATACCTAAAAAGTAGAATTGCTAGGTCATATGGTAATTCTATGTGTGACAATTTGAGGAACTGCCCAGTTGTTTTCCACAGTGGCTGAAATATTTTATGTTCCCATTACCAATATACAGGATCCTAATTTCCCACATCCTTATCCTCACCAACACTTGTTATTTTTCTCTCTCTTTCTTTGTCTGTCACTGGGTCAGGCTCTAATTCTGTCACACAGGCCAGAGTGCAATAGCACCACCACGGCTCATTGCAGCCTTGACCTCCTGGGCTCAGGCAATCCTTCTGTCTCAGTCTCCTGAGTAGCTGAGATTACAGGTGCATGTCACCATGCCTGGCTAATTTTTAAATATTTTTTTGTAGAAATGATATTTTGCTATGTTGTCTAGTCTGTTTTTGAGCTCCTGGGCTCAAGCATTCCTCTTGCCTCAACCTCCCTAATTGCTGAGATTAAGCATGGGCCTTGTGCCTGGCCCCATTTTTTAATTACAGCATCCTAATGGGTGGGTGTGAAGTACTATTTCATTGTGATTTTTATTTGCACGTCCTTAATGACTAATGATGTTGAAGATCATTTCATGTACACCTTTTTTTAAAAAAAATTCCTATTCAAGTTCTTTACCCATTTTTATTGGTCTTTTTGTTGCTGAGTTGTGGAAATTCTTAATATATTCTGTTTACCAGAACTTCATCAATAGGTTTGCTTTATCAGTAGGTGGCTTTCACTTCATTGATAATGTCTTTTGATGAATAATAGGTTTTATTACTCTTTAATTATTGTTTAGCATTATTCAAGTACATTTAATAAATAAAATTGTATATATTTAAGGTGTACAATGTAATGTTTCAACATGTATTGTGAAATAATTACCACAATCAGCATCTCACACAATATTTGTATATACAGTGAAAACACTAAGAATCAACTCTTTAAGAAAATTTTAAGTCTACAATGCTGTGTTGTTAACTATAGTCACCATTCTGTGCATTAGATTTCTAGAATGTATTCATCCTGCAAAACGGCACATTTGTATTATTTGACCAGCATCTCCCCATGTCTCCAATCCCCAAGTGCTGGTAACCACAGTTCTACTCCCTGCTTCTAAGAGTTTGACTTTTTTAGATTCCACATGTAAGTGAAATAATGTTATATTTGCCTTTTTGTAACTGGCTGATTCCACCTAGCATAGTAGCCTCCATGTTTATCTATGTTGTCACAAAGGCAGGATTTCCTTTTTAAGACTGAATAATATTCCATTGTGTGTGTGTATGTGTGAAATTACATTTTCATTACCCATTCATCAACAGACACTTGATGCTGTAATGAACATGAGGTTATAGCTATCTCTTCCAGATGCCAATTTCTTTTTTTTTTTCAGATATATATCCAGAAAAGGGATGACTGGACCATATGGAAGCTCTATTTTTAATGAGGCACTTTCATACTGTTTTCCATAATGAATGTACCAATTTACATTCTCACCAACAGTATGCAAGGGTTCTCTTTTCTTCACATCATCACCGACACTTATCTTTTGTCTTTTTTATAATAGCCATTCTGACAAATGTAAGGTCATCACAGCATGATTTTGGTTTGTACTTTTCTGATTGTTGAAGTTGAGCACCTTTTCATATGACTGTTGGCCAATTTTCTGTCTTTTTTTTTTTTTTTTGAGAAATGTCTACACAAGTCCTTTGCCCATTTTAATTGGATTATTATTATTATTATTATTATTATTTTGCTATTGAGTTGCTTGAGTTTCTTATATATTTTGGATATTACTCCCATACAGATGTATAGTTTGCAAATATTTTTTCCCATTCTGTTTGTCACCTTTTTACTCTGTTGATTGTTTTCCTTGCTACACAGAAGTTTGATGCAATCCCATTTGTTTGTTTTTGCTTTTTTTTTTTTTTTTTTTGCCTATGGTTCTGGGTAACATAAAAAAAAAAAGATTGTCTAGACCAATGTCAGAAGATTTTTCCTTTATGCTTTCTTATTTTATAGTTTTGCAATTTCATATTTTACATTTAGGCCTATGTTTCATTTTTAGTTTATTTGTGTATGTGATATGAGATGAGTTCAGTTTCATTCTTCTGTATGTGGATATTCAGTTTTTCTAGTACCATTGATCGAAGAGACAATCTTTTCCTCATTTTGTGTTCTTGGTACCCCTGTCAAAGATCAGTTGAACCTAGATGTGTGGATTTATTTCTGGGTTCTATATTCTGTTCCTTTGGTCTGTATTTCTGTTTTTCATGAAGTCTCATACTGTTTTGATTATGGTAGCTTTGAAATGTAAATTAAAAAGTATTTACATTTCATCCAGCTTTGTTCTTCTTGCCTAAGATTTTTTGGACATTCATGATCTTTTGTGGTTCCATATGAATTTTAGGATTGTTGTTCTATTTCTGTAAAGAATGACATTGGAATTTTGATGGGGATTGCTTGAATCTGTAGATTACTTTGGGTGGTATAGACATTTTGACAATATTAATGCTTCCAATTAATGAACATGGGATGTATTTCCATTTTTCTGTCTTTAATTTCCTTTGTCAATATTTTGTAATTTTAAGCATATAAGTCTTTCATGTCTTTGTTAAGTTTATTCCTAAGTATTTTGTTATTTTTGTTGAAATAGTAAATGGATTGGACTTTATTGCTTATATTTAGGTTATTTTGCATGTGACAATCAAGTAGTCCCAGCACCCTTCGTTGAAGACACTGTTTTCTTCACTGAATACTCTTATTGAAAATCAATTGACTCAGTAGAACTTTAATATCTTGCATATATAAAAATGTCTTAGCTTCACCTTTGTACCTAATTAGCAGTTTAGCTGGGTAAATAGCTTCTTTTTCCTCAGAATTGTTTTCTAGTTCTCATGTTAAGATTTCTTATGCCATTCACATTGTTTATGCTGTGCATGCAACCTGTATTTTCTCTCTAGTAATTCATAGGATATTTTTTATCCTTATATTCTAATGCTTCATTATGATATACATTCATGTGGGTTTGCTTTTCGGGTGGGTCATTTAAATGTGCAAATGTATACCCTTCAGTGCTGCAAATTTTTATTCATCTTCATTATAAACACACAAATATACACATACATACTTATATTTTGCTTTAATACTGTTTTATATATAAACACACAGACACTCTGACATATCAGTGATATACACACACATATTTTGACAGTTTACCCCAGGAAATATGAGTATTCTTTTACATAGCCACAATACCTTTTCAACATAATTTTTAAAATTAGAGGTAACTCTCTATTATTATTTAATGCCTTGTCTACACCCTAATATTTCTAATTGCCCTCAAAATGTCAGCTGTAGTTGCTGCCACCATTTTTTGAGCCAGAATCCAATTGATGACCACATATTTGATTGTTGTGTGTCTCTTAATTCTTTCTTAATCTGGAATAGCCCCCCTCCACATACACACACGCACATGAGCATAAATACACAGGAATACACACACACATTTTTTCTCATTATTATTTCCATTCGATTTTCCTGATTAGCAGAGATTTTACATTATTTTTACTTTATTTCTTATTTTTTTATATATTAAACATATTTTTTATTTTTAAATTGTGGGGTACAGTTAAGGGTTAGTTATACAAATATGCATCGTTCAGGCACCCTTGTTGACAAGGGGTGTCCCCCCGGTCCCCCGACAGATATTGACTACCATTAATCCCACCACCCTTGCCCTTCCTGTCCCCCCCATAGATTCCCACCACTGTCGATCCTTTTCTTATAGTATTACGATAGATGTTCAAGGTCCACTTATGAATGAGAACATGTGATACTCAGATCTTTGTTGCTGTGAAAGATCAGTCAGTATTGTAGACTCTAGTTCCGTCCAGATTGTTGCGAAATTCATGATTTTGTTCTTTTTTATGGCTGCGTAGTATTCCATTGTGTATATGTACCACATTTGTTTAATCCAGTCCTCTTTTGATGTACAGCATGATCGGTTCCAGGTTCTTGCTATTGTGAACAGTGTATAAACATATGTGTGCAGGTATCTTTTTTCTAGAGTGATTTAAGTTCTTCAGGGTATATTCCCAGTAGGGGGATTGCGGGGTCATATGGGAGGTCGATATTTAGAGCTTTTAGGAATCACCACACTGCTTTCCACAGAGGTTGCACTAGTTTACACTCCCACCAACAGTGTAGAAGTGTTCCCTTTTCATCACATCCTCTCCAGCATCTGTTATTTTTTGAATTATTGATAATGGCCATCCTGACTGGAGTTAGGTGGTATTTCAGTGTAGTTTTAATTTGCATCTCCTTGATGATTAGTGAGGTTGAACATTTCTTCAAGTGTCTGTTGGCCACTAATATGTCTTCTTTTGTGAAGTGTCTGTTCATATCTTTTGCCCATTTTGTAATGGGGTTGCTTGTTTTTTTCTTTTTGGCACATTTGAGTTCCTTGTAGATCCAAGATGTTAGGCCTTTATCAGACATGGAGTTGGCAAATATTTTTTCCCACTTTGTGGACTGTCTTCCTGCTCTCTTGATGGTTTTTTTGGCTTTGCAGAAGCTTGTCAGTTTAATGAGGTCCCTATATTTCTTCTTAATTGTCTGTTGCAAATGTTTATAATCTGACTCATTTTGTTTTTGAAAAATATTATTTATGTCTCCCAATGTTCCTCTTCCAAGTCACTGTTAAAAGCAACAAATAGAATGACAGAACCCTTGAATGCTGATTTACCTGGCAAGAATCTTTGGATACAGTCATGTCACCTAGTAAAGTTTCACCTTTTACTTCTGTGTTTTGCAGAAGTTTGGTGTGAGAATTCTTGTGCAATGTCTTGCTGGGATATTGATGTGTGTTGCACCTGTAGCAGTCTCCCAGTTACCTGCTAACTCATCAGACTGAAAATGGCAGCATAGGCTACCATTTATTGCATGGCTGCAAGACACAGTGTGTCTTCATATGCGCTATCTAATACTCACAATACCCACTTAAGTAGAGACTGCTACATTAGAGAGGCGTCGAATGAAGATCTGAGAGGTGAAGGAATGAGTTGGGTTCCTTTTATCTGATTCCAAAAACCATTCTCTCTCTACCCCTTCTCTCACTTGTCAGGATCAACTTGTCCTGAATTCTTCTGAGTAGTCACCTGTTTTCTTTCCAAGTGTTCAGCAAAGCATTTAATAGTTCAGTTTTTAATTTCATTATCTTCAGTAAAGGGAATAATCATAACGAATTTGTGAATTGTTTCTATCTAGCACCCTTTTGGAAACTTTCTCCTGCAGTCTACAGAGGCCCCTTGTCTTTCTCCTGCCCTTGTCTTCAGTAAGATGTCTTACTGACCAAAGAACACTCAATAAGAATGTAAAAGCCTTAAAAATAGAGGGTGTGGATTTTTTACTATAAGCAAAAAACTTTAATTCAATCCCCTCCAAAGATACACACACACACCTCATGTGAAAATCTTGAGGATAAAGAAAACTCATGATTATTTTTATGCAAATTCACTTGATAGTAATGAAATGTACAAAAGTTATAAATCTTGACACTTTTTTTACCTTTCAGTAAATAGAGAAAATACAGGCCAGCATGGTGGCACACACCTGTAATCTCGGCATTGTAGGAGGCCACAGCAGGAGAATTGATTGAGTCCAGGAGTTTGAGACCAGCCTGACAACAATAGCAAGACTTCATCTCTACAAAAAACAAAATCAGAAAATTAGACAAGTGTCGTGGTGTGTGCCTATAGTCCCAGCTACTCAGGAAGCTGAGGTGGAAGGATCACCTGAGCCTAGGAGGTTGAGGCTGTGGTAAACTGCGATCATGACACTGCCAGCCTGGGCAATAAAAGAAAATAAATAAATAAGTAAAACTATTGTTTAGTCTAGGAAGCTCTGGTCTGGGCCTGCATGTAGAAGCCTCACTTGAGAAACATCTTAGCTACCTCCTACTCCCAAATCACCTCGGTACCTGTGGGCCCCCCCCCCACCATGGGAGTCTTCTGAGAAATCTATGGAATCCCTTCTTTGATCCCTGTTGGGACTTCCCTGGTTGGGCTGGCTCTTTTCCTTGGTTCAATAATATCAGGAAAGACTTGAACATGTTGGAATAAATAAGTAAACAAACTTCCAATATTTTCAAAATGCATTCATTAATCTCAGGAATCATTCTCTTTGAAAATTTACATTACGAATGCTTTGCATCAGAAAAAGTTATTAGGAAACCTAAGATTAAGATGAAAGGCAATGATATATTAGTTATTCTTTCATGTATTCATGCACCAAATGCATGTGGGCTGTGCACCGGGCCATAAGCCCCAGGGCTGTAGCAGAAATGAACAGGGGTCATGGCCACAGCCCACCCTGAGCTTACAGCTCAGGGGAACACAGACGCGGGAACAGGCAATTACACTTCATGTGGGAAGCCTTTGGTGAGGCAGCATGGGGTGTTAGGATGTCCGTAGGGGGGTCTGGATCTAGCATTACTGAGAGTGGCGCTGTCAGGAAAGGTTTCTGGAGTCATTCCATGTTGAGATCTGGATGAAGAATGGGTGAGAGATGATGGTTGGGTGCATATGATTAATCGTCCAGGAATAATCTTCCAGGCAGAGGAAAAGAGAATTTGCAGACTCAAGCACTTTGGAAACATGTTCATTGTAAGAAAGAAACACAAATGACCGTGCCTCTGAGGTGAGAATTATCAAAGCCGGAAGCTGGAGAAGGAAACCCAGGTCAGATCAGAGTCTTGACAGAACACCAGGAGTGACAAAAGGGTTTACATCACAATGGTGCAATACTGTGGGTGACAGTTCAGCTAGGAGGCTGTTACAATAATGCAGGTGCAAGGTGGCAGTGGCCTGAACTGGCATGGTGGTGGCGGGTACTAGGAAAGGGGTGACTGCTGGACTTGGGTGTACTGGATTGGGGGGGGTGGAGTGGAAGGTGAAGAGTATAGAGTGCAGAGCCCAGGCTCCCAATTTGCATAAAAGGTGGTGATGCCGATAGAATAAAGAAGGACAAACATGGACTTCACAGCAACTTGGATGGATTTATAGTCTATCATACTCAGCCATTTATCTCAGAAACCAAGTACTGAATAACACATGTTCTCACTCATAAGCAATCCCTAAACATTTACCATAATACAATAAGAAAGGGACTGGCAGTAGTAGGATACTTCCCAGGTGAGAAGGGGGGGACATAACATCAATAAGGGTAACTGATCTCAAACCAGGTGAAGTGGGGACAAATGGGATCTGTATTATGTCTACTTGTATACCTAATCCTGAATTGTACCCCACGTCTTTAAAATAAAATATATATATATTAAAATAAATAAGTCAATAAATAAAACAGAAAAACCAAAGCAAAACCAAAAAAAAAAAAGTGGTGATGCTCACTGACAAGAGAAGTCAGTGACAGGAGGAGTCACATGGGCAGGAAATGTGGAAAATTTGAGGGGCTAGCTGGACATCCAAGCAGAAACATATAGATAGGTCTGCACAGTAGCTTACACCCATAGTTCCAGCACTTTGGGAGACCAAGGTGGGAGGATTCTTTGAGAACAAGAGTTTGAGACTAGTCTGGGCAGTGAGACCCTATCTCTAGTAAAGAGAGAGATATATATACAGAGCGTGCCAAAAAATACATATTTTAAGAAAGAAAGAAAGTTTAAGGGCTTCCAGGCAAGATGGCCACAGAACAGTTTGGACTGTGAGAGTCTCCACAAAAGCAAGTGTCCATAAAAACTCTCCGCATGAGTGAGTGTGTGCCGGTATGTGAGTGAAAGTCCATCTGAGGCGAGACTCAGGTTCATGCACCCAGGGCTTTCCTCTGGAACTAACTGCAACCCACCACTGCCCTGAGATTGGAGTCCTGTGCATGTAGGATCATCTGCAGTTCTCAGGGCTGTCTTGAGAGGAGGCAGCAGAGAACAGCCACCACTCACCACATGGCACCCGGCCATGCCATCACCTGCAGCAGCAGACCAGGCAAGAGCAGGATGAACTGTGGAGAAGACAGGTCGTGGAAATCTGGAATAAAGTTCCAATGCTGGTGACAAGATGCTAACAAGTGCCATCTTCTCAGTCCCAGGACAAGACAGCGCCTGCATTACCCTGCTCAGCTCCACCCAGCCTCAATCTTGGGACCCAGAGGTTATCCTCTCATTGGACTTGGAGAGACAGATGCCCCTCTCTCACATTGGAACAGACACCAACATATCACATCTGAGTGGGAGGCTTGACATCAGCAGCAGCAAGTAAAGTGAGTCTAGATCTGATCCATCCTCCTCCCACATTAGTCCATGGGCCATCTGACCCTGCTGAGAGCAACCCTATCAGCCTGAGCAGAGAGTGAAAGGGAGGGGCTGGAGACCAGAGCTGCTCCCTAAGGCAGAGGCGGTAGCAGGAACCTGGTGTTAGAGAAACTGCCACAGAGAGAGTTCTTTTTCTTCTTGTTTGTTTTTTTTTTTTTAGTTTTTGCTTTTTTTCTTCTTTCTTTCTGTTTTTGTTTACATTTTTGTACTTGTTTTGTTTCTGCTATTTTAATGGTTTTTTGTTGTTTTTTTTTTAGATTTTCTGTTTGTGTATGGGTATTTTTGAGGGAGAGTATGCCAACAGGGGAGTCTTTGCTTGTTTGTTTGTTTGTTTGTTTGTATGATTGTCTGTATATTTTTGTCTTTTTTGTTTTTTCTGTCTTTATCTGTTTCTGCTTATTCGTTAATTGGTATGCCTGTCTGTTTTCCCTCTTCTTCTTCTCTCTCTCCGCTTTTCTTTCATCTTCCTCCTTCCTTTTTCCATTCCTTTCCCTTTTCTTATCTCATTTTACTTTCAGGGGACAAACAGACACTCCCACTGCTTGGACAGATTGTAAGGCAGTGGGAAGTGGGTTCCAGGGGGCCCACACACCTGTCAGTGGATACTGGGACCTGCAGCTAGCTTCTGAATCACAGCTCCCCCCCCCAATTAAATCTCAAAACTGCAAAAAGCACAGGTTCCCACCCCCAGCCCAGCTTCAGAATTGAACAAAACCAGAAGATCTACATAGGAAAGAATAGGAGATTGAGCAAACAAAAATAAAAGCTAGCCTTCCATCACTGAACAACAGAATTAAAGAAGAGGTAAAAAAAATGGGAGTGGTGGAAAACCTATACAAATGAAGAAAAACCAAAGGAAGAATATGAGTCTCACACAAGCCCCTTGGAGGTCAGCCACTGAGAATACAGACTTCAGAACTCAAACAATGAAAGACTGGTCTCAAACCACAAACCCAGATATCAAGATATTAATAGAGAGAATAAATAGAAAAGAGGAGAGACAAGAGGAAGAAAGAAGGATTTGATAACCAAGATAACAGCAATATTGAATAGAGTGAATGAAATAAATAAACTGATAAGCATGGAAAGCAGAATTAAATAAGCAGAAGAAAGACTCTCAGAGCCCGAGGACCAAAATATGGAACTAATGCAAACTGTTAAAAATTTAGAAAAGAAGCTTAAAAAGACAGAACAAAACCTCCAAGAAGTGAGCAATTATTTCAAGAGGCTGAACCTAAGATGCCCCATTACAAAGTGGGCAAATGATATGGATAGACACTTCTCAAAAGAAGACATACAAGCAGCCAACAGACACATGAAAAAATGCTTAGCCTCATTAGTCATCAAAGAAATTCAAATGAAAACCACACTGAGATACTACCTAACTCTGGTCAGGATGGACATCATCAATAACTCAAAAAACCAACAGATGCTGGGGAAGATGTGGCAAAAAGGGAACACTTCTATACTGTTGGTAGGAGTGTAAACTAGCACAGCCTCTGTGGAAAACAGTGTGACAATTTCTAAAAGAGCTAAAAATCAGCCTTCCATATGACCCAGCTATCCCCCTTCTAAAAATATACCTGAAGGAACTCAAATCATTCTATAAAAAAGATACCTGCACACGCATGTTTATTGCAGCATTATTCACAACAGCAAAAATGTGGAACAAACATGCTGCCCATCGAAAGAGGACTGGATTTTTAAAAATGTGGTATATATACATGATGGACTATTATGCAGCCAAAAAGGACAAAATCATGAACTTTGCAGCAACTTGGATGGACTTAGAGGCTATAATACTGAGGGATCTATCATAGAAACTAAGAACCAAGTATCACATGTTCTCACTCATAAGCGAACCTTGAACAACTATCACAATACTATAAGAAAGGGATTGGCAGTAGTGGAAAACGGCCAGGGGAGGGTGGTGGTGGGATTGACAGTAATGGGAAACTGCCAGGAAAGGCGGGGGCACACCTTATCTACAAGGGTACTTGCATAATGAACATTTGTATGCCTAACCCTGAATTGTACCTCACATCTTTAAAATAAAACATTAAAAATAATAAGAAAAAAACCTTAAAATTGTAATACTCAATATATACTGATAACAAAAGATGAATACAAGTCACATTTGACTTCTGCAATTATAAGAGGTGCACATTGGTAACTTCTGTGGAATTTATTTATACAAAAATTGTGTATTTATGCTTACATGTTTAAACTTCAAATACCTTCAAAGTTCTGTCCATTTAATGCAATACGCCTATTGAGATGCTTTTTCCATTGCTCAAAACGTGTGTGTGTGTGCGCGTGCGTGTGCGTGTACGTGTGCGTGTGCACACGTGTGTGTGTGTGTGTGTGTGTGTGTGTGTGTTTAAAGATGCGGTGTACAATTCAGGCTTAGGTACATAAGTGATCATTGTATAGGTGAAGTTTGGGCCTCCCATTGGTCCTTACTTTGCCTGGTTTGGGATCAGGTACCCTTATTAATGTCATGCGCCTCCCGCACTACCTCCCCTAATCTGCTACTGCCAATCTCTTTCATGTAGTATTATGATAAATATTCAGGGTCCACTTATGAGTGAGAACATGTGGTACTCAGTTCTTTGTTTCTGTGATAGATCACTGAGTATAATAGACTCTAAATACATCCAAATTGCTGGAAGTCCATAATTTTGTCCTTCTTTGACTGTGTAATAGTCCATCGTGTATATGTACCACATTTTTTCTATCCAATCTACTTTTGATAGGCAGCATGGTTGGTTCCACGTTTTTGCTATTGTGAATAATGCTGCAATAAACATGTGTGTGCAGTTATCTTTTTTATAGAATGATTTGGGTTTCTCCAGGTATATTCCCAGAAGGGGGATTGCTGGGTCATATGAAAGGTTGATTTTTAGATCTTTTAGAAATTGCCACACTGTTTTCCACAGAGGTTATATTAGTTTACATTTCTACCAACAGTGTGGAAGTGTTCCCTTTTTGTTGCATCCTCTCCAGCATCTGTTGTTTCTTGAGTTATTGATGATGGCCATCCTGACTGGAGTTAGGTGGTATGTCAGTGTGGTTTTGATTTGCATTTATTTGATGATCAGTGAGGCTGAGCATTTTTTCATGTATCTGTTGGGTGCTCATATGTCTTCTTTTGAGAAGTGTCTTCATGTACTTTGCCCACTTTCTAATGGAGCTGTCTGTTTTTTTTCCTTTGGGCACATTTTAGTTCTTTGTAGATCCTGGATGTTAGGCCTTTGTCAGATGTACTATTGGCAGATATTTTTTCCCATTCGGTGGGCTGCTTCCCCCACTCTCTGGATGGTTTCTTTTGCTTTGCAGAAGCTTTTCAGTTTGATGAGGCCCCACTTGTCAATTTTATCTTTTATGGCATGGGCTATTGGGGTTTTGATCAGAAATTGGTTGCCTATTCCAATTTCTGTAAGTGTATCTTCGCATTCACAACAGTATTTGAACTCCATTTTGGTGCCTTTTAGTGCCTCTGCTGTTTTTTGTTTCACCTCTTCCACATCGGCAAAACGTTTCCCTTTGAGGACATTTTTCATCTGAGGAAACAAAAAAAAAAGTCGCTGGGCAAGATCCGGTGAATAGGGAAGAAAGGGCATGGGGATCGTGCCATTTCTGGTCAAAAACTGCTGAGCACTCAGCATGGTGTGGGCAGGTGGGCTCCTAACTCACTTATCATGAAATGGGCAAACGCATTGATAGAATTTCCACACACACATACAAAAAATCTGAAGCCCAACACAGCCTCTTACAACAAATGCTAGCTGGTATACTGATGCCGATGGGTTCCTAGAACACTTACCTAGCAGAGGGAAACCTGTACTACAAGGGCCCTGCCCTCTAAAAAATAATTCGGGGTTTTTTTTAGGTCCCCCAGTAGAAAGCAGTTGCCCTTTCCTCCACCTACAGAATTCCTGCAATCAAGAGGCTCTTCCCTTTCCCCATGGGCAGGAGAGCAGAGGTTTCATCTCTACAGAAAGGGAAGGGCCCAGAGATCGGCCTCTAGACACTGACATCCTAGGCTACTCCAGAAAAATGGGCCCGTCTCAACAGAGCACTTCAGGGGTAGTCAGAGTTGGTTTCTTGTGGGTGGAGGCAGGCTTGGGAACTGTGTTCTGTGTGAGGCTTGACTGAGTTCTAGTGGCCAAGCAATGAGTCATGATCCAAAGGGGTCGAGCGTGTGACTTGAGTGTTTGAAATCTGCCAGCAATGGTTTTTAGTAGAAACTCTATTAGAAAACCATGGAATTATATCCTCTAAACTGAACCAACCATGCAGCCATTTAGTGAATTGCTTTATAAGCAGTTCTTGGAGTGAAAGAAGTAAGTCAACCTAAAAAAGCTTGCCCTCTTTGGGTAGATGTAGACCCTAACTTTTCTCCATGTTTGTTTGCTTGTTTGTTTGTTTGTTCTTTGTTTTTGGACAAGTATGTTTAGACATACTTCTAATCATTTGTCTACTTCTAATCATTTGTCTTATTGTATGTAGCAACCATCGCTCTGTCCCTTATTTTTATTTATTTTGAGTCAGGGTCTCACTCTGTCGCCCAGGCTGAAGTGCAGTGGTACGACCATGGCTCACTACAACTTTGACCTCCTGGGCTCAAGCAATTCTCCTACCTCAACCTCCCAAATAGCTGAGACTACAGGTGCATGCCACCACTTATGGCTAATTTTCTGATGTTTTCTAGAGACAAGGTCCCTCTATGTTTCCTGTTTGGTCTTGAACTCCTGGGCTCAAGCAATCCTCTCACCTCAGTCTCCCAAAGTTCTGAGATTCCAGGTGTAAGCTACTGGGCCCAGCAAAGAATTCTTGAGGAGTTAAATCAGAGGCTTCCTCCTCCTCGTCATTACCAAATTCTTTTTTTCTCAGGTGTCATTTCCTCAGCTTCCTCCTCATCTTTCACTGCTCCTTCTGATATGCCTCCTCTGCAGCATACAAGATATTTTTCATCAGAACTAGGTGTGACAAATGATAACAATTTATTTTTTCTTTTCTTATTTCTTCTATAGCTAATCTCCCATCTATTTTCTTTGAAATCACTTGTGAGCGATGGCTCTTACTCACTCCCCCAACCCAACCTTGTTTATTTGATCTTTCTTTTCTAATAACACATTGAACTGTTCCTGATTTCTCATGTGGATTCCATTGACACTTCTTTTATCCTCACTGGACTGCTTTTCCATGTGGGTTTTTGACTGTCATTCTGTCAAGATTTGCTTTCAATATGTACACAATACAGGTTCCTGTTTCTTTGTAGTTTATTTATTTATTTATTTATTTTGCTACCTCTATTTTGACACATTTTTTTTTCCTATGCTATCAAAGGGAAGATTTTGGTAATGAATGAAAGGAAGCTTTAAGGTACAATGGACAATAAGTTGGCCTTCCCCATTTCAATAAGAAAATTGAGGGCAACATTCTCTAAAGGTGTACAGAAAATGCCACTGGAGAGCTGCTATTTTTTTGTCTTTTCTTTTTCTTTTTTTTTCAATGGTTGGAGTTCTGCCCTGTGTCCCTGGCTGAAGTGCAATGGCACTGTCATAGCTCACTGCAGCCTCAATCACCTGGGTTCAAAGGATCCTCCTGCCTCAGCCTCCTGAGTAGCTGGGACTACAGGTACATGCCACCACACCTGGCCAATTTTATTTTTTATTTTTTGTAGAGACAGGGTCTTGCTATGTTGCCCAGACTGGTCTTGAACTTCTGTTCTCAAGCAAGCCTCTTGCCTTAACCTCCCAAAGTGCTGGAATTTCAGGTGTGAACCACTGCGCCTGACCTGTTTATGTATTATTGATTAAAGAGATCTGAAGCATTTCTGCCATAAAGTATTTGCTACTGACTGCTTTGCTTTTTTTGGGTCAATATACCTGTCAGCATTTTCTGAATATCCGAATTATCTGTGACCTTGCATATTCATTGCTATTAAAACGATACATAAACCACCTGATTTTTCACAAATTCATTTCCCAAAGCAAAAGAATTTCATTTGACTAGTGTATGTCCACCTACAAATGAAAGATTTCGTATTACTATGCCAGTATACCGACATCCAGAAGAACAATGAAAATATTTATCAATATTTTAAATAAATGAATGATGTAGATCAAATAACAGAATATTTTAATTTTTCATTCACATCTTTAATGCAACCACTTCCCCTTGCGTCGCTGAATTTTTTTTCTAGTTAAAAAGAGAGATGACTCAAGCCAGGCTCGGTGGCTCAGCCTGTAATCCTGCGCCTTTGGGAGGCTGAGGTGAGTGGACTGCCTGAGCCCGCGGGTTCGAGACCTGCTTGGGCAACTTGGCGAGACCTCATCCCTACAATAAATCAAAATGAGCCGAGTGTGGTAGCGCGCGCCTGTAGTTCCAGCTACTTGGAAGGCTGAGGCGGAAGGATCGCCGGAGCCCAGCAGGTTGAGACTGCAGTGGCCGGGAGTGGCCACTGCACTCCAGTCTGGGCGACAGAGTGAGACTCCACCTCAAAAAAAAAAAAAAAAAGAGAGATGACTCAATATCACATGTTGAAACTCCCTCAGACTTTCTTTACCTTATTTTCTCTTAGGAACCCAGACAACTTCCAATTTCAGAATATCCCCAGCTTTTTCCCTTAATAAGATCAATAGTTATTGCCTAATAGTTATGGAATAAATAAGAATAGTTTTTGTCTGCTTGCCAGGTAAGAAAATAATTACTTAAATCTTTTTTTTTTAGAGTTTCTTTAAAAAAATTTTTTTTATTATAAAGATGTGGGGTACATTTCAGGGTTAGGTATACAAACATTAATCATGCAGGTACCCTTGTTGATGAGGTATGCCCCTCCCTCCCCTAGCAGTTTCCCTAAACGGCCTATCCCACTCCCCTGCTCCCCTGACAGTTTCCCATTACTGCCAATTGCTTTCTCATAGCACTATAATTGTTCAAGATCCATTTATGAGTGAGAACATATGGAACTCTGTTCTTTTTTTTTGTGATAAATCACTGAGTATGATCGACTCCAAATTCATCCAAGTTGCTGCAAAGTCCATATATTTGTCCTTCTTTATGGCTGCATAATATTCCATTGTGTATATTCCACATTTTTTTTATCCAGTCCAACTTCGATGGACAACACAGTTGGTTCCATGTTCTTGCTATTGTGAATAGAACTGCAACAAACATACGTGTGCAGGTATCTTTTTTGTAGAATGATTTGAGTTCCTCCGGCTATATTCCCAAGAGGGGAATCGCTGGGTCATATGGAAGGTCAATTTCTAGTTCTTTCAGAAATCACCAACTGCCTTCCAAAGAGGTTGCACTAGTTTGCATTTCCACCAGCAGTGTAGAAGCGTTCCTTTTTCTCCACATCCTTGCCAGCATCTGTTGTTTGTTTTATTAATGATGGCCATTCTTACAGGGGTTAGGTGGTATCTCAATGTGGTTTTGATTTGCATTTCTCTGATGATGAGTGAAGCTGAGCACTTTTTCATGTGTCTGTTGGCTGCTGGTATATCTTCTTTTGAGAAGTGTCTGTTCATGTCTTTTGCCCACTTTTTAAAGGGGTTGTTTGTTTTTTTCCTTTCGGCGCGTTTGAGTTCCTTATAGATCCCAGATGTTAGACCTTTGTCAGATAAAGAGTTGTCAAATATTTTTTCCCATTCTGTGGGCTGTCTCTCGGCTCTCTTGATGGTTTCTTTTGCTTTGCAGAAGCTTATTAATTTGATGTGGTCCCACTTGCTTATTTTATTTCTTAAGGTATTGGCCTTTAGGGTTCTGAATAGAAATTGGTTCCCAGTTCCAAATAATTACTTAAATCTAAGAGATACTTTCTCTTTTTTTTCCCCTTTCCATCATGTGAAAGGAGATAATTCACAGTTGCTTTTGATGATGGTCTTGAGTTTTCTGGCCAATTACATGATTATTCAGTGGTACCTTAATTTCAGGAAGAATGTAGATTCTCAGGTATGGGACTAACTAAACTGGAAAGGCACACATATGGATCATCACAGTCCATTTTTTCCAGGAGGCATGTAAGTAGAGTTTCAACTTATACTGTCATTAAACCTACAGTGGCATAGCCATAACCTTCCATGGCTAATTTTTTTTTTCCTCTTAGCTTATTATTGCATTTGGTTTGAAATGTAAAATACTAACAAAATCACATAAAGAATTTCTTTTCTTTGATTGGATACATCAAGCAACAGTAACTAGCAAATAAGCCCATCATAGCCAAAAGTGTGCTGAAAATACCTCTTCACACACCTTCATAGCATTACCACAGCATACATTCACCTGGATTTCTCCCTTCCCCCACCGCCCCCCAATTTCCCTAAAGCAAAAGGATCATCCCCCTCACAAAGCAAAGCCCTAGGTAAATAGAAACAAAACAGCAAGGGAATATCCAGAAATCTAGAGTTAGAGCCAACAGGACACAAGATAATCAGTACTGAAAATAAATCACATATTTAGAGTTCACAAAACATCTTAAAATGGTTTTACTGTAGATATGAGAGGTCAGATTCATTTTTCTAGATTATAACTTGTATCCTTTCTGAAGTTTTGCATTTATAAAGCAAAATCATTATTTCCTATGTAAACAATCTCTTGAAAGCATTTTAATAGGCATTCGAGTTTTAGTTTTTGGTAAAGAACTTCACCAAAGGCTTTTTTTCCCCCAAGTTACTATTTTCCAACCATGTGGTGCATGCACACAGGCACCTCTGGGCATGTGCACACAAGCACACAAACACACAGCCTCCGTGTTATGGGCAGAAAGCTTGTTCACCAAGGACCTATTTTTAGATGTTGAACTGTACTGTTTCTTTCTTTCTTTTTTCTTTTTTTCTTTTTAGTTTAAGAGAGCAATATTTCATTTAAAAATGTTTTTTAAAATGTGTTCCAGCCTTTCTGGGAATAATCCACTGTTTTGCTGAACCTTCCCCTTTTTCAAGGCTGCAAAATATAAAGAGCAGATTCAATGTGTTCCATAAAGAATGACTTAAAGAATGCTGAAGCTTCTTCCAGTTAGCAAGTTCCGTGCTATTCAGGCAACAATTTATCACAATTTGACAAGATACACTTTTAATATTCTGGATTAAGAAGGAAGGTAGAAATAGCTCTGGGAAGAGAGGAAAGGTTCATTCGAAGTACATAATGTGTTGTTGTTATGTGATATTTTACCCCACACCCATATTTATTTTTTTACAGCTTTCATTTATTTATTTATTTTAATTTTTTTTAAATGTGGGGTATAATTAAGAGTTAGATATGGATACATTGATTATGTAGGGTCCCTGGTTGATGAGGTATGCCTCTCCATCCCTTAGCAGTATCCCTCCACTGCCAATCTCACCCCTCCCCCTAAACAGTTTTCCACTACTGACAATCACTTTCTTATAGCACTGTAATTGATCAAGTTCAGCTCATGAGGATGAACATATGGAACTCTGTTCTTTGTTTCTGTGATAAATCCCTGGGAACGACCTACCTCATATCCATCGAATGTTCTGCAAATCCTTATATCCGTCCTTATTTATGGCTGCAATATATTCCATTGTGCGTATATACTACGTTTATTTTATCCATTGCAGCTTTGATGGGCAACATGGTTGGTACCATTTTTTTTTGCAATTGTGATTAGAGCTGCAACAAACTTACTTGTGCAGGTATCTTTTTGGTAAAATGATTTGAGTTTCTCCAGGTATATTCTTTACAAGGGAATTACTGAGTCACACGGTAGGTCAATTTCTTGTCCTTTTAGAAACCACCACACCGTTTCCCAAAGATGTTGCTCTACTTTTTAGTCCACCTTCATTGTAGAAGCATTTTTTTTTCCAAATCCTTACCGACATCTGTTGTTGTTTGTTTTATTAATGATGGCCATTCTTACAGGGGGTATGGGTATTTCAATGTTGTTTTCATTTGCATTTCTTTGATGATGAGTGAGGCTGAGTACATTTTCATGTGTCTGCTGACTGCTCGTATCTCTTCTTATGAGAAGTGTCCAATCATGCATATTGTCCACTTTTTAAATGGACTATGTGTCTGTTTTTTCTGAGTGTTTGAGTTTCTTGTAGATCCTAGATGTTTTGCCTTTATCAGATATATAGTTAGAGAATACTTTTTCCCGTTCTGTGTGCTGTCTCCCTGCTCTTTTGATGGTTTCTTTTGTTTTGCAGAAGTTTATTAATTTGATGAGATCCCACTTGTTTAACTTACTTCTAAAGGTATGGGCATTTAGGACTCTGAAGAGGAATTAGTTCCCGGTTCCAGTTTCCATAAAGTTGTCTCCTGAGCTTTCTAAGATTACTATAATTTGGTGTTTTACCTTTAGGTCTTTGATCCACTTATAGTTAATATATACGGTAATAGTTAGGGGTCCTGTTTCAATCTTGTGCATGTGGTCAGACTTTTCCCAGCACCATTTATAGAATATATTCTCCATTCCCCAGAGGGTCTTGGAGGTTTTTTCAAACATGAGTTGTATGAGAATTTGAGGATTTCATTCTCTGTCCTGATCTATTGGCCTATCCCCACACCCATATTATAAATAAACACAACTGGAGTACAGTAGGAAACCCCTCCAAGTAGTCACCGTGCTCACAACTAAAGCATTTGTGCTGTATTAAGAGAAGTGGGAGATATGCTAGTTTTCTGGATAAAATGCTTATTTTTCTTTAAAAAAAAAACTTTATAAACTTCCTAGTGAAGCCAGGTGTGGTGCTTATGCCAATAATCCCAGCACTTTGGGAGGCAGGGGCAAGAGGATTGCCTGAGCCCACGGGTTCGAGACTTGCCTGGGCAACATGGCAAGACCTCGTCTCTACAATAAATCAAAAAATTAGTCAGGCATAGTGGCGCATGCCTATAGTTCCAACTACTTGGAAGGCTGAGGCAGAAAGATCACCTGAGCCCAGCGGGTCAAGGCTTCAGTGGCCATGAGTGTGCCTGGGTGACAGAGTGAAACGCCAACTCAAAAAAAAGCTTCCTAGTGATCATGTAGTTGGTAACTAGAAAAATACCATCAGTTTTCATTTATAAACGTTGTCGATTATTTGTAGGTAACTTGCTTTCTTTAGCAACTCTTTTAAAAGCTGATTGGCTTCTGCTTTGTTTTTTATCTGAACACTTTTGAGTTTTCTCTCCTTCCAAAGGCTCCCTCAAATTTCCCAACATTGTTTGCAAAATAGCAACTATGTTTTGTTTTATTTCTTGAGTCAGGTTCTCACTGTTACCTAGACTGGAGTGTAGTGTGGTAGGACCATGGTTTACCGCAGCCTTGACCTCCTGGGCTCAAGTGATCCTTCTGCCTCAGCCGGTAAGTGTAACCACATTTGGCTAATTTTTAAAAAAATTTTTCGTTTTGTAGAGATTAGGTCTCTGTTGCCCAGGCTGGTCTCAAACTACTGGGCTCTAATAATTCTCCCTCCCTGGCCGCCCAAAGTGCTGGGAATACAAGCACGAGTCACTGTGCCCAGCTCACAACTACTTTTTAAAGACAGGCAAACTTATGTACGAGAAAGCTGCATACAGTTAGGATATTTGAAGGTAAGTGCCTGTTGTTTGGGTAATCTGCTATTTTGAATGATGACATAACCAGGTGGTATGTCATTCACAGAACAGGTCCAGGTGCCTGTCGCCTGACAGTTTGTTTACCACCAACACTTCTAGAAACAAGCTGAATGATGACTCAAGATAGGTGCTGTGCTTTTATTCTTTCAGTAATTAAGACAACTCAACAGAGTATATATTATTTTTATATTTCTTTGATAATGAAACACTGAGTAGTGGCTGTGTTTTGAAAATACAGACAACTCTAGGTATTACTGCCTATCTAGCGGAAATCAGTAACTTTCAAGACGCTTATAACAATTACTTCTGTTTGGGAGTCCCCTTCTGGGGAACTAACATCCATTGTTTTACTTGCTTGTATACTAATGTCACTTTCAGTTGGGACAGGAATACTCCACATGTAATGTCTGCCTTGACAATTCTTTCATGGAGCAATTATGTAAAGACCTCCTGTTACGTAACAGGACTTTGCCAGGTGTGAGGGATACAAAGATGAGGCTGGCAGTCCTTGTCCTCCAGGAGGTCAAAAGCTAAGGAGTAAAAAAAACAAAAAACAAAAAACAAAGCTAAGGAGGGTCATTGAGCCATAGACAAATGACCATCTCTCAGCGTGGAATATGCTAATATTAGTATGTGCCAGGGTTTCATGAGCGCAGAGAGAAGAGATGCATAACTTAGCTTGGTGGGGTTGGGGCAGTCAAGGAAGGCTTCCCAGGGGAAGATGGCTGGATGGAATCAAACGGGATGAGCATCCACTTGTGGCCAACCAAAGTGGTGGTGGGGGTGGGGTAGGTTATGCATGGGAGGGAGTGGCAGTGGCACTGGCAGAGAGACAAACCCACCTGACAGAACAAGAGATGCATAAAGAGCGTGAGGCACCTGAGGGTTGTTGGCACAGGAAACCAGAGGGTGAATGGCAATGCAGTGTGTTGACAATGTGGGTGGGGCTAACGCATGAGGCTTTGGAGCCCTGTTAATCAACTTGAACTCTAGCCTTAACCCACAGGGAGCCATTAACAGTTGTAAGCAGGGGCTCACACCTGTAATCTCTGGCAATTTGGGAGGCTGAAGCGAGAGGATTGCCTGAGCCCAGGGGTTTGAGACCAGCCAGAGCAACTCTACAATAAATCAAAAAATTAGCCAGGCGAGGTGGAGCACATCTGTAGTTGCAGCTAGTTGAGAGGCTGAGGCAGAAGGATCCCCTGAACCCAGCAGATCAAGACTATGGTAGCCATGATCCTGCCACTGCACTCTGGCCTGGACGACAGAGTAAGAGTCTGACTCAAATAAAAAAAAAGTTCTGAGCAGGGAAGTTACCTGGTCAGAGTTTCATTTTTGCATTTTAGGTAGATCAATTTGCAGGGAACAAATTGAAGAGAGCAAGACTGGACCCTGGGAGAAGAGCTGGGGGCTCCCCTGGTTGTCAAGGTGAGAGATGAGCCAGATGTTAAGAATGAAGGGAAGATGACCTCCAGACAGTGTAAGCTTCAAGTCTGCAGGACTTGGAGTAGATTAGACATGAGAGGTGAAGGAGCAAGAGATGTCAAAGGGGACCCAGAACTTTGGCTCAGGAAACTGGGGGGCAGAGAGAGGATCAAGAAGAAGGCTCTCTCAAGCTCAGGTGACAAGAGAGGCTTACCCTACACCTAACAGCCCAACACACACACACACACACACACACACACACACACACACACACACACACACACACTTTAAATCTCTGTCTTGCTCCTGTAATGCGCCATACTGTCTCCAACAGGAATATTGTTGCACTTCATTTTAATTCCTTGTTTAATTGCCTGTCTTCCTCACTAGACCGAAACCTCCTTGAGGACAAGGATTGCGGTTGTCTTCTTCATTCCCAGAGACAGCAGACTGCCTGGCATACAATAGGTATCAATAAATGTGTATAAAAGGAATGAGCTTCATGTTTAGATCATAATTAAGAATTAGCCACACATTTTCAGTGAGTTATCTGAATTTTTTTTCTGATGACAGCCCTGCTGACATTATTGAATAAATAACTTGCCCTTGCCAGATGCGTGATTTGAGGGAAGGAATCTCCCTGCTCCCATTGTCCTTTCTTCATGAGTGTCAGGGATTTGGACAGGTATGATCACTGAGATGCTGTCCAATATTGATGTTATGCCAGAAAGAAAGATATTCTACAAGATGAGTTAGAAAGAAAAAAAATAGTGATACACATATACATACAAATAATGCATGTTGTACAATCATATTAATGCTTGTTCGTTCCCTCCAAAACTCACACTGAAATATAATTGTCATTGTAACAGTATTGAGAGGTGGGACGTTTAAGATGTGATCAGGCCATGAGGGCTCAGCCTTTGTGGTGGGTTTTAATGGAGTTAAAAAGGGTTTTCAGGAGTAGGTTCTCTCTCTTGGCTCTTCCCCTCTGCTGGCTGGAGGAAGCAGCATTCAAGATTCCGTTGTGATACGGTGACCAGGCCCTCACCAGATGGCAAACCTGTGGAGGCTTGATCTTGGACTTCCCAGCATCCAGAACTGTGAGACATAAATTTCTGCTTTTTAATAAATGACCCAGTCTCAAGAATTCTGTGATAGCAGCACAAAGCAGACTTAGACAATATTAAACACTTTATTGAGTTAAGAAAACAATAACAACAACAACAAAAACTCAGGAAAACAGGAAGCCCAGGCTCTAAGTCTCCTTGCCATTGAACCGTTTTCTAACTCTTCGAGAAGTCAGTTCAAGAGTGATATTTGTTGTGCACTGTCACCATTGTCCTGAGGTCTTAAGGTTCCAGTAGCTGAACAAGATGAGAAGTAGGTTGAATGGCGACCCAGCATTCAGGGTATGCTCAGTGTGTGCCTGCATTGTCTCTGTGTTCCCTCTGTGTACAACACACTCTTGCGTTGCCAATGCCTACGTGTCCCTAAGAAGCCCTGCATTGATTCTGCTTCTAAATGGTGTCCCCTTTTTGCAAAGCATCGCTTATACCCCCAGAGAAAAGAATGTGAGCTCAGAGACATCTTTGTCTACAAAAACTTTGAAGGCAAATTCCTTGAGCTCCGGGGACATTCAATGGACAGCGCTTCCTTTCCTCATGGAAACGGGTGTTCAACTCTGCCAGGAGCCCCTGATGTATTTTTTCCATGGTTCTGTTTATTGTGACTTCCTAGGGACATTTCACTGCTGAAAATTTAACTAGGAAAGAAAGTAGATATGATGCTTGTTAGGTTCCAACATGCGTGAGAAACTCTTCTGTTTTACACTTTTTGATAGTAGCTTTCTCATACCTTGCTTACAGAGAAAGTGTGTTGTGAAACGGTGTGTATGGATTAAACTTTTATGACTCAAGCTGTACCCAGTGAAATGGTTAGTTAAAGGAATTTGTCATGCTCTTTTGAAAAGTGAAAAGTCTGTTTTATGGGGCAGTCTCCCAGCTTGCCTAATCTGCTAGTCTATGCATCATGACTTCAGAATAACTGCGTCCCCCTACCCCTCAGGGTTCCTCATTGACCCCTCCATTTTACCCTTGCTTTAACACAGCAGCCCACATTTATCGATTGATATTTGAGTTGGGGTCTCACTCTGTCACCCAGGCTGGAGTGCAGCAGCACAATTATGGCTCATGGCAGCCTTGAACTCTTGGGCTCAAGCAATCCTCCTGCCTCAGCCTTCCAAGTAGCTGGAATTATAAGTGTGAGTCACCACACCAGGCAAATTTTAAAAATTTTTTGTAGAGATGAGTTCTGGCTATATTGCCCAAGCTGGCCGCACACTCCTGGACTCAAGCGATCCTCCTGCCTCGGCCTCCCAAAATGCTGGAATTGCAGTCGTGAGCCACCATGCCCAGCCACTCCTCAATTCAGAACTGTCCAGTGGCCTATTGTGTCACTCAGGGTAGAATCCCAAGTCCCTACAATTGCACTCACCTTTTTTACAATCGCACACACAGGCACCTCCTACCTCAGGGTCTCTGGACTAGCTGTTCCCTCCACCTGTAATTCTCTTCCCCTGATACCCATGTGGCCATTTCCCTCAGCTCCCCCAAGATTTCTCTCAACTCTCATCCTCTCAGCCTACTGTGACCAGCTTATTTAACATCGCAGTCTCCACCCTTCCTTGTTTCCCTCCTCCTCTGTCTTTGGTGCTTACCCCCTTGTGACATGCTGCGATGTCTTTGCTTCCTTGTCACACATGGTTGGCCTCACTGGAATGTAAGCGAAAGGAAGACAGAACTGCTTTCTGTTTCGGTAGCTGCTGCAGCACCAGTGCCCAGCTTGGTGCCAGCACGGAGCAGGGGCTCAAGGTATTTACTGAATAAATTAATGAATTAGCTGTTTTTCATCTAAACAGTCAAATAATCTAAGCAGTCAAATTTTAATTTTAATTTAATAGTTTAAAATTATGATAAAGGTAAAATCTAACTGTGTGTGTGTATAATTTTTTCTTTTTTTTGAGTCAGAGTCTCACTCTGTTGCCCAGGCTGGAGTGCAGTGCACAATCACAGCTTGCTGCAACCTTGACCTCCTGGGCTCAGGCAATCCTTCCACCTCAGCCTCCTGAGTAACAGGGACTACAGGCATGCACCACCATGCCCGGCTAATTTTTTTATTTTTTTGTAGAGACGAGACCTTACTATGTTGACCAGGCAGGTCTCGAACTCGTAACCTCAAGTGATCCTCCTGCCTCAGTCTCCCTGAGTGCTGGGATTACAGCATGAGCCAGGTCTGTGTGTATATGTTTAAAACCAGCATTTGTAAATATCAAGCAAGAACATATGTTATAACATAAAAAATAATGTTGACTAGACTAAATATAGGGAAGTGTGGAAGACAGAAACAAGAAAGCCCTGACTTAGGGCTTAGTCAGAGCATTTGGCCTCTGTTTTTGTCTCAGCAAAACGTGTGTAATGATGGCTGCTATTGAGGATTAGAGATAATGTATGTAAAGTGCCTGACCCATGGGACAATCGCTACGTAAATGGGATGATGGCGAGCTTTATGTCATTCTTTGGCTGGCTCTCCCAAGGACTTAAGACACTTAAGAGAGCAAGCAGACAAAAAACACCCACTTCCTCCCTCTGTCCACCACGCCATCAGGAGCTGCTTTGGAGACTGTCGCTGTGACAGCTTCAAAGCTATGCACCACCCTGTGCTTAGGAACGGAAGAGAAGTCAAGGACCGATCCTTTCCCCTGGCCCAGGATAAGGCAGATGCTTCCTTCTGTAGACTTGGCACAATGCATATTTTCACATTTGTAGGATTTTCTTCCTTCCTTTCTCCCTCTCTCTCTCTCTCTCTCTCTCTCTCTCTCTCTCTCTCTCTCTCTCTCTCTCTCTCGCTGTCTCTCTATCTCTCTTTCTTTCTTTCATCAGGGCCTCCTTGTCACCCAGGCTGGAGTGCAGTTGTGCAATCATAATTTACTGCAGCCTTGGTCTCCTGGGCTCAAGTGATCCTCCTGCCTTAGCCTCCCAACGTGCTAGGATTACAGGCGTTGCATACAAACTACTTTGGATGTTTTAGAGTCTTGTCTGTGTACCATGGCCTCACGATAGTCCTGTGAAATAGATAGGGCAGCTATGAACACCCTCAACATTAGGTTCCAAATGACTTACCTGTGCACACAGTGTGTCCTAAATCCAGGGAAGTGCCCCTCTTATCAGTTATAACCTTCATTTATTTATGCAATAAATAGATGCCAGCTTATTATCTGCCAGGCACTGTTCCAGACATTAAGTTATACAGTAATGCCTCTGTCCTCATGGAGCGTACATTCTAGGGAAGGGGAAAGGACAGTAAACAAATACAAGTAAATGGGAAACATGCCAGGTGTACAGAAAAATGACACAGGTTGAGGGGCTGTGGATGTGTTGGGGATTGCTATCTGATCTAAGGAAATCAGGTTATGCCTTGCTGAGAAGGGGAATTTGGGAAGAAACTGAAGGGTGTTGCAAGGTGAGCATGGCAAGTGCAAAGACCCTGAGGCAGAGTTGTGACTGGATATTTGGAGTGAGGCCAGCGCTGCTGGAGCTCAGTGGGTAGGTAGGAGAGTGCTGGCAGAGATGGCCAGAGACGGCGCAGAGGATCCAAGCTTGACCGGTTTTCTACACCAAAAAGCCTAGAAAGTTTTACTCTGAGGGAGGTGAGAAACACTGAAGGTTTTGAGGAAAACAGGGACACGATCTGACCTACCTGTTATCAGAACCATCTGGCTAAGTTCGAGCAGGTGGGAGGGAGCCCCGGGGAACCAGGGAAGGCAGCTCTTACAACAGGTGCAGCTGAGAGATGTTGGCAGCTGAGACCAGGTGGTGGCCCTGAGGTGTCGAGACATGGTTGACTCTGGTTATCTTGCAGGTAGAACTGAAAGATTTTGCTGAAAGATTGAACATGGGGTTTGAGAGAAACAGAGACATTAACGACAAACTCCAAGTTCTTGGCTTAAGCTACTAGAAGAATGGGGTTGCAGTGTACCAAAAGGGGAGAGAGAGCAGGGAGCATGGGATTTTGTTGGTTTTGCTTGTCTGATTGCTTCTTTGCAGGGTGTTGGTGACTTAAGGAGCTCAGTTTGGGGCCTGTGAACTGTATGAAATATTCGAGGGGAAATGCCTCACCACAGGCATACTAGTAGGAAGCTGGTTCAGTGTTTGAGGTACATCAGGCTGCTTAAACCCACGAAAGTAATTAAAATTATCTTGAAAGTGCTATAACCCTGCAGGGCTCTATTTCCTGGTTAAGGGATAGCAGGAACCAGCAACAGAGCTAAGAAGGTGTGACCTGTGACCGGAGGAGAGCCGGGGAGCGATGGTGTCATGGAAGCCAGGGAAGAAAGCAGGGGGTGAGCTGACCTTGGTCTGTCACATGGCTCTGAAAAGTCAAGAACCTGAGGTTTGAGATGTGACCATGGCTCCAGCAATGCGGCGGTTACCATGTAGGCTACTTGTTCTTTCTCTTGTTGACATAAAAAAATCCTATTAAAACCACAATAATAACAGTAGGAGCTTGGGTTTTTAAATTTTACATTATAGCTTTTTAAGCAATTGTTACTTTGCATAGAAATATATAGAAACAAAAATAATTGCCCATAATCCCACTGTCCTTAGGCAGCTTTTTCTGTGCATTTTTCTTATATATTTGGAACTATAAGTTTAATATAAAAGGGTAAGTCATTGAAAGCACTATGGAAGCATCATTTTTAGTGATTGGACTGCTTGTCTTATTCTACGACATACCATAACTTATTTACTTAATCCTCTTCTGCTCGACATCTACGTTCCCAATTTTATACTATTATAGATAATATTGATAAATGACTTCCTAACTCCCTTTGGAAGTTAATTCTTCAGGTTAGCTCTCTAGAAGTGGTGGAAGTCAAGGGAGTGAAGGGTACAAACATTGAGAGTACTTAACTGCATGTCACCAAACTGCTTTGGAGAAAGTTGGCATGAATAAAAATATACTCACCTGTCCCAAATGAGAAAGAGAAACTTTCTTTCCACTTACTGCTGGCACTGAGTATCATGAGTTTTGTTAAAATGTGTGTTTCTGATTATTAAAGGAATGTTTTATTGAAAATTTTAAAATTCAAAAGTGACTAGAGAATTTTAAAACAAAATATAACCACAAAGTTTTTCAATACTTTTGGCGATATAGTCATTTTATTCTATTTTTATTTTGAGTCAGGGGTCCCACTCTGTCGTCCAGGCTGGAGTGTAGTGGGTCAATCACAGCTTACGGCAGCTTCGACCTCCTGGGCTCAAGCAATACTTCTGCCCCAGCCTCTCTAGTAGCTAGAACCACAGGCACATGCCACCATGCCTGGCTAATTTATTTTATTTTATTTTATTTGTAGAGCTGAAGTCTCACTATGTTGCCTAGACTGGTCTCAAACTCCTGGCCTCAAGCAATTCTCTGGCCTCAGCCTCTTAAAGTGCTGGTATTACAGGCGTGAGCCACCATGCCTAGCCCATTTATGCTTTTTAAAAAATTTTGCGGGGAGTCTCACTCTGTTGCGCAGGCTGGAGTGCAGTGGCATGTTCACCACTACTGCTGCCTTGACCTGCTGGGCTCAGGAGATTCTTCCTCCTCAGCCTTCCAAGTAGCTGAAAACACAGGAGCATGCTGCTACTCCCAGCTAATTTTTTTTTTATTGTAAAGATGAGGTCTCATCAAATTGCCCAGGCTGGTCTCGAACCCCCATTCTCAGGCAATCCTCTCACCTCCACCTCCCAAAGTGTTGGGATTACAGGTGTGAGCCACCGCACCCAGCTATTTATGCTTTTTTATGAATTAGAATCATACTGTATGTGTTTACACTCACACACACACAGACACACATATATACATGTATGTGTGTGTGTGTTTCCTTCTTAACTTGACATTCCTTTATGAAGTATTTTCCATGTCATGAAGTATAATTCCCAAGCATGGGTATTAACGACCTCCATGGAATTTCATTCCATGGGAGTGCTCTAATTACTTTGCTCTTCTATGACTGTTAGGTGTCTGTATCCATTTTTTAGTACCACAAATAATGTTTGTATATAAATCGTTGTGTGCATCTTTTGATTTTTCAGTATAAGCTCCTAGTATTGGAGTTATGAGGTCAACAGTGAATAGGCTCCTAGAATTGGAGTTACAAGGTCAACAGTGAATAGGCATTAGACATTTTCCCCCAGGAAAACGATACCAATTTTTGCTCCTCCCAGCACTGTAAAAGGGGAATGCATGTTCTACTGTGGCCCCTAACACTGTGGACCATCTTTTAATTAAAAAAAAAAAAAAAACAATAGAGTAGAAATGGGGCCGGGTGTGGTGGCTCACTCCTATAATCCCAGCACTTTGGGAGGCTGAGACAAGAGGATTACTTGAGCCCAGGAGTTTGAGACCAGCCTGGGCAACATAGCAAGAACTTGTCTCTACAAAAAACTAAAAACATTAGCTGGGTGTGGTGGCATGCACTTGTAGTCTCAGCTACTTGGGAGGCTGAGGCAGAAGGATAACCTGAGTCCAGGAGGGCAAGGCTGAGGTGAGCTGTGAGCGTGTCACTGCATTCTAGCTTGGCAATGGAGTGAGACTCCGACTCAAAAATAAATAAATAAATAAATAAATAAAGTAGAAATGGTTTATCAGTGATGTTTGCCTCTTTCATGAGTTTATTGTGGCTTACTGTAGTACTGCTTTTGTTCATATCTTTTATCTTTTTACCTGTTGGAGTCTTGTATCTTTCTTAGTTACCTGGTCACACTACTCATGTAGTAAGGATATTGATATCTTGCCATATTTGGAATAAATACTTTTGCCACGTGTGAGCATTTTGGTTTTGTAATGATGTAATGTGATCTATAAAGCTTTCACATTTTATGTAGCCAAATGTATCATTATTTTCCTTTTCTTTCTGAATTCAGAAAATTCTTTGCTATCTGGAAGTAATATACACCCATACATTTGTAAACTTTATAACTCAAGTTTTCTAAGTTTTACCTGTTTTAAAGTTCTTTATTTTTATATAGTTAAAGGTAATATCCTAAGCTGCCTTTTTTTGCTGTTCCTGAAGTAACAAAAGCTACTCATTTAGGTCAAGAATTTCTACAGCATATTCCAAATTCAGCCTCTCTTTGAATACTTTCAGAGCAATGCAACATAAATAGTAAACAACCTGTCTGAACAGTCCTAATAGTTTGTGGGGATTTGTGGTCTGAAATTTCTGAACCAGTCAGGATACGGTAGGCCATGCTGCAGTAATAACTAGCCCACTACTCTTCTGTAGCTTGTTGGGAAGTGATACCTCTCATATCTACCCATACTCCATGGGGCAGGTCCAGTCACACGGTCCTATCCAACTGCAGGGGACCAGGGAAGGTAGAGGAGCCAGTGGAGAGGTTAGGGACCATCACTCCCTCTGCCACAACTCCCTGCCACTTGTTCTAGTGTGTCTCAAGAACACAGAGTAAGGTTTTTCCAGACATGCTTTCAAATATTTGAAAATAGCAATGATCTTCCAATTCCCACACATACCTATTCCCACAAACACATACCCCGAGTCCTTCTTAGTTTTCTGATTATCAGGAAAACCAAACCCTACTCTTTTGGTCATTCTTTCTATGATTCATTTTCTTATCTTGTCATTCTGGTGACTCCTTTTGAGTTGCCTGTCACTTACTAATGTTGCTTATCAATACCCAAAATATCTTTGATTAAAACAGAGCTGTGTATACTATGATTTTCCATTTCATTGACTTTCAGCCTTAATTCTTTTTTTCTATTTTGAATTGGAATCTCACTTTGTTGCCCAGGCTGGAGTGCAGTGGTGTGATCACAGCTCACCTCTAGGACTCAGGCGATCCATCTGCTTCAGCCTCCCGAGTAGAGCTGAAACCACAGGCACACACCACCATGCCCGGCTAATTATTTTTTGTTTGTTTTTTTTTGTAGAGATGAGGTCTTATCAAGTTGCCGAGCCTGGTCTCAAATTCCTGGGCTCAGGCCTTCCAAAGTTCTGGGATTACAGGTGTGGCCCACTGTGCCCGGCCTCAAGGAAGGCCTTAAATTCTCCATGGCGAAACTGTTTGTCTTCTTGACATCTGCTTCACCCTACAACTTCCTACCCAGTCAGCACAAGACCCAGCTAGAAGTGGCTCAGTGTGTCAGATGAATTGTACCCCAGTGGTTTCCACTGATTCTGGACCACAATTTCCACCAGTACAAGAAGCCAGATCCTACGGCCATCACCAGTCAGCAATTCATCAAGCTCCAATAATTGCCCAAGCTACATGAGCGCATCCATGTCTGCGCTGCAGCTTTTCTGTGCTTCGTGTCACTACACGTTTTCCCTTTGGGTCTTAATGAATCATTGAGGTGAGAAAAAGCAGACAACCTAGAAAAACAATGTCACTAAACTGACAACAGTGGCAAAAGTCTTCAAGTTTCTCTGATTTAAAATGGGGAAGAGAGGGAATGTTTAAAGCTTATTCTCCAACTCCTCAAATTGTTTTTACTATTTATGTATTTACTTAGTTCGAGTCAGGGTCTTACTCTGTTTCCCAGGCTGGAGTGCAGTGGCACCATCACGGCTTCCTGGGCTCAGCTGATTCTACTGCCTCAGTCTCCTAAGCAGCTGGGACTACAGACACACACCACCACACTCAGGCTAATTTTTAAAAAATTTTAGCAGAGACAGGGTCTTGTTATGTTGCTTATGCTGGTCTTGATCTCCTAGGCTCAAGCAATCCTCCCTCCTCAGCCTCACGGAGTGTTAGGATTACAGGCATGAACCACTGCGCCCGTTCTCACATTATTTTGAGATAGGAGAAAGTGCCTTGATCACTCTTGTATTCCTCAAACAAAAAAGCTCTCCTTCTTTACCATCTCCCCCACAGCATGCTTCACTGTCCCCACAGAGGCAGATGGTGACCAAGGGTCTGAAGGGTCTGTAAGGGCCAGACTTCTTCACAGATGCTTCTGCCAAGATTTGCCCTGGTGACAGAGAATGTTTATGGAACAATATAAAGTTGACTTTTGTATTACCCGATTATCTGTACCTTATTTAAAAAACCGATTTAAAATGCTAAGTAGAAATACCTTCATCCTGCAACCCATGATAAGTGCTATGTTAAAAATTCCATGTGAGAGCTAATTGTTATGTGTATTAAATACTTGTATGGATCCAGAGATACGATTTATTCCAACAGCCTACATTCAAACTTTTATTAGGACATGTAAGTCTATTAAAGCTTAAGCTTAAATTTGCCCTTTAACCTACCTAATAGTTTCCAAATACACATTCACCAAGCCATCATCTTCTGACTTCCTTCATCATCGTTACTGAATACGAGTAGTCTATTTTTCAAAAGAGTGAGACTGCCACTAAACCTTTCTTGAAACCAGTCAAGTCAGACTCATGTCAAACTGCCATTCATTAAATGCATACTAAATGCATCTTAAAAACCAGCAATTCTATGTGCTACCCTAAAGGTATTTCCAAACATTATTTCCAAAACACTTTTTCATTCCAAGTAATGTGAGTAGGCTTAGCAATAAACTAATTTCCAGCCAAGTCTGAAATATCAAAGGTTAGTCCTCAGAGATGGCAGTGTGCAGAAGAATGGGAGCTCTTGTTTTAAGATTCAGCTGTGTTGATTTTACGATTCAGGACTGGAAAATGGCCAAAAGACTTGATTAACCTTCTTTTCAATCCTTCTTAAGAATTCTCTCGTGTCTGGGATGCCAATTACACTCCATGAATTGATGCTTATTTTGTGGTGCCTTGGGGGTGCTTGCTGTTATCAGTGAAACTAACTGCAGTGGGTAGAGATTCAGGAGCGAAAGAGTACATTTTAACCCAAATACAGGGTGTCTGTTTCACCTAGCATCTCAGTCAAGTTCGGGGCCACTGGGGTTTCATATGAGGCCCCAGAAAAGAGGAAGTTCCAACACACGTCCCCCATTTGAGACTTGGCCTTGATTTCTTGATCCTTACTAGAGCTTGGTTTTCACCCTGTTTCTGTTGACTAACCTGTACCTCATCTTAGCTCATGTTACCTTGACCCTCAGACTCAGAGGTTGGAATCATTCTTGTTCTCTTGACTGTTCTGCATTTCTCCCTCTGGCCTTTTCTGTCTGCAGACCCAAAGCCTCTCTCCCTTGGATCTGCCCGAGCTCCAAAGATGTGTCTGCAGAGCCGCACACCCACCTTTCAAATGCCTTTCTCTTTTCACTCAGGAACATTGCAGAGAAAATTCAGATACATTGTGTTTGTGACATGATGTATTTCAGTTTGAATAGACATCAGTAAATGAAGCATGAATAGTTGTTAAGTGCAAAAAGCCAAATGTATTCAGAATAGATGTCAGTAAAGTTTCACATGCAAATTCAAAATATATATTTAAAAAATAGAATTTTGTAAGGACAATGGCCCCTGCATAGAATTTTTTTTGTAGCACAGTAATAGGCCCAGATTTCAAATAGAGAGGAGGCTGAGATGACATGCAGACCACAGACCCGTACGTCTTTTTAAAGTAACTCAATCCCCCCAACCTGCCAAGAAAAAAAAAAAAAGGTAGTCTCATTATTCATTCCTTTCTAGCAGAATTAATTCTGGAAAGATTGCATTCATGTTACTACAATTAAAAGTCTATAAACTGAGAAACTTCCATAAAAGCCAATCATCAAAATATGTGAAACATCTAAAATGTTGATAAACTTGAAATCCAGTTTCAGAAATTGCTAAATACATGTTTCCCCTCCCTTGACCTCTAATACAAAATTGTATATCTGTGTCTGGGGTTTAGAATACAAGATCTGGATCCAAAATACCACAGGACAACAGTCAACATTGGTCTTCTCTGGATTCATGGGCTATTTTAAAAATAAATATAAACCATGTAACTGGGAATTTTTAAATAAAAGCATTATATCTGATGAACTAGGTATTTGGGATACAACACTCTCCACATGGTAGAAGATAATAAAAATGATTATAAATCTCACCTCCTCAACAATTCCAATTATCTTAGGTAGATATTCGCCCCGCAAGAAGGTAGAGCACAACTCCCCCTCCTCAAATGGAGACTGCACATAGCACAGTAATTTCCTTCCAAAGAGCACCCGGGGAAAGGGGAAAATAGTAATGTTACAGTGATGAAACTTACAAACACTGCATCAGGTAGGTGACGAAGGTTAACACCAACAGTGATACATGCCCTTGACAGGATGTTATGAGGAGGGTGCCTCACCTCTGTGGTCTTTCTCCCTAAAATCCATAACCCTTATCTAACCATGAGAAATACATCAGACAAACCCTGACAGATGGACTTTCTACAAAATATCTGACCACTACTCTTTCAAAATGTCATCAGAAGCAAGGAAAGTCTGACAAACCATTACAGCCAGGAGACACCTGAGACATGATAACTGAACACAAGATGGTACTTTAAATGGGACCCTAGAAGAGAAAGAGAAAGTTAGGAAATCTGAGTAAAGGATGGACTTTAGTTAATGATAATGTATCAGTGTTGGCTCATGAATTGTGACAAATGTGCCCTACGAGTGTAAAACGTTAGTAAGAGGGGATGATGTGGATTTTTCAGGTCAGCCTGGGCTTCAAGTATGTCAGCTCAATGGGTCAGCCAGCCAAGCCCCAGAGAGGGTCGTAAAGGGGCTGGTAAGCCTAGCCCCACAAGTGTCAGCTCTAATGGGCTGGCAAGCCAACCCCTGAGTGCTGCGATTGGGAGGGCGGGGGGCTGGCAAGCCTAGCCCCCAGGGTGTTGGCTCTAACAGGCTGGCAAGCCAAGCCCTGAGAGTGTTGCTGGTTTGGTGGGCTGGCAAGCCTGGCCCCCCGGGTGCCTCAGCTTCAGAGTCTCTCGCCTTCCTCCGGCAGCTCTCCTGGTTCAGCTGGCTCTGTCAGCTGGCAAGCCAGCCTCTGGGGTGCATGAGTTTTCGACTCTGATGATCTGCTGCTGCTCTTCAGGTTGCAGCTCCTCAGGGTCAAGGTTCTTGTCTCATGCCCAGGAAGAATGAGGGACGTGGACAGCTGGAAGGTGAGAAAGCAGGATTTATTGAGAACAGAAAAGCTCCCACAGTGGGAGGGGGCCTGAAGGGGTTGCCCATCTGGGGCCAAAAACCTGGTGCTTATATAGCCCTAAGTCCAAACTGATTGGCTAGCACTAGCTGTGAGCCACTGCTGTTCTAATTGGTTGCTTTTCAATCCCAGCAGTGAGCACCTTAGCTCTAGCTTGAGAGGCTTGCAGGGAGCTTGTTTACCAATGCTGAGCCTGAGAGTCCTGCCAGGAGTTCACTACTTTGTTACCAGAGGACCCGCCTGTCTGTCTGTTTAGGCTCTCTCTAGCTATCCCCTGTCTCAGGGACATTGTAAGTGAAGTGTAAGGGAACTCTGTACTGTCTTCATAGTGGTTCTGTAAATCTCCAACTATTCTAAAATAAATACTTGTTTAAAGAAATATCAGCTGGGCTTGGTGGCTAACCCTGTAATCCCGTGCTTTGGGAGGCAGAGGTGAGTGGATTGCCTGAGCCTGCAGGTTCGAGACCCGCCTGGGCAACTTGGCGAGACCTCATCTCTACAATAAATAAAAAAAATCAGCCGGGTGTGGTAGCGCATGCCTGTAGTTCTGGCTACTCGGAAGGCTGAGGCGGAGGATCACCGGAGCCCAGCAGGTCAAGGCTGCGGTGGCCGGGAATGGCCACTGCACTCCAGTCTGGGTGACAGAGCGAGACTCCAACTCAAAAAAAAAAAAAAAAAGAAATGGTCATGATGGACCATTCATGTGGGCCAATATGTTCTTCTCTACAGCCAAGAATGCCTTTTCGGCTTCCAAACCAACCCTGCTGTCCTCTGACTTGGATCCAGTGACCTGCCTCTAGGACCAAAACATCTCCCACAAACTTTTTTTTCTTTTTTTGAGTCAGGGACTCATTCTATTACCCAGGTTGGAGTGCAATGGCACGATCATGGCTCTCCACAGCCTTGACATCCTGGACTCAAGTGATCTTTCCACCTCAACCTTCTGAGTAGCTGAGACTACAGGTGCATGCCACCAAGTCTGACTAATTTTTCTTTTTTTTCATATAGAGACAAGGTCTCACTAGTTACCCATGCTGGTCTCTAACTCCTGGGCTCAAGCAATTTTCCCACCTCAGGAGGATTTAAAAAAATTAGCCAGATTCACTACCACACTGGGCTTATTTTTCATTTTTTTGTAGAGATGAGATTTCACTATTTTGCCCAGGCTGGTCTTGAACTCCTGGGCTTAAGCAATCCTCCTTCCATGGCCTCCCAAAGCGCTAGGATTGCAGCCATGAGCTACCACACTAGCCTCTCCCACATTGTTTAAGTTATTTCACATATCTGGACCCAGGTTCAAAGCTTCCAGGAGCCACTTGAATGAACGTCTACCCTGGAACAAAGTCCCGTGCGGATATGGTAGAAGACATTTGCCATTTGTTATCTGGCCAGTACCTGACTCTCCTTCCTACCTTCTGTGTCTTGATGTGATTTCCCAACACAAAAGTCAAAAATCCCAGGCCCAGGCCAAGGCTGAGTCCTCTGCTCTACAGTCAGACCCACCTGTGCCAGGTCTAGAACCAGGGTACAGGGTGTGAGGTACCTGCTGGGGGCAGCACCACATTGGGGTGGGGGCAGTGAGGGCTAGTGGGATGGGCCTGCAGGGAGGCAACAGTGTCTTTGCCAGACAATTCTGCAGGAGCTTGTGGGCATTGTTCCCAGCCTATCCATGAAGCCCTGATTCTGGTCCTCCACCCCTCCTGGTCCTGAAGCCACACACTATTCTTTATGTAAAATCGCCTATTGAGATATGCATACACAAGACTGCACGAATTGTATGAATGTGGCTAATTTTCATAAGGTAGACAGATCTTTATTAAGATTTATAGCAAGAAACAAGATCCTAGAAATCCTCTTCATACCCCTTAACAGGCGATACTGCCCCTAAAAGCTAATTGCTATTCTGACTTCTCAGAAAATTATCTCATAATTTAGTTCTGCCTACTTTGAAGTTTTAAAAAGTGAATGGTACAGTAGGTACTCTTTGATTTGTGCTTTTTTGGTTTAGGTTTTTTACAGTGAGAAGCCTCCTTCTTGTGAATTTTATTGTGGACAGTTCATTCTTACTGAGGTGCTGTTTTCCATCGGAGGAATACACACATGGCAATTTATTTATTCATTCTATGGTCCATGGGCATTTAGCATGGGGCCTTTATGAATAGTTCTGTTGTGATCATTCATTCTTGCACTTGTCTTTTAGTGCCATTTTTTTTGTCTGAGAACTTTTATTATGGTTTATCTCTTCACATACACTAATTTTCTCATCCCCATGGTTTTTAAACATTTTCAGAGAATTTTGAGAACCATAGCATGTTAAAGCTAATACAAATCTTGGAGATCAAGTAGTTTTACAACATTTCTTTTTCTTTTCTTTTTTAACTTTTAATTTTAAAGATGTGGGGTATAATTCAGGGTTAAGTAATCAGGTGTTCATTATGCAGGCACCCTTGTTGATTAGGTAAATCTCTTTAAACTTAATCTGTCAGAATTAGCGTTTGTTGCTTTTAACTAAGAACTTTGATACTCAGAGCTGTTACAGCTGTAAAATCTCCAGGTGCTCTGGCTATCTCAAAGCTAAAGGCTAAAGGCACTTTGAATATGCAGGTAGAATTACATGATAAAAGCTATTTGTGATGATTCTTGGTTTGATGACAACTCTAAAGTTTTATCTAGTCTTATGAGCAAACATTAGTATTTCTTTTAAAGATCATTTTATATCTGCTTTTTAAGAAATCTTGCCAAGGCATTTAGCCAAAAACAAAACATGTCTATCTTGATCTGACAATGTCAGTTTTTCATGGGATAAAAAAACTTATCTATTGGCTAGGCATGGTGGCTCACACCTGTCATTCCAGTACTTTAGGCGGTCTAGGCGGGAGTGTTGCTTGGGGCCAGGAGTTTGAGACCTGCCTGGTCAACATAGGAAGAGTCTGTCTTTACCAAAAAAAATTAGAAGTGGTGGTGTGTGCCTGTAGTCCCAGATATTCTGGAGGTTTGAGGTGGGAGAATCACTTGAGCCCAGGAAGTCGAGGCTGCAGTGAGCCATGATTACACTGCTGCACTTCAGCCTGGGTGACAGAGCATGACTCAGCCAATCAATTAATCAATCATTTATCAACAGTATGTCTTCACCCATCTCTTCCCAAGAAACTGTATGCATTCCTGTGATAATACGCATGAGAAGATCACCTCTAGGCATTTTGCTGTATTTTAAATTCATTTTGTTCTAAGATCTCTCAAGATTAATAGGTCTAATTCTCTAAAATATTTTATTTCCTGCAGAGCTTAATTCCATGACTTATTAATATGATTAATCAAACTGGTATTTGCGTTATAATGATGTGAGTTTATGAGAGTGCTTTTGAAACAAAGTGCAGTTGGTCAATCCTTTTATTTTCTCAGGCTCAGCTTGAAACACATTAGGAGGAGAAGTTACAATAGCAAACTGGTTCAGTCAGTTATGAGTGTGACTTTGTACTGAAGGAACCATTATATGATACCTTTAAATGAATTATTTTAAGAGCTTGGTCCCTTTCCATGTAAGCATTCACACTGATATAATCCAGTAATTTCTTACTAATGATTTTAATGCTACCAAGTCACCTCTGAGCTATTGCTTATTTATATTAATGTGGGCATGGTCCAGCAATAACCAGAGGTCTGCAAAGGAATAGCCCCATTTTATAATCTATTTTAGCAGGTGGATTAGGCATTAATAACCCTTTATCTTGCATCATTTTTCATGTGTCGAGTTTCACTCTGTCACCTAGGCTGGAGTGCAGTGACACAATCATAGCTCACTGCAGCCTCAACCTTCTAGGCTCAGGCCATCTTTCCACTTCAGCCTCCAAGTAGCTGGGACTGCAGGCATGCACCATGACACCTGGCTAATTTTTTTTTTACTTATTTGTAGTGATAAGGTCTCACTATCTTGTTAAGGCTGGTCTTGAACTCCAGGGATCAAGCAATTCTTCCTACTTGACCTCCCAAAGTGCTGGGATTACAGGCAAGAGCCACTGTGCCTGGACTATCTTGTATGTTTTATAGTGGAAAGAATTTTGGGGTCAAGAATGCATGGGTTCAAATCCTGGCTTCACCATTTATTGGATCTGTGACTTTAAGTCACATGGTGACACAGGTGATGCTCCTAGGCCTCCCTCCTACAAAAACAAATGGGATAATGACACTTATTTGCAGCATATTTGGAAGGCTTCGTTGAAATAATGCATATAAAATGCCTACATGGTGCTTAGTACAAAGCATCCAATATATGTCAATTTCCTTCCAGCTGGGTTTAATTTTTTTTATTCATCTCTCTCTACTTCAGACACAATACCCAATACCTAGGTGTTTCTCAGTTGATTAGCATAATATATGATTTATTTCTGTCTGCACTGGGCAAGGCAAGTCTTTTTTTTTTTTTTTTTTTTTTTTTGAGTTGGAGTCTCACTCTGTTGCCCAGACTGGAGTGCAGTGGCCGCTCCAGGCCACCGCAACCTCGACCTGCTGGTGCTGGGCTCTGGTGGTCCTTCCGCCTCAGCCTTCCAAGTAGTCGGAATTACAGGCATGCGCTACCACGCCCGGCTAATTTTTTATTTTATTGTAGAGATGAGGTCTGGCCAAGTTGCCCAGGCGGGTCTCAAACCCGCGGGCTCAGGCAATCCACTCACCTCGGTCTCCCAAAGCGCTGGGATTACAGGCTGAGCTACAGTCCGGCCCAAGGCAAGTCTTTACACGTCATCCACAACAACACTCCTAAGGGAACTGCCCACTCAGTGTCCCTGCCAGCTGAACAGACTTGTGTGGTGCACAGTCCCATCTCAACTCGTCCCTCAAGCCATAGCTGATTGGACCAGAGTTAAGGTAAACAAAGACATAGGCTGGCCAGGGATATCTCATTAAGAGTCAAGCTGAAGCCGGGCTCGGTGGCTCAGCCTGTAATCCCGCGCCTTTGGGAGGCTGAGGTGAGTGGATTGCCTGAGCCCGCGGGTTCGAGACCCGCCTGGGCAGCGAGACCTCATCTCTACAATAAATCCAAAAAATCAGCCGGGCGTGGTAGCGCATGCCTGTAATTCCGGCTACTGGGAAGGCTGAGGCGGAAGGATCGCCGGAGCCCAGCAGGTCGAGGCTGCGGTGGCCGGAAGCGGCCACTGCACTCCAGTCTGGGCGACAGAGTGAGACTCCAACTCAAAAAAAAAAAAAGAGTGAAGCTGGGTCGTATGGAAGGTCGATTTTTAGAACTTTTAGGAATCGCCACTCTGTTTTCCACAGAGGCTGTACTAGTTTGCACCAACAGTGTTGAAGTGTTCCCTTTTTGCCACATCCTCTCCAGCATCTGTTATTTTTTGAGTTATTGATGATGGCCTTCCTGACTGGAGTTAGGTGGTATCTCAGTGTGGTTTTAATTTGCATCTCCTTGATGACTAGTGAAGCTGAACATTTTTTCATGTGTCTGTTGGCTGCTTGTATGTCTTCTTTTGAGGACTATCTATTCACATCTTTTGCCCACTTTGTAATGGGGCTGTTTGTTTTTTTCTTTTCAATACATTTGAGTTCCTTGTAGATCCTAGATGTTAGGCCTTTGTCAGACATGGGGTTGTCAAATATTTTTTTCCAGTCTGTGGGCATACCCGGAAGAACTCAAATCACTCTATAAAAAAGATACCTGCACATGTATGTTTATCGCAGAATTGTTAACAATAGCAAGAACATGAAACCAACCATGCTGCCTATCAAAAGAGGACTGGATAAAAAAAAATGTGGTACATATACACAATGAAATATTACACAGACATAAAGAAGAACAAAACAATGAACTTCGCAGCAACCTGGATGGAATTAGAGTATATAATACTGAGTGATCTTTCACAGAAACAAAGAACTGAGTATCACATGTTCTCACTCATAAGTGGACCTTGAACAACTACTGCAATACTGTAAGAAAAGGATTGACTGTAGTGGGAAACTGGGGGCGGGCAGGGAGGTGGGATTGACAGTAGTGGAAATCTGCCTGGGACAGAAGGGGGCACACCTCATCAACAAGGGTACCTGCACAGTGAATATTTGTATACCTAACCCTGAAATGTACTCCACAATTTTATGTTAAAATAAAATAAGTTGGGCAAAACAATGACTTCTGTTGGGAACAAGAACCTGCAAATGCTTTGACGACAGCTGAAACGATGTCAGAAGTGAGTTAGTGCCATGCACTTTGCGGCAGAAAAGACTTTGACTAGGTGGAGGAAGCTGGCCAAGAGAGAGAAGGGAAGGAAGGGCTTGCCTTCGAGAGGTCAACCGTCAGTCCCTAGACCTGTTTCAGTTTCCACTTCCATTTTTCTTGTGTCCTTATGAAAAGCCCTGTTTTTCCTGAGTTGATCTGAGCATGCTTTTCTTCCTTGAAGCCAAAATAGCTTGGACAGAAACCTGTCTTGACTAAGCATAGAGAAAACACAGAATCCTTCAAGTAAACTATGATTCACTCATGTCAATGTCTCATGGGAAGGAAACCTTTCAAAATCATTGGCTTTGGAAAAATAAAAAAAGATACTATGTCCAGGCAGTGGGAGGATTGCTTGAGCCCAAGAGTTTGAGACCAGCCTGGGCAACATAGTGAGACCTTGTCTCTACAAAATTTTTTTTAAAAAATTAACTGGGTGTGGTGGCACACACCTGTTCCTAGCTACTCTAGAGGCTGAGGTGGAATATTCGCATGAGTTCAGGAGGTCGAGGCTGAGGTGAGCCATGCACTGCACTGCAGTCCAGCATAAGAATAAGAATAAAAAAGGACACTATGGCATGAAAAATTAGGTATCATTTAGAAGTTAGGCTTAAAAGTGTAATAGTAATAGAATTAGATCTGATCTTGAAATGGAGCATGGGGAGTTAGCGTACAGCAACAGATACAGCACCCCACTGATTCCTGATTGGTGATCTTCCCTAGATTATTTCTCTATTTTTCTACCTGTGTCTCCTTGTGGTCATAGGAAGACAGCATTAAGAACCCAGGCTAAAAGATGCTGAGTGAAAGCACAGGGCTATTATATAGCAATGATTTTCTCTCTCTCTCTCTCTCTCTCTTTTAAATTTTATTTTTGAGTTAAGGTCTCTGTCACCCAGGCTGGAGTGTAGTGGCACAATCACTGCTCATCGCAGTCTTGACCTCCTGGGCTCAGGTGATTCTCCAACCTCCAGAGTAGCTGAGACTACAGGCACGCGCCAGCATGTCTGGCTAGTTTTATTTATTTCCGTAGAGACGAGGTCTCTCAATGTTGTCCGGGCTGGTCCTGAACTCCTGTGCTCAAGCGATTCTCTCGCCTTGGCCTCCTAAAGTGCTGGGATTACAGGCATGAGCCACCGTGTCCAGCGGTTCTCATATATTAATTTGCTACCAAAGCCTGTGTCAAGCTCAGTTGTTTGGGAGAAACTAAATGATAGCATACAACAAAATAAGGCAATTTTCTGCTCATGCGTTTGCTGATAGCACGAGTGTGGCAAACTTGAAATGTATTTGCAAGCCTTTGCGTCTCATTAAAGAAAACTCCTGCAAATTCTCATCCTGGGAACACTATAAGCCACCAGTAGTCCTGTAGCCGATAGCACTGAGTATCAATTTATGCTGAGACAGACAGTGTGGGGCTGTCTCCTTTCATGGCATGGTGCCTTTTAAACAGCTCATGGGAACAGGCACAGACACTATGGAGGGCACATAGGACATTTTGGGCTGAGCTGGGCCAGTGGCAGGGAAGATGGACATGCTCGCTGGTGCACTCAGAATTCAAAGTACTTTGAACTATTTTTTTTCTGATTTATTTTTCATAGCACCTTTTATGTAAATCTAGTAAAGAATTTCCAGTGAATGTTTGTGACATTTTTCTTCACTTTCCATTTCTTCCATGATAAGCTCCTGAATATTTTAGCATATTTTTCATCTGTGTGTCCCCAGCACAAGGGGCAGTAGTTGGCTCATAAAAGGAAGTCACGAATATATGTATTAAATAAATAACTATAATGGTTCGATCCTTTAAAGTGGATTGTACATAATTGAAGCAGAGAGGGTAGATAAAGTGATTGGACTTAGAGACTGAGTGCATTTGTTGGCTCTGATATTTATTAGCGGTGACTTAACTGAGGACCCAAACTCTGTACCTCAGTCAACTTGTAAAGTGGGAATAACAGAACTGTCTCACGGATCTCTTCCAAGAGCTAATGGATAGAGTGTATGTGATGTTCCTGGCACAGAGCGGTGCTCATGATCATCATTATAGGTGTTGTTAAGAGTTAAGCTGTTAGGGTACAGGCGTTAGACTCAGCCCTTGGCTCTAGTCTCTGTTCTACCATCATCTTGCCGTATGAAACATGTAAATCATCTAGCACCAAGCCTGGCTCATAGTGAATGATAGAGAAAGCATTATTATTAACAAAAGGCAATTATCATTATGGTTGTTATCAATATCAAGGTACTTTAAAAGGACACACAAAAATGTATTTAAATCCATTTATAGGAAAGAAAATAAATTTTCAGGGAATTCAAGATGAGAAAATTCTGTAATTGAATCCCAGATTTAACTTTGGGTTTCCGGGCAACAATGGCAATAGAAAGAAACACAAGAGATTACAGAATGATTGTTACTTATCATTAGTCAACTAGAGCTGTGTTTTTTAAGACAGTAACTAGCAGTTGAAATGTGGCTAACTGGCACAGAGAAGGACTGTAAGAGGAACACTCTCTGAATTTTGAAGACTGAGTATGAAACAGTGAAAGATCTCATTAATCAAAGTTTATATTGAATGCACATTGCAATTATGGTATTGTGGTCATTTGGGTTAAATATAATATATTATTAAAATTAATTTCATCTGTTTCTTTTGATGTTTTTGTGTGGCTACTAGAAAATTAGCCACTTCATACATGACTCACATTTGTGGCCTGCATTATGACTCTACGGATCAACACAAAACTTTTTTTACTCTTACTATTCTAAGTGGGATTCATATTTTTAATATCTTTCATATTTTTATATTCATATAAAATATTATGATTATAAAGTGTATTTGTATAATTATATATTATAATACTGACATAAATATAATTGATTATAAAAATACTAATATATTATAGCTACAATATAGTTATTAATAAAATATAATATAAAATAGAATTTAATATATATATTATATCTATTTTTTAGATTGGAAAATACAGTTTATTTAGAAAGTGAATTGGAGAGAGAGAGAGAGAGAGAGAGAGAGATCACCTCCCCAAGGGGCCAAAGCTTAGGGAAAAATGGCAGCCATAGCTCAAAGAGCCATGTGGCCAGACCAGAGCTTAGCTCAAAGCATGGCTTCCATAGCTCAATGAATGCATGGCCTGGTCAGAGCTTAAAGAGAAGCAATGACCTACTTTATATTCTTATAAAATGTAATCCCAGCACTTTGGGAGGCTGAGGTGAGAGAATTGCATGAGCCCAGGAGTCTGAGACCAGCCTGGGCAACATGGTAAGAACTCATCTCTACAATAAATAAAAAAAATTAGCTGAGCATAATGGTGTGCACCTGTAGTTATAGCCACTTGGAAAGCTGAGGTGGAAGGATCGCCTGAGCCCACCAGGTTGAAGTTGCAGTAGCCGTGATTATGAAACCGCACTACAGCCTGGGTGACATAGTGAGACTCCAACTCGAAAAAAAATAAAATAAAAATAAGCTCTAGATACCCAAATGTGTACTATCTTCACCTACAATTTTAAAGAAAATTGGTAAGTATCTTGATGAAGGAAAGAATTAAAAATTGTGATAGCTACTATTTACTGGATGCTTACTTATGTGCCAGGCATAGTCCTAGTTTCTACATAAATCAATCATTTAAAAACTCATAAGTGGTGCAGTGAACTGTAAGTTTATGGTCCCCCAAAATTCATGTTAAAACCTAATCATTGGCTGGACACGGTGGCTCAAGCTTGTAATCCCAGCACTTTGGGAGGCTGAGGTGAGAGGATTGCCTGAGCCCATGGGTTCAAGAACAGCCTGCACAACTTGGTAGGACCTCATCTCCACAATTAATCAAAAAATTAGCCAGGCGTGGTAGTGCACACCTGAAGTTCTGGCTACTTGGAAGGCTGAAGCAGAAGGATTGCCTGAGCCTAGCAAGCTGACTCTGGGTTGGCTGTGAGTGTACCACTGCACTCCAGCCTGGGCAACAGAGTGAGAAGACTCCAAGAAAAAAAAATCTAACCATCAAGGTGATGCTATGAAAAAGTGGGGCCTTTAGAAGGGACTAGAAGAATGGGCCTTAGGTCCTTATAAAAGGGACTTCAGGGAGCTGCCTCCCCTTTCTACCACAAGAGGACACAGCAAGAAGGCACAGGCTATGAACAGGAAGGATCGCCGGAGCCCAGCAGGTCGAGGCTGCGGTGGCCGGGAGCGGCCACTGCACTCCAGTCTGGGCGACAGAGTGAGACTGCAACTCAAAAAAAAAAAAAAAAAAAAAAAAAAAAAAAATATATATATATATATATATATCGGATGGTCACTGAAGCCCCACCCCTATATTGGTGGATTTTAACAACTGCCTATGTAGAAGCTTGGTATCATTTCCAGCAGACATGATGGCCTGCTGCCTCCGAGATCATGACTCACTTTGATTTCATAAGTGTAGTCACAGCTCTTAGGAACTTTGAGAAAAAAGCTGATTAAAAAAAAATACATATATTGAGCTAAGGAAAAAGCATTGTTAGCATCAGAGCATAAAACAAATAACAACTTCAATAAGGATAAGGAGAGATATCTGGCTTTATCATGATTACATTTATTGAAAGATTCATCGTAGAGTAAGAAAAATTTCAGAAAGAGAGCTCTCATGTTTCTTCCTAATTGTTCTATTGGGTAGTCTGCAGACACCTGGGATTGGTCATTGAGGCACTTTTTGTTCGTGCGTGAGAAATTAGCTCAGACCTCGCGAGAGGCTGGTTCTGACTGGTCTTGATGTGAATATAGATAAACTACTGACCTTGGCCTTTGAGTCTCCTACTTGTAACTGGCCACAACTATCACCATTGATCCTTTGTGGTTCCTTCTGGTCTCCAGTCACCCCTACTCCTCTTTGGACTGCCATGGGCTAAATAGTTGTTCCCAAGTCTGGTGGGCTGAGCCCTGGGTTTTATCATTTGACTGCTTAAGGAGTCTTTTCCAGGTGCTAGTTGTCGGAGAGAATGCAAAAGAAATGGAAATCTTTGCTTCCCTAGAGAATGCGATCCAGCCAAGGGAAGTAACATACACACACACACACACACACACACACACAACACACACACACACACGACAATCAAGTCACAAGGGAAGGTTGTGCACGAGGAAGTGACCATGTGGGCCAGTGCTGGGGAAGAGAGCGGCTTCCTGATTGTCTGAGGAATTGATTGATTGATGACCTTGTCATGGAGAAAGTGGGTGGTGTAGGCGCTGGACCCAGAAGGATGGGTGGGTGTGGCCAGCAAAGAGCAGAACAGACACTCACTCTCTTATGTTGTTACTGAGATGTGACAGGTATTTGTCTTATCTCTCAATCAGATTATACACTCGCTGGGGTAGTGACCTTTCCCTCTGTTACCCACACAGAGTTCATGCATACAGTAGGTGAGTAATAAAGGCCTGTGGAATGAGGTTGCCCTGAAAGTGTTCAGAAATATTAATAAATGTAGTGGATGTGGTAGTGTGTGCTTGTCGTCCCAGCTTCCCAGGAGGTTGAGGCGGGAGGATTGCTTGAACCCAGGAGTTTCAGGTTACAGTGAGCTATGATTGCACCACTGCCCTCCAGCCTGGGCAATAGAATGAAAGCCTGTGTCTGAAGAAAAAAAAAAGAACAAAAGAAAGAAAGGGAGGGAGGGAGGTAAGGAGGAAGAAAGAAGGAAAGAAAGAAAGAAGGAAAGAAAGAGAGGGATAAGGTTAATTGGAAGTGTTAATGTCGATAATAAGGCATCTTTTTTTTTTTTTTTTACTTTTGAGTCGGAGTCTCACTGTTATCTAGGCTGGAATGCAGTTGCATGAGCACGGCTTATTGCCGCCTTGACCTCCTGGGCTCAGTTGATCCTTTCACCTCGGCCTCCAAGTAGCTGGGACACAGGTACACACCACCACGCCTGGCTAATCTTTTTAATTTTTTTTGTAGAGATAAGGTCTCGCTATGCTGCCCAGATTCAGCCTCCTGGGCTCAGGTGAACCTTCCACCTCAGCTGCTTGAGTAGTTGGAATTAAAGATGCGTGCCACCGTACACAACTAATTTATTTATTTATCTTTAGAGATGAGGTTTTGCTATGTTGCCCAAGCAGGTCTCAAACTCCTGGCATCAAGCGATCCTCTCACCTCTGCCTCCCAAAGTGCTGGGATTACAGGTGTGAACCACCACAGCCGGCCAATAATGAGACATTTTTTAAAAATATTTTTAAAATTGTTGTTATTCTCTTCTGAATATCTCAGTGAATATATTCATGATAAAGCCAGAGATGCCTGATGATTATCTTAAACTGTTAATTGTTTTATGCTTGATGTTGACAATGTTCTTTCTCAAATTCAGCATGAATGATTTTTAAAAACCAACTTTTGGCCGGGCTCGGTGGCTCAGTTTGTAATCCCAGCACTTTGGGAGGCTGAGGTGAGTGGATTGCCTGAGCCAGCGAGTTTGGGACCAGCCCGGGCAACCTGGCAAGACCTCGTCTCTACAATAAAATAAAAAATAGCCAGGTGTGGTAGCGCGCATCTGTAGTTCCAGTTACATGAAAGGCTGGGGCAGAAGGGTTGCTGGAGCTCAGAAGATCGATGCTGGGGTGGCCATGAACAAGCATGCTACTACACTCCAGCCTGGGCAAAGGATTGAGACTCCAACTCAAAAAAAACCCCAAAACTTTTATCCCAATCTAAAGTGCATAACAGCCACTTCTACAAAGGAGGGAGGGTGATTTGCAAGGCACATCCTGGAGGAACTGTTTTTTTTTCCCCTAATAATTAGGAGATGAAGTCATTATTGCATTTGGAAGCGGGATAGCTATAGGAAACTGACTCTGGACCCCTAATGTAACCAGTGGCCCTGGGTGGGATTTATGCATGTCCTTTATCGTTTGGCTATTATAGTATGCACTGGGACAGCAGAGTCAGCAGGTGATAGGGCTCCCTGTCCCCGCCTGCTCTGCTAGACCCGGAACTAGAGGAAAAATGAAGGCAAGGAGCAAGCCTACATTGGGAGGCAGGGGAACCTTCATACAAATGTTTTAGTCCTGCTTTTTACACTAGCCAGCAACTCCTGCATCACATCAACAAGCACTTTAGTTTCTTTTTTTCCAGTGAGGAAATGGGAGCAAACCAGATAAAGGAATCAGAACACTCTCCCACACATCTGCCCTTGTGTGGCCGAGGCGTTCAGCCAGTTCATAAACAAGCCATGGTGATGACCTATAACAGAGGCACCCGACCTGGCAGGCAGCAGGGGACATGGAGATGTCTGGCTTAAAATGCTCTGACATGTTGCAGCCTCACATTCTCACAGTACCTGAGTACCCAGCACAACAGGGCCTGGGAATAGTCCTACTGGGAATCTGGCAAGAATTTATCACCCCAAAGACTGCCAGCTAAGAGAGAGTTACAGACTCCAGCCTTGAGTTTTTAGTGTTTTCAGATGTGGACAGGGCTGAAACTTTGTCATGACGTGGTGTGGGCTCCATGCTGCTACTAGGGAACCGTGGTGACTCTGAAATGCCTCCTAATCTGCCCTCTCATTGTGACAGTGTGTACTGTACTGAGCATCTAAAATTAAGACTCTAAACCGAGAAGAATAGCTTCAGGCTATCCAGGAGCCACTGTGGATTTGCACACCAAGTGCAGTCTGACATTTGAAATGCTTCGCTTTTCACCTTCTCTACCCATCTCTCCACATTGTCACCGAGATCATCGGATGGTCTTTGTCCCCCAAATCTTGTATGCACCTTTGCTTTCTGTCCTTCCCTCTTCTTTAGTGCCCTCTCCATGATTTGAATGTTTGTCCCTTTCAAAAGTCATGTTGAAATTAACTGCCATTGTGATGGCATTGAGAGATGGGACCTCTAAGAGGTGATTAGATTATGAGGGCTTCACCTTCATGAGTGGACTAATGCCATTATCACAGGAATGGGTTTGTTATCACTGGAGGGAGTTCAGTCCATCTTACTCTTTTTCTCTCTCTCCCTCTTTTTTTTTTTTTTGGTCCTTCTTCCATGTTATGATGCAGCAAGAAGTACCCTGCAAGATGCTAGCACCTTCATCTTGGACTTCCTGGCCTCCAGAACTGTGGGCCAATGCATTGCTGTTCATTATAAAATCCCCAGTCTGTGGTGTTCTGTTATAGCCACACGAAACAAATTAAGACATCCTTCCTGTCGACTAACAGGAAGGTTTCTCGAGACCCTGCTCAAAGGCCACTTCATGCCTGGAGCTGTCAAGTCAGCCTTCCTCAGAGTTCCTTCCTTCTCCTCTCGGGCATCGCCTGAGAACCATCAAGTCTGGTAAATTGGGTAATCTGACAATTGTAGCTCAAAAGTCCCTTGCGTGATACAGTTTAAGTTCACTTTGCTCCTTCATGTGCAGAATTAGATGTTGGGAGCAAAAAGGTGAATAAAGCCAAAGAACTAACTAAACAACAGGGCTGTGGTTTGTATATTAATGTACAGTGTTTCTAATGCACTTATAAACATATTATTATGTACTTTTGATGCAACAGGTTTATCTTGTATTTATAGATAATTATTCACTTTAGTATAGAAATGTGTATAGGAGTGTCTAATAAATATATAAATATATGGCATATTTTATAATATTTGTAATATGCTTGTAAATATATTGCTTGCATTTATTTCTAAATATAACCTGAAGAATTTATTTATACTACCACTTTTTCCTGGATGGGACAAAGGGATGTACATTTTCATATAGAGCTTCCTAGGCTAGTGGTCCAAGAACCCTCTTGGAGAAACGCGAGCCTGGAATGTGCTGGTACTGGTGCTCTTACCCCTCCCCTTTCCCCTGCCCTCATATTTGGTCCTCTCCCAGTGCTGGACCCGACGAGATCATTGTGTGATGGTTAGTTTTATATGTTAAGCTGCCAGGACCACAGTGCCCAGATACATGGTCAGACATTATTCTGGATGTCTTTGGATGAGATTGACATTAAAATCAGTGAACTTCGAGTAAAGTAGGTTACTCTCCGTAATGTGGGTGGGCCTCATCCAATCGGTTCAAGGCCTGAATAGAACAAAAGACTGACCTCCCCTAAGTAAGAGAGGATTCTGTCAGCAGACTGTCTTTGTACTCGAACTGCAACACTGGCTCTTCCCTGGCTCTCCTGCCTGCTGGTCCACCCTACAGACTTTGTACTTGCCAGTCTCTATAACCATTCCTTTAAAAAAATTTTATTCTATATACATATACATACGCGTTTTGGTTCTGCTTTTCTGAAGAACCCTGGCTAATATGCCCATTGAATTTGAACTCAGCTCCTGATTTTGCAGAGTTTGTGCAGTCAAATCCCACACCCCCTCTTCCAGCAAGTGGAGCAGGGCTCGACTACATCAAAACAGTTCAGAGAGCCTTTGAAAATGCAGGTTCCTGGCTGAGCACAGTGGCTTATACCTATACTCCTAGCACTTTGGGAGAGGTAAGAGGATTGTTTGAGTCCAGGTGTCCAAGACTAGCCTAGACAACATAGTGAGATCTTGTCTCTATAAAAAATTTTTTAAAAATTAGCCAGGCATGGTGGTGCATGCCTATAGTCCTAGCTACTTAGGAGGCTGAGGCAGAAGGATCACCTGAGCCCAGAAGGTCAAGACTGTGGTGGCCATGAGAGTGCAGAGTGAGACTCCCTCTCAAAAAAAAAAGAAGAGGAGGAAGGAGAGGACGGAGAGGAGGAGGCGGAGGGGAAAGAGTAAGAGGAAAAAGAAGAGGAGGAGGAGCAGCAGTTGTGTTGAACCCTCTGAGGGAAAGTGCCTAGAGTGGAGTGGGAGGAGACTAATATGGCAATAACCCAGGAAACAAAATGTTGCCTGTTTGGAAGATTCACATAACAAGGCACTTACAAACATTAGAGGAGTAACTTACACGATGCCAACGTGAGCACAAAGTCTGTTGACATTAGGCCTTAGCAGGATTATTGAATGAGGTCTAGTGACTGGTTTGAAAAGTTTGATAGAGACCAGTGAGTCTCCTCTTTGGCTACAGGATAGAATCATGGCCATCTTCTCTCTGTGTCTGCTTCTGTGTCTCTTTTCCTCTTAGAAGGACACCAGTCATGAGGGATAAATGGCCCACCATTCTCTAGTATGACCTCATCCTATGTCTGCCACAACTCTATGTCCAAATACAATCACATTCTGAGGTTCTGGGAAGGACATGCATGCTAGGGTGACACTGTTCAACCCAGTACAGGATGGCAGTATGGCCTTGCTACTCCAAATCATGCCAAAATAGTTCTCACTTGAATTGTAAACTCCTTCCCAGAAGGACTAGCTTTTATTTATGTTTAAGCCTTCCACAGTGCTCTACACTAGAGTAACTTACATTTTGAAATTATTGGAAGATACATACTAAAAAAACAACCAAATATTCTTGGAATTACAGGTACACACCACCACACCCGGCTAATTTTTTGATTTATTATAGAGATGAGGTCTTGCCAAGTTGCTCAGGCTGGTCTTGAACCCGTAGGCTCAGGCAATCCTCTCACCTCAGCCTCCCAAAGTGCTGCAATTATAGGCATGAGCCACTGCACCTGGCTACTCTTCTTTTCAATTGGGGTCTCACTCTGTGCACAGGCTGGAATGCAGTGGCATGATCACGGCTCACTGCAGCCTCAACCTCTTGGACTCAGATGAGCCCCCTGCCTCAACCTCGTGTGTAGCTGGGACTACAGTTGCACACCGCCATGCGTGGCCAATTTTTTGATTTTTGTGTGTGTGTAGAGATTAGGTCTCCCTATGCTATCTAGGCTGGTCCGAAGTTCCTGGGCTCAAGTGACTCTCTCACCTCGGTCTCCCAAAGACTGAGATTGCAGGCGTGAGCTACCACTCCTAACTCAACACAGCTTCTTGATGCTCATGTGGTGATTTCCTGGGGTGGCTATGAGTTCTCCCAGCCATTATGTGAAACACCGGTGGATTAGTTTCTCAGGGCAGTTATGACAAAGTACCACAGACTGAGGGGCTTAAAACCACAGAAATTACACTCCTAAATTGATTACACTCCTAGAGGCCCCCTTTCCAAATAAAGTCACACTCACAGGTACCAGGTCTTAGGACTCTGCTATGGTTTGAATAGCTATGTCCCTTCCAAAATTCATGTAGAACAGGCACGTGCCCCCCCACCATGGCCTACATGCCACATGTGGCTCAGGACAGTTAGTAATGTGGCCCCATAATATCTTTTAACATCATGTGATTTTTAATGTTTATTTTCTTCGAGACCCCATGTGTAGTTCCACTTTTTTTGTTTGTTTGTTTGTTTTTTGTTTTTTTTTTTGAGTTGGAGTCTCACTCTGTCGCCCACACTGGAGTGCAGTGGCCGCTCCCGCCACCGCAGCCTCGACCTGCTGGGCCCCAGCGATCCTTCCGCCTCAGCCTTCCGAGTAGCCGGAATTACAGGCGTGCTCTACTACACCCAGCTAATTTTTTGATTTATTGTAGACATGAGGTCTCGCCTGCCCAGGCGGGCCTCGAACCCACGGGCTCAGACAATCCACTCACCTCAGCCTTCCAAAGGCGCGGAATTACAGGCTGAGCCACCGAGCCTGACTGTAGTTCCACTTTTGAAGTTCACATTCACGCCTTATTCACGACATTGCTTTTTGGCTTCATACACATTTGAAATCAGCTGCTTTCAATGATGAAGCGCACACAAGGAGAATAATTCACACAAACATTTCTGATGAGCACCTTGAGAACTCACTAAGAATTGCAGCCACTTCCATTGAACCAGACATGGATAGATTAGCTTTACAAAAACAAGGTCAAATTTCCCACAAGTTTTATATTGTTCTATTTTTCTAAACTTTATAATAAAAATATTTTTAAAAGTCTTATTATGTATATACACTAACTATATTCTATAATTTATGTGTGACCCACAACAATTGCTCTTTACTTGATGCGGCCCAGGGATGCCAAAAGCTTGGACACCCCTGATGTAGAACTTAAACCCTAACAAGATGGGGGGGAGGGTAATTAAGTCATGTGCACAGATCCCCTATGAATGAGATTAGTGACATTATAAAACCTGGAAAAAACTAGCTGGGCCTTTTTTCACCCTTCCATCCCTTCTGCCATTTGAGGACACAGCGTTCATTCCTTCTGGAGGAAGCGGTGTTCAAGGTGCCATCTTGGAAGCAGAGACTGGACTCTTACCAGACCCAGAACCTGCCGCTGCCTTGATTTCAGACTTTCCAGACTTCATAACTGTGAACAATAAATTGATGCTGTTTATAAATTATCCAATTTCAGGCATTTTGTTATAGCAGCACAGTCTAAGACAGACTTAAACATCTTTTTTTTTTTTTTTTTGAGTCAGAGTCTCACTCTGTCGCCCAGGCTGGAGTGCAGTGGCACACTCATGACCCCCCAAGTGTTGACCTGCTGGGCTCAGGTGATCCTTCCACTCAGCCTTCTAAGTAGCCAGAACTACAGGCTCGTGCTACCACACCTGGCTAATTTTTTGATTTATTGTAGAGATGAGGTCTTGCCAAATTGCCCAGATTGGTCTTGAGCCCCGGCTCAAGCAGTCCTCTAGCCTTGGCTTCCCAAAGTGCTGAGATTACAGACTTGAGCCACCATGCTTGGCCTTTTTTTTTCTTTTTGAGTCAGAGTCATACTCTGTTGCCTAAGCAGGGGTGCAGTGGCATGATCATGGCTTACATGGTTTCCAACTCCTGGGTTCAAGCCATCCTCTTGCATCAGCCTGCCAAGTAGTTGGGACTACAAGCACATGCCACCACATCCGGCTAATTTTTTGTTTGTTTTTTTGTAGAGACAAGGTCATGTTACGTTGCCCAGTCTGGTCTGGAACTCTCAGGCTCAAGCAATCCTTTCACCTTGGCCTCCCAAAGTGCTGGGATTACAGGTGTGAGCCACCACACCTGGCTTAAATGTATCTTTTTGAGGGACACATGCAACCCACAACACCAGAATCACTGCATCCTTGCTGATTTCACCTAGTAGGGAGACTCGGTTATCTTTGCTTGGAACTGATGCCTCATCTTTTTAAAATGAATTTAAGGCTAAAACATTCTGAAATTATGATTTCAAATTCTCTTAGTTTAGTCCAAATGACTTTAGTCAAATCTGAATTATCAATTAAACTATTATAAGAAAGATCTTCCATAGAATTATCTCCAGCTAATACTCCACAAGTGGAGGAAGAGGATGGTTAATCTGGGGTGGGGGAGATTTTTTATTTATTGTCATTTAGGGGAAGGACCATAAAGCAGTTATTCTTAAATGTCAAATAGATGGATTCTATGTAGTTCTATCCTGGCTAGATGAATACACACAAGAGGGAGGCAGATTTGGGAGTATAGCTAACATTAATATCCTAAGAATAAAATTTGTCAAAATGTAGAACACATCCCCTTGTGAAACTGGGAAATTCAAATCTTGGACATGTTTGCGATTGATGAAGAGAAAAGTCTTGTTCTGAGAAGAGGGGTCAATTATATGGCATCTCGACATGGATCTGACTCAGGGATTTCACAATGTTGCAAAACTCCTCTGAAATGTAAACTGCAGAAGGATGAGTCTTTGACTTTCTGGGACTTATTTCTGGCCTCCGATTATGGCTCAAAATATTTCTGGTGTGTACCAGAGTCACATCTCAATAAATATGAGTGTTTTAAAACTCCATTGCAATATTTATCCATGACTACCTTTCTCCAACTTCAGTCAGAATATCAGAAGCCTTTTATTTGTAAATGTGTAAGTGTATCTACCCAAGCAGCCAATAGGACCATGGTTACACTGACAGTGTGAAGAAGAATTCAGGTTATCTCTGTTCTTTGTAGTGTTTTTGTGACTAAGAACACCACATATTGTGGAGTTAATATTGCTTTTACCCCTATACCGAATGTCTATTCTTTATATAATTTTTCTACCTTATATGTGTGTTCACCTTGGTTATCTCTTGCTCTGTGGAATACCTGTTGCATTTAACAAAAACCTGCTTTATGATGATTTTTATAGTCTACTTGTACCACAGCCATTTTAATCTGAGGTTTACTTCCCCAATTACATCCATCCACCCATGTATTCATGTATCATTCAGTTCATTTTATAGAACATGTACTTTGTATCGGATGTTATTCTAAGTGCTGAAGATATGATAAGCAAAAAATATTGCCTGCTCTTGAGAAGATCGCAGGGAAAGAAACACACATATAATCAGCCAAGTATATAAATGCAGATAGGTGGTAGTTGGCACTAAAATAAGGGTTTGCTCAAGGTGCTTTGGGGATATTGAGGGGAACCTTGCCAACAGGTAGGGCTGGCTGGTGGCAGAACTCAGGAGAGTCTTTGCAGAGTGCTGTAGGAGATATGCGGACAACATTGGCAGGACAAGTGACTTTGCCACATGGAAGGGAAGGGCAGAAGCCTCTGGCAGAGGGCACTAGGGCTCCAGGAGGTACAGTCATCTCTGTCTTCCCTGGGGCCTGGTTTCATGTTATGTACAAAGTATACACTTGTTGATTTGAAGGGATCTGAAAATAACTTAGGAACTGCAGCTTGCAGTTTCATGGTTCTCTAAACCTTGCACCTGGGCATCTGAAGAAAAAATGAAAGGATGAACATCAGGCAAGATTTTTAGATGTCTTGGTGGGAAATGACTGAAATTCTTGGTTCACAAAAAGCGTGGGATCCTGCACAGATTTCTATTTTTGAAGCTCTTGGTTCCTCACATTGGCAGGATCTGGAGAGGTGAATTGGGAAGTTGGAGCAGGAATGACGACTTGAGGGCTCTCCTGGTTTTTGCTGCTTGCCCTTCCAGCAGGAAGTGAAGAGGCGAGCCTCACCGCGGATTCGTGCTGGTGCCCTGCCCCGCCCTCCAAGGTCTCACTTTTTCATGTTGGAGGTCACTTCCTTTCCCTTTGCTGGTTTCATTCCTTTGGGTAAGACACAATATTCTCATTATTTTTTTTAAACATGCAACTTTTAACTCTTTAATAATTTGGAGCCCTTGAGGGTTCAATTTAGACTCTTCCTAGACAGGACTATGTTGGAAATATGAGGTGATTTGTGTCCTGCTGGAGAAATAATGAAAATAGGCAAATCATCTCTCAGGAAAAAAAAAAAAAAAGTGGAGGTTTTATCAAACTCCCACTACTTAGCCCAGAAGGATGAGACTTAATGTTACAAGTACTATTTTAAAAGTGTGGTAACTAATTATCTTTTGTACATATCTAATGTTTCTTTGTGTTTTACTAGTAGATAGAAACAGCTGTCATTGTAACCTTAAGAAAAAAAATCAAAGTGTGTAATGCTTAGTTGAGGGTCTTCCCACCAGGCAAGAGGTTTTTATTGCTTTCTTTCAGAGTCTGCCTTTCTCTGTGTGAGCTGGAGTGAAACTGAATCACCCTCCTCTGATCGTGAACAGATTGAGGTGTTTGTGCTAACTTTCTGACTCTGTGCAGAGCTGAGCAGGACTGCAGAGGATCTATCAGAGTCCAGAGGGCCAGAAGTCGTTGAAATCTTTGAACATTTGAGGTAGGTCACAACTGTAATCCCAGCACTTTGGGAGGCTGAGGTGGGAGGATCACTTGAGGCTGGTAGTTTGAGACCAGCCTGGGAAACACAGAACTCTTCTCTACAAAAATTAAAAAATTAGCTGGGTGTGGCAGTGTGTTCCTGTAGTTCCTATTTGGGAGAATGAGATGAGAGGATCACTTGAGCCCAGGAGTTTGAGGCTGCAGTAAGCTCAATCTGGCCACTGCACTCCAGCCTGGATGAGAGAGAGAGAGAGAGAGAGAGAGAGAGAGATATCTTGTCTCTGTTACAACAAAATGTAGCATCATGCTAATAATAATTGTAAAAACCTTAGCCTTAGAAGTTTTCCTTGAGTAGCAAAGACATCAAGTAGCAAAGATGCAATGCTATTTATAACATCACTTGGCACAAAAATCCTTTCTGAATCATCTTGTGACAAAACCCATAACATTGGCTAATACAGTAGCCTTGATAAGGTGCTAAGTTTTTACAATGATGCCCTTTACTCTGATATATAGACAGTGAACTGAGATTCCTAATAGCGGTAACATATATCTGAGGTTTTTAGTTTTGGGGCAAAGCAGAAAGAATTTGCATGTGCATATATAACTGGTTCCATGTGAGTCAAAATTGGGCTTGAAGCTAGTGGTAAGCAGGGAAGAATGTCATGTAGCTCAGCCTAAACTGGCTCGTTAGTAGAACTTTTGATTTTGTAACTCCTAAAGTTATGAAATTCAATCAGGGTTATGTGAATTCAGTTTTGAAGACGTAGAGTATCCTTTGTTGTCATTGATCTTAAGGACATGAATAAAGGCAATGAGGTCAGCCATGTGCTAAACAAGAATAAAAATTTGGAGACAAAAGTCGACTTATAATAGTAGTTCATTAACGTTTAAAACAAAAACAAAACAAAACAAAACAAAAAACAGCTGGGCGCAGTGGCTCACACCTATAATCCCAGTACTTTGGGAGGCAGAGGCAAAAGGATTACCTGAGCTCAGAGGTTCAAGACCAGCCTGAGCAACAGGGTGAGACCTGGTCTCCACAATAAATTAAAAAATCAGCCTGGCATGGTGGCACATGCCTGTAGTTTCAGTTACTTGGAAGGCTGAGGCAGGAAGATCACCTGAGCACAGTAGGTTGAAGCTGTGGTGACTGTGAGCATGCTATTGCACTCCAGCCTGGGTGAGAGTGTGAGACTCCAACTAAAAAAAAAAAAAAAAAAAAAAAAACCCCAAAACAAAAAACAAAAAAAACGACTTCATGAATGCAACAATATTTACTGAGTTCCTACTATGTGCCTGACACGGTGCTGGGCACCAGAAACATTGGTGACTACGGGGTTGACAAAAGAAGGAGGCTGGAGTCTATCCCGAAGGAGCTTACACTCTAGGAGAGAAGGCAGAAAAGGAATCTGGGGGCTGAAAGAGGTGGGTGCTGAGGACTTGGTTAGGAGTCCTGAGACACAATGGGGGTGTCAGGTGGAGAAACAGTTTCGTATGGTGAGGGTGGGGCAGAAAATCACTGTTTAAATTGAGTATTTAGTATCAGTTACCTTAAGTTTCCTGCTAAAAGAGACAGTACCCTCAAGTGGAAATTAATTTATTTTTGCTAAGTGTTTTGTGACTTGGATGACTTTAAGCTTGCTTACAGTCAGTAGTCACAGTTGAAATGCCAAAGAGTACGTAATATAGTGCTGTTTAGAAGAGATGGATTTATTTTGTTATTTAACACTTATTTGTTATTTAACACTTAACATCTCTAATGTGCCCTCTGAAAAGGGGTTGGCTCAGAAAATTGTAAAGGAAAATCAAATAGAGAACTAGGATTACAGAAAGCTGGAAAATACATTTGCTGAGTTTGCTTTGCAAAGTAGAAATGAATTAGTGATTTTAAAAGTACACATTGTTTTTACTAAGATGAATCAGTTTATTCCTTTTGAATATTTGTTTGTTTTTGTTTTGTCTCTCTCCCCTTACTGGGTTGTTAGTTCTTCAAGAGAAGGACTTTTTGCTCACTGCTCTATACCCAGCATCTAGTACAGTTCTTGCATTTAACAAGTATTTGTTGAAAGAATGTTGTTGAATAAATAAAATGAATGTCAATCAGAAATTCAGCATCATCAGGCTATATACATAATGCAGACCATCATATTAAAGAAGATAAAGTGAAGCAGTTCATTAATTACAGGAAAATGTCTGTAATGTACTTTGAGCACAATACAGCTAAGCTCACAACTATATTTCACAAATATAATCTACCTATAATCATATTTAAAATTTTCTGTCTTGGCTAGTTTTCTCACCACATTGTTCAAAGTGCATTTTATATATCAAAGTTCAACCGAAAGAGGTTTTAAAAATCAGTGCATTTGAATGGACTTAATTTTAAAAGATGCTATTGCTTTTCTTTTTCATTTTCTTTTTTGAGTCAGAGTTTCACTCTGTCACCCAGACTGGGTTAAGTGGCACGATCATGACGATGATGATGCAGTGCAGCCTCTAACTCTTGGGCTCAGGAAACTGTTCCACCTCAGCATCCTGAATAACTGGTACTACAGGTGCACACCACCACACAGAACTGATTTTTAAATTTTTTTTGTGGCGACAGGGTCTCACTGTGTTGCCCAGTCTGGTCTCGAATTCAAGCAAAATTCTCCTGCCTCGGCCTGCCAAAGTGCTGGGATTACAGGCATGAGCCACCGCACCTGGCTTTCTTTTACTTTTTTCAAAAGACGCTATTTCTGAATTAACTTTGGACTTCACCCCGTGGGAAAATTTTGTAAATATTTGCAACTTAAAACTGTGAAGCGCCAATGTGCTCTAAGAGTAAATGATGCATTGAAATTTCAACAGTATTTCTTTTTTTGTGTGTGTGTGAGTTGGAGTCTCACTCTGTCGCCCAGACTGGAGTGCAGTGGCCGCTCCCGGCCACCGCAGCCTCGACCTGCTGGACTCCGGCGATCCCTCCGCCTCAGCCTTCCAAGTAGCTGGAACTACAGGCGCGCGCTACCACGCCCGGCTGATTTTTTGATTTATTGTGGAGATGAGGTCTCGCCAAGTTGCCCAGGCGGGTCTCGAACTAGGCAATCCACTCACCTCAGCCTCCCAAAGGCGCGGGATTACAGGCTGAGTCACCGAGCCCGGCTTGAAATTTCAACAGTATTTCTATAACTCTGAAAGGATTTTTAAAACTTCCCTTCGCACCCCGCCCCCCACGCTTCGGTGTCGGAGCACTCAAGTCTAAGGTTCTGGAAGATCGATATTTCATCTTGTTCTGGTGGGGTGAGAATAGTGTTCTTTTCTGCCTGGTTGACATGGGGGGTCACTTCAATGGTCTGAATTTCCTGAGACTCTATTTCAAGTCTCAAACATATGAAGATGTCCCAGCACTGACTGCGCCTTCATCGGATCCCAGTAGTGAGCGTCTGGGTGACACCTATCCCTGTATCTGAAAGACGGGGTCGATGGCTTGTCCCTTTGTCGCTGACCTACTAGCTCCAGTTTCCAAAACACTTCACACGTTCTCAATCACTGCCCAGCCTCGCTGCCCACCGGTCGGTGCACTCTCTCGGGTGACCAGTCTGGGCGCGCCGGACCACCGCAAAGCCCCCCTCCGCACCACGGTCCTCGCTGTCCCGACCGCGAGACCAGGCGATCGGACGAGACCGGCCGCGGGGCAGAATCCCACGGACACCTGACGAGCCTCCCGGGCCGCGGCCGCCGGGGACCCGCGCTCCTCCGCCCCTCCTCTCCCGGCGGTCCCCGCCCCGCCGGAATCCGGCGCCCGCCACCGCCGCCGCCGGCCGCCCTGGTAGGCTTGTCCCTCGCCGCCCGCCGTAGCCCGGCGCTCGGCCGGTTGCTGTCTCCAAGATGGCCGCTGCGCGCACTGCTCCTGCGGCGGGCTAGAGGCGGAGGCGGAGCCGAGTCACTCCCGCACTTCGGGCTCCGGTCCCCCGCGCCAGGCTGCAGCTCACTGCCCGCCGCGGCCATGCGGGCTCTGTGCACGGATGAGAGAAGCTGCCGCCGAGCTGGCCCCCCCTCCCGCCCTCGCCGTCACCCCCGCCGCCGCCATGGAGGAGCCGCCGCCGGTGCCGCCGCCGGAATCCGAGCCCAAGCCCGAATGCTACCCGGCGGCGAGGTGAGTGTGGCGGCCGCAGCCGAGAGCGATCGGGTCCTGGCCCGAGCTCGCCCGGGGCCGAGGGCCTGTGCTCCCCGCCAGGTGGGGAGGGAAGCATCCAACTGCGCGCTGGGGCGTGAGGGGCGCGGCGCATCCCTGGGACCCAGGGGACCGCGGCCGAGCGACCCCTCCCGGAGCTGCGGCGTCGCAGGGGTCCGCTCGCGCCGGCTGCCGGGCGGCCGCCCTTCTCTGCGGGCTCCGCCGGCGCCCCCCGAGCGCCGCGGGGGCTGGGAGCAGAGGGCAGCACCCTCCCCAGCAATGAGCTTCGGAAGAGCGGCCGCACCGAAATTCCTCTTTCCTGGACGAGGGTGGTCCCTCCCCTCCTCCCCATCCGAGGAAAGGAGGCGCTCGGCCAGCGAGTGCGCACTGGCTATTTCCCCGCGCTCTCCAGCTTCCCTCCTTTTGGCCGCTGCAGAGAACGCCCGCTGTCTCCCTGGTGAGGATCTGCACGTTGAGTGTGTAGACGGGCTGCTTGCTTTTTCTGGGACCTTTACCGTCCTTCGGCGGTAGCATTGTGCAGGTTGTTGCTCACACGTGCAACATAAAGTGAGGACTGATTTGTCTAAAACTTTGCTACCGCAGGAAGCTCTAAGATGAAACTTTGGTACCCAAAGCATTTGTCGCATTCAGTTCCATAGAAACTCTGTTAGCTACTTTTATGTCTTTATTTTTTTGATTGGGAGAACAAACTCATCATGATTGAAAATTTCCCTCTTTTTACGTGCTTAAGCTTGTATGTTCAAATGTCTTCTTACTCCCTGTCCTTTGCATCCCGGAGTAAACTTGCAAACTGCTGCCCCCTGTCCCCTAGAATGAAAATACTTCATCTGCTCCTCTTGCATCTTAAGGTCTTGCTCTCTAGTTCTAGGAATTAGGCAGTGAAGTGTTCCCTTTACTTTTCCTGCTTAAAGAAAATTTAAATCTGTAACTGTAGTTAGAACTGAACACAGGAACCACATTCTTACTTAGTATCACCCAGTTGACCTCAAATTTGTCTTATAAGCTATGAAGACAGTCGTTGCTTCTCTTTTAATTCTAAGATAACTTCTGTGAGCTTTTAAGGAACAACTTCTGTAAATGGTAATGGGTGTAATGAGAGTTCTTTTGCTCCTTTTGAACAAATCTAACATTTTTAGAATTTTTTTCCAGAAAGTTTATTATATAAATTTGTTAATGGGTTCAGTTTTTGAACAATTTTGACTCCTTTGAGTTTTTCTTTGAAAATGATAAATAACACTTATTAAATGCTTAAAATAGGCCATTGCCTTTACTTTTGTTAATTCACTTAACCCTTACAGCAACCCTATGAGGTAGATCCTATTATTCTCTTTTACAAATGAGGAAACTGAGGCACTCAGGTTAAGTATCATGTCTAAAGTTTCACAGCTGGTAATGAACAAAGGTCTGGCTGCACAGGCCATGTCCTTAACCATCAGGAGAATCTATTATCCTAATGGGCAGATCAGAAGTTATAATTCTGTATAACCATTCTCTGGGGAAAAAAGCACATGAACGTTCTTAGGTAAAAGAGAAATGAAAATGTGCTTCTCCAGTAGAAGAAATGATTTCTTCTACAGTGAAGAAGTGGCTGCTTCTCCAGTGATAAAAAGAAACCTTGATTTTTATTTCAGCCAGCTTTCTATCTTTGTTATAATAAAAATAGGTCAGGATAATGGGCTTCATCCAACTTTAAGTGAACAGCAGTGTACGGAACAAGAAGATCTTAGAAATATTTTTCTTAGCAACATTGCAGTTAATTTTACAATAGCAAATCTGTAAAGCAGATTGACAGGGCTGTTATTTTCTCTTTTTATGCCTTCATTGTTACTACCTCCTCTTGGATATGCAGAGCTGACCTCTGACAAACTTATTTGGTAAAAGATGTTGTAGGGGTTATCCAATTTGTTTATTTAATCCTCTTTTGTGTTTTGACCATTTTAAAGAAACTGAGCGTGCATATTGAAAATGTGCTGAATGCTACCTGGAGACCAAACAATGTCATGATTTGTGATACCAGGTTAACTGGTTTTGCCACAGACCAGAATAAAGCTCTCGCTGCCATTTCTGTCGTGTATTTTATGTCTGTGTGTCATTGATTAGGAAGGTTGTATTAATGCACAGGTCTTTTGTAGAATTCAGGCCTGTACATGTTGGCCTCCAGAGCTGTGCTGCAAGTGCACTGCCGTGGCAGATGCCAGCCAGCCCAGCACATCTGCTTGGTGTGTGCTTTCCTCCTGACGCGAGAGTTATGCAATGATCGAACAACACAAAACAGGTTGAGAGGTGATAGTCTATTATGGTTTTTCAGCTTATTGTCATTTGTGGATACTTGTCCTTGTATTTGATAAATAATTCATGATAAGGATAGCAGTTATTGCTCGTGATTAAATTTTGAAATAAACATTCCTTATAATTTCTTTTTCATTCTTCTGGGTCAGTTTTAGGAAGATCCTGAGGTTACTAGGAAAGCTATTAAAACTAAGTTGGAACAATTCACCTTTGTGATTTTTTTGGATCCGTACACTTAAAGCACAGAATAAATTGGATGTTAAGGCTGATATAATGCCTTTCTTTTAAAAATTTATGTTAAAAATAGCTTATTGTTCTCACTGACCTTATAAGTACATGTCACATGATTTTAACTTTTTCTTTAAACGGATGACTTTATTATTTACTTTATATAATATGGCTCTTTTGAGTTCATTTGAAGAAATGGGTTTCATTATTTTTTTTATTTTTTATTTTTTTTGAGTTGGAGTCTCACTCTGTCGCCCAGACTGGAGTGCAGTGGCCGCTCCCGGCCACCGCAGCCTCGAACTGCTGGGCTCTGGCGATCCTTCCGCCTCAGCCTTCCAAGTAGCCGGAATTACAGGCATGCGCTACCACGCCCGGCTGATTTTTTGATTTATTGTAGAGATGAGGTCTCGCTGCCCAGGCGGGTCTCGAACCCGCGGGCTCAGGCAATTCACTCACCTCAGCCTCCCAAAGGTGTGGGATTATAGGCTGAGCCACCGAGCCCGGCTGGGTTTCATTATTTTAAAAAGTACTTGGATATCATCACTCCTGTGTGATTTGATCTCTCTCTCAACTTGGATGCCCACTTTGAGCCTGCGTGTTTCAGTCTTGACAGTGGATGTCACCTGTTCTCCCTGGCAAAGGCAGCCTTCTGGGGAGCTCTGCACTGCTGGTGCAGCATCAGGATGGGCGTGCCTTTAGACCACTGTGGCAGTGGATAGCGTTGGTGGGGTGGCTTTAGGCAGAAAGAAGGAGTCGCCGAGCAGCAGTAACAAAGGGCTACAGTGATGGCAGAAAGTTCATGTTTTGAAGTAGGGACGATTTGATTCCCAAGAGGACTTTGTGGTTCCCTTTAATTGTTTGTCATATGTCAGAAATTGCTCTGCTTCCTTCACATGTGCTCTCTTGGTGTCCTGCAGATCTTGTTCTGAGCTCTGCTAAAATGTGAGGATCTAAAGTTCTTGACTGCTTACTGGATACATTTGCCTTAATAACTTCCTGGTGCTTAATAATTCCTCATTCCTCAATAATTATGTTTTTACTCACAGCAGTCTATTGTCTCAGCCTTTTCGTTGGACCAGGTGGTGTGTATGCTGTTCAAAGTTTCTTTAATGTTGCCTTCATAGGCTATAGATGGTAGTTTCTTTAAGGAGAAAATGGAAGGGATATCAGTAAAGGAGACTGGCAGATGACTGTAGGTCTTTGTAAGCCGGCAGTACCTTGGCAGGGTCATCAGGGTCCAGGCGCTCAAGTGCTTGGGCTTCTCAGGGCAGATATCAGCATTGTCTGTACCCCGGTTAGTCACTGTATTCTCTTGCTGTAGAAGGCCAAAGGATAATTAATATTGATTGGTACACATGACATTAGCAAGGGAAATGAGTTGAGTGATCTTAGTGACAAATGTTAGCAGACCAGCAAGGTTGGTTTGCATCCCTGTCAGGTACGAGAGGCAGGGTGACCAAGACTTACTCTACAGTTTTATTTTCTAGACCTCACACAGGCTGCTTTTTTTCCTCTCTTGTCACAAATGTCCCTCAGTTGGTTGGATTATAGTGTGTTTATTTTTAATCTTCAGTCTTTAATTCAATTATAATAAATCTTGTGTCTCCTGCTTTAATTTGGGATATATTGTACCCTTATCCTTAAGACATTTGTTTAAAAAAAACCAAACTTCAGTGGTATAATAGGTTTTTACTAATGGTAGGGCTTGGAGGATCACTTGATTGTCTCTTTTGGCAGAGATTCTGAAGAAGGTGTGGCAAACATGTCAGTGGTTAGTGCTGTCATAAAGTTCTTTTTGAATATTGTATTCAGGAAGGATCGTGCTGATATGTGCTTTTTCTGGATTTAAGTCATAAAATTAAATTTAAGATTTTAGAATCATATCAGAATTCTGTGTAGCTATTAGAAACTATGTTCTTAAAAAATATTTGGTGACATGGGAAAATGCTAGTGGTATCAGCCCTTTTTGGGGGTAGGACTGGAGTATCTATTTTTCAAAAGGTTCCCAAGTACTTGTGGTATATACACCACTGTGTTCAATGAAAACAAGCAGACTATAAAACAGTATTTGCAGAAGGTGGCAGCCAAAATTTGGGGTGGCTGCCCAACTCGTACATTATGTCTCCATCTCTTATGTCTGTCCCACCTCTCCATCTTCCTTCTCCCCTATTTGGAGGAATCCCCCTCTTGACTCTAGCTGCAGGGTACAAACTGGGGCTGCCCTCCTCTTACAGATCTGGTTGTAGGGATGGACACTTGACCCAAGCCAATTCAGTTCTTTCCTGGAATTTTTCAAATTGGAGCTAGGAGGGAGAAATGTTCATTTTGATAACTGAAGTATATACTATTAAGTCATGACCCTAGAGCTGTCTCCCTGAAGCTGTCGTCAGTCTCATAGAGAGGTAGTTTATCTCAGATTGTGGAGTTTACCCCAGAGAAAAGCAGAGGGACTGAAAGAGGTTTGTGACCAGTGGCCCCATTCCTCCTTTTTTTTTCCTCCAAAGAGACGGGATCTCACTATATTGCCCGGGCTGGATTTAAACTCCTAGACTCAAGGTAGCCTTCCCTCTTGTCTTCCCAAATAGGTGGAACTACAGCTGTGCTCTACTGAACCCAGCCAGTTGCCCTTTATGCTAGATTCGCCTCTGTTTTTCCTTTGATTTGATGTGTGAGCTAATCAGTTCTCTATTTGTGCTTAAAGTATTAATTTGAGTTAAGCTTCTTAAAATCCTAATATTCTGTATGCTCCCATTAAAAAAAATGTATGGGTTTGAGACCCACCTGGGCAGCAAGACCTCATCTCTACAATAAATAAAAAAATCAGCTGGGCATGGTAGCGCATGCCTGTAATTCCAGCTACTTGGAAGGCTGAGGCGGAAGTCTCGCCGGAGCCCAGCAGGTCGAGGCTGCGGTGGCCGGGAGCGGCCACTGCACTCCAGTCTGGGCGACAGAGTGAGACTCCAACTCAAAAAATAAATAAATAAATAAAGTGTATGTACATAGAAGAAAAAGATTGAAAGGATACACACTAATTTTTTCTACAAGTTTTTATAATGAATTTGTTACATTTTTATTTTAAAATAAAAAGCGAATTATAGAGCCCAAATTTGTAACTAGTACATTTATCATTCTAAGTCTCCTTACATTGAATTGTTACTAAAATTGAAATTGATGAGATTTCATATGTCCTATAAAGAGAATATTATTGCCAAGTTTTAAATGAGCTTAAATTTGATTTCATTTATTTTTTATATCTCTTAACTATTTGAGCTGACTACAGGGAGCTAGTTTCTTCAGTTATTTAATTCTTGGATAATAGAATTTGTAGATTAGAAACAACTCCCATAATAACAAGAAACACAAGGTTTGCATTATGGCGATCTTTTATATTTGTAGGGCTATTACTTAAAATCTATGACTGTGTTCTCAGCATGTGTATTATGTTAAAATGCTTTCCCCATTTTAAGAGGGATATTTGAAATGGCTGTATTTGAAAAAGAACATTTTTGGAGTTGATTTGTTGTATGTGTAAGTATTTAGTTCTTATTGCAAAAGCTGTGGTAGGTGCATTCTTAGACCCCTGCAGGCCTCACACTTGTATATTGGAGTGCTGTTTGCCTTTATTTACTCACTAACTGGCAAAATGAAGATTTGTTTTTGACTTACGTGTATGTTCATTTTTTTGTCTTTTGCAGTGCTCAGTGGAAGCATTTGTCTCATGGGCCATATGGATGCCACAGATTTGTAAATTAGCAGGGAGAGCTGTTAAGAATATATTAGTCAGTCAATCAAAAACATTTATAAATGTTATAAATGGATTTTATCTCAGAAGAAATAAACCTTCTGTGGAGAAAAGTAGATACTAAGCTTTAAAGTTGATTGGATTTGATGTTTTCAGTGGAAGGTTTTTTTTGTGTGTGAGCAGGCTGTTTGACGATACTGCTGAACTGTAGAACTTTCTGAATAGGGATTGGTAGAGGACAGCAGGTTTAGAGGTGTCAAATTAATGGAAATTGCCTACCTTTTAAATCTTTCAGTGAGGAAGTTTTGGAAGATAATTTGATAATACATTAGTTTTATTTTACAATCCCAAAATCTATTTATGCAGAAATATAAAAACATAGATATAACCTAGTTTCCTCAGAATTTTTGGAGTTGGTTTGTTGTATGTGTAAGTATTTAGTTCTTACTCAAATAAAGATTTACACATTTCCTCACTCAGTCTTATTAGGTAGTGGAACTCTTAATGATCATTTCTACCAACTTCCCAGCAAGAAGAGCTTAACACTGGGAGGTGACTTGGAGACATCTGGGCCACGCTTCTCATTTCAGGGCCTAGAGAAGCTGCAGCTTCCCAGTTCACGGTTTGGGGCTGAGGTCTGTAGGCCCTTCTGCCCTTGGCCCTTCTTCCCTTGTCCTCGCATCCTGGTATGCTCCCTGGGTCGGGTCCACAGCCAGGGTCTTCCAGCCACCTGCCTTACCTAGCACCGCTTCAGCCCAAGCTCACACGTTCAGTTACTTGGCAGCTGTGGAATGCTGTATATTTTCTGGATTAATTAGATTTTACAGGATTGAGCAAGGATAAAATGTTTGTTTTCAGGAAAAAAATGCTAAGAAAAAAAATCTGAAGTCTCCCAAAACTCATTGTATACAGCTTTTCCCCCCATGAAACTTTCTCTCTCAGTCACAGAATAAAGAAGAGCCAGTGCTCAAACCTTTTTAGATATGTTATTATCAGTGCTGAGTCTGTAGATCAAGCAGGTGGTAAGGTTCTAATTTCTGTTCCGTGGTAGTGATTTTGAAACTGGTTAGGGTTGTGACCTACAGTAAGCAATATATTTTTACAACAGTAGTTGTGTGCTGTCTAACTGAAACAAAAAAATTATGAAACAATATTTAATCTTTTGATATATGATACACTGAGATAATTCTTATTCTGTTTTTTTTAAAAATTGTTCATCGTGACCTACTAAATTGATTTACCCATAAATGAGTTGCGACCCTCATTTTGAGAAACATGGGTCTACCAATAATAAAAAGGATGCTGCTGTTCTTTGTACCTTGTCCCTCGAGACTGAGTCAGGATATACGTACAGTACTTATCCACTGAATGGTCAAATGGAATTTTGAAGGAGCTAGACACGGTGAGAATCCGAATCCTTCTTCTTTGAAAGCAGCCTTGGTACCCAAAGGCGAGAGTCAGATCATGTCTGGCCTTGGCTCTCAGGGTTGTTCTCTTAGAGGCTTGTCCTTAAAATACAAGAGTTGGGAAGATCAGTTTAAAATTTAGGATTAATTTCAGAGTAAAATTGGTGTTAGAATATGTGCGCTCCTGATCTATATTAAGTTTTTTTCACATAGAACAGTCCATAAGAAAAAAAAAGGAACTCCTTTTTTTCCTGATATATATTTGTGTGCGTGTGTGTATGTGTATGTATGTACGTGTGTACCCATACACACACATCCACACCGCATATACAAACGATATACATGTCATCTCTCTGTTAGGGTACAGCAGTCTCACTCCAGGTGTTCCCTCAAGTTATTGCTTACTGTAGAGTCAGCCTTGGCATCTTCCCCTCTCCCTTCTGTTTATGTCCTTGGAGCCCGTGTAGTTTGCCACCGTTTGCAGTGATACATTTGTGCACATATTTGTTTATTGTCTTCGCCTCTGGTATACTCCACAAGGGCGGAGACTTCGCCTGTTTTGCTTACTTTTATATTCCAGTTCCTGGCACAGTGTCTGACAGTTAGTAGGCTCTCAGCCAATACTTGTTGGTTGAAGGAGGCAGTTAATATATTGCTTAGAGCATAGGTTTTGGTATTTTGGTATTAAACAGGCTTTGAATATTGCCTTTATTTATTTATTTTTGAATCAGGGCCTCTTTTGTCCAGGCTGGAGTACAGTGGCACAATCATGGCTCTCTGTAGCCTTGACCTCCTGGGCTCAGGTGATCCTTCCTTCTTAGTCTCCTGAGTAGCGAGGACTACATGGTGTTGCACCACCATGCCTGTCTAATTTTTTGATTTTTTTGTAGAGGTGATGTTTCACTGTGTTGTCCAAGCTGGTCTTGAACTCCTAGGCTCAAGCGGTCTTCTTGTCTCAGTCTCCCAAAGTGCTGAGATTACAGGTGTGAGACACTGGGTCCAGCCTGAATGTTACCTTTTCATTACTAACTGTATGATTGGAGGAAGTAATTTAACCTGTTTCAATCTGTTTCTTCATTTGAAAAGCAAAAATAATAGAATCTACTTACTAGGTTGTTATTAAGATTAAATGAAAAATGCCTCTGATAGAGTGTTTATTATTAGCTATTATTATTACATTTTTCTTTTTCTTGGTTTAAAATGAAAAGAAAGGAAGTTCCATTGCAATTAATTTTTCTTAAAAGCAACCAAATACACATTGAGGCTAGACACTTTCAAAAATAGCTGCATTGATCTTCATAATTTGACAAATATTTTTTCCCCATGTCAGCAGAAGTCATGGAAATGAAAAAGAGGGTTTTGGGACCTGGCTTTCCCAGATTCCCTCTTTTCCTTTAATTGTGGTTAGTTTTGCATATTGTTCCTACAGGTGTTTGGGATGCTGGCCCTTGGGGTCATGAATCATGCTACTAAATTCAGAACTGTAACACTGCTGATTAAATGACCTTTGAGGTCAATAGGTACGGCTTTCTTTTTCTTGGAAGTTCTTTTTAGTTGTTCATTTAACTTGATGTGTCTTTCTATCTTGGATTAATATTCTTTTCATTTTTAAATGTTATACAATATATTTAAGATTAATATTTTTCAGATTTATCTAGCTGCTGCCTCAGAAGAGTGAATGAAATTTATTCACTTAATAAAACTAACTTAGAAATCTCTCCGGTTATAAAAGCAACACATGTCCATTCTGGGAAAATATGAAGACTGTGAAAAAGAAAATAACCTATCCTAATTCTATCATCTAAAAGCAGTTACCATTAATATTTTGGCATATTTCAATTCTGGGTTTTATCTGTGTCTGTGTTCTTTCCTATACAGTTTATTTTTATAAACTACCATATTATGAACATTTTCCTATGGTAATCAGTGCCAGGATGTATTCCTCTTTATGTATGTCCCATAATTGTTTGAATTATTTGATAGATTTATTTACATAACGTGGTTTGTAACATATAATTCCACTTATGTAATTCCACTTATTAATTATAAGTGGAATTTATATGGTTAAAAATGTTGTTGTAAGTCTTTTAGTATTTTGGATTATTTCTTTAGGATAGATTTCTAGGTCATATTTAAAGTTCTAAGGTTCTTGAAGCATGTTGCCACATTTCTTTCTAGAAAGGTACTAAATTATTTCCTTCACATCAGTATGGAAGACAAAATGCACTAGATAATTTTAGTTACAAAGCATGATGTCCAAAATTGTAATGAGTTGTAGATAAAGAGAAAAGGGAAAGAGTTTCCTTATATATACAGAAAATAAAGCATTAATAGTCTCAGTATTCTGAACAAAACCCATGGTCATTACCCTTTGTTGGTTCACTCAGTATAATTCTTATTCCAGAGTTGTAGATAAAGAGAAAAGGGAAAGAGTTTCCTTATATATACAGAAAATAAAGCATTAATAGTCTCAGTATTCTGAACAAAACCCATGGTCATTACCCTTTGTTGGTTCACTCAGTATAATTCTTATTCCACTTGTTCTCCAGTTTGCAGTCTCAAGAATCCATTTTCTTGACTAGAGTTCTAGAAATCCTGACTCAGTCCACTGGCATCTTCTCAGATTGTTTAAACGTGTCATCAGAAGCCTGTACCCAAAAGCACCTGGCATAGTCCTTTCTCCTGGGCTCTAAGACAACTCTTCTTTGTTGAATACAAGCACTCTGACCTGTAGCTGTTACAAGTGCTGCCAGGGAAGCAGCAGAGTAAAACAAGACCTATCTGTAGGTGACACAAAAATTTAAAGTGGCTGTGGCTAACTTATTACTGATAATTTTCAAAAGTAAAAGGTCCAGGATTCATTACAAGAATAAAACAATGAATAAGAATATGTGGTTGTTTCTTTGACATAGAAAACAAGATGAGTGTCAGTCCAAAACATTTTAAGATAAAATATTTATAAACATGATTAACTCTTTCCCAGAAAAAGTGGATATGAATCTAATTTATAAAAATTAAAATGTAATCTTTACTGAGAAAAAAACTTTTAAATATAACATATGATAGTTCTGATATATGCCAAGAATATACCAAGCATATAGTTAGAATAGACCAAGAGTATATCAAGACTCTTAAGTAGAGAGTCTTTAGTCCGGATTTTGTCCTAAGCATTTGTGTGTATTAGTGAGACTCTATAGGTGAGTGGCTTGAATCTCCAGCAACAGAAATAAAGCAAATCTTAGGGAGTCGAAGTCAGTTCCTTACTGTGCTTACTGATGAGCAAGGTCCAAAGCACAGGGCTGGGAGTTCCAACTCAGCATTTAGTCCCAGGTCAAAGATTGGAGAGAGGGCAGAGGAAAACCAGGGCCTCTATCAGGGTAGAGTCAACAGGGATCCAAAGGCAAGGTCTTCATCCTGTCTGAGGCCTGAGGTCAAAGCTGAAAGGCAGAATGCACTGGACAATTGAGGAGATGATTTTATCTTAGGGTGCTGCAGTGGGGAAAAATGTTCCTTAATGAGTGTCTTGAAGAGGGAGGGAGAAGACTTGGGGTTTTATAAAACATGGGGATCATTGAGGGAGATATAAGTAGGCCTTATTTCAGAACATGCAAGGGCATAGTGTCCTTTGAGGTTAGCCTTTTCTTGGAACACAAAGGGTGGGGAATTTCTCCCACCCATTGCTCTTTCAAGAAGCACTGGGCTCAGATAAAGTTCAGCCGTTGACACACGTGATGTGTGTCGGTGCCCATCTCAGTTTGCTCTTTATAACATTGAGTATCTTCATTTGTATCAAATAGTTTGAAGTACTTGTTTAATTGTAAATACCTGGACATGATCCTTTATAGCCTCTGAAAATCGGTAAAGAAAGTTTTTTTTTTTTTGAGTTGGAGTCTCACTCTGTCACCCAGACTGGAGTGCAGTTGGGCTCCGGCGATCCTTCCGCCTCAGCTTTCCAAGTAGCTGGAACTGCAGGCGCGCGCTACCATGCCCAGCTAATTTTTTGATTTATTGTAGAGATGAGGTCTCGCTGCCCAGGTGGGTCTCGAACCTGCGGGCTCAGGCAATCCACTCACCTCAGCCTCCCAAAGGCGTGGGATTACAGGCTGAGCCACTGAGCCTGGCTTTTTTTTTTTTTTTTTTAAAGAAATTGCTTTTGTCCATATTTGCTTTGGTGCTTTTGTTCTTTAATAGACCGCGTTTCTGGTGGCCATGCTTATTTAACTTCGTGACATTGAACTTTAGAGAGTAATATTTTATCAAATATTAGATGCTATCAGCTGCAAGATGCACCATAATTTTATATATCCCTAAGGAAAAACACTGCAGTGAAACTATGACACAGTGCTTTTTAAAGTCAGTTGTAAGAGATAGTGATGAGGGGAAAATGTGTGTTTTAATATCAGTGAAAAATAGCCTTGACTCTTGCTTTTAATTAAACTTTTAATGTGGTAAATATGATAAGGCAAGGCTGTTGGCTTCCTCTACATAATCCTGGTAAATTCACAGAGTAGAAAGAAAGTGGGATAGAGTGGAAAATGAAGTGTAGTGATGTTTATTACATAAGATTTGGCATAACCTCAGTCTACCAGTAGGAACCTCTGTTGTGTAGTGACTGTGTCCTGACTCCCACTGAGTGTTTTCTGATATTTTTCCTCTGGGAAGCTGTTTGGGATTAATCTTTTGTCAGACTTGTAGGATGTTTTTATTTCTTTTGCCATTATAAACAGCAATATTAAAAGCATTGTTTTTAGCTAAATCTTTATGTCTACTCAAGATGAGAGAGAGGGAAATATGTATATTTTAAGTTGCACTCTGTTTTATTCTTCACAGAATCTTACATACTGAATGTCTATAAATTAGGTGCTACTTACAAACTGTTGACAGAATGTGGTAATACAAAGATGAAGGGGAAGGAGAGGTCAGTTGATCAATTATGCAGGGCCTTGGAGGCTTTCCTCAGTTTTGTTGTTATTGTTGAATGTATAATATTTATTATTATATTATATAACACAGACATGTGTGTATATATTGTATATATTACATGTGTAGCCTGATACATTGTCCAGAAGTGAATACAGCCTTCTGTGAACCTATATGAAGAACTAGAACTTGAGCAGCAACCTAGAAAATCTCTTCTTGCCCCTACACACACCATTCTTTCTTTTCCTATTATCCTGATGTGTTGATCTTTGACATCTCCTTCTTTCATTCAGCATGGTGCTTGTGAGGTTCATCTGTGTTATTTCCAGTACAGTGATTCTTTCATTTTTGTTACTGTAAAATACTCCATTGTATTTTATCAGTGTATCACAGTGTATAAATGTTTTTTTAAGCATCTTAACCATTTTTAAGTGTGCATTTCAGTAGTGTTAAGTACATTCATTTACATTGTTGTGCACCCACTCTTCAGAACTCTTTTTATCTTGCAAACTGAAACTCTCTACCCAGTAAATGACAAGTTACCATCCACCCCTGGTAACCACTATTCTCCATTGTAGACTCATGAATGACTTCTCTAGGGACCTCATATAATAGAATCATACAGTATCTGTGTTTCTGTGACTTATTTCACTTAATGTAATTTCCTTAAGGTTTATCCGTGTTATAGCATGTGTCAGAGTTTCTTTCCTTTTTAAGGCAGAATAATATTCTATTGTTTTTACATACCACACTTTATTTATCCATTTAGTTATCCATAGATAAACATTTTGGTTGCTTCCATCTTTTAGAGTGTGCATGTTTTTTTAAGATCTTTGATTTATGTTACCAAATGCTCTTCAGAATATCTGTACCAACTTCCTTCCACCAGGAATTTATGAGTTTAATTATAATTTTTAAGTCTTTACCTGCTTGAGAAGTTAAAAAAAAAATCTTAAAGTTTTAGGATTCTTGTATTCTAAAATTATTTGTGAGGTTGAATGCTATGTCACTCAGCTATTTATATTATTTTTTATTGTGTCTAAAAAATTGTTCACATATATTTCTTCTTTTGACTATGAGCTAACTACTTGAGAGTAGTAACTGTCAACATAGGTATCCTGTTTCTCCCTGAAGTATCTGGTACTGTATTTACCACATGAGATGCCCAGGATATTTGGTAAATGAATGAATAAATTTGTTTGTAACTATATTGGAACCTTATAGGAACCTTATATTGGAACCTTATATTATATATTGGAACCGTATATAAGATTGTATTCTTATAGTATTTTTGTTTTGTTATGACCTGTTTGAAAAATATTTAAAATAGTTGTGTAGTAAATAGTCTCAAGTAGTATTTGATTAGAAATTATCCCTCTTTTGAGCTCTATCTTTTACATTTGTTGAGTCAAAACAATCCAGTATATATGTGTTTTAATTGTTTTAAGTGGACAGCCCTAGAAAATTGAGTTTAAATAAAAATAGTTTTGTTCTATCAAATTCTGTTTTCCTACTTAGTCCTTAGCCTATCTAAGTTAAATGTACAATTGCCTACCCTTTATTTTCTTTTAAGCAGAACAGATAAGCTTGACATTATTAAGCCTAGATTTAGAGTCAGGTTACTAATCACTCTGCTGTATTTACTATCATTAACCCTTGTTAAATAGTCAAACACTAACAGTTTGATTGAAAAGTTTAAAGAAGAATTTATCCTGCCACATGTAGGTGTCTGATAGAAAACACTTTATGCAGCTTTGAATTCACAACTCTGGAAATTTTGAATTGAAGGCTGTGCGATTATTTTTAGTGTTGGCTTTGGTTGTGCTGCATATGATGTTTCTATTCCAGCGTGTTGGAAGTGTGTCATCCTTAGAGGATCATGAGGCATCACTCAAGTAAGAACTGTACTACCTCTGGTGCTGTCGTAGACACTTCATTGGTGTATAATTATCAGATTTTATTTTTTTTTTGAGTTGAAGTCTCATTCTGTCGCCCAGGCTGGAGAACAGTGGCACACTCATGGCCGTGGCAGCCTCGGCTTTCTGGGCTCAGGTGATCCTTTCACCTTAGCCTTCCAAGTAACTGGAATTACAGGCATGTGCCATCATGCCTAGCTAATTTTTGATTTATTGTAGAGACGAGATCTTGCCAAGTTGCCCAGGCTGATCTTGAACCCATAGGCTGAGACAGTCTTCTCACCTTCGGCCCCCAAAGTGCTGGGATTATAGGCATGAGCCCCTGCGCCCTGCTAAAAGCATGGCAGAGCAGAGGCTCCTTGAGTTGAATGCTTTTGTTTTTGAATTGGAGTCTCACTCTGTCACCTAGGCTGGAGTGCAGAGGCACGCTCATGACCACTGCAGCCTTGACCTACTGGGCTCAGGCGATCCTTCTGTCTCAGCCTTCCAAGTAGCTGGAACTACAGGCATGTGCCACCATGCCCGGCTAATTTTTTTTTTTTTTTTTTTTGGTAGAGATGAGGTCTTGCCAGGTTGCCCAGGCTGGTCTTGAACTCATGAGCTCAGGCAATCCTTTCTCCTCGGCCTCCCAAAGTGCTGAGAGCGAGCCACCATGTGAACCACCACACCTGGCAATGTGTATAATTATCAGTGTGCTTGTGGGAAAAGCGGATGAATGAAGAGAACAGCAGAAAGAAGGATGAGAAGAAATTAGAGACCACTAGGAAAAGAGAGAGAGAGAGAGAGAGTGAAGAGGAGGAGGAGGAGGAGGAGGAGAGAAGAAGAGAAGAAGAGGAAGAGGAGAGGGAGGAGGAGGAGGAAGAAGAAGAGAAGAAGAAGAAGAGGAAGAGGAAGAGGAAGAAGAAGAAGAAGAAGATAGGATGCTACTCATCACTGCCCTTACAGGCTCATGGGAGGGAAGTCTATAGAAGAATTCTGAATTAGGTAGGATGCTTTTAAGGAGGGTTTCTCTAGAAGAACAAACCCAAATGGCTCCCTTAGTCCAGAACTGACTCTCCCAAACAGGCGCTACAGTTGATAAAATGACAGTGTGATTTTTTAAAATAAAAAGTTACATTTATTTTTCAGTATTAAATTCTTCTCCTTATTGGAAACAGTGGCAGCAGTAGATTAGTGGATTTTCTGTATTTTTTTTTTTTTTTGAGTTGGAGTCTCACTCTGTCGCCCAGACTGAGTATAGTGGCCGCTCCTGGCCACCGCAGCCTCTACTGCTGGGCTCTGGTGATCTTTCCACCTCAGCCTTCCAAGTAGCTGGAATTACAGGCATGCACTACCACGCCCGGCTAATTTTGTTGATTTATTGTAGAGATGAGGTCTCGCTGCCCAGGCGGGTATCGAACCCGCGGACTCAGGCAATCCACTCACCTCACCATCCCAAAGGCGCAGGATTACAGGCTGAGCCACCGAGCCTGGCTACTTTTCTGTATGTTTTTTTTTGGAGTCTCACTCTGTCGCCCAGACTGGAGTGCAGTGGCCGCTCCCGGCCACCGCAGCCTCGACCTGCTGGGCTCCGGCGATCCTTCTGCCTCAACCTTCCAAGTAGCCGGAATTACAGGCATGCGCTACCACGCCCGGCTGGTTTTTTGATTTATTGTAGAGATGAGGTCTCGCTGCCCAGGCGGGTCTCGAATCCGCGGGCTCAGGCAATCCACTCACCTCAGCCTCCCAAAGGTGCGGGATTACAGGCTGAGCCACAGAGCCCGGCACTTTTCTGTATTTTTAATGTCTTTTCTTGGCAACATGGTAGCAGTCTTGTATTGGCTGCCATTCACACCCCCCCATCACACACTTAATTTTGGATATCATGTTTTGAAAAAAAAAGGTTAGAGATGGTTTCATTATACTTATTTATCTGAAGTAGTATGATGTCAGAAGTAGATCAAGGAAAGTACTTCTGGGCACACCAGAGACATTTGTCATGAAACTTCAACCTCAGAGCCGAGCTTTTACTTTGTAAAAAAATCCCTGAGAGTTTTCTTTGGCCCTTTGAATATCTAAGTGCTGTTTAGCAGAAACCAAAAAGGAATATGTGTATCTTGAAGAACGATTATTAAAAAGGGAGAGAAATTTGCCATACTGTGTGAATGAACTTTTAGAAGTAAAACTTAATAGTACCAACCAGTAGTCAGTAGTTGCTCAAAGCCTCCATCCATGGTACCTGCCCACCTGTTCATTTCATGGCAGACTTTCTCATCTAAGTGCCTACCGTGTATAAGGCAGTGCTAGTACTGGGCCATGGGGCTTTGGTGGCGACATGGCCTCTGCCTAATGACTGGGTCCTCAAGTCTTAATTAGACCCAGAGAGCATTCTGAGTTGGGGATCTCCTCAGCCTCAGGCTTAGCTAGAATTAGGGTGACCATGAATTCCAGTTAGCGTCCACTTTTGTGAAGGTGCCATAACTTGCTTTCCTATACAGATTTGCTGTGCGACAGTAGCAAAATTTGAGGCTTCTTTAAGCTTGCAGTCCAGGCCTAATAGTCCTGCTGAAAAACCCTTTGCCTCTTAGGATTTAGTCTCCATGCACACTGATCATCTCCCTGGTTCCTGAGCAGTCTGTGTTCCTTCAGACTGTATGCCTTTGCATAGGGTGGTTTCTTGTGTCAGTTTCCCTTTCCTTTCTTTCCTTTTGGAGTCATTCCATTTGCCACTTCTCTTGGGAATATTCCCATACTCCCCCAGCCAGATAGTCTTTTTATTATATTAGTAAAGCATAATACTCAGCATGTCCTGCCTTCAAAGCACTTATAAGCTAGTTGGAGAAGACGTAAGGTAATGGAAACTCTGTAATTCATGGCCTGGTCCAGAAATGGTAATACATTTACATCTGTACTCTACCTATATGCCATTATATAAGTGGTATAACATGTTGCTTTTTATGTAGGTACTATAATGAACTTACAAAATAGATATGCATTTTCAGATTAGGGAAGTGAGACTTTAAGAGATGTATTAGTGCAGAACCTGGAGCCAGGTCTCGGATCCATATTTGTTACTCTGTTTTATATGCCATCTCCTTAGTAGATATAAATGTAAAAAGATGTGGTGAAAGATTGGAATAGTAGTTTATTACAGCAATAAGAGAGATCACAAGAATGATTAGCTGCCAAGTAAATTATGCAGGGATGACAAGGGGCCCCTTTAGGCTGAGGTGGACATGGTGTCTTATCCTATGTATTGGGAACATTTGCCATGTTCGTAAAAATATTGATATCCTTTAAAAATGGCTCCATCATGTTTTGTTTTATGATTGTTCCATAAACCATTTAAGTTATTACCATTTTTTAATTATTCTAGACAACACTGCAGTGAACCTCTTGGTACATAAATCTGTCTGCTTTTCTGGCAGCTCTCAAAATAATTGTCTGTTCAAATTTGAAAGGACAAGTTTGAACACTTTTGAGGGCTTTACTATCCATTGTTTAAAATCTCCTTCTGGAAAGGTTATACAATTTTTTAGTTCATATGTAGTGCTTACCTTACTGTACTCTTTCAAGCTTTGACTATTACTGAAACTGTTTTTGCTAATTTCTTTTTTTTTTTTTTTTTTGAGTTGGAGTCTCAGACTGGAGTGCAGTGACCGCTCCTGGCCACCGCAGCCTCGATCTGCTGGGCTCTGGTGATCCTTCCACCTCAGCCTTCCAAGTAGCTGGAACACAGGTGCATGCTACCACACCCGGCTAATTTTTTTGATTTATTGTAGAGATGAGGTCTCACCAAGTTGCCCAGATGGGTCTCGAACCCTTGGGCTCAGGCAATCCACTCACCTCAGCCTCCCAAGGCGCTGGATTACAGGCTGAGCCACCAAGCCCGGCTGCTAATTTCCTAGGTCAGAAATCACTATCTTGTTTTAAGGGTCTGAATATTAGCCTAGGTGGAACAGTTTTCATGTTTTGTTGCTATTTAAATTTATTTTATAAATTGTCTTTTTGTGTTGTTTGCTCATTTTCTTGTTGATGTCTTAGAACTTTTCTTGCCAGTTTTAATGAGCTTTTAAAAAATTAAGGACAATATCTTTATTCAGTTTAATTTTTAATATGGCTTAGGTTATATATATATATATTTCTTAAACAGTCGCATAAGTAAATCTTTCTTTTTAAATTTTCTTGCATTTATTTAATGCTAGAAACTCTAACACATGAAATTAAGAGAAGTAGTTTCAGACTCATTTTCTGGAAAAATACCATATACTGTAAACTATTAAGGAGCCTATTATACATTTTTTTGTGTGTTTTGTACATCACTGTAAGTCTTGTTCTAGTTCCTGTGCTCATAGTAGGTGCTGAGTCAACAGCTGTTGGTGGAATGAATAAGAGTTAATCCAGTGAGTTATCATTGATATGACTTTTCTAATAACCTTAGTGGTTCTTAGCACCTTTTCCTTTACATACTCTGTATGTTCTCATTTTCTGAGAATTAGTGAACTAATAAAAGACAGAGTACCCTTTCCTTTTAGGCTTCTTATGCAAGATTTCTGCTCCTTTTGTAGGTACTACATCTTACGTACTACATCTTACGTACCTGGTAAGAAGAGCTTTCTTCCTGGAAATGGCATTTGAATGAGAGTTAATGTAGAACCTGTCATAAGATTCCTATTTTTCCTTGCTTTAACATAAGTAGGTTTGCCTTCCTTTTCAAATTCTGTTACTTTTCAAATTAATTTTTTGGAATTTGAATAATAGGTGTTTAAAATAAGTTACTTTGGTTATGCAGATATCTGTGCCATACAGTTTTCCAAGTTTATTGCTTTTCACAATTTCTTCTAGAAATAACAGTTGAAATAGACCTTCTTTGTATTGAGGTACTGAAAGCTTGCACTAATCTTAACATGTGTATATTTGAATTCTGGACTACTGAAAAGCGTTGTGTCTCATTCTGGACTACCAGAAAACATTGTATCTCTAGGATATCAATAAGTACTCTAATTGGAATTGAAATTTACATGGAGAATAAGAAAACTATAGGAATAGGGATCTTGCCTTTATTTATTTTTTTAAATAACTCTATTGAAACATAACTCATATACTCATTTAAAGTGTCTAAATTGATGGTTTTAGTGTATTCACAGATACATGTGACCACAGTCAGTTTTATAGCTTTTCAATCATTTCGAAAAGAAACCCCAAATGTACCCTTTTAACAATTGCTACCCTCACAATCCCCATCCCTTCCAGTCCTAAGTAACTGCGAATCTACTTTCTGTCTTTGTGTGTTTACCTATTCTGAACTTGTCATATAAATTGAATCATATAATATGCTTTTTTTGTGACTGGCTTCTTTCACTTAGCATTAGGTTTTTAAGTTTTATTATAGCATAAATTATGCTTCATTCCTCTATATGATCAAATATTCCATTTAATGTGTGCCTTTGTCTATTTGTATTGCTATTGCAGTTTTCTAATGGCAGTGATCATCTTTTCACATGCTTCTTGGCCATTTGTGTATCTTTTTTGGTAAATCCTTTCTCTACTTTTTGTGAGAGTTCTTTGTATGTTCTTTATATGTACCAGATGTATGATTTGTAAGAATTTTCTCCCATCCTGTGGGCTTTTTCATTTTCGTGATTGTATCTTTTGCACAGAAGTTTTTAATTTTGATGAAGTCAATTTATCTGGTTATTTTTGTTGTTGTTTATGCTTTTGTGTCATTTATGAGAACTTATTGTCAAATCTGAGATCCTACAGATTTACCCTTGTTTTCTTCTAAGAGTTTTAGTTCTCATAGTTAGGTCTTTGATCCATTTTGAGTTCATTTTCACATATGATATGAATTAAGGATCAAACTTTATTCTTTTTATGTGGCTGGTTGTCTCAGCACCATTCATTGAAAAGACTATTCTTTCCCCATTGAATGTCTTGCCATCCCAGTTGAAAATCATTTGACCCTAGACATATGGGCTTAGAGCTGAACTCTCAGTTCTGTTCCATTGATCAGTGTATCTGTCCTTATGCCACGACCACACTCTTAATTGCTGTTGCTTTGTAATAAGTTTTGAAATTGGGAAAGTGAGCCCTCCAACTTTATTCTTTTCTAGGATTGTTTTGTTTGCCTTCTGTTAACCACTTGTATGCCCTGCACCTGGAATAGTGCACATAGTAGCTTTTCATAAATATTTATTACATGAACTTTAACCAAGTTGTCTGCAACTTAAGTGGTAAATTGGTGTCTCCAAATAGAATCTTCCAACTCTGTCTGACATGTTTCAACATTTTGTAAGTATTTCAGTCCCGTTATTTCTGTTTGTGTTAATTGAAGTTCCTAATAATGATGTGTATCATGGGAGTATATTGCTTTATTAAAGGTCTGTGTGCACTGAAAAAAGAATCACAGATGTGGAAAAAGAACAACAAAGACCTTAGTGATTAACCAACACAGTAGTAAGTTATGAAGAAATTTTCAGGCTCAATACAGTTAAAATTATTCTTGTAGTGTATGGATACATTTGTATAATTAAATGTAAGTTTTCAGAAATTTAGTGACTTCTTATCTTTTTTTTTTTGAGTTGGAGTCTCACTCTGTCGCCCAGACTGGAGTGCAGTGGCCGCTCCCGGCCACGGCAGCCTCGACCTGCTGGGCTCCGGCTATCCTTCCGCCTCAGCCTTCCAAGTAGCTGGAACTACAGGCATGCGCTACCATGCCTGGCTAATTTTTGATTTATTGTAGAGATGAGGTCTCGCCAAGTTGCCCAGGCGGGTCTCGAACTCGCAGGCTCAGGCAATCCACTCACCTCAGCCTCTCAAAGCGTGGGATTACAGGCTGAGCCACCGAGCCCGGCTGTGACTTCTTATCTTAATTAGTATTTTAGAGTTGTTGTTTGGATGATCCTAGTCAAGTCAGAAAAATTTGGTGGCATACTTGTTTCTGTTAATGTTTTTTTTTCCTCTCAGTAATAGAGATTAGGATAATAGAACTAATTATTGTTTTCTTTTCTTTCTTTTTTTAAATTTTATTTGATAGAGATGAGGTCTCCCTATGTTGCTCAAGCTGGTCTTAAACTCCTGGGCTCAAGCTGTCCTCTCGCCTCAGCCTCCCAAAGAAATTACAGATGTGAGCCATTGTACTTGGCCCTACTTCCTGTTTTTCTGACCAGCACATGAAGAACTGCCAAAAGTGTTTTTTATTTGTTTGGTCTCTGGTACCATCTGTAGTTGAGAAGTTATGTCTTTTTAAATTTATTTGTATACTTAAAATGATATCAGCTTTGTCTTTTAAATTGTAGGCTTTAGATCTTTTATATTCTTAAAAATGAGATCCACAAAGAATCTTTGTGGTCTTACATAAATTATTGAAACTGGGGCCCAAAGAGGTTAAATTGCTACAAGATAAATGGGCTGAATTTGACTGTCGGTAAATATTTTAACCTTCAAAATGAGATTTTTTTTGCCTTTTTGTATTTAGTTTTGTTTTTGAACAAAATTTCCCTTCTCCTTTGTTTCCTGAAAGAATTGCAGTGTAATCCTGTTATAAAATGCTTAGCTACATCATGCAGTTAGTCACTTTGAAGATTCAGTATTGTTTTTCTCTATGATGAAGTAGTACATTTCATTGTAACACTAAAAATACACAAAACAATTTTTTAGATTAAAAAATTTAAATACGCTACTTTTTAGTAATATGTGATAAATTAGTCCTGTGACATTTGGAATAGACTTAAATATAGAACAGCTGTTTTCAGACATAGGACAACAGGCCATACATGACTGTAATCCCTGAGACAAGGGAAACAAATAGGGTGAGCCTTATGATGAACCTGGCTTTCTGCCTGGAAGTCTGTGCCTGTTCTAGACTGTGGTACAGGGAGGGGAATACCAGGCACAGTGGAGTGATCACACTGAGTAGGGGAGGCAGGTTGGAGTTTGCTGAGGCTGAGGCAGTGGGAAGCTGAGGGTAGAAGATCTGGAGAGGAAGAAGTGATGGAAGAAAAGCTTCAGAAATCTACTTAAGACCCCCTTGAATCTTTGATGAATAGATATACTTGGTATGGGTCAAAACTCTGCAAGACTAGGCAAGGAGCCACTGGGGAGTGGTACCCGAGCTCACGCAGGACTGGGAGGCACATAAGTTCCAACTTGTTGAAGTGGAAAGTCTTTGTTGTGTTGAACATTTGGGACATTCAGTAAAGACTTGGAAGGTTTGTGATAAACCTTATCTAGGTCAGTGCTTCTTAATCTTTTTTGGGTCATAGACTGCATTTGAGAACCTGATGAAAACATGGACTCTACTCAGAAAATTGCCACATGCTTGTAATAAAAGTTTGCATTTCGTTTCAGGGAATTCGTAGTTTTATAATTGAAATATAGAGTAATACAACTTTGATACCGTAGCTTTTTTTTTTATAGTCCCTATATTTTGTACATGTTGCATTTAATGATACACTGTGAGGCATTTCTTTTCTGAAACTCTACGTGGTATTTATATTTGGAGCACACAGGGCCTTTAAGCCCCACATTTCCAGTAAATTCCACATTGGCCTTATGTGTTCAACCACAATGACCAATTATGTCCTCCTTAGTTAGGAAAGCTATGAAGTTAAAAATAGGAGGTTTTATTTTTTTCTTCTAAAAATTTTTAGACCCATTTAAATCTTTTCCCAGTTTACATAGTTTTTAGTTATTGAAAAAGTTACCGTTTTCATGAGGCAAACATATTTGTATGTGAGTATCTTTATCTCTTGGACTTAGGGTGGTATCTCACCTCTTAGCTGTTAAATTACCATTGTTAAGGATCTCATAATTCCAGTAGTCTTTGGTTCTCTCCCATGAACAGTTCTTTTTCCTCTGTTGGCTTCCAACAAGTGGATTGGTCTTGCTGTTGGAATAGTATAGACCAAACAGCAGCTTAAGGTTCAAGGCAGAGCACAGTCCCCGCCACTGCTGTGAGCGCTCTGGTTCCCTGCCCACCCTGCTGTGGGTCATCATGCGTCCCTTCCGCCTTCCCTGTTGAGCCTGTCTCAGATTCTTGGCACATGCTGTGCCTTCTGTCTTAGCACTTCCCTACCGCCTCACCTGAGCTGTTTCTTCAGAGCTTTTAAGTCTTCGTTGAAATGTTCCTTCTTCCCAGAAGCCTTCCTTGTTACTGGCCTCCCCCTCTCCAGGTGAGGATCTGTCTGTGGTGTGCTCTGGCCTTGCGCCCTGCTCTCTGCAGTCTTCCTTTGTAGCACAGTTTCTAACTGTATTTTTAATACTCTTGTATGTGGAGTTCTGTGCTAGAGATCTAGTTCTGTCTGTATGTTGAAGGCTCCCTGAAGGCAGGAATGGTGACTCCCTTGCTCAGGAGCAAGGTGACACAATGGTGGCGCATTGCTCCCAGTGGGGCCACTGCTGAATGGCATCAGAGGAGCTCACTGCCCTGGAGGAGTTGATAGCGTCATCAACACACATGCACACGCCAGGAGGGATGAAACAATGTGCACTTCAACTAGTAAGTAAATCAGGTTATTAGAATAAAGACTCAAGAAATAAAAAACCTAAAGTGAATAAAATAAAATAAAAACATCTGTCTTATTCTATCTCACTCCTTATACAAAATCCTATTCCTGGTGAAACAAAATTAACTGTTGTTAATTCAAAATGTTCTCTAGTTTAAAAGACCTGTTTTTCTCTCTCTCTCTGGGGCTATTAATTGAAACTTAAACAAATAGGCCCACATGAAGTGAGCTGAAACACCAGCCTATCTGATGAGGGCTTGTTTAGAAGTGCTGTCACCTGGCCATCCCGGAAGGTTGGGTATCATTCTCACACAGGGATGCTAAGTAGCTATCTGAGAGAGAAATGATTTGAGGTAGACCTTTTTTGATATACAGAAAAAAATAGACCAGGCAGAATCTCACTTTTTCTCCCATTTAAATTGTAGCTAAGCTAGGTTTCCCCAGGCCTGAATTTAGATGCATTGTCTTATCCCACCTAATACCTTTATTTATAAGTGAGGAAATTTAACTTTAAGTGTAAAGAGCTTCACCAAAGATGTGGGCCTTAGAACTGACCAGAGGATGAGCTCTCTGACCTGCCCATCTATCCTTGTTCTGGTCTCCCATGCTGTTTCTCCAGCTGGCTGGGATCTCCTCCCTTGGGGAAGCATCTTCTGTGTCTGTCACTGAGAGAGCAGAACCACCAGAAGGACCTGGGAGTGAGTGATCCTGGGTAGACGGGAGGGGCCTGGATCTTAGGGATTGATCAGAACTCCAGTTCTGGCCCAGACATGCTCAAGCTAAGCAGCTAAGTTACCTCAGCAACCCTTTCCCTGTTCTGTGACCTGGGAATTATGCTAGTAGCTCTTGGAATCCTTGGAGGCATTCAGTGGGATGACTTTCGTAAAGTGCTTGAGGATGTAGGATGTAACAGTGTACCTCTCCTGATCATCAAGGATTGGCCTCCTGCATAATGGTTCCTTCTCTAAAATGGCTCTCTAAGGGTCTGGTTAAGATTAAATGAAGTTATATTTGGTATTTAGCATAGTGCTTGGATGATGGTCAGTACTCAGTACCTAAATGGTAGCAATTATACTGTTACAATGAAAAGTGTTAGGTTATTTTGTAGACTCTCCCTCAACATGGGTTTGTCAGATGTTTTTCTCATGGCTTGACTAAGGTTATGCGTATTGGGGAGGATGACCACAGAGATTTAAGTGTCTTATTGTCATATTGCATGAGCTGTCAACATGACATCACTGATGATGCTGACCTTGATCACCTGGCTGATGTAGTGCTCCTGAGCTTTCTCCACTGTGCAGTTTCTTTTTTCTCCACCTTTCTCCACTCCTTGGAAGTTAGCCACTAAGAGTGCACACTCAAGAAGTGAAAACTTAAACTCTACCTCCTTGAGAAGGAGGGAAGGAAGTGTCTACATAAATCATTAGGATTTTTTTTTTTCCTGTACAGGAGATTTACCTCTTATTTATTTATCTAGTAGTTATTGATATAGACTGATGGATTCATGGTTGTAATCAGTATGATCTCATTTATTTTGTGGCTAAAACTGTTCCAGCTTTGGCCACTGTGAGCTCTTTTGGTCCCTTTAACATATCCCACTGTTTTGTTTTTTGAGTACTTTCTCACTTGCTGGTGCTACAGGATGCTCCTTGTACCGTCCTTGTACCAGTCCTAGAGTCAGCCAATTCTCCCAAGTTCTCTTTATTTGGAGAATGGTATGGGGTCAAGATCTGGTCCCTAGAGAAATGAGCTCTTTTTGTGCTAATGTCAAGGCAGAGGTAAGAGATTTTAGTGTCCAAATTGTCCTGATTTGCTGTTCCCACTCTTTCTATTTTCCTTCTATGAGAATATGTCATCTGCTCATATTCCTTGATTTATCCTCCCAGCAGTTAGAGTTAATGTTTTGAATGTATGATGGATAGATAGCATGGGGCATATTTACAGTTAACTAATGTTGCAGTCCAAATTTTAAGAAAAGGCAACTTGAGCTAAAGAGATCCAGACAGCTCATCTGTTTCCTACAGAAAATGGCTTTTTACTTACTTGATCTCTTAGAACACTAGGGAAGTAATTCGTGATAAAAAATGTTTTTGCACACATAAATTCAAGTTTAGAGAAAGGAGATTTTAAAAAACAAGTTCTTATTTGCAAAAAGGAGTAGATAGAAGGAGATCATAATACATTCTTGAATGAAGTAACCTTTAATTAAAGGTTTAAGCATTTTTTTGGTTTCTCTTTAAACTTTTTAATGTTTTGACTTTGGCATAAACCCCTTTGTTTTTCCTCCCAGCTTTGACAGTTTTTTATCTTCCCTATTCCCCTGCCTTAGCCCCGTAGTTCTCTTTAGTTAAGCTTAAAACAACTGTTGGAGTGAATCATCACTTTTATTTTTTGTTGCTTTTCTCTGAATATTATGTGGTTGGCGTTTCAGTGTAAGATGTGTCCACAATGATACTGATGTAATGGTTCTTTTCCTGCATTTGGGACATGCTCCCAGCTGTGCTCCCTGCTTTGCTGTCCCATGCAGTCAGGCGCACCCAAGAAGTCTTCTCATGTGGTTTGATTTTCTGCTTGCTAATCTATGCACATGCAACCTGGTATTCATTCTGAAAACTTTGGATGGAATATAGATACAGATATACTTACACATTTTTCTGGAGCTATTAGACTTGGCTAAAAATATAGAAAGCACACCTTAAAAATGTCTTATTCTTTGTCCTGTTTTAAAGAAATGGAAAAGTAGAGATTATAGATGCTGCATTGTTCAACATCTGATATGCCACAAAGTTGATTGGTAACTTCTATCAGTGGATCCACACTGAAAGACAAGGCTGTGGCCCTCATCAGATAGTGGTTGAATAGAATCCATTCATGGGTTTAAAGTGAAATTAAAATTTAAGGTTTGTATGTTTGGCGCTTATCTGTTACAGTTTAACAGGCAACACCAATACTTAATGGCTTAAAATAAAAACCATTTGTTATCTGTCATGGTATTGAGTGGTTTTCTGCCTCTTGTGACGTTGGCTGCAGGGCAGGGACAACTGGAAGATCCAAAATAGTTTCACTGGCAAGTTGGTGCTGGCTGTCAGCTGGAGCTCAGTAGTTTGAACTAGCTAGGCTCTCCTTCATGCAGCCTCTCCGCCTTGCTAGGTTGGGCTTCTGACTTGGTGGCTAACTTGCCCCAGGGTACAAAGGTGGCCTTCTTAAGGCTTGGGCTCAGAACTGGCCCGGTGTCATTTTCACTACATTCCATTGGTTAAAGCAATCACAGAGTCATCCCAAATTCAAGAGGAGGTGATTATACAAGGATGTGACTACCAGGAGACCAGATTCATTAAGGGTCACCAAAGTAAAAGCCACTAAAGTATATTTTAATTTTTTTATTTGCATGTTTCATTTTTAGTGCTTTAATACATGTATTTTAATTAACTGGCCAACCACAAGTTCCAGTAGCATTGAATAAGACTTCTAAATTAAAGATTTTCAAGAAAACATATATAGTAAATCCCCTACATACGAATGAGTTCCATTCTGAGAGCATGTTCATAAATCCAGTTTGTTCATAAGTTCAGCAAAGTTAGCCTAGGTACTCAATTAACACAATCAGCTATATTGTATCTATATCACCACTGCTTTTATGCTTGCTTCCAGACATCTTGGGCTTAAAATGAAGATACTGTACTACTGCACTTTATACAGTACTATACAGTAAAGTACACAAAAGCACAACCACTTGCAGAAGATGCATACTCGTGACAATGTGTTATCAGACACGTGAGTTAAGTTATATGATTGGACTTAAGAACACACATTTACATCTTTGAAAGCTCACAACTTGAAGATTCATATTTAGGGGACTTTCCGTAATAATTTGGTTAAAACTTGTGTTCTTACAAGAAGAAGTGTATGGCATAGGGATTTCAGTCCATGTTAATCTGACCCCAAAATCATTATTGCTTACATCATACCCCAGTGCTCTCATTTTGATTATTAGGTACTCATCTTGGCACCCAGGATTACAGTATCACTTAAGCAACTTTATTGTGAGACATCAATCTTTAATTCTTGTAGCTTTAAAAAAAATTCTAAAAATAATGAAATGGGATTATATTCAATAGAATTTGGATAGCAAATCTAAAGTATCAAAGATAAAATTACTTAACACAGTTTGTTTATTAATTCAATATGTAGTTTTTGAGCATATAAGCAGGGGCTAGGAAGACAAGCCCCTGTGCGTCAATTATAGTTGAGGAGACAGTTTCTTTTTCATTTCCTTAGAAAATCTGTTTTTTTAAAAAAAGATGAATTTTAGTTAAAAAACAAAAAAGTTGGAGAGTCTAAAAATAACCAAGACTAGCTAGGTTTGTAAAGTTTGTATGCCCTGAGCCAATGCAAATGTTAGATAGGGCATATTGGATAAGCTTGAGGTTTGACAGTTCACCTGGAGGTTAGCTGATAAATGTTCAGCTATAGGTTGATAATAACGATAACTAACTTATTAATAAATTGACTTTCATAATATGAGCCAACCATACAACCTCAAACTTAGCTCCCTTTGATTTATACTGCAGACCAAGCAAGCCATACAAATTCTTAAACTTAGAAAATTGACCCCCTCTGCCTGCAGCCCTCCTCCCTTTCCTCTAGTAGCAGGAATCCCTCTTTAATTATTACATAATAGAAAATAGATCCATGTAGAGGTGGGATGGATGAGAGAATCTCACACAGGTGAGTTCTGCACTTCATGTATTTTTGTTTCGTTTTCTTCTCACACATTTTCCACTTAAAAGCCATACCAAACTCCCTCAGGTTGAGTTCTTAGATCAGATTCTAGTGTAAAGTGAATAGTACTTAAGCAGTTTTATGGTAGAGTGAAACATTGTTTTATGAGACTATCAGAAGTTTAGGCCCAGAAAGACATTTCCCATTTGTATGTTTTTAAGCACAAGACAAATGTTTCAGGGCAGCTGATGTAGACCTTGTACTACTTTCATCATCCAAAATAATTGGTATCCATGTAAACATCTGAACCAGTCAGATGACCACATTAGCTCATCTCACATGAACTGTTACAAAATGAGGTTTTGGATGATTATGGTTAGTTCATTGAAGTGATGCAAGTTCTTTTGAACTTACCAAGCTAGTATTTATTCTTTTAGATCTTATGTACACATTTTTTAAAAGAAAAAAACAATAAATTTTGTTTGATTCCTCCCTACCCCCCTCCACCCATTATATATTATTTCTCAGTGAAACCTTCAAAACTAGGTTGTTTTTCTCAGCCACTTTTACAGTTATTCTCATCACTGGTTTTCAGCACTTTGGTTAGGATGTGCTTAATAGAAAACTGGTAGTTGTCTTTATAGTTCTTCTGCTTTGAATTTGCCGAGATTGTTGGATCTGTGAGCTTATGGTTTTTCAGATTTAAGCATTTTTCAGCCTTTACTTCTTCAAAGATTCTTTTCTATGCCCGTCCAGTAACACACTGACAGACTGATTGGTATTGTCACGCAGGGTAATGATACTCTTCTTTTTTCCGACTCAGTCCTTTTCCCTCTTATTCATTTTGCATAATTTCCTTTGCTGTGTCCTCAAGTTCACTGACTTTTTCTTCTGCTGTTTCTAAACAGCTGTTAAACCAATCCAGAGTATTTTTCATTATAGAAATAGTTTTCATCTTTATAATTTCTACTTCAGTCATTTCTGGTTTGTTCCCATTGGTTTTCCTCCTGGTTTGGGTCATATTTTTCTTTTTTTTTTTGGTAATTTTTGATAGGATGGAAAACATTGTGAATTTTACTTATTGGGTGTTAGACTTTTCAAAAAGTCTTGTAAGTAATGTTGGATTTTGTTCTGACATGTAATTAGGTTTTTAAGTTGCTTGAGTGGAATGTAAACCACTATCATTTCCAACAAGTGTGTATACCATCTTGACTGAGTTAAGCAAATCCTAAGAAAGTATTAAATGCATTGCTTCACTTTTGTGTGATACTTGTCCTAAAATTGATTTCAATTATGAATTGTAAGTGTAGTGACTAGTTACCACAAGACATTTTCTTAGCTCATTTTCTGTGATGTATAATGAAGGATGAAATGTATTATGTTTTGTCTTAATATATTGTTTATGACAGTATTCATCTTCATTTCATGTGATTTTTAAATGTTTGCTGTTAGAATAATTAGATATTTTGGAAGTACTCTGAAGACATTAGTTGTTTATTGTGTCCATGGGAAGGCATAAAGGCTAAGATAGGTGACTTTTTGTTTTGTAATAGATTCAGGCAGAAAAACAAGGATTACTAGCTTCTGTAGAATTAACAACTAGTTAATTGTCAGCTTCTGTAGAAAAATTAATTTTTCACGTGTGGGGAAAGATTTGTCCACAGTTGAAAGTAGCATAACACCCCCAAGCTAAAGGCTCCATAAAAGTTAACCTTCTGTTCTGTGTGCTTTCTTAGACTCTCTATGCTGAAGCATAGGACTCATTTCCATGATGTGTAGACCAGACAAGGGTACCTATTCACTTGTTTTCAAAAATTAACTCTGTGTGTCATATAGGTCGAGGCTTGCTGTTTGGGTCACTGAGGTTGTTGGGCATTGTCAGTCCCAGTTCAGAAAACTTTTCTTCCACCTTCCCTTTGCGCTACAGTAATTCATTCATCCACACAGGACTGCTGGACACCATAGAACAGACCACTTTGTATCTTGTGTAGCCTTTTATTTCCACTATTTTGTTTAATTTTAAAAAATCTTTTACAACGGAATTGTTTGAAATATTTCAGAATGTAGACCTTAAAATTTCCAAATTATTATTGTCTTAGAAAGATTCCATAGAGGCTGCTTCACCCATCCAGGAAGGCTAGGGTGCGGCCTTAGCTCCCAGTTCACATTCCTACCTACTGCACATTCCTACCTACTGAAAGAGTTGCTTGCTGTTTCATATTTGAGTTCATTTTTCTATTTATCCTGGTATTCCCTGCTGCCTAACTTTGGTGTACTTAACTGACTAAAGGGTTGTGCTGTAGTTTCCTAGCAATTGCCATTCTCATACATCAAATGCAGTGGAAAAGCACTGACAGTTGGTGAGCACTGTGCTGGGCATCCCTGGAGACGCAGAAGTAATAAAATATGAGTCCTGCCTTGCCATTCCCTCCAAGTATCCTAGTGAGGAAATGAATAAAAACAGACACCTTAGGATATTGAGTTTGAAAGAATATAAAAGATGGTAAAATGGTTTCCAGGCCTGTGCCATGCTGAGCTCCGAAGTGGGCTTCTCTTGTGGGTGAAGCAGCTGAGCACAGGATGCAGGTGTTCTCAGTGGGCGGCATGTGAGCATGGTGACCTCTGAGGCCTGCTAGATGGGTGGTGTCAGTCACTTGGTGAACACTTATTATATTCTGTTCTTTTGTTAAACATACATTATTGGATTTAATCCTCATCAGAATAGAGTCTAAGTATTTGTTATCCTCATTTTGTAAATGTACAATGTAGGGATTTTAAATAATTTGTCCAAGGCCCACACAGTGAGAAGGCAGCATAGCCAGGATTTGAACATCAGTCAGCATAGCACAAGCCCACACTGTTAATCATCCAGAGGCTGGGCCATTAACCACCAAAACACACGGGAAGAAATAAACGACCTTGGCATTCATAGCTATGTTCTTTAATCGGCTGAATCAGCTATTACATACAGTATAGAAGACGTGGATATAGGGAATTCCAAGTTAGTCTGTAAGTTACTCTGTTTGCTCTGTGGCTTTGAACTTAAATAATAAATGTAGTTAGCCTAAGGGACTATAAGTAAGTACATTTAAAACTTATTTCTAAATTTACCCATGATTTAATTTGTTTTAATTAACTTTCAGGGTATTTAACTTGTATGTCTTATTGTGTGTATACGTATGTTTGGGAGCATGTATGTATTTTCATGAAGTATCTAAAGTAGTCTTTTAAAAAGTGATCATTAAAAAAATCAGTTTTTGACTTGTCAGGGAATTTTTATAGATTTTAGTACTGTGTATTAATTCTGTAGCATTTTTCTTTTTCTTTTTTTTTTTTTGAGTTGGAGTCTCACTCGGTCACCCAGACTGGAGTGCAGTGGCCGCTCCCGGCCACCGCAGCCTCCCCTGCTGGGCTCCGGCGATCCTTCCGCCTCAGCCTTCCAAGTAGCCGGAATTACAGGCATGCACTACCACGCCCGGCTGATTTTTTGATTTATTGTAGAGATGAGGTCTCGCTGCCCAGGCGGGTCTCGAACCTGCGGGCTCAGGCAATTCACTCACCTCAGCCTCCCAAAGGCACGGGATTACAGGCTGAGCCACCGAGCCCGACTACATTTTTATTTTTCAAAAGATAATTTCTTTTCTGAAGTTTTATTTGTCAATCTAATTCAATAATGTATCATTCATGTTAGAGTGTTTTTTTCTTTTTCCTTCATGACTTTGAAATAGCTTGATTTTATATCAGTATATAAATTGCCAGGAAGAAACGAGTTGCATGCTCAACATAACTTGCAGTTATGTTTATAAAATATAAGGCCTGTTTTATAAAGTGTTCAGAATGAGGTAGATTGTGATGATACATATTTGGAAAGAATTTCATAGTTGATTCCTTTAGAAGTTCGCTGTTTTAAAATTGCATTTGCTCTCAGTTTATATCATTAAACTTTATTTTATTAGCTTTGCAGAAATAGAAACAGAACTTTGTCAAAATAGTGATATTATTTCAGAAGTTGGCTGGGGATCGATATGACAAACAGTATTTTTAGAAAATAAATTAATGAGAAATTGCATTTTGAAGGTGAAAAGAAATGATTTCCTTTTTCTTCTTCTGCAGCATCCTTCTCCCCTATAGGCTACCTAAGCTCGACACCAGGATTTTCTTTCTCCCAATTTTTAAATTGTGTCAAAATACACATGGCACGGAATTGTCTCAACCATCTTTAAGTGGTTCATTGGCAGTAAATATGTACATAGTGTTACCTGCATTGTAACTTTTCCCGGAGACCTTGAATAGTTGCTCTCCCTACTCCCTCATGATCTCTCTTTGCTGTGTGGGCCACTGCACAGCCTCCTGTCCTGTTCTGTGTGCTTCAGAGAGAGCAGCCAGGCAGGACTGCACTCACCCGCTCCACGGTCGGCTCGTGGTAGCTAGCATGCAGGTCCATTTTTCGTTCTGTCTGATTTGTATCTTCTAGTCTTTTGCTGTTTTTCCCCTTAACCTGTAACTTTTAGGTTTATATTTCAAGTTAGAAAGAGCTCTAGAAATGACAGGAACAGAAACAACAAAACCGCCCTACCCCTGTGGTGTTCCTTGTTCATGGTAAGGCAGCAATAGTCAGTCTTTCCCCCTTGGCGTGAAAGGAGTGAAAACTCTCCTTGCGAGTTTTCACAGGTAGACATAGAGGAGTAGGATTGCGGTGCTGAAGAGACGCATACATAGAAAAGTTCTACAAAGAGTTCTTTAACAAATTATAACTGAACTGGGAACTTGCTCACGATGATACTGAGTGCGTTCTCTGCTTCTGGTCTTTCGTAGGCAAGAGTGCACCTCGGGGGACTCAGCTTGCAAGAGTCCCGAGTCCGATCCGGAAGACTTCTCAGATGAAACGAACACAGAGAATCTTTATGGCACCTCTCCCCCTAGCACACCCCGACAGATGAAGCGCATGTCAGCCAAGCACCAGAGGAACAGTGTTGGGAGGCCGGCCAGTCGGTCCAATCTGAAAGGTGAGTCTTCTCCTTAAAAAGGCAAACGTGAGAGGGCATGGCTCTTTGGATACCTCATTTTTATATGACTTGCAACTGTTGATCGCGTCTTTCTACAATAAGGTTAGCAATTCCTTTTGGCTTTAGTTTGATTTTAATGCTGCTGTTACATTTGATTTTTAAATTTTTGAATTATTACAGTAGCAATATTTTTAATACAACACACAAATAATTTTCCAATGATAGGAAGGCTTGTCCTGAGTAATGACTGAGGTCAGCCATAGGAGGCATTTGAGAGTGTGAAAGGAGCTGAGTGTTCTCTGCGTACTAATCCACGATGGCTGCTGGTTAGGTGGGAGAGATGGCCTTCTGTTATTCTTGAAATCTTTTAGTCTGTGGCTTTTGGATTCTGCCTTCCCAAAAGAGACAGAGTCAGTCTTTCTTCCCCTGGACTCTGTAGGCAGCCAAGATCTCTGTTGTCTGACCGTGACCCATGGTGCTCCCTTTTGTGTGTAGGGCTCTCTCTCTCTCTAAGCACAGTGACTAGATGGTCCCCTATATCTCATAACCGTGGACAGAGCTTGTCTTCTACTTTGTTCTTTATTTAGCAGGTAGTGCCCAGGTAGTGCTGTTCTCCCAGAAGCAGCAAGTATGTGTTCTTTTGTTTTTTGCCTCCTTTTGGCAGGTCATAGCTGCTCGTTCTTGAGGTAGGTAAGTTGAATGAGGCCAGGCCACTGCCCGCTTCTGCCAGGAAGGATGGCCGGGACCCTCATGGTTTTAGGGCTTGCCTGTTAATCTTAACAAACACTTGTCCTAAAACAGATCCTGTGGCTTCCTGGCATTCATGCAGCTATGACTGCATGAGGTACAGATGTTATTTTTCATCTCATCTAAGAAATTCCTCCTTGTGGCTGCCACACTCCTTCCCATCTCTCTCTCTGTAGCTTGTGCTCTGCATTCCTCTGTGGTCCTCATTCTCTCCCTGCAGGCTTCTTCAATATGCGGAGTGTTCCTGGCTGAGTTGTCATCTTCACTTTGCAGCCCCTCAGAACCCTTCCTCAAAAGAGAAGGGAGGCTAGAGACATGGATTTTACTGAGTTTATTTGCTTGAGTGAAACTTTATCCAAGGGAATTCCTGAGCAGTAAAGAGTTTTTCTTTTTCACAGATGATTTTTCCACACAAGTTACTTTTTTTTGCCTTGTTTAAAAACTTTATTTGCAATAGGATTTTAAACTGTGGCTTTTACTTACCCCTTTGGAAACTAATAGCTTTCCAGTACAATTTGCTATCTTGGAAATGTGTCGTTATCCATTTTCTCAGACCTTCCTCAAGTGCCTATAGAAGTTTCTTCCCTATAACAGGTGTCATGAAGTAGCATCTGAAGAACCAGTGTCAGTTAATAACTCTTTGCTTTGTGGTGGTAAAGTAAGATGATGCCAGTGGTATATCTTCTTTTTTTTTCCACTTGTTGGTTCATACTGTTTTAGAACAGAAGTTGAGAGCTCAGTGCCTCCATTTTATAGACTGAGAAACTGAGACTCAGGGTTATAAAGCAGTTTCTTTAAGTCCAGAGGCTTGAGATGGGGCAGGACTATTATTTACTGCTAGTTTTCATGGTAGTCGGTGTGGTCTTTTTCCGAATATGAGTCACAGGGGTTAAGCTCACCTGAAGGAAGAACTTGAGTAGATTCTGCTGCCTTTCACTATTAGGCAGACAGCTGGTCACTAGATGTTTGCTGATCTACTGCTATCTTGCTGGGCTGTGTGGGAGATAAAGGGAAGGGAGAAAGTTTCCTCTTTCCTTCCACAATTTCTTTTAACCGTTTCTTTTATAATATGATAGAATTTTAGAGCTGGAAGTGGTCTCAGAGACCACTTAAGTTCCTGCCGCTTTTCAGATCAAGAAACTGGTGCTCATAGGCCTTTTGATTTATAGCTGTTTAATAGCAGACCTAGGGCACCAAATCCTTAATAATTTATTCTTTTTCTTATTGCAAAAGATTATGTGTTTATTGTAGGAAATTCAGAAACTGTGGACAAGAAGAAATAAAAATCACCCATAAAACCAATACGCAAAGCAGCTTCTTTTACCATCTGTGAAAGCCTGACTACAGAGCCTGTAGTTTTTTTGCTTGTGTATGTTTATGTTGTCATACTGTCTCCATCATTTTATAACTGGTTTCTTTTTTTATTTAATGTTTTGTGAACTTTTTATGTCATAGAATAACTGTACTCTTTTTTTTTGAGTTGGAGTCTCTCTCTGTCGTCCAGGCTGGAGGGCAGTGGCACACTCATGGCCACCCGCGCATTGACCTGCTGGGCTCCAGGGATCCTTCTGCCTCAGCCTTCCAAGTAGCCAGAACTACAGGCGCATGCTACCATGCCCGGCTAATTTTTGATTTATTGTAGGGATGAGGTCTTGCCAAGTTGCCCAGTCTGGTCTCGAACCCACGGACTCAGGCAATTCACTCACCTCAGCGTGTGCTGGGATTACAGGTAGAGCCTCTGAGCCCAACAATAACCTATACTCTTAACTTAAATATCTGCTGTGACATTTGTAGCAGCATCTTCCCAGTTACTACTAACAATAATTGAGTGTTTACTGTGCGCAAAGCACTGTGCTTAGCACTTCAAAGTAATTATTTTTTAAATGTAATAAATAACTCAATGAGGTATAGGTGTTATCTAATACGGATTGAGTATCCGTAATCTAATGCTCCAAGATATAAAACTTGTTGAGCGCTGACTTGATGCTCAAAGGAAATGCTCATTGGAACATGTTTTAGATTTTAGATTTTTGGATTTGTGATACTCACCCAGCAAATATAATGTAAGTAATCTGAAATCTGAAAAAAAAAATCAAAATCCAAAGCTCTTCTGGTCCCAAGCATTTCAGATAAGGGATATTAACCTGTATTTATCTTATAGTTGAGTAAACTGGGCTCAGAGGGATTCCAGTTTTTCATTTTAATGGCTCAGGCATGCATATAGTAGAAAGCAGCTTTACATATCTTTTGAATTATTTTTTGCCAAAATTCATGTTCATGTGTACCAAGAGAAGATGGAGATGAAGCAGCCATGTTGGACAAGTGGGCTATTTGAATGTTTTGGTAATGCAGCATTTGCGATGTGGTAGTGAGATAGTCCTTGAGAACTTATTCTCAGATACCTGCAGCATTCATGGTGAACAAACACCACAGACTTGGCTGCTGGATTGCCAGGATTCCAATCCTGGTTCTACTATCTCTTTCTGTCTCTGCAGCCTCCATGTCTTATTTTCTTTATCTATAAAGTAACCTACTTTCTAGCGTCGTGAGGACTTATGTTCAGTAAGTCTTAGCTTTTGTTACTATTACTGTAAGCTATGGATTTCTTCCTAGTATTTATTACACTTTTTTCTTGCCTTAAATCCCAAATCAAAAATAAATATATTGTTTACATATCTTTATTAATTGGTGTCCCCATTTTCAGAAGCCTGAGTCTTAGATTAAATGATTGTCTCAAGTCATATAACTACTGATTCTATGTCTGTCCTGTCTGGACTATACACTTCCTTGTATCTCTTCCTAATTCTTTGTTTTTTTCTCATTATCTGAGGGGGATCCCAAAAAACCCAGAATTATATTTTTGGAGGGCAAGTCCCTTGTAGTATAGGCTTCCCCTGCTAGGTAAGTGTTCTAAGAACCCATTGGCATCATTGTACCAGATAGCATTGTGAGAGGCTGTGTTTGGCTTCAGTGAATTGTTTTTGGAGATTTTTTCAATGCATTTGCCCATTTCTTGATGGGTGGTTTACATGAACAACCTGCCCACACTGCGTTGAGTAGTCAGCAGTTTTTTTATCAAAAACAGCATGATCTCTGTGTCCTACCGTCCTATTCACCCAAATGACTTTTTTGTTTTCCCAGATGAAAAAAAGTCCTCAAAGGGAAACATTTTTGCTGATGTGGAAGAGGTTAAACAAAAACAACAGAAGCACTAAAAAGGCATTAAAATTGATGAGCTCATAAACTGTTTTGAGCAGTGGAAAAAGTGTCTCAATAGCTGTATTGCATCAAATGGAGAGTACTTTGAAGGTGACTAAAATTGAAACATGTCAGAATAAATACACATTTTTTATAAATAAATTCCAGGATTTTTTGGGCCCCCCTTCATATACACTAGTAGCATAGTTTTCGTTGTTGTTGTTAAGTGTTGCTTTCTATACCTCCTTTTTTCCTCCTGCCTTCTTCTATATTTCTCACTCTCTCCTCACTCTTTTCCTTTCCTCCCTCTGTTTTTTCCTTATTTCTCCTTCATTCTTTTCATGGAATCAAAATTTGAGTGACTCCATGGGCATGCACTGATTTCGATGATGAATAAGACCTAGCACCAGCTTTTGCAGGGAGCGTACAAGTAACAGGCAGGGCAGCCTGGTGTGGTGGGACTGGGGTGGAGGTTCCTGTGGGTGCACACAGGAGGGGGCATTGACAAGACCTGGGGCTGGAAGACTTTAGGAACAAGTGCCATTTGTGCTGTGACCTCAAGGCCGAGTCAGGAAGGCCAGTATTTCAATCTAGCATGTGATTCATAATAATATATTGGTCCCTCAGTATTTTGAGGAGTGTTTTAGAATTAATTAGATTGGTCAGATTATTTTAAAAGCTTTCCAAGGAAATGTGAACTGGTACATTCTCACTGCAGTAAGCAAAGGCTCTCTGATTTGAGTCATAATGTTAACTTTAGAACTGTAGTGAAATTGGGAGTCAGGCTTTTGACACATATTCACACCAATAACATTTGCGTTTTTCTGGTTATCTATTGTTGTATTAACAACTACCCCAAAACTTGGTGGCGTGAAGAGCCACCATTTTATTGCTTATGGTTCTGTGGTTCTGGCGTTTAGGCAGGGCATAGGTCATCTCTGCCCTGTGATGTCTGGAGCCTTAGCTGGAGCAGCTCAGTTGGCTAGAAATGTCCTAGCTTGACTAGCACCCTGGGTCTGAGCCCTCAGTTCCTCTCTGCCTGGTGTCTGCTGGGTCTCAACCCTCCTTCACTCATATATATCTGTCTGGCACCTGGGCTGAGAGGGCAAGAACAGCTGAGGGCGGTCTGGCATTGTTTTCTCTCCACATGGCTAGCCCCTGGGTAGTTGGACTTCTTACATGGCAGCTGGCTTCCCTCAGAGCAGGTGTTTTGAGAGGCCAACATGGAAGTTGCAAGGCTTCCTGTGCCCTAGTCTCAAAAGTCATGCAGCATCACTTCTGCGTTCTTTTAGTTACACAAAATCCCTGTGGAAGGGAGATGGGGGGGAGGTACTCAAGACAGCAGTACCTGGTGCCCACACAAAGGAAGGTGTGTGTATCGGCTGCTTTGGGACACTAGCTCCTACGTGCATCCACTGTAAAGTTTTGGGAGTTAGATTCTGGTTAGTCATACTGCCTTTGCTCCCTCCAAAATGCAAAAAACATCAAAAACATGCCTGAAGAAATATGAGACTGGAAAAGGTAACTGAAGGCACTGCTCAAAGGAGGCGACTGTGACCAGTGATATGGCTTCTTAGCTGTGGTAGCCATTGTCACAAACTGATTATGTGGGTAAGAGTCTTAGGATATTATTATCACCATAGACTCAGAGTAGTTACTGATGCTATAAGTTTATTTTTTTAATCATTGTGAATTTGGATCTTAAGACAATAGTAGCTCTAATTGTGGTGTATATGCATGATTAGAAAATTGACTCATTGAAATTATTTGATGAAATTGTAATAGTGCTAAGTTCTTGCAGATCTTTATCAATGATATGTTGAAATGGTAAATTACAGACCAAAGAAATTAGAGATAAAACAGTGGTACTAAAAAGGGTACCTGTATAATAAGCTTTTAGTTTTGTAAAGATAAGAGATGCACATTATAATACAATGTTATGGAATCTTACAAAAATTAGTCATTTGCTTTTTTCTACTTAGCAATAGGTGGAGGCTATTGTTCTGTGTAAGCACACTTAAACTAAGGTGTTCTTTTGATAACTGTAACCATGTTCTTCATAGGGTATTTTCATAGTTACGAATAAAAAATATTGTTGTGGGGAGTATCTCGGCTCATGTATCTTTGGCCATATGTGGACTGTTTTGGCAGACTAGGCTCCTTGCAGTGGAATTGCTGTATCAAATGGTATATATGTTTAATATTGGTAGATATCACCTATGCCAGTCTTCAAAAGGACTTCATTTTTAATACTCCTGTCAACAGTGTATGTCTGCCTTCTTTCCTTGTGTTTTCTATATTACTGTTTAAAATTTCTGCTTTTCTACGTTAGCTGGCTAAATTTACCTATTTCTAATTTTTTAGGTTTCTTTACTAAGCAGAAGATAGTTGATAATTGTGGTTGAATACACAGGCCAGTATGAAATTTACTGGTGATATTAGGCTAAATATAAATACACACATAGATATATACAACTTCAGAAAGTCTCGCTTGCATCAGAGTATTTAATTAATTGCAACTACTTCCGAAATGTAGGGAATCAAAGTTAAAGTTATCAGAACTTTTTAACTTTATATTGCAATCATAGGGACTATGTGTCCCCCTGAGACTGAAAGACTGAATGCAGAGTGTATGTATTTGGGTGCATTTTTGTGAGTAGAGTCCATAATTTTCATCAGATTCTCAAATGCAGTCTGACCCAAAAGAGGTTAAGAAGCACTGTCCTAGATAACATTTGCCACGTGTTTAGCAAGATTTTCTTCTCAAAACAGCTCATCCTGGATGAGTTGCACTTAAAGGATGAAGCTGTAGGATGTGTTGCAAATTCAGAATCAATGCAAGAGCTCCAGGTTCTTTCCTCACTAGCCAAGAACAGATACACTCCCCCCACCTCCAGCATGGATGCCAGCTTTACAGAAAATGACTTTTAAAAAGCCCATTGGTGTTTTGTTTTGTGATTTTTACTATTTATAAATAAAGTATATCTGTTGAATTAAATGGTCATATTCACTGACTTTTTACAAATCTTATTTTGTTCAGAAGATTGTTTCGAGTCCACTGTTCTTTGACTTCTTCATGTTCTTCTCCTTCGCTTTGAATCTTTACCGTTGTTCATTCTGAGGCAGGGTGTGATAGTCACAGCTCCCTTACTTTTTTAACGTTTAATTTACAATACATTTTAAAAATTTACAGGTTTATAACTTATCATAAACAATTTCTTTCTCTAGTTTGTCTTTAATCTACTGAAGTTCTCTAACAGAATTGAAATAATGAACAATACCAATACTAGCAAATAAAAGAAGGCTGCAGCCTTTGTACCAGGCTGGTGGGAATGCAGACTGTCCCAGTCCCTGGGAAAGTCATTTGTTAATACAATCAAATTGAGGCTGACTCTGTCTTTGACCTAGCCATTCCCCTTCTGAGAATGCACATGAGAAGTTCCTGCAAATGGACACAAGAAGTCCTACAAAAGGATCGACAGTATGATTTATAGATGTTCCCCCAACTTAACAGTGGTTTGACTTCATGATTTTTCATTTAAAGGTGGTGTGAAAGCAGTATGCACTCAGTAGAAACAATACTTTGAATTTTGCTTCAAAATTCGATATAATTGTATTATAAAATAGGCTTTGTGTAAGATCATCTAAGTGTTGGCCGATTTAAGGGTTCTGAGCTTATTTATGGTGGACTAGACTAAGCTATGATGCTCGGTAGATTGGGTGTATTAAATGCATTTTCAACTTAAGATTTTCAACTTATGATGAGTTTGTAGGACACATCCCCATCATAAGTTGAGGAACATCTGTATAATGTGTCATTGTATAGCCATCAGATGAGAAAGTTCAAAACAAAATCTGTGATAATGGTTGTCCCTGAGATGAGCGAGGGGCCTGGGGAAATAGATGGAGTTGAGGCCGATTTATTTTTATTGAGGTTGTTTTATTTCTTTGTATTGATGGACTTTAAATGTTTGCCAGTTAGAAGTGTCCAAACTCTGTTTTATCCATTTTTGCATTTTTCTGATTTGTTTTCTCGGGAAATATTCAAGACATTTTTGTTTTCAAAGTGTTAACTCTTGTTTTTAAAAGCTGTAAAAAATATGATAACAGTGTTTTGATACCTGGGTAAGGATGATTAATTGCTTATTAGCTAAAAGAAGTCTACTGTCTGACATCTGAATTGATATACTTTCCCTGGTGAGCTCTTGAGTTAATTCTGTGACCAGGCTTGATTTCATACTTTCATAAATAACAATTTAGCAGCCGGGCTCGGTGGCTCAGCCTGTAATCCCATGCCTTTGGGAGGCTGAGGTGAGTGGATTGCCTGAGCCTGCTGGTTCGAGACCCGCCTGGGCAACTTGGCGAGACCTCATCTCTACAGTAAATCAAAAAATTAGCCAGGCGTGGTAGCGCGTGCCTGTAATTCCAGCTACTTGGAAGGCTGAGGCGGAAGGATCACCAGAGCCCAGCAGGTCGAGGCTGCGGTGGCCAGGAGCGGCCACTGCACTCCAGTCTGGGCAACAGAGTGAGACTCCAACTCAAAAATAAAATAAAATAACAATTTAGCTGTGGTGTTATTTGAGATTATCCTTTTGGATTATGGCATTGGAAATTGGGTAGTTACCAGTTTATAGCAATTGAGCTTTTGATAAGTTTTGGACAGTATTTAGCCAAATATAACTATTTCTTCTTAAGACTGATTTAAGAGAAAGTGAAATCATTTTATCCTTAAATGTCTGTTTTCTTTTTAACCTAGCAGAAGGAAGTACATTCATTTCATCTGAACGTTTAAGAAGGCTACATAGGAATTTAAAATACACCCAAACCTAAACCCTTTTCAACATGCATCTACCCTATAACCATCAGCTTCATTTTGTAGCACTGTTATAACACTGTAATTGCTAGGTTATAGAGATAGAGCAAATATTGTGGAATTTATATCATGATATGTACATATGTAGATGCATATACTAATCTTCCTATTGTCAGCAGATATCTCAAGGGGCGTGTGTGTATATATACATATATATGTGCATGTGTGTACACCTGTATATATGTGTATAAACGTGTGTCTCTCTGCTAACAGTAGTGAGATTAGAATGTTTATTTGTTTTTAATAAATATGATATCAATGTAAAATGGAACTGGTAAAAATGGTTCTAAGTCACATTCAATTTATATAGCAAGTGAAATGTTTATTGTTAACCAAAGTGAATTTAAATCTGTATTTCAGTTCTTTAGTCCAAACTCAATCTGACTTTCAAGGTTTTAATTTGTGTTTCCAGGCTATACAAATACAGGATCACTGTTGATACAGACTCTTCTCTTTTCTACCTTTGTGATTTTTTTGTGCTCTTCTTTGCAGCCTTCTTTGCCTTCCTTGCTAGCCTTGTTTAAGCTGAATTCATTCTTCAAGGCCCCAGGTCAAGTACCTGCTCTGACTTTAAGCCTTTACAGATAAGTTAGGTTGCAGCAATCTTTCGTGGCACTCGGCATCTTCACCTTTCTAGGCCTGTCGACGCTGTCTTGTGAGCACCTTTGGCAGGTGTGAGGGTGGTGTGGGTCACCAGCATGAGGTAGGATCCCTGTTCTAACATCTGCCGTCTGCCTGATCATCTGTGCCCTGCAGTAATCTTCATCATAATGTTGTTAATGAGGATTGTGATCATCTCTGTAGAGCCCTTACCTGGAGGAAAATAAGAGGATTGGATAGAGTGGTTTCCCAAAATGTGATGCCATTTTAGCCATGCTGGATTAGAGACAATGAGAATGAGCCCAGGAATGTGCTTGTCTGTAGGAACTCAAGCAATTCTGAACGTATACTGAATTTTGAGAACCTTGCCCTAGATCTGTAAATGCCCCTTCAGATTGCTAATTTGTTTGGTATTCTAGGTCATCATTGCTCTAATGATCATCTCATGCTTACAGGTCAAGATCACACATCTGCTTATGCTTTCTCATTGGAGAACTCAAGTAAGGCCAGTGTTTTGAGTTTGGATGACACAGGTATGGGAGAACATAAGAACTGCAAGGACTTGATTAAAAAACACATTTTATACATATTCTAAGGACCCATTTTTAGGTGTAGGTGGTGGGAATTCAGTTGTTTGTCTTATGTCTGTCAAATGAGCCATATTGGTTCCTTTCATTTTCATTATAAAGTTGTCTTTTGAAAAATTCTTTTATATTTTCATTTGGCAGGAATTATTGGTGATTGGCCAAAGGAACAAGTACTCCAGATGTTTGCTTTAATTGTACTACCAAATCACACCATTTAATTTATAGCCACTTGGGAGATCAGATGTTCCATTGATCTCAAGTTATTAGGAACGAGTTTTGTAGTCCTGCAATTAGAACTTGCAGCATAAAGCATCCTGTGTATCTAATTCCTGTACTTTTGATCCATTTTCTTTTTCAGAAGCTTTTGTGTTTGACTTTTTGCTAATTGCAGGGAGGTTTAGTATTAACAGAAATCTAGTATGTCTGGATTTCTCGTCTAAGCCCAACATCTATATTGTAGTTACCTACAGACATCTCCACATGAATGCCCCATAGGCACCTAAATTTAATATATTAGAAACTAAACTCATTTTCTTTACCTCCAGTCTCACACAGTGATACATGTATATATCATTTTTTGTTTCTTAGTAATAGCATATCATATGAATTGATATCTTGAAAAATAAAGTATAGTAGTAAAACTTGGAAGCATTTATCATTTTTGCTTTCAAAATACCATCAGTTAACTAAATAAAAATGAATGGTATATATGTGCTTTGTTAATAAAGGTGTAAGGAGTGTATAGTTTAACAAAGCAAAAAGCAAGAGTAATTTAAAGGATTGCCCTAGACAGTTTTTTTTAATATGCAGAAATGAGAGTTGATAGGCATTTATAGCTAGAAAAAATAAAATTGTGATGAAATTTTCTTAAATGGACTGTATAAAAAATTTTAAGGCATCTAGAAGTAAGTAAAATAGGTTAGTACTACAGATAAACAGTCTTTCTTAAATTTAAAAAATAATAGTAATCGTTTTTTACTAAAATAAGCAAAAATACCTATAAAATATTGGTTTAAAATTTTTTTGATGGATCATAAAGTAAATTTAATATAAGGTAAACCAAGCTGTAAGTGCCTTTAGATAAATTTGTTTTTAAAATTCTTATTTTAAAACTAATTTGAATTAAATTGATTAGGAAGTAAATTGATTTTAAACAAATTTTCCTTGGTGCATTGACTTTTGGGTATATTCGTTTGTAATTCATAAATGTACCCTATTCCATCAAATCTAAAGACATATTGTAATATCACATACTAAGAAAAAAATGCTTACAACTGATGAGTACATTCTTATACGTAGAATTTTTATTTTTTGTTTATTTAAAGAGCTCTTTTGTATCTTTATATTTACATATAGATTTTCAAAACTCACTTGTTACACTTCTGCATAAATATGTAAAAAAAAGTAAATGAAATCTCTTGGTGATTATGTTTCTAAAACTTATTCATATCATCATTGATTATATGGAACATTCTAATTTCAGAGATTTTAACATATGAACAAAATGTGTCTCAGATTCAGTGACATAAGGTTTGTCTTGAGTATAGAGGCCAGGTTGAAATGGTGTTAAAGGTGTGGGCATTATCAGTATGTGAAGTAGAACTGAATGAGATCACCCAGGGAGAAGAGGTCTAGGGTTGGCACTTTGGGAAACATTAACGTTTTATAGCTTGAGCAGAGTTCCAAGGAGAGACTTAAGGAAATAGAAGAGAACCCGTAGACAGTTATATTTAGGAAGCAACAGAATAAAGATGTTTCAGTAAGGGAAAGCGATTGCTAGTGTTAAAAATGCCAAACAGGAAGGAGAATGTGTGTGAGTTCAATCGAAAGCTTGGAATAAATTATAGAACTTTTTATAGTTGTTTGAATGAAATGTGTGATATTTACTTTCTTCCTGTTAACCTGAATGATTTTATATGCCAGTGTAATAGATTAAGAAAATAATACCGAGTCTGTCTTCAGTTTTGTTAATTTTAAATTTAAGATGTTGTTGCTAATTTGTTTGTGGCAAAGAAGAAATCAAGGAATAGAATAAACTAAAGTCAGTGATTTTACCTGTCGGCTGTCTTTCAATTTTCTTAATGAGAATAACCTTAAGGTGTCTTAAGGATTCTTTCATCAACTACCTTGTTTTACCAATGAGACAAGTGACCTAGAAATCTTGTGTGATTTGCTCTTAAGTTTACACGTTTAGTTAATGGCAAAAGCAGTAATTAGATAAGTTTTTAAATCTAAGCTTCTGTCAGATCTCCCATACTGTTTCTCCTTTCTTAAATGGAAATTTGATTAAATGGTTTGGTAACTACACTTTGTAGCATAGAGATAAATAGCAAATTTTAGGTTATTAGTTGTGAATATAAAAGGAGACAGCAAGTAAAATAATGTAGCAAGGAAAATGATCTTTTTTAAATTTAGAGAGGAATGTTATATGTATATTTTGATTCTCTTAATTTTCAGTATATGGTATGTTTTCTTCCAATAGCAGCCTAAAAGTATAATACAGCCGGGCTTGGTGGCTCAGCCTGTAATCCCGCAACTTTGGGAGGCTGAGGTGAGTGAACTGCCTAAGCCCGCGGATTCGAGACCCGCCTGGGCAGGCGAGACCTCATCTCTACAATAAATCAAAAAATCAGCCGGGCGTGGTGGCGCATGCCTGTAATTCCGGCTACTCGGAAGGCTGAGGCGGAAGGATCGCCGGAGCCCAGCAGGCCGAGGCTGCGGTGGCCGGGAGCGGCCACTGCACTCCAGTCTGGGTGACAGAGTGAGACTCCAACTCAAAAAATAAATAACTAAAAATAAAAAAAAATAAAAATATAATACATGTGAATATCAGTTTCACTGAAAATATTGAGAGCAGCTTTATATTTTAGATTTATATAATGTTCTTTTTTTTTTTAATAGAAAAAATGAATGCACCAAATCTGCCTCCACATAAAGACACTGGAAAAACAGTGGAGAATGTGGAAGAGTACAGCTATAAGCAGGAGAAAAAGATCCGAGCAACTCTTAGAACAACAGAGCGTGATCATAAAAAAAATGCACAGTGCTCATTCATGTTAGACTCAGTGGGTGGGTCTTTGCCAAAAAAATCAATTCCTGATGTGGATCTCAATAAGCCTTACCTCAGTCTTGGCTGTAGCAATGCTAAGCTTCCGGTATCTGTGCCCATGCCTATAGCCAGACCGACACGCCAGACTTCTAGAACTGACTGTCCGGCAGACCGCTTAAAATTTTTTGAAACATTACGACTTTTGCTAAAGCTTACCTCAGTCTCGAAGAAGAAGGACAGGGAGCAAAGAGGACAAGAAAACACGTCTGCTTTCTGGTTTAACCGATCTAATGAACTGATCTGGTTAGAGCTTCAAGCCTGGCATGCAGGACGGACCATTAATGACCAGGACTTCTTTTTATATACAGCCCGTCAAGCCATCCCAGATATTATCAATGAAATCCTTACTTTCAAAGTTAATTATGGGAGCTTTGCCTTTGTTAGAAATGGAGCTAGTTTTAATGGTACTTCAGTAGAAGGGCAGTGCAAAGCCCCTCATGGAGCAAAGACTGTGGGTTACTCAACATATCATGAGCATCTCCAACGCCAGAGGGTCTCATTTGAGCAGGTAAAGCGGATAATGGAACTGTTAGAGTACATAGAAGCACTTTATCCATCACTGCAGGCTCTTCAAAAGGACTATGAAAAATACGCTGCAAAAGACTTCCAGAACAGGGTGCAGGCGCTCTGTTTGTGGCTGAATATCACAAAAGACTTAAATCAGAAACTAAGGATTATGGGCACTGTTTTGGGCGTCAAGAATTTATCAGACATTGGCTGGCCAGTGTTTGAAATCCCTTCCCCTCGACCATCCAAAGGTAATGAGCCGGATTATGAGGGTGACGACACAGAAGGAGAATTGAAGGAGTTGGAAAGTAGTACGGATGAGAGTGAAGAAGAGCAAGCCTCTGTTCCCTGGGTACCAGAAGTCAGACAGCCCATGGACAACAGTTTTGACTTCCAGTTGCAGGACTGTGTATCCAAGAAGCTGGAGAGGCTCCAATCTGAGGATGATTCTGTTGGCTGGGGAGCACCAGACTGCAGCACAGATGCAGGCTTTGGTAGACATTGTCTGACTTCTATTTATAGGCCATTTGTAGACAAAGCACTGAAGCAGATGGGGTTAAGAAAGTTAATTTTAAGACTTCACAAGCTAATGGATGGTTCCTTGCAAAGGGCACGTATAGCATTGGTAAAGAATGATCGTCCAGTGGAGGTACGTTTCCAGTAGCCATTAGTATGATATTGTCCTTAGTTCTGTTCTTTATTGTAAATTGCAGCATGTGTTGATTATTATGCACTTTCATATTCTAATATTTTTAAGTGTAAATGATTGTTACTATGGATTGCACATTTAAACATTTCTGTAAAGTACTGTGATAAATGGGGAATTGATCTGTGAACACCTCATGAAATTTAGTGTATTAAGTGCAAATTGTTATGTGGAGGGAATAAGTTCAACCATACAAATACAGGATGGAGAGGGACAGATGAGGTATAAGAGGTATAAGAGGTATAAGAGGAGAGGATAAAAGCCACAATCAGGGAGGACTACAAGCTGTATGTCAGTCAGTAAAAGGTAACATCATGCTCAGGTAGTTTTAAATGAATATGGCACCCAAGGTCATGGATATAGTTCTTTCTCTATTCTTTGGCATTATTTACTTGCTTTTGAGTAACATGTCCAGTTTTGGTTACTGTATTTTAAAGAGATGTGAATTATAGAGAAATATAAGACTGATCAAAAGTGTATGCTATTTGACAAGGTTCAGCATAGACGATGGAAGTTTAAGAGAAGTCTTGATTATTGTCAAATATATGTTTTGATATGTGTAGATTTTTGTCAGAGGAACGTGTCCACTAGAGGAAGTGGCTTGAAGACAATACAAATTTGGTTTTGATAGCTTGATCCCTCATAAATTCCCTACTGGTAAGAGTGGTAAAACTAGAAAAGGGTATATTGTGGGATATTGTTGTTGAGAGTCCAGAACAGTACTATACAAGTTATTTTTCTTTTCTAGTGAGTTGGCATGTTCATCTGGCTCAAAGTAAAAGCATCCAGATCTCTGAAATCCCTTATACTTGTGTTAGTCCATGATTCTAAATTTTAGTAGAGACACGCACACAGACACACACACACACACAGACAACACACACACACACAACACACACACACACACACACACACACACACACACACACGTATAGTTCCTCGGTATCTTGGGAAGGATTGATTTCAGGACCTCCTTTGGATACCAAAATCTTCAGATGCTCAAGTCCCTGGTATACAGTGGTATAGTATTTACATATAACCTCTGCACATCCAACTGTATACTTTAAATCATCTGTAGATTCTGTGTAATACCTAATATCTTGTTAATACTATGTAAATGGTTGTTATACTGTATGGTTTGGAGAATCATGTCAAGAAAAAAAGTTTGTAAATGTTAGTACGGATGCAGTTTCTTTTTTCCAATATTGTCAATTTGCGATTTGTTGACTCCGTGGATGCAGAACCCCTGGATACAGAGGGCTGACTGTATATACTTGTTATTTTTATTTTTTCTTACTTTAGTTTATTACACAATCTGGCTTGCTTTAAAGTCATAAATGATAAAACAGAAGGCATTTCATTTATTTGTATTTTTTAAATTTTTATTTTATTTTATTTTTGAGTTGGAGTCTCACTCTTTGTTGCCGAGGTTGGAGTGCAGTGGCATGCTCATGGCCTCTGCAGCCTCAACATGCTGGACTCAGGCTATCCTTCCACCTCAGCTTTTCAAGTAGCTGGAACTACAGATGCATGCCACCATACCCGGCTAATTTTTGTGATTTATTGTAGAGACGAGGTCCCACCAAGTTGCCCAGGCTGGTCTCAAACCCCTGGGCTCAGGCATTCCACTTGCCTCAGCCTCCCAAAGTGCTGAGATTACAGGTTGGGAAACACCTGGCCCAGAAGGCATTTCTTAAAGATGGAAAACACCTGAAGAGAATCTGAGATTTGCAAGATTTTAATTTTTTTATTCTGATGGACAGATTATGAACCTTTGGAAGGAAAGGCAAGCATTCACATGAATATAGGAAGATGGTTACAAAATGAACCAATACTTTGAAGCTAAATTTTAAGAAGTTAGTTTTTTTACTTTAAGTATTATTTTCATTAGAAATTTTAAACATGAATTACATGTCATTTTCTTCAAACAGTATTTTAACTTTGTGAATGATGTGAATGATTTTTTGATGCACATCTTTTTATTAGAGCAAATGAGCTTTTTTTCTTTTTAGTACATTAATAACTATACTAAGATTTTATTATAGTGCAGGTTTCAAAATCAGTAAAGCAAAAATGTAGGCCTGTAATGAGAATTTGTCATACTTCAAATGATGATTAACTTTGCAACTTGGTTTTTGGTGGAAGTGGTTTATTTCCATCAAGGACACATGTGGGCAAGATAGGGTTGATGTTTAATTTGTGTTGTGAAGTACTAGTTTTGAAGTAATATGAGTGAAAAAAAGCCCTGGCAGTACAGTCATCTCAGTATCCCAGAAGTACTGGTTCCAGGAGCCCTGCGGATACCAGAATCCTTGGATGCTCAAGTCCCTGATACGGAATGGTGTCATATTTTCATATAGCCTGCACATGTCTCCTATAGACTTTAAATCATCTCTTGATGCTTATAATTCCTAATACTATATAAATGCTACATAAATAGTTGTTATATTATGCTGTTTTTAAATTTGTAATATTACTATAATTATTACTTTTTAGAGATGAGGTCTTACTATGTTACCCAGGCCAGACTTGAATTCCTAGGCTTGAGACCAGCCTGAGTCTCCTGCCTCAGCTTCCCCAGTAGCTTGTATCCATTTTTATTATTGTATTGCTAATTAAAATTTCTTTTCAGATTTTTGGATCTGCAGATGCCTATGGAGAGCCGACTACTGTATAATCTCATCTCTCATTCAGGGATTCACATAGGAGAGAGGAGCTCATGGGCGGGGGCAAAGTGGGGGTGGGGTGGGCGTGTCTAGCTTCTGTAAACTGCATTACACACTCCCCAGATAGTCTTTCTTTCCTCTCCAGACTCTGTGGTGATTAACCATTGCTGCCAAGGGGATTGTATCCCCTAGTTGTGACAAAGCGAGGAAAGATTGAGAATGCGTGCCCTATGTTTTATGTAAACCTCATGTAAAAAAAAGACATGAGAGAGTTTACCCATAGTTTTGAGTTCCCATGAAAGTGATCTTCCTTTGGTTAGACCACTTGAGATTTAACCAGAGAGGTTATCCTTGTTATAGAAAAAAAGAAACTGACACTTAAAGTATATACATTGTATGAATTAAAGACTGTTTATTAGAATTGTCTGTAGGTTGCTTGCTTTAAAAAAAAAAAAAAGAACTACAGAATCCCATTGTTTTACATTTTTGTTCATAAAATGTTAGGTGTCAAATAATGAAACAGTAATGGAGAGCTAAAGTAGGAATTCTGTATTGGAGATTAATCCAAACTAACAAAAAGTGAGGCTCTGAAATTATAATTACCTCAGTAGGAAAGTAAGATTTTATTTTTATTTCCATCTCCAGAGCATAATTTCTGTAAAAGGAGGCATATATATGTGTGTGTGTATACACACACACACACACACACACACACACACACACACACACACACACACACACAAATATATGTGTGCACTACCCTCCCAGGCTTGTTTTAGTCATTTTACTAAGAGAGCCACGATATGGGTTTTATTCTTTGTCCTAGCTCTTTCTCACCACATAACTTTGTAAATGGCTATCTTTCTGATAAAATGGGTATAATAATACTTTCCTACCTACCTCACAGGGTTGTTATGAGGCTTAAAAAATATTTGAATAAATGGTAAAATCCTATACAAGTCAAATATAAACTATTTTATCTTTAGAAGTTTTGTTATTTTTTTTTCTTGAAGCTAACTGTAAATATATGGGCTAGATGGTTTTTTACTTTTATTTTTAAAATGTATTCTTTTAATCTTTGCCATATACTGTAATTGTACATTTTAAGGGCATGCATTTTAGGCAATGCAACCGTTTGGACTTGAAGACTGTTTTGTTTTTATTCTTAATTGTTAGAAACATCTGGACTGAGTATCACAGATTGTACATAATGCATACCCTGTATTTTGCACTGTTTTTATGGTTGCTGTGATAATATGTATGAAAACAGTTGAAGGATCTTGTAGAAAAGAAGACATTTACTTGTGGTATTTTATTTATCTATATCTCAATATTTTTATTCCTCATGATTACATTACTTGTAACCAGTGTTTGCAAAGAACATATGATCTTATATTTAATTTCCCTTTGCTTGTAAGCATGTGTTATAAGACATTTTTCCTCTAAAAGTTTATATTTCAAAGTCTTGAAAAGAATTGCAACTAGTGGCAACTAAAAACAATTTGCAATATGTTTTTAATAATGTGAATATCAGAAATTGCTTTAATGATTTATTCAAAATTATATAAAGTTGTAGCCTCTAGTTTCTGAGTTGATTTCTTCAGGACACATTTCTAACTACACAGGCAGTCTCTGTAACAAATGGATTAGTTTCCAGAGATCATTTGTAAGGTGGTTGTTTGGGATCTTGAAAATACTTATCAGCAGAGTGTGTCAAGTACAGTTCTTTTTGTCTGTAGCTTTATGTACTCAAAACACCATTTTCCAGAGTAACTTAGGCCTGCACTTTTTTCTGTCACATTCTTCTGTGAAGTTATTTTGTATTTCTGTAATATAGCTAGATTCCTTTATCTCAGTCTGCATTCCATCTTGGGATTCTCCCCGTATCCTGGTTATTTTTTAAAATTTGTGTACTGTAAAGTTCACTGTTAGTATTTTATAGATCTCTGGGTTTTGTATAATTTAAAATGTCAAATACCCAGAAAATACTGCATTGTGGTTATTTTATCCTCCCTTTTTTGCTTTCCTTATGAAATTTATGTATTTTCAGAAGAGAAAGACAAAATGATTATTTATATTTTAACATAGTGTATAAAAAACCATCTGACTGCATAATACTACTTCAAATACTAGGAACATTTTTTTGGTTACTCAGTTGCTTTCTTCTGAATTAGAAATGATCATATAGTTATTATAAGTTTAATGACCAATGAAATACTGTTTGTCTTTGGATTCTAACAATAATTGTGCTAATTTTTTCCTATAGACACAAGAAACCCTGAAGGTGTTGGCTTTTATTTTAAGTCGAACAAAGCATGTAGAAACTAGGAACTGTATAACCACAGCTACCAGTTAAGGAATCTTACCATATGACGGGCTCAACAACCCTATGGAGTGGTGATATTATTTCTTCGTTTTACAAATAAGGAAGCTAGTTTAGGGAAAGTAGATAACTCTCAAAAATCACAGAGCTATAGATCATTAGAGGGATTTAAACCCAGGATTCTTGGATACCAGACTTTAAACTATGCTAAATGTTTTTCAAACCTGGCTGCAGATGAGTGTTATGTAGGGAGCTTTATAAAAATACATGTACCTATACCCTTCTCGGAGTAGGGCAAATCAGAATCTCCTAGCGTAGGACACGAGCACTGGCATTTTTAACAAACCTCTTGAAAGTCAGACCAGCACCAGTGTGGCTGAATCAGCCTACGGGAAACATTAGTGAGGGGACTGTGCTTCCCCAGCCTCTGCCTTATGATCAGTGCTCCTTAATACAGTTATTATAGTTAACTTTTAATTTATTCTAATGCGCTGCCTGATTTCATAAGTAAAGTTACAAGAACTTTATAATTGAGTGGCATGCCCACAAGCACATAACTTGCTTATTTGCCTATCAGTTTTTTATTTTCTTAAAAGACATATGCTTAACATGAAGCACAAAAGGAAGTTGTGCTACCTTATTTTTGACTACCATGAGCCAGCTGATTCAAATCTACCAGAAGATCAGAGGTAGGACAGAGTCATCAGCTTTCATCTGATAACTGGATCCCTTGATAACAACAACGATATTAAGGCTAGTAACTGGCACTCCTGAGCACTTGCTATATGTTGGGGAAGGGGAAGGTTAAGTAACCTGATCAAGGTCACACATCCAATAAGTGGCAGAGCTGGGATGGGATATGAACCCAGAACTCTGGCTATAAAGTCATGCGTGCTCTTGAGAGTACATAGGCTTCCAAAGGTACATTTTGTCCCCTCACAGTGTTTTAAATATTTTTTGCCTTAATGACTAGCATTAAAAAATGGGAAGATTCACATAAAAATCTGGACCTTTGGTTTCCTTTGGGATACTGGGGTCTGTCTGTCAACACTGGGCCAACATCCCTACATGGCTACAGTATAAATGTTCCAATTTATCCCAGTACTCATCATTTCTTATTCTCTTAAGGTCACCCAAGTGCACCTGTTTCTGTCAACTACCTGCCCTGGTAGGAATTTCAGTTTGTGATGTGATCCTTAGTATTGAATCACAGAAACTGATTTTGCAAGGGTAACATAAAAGCTATTTTTATTTAATCCTTCATTGAAAAAAAATGCTTTTTTGTTTTATTTATTGGAACATATAAAGAAACAGCCCTGTCTATCCTATACTACTGCTCAGAGTAGTAATCATTTGCTTTGTATCTTCTGGACTTTACTGTGATTTTATAAATATATATCTTTGTTATGTAATGCATGTAATTTTTAAAGATAAATGTGATGATGCTATACATATCCTGCTCCAACTTGTGGGGCTTTCTTCCATATTCTCTACTTTGAATCTGTACATATATATATATTTAGCTTTATCTCAATTTCAATGAACAATTACATGGTATTTCATTTTATGAATGTGCCATAACTTAATTATTTCACTCTTGATGGACATTTAACTTTTTTGTTTGTTTTTGTAAACAGTATAGCCACAAACATTCTTGTATGTACTTCTTTTTGAATTCTGTTGTTTTTGTGAGAATGGTTAATTGAAATGGAATTTCTAGGTCATCGTTGATGGACATTGCCAAATTACTCTCCAAAAAGATTATGTGAATTTATATTTTCCCCAACAGTATAGGAGAAATGCCATTTTTCCTCATTTTACAACCATAGTCTGCACAAAATGTAATTAATTCATTGAAATGACTAACTTTCGTCATTGCTAGTGATGTTTAGTCTGCTTTCTGTGTTTATTGGCCACTTAGTTTTTTTATTTTTATTTGTTTTGCCTGTTTTCTGTCTTTCTATTATTGATCTGTTGGAGCTGTTTTATTTGTGGGTTATTCATTTTTCCATGATGGCTGTAAACATTTGTTTCAATTTGCTTTTAACTTGTTTTACTATATAGAATTTTAAAGTTTTTATATAGTCATGTCTATTATATTTTACCTTGTATTGTGTGTACTCCAAGATTAACTTTTAAATTCTCTACTTTTTGCTTATTCTTTTTACATACTTAAAATTTTTTTATTACGGAAAATATTAAGGATATGCAAACATAGAATAATCCTTTGATTACATCATGGGATATTATTCAACCATAAAAAGGAATGAAGCACTGACATATACCTCAACATGGATGAACCCTGAAAACATGATGCCAACTGAAAGTAGCCAGTCACAAAAGACCGTTATGTCACACGATTTTTTATGGCTAAGCAAATATTAAGATGGGATATTATCTTCATGAATCTATATCCTGGCATGGTAGTTGTCGACTCATGGCCGGTCCCTAAGACTACTTGGCACCCTCATCTATCAGAAGAAAACCTCAACTATCACTATATTTTATCCATTATATTTCTTTCAAAGAAGAGAGTTTGGTTTATCTTTATTTTATTGTGATAACAACACTTAATATGAAATTTCTCTTCTTAACATGTTTTTAAGTGTACAATACAGTATAATCTATCTGTGGGAGAGGTTGTTTAAAAATGTAATCACAATACCATTATCACACCTTAAAAATAGCAATAATTTCTTATATAATCAAATATTAAATTTAATGTTCCTATTTGTATTGTATCATAATTTCATGGTTTTCTTTTTACAGTTTGAGTCTGTTTGCAAATAATGTCAATATGTTATAGTTTATTATATTTCTGAAGTCTTTTTTAATTTGTAGATTATCCATCCCTCCTTTTGCCATATTTATTGAAGAAACAAGGTCAGTTATCCTGTAGGGTATGAATTTTTATGATTGCACCCCCAGTTGGCCTTTAACATTTGTTGTTGTTGTTGTTTTGGTTTTTAATTGAGTTGGAGTCTTACTCCTTTGCCCAGGCTGGAGTGCAGTGTTACACACGCTCGCCACCACCCCAGCGTTGACCTGCTGGGTTCCGGGGATCCTTACACATCAGCCTTCTGAGTAACCGAAACTACAGACGTGCGCTACCACACCCGGCTATTTTTTATTTTATTGTAGAAATGAGGTCTTGCCAAGTTGCCTAGGCTGGTCTCATATCAACTCATAATGAGTTGCCTGGACCAACTCATTATTTTTTAAAAAGGAAATAAACACATTTATTTTGTCATTCTTCTTTAACTATTCCACTAAGTTACCAAATAATAAGAGTAAAAGTTTTTCCTTATAACAATAAGCAAATAACAAAGAAGTCATACATAAAGAAATAAGATAATTAGAATAGTCTTACTTTTCAACCCTTAATGGATTAAGGAATCTAGGCAATGATTGTCAACTTCTACTAATGGCACAAATAGATAATTAGACATTATATGTGTCCTGATGTGTTGTTAACACAATCAATCAAGAAATCCTGAATTTGATCAGTCACTAGATTTTACAGCCAATTCAGACAGAGGACACAAAATAAAAACATGTTAGGCCGGGCTCGGTGGCTCAGCCTGTAATCCCAGCACTTTGGGAGGCCGAGGTGAGTGGATGGTCCGCAGGTTTGAGACCACCCCGGGAAACTTGACGAAACTTTGTCTCTACAATAAATCAAAAATTTAGCTGGGTGTGGTAGCGAGTGCCTGTAGTTCTGGTTATTTGGAAGGCTGAGGTAGAAAGATTGCTGGAGACCAGCAGGTCAACGCTGTGGTGACTGTGAGTGTGCCACTGCACTCCAGCAGTGCAGTGAGACTCCATTCAAAAAATAAAATAAAATAAAATAAAATAATGAGTTGGATTATTGGTAATCAGTTAGTGCTATTTTGTTAGTATGACTTTGAACTCATGAATTTAAACATATTTGATATGCTTCAGTCTGTTGAAGTCATTATTGGAATCTACTGAAATAATTATTGTAATTAATGTTCATATTGTCCCATCTTTGGACAATGGGAACTTATTCAAATTGACTTGACATTTTTCCACAACCCTAATAAGTAGTCTTTGACCACTTCCATGCTGTCTAATGTAGCAAACTGTTGAAGGCTTATTTTGTGTATCTGCCAGATTGAGACTCAGATATATTTTCAAGGAGTCCTAGTTCTGTTTACTGGTAAATGGTATTCCCAAACCACAATCTGGACACCAGCATTGTTCTTTGCAACTGAAACGGTCAATCATTGTTTTAGTCCTGTATCATACACACACAAAATGCATCACATGTTCATACTGAGTCTTCCCCAATTCATATTTAGGATTTCAGATTTTTACTTAATATCTTCTGACTTAATCATATATCTTCTCCTTTTGTTTATGCTGGGAATCTCAATTTTCAGTGATGGCAGGAATGATAGTATTAGAGTATCAGATACTGACTATATTCCAGAATACACAAAACCATCTCAGATTATCACACCAACGATATGATTACTAGAAAACAGGTCAAGGGTTTTTGTTTTTGTTCATCCTAAGTATAAGCCTTTAGCGTTGTATTTTCAAAATAATAGCATTATTGGGATGCAATTGACATACCATGAAACTCACCATTTTAAAGTGTTCAGTTCAGTGACATTCCATATTTAGACCTGTGCTACCATCATTACTCCAGCCATCCTTGCCATCTAATTTTAGCACATTTTCATCACCCCAGCCCTGTACCCTTTAGCTGTCACTGTCACAGTCCATGTGCCCATCACCCCCAGCCCTGTGCAACTACTAATCTACTTTCTGTCTCTTAATATTTGCTTAGCCATAAAAAATCGTGTGACATAACGGTCTTTTGTGACTGGCTACTTTCAGTTGACATCATGTTTTCAGGGTTCATCCATGTTGAGGTATATGTCAGTGCTTCATTCCTTTTAATGGCTGAATAATATCCCATTGTATGGCTATGCCACATTTTGTTTATCTGTTCATAGATTTCTCAAATTGTTATTTTTTTTGTCTCTAGGCATTGGTTTTTAACTTATGTTTTGTAAGAATTATGTAAAATACTTGGTTTAAAAATAAAATTTACTAAGTAATGTATTTTCAAAGAAGTCTAGCTTCTGTGATAGTTTTAAGGAATTCATGTTTTATCCTTTTTTTAATATAGGCTTTTTGGGAGTATGTAGTTTTGTTTATTTACTTTTAATATTTAAGATGGATTGATTTCCCCAGGATATCTTTATATTAATATTTTTATACAAGCCATTATGCTCCCCCTGCCCTCCCCCCCATTATTTGGTTGTTATCTATTAGTGACCAACTTTGAACTATATTGGAGTTATGCCCCCCTCCTTTTTTTTGAGTCAGAGTCTCAGTCTGTCGCCTAGACTGGAGCATAGTGACATGCTCTTGGCCACTGCAGCCTCAAACTGTTGAGCTCAGGCAGTCATTCTGCCTCACCCATCCAAGTAGCTGGAACCACAGATGCCACCGTGCTGGCTAATTTTTAAAAATTTATTGTAGAGACAAAGTCTCACCAAGTTGCCTAGCCTGTTCTCAAACCCCTGGGCTCAGACAATCCTCTCGCCTCGACCTCCCAAAGTACTGGGATTACAGGCGTGAGCCACCACACCTGGCAAATCAGAATTATCCTTTTATTCCTCAGGTTCTCATTTGAAAGTAATTTTCTTTTACTTCTAGCTAAACACTAAGATATTTCATATGTCCTTCCCTTTCTCCCTACATTTTGATAATGTGGTATATCTGTGTTGTCTGATCATATAGGTGTTATTGACAATACTTTCTCCCCTATAGCTGTCATTCAGTCTTAGTACTACAGGGGGGTATGTGTGGATGAATGGATGGATAGATGGGTGGATGGATGGATAGATGGATGGATAGATGGGTGGATGAGAGAGAGCGAGTGAGAGAGAGAGATTTATATAGAGATGTAGATAGAATGTTTGAATTTGTTTTGGAGGTCATTTTAGATTCTCATGTCCCCGTGTCTTGAGTGATTTTGGTTGTGTGATGCCTGTTTTCTCATAGCTTCCTCAGTAAGTCCTTAGTACAATATTTCCTGAGTTCTTGATATTTCTGACAGCATACAGCATTTATACTTGAAAGTCTGTGTGGCTGGGCATAAAATCTTAGGCTTATATTTTGTTTCCTTGAATACATTTGCTGTTCGTTGTCTTTGGGCATGAAGCAGTGATGCTGGCAGCAATGTGATTTTTTGTTTCTACTTATAAGAGCCTAGTTTTGTTTGTTTGTTTATTGAATACCTAAAGGATTATTTTTTTTCCTTTCACTTTAAACACTACTATGTAGTGTTGGTTTTTCCAGTTTGATACTTTTGAATACATAATGTGCACTTCTAATACATAGTTTCAGGGCTTTTCCTTGGTTTTTTTTGTTGTTTGCCAGTCTGCTTTTAGATTTCAAGTGAGCTTCCTAACTCACAGTTGTAAAGTTTTTGTCTTATTGAGCGAATTTCTCTGGGAAATACTACTTAGACATTTTGGATCTACTTTGACTATCTTCTCTGTTACTCTACTTCAAATCTTTTTTCTTTATTTCTCTTTAAAATTTTCTTCCTTTTTACCTCATATTTCTGTGACATTATTCTATTTGTTCTTATGTTCCTTCTAGTTTGTATTTTGAAATAATTTAAAAATACTTTGAGTTCTATCACATTGAGTTTTTATAATTCTAACTTATTTTATTCTTTTATATTTTTGTGGCTTTCTTAATTTCTTTTAGCTTATTTCAAAAATTGGGCTACAGTTTTCATCCACTGAGTGGACATGTCCTTCTGGCATGCTTTCATTTTCTGGAGAGTTCTCCTTTTTCTCTCTTTGCTTATAATAACCCTCTACTAGATTCTACCACAGTCCTTTTCTGTTGCTTAAATTTAAACATGATGTTTGTTTTCATGAACTTTAAGGAGAGAGGGAGTTGGGAAAGTATTTAGGATCACAACCTTGAGTGCCCTCTTCTGAAGGACTAAACAATCTGCACCCCCATGTTTTGAGGCCTCTTGACTAGTCCTCTGCCCTGTTCCCTGTTCTAAATCTCCTCCTCCCCTACTTCTCTTGTCCGTCTCTGGGCACTTGGATTTCACTCCAGCAGTGTTTTCTTGGTGTGGAGCTTTGTCTGGAAGGGAATCTTGGGTGCTAGTTTTAAGAGTCTATAGGGCCTAAGCTGGGTGCAGTAGCCCACACCTGTAATCCCAGCACTTTGAGAGACTGAGGTGGGAGAATTGCTTGAGCCCAGGAGTTTGAGACCAGCCTGGGCAACATAGCAAGACCTCATCTCTACAAAAATAAAATCAAATTTAAAAAAATAATAAAGAGTTTGTAGAGCATAAATCACCCTAGCCCCTTCAGACCTTATTGCCAGCCCCTTGACTTCACTCATGAATAGTGCTGAAATTATTCCCAGCTTCACCAAAGTTTTCAAATAGACGTAATGAGCTTTGTGTTGAGTACTGACTGGTGATTTAGGAGTTTGTCCCTTTGGATACCCTAATTTCCTCTGCTTCCCTTCCACAGGTGCGGATGCTGCATGGGTCTCGGAACTGTTCATAATTTCCCCCCCCCCACCTCTCTGATTTTATTGTACATTTGTCTCACAGAGTTTTGTGTTTGCTGTTCCAATTGCTCTATTTTTATTGGGGGGGGTGTCATAAGGAAATTGAAATCCCGTTGCCACCACTATTTTCCCAGGATTATTTTTATTAGTTTGACCTGTACTAGATTGCCAATATCAATCATTTCCAGCTGACTGCAGTTTAATGAGAATTTTTAACGGTTTAACCTAATGTATAGCTCTGTATTTAGATTTTAATACATTTAGGATCTCTTTTTCTGAATATATATATCAACACATTTTTGTATCTAAGGTAATACATACTTTGGTTTCCCATAATAACAGGCAAGAATTTCTAAAATAGCTGCATCATTTTAAAAATGAATACTTGTAATAGTATGAGGTATGGCATGAGGTAAGCATGTAATTATTTTTCCTTTAGTTGCCTATAGCCTTCATTAGATAATCTGTTATTTTCCAACTTCTTAGGCTGCTTACACCAAATTATCACTTTTGTTTTACACTAAATTACCATGGATAATTGAGTATGTTTCTATATTCTGCTGATCCTTTTATTACTGTGCCAGTATCTTTCTATTTTAGATAGAGTAGATTTATTAGTAAGGTTTGGTATCTTGTAGGACAATTCTGTCCATTCTTTCTTTTCAGAAGTTTCTGGACTGTTTTTGCTTTTGCATATTACTTTCTTCCATATGGACTTTATTACGGTTGTGTTAACTCCACATGACATGGCATTGGAATTATGATTGTAATTACATCGCTTTGTCTTACATTAGGGTCTGTAAGATGAAGAGCACCCCTCCAGTGATTAGGAAGGACACAAGACAGAAATAAAGATGCTATTACTTAGAGGTCTTGGGGGCGGGTATATGACACGCCTGGAGGCCACACACGCAGAGGTGGGGGAGCAGAGGCAGGGAGGGACCCGGGAGCCAATGCCTTTATGAGGTCTATGGCATTGTCCAAGCAGGTTTCCCTCAGGGAGGGTTAATTGGTGAGTTTTAAGCAAGCAGAAGGTCACGTTTAAGGAGGTCATGCTGTGACTGAGGTAGTCACTACAGCGTGTCTGCACAGTCCATGTGGGCTGTGAGGGCCAGGGGACCAGGTCAAAAGACTGTACATAGCTGTCTCCTAGAGAGGTGTCACCAGGAGACAGTTGTAGAAGGCAGGTGTCTGGATCAGCCACACCAAGGAACTGGGAGGTGCAAAGCTGCAAACCGTGTTAAGGGAGACTGAGCCCTTCTTCTGGGATGAGAGAGGCCCACCTATATTCAGAGTGGATGCCGAGGCAACATACAGTTGTAAGAGTTCACCAGACATTTTTATTAATGTCCTTGCATCGTTGAGACTTCTTGGTTTGGCAGGACTGATCAAGGGTTCTGCACCATATGAGGATCCTGTACTTCTCACTCAAATGAAATAGAACAGATATGCTGTTTCTGCAACACACTGTCCCTTTCCCCAGTCTGGTTTTATTGAACTAATTTGGAATATAAGCTCCAGGCTTTCCTACAGTATGTTTTTAAAATATTTAAATATCTTATTCTAGAACTTGAATTCTAGCCCATAGCCAAATCACCATCATATATTTGTGTCTACCTATACAGATTTGAGTATCCCTTATCCAAAATGTTTGGGGCCAGAAGTATTTGGGGTTTTCTCAGATTTTGGAGTATTTGCAGAATACATACTAGTTGAGCATCCCAAATCTGACATGGTGCTCACAGAGTTTTGAATTTTGGAGCATTTTGGATTTTGGATTTTCAGTTTAGGGATGCTCAGTCTGTATAAGTTGTGTTAGAGTCATGGCTTTTCACTTGCTTTGGTTTTTTTCTTTCCCTATCTTGAGATCTGTATTCCAATCCAGTTTTCTTTTGACTAGACTCTACTGTACTTCCTTGAGTAGTTTTTTTAAAAAGATAAATGAATTGTACTTTGAGTCCTTCGCTGTTCAAAGACTTTTTTCCTTCTTCATGTATTAATGATATCTTGACGATGTGAGAAGCTTTCCTTCTTTTCCTTTTGTTCCATGTGGAATTCCTATTGTCCTTATTTTGCAGCACTTAGATCTGATTTCTGTGTCTCCTATTTTTTACTCAAAGTTCCCATTCTTTTTTTCTCTAGTTTTGGGTTATAGTGGTAATTTCTAAATTATAAATTCTGTTTTTGACAGTGTTTATTCTATTTTCACTGTCTTTATTGAATTTATTTCAGAAATCTTAATCTGTTATTATCCAGAAGACTTTTTTTGTTATTTATTTATTTTTTTTGAGTTGGAGTCTCACTCTGTCACCCAGACTGGAGTGCAGTGGCCGCTCACGGCCACCGCAGCCTCGACCTGCTGGGCTCCGGCGATCCTTCCGCCTCAGCCTTCCGAGTAGCCGGAAGCCGGAATTACAGGCGCGCGCTACCACGCCCGGCTGATTTTTTGATTTATTGTAGAGATGAGGTCTCGCTGCCCAGGCGGGTCTCGAACCCGCGGGCTCAGGCAATCCACTCACCTCAGCCTCCTAAAGGCGCGGGATTACAGGCCGAGCCACCGAGCCTGGCTTATCCAGAAGACTTTAATGTGATCTTGTGCTCGAATATTTTTATTGTTCTCTCCTGTTTCTACATTAAATCAGTATTAATCAAAGCCAGCTGTGAGGATTCTTCTCTTGGTATCCTCCTAAGGAAACTGCTGTTTCCTCTTGAGCTGTGTTTTTTAATATCTGTTCCTTCTGTCTGGACATGTATTGACTTCCCAAGCAACACCAGCAGGACTGGGTTTCCTCACTGTCTTTGTAGGCCTGGTTGCTGTGTCTTGCAGGCAGTGTGGTCTTGCAGTAGGGATTGTTCCCTTGCTCATTGAACCTGTAGCAAATGGGTCAACAGGCTGGGGCTGTCGAGAATGCCAGAGGACTCTTTGGAATTTTATCATAGAAAGTTTGTTGAATTTTATAGAGCTTCTAATAAGCATTGTTTTCTGATGTCATTATACTGGGGGAGGAGGGAGAGCTTTTAAATTGCTTAAAGCCCTTATACAGACATATGTTAGCCCTGACCACACTTGTCACAAGTAAGAATTTTTAGAAATTGTGCAGCTATTTTACAACTCCTTGCCTGCTAGGGAAACCCAAGTATGTGCTAATTTTAAATGCAGGAATATGTGTTGAACATAAAAGGATAAATTTATCTTGTTTTCCTTAGTGCTAATGCAGATTACTAAGCGGAAGTACTCAGCGTGTTCCCCAACTTTATTTTTTAGTTGTTATATGCTAACATTTTATTTGTTTGAGATCAGGTTATAACAGATTAAATGTCTCTTTTTAAGGAGCAGAGGAAATTTTTTCCTTTTAGGCATTTAATTGTCATTTGGAAGTTTATAGTAAGAAGAAAGCATCATCCTTATTTTTGTCATTAAATGTGTCTCAGTTATGCCAAATGTGTGTGTTACTTTTTTTAAAAAAGCATCCACTTTAAAACTGTAGACCTTATCAATCTATCACTAAAACAATCACTTGTCAACAGGAACAAATCTGAGAACTAAGAGCCTATTAACAAGGCCGATCATGTTATATGTTCCATTCTTTAGTGTTGGAGAAGAAGAAACACTGGCACTTTTGTAGAAGTATTTTTCTATTAATTTATTCATCAAAGGTGTTCAGCATCTATTATGTGGCAGGTACCAAGCAAAATGTTGGAGTTCCATAGTTAACTGCAGATAAACAAGCTTCTTTATCATGGAACTGATTGTCTAACTGGTAGATAGATAAAATAACGCGCTACAGTAAAGCATGAGAAATACAACCAGGATGTATTTGCAGTGCACAAATGATGTGAGAAAAGGGAGATATTAAATGTGTTGCTTGAGGCAATCACAGAAAACCTCACAGAGGAGGATGGTGTCTGGGCTTCCTCCTCATGTGAGTAAAGAGTTCAGGGAGAGGCCTCGCCAGCAGATCCGAGCCTCTGATAGTAAAGGCACTAATTTGTGCAGATGCACAGAGGCATGTTTGTTATGGGTGAAGGAGAAGGGGATGGTGGAAGGAGATAAGGATCAAGATCTGTGTAGAGACCAGATCATTAGGCTAAATAAAAGCTTTAATCCTGTGGGCTGCCAGTGAAGCGTTGCGTTTTAAATGAGAAGGGGTAAGGCAAGCCTTAGAACAAAATCACTTTGGGGTTATTGAGAGGTCAGTGACTTGAAATGTTGGAATCTGAAAAGCCAGTGGGAATGAGGACAGCTAAGGTGGATTTTAGGGATAGTTAAAAGTGGAACTGATAAAACTTGTCTAGTGTCTGCATGAATGGTTCAAGGAAAGGAAGTATGGAAGACAGTACGTGGGCATTAGTGAAAGAGGCAAACTGTCCGGTGGAAATGCAGGCCACACAGGAACAGGGACCATCCTGAAGGTGATAGCCTTAAGAACTAGTCCAGTCTTCAGCTGGACTTTGTGGTTCTTTGTGGTTCAGGCATTCAGTCTTCTGAAAGTTCTAGATGTGGGGATTTACCTGACTTAAGATATGACTACCTGCATTTTGCTGTAAGCAACAGTAGTCTGGTGGGAGAGACACACAGGTTAACAGTAGTAAGTTTATAAATGTTAGTTGTATGTTTTAAAAAAGCACTTTTTCTTGGATACAGTATTCTGTTTTGTCTCTGTTTAATCTTTATAAGAAGTGGATGATGGCTCTGTTTTTAAGATAAACACACTTAGAGCTGGTGTGGTGGTGTCTGTAGTCCCAGCTACTTGGGAAGCTGAGGTGAGAGGATTGCTTGAGCCCAGGAGTTTGAGACCAGCCTGGCCAACATAGTGAGACCCTGAATTAAAAAAAAAAAAAAAGAATAAATAGAAAAAAAAAATGAAGAAACCAACTCTGGGAGACTGGTCAGTCCTTCCAGAATCACATCGCTAATTAAGTGCCTGGAAACCAGGTTTTCTGATGTTTGGACCTTGATTTTTTTTTTTTTTCTCATTAAGCCACAACCATCTCTATAATGAAAGTCAAAGTGAACTCAGGATTTAGGAAGTTTCTATTGGCATATTGTAGGGGGAGAGAAGCAAGACATTGGAAAGGCCATGAGATGAGCCTTGAGAACTAAGGATTTTGAGTTGGAAAAATGAAGAGAGGAATGTTTCCAGGTGAAGAGGCAGCATGGCAGAAGATAGGCTGCTACAGGCACATGTGTTGTAGGGGGGTGGGGGTGCGTGGGGCAGGTCTCCTGGAGTTTGGATTAGGCTGCCCCAAGGGTAGGGCTAGACCAGGGAGGGTCTTCAAGTCCAGGTTATGTTGGTTGAGCTGTATTTGGCAGATGGGCAGCGTGTGGGGGCCTTCAAAGTGTCAGATGAGGGTATCATTCATGAATGCAGCAGCACACAGTTATGGCCAGCTGTGGTAAATGCCAGGCACTGTGCGGTTGTTGATAGATAGTCCGGTGTTAAGGAAGGGAAGGCCCTTGCCCTCAGGAAGTTCTGTCACCAAGTTATGGGAAAATGTGAAATATTCTGATCGCAAGGAGTAGGTGCTCTGGTGGAAAATCACTGGCAGGGGAGGAATGACTTCCATAGAGGAGTTGAGAGGCCGCCGAGGACCAAAGGAGGAGAGGTAGGGGACCTAGGGAGCCAGGTAGCATGGCCAGGCAGAGGGAGAGCACTCCTAGCACTTCATGTACCCTCCCTTACAGGGACAGGGTAAGGAATCTGAAGGGGATAGCGAACAGAATGCACTGCTGGAACTCCCAGGAAGCATCGGAAGCATCAAGCAACACAACTAAGCAGTGCCGCCCAAGCCGACCTTACAAATTCTCTCTTTCCATCAGCATTGTTCAGAGAACAGATGGGCAAAATTGGCTGAGTCCACGGGCTATTATTTTTCATAAATGGCTACTTAGCTACGACTTGATTTTGTTATCTTTTTTTAAATTGTAATAATTCTCACTCGAGATCATTGTGGATAGTACTCTATATAACCTTAAAAATAAAGTGTTCTGGTCATTTTAAGTGTGATGCAAAAATGTTAAAGGTGGGCTTGATTCTTTTCTACTGTGCTTTTTTGATAAAAATTTTGCAGTTTGGTTTGAGTTCTTGTTATAGTTTTCTGACATTCTTAGAACTTTTTAGGTCTGTGTTCAAATTGTTGAATGAGTCAATATTCTTTTCCCTATAAAATTATAATTTTGGGGTAGGCACGGTGGCTCAGGCTGTAACCCCAGCACTTTGGGAGGCCGAGGCAAGAGGATTGCCTGAGCCTGGGGGTTCGAGATCAGCCTGGGCAACTTGGTGAGATCTTGTCTCTACAATAAATCACAAAAACTAGCCAGGCGTGGTGGCATGTGTCTGTAGTTCCAGCTACTTGGAAGACTGAGGTGGAAGGATTGCCTAAGCCCAGTGGGTTGAGGCTGCAGTGGCCATGAGTGTGCCACTGCACTCCAGCTTGGGCGACAAGAGTGAGACTCCAACTAAAAATAATAATAAAATTAAAATTGTGTAGATTTGTCAGCAACTTATAGAGAATAATAGTTTATAACCACAACCATAGGGCATTGTCCTGTATGCTCTTTTAATCCTTGTTTGTTGGATTTTTGTTATAGTTTTCTGAATTTCCAGATCCCATGTGGGGTTCAGATTATGTGCAGCTGTCAAGGACACCGCCTTCCTCTGAGCAAAAATGCAGTGCCGTGTCATGGGAGGAGCTGAAGGCCATGGACTTACCCTCATTCGAACCTGCCTTCCTAGTCCTCTGCCGAGTCCTTCTGAATGTCATACATGAGTGTCTGAAACTAAGATTGGAGCAGAGACCTGCTGGAGAACCATCTCTCTTGAGTATTAAGCAGGTTTGCTTCAAAGACTATCTTAATATTTAGTAATTATTATATTATTCTGCAGCCTATAATTTTTATTTTGAGGATTTTTTCCCCCTAATTGTCACAAATAGTAAAAAAATGAGTATATGTTATTGTTTTTAAGATGCACTTTTTAGGGTAGTTTTAAATGTTCTTTACATGCAATCCTCAAAGATAAGATTGTGGTTCAACCTTTCTGCCATCCACTTCCTTTTTCTAGAAGGACTTAATCCTCACATGTATGACCCTGTACATTGTTTATATCAGTCTTTGAAGGTTGAAATTTAAAATTCATTCATAAGAGATAGAGTGTAAGTTTCTTAAATTTATTTTCTTGTTCTATTTGAGGTTTGTGTAAGAAGATAGATGTCTTTAGAGTATGCAGAGGGGAGAGGTTTGAACTTTTTGCTTGGTTAAGCAGATTTGGTTTAAACAGTAGTGGCAGCTTCTATTTTCTGAGTTCATTCTGGATGGGATCTTACAGGGGCTTGATATCCAGGGGCAGCAGAGGAATGACTGGAAGGGTTGTATCTAGCAGAGTGAGTGCTGGAATGGGTCTGTGTTTGTGTTTTGTGATACTAACATATTGGCATTTACTATATAAAGTAAAAAATTTTAACTCTTGTCCAATTAAAAGAAAGGGAAGTATGTTTTTTGCAGATTGTGCACATTCAGCCCGTAGGAATTGAAGTACTGAGAGCTCCTTGGCTCTGTGAGTGACAGGACAGAACATAGATGAGCAGTACAGATGGAGGAAAGACAGGTGAATTCAGGTCACACAGTAGGTACAGAATTGGGTTTGTGTCTGTTTGCTGAATGAAATGTAGATTAGACTGACTAGCGGAGGTCAGTTGGAGAGGACCCTGCCTCTTGTTTCCGGCCCTTCAGTTTGCACCTGGTACCGCCCACAGCTCCATCTGCTTGTGAACTTCCTTGCTTCTCACCATCTTGTTTCTGGGAACTGTCTCGCTGTGCATGTTGGCCTTGCTTTTAGCTAGTCTTCTGTATTGCAGTGGTTACTTAGGACATTTTGGTAAAATCCTTTGGAACTTCCTTCCTCACAAAGTAAATTCTTCGTAAATATAACCTAGTAAAACAGAGTTTGCATTTTGCCAATGGGGCTCTTGTGAGGATTAAATAGTAATTTATGTTAAAACACTTTAAAAAATAAGAACAATACTTAGGCGAATGTAGCATTGCTAGAGTTAAAAGAGAATCAAAATTTCGGTTTAGATGCATTCAAAGATCAGTTATAAGCATCCAAGTGACATCCTTAATTGATATCTATAGAATCTGTACAAACCACTTTTTAGTAGATGTCATTGTAGCCATCACTCTCTTATCATGGATAATTGTCTTAAAAATATTTATGGGAGAGACTTCTGTTTATAAAAGCAATCCATATTTAAGAGAATTTGAAAAGTACAGGAAGTTATACAAACAAAACTACAAACCACCCTATTATTCCTGCCACTCAGAGATAACCACTCTAACATTTTGGTGGATTTTCAACTGTTTGTTTTTCCTACACATGAATACTTCTACATACACAAGTAAGTATATATGTGTGTGTGATTTTTTCCCCCCTTTCTTTAAGTATTTTTCAAAATCAAGAGTGTAAGTGCTGTAATGGCACACCACTGTGTAAGGTACACCTTATTCAGTTAATCCCCATTGTTTTAACTGATATTGTGATAAGTATGTTTGTATCTGAATCTTAGCCTGCATCTCTTTAGTTGTTTTTAGATGTCTTTTAGATGTTTTACACAGTGTAAATAAAACACAATAGTAAATAAATGAGTCATAAATTTTAGTTTTTAGAAAGTTTGTACCAGTTTACTTTCCTGTTAGCAGCACTGAAGGTTTGACTAATATGTATGAAAATGAGTGTGGCTGTGATCTCATACCACAGTCCCTGTTGATTAGAATTTGAGGGCTTGGTGTCCCAGCCTTTCATTAATGAAGGGTTTTCCAGGTTGTCCCATTTCAACCTTCTTTCCACCTTTGTTATGTTACCCTCTGGACCCATACATTGCAGATTTGCCCATCTTTTTAGTTTATTGTTTTTCCTTTATTTTTATCTGATGTCATCAGATTAATCTTAGGTTTGTTTGCTTGTGTTTGCGATTATCTGAGTTTTTTCATGGTAGATTAGGCCATAAATCACAGTAGATAAGCTATGCTAAATTATTGCAAAGACCACCCTGTTCTGTGGTATGTAAGTATATTTGAATCTTTATTATTTTTTAGTAATATTTATCAGTTTCATTAGGAGATTTTTCTCTCATATCTCTCATCTTATAATGTAAGCTAGTAGAAAAATTGTTCCTATTTTTTAATCTTTCTCTACAAAATTGTTTGTAGGAGAACATATTTTAGCAAAGCAGTAGTTGCCTATATGGTCTTTTCTATGTGTATCCATGCTGTAATATTAAATTCTTTTATTTTCACTATTATGTTTTTACTTGATGGAGACTACTAAGATATTTATATACATAAAGTAACAAGATGGAGAATCTGGAGACGATGTGAGGTTTTTCAGAAGGATTTGAATGGGATGATGTGAAGCGGCCAGGTCATCTGGTCAGGCTGTGTAGCGACCGGGATGTCTATTCTCTTGCAGCTGGTGCGAGAGTGTAAGGAGGTCCTGAAGGGCGGCCTGCTGATGAAGCAGTACTACCAGTTCATGCTGCAGGAGGTCCTGGATGACCTGGGAAAGCCAGACTGCAACATCGACGCCTTTGAGGAGGATCTGCATAAAATGCTGATGGTCAGGAGCAGTGGGGAGGAAGGTCTTCTACATGCGTATTGTGGGTGTGTGTGTGTGTGTGTGTGTGTGTGTGTGTGTGTGTGTGTGTGTGTGTGTGTGTGTAGTGGTGTCCTTGAACCTGAGTCTGTCCATCTGCTGTTAGATTGCATTTATCCTAAATCCACATTTAAAAAATTCTCAGTAGTTCTAAGTTTTTGACAAATGTTAACCTAGTTTGTGCTTTAATTGTAGGATAGTTCAACTTAGAGCAGAATGGCCCAGAAATAGAATCAAATCTGGTCCTATTTTGTTGAGCTACCTACCATCAACCATTTCCAGTACCTGGGATATGCTAGGAACCTTGCTTGGCTCTGGGGATAGTGAAGAACAGTAGGAAACTCATAGTCTGGTAGGACTGGGTGTGGTAGATCCTTCCAACCCTGAGTACTGAGTGCTGAGTGCTGGGGGAGGAAAGAGTGTGCTGAGCGGAGGCACCTGGACGAGCCTGGGACATCCAGGAGGTGCTGACACTGAGGAAGCTGAATCTTAAAGATGAGTCAAGGGTTAGTTGAGGAACCTGACATATTTGAGAATTTGCAAATAGGTTGATTTGTCAGGCATAGTTCTATTTTTATTTCTTCCTCAGAAGATACTCCGGTCTTCTCACTTGCATTGTGTTTGCCTGTGCTCTAACCTCTGTATTGTTGTTTATCTTCTTTCCTGCTAGAAATGCCTCCCCACCTGCCTATTTAAGATTTGCAGGTTTTTTTTTTTCCCTCTTGAAAGCTTTGTCTGACAGTTTTAGCCTTCAGCCCACATTCATCTATAACTTCTTTGAACTCTTAGGAGTTATAATTAGAACTATACTATTTCACATTTAAACAGAGACTGTTCTCGGGTTTCCCTAATTAGACTGAAAGCTTCATGAGCCAAGGGCTATACCTGGACATTTTCTCTTCCTTAAGATCTGGTAGTGCATTAGTGTACCATAAGTACATGTTAGATTCACTGGAGTGTATGCAGAAATGATTGCCATGTGGCAGGTTAATGAAATAATAAAGAAAACATGTGCCTGGAGTCTGTTGTTTTCAGGGTGCCTTTATCATTGCTTAGCTTTCACTACATCCTGCCACGAGGTGGCTCTAACATCTCCAGTGCCACCTTTTTAGACTGGAAGAAAAGGGCAGAGGACCTTGCCAGCTAAGTCCAAACCTTTTTATCAAACAGTAAGCACTCTCCTAGAAGTCCTGCCCAGCAAGTGTCCCCTGCATCTTGTTGACCCAACCTGTTGCATGGCCTCATTACCATGAGGAGGCTGGGAATTCAGATATGGGCCTGTCCAGCCTCTATGGAGAAGTGGAGGAGGAATGTGGTTGGGACTTAAAATATCATATTACGAGAAATTATTTTAATGAGCTTGAGATTTCTTTCTACTTGTTTGGGGAAAATATTTCAAAGAGTAGAGTGTATAAAATGTCTGCATTTTGAAATACTGTAAGTTTTTAATGTCAAAAAAGTCTTATCTTTGAAAAGTTATGGTCAAAAGCAAATGATTTTTTTTCTCTTTTTTTAATGGATGATTAAATCAGAAGTTTAAAAAGACAAAACGTGTTTTGCTTCCCAGACCGCCTTGATGACCTTTTATCCCATAGACTCAGGGGCGTGGGGTGAGGAGCTCTGGGCAGGTGAGCTATGCCTTCCTGGATAGCTGGTCTGAGCCGTTGGTGCACCTGCATGTTGCCAGGTGATTACCAACATTCTTGGCTAGTTAGTTTTAGAACTGCTCAGAGTTTAGTTTTGGCTTTGCTGTCAGTTATCTGCATGAGACACAGTCTCTCATCTCACAGATGAAGAAACTAGAAATATCAGCGGGTTTTAAATTGTGCCCTGTAGTGTGTTAAAAGGATCAAGGCAAGGGTGTGTTTGGAGGACTGAGGGAGCCCAAACAAAATCTATATTTCTTTTAGGAAGAAAGGAAAAAATGACTATTGAATATGCAATAAAATTGTGTTTACCACACTACCCTTCTCTTGAAACCCACCAGAAACAGCAAAGAAAGAAAAATCCATGTCTAGAAAAGGGGGACATTGGTTATAGATCCATCCTCCCACCCTTCCAAGAATAAAAGGACTGTAAAATTATTTGCCTGGAAATATAGACTGACATATAGGGTGAGCACAGGCTCTAAATACTTTTCCTCCTTGGACCTGAAGGGCCCATCTAGGGCCTAGTTGGAACCATGCTGTCTAGAGATATGAGCAGCCATGAAAGAAGCAGGGCATGACGGCAGAAGGCCCGTTGTTGACTGAAATGTACAGAGCAGGAGCATCAATAGAAATACTCTCTGCAGCTAAACCTGTTGCTGAGGGAGACTAACGAGTGGGAGCTCTGATAGGAGGGGAGGGGAAGCAACGGTGAGCCAGTTATAATGCAGACAGTCTGCCGCTTAGGGGCTTTACTCTGTGTTATATCATCCACTCAGAAGCCTTCAAAGACAGAGGCGCTTACGCATACAGGGCAAAGGAAATAACGTGGTGAGTGTTTGAGTTGTCCAGTCTCAACCGAAGCTGTGAACTATCTCAGCTCATCTCCATGGTCCTTGGCCTGAGAAATAACCAAAACAATGAACATAGTAATAGATGATGTAGGAACATGTGATAGACTTAAACCACATAGCAAGAATTTAAAAGAATGGACATACAAATGTGATGGACAAGCTGTGATGGTCATAGAAGACACACAAGACAGCTTACATATGCACAGTGTTTCTGCAGAAGAATCAAGAGTGAAGGAGCAGAAAGGACTGACTTTTCAACTCTGTGGGTTCATTATTGGGTATCTACTGTATGACAGGCAGGCATCATGCAGGGTGCTGAGACTTTAATGATGAGCATAAACTGCCTCCTGGAATCTAAGAATGATCACTAGTGGCTACTATAGAATCCTGCAGACAAAACTGCAGCTGTGAAAAATGCCACAAAGGAAGGGCACAGGTCTATGACAGCTCAAGTTTGTGTGGAGGTTGGAGAAGGCTTTCCTGAGGAGCACTGAGCCTTGTCTGACGTTTTATGTATTATAATCAACTTGATGGGAAAGATAAAAAGTTTAGACCAAATAGTACTGTATATTGTAATGTATGTTATAACAGATTGTTTTTAAAAGCATGTCAACTGGGGGAAACATATTGAGTTCATGATAATTGTTGCTTCTGGGCAGAGAAAGAAGAGAAGAAAGAAGCAAAGGAAGAATTAATTTTTCTTATTACAATTATCTAAAATAAATATGAAAAAATATTTGTTTATTCTGGATGATATTTATTAGAATATTTTCTAGCCTCCTTGCTTGTTAATTTAAAAAAAGAGAGAGGAAAGAGGCCCTTGTCTGATGCCAGCAGCAGATACAGAGTATCCTTGTTGGGAAGGGGCATGGTGGGAACAGGTTCTCTGGGAAGCCCATGGGGGCTCTGCTATGGTGAAGGGCAGGCCGGGGGCTCCAGAGCAGGTGTGAGACCAGGAGTGCACATGCTAGTCCCTGGATTAGAGGCTGTAACGTACATTCGTAAAAGTGTAGGGTTCAGAGAAATGTGGGCAGGACCCAGGTGGATGGGATGTGGGTGAGGCAGGCATGACTGCAGGTGTCCAGCTTCACAGCTGGATGATGGTAAAGGTGTGAGTCCAGGGAAGGGGTTTACATTGGCTGGAGGCTGTTTGAAAGCCTGTGGGGTTGACTTCGTAAAGAGAAAGCGGTGAAAAATGAGACACGTATATATACATAAATATGAGGAGCCGTGATGTTCCTCAGACTTCGGGTGGATATGGGTCTCAAACTTGGAACACCAGTGTTGGGATCAGGAGGAACAGCAGCTCCTCTCTGGTCTGGAAGGAAGCAGGAGAGGGTATAACAGCATGTTTGGTACCAGGAAGATGAGAGGTTTTGTATGAAATGACTTCTGCCGAGAATGGGTGAGGGTGGGTATTGGTGGTTTGAGGCAAATAGGGAAGTTTCCAGCTTGTGGTTGTAGAGAGAAGGAAAACAAGATGAGTAGAAACACACTTACGATTACCAGTAGTGTACACCATGTGGTGGGATGAGGAGGAATGGCCCTCAGCTTCTTGAGTGGGCATGGGAGTGGAACGTCTGGGCTTCATCCTGACAGACACGTGGGATGAACACGTGTGTGAAGTGACAGGTATAGATGGGCTGGGGACTTGAGCATACCAACAGAAGTGCTGTTGAAGGATGAGCCCATGGAGTCGGAAGTGAGTCAGGAGAAAGGTGGACAAAAGGGTGGGGCTCATAAGGGGGAGAAGACGGGGAGCCCGTGGACTGGAGTTTCACGTAAGGTGAAGAGAGCAGTCACGGTGGCAGTGGCTGAACAAATCAGCTGGAAGGAGGGCAGGAGGCTTTAGCACCAGGACATTTGAACTGGTGATCTGGGAGCTTGAGTGGGTCTGGGAATGTCAAAATCCAGACAGAGCCCTGCCAGAAGTGGAGAAAAGTCATGGGGGATGGAGGCAGCCAGGAACTGAACTAAAACATGTTCGGTGTGTCCTCCACACGGGGCCATGTCACATAGCAGGATGGCAGCACCTTCTGGAGGGAAGACTACATCAGAGCCAGAGTCTGGCAGCTGAGGTCTGAAACTGGGGAGGGGTTGGAGGGCAGTCGAGGACAGTAAGAGGAGGGGGCCCATGCCATTAGCAGTCTTTTCTTTGTTTTGCTTTCTAAAGAATGTGTGAGTAGTCATTTAAAAGGAGCAGGGAGAAGCAAGGGGCTCTGACTCTTTGTAGTCCTTGAACATGTGAAAGGCAAGTCGTTGTCCCTTAAGAGGGCCATGAGGGAGAAGTGCTGTATAAGAGAGCTGGCTTCAGGGAGTAGGAGATGGGGGAGCCTTCCGGGGATTGAGGGGCAACTCTGGGCCTGGGAGTCAAAAGCCTTGGTTCACTTAGATAAGAAGGTAGTAGATCCATGAATTCATGGTAGACCCATGAATGTAGGTTCTGCACACAGTTCTAGTCAGGGCAGACCTAGGGCTGCACGGTCATACCACAAACCTGGAGGGTGGAGGACCCAGATGCATTCAAAGACACAGCAGAAGAAAGTTATTTTGAAATTTTAAAAAGACTTAAAATTTGCTGAAAGTTATTACTGGATCTCAAAAAAAAATCATTCCAAACAATGAACTCTAAGATGTAACCTGGTGAAAAAACAAATCCAAGACTGGAGGAAGAATTCTAAAAACACATGTGTTGTCCCCTTCCAGTTTGGAGAGAGCAGTGGCGGCTGGGCACTCAGACTGGTACGGTCTTCTTAATGCTGATGTCACACTCACTGTTGGAAGTAGAGTGACGTCTGAAAAGTCCTGAGGAAGGGAATGAGTGACTAACTACTTTCTGCCCAGTCCATAGATGGTGATGTTTGATGATATAGCCATTGTGACTCGGTAGAGAAAAAATGCTTGATAGTGAAACCTGGTTAACCAGCAGATAAAGGAAGGCTTTAGGAATGGGGAAGCGGTTGTAATAGGACTCGTGGACATAAACCCCACTCAGAGCAGCTGGATATTTTGGTTATAGATCATAATTAATATGTCATAAGTCTTGAACAAATCATGTCACGGAAGTCTGGATGTCAGGAAGGAGTGGTGGGAAGAAGTGTGCTCATTTCCTTCTGGCAGCACAGAAGATCTATCTCAAGCTCAAGTCATGAACAAGTGAAGCCCCTGACCTCTTCAAGGAGTAATATTCACAGTTGCATTTATAATGAACATTTCTAGGTGCTGTTGTTTTGTTTCTCCCTTTAGTGTGCTTTCTATCCTTTGTAAACATGTTCATTACTTTCTTAGGATGTTGGGGGGTTGTAAATGATGTGTTAAATTGCTAAGGAGTTGAATTTTGAGATTAAAAAAAGAAATCATCCTTGCACCCTCAGCTAGCAGTAGTGAAGTCTCCCGCCTCCCTTGGTGTTGCATGCTTTTATGCTCTTCCATGCTCCCTCCTGCCTTGCCCTGCTGACTCACAGCCTTCATGTCAACAGGTGAGAATTGGGAGGTGTGCAAATCTGTTCTCAAATGTCTCCCTTTACATTTTTGTATTTTAAGGTATATTTTGATTACATGAGAAGCTGGATCCAAATGCTACAGCAGTTACCTCAAGCGTCCCATAGTTTAAAAAACCTGTTAGAAGAAGAATGGAATTTCACCAAAGAGATCACACATTACATACGGGGAGGAGAAGCACAGGCCGGAAAGCTTTTCTGGTAGGACTCCTTGTGCTTGTGCGTGCGTGCCCTTGCTTCTTACTCTCACTCCCGGTCAACTCAGGGGTTCTCCACAGGTGCTTGTTTAGCTACATGAGATTACAGTTATTCCTGTTTCATATGTGCTCCCCTTACAAGGTTTGGGCAGTGGCTCTCAACCAGGGTGACCTGCCCCCTTGGGGACATTTGGCCATGTCTAGAGACATGACGGGGAGGGTGCGGCCAACATCTAGCAGAGATCACGGTTGCTGCTGAGTGTCCCACAGTGCACAGGATGGCCCCACCACAGATCCATCCACTTGGCATATCAGTTTTGATTTGAGAGATCCTGCCTTAGCGTAAACTCTCTCTTTTTAATAAAAGGAAGGATAATGTGAGCCCTTGAAGAGTAGACTATACCTGTGTGTGTAAGTCTCAGTGAGGACATTAAGAACTTAAGCACTTTAAGCTTTTTAAGTGTGTTTTTACTACCACTGTTTTGGGAATATGATTCTCACCATAGAATCTCTTTATGAACTGGGGTTCTATATGGTGAGGAGGGCAGTGTGACCACTGGGCTGGGCTGTCTGTACTAGAAAATGAACATCTTTTCTGGAGTGAAGGCTGGGGCTGTTGGGCACAGGGTGCTTGTCAGTGGTTACTCTGCCTTGGACTTGCAGAGTGAGGGTCAGTGTCCTGTGCTCTAGGTTCTGCTGCTGCCTGTTGGTGCCACCATCTCCTGCTTGTCTCATCAGTCATTTTCTTTCTTCTTGTTTCCTTTCTTACGAGATCTTTTATACCCAACCCAGATGCCCTTGCCTGCCCTCTGTGTGCGTTTAGGACTTTAGCTTTCATGTCAAGTGCTCTTCTCACTCAGCAACTCACTGTTCTCTACTCCACTGATCTCTGTCCCATATTCTGTATCTCAAAATCTTCAGTATCTCAACCTCTCTACCCTAACTGCCAGTTCTTTTGACATCCTCTCTCTTTACTTTGGGTAAGCCATGACCTTGCTGTTGTCTCATAACTCCTCCAGTCCTTCAGGCTGTGATCCCAGTCTGTCTTGCTTTTTTATTTTGCTTGATTCCCAAGTCAGCCTCTTATAGAATGCATTCATTGCCATTTTCCACATCTATTCCTTCTCAGTTTTCCATAATTCTGCTTTGCCTATAGTTCCTTACGTTTGCATTTTCTGTTTCCAGCCTGTCAAGCTTTACTGAAGAAATTTTTTTCAATGTTGCTGTTTAATTTCACTACAAATTTGTGTTGGGTGATTTTACCATGCCCTCGCTTCCTTTTTTTTGGTCTTTTGCATGTTCTTCAAATTCCCTAGAGAGCAGTCCTGGCGTCTGCATTCATGATCCCTGTTCTGAGAAGCTCCCAGGGTTCTTTGCTTTCCCTTTCTGTGGCCAGCACTTCTTTTCTGGTTCTGGACTCTGCGCCTTTCATTGTGTTAGAGCAGCAACGACTCCAGGTTCATTCAGTGGTGGAATCAGCTCTGCCTTCTTTTTTTCTCTCACACATCCTACCTTGAATCCTTTGGCTGTTCCTTTAGGATGTATACAGAATCTGACCTCTGGCCCAAAGCACTCCAAACTACCACTAGCCAGGTTATCATTTTCCATGTGTGTTAGCGCAGTCCCTCTCTAAGTAGTCCCCTGGCTTCTGCCCATAACCTCCTGTGGTTTATTCTTAGCACCATAGCCAGAGGGATCCTGCTAGAATATGTGTCAGACCAGGCTCTCTAAATGCTCCAGCGCTCTTCGTCTCACCTAGTGGAAGTGAGAGTGACTAGCAGTGGCCGGAAGGCTGACACATCGAATTCTCATTTGGTCTTTGCCCTCCTTCAAGACTCTGCTGTGTCTGCTGTGTAGCTGCAGTGGCCTCGTCACGGGGCATCACAGGCTGGGCATGCTCTTGCCTCTGGCCCTGTGCACCTGCTGGTCCCTCTGTGTGAATTGCTGTTTTCCCCAGTTATCTTCATGATTCAGTTTCCCACTTCCTTTAGGTCTTTGTCCATGTATAATCTTCTCAGTATATTTGAAGTTGAAATTCCTACCCACAAGTATGCCTTAGCTTTTTTCCCTATTTTTTCTCTCCATAGCACTTACTAATACCTAAAATACAATGTATTTTACTTTTTAAAATTTATTGTCTTTTTATCCACTGCATGGCTCCTATCTCTTTTGTTCACTGCTGCTTAGAATGTAACATTTACTCTGTTGAATAAATCTGTCCTGGGTGTCCTTATAGAATCTTCTCGAAAGCATGTTTCTAGTCAGGTCCCTTTCCCACTTTGTATTCTACAGTGCCCCCTTTGTCTAGCAAATATGAGAATAATCAGCATGACATCCAGTGCCCTCCATAGCACAGTACTCGCTAACATTCCTGGTTGTGGTCTACCACCCCTTGGTGGCTCAGACACCCACTACTCCTTTCAGATGGGATGATTTTTTTCTCCCCACAAACATGCTTCTTGCTTGACATGTCAGCATGCCTTTTGATCATATTTGTGGTTCTTCCTGGACTTTCCTTCCTTTCTTTCATTTTCATCCTGACAGAGTCCCCCATCCCACTGTTATTCCACCTGTTAAAATTCTACATAGGCCTAAAGGTCCAATGCAGGGCTTTCTAGCCACGAAACTATGCCTTCAGCTTGGTATGAGACCATGCCATCAGCTGGTTATGACACCATGCTGTCAGCTGGGTATGAGACCGTGCCCTTGGCTGGGTATGAGTCCATGCCTTCAGCTGGGTGTGAGACTATGCCTTACCTGGGTGTGAGATAGTGCCCTCAGCTGGGTAGGAGACCATGCCCTCAACTGGGTATGAAATGGTATCCTCAGCTGTGGGTGTGAGACTATGCCTTCCACTAGGTATAAGACTGTGCCTTCAGCTGGGTGTGAGACTGCCCTTGACTGGGGGTGAGACTGTGCCCTTGACTGTGCCTCAGCTAGGTGTGAGATCATGCTCTCAGCTGGGTATGAAATGTTGTCCTCAGCTGGGTGTGAGTCTGTGCCTTCAGCTGGGTGTGAGGCTGTGCCTTCAGCTGCGTGTGAGACTGTGCCCTCACCTGGGTTTGAGACCATGCCTTCAGCTGGTTGTAAGACCGTGCCCTCGACTGGGTGTGAGACCGTGCCTTCAGCTGGTTGTAAGACTGTGCCTTCAGCTGGGTGTGAGACTGTACCCTCAGCTGGGCATGAGCCCATGCCTTACCTGGGTGTGAGATAGTGCTCTCAGCTGGGTGTGAGACCATGTCCTTGGCTGAATGTGAGACTGTGCCTTACCTGGGTATGAGACTATACCCTCAGCTGGTTATGAGACTGTGCCTGTGGCTGGGTGTGAGACCGTGCTTTACCTGGGTATGAGGTTGTTCTCTCAACTGGGTATGAGAGAGTGTTCTCAGCTGGGCATGAGACTGTGCCTTCAGTTAGATGTGAGACTGTGCCCTTGGCTGGGTGTGAGACCATGCCCTCACCTGGGTGTGAGACTGTGTCCTCAGCTGGGTATGAGATCGTGTCCTTGGCTGCGTATGAGACCGTGACCTCTGCTGGGTGTGAGACTGTGCCTTATCTGGGTGTGTGATTGTTCCCTCAGCTGGGTGTGAGACTGTGCCCTTGGGTGGGTGTGAGACCGCGCCTTCAGCTGGGTAGGAGACAGTGTCCTTGACTGGGTGTGAGACTGTGCCTTACCCAGGTGTGAGACCATGCCTTCAGCTGGGTTTGAGACTGTGCCCTCACCTGGGTGTGAGAACATGCACTCACCTGGGTTCAAGACCAAGACTTCAGCTGGTTGTGGGGCCATGCCCTCAGCTGAGTGTGGGACCGTGCCCTCAACTGGATGTGAGACCATACCCTCGGCTGGGTGTGAGACTTTGCCCTTGGGTGGGTGTGAGATCATGCCCTCAGCTGGGTAGGAGACAGTATCCTTAGCTGAGTGTGAGACTGTGCCTTACCTGGATGTGAGACCGTCCCCTCAGCTGAGTGTGAGACTGTATCCTAAACTGAGTGTGAGACCATACACTCACCTGGGTTTGAGACCAAGCCTTCAGCTGGGTGTGGGACCATGCCCTCGGCTGGCTGTGAGACCATGCCCTTGGCTGGGTGTGAGACTGTGCCCTTAACTGGGTATGAGATAGTGCCCTCAGCTGGATTTGATCTTTTCTGATAACACTTACCTTTTGCCACACCTGATATTGGTTGTATACTTACCGGCTGTCTTTTCCTAGATTATAAGCTCTTTTCCTTGAACATTGTAGAGATCAGTAAACTGTTGCTGAATTTTACTACACTAATTTAAATTTATTTTTTACACTTGGGTGTACATTTTCGCACTAGTATCTAGAATTTTGTATTTAATGAGAAGCATTAGTGAGGTAGAGTATTTCATATTTATTGACTATAAAAAACTAATTGTGAGGGAAATTTTTAAAAACAGTTGCATTTAAAGAATTCACTTTCCCCCATCCTATCGTTTAATTTATGTAAGAGACCATTTTGTACCATTTGAAAATTTGTTTAAGATGGAATTGATATTTGTGTACTAATCACATATTGTGAATACGATATAAGATTTTAAGGTTTATAATGAAATATGGTGGTAATAGAACAGAGGTGGGTACGTGCTGTGTCCAGATTTCTACCCTTTCACATTCATGGTTTTGCATTAAAAGAAGAGAAAACGCTTGTCATCCTTGACTTTGAAACTCAGGAAGCGGTAAGCTGAGCCTTTCAGTTTCTCACTCAGGGGTTTAGGATGTGTGTGAGGCCTGTGTTCCTTCTCTGCTTTATTTTTGTTATGTTTGTTCCCTTAGTGATATCGCAGGAATGCTGCTGAAATCTACCGGGAGTTTTTTAGAGTTTGGCCTGCAGGAGAGCTGTGCTGAGTTTTGGACCAGTGCTGACGATAGCAGTGCTTCGGATGAGATCAGGTCGGAGCCCTGCTCTTTCCTCCACTCCTTATCTTGGGTGTTGTTCTGGGGAGGAGCCTGCAGGGGGCTTTGTTCATGCCAGCTTGTGTTGGACTGAAGAGTGTGTGCAAGGCACCTGAAGGGATTTGATGCTGACTCATTTGTCTTTTCATTTTATCTCTCAGTAATGGTTATGTGTGAATTTCCTTCGAAGGCAAACTTAGCATTTATTTAGCATAGTAAAAATAGTGCCTTTAGAGAGAGGAATAAAGTCAACTAAAATGAGGAGAATTCTCTTCATCCACATTGTCTGGGGTGTCTTTAATGTGCTTCTGTCCTTTAAAACCTCTGCAGCATCCATGCATATATTTTAATGTCACTTGTTGCATTTTTATTGTTTGTATGTTTAGTGTATTTTTTCTGTTGAACTTTAAGTATACAAAACCAGAGCTTTCAAGAAACCAATTTCTTTCTGTTTTATGCAGCTAGTATTTAGGATGAACTATGTGAAGTTGTTATTTTTTGTGGCATATATATCAGCTATAGTGCAACTTTGTGGCCATGTATTCAGCAATGTCATGATTCAACCATAGCAAGTGCTCAAAGAGAACTGACTTCTCCAGAGCTAAAGTCTTTTCTCCCACTATTCAAGTTATGATGAACACATTTTGGGTTTCAGAACACCTGGTCTGTTTTTATGCCAGGGTTAAAGAAAGAAGATCCCACATAGATTCTCACCTAAAAATATTGAATAGCTGAGCAAGAGATGAATGAATCAGCTTGCAGGTCTTACAGTTTTAAGAGCTAACATGGTGGATTCAAAATAATCCCAAACTCATGGTTTCCAAATGAACATGAGAACTCAGGAATTAAGATGGTGAACTAGAGAATGGCCTTTAGGATGCTCTAACTGTTTGCCTGGGATGAATATTGGGGGCGGGCATCTGTGCAGCACCATGCCAAGTTTCTTTGAAGTTTCAGGAGCTGGTGGTGCACATCTCTTCCTGAGTCGTTGCTCAGGGATATCATACTGTTATGTTAAAATTAGCTGTGATGGCAATATTTGTACCACAGAAATTGGCATGCACCACATAAGACACTATTTTGAGGGGAGCCAGTGGTTAAATATTTACCAGACTGTGCTTGTAAATTTCTATTTTTAATTTAAAAATGAGCTGGGGGTCAAAGACTTACCTCAAACGCCAAGAAATGGTTATAGTGAAACCTTTAGACAATTAAGTTTCCTGTTATTTGAAGGTTATTCAGTTTGCCTGCTCATATGTAAAGGATATAAATGTTTTGTACAAAACTGTCAGGAGCAAGCTTCTGAATATTTTGAATACACGCTCAGTAGTTGCTTACTCCCATTTAAAAAATCTCCAGTTTGTCTTTATTACTGTGGTTTGGAATTACTTTATCTCTATGCAATGCCCCTCGCACCTCTGGCTGTTCCCTTACATGCTCTAACTGGACTTCATCCACGTGGCAGGAGGTCTGTTATAGAGATTAGCCGAGCCCTGAAGGAGCTTTTTCATGAAGCCAGAGAAAGAGCTTCAAAGGCACTGGGATTCGCTAAGATGTTGAGGAAGGTGAGTTTACCGTGCTGGCTAGTTAGTGTCTTTTTCTTATTTTTCTTTTACTTGCCTTTTGAGCAAACTAACCCTAAAGAAATTTCTTTGTAACTGTGATCCTAGGACTTGGAAATCGCGGCAGAATTTGTACTTTCAGCCCCAGTAAGAGACCTCCTGGATGTTCTGAAATCAAAACAGTATGTTAAGGTACATATTTAAAATGGTGCAATTGAAATATATTTCCATTTCTACTTCATTCTACAACAGGCAAACTTTATCTTAATTGTCCAGATAGTAAATATTTTAAGCTTTGAAGGCCATACCCTGACCTCAGTTTTAAGACTGTCCCATAATTTCCCAGTAAAATAATGAGGAAAAAAAGTTTTTTTCATACTTGTTAACTTTTCTTAAGAATGTAGACAAATCAAGTATTTGCTCCTACTTTTTAATTTATTAATTTAGTTACACATGGATATTTCAAGTAATGTCTATAATTATAGAGACAATATTGATGTAAATGGTGATTTTGTTTCTCATGTTTATACTTCCTGAAGCAAATCAGTGTCCTGGTAGTCACCAGGGCTACTTTGCGTCATCCTCTTTAAGCTGTCTGAGATTTAGCACTTGAGAATCTGTGTGTGATGTCATCACTGGAAATCTATCCCAGGCCCCGAATTCTATCCCACTCACATGCTTGGGGGGGGGTGTGACCTGCACAGCATCATTGCATCAGTGTCCCTTGTTCAAGTGATCTTTCAGAGGCTTTTTATGATAACCCCCTCCCCTGCACTGGAGTAATAAGTGAATCTAGGTTAACATTTTTTGCCTTTTTATCAAGTCATGTGACTTTTGCAAACTAGCATTGGTTGTGGTTGTTTCAGGCTGACTTTCCTTCCCTAAAGAATATTTTCTTTGTTGCTGAAAATAAAACAATGAAGAGGAAGAGAATGCTCTGTGATGGGACAGACTACACGAGAACATCTCCCCAGTACCTTCACAGACTCTCTCCTCCCCTCCTCATCCACACTAAACTGAGCAGCTTGCCTTCCCCTCGCTTCTGACTCCTGCCCTTCCCACCTCTCTTCCCCAAACCTATTTGTCCTTTTCTACTTTTTTTTTTTTTAATAATGGATTTCTTGAATGCACACAATTCATTAATTTATGATGTTGGTTTGTTTCTTTTCCAGGTGCAGATTCCTGGGTTGGAAAACTTGCAAGTGTTTGTTCCAGACCTTCTTGCTGGGGAGAAAAGCATTATTTTGAAATTACTCAATGCAGCTGCAGGAAAGGACTGTTCGAAAGACTCAGATGACGTGCTCATTGATGCCTATCTTCTCCTGGCCAAGCATGGTGACCGAGCTCGAGATTCAGAGGACAGCTGGGGCTCATGGGAAGCACAGCCTGTCAAGATTGTGCCCCAGGTGGAGACGGTTGACACCCTGAGAAGCATGCAGGTCTGTCTCACCCGTTCCCTTGCCCACTCTTCCCACTCCCACCTTTCAGCAGTTTTACTTAAAATACTTCTAGGAAAAATGTTGGCAGCTCACGAATGGTTGATTTAACCACCCTAGTAATTTCAATCATACACTTCCCAAAATGTGCCTCAATGCTTTAATACAAAATTGTGCAGCATAATTGGTAGTAAAATATTCTATCAAATTCTGTTAAATATGTTAAATTAGACTGAATATTTGAAATAAACCATCTCTTTTATTTATACCTTTTCTTAGTTCAGTCATGTAGTTAGGTCTATAGAGCCATGATCTGAAAGGAATTATGTCATTAATATAATCAATAGTTCTAAAAACCTCTTTCTTCAAGTGCTCTGGTTTACTGGTTATTTAGTTTTAATCTTTGTTTTGAAGGCTATCATACTTATATAACAGGGACCTTGTGACAGTTGTGGAGCTCCCTGCTTAAAACTGTGATATGCCCTCTCACGTTGTCTGTGTTCAGCATAGGAGCCGTGATGGAGTGTGCTCACGTGCTCCTGGAGCTCAGCCTGACCAGAGCTGTGTACATGGCCTATGTCTCCCTCACGCCCACAGACCTGCTCTTACAGCCCGACTCAGTGCATGGTGCTGTGTTCACTCACTTGTTTAAACCAGAAATGTGACAGTTAATCTAAACTCAGCCTCCCACCCTTCTAGTTATACCCCAGCCCTGGCAAACTGGAAGCATTTCCAGTAAATGATCCTTCCCTATATCCCAGAGCCACTGCCATAGTCAGAGCTTTACCATCCCTTTCCTGAACTTGTGCAGTGTCTTACCTTTCGGTTTCCCTGCTCAGGCTTCACCTGTCTTCCCTCCACTTCTATATTTGTTTATTTCTGCACTTCCAGAATGTTCATTATTGTATATACATCAAATCACATCAAAGATCTGCTCGAAATACTGCAATGACTCTATCTCCTGAAGAGCAAGAGTAATAAAGTCCTAATTTCTTAAGGTTTTATATGAGACCCTGCATCTCATTTCACTCTTAGTCCTGCCTTTTCCTCCTACATTTATTTCTCTAACACACACACACACACACACACACACACACACACACACACACACACACACTCTTATTCCTGTCTTTTCCTCTTTCGCTTGATTCTCATTCTCTCTCATTCTCTCTCTGTACCAGCAGTATTGAACTACTTGCAGTTCTAGGATATTTCAAAGATGTCATGCCTGCCCAGTCCCATGGATTTCCTCTCCACTGTGCTGACCCTCCTAGACGTCAGTGCCTGCTGTGATGTGTTGCTCTGTGGGAGCAGCTGTGCTTGAAAATGATTTTCTGGCCAGATAGTTGTTGGCCTGGTGGCCCTGGGTTGGCATTGTTTTTGGACTGGGGGTTGAACTAGAATGGGAAAACAGTAACTGGGTCTGTTGTTATACCCTGTGTTTGATTTTCCTCCCAGGTGGATAATCTTTTACTAGTTGTCATGCAGTCTGCCCATCTCACGATTCAGAGAAAAGCTTTCCAGCAGTCCATTGAGGGACTCATGACTCTATGCCAGGAGCAGACATCCAGTCAGCCGGTCATCGCCAAAGCTCTGCAGCAGCTGAAGGTATTGCATTGTCCCTTATCTTAGCTCTGCCTTTGCTTCTGGAAGTAATGCTATGGAAGAACCTGCTCATTGTAATGTGTGTAAGGTGATGTCATGCAGGGAACTGGAGCTCTTAAATTGTCCTTCCCATTCTCTCTTTTTCCCCAGTACACATTTTTGCATGTTTAAACTACAGATTCCCGAATTTTTCCTGGAACTGTAGAACTTTGGAACTGGAAAGAATAGAAGTTTGAGAGGTTATGTGACTTATTCATAATGGTCACGTGATAGGTTAGCAAAGCTGAGATTGGAACGTAGGTCTCTTCATTCCCAGTGTAAATTTTTTTCTCCTTTAGCAGTTACTAGTATTTACTAGAGGTACACCATATCAGTAATGTGTAATGGAAGATTTATTTATTGTTTTGTTTGACAAATAATTCAGCCAAATGAACTGTAATAGAAAAAACTAATTGTGGACAGGCACAGAAGACTTCAAAGTTTACGACAAGCTGTAGCCTCGCTTACTTTTCCATTATTTTCTGTTTTCACCACGTTCTGTGTTGTATGGCATTTGTCAGTCGTGATGTCATTCATACTTTTCCACAGGTCATCAGTTACGTCTTCTCAGTCACCTCAAGGCTTGACTTCTTGAAGAACTGCTCCCTGAAAATACATGCCATTTGATAAACATTTACCTTTCTTCTGTCAACCTGTTTTGTCCTATTTATTTATAAACATTTATTAACTAAATGTTTATCTTATCTCTCATATAGATTGTAATCCCACCCTAGCATCAGAGCAGGGAACTTTTTGCTTTTAGTTTGAGCCAAAGAATTTAGGAGAGTGCAAAGTTTGTTGATTAGTCTTGAACTAAAGGAGTATATAGCCCTAAGGAACTGAGCTGTCACACTAAAGAACAGAGGAGACGGAATTACACCAAGGTGGCATTTTGGCTTGGGAGGATTTCAAAAAAGTACAAATTGGGAAGGAACTAAAAAAGGGGCATTTGGAAGTTGATATCCATGAAACACGGTTGTGGGTATGCTTACTGAATACCATGTAGTGTGATTTGGCTGGTATTGCTATACACAATGCAAAGTAGGAGGAGATGAAACTGGTAAAATAAGGGTTGCTGAAAATCAGGTTGTTGAGATATGTTGGGTTGTATTTTGTAAGCCTCAGAGAGTTATTGGATATTTTGGAAGAGTATTTTGAAACAGGAAGGGGATTGACTGATGGAGACCATGTCCATGCATATGTGTGTTTTTAAGGGGAGGTGGAAAGGGAGATGGATTTGGAGGTATAGTTGTATTGCTGAGGGCAAAGAAAACTTCAGCTAGGCAGGGCTTCCCAGTCTCTGCACCCTGAACATCTGGGGGTCAATCCTGTGCACTGTAGGATGTTCAGCACATCCCTAGCCTCTGCTTTCCACATGCTGGTAGATTCCACCCCTTCCTCCAAGTTTTGATAATTAGAAATGTCTCTGGAAAATGTCTTCAGACATTGAGGGGAGAGGGCAGAATCTGCCCCAGTTGAGAACCCCTGGACTAGGAAGGAGCAGGGTAGTAAGCACAATATGACTTGATGACATTATGAAGGTCACTTAGAAATATGTGGGCTTTCACTCAGTGGGGTTGAAACCATGATTATGCTTGAGCAGCCACCCAGAGAGAAAACAACAGGTGGTTGATATATAAAAATATTGAAGACATAAGCATCCATTCCAGGATCAGATTGTAATTAGGCACAATCATTTTAAATAGATTTTTTCTCTTGTATTTCATAAGATATTAAATAATTCATAATACATGTAAAAATGAAAACAAAATGATTTTCTCTATATTTGGTCATTCCTTTTGATAACTATAACTGGCTGAAATGTATTACAATGGTTAATGCCAGTGTGGTGATGAACAAAACCCTTCTTTAAAATGTAGTAAGTATTGTGTGATTTGCTTCATTTTGGATTAATCATGGTTTGGGACTCTTTAGAATGATGCATTAGAGCTGTGCAACAGAATAAGCAATGCCATTGACCGCGTGGACCACATGTTCACATCAGAATTTGATGCTGAAGTTGATGAATCTGAATCTGTCACGCTGCAGCAGTATTACCGGGAAGCAATGATTCAGGGGTACAATTTTGGGTTTGAGGTAGGTTCAGAATAAGAAGTAACACACCATGCAGTTTAATAATTGCTCGATAACTAACAGAAAATATTGGGAATCTTTTACAGTAAATCTGATATTAATTGTAATCACAGCTTAGTCAAGAATGTTATCTTACACCACTGCTGAATATCAGAAGTGTTAGTTTACTTTTAAATTGTCAGGTAACTACCCAGTTTTTATTTCATGCTGACAGCTGTCTACTTACCTTTTAAAACTCTCTTGAAGAGATGTGTAATAGTATGCATTTGTAATTCTTAATTTATACTTGGGAGTAAAACATTTATGAAATTGCATTTTGAGACACTGTACTTTTCATAATTCTTCACACTATTCAAAATATAAAAATTTTAATTGGATTTTGCTTTTAGAAAACATTTTAGACAGATATGACACTAATGTGTGGGTATTACTATAATGGTTGTTTTCTTCTTGATTTTGACATGTATGGATTCTTCTTACAGTATCATAAAGAAGTTGTTCGTTTGATGTCTGGAGAATTCAGACAGAAGATAGGAGACAAATATATAAGCTTTGCCCGGAAATGGATGAATTATGTCCTGACTAAATGTGAGAGTGGTAGAGGCACAAGGCCCAGGTAATGATTAAGTAGGATGCTTCTTGAATGAATCATGTGGGGTTGGTAGTATTTTGTTTATATATGTTATTTGGGACTTTTGAACAAATGACTCAAAAGGGAGCATTCTAAACTCTTTGGTGATTAGGTTTTTTTTAAATGAAAATGTGTACGTAGAGAACCCTATAGCTCTTGGAAAAAAATTTTTTTAAGTTTGTTTCAAACTGAGTTCACATTCTTTTGGAACAGGTCTTCCTGATTGCTAAACTTTTTTCCTCCATCATGAAATTTAGGCCTGTTAAATAGTATAAATGTAAAAGAAATTGGTAACTAGTTATCAATTAAGAATCCATTTTGGAATTTGCCAGGGAGAAATGTGTAAATTGTCTGTGAGGCTCAATAGTAGCTCCGCAGAAGTAAATGTAGTTCTTAAAAGGTCGTGACTGCATGAAAAATAGCAGTGTTCTGTAATTCAAAATGAAGGGACAGCACGGGGGCACTTCGTAAAAGCAATTAAGCTATTTATCTGAATGCGTATTGGAGAAAACACACATTTGCTACATCTTGAAATTAAAAGTAGGAAGTCTGGCGTACACAACTCAAAATAATTATTGGTATCCATCTCTTCTAAAGTCTTTCATGCTTCCCATTGACTTAAACAAATTAAATTTAAAAATTTATTGTTTTCCAAGAGGTCACACTATAAACATATTCAACCCAGGCCAAAAAAAAAAAATGTCTTGTCCTAGATAGTAATTTTCCAATTATATTACTTTTCAGTATTGTACAGTCTAAAACTGCCACATTTCCTTGCTTGTTTTGTGGTGACTGAACTTTTTCATATACCAGGTGGGCAACTCAAGGATTTGATTTTCTGCAAGCAATTGAACCTGCCTTTATTTCAGCTTTACCAGAAGACGACTTCTTGGTATGGAATAGTCTAAAGTTTTTTTCATTACAAAACAAACAAGTTTATCACCCTCTGTTTTCAGGTTGTATAGTTTTACATGTAATAGTGGTTCTTAAATATTTTTAAACTATAAATATATAAATATTTTATAATGGTAATTCTGAGACATTAAAGCACTCTTAATAGCATAGTAAGATATTCAGTACTTTTTTCTTTTTGTAACGATAGTGTTCAACTGAGTCAATGTCTGGTAGTCTATAAATCCCAGTGCTTCTAAGATATTTGTTAGTTCTATTTTATAAACTGCCATCATAATTGCTAGTTTTTGGAAGAACAAGGATTATCTCTCACTTCAGTGTGCATTATTTGAGAGCATCATACCTGTGTTAAACATTATCACTGCTAGACAGACAAATTCCATCAGGTCAAAAAGATGTAGCTCAAAATGTGAATTCATTCATTTTATCCTCCTAGTAGTAGAGATGGTTACTTGGAAAACTCTTTGCTTGTGCTCATCATTGTGTTATGGGAAATGGATAGCTAATTTGCTTTGACTTGTAAAAATGGAACTGTATGCTGTATTATTTTAAATTACATACTATTTGTATTTATACTTATTTTCTTTTAAACTAACTTTGAAAATACTTTGGGTAGCATGTTTTTAAAAAATCAACTGAAGACCTTATTGGTGCTATGTGTATAATTAAGAGAGTGAGTGTACATTCTTTCTCTTTCCTTTCCCATTTTCCTTTGGTTTCTAGAGTTTACAAGCCTTGATGAATGAATGTATTGGCCATGTCATAGGAAAACCACACAGTCCTGTTACAGGTTTGTACCTTGGTAAGACAGCCGTTACGGCATTTCTCCTGGAACATATTGGTTTGGGTGAACAAATCATCTTGTGATTACAGTCATTTAAAATGGCATAAGAAGTGTTTTAAGAAAATTCAGGAAAATGATAGAAATGAGGTATGTATATAGTGAACTTTAGAGTAATCTTTCTCAATCCAACAGGAAGATTAAAATGCAATCATATGGTATTCTATGCTAGCCAGTGATGTTAAATTTTAGTTTTGTTCTTTTTCTATACCAACACTACCATTTTGCTTTCCCCCTTGACGTCTTTTCTCATGGGGAGGAAAGATGGGAAGTGGCAGTCATCCATGAAGTAGTAGGAGCCTCCTGCGACAGCTGAATGAATATCATTTATCTGTTCCTCCTTCTGAAGGAGATGGGTGTCTGCTTTCTTCACCGTTTTTCTGAGTACCCATTTCCCCACAAACTGTGGTAAATTCTGCTTTGGATTTACTTTTAAAAATATCCTGTTAAATTATGCCATAATGTGCATTACTTTAATTACATTGTACAGTTGCATGGTCATGTTGAATGATTCACAGTTTTACAATATATGTTGAAACTTTCAAACAAAATGTATGTCAAGAAAAGGCTGTGTCTTCTGCCACCCTTGAGGTAGTTTATAAATAAACCAGAACTGTATTTGTATGTAATAAATGCCCAAGAATGAAAACTTAGATATTTATGCTATTTAACTTACACAAAAATTAATTCATAAATTATAAAGTTTTTGAACAATAACTATATTTCTTAGAGGGCACTTGCTAGATACAGAAAATTTAATAGAACAGGTTTTAATGATTGGTTTTTAAATTTTTAAAATGCACTCCGTTTATACTTTTTTCTCCCTAGAGTGTTATGAAAATGAAAATTATCACTTACAGAATTTTCAGCATTTTATATAAAGCATACTATTATCTTATTAAACTTTTGCTCAAGCATATTATCACGAATAGATTTTGATTTTCTGATCTCTTAAAATATTTCTCTAAGAATACATGATCAATAATTCAATAAGAATTACTTTTTAAAATATTTTATTACATAAGGAATCATTTTCATTGTAGAAAAATCAATATAGAAAAAGTATGTAGAAAAACATGGAAGACGTGCATTCAGAAAAGTTTTCAATGTTGAGAAAAATTACAAAAGAAAAAAATACTCATACTTTCATAATCCAGAAGTAATCCCTGGTAACATCTGGGTCAGTAATCTTTCAATATGCCTGTCTCTCCAAAATGCTGGTGGGACAGTTAATTAATAGCGCTCTCAGGAGGCTCACATTGTCCTTTGTCCTCTCAGCCACTAAGGGATGGTAGAACTGAACTCAGAGTCAGATTGCTCAACATCAGGTGCCCTGGGGCGCTCATTTAACATCACGGAGCCTCCCCTTTTAATGCATCAAGTGGGATGCTAATGAGGATTAAATAAGGTAATAACATAATGTAGACTTAGTGTTCTGCACACAGCAGGGGTCATCATTTGGTTTTGTGTTCTGTTCTTACAAGAGAAAGTGATGAAAATTAGAGAGCACACCAGCTGGCATTTTGTTATTGTTGCTCATTGTCTTCCTCTCCCTCTGTTCTAAGCACATAACAAATGATAACAACCTGGTATGTAACTTTCCATATTTTCTGTATATTCATATAATTACAGAAATGCATTCTACATCTGCCTTTTTCTGTGCTCACTTAGTTACACAAGCATATATAGGGTTGTTTGTTTTCCTGCCACTTACTGTACAAAAATTGGATCATTTGGATATTAATCTCTTACTTTTCTTCTCTGACAACTGTAGAAATTTCTCCATGTCAACAAGGATACTGTAATTCTTTCTATCATTTCTTTATATGAGCTTTTGTCTACTTTGGCCATGAAGGGCATCTCTGTAATAATCAATGTTCACCAGTAACAAAATTTAAACGTCTGTTTTATGTTTATTAGCCATTTGGATTTTCTTTCCAATTAGGTATCACAGATTTGCTATTAAAAGATTTGTTTTATACATACTATTAAAAGAATTGTTTTGTTTCATGCATGAAAAATGATTAAACTTGTGTGTGTACATGTTGTTTTTTAAATAGAATGTCTTTGATTTATGCCTTCATGAGAAAATCTTGCAGTAACTAGGTAGTTCTCAATATCTTTGCTAAATTAAAGATATCATCTTAGCTGGATGCAGTGGCTCATGCCTGTAATCCCAGCACTTTGGGAGGCTGAGGTGGAAGGATTACTTGAGCCCAAGAGTTCAAGACCAGCCTGGGAATATAGTGAGATCTCATCTCTACAAAAAAAATTAAAAATTAGCTAGGCTTGGTGGCACCTGTAGTCCTAGCTACTTGGGAGGCTGAGGCTTGAGGATTGCTTGAGCCCAGGAGTTTGCAGTGGTGAGACGTGATCATGCCACTACACTCCAGTCTGGGTGATAGAGTGAGACTCCACCTTAAAAAAAAAAATTTTTTTTTTCACTAACTTTTTTTTTTAACCTTTGGTACTATTGAATTTCTTCTTGTTTACCATTGTAATAGCTGAGATAATGAACCAAACTCAGATTGCCTGAGTTTGTTAGATTTCTTGATTTTTGTTTAGCAAGAGAACGTCAGATCTCTCCATTTTTGATACTTCTGTCTTGTTTGATATTATTAACAGGAAACAAACAAAGCCACGAAGAAAGAGGATTTTCATTTAGGAAATGAAAATATTTGGGATAAAAACATATGTAGACTAAAATTATTAACGTGAAGAGAAAATATGACATTAAACTTTCTAAGAAATGTTAACATGGGTTGTTACAAGTAAAATACAAGAAAACTATGTTAGACAGAGAAACAGGCAAATGGTAACAATCAACAGTTAATGGGAAAGTGGAATTAACAGCATTTTTGTAATATCTAAAATCTCTAGTTTTAAGTTTCATTTTAAATTTAATCCATACTTACCTTTACCAGAATATTTAAAAGAAAGCATGCCCTTAAAAAAAGAAAAAAGCATGCTTTTAAATTGTACACCATCTACCTGGTTTGGTTTAAAGGAGTTACGTTAAAACTCTAAGGCTGGGCACGGTGACTCAGCCTGTAATCCCAGCCCTGTGAGAGGCCGAGACAAGAGAATTGCCTGAGCTCAGGGTTCGAGACCAGCCTAGGCAATCTGGTGAGACCTCATCTCTACAATAAATCAAAAAATAAGCCAGTCGTGGTAGCATGCACCTGTAGTTTCAGCTACTTGAAAGGCTGAGGTGGAAGGATCTCCTAAGCCCAGCAGGTTAAGACTGCGGTGGCTGTGAGTGTGCCACTGCTCTCGAGCCTGGGTGACTGAGTTGGACTCAAAAAAAAAACCCAAAAAACAAAACTCTGGGAAATAGAACTGACTGGAAAACAACAGTGACCTCAAATACAGGACTTCTCGAAGTGTCCTTGCTGACCAAAATCTTTTAAAAATGTAGATAACACAAAGAATTCCTTTTTATTAGAGAAATGTCAGATAAGCCACATTTTCATTTATCTCTAAAATAGGTTAAGTCATTTGTTTAGCTTATATTGTGCACTTTTCATGCAGGATTTTAAAAAATGTTTTTGATGGAGAAAAGTTTGAATGCATAATCCAACTTTAAAGTGACATTTCCCACAATTTTTGTATACGTAATACGATTTTTTGCTCATTAAATAGATTTATTTTGGTCATTGGCAAAATTCAGTGACATCTCACTTACATTTGCCTCATTGACAATTTTCTCTGGACCACTTTACCAAGCTATGTTTGTTGCCATTTTTACTGGCAGCCATCCATCGGAACAGCCCCCGTCCTGTGAAGGTTCCTCGATGCCATAGTGACCCTCCTAACCCACATCTCATTATCCCAACTCCAGAGGGATTCAGGTATTTGGTGCCTATCTGGTCATTTGCTTTATGGAATCTTCTCTGATGTGCATGCTAATACTTTGAAAACTACTAGTTGCTTGCTGAAAGCTAAATATTTTTTTCTGTGTTATTGTCCATATACTTTTAAAAGCTCTTATTTGCATTATCTTGAAACCTTAGTTGCAAGGAAAAATACATGCAAATTTACAAAAGCACTGTACGTTTCAAGATAACTTTGTTTCTCAGCTTATTTATAACCTCAAGCTACTAAATGCTTTCTGGCTTTGGAGAAATTCTTTCCTTTTTCTTTCCTTGAAAAATTACCTTAGGAAAACAAATTCAGTGTGTATAGCATAGTAAACATTTGAAAAACAGTGCTAAATATTACTTTAAAAGTAGAGAAAAACTGGAATGGCCTTTCCAGTCTTGACTTTCATGCGTGCATGTGATTATAAAGCAACTTAAACACTCAAGTGAATTCAGAAACTACAGTATATTCACAATAATTACCCTGAATGTGGTGGCATTTCTGCGTCTTGAGGTAGTGAGCATCCTATCTCCCCTGTATAATCACTTTTTAAAAGTTAATTGTATTTAACAGTATTTGCTAGGTAAAGACCACAATTATTTTCTAAAAAGCTTTAAATCAATTTTTTGTTCTTTTTTTTGCCTAGACTTGAATCTACATTAGAGAACAATTTGCATTTTGTATTTTTCAATCTTTTCACTTCCTTGCCATGAATTATTTTTATCTGAAAATCCCTTGCAAGTCCATCCCCCTCTTACTTGCGTTCCTGAAGCTTCTCTTCTCGTCTTAGCACACGGAGCGTGCCTTTGGACGCACGGAGCCACGGCAGCCCTGCTGCTGCCTCTGCTGCTGCTGCTACTGCTGCTGCTGTCGCCAGTCGCCCCGGCCCCTCCGGCGGCGACTCTGCGCCACCCAAACCCGTCAGCAGTGCCCATGATACCAGGTAGTCTCCCTCCACCAGCGTCACGTGCCACCCCTCCTGTGCACTGCCCAGTGATCTGAGTTTTAGGACATGTCTCAGGGTGCAGCTGGGCTTCTCTCCTGGGGCGTGTGATGCCCTGTGGCCTTTTGTGGGTTGTCATAGCCCCCAAGGCTCTGGCACCACTGCCACAAGTCAGTCACTTGCCTGGTGTCAGCATTTCTTTGGAGCTATCATTAGCCAAAATGACCAGGGTCTTTGCCAGTCATAACTGTGGAGACTGTCAGAGGAAAGAACCCGGCCCACAACAGAAGGGACATGAGAGTTTGGCTGGCAGAGTCCAAGGAGCCACAAAGTAGAAGATGACAGCTAGTTAATAACATTAGGTGGTGACTTGTTTTTTAGGAAGATCAATATTCTTACCACATTTTAAAATTTTTAATAGTTGTTGAGTAAAAATAGTTTATAAAAGTGGAAAAATTAGTTGATGGGGTTTGTATGCCATGTGGAAAATAGATCACTCGGGAGGACTGTGAGACATTTGACAAGGTCCAAAAATCTGTAAGTCTCTTGCAGGAAGTCTTTTGAATAAGTAAGGAAGGTCTTGTAGTTTTTCCCATTCTCATTATTTTTTGGCAGAGGATTTCATCAAGTTCTCATATGCTTCCTGGAGAAAGAACTTCTGTTCTCTCCTAATTTCATCCCGGTATCTGAGTAGAAGGAACACTGTCAGTATTCGCCTCCTCTAATGAGGAAGGTGACAAAGTCTGACAGAGTGATTTGGGGTGATCTGATCAAAAAGAGAAGACTGTGATGGAACCCAGTGCTCTGTGCCCCTCCCAGGAGAAAGTGTTAGTATAATAGTGGCAGGAAGATTCAGATTTTAAAATAGACCAAAATGGTTTTAGACTTACTTTATTAATAGTATAAAATTCTATAAATATTTCCCATCTTCTTACTCATTAAAATAATTAATATTTCTAATTTTTATTGATAAACATCTCAACCTAAAAATAATCAAAATATTTTGTGGCTTAATGGTCTACTAAAAAATTAACAATATTGAACAAGTTTCCGTTTACCTTCTTCATTTCTATGCTTCAAGCACTTAATGGCACATGTTTTCACACAGGCTTCCATATCCCTGTGAGGGCTACTGGGACCATCTTTTCATACCTGCAGTACAGACTCGGGAGGTGCTTTGGCCCCAAACACATATTCACAGTTGAGGAAGACATCACCATACTGTGGCTCCTGGCTACCACACTGCTGTTTCCACAGTCACACACAAGGTTGTTCAGAACTGGACTGTGGGCAGTGGCCTCCTGCTTTTTAAAGACCAATGAACTGTGATTTAAGGCACTTAAAAGTTGGTGGCATGGCTCATTAGGTGTATTTTAGTCTCAGAGTTGAGCACTGCAATTGGCCCTTTCACGCAGTTGAGTCTTATGCTTTGCATAAGCAGCTTTTCAGCATTTCCTCTTAAGTGCTTGTGAATAACATAAGTATTTCTCTTTCGTTTGTACATACTTGGATGATTCTTGATGTTTAGAAATTTTAATAGCATCATGGTCTGCTACCTTGAAGGCCATTTTTCACGCAAGATCCCGGTTTTCTTTTCCTTTTGGCCGTGTGTATGTGATGGCAGGTGGAGAAGAGCATGGCCACGTGCAGAGATGCTAGGGCAGTTGTCAGCCTCCGGGCCTCAGCACCTTCATGGTGAGCCTGTGTAGTGGGCCTGTGAGTCACAGTGGGTTCGGTTCCCTGCTCCTAAGGCTGACTTTGCGCATACAAAGACCTGCCTCAACACAGCTGGGGGTGTGTGAATGTGCCACAGGAAGGCAGAATGACTCCGGGACTTCCAGTGTCAGCGGAGATGTCACAGTCTACATATGCAGCCCTTGCCTGTCCTAGAGATGCATTAACCAAAATTCAATTTCACTTGGCCCCAGAGGATTCATTAAGTATTTTTAACTGATTTTATCTGAGCTAGAAAAGATCTATTCTGGACTTAAATGCTTATAAAAACATTTTTGCAGTGATGTGCTTGCTGGAGCTTGCTTCTACTGACTCACAAGAGCTGATTGTTAATTTTTGAGGAATTTTGCAAGCTGGTTGTTACACCATGGAAATTGGCAAACTCTACAACCACTGCTCCCCTCCCAACCCACAGCTGGTTGTTAAACACTCACTGATACACCACTTCATAAGTGTATGTTCTTGCCTTTTATTCTTGCAAAAATTTCTGAAAGGCATGGAATTGGCTAATTTCACTTGTGGGAAATCAGGAAAATAGAGGTGCTAAGTGACTTCATCAGTGTCTCGCCCTCTTCGGCACTGCTTTAGGAGTACAGTGTTTCTTTACTTCAGCACCAGTGGCTTTTCCATCAAATAGTGCTGATGTGTTAATGAACTACATGGTGGTAGAAATGTCCCCCTCACTTCAGACTTACCAAGTACTATCCTAGATTTGAGGGTTTAGGGAAATGCAAAAATATATGCAAATGTCTGTGCAATAGGCCATGTTGCTATCCACCTATTCACTGTATAATAAAAAAGAGCATAAATGCTACCATACTTCATTATTATTCATTTAAAAAATACAAACTTACTGACTTTTTAATAAACTAATGTCATATTTATCTTGGGTTCTTTGATGACTTGAGCTACAGTTTTAACACTTCCCTAATTTAATTTTAGCTTTTACTCTTTATGGATTCCTTCTGGTTGCTGAACATTTAACTGTAGTCTGGAAAAGCACCTAATTAACTTTGTTATTTCATATGTGAAGCTTACTGCTCTTGTGTACTTCTGCTTGGCTACTGCTTGAGATATCTTTATCTTTAGGTGTTTCCCTTCATTTTCTTCTTATTGAGAGATTCATAATCTTTTGGACTATGTAATGATTTTAGTACTTTAAATAGAATTAAATACATAAATATAATTTGATAGTAACTTGAAATATGAGCCAGATTGGGCTAATACATTAAAGTTCATCCTGGGCTTAAATTATGGAGCTTTGCACACGTCAGTGATCCTTAAATAGTGTTCTGCTTTGTTTCTATTTTGATGTGAATATCACTCAGGGTGTTTTGAGGCAGGTGCCCTGGGTCTTGCATGTGGGCTGTGGCGAGATGGGAAGAAAGCTCTCCCTGCCAGAGTAGGCTCTCAGTGGCAGCACTGTCCCCTTGGGTAGGGGGGAGGGGTTGTCCTGTGCATCGTCCTGTGCCCACTAGATGCCAGCAGCACCCTACCAGTCATGACTATCAAGTGTCTCCAGACATTGCCAGTGTCCCTGGGAGGCAAAGTCGTCCCCAGTTAGAATCACTGCTCTGGAAGAATCTCACAGATCTTCCATTTTGAGTTCCATTAAGTTGACAGCCCAATTGTTAAAAATGTTCAAACAGGGGTTCCAGCGTCCCTGAAAATGATCGATTGGCTTCCATAGCTGCTGAACTGCAGTTTAGGTCCCTGAGTCGTCACTCGAGCCCCACGGAGGAGCGAGACGGTGAGTGTTTTAAGGCATCAGCTGCATTCACAACCAGCCTAATCGGTGCCTCAGTTTGTCAGTTTCCATTGTTAATATCTTTACCAGGATTCCTTTGTGATTCCTTTATTCAGTCCTTTCCAAGGAAATGAAGAGGGGGAAGCCACAGGGTTGTGTGAGAAGACTTAATGCTGACATGTTGGGTTTTCATTACAGATGCCTTTTTAGCTGTATTTGCATTTATGGGTCTACTTTTGTTGCTTCTAAAAAAATTATTCTTTCTGGTATTTTAACTATTGACTATGTTTATTCACTTTACAAATACAAAAGTGACACTATTTGTGAATCGTATGTGGAAGTTTTTTTATAAAGCAACCCTGGGACCCTTTGCTCAGGAATCGTGTCTCTGCTCCCACTGGAGCAGGACTGGGCTCCTGATGCCCACCTCCTGGATGGAGTCCTTTAGGAGCCCAGTGTCCACATAGTGTTCTGTTGTCTGTTGCTTATGGAAAGTTTAATGCAGTTAAAATTCTGTAACCACATGAGCAGCTTCTTTGTTTGGTGCAATTAGAATTAGTTGTAGAGAGAGTTTTCTTACCCACATCAAGCACACTAAAAAGAAGCCACCAGAAAGAGTAGGTTGATGGAACCACTGCCATTCATGTCAGTCTTGCTCTCAAATTAGCATATTTGTTTCACAAATCTTAATTTATATAAAAAACACTTTTCTACAGAACCAGCATATCCAAGAGGGGACTCAAGTGGGTCAGCACGAAGAAGCTGGGAACTTCGCACACTTATCAGCCAGACTAAAGGTGAGAGAAAGAATTTAGAAGTGAAAGTTTGCTTTAGCTTCTGAGTTAGACCGTCTCCATTACTGCTTTGTGATCTCATTTGTACCTCTGATATCCCTTTCTATCATGTACTACTTCCTATGCCCATTTTCTATTTGTTATAACAAACTACAAGCTCTTTTGGATCAAGAATATGTTTTTCTCAACTTCATATTTTTAAAGCAGTTTAGCATAATTTTTTGTACATGTTAAGACTGTAATACATACTTGTGAAATAATCGTTTTTTTATGCCGAGGAGGTGAGGGAAATGAGTTATCTAACAAAGTAGGTGATCAATCACTATTAATCAAAACAATAAATAGCAGAAAAATCGCTGGTCTAGCACCTTATGATCTACAACCTGCATTTATGTATTTTGTCAACAATCCTGAGCAATAGGCAAAGTAGATCTTGCTCTCTTTTCATAAATGACAAAATAGTTTCTAAGGGGCCAAATGATTTAGCCTAGGTAGTCAGAAACAGAGGTGGAACCGGAAAACACTTCTGCCTCCAGGTCCAGTGCTCTCCCCACTGGAGAAACCCCTTGAGAATATGTGTGGCTGATCAGAAAAGTATTTGCCCCCAAGGCTCAGAGCTGTCTGGAAGGATTTCATGGAGGTAGGGGGCTGAGTCCTGCAGGGGAAGACTGGTCTGCAGTGAGCCAAGAGGAAAGTTGTAAGGAGACACGCCTGGAGGTTGTGACTCCAGAGTGAACCAGCTGGGCTGGACGGACTGGTGTGACTGTAGATGTGAGATCAGTGGAGTAGGGGGAGGCCAGATGGGCCAGCTAAATAATTAAGGCTTTGCAGAGGTGGTAGGCAGCCCCTGAAGACTCCACAGCAGCTGGCGTGTTTGAGGAGTGGGAGGCAGGGAATAAGTAAGACACTGAGATAGATTAACCTGCTAGTGAGGTTGGGAGGAAATGGGGAGTCAGTTAGAATACTTTTGCAGAACATCAGTGTAAATAATAAAATACTAAACTAAGGTGGGATTTAAAAGAGAATGGCACCAAGAAGCAGCTTTGTGCTACAGCCTACTTGGTGACAAACCTGAGAACAAATTAGGTTTGTGTCATGTATTCTGGTGGGGAAGATTTCCAAGTCTTAAGCCTGACAACAGGAAGATAGTTTCACCAGTGGCTCACAGTAACCCAGCAGTTTCTAGGACACCAGGTCTTTACTCTGCTTTGTCTCAAGTGAACTTGGGAACTACTTATAACTGTGTTCCTCTTGGGAGAGTTAGAGTTCATGCTGGCATATTAAAGACCGAGAAATCTTGAGAAATTGTTATTGTTTAAAAAAAGGGTTTTTATCAGAAATATTTGACAGTAGAGTCCATGTCCTCACAGCTGTTAAGATCTTGCCTAGTGCTGGGTAGACCTGCTGTGTTGCATATTGAGGTAAAGAAAATAAACAGGGTCCATAGTAAGAAACTGTGACCAGAACATTATACATGACTAGGAATTTCTCTTATCAAGTTAACCTTACAGTCATCCTGGTTTTTAAGAATTTCTTCATCCTCCGGAAACTCAGGCTCTCAGATGGCTAATTAGCACATAGTATAAGAAGTGCTGTTGTAGAGATGTGTATGAACCATTGGTTTCCACGTTATGGGTCATGACCCATAGTGGGTTGTAACATTTTAGTGAGAGTGACTAGCATTTTTTAAAAAAGGATAGGATGGAGTCAGAATCGCATATAGTAAAGGTAATGTTTCACAGAACTGTCATTTTAGATGTTATATTCATGAAAGGTATTTCCTACTGTAAATCATGATAAAGTAAGTTAGAGAGATAGAGATACAGAGCATGTTGGGAAAATGAGGACTATAATAATGATAGCTGTTGTTTACTGAGTACTTCTGTGTTCCACTAAATGCTTTACATGCTTGGCTTCATTAAATCCTCACAATAGCTCTGTGAATTAGGTATTACTACCTTCATTTTACAGATTAGGTATTTAATGTATAAAGAAGTCAATTAACTTGCCCATTGTTACACACCTAGTAAGGGCAGGATTTTATCCAGGCTTCTGATTCTAGAGTCCTTACTCCGTACTCTTCCCAAAGGAAGGAAAACTCCTTGCCCTCCTCATCAGAGATAGCTTCCTGGAAGAGGTGTGGCATTACAGCGGAGCTGTGTAAAATTTACTCACCAGGCACTGCAGTATGAAGAAGATATTTTATTTAGGCAGAGGGACAAGTGTAAACAGAGTCATGGAAGTGAAAAATAGTTTGATGTGTCCCATGAGAGTCTTTCAGTTTGGCTAGTCTGAAGCCCTAGAAAAGACAAACTGGTCCAAATTCTGCAGAACCTTGAGTACCATACAAAGTGGTTTGTGTTTTTGGTTAGTAGGTAGTGGAGAATTGTGAAATAAATTTATGTAGGAAAGTAACATGATAGTAGCATATGTCTTAATGATTGGCCAAACAAAAGAGTGCATTGGAAAGAGGAGAAGCTGGAGGCAGGTAGGTTACTGCAATAGTCTAGCCAACATGCTTGGAAAAGAAAGTCATTTTGTCTGACTAGCTTATATTTTATGTGTGTATTTTATAATGGGTGGTATATGCTGGAATTAATAAACTTTGAAGGAGTTTAATTCACCTGCTGTTTATCTAAATAGATAATAAGCTTTGCTATAATGGAGCACTAATGTATAATGCTCTATTTTTATTGTTATTTGTTGGAAATTGACTTGATAAGGGTGGTTGGGACTAATAAGTTTTTGGTTCTCTCTGCAGATACTGCTTCTAAACAAGGACCCATAGAAGCTATCCAGAAGTCAGTTCGATTGTTTGAGGAAAAGAGGTATCGAGAAATGAGGAGAAAGAATATCATTGGTCAAGTTTGTGATACGCCTAAATCCTATGATAATGTCATGCATGTTGGTCTGAGGAAGGTGACCTTCAAGTGGCAAAGAGGAAACAAAATTGGTAAGGAAACTAAAAAACATGACATGAAGATAGTCTGTTAGAAATACCAATTATGGTTGGTTGCGGTGACTCAGCCTGTAATCCTAGCACTTTGGGAAGCTGAGGAGAGAGGATTGCCTGAGCCTAGGGGTTCGAAACTAGCTGGGCATGGTGGTATGTGTCTGTAGTTTCAGCTACATGGAAGGCTGAGGCCGAAGAATTGCCTAAGCCCAGCAGGTCGAGACTGTGGTGGCTGTGAGCATGCATGCCCCTGCACACCAGCCTGGGCAACAGAGTGAGACTCCAACATAAAAAAAAAAGTCAATCATTGTACTTCTTCAGGTTAAATCCTGTGCTACTGTCCCTTTTTCTTATGGACATGGCAAATTTGCATCATATTGTTTTGTAGAGTGGCCAGGGGCTTTTTGTTGTTATTGTTTAATTTGTAAAATGTAGTCTAAGAGCTATACAAAATGTTATTTTAGAAAGAGATTTTTAAATTGTTCATTAAATTGGATTGTTTTGCTTAATAACTTTAGAAGTTGCCAGTGGAGAAGTACCAACATTTTGCCCATTTGTTCTAGTCTATATTTTTTAAAATCTTATTCCCAAAAGAGCATTATTTGAAGAGAGACCGGATAAAAATAAGAACAAGACCATCTTCTTTTCTGAAACATTGCCTAATTAATTCACTTCCAGGAGAAACTGCTTCTTACAAAATAATAGTGGTAAATTGTGTGAGGAAAGAATCCTGATGGTGTTTCAGACCTTCCCCATTTAAGTGCATGTATCCATCAAGCACTGAGGTCTGACAGGCAAACACAGTTATACTGTAGGACTCTGTGAGCCTCGGGAAGTCTGAAGCTTCCTTAGAGCTATCAAGTGAGGCAGAAAACACTGAAAACAATCAAGTTCTCGCTAAATTGTACTGTCATTTTCAGTCTTGTTGAGCTACATACCCTCTTGGTTTAATGTCCCAGAAGGTCCGGTTGGAGAATCTGCTTCCACACCACCCTGGTCATGCGCCATGAGGATAGATGGCGGTCAGGTTCACTCCTAGCTGCTGTCTTCTACTCTGAGCCCCAGCCTAGACCTCCTTGAGGGGCGTAAGGGCTCAGAAGTATGCAGCAGTGCTGCTTATTGGTCATTTCACACCTCTCCTGGGATTAGCCAAAGTAGGTCTACTCTATGTGAAGATATTTACAGATGAGACATTTTGAAGAGATTGCCTAAGATTTCAGTTATTAGGAAACATGCAGCAAAAGTTGAGGTCTTGCAATAATAAACTATAGTAAACATAATTGTACATATATAAATATGCACGCAGAATAATTGACAATATTACTGCAAAATTAACTTAGAACAACCTACCTGCAGCAACTAGAAGTACATCCTATCTGTGTTGTTCACAGGAGAAGGCCAGTATGGGAAGGTCTATACCTGCATCAGTGTCGATACTGGGGAGCTGATGGCTATGAAGGAGGTGAGTCCCCTGGCTCCCTGGGGGCCTTGGGGCTTGACAACTCTGGGTGGTGGAAATACGGTAAAGCGCTGGTGGTTATTCAGCTCCTCATGCTTAGAGCTGTCTTAAGCATCATCATTGAGACAGGACCAGCCAGGCAGATGCACCGAGCTGACATTTTATGGACAGTGAAGTTGTTTATGATTCCTGTGAGGGTGATAAGTCACAAATAATCTAAACATACACAGGTAAGGAATGTCACGCTGGAGGAGACAGAACTAAAGTTAGGTGAAGACTTAGAGGAGGGTAATGACAGTAGCATCTCAGAGGAGGGATTTTAGGCGGAGAAGATGACATTGTGGTAAGCTTCAGAAATGAGTAGTATTGAAACAGCTGGAGGTAGAACAGGAAAGGGCAGGGACCCCTGAGGAAACAAGACTTGCCTGGTGTGCCTTGGGAGGGAGCGGAGTAGCCAAGGCAGGAGGTGTCCTGTGCTCTGTCCTGTGGCCTGGATGCTGCTTCCCTACCTGGTGCTCTTCCCCTCCAGAACAGCTGCAGCGCTCTTCCTCTTCTCTGCCTGCTACTTACCTGAACTTCTATAGAAGTCTTTGTTCCAGCTTGGATTAAACTTTCTTTTTTTCCCTTATTTATTATTATTTTAATGAACAAACCATAATTGTATATTTATGTGGGGCACAATATGATGTATCAATATATGTATACAATATGGAATGATTAAGTTGAGCTACTTAACATATTCATCACCTCACCATTTTTTGTGGTGAGACATTTAGAGTTTACTCTCTTAGCAATTTTGAAATACGTATGTTATTAATTAGTTGCCTTTCTCATAATGTGGATGAACCTGGAGGACATTGTGTTAAGTGAAATAAGCCAGAAACACCATGTGGTCTCACTTATATGTGGAATCAAAAAAAATTGTCGACTTCCTAAGGGGAGAGTCATAGCTGATCTTTTCATCTTACCCAGAGCCTGAACGCTACAATTGCTTGCTGAATGGTCAGTGTCCTTGGTAATTCATTTGCAGTTGTGACAATGACCCCATTAGCAGTCATCTCACCAAATATTCAGAAGCAAGCATGTTTGATTCACAAGGAACAGCAAAGGGCAGAGGATCCAGAAGTAAAGTCACAGGCACACTGACCATAGCTCTGTGGGTCTGGACATGAAACTGTCAGGAGGCAGCTTCACTATTGCCACTATTCAGGGCGGTCATGTTTCTAGTTTGGGACTATACCAGCAGTGATCCCATTTTTCCTTTTACAGATTCGATTTCAGCCTAATGACCATAAGACTATCAAGGAAACTGCAGATGAACTGAAAATATTTGAAGGCATCAAGCACCCCAATCTGGTTCGGTATTTTGGTGTGGAGCTCCATAGAGTAAGCTGACCTTAATGACTCTGCTTTGTGTGAGGATCAGTGAGGGTACAGATGGAGTCCTGTCTACATCACAGGTCTTCTCATTTCAGAGCACAGTAACTTTGCCTAATTCTCAGGAAATCTCCATGAGTTACATCATTTCTGCCTTCTCTCTGAAACTAGAGGAGTTCTTCCTAAAATGTAAGTTGTAGACTGTAGTCATTAACCCGACATCATAAAGCACTGAAACCCATCCTGCCTGCCAGAAGATTCTTCTAAAATGCCCCTTGCACCGCTTCTTGTGACTTTTTTTTCCAATTTTTGCCGAACCGCTGTTGAGTACACTGCTAAATGATATTGATTTTTTTCTTTTGTATGTATTTAAGGAACCATTGTGAAATGAGAGAAAATCAAGATGTCAAATTCATTTCCCACTTGTGTTTAGAAATAAGCACTTTGAGGGAAAGAGGATAACGGAAGCATCTTGGTGTAGAACACGAGCTTCCGGGGAAGCTGGAGATGGGTCATTTTCAGCATTTTCACAAATCAATTTATATTTGAAAAGGATGTGTTTCAGTACTTAATCATGTATCTGTAGGGACAGCCTTGTTGGTCCCTGTCTGAGATTATATAGCAAACTTAATTTCGGAGGATTGTAGGAATCTGTCCCTGTGATTTGGAGGAAATGTTCTTTTCCCGAAGAGAGCTGTATAATTCCAGACAGGGGAGGCAGGCAGATTTCCAGCACAGAAGCATTAGGAACGACGGTCATGAGACACACTCAGTACTCAGGATGGCGAGTGTAGTGGACCATTAGAAGGATTCCTTTGGGGCATGGCCTGTGACGTTTCCAGATTTGTCACTTAGTGTACATGCAAGGAAAGCCACAAACACAAGGCTGTGTTCTCTTTCTCCCACAGGAAGAAATGTACATCTTCATGGAGTACTGTGACGAGGGCACGTTAGAGGAGGTGTCGCGGCTGGGGCTGCAGGAGCATGTTATCAGGCTGTACTCGAAACAGATCACCATCGCCATCAACGTCCTCCATGAGCATGGCATAGTTCACCGTGACATTAAAGGTAATCCCCACACACCTGGTGCCTGAGCCACTGGCATCCAGTACCCAAAGATGCTTGTTCCACACCCATGTGGTAGTTCTGTGGGTAGAAAGCCTTTACTTGACATATACTTCTACAAGGAATCTGTATTAAGAAGCAAGGTCAGAGCCGTGTCTCCCTGCAGTAGAGCAGTCTGCTCTGCCTTTCTGTTGGGCACTGCTGTCAGGAAACCTGTGTCCCAGCATGAAGCTGCTGTGTTCATAGGCTGATGTGGCATGGCCAGTGTACTTAACTAGGTATCTGAGAGCACAGCTGCCCATGTCAGGGTCCTATATATTTGCATATGAACATCATGAATATGTAAAGTGTCAGAAATGCCTGCATAAGCCATAACGTAAGGCTGTGTTTTTGAGACAAGAATAGGGTTTGATTACACAAACCTCCAAACTGGAGTTCTGCTAAAGGTTAATTTGGTCATGCTGATGGATGGAAAGTGCTTTTCTCATCCGGCATGAGGGGAAAGCTGTGCTTCTGTCTTAGAGCTGACCCTGTGGCATCTGCCTTCACCACACCATGCCCCTGACCTTTGTGCTTGAAGGTCTTGGGATAATCAAAGCAGGGAAATACTTTTGTCTAATTGGCCTGAGACTGAAGCATTCCATTCTGTCCTGTAGTCTGAAGTTAACCTAAACACATTCACTTAAGAATTGACCTGACTTCAGACCAGGGACTAGACCGTCTGGGAAACTGTTCTGGATTATGTAGAGTCTGCTTTGTTCTGGATGTGAGACTTGCCCATGCTTCGTAACGTGGTTCCCCCTGAAACACCCGCCACATACCAGTCTTGCTGGCATCATGCCTGCCCACCATGTGGCTTTGCTGTCTGGGGTCATTCTGGGCATTTGCTTAATTGGCTCTTTATCAGGCTGTAGCATTGCCCATTTCCAGTCCTTCTGCCACAGACACCACACTCAGCCTCTGCCCACTGTCACAAAATGGTATCTTCATGTATATTCCATGGCATGGAGAGAACCCCAGCATCCTTGAGTGAGTCTGCTCACTGGTATCTTTAACAAGTGATTCAGCGTGGCTGAGAGGTTGCAGATGTAGAACAGTTACCACCACATGGGGACCGTCAGCACTGGGAGCACTTAGGTTATGAGGATTAACTGTTAGAGTTCACCTCATCGAAGGCTTGCTTATCTGACTCGTGTGGCTCTGTGATGTTGCTTTTTGAAGGAGGTATGTAGGACACAATGCCAGAGATGTGTCACTTAGTTGGAGTGATAATACCTTGTAGCCTACAGCAAAAGACCAGGCTGCTCTGGGAGATGAGCAGTAACCCCAGATTCCAACTAGAATACAAGTTAGGTGTGTCTGTTGCTTGTAGAAATACTTGAAAGTTACAGAACTTTGTTTTCTGTCACAGTCTAAAATAAATCTCAGGGTAGCCTCAGCTTTGACACTGAGGAGCTGCAGCACACATGCCAGGTCTTGTGTACATGCCACTTCTGTTACAGAGGTTGCTAATTGCACACATCTCTGATTGTCAGGGACTGTGCCACCAGCATTTGTGTTCTGTGTGCAGTTTCTCTTTAGTTGTCTCTGTGGGCTTTTCATGTTAGAACTTATACATGTTTTTCAGTTCAGCATGTATTGGTCAGAGCCATCTGCCCTGATGTTAAAATTCCATTGCTTTGTGTTGGAATAAGGTATACAAATCTTATTGTGCTTTGTAAGTAAGACCTCATAAAGCTTTATGTTACTTGGTTTGTGAATGAAGTTTCTGGTAGCTTAGATTGTCATGTAACCTTTAAAATGCTTACTTCGTGTATCAGAGAATTCTTAACAACTGCTTATTTCTTATTAGGTGCCAATATTTTCCTTACGTCTTCTGGACTCATCAAACTGGGAGATTTTGGATGTTCAGTAAAGCTTAAAAACAATGCCCAGACCATGCCTGGTGAAGTGAATAGCACACTGGGGACAGCAGGTAGGAACAGTGTGGCCAGTCTCTGCACTCTGACTTACTGCAGTATGCATGGGGCCCGGGCTTTCCTTCACCTATCCTTGTAAATGCAGATTGGAGTGTGAGTCAGGGTTGCTGATGGTTAAAAGGACTGCTCCCTCACAGTGTAGACTTCCCCTGAGAACATTGTCAGATTGGGAAATTAAATTACACCTTTGAAGTTAAAGGAGGAAGTAACACCTCTTTTTCTTACCAGGAAAATCCTTTTGTTGTTTGCACTGATTTTATTAAAACTATTCTAATCAAAACAACACTGTGGCTAAATGGTTATTATTTGTTTTGATTATTTAGTGTCATAAGATTTTTCCCTCCTTTGCAGGTTAAATTTCCTATTTTCATTACGAATATAGTTTATTTGAAAACCTGCACTTTCAAAAATTATCTTTTAAAAGATAATTCATCTCCTAAAATGTCCATTCAACAAGTTGATTTGAAATATCTACTTGTAAGTTTTTGATAATTCCTATTACATAACTCGGGGAAAGAATATTATATCTATCAATTTGTAGCTTGGCTCTATTAACATTTGGTACTGTGTTTGCAACCTGTCACTAACACTGTTTCTGGACTTTTCAGCATACATGGCACCCGAAGTCATCACTCGTGCCAAAGGAGAAGGCCACGGGCGTGCGGCTGACGTCTGGAGTCTGGGCTGTGTTGTCATAGAGATGGTGACTGGCAAGGTAAACAGAGCCTGCACTGGCAGGGTGACTTCAGGAGGGTACAGGACATTGATAGAATAGTAACTGTGGTTTGACTGTTCATTATAAAGACTGTGGACACAGTTCCTGCTAAATAGAGAACCTGATTAGAGATAAAAATATGACCTGTCACAAGATACAATGAGATGGAGACAAATGATAAACTGAGAAACAAATATTGAAAAGGTATATGGCTTAGAGAACTCTTAGAGTAAATGGACAGAAGCATAAACCTCAAGAAGAAACAAGCAGTTACAAAAAGAAACATAACATTGGAAACTTAATGTCTATACAAAACCTGCACATGCATGCTTACAGCAGCTTTATCCATAAACAGCAGAACTTGGAAGCAACCAACACATTCTTCAGCAGATAAATGGATAAACAAACTATGTCATAGCCACACAAGGGTGTAGAGCCACAGAAAGACATGGAGGAATCTTTGCTGCAAATGATGATGCTGAAAGTCTACATGACATTCTGGAGGGACAGTGAGATCAGTGGTGGCCAGGTTTTGTGGGGAGGGAGAAACGAATAAGTGGAGCACTGGAGTTTTTAGGGCAGTGAAACTACCTGGTAGGATACAGTGATGGCGGACAATGTCCATAAGCATATGTCCAAACCCATAGACCATGCCACACAAGAGTATGAACTGTGGACTTCGGTTAACAATTGTGTGTCAACATTGGCTCATCAGTTGTAAAAAATAGACCACACTAATATAGGTTGTAGATAATAAACTGAGGGGTAAGGAAGAGATGGAGGGTCTGTGAGAACTGTCTGTACCTTCCAGATTAAAAGTTAAAGGGTTAACTTTTCTGTAACCCCCAATCTTGCTCCAAAAACTTAAGTCTAGTAATAAAAAAAAAGAAGATACCCTCGTTAACTAGAATTATACATTTAAAAGTGAAATTTTTTTTACTTGAGCATATGAGTAGCATTTTAAAAGACTGATAATACCTGCTATTAGAGTGTAAGGAAACAGACATATTGTGGGCAAAAATTCAGTTTATAGGTAAAAACTGCTCTGGAGAACAGCTCCAATCTCTAGCAAAGTTTTAAGTGTACATAGCCCTTAAACCAAGAAATTTCTGCTTCTGAAATTTATCTTATGATGGTAATACTAATTAGCAGTTTTACAGATGTATAAAGATATACACAATGTATGCCTGTGTAGCATCCTCTATACAGGAAAAAGGTAGAAATCTTAGTTTCCTACTGTATTATTAGTAGGAAATTAAATTATTATACTATTGTACCTTGCAGCTGCTGAAAAAGGTCACACATAATAAGTGCTCAGTGAGTATTAGCTAATGTTACTTCTATTCACATTAAAATAGAAAGGTGGCCATGATGTCTATGTTACTTCAGCCAAGCCACATATAAGAGAAAAAACAAGTTCTCATATGGAAGAATACATGTTGACAATAACCAAACAACAGTACACAAATCAGGATGTTCACAAGCTTAGTCCTTTCCCCGTGAGTCTCATTTTTCATATGATCTTAATGAAATCATCTAAGCTTTATATTAATGAAATTTTCAATTTTTGAGCAAGGTAGCATATTAAATGGAATAGACGGGCAAGCTGGCCACCTGTTTTTTATAGGTAAAGTTTTCTTGGAACAGCCACACCCATTTATTTATATATTGTCATGCTACAACGAGAGAATTGAATTGTTGTGACAAATACCATCTGGCCTTCAAACCTCAAATAGTAACTGTTTGACTGTTTCAGTAACAGTCTGCTGACCTCTGATATACATTAACTTGGAGATGACTGAAAAGAGACTAGGCGTTTGCATTTGTTATGGCCATGTAATACTAAACCCAACTTCTTTCTGTCTTTTTAGAGGCCTTGGCATGAGTATGAACACAACTTCCAGATTATGTATAAAGTGGGAATGGGGCATAAGCCCCCCATCCCCGAGAGATTAAGCCCTGAAGGGAAGGACTTCCTTTCTCACTGCCTTGAGAGTGACCCAAAGATGAGGTGGACAGCCAGCCAGCTCCTCGACCATTCGTTTGTCAAGGTTTGGCAGATTGCTGGATAGTCTTTGTCATGTTTAAATATTTGCCTCTGGCCCTTAAGGAAATTTAGAAACTTAAACATAGAGCACCTATATCTGAAACAGAAGGGTTACTAAATGTATTATTATGCCAGGGATTTTTGAATGTTGTTTTTTTTTTCATTTGGAAAATATTCATCAGGGTTCATGTTGGTCTGTTTTGATGGTACATTTGAGATGCACTGGAGACAGCTAAATGGAATCTTAAATGGGCCTGGATGAAAGACAGTTTCCACTCTTGAGAGTGGTGTAGTCTACTCTGAGAGTAGAGACAGGTTAGTGACGACTAGTCATTACATTAAGAGCAGTGATAATGTGGGGTTTTTGAGAAGAGAAATTTCATGCAGTCAGGTTATCTCAGTTACTTTTTTCTCTAGAATGAGGTGCCTTAGCTGTTGAGAGGACTTGGCCAGGCCAGGAGTTGGGGAGGGGACGGCAGACTAGGGAAGAGGCTTGGCCAGTCCAGGAGTGAGGGAGGGGACAGCAGACAAGGGAAGAATCTTGGCAAGGCTCACCATGGAGGGTGAACAGTCGAGGAACTGCGGACAGGTAGGTCCTGGTGAGCATAGGGTGTGGAAAATGACGAGACGACAAGGGTGGAAAAGAAATCAGGAGCAACACAAAGAGATTTCCATTTCCTTGTAAACATCATGTGATTAAACAGTGTTTGAGAAAGATCATCTGGAGGGAAGAGACTAGTTAGGACGCTTCTGATACAGCTAAAGGGTTGGGAATGGGTAGGCAGGGTGAGCTGTCAGCCATAGCTAGGGTTAGAGTGACCATGGCTGACCACTGATTGGCTATGAAAGGCATGTGAGGGGAGGAGTCTGGGTGGCTCCCAGATTTCTGGTTTGTGGCACCAGGTCATAGGCGCTGTTCACCAAAGGAGGAAAGAAGCAGTGGAGTGAGGGGCAGGCCAGGGAGGTGACGGGTCTTCTTTGGTAGTTGAAGCTTGAGGTGTGTTTGGAACATGGCTTGGGGATTCAGATGGCATTTGGATATTTGGGACTGGCACTCAAGAGAGATTTGGACTAGAGCACAGATTTGGGGACAGAAGTACTGCTGGGTGGGTCCATAGAGGAGAAGGGTGAGAAGACAGCATGGCAGGGCCCTGCAAAGGCACTTCCAGTAAAAGGAGGAGAGTGCAAAAGAGTGGGATGGTGTTCTTGGTGAGAAGGATTAGGAGCAGACAGCTGGGTCAGGTATGGAGATGTGAGAGATTTATAATTGGACCACACTTATGTCTTCGTTATCCTGTGATTGTAATCTACATACTTAAAATGCTTTGGGGCCAGACGCGGTAGTCACCGCCTGTAATCCCAGCACTTTGGGAGGCCAAGGCGGAAAGATTGCTTGAGCCAGGAGTTCAAGACCAGTCTAGGCAATGTAGTGAGACATCATCTCTTAAAAAAAATTAGCTGGGTGTGGCAATGTACACCTATAGTCCCAGCCACTTGGGAGGCTGAGGAGGAAGGATAGCCTGAGCCCAGGAGGTCAAGGCTGCAGTTAACCATGATTATGCTACTGCATTCCAGCCTAGACGACAGAGTGAGATCCCAAATCTAAGAAATAAAAAATAATAAAATGCTGTCAGTATTCAATTCCCAGGTTTAACTTTAAGCAGTAACTTGGTACTGCCGCTACATTTCTTTGGCTTTACATGTAGGTCTCATGCTGCACGCATGCACGCGTGCACACATACACACGTGCATGCCTGCTTCTGCAGGGACTCAGTTCTCCCCTGCTTCCCCACAGGTTTGCACAGATGAAGAATGAAGCCTAGTGGCATATGGACTTGGAAGTTCTCGTAATCACTACTGTATGTAATATTTACATGAAGACTGTGCTGAGAAGCAGTATAAGCCTTTTTAACCTTCCAAGACTGAAGACTGCACAGGTGACAAGTGTCACTTCTCCTGCTGCTCCTGTTTGTCTGATGTGGCACAGGGCCCTCTGGAGGGCTGGTGACCACAAGGTTAAAGAAGCTGCATGTTAAGTGCCATTACTACTGTCCACAGACCATCGCCTCCGTCTCCTCCGTGTCTTGCGCGACTGAGAACCGTGACATCAGCATAGTGTTTTTGACCTTTCTAGGTTCAAAAGAAGTTGTAGTGTTATCAGGCGTCCCGGACCTTGTTTTTAATCTCCTGTTTGTCGAGTGCACTGACTGTGAAACCGTACCTTTTTGTTGTTGTTGGCAAGCTGCAGGTATGTTATGCAAAAGGCTGATTAATGAAATTTGAGGAAAAGTTTCTTTTTTCAATAAATGGTTTATTTTAGGAAAGCTCAGTTATACTGTCTTTTCATGGTTAACAGCTTTGAGCCAAGATCATACATGATACAGAGGTCTGTCATCTTCACTCATGTGTTCCTCCTCAGGAGCACAGGCACGTGTGCCCAAAGCGGGCACCAGGTTAGGCATTCTGGAAGGATTTGGGATCTCCTCACCAAAAAGCGAAGGAGATAAGTGAGACAACACTAACGATGCAAGGTAACCCTCTTTGCTTTCTATTAGCCAGCACATTTATAACGATTGAACATTTACGCCTTGCTATCCCACGCTGGAAGCTCAGTTTATTAAACCAGGATTTATAGGTGCTAGTTCAGTGTAAACACTGCTGAACGATCTCCTGATAAGAAAGTGTTGTTTCCAGAATATAAACAGTTCAGCATTAGCTTTCTAAAATAGCCCGAATTATGTCATTGATGGTGTTCTTGGATTTCTTTTTGCTATTAAATGTTTTTTAAAGATTGCCCTTAAAGCTTCCTGAAATCTTTTCGGAAGATCGCTGACTCACTCCTTATACACAGCTGCTCATCCTGGGTGAGTCATTTCTCCAGCAGTTTATTTTGTCACCTTCCTCCAAGGTAGCAGGTACCCTCAGCCAAGAAGTTCATGTCCAGAGGATGTTGGCATGACAGAAGGATTTACACAGCTACTAGGATTTTAAGACTTTTTTATATTGCTTTTTTGAATTATAATTTATATAATATTCAAAGGGTACAATTCAGGGATTTTGAATATAGTTATATAGTTGTACAAGCATCATCACAGCCTTTTTAGAACATTCCCATCACCCCAAAAGAAATCTTATGTCCATTTGCAGTCACTCTGAATTCTCACTCCCTGCTGTAGGTAACACAAAGTTACTTTTTGTCTCTATAGATCTGCCTATTCTGTGCATTTTATAGAAACAGAATTTTATAATGTGCTATTATTTTATGCGTGGCTTCCTTCGCTTAGCACATTTCTGAGTTTTATCCATGTTGCAGCATGTTATCAGTACTCATTCCATTATTGTTGAATACTGTTCTATTGTGTGGATATGTCACATGTTTTATTTACCCATCTACTAGTTGATAGGTACTTGGGTTGCATCCACTTTTTATTTATTATTAATAATGCTGCTTTGAACATTCTCAAGTCTTTGTATGGACATACATTGTCATTTCTCTTGGGAACAGAGCTGCCTGGGTTATGTGGTACATGTATGTTGAACATATTCAGAAACAAAATGTTTCCAAAGTGGTGTGCCATCTTACATTCTTGCCAGCTTGATGTGAGGGGCCCAGATTCTCCAGGCTTGTTACTGTCTTTCTTCTTTTTTTTTTTTTTTTTGTAGAGACGAGGTCTTGCCAAGTTGCCTGGGCTGGTCTTGAACCTGTGGGCTCAGGCAGTCCACTCGCCTCGGCCTCCCAAACTGTTGGGATTATAGACTGAGCCACTGAGCCAAGCCACTGTCTTTCTTCTTGGTAATAACCATTCTGTTTAATGTGAAGTGGTATTTTATTGTGGTTTTGGTTTGGAACTTCCTTAGTGCTTGTTGACCATTTGCATATCCTCTTTGGTGAAATATCTATTCAGATATTTTATTCAAATAATCCTAAAATTGAGTTATTTGTCTTACTATTGAATTGTAAGAATTTTTTTTTAATGTTCTGGATATAGGTCCTTTACTGGAAATATGGTTTGTTAAGTCTAGTTTATCAACTTTTTTTTTTTCCAACTTGTTCTTTATTGCTTGTTCTCTTGCTATCATATCCAAGAAATCATTGTCTGACCCAACGTCACGAAGAAATATTTACACTTGTGTTTTTTTCTAAGAGTTTTAGCACTTACATTAGGCCTGTCATCTACTTTCAGTTGACTTTTGTATATAATATCAGATAAGGGTCCAGATTTATCCTTTGCATATGGATATTTATTTGACCCAAAATCATTTGTTGAAAAGATATTCTTTTGCCATTGAAATGTCTTGGCATCCTTGTTGAAAATCAGTTGTCCGTAAATATAAAGGTTTATTTCTGGACTTTCAGTTCTATTCAGTTATATGTCTATCATTTGCAGTGTCACACTGTCTTAATCACTGTAGGTTTGTAGTAAGTTTTTTAAATGAAAAGTGTGAGTCTTCCAACTTTGTTCTTTTTTCTTCAAGATTGTTTTGGCTATTCTGGATCATTTGCATTTCCATATGAATTTTAGGATCAGGTTTTTAATTTCTACAAAACCCATAACAGCTGGGATTTTGATAGAGATTGCACTGAATCTAGATAGCAATTTTAGGGAATACTGTTACCTTAATTTTAAGTCTATCTCCATGGGATAACATGGGATCTATCTCCACTCATTTAAGTATTAACATGGGATCTATTTCCACTCATTTAAGTATTTAATTTCTTCAGCACTGCTTTGGAATTATTGTTATATAACTCTTGAACTTGTTTATTCCTTAGTATTTTATTCTTTTTATGCTTCTGTGAATGAAAATATTTCATTTTGATTGTTCGTTGCTAGTATATATAAATACAATTGATTTTTGTATGTTGACCTTGTATCCTATGGCCTTGCTGAACTCATTTAATAGTTTTGGTAGTTGTTTTATGGACTCCATAGGATTTTTCTACATATAAAATTACGTTGTCCATGGATAAAGACAATTTCTTTTATAATATAGATGCCTTTCATTTATTTTTCTTGCCCAATTGCACTGTCTAGATGTTCCAGTACAGTGTTGAATAGCATTCGGTGAGAGTGAACATCCTTGTCATGTTTTTTATCCTAGTTAGAAATCATTCATTCTTTCACAATTATGTATGATGTTGTGTTTTTCCATTAATACCCTTTCTCCATTTGAGGAAATTTCCTTCTATTTCCTTCTGTTTCTAGTTTGTTGCGAGTTCTTATCCTGAATGACTGTTGGGTTTTGTCAAATGCTTTTTCTTCATCTACTGAGATGACCATCCTTTATTCTGTTAATATAGTGTATTACATTAATCACTTTTTCAATATTAAATCAAGCCTGTATTCCTGCCATAAGTCCTAGTTGATTATTGTGGTTTGTTTTTTTTTTTTATGTTTTGCTGCATTTATTTGCAATGTTTTGTTGAGGAGTTTTGCTTCTGTTATAGTTTGTTTCTCGTCATGTGTTTGTCTGGCTTTGGCACCAGGGTAATAGGTGGTGTCTGAAGTCACTGTCTTGCAAGTCCCTCATTTCATGTTGTGATGGAAACTCCCATGACGTGCTGCTGGAGATGTCTGGCAGTTTATCCATTCCTGCAGCCTCTCACATTCCAGACTCCCCTGAATTGACAGGAAGGTCACAGGCCTTCTCTGGGACAGGTCCTCTGCCACGTGTTCTGATGCTCTGCTGTCTTGTCAGGTCTCTGTCTCTCTTCTTGAGCCAGCTGTTCTCAATGGTAGAAGCATAGTTGTTTTCATGTTTCTTGGGATGATTTGTGCTTAGTCCATCAGTATCATTCCTGCTTTAGTCACTTATTGCAAACACATGTGTACCTTTAAGTGTTGTTGTTTTTTTCCCCAATCTCCTTGCAATTTCAGATCATCTCTCCCCCAGGTGACTGAGTCTACTGTTTACACTGCATTTTATTTACTCTTTGCTCATAACTTCCGTAATTGCCTCTTTCCATTTTAGAATCACTTTAATTGCTATAATTTTTTTTATTCTGAGCTGAAATCACATCTTCATCCTGTTGCTAATTTGTACTCTCCACACCTGACTATTCCTGCATATATTTGAATGTTGCTGTTTCTCTTCACTCTGAGGCCTTCATCTCTGCCCCCCAAGCTTTCTGTAATAGCTTCTAATTCTGAAACCATCTTGGCTATCCCAGACCACTTCAGTTGGCCAGTGCCTTCTTAAAGAGTATGTTGAAACTGGGATTGCAGATGCTCTGACAGTAGCAGGCGTGGTAGTCTGTGCTGTAGCTCTATACTAATCATAATACAGCAAAACAGACATAGCCCCTGCCTGCATGGAGTCCCACCTCTATCATCCTGATGGTTTGTGGGGGAGCTGGCCTAGTGAGAGAAGTGAAGGGGAGGGCTGCCTGAGAAGGGATAGTCGACCCAGGAATGCAGTCATGAGGTAGACGAGAGGTAAGAACACAAGTGCACGCATGTACAGGGGAAGGGGCAGAGGCAGAGAGAGCATGGAATAATAGCAGAGCTGGAGCTAAGGGACAGGTAGGCCCAGGTGAGGCCGGTTGGGGTAGTAGGGGTCAGCTGCTTTCCCTAAAGATAACTGGTGAGGGCGAGGCAGCAGAGACATCTGCATTTTCCCAAGCTGAAGTTTCTTGTCACTTGCATTTCACCCAATCCACTGAGCCAGGCCTTCTGGTGGTATTCACCACATGCTTTATTAGCTTCATCTTTGCTCAACCCATCAATAAAAATTTTGAAAAGATGCTACATAGTATGACAGAGACAATACCCCAGGCTGACATGACAAGTCCATTCATCGACTCTGTTTCACAGTAAAAAGCTTCCATCCTCCCAGTCCACATATCCACCCGGTCCACACATGCTCTCAAAGACTAGCATGGTTCTGTCAGATAGCTTGCTGAAATTCGAATTCACTAGTTTTTATCATGTTTTTGAACAGCGACATTTGGTCAGTCTGACATTCATTCTTAGGACATGTTTGTGCTCTGCTAGCCATTACTGCTTTTCATAACCTACTAAAAAAAATCATCCATTTAAAAATCTGCTCCAGAATGTTGCTGCAAAGCTACCTATAAAATTCATTCATCTTCCCTCTTGATGGGTCCATCCAGGTCTTTCCTCTAAGAACATCCTGTGAGTGGTTCACAAGCATCTCATGAACCCTGGGCATGACTGACACAGGCCAAAAGGTAAGAATCACCGTTCACTTAGAGCAACGCATTCCCTGCCCTTCCTGGGCATGTTCTACATGCTCCCATGTGCAGACCTCTCTCTGATGGGCAGAGCCAGTGGAGGAGGAGCCATTCTGTCTTCCCTTGACATTATGTTGCCTACAGCAGGCGGGGCCAGCTGCCACCCTAGTTACTTCTGCCTTGGGTGCGAGTCAAGGAGCTCTAGCCATGGTGCCCACTCCTTCTAGGCTGTACCGTTTCCACAGGTCAGGCACCTTGGCAGTGTGTAACCTGGACGCTTCACAAGTTTGCCCCACCCTTTGCTGTTCACCATCTTTCCTTCCTCCTCTTTCGCAGAGATATAGATAGATGGCGTTCTGGAGCATCATTGATGACGTTTCTGAATTTCCTAGAATGTCTGGCAAAGATCTGGCTAAAACTAGCACTGTGGAATGTAAGAAAGAAAAGTGCCATTTGTATAATTTATTTTGGAAATGTGAAGGAATTATTGTTCAGCAATCTTAATTTTGTATTCATACCAGTCACCTCCTTACAATTCAGCAGAACATAGGTGCCAAAAATGTCAAAAATACTTTGTCACTTCAACATGTAAAACAAGACTGTGCCTTTGTATGAAAAAAATAGTAGATGTAAAATTGTATGAGTCTTAACGAAAATCTTTACTAACGCAGCCCTCAGAGAGATTTCCAGCTGCTGAGAAGATCTCAGTAGGTGCTTAATAATTGCTTTTTCATCCATTCGCAACTGTAGTATTCATCTAGGACAGGCCTGCAGAGCTGTGGGAGGTCTGGCTGGAACCGCATGTTCTCTCCTGGCAAACAGCTTGGCTTTTTCACAGGTAAGTCGGAAATCTCAAAGTATTGACTATACAATAATTATAAGTAATTACTCAAGCTTATTCTGGCCTAGTTGTTCTTAAGAAAGATTCTTTTTTACGTCAGGAAAGGGAATCAAAAGGCAATTGAAATTCAGTTGTTCAGGCTTCTAAATAGGTGTCCCCTTCATGCATTCAGCATTTGCTGAGGGGCACTGTGATGAGGCCCTGCTGGAGGGGACAGAGCAGTGAGCCCAAGTGCCTGCCCCTGCCCTCAGACAGATGCCACTCTGAGGAGGAGACACTATTTATGTTAAATTTCTCATATCATACTGTTTTTGAGCAAAACAGTGGTCATTCCAAACAGTTGAATATTATCATCAGATACTGTGCCACATGGTGACAAAGGCTCTGAATGGCATTGAATGTCCTGGGCCAGGAGAGAGAACAGCACGTCCTTGACCTTTTTCCCAAGTTGCAAGACTGGTGCTTTCAGAAGCCATTATGCCAGGCCAAAGCCTTGAAACACCTGGAGTATTTGTTTCTTGTTTAAATTTACTTGAAGCTCTGGAAATATTCAAAACCCAGGCCCTGCATGCAGGCGTGTGATATGCTGAGGACGTGAATTGTAGAGACAGGATGTCACTACTGGATGGCTGGTGTGTCCAACACTGAGCTGGTTTAGGAGCTCCTCTGATGCCTGAGAAAATGTGTTCAAAAAATTCTTTTCAGTTAAATCTCTGCAGATCCTTTGAGGAAAACACCCTACTGAAATATAGCCAGTTTCTCATTCATCCAAACAGCCACCAGATCTGCAATATAGACGGGGAAATCCAGAGATGGGATTTTAAGCAGATGGCCCGAAGGCCCTCCACGCCTGCAAGATGCTGGTCACTTCTGGGTGCCCGCAGGTGCAGTGTTTGCACTCATCCGCCTGGGGCACCAGCCCAGAGATGCTCTCAGCTGGATGGCCTCGGTGGGAAGCACCTGGCAGCACAGCTCGACGTCTCCTGCCTCCTCACACCAAGCCATGACTAGGACCAGAGGAGTAGGAAAGCATGACAGCACTAGCATATCAGTAAGCATGTAGCCTTCACACTGGATGTATCTCATGCTCCATCAACAGTGCTCAGAATGACTGTAGTTTAGGTATTGTCAAACACAGTTGTAACAGAGGGCAGACACACCCAGGACCACACAACTGCTCAGTACCTGGAGATTCTCGTCTGGTTTTCAAGAAGCTCCGGGGGAAGGAAACAGTGGCCTGGGGGTCAGACACAGGCACAACCTTCCTTTCATGTTCTTCTACACACAAATGCAGGTCCTAGTGGCACTGAATATTCCTCCATCTAGCTTGCAGCCCTCAGGAGACCTGCTAAACCCAAGGTATTTGTTTCTGTCTCTTTTTAACATAGTAAATGTGTGAAAAGTCAGAGACCAGTGCTTTAGAGAAAGCCACTTCACTGGGGCCCCTTTGTGCCTGCCACATCAACTATTGCTAAGTTTAAGCTTTGGCTGGATAGTTAATTAATTGGACTTGACATTTAAAACACTGTCTCTCCTCTCCCACTTTATGGGTATATTAGGAAAACACTAATATTTAAAAATTTTTAACATCATCAGCTACTTTTACAAGGTCTTGCATGCATTTGGAAAATATGGCATTCAAGAGATATTCTAGGAGTAGAGTGGTCACAGGAAAAAGTTTGTTTTCTTGCTATAAAAGGTGACAAGGTGATAGACTCACAAAGTGCCATAGTTCTTCCCCTGTGGTTAATCACGTGAACTTCATAGTCACAGAATAAGTCTACATTCCCCAAACTGCAAACTGCATCTTACAAATGGTTGGTATCTTTTCACCAAGAGTCCCTGTGGGCTTGGCTTCTTAGAAGAAATGCATTCATGTCCCTGCCTGCTCACTGCAGAAGTCTGGGGAAGAGTCTTCAATATCCAGAGATGACCCTGCCCTGCTCTCCAGATTCAGTAAAAGTTGGTAATTTTCTCTGCCACACTGAATTATGGAACAGGCTCTCAGCAGAGTGATGACCAAGAGCTAGAGCTAGAACGAGATGGAGATGTGAGAAAGACAAACAGGAAGTGTAGCTCTTAGTCCATGGTGCTCTATTTAAGGGACAAAGAGATGGCTTCAACTCTGAGAATTTTTAATTCATAAAAAACAAATTACCTTGGGAGCCAAAACTGTTCTTTGCTGAAGAGTTCACAGCCTCTGTGTGACCTGAACACAGGTGAAGAGATTTGGGAGCAGCGATGAGGTTGCTTCTAGGAGAAGCGGGTGCTGGCCTCTGTTACCGAGGGAGCAGGGAGGAAGGAAACCAGATCCCCAGGCCATATAACGACACCCTTCTCGGAAGGGCCGGTGACTGATGACTGGTGAGGACGAGGTCCAGAGTGCTTCTCAGCACACTGCACTCTCTCCAGTGATCTAGCTCAGTTCCAAAACCAGCGCCTGCCTTGCCCTTCCCGTGGAAAGCTCTCATGCTTGTGCTGCAGCATGGCACCTCTTTGGCGGTAAGCCGCCGCTCTCTGTTTGCCTGTCATGCTTTATGTGGGGTCCCAGAGTCAATTCAGAAGAAAACAATGCCTTTGAGCCCTACAAGTCCCAGGTGGAAGGAAGGGGGATGCATGACTTTAGAAGTGAAATGACCCCTATATTGAATGGGAGAATGACAGTGAGAAAAGTGATACGTGTTTAGTACCGGGTCATTTGAGTTTTTCTGAGAAACAGCAACATAGAGGCACCTTTCATCTTATATTTGATTAGTGTTTTAGGATTCTTACAGTGTACCTCTTTTTACCCTTGACACACCCAACAGGTAGGTATCCTCACCCCCATTTTGCAGATGGGGACACTGGGGATCTGAGAGGAAAAATGGCTTGCCGAGACCTTACAGCACCATGCACACTGCCAGAAGTGCACGCCCGCCAGGGGGCGCCCGCGGACACACACGGCTCCACACCTGCACAAACGTGCACTTCCCCAAGGCCCCTCTTTTAGGTCACCCCCTGTGCTTCAGACCTGTGCAGAGTGGGCAGATGTGCTGGCGCTCCAGCACTCCCTTCCCCAAGTCAGCCTGGATTTCATCCCTGTGTTATGTCTGCAATTCCAATTCATTTGTATTGAGACATTCCTGCCCCATAAGCAAAGAGAACTTCTCTAGAGTTCTTGTAAACCCTTGGCTTATCCAGTTTAGTTGTGCCTGGTAAACAGCTGGTGACTAAATGAGCAAACATCTAAAAACCTGACCCTGCAGGGAATATCTTTTTTTTTTTTTTGAGTTGGAGTCTCACTTTGTCACCCAAGCTAGAGTGCAGTGGCACGATCATGGCCACTGCAGCCTCAACCTGCTGGGTTCAGGCGATCCTTCTGCCTCAGCCTTCCAAGTAGCTGGAACTACAGATGCGTGCCACCACACCCCACTAATTTTGACTATTGTAGAGATGAAGTCTCACCAAGTTACCCAGGTTGGTCTTGAACCTCTGGGCTCAGGCATTCCTCTCCCCTCTGCCTCCCAAAGTGCTGGGATTACAGGTGTGAACCACCACACCTGGCCTTCAGAATATCCTTTGATGTGATGTTTGGCCAGCTTTTGTACGCTCAGTCCACCCTTCTTATGTCACCACAGCACCACGTGAGGCTTGTGTTGAACCAGACCCCACGGCACCTCCCAGAAGGAGAAAGATGTCCTCCATGGGTCCCCACACTCACAAACACCCACCCTTCCAAGTGCCATAGCGTCTCAGCCTAAAGCAATATGATAGCTAGCACTTCATTGTTCTCTGAGGATGTGACTGCCTTTTGTTTCCCATCTGGCCTCTGTTGACTGCCAGCAGGCCACACAGTCCTCCTACTGGCCATTGCTCAAAGATCCCTGACAGTGCTGGAGAGAACTCTTGATAGGAGCAAAACAGAACCAGACAGGAACCTGATGAAAAACAGAAGCCTTGGGACTCTCAGGCATGAGTGTCATCTCCAGTGTGACCTGGTCAGAGATGGGCCTGGCTTTGAATGGCTGTAGATGCACTCTACGTGCTGGGCAGGGGCATGCAGCTCCTGCCATCACTGCCAAGGGGTACAGGAGATGCAAGCCCATCTTGCAAATTACTCCAGCATGCCATGGCTTATTTTCGTGGTTTCATGTTCAGCTTCGAGATGCATCTCTTCAGGGAGTTGGGGCACACCTTCAAGACTGATGCTGGAAGACCCCATGGCAGTGAGACAGACAGCCAAGGCCGCCTTACAGAGGACCCCAGGCGGTGTCGTAGGGAAGCACTTGGCTGGTCTTGCCACGCCTGCATCTTTGTCCCTTGCAGGGTGCATCACTGCGCTGGCCTAGTGTGACCGCCCCTCTGGACTGCTCACAGCTCCCGGAACACCAAAGTACATGGCAGAGGGCGAGATGGAGAGGGAGTGTCTGTGCAAACATACACCACAGATGACCCAGACAAGCACTTTAATTGTGTTTTTTGGAGGCATAATTTAGTCGTCTCCCCTAAAGCGCTTTTCACTCTCTCTGGCAACCAAGGGTTACAGAAAACTCAGCACCAAAGGATGAAAGGGAAACTTGACCCCTCCAGTCCTCAGCCCTGCCCTCCCCTGCAATCTGAAATACCCTTTGAGTGATCACAGAACAAGGCTCACACTTGGCCACACATCCATTCTCACACTCACACAAAAAGAAAGGAAACCGAAACCCACCAAAGCACATGGGGGAAAAGATTGGAGAGCATCCTCCTCCCCATCCGGCCTTGAGGCCAGACTCCCTGGCTGGAGAGGCCACGACCTCCGCTCTGCCCAGCAGGACCTCACCCAGCCTCATCACTGTCACTGTGTCCTGCTAAGGAGGGTATGCAGAGGCCACCAGTTCCCCAAGGTTCCCTTCGGATGGTGAGAGTCCCTGAGTCAGTCGTTTTGTTTCTGCTTGCTGTCGAAGTTGCCGTAGGCAGAGCCCTTGTCAATTTCTGTCACACCGATCATCCATCGGACTCCCACGGAGGCTGTGGAGGCGGGGAGATCAGAGAGTTAGGTGCCGGAACAAGGCTGCAGGGCGGTCTGGTCCGCCAAGAGCCACCAGAAGGCAGCTGGTTCCAAGTCACAGCTGGCAAATTTGGGGTACCACCCCCTAAACCCAGCTCTACAGTCATTCTTGAGTACAGACATCTCAGTGACATTAAAACAAGCAGAGCAAGGCTGCCCCATGGGGGGCTTTCCTCCCTGGACTCTGCAGGTGATTGATATGGCAGGCCATGCACAGCTATTCACAGGGGCTGCAAAGACCCTTGCTTCCCCTACCAACCCCCGGGAGAAGAGGGTGCTTTTGTGAATGCAGGGCAGAAGCTTCCAGGGCACCTTCAGTGAAGCTTTAGAACAGACCAGAAGCCTGGATAACACAAGAGCCTGAGTAGCTGCTTAGTGCCTAGCAAGTTCCAGCATTGCTTTTGGAGCAGTAAACCAAGTCCCGCCCTGGCCACAGCCTGTCCTCTGACAATAGGGCTTGCATACCGCGGGGAGTATGCAGCACACCTGCGGGAGCTACTAGGAAGCTGAAAAACTGGCCCTAATGCCCAGAAGCTGCTGTTTCAACCACTGCCTCTGGAGAGAACAGACTTGGTGAGCTCCTCGAATGCGGGCACCAAATCTTAAGCACTTGACGTGCCCAGTACCAGACACAGGGCCCAACACGCAGTCCATATAGAATCAATTGTTTAGGATTGGAGAAACGGACAGGATGCAGTGGCTCGTGCCTGTAATTCCAGCACTGTGGGAGGTTGAGGTGGGAGGATTGCTTGAGCCCAGGAGTTGGAGACCAGCCTGGGCAACATAGCGAGAACTTGTCTCTAAAAAATTTTTTAAAAATAATAATAACTGGGCATGGCATGGTGGTGCGTGCCTGTAGTCTCAGCTGATTGGGAGGCTGAGGCAGAAGGATCACCTGAGTCTAGGAGGTAAAGACTGCGGTGAGCTGCACTGCAGCCTAGGCAACAGAATAAGACCCTGACTCAGAAAACAAAACAAAACAAAGAATGGCGAGATGGGCGTGTGAGTGAAACCTCCTAAGTCAGGCACATGGGGTTGCAAGCCTTCTCATCGTGGTCTGTCAACTGCTAGTGGGACAAAGAGGGGGCAGCTGGGATGGGGGCCCAGCCAGTCTGCAGGAGGCACATGTCCCCCATGGGTCATCTGCAGATGGGGCATGTCTGCGGAGCTGTCACAAACTGTGGAAGCAAGGACTTCATGGAGCAGAAGGAAGTGAGTAAACATGGACTGTGCGGCTGAGGGTACTGGGAAGAGGATTCAGATATGAAAGCTGAGTCACTTGGGGGAAATACAGGCAGGCTCTGGCCAGAGGAGGCACAGAGCAGGTAGCTCCTCGGGTGCTCCTGGAGACGCCCCGTGTGTCTGGTTCTGTCTGACACACATGAAATTTCATGCACTTTTATACCACTTCTTTTACAGAGAGCAGATCGCATCTGTCTCACAAAGAGTAACAGATCACTCATTTGAAATAGGCACTCAGACCTCTGCGTCCTTGGAATACTTGGCTGTCTCTCCTCAGTCTCAGAACGAGATTGAGACCTGGCTGCTCTTCCAGAGTCAACTCCCCAGTCTTCCTCGCCCCAGCAAGCACACACACCTCAGGCACAGTGCTCAGGCCTCTCCTGTGGTATCTGCTGCATCCCTGGGGTGGGCCCTGTCCCCACCCTCTGCATCTTGAAGGAACTGCAGGTTTCTCCAGGGGGCACTGGCCCTTGTTTGCCTTTTTTCTTCAATAGCACTTGAGCTTGTCCCTGACCCACTGGGGACCCTGTTGTCTGTCGCTGCCCCGGAACCCTTGGCCAGCCACAGCCACAGCCCTGGGGTGCCCTAGGCTGCCTCTGGGGAATGGGACATTTTCTTATCCATCCTCTTTAACTTTAAGCACGAAAATATATTTTTTAATTAAAAAAAAAAAAAAACTAGGCCAGGCTCGGTGGCTCAGCCTGTAATCCCAGCACTTTGGGACGTCAAGGCGGGTTTGAGACCAGCCTGGGCAACTTGGTGAGACCTCGTCTCTACAATAAATTAAAAAAAAAATTAGCCGGTCACGGTAGCACGCATCTACTGTGGAATGATCACCAGAGCCCAGCAGGTCGACGCTGGGGTGACTATGAGTGTGCCACTGCACTCCAGCCTGGGTGACGGAGTGAGACTCCAACTCAAAACTAACAAAAAAGCTCGCATCTATTTTAGGACCAGGGGCCAGCTTGCCTATATTACAACCATACAGTCTAGAATTGGCAGGCTTTATCTGAAAGAATGAGATGGGTTTATGTGCTGTGATATGTTTAGGTGGTCATGACTTACTAGATAGAAAAGCAAGTTAAAGAAACCCTAGTTGTGAGAATTGGGGTAAGTGTGTATGCTTGAGACCAGAACCGTGTCCACTAGACTGTCAAGAACAGTGCTCTCTGGGGAGGTGGCTTCTGACACACATTAGTTTTATGCACTTTTATATCGCCTGGGTCTTTTACAGGGAGCACACAGCATCTGTCTATCCCACAGGATAAAATCTCATGTGACACAAGCACCCGGGCCTCTGCATCCTTGGGCTCTATACCATTTCCCCTCAGTCTCAGGAAACCTGGGTGGTCTCCCCAGGCTCTCCAGGGCCTCAGAGAGGCTGCAAGCCTGGGGAGACAGGTCTCTCTCAGGGACACTCCCCGAGTTAGCCTCGGCCCCAGGAAGCACAGGTCCCCTCGTTCGTAGGGCAAGGAGCTGGCTGCCACACCTCATAGGTGGACGGCAGCATGCACAGGGACTTGCCGGGCACTACAAAGCTACTCGGGTTCTTGCATCATCCAGGCTCCTGGTCTGTCCTAAATCTTCCCTAGCAGCAGCAGCCACAGTGTGGGGAGGACACTGGTCCCACAGAGGCGATGTGGCTCAGTGGAAACACTCATCTCCAAGCCTGTCCTGTGTCGCCCACCTGCACCAAGGGGAAGGGCCACCTGCTGCTCTCATTGGGCTGTCCCACGTGGCTATCCTCAGGAGGACATAACTGCAGTGGGCAGAGCTCTCTGCAGAGGACAGGGAGGCAGAGCCAGGCTCGGGCGACTGAAGTGACAGCAGCATCCCCCATCACAGGGAGCAAGCGGAGGGCTGGGCCCTCCAGATTCTTCCAGGCTGGGGGTCCTTCTGAAGTCTAGGGTCCCCATGAGTTGCAGGCAGTGCCTTCTCTCTCATGAACAACTACCCATGTGGACTCGATCCCGGCTCTGACTCGACCTCTCCCTGGAGCGTGGGTACCACCGTGTTCCCCTGCCAGCCTGGAGCCCTCCACTCACCCACAAAGAAGACAAGCACAAAGCTGGCCAGTGTCAAGGAGGAACCACTGCTGACCATGCTGACCAGGAACTGGAAGAAAGGGTAGAGCAGCAGCGAGGCCCAGAACAGCCAGTTGAGCAGGGTCCAGGGTCGCCGGGGAGGCACCATGGGTGTCTCGGGGAAGGTGCCCGTCCTGTAGTACTCCTCCTGAAATGCATCCTGGGGACAGAGAAGGGGACCCTCAGATGCACACCGGGCTGGGTGGCAGGTCCCACTCGAGGCCCCACTTCTGAGGGAAGCCCAGAGATACTCAGGGCCACTTTGGGCTCAGCTGCATCTCCTTCCAGAAAGGGCTTTGTAGGCAGCTGCCATGTCTTCTAACATGTGGCTGTCCCTCTTCCACGGGGATACCAGGAGAGGCAGGTCTGCTGGAGTGCTGAGTGCAGTTGAGGAGAAAGCCAGCCTGGCATGCACTTGCCTGCCACAGGAAGGTGCCCACGTCCTTGAGCCCCGGCCCCATCTGTCAAATGGGCGGGTGGTGATGCCTCCGTGCAGGTGGGCGAGGGGAGGAAGTGCACACCCACCGAGGCCACCTGCAGTGGATGTCACATGACACCTGCCCCACAGTCGGGGGGCTTGAGGCCCAGCTCAGCCCCATACACGCTATCCTGCTGTCCTGGCCTCTCCATGGCCAGGCTCCTGTCAAGTCCCCTGGGGAACACCTATCTGCTGTCCATGGATGTCAAAGGGTTTGAGGACTGTAGCTCACAGAGGTGACAGAACAAACTCAGGACTCTGGGAGTCCAGGCCCAGGTGACATCTCTCTCTCAACCCTCCTTCCTGCCTCAGGACCAAGTGATTCTTCTAAGTGGCCATGAGACCTCCTAAAAGGTAAGCGACTCAGGTCCTTCCTCCCGGGAGCAGATTATTTGTAGGAACCATCTACTCATCTATATCCAAAGCCCCAGGGCATGTGTGCCTGAGGGGCTTGCAGGACACCAGCTCCAGACCCTACCTTGCACTCTGGTGGTCTAGAGACAAGAACCAGGGAGCCGCTTATGGCTCCTCTTTGGTGCTCTGCACAATACTGTGATCTCTCTTCAGTGGGCCTCGCATCATGGAATTCACACTCATGGGGATGGGGACAGGCAATTTCCTAAGAGGAGGGATACTGCAGACGCAGGAGCCTTGAAGGCTCGACAGCCATGGTCATGGCGGCCGGAGCCCGGCTGAGCTGCGGACCAGGGGAGCAAGGGACAGAGACCTCCCCATCTAGGGCAGGTCATGGCCACAAGAGGAGCTGGGCAGGAACATCTTTGAGGGAGCGAACCAGAGTCAGACACCTGTGGGAGGTGCCCAGTTTTTATCATGTGCAGCTAACGCAGCTAGTGTAGAGATATCACGTGGCTGATGGTGTGTACATGGCACAAACCCCACATGTGGGCCATAGCCAGGCCTTCATTTGTGTCCCCAGAATTACCTTGGTGATGTCCCAGTTCTCTAAGAGATTGAGATTTCTGGAAAACGAGCTTCCATACAACTGAAACTTATGAGGGGGACCCAAAAAGCCTGGAATTTATTTATAAAAAATTGTATATTTAATCTTACATCGTAAGAACATTTCCCTTTGAGGACTTTTTTATCCAGAGAAACAAACAAAAGTCTCTTGAGGTGAGATCGAGTGAATAGAGGGGGTGGGGCACGGGGATCATGCTGTTTGTTTGTGGTCAAAAACTGCTGAACACTCAGTGCAGTGTGGGCAGGTGTGTTGTCATGGTGGAAGAACCAGTCACCTGTTTGCCACGACCTAGGATGTTTCTTCTGCAAATCGTGATGCAACTTTCTCAAAACTTCTAGATAAAAATTCTGGTTAGCAATCTGATCTGGAGGAACAAATTCCAAGTGTACTGCAAAGGGGCCCGCCCTTCAAAAGATATTTCTGGATTTTGGGGTGTGGTCCCCCTCATACACCTTACGTGCTGATTTTGTTTTTCCCTTAACAACTTGAGATAGAAAATTCCAGAGTATAGCACACTTTTTTGTCTTTCCCATCCAAGGTATACTGAACTATATGCTTTCTTGACCTCAGAGTCAGTATTACATTAGTCCACACACTAGGCCATTTTGGAAAGAGGACCCCAACCCACACCTCAGCTCTGTCCTGCAGCCTCTGCAGCCAGGTCCAAAACGTCACCCATGTGTGACTCTCTGGTCTTGGACATCCGCCAAGGGAAATCATGGTGATCTCAGGGGAAGCCAGACAGTAGAGCCACTGCAGAACAGTCGACGCACCTGCCAAATGCTTGAGCAATGAGGGAGATGAGAGATAATGGAGTTCATAAATGTCACACGGAGGTGTGAGCCATGACAGTGAACAGAGTGAGAACAGGGAAGGCCCCGAGAAAGGGCACCCAACTCTGCCAAGAAAAGGAAGCACCATTTCGCCTTCCTGCCCTTATGCCAGGTTGGGGTCACTGGGATATCTAGGTAAGTGGGGAGGGGATGATATTTTTGTGCCTTGCTAAAAAAAAAAAAACAAAAAAAACAACAAAAAAAACACTTTTCGGCTGGGTGTGGTGGCTCACGCCTGGAATCCCAGAACTTTGGGAGGCTAAGGCAGGCAGATTGATTGAGCCCAGGAGTTAGAGAACAACCTGGGCAACAGAGCAAAACCTTGTCTCCACAAGAAAATTTAAAAAATTAGCTGAGTGTGGTGGTGCATGCCTATAATCTCAGCTATACGGGAGGCTGAAGCCGAAGGATCGCCTGAGCCCAGTGGGTTGAGGCTGTGGTGCACTGTGATCGTGCCACCGCACTCCCACCTGGATGACAGAATGAAACCCCCTACCAAAAAAAAAGTTTTCTTGAGGTGTCATTTATATGCCATAATACTCACCCATTTTAAAAATAGGCAAATGTGGTTTTTAAAATTCTTTTCCTCAAATGTCTCCATATTGCTTTTCTATAGCAATATTGCAAAGGGGATATTGCAATGCTTTTTCTGTCTTATTTCTGGAAAGACATCTGCTGGAGCAAGATTTCTGATCTGCACCTCTAGCAAGAAGTAAAAGCCTCTCCTTTTCTAGAGGTCACCTTGACTCAGAACTTTTGATTCACTATGTTTTCTTTTTCCCTGGTTTCTGTAAAAAAAAAAAAAAAAATCTCACCCACACCCCTCCCTTCCGGTTGGCGACACACTGCCCCAGGAACTCCTGCTGGCCACAGGGTGGAACATGGCAGGATTGAATCGGGCCAGACTCCAGGCTCCAGCAGCAGAATGTTCATGGCCGACCTTGGTCCTGGGACTCACTTTGTAATAAAGGGAAAGACTTTGCTGATGATGCTTCTTTGTCTGTGTCTTTGTGGTATCATGTGGAATATGCTGGAACTGGGAAATGTAGTCATTGAAAGGACAAGGGTTGGCTTGTTTCCAGAAAGAAACCATCAGCCCACAAGAGGACTCACGAGGTTCTCTTGACAGACAGCAAATTCCCTGAATGCACAGCCTGTAATCTGGGCCCGGGAGGCAGCACACCACGTGTCTACACACTGCTTACTGGGCTCAGCTTTCCCAAACACTGGCTCAGCAATATAGTTTCTCTTAGAGCCCTGGTGAAGAAAAGAGGGAGAGAAGGAGGGGACGGAGAAAAGGAAGAAAAAGGAAAGAGAAGAAAAGGAAGTGGGGGAACACAAAGAACTGGCTCCTCTTGGTCAACAGGTCTGGGCAGGGACAGGCACAATGGGGAGTGCTCTGGGGACCTTGGCTGTAGCCCCTGATATCGCCCATGAACGCGGCCTGAACTTGGGGCCAGGGGACCTGATTTGCAAAGGATTTAGCGATGGGGGCCAAGGCTGAGTTTCATGGCTGCCCTTCTGAAGAGCGATGTCCTGACACTGGAAGTAAAGAACTATCGCCAGTTTGAAGAACTCTCATTCTTGTTCTTGAAAGCCACTGGCCTCTGTGCTAACACCCCCACCCACGCCCCTCATAGAGCTGCTCTAACCTTGGCCTTCACAGTCACCTCACACCCCAAGACAGCCTGGATGTCGCTTTCTTTTACCCGTTTCTTAATTTTCACCATTAATGACTGATTTCTAATCCCTTAAGCAAACACCAAACTACAACTCAGAGAAGTGCTTTAAGTTAGAATCTACGAATCTGCTCACCCCGCACAATTGAAAAACCAGGGTGGCTATTGTGACCTCCCTGGGGAAAGGTGGTTCTGGGATTGCCCTGAGATCAAGTTCATTGGGAAACTGCTTTTGTCCCAAAGAGATTGTGCAAGGGTATGAATTTCTTTCTTTTTTTTTTTTTTTGAGTTGGAGTCTCACTCTGTTGCCCAGACTGGAGTGCAGTGGCCGCTCCCGGCCACCGTAGCCTCGCCTGCTGGGCTCCGGCAATCCTTCCGCCTCAGCCTTCCAAGTAGCCGGAATTACAGGTGTGCGCTACCACGCCCAGCTGATTTTTTGATTTATTGTAGAGATGAGGTCTCGCTTCCCAGGCGGGTCTTGAACCCGCAGGCTCAGGCAATCCACTCACCTCAGCCTCCCAAAGGCGCGGGATTACAGACTGAGCCACCGAGCCCGGCTGGGTATGAATTTCTTAAAGCTGACACCCTCAATCAGCAAGGGTCCAACATGCTGATATGCAAAAAATATTCTGTATCTCATATAAAGCTAAATGTGTCCAGCTGAGAGGATGACCCTGTTCTCAGAGATGATGTACTTCAGACTTTAGAGAGTGTTCAAATGACAGTGGCAGATGGTGGATTTCTTTTTATTTATGCCCATGCCCAGGCAGAAGAAAACACTGACACACCCCTGGTGGTTGCCGGCCAGCCCCTCCCATCTTGCAGAAACTTTACTTGTTCATGAAACCAAAGAGTCTGAGAACTGCTGCCCTGAAAGCCCAAGGTCAAAGTCAACAGCACTGTCTTTTGACACACACCACACCTTTGAAGGGGTAATGATGAAAATGAAACCCCACTTCGACAAGCTTGTGGGGGCACCAGCATTTTTTGGCATGGAAAGGCCCAGACCTAGGCTCCTAGGGAAACAGGGCTGCCATGGAAGCAGTGTCTTAATGGCCTCCATTCACCGTTCTGCTTGGAGGGATCACGCACCACTTCCACTCACTGGTCAATGATCGTGCCACAAGGGAAAAAGCTAGGCTCCCAGGTTTGCCCATAGACACAGACTGCTGGGAGAAATGGAGAACTGGGTGTCATTCTGGCCCCCTGGGGGTAGAGAAAGAACATCATCTTCTGGACCTTAATTTCCTCATCAGTGGTAGAAGAGCTTTGGACTAGATGATCATTTGGAGAAAGCTACTAGGTTGAACATTACCATTTGAAGGGAAACAATTCAGAGAAAAACACCCTGAGAGACTTGAACATGAGGCTCCTCTTAGCCTGATTTGCATAATGACCACAATTCTGCCTGAACACAGGGGGGAAAAAAAAGCCCATCAAGAAAAATCTTCGATGGGTTGGGGGGGGGGTCTGCGGATTTGTCTGTGTCTCTTTCTGAAAGGACTCATTTCTTAAGTCTTTTCTTAGCATGGTTTTATTTTTGCTAAAGGTGGCATTTTTTAATGCTGCCTCAATGATTAAACCAGAAAACAGCACAAAGAATATACAGCCTCATGAATAAAACCAGAAGGGAAGAATGCACTTCAGATTGTGTTTTGTCAGCACAGAAACTGGGTAACTTAGAATTTTGTTGTTAAAAACTTCAGAGAAAAAGACTTTAATAAAATATTGATAAAAGATTTAAGAAAAGGAAAAAAACTTCAGAGGCCAGGCACAGGGGCTCACGTCTGTAATCCCAGCATTTTGGGAGGCTGAGGTGAGAGGATCGCTTGAGCCCAGGAGTTTAAGACCAGCCTGGGCAACACAGCGGGGCCTCATTGCTACAAAAAATAATTTACAAAAATTAGTCAGGTGTGGTGGCATGAGCCTGTAGTCCCAGCTACTCAAGAGGTTGAGACAGAAGGCTCACCTGAGCCCAGAAAGTCGAGGCTGCTGTGAGATGTAATGGTGCCGCTGTCCTGCAGCCTGGGCAGCAGAGTGAGACCCGGACTCAAAAAAAAAAAAAAAAAAAATAGCTTCAGGCCTCAGACCACATGCACTGGAACCATCACCATCTTTTAAAAGCAGCTTGCTAGAAGCACACATTTCTAGGTTCCACATCAGACCTACTGAGTCAGAGTCACTGAGGCTGGGGCCTGGGAATTGGCAGGGTTCCATGTCTGGTGACAAGGTAAACTAGCTTGCATTTGCCATTTGCTATTTGTGCATTTGTAAGAGGAGAACAAAGAGCTATGGCTGTGCCCGTGTAGAAAAGAGGCCCCAGTGGCCTGCTGTGGACAGGAATGGCTTAACGGCCCAAAAGACAGTGTCAGGATCTGGTTTCCCAACATTGAGCATACTTATAAACTTCTCTACTGAGTCTGAGGGCACGTCTTTTGGATTGAAATTTGGATTTGGATGTCTTGTGGACTGAATCCTAACACTTTCTCAAGGCTAGGGTTAGAACTCCCGTTCAACTATAGTGGACGTCCAGGAAGTTCTAGGTGATTCTCTTCCTTTGAGAACTAAAGAGGAAAAGAGCAAGTGTCAGCAGCTAGCCTGATTTATTGGATTTGGGGGAAAGGAAATTAGAATCCTGGAATAGATTTGATTCTGAGCAAAGAATTCAATATGTTACAATGAAGCAGAAATAATTTTTTGCCAGTCAGTGAGACCTGACTGTAAAAACGCCCTCCTCACCAAGTGAAGCTAAACTTTGAGCCTTCCATAAGATCAAGTGGTTAAAGCACTAATAATCTTTGAAAGCAAAGGCCCTGCTCAGAGTAAGGACAGGGCAAGTAGGGAGCCCCTGGCGGGCGGGAGGAGCTGAACCACAGACAGGAGTGGGGCAGGAGGCACTGTGGCCAGGGACCCCGGCGAGCTTCATCCTGCTCATGTTGGAGACATTTTGAGATCAGACAGACAGGCAGCCAGAGTGTTGATCCAGAAACCATCAAGACCTCTGCTAAGGAGAACACCCACCCCACAAGAACATTTTGCAAGAAGCTAGAAGCAAGAGGGGCTGGGGCCACGACTCTTTCTTGGTCCAATACCCCTGCACAGTAGTTCCATTATGTTTTGGGAAGCCCCTTTTGAAAATATTTTGCTACGTTCCTTTCCCTCCTGCCAAGTAGAACGTCAGCTCTAGGACCACTGATACCGGTTCAGTGGGCCTCACACCATGGACAAAGGCTTGCTAGCACCCTCCATCCCGGCACACCTGCAGCAGTGATGCAGAGGGGCCCTGGTGCCCAGGCACTGACCTTCTCCTGGTAGAGCTTGTGGAGCCAGGCAGAGCATCTGTCATCATCCTCGGGAATGTCTTCCAGGGGGATCCGCCTGCAGAGACAGACAGCAGCTAGCGGGAGGCAACCCCCCAGACAAGCAGCGCACATACTCAAACAACAGTGCTGGCCATGGCCTGGCTTTTACCTAGGCAGCCTAAGTGACGTGGAGGATAAGAGAGTGGTTCAAGGGATAGGAAGAAAGACTCCTACGCCCTGATATTCTCCCAGAGAGAGCAATGCTGCCTCAGTTTCCCCATGAAACACATAATTGATGTATAGAAGACCATAAGCCAGTCATTTCTTCTCAGCCAAGTAACAACTTACTAATAATGGCAAAGTATCTTCCATGATTGCTCTGGTCTCTCGAGCAGCCTTTGAGGCAGACTTTCTGCAAGGATTTTAACAATCAGGAATGTGAATGGTGGGCACACAAGTTCTCCCAGGGCGGGAGAGTCAGGTATCTTCCCCAGGCTCCAAGGCTGGGGCAGAGGACGTGAGTCACTCTGCACCAGCGGCAGCTCAGACTCAAGGCTGGCTCTAGGGGCTGGGGCTGGTGTGGGCTTAAGTCTCATCCATCGGCAAGCAGCCCACTCTGAACACGGGAGAGTCACTCTGCCATACTTCCGGTCGCATCTCTGCTTCCGTTTGTCCTCAGGCTGCTGGCTCTTGCGATTTTGAGGAATGTTCCTTTACACCTGATTTTTCCATGTCCAAGTCCGCACCTGGCATGATTTTCTGGGGGTTATTCCATTCCCTACTGCAGCCCAGGAATATCTAAGTAAGAAGATACATCTTTAGAGCTTCTCCATCACACTCTAGTCTGTGAAGAGTCAACTGTGGGGCCTCGTCTTGCAGCAGGTTACAGTGGCCTCCGCCATTAGGAGAATAGCTTCCCTTTCAAGGTAGTGCTAGAACTTTCCCTGGAAGCTCCTCAGGACACATTCTCTCCCTTTTCTGTTCCCACACTCTGTATGTCCACGAATCCTGCACTTCTTTGCTCGTTCTGATCTACTCTGAGTTTAGAAACCAGATCCCTAAAGCCTGCATGGCATTTCTTTCTTTGGATAGTGGGAACTTAGGCCATTTTGCTCTTTCAATTACTTGACATTATTGCCCTTGATGCGTTAGCATCTTGTACTGAGGTAGTCGGTACAGAAAACACCTCAGTCGTTTGTAATGGGTACTCCAAGAAAAGATGCTTGTTGAATTGCATAAATGATGCTCCTCCCCTGACACCATGAGTGATCTGACTCCGGTGGCCGAATGTGCCAGGCTCATTTTTGGTCGTGCACGCCCTGGTTTCCCTTGGAGAGCTGCAGTTGCCTAAGAGGTAAAATGATCTTGCACATGGCATGGGGTTTCCCCCAAACAACCTAAGCCCGGCTGGATCTGAGTGGAGCTTCGTCCCGCCAGGAGTCAAAGAACTTGGAATAAAAACTCACTCTATTCCTGAGACAAGGTCTCCTTCAGAAGGGGTTGAGATTCTTGCCCTCACATGCCGCAGAGCTGAGTCACGAGGCCAACTGCTGCCCATACCGTGAGACAAGAAAACAGCGATAGTGAAGGTGCCAATTTCCTATTTGTATGGGGAGCCAGTTGTTACCAGGTAGGAAGCTGTCAATCTCTGGCTGCCATTCCACCAAAGTATCACCCCAGGAGAATGCAAACATTTTGTACGGCCTGATGGGAACAATGGGCCTCTGGATTTTCCTTGTATTGCATTGTAATTTGGCATCTATAAGGTGTTTACCAGAAGGTTCTGCACCACCTGACAAGTTCTCCATCAGGGGACATTTCAGAGTCTCTTGGCTCACTTTCAGGGAAGATGACCTACAGTGCAGGACACCAACACCATCCTTAGCCCATGTTACACTGGGTGTTAATGCGTGGATCACTGATTTAACGCACACGTCAGCATCGTGTATTACCCTCTGCAGCTTCTTCCAGTCCTGTTTTCCTTCAATCTTGGTGACATTCTGGAGGTGTTAGGCCCATTCTAGAAGTCAGTACACAGGCAAAGAGAACTGATTTGTCTAATATCTCTGCTAGTGTTTTCTTTTTTTTTTTTTTTTTTTTTTGAGTTGGAGTCTCACTCTGTTGCCCAGACTGGAGTGCAGTGGCCGCTCCCGGCCACCGCAGCCTCGACCCGCTGGGCTCCGGAGATCCTTCCACCTCAGCCTTCCGAGTAGCTGGAACTACAGGCGCACGCTACCACGCCCGGCTGATTTTTTGATTTATTGTAGAGATGAGGTCTCGCTGCCCAGGCGGGTCTCGAACCCGCGGGCTCAGGCAATCCACTCACCTCAGCCTCCCAAAGGCGCGGGATTACAGGCTGAGCCACCGAGCCCAGCTTAGTGTTTTCAATAAAATCACTAATAGGCCTGGCATTATGGCTCACACTTATAATCCCAGCACTTTGGAGGCCAAGATGGGAGGATTGCTTGAACCTAAGAGTTCAAAACCAGCCTGGGAAACATAGCAAGACCTCGCCTTTACAAAATAAAAATAAAAAAATTAGTTGTGCATGGTGGTGTATGCCTGTCAGAGCTGGAAGGATGAGGCAGAAGGATCACGTAAGGCCAAAAGGTCAAGGCTGTGGTAAGCCCTGATCTTGCCACTGCGCTCCAGTCTGGGCAACATAGTGAGATCCTGACTCAAATAAAAATAATAGCCCAGAATATAACACATAAATGAGACACTTCAAAAATGTTTTTCATTTGTGTCTAATCCTCCTTATGTAAATATATATCTGTGTGTTTCTACCTAGCAGACCCATCTTCCAAGAAAAGGGCCTATAAGATCATCTCTTCAATCTTTTATAATCAAAATGAGTCTACAGTATGGTCATCCATTTATCCAACCTGAGCTCTGTGATCAAGAGAAGCTGATAAGAGAGAATCAAGGAGTAGCTGGGAGGGAAGGAGGCTTCCCCAGATGGTTCACAACATTCATATTCACAAGGACATGTCTCTTGAGTTTGTAATATAAACTCAATGTCCAATGCTAAACTGCCTGCAAACAAGAAAGTGTTCCCCAGATATCCTGGAGGAAGATCCCTAGGTCATTGTGATTGACCCTGACATTGGCACTCTCCTTTTGGAAAAGGCAGTGGGTCCACTCACCTCACATACATATCTGCATGGTATTTCTTTCCATTGAGGACTCCCAGCAGTGTTGGGTTTTCATTGTTTCTGAAATTGAGTGTACAGTCATATACAGCTGAAACTATAAAAAATAAAACAAATACAAAGCAGTATATAGCGTGTGAACCCAATTCTGTATTGTAGATACACACATTGGAGACAATTATCAAATCCTAATTGGTTATCTGAAATGGTGTGGTTATTACAGATTTCTTCTTTGAATTTTTTAAAAATTTTGTCCAGATGTTCTACAGTGAACATATTTCATCTTTTGTCACACACACACAGAAAAATCCCACTATATCTTAGGAATAGAAATCGGAGTACTTGCTGAGGTCAGGCCAGTTTGAAGTCAATGCTGCAGTGTCGGATAAAGACGGACTACAAGGACGCTTTGCAGCTTTCTGATGGACACAGTTGGTTGCAGTCAGCAAATCCCCAAATTCAGACAAATACGGAAGGTGACATAAACCAATCCAAAGCGTTTATCTAAGGATGTGCCTACATCACAGCAGCATAACCCTTCTAAGAGCGTGTTTTCCCCTAGAAAACCAAGGTAGCTACAAAATTACCTCAGGGTAAGACACTGGCTGGAAACCCCTTGACTTATTGAATTGTCATCAACTGAGACATGACTGAGAAACCACACATCTCTGTGACTTTAACTGGTCTACCCAAAAGTGAGTTCGCCTGGCAGCGGGTGGGAAATGATGTAAAAATCCACCGTTGCAGCCTGGCTCCTGGCCCGTGCTCAGTAAATGCCTCCTGGATGGAAGGATGGGTGAATTGAGAAATGCACAGTAGAAACATGGCCACCTACTGAAGCATCTTACAGTAGCAGCGGATGGCAGAAAGAATAGAGTCCTGGAGTTGAGCTGGGGCAAAATCCTAGCACCTGCCAGCCACCTTTTCCCAGCAGCGGAATCTTCTCCAAAATGGGCTGTTCAGCCCCTTTGGGCCTAGGTCTTCCCTGGAGAAAAGTCACAGTGCCCCTGTCCCATGGCTGCTGAGATAACAGCAGTCAAGCATTTACCACAGGACCAGCACATTGGTCATGCTCACTGAGAGATTTATGTGCAATAAGTATTAATAAAAAGAATGAGAGGGCTGGGCTTGGTGGTTCATTTCTGTAATTCCAGCACTTTGGGAGGCTGAGACAGAAGGATTGTTTGAGACCAGGAGTTTGCGACTAGCCTGGACAACATAGCAAGACCTCATTTCTAAAAAAAAAAAAAAAAATTAATACACTTAAAAAATTATCCAGGTGTGGTGGCACACACCTGTAGTCCCAGCTAACCGGGAGACGGAGGTGGGAGGATTGATTGAGCCCAGGAGTTGGAGGCTGCAGTAAGCCATCATGATCTCATACATTCCAGCCTGGGTGACAGAGCAAGACCCTGTCTCTACAAAAAAATGAAATGAAATGATTGGAAGAGTGACAGGAAGGAGAAAAAGACACTCTGGCTGGGAATGCAAAGAACCAAGATTCAAAAATCAGAAAATTGCCATCGGTTTTCTTCTACTGGCTGCCTGAGCTGCAGGGTCTGCAGGGCCACTGCCTTTGCAGGGGTGGGGGGTGTTCTTCCTTCTAGCCTGCAGGAGAGCCTGGTTACAGCACCCAGCATGCCCAAGGCCACTCTCCCCTCCCTGGGGTTGAAAGACGGCCTGGCCTCCCTTCCCTCCCCAGGAAGAGCTGCCTGGTGAAAGCTGTTGGAAAACACCCTCGATGTTGATTGCATTTCCTAGGCATTTTATAGCACAGGTGTGTGTCCATGGTGACAGCCATTGAGGCTGTGCAGACTATGGCTGCGGCATCACAGTAAAAAGGGACCACAGACCTTGAGTAGCTCAGTGGCTTTCAAACTTCCTTTCCTCTGACCTGCTCTCCCATGGGGACCCGTGCAGACAACAGGAGGGGCTTAGGCTGGTTAACAAGATGAGGAGAGCCTCTGCAGGTTCCCCAGAGAACAGCCTAGAAACCTGTGGTTTGCACAATTCTTATTTTCCAAAATGCCGAGGGAAGTATCTTGGATAGGAGAGCGGGGGCCTAATGGCAAAGGTCGTCAGAAAGAGTGGCAATGGCTCCTGACCACCCCCACCGGTCCCCAGTAGCCCAACAGCCCCAGTCAACCCCCTGCCAGCCAGGCACCTGGGTGTGAAGCCCAACTCGCACTGGCTCAACCCCTTTGGATAAGCTCCTCAACGTCTCTGTGCCCCGGTGTCCTTATCTGTGAACTGAAAGCAAAAAGGAAAAGCAGTCTTCCTCACTGGTCTTGGGAGGACATCCCACACAGTGCTTGGCATGTCGCACCCGCCCTGATCTGAGTTCCCTTTTATCACTCGCAGGAGCATTGTTAATTTCCCCAAGAGCAGCAGAGGCAAAACTCAGGCAGAAAGTCTCGCATCTCACTAGCCTGCCCCAAAGGGGGTGGATCACGCTGGAGAAAGACAAACCAGAGGCCGGACACCCCTGAGGGGAAGCAGAGCTGGCTCTTGGCAGCAGCAGCCAAGATTTGATTACTGTTGATCAAGTGCCAGAAGGGATATGGGGCTGCTCACACATCTCGTTTAATCATCCTTGCAACCCTAACCAATTGGTTATTGGCTAACCAGAACTGGATGTAAATTTAGGATCAGAGAGGTGAGGTCACTTGCCCAGGGTCACACAGCTGGTCAGTGGAGGGCACACCATTCGGCGCAAGGTCTCCTGATGGGAGCCCATGCTGGCTTGACTCTGCTGGCCACTACTGAGTATAGCATTCTATGTCCAGGAGGTGGAAAAGAGGACAGGCAACAGGGCATCCCTGGCCCTGGTTCTGGGGGTCAGGCATGGAGGCAGGGGCCACAGGGACCAGGCAGCTTCTGGCTCTTGGGTTGAAGCCAGAGGGAAAGAGGTGTGTAGACCACCAGCACTCCCCCCAAACACATCCCCGCCCCGGGCCGTCAACCCTCCAGGAGCTGGGCAGAGGAGGAGCTCAGAGGTTGCCCTGCCTGGTGGGACCCCAGTTCTGCATGCCTGAGCTCCAGAATCGGCCTTCTCCCCCTCCCTCAGAGGACAGAGGCAAGTGGGCACTGGGTGCCAGGGTCTTGAGGGGACTCAGGCGTCACTATCTGTGTGGAATTCACAGCATCCAGCCAGTTAGGGAAGGAATGTGGGTAAGAAGAAGCTAGTCACACCGCTAAGGGCAGGGCTAAAGGCAGGGCCTGGGCATGGAGGGGAGGTGGGACTTGCTCCTGAAACACCAGGCAGGAGCAGGGCTGATGTCAGGGTCTGGGTCTGCAGGGGTGGGGGCAAAAGGCAAGTCAGGGGCCAAGAGGGAGCGATGGCCCCTTGGAGACTTGTTAAAGGCACAGACTGGCCAGCCCTGGGCCTCAGAGGTCCTGGTAGGAGGCCAGGTGGGCTGGGGTCTTGCCCACTGTCCCACCTGAATCCCTGACACAGGCCCAGGGGGAGCTGGGGCCCTGCCCTCTGCCTCAGAAACAGGAGATGAGACTCAAGGCCAAGGCCTCGGAGGCAGGCGGTGTGGGGCCCAGAACCCTACTCAGAGGTGTGGCCCAGACATGCCCACCACTCTCTCTGGAGTCAGCCTCTCCCCATATGCCATGCCCTTAGAGGGAGTGTGGGTAAGGCCAGTCCAGCTGCCGAGTTGCCCCAGAGCCTGAAGCTGTATCGAGGCCCATCCAACTCCATGGGGAGTCACACCTCCTTCAGAGCCCAAGGATGGGCAGTGGGAGGAGGGTGGCTGCAGGGAGGGTGCAGGGGCTGCCTCAAAACTGAGACAGGATTGAGAGGAGGCAGACACTCAGGACAGAGGCCAGAGGCAGGCTGCTGCCGTGTTCTTCCTCTTATGGTAAGTTAGAGTCCAAACTCAGAGGTCAGAGGTCACCACCTGCAGGCAGCTGATGCTGACAGGTGAGCAATAAACATCCCCAAACCCACCTGGGCCAGCTTGGGCCTCCAGGCCGACTAGGTCACTCCTACGCCATCCAGACACCACTACCAAGCAGCAGGGGGCGGCATTGGCCGGGATACCCCAGAAGGAGGGTACAGCCTGGTGCCAGGGCCACCCAGTGGGGCAGATGCCCCTTGTCCTGGTTCCCAGGCCCCTCAGAGCCTGAATTTAGGAACACACGGAGCCATTGGCCACATGTCAGCCAGGGGAAACGGGCAGGAGGGGTATGAGCTCTGCCCTGAGGACTGGACTGCGCCAGGGGCCGCGGGGACACTGCCATCTTCCTTACCTACATTTCTCAAACTCCTCACGGTGACAGCGAAGCCCTTGGTGCGTGGCAGCAGGTGGTGCTTGAGGCCGGGCAGCCCCTTGGCCTGGGCCACCTGCATGCTGATCTGGTGCTTCTTCTCCGTGAACCGCGTGCCCTCACAGTGGATCAGGAACTGGAAGGGGTGGTGGTCACATGCAGGTGGGTCACACAGGTGCACATGGCCCCGCAGGCACACATGATCCTATGGCTACATACAACCCTGGCAGTCACACACAGGCAAGCACACAGGTGCCCCAGGTGCACATGGTCCTGCAGTCACATGTCGTCCCATGGAAGTCACACAGGGTCCCAGGGTCACATAGAGTCTCAGGGTCACACAGCCCATGGGCACACATGACCCCATAGTAACACACAGCCCCGTGGGCACACACAACTTCAAGGTCACACACAATACCGTGTGCACATGTCTCATGGAAGTCACACAGGATCCCAGATCACATAGAGTCCCAGGGTCACACATAACCCCGCGGATGACATGTGACCCCATGGAAGTCATGCAGGGTCCCAGAGTCATACACAGCCCTGGGGTCACGCATGGCCCCATGGTCACATATCATCCCTTTGAAAGTCAGACAGGGCCCTGTGGTCACACACAGTTCCGGGGTCACACACAGCCCTGGAGTCACACACCCACGTCACATGCCATCCCATGGAAGTCACACAGGATCCCATGGTCCCACCCGGCACCATGGTCATACAGAGCCCCAGGGTCATCCCGTGGAGGTCACACACAGCCCTTGGGTCAAAGAGTCCTGTGGTCATACATGATCCCATGGACACATGTTATCCCATGAAAATCACACAGTGTCCCAGGGTCACATAGGAATACATGATCACACACAGCCCCACAGTCACACATGACCCCATAATCACATGTCATCCCATGGAAATCATACCGGTTCCATGGTCACACAGAGCCCTGGAGTGACACATAGCCTTGTGGAACTCCATGGCTCTATGTCACCCCATGATCCCCGGGTCACACACAGCCCTGTCGTCACACACAACCCTGAGGTCACACACAGCCCATGGTCACATTTCCTGTGGACGTCATATGGGATCCCAGGGTCACATATAGCCTACAGTCACATACAACCCTGAGGTTACACACAGCTCATGTACACACATGGCCCATGGTCACATGTCATCCTATGGAAGTCATAGGTGATCCCAGGGTCACACATAGTCCTGTGGTCGCACACAACCCTGAGGTCACACACAGCCCATGGTCACACACAATCCATGGTCACATGTTGTCTTGTGGAAGTCACACAGGATCCCAGGGCCACACATAGTCCTATGGTCTCACAATCTCACAGCCACACATTGCCCAGTGGAAGTCCCACCCAGTCCCATGGTCACACCCAGTCCCACAGGAGCCCTGAAGACATGGCCGCTGTGGTGCCTGCATACCAGGTATTTCTCGGGATAATCCCGGAGGTGTTGCAGGCTGGTAGCAACCGTCTTGCGATCCTGCTCCCACTTGCGTGTGCAGAAGACCATCTCAGTGAAGTACCACATCCAGCCAATGATGGGAACGTATGCCAGCTCCTTCTTGGCCAGGACTTTGGAGCCCTGAAACAGAGGAAGGAGCCCAAGTGTCCATGAGAGGCATCTCCGTGGCTGTGGAGAGCCTGGTAGAAAAAGAAGTGTAAACATCACACTGAAGGCCTTGGGGGACAGTCCCAGAACACACAAAGCCAAGGCCACTGGCCCTGGAGCCCTTCCCACCTGTCAGCTGGAGGCCACAGTGTGCCAGCTCTGCCAGTGGGGGCAGGCAAGGGGACCCTGGTTCTCAGTCGGGGAGGGCAGGAGTCTGGGAAGACAGCAGGCTACAGGTCAAGGGTGTTTAGGAGCCTTGCGGATGCTCCGACCACCACCCAAAGCGTTTCTAGGTCATTGCTAACGCTTGCTAGGCCCGGCACGCATTGTGTGACACAGACCTGTGCACACTTTCCTACAGGTCTCACCCAGTCCTTAACTAACCCCGCTGGGCTCCACAGTCCACACAAATGTGAGTCTCCCCGTACAGACCCAAGAGCAGTGCCCAGAGGACTCTCCGGGCATGGCAGGCACCAGGCAGAGCTAGGAGTGAAGCCCAGACCAGCATAAAGGCCCGGTGCTCTCCACCACCCCTGCCAGCTCACCCTGAGACTGAAAGTGGAGCTCGGGTGCCTGCCAGAGACCTCTGTGAGACTGCCACAGGTGTAAGAGTTTGGCCACCAACAGGCCAGATCCCTCTGGGGACCTCGCATCAGTCCAGAGTCCCTGGGGCTGCTCAGTATGGCCCTAACCAGCTGAGCCCAGGCTATACTGGCCTCCCCAATGCTGGGGAACACCAGGGCAGCTTCAATAGGGTGTAGGGGGCAGGGGAGACACACAAACAGCTTTTCCTTTTTTGAGACAAGGTCTCAGTCTGTCACCCAGACTGGAATGCAGTGGCATAATCATCGCTCATTGCAGCCTCGAGCTCCTAGGCTCAAGCAATCCCCCCGCCCCGCTTCAGTCTCCCAAGTAGCTGCAGGCATTCCCCACCACACCAGCCTAATTTTTTTTTAATTGATTTTTTTGGTAGAGATGGAATCTCATTACTTTGTCCAGAAAGGTCTCAAACTCCTGGACTCAAACAATCCTCCCACCTTGGCCTCCCAAAGTGCTGGGATTACAGGAACAAGTTCCCATGCCTGGCCATTTAAAAAACCCTGCATTTTTCACCCTTGATTGTGGAATTGGCCAGGATGTTCCTTCCTCAATGGAATCGATGACCGAGTTGGCACTTGGACAGCCGAGGCAGACTTAGTTGTTCTTCCAGGGATAACAGTCTGGTTATGACCCTAACCCTAAAACCCCAGAGCAAAAAGAGGTGATGCTTCAGCAAGGCCCTCCTCCTTCTCTCCCCGTCACTTCCATGGCAACCACGCAGCTACTGCTCAGCACAGGGACAGTAAGCCACGTCCCCAAACCCACTGCAATGTCTCCCACCCTCCACTGTGTCTCTCAGCCCCCCGCCATTTCCTCCACCAATCATCAGAGCAGAGAAAGGTCTAAGCAGCCAATTGTTACCTTAATTTAGAAAACATCCAACTTCTTCTTACACAGGGAGAAAAGGCACAGACATTTCCCAAATTTAGCATTTTCATTTTCTGATGGGTTTTGTTTTTCATTCAAATTCTCTTGGAGAAAACCTAGCCTTACCATCTGAAGCCAAATCTGAAGATTCAGTAGCCAGTCACTCCTCGTGGGTGACAGAACTCACTGGCATGGGGTTGAGGGCTGGCCATGAAGTGGGAGTAATGCACTTCATAGAAATTCTGCGTAATCCTCAGCTGGTAGGAATGGGCACTCCCATTTAACAGATGACCAGACTGAGGCTCAGAGACGTTAAGTGACGCGCCAAGCATCACATATCGCTCGGCCACCAACTGGGGAAGCTGAGATCCAGCCCACATTGCCTGTCTCAGGCTGACTAGCATCCGTGCTACCACGCTGGTGAAACTTGAGACCCCAGGCCAGCCATGGGGGGTCACCTACCCAGTAGCCACTGCCCACTCTCCCTTTATCCACAGATTTTCCATCTGGTCCCCAGGGCAACACACTCAGGGACGGAAGATGCTCTTCTAGGCCTGGGGATGACCACGAGTGATAGAAGCCTAGTGGCTATCCTAGGCTGGTCATCACCCAGGATCCATGGTCACCACCCAGCTCCTGGGTGGGCGCATGGCTCAGGGCAGGTCCAGTGGCAAGGGCCTGCTGAAGAGGTATGTGGCGGGGCCTCTGGGGATGATTTTGCTCCCTGATAAAAGAAAGGTGGTGACAGACCTGTACTCTTACCTCATGCACAGTTGGTCATGAAGCCTGTCACAGCTCTGGCCAGTAAGTTGCAACTCAGAGGCAACAGTCTAGAAATGCCAAGACCTATGAGGTGCCTACCCCTGGAAGGCTCTGGCCACAGCCCTGCTGTGGCTGAGGTGACCCAGTGTCTTTGTAGCCGAAGCCACTCTGCAGGGTACGTCCAGCTGGCTGGAGCCTGAGGAAGTTGGGCCAGAGCCAGCAGCCGCACTGCCATTAGAATTCCTTCTCTTTTCTTTTTTTGAGTTGGAGTCTCATTCTGTCACCCAGACTAGAGTGCAGTGGCACGTTCCCGGCCACCGCAGCCTCGCCCTGCTGGGCTCCGGTGATCCTTCTGCCACAGCCTTCCAAGTAGTTGGAACTACAGGTGCGTGCTACCATGCCTGGCTACTCCTCTTTTTAACACAGGGTCACGTCCTAAAAAGATGGACTGATTGTCCTGCTCCTAGGGTGATACTGCTTCTCATACTGGAAATGAGAAGGGAATGCCAGTCACTCAGAAGTATGAAAACGGCCACCTTGATCACTACACTCCCATGGGAGCCCACCCACAGTGTCCATGCTGGCTTTAGGCCGTGAGAGGTCCTCTAGTCCTCCCCCCGACATCAGTGAGTAATATTCTTTATGTCCCCTCCTTTCATGTGTTTCTGTCACCTAAGCCTTTAAGATGAAAACAAAACAGACCAAGCAACAACTCTTGGCCAATGAGTAAAACCTGTGTTCCTGGTGGGTTCGACTCTTCTTTCTTCTTTTTTGGTGAGTCGGGGTCTCACTCTGTTGCCCAGGATGAAGTGCAGTGGCCTAATCATGGCTTACCGCAGCCTCGACCTCCTGGGTTCAGATGATCCTTCTGCCTCAACCTCCCAAGTAGTGGGAACTACAGGTGCTCACTACCACAGCTGCCTAATTTTTTTTTTTGTAGAGACAAGTTCTAGCTATGTTTCCCAGGCAGCTCTCGAACTCCTAGGTTCAAGTAATCTTCCTGTCTCAGCCTCCCAAAGTGCTGGGATTACAAGCATGAGCCATGGCTCCCAGTAACTCTTTAAAAGCCATCTATACCTGAGCTCACTTGAAACAGAATTCGTGGTGATATGAAGGAGTTGTCAAAGGTGATTTGTTTTTCACCTTCAGAGTGCAGTGGCTAGATTATGATTGAATTCCTTGGCTCAAGTAAACCTCATGCCTCAGCCTCCTGAGTAGCAAGTATTGCAGACGTTTGCCACTACACCAGGTTAATTAATTTTTTTTCACAGGAACAAATCTCATTATGTTGTCCAGAAAGATCTTGAACTCCTGGGCTCAAGCATGGCCTCCCAAAGTGCCGAGATTACAGGATGAGCCCTATACCCGGCCATTAAAAAAATGCATTTTCCACCCTTAATTTTGGAATTGGCCAAGATGCTCCTTCCTCAATGGGAGAGATGACTGAGTCGGCACTTGCATATCCGAGGCAGGCTTGGCTGTTCTAGGGCAACAGACTATGAAGTAGCAGCCTTTGGGGTGGGAAGGTGTGTGGTGTCTGCAGGCAACCATGGCTTTCGGCTGGGAAGTTGCACTCAGGTGTATTACCTATGAATGCTTCTATCCCACAAGACCCAAATGGTTCTCAGTGGTTGGCCCTTGGTGACCTGCTACTAAAAAGGAAATAGCAACTTTGACAGGGATGTGAGTATCTAGACCCAAAGATGGTAACCTCAGAGTCTATATTTCCATTACTAAAAACTGTTCAAATACCCCTCGGTGGGAGCACCAATGCACTATGGTGTGTACTACAGATCGTACAATAAGTAATACCATAGACAGAGTCAGCACATCACCATTCACGGGCCAAATCTGCTCTGCCACCTGCCTTTGTAAATAAAGTTTTATTGGCACACAGTACAGCTACCAGTTCATTTCTGTATCGTCTACGTTGTTTTCATGCTATAGCACAGGAGTGAATAGTTGTGACAGACGAAGGGGTCCACAAAGCCTAAAATATTCACTCCCTGGCCCATGACAGACAATGTTTGTCAACCCCTGATTTAGAGTCACTAAAATTTGTTTTCTATGAATATTTATATCATGGTTGCAGAAAATCTTCTATAACGCCCAATTTTTCACAGAGCTAAAGTCAGAGCGGAGCCCAAAGCATGATTCTGACTTAATGAAACAAGTGAAGCAGAGGAGACCAACAGTAGTGGTTGCTGGGCTATCACGTTATAGGTGATTTGTATTTTGCTAGATTTCTCTGATCTTTATTATAAAGATATTTCACCACATCCCTGTGACGGTGCCACCTTTGAGACGTGGTTGACTTCAGCACGCTTTCACCGTCTGCTTCAACCTTCCCATGAGTGAGGCTCTGGGTCAAAACAGTCTGTTTATGATGAATCAAAGGAACAGAGGAGTCATTTCTGTCTTCATATTGAACTAATGCATCTTTCAGCCTTAAGATCCTGCATGTTATCAGTAGTCCCAGGTCTTGATGTTGATGGTATTTGATAACTTGTTAAAATATTAAGGGAGAAACTTTTACCGTCAGAACTGAAGGAATGTCACCATTTCTTTTCCTCAGCAGAAGCTTGTGGGAAGCTTTGGAAACAGTCTGGGTTTTGATCAGTCTCTGCCATGGCCCAGCTGCGTGACTGTGGTCAAGACGTGTCACCTTTCTGAGCTTCAAGTTCCAGGATAGTTTATAAGGAAAATAATACATATTCCTTAGTGCCCCTGTAAAGATGTAATAACATACGGAAATGTGTACAAAAACATGGAGCTGAGCTGAGGACCTGACACGGGTGTTCGATGACATGCAGCCATCATCACCATGACAGAATATGTAGTGACTATGCATCTGTCTTCAGCCCGTTTTCTAAGCCATGCTTTAGCATAGTAATAAGCTACATTTATTAACTTATTTATGACCAAGAGACTAGAAACTATTATGAAAATATGCTGAGAGTCCCCTGGGGAACATATTCATTAAGCTCTAACTATCAAAAAAAAGAAACCAGGTGTGGTGGTGTATACCTACAGTCCCAGCTACTCAAGCCCAGGCATGGTGACTCATGCCTGTCAGCCAGCACTTTGGGAAGGGAAGGTGAAAGAATTGCCTGAGGCAAGGAGTTCAAGACCAGCATGGGCAACATGACGAAACCTCATCTCTACAATAAATTAAAAAATTAGCCAGGTGTGGTGACACATGCCTGTAGTCCCAGCTACTCAGGAGACTGAGGCAGAATGATTGAGCCACTCTACTCCAGCCCAGGCAACAGAGTAAGATTCTGACTCATAAATAAATAAATAAATATTACAACTCTCCCAGGCCAGTCAGAGGCTTTCTGTGTGGGGATGGCAAGAGCTTTAGGAAAGAATGTACAGAAAAATATGCCATTTTCCTTGATTCTGGATTTATTTCAGTGGTTGACCTAAGAAGAGTTAGATTCGTCAACAGATCCATCAAACAGATGCACTGTCTAGAAAAATCTAAAACTGTCACACAGAGTGACCACAACTCCGTGGGGACCAGCAGACCCTACGAGGGACTGAGAAACATTGGCATGTGCCCATTCCTCAAGGGTTGCCAGTAGGATCGCCAGTGAATCATCTGGTTTCACCCAAGGTCATTTATTTCTCTTCAATATGTCAAATCCTCGTTTGTGAAACCCTCAAGTGGGACTTTGACAACAGGTGTGACGGGCACTAACAATAAAGCAGGTGAAGCCTGAAGCCTTTGATTGTGTTCTTGACTCCAAGTTGGCAACACTGTAGCAGATGTGGAAAACCAACCAAGCTGTCCAGTCAGTCACTTCAGAAGACACGCAAGTCATCAGTAGCTGAGCCTCTGTTTTGATGTGTGACATGTAAGCTCCTCCAATTGGGGTCTTCAGCCCAAAGCCGAATGTCCGTGCAAAAGTACTGACGGAGGTCCCCTCTCCACTGGTACTGGGCAGGTGCTGGAGCAAGGCACTGGCTGTGATCATCCATGGCCTCAAGGTGAGTGGCGCTCAGAGGTCAGTGGAAAGGGGGAAATAGGAAGCTAACCATTTCTGCCTTTCCGCTTCTGCCATTAAACCCTACGAATAAGCTGTTGGACAGCCCCTCTTGCCTGCAAATAGAGGTGAGCACAAGAAAGGATGGCATGGACCCCAAATCTAAGTCCCTGGTGACAGTAAAATGCAGGCGATGACCCTGGAGTGGAAAATTGAGAGCCGAGTGTGTATGTGTAGCATGTGTGTGTGTGTGTTTGTGTGTGTGCATCCAAAGGTGAGACTCAGCAGTGCATGGTGGCTCATGCCTATAATCTCAGTGCTTTGGGAGGCCAAGGCAGGAGGATTACTTGAGCCTACAAATTCAAGACCAGTCTGGGCAACACAGTGAGACCTCATCTCTATAGCAAAACAAAAAATTAGCCAGGCGTGGTAGCACGTACCTGTAGTACCAGCTACTCGGGAGGCTGAGGTGAAAGGACCGCCAGAACCCAAGAGGTCGAAGCTGCAGTGAGCCATGATTGTACAACCTGGGAGACAGAGTGCAACCCCACCACACCTGGCGTATTCCTTTCTCTTGCTTCCTTCTTCTCTGGTGCTAGGAAGAAAGCACTGTGGATCTCACACTACCAGAAAAATTCCAAGACAGTCTCAAAATAAAACTAACCCTCTTCCCCCATTAGCCACAGCTCCAGGGGAAACGCATATAGCAAGCATCAAACTAAAGCACTCTAAGAATTCATCTCTCAGACTTCAGTGAAAGGACTGTCACTTATCAAAGTGGCCAGCACATGGCTCTTAGTCGGGTCTTCCCCCAGTCAGCCTCCCACCGCTGGCCATAGGCAGGGGAAAGGAGGGGCATTTGGGGGACCAACAGGGACACTTCAAGAGGCAGGATTATGTATTACACCGACTCTGTTCTGAGGGGTCCCAGCTGCCAGAAAAAAAACAGATGTCCTGCACAAAGCCCTTGTCCAGGCAGGGCTGTACAGGTCCAGGTGGCTATTCCCAGTGTCTGCTCTGAATGGCCACCCAGGCCTTCCTGGCTGGTGGCGTTAGGGCTACGTATGGGAAGACAGAGCAGAAGGCATTGCAGGGGCAGGTGAATGGGACTGGGGGAAATCATCGGGGTGATTTTCCTTATACCTGGTGTCTGATAGCCATAGGTTTTAGCTGAACAGTTGTGGAAAGCAGGGGCAGATGGGGCATGGGAGGGCACTGAGTCCGCAGCAGTGGGTGTGAGAAGGAGGGGGCTGTTCTTGGGTGGCACAAAGTTGGTGGGAGCAGACCTCCCAGGCCGTGGTCAGTTGCTGAAGGCTGTAAGAATGAGGGAGAAGGCCCAGTGCCTTATGCCGCTTTGAGCAAGCCCCCGGCTGTACACATGGTGGGTGTGATCAGACTTTGGTCAGTTACAAACACTCTCACAGGATTCAGTTCTTCTGATTAAAAAAAAAAAAAAAGACCTTGTTATGTCTAATGTGAGGCTAGACTTTTTTTGTTTAGATTAGGGGTCTCACTCTGTTGCCCAGACTGGAGTGCATTGACGTCATCACTACAGCCTCAAATTCTGGGGCTCAAGCAATCCTCCCACCTTGGCCAGATTTACCAGAGAAGTTGGAAAACTAGACCTTTAAAGATGAAGGTCGCCGGACTCCATGGCTCAGCCTATAATCCCGCGCCTTTGGGAGGCTGAGGTGAGTGGATTGCCTGAGCCCGCGGGTTCGAGACCCACCTGGGTGGCAAGACCTCATCTCTACAATAAATCAAAAAATCAGCCGGGTGTGGTAGTGCACGCCTGTAATTCTGGCTACTCAGAAGGCTGAGGCGGAAGGATCACCGGAGCCCAGCAGGTCGAGGCTACGGTGGCTGGGAGTGGCCATTGCACCCCAGATTGGGTGACAGTGAGACTCTAACTCAAAAAAAAAAAAAAAAAGATGAAAGTCTAGACACATTGCCTTTTGCAAGACTGTATTTGGTATGAACTGAAGGTGCAGCTGTACTCCCGTGAGCTGCCCACTTCTTGCCCTGCCCAGTGACTCTCCTGGCCACCATTCTCTTGGGCTGTCTCTCCTAAAAACCTAGCTGGTACATAGATGCCGATGGGTCCCTAGAACACTTACCTAACTGGAGAAGCCTGTACTACAAGGGACCCATTCTCCAAAAGATAATTTGGTTTGGCTGCCAAACCAGAAAGAAAGATCTGGACATCAGCATTGCTGTTCTGGCTGAGTGGTACAGCAACTTACTACACCTGCTGCCATAGTTTGTCAGCTCTGGCAGGGTGGTTTTGCTTCTGCCACTACTGGCACCACCAGGGCATGTGGCAAACGCTCCACTGCATCTTCTGCAGAAACTACACATGACAAACACGCTGGACAAATATGGAAGATACGAGGGGAGGGACCCAAAAACCTAGAATTATCTTTTGGAGGATGGGTCCCTGGTAGTACAGACTTCTCCAGTTAGGTAAGTGTTCAAGGGATCCATCGGCAACTATGTACCAGCTAGGGTTTCTAGGAGAGGCTGTGTTCAGGTTCAGTGAATTTTTTTTTTTTTTTGAGGTTCTTTCAACACATTTGGTCATTTAACGATAGGTGATTTACTAGCACACCTGCCCACACTGCACTGAGTGTTCAGCTGTTATTGACCGAAAATGGCATCATCCCCATACACCCCTCCCCCTATTCACTCGATCTCACCCTGAGTGACTCTTGTTTTGTTTCCCCAGATGAAAATGGTCCTCCAGGGGAAATGTTTTGGTGGAAGAGGTGAAACAAAAAATGGCAGAGGCACTAAAAGGCATCAAAATGGACAAGTTCAAAAACTATGTTGAGCCATGGAAAAATCATCTCAGTAGGTGTATTGCATCAAATGGGGAGTGCTTTAAAGGTGACTGAAGTTTAAACATGTAAAAACAAATACACAATTGTTAATAAATAAATTCTGGGGTTTGGGGGGCCCCCTTTGTATATCCATCACTGTCATCACCATCATCATCCTCATAATCCCTCTGTTCAAGGTAGTGCTGAGCCCTGTGAGTGACCTGCCAAAGCCCCTCTGTGCAGGAGCCACCATTCCGCTCTCTTCCTCCTCCTTTTCCTTGTCCTTCTTTAAACGCAACAGCATGCGCACCTATGTTCAGGTCCAGCTGTCTGACGGACCCTCGACGACATTTACTATGTGGGAAAAAGGAAGCTCTCAGACCAAATATCATGTCACGGTGGGGCAGACAGTATCCAAGAGGGTCCCAAGGGTCCCGGCCTCCTGGAATTCACACCCTGTGCAGCCCACCTTCCTTCCCAGGGGCATGGGCTGTGCTGACTGATTCATTCTAACAAACGGCGTATGATGGAAGTGATGAGATGTCACTTCCGAGTTCTGGTGGCTAAAGCTCTGTGGCTTCTGTCCTGAGGGAAGTCGCTGCCACGTCCCAAACCCTGTGCAGAAGCCCATGTGCTAGGGATTAAGCCCTGGCAAAAACAAATAAGCTTGGAGGCAGATCCCACACAGTTGAACCTTTCGATGGGACTATCCCTGGTTATAGCTGATTGCCCCTCATGAATAACCCCTGCCAAAATCCCCTCTCAGTTGCTCCTGGATTCCTGAGCACACAAATGGAGGTAATGATCAAAACGCTTACTTTAAGCTGCTACTTCTGGGACTCATCACCCTGCCACAGAAAACTAACCCATATGATTTCTCTAAGGATCTAAAGATAAATATCCCAGTTGGCCGCAGAATCAACCTCCAAGCCCACAATCCACCAGCAGATAAATATTGATCACAATACTATTGCTTACGGAGTGCTGGCCGGGGCCTGGCACTGCCCAAAGACTTGACGATCATGATCTTATATAACCTGCAGGGTAGTTTAGGCAAAGAGATAACCTAGCAGGGACCCGAAGCCTCAGGAATGGGCCCTCCTGCCTGCACGCCTGGTTTATTTAACTCCTTTGTGGCAAGCACCCTCAGCTGCCCACATGTCACACTCGTCCCCAGGGAGGAAAGGATCAGCATGTGACTCCAAGATCACAAGTGCCTTTGGCCCATGCTGTGAAGTGCGCCTGTGCCCAGGCCACTAGAATGACCATCAGTCACATGGGATTTTGAGTGTTTTCAAATGGTTGAAAGCCTCTGTTTTTTTTTTTAAGAATTTCATTACATTCCCTCCAAAACCAAGTTTACATGTAATGATATCAACTTCAAGAATTTCTGCACATTTCATTGACTTCAATTTAAACTCACTTCCTCTTAGGCTGCCACAGGTGAGGATGAAAAATGCCTGGTCAAGAGCTTTCTATTTTTTCTGTTCTTTAAAAAGCAAACTCCTCAGACTCCAGAAAGATCTCAGCATTATTTTTTTTAAGAGATGAAGAAGTATTTTTTTGAAGGTCTTTGAGGACAAAAGATACTGTTGAACAATTAATGTATCAAGATGGGGTCCGGTGCGGTGGCTCATGCCTATAATTGCAGCACTTTGGGAGGCCAAGGCAGGATGATCACGTGAGGCCAGGAGTTTGAGACCATCTGGGCAACATAGTGAAATCTCATCTCTACCCCCAAAAAAGATCCAGTTGTGGTGGTACCCACCTATAGTCCCAGCTACTCGGGAGCCTGAGGCAGAAAATCGCCTGACCCCAGGAGGTTGAGGCTGTGATAAACCATGATGGTGTCACTGCTCTATCTAAAAAAAAAAAAAAACAGATTTAAAATTAAAAAGAAAAACCTGGCTGTGCATAGTGGCTCAAGTCTGTATTCCCAGCACTTTGGGATGCTGAGGTGAAAGGATTGCCTGAGCCCAGGGATTCGAGACCAGCCTGGGCAATTCGGTGAGACCTCTTTTCTACAATAAATCAAAAAATAAGCCAGGTGTGGTGGTATGTGCTTATAATTCCAGCTACTTATAAAGCTGAGGTGGAAAGATCACCTAAGCTCAGCAACTCGAGGCTGTAGTAGCCATGAGCGTGCCCCTACAATCCAGCCTGGGCAACAGAGTGAGAATCCAACTCAAAAAAAAAAAGCAAAAACCATGATGCTGGTCTTTATCTCTTCAAAGACCCGTAGAAGAGATGATCCAATCTAGTGCCTCCCCTGGGCCGCAGCTCAGCAGGTAGCAAAGCTGTCCCCTGCAGTGTTGGGAGGATGCTCATGAGGTGGGCATAGGCTGGTGGCTTCTCCCGGCACTGCCCAGTGCCCTGGTAGCTCCTAACTCCCTCATCCTCTCCCTGAGTGGAGCCTGCGCTTCTTCAGGTGTGGCTTCATTAGAATTTGCACAGCAATGGCGCTCGCAACTCCTCTGGCATTTAGAGAAGAGAAGACCCAGGGCTTGAGGAAGCACTTGGGTGAGAATCCAGAAGACCCGAGGGTCCCATGTAGCAATGAGAACGGGAGAGGCATGAGCCATCCTAAGGCCTCCAGACCTGCCACTTCACCTCTAGGTGGAGTCTCCCGAGACACTTCAACTCCCAGAATGGGTGGCAGGGCTCACACTCTGCTCCACACAGCGTCAGGTGTTTGGGTGTTCACAGTGATCAAGGGAACCATGGAACCATGGTGTCATTTAAGAAATCAAGGCTGAGCTGGGCATGGTGGCACATGCTTGTAATCCCAGCACTTTGGGAGGCAGAGGCAAGAGGATTAACTGAGCTCAAGGTTCAAGACCAGCCTGAGCAACATGGCTAGACCTCGTCTCTACAATAAATCAAAAAATTAGCCAGTCATGGTGGCACATGCCTGGGGTTCCAGTTACTTGGAAGGCTGAGGCAGAAGGATGGCCTGAGCATGGCAGGTCAAGGCTGCAGTGGCCGTCAGCATGTCACTGCACTCCAGACTGGGAAACAAAAGTGAGACTCCAACTCAAAAGAAATCACAGTTGGAGATGAGCCAGCCTACACTGCAGGCAGGATGCACACTCCGTTGATTTGACTTGCCATCCTCAGTACCCTTGCCCTATGCTCAGAGTGGTCCATTCTCACAGATTCCAGATTTCAAAGGCTTTGGGAGCAAAATCCTGCGTGGGGCTGAGACTCAGTCCCTGCTCCCCAAAAGTCTCTCCTTGACTCTGGACCTGGGTCCTTCCTCCCCATGAATTGCTTCTGCTCCGCACACAGCGGGTTCACCTTTGTCACTCATGTATTCCTGCTCCTTCAATGCTGGTTCTGGATGTCTGTGTGCCTCCAAACTACTGAGTTCCAAGAGGCATGGGCATGCCAGAAAGTCTAGGTGTCAGGTAGTAAGCCTGGTGCCCCCACAGTGAGACTCATAGGCAGTGAGACCCTTCCTCTAGCACAGAAGAGGGACCATATCATCCATCACTGGCATCCATGAAAGGGTTAGGACTAGATATTCTAGGGGATGATCTCACCTTAGAGGGAATAAAACCATAAAACTAACTGAAATCTCTGTCCAAGGCCTCTAAATCAGAGAAAGGAAGATGCTAGAGTTACACACACACACACACACACACACACACACACACACACACACACACAGAGAGAGAGAGAGAGAGAGAGAAAGAGAGAGAGAGAGAGAGAGGGAGAGAGAGAGAGAGAGAGAGAGCAACTTAACACTGGGAGAATATAGTAAGTCCCCTACATGCAAACCTTCAAATTGCAAACTTGAAAGAAGCACACTTGCTTTTTTAAATGTATTATTTCTCTCCACTAGGTGTCATATAGCCTGTTCAATATATACAGTACTATATAGCCAATTATGTTAGTTGGGTACCTAGGCTAACTTCTGTTGGACTTAATGAATTGGAATTACAAATACACTCTTGGAACAGAACTTGTTCGTATGTTGGGAACTTCCTGTAAATAGGAAAACCAAAGGAGAACTGCTAGCAGGAGCCTGTCTTCACCTGCCCCGAGGAATCAAACTCACTGAATTGTCTAGCCCCATCTGTCCTCCACAGTCTCATAGTCCCCGTCTCCAATCTTGTATATTCTAACCTCCATAATTTTGTCTTCGTGGGCTATGACAGGCAGCATGCTGTGAGCAGCCCCCTTGTCTCCCTGAAAGCCATTGTTTCCAGGTGCAAAACCTGATCTCTAATTTTCTGGTGCAAATAGTCGGAGTTTTCTCGATCCCAGACCAATATACACTGTAATTCCTACTCGAACACCTGAGTACTCTTGGTGACTTCAAGTAAGTTATGCGATACAGGCTCAACCGCAACACAGCTCCACAGGTTAAAGACAACAAAAGTCAACAGCAGAGACCCAGCCCCAAAGGCATGCACGTCATAGTTAGCCAGGCATGGTGGCGCACACCTGTGGTTTCAGCTACTTGGAAGGTTGAGGCAGAAGTATCACCTGAGCCCAGCAGGTTGAGGCTATGGTGGTGTGAGCATGCCACTGCACTCCAGCCTAGGTGACAGAGTGAGACTCCGACTCAAAAAAAGAGGGGAGAAGGTGGTAGTATATCATCTACTCCTAAGTGTTTCTGTAAGAAAAAGTCAAACTAGTTGGAAAAAATAATTTTGTGATAATCCTGAATTCTGCAGTTCAGACTCTCTCTCTTCAGGACTCAACTTTCTTAAGTCTACAATACACAAAATTCAGAGGCTATAGAGCATAGAATTTGTCAAACTAGATCAAATCAAGTTCCAACCATTTTATAGCTGTGTGACCCTGAGCAGAATATTTAAACTCCATAACTTAGTTTATTAAAAAAGGAAGGGTACGCCAGGTGGTGTCTCACGTCTATCATCCCAGCATTTTGGGAGGCCGAGGCGAAGGGATTTCCTGAGCCCAGAGGCTCGAGACCAGCCTGAGCAACTTGGCACCTTATCTCTACAGTAAATAAAAAAAATTCGCCAGAGTGGTAGCATGCGCCTGTGGTTTCAACTACTTGGAAGGATGAAGCAGAAGGATCACCTAAGCTCAGCAGGTCGAGACTGCAGTGGCCATGAATATGCCACTGCACTCCATCCTGGGCAACAAAGTGAGACTCCAACTCAAAAAAAAAAAAAAAACAAAAAAAAAGGCAGGGGGTGGCGTATACCATCTACTCCTAAGTATTTCTTTAAGGGTTAGATATACTAACTGTTCAGAAACTGTCTGGCACGTCATAATCGCTGCATACCCTGTGTTATTGCCCTTAAAAATATGTTACACCTGATTGCAAACAAGAATGAAAAGCAGTTTGTTAGCAATATTTCTTCCACAAATTCTGAATGACTGAGAGCACAAAGGCAAGGGATGCTGTTGAACCAGGGAACGATGGGGTGGAGGGGTGAATGCATGTCCGACTTACCCCTAAGAGCCCGAAGCGTTCAGCCAGGCTCCAGCCACAGAGGAAGTCAATTTCAAACTTGTGGTTCAGAACCACAATAGCATTTTCCTTCCCGTATTTGGTGTAGGCCTGCGGGTCCGTGAAGATGGTGCACTCTGTGCCTGACCACCACTCCAGCAGCATCACCAGCTCTGAAACAAACCACAACAACAGACATTTATTTCACACATCCCCCTGTGCTCTGGGCCTGACTGGGAGCAGGCTGCTGCCCTCCAAGCCAGGGAAGAAAACACCTTCTAGGGGTCAAGTTCTAGATGTTTCAGCACAGACCCCAGTCCTTGAAAGGCTTAGAAGCACAGGCAAAAATGAGAAAGACTCCACAACATTCTCCAGGGAAGGAAAAGAGGATGCTTCGAGGAGGCTGATGACTTATGCTCCTTGATTAAATACCTTGGGGAAAAATAAATCAAGCCTGAATCCATCAAGGATCCATGCCCTTGTGTTTACAGAGCTCTGGAAAGCAACATGAGGTGATGTATAGAATTCCTAATATCCTGGGAGATAGGCCTGGCGCAGTGGCTCAGCCTGTAATCCCAGCACTTTGGGAGGCTGAGGTGAGGATTGCCTGAGCCTGGGGTTCGAGACCAGCCTGGGCAACTTAGTGAGACTTCATCTCTACAATAAATCACAAAAAACTAGCTGGGTATGGTGGTGTTCATCTGTAGTTCCAGCTACTTGGAAGGCTGAGGCGGAAGGATCACCTAAGCCCAGCAGGTTGAGGCTGCAGTGACCATGAGCATGCCACGGCACTCCAGCCTGGGTGACAAGAGTGAGACTCCAACTCAAAAAAAAAAAAAAATCCTGGAAGATGTCTAACTGGGATACTTACAAACTCCATCAAAGAACATTAAACACCCAACACTTCTCTCCCATGTAAGGCACTTGAGGGATCTGGGAATAATGGCGCCCTGCAGTGTAGGAAGCAGAAATACCAGCCCTGGCAGGGCGAGGGGAAATTAGAGTCATTGTACCTCAGGCCTAAATAAAATTGTTGAAATATTCTTTGCAGGAGCTTGTGAGAATATAAAAGTTCTTTTTTCAGGCAATAATGACCACTTTGAATTTATTTTTCAGTTATGCCTCTAATTTAGGTGACCAAATTCCAATCTGATAGGCTCAGGAGAAGCCTACATGGTAGAAATTGTCCAACAAAATAGTTGAATTGGTGATCCTATGGCACTCTGAAATGAATTTTTTTTTTTTTGAGTTGGAGTCTCACTCTGTTGGTTCACTGCAGCTTGACCTCCTGGGCTCAGGCGATCCTTCCGCCTTAGCATCCCAAGTAGATGGGACTACAGGCACGTGCCACCACGCCTGGCTAATGTTGTGATTTTTTAATTTTTGGAAAGACTTGTTCTCGCTATGTTGCCCAGTCTGGTTTTGAACTCCGGGGTTCAAGTGATTTTTCCACCTTGGCCACTGAAAGTGCTAGGATTACTAAAGGCATGAGTCACTGTGCCTGGCCCAAAATGGATTTTTTAAGTTGATGGTGCTTGGCAGGAAAGTAGGTGACTGAGTCCTCAGCAAAGGTCGTGTCTTCAACACTGGTTAGCAGGGTATACATGTAGCAGAGGATTCCTGCCCTCCCCACCCCTATCTCACATGCACATTAGGGCGGTATCTAACCTGACTCTAGCCAAGCCTGGAGTCTTAAAAGCTTGAGTGGCTGCCCTTGGAAACCTTTCCCCTTGAGGCTGGAGGCTGGAGGCTTAATGTGGAGCACTAGAACCCTCTAGAAGGCACCACTGTCTAATTTCTAAGCAGTGAGCACTTGGACAAATTAACTGCATGGTGCCAGAGTGTCCTAATCTTTGGAATGGGTTGTCTCTTAGGGTTTTGTAAGAATTAAAGGAATTCCTTTAATTAATGTACATAATGCAATAGGTGCTCAGTGTCAAGTCGGGTGAGTCCCCAGCAAATGGAGAGAATCAGCATCATTGAAAAGGAACAAAACCACTTCCCTTCCTTCCCCAGAAGTGAACAATAAAAAATGTCTGGAAGGCTGAGGTGGAAGGATCACCGTAGTCCAGGAGGTTGAGGCTGCGGTGGCCGGGAGTGGCCACTGCACTCCAGTCTGGGCGACAGAGTGAGACTCCAACTCAAAAAAAAAAAAATGTCTTCTAGGAGTAGAGAAAATTCCAGCCTCACCCACCATCCTTCCTTTCAGTTGTCCCTCCAGGCATGATGTTGGTGGAGCTAGATGCACAAGTCAAAGAACAAGTGAAGTGTCTGGAGATGGGGTTAAGGCATGAGGAAGGGATAAAGGGACAGAGGGACAGTTTGTTATCAGTGGACAGAAAGATGTTTCTAGTGCTGCACTGATTTCTTCTAAGCAAGACCAAGCTATCCCATCACTGGGCAAGGAGCACCCCCACTAGACACGACTCCACAGTGAGTCGGTGAGACAGAGCTGAATGGTTCCAGGCGACTCACACGACTCATGCCTCTCTGTGCCAACTCCTCCTGCCCAAGGCCAATTCTAGCCACCACCACCACCCCCGCCTCGATTCACACGTTCCCAGCACCCTCCCCAGCCTGGTCACAGCTTGTGATTACAGCATGAAGTCATCTCCCTGCTCAAGAGCACCAGTGCCATGAGACAGGACTGTATTGTTTGGGTCACCCTGATCCCACCTTGACTCAGAACCCACCGAGCGCACAGCACACGAATGCTCTCAACAAACACTGTGAGATTCTCTTGTGTGTGCACACACTCTGAGAGGTACAGGAAACAAACACCAAACATACAGATGAGATCCCTACTTCCAAGACCCTGCTTGCCCGGGGTTGGGGAAGACACTAATACCCACAACATAGTGTGACAAGGGAAAGGAGTGACATCTGTTAACCAGACGGCTACTGAGTATCCTGTCAGTGGATTTGGAAATCAGACGCATCCAGGCTCAAATCCTGGTAGTGCCACTTACTGGTCATGAGACTTCTAGTATGTTTCTCAATGCCTCCTTCTTTGTAAAATCAGCATAATACCTGCTTATAGAGATTCTGTGGGCATCAAACAAGATTACCTATTCAAGCCATCTAGCATGATGATGTGCATAGCAGGTAATTAATAAATGGCAAGCTTTGGATTACGATTCTATGCATAATAACTTAATCACACTCTAGACTCTGTGACCACTGAAGGGGATGAGGGGCGGTTGTGGGCAAGACAGAGAAAGACAGAGACGGAGAGAAACCCACAGAGAGAGTATTGCAGAGACTTCTGGACTACCAGAATAAAGAGTTGTGATTTATTATTTCATTCTAAAGGCAATGAAAAACTCGCTGGAGCTTTTTTTAAGTAGACACACACCAAAACACAATTTGCATTATGAAAGATCACTGACTGAAGTGGGAGTTGATTGGAATAAGGAAGCCAGCAAGGAGGTGACTGCAGCAGAACAGCAAGAAGTGACAATGGCTGGGGCTGGGTGGGGAAGACCTCATTGCTCACTGATATCAACAGGCTCTTCACTATACAACTGAACTCCCAATGTCGCTGGGGAGAAGAGTATTTTTCCCTTTCTTTTTCTTTTTACCAAAGGGCTTCACTTTTTTTAGTCACAAGAAATACATTTATATAGTCACATTATGAAAGGATTCAAACAACCCAGAAGTTGACAGAGAGAGAGAGAGAGAGAGAGAGAGAGAGAGAGAGAAGAGAGAGAGAGAGAAAGAGACAGAGAATGAGAGAGAGAGAGAGAGAGCAAAGGGAAAGAGGCCAAACCCATCCTTTTATCAGAAACCCACTCCCTCTGTAACAGACCCATTCCTGCAATAATGGCATTTGTCCTTTAATGAGGGCAGAGCCCTCATAATCTCACTGCCTCTTAAAGGCCCCACTTCTCAACACTGCTGCACTGGGGATTAAGTTTCCAACACAGTAACTTCGGGGGACACATTCAGACCACAGCACGCCCGAGGTATTTGTGTATCCAAACTAATACACATTAATCTATCAGAATAAGCAACCAAGGCTTTTACCTGACAAGAATCAAAGCCATTGGGTAGTTAATTGAAAAATAAAAAACCTGGGAATTAAAACCATGCATCAACTCAAAATGGCAGCAGGAGAAGGAGAAAGAAGGAAGGATTGCTTATGACCCTCCTGGAGAAGGACCTAGAAACTACAAGAAGGACTCAGTGGGAGAAACGTGGGGAGGAAGGAAACTGGGCCAGGAGAGTTTCCAGGGTTCTGGAAACTTCTAGGCCTTGTCCTTTGGGATGAGTGAGTGCACGGCCCACCTGGGGACACATCTGTTCAGGACACTGCCCGACACAGAGGCTACCCCATCCAGGCCATGGTGCTGAGATTGTAGGGCTCACCACTCAGTGTGGAGAGGGCATCCCAGGGAGCATGCACATTGGAGAAAATCGCACAAACTCTGTCCAGGAAGGCCACCGGGGAAGGTCAGGTTCCTCCAGGTAAAGAAAACATCTAGATGCAGACCCGCTGATCTTCACACTCCGGCTTCTGGGTCTGGCCCTCCTGTACGCTGTGCCTGCTTAGTGAGCCAAGGGCAGGCAATCGCCACCCTGTGGCTGAGTCATCCAGGGGAGCCCTGAGGGTCCTCATGTCCATGAAACAGGAAAGGCAAAGAGGAAAATAAGAGAAAACTCTGAGCTGTAGAGAAGCTTCTGCGGATACCTCAGTGCCATCCCCACAGAGTGCCCCAACTCACTAGAGCGTTTCGCTGACCCATGTGTGTCTTCCCTGACCCATCTGTAGTCTTGACTTTTGTAAATGATGCCCCAACAGCCCTGGGGTCCCCTTTGATATGGACAGTCCTTCAGCCCAGGAACTGAGCCCTGGACTCCGGTTACACGTGTGACTCTGTCCTGGTCAGTTGGCCTCTCTCCTGGGAAAAAAAGTTATGAGCAGAATGGTGGCAGGTGACAGGTGAGTCACACAGCAAGGAGCCATCATCATTCAGCCTTCTCAGATCCCTGGGACCACCCGGCTCTTTCCATGGGTTGCTGGGTGGGCACTTTGTGTGAGTCACTCAATGTTCTTCGGACACATCCTACGCTGTTGCTCAGATGAGAGATTCCATTGGTAGCAATGAAAGAACCTTGTTCCCTGACCCCAGAAGAAACCCTCCCTCTCCTCCTCTTCCTCCTCTTCCCAGGAAGTTGCCTCTCCCTCAAGCAAGAATCCTCCAAATTCTGTTGCCTGAAATCCTTCTATTCCAGCAGCATTGGCTTAGGGGTCAGGGATCCCACACGCTCTTCCTCGCATCTGCAGCGGCCGAGATGATGTGGTGCCCAGACCAGAGCCCCAGCCACAGTCCCCACATGGGTCCCCAAGCCTCTCAGCTGCCTCATCCTCACAGATCGATTGGGAATGATGTGCATGACATGAGTGGCTTCAGAGTTCACATTTTAATCACCTCTGTCCTCTGCCACCTTGTCACTCTCTGTCTCAGGCCTCCTGAACATCCACTCATAACTAGGACCCCTGACCCCAAGCCACTGTATCCCCATTCAGAATAAATCAAAACAGAAAAGTCAGCATTTGTCAAAGCAGACGGGGGGAGCAGGTTCATGGTACACAAGAGACAGGGGAAGGTTGTCCCACACAGGGACGAGGCCAGGGCTTCTTCAATAAAATACAGCAATTCTTGAAACCTTTGTCAAATTTTAGAAATTGCAGTTTGCCAAACTTCGCCGACTTTCTTTTGACCCTGGCTCCTCCCCGAGTCTCTCCAGTGGCTGTGCTTGGAATCTGTTCTTCCGGCCACACCTGGCTGCGGCTAGCTGCTGCTCACTGCCTGTTCTGCCAGCTCCACCTGGAGACCTCATGGAGTGATGCCCAGTTACTTGAGGTGATGACCGGGTGGGGTGCCCAGCATAGTGAGTGACCTTCCCTGCAAAATCCCAAACCATTGCTGCTATTCCAGGGGTCGATCAAAGGACAGAACCCAGGTGTCCGTAAAGACACACGGCCCAAAGTACAGACTTGGTTTTGTTATGTTTGCTATAGTGCTGTTCATCTTAGGAAAAGGAGCAGAGACAAAAGGCAGGCTGAGGGAAGGACGAGGGCACCTCTTCCTACTTGTAAAGATGGAGGAGGAAAACGATGGTAACTGACACAGTTCGTTCATGACATCCTCTGAGAGCCACAACCACGTCCCCATTTTGCAGACACAGACACAGAGAAGAAAGGTCGCAGCCCCACACCCACAGCTGGGGACTAAACCCAGACACCAGAGCCCAGGGCAACTCAATAAGTTTGCTCAAGATACTGAAAGCTACAATTAGATAAAGGGGCGAGGAGAAGGAGAATATAATGGGGTGAGGTAGGGCTGAGAGGAAGATCAGAGTGGAAGGTCATGCTATGACTTCGGTAGACCTGGATGATCTTATCTGTGATATAAAGATAAAAACGCCCAAGTCCAAGGTCTGGTATGAAGAGTTACATATGCTGAGAACTTAAAGCATTCAACACATCTTGGCACATGGCCAGTGCTTTTCCTTCTCAACATGATGACAGTTGACTCTCGAGCAACACAGGTTTGAACTGCACGGATCCAATCATGTGTGGATTTTTTTCCATCTCTGCCAGCCCTGAGCCAGCAAGACCAACTCCTCCTCCTCTTTCTCCTCCTCTTCAACCGCTAACCCCACCTGGAGATCTTCTCCTCGATCTCCTCTTCCTCCTGTTATTCCTCTCTCTCCTCCTCCTCCTCAACCTTCTCGACTTGAAGACAATGAGGATGATGACCTTTATGGCGATCCACTTGCGAATATGTCTACTTTGTCTTCCTTGTGATTTTTTAATAGCATTTTCTCTTCTCTATCTTTACTGTAAGAATACATGTATCGTACATATATCATATGCAAAATACATGCTGATCGACTGTTCATGTTATTGGTAAAGTTTCCAGTCAAGAGCAGGCTATCCGTAGTTAGTTTTGGGCAAGTTAAAAGTTACATGTGGATTTTCAACCGCATGGGGCTCAGTGCCTCTAACCCGTGTGTTGTTCAAGGGTCAACTGTGCTGACTTACAATAATAACAATAATACAGTAGCAATGACACCAAAAGAAATAATTAAGAAACAGAAAGACAGATGAGAAAGAAATGAGAACAATATCCCATCTGAGTCTAGCCAGCCCCTGTGTCTGTCACCCCCCAAAACCTCCTTTGTTCTCAGCCTGCTTTAAGCAGCTGCAAGACCCGACTCCACTCTGCTAAGGAACCCCAGGGTCCGTATCCTCCCCGAAGACCCGCCAATACTTCAAGCCTTCAGACAAGCTCTTCTCTTAGTGCAGGCAGACAGAAGGTCCCGGGCTCCTACTCCTCACTGCTCCCCAAGCCTCCTGCCTACTTTGTGATCCATAGGGCAACTGTCCCACCTCTTCTCAGTGGCTCATGCTGGCAGAAATGTTGCAGAGAAGACCTCAAAATCCAAAGACTGTTGATGGAAGCCCAGGAGTTCAGAGCTTATTGTTCAAACACACAGCCAACAGCCAGAACCTCATCCATCTGAGGATGTGGAAACCATGTGACACTAGCAAGTGGCATTTTGGTCATTCACCTATCTAATTGTACTAACTATATAGTCACATAGGTAATTACACATTATCTAATAAGTATATATAATTGTATCTGGTCTACAATAACCTTTTATAATTTAACTTTTAACTGATAATAATTTAGGTCACGAATTAAACCTCTTATTCTCAAAAGCCTCCAAAATGCAAAAAAAAATTCTCAAAGCCTTCAAAATACTATGAAGTTTCTAGTGCATGAATGTGATATCATTTCTCCCAGCAACAGTGAAAGGGGGACAGGTCCCTCCCTTCGCGTCACTCAGAGGCTGAGAAGAGACAGGCAGGAGTATGTCTTTACACACGTACGACACCTGGAGGTCATTTGTCAAATTGCCGAACCCCCCATCCTCTGGTCACTCTGTTCCCACTTCCTCCTGAACTCTGCGACCCTCCTTTGTTTCTGTGCCACTCCCAGCAGCAAGCATCCTCACCACATGTCCCAGTCAGGCACCAGTGACAGTTTACTTGCCAGGGTTCCAACCTATCTGGGCACCTGGCTGGACTGGAAATCTGACTAACCTGGGCTTAGAAGCAACAAGAACTGGGCATTAGAAAGCACCAGCAGCCCCCAGAGTTGGTTCCCTGAACATAGCCTCCCTTTGGTGTTCATATGCCCCACGGGGAGGCGGGACCACTGCCCTGGAGTCCCTGGAATGTATAGCGCGTTTATATCTAACTTCTAGTTTGCAGACAAGTCAGAGAGTAGGAGCAGGTTAAACACCCCAGGTGAGCACTCACACATCCAGAATGAGGGGTGTTCTATTGCACAGTGCTGGGCTTTCCACAAATCCACGGCAATAAAACAAAAGGGAGGATCTGTTCTAAATTAAGAGAGACTTCAAAGACCTAGCAATTCAGTGTGAAGTATGGACCTATTTAAATCCTGATTTAAACATTTCAAATTAAAAAAAGAAGAAGAAAGCTGGGCATGGTGGCTCAAGCCTGTAATCCCAGCACTATGGGAGGCTGAGACGAGAGGACTGCTTGAGCTCAGGGGTTCGAAATCAGCCTGGGCAACTTGGCAAGACCTCAACACTACAAAAAATTAAAAATTAGCCAGGCGTGGTAGCGCGCGCCTGTATTTCCAGCTACTTGGAAGGCTGAGGTGGAAGGATCGCCTGAGCCCTACAGTTGAGGCTGCAGTGGCCGTCAGCTTGCCACTGCACTCCAGACTGGGCAAAAGAGTGAAACTCCAACTCAAAAAAAAACAAAAAACCTAGTTTGGAAACAACTGGAGAAATCTGAATATGCATGGAATTACACAATATTAAGAAAACTGAATTTCAATAGTTGTGATAATGATACCATGGTTATGTTTTTAAGATGTTCTTATTCTTTACAAAACACATTTGTGATAATTTGCAGTAATATTTCATGATATACTATGTCAGGAATTCACTTTATAAATTATCAATCAATGAATAATTCAGCAACTGCCAATACAATGAAATATTTAAAGTTAAGTCCAGATGCTGTGACTATGGGGAATCTTTATGCTGCTCTCTGTATTCTTTTCCAGATTTAAATTTTCCATAATAAAAAAGTGGAAAGAAACAAGTTGCCTCTTCCACGGACAATCAGCCCAGGAAGCAGCCCATCAGGACAGAGGCTTCACCTGAAACTTCTCAGTCCCAACCTGGGCCTCGCTACCCTGTCTCTAGGAGGGGCAGGGAGACAGACAAAGATGAAAATCATGTGAAAATATTCACATACGGAATATTAATCAGGGCTGTGCACGTATTTTCTTTTTTATAATTTCTGAACGAGATGGAGATTAAAATGCAATTTGAAACTACTTTCCATTCCAACGCCACTGTATTTGAAGCGATTGAAAGGTCTCACATTCCCAAGGGGTGAGCATATTCACATTTCTGTCCACTGTACAGAGTAAGGAGACATTCTCAAAATCTTCCAGCATCCACACCATCCCCAAAGAAAGTTCCATGCCTGGTCTAGGCCACTTAGAGCTGAACCCCTGAGGCTCCCTTCTTCTTCGAGTGGCTTTGGGCAGCTCCAGTCCCCCATGTTTCAGTTTCCTGACATCTGATGGGAAGACACTCACGCTTAATATGAGTCCATCAGAGCCTGATTAAAATGAGAATAAATCACATTTCTTAGCCTAAAACACTGAGGACCAGACTCTGGAATGTGGTGACTTCTGAGGCACCAGATAATGGAAAACTCTGCCGCCTGCCTGCTGTCTCCCAGAGCGCCTCTGCAGGCAGGCACGTGAAGTTTCCAAGAATGTCAACTTAGGGCAGCTCACTGACCTCTGCACACATCACCACGGCCCCCGGCTGTCCACTGCCTGTCATCCAATCATGGCCACCCTTCCCCTTCCGTGCCCACTGCCACCATCCTCTTTTCTGTTTTCATTGTTACCTACCATCTGGTCTCTCCTCAAAGTCACCCACTCCTCACCCCAGCCTTGTCCCTGGCCTCTACCTTAATCCTGGGGAACACCCCCACAAGGCACTGTCAACAGGACCAAGGAAGTTCTGGCTCCCAGCCAGCCCCGGCTGCTGAGCCCTTCTTTCCTCCTTCTGTCCTGATCTCAAGTCCAGTGGAACCACATGCTGCTCCTGGAACTGCCTGGACTTCTCGGTACCTACCCCGGACTTTGGGCTTTTGGCCTGAAAGGCCCTTCCTTTCTACAGGATGGCCAGCGCTTTTCTGTCTTCCAAGTTTCAGCTCAAATAAGATTGTACCACTGCCCCACAGCCTCACCTCCTTTAGAAGTAACTGCTCTCTCTTCAGCTCTGCTAAATCCCCCAGGAGGGAAACCATGTTGCACTTTGACGTCAGACCTGAATTTGAATTCCCATCCCTTAATTAATAATAACATTGGCATAATACTTTTTTTTTTTGAGTCGGAGTCTCACTCTGTTGCCCAGACTGGAGTGCAGTGGCCGCTCCCGGCCACCGCAGCCTTGACCTGCTGGGCTCCGGCCATCTTCCGCCTCAGCCTTCCGAGTAGTTGGAACTACAGGCGCACGCTACCACGCCCGGCTCATTTTTGATTTATTGTAGAGATGAGGTCTCGCTAAGTTGCCCAGGCGGATCTCGAACCCGCGGGCTCAGGCAATCCACTCACCTCAGCCTCCCAAAGGCGTGGGATTACAGGCTGAGCCACCGAGCCCGGCTTAGCATAATACTTAACCTTGCTGGCTTTTGGCTTTATCTGGTTACTCACAGGATTGCTATGAACATCGAGGAAGACTATGTTTGCAAAAGAACTGTGAGTGGCAGTGAGGTGGCCAGCTTTTTCCTCCCTGATCTCTGGACCTTCTGCACTTATTTTCTTTCTCATGTGCTAGTTACAGGCATGTTTTATTTTGTTCTGTTTTTCTTCTCTGGTGAGGCACACAGTTCTTAGGGGAGGATCTCTATCTCGTTTGTGCTCCCAGCACACTGTGGGTCCCAACAAGTACTTGGAATTCAACAGGCTGGGTCAAGCGCAGTGGCTCAAGCCTGTAATGCCCGCACTTTAGGAGGTGAGAGGACTGCCTGAGCTCTGGGGTTCAAGATCAGCCTGGGCAACTTGGTGAGACCTCGACTCTATAATAAGTCAAAAAATCAGATGGGCATGGTAGCACACACCTGTAGTTCTAGCTACTTGGAAGGCTGAGGTGGAAGGATCGCCTGAGCCCAGCAGGTCAAGGCTACAGTGGCCGTGAGCGTTCCACTGCACTCCAGCCTGGGTGACAGAGTAAGACTCTGACTCAAAAAAATAAAAAAAAAGATCAACAGCCTGGATGACAGCAGGAGTCATTTAGCTCAGAGAAAATTCACCATGATCCAAATCATGGAAACCATCAGTTACGGATGGTACGATCCTGAAGTTCATTTACATTTTTTAAAAGCAAAATTACTAGTCTAAGCAACCTAGCAGAACCCCATGTCTACAAAAAAATTTTTTAAAATTAGCTAAGTATGGTGGTGCATGCCTGTAGCCCCAGCTACTCAGGACTCTGAAGTGGAAGGATTGCCTGAGTCCAGGAAGTTGAGGCTGCCATGAGTTGTGGTCATCATGATCATTAACACTGCACTCCAGTGAGACTCCAACTAAAAAAAAAAAAGCAGCATTAAGAAATTACTAATTTGTTTAGGAATATTTAAAGCAAATTGTAAAATCTACATAAGATAAATACCTGCTCTAAGTTTTCATCTATTTAACATCTCCTCTCACCATCCACTTATTGAAATATAATTAGGCTTATTTTCATAATTCAAGTTCATTACTCACAGAGCAGAGAAATATGTATATATTAAAATGCAGTTTTAATCATATAAATATATGTTAAAGTGCTATATTTATATTGTAATTTTGAAAAGGATAAAAAATTAAGATGCTAAAATATACACAATTACCAAAAGAATTTTTACAGGCAGAAATGTAAAGGAGAAAATATCCTGAAATTATTTTTAATAGCATTTTCTTTACAAGATACTGCTTCTTTATCTCAAACTAGAAGGCCCCAGAATATTTAGTTTTGTCTCTTTTCTAATATAGGACCAACCATTTTAGTAAAGCAACTTTTAATTATTGAGGATAATGTATAAATTGTCTATTTTTCTATCTTGCAATGAAGTCACTAGGTAATTCTGAGATCCTATCTCACATTGGTAGTTTTTTTTTTTTTGAGTTGGAGTCTCACTCTGTCGCCCAGGCTGGAGTGCAGTGCACATTGGTAGTTTTAAGTGAAACTTCTTACTAGCATTTTCAACAAGGTAATAGTCTATCCCTATTAAATTTTCACATTCAATCAGATAATTTTAACATTATCTGATATGTTTTTCATTGGATAACACATAAGGTATTTAGTTATTTGAATTTCAGATAAACAATAAATTATTCCTTAGCTAAGTATGCCCCATGCAATACTAAATGGAAGACATATTAAATTATGAGCTGTGCAATATTTGGGACATATACTACAAAATTATTTGCTGTTCACCTGAAATTCAAACTCAGCTGGGTGTACTGAACCTTTATTTGTTAAATCTAATGACTCGTGTCCTTTTCAACCCAGCAGTAGTCATGGCAATAAGCACTGATGTGGCTCCAGGAAGGCAGGTTGAGGATGACCAAAACAACAGCACCTCAGGTCTGGACTGCCAGTGCCAGGTGAATAGGGTTTCCACAAACACCATCTGGCATAACCCAAGAGAACCTGGCGAGGGGGCTTCACGGTACTATTTTACCAATGACACATGGGAGAAAAGTGGCTTTTCTAAGCTTACGCCGATTTTAGGGAGCAGATTTCCTGTACTGACTGTGGCCACCCTGGAACACCAGACAGCTGAAGGCTCAGTCCTCTTGCTCTGTCGGTCTCGTGCATTTGCAGAACACGCGTTTCTTAAAATCACAACAATTTGTGCAGAATAAACCTGTGCTTCAAAGTTATCCCATCTTAGGAAGGTCCCTGAGAAAGAATTTTACCAGCGTTCCTCTGAGCTTTGCCCAATGCAGCTGTGACACCTGTGGGTGGGCACAGGACAGGTAGGCACATCATGACAGGTAGGCACAGGACAGGGCTGCTAAGCCCCAGCTGCCTCATGGCCCTGGGGATTCGGAAGCTTCTCCATCTGCGGACCATCCTGGGTCCTCAGTATTCAGTGGTGAAGCTTCATGAGAGTGTGCGGAGGCCACACAACTCAGGTACAGGTGACGGTGGGCTCCAGAGAAACAGCCCTGATGGGATAAGGGGGCGGGGGTGGGGGAGAAACGCAGAGAGGAGAGGCAAAGGGAACCCACATTGATTGCACACACACTGTAGCCAGGCAGCAAGTCAAGATTGTCACACACAGAGTTCACGTGTTTAGTGCCAGCTACCAGTCAGGACCAGTACTCTTCCGTACAGATGAAGAAACCCAGGCTCAGAAGGGGTTAGCAACTTGCCCCAGGTCACCAGGAGAGCAGGCTTCTCTCTGGGCTGTGCACCTGCACACGGTGGACCCCAGCCATCTGGGATTTCCTCCATGAGCTTCTCACTCCCTCCTCACCTGGACATCTCTCCCACCTGGCCACCTCCCCCACCCGGCCACTTCCCCCATCTGACCACCTCCTCTACCTGGCCACCTCTCCCACCCTGGCTACCTCCTCCAACTGGACACCTCCCCCCACTGGCCACCACCCCTCAGGCCACCCCTGTCTATCCACCCCTTCCTCCCCACTTATCTCCATCTACTGTCTCCTCCCCCTCTACCCTACTAACCCCCTCTCACCTCCACCCCAAAAAGGGCCAAATGCTAATCTTCAGTGCTGTTGTTTTACGTATTTGTTTTTGTTTTCAATAAAGCACTGTGCTTCGTGCAGGCTCCAGCTCTCTGTTATCAGTTCTGAGATGCTTACTTGTTCACATTTTAACATACTGAAATCAGGATGTGTCTTACTGTGGGTGGTGTCACTCAGTTTAATTGGGTCCTTGCTTTTCCTTCCTTAGAGATGCATAATAAACATGCATTCACAATCAATGACATCTTAGAGTCTGTGAAACACAGGAATTAAAACAAAACAGGAAAAAAAATCAGTGTGACTTTATCAAGCCAATGCCATTTAGGCAAGCTGTGTCTTAAAGGTGCCATGTATTTGAGAAGAGCAAGGGGCTGGGTGAAGGGAGAGATGAAAAGGGGGGCACGGGATTTTTAGAGCAGTGAATCCCTGCTGCAGGCTATTGTCATGGTGGATACATGTATCACACATCTGTCAAAATCTGTGTAATGTACAACTTAAAGAGTGAGCCCTATTATACACTATGAGTTTTAGTGAATAATAATGTTTCAATATCGGGTCATCAGTTGTAAGAAATGTACCACATGAATGCAAATAGTGAATGTGTATGCGTGTGTGTGTGTGTGTGTGTGTGTGTGTGTGTGTGTGTGTGTGTGTGTTTGTGTTTGTATGGGGAATATATGGAAACCAACTGCACTTTCTACTCAATTTTTCTTTAAACCTAATGGGTCTTAAAAAATAAAGTTTATTGACTGGGCATAGTGGCTCACACTTGAAATCCCTGCACGATGGGAGGCTGAGGTGGGAGGGTTGCTTGAGCCTGGGAGTTCGAGACCAGCCTAGCCAACATGGCAAAACTTCGTCTCTATGAAAAATTCAAAAAATTAGCCAGCCATGGTGGAGTGTGCCTGTAGTCCCAACTACTTAGAAGGATTGTCTGAGTCCGGGAGGTAGAGGCTGTGGTAAACTGTCATCATGCCACTGCACTCCAGTCTGGGCAACTGAGTGAGACTCCAACTCTTAAATAAATAAATAAAATAAACAAATAAATAAATGATTTTTTAGAGGCAGTTTGATTTAATCCTTTTATATTTCTGCCATAAAAAAAGTCAAAGTCATATAAGATATTGTTCTACGTTTCAGGCCTAATAGACTCTTCATCCACCTCTCAACTGATTTGAATTATCTATGACAAATCAATAGAGACCTAATGGGAAGCTTTATCCAGGAGAAAACAAAAATGAAGTGCTTTCAGACCCCTACACCTTAAGACACTGATCAAGGGAGTAGAAAGGTTCTTATTCTACCTTCACTTCTGAATACCCCAAATCTCACTCTTTAATCATGTGGAGGGTAAAGAAAGACTGGCAATATGTCAAGTCCCAACAGATGTGAAGGGAAAAGGAATAATGTAAACATGATCAGAAATATCTGTTTCCAGAATAAATGCAAGCAGAACAGAATTCATCATTAGAAAATGTCAATGCTTTGGCTCTGGGGTTGTAATTAGATGTATTTATCCAGTAGATAAGGTTATAACAATAGTCAAGGTTTGTTCTTTGTTCTTGGCAAATATGCATATCCAGATGTCTAGAGGAAAAGTGTTCCCAGAGCAGACTCCCCAAGAAGAGGGATTGGTTAGACTCGCTGCTAACCTTGGAAATTCAAGTCTCCTCAGCATCAGGACATTGGTTTTCTGATCTTTTAAGAATACAATTAAGAAGAAGGCTAACAGTTTGGGTCCAAATGTAATGACACTTATTAAGTGCTTATTATAGGCTACATACAGTGACACGTTTTACAAATGTTATCTATCTAATGAAGCAGTTACAGCTCACTTCACACATAAGAACACCCAAGTGTGGAGGACTTAACCAAGATCACAAAGCCATCAGGGTCTCCTCCAGACTCAGCCCTGGCCTGACTCCAAATTCCACACTCTAAACCACTATGCTGTACTGCCAATTAGGAATAATATGTCAAACAGTTAACACTGGGTACTTAGGAACTGAATGAAACCAGGAAATTTATACCATTGCAATTTAAACTCAGTTGTAGAGAAGCCACTAAGAATGCTGACTCAGACCAAGGAGGCTAACCTCCCACGTCCTTGAACGTAGGATGCCAAGTGGCAACAAACATCTCAGAGACATATGAGTAGATTTTCCACTCCTAGAGACTCTAGATGTGGGTGCAACTGGAGCCAGACAAGATTAGTGATGGATATACATCCCCCCCACCTGTCATAGTCCTGGAGATATTGACTAATTAGATTAAGGCCACAGGTTAAATTACAGCTGTGTGACTTTTGTAGATTGGTGTTTGAAATCTCCATAACAAAGATTTCATCAGCTGTAGATTGCAGGAGCTGGGAGACTGCCTTTACACCACTGTTGGGTAAGGATAAGCAGGACACAAAAGAGTCGCAGTATATGTGGGCAAAATTAAACTGCAAGAACGTCACTATTGCCTTGACAAGCTAAGACTCTGGAGTCCAGACAAGCTGGTTTATTCCTGACTATGCTATTTTCTAGGGGATGGATAGTCTTGGATGGATGACTTAGCTATTTACTACCCATAGTACTTTCTCTTCTTGATGTACTTCCCCTGTCTCTGGTTAGGACCAGAGCTGGTGAGTGTACAGGTAGGGGCGCTGTTTTTCTTGGATTTATAAGAATTGTTGTATTTTGTGCACTCTATTTGTCCCTCATTTTCAGTGTATATTTCTTATTTCTTCTTTCTCATCTTTCTTTGCAATAATGATTTTTTCCCCTCTACTAGTTTAGAAGGTAAACACTCTGGCTGGATGTAGTGCCTCTTGCCTGAAATCCCAGCACTTTAGGAAGTCAAAGCAGAAGGATCACTTGAGCCCAGAATTCAAGACCACTCTAAACAACATAGCGAGACCTTATTGCTACAAAAAAATGAAAAAAATAGCCAGACATGGTGGCATTCACCTGTTGTCCCAGCCACTCGGAAGGCTAAGGCAGAAGGATACCCTGAGCCCAGGATGTCAAGGTTGCAGTGAGCTGTGATCATTGTGATCATGCCACTTCTCTCCAGCCTGGGCGACAGAGCGAGACCCCAACTCAAGGCATCCTTCCTTGTGTCTTTTATTTACTCTGGCCTAATGTTTTAATATGATCCTTTTAATTTAACCCCACAAAACTTTATAATTGTTTTATATGGTGTCATTTACACTTATCCATATACCACCTTTTTCCCCCTCTTCTTTTATTCTGGTATCTAGATCATCTATTTGAGATCTTTTTTTTTTTCTTAACAGTTTTTCTTTAGCGTTTTCTTTAGTGAGGGTCTGAAGGTGCCAAACTCGGTTATAGTTGATCTAAAAATGTATTTATTTTGCTATTACTCTTGGAAGTTATTTATGCTGTATGTAGAGTTCTAGACTAGAACTTCTTTTTCTTCCAGCACACATTAAAGATATGACTGCAATGTCTTCTGGCTTCTGCTGCTCCTGGTAAGAAATTATACTTTAGGCCAGGCACAGGGGCTCACACCTGCAATCCCAGCATTCTGGTAGGCCAAAGCAGGAGGATTGCTTGGATCACAAGTTCAAGACAAGACTAGACATCATAGCAAGACCTCATCGCTAAAAAAACTTAAAAACAGCCAGATGTAATAGCCCAGCTACTCAGGAGGCTGAGACAGAAGGCTCACCTGAGCCGAATAGGTGGAAGCTGTCATGAGCCTCAATTGTGCCACTGCACTCCAGCCTGAGAGACAGAGTGAGACCCAAATTTGAAAACAACAACAGCAACAACAACAAATAAACAAGTTAGGCTTTAGTCTGTCACTGTTGGAAGGTGATCTGTCCTTTTCTTCGGCTACACTTAACATTTGCTTTTGTATTTTGGTGTTCTGCAGTTTCATTATGATATGTCTATGTGTGACTTTTTTCCCCATGAGTTTCACTGGACTTCTTGAATCTTTGAATTAGTATCATTCATCTAGAAAATTCTCAGTCATTACCTCCTCAAATACCGTCTCGTTTCCTCACTACTCTCCTTCTAGAGCAACATGCTTAATCTCTTTCACATTCTTGTTCATTTTTTTCATCCCTGTATCTCTCCTGCAATCTAAATATCTCTTTCTGATATGTCTTCCAGTTCACTAATATTCATTTCAGTTGTGTTTAAGCTGATGTTAAACATACATATTGAGCTTTTAAATTCAGTAGTTTCTTATTTCTACAGGTTTGGATTTATTTAAAAACTTTCTAGGTTAATTTTTATAGCTTCATGTTCCTGACAGCAGTCACATGCCCAATCTTGGCACATGTTAATTTCAAGCTAATGTAATGGTTGGAGGTGTTCCAGAACACCTGGGTGATGTGAACACTGTCAAAAATCTGCAAGTACCCTCTGTGTGCACCATTCTTCAGGGACTTTTATCATCTCCAGCTCGACTTGAAGTCAATACAAACTTCCTTGACCACACTGGGCCTATAGGGGACAGAGCAGTTACTTTGGTTGATGTTTATGTTGAGATTACAGTCTTTCAAAGTTTTAGTTTTTTGGAGAAAGAAGTTCCCATCAGACTCCAGGGCAGGCACTGGGCTTTGATGTCTGCGTTGATGCTGCTGATGACACGGATGATTCAGTCTACCTGGCTGAGTATACATCCTCAAAAGCACTTGATGCCCTAACTCCCCAGGTGATGATCTTCCCTTCGATTCTCCCTGGCATGTCCTCACAGTTCTTTGATACTTACAAGATTTTTTAAAAGTATATTTTACCTAGTATTTTTTAAGTGCTTACAGAAAAGGGGTTGGGCAAAATAGCCTAAAACTAACATAAGCTAATATCCATTGAAAAATGGAAGTTAGTTCTGCTTTGGGGTAGTTAACTTCTCTAAGCCTTAATTTACCCTTATGTAAAAAAGAGGGCTAATCAGCATCGCTGGTGGCTATGCTTCCTGTGTCTGCTCGCCACAGGAGGTTATTGAGCATTTAAAATATTGTTTAGTTCAAACTGAGCTATGCTGTAGGTACAAAATACATACTGGGTTTTGAAGACTTAGAGTAAAAAAGAGAAAGTAAAATATCTCATCACTATTTTTTATAATGGCTACATTTTGAAATGATAATATTTTGAATCGACCACATTAATAAGATATATACTAAAATTAATTTTACTATCTCTGTAAAAATTTTAATGTAGCTACCAGAAAATTTAAAATTACATATGCAGATCTCATTATGATTTCAATAAGCAGCACTGACCTAAAAGGTAAAGTTAAAGCTTCTTGGCAATGTTACAATTGCCAAGAACACCATTTATTGGAGATCTCAACATTAAGTCCACAACTGAATAGATTATTCTTTTCTTCAAAAGAATATAATGCATTTTCACTTAACCACACTAGAAACATTATTCAGAATTTGAAGTAAATTTCCCAGTAAACCCAAAAACAGTTGAGGAGTAATTTAAGACAAGAAACTGGCTACTTTTTCAGAGTCTAGCTGTCCCTTTCCGGTGGCAGTCTTCCCAAACTAAGAGAAAAAAAGCAATTATTCCAAGAAAACAGGCATTGCAGGACAACAATTGGGCAGGAAACAAACGGGATTATAAGCACCTTTTAAACAAGCATGCATTATGTAAAATGTGCTGCCATGAACACACTGTCATTCCAAGTTTTAAACCATCTAGAAATACAACGACTTCACGACCATCAGAATTAGCTGCTTGTACAGCAGCCAGTCAGCTCTGAAAGCCCAGAGGACTTCCTAGAGTGCACTTAATGGAAGCATTCACTCAACATGTTCACGAAGCCTGCAGGAAAAGTGGGCTTAGAAGAACATCAAGTGGTCAAAGACACAGAGGGAGAGAGAAAATCTTGCTTCGGGCTGCGCCAGGCCTCAGTCACATTCAACTAGTTCCAAGAGGAAAGAATTCTAGGAAGGAACTCTAGGAAGGCTATCTGCTAGCTCTTGGGTTCAAAACTCTACAGAAACAGAGAAACTGGAGCCCCTCAGGAAGGCTTCTTTGCTCTCAGGGCTGGGCCAACAAGGCCCTGGCTCCTACCATCTTTGCTGTGGCAGGTGCAGGGACCGATGGGGGACCAATTCTCTGGTGTTTGGCATTAGGGCAAGTCTTGAAGATAAAAGTGCTCAAGGTCCTCTCAGGTCGTATTTTTTTCCAAAGCATTTTGACGTTGTTAAGGCCCTCCCCATCTTGTGTGGAGGAAGTTCACTCTCTCACATGATTGACATTCTGGGGCTCTCAATGGTATCAGGATTTCAGGACCTGCACAACTTAATGAGATTTAATGACACCACAATCAAAAAGCACAAAGATAATCCTGGCCTCTTTCTTGAATGACTAGGCCTGACATCTTAGAGCATTGTTTTTCTGGGAGAAAGAATGTAACAGCAGGGACCTAATAGGTTAAAATTTGGACACGGAGTGTTGACCCTTTACCAAGGTTTATAACAGCATTAAGAAAAATCCAGGTTGAGTCTGTTAGCTCATGTCTGTAATCCCAGCACTTTAGGAAGCTGAGGTGGAAGGACTGTTTGAGCCCAGGAGTTCAAGACCAGCCTCAGCAACATAGCAAGATCTTGTCTCTACAAAACAACAACAACAAAAAATTAGCTGATATGGTGGCTTGTGCCTACTGTCCCAGTTACTCAGAAGTCTGAGGTAGAAGGATCACCTGAGCCCAGGAGGTCGAGCCTGTGGTGAACCATGATCATGCCACTGTACTCCAGCCTGGGTGACAGAGTGAGGACTCCTATTCAAAAAAAGAAAGAGAGAAAGAGAGAAAGGAAGGAAGGAAGGAAGGAAGGAAGGAAGATCCAGGAACTTAACTCTGGGAGACTCAAAGGAAATCAGAGAAAGATTATTCTGGAAACTAAGAGAAGAGAATGCATGGAAAGGAAGGGAGGACATAACCAGGACAAAATGCTACAGAAAAATCACATCAAATAACATATGTGCCTGGGTGGGGGTGATTAAGTCAGTGAAGGGTCAGTCGGGGCAACCTGGGACCCCAAATAGACCTGAAGCAACAGATAGAGTTAGTGTATTAAACCCTAGAAGCAACAGGGCACGGTGGCTCATGCGTGTAATCCCAGCACTTAAGGAGATGAAACGAGAGGATTGCCTGAGCCCAGGAGTTCGAGACCAGCCCAGACGGCATGGCAAGACCTTCTCTCTACAATAAATCAAAAAATTAGCCAGGCTTGGTGGCATGTGCCCATCGTTCCAGCTACTTGGAAGGCTGAGACAGAAGGATTGCCTGAGCCCAGCAGGTTGAGGCTGCAATAGCCATGAATGTGCCACTGTACTCCAGCCTGAGTCACAGAGTGAGACTCCAACTCTTTTTTTTAAAAGGAAAAAATAAAATAAATATAAAAGCCTAGAAGCAGGGAGAGGAAAAACTAGAGTTAAGGGTCATAGTTCAATTTAGTGTATTAAATCCTAGGAGCAAGGAGAGGAAAAACTGGAAGAATGAGTGGCCACTGGGATGGCTGGGAGAGTGACATGGGGACAGATTCCCTGAGTGAACACTCACAGGGCACCTACCAGGTGCCTGACACTGCTCCACGCACTGAGGTAGTCAGCTGCCAACAAGAGACAAAGTCTCTGTCCTCTTAGAAATTCTGGCCTAATGTCTGAGATGGTGATAGGAAAGGAATGGTGAGTGCCTTCCAGAAGAATGCAGCTGGCCAGAGGGAGATGTCACAGGAATAGTGGTGATAGGGCCAGCGTTAGAGAGGGTGACCAGGGAGGCCTCCCGAATTGGCTGGTATTTGAGAACCTGCTAGGTGATACCTGGAGGATCTCCAGTAGAGTACAGGTAACACCAGCCTTGCAGTGGGAGTGCATTTGGTGCGTTTAAGGCCGGGTCCCTAACCAAGCCACACAGCAGAAGATGAGTGGCTCCAGCTGCTGTCAGATCAGCAGCGGCATTAGATTCTCATAGGAGCGTGACCCCTACTGTGAACTGCGCATGTGCGGGATCTAGGTTGTATGCTCTTTGTGAGAATCTAATGCTTGATGATTCCCACTCCCCTTTCCATCTGTGGAAAAATTGTCTTCCACAAAACTGGCCCCAGATGCCAAAAAGATTGGGGACTGCTAGTTTTAGGCATTGCAGGAGGCTGAGGCTGAGAGTCACCAGAACACAATGTGTGATGGGGGAGAGGAAGGAGATAGAGGGAAGTGGGCTGTTCAGATCATGCAAGTGCTTGTGGATCACAGTGAGAACTTTGGATCTGACTATAGGTGTGATGTGAAGAAACCACTGAGGGTTTCAACACTGGAGTGACCTCACTGAACCTGTTCATAAAGATAGCTAAGGTGGGAGCAGTGGGGAAACTTGGAGGTTTAGCTCTGAACTCGAAAACTGCAAATGACTTTGCACCTGGGGAGCCTCTATAAATGGGCCACAGGGAAAGTGTCATCATTGGGAATGGAGTGTCCAAGAACGAATGAAGTATTACCTGGCAATCCAAGCATACCAACAGGATCTCGTTTCACAAATTGCTGCTAGAAAAGCTAATCATATTTGATCAAACATAGATCTACAAAACCATTTTCCCAAACTCTGTCCTATGGAACCCCAACCCAGTAACACTTTAATTAGGTGATGCTAACAAGCATCTTAGGAGATTGGCATTAAAAAAATGGGATAAACTAATGTCATTCCTTCTGGACTTTGGTGCTCATGGACAGTGAGCACTTTCAGAGAGGGGCCAAGGCACATAACCACTAACCTTACACTCTAGGGATGCAAATAGCTAGCAGTCACCGAAACAGTTTGGGAAATGCTAAGTTTGGGACATGCTGCTGTAAGTGAATTTTCCATGAAGTAAGCACACCTATTTGTGCTGACCTGTGAAAATTGTGTTCCATGTGAACTTGGTAAATGTTTTCAGGATCTAAATGAAGTCGGTCCTGCCTCTGGAAAATCTTCCACAGCCAAAGCTTCCTTTCCAATTCCCAAACACTCCCTATGTCTGAGACTCACAGACAGCACCGTGCTTTCTCTCCAGCCTTGGACAGCCTTGGAGAAATGGATGGACTAACTCATGTATTATTTCAGGTGCTGTGTTTTCAGCTCGCAAGCCATCTGCACCCTTCCTGGACATCTTGACATTCCCTACTACTCTTAACTAGAGTATTCATCTTGTAGTAGCTTCTAGAAGGACAAGGACAGGTGGGAGGCAGGAGAGAGAGTCCAGGAAGAAGGCTGGCCCAGTCCCTCCCCCACTGCTTGCAGGAGAGTGGGGGGTAAGCTAGGCAGGGAGGTCACCCACAGAGGGCATGGCGGGAGGCTAAGTGCCTGAAGGAGTTCTGAGAATAAAATTGCTTACCTGGGCTCTGGAGGAAATGTCACCATCAATACATAGCCACTGTCAATTGATTAAAATATGGTCTTGGCCTCACTGTCAACAGAAATAAAAAACTATGCATAGGGTTTGCCCAAGCTCTTCAGACTAGAACTTACTGGTTCTATTGTTGGTGTTATACATTTTCTATTTGTTTCCCCCAACTCTTCCTCAGTCTCCCATATTTCATTCTTCCCACTCTTCTTTTGTTTTATATTTTTAAACATTACCCTTAACCCCTCCATAATAAGGAATATAATACATTTTTATTGTACTTAATGATATGCTTGTTGAAGAGTTTTGCGTTTCTTATTCTCAATATTAAAAATGGATAGGGAACAGATATTTCTATTCTTTCCTAAATATAACTTCAGTTAGACTGCTTACTTGTACCTAAGTATAGTCTTCAAGTAATTTTTCATTCTTTGGCAAGGGGTTCTCAGCACAGGGAGATTTTGTGTGCCTCCTGTCACCTCACACAGGGACATTTATCATACCTTGGCGAAGAGGGTGCTGTTGGCATTAGAGGGTAGGGTCCAGGGATGCTGCTTAACAGCCTACAATGCACAGAATAGCCCCTACAACAAAGAATGATCCAGCTCCAAATGTCAGTGGTACTGAGGTTGAAATCCTGTTCTATGGCCACTGACAATGAGAGAGATAAACCAGGGGCAGCACTGCTTTTAGGGCTGAATCTGGATAGATGATGGCTCAGTCTGGTTTGTATCTTAGCCCCACTACCCACTAGCTGTGAGACCTTGGACAAGCTATTAAACCTCGCTGTGCCTCAGTTTCCTCACCTGTAATGGTTATGATAAGGTTTGAACAAGCCAATACATGCAAAGGACTTGGAGTGCCCGGAACGTTTTATGCATTTTAGCTTTTTTTCCCTTTACAGTGGCACAGTGTGTGCATGCTAACAGGAAAACTGACCTAGAACTTAAATTTTCAAAAAAATAAATTCAAGATTACACACTTTGTTAAGGGGAAAATATCCTGTTTATATTATCCAAGATTCTGTACTTTAAATTCTAGAAAACCCTCAAATCAACATATACCAGCATGACTACCATTACTGATTCCTTCTCTGAAGTCCAGGATTTCACTTTGAAATTTGGGATGCAGTAAGCCTTTGGGGCAGATTATCTACATTCATTCTAAAGAACATCTGGATGTAACAGACATGCCTAATAATGTGAGTTTTGAAAGGATTCTAGCTTGGTAATTACAGAGAAATTACAAAAAAAATTAATTGGCCTTTGGTCTTTTTTGCATAAATAGCACATTAGAACACTGTGCATCAGACAAGCAGAGAATATTTTTGAAAAAGCATTTTTCTAGGACTGCAAAGGTCTTTGGCAGGCATCAATTTGCCATTTCTCCCATCCTTCTTCCTGTCACGCCCACCCAGTGTTCAAAGCACAGGCCAACTAGGCCAACGTTAAGGATCAAACCACACATGGGAACCTTGGCTTGGTACCAGACATGGCTGGGTGATGGTTAAATTTTATGTGTCTACTTGGCCAAGGTATGGTATGGTATGGTATGTATCTAATCAAAAGATAACCTAGGTGTTGCTATGAAGGTATCTTGTAGGTGTGGACAAACACACACACACACACACACACACACACACACACACACACACACACACACACACTGCTTCTTGGGGAAACTTTACTGATACTGCTGCCAGCCCCTTGCTGCTAACAGTGGTAACCAAATCATCCTGGGTTACGGCCCTCAGCAAGACACCAGTTCCCAGTTCTTATGTAAAGATTCTGTGTCTCTCACAGAAACAAAGAACAGAGTACCATGTGTTCTCACTCATAAGAGGACCCTGAACATTTACCATAATACTATAAGAAAGGGATTGGCAGTACCGGGATACTGCTGGGGTGAGGGGTGAGGGCACAGTATCAATTAGGGTAACTGACCTCAAACCAGGCAAAGTTGGGACCAAACGGAGTCCCAAACTTTACCTGTACGATGACCACTTGTATACCTAATCCTGAATTGTATGTACCTCACATCTTTTTTTTTTTTTTTTTTAGTTGGAGTCTCACTCTGTCACCCAGACTGGAGTGCAGTGGCCGCTCCCGGCCACCGCAGCCTCCACCTGCTGGGCTCCGGCGATCCTTCCGCCTCGGCCTTCCAAGTAGCCGGAATTACAGGCATGCGCTACCACGCCCGGCTGATTTTTTGATTTACTGTAGAGATGAGGTCTCGCTGCCCAGGGGGCGGGTCTCAAACCCGTGGGCTCAGGCAATCCACTCACCTCAGCCTCCCAAAGGTGCGGGATTACAGGCTGAGCCACCGAGCCCGGCTGTACCTCACATCTTTAAAATAACAATTAAAAAAAAAGAATTTGGCAAAAAAAGATTCTGTGTTTCTTGTGCCCTAGAACACTAGCTTGCCCCTGAAAGTCACAGACTCCCCTTGAAAATTGCCAGGATGGCATGGGGTGAAAGAAAAGGAAAGAAAAGGCACTGAAAGGGTGACTGGGGCCTAACATGGCATTGGGATGAATCTGGGCAGAAAGGGAAGAAAGAAATAAGGACAGTAAGTGATGACATGTGCTATTTGAACTCAGAGAGTTTTATCTAAAATCATACGCCATCTTGATCTCTAAGTAACTGTAGTAAAATCCCAATGATCTGTAGAAAGAGTCATATGCTGTTCTTCTCCTTCCATCGCTGCCCAATGTCTAACCAAAGTTGGTTCACGTGTGTTTGAGCACAGCCTCAGTGCGCATGAACTCCTATTTTGGTTGCTCAGGGCTACTCTGTGCCTCTTGTCATCTTCAATAATCACTTTTATTGTCTTGAACTAGGTGCATAATAATCCCAGCACTTGAGAGCTGAGGTGGGAGGATTGCTTGAGCCCAGGAGTTTGAGACCAGCCTGGGCAACATAGCGAGACCTCATCTCCACAAAAAATTTTAAAAAATAGTGAGGTGTGGTGGTTCACACCTGTAGTCCCAGGTGCTTGGCAGGCTAAGGCAGAAGGATTGCCTAAGCCCAAAAGGCTAAGGCTGCAGTGAGCCATAATCACGCCCTTGCACTCTAGCTTGAGTGACACAATGCAACCCTAACTCAAAAAAAAGAATCAAGGACAAACAAGTTGTGTGTTTGAATTCAAATGAGGATCCATCTATTCCTGGAGCAATACAGGTCATTTGGTATCCCCCAGTGGTGGTGGCTCTGAGTGGCTGAGAAAGTTATTCTCTTTGGCCCTAATTTCGGATCTGTCCAGGCTCATAGACACAGAGATTCCCCACTGCCTCGTCTCAGAATTGCGGGTCTCAGTCACAGTTTGGATGACAGCTAAACTGAAACAACATGTCTCAGTCCAGGGACTGGTCATAGCTGAGCTGAACCGACCTGACCATCCTTTGCATTTGCAGCAATAAGATGTACTGCAGCTTCCTGCAGACCCATCACTCTGTTCTTCCTGCCTGCTACTGAGATAACAGCTTGACGGGAGGAGCCTTCCCAAATCGAGCTTACAAAGGAAACCTTGTCCCATTGATCAACTCAGGTTCCTCCACCATATTGATCTTCCAAGTCCTTTCTGCAGAAAATGAGCTGGCAGGGGAGGAAGAATTGGAGGCTTTTCAAAGAGAGTCTTAATTCTGACCTAATCAGATAAGGCAAAGATTAAGAAGTCATTAATGAAAAATGACAATTTTGCTTGGGACTAGATGGATGAGTACTGTGATCTCAAGGGAGAGGTTAAAGTACCAGAAGAAAGGGAAATGATAGGAACCCATTTACTTTTTTCCCCCATTTAGGTCTTATTTTTATTCAAAGAGCACTTCAGGTTAAAATTAGAACCTAGAAATAAGAAAGTCATTTGTAAAACCAGGAGAGATGGTTTTCTGTTTCCTTTATTAGTCACTTCTGGTTTTCAAGGCTGTTGCCCAAACTTCCCCACTGCAAGCTCTATCTATAAGATACCAGGAGCTCTCTACGGTCCAGAGCCCCTTCCTCTGAGCAGGGCTTCTCAAAGTTGTACCACTAGAACTTGTTACAATGCAGAGTCTCAGGTCTGGAGGGAGAGGTCTGAGGTTCCACATTTTTAACAGCTCCAGGGGTATGCTGAGGCTGACTTCAGGAGAGAGGCGTAGGTGAATAATTGTGCTCCAACCAGGGCCTGGCACTAGTCTCTGCTCTTTAAATTCATTAGTTCAAAACCAGGCGTGGTAGCTCACGCCTGTAATCCCAACAATTTGGGAGGTGGAGGCGAGAAGATTGCTTGAGCTCAGGGGTTCAAGACCAGCCTGAGCAACATGGCAAGACCTCGTCTCTATAATAAATCAAAAAATTTGCCAGGTGTTGAGGTTCCAGCTACTTGGAAGGCTGAGGCAGAAGGATTGCGTGAGCCTAGCAGATTGAGGCTGTGGTGGCCATGAGCATGGCCTGGATGACAGAGTGAGACTCCCACTCAAAAAAAAAAAAAAATTCATTAGTTCTATTCATTCTCTGACCAGTCCAAGAGGAAGTCTCCATTTTACAGACAATTCATGACCCTTGGCCATTCTTCCCATAATTCTTTTCCCATTTCCAATGTTCTTACTTGACATATCTAAGCTTAACTTCCTTAGCCAGTCATTCTCAGTCTAAGACATTTAAGACCCATCCCATGTGTTTCCTCTTGCAGGAAGTCTATGGATATATTCCCAATATACATGCCTAGGTGTCACGCTATATGCACTGGTTACCTATTGCTCTGTGACAAGTGCCCTAAAACTTGATGGCTCAAAATAACAACAAACATTTATGATTTCTGACAGTTCTAGAGGTCAGGAATTCAGGACTGACATAGCTGGGCAGCTGTGGATTGGGGTCTCTTGAGAGGTTGTAGTCAAGATGTCAGCTGGGCTTGACTGAGAAGGACAAGTTGGTGCTGGCTTTTGGCTATAGATTCCAATTCCTCTTACCACGAGCCTGTCTGAAAGCTGCTTGAATCTCCCCTTGCTTGAATGTCATGACAATTGGCTTCCCCCAAAATGACAGAAAACAGAAAGAATGAGAAAATCAGGCAGAAGCTATACTTTTTATAGCCTTGTCTCAAAAGTTACAAAGCATCATTTATGCCCTCAGTTTAATAGAAGAGAGTCACTAAATCCAGCTGCATTCAAGAATTAAGGCAGCCGGGCACGGTGGCTCATATCTGTAATTCTAGCACTTTGGGAGGCAGAGGCGAGAAGACTGCCTGAGCCCAGGGGTTCGAGACCAGCCTGGGCAACTTTGTGAGACCTCATCTCTAACAAATCAAAAAAGTAGTTGGGGTGTGGTGGCACATGCCTGTGGTTCCAGCTACTTGGAAGGCTGCGGTGGAAGGATCAACCGAACCCAGTAGGTCAAGGTTGCGGTGTCCATGAGCACTCCAGCCTAGGCGACAGAGTGAGACTCCAACTCAAAAAACAACAAAAAAAAAAGTTAAGGAAATTAGGTTTCACTTGTTGCAGGAAAGATCGTCAAAGGCATATTTAAAAATCACCATTTTTAGGCTGGCTCAGTGGCTCAGACTGTAATCCCAGCACTTTCGGAGGCCGAGGCGAGTGGATTGCCTGAGTCCGTGGGTTCAAGATCAGCCCGGGCAACTTGGCAAGACGTTATCTGTATAATAAATAAAAAATTAGCCAGACATAGTAGCATGCACCTGTTGTTCCAGCTACTTGGAAGGCCAAGCAGAAGGATCACCTGAGCTCAGCAGGTAGAGGCTGCGGTGGCCATGAGCGTGCCACTGCACTCCAGCCTGGGTGACAGAGTGAGACTCCAACTCAAAAAAAAAAAAAAAAAATCATCATCCTTGGGCAACCCTCTCAGGTCCCCTCCCACTGTAGGAGCTTTTCTGTCCTCTCAATAAATCCTGCTTTCTTAAAAAAAAAAAAATCACCATCCTCAACGGGTTGTATTTTCCAAAGATGGCTGCAACAATATTGAATATCCCCTATGCTCTTTTAGAACATAGAACATAACCTTGACCTCGACCTCACCAAGAAGTAGAATCAAATTCCCCTCCCTTGATCAAAGAGGGCTAATAACTTGCTTGTAACCATGACAATGTCATGAAAGAAATGCATGACTTTCAAGGCTAGGTCATAAAAGGCAGTGAACCTTCTGCTCCATGAGTGGGGAAAACTCAGTTTGGGAGCCCTGAACTACCAGCTAAGAAATTCTACTACTTTGAGGCTGCCGTGGCACGAGGAAGTCCCAGGCCGCATGTATAGGTTGCTCCAGTCAACAGACCCAGTTAAGGTCCTAGCAAACAGCCGACATCAACTGCCAGACCTGTGAGTAAGACACATCCTGTTGCTTCCTGCCCCCTACTCTGGAGTCTCTTGCTGAGAGCCAGGTATCCTGGAGCAGAGTCTTATCATTCCCCACTGGTCCCAGCTTAGGCACCTGACCCAACAAATCCAAAGGCACAGTGAAGTGGTTGTTTCAAGCCACTATATCTTGGGGTAATTTGTTACATAGCATTGAGGAACTAGAGCAGATACTGCATTAGCATGATCTGTCTGTGATCTCTCTCCCATATGATTGTTAGACTGTAAGTCTTCTAGGACATGGGGCTATGTCTTACTCATTGTCATAAAGCCAGCACTCAGCATAGTAATATATGCTGAGAAATATTACATCAGTAATGAATGAATGCGTGCACGGAATTTTGTCTGGAATGAGACCCCATTGGTTTGAAGTCCTATAGTAGAGTAACCACTATTTTCCTGTCCAGGTTGGTGTATATGCTAGCTCTGTGCTCCTAGTGGAGTTTTTTGTTTGCTGGTTGGTTTTAATTTCACCTTGCCCTTCATTTGACCTTCTAAATTCATACTGGAATCATTTAATCAGGATTCATGCTGCTATGCAAAGACTTGCATACATTAACATAAATAAACAGTAATAACGATCATTAAAAAATAGTAGTGACCTCAAAACAAAAGGTATTCATGTTTAATTAATTCTACGTTGTTAAATGTTTAAAAACAATTCCAGACTCTTGAATTGACTTTACCTTCTCACTTCTAGATACATAGGATGATGTGTTTAAAACCTGACATTTTCCTCAGTTGTATTCAGAGCTGTTGAGTCAATTTAATCTTCTCATTAATAAATGTACACAAAGGGAATTAATTGTGTGCTTATTAACCATTTTGTCACTCTAAACATACACATATATGTAGAATATATATTAAATATGTCTAAAAGTGGAAAAGATCATCTCTAAGTTGGTCTGGATAGTTTCAATTATTGCATTCTCAAATTACCTTCTAATTGGTTCAGTGCCTTATGATTTTATTGGGTTTAATGGTGATGCAAGTCTCCAATGTTACATTCACATAACCAATTTTATAACTAGCTCCAGCCTTAAAGGTAAATACTTCAGTTACTACTTAATCCCCTCACCAAAATTCTCCCTTTCCAGCTATATTTATCCTTCAGCTGAAGACAATTATCTAAAAGCAGCACTCAATTTTCATTATCTCATTATCTCATGATTAAGTTTAACTCTTCGAAATTTTACAAATGCTAATTAAATCTTAAAAGACAAATGAAATGTCACTCAAAACTGATCTACAGTTGTCATCGGCAACTATTAAGAAAACAAAAATTTTTCTCTTCAAATTCAAATTATATAAGTACTAAAATGCCAAACATAGCAGATACAGAGTCAGATGTGGTTTTCTTCCCAGAATTAAACACATATTTTCAGTGACTGAATGCCTTGAATAATTTCTTATTTCTTTTCCTCTTCCCTGTTTTATCTTATAGTTATTACAGAGTCAGTTATAAGAAAAATTTCAGTTGTGGTTAAAAAGAAAAAATAATCCAAAATTAGAAAGATTATCAAATGGCATTGCTGATCAAAAAACACGAGAAGGCCAGGCATAGTGCCTCACACCTGTAATCCTAGCACTTTGGGTGGCCAAGACAGAGGGTTGCTTGAGCCCAAGAGTTCGAGATCAGCCTAGGCAACATAGCAAGACCTCATCTCTACCCCCCAAAAAGAAGAATTTGCCAGACATGGTGGCACACACCTGCAGTTCCAGCTACTAGGGAGACTGAGGCAGGAGGATTGCTTGAGCCCAGGAGTTCAAGGGTGTGGTGAGCCATGATTGTGTCACTGCACTCTAGCCTGGGCAACAAAGTGAGATCCCAACTCAAAAAAAAAATTGTAATAAACAAATAAAAATTTAAAACACTAGAGAAAAACCAAGAATGAAGTAGATCCCTGCTTTACCACTGGTGCCTGAGAAAAGGAGTCTGAGTGTTGACTTGTGGGTACTCTGTGCTTGAAGGAAAGTTTGAGAAGCAGAGCCAACATCGACTTGCTCAGAGTCAAGCAAATAATGAGTCACCAGCACAACTGGTACTAAATGTATACCTTCCCCCTCTAGCCCACCCCACCTCCCTCCTGAGCCCAGAGCCAAGCCACTCTCCAGGCATAGTCAGGGAACCTCAAGCAGTGGAGTCAAATGGTTAGAATCAACCCAAACAGTACACAAGATCTGCTGTAAAGCTCCTTCCATACTGAGGTTACAACATTCTGCTCTTGCATCAATGCTGGGCAATAACTCAGGCAACAACAAGAATGACCAAGAGGGACACTTTAGGGTCAAAAGCCTGAAAGAGCAACTCTCCCAGCTAGAGAGAGCAGAGTCTAAAGTACATCTCACCGGCAATTTAAAATGCACTTTCAGCCGGGCTCGGTGACTCAGCCTGTAATCCCACGCCTTTGGGAGGCTGAGGTGAATGGATTGCCTGAGCCCGCGGGTTCGAGACCCGCCTGGGCAGCGAGACCTCATCTCTACAATAAATCAAAAAATCAGCCAGGTGTGGTAGCGCGTGCCTGTAATTCTGGCTACTTGGAAGGCTGAGGCGGAAGGGTCGCCGGAGCCCAGCAGGTCGAGGTTGCGGTGGCCAGGAGCGGCCACTGCACTCCAGTCTGGGCAACAGAGTAAGACCCCAACTCAAAAAAATAAATAAATAAATAAAAATTTAAAAATAAATAAGTAAAAAATAAAATGCACTTTGTTTTTACTCAAGACAAGTTTTGGAGATCAACTAGATAAATCTCTTATAGCAAAGCAAGAAACAATAGCATTTTTAGGGTGAGGGGAAGGCAGAATAAAATTTCCTACTGGAAGATCACAAAAAAGAAAAAAATCAAAACATCAAGTTTTAGGTATTTTGATTATGAGAAACAGATTAGAGGAAAATAGCCAGGATAAGAGTTGAATTACAATAACAATAACAAACGTACTAGCACAAAACCTTCTGTTCTTTTTTGACCTTCTTTTCAGAGTTGTTTCTTCTAAAATAGTTCTTCCAGACTTGCAGTTCTCAGACAAGACGGAGTAGACACACTTCTTTCTATTCCACTGAAGTACAGTTAAAAACTCTGGATGTTACATATAAAATAAACCTAAGAAAACTCTGGAAGGTGGAGAGAAGAAGGTAGATCATTTAGAGACCACCTTGGAATCTGAGAAAGAACACAGTACTGAGTTCTCTGGGCTCATAGGTTTTTTAATTTCCAGGTTGCTCCTGGAAATGCCAATGGGATGCAGACATACACAGCACCAAGAAAAGCCTGCTCTCTTTAGCTAAAGCATCAGGAAAGGGACAGTCTCACAAGACAGAAAACGTCTGGACAATAACTGCCCTACTCCAACCAAACACCATGGAAAAGTTGTGGCCCCCACACCAACCTCTATCATCAAAGGCCCAGTGAGGAGTTTAGACTTCTGAGCTGTAATGAGGCACACCTCCCACAATTCTCCCACCTACAGGGTAGTGTCAGAGAAGGCTGGGTGGGGAACTGGAGATTTCACCATCCTGCAGTGACACTGAAATCCCCTCCCCTCCCAGCAACATAACAAAGCACCTCTCTCCCTCCCAGCCAGAGTGGGTCAGAGGAGGCCTGGTGGGGAGTATGAACCCTCACCTCAGCCCAGCAGTGATGAGCCTCCCTTTCCTCATTCAGGGTGTCAGAGGAGGCAGAGGGGGAAGCTGGACTTCCACTCTGACCTGGCAGTAACAAGGTGACACTCATTGCCCCCAGTGATGCAGCATCAGAGTAAATCTGCTAAAACAGACTTAAATAAGATCCAGAACTTAATAACATAATACACAAGATGTCCAGGATACAATTGAAAAATAAATCTCAACTTCATTGAGAAAAAGACAATTGACCCATGCCAATTCTGAAACAACACAGATATTGGAGTTATCCAACCATAATTTTTAAATGGCCATCATAAAAATGCTTCAACAAGCAATTACAAACACACTTGAAACAAATTTTAAAAATAAAACTTTTGACAAATGTCTTAGTCTGTTTTTGTTGCTATGAAACATACCAGCAGGTAATTTATAAAGAGAAGAGGTTTTGGTTGTTTCATGGTATTGCGGGCTGTAGGAAGCATGGTACCAGCATCTTCTTCTGGTGAGGCCTCAGGAAACTTCCACTCATAGTGTAAAGTGAAGAGGAGCAGGCATAATGTGGTGAAAGGAAGGAAGCAAGGGGGATGGGGTGGGGAGAGAGAGAGAAGGGAAATGGAAATACCAGAATAATCAGTTCTTATGATACTAATAGAGTGAGAACTCACTACCATGAGGATGGCACCAAGTTATTCAGAAGGGATCTGCCTCATAACCCAAATACCTCCCACTAGGCCCCACCTCTAACACTGAGGATCACATTTCAGCATGAGATTTGGAGGGGACAAATATCTAAATTATAGCAATCAATAAATAGAAGATATAAATAAGAACCAAATGGAAATTTTGGAACTGAGAAAGCAATGAACTGAAATAAGAAACTCAACAGTGAGGCACAACTGAAGAATCAAGGGGACAGAGAAAAGAACCAGTGAACTCACCAAGACCCTAGGATAATGTTGATCCAGCTCAGTCACTTTTTGCTCTGCAATGTGTCTTGTGAAATTGTGTAGACTATTTGTGAGTTTTTTGTCCCCTCTTTCTGCATTAATAATAGCTAATGATAAATGCATAAAGCAATCAAACTGTGAAAAAAAAGAGAACCAGTGAACTCAAAGACAGAACAACAGAAATCAGCTGATCTGAACAAGATAAAACAGGCTAAAACATAGTCGTTCTAGTTGGAAGGGAATGTCCCAAGGACTTCCTGGTTCTCTAGAAAGTGTAAAGCTACTATCTAGGGACTAATTACAACACAGATGTGAAAGTAAGAGTTTCATGTAATCCTTTGGAGGCAAAATGGCCACAACGTCTTTTACTTCTTAGAAGCAGGAATGAACTCAGTCATTGAAAGATGAGAGCTCCTCTTCCTATTTTGTGCCCATCTGCTCTTCAGTGTGTGCCAGCACCCTGCCTAACACCAGGGAGGAGTCTGTGAGAAAACAATCTCCCTGGGTCATGTGATCAGTCCCCGGGCTTTCTTTGGTACCAAACTGTCAGGCAGAGCACTGAGCTATGCTGTGAAGAAGCTATAAAGCTGGGGAAACTCATTTAGGAAGATAAAGTGTGGTGCAAGGACACTGTGCTTTCAACAAATATTTATTAGTGTCTGCAAAGTGCAAGGCACTGCTCTGTACACAAAACCCTAGACAAAGATCCCTGCAATCAGTCTAAATTCCAGTGAAGTGGGGACATGTGAGGTGGAGAGAGATGACAAGAAGCAATCACCATAAAAAATTTAAAAAAGGCATACTCAGCCACCGCAGCCTCAACCTGCTGGGCTCAGGAGTGATCCTCCCACCTCAGCCTTCCAAGTAGCTGGAAATACAGATGTGCGCCACCATGCCCAGTTAATTTTTTGATTTGTTTTAAAGGTCTTACAAAGTTGCCGAGGCTGGTCTTGAACCCCTGGGCTCAAGCAATCCTCTTGCCTCAGCTTCTCAAAGTGCTGGGATTATAGGCATGAGTCACTGCGCCTGGCTTACTTAGATTTTCAAGATTCACAACTACAAAACAAAACAAAACAAAAAACCTAGGAAAAAATGGAAGAGAAGGACATGTGTTCCAAAGAAAACTATTTGGTGCTGATTGACTTAAGTGAAGAATTATTTCCCAAGTATTTGCATAAGGAACAATAAAGCTTACTTTGAATTCCATGGATTCATAATTTACAATAATTCAAACAGAAGCCAAAATGAAATGAGTAGCTGCCTAACCGGAAAGAATTGTTAATAATCAGATGAAACCATGCAACAGAACCACCACTGGGGAACACACGCAAAGTGGGTAAATCCGCGTTGGAAGGAGTCCCTAAAATGATCATCGTGACTTTGTGTTAATTACTGGGAAAACACGTTTGCATCAAACAGGAAACAGAAATGTAAACCAAGTAGAAAAAGGTAAGTGGTCCACGAATCAGCTTGAAACCGGGGGATAAGTGGTCAGATACCCCATTGTCCTAGAATGGGAGGCAATGTAAGCTGTGACATGAGTTCCTTCCCTCCAGGGCTCTCTGGAGTAGAGCTAGGCAGAAAGCCACAAGCAGAAATCCCAAAGACTTGCCCAGAGGTGACTGGCTGCTTCCTCCTTATCAGGCTTGAATTAATCCATGAGTTCCTATCAATTTCCCCAACAGCTCGTGACAAAGATTATACCATGGGCCTGGATAAAAGGGCTTCATGCCCACTCACTGATGAGGAAAGTGTGGCCAAGCCACTAGAAAGAGCATCCTCAAGTGTAACTGCCTAGTATGTTAATGGTTTTAACAAAGGCAGAAAGAGAAAGGAATTTTTGTCTCCTTTATTGCTGACCGTGACAGTCTGCTCCATAGTCTTGGACACAGTGTGGAGTTTGAGACCCATAGAACAGGAATCTAGAAGCACAGACTGGGAGAGACCTGAACTAGGCAGGGCAGGACAGAGACAGCTGACCACATAGGTAGCAAAACTCCAAGTCAGAACCTCATACGCTCCTAGAGGGTCAGAGGCTGAGCCTTGATTTTCCCACGGGGCTATAAGCCCCCTAAAGTCAGGGATGTCTCCATTTGTCTGCCGAGCTCTCAGGAAAGCATATGGTCTGACCAAAGGTGTTCAACCAATGAGTGAAGAATTAAATGAATGATGTCAGTCAAGGCATAAACAGGTGATGAGTCAGAGATCAGAAAAGATGTGCTGAGGAACAGAAATACCAGGAGGCAGAACAGGGCAAGTGGTGTGTTCAGACCCCAGGGCTAGATAGCTGAGACCCAAGGAGACAGGCGGGAGGCTGGAAACCAGCTAAGGCAAGAACCGATGGGAATGCCATTGGGGTAACTCAGCCCAAGGGCTTCTGTGCAAGGCTTTGGAGGCAAAAACCAAACCCAACCTGGGCCTTGCAGGTCACTGGGTGCATCTGCCTAAGGTGAGCCAAAGATGGTGAAGCCACTTCTATCAACTATCTGCTTCCCTGAATAAGCACAGGAAGAAATTCATCAGCACCATTTCTGGCTAACTAAGTCTCAGGGCAACTGCCAAAGACTTATTTAAATACTTATTTAAATACCAGGCACCTGAGCATGCCTGCTGCCTGCACTCCACAGTTAGAATCTGCCCTGGGAAAGAGCCTGCAAAAGTATAACAGAAGTAGTAGGTGACCGAGTACAATGGCTCACGCCTGTAATCCAAGCACTTTGGAAGGCCAAGGCGGAAGGATCACTTGAGCCCAGGAGTTCAAGACCAGCCTGAACAACATAGTGAGACCTCATCTCTACAAAAATAATTAAAAACTTAGCTGGGTGTGATGGCGTGCAGCTATAGTCCCAGCAATTTGGGAGGCTAAGGTGGAAGGACCGCCTGAGCCCAGGAGGTCGAGGCTGCAATAAGCCATGATCGTGCCACTACACTCCAGCCTGAGCAACAGGGCGAGACTTTGACTCAATAAAAATAAAATAAAATAAAATAAATTAGGGGTGTCTCACTGAATGATGGGGATAAGCTCTGAGAAATACACTGTTGTTAGGCGATTTCATTGCTGTGTAAACATCATAGAGTGTACTTACACAAGTCTAGATGGTCCAGCCTCCTTCACAGCTAGGTTATATGGGCTAGCCTATTGCTTCTAGGCTGCAAACTTACACAGCATGTGACTGTACTGAACACTGTAGGCGATTATAACACAACAGTAAGGATCTGTGTATCTAAACATAAGCAAGGAACAGTAAAGATGCTGCATCATGATCTTAGAGGACCACCCTTGTAAATGTGGTCCGTTGACCAAAAATTCACTATGTGTCATGTGACTGTATTTCAAAACAAAGCCCTTGTCAGTTTCCAAACCGGCAACTGTTTCCTTAGATAGAACTGAGATAAGGCAACAGGCTGTCTGCAGTTTTGAAAAATCAGACTTCACATCCAGCTTGAAACTGACAGTTTTTTCTTTAGGGAGAATACCAACCACACTCTTTATAGAATATTTTAAATACTGATTTAACCCCCCCCCCACACACACAAAGGGATTGCCTAGCGTTTCACATTTCTGCAGACCCAAGTACAATTTTAATACTCACTAGGACATGAGGGTTCACCATTTGGCAAGACACGCTAATTATCCTGGTCATGATCCCTCCCATACATAACTCAGAGCATTGCATGTGTCAGCTATTGAGCTATTGCTTGGTTTGCACATGTCTCCATGGAATTAGGTTTCCACCTATCTGTGGTTGAACATGTCTATGTGTCCCAGTGGGCATATTTGTGCTGGATCTGGGCCTGCTGGAGGTTGTTCCTCATTCCTTTCCCATCACTCCTCACACTCTCAAATTTGCAGAATGCACGTAGGTACCCAGTGAATGTGGATTGACAGTGGCTCACTCTGTTTTGGCTCCCGGGGCCCAAGTCAAGGTATCTTGGTCCTTCAGCATAAGTGTGGCTCTCAGGTCTGTCTCTCTGGCACATACTATAGGCAAAAAACATATTTTAGATTCATAACAAGCTCCTTTGGACCTAACACAGTCTAGTCTTTGTATCCTAGAGTCCAGCACATGCCTGAAATACAGAAGTCCTCAAAATAGCTGAGGGATCTTCTCACTTGGACCACCCAGGAGAATGATCCCTCCTACCTAAAACACACACACACACACATGCCAAGGTTGCTATTGCTATAGGTAGCTCAAACTCTAAAAGTCCCAACATACAGTAACCAACCCACTATCATGTTTTTTTTTAGGTAGATACACCAACTCTTTTATTCTTAATACAGCATCATCTCTTGATCTATGCGCAAAATTGAGTAGAGTAGACAAAGTCAAGTTCATCTATGTCTGCAAGCAAAACTTCTGTACGCTCCATCCCACAAAGGGCCAAAGACCTGTCTCTGTCCCCAGATCGGAGAGCTGCTCGGACTCAGATACACTTGCCTCTCTCAACTGCTCCACCTGCAAGGCATAGGGATTAAAGAAAACAAAGTCAACTAAAAGCCAGATTTGCAAGGCTGCCAAGCGCCTGCTCTTTCCTAACTTGACCAGGCCCCTTCCCAGTCCCACAATGGAGACCATAACATTGTCAAACATAAGCGCAAGCTGGTGATGTCTCAGCTTCAGAAAGAGTTCTGACCCCACATTGGGGCCATGGGGTTGGGTGGGAATAAACCAACAGATGACTGAAGCAAGGGGCAGTTGCACTGGGGGCTCTTGGAAGAAGGCTTTTTTTTTTTATTGGAATCCCACTCTGTTGCCCAGGCTAGAGTGCAGTGGCACACTCATGGCCACCACAGCCTCAACCTGCTGGGCTCAGGCAATGCTTCCACCTCAGCCTTCCAAGTAGTCATAACTACAGGCGTATGCCACTACGCCCAGTGATTTTTTGATTTATTATAGAGACGAGGTCTCACCAAGTTGCCCAGGCTGGCCTCAAACTCCCGGGCTCAGGCAATCTTCTCGCCTCAGCCTCCCAAAGTGCTGAGATTACAGACGTGAGCCACTGCGCCCAGCCCTTGAGGAAGGCTTTGAGGAGGAAGAGTCAACAGCATCCTCAGTCTCTTCCATCCTCCAGCCAGTGTTGCAACCAGCACCTGCACGAGGGCAGACAACCTCTGGAACTGCCAACTTCAATTCTCAGGCTCAATCGCATCAGTATAGTGAAGAATTTCTGTGCAGTGGGCTGTCATTCTTCCCAACTTACTTCCTAAACTCCACTTATGGAAGTTAAAAAAAGGCTAGGCAGTGTCTTCTTCTGTCTTTACCCTCTTTCTGACTTTCCTTCTATCGTGCTTTTGATTCACCACTTCCCACCTGCTGATACCGTTCTCAGGTTGCACATGTGAGTCCATTTCTGGCTTTCCTGTCCTTGTCACAGTTTCCTTGCTCTGGCCTGACTCAGCATTTCGGTCATGGAAGACTAGCAGACAGAATAAGGAGGCATGTCAGGGGAGAGGCAGAGGAACCACAGGCATGGGGACATGAAGAGACAAGGAAACATGGGAGACCGGGGTCATTCTATGTGGGAGCCACAGCATGGAGCTGAACTGAACCGGAAAACGTGGCTTCGGGTTAGAAACTAAGCCTCAGTCATCTCTAGGTCCCTAGAACCTAAAGCGTGATGTATGGTGCCTAGTAACAGAAAATTAGCCAGGTGCAGTGGATGTGTCTGTAGTTCCAGCTACTCAGGGGGCTGAAGCGGAAGGATAGCCGGAGCCCAGGAGGTCGAGGCTGCAGTGAGTCATGACTGTGCTACTGCACTCCAGCCTAGATGACAGAGTGAGACCCCAACTCAAAAAAAAAAATAATTGGACAACAGGTGAAGGCCATGCTGAGGAAGGGCTGTGGTGGAGACCTCTGCAAAAAGCCTGTCACAACATTGCAAAAGACATCCAAGTCCAGGAAAGATCCCTTCCTTGCACTCCCCAAGGGTCCAATCGTGCCCATGCTAACCCAGTAAGAAGGAGTTGGCATCATGCCTACCTTTTCTCTCACGAATCATTTTCTGTTCTAGTTGGAGATGTGGGTATATAATCTGTTCCTTTCTGTTTAAAGTAGTTGGCGGCCAGTGTAGAAATTGGACATGAACCATCACAACTTATGAACATCATAATTACCCTGGTGGAAGGGTTGGCTGGGAGAAGCAAAGATTCAGCACAGCACGTTCAGATTTCTAGGGAGACAACCTCATGACCCTGGAACAGGATTATGGAGTCCAGCCAAGAACCTTCACCCTGCCCCACCCAGGTCACTGCCCTGGGACCAGCCTCTCTGGCAGCACAGCTGAGGCCTCTGCTTCAGTGGGCTCCTGTGCATTTCTTGGATAATGTGCAGAACTCGCTTCCTCCTAGACCATGAATGGGCTGAAGAACAGGGTTGCGTCATCACCTCCCAACCCATCTCTTGGCGCAGAGCAACAATCACCCGCATATCCCCTAGTTCACCTAGAACACTCTGTGATGGCTGGTGTCTGGGTCTGACCAGCCAGGCACTCTTTTTATCTGGTAAGAGAACTAAGGGCTCTCAGGTGGGCATGCAACCTGAACAAGATTGCTAAAGAACTCTCCCCCTGTCCACAGTGAGATGTTGTGCTGGAAAATGTTTAACAATCAGCTCTTAGGGGCAGGGAGGAGTAGGGGGAAAAAAGCCCTGCTTTATAGCTTTGCTGATTTCTATGGTGTAAATATTCCCATTAAGGTCAATGTCAAGCTATCAATATGAAATCAATGAATGAAAGGTTGAGAAGAGATTTTGCTATTGTTATTTCCTCCGCTTGAAAGCTTGTTTTTATAAAACTTGTTTCCCCCTTAGTTCAAATTATGCTATTTAAATTCTATCTTCAGTATATTGAAACCAAAACCCATAGACTGAAGCAGTGGTCTCCAAATGATTTTGATTCTTAAAAAAAAAATTAAATATGTACCACTGACATATGCAAATTGTACACATGTATAAAAATTTACACATTTATAAAATATGTATCCTACTCAGATTGATTGACATTATATGATAAAAGGAACTTGAAGCTCTAAGGGTTTATTTCCATACCCAATGGCTTGTCTTGTTTACCTCCTGGGGATATCCACCCCCCTCTGCGAACACTACACACAGTCGTCTTATGAAGTTACAAGACACCAAAGTCAAACTTACAACCTAATTTGAAAACAGTAACTTAAGTCATAAGTGAAATGTAATGCTTCCAAAAACAAATGAGCACCTTGGCTGAGAATTTATTTATAAACCATATCAACAGCTGAGACAATTTGCTTTAAGCCACTCATCCAACTCAGTATCACATTTGTATTCCCAAATGTGTTAGTTTCCACTGTGCATCTATTGCAAATTTGGAGTAGTTAAGTTCCCTATTTAAAATGGAAGGTCAAGTCGGGCTCAGTGGCTCAACCTGTAATCCCGCGCCTTTGGGAGGCTGAGGTGAGTGGATTGCCTGAGCCTGCGGGGTTCGAGACCAGCCTGGGCAACTTGGCAAGACCTCATCTCTACAGTAAATAAAAAATGAGCCGGGTGTGATAGCACACGCTTGTAGTTCCAGCTACTTGGAAGGCTGAGGTGGAAGGATCGCCGGAGCCCAGCAGGTTGAGGCTGCGGTGGCCGGGAGCAGCCACTGCACTCCAGTCTGGGCGACAGAGTGAGACTCCAATTCAAAAATAATAATAAAAATAAAATAAAATGGAAGGTCATTTCTCATCATGGGGGTCACAGACTGAAAGTGGAAGGAAACAGAAAGATGATAGATGATTGATAGGTAAATAGATAAGATAGAGATGGAAAAAATAGAAAGATGGATACACATCTTTAAGATACAGAAATAGAGTGTTACTTAGAATACGCAAGGCATGCTAAACATGTTATTCCTTTTAAAAACATACAAATTCAGTGCTCTTACCACACTCCTTTGACTAAATCAACTTCGTAAGATGAGACCATTTGGGTATTTAACACAGGCCTATCAACCACATAGCCTGTGATGTTGTCAGATGAACTGAGTTAAAAGTGGCACACTAACGTTATCATCACATCTCAATCTCAATACCTCTTTCTTTCCTCTAAATAAACAAAAAGGTGCTGGCACAAAGGGCTAATTTTGTAACAAGCATCGTTCAGAAAAGTTCAACAAAGCAAAAGCTCAATGCTAAACAAAACAATTCCACTAGAAATTGGGCCAGGGTGTACCAGTCAAGGCAAAACATTACATCTGAACTGAGTGGGCAGATGTCTTCCTTGATACTTTATAGTAAAAAAAAAAAAAAACCAGGGTACTCGGAACAACAGAACAGACTGCCCTGGTAAGATGCCTTCATCTCGTATTATTGGTTCATGGAAGGCAAGTGGAGGAAGAAAAGGTTAGTTGCCGTCTTTTTAGCCAAATAGAGAGGTTATCAGTAAGCCGGAACAACATCTGCACTGTGGGAGGCAATGCCCTCACGTGACTGGTGGCAGGTGTCCTCCAGTTTCGAAGGACAAAGCTTCGTTCTGTTTTTCCTGGGGCAAGCTACTGTGGTGGTTAGCCAAACTGTTCTGAAGACTTGGACAGTGTATTTAGAGACAGGACATGAATACCAGGACATGAATGCCTCGTACCCTACAAGGTGTACATGGTGAAGATCCACCCCACAGGGTGGCCTGCCCGCATGCCAGTCACTGGCCGGACCTGAGCAGGACACTGTCTCCAGGTAAGGTTTCTATGACTTGTCACCTTCCTCCATGACCAGTCCCACTTCATTCGAGTTCCTGACTTTAAGAGGTAGTAAAAAGGACTTCTTGGCTTGGTCCATGGATAACACCAAGGCATTTTACCTGTGTAATCTTTCATTTCCAATATGACCAGCAACAAGAAACTGGGCTGGGTGGGTGGGGGAGGTGGTTGGACAGAAGAAAGGAAAAGGGACAGGAGAGAGAAATAAATACAATACCAATGTGTCATTTGTCAGTGAACTGGGCTTCACTTTTACTTCTGCCACAGCAGAAGAAGAAAACGCTTATACATCAGAGTGGATTTGTTTAGTCTCATGGGGCTGCCCTAACAAAGTCTCACAGACAGGGGGCTTGGGGGTGAGGGGGCTTGCAGTTTCATCCTGCAGTTTCAGAGTCCAGAAGTCCAAGGCCAAGTTGTCAGCAGGGTGGGCTTCTTTGGAGGGTGTGAGGGAGCGTCTGTCTATGTCTCCCTCATATCTTTGGGAACCTCAGGCATCCCTCAACTGGCAGATGACATTTTCCTTTTGTCTTCACATGATCTTCCTCTCTGAATGTCTTTCTCTGTGTTCAAGTTTCTCCTTTTATAGGAACACAGACACATTGGATTGGGGTCTGCTCTAATGACGTCTTCTCAACTTGATCATCTGCAAAGACCCTATTTCCAAACAAGGTCATAATCACAGTCACTGGGGGTTAAGACCTCCACATCTTCTTGGAGAGGCAGGGTTGGAGAACAATTTGGGCCACAGCACTGGGTATCCAGTTCTTTCCTCTGAGTTCCTTCCACTGAGTTATTATGACATTTGAGAAGAGAGTTGACTACACTCTCCCGACCTGAAACATATTCCTCGTCGCCCCTAGAAGAGGCAATCAATCATCAATCAATCAAAGGTTAAATTAATTTCACCATACTTTATTTCACAAAGGGCTCAATTTATATTTTTCTTTTCTACTCTGCTCCGTAAATTATTTCTTATTTAGTTCTTTTTCAGTGTTTGGGTTTATTTTGTTTTTTTTTTTCCAGTTAATAAAATACATGATCACTGTGCAAAATTTTAGGTGTTCAAAAATATAAAGGCAGTTTTAAAAAAATCACCTGTAATAACAATTTTTAAAAATAAGACCCTGAGCAGGAAGCAGTGGCTCACACCTATAATCCTAGCCCTAGGAGGCAAGAGGATCCCTTGAGGCCAGGAGTTTGAGATCAGCCTAGGAAACAAAGCAAGACCCAGTCTCTACAAAAAAAAAAATAGAAAAATTAACCAGGTGTGGGGGTGCACACCTATAGTCCCAGCTACTCAGGAGGCTGAGGCAAGAGGATCACTTGAACCCAGCAGTTGAGGCTGCAGTGAGCTGTGATCACGCCACTGCACTACAGACTGGGTGACAGAGTGAGACACTGTTTCAAAACAAACAAACAAGCAAAAAATAGAAGAATAGCACTCTGATAAGTTTACTTCCAGTCTGTACTTATAAAATTGATATTATACGTTACTAATGATTTTGCATCATGCTATTTTTACTGAATATTATACACAGGGTATAGCACCATTCAAGGAAACAATGACCCAGCTGTATATCTTTCTATAATAGATTATGAGGGAACACATTTTTTTTCAAAAAATAACAAGGTAACAATATCTCTTGGTACATTTTTGTTTGTTTGTTTGTTTTTGAATCAAAATCTTACTCTGTCACCCAGACTGGAGGGCAGTGGCACGATCACAGCCACCGCAGCCTCGACCTGCTGGGCTCAGGTGATCTTTCCACCTCAGCCTTTCAAGTAGCTGAGACTACAGGCTACCACCACACCTGGCTAATTTTTTTTACTTATTGTAGAAATGAGATCTCACCAAGTTGCCCAAGTTGTCTCAAACCCCTAGGCTCAGACAAGCCTCTCGACACTGCCTCCCAAAGTGCTGGGATTATAGGCGTGAGGCACTGTGCTCTGCTTCATGGCACATTTTGAACAATGTTGCTCAGGACGAGACAAAAATAAGTCCTGAAGTAAGCTGGTGTTCACAATGCTTGAAATGCCCAAGGAATGAATACTTGGAGCCCATCTAGTGAGGGAAGGAGAAAGAGAGAGAGAGAGAGAGAGAGTGTGTGTGTGTGTGTGTGTGTGTGTGTGTGTGTGTGTGTGTGTGAGAGAGAGAGAGAGAGAGAGAGAGAGAGAGAGAGAGAGAGAGAGAGAGAGAGAAGAGCGTGTCAACGGCTATGAGCCATTACTGGACACCACTGCATGCATGCCCATCTCAGGCCTCTGTGAGTGCTTCTCATAACACAACAGCCTCATGATGCGGCAAGGTCACGATGGCATTTGGCAGGTTCATCTCCTTGCTGCCTGGCTGCCTCAATAAACCAGCTCAGCCCCTCGGTGAGGCTGGCTAGCATGCTCTGTCCCCTCTGCCTACACCACCTTTTCCTCTTCCTGTCGACATCCCAATTTCCCCTCCTTCCTTAACACCTCACTGATGATACTGCTGTGGGGACATGACTACACCTTGGGCAGAATGGATAGTGTATTCATCCATTTGGCGTTGCTATAAAGAAATACCTGGGGCTGGCATTTTATAAAGGAAAGGGTTTATTTGGCTCATGGTTCTGTGTGGCACCAGCATCTGCTGGTCTTCTGGTGAGGCCTCAGGGAGCTTGCGATCATGGTGGAAGGCAAGAGGAAGCAGGTGTGTCACATGGCAAGAGCGGAAGCAGAGAGAGGAGCCAGTGCCAGGCTCTTTTTAACAACCAGCTCTCCCGTGAACTAACAGCGAGAACTTACTCATTCCAGACCACATCAGACAGACTGTCCCTTTTTCTGTGCTCCCTGGGGATCCCCAGTGTAGCTGTCATCTAACCATGGTGGGTCCAGACACTTTCTCTGCCCAACTGCATCCCCTTCAAGGGCAGAGCCGTGTCCCCCTCAGCTCTGCTCTCCAAGTACTGGCCCGTGTCTGCCCCCAGGAGGAACTCAGAAACACAACTATTAATGCCTGCAGAGTGGGAACAGGCATTCTGCAGGGTTGCCCAGGGCTGAGGCAGTGAATTAGGATGCACCACTGGGATCCTGGCAGATGTTTGTTTAACATCATCCATGGATGTCAAAATAAAAATTCACACAGCATATTTGATTTGCTTATTTCAAAATGTCATCGGAAGATGGATTTTGGAATCTCAGCTCTCTCTCACTTTCTGTTTGGCCTTAGACAAGGCATCTGACCTTGCAGAGGCTCAGTTAACAGATCCACAAAATGAAGAACTGACTGTTCACAGAGTGGCCGTGTGAGTAACCCAGGTGACGGCTGTCAAAGGTTGAGCACGATGCCTGATGTACAGTCGACACTTGACAAGCTGCAGTAAGTGTCGAGGTTAGAAATGGAAATGGCCACCGGTATGATTCTATGAGAAGGTACCCCCCCAAAACCTGGCTTTACCTTTGGAGGGTGGGCTCCTTGTAGCACAGGCTTTTCTCTCTACGTGAGTGTTCTAGGAACCCATCGGCATTGGTATATCAACCAGCGTAGTTGTGAGAGGCTGCGTTGGCTTCAGTGAATTTTTTTTTTGTTGTTGAGATTCTTCCAACACATTTGCACATTTCATGATGGTTGATTTACGAGAGCACCTACCCACACTGTGCTGAGTATTTGGCAGTTTTTGACTTAAAAAATGGCACAAATCCCGTGCCCCACCATTCCTATTCACCCCATTTCACCCTGAGCGACGTGTTTTTTTTGTTTCCTCGGAAGAAAAAAGTCCTCAAAGGGAAATATTCTGCCCATGCGGGAAAGATGAAACAAAAAACGGCAGAAGCACTAAAAAGCATCAAAATGAATGAATTCAAAAACTGTTCTAAGCAGTGGAAAAGCATCTCAATAGGTGTATTGGATCAAACAGAGAGTCCTTTGAAGGGGACCGAAATTTAAACATGTAAGAATACACAATTTTTTATAAATAAATTCTGGGTTCTTTTGGGGGTCCTCCTTGTACTTCTCTTTTCCTTTCCCTATAGCCCCATGGAGGGTCGCCTCAGAGGCTGCAGAGTATGCCACTTTCTACAGTCCCAGCTGGGATACTTGACCTCACCTCTGAAGCCTGGCTCCCCTAACTCAGGGCAGGGCCAGGTTGTGTTGAAGTGACAGGTTCTGTACTCAAAGACTTCCTGGTCCCAGTTTCAGAACAGCCCCCCACCCCTGCCACCTCCTGTGTGACCCTGGGCAAATCACTTTAATTCTCTATGCCTAACTCAAAGCAGTGCCTGGAAGAGTAAGCGCTCAGCAAGTACTAGCTAGCAGAAAGCAGAATTAGGACGCCTGATCGCTCTTGGTTTGCACATGCCGTGATTCTTTCCTTGATCTTCCATCTGTCATTCTGGTATCATTTAAATTCAGACACTTCAGTTCTTTGACTTGATAGAGAATTTTAAGTAAGATCTAAATTAAACCAATTTCTGGACTGCTTCTGTTACATTCCATTTGGAATGCAGACTTGCTAGCCTGGTGTGGTTTTGCTCTTCTGTACTATCCATAAAACCTTACTAAAGGGGAAGAAAATGTGACAAGGTCCATTGTGCCCAAACACTGGACAGACAGGCTGGTTTCAGTCTGTTAATAATCACTGGTGTAACACGTGACTGGTGGGGTTCATTTTAAGAGATTACGATGAGATCTTTAGAAATCAGACTGCAAGTTTTCTGGGGGTAGGGTAGTAGCTGCCTTTGCTCCCCACAATTTCCCCAAACCCAAACACAGTGCCTGGCACATAGTGGGTACTCAATAACGCTTGTTGAACAAATCACCAAAAAATCACTAAGATCTTATTGCTTGATTCAAGATAACCTTCTCATCTCATCGACTGAGTTATAGATTCTGTGTCAACACCTGGGGTCTACAAGGAAATATACCCCTCAGAAAATGAAAGAAACTCTTTGCCAGTTCCCAAAGCACCCAGCTAAACCACCACTCATGAAGTTTGAGGAATCTCCTGTGGTGAAGCCATTGGAGTCTGTGACTCCAGGTGAAGTTGGTTTGTGTTGGCTTGTTCCAGCTGTGGCACGTGGAGCTGAACTCACTTCAGGCACGTAATAGGTACCAGCAGGTGGCAGAAGTGAAAGGAAAAAGTTGTCCCAATAGAGAAACTCAAGCACCCCCAGGAAGAAGGGCTTTGCCTGTGGATTAGAATCTCAGACCCACAGGCAGGATGGGCCCCGGGCATTTCTGAGGGACTTGCCATGGCTCTTGTAAATCCCTCTCAGTCTAACTTGACTCAGCAAAGCCGTCGTGAAGCTACATTGAGGGAGAGAGCCCACTACCATCAACTACAGCCAGTGATAGGTGCATTCCTTTGGGAGGCGAGTGCTTTTTCAGAACAGATGAGGGCATACCTCTGGACCTAATGTGAAGAGGTTAGGACTGGGGGTTTTGGGGGGCAATCTAGCAAAGACCCTTCCTGACATGAGGTAGGCAAAACCTGTGTGGGCCTAAGAGAGTGAAAACCCAGCTTGGATTGAAATGAGAAAAGGCAGCCTATCACTCATCAGGCTGGGAGAAGCCACGCAGATGAGGCTGGCAGCAAGTTTAACAGGACATACAGCTTCTCTCAAGGTCATGCAGTAGCTAAAAATGCCACAACTACCCCCCTTTGAGGGATCATGGCTTTCTTACCAATGACGCCCCGACCAGTCACGTAATTTCATTTACTAGGGGGATGCCCCATTGTTGCCATCACCTCGAGACAGCGTAACCCTACCTCACCAACTCTTGCTGCTCCACATTCTGCCTGGAAACCTAGGGAAAATCATGCCCTGTTGCCCTCAGACCCTCTTCAGAAGACACCAGCTGCAACCGTCCTACCTTAGAGACGGGCTGCGGGGAGTCGAATGCTTCTGCCTGGACTGTCCTATGGGTCACCGTGAGCCTCAGAAAGAGCTCCCAGCCAAACTGATCAACACAACTTCCCTTTGAAAGGCGGTAAATGAAAGAAGTCTAGGGAGAGTCTAGGAACAGGGACTTGCTCTCTGGCAGTCCTAACGGTAGTGGTACATGCCTGGGTCATTTGGAATTCCTTGTCTCCCTCCCCTGGGGGAGGACCCCCTCCTCATCTCTACCCCCAACAAAGGTGTCCTAGTGCTGCCCTCTATTCGGGTGTCTTCACAAGACAGCTCATCCTCTGAGTCCCTCCCCTCCTCTCCCTCTCTCTCCCATTTCAAGGGCTCGTGGTCCCTGTCCATCTGCCCTCGGCCTTCCCACAACTCTTGCTCCCCTCAGCTCTGGCTTCCACCTTCCAGGTCCTGGATTAACTCATCACAGAAAAACTAAATGTGGCGCCAGGAGGCATGGTTCAGGCCTGTAGTCCTAGCGCTTTGGGAGGCCAAAGCAGGAGGATTGCTTGAGCCCAGGAGTCTGAGAGCAGCCTGGGCAACATCGTGAGACATTGTCTCTCCAAAAAAAATTAGCCAGTTGTGGTGGTACATGCCTGTAGTCCCAGCTATTCGGGAGGCTGAGGCAGAAGGATTGGCTGAGCCCAGGAAGTCGAGGCTGCGATGAGGCCTAATCATGCCACCGCACTCCAGCCGGGTGTCAGAGTGAGACTACTGATCATAAATAAATAAATATGCATAAATAAGAAAAACTAAATGTACCCGAGACTCTGGACCTCCAATAACATTTTTTAAAAAATTCCTACCCAATGTTAGGATGGGCTGGGAGAAGGGTTCTTCACTTTAGAGACAAAAAAGGAAAAATCCACACAAAATAGTCCAACCAGTGCTTCAGGAGGTGGCCTTGTATAGAAGCCTAAACAGCCAAATGAACCAGGAGTAAGTCCACAGCCTACCAGTTAAGCCTACTGAGTTGGGGGGAGGGGGACCCTCAAGAGGGTCTAGATAAGGCCACTGGGCAAGGACCAGGAGGGTGCATAAGGTCTGGCCTCCTCCAGGATCTGAGGAAGACAGCCTGTCCATCCATGCCTGCCTCCCAACATGGGTCCCATCATCTGGCACATCAATAGCATGCAGTCCTGTAAATGAAACCAGAGTGTGATGGGAGCACCCCTGGGCCTGGGTGGCCCCTGGTAGGTGGTGCTTTGGGGGCCTACGTGGAGGCACAAGATGGTCAAGACTTTGTGGTCCAGACACCTTCAGAGAGAATGGGGATACAGCACTGAATTGGGAGGTCCAGGACAAGGCATGGTATCCCTGCACAGCTCCTGGTGGGACTGACTGTACCGGGTGGCCCCACTAGAGACCACAGTGTCCACAGAGGCCTAGCCTGGCCGCATCCTGGGAGGAGGTGTCCCGGTGCTGCCCGTTCCTCCCTGGGCTTCCCACAAGTCCTCCCAGGTGCTCTTGCCAAGGACAGACCTCCAGTCCTGTTCATGGATGGACCCGAAACTCTGCAGATGGTCCTCTGGGTCTCAGGAATGCAAGTCCAGAGGCTGAGGGCTGCTGCAGGGAGCTAGTTCTTCTGCCCCTCATTTGCCAGAAGCCAGCCCTCTCACCACGTAGCCCCCTCCTTCTCCCACAGGTTCTCCGGCCACGGCTGTGGCACCTTCTCTTCCAAGGGGTTCCTGGCTTCTGATGAAGTCAGCCTGCTGGGACCACCTCCCTTTCATTAACTCGGCGTCAACAGGTTAGGGAGGCTAATCCCACCTGCAAAAGCCCTTGCCCAGCAGCACCGAGAAGGTGGGTGCCCTCGTGGGACCCACTGTCTCCCCGGTGGCCACTCAGACAAAAACCTAAAGGAGGGTCGCTCCTCCCAGCAGACTGGCAAACCTCCCAAAGCTGCCACATTTAGTGTTCGCCCTCTTCTCAGAGAGTCAGAGTCAGCCAGACAGTGCTGGGGAGGCAGGTTGGCTTGGGGTAAACTTTCAACACAGAATTCACAGATCGATGGTATCAGAATGAACTTGCTGGGCCAGCACCCACAGCCCATCTTGGCCCTGCCTCTGCCTCGGGGGCCAGAGGGAGTCCACCAGACTCACCTCGGTCCGACCTCACAGGAGTTCCCTGTGCAAGGCAGGAAATGAGATCATTGTAACAAAGATTGTTTGCTCTACAGTTTACAGCATTATTTGAAAATGTAATGTGCAAGAGGTACTTTGTCATTAGGGAAAAGGAAATTCAAATTCAGGCCTCACCTAGCAGGTCACCTGGCAGTCACAGACCTAGAGACAGTTTCCAAGCAAGTCTGTCTGCAAGTATCTAGGATTGGCATGGTGGATCCAGGAAAGCACATCAGCCCAGAGCCAACAGCCTCTACAGCTCTGATGGCAGCGGTTGGGAAATACCGTCTATGACTCATATGCCAAAAACTGCATTTGCTACACCGACTTCATCTTGTTAGGTATTCAGAACTATCCAGGTCATGAAAAGTAAGAAACATGGCCAGGTGCAGAGAGACCTACACCCTTACCCAGAGCAGGGGCTACAACACCAAGTCTTCAACACAGCTTGAAGCCCCAAAGCTCTCAAAATCAACCCCCAGCCGGGCGTGGTGGCTCATGTCTGTCTGTAATCCCAGCACTTTGGGAGGCTGAAGTGAGAGGATTGTCTGAGCCCACAGGTTCAAGACCAGCCTGGGCAACTTGGCGAGACCTCATCTCTATAATAAATCAAAAAAAATTAGCCCGGATGTGGTGTCACACATCTGTAGTTCCAGTTACTTGGAAGGGTGAGGTGGAAGGATCACCTGAGCCCAGCAGGTTGAGGCTGCAGTGGCTGTGAACATGCTTCTGCACTCCAACCTGGGTGACAGAGTGAGACTCTGACTTAAAAAAAAAAAAGAAAAAAACAACCCCAAGGCTGGGTGAAGAACCTGCTCTCTCAAGAGAAGAGAGTAGATGCCCATCCTCTGGGATCAAAAATTACAGACACGTGGGATAATGAAACGCCTTGGTGTACACAGTTTCTCCAGGCAACCCGGAGCTCCCGTCCCTTCTGTACACACATCTCTCACTGCCACTGCTCCTGACAAGGGACCAGGCCCTGATCCCTCCTTCAGATGGGATGGACCCAACCTCTGCTAGACTTGCTGACCTCTACCAAACCTCTTCTCAGGGAACAAATCTAAGGCCACTTATACATCCTGAAGTACGTTAAGGATGTTTGTTATTATCACAACGGGAAAAACTGACATCTGTTTCGAGGTAGGACACGTGCGGTGGTGTTATCATTGGCAGTACACACAGAGCTTGCTTCTCTTTTCCTGTTCTACCACGGTCAGCCAACCCTATAGCAAATATGGTGGCAAATCACCTTCAGGCGTGGGGTGAGAGTAGAATGAGGATGAGGTGAGTGAAAGGAAAGTAAATAACTTCCCGAGAATAAAACCAAAGCCATCTAAACCCTTTATCAGAAAAGTATAGGGATCTAGCTGGGTTATTTTTGTTTGCTTGGGTTGTGGTCTCACTCTGTTGCCAAGGCTAGAATGCCGTGGCTCCATCACAGCTCACCGCAGCTTCAACCTCCTGGGTTCAGGTCATCCTCTGCCTCAGCCTCCCGAGTAGCTGGGATTATAGGCACGCACCACCACGCCCAGTTAATTTTTAAAAATTTTTTGTACAGATGAGATCTCACCATGTTGCCCAGGCTGGTTTCAACTCCTAGGACCAAGCAATCTTCCCACCTGGGCCTCCCAAAGTGCTGGGATTACAGGCGTGAGTCACCACACCCTGCCTAGTTGGGTTTTTTGAAGTTATCCATCCAAGGAATGAGCCAGGATGGGAAGAAAAACAAAGACATCCCTTCCCAGTCTCCCTTCTCTCCCTCCCTCCATAGTCAAAAGCTCCAATTTCCATTCTAAATATGATGTGCTTTAAACAATACAATGCACTATTGGAAGTACCATCTCATTCTGCCTTTTCAGCCAGCCATGGTGATCCACCCTATTATTTGGACTCAGAGAACTTGTGTGGCTCAGGCAAGGTGACACGACCCATAGAAGCAGAAGGGCAGGATGTGTAATTCTGCATCCCAGCACTCTAAATTCTCACTCCCTCCTTACCACCATGTGGCCTTGCCCAGTAAGGAACGCGTAGGTTATGCATCAGAGTTCTCTGAAAACCATGAAAATTGAGTGGCAAGCTCAAACTCACAGAGCTGGTTCACAGAAGCATGGAATTCACAGAAGCATTGAATTCACAGAAGCACTGAATTGTCTCCATTCTCTTTCATTTTACTAATCCTTTCCAGGACTTTGAGGTCATCTGCAGGCCCCTACTCCCTGCTTTTTTGTTGTTTTTTTAACTTTAACATTAATAGGTTCTCCTAATCTTTGCATGGCTGTGTGGGTGGGTGTGGTTTTTGTTTTGTTTTATTTGCTTGTTTGTTTGTTTGTTTCCCACAATATCAGGAAGAAAAAAAAAAAACATCCAGTTGGTCAGGCACCATGGTTCAAGCCTATAATCCCAGTACTTAGGGAGGCCACTGCCCTGGGCAACAGAGAGTCTGACTCAAAACCAAAACAAAATAAAGCAAAGCAAAGCAAAACAAAAAAACCAGCCAGCCTTGACCACTGAAAGGAAGTACCTATAGAAACCTAGAATAAACTCAGTTTAGCCTAGTCTTTTTTCTTCAGCATAACCACTTTTGCTTAGACTTTACCCCTGACATGCTTTGAATCTAACACAGATTAGACACAGATATCAATAGGCCAGTTTTAGAAAGTGTTCAGACATTTTAAAATTACATTCTGCTGCAGGCCAAGCTACCACACTCCCTTTTGGTCAAGGAGTTTGTGGATTGCAAATGTCTGACAAGTCTCTTGCAGGGAAACCCTCTCCCCTTGTCTCCTCCCATGTAGCCTACCACCTGAGGGCATGAGATGCTACAGACAGGCAAAGTCAAGATCTAAGACTCATGTGGCTACAGTCAACATGAGATTTGGAGGGGACAAATATCTAAATTATATGCCCTGGACATTTCCCTGGCCTAAACCGCCTTACACCAAAGGCCCTCAAATATACCTAGTTCTTGGTGCCACACTTTCCTCTGAGTGTTGGGTCCCCTTTCCAAACTGTGAAGGGTGAAGAATAAACTTTACTTCTTTCTACTTTCTTCCTTGCTGCAAGCTTGCATTATTCCCGCAACGCAACATTGGCACCAGCACTGGCAATTAAAGGGCATATCCTGTACAGTGGAAAGGTAATATACTTCTACACCTTGCTGCACTTCCTCCAACTTTCTTCTTTCTTTTCGCCTTAAAGAAGGGGCTGACTCCACCCTCCCCCCTAATTCAGCCTGACTGCCTCTCCTCCCAGCCTGATTTAGCCTTTCCTGCCTACAAATCTAGGCAAAAATAAGACAAAGTAACTCCCTAAAAACCAGTCATCTAGATTAAATTACCTTCAAGCTGTTATTCACGAGGCTGGTCCTTGCCAAGAGACAAAAATTCTCGGCTTGGGTATTCTGCTGGTAACCAGACTGTCTCCCTGCATTTTGTCTCCATCTGTCATTTATAACGGTGTGGCCTTTTGCAGAGTTTCACCACGCCAGGGCAGGTGACTGCTTTGAATTTACCTAGTACAACACCAAGCTCTTAATAAACATTTCATGATAAAAGGGCCAGTGACATAGCTCCGTGAGAACAAGAGAACAGTGTGATGTCCATGTCTCGAGGACACAATTTATTCTGTCTTGTCCTTAGAAAATCATCTGCACACTATGGCTGTGCTGATTTTCTAAGCTTAGAGTGATTCTTATGCCAGAAGACACAATTAAATTCCATGAACAGTTCTTATCTTAACTTGGAGGGAAGAAGAAGAGAGCTGAACCACACAGAAGATGTAGCGTGACCTTCTATTCAAGCTAAATTGCCCACAAACTATGGCCTGTCCTAAACATTGTCTTTTTTTTCTTTGAGTTGGGGTCTCATTCTGTTGCCCAAAGTGGAGTGCAGTGGCACGATCATGGCTCACCACAGCCTCAACCTCCCAGGCTCAGGTGATCCTTCCTCTTCAGCCTCTGGAGTAGCTGGGACTACAGGAGCATGCCACCACTCCAGCTGATTTTTTGGAGAGATAGGGTCTTGCTATGTTTCCCAGGTTGTTCTTGAACTCATGGGCTCAAGCAATCTTCCCATCTCAGTCTCCCAAAGTGCTAGGATTACAGGCATGAGTCATCACACCCAACCTAGCATTCTGTCTTTTTACAGGTCTCTGGTTTTTGTGAAACTCTCAGGGTGTGAGGAAGCCTGTCAATTATCTGGATTAAATAAAAAGAGGCAGGAAAAGAAAACGCTCTGCTAATGAACACCTCCTAGGATACCAGAAATGGAGAATCCTGGAGACGGTGGGAACGGCTCCTGATTTGAACTGACTTATCACAGTGAGGTGCCCTGGAGCTACGCCTAGAATCGGTCCCCCTCTACTTGGACCATGTTCTCTTTCTAGGAGCCAGGAGTGCTTCTTTAGAGAGATAAATCTTCCCTTCCCCCTTCAGATCATTAGAAAATATCTCTGTCTCTGCTATTGTTCAGCCTTAAGCCCGTGGAAGCTCTCCTCCAGGGAAGTAGGTACAGGGCACCCTGGGCACACCTGGGCACACTTGGATGGAGGTCTTCTAGATCTTTCCATAAAATTAGACTGCCTGCCCTTCATTCTACCCTGCACTGAGATGTCACTGGTCTTGGATGGTTCGTTCTTGAGTTTCATTTGGAATCTGTTCTAAATAATTTAATTAATTTGTGATGGATAAAATTCCACCTTGCTTTCTGCATTTGTGACCCATCTTAATTTCCACCAGAAGTAAGTAGGCTAAAGCACCCTCTGATAGAGCTGGGGCATGGGGTCACATGCGTGTACTTCCAGCTACTTAGGAGGCTGAGGTGGGAGGATTATTTGAGCCCAGGAGTTCGAGTCTAGCCTGGGCAACACCACAAGACCTCCGCCTAAAATAAAATAAAATAAAAACATACAGTAGCTTATTAATGATGTTAGTTGTGGGTCTGTAAGAAAAGAAAAAAATAAACAAATACACGTTAAAAAAATATCTACATGGTCCTGTCGTAACCTTAATATAGTTTAATAAACCTTCTTTACTTCTAGACTCCAAATGAGAAACCCAATTCTTATCCATCTGCTTGAAATTTAGGTTGGGGTTATGACAGTGCAAAGATACAGGATTTCACATTGTAAACTGACAGATTTTGGCTCTCCACAGGTACATGCAAATCATATGAATGTAGGTTTCAGTGAAAACCGCAATCAGCTCTGCTTTGTTAGATATAAATTCTGCTCAAATAGAAACCTACTGCTAGTGGGCAAAAAGACATTTACTATTTATAAGGTGAATCTCGGTCACTTATCTCCTCTCCCTTGACTATTTCAACTCTTCTCTTGTCAAATAGCTACAGCTTCTGTTCCATCTCTGACTGTCTCTGCCCTGCTCTGATGTGTTTTCCCTTCTACACACACCACTGTAGAAGCCCACACACTGGGAGACCAATGGTGGAGCAAAGTATATGACAAGGTGCGCACATTACATAGTAGTAGATTGAGTTGGTGGTTGTACCCAACAGGCCATAGTCATGTGGGTCGAAGATGTTGTTTTCTGTTATAACTTGACCTTATGATCTCATGAACATTTTCAAGACATATTTATGGAAAGCATTCTAATGCAAGGCATAGGAGGTTTTGTATTCAAAACACATCAGAATTAGTATCAGACATATTTGCTAGTTCTGAGTTGGTGGGAGAAATCATGAATAAGAATGTTTCCATCATTGTGCATCCCACTTGTTAGTATTTAGAAGTTTGGCAAATAAGAACTGATTGGTTGAGCAGTAATCCATCTGGATACTTGGACATAGCCTGTATTGTCTGGATTCGAATTCAAATTTGATTGCTTTATTTAAAAGTATCAGTAATTTTGGACTCTTGGCATAATCTAAAGTAGCTGAGATTTTATTTAATTATTTTAATTTCATTTGAATTTAATTAAAATTAAATTTTGATGAAAATTAGTTTTAAGTTACAGTTAATTTAAATTTAATTTAAAAGAACTATTTGAAAAGATATTCAGATCCACATATTGATAATGATACACTGCATTCTCTACTTTTCAGAAGAGGTATAGGCTTAAGACCAATCAACAGCAACAACAAAACACATCTCCAAACGTCCCAATACACTGATTCATCTTTTTCAAGTGTCAAAACTCGGGCCAGTCGAATTAATCATGTGTAAAACAGCCTAGCATAATCAAACACACACAAACACATACACATGCACAAATGAGTATACATAAAAGTGGAGAAATCTGAGTAAGGTTGTTGGATTGTATCTGTGCTAATTTTCTGGTTGGGATTGTTGTACTCCAGACATGAACGATGCCACCATCAGGGGAAACTGGCTGAGGGGCATATGAGATTTCTCTGTACTGTTTCTTACAACTACACGTGAGTCTACAATGACCTCAGAATAAAAAGCTGAGGAAGAAAACAATATAGTCTATTGCCACTTAGCTTTTAAAAAATATATGTATCACCAACCCTACTGCCCATCGAAAGTAGACTGAATAAAGAAAATGTGGTAGCCCAGCACAGTGGCTCAAGCCTATAATTCCAGCACTTTGGGAGGCCAAGGCAAGAGGACTGCCTGAGTTCAGGGTTTCGAGACCAGCCTGGGCAACTTGGTGAGACCTCGTTTCTACAATAAATCAAAAAATAAGCCAGGTGTGGTAGCGCACACCTGTAGTTCCAGCTGCTTGAATGACTGAGGCGGAAAGATTGCCTGAGCCCAACAGGTCAAGGCTGCAGTGGCTGTGAGTGTGCCACTGCACTCCAGCCTGGGCAACAGAGTGAGAATCCGACACACACACACACACAAAAGAAAATGTGGTATACATACATGATGGATTATTATTCAGCCATAAAGTCAAAATCATGGACTTCTCAGCAAAACGGATGGAGGTGGAGACAATCATTCTTAGTGATCTATCTCAGAACCAAAAAACCGAATGCCACATGTTCTCACTCATAAGTGAACCCTGAGCATTAATCACAATAGCACAAGGGATGGACCAGCAGTCATAGGACACTGCCGGGGGGGGGCAGAGGGGAGCACATAACAATACCAAGGGTACCGAAACCAGGGGAAGTGAGGATGAGTTGGAGGCCCAAACTTTACCTACACATACATTTCTTATGTATCTAATTCTGACTTGTATCCCACATCTTTGTTTTTTTAGACTGGAAAAATACACTTTATTTAGAAAGCAAATTAGAGAGAGAGAAGAGAGTGGAGATTTGCTTCCCCAGGGTATGGGAGGGGGCCAGAGCTTAGGATAACATGGACTGGCCATAGCTCAAAGAACACATATGGCCAGACCATAGCTTAGCAAGGCAGTGGCCACCACACATCTTTATAATAAAATAAAATAGATAAATAAATAATAGATGTCTCATTTACCTATCCATACATACAGAGAGTCACATGCATATACATACACACAAAAGAGCCCCATAGAGATGCCATTTCTGAAGGATAGCCAAGAAATCATCAATACCAATGGCTTCTGAGACAACAACTAGAGAAACAGCAATAGAACACATAGCCATTTCCCCCAGAATACCCTTCTGTACCTGTTGAATTTTGTGTATCACTTGTCTAAAAAATAATTGTTTGAGGAGTGAGGGCCAAAATAACTATTTCAAACGTGAAATAAAATGAAAAACAGCTTAGCACCCAGTCAAGGCCCAGCGAGCCCACGCCAGGAGCCACCCCTCTGATATACACGTTGGCAAGGAAGGTGAAAACCCAGAATTGCCTGCCAGTGTCTTACGGCTGGAGATGCAGTAGGACAGTCTGCAGTTGATCCTCCGGAAGAGCTGCTTGTTGATTGGCCACAGGACCAAGGTGAGGAGCTGGACGGCATTGATCATGAGCCCCGAGGCAATGAACACGTAACAGAAGACCAGGTGGCACAGGAACTGAGACTTCAGCAACCCCGCAAGGTCCATGGTGTGTGGCTGCTTTTATTCAAAAATAAGTAAATGTCTGCTGCAGAATGTTTCCAGAAGGAAGACAGATCCAGGACTCGGAAGAGCGTCTAAAACACAAACCAATATTAAACGTTGGCAAAAGTAAAATGTGCTTTTATAGTTGGCAAAAATTTCTCTTAAAATACATACACACACCTGAGGTTAAACTCTTGGTACATCAGTTGATCTATTTGTATTTAGCAAACATTAGTGTAGTGCTTACTTCCTGCCGGGCACAGTCTGAGACCTTAAATAAAAATAATCCTTTCTGTAATTCTCCCAACCTCCTCTGAGGTCAGTACTTCTGTTACAGACAAGGAAATTGAGGCCCCAGAGGTGATGGGACTTGGTCAGTTGGCAGCTTCCCAGCTAAGCCAGGGCTGAGCACCCGCGGAGTGCACAGTCCCCTCCCACTGTCGCCAGAGCTGTCCACAGGACAGGCCACACCTTGAGCCTCCCCTCCTCTGTCATCCCAGCCTGAACCCCACCCTCACCCCCAACCCCTCTCCATTTCCCTCCACTTTTTCTCATCCTCAGACCCCAGTTCACCCCTTACTTCCAGCAGGATTGCCCTCAACTCAAACCTACCCTGGGCAAGGACAGGGATACCCCTAGGGTGGGCTCCATCCCAAGCACCTAGTACTAGTGAGGCATTTACTAGGATCTGCTGTTGCTCCTTGAATCTTTCACCTTCCACAACTAGACAGCCTAAATCAGGATTGCGTTGAGGGTCACCATCATCTCTCCAGCACCAGAAAGCCATCATGGGCAAACGGTGGGAGTTTCATTTTTAAAAAAATATTTGTAGAATGACTTAACGAAGGTAGACAAGGGTTAAACTTTGAGGATATTGAACACAAATAACGGAAGGTAAGAAAACCACCTCCACTGCACCCAGCCCCTCCCCCATCACACATAAATGCCAACACACACACACACACACACACACACACACACACACACACACACACACACACACAGTCACACATCTCCTTAAGATTTACAAAATCAGAAAGAAACTCAACACACTCGGAGCAATCAGACTCATGGTCCATAATCTGGCTCGAGCTTCCAAATAGGATAATGAGATGACTTTATGGTTTACAGTTTCTTTTAAGGAGAAGGGTAAAGTGGAGTTTTGAAGACTCCAATGAGAAAAAAATCTGAGAGCAGTGACCAAGCTTCTCCTGCAAGCAGAATAACATTGCAATCTACCCCAGAAAGAACTCGAAGCGCAGGACAAACTCTAACAGAACAGTTCACTGATCCTAGATTTCTTACAATCTTTTCTTTGAGTCAGGGTTTTACCCTGTCACCCAGGCTTGAGTGCAGTGGCATGATCACAGTTCACAACAGCCTCGACCTCCTGGGCTCAGGCGATCCTTCTGTGTCAGTTCCCGAGTAGCTGGGACTATGGGCACACACCATCATGACCAGTTAATTTTCTGGAATTTTGTTGAGATGAAGATTTTTCTGTCGCCTAGGCTGGTCTTGAACTCATGGGCTCAAGCTATCCTCTCACTTTGGCCTCCCAAAATGTTGGAATTATAGGCATAAGCCACCATGCCCAGCCAACAAGCAATCCTCTCGTCTTGGCCTCCCAAAGTGCTGGAATTGCAGGCATAAGCCACTACATATGCCAACAATCTTTACTAACAACACCAAAAAAATGAACAATCTGAATACAAATGGTCCTCAACTTACAATGGTTCCACTTACCATTCTTGACTTTACGATGATGCAAGCGGGATACGCATTCAGTAGGGAACTCACTTCAAGCGCCCACAGGACCCTTCTGGTTTTCCCTTTCTGTACAGTATCCAATAAGTTACAGGAGATATGCAACATTTATTATCAAATAGGCTTTGTGTTGGATGACTTTACCCAAAGGGGCTAATGTAGGTGTTCGGAGCATGTTTAAAGCAGGCTGATGATGGTCACTAGATCAGGTGCATTTACATTTTTGACCTATAGTGTTTTCAATTTACAATGGTTTTATCGGGACATAACTGGTCACAAGTCAAAGAGCACCTGTAATAATTTCAGACATATTAGTTTACTTTAAGACTTCCATGAACCCCACAAAATGAGTATTCTTATTATCCCATTTTTCAGATTAAGAAACTGAGACAACTGCTAGGTTGGGTGACTTGTCCAAGTTTCCCACAATCAAAAACTGATCTTGAGGCCCGGCTTTAACTCCAAGCTCTCTCTGTATACCTGTCCAAGCTGTTCTGCTCCTGGGAGGTGAGGATGGGCTTATCTTGTGACCTTTGCAGAGCAACCCAGAAATTACCCCAGGAAAAAGTCCCACAGCCTTCAGTGAAGGTCACAATCACAAATTATGCTCAGAAAATGGGGCTCGACCCTGGGTCATCTGGGTTGGCTTTGAGGATGTTCTCAGTCAGGACCACAGTCACAGGGAGGCATGCTGACACTTGCTCAGACTATCTGATGGCAGGCTGCATTCCTGTGTGATGTTTATACATCTCCTATAGGAGGAAAATGGGAAAGAGATTTTGGCCTGATTTCCCTGAAATCAGGTTAGCGAAGACATCCTATCCTCTGGGGCCCAGAAGTTTTACTCTCTGACACAAACCCAAGTCCTGAAGGGTCAGAATCATCACATCTCAGGCCTTTCCCAGACAGCATCTCCACAGACACTTTCAGGTTGTAAAACTCACTCCTTACTTAGTTTCAACACTCCGGCTCTCCCTCTAAGGAGGAGGCAGGAAGCTGGCATCTCACCCTCAGTCACTTGACTTCAGGAGCCACATAAACAGGAGGGATTTTCATGAGCTTGCAGCTTGACAGCAGTTACAGTCTGATGTTGAATATTCATGCAATTTACTCATTGTCCCTGGATTAGCCACTAATAGCTTCAAGACAATCTGGCCAGACAGTGCGGTTCTTCATTGGGTTCTGGAATCCAGCATTTGTGACAAACCCTTAGCTTTGCTGATTTAACACTAAGAAAAGGAAATTAACTGACATGGGGAATGCAGGGGATTAAATTCTGCCTTTCTCAGTTTCCAGTTCAGTATTAGGACATTATGAAGAAAATTTAAGGTTTTTTTTTTTCCTTGTAAAATTTCAAGGACCACCATGCCCTCGGATAAAACCCTCACTAGTACTGTAGGAACCAGAGTGTAACATGATAGTGGTGGTATCTAAGGTAGAACCATAAACTAGCCTAGGTCTGTTTGGGGTCTTGGATTTCTACACATATCCTCAAGTCCTCTTTCCTAGATGAGTGTGGTGGTCCCTGTGGGATTGGGAGTTCAGCTGCTTGGGTTTGAAGCTCTGTTCTAACTCTGATGATGTATCTTTGGACAAATTAACTTTCCTGAATCTCAGTTTCTCTATCTATAAAAGGGGATAATAGATCCTAATCAAAATTCCAAAGAGGCTATTGTCTTTGATTTTGTGAAACTTAAGCTGATTCTCAAATTTATATCCAAAAGCAAAAACAGACTGGGTGCAGTGGTTCACGCCTGAAATCCCAGCACTTTGGGAGGCCTAGGTGAGAGAATTGCCTGAGCCGGGAGTTCAAGACCAGGTTGGGCAACATGGTGAGACCTCATCTCTATAATAAATTTAAAAATTAGCCAGGCATGCCTGTGGTTCTAGCTACTACTTAAGGCTAAAGTGGAAGGTTCACCTGAACCCAGCAGGCCAAGGCTATAGTAGCCATGAGTGTGCCACTGCACTCCAGCCTGGGCAACAGAGTGAGACTCTGACTCAAAAAAACAAAGCAAACCAAAAAAAAAAAAAAAAAAATAGAACAAGGTGAGAAGTGCTCTGAGTTGTTGAATAATTTAACTGACTTTAGTCCTAAGGCTGATTAGTAAAAGAGATAAGACTGAATTATTTAGGGGAGGTGTCTAATGGACCAATATGTGATGTACGTCTTAAGTTTATTCCTGATAGAAGTTGAGGGGAGAGGTCATCGTTCCTATCTTGAATAAAAGAAAGCTTTCTCTTCTGATGTGGCAATTAGCCAATTTTGTATCATACTGAGGGGAAAATGGTATAAACATCTGACCATAGATGAAAATAGCTAGAGAGAAAACATTTAAAAATACTTTGCCTGTTTCCCTTTCAGCTTTGTAAGTACCTAGAATGTCATGGAAAGAATCTTTCCAGCAAATCCACTTCAGTAGTTTATTATTTGAGGCAGAATATGACCAGTAATTGTATGCTATTTCTGAGACTATCAGAGTTTATGAAGTTTTTAAATCAACAAATAACTATGAATCTGTTTCTATGTCATATATCTGTGAATAATGAAATTTCTTATCAAGGGCAACAATAAAGAACTCACGGGCTCAAAAAACCAGAACTGATATGACCTTTTGCTGGGTTTTGGTACTTACAAAATGGAACAGCAGTGATGCACACATCAGTGAGCTCAGAGGAGGAATTTACCCATCACTATCCCTTTTCTTAAAAATCACTCACATGACCTTGAGAACTGACCCCAGGAGTCTGAAGGAAAGGGTATCCTACTAAGCATTCTCCTTCAACACGTTCATGAAACCACCTATATACAATTAATATAGGGCCATGGGCAAAATCATCCAAGAGCCCTGAGCCTTGCAGAAGTGCAGCTATGGTTAGAAACTACCAGGTCAGTTGTTTCTAAATTTGCCTTCAAATCAATAAAGAGAAATTGATTATCGTCAGAACCTTCCTTGGGAGGGAAGAAGCTGATAAACAGATTTTTCCCTTAAACAATGAGCCTAAAATGGCACAAATCTCTTTGATGGAATCCTAAAGTCTGACTAGCCTCAGGGCTCAAGCGGTGCTAATTTCCAGGGACTCCATCTCTCTCATGCCTCTGCAATGGCATACTGCTGGTGTCAGCAGTCAATCTTCTCGGGGTTTGCCTTCCAGATAGCATCTCTACTGTAAAACCTAAGATGTAGAAATTTAACATCTTAGTGTTTGAGCTGTTTTTCAGACTTTGCACTTTGATGGACCTGAGGCCCCATCCTAACTCAAAACACATCCCAAAAAGATGGCTCCACTGGTCCTGTGACGCACTTTCCAGGAACTGTCTCTGGACATTTTCAGTTTACATCTCCCACGACAACATCATCTCCAACCAATCAGTTCTCAGTCCCCTGCCCACCAAATTCCCTTTAAAAACCCTAACCTCTGCATTATCAGGGAGGTAGATTTGAGAAATACCTCCCATCCTCCTCGCTAAACTGTTTTGTGACATTAAACTCTTTCTCTACTGTGACATCTGCGTCAGCCTCAGTTTTTCTGGGCAGTGGGCATATGAACCTGGTCAGGCAATAACATTCCTACAAGGAAGATGCGGCTGCAGAGGCCAGCCTGGGCATCTCTGAGCGCAGGTGGAGGTGACTCAATTAAGGTTTAAAGCCCATGGTAGCTATGGAGTAAAAGGCAGAGGGGGGATTTTCACTGGATAGAGAATCCCAGACAAACCACCACCCAGAGAACTAAGGCAACATGAAACACAAGGACATTTTAAAGAGAAATCATAATAATAGGGGGAAAAAACCCAGGAAACTCCTATTTGGATATGCTATCTAAATTTTCCAGAAAGTAGAGTTAATGAGCTTAATTGTCATTAGAAATCATAATAGTACAAGGAACAAGCTTAATCTACCCAAATCACCTTTATTTCCCAAGCTGCTAATAGTTTAGTAGATTTTGAGTTTAATCATTTGGCAAAGTCTCTGACAGTTCTTGAGGGTACATTAAAAACTATTGGCAATGAGTCTGTGTGAAATTAGTTCATAGCGATTTGAGAAAATTGGTACTCATTGTTAAGTTTGGGATTACTGAATGCCAGAAGGAGTCACCTTCAGCTCCATTCAGATGTAAAAAGTGAGATTCATACAAGGATGGGAGAGAGATAGGAGTTGAATGCATAAAGGATGTTGACTATAAGCCAACAATATAACAAAGGGGTTCATTCAGCTGGTATAGACCTGCAGAGAATACTAGAACATACGGAGTGGAAAAAGTTCACAAAGAAGCATGATTCTGAGTTGTAAAATAATAATGTGTGCATATATATCATTCATATCTACATCTATTTCTACATTCATAGCTATGTACTAATAGTGGCTAACTTTGGGAGGCTGAGGCAGGAGGATCACTTCAGACTAGGAGGTCAAGGCTGCAGTGAGCCATGATTGTGCAACTGCACCCCAGTCTTGGCAACAGAGTTGTCTCTAAAAAAAATATGTACATTGTGGCTGAATGTTAGTGGAAAAATTATGACTGGTTTCTTCTTTCTTCTCTTTTTCAATGATGAGAATGAGATCTGCCCTCTTCTGGGCAGAGAACTGGATAGACCTCAATTCCCAGCTCTCAAGGTTATGTGTGGTCAGATGATGGGCATACTCGATGAAGGTGAGATGCTTGCAGGTTTCTGAGGGAGAAAAAGGATGCTGCTTGCTGACTTGATGAAAACCACAACCACAGAGTGATATGCCCTATTTAAGTGAGCAGATAGGGGCAAGGCGTGGTGGTTCACACTTGTCACCCCAGCACCTTGTGAGGCTGAGGCAAGAGGAATGGCTGAGCCCAGAAGTTCAAGACCAGCCTGGGCAACATGGCGAGACCTTGTATCTACAGTTAAAAAAAAAAATTAGCCAGGCCTAGTGGCATGCACCTGTTGTCCCAGCTACTTGAAAGGCTGAGGCGGAAGGCTCACTGGAGCCCAGGAGGTGGAGGCTGCAGTGGCCATGATTATGCCACTCTACTCCAGCCTGGGCAATGAAGTAAGACTCCAACTCAGGAATTTTTTAAAAAGTGAACTGAAAGGTGATCAGTCAGATAGTCAGCAACAGACAAGAGATGCTCTGAATTGTGCAGGCAACCTGAGGCCACTTGGAATCCAAGCACTGTTGCTTGTAAGGGATGACACAGCAAGGTCGTCAGAGCTGCCCTTGGTGAGGAAGCCGGAGAGTCAGGCAGTCCTGGCTACACACCCAAGGGCAGGCAGCCCTTGATAGCTATGCAAGTTGCTTAATTCCTTAACCCTCGGTTTCCTCACCTGTAAATCAGAGCAATACCATCAGTAGGAGGCGATGGTGAGGACCAAGCAGAAAACTGTCTTTGGCACACTTCATCCAACGCCTGGAGCAGGAGCACCTAAGAAAATAAGAAGGCCAAGACGAAGCAGCCAAGATATGTTACTCTGGCATTTCTGGGAAAGCCAGAAGATAGAATTCAACTCAGCTTTCCTCCTTCTTACTAGATATCTAGATCCTGACTATTTTTTAAAAATTTACTTTGAAGCATATTAAAGCATCCACCCCCACAGGTTTTCATTCTAACCTATACTTTTCTACTGGTGACTCAGAAACAAGAAATGAAGCATCCACAAAAACTCACATATACCTCACAAGTGTGCTCAGGGGCACACTTTTCAGGTAGCCTTTCTAAAGTTCTAGGGACATGGAGAGCCAGGCGTGCACACGCTAGCACAGCTCTTGGCCTGGGCCCCTGATATACAGCAGATGGTACCATTTGCTGCCTAGCCTATGATAGTGGAAACATAAACAAATAAGATAAAACCCAGGGTCTACGCATGAGAGAATTCCAACCACATCCCCTCACACACACATAGAGCAGTCCCTTAAATCATTAGGTCAGGCAACAAACATCAGAAACTCAGTTAAGACATACCCTGCCTTATTCAATTTGTGAAACTATTAAATAAGCATGAACTTCAGTCACACAAGCATGACTTCAGTCACAGTCAAAAAGAAGCTAAAACTGAAATGGTGTCAACTGTCACTAGCTGTATTAACATGCAGGGGCGCCCAAAAAATGCATACACATTTTCAATATGATGTTCGCTCAAAAGATGGTGTTCATCAAGCGAATGCTAATGTCACCTGCAACAGGTAAGACAGTCAAAGAAAATGGCGAAGCATGATTAAGCGAATGTCATATAACACATTGCTATTGTAATTCAATTCAACTTTGAAAAGTAATACATAGATAACAGTTCTTAAAATGTGTATACTTGGTTTGGCACCCCCATATATTCACATTACAGCATTCAGCCAGGTCAAATTTGGAGAACAGGCAAAATTGTCTTCCTTCCAAAGAAATCAATCCAAGAAAAACTGCTGAAATCATGCTCATGCCCAGTTTAACATGATCATTAAAATCTAAATATCATTTCATTTGGAAGCTCTTTTGACCTCAAAATCCAGAACAGCTTACAAAACACACAGAAAGAGATAAAAGAAATGCAAATTCCTTTATACTATTTTTTAACAATCCAAACTAGGTTGCTTTTTTTTTAAAAAAAAAAGGTCATACTCCATTCTACAGAGATGAGGTCAAATGGATCGCCTTGCCTCAGTCTGAGTACAAATCCTCTACACCCTTTTCGTAAGCTATTGGATACATATGACCAGTGCTTTAAATGTCTTCAAATCACTTGATCTAGTAAACCAACTTCTGACAATTTATCCTAAGTACAAAATTAACTTTTAGAGAATTCTCTATGTATAAAGATATATATACAACTACCGTTAACAAGCACCAAAAATTAGAAACAACTCATATTTTTGATACGGAGAAACAAAAAAAATTAATTATGGGATACCCACTGAATGGAGTAATGAAGTGTCACGATAAATACATTTGTAGTAAAATGCATAAAATTTCAGTATGATATTAAGTGACAAAGGGTACACAATTATATACATATAGAATAATCTCCACTCTAAAATCAAGTATGGGGGGGAAAATTGGGAGAACGCTTTCCCAAACATTAACAGCACCTATCTTTGTGTATACATGCACACACATACACACATGCACATACATGTACCCCCCCACACACACAGCCCCCACATGCACACTTATGCAGGTCAGTCCACCTGGGACCTGGGCCAAGCCCAAGACTCTAGCTTCTGCATTTTCGTCTGTAGGAAGACATTGACAAGGTGAGCTCCAAGAGCCCACCACATCCCACAAAGGGATGCCCTCCCCATGAAGGCTTTTTCTTTTATTCCAGTGCATTCTTCCTCAATAGTGATGGAGGGACCCAACCCCACCTCTCTTCCCCAACTCTCATCTGCAGAGAAGTTCCCCTGTGGGCCAGATTGACCAGATAGAGAAGAAAACAGAAAAACTTAAGGCCTTTGCCCAGAGAGCAACAGAGCTAAAGTGAGTATTGTTAAAGAATCCTGTTTCTGGACCAATATTTTTGATCTGTAGGACAGAGAAAGCCATGGTGCCCCCAAGGAAAGAGAAGTGTGTACCATCCCAGGAGAGGTGAGGGAGGTAGAATATTCGGGTTGCAGGCTCTACTATAGATTGGATGAATTTAGCCAAAGTCTTCACAAGGACAGCAATCACTTGTGCAGCCTTGGGGAGATCACCTAGCACCTAGTTCTGACAAACAAGGTCAAGTTTAGTTTCTGGATTTTTTGGAGTTAGGTTGACCAATGGCCCGAAACAAAACAAGAGAGAAAGTATGTATGGTTGAATTTAACTGCCTTTGGGACCATGTCTAACCAAAATATTCCTCAATTAAAAAATCATCACCGTCATCGAATGGTATGGCAGAAGCCTATATAACATTAGCTTATTTTAGAATTTCATAGAACAATTCTCTGTCCAAGATCCCTGGACGGTACATGATGTCCATGAAAACAAAACAAACTCTGAAGAAGCCATAAATCATGCTCAACTTTTCCATCACGTCCTCTAATAAATAACCATTAGTCTCTCTCCAAAGTCCAGTTGCAGAATGCTGAGAACCTAGGTCTACAGGAAACTGATGCCTCTAAGTTTATATTTAATAGTTTGTTCTGAGTAGCTTGTGAGAGGAAAACAAATTCTGAACAGCTTTTATGTTTAACCCAAGGAAACCTAGACTCAGAGGCAAACACAGATGGATAACCTAGGTAACTTTTTCTGTCATGAGAAGATGGAAAGAAATCAAATAAGTTATTCACTAAGGCCTTTTGTAGTTTTAACTTCTACGAGATGAAATTATTTGCCGCTCAACATCACAAGGTTTCTGAATTGTAAACAGTGCAGCAAGAGTTTAATAAATATTTAGCATACATCATCTCATTGTCACAAAAACCCACCATGGAAGGTATTCTCATTCTCATGTCATAGATGAGGAAACTGAGGCTTAATTAGACTGGGTAACATGCAGCTGGTAAAGAGTGAGTCGATGTGGGGGCCAGGCATGGACCAGTCTCATGTTTTGTTAACACTGCCCATGAAATGAGAAGCCCGAGATGGCTAAACTTCACCATAAACTTCACCCTTCATGGGACCCTCCATGTTTCCGCTAATGGTTTCATTTCTGACTTTTGAGGGTAATTGTGAGATTTTACGCTGCTGCCTTCTGCCAGCCCTGGAGAGCCCAGTCACATCCTCCTTGCAGATAGAAGGCCCATGGTCTCCTAACTGCATCCAGCTCTCCCCACAGTCCCTGGAGTCTTCAGGGCACTGACCTTGGGGTGGGTATGCTGTCTGAGGGCACCAGCTGACTAGCTGCATTCCCAACAACCAAGAGTGCATGAGTTATTTTCAAATGTGCTCAGTGGAAGATATATATATACACACTTTTCTTTCCCTGAGTCGGGGTCTGTCACCCAGGTTGGAGTGCAGTGGCATGCTTACAGCCACCATAGCCTCAACCTGCTGGGCTCAGGTGATCCTTCCACTTCAGCCTTCCAAGTAGCTGGAACCGCAGATGTGTGCCACCATGCCCAGCTAGTTTTTTAATTTATTGTAGAAACGAGATCTCACAAAATCGTCCAGGTTGGTCTCAAATCCCTGGACTCTGGCAATTCTCTCACTTTACCTCTCAAAGTGCTAGCATTACTGGCATGAGCCACCACTCCCGGTCAATTTTTAAATTGTTTTTTGGTCAAGAGGATGTCTCACTATGTTGCCTAGGCTGGAAGGAAGGTATATTTTTAAATTATGTCCACTCTATGGAAATTTCCAAAAAATTTTACCAAGTCCTGATAAAAAACTCAATATCATGAAATCCCAAACTAAAATGAAAACAGAAAAATTAATTTTCTTAATGAGGAAATTCCATATGATAATATTCTGATTAATCAAACGTGGAAGAAAAAAAAGGACCAGGTATGTTGGCTTGAAATTGCTGTGGTCTGCATTAGCATCATGGCTGCCAAGGGGCAGTGACCATCAGCTCAGTAATTAGCCTGTGAGAGCTGGAATGACATGGGGGCTGAGGCCGATGGAGGGGCAGTGCTCTCCTTTGCGGGAGGGGGTGCCAACCACTTCACATTGTGGGCTGCAGAAACAGTGTGAGGTGGTTGGCACCCCCAGCGGGCACTAAAAACAAAAGAGGGAACCTTATTCAGCATATAAACCACCTCCACTACGCCTACCATCACCACGACAACGTGGTCAGAACTGGCACGACAAGACCATGTGGCCAGAGCCAGCGTGGAGAGGCCCCATTTACCGACTGTGCAAACTTGGGCAGCAGCTCATTCTCTCTGAGTCTCAGTTTTGCATCTGTTGACTGAGATAATAATCCCTGCCTCCCAGGAGTTTTGGGACAATTAAGTGCATGAATTTACAGAAAACAACCAGCACACCACTGGCCGCACAAAGGACCCCATGCCACACACACAGTCCAAGCTCCTGCTCACTCCCAGGCTGTCTGGGGCCCGTCTCCTCCTCCCTCAACTGCTTGTCCATGGCCCCCACAAAACACCCACCAGCTTGTCCTATTCTCCACTTGTGAATCTCAAGATCCATTTGTTTGTTTGAATAAAGATTTTCCTTAGGTGGACGTGTTTTTTCCCAACATCCACACAACTCTAGGATGACCCTGAGTACAAGTGACCTAAAAAGTCAAGTACAAAGACCCTCAAAGCCCATTCACACATTTTGGGGTTTTTACAGAGGCAAGGTGTCACTACATTGCCCAGCTGGCCTTGAACTCCTGGGCTCAAGCAATCCTCTCGCCTTAGCCTCCCAAAACGCTGGGATAACAGGCGCGAGCCACCACACCTGGTCCGCACTCAAAAGTTTTATTCCCATACCAAAGGAAGGTAGGTCAAAGCCTTTGGTTTTTAGACTGTCTTCGTAATAATGGATATTAACTGTGAATTCCCTACTTAAATCTCATTGAAGAAATGAGTTGCATATATGATGTAGCCCTTGTTTCTACCTTGTGAAAGAGATATACAAGTTAGTATTGAGAAGGCCAAGACCATCCTCACTTTTATGCGAGTGAATTGCCTGAGCTCAGGGGTTTGAAATCAGCCTGGACAACTTGACGAGACCTTGTCTCTACAATAAAACAAAAATGAGCTGGGTGTGGTGGCACATGTCTGTGGTTCCAACTACTTGGAAGGCTGAGGCAGAAGGTTCTCCTGAGCCCAGCAGGTCAAGTCTGCGGTGGCTGTGAGCATACCACTGCACACCAGCCTGGGTGATAGAATGGGACTCCAACTAAAAAAAAAAGTGTTTCCGCCTCCCACAAAGAAGCATGAAGACTTCTGGATAGGGTGAGGTTGGGGCTGAATGGCCAGTGTAGACAGGCATGTTCCTAGGTCACTAGCAAATCACAGCACTCAAATAATCTAAAAATTAGCCATGCATGGTAGCATGCCTGTAGCCCCAGCTACTCAGGAGGTTGAGGTGGAAGGATCATCTGAGCCTAGCAGGTACTGCACTCCACTATGGGCAACAGAGTGAGATCCTTGACTCAGAAAAAAAAAAGGAAAAAGAAACAGAAATAACCAAGTGGCGGTTCTTTTTCTTCTGTCTCAGACACCAGTAACTGGACTCTTTTTCCCCCTGTTGTCCCCCTCTCTATCCAAGAAATGCCCTTGACCCTTGAGTTCTTAGATATCCTGTCACTGCCAAACCTATTTTCTGGAAGAAAAAAATGGGGAAATGGGAGATCAATACAGCTGGATTTTAAATCTCTCATTTCTTTGATTTTCCTAAAGGATGCCAACTAAAGCCGGACAGTTTCTCCAACTTGATTCATGCATATTGGACCCAAGAGAGACTCATCAGAAAACAAATGCACTTTAAATGCATTTCTGACATGAATCATTTATTGAAGACAGACTTGAAGGCTGTGAGTGCCCAAAATAAGTTGACTTACAGTATCCTCGTTTCTAGATAGCTCTGAGATATGGCCGCAGGAATACCAAAGTACTCAGACTTGAAGGATGCTTTCGGGTCATTATGGACTGGCTGTTCTTCGAAAAGTTTCATTAATAACAGCAGCAATAAAGCATGTGGTGAGAACGTCTCACTCTCTCTTTTCTTACTCCAGTCATCAAGCTCACAAGAAAAGCTGCTCAGGGAAGCAGTGAGATTCTTTCCAACTTCTAAGTAGAATCCAGGACAGAGTTGTTTAATTCATACATACGTTCATTTGTCCATTGATAAGTTTATTCATTCATTAGGTTTTGTGTCCACGGAGCTACTCATTCATTCATTAAGTTAAAATTTCACTGATTCAGCTGAGTGCAGTGGCTCAGGTCTATAATCCTAACACTTTGGGAGGTTGAGGCAGGAGGATTGCTTGAGCCCTGGAGTTCAAGACCAGACTGGGCAATAGCAGGACCCTATCTCAAATTTAAACCAAAAAAATCATTGATTCAGCATTACGTTAGACTTCTGAGCACACACACAGGGGATTCTTAGAGAGCCCTTCTCTAGGTTTAAGTAGTAAGTACTGTGCCCAATAAACTAAAGCACTTACTGAGTAGTAATATATCCAGACCCAGGATGATTTTCACCCCTTCCACCTCTTACAGAAATAGATGCTTGAAAATGTTGATTCAGTCTGAATCTTTAAACGATGTAATATAAATTAACCTTCATACTGGTAACTCTGAATCGTCCAAGACAATGCAAAAGGAATCGCATGAACTGATAAATCTTAGGTTAATTTCCCATTGTATTAAATACGGAGCAGATGACCTGCTGATCTATTCTCCCTGCAAAATCCAAGCACATCAACCCATGTAACTGCTCTCTAAACCATCATATTGTGTAAGTAGCAGAGTCCTCCGCCTACCAATGCTGAAATTGCATGGGGAAACCTATTAAACTGACAGGAAAAGAACTAAAATAAAAGCAAATTACCCACCTAAACCCCTGTAGGGAAACTCAGATGTTGGTTGAAGAACACAGAGTTGACTTTTCAAAAAAAAAACAAAGATTCTTCTATTAAAATACAAATTCAGTGAAAGTAAAGCAAATTACACTCACAGCTGTAAGTCACTCAAAACCAGTGACTTTTTGAAAGATAATTTTCCCCATTATAACAGAAATTCATTATAAAAAATGTGTAAAGTACTAAAATGTAGAAATCTTATCACCTAGAACAGTCACTGATGGCTTACTTTCTTCTATTCTTTGTGAACGCGTAAAGCTTTTTCCCTTTTTGCAAGACAAAATCACTGTAGAGGCTTTTTTTATTTTTAAACATACAGTAGTTGAGATTTTATGTTAAATCAATTTTATATGCCCTTTCTTAACCTTTAGTGTGAGATCATATTCAATTTTCATATTAGAATATAACTATCCTTCTCGAAGTTACATTGGACATATAATTATTACCTCAGTGCCTAATGATTATATATTCACAGCCTTTATTTTTTGTTTTGTTTTTTTTAAGAATAAGAAATGCAGTGAGGCAGTTCTGGCATAAGGTTTTTTGTTTGTTTGCTTTTTTGTTTTTGTTTTTGTTTTCGTGTTTTTTAGAATAAATTACCAGAAACAGAATTTCTAGATTCTGGAAACAAACATGTTAAGGTATCTGGTGACTATTCCCAAACTGCTTGTATTGACAAATATTGCCAAAATGTTCAAAGCTATTTATAATCTTACCAGCAACATACAGAAATACCCATTTCACAACATGTTTGTCAGTACTAAGATTCTCATTTAAATAAACAAATTTTAAAAAACTAAGTTAACTCTTCATACTTTAAAAGTTGTGTCTCATTTATTTTAAACTGCATTTTGGAATGGCTATGAAGCTGCCTATTTCTTAACATTTATCAAACTCTTACTTTTTTCTTCATAACTTTCCCATTTTATCAATCATTCATTTGTTTCTTACATATTGATTTGCATGAACTCTTCATATATTAAATAGAATAACATCTCATCTATTCCTTTTTTTTCTGTTCGTTTGCTTTGACTTTTAGCTTATTGGAGGAGTCTGAATTATTATGAAGTAAGAACTGTCATTTCTTACGCAATGTTTAAACTTAGAAACGTCTTCCTCTTATGCTTCCTTCTTATCCTGCAAAAGACTGATAAATGTTCATCTAGCTTTTCTGTAATTAATTTTAGCTATTTGATCTACCTGACGTTTTATTTTTGGTTCCAGTGCTCAGTAAGGATCTAAATGGATTTATTTCCAAATAGCTAACCAGTTGTATGGAGTCATTTATTGAAACATCCTTCCCTATTCCACTGATTCATACACAATTTCATACACTGAATACTAACAAACAGATGAAATGGACTGAGGGTACTCTGCTCGTTTTGAAGATGAGAAGGCTGACAGGCGGGGAGTGTCAGGTGACCATCACTCAGATGGTCAGGGATAATGGAGGCACCTCTCAGCTTGAGTGCCACCACCCCCGCCACCCTCACCCCCCCGCCTTGCCCACCCCTGGCTGGAAGGCGCTTTGTTTCCTTTGCCTTGTTTTCTTGGCCTTTCCACCCTCTCTGGGAAGCTGTGAAAGGTCATCTGTGTCACAGATCAGCCTTTCCAGGTACTGGTTGGAGACCCACAGTTAGTACGAAAGCTGTGCCTTAGAACTGCCGTGAGCGTATCATGCCAACATGTTCCCCAGTGGGACTGAGGGAACCAGGTGGATGCTGAAGCCACTTCCCAGGCCTTACGTTTCCCAAAAATGGCAGAAGTGCTCTTGATACTCATGAGGGCATTGCCGGCTGCTCTGATATTTTGCGAGTCTACCTGTAGGATGGTTTCTGCAGGAGGGAAAATAAGCAGAGACGGAGAGCTGTTTAGACTTTTTAAAGGGATATGTTATCTGCTAGCGATTAGGGAACAGAAGCCCTACAATGGCACGGAGTTTTATCTTCTTGACTGGTGTGTCCCAAGCATCAAACAGGAATGCACACAGCAGTAGACAGTGCGACAAATCCTCAGAGACCCCCTGGACCACCCTCCTTTAAAGGCCCTAGGACATGGGAAAAATTGAAGGAGTCATGGGTAGATTCAAGGGTGGGGTTCTTACAGAAGGAATAGGAGTCCTTTTTCCAACCCAGATATTTATTTGATTAATGATACTTTTGGTAAAAGTGAAGTAAAAGTTTCACATTAGGAATTCCCAAATTTTGGGAAATTCCATAACAAACTAAATGGATTCTTTGTGTCTTGACTAAACTAAGCATTAATTCTGCCTCTGCTTTTAGGTTATGAGCTCCTTCAGTGAGAAATATATTATAAATGAATTAGAGATAATTATAAATGAACAAATAGAAAATAATTGTAAAATTTAAAAGGAAGCCCCAGCAATTTTGCTTCTCCTAAAAACTCTTCCCTAGCCGGGCTCGGTGGCTCAGGCTGTAATCCCATGCCTTTGGGAGGCTGAGGTGAGTGGATTGCCTGAGCCCGCGGGTTCGAGACAACTTGGTGAGACCTCATCTCTACAATAAATAAAAAAAATTAGCCGGGCATGGTAGCACGTGCCTGTAGTTCCAGCTACTTGGAAGGCTGGGGCGGAAGGATCACCAGAGCCCAGCAGGTCGAGGCTGTGGTGGCCGGGAGCGGCCACTGCCCTCCAGCCTGGGCGACAGAGTGAGACTCCAACTCAAAAATAAAAAATAAAATAATAAAATAAACCGGGCTCGGTGGCTCAGCCTGTAATCCCGTGCCTTTGGGAGGCTGAGGTGAGTGGATTGCCTGAGCCCGCGGGTTCGAGATCCGCCTGGGCAGCGAGACCTCTACAATAAATCTCTACAATAAATCAAAAAATCAGCTGAGTGTGGTAGCGCATGCCTGTAATTCCGGCTACTTGGAAGGCTGAGGCGGAAGGATCGCCGGAGCCCAGCAGGTCGAGGCTGCGGTGGCCAGGAGCGACCACTGCACTCCAGTCTGGGCGACAGAGTGAGACTCCAACTCAAAATAATAATAATAATAATAATAATAAAATAATAATAACAATAATAAAAACTCTTCCCTGAGAATATAGTTAATTAAGTTGGAAGAGAACAACTGAGGAAGGCCAGGCAAAGAACCAATCTAAGTGCATTTAATGACAGAAGTGATGTTTACAATATACAGAGTCAACACAAATATATATGGTAAGATTCAACTTATATAAAACAAGAAAATAGTATATCTCTATACTGAGAAAGTAGCCTAAATAGCAAGTCATCTAACGTTCTCCTTATTGTTAGATGTCTGAAATTTTTTTTTTTTTTTTTTTTTTTGAGTTGGAGGCTCACTCTGTCGCCCAGACTGGAGTGCAGTGGCTGCTCCCGGCCACCGCAGCCTCGACCTGCTGGGGCTCCGGTGATCCTTCCGCCTCAGCCTTCCAAGTAGCTGGAACTACAGGTGCGCACTACCACACCCGGCTAATTTTTTTGATTTATTGTAGAGATGAGGTCTCACCAAGTTGCCCAGGTGGGTCTCGAACACGCGGGCTCAGGCAATCCACTCACCTCAGCCTCCCAACGCACGGGATTACAGGCTGAGCCACCGAGCCTGGCTTGAAATATTTTAAATAGATAAAAACACAATGTGTTTTATCACACTGATATCAAGTCATGTTTTCTTCACTAAAAAATAAAATACTATAGATACTGACGTCACCCCCTCATCAGAGGTTGAAATTAGTTTTCCTTCTATATTTTTATTCTTTTATCATATGTATATGTATTCACAAACAACATATAATTTATAATGTCTGAATCTTTCTGAGATTTTCTTTCTACATTCAACACTGCTTTTGAAATTGTATGCATATAGTTTTAGTTGTTTTAACTGCAAAAGAGTATTCTTCTGAATGACTACACCAAAATGAATCTGTTACTATATTGATAGACATTTCGTTCATTTCCAAGTTTTTTCACTATTATAAACAATGCAGTAATGAATACAGGAATTGGAATTGCTGAGTCATTCTAACATGCATTCCTCCAATTTTACTATATATTAATAAATTTGCTTTTCAATACAGTTGGACAATTAACACTCCAAGTGGATGTGTTGGGTTACTATGATAATGGAAAATGTTCATTTTATTTTTTATGCCTGTGTTTTTTAATTATTCTACCAAGAGTGTCAAACTTATACTGAATCTTTTTCAGATTACATAAGTATGTTAACATACATTTGATCTTTTAAAAGTTCTGTCATTTAGCTGGGCATCATGGTTCCCGCCTGTAATCCCAGCACTTTAGAAGATGGAGGCAAGAGGATTGGCTGAGTTCAGGAGTTCAAGATCAGCCTGGGCAACTTAGTAAGACCTCATCTCTATGATAAATTAAAAAGTTAACCAGGCATGGTGGCACATGCCTGTAATTCCAACTACTTGGAAGGCTGAGGTAGAAGGATCGCTTGAACCCAGTGGGCCGAGGTTGTGGTGGCCATGAGCAGCGTGCCACCGCACTCCAGAATGAGATTCCTACTCAAAAAAAAAAAAAAAAAAAAAAGTTCTGTGATTTATTAGTGTGCTCATTCTACAGCTAAGAAAATGGAGGCTCAGGGAAGTTCTCTGACTTGTTTTGTTTGGTCACTAATCTCTCCAGGTTCCTAAATTCTCTGATCTTCAGTTTCCTCTTCTGTCACTTCCATCAACCTAACTTACAAAATCTTTGGGGGCCATAAAATAAGACAATTGACTGGAAATACTAAAAAATATTAAAATGATCTTTAAATGTTTATATATAACTCATTCAACTAATATTTATGGAACATCAACTGTGTGCCATCTTCTTTCATGGTCACGTTCTTCATGCCTCTGTCCTTCTGTTCACAGTAAGAAATAATTAAGAATTGGGAAACAGAGAAGAAAATACATTCTTACAAAACTCCCAGCTACCATTTCATTTAGTTTTTCTTGTGGAAAGTAGCCCAGTGTAGCAAATCCTCAGTTTTACTTAGGAGACCTAAGATTGACTTAATCCCTGGATCTAAGCTTTCCTCTAACAGTAATTTAATTCTTAAAGATGGGTAAATACTGAATGGATTCGCCACGAAAAGCAAGTGCGTTCTCTTCCTAGGACTTCCTAGTTTCTGAGAAAGCAAATCCTGGCAGGAGTGGAACGCTCTGGCAACACAACGCCTGCGCTCACAGAAGCAAGTGCCCTGGTGTTGTAAGAAAAAAGCCTCAACTGCAGAACACACCGAGCAAAACGCTTGGACCATTCTGAGGGCAGAGCACAGCCACACCGTGTTACACAGTTCTGTCCTTGTAAAGCAAAGATGCGCTATGTCTGGACGGGTCCTGTCCTTGTGATAAATCCCCAGATAATCTCCACTACAGAATTATAGGCTGGACCCATAGCCCTTCCAACAGTAACTTCATTCTTTTTCTGTGATTTCTCATGCAAGTTCTCCTTCATTTAATTCTATAATATCAACTTGACATTGGTCTGAATAGCAAGGGAACTTGGATTTAAAAGTCCGAATGTTTCTGCTTTTTGATTTATTGTAGAGACAAGGTTTCACGAAGTTGCCCAGGTTGATCTTGAATCCCTGGGCTCAGGCAATCCTCTTGCCTCTACCTCCCAAAGTGCTGGGATTACAGATGTGAGCCACCACGCCCAACTGAACTGTACACTTTAAATGGGTGAATTTTAAGGAACAAAAATTATATCTCAATAAAGCTTCTTAAAAAAGGAAACAGCTGGGTACAATGGCTCATGCCTTTAATCCTAGCACATTGGGAGACAGAGGTAAGAGGACTACCTGAGCCCATGGGTTCGAGACCAGCAGGGCAACATGGTGAGACCTTGTCTCTACATTAAATCTAAAAATTAACTGGGCATGGGGGTGTGCACCTGTAGTTCCAGTTACTTGGCAGGCTGAGGTGGAAGGATCGCCTGAGCCCAGCAGGTCGAGGCTGTGGTGGCCGTGAGCATACCACTGCACTCCAGCCTGGGCGACAGAGTAACTCTGACTCAAAAATAAAATAAAATAAAAAAGCAAACAAACACAACAGCCCCACAGAAGACAAGACATAAGCATAGTCAGCTTTCAGTCCACATAGTAATATAACCACATGTGGTGGCACACTGTGTAGACAAAGGTATGAATGAGTCTTTAGCGCAGAAAGTAGAGCCCTGGGAATTTCAGCCTGCAGGGCGAAGGCGCTCCACCCTCAGCCAGGCACTGAGCAAGGTGTCCACACGAGACCTGCTGGTGGATGTTAGCACCCACCAAAGTACTTTTGGAAAGTAAAAGGAACCCTCATAAACTGTTATGATGATTTCTGTGAGTCTAGACCATAAATCAATTAGGCTGGGCCCCACCTTTGACCCAGAGTATGTTCAGACTGGGGCAAAGCTGTAAGGATACCTGAAACTGGCTAACCCCGTATGCTTTCCAGGTAGTCTCAAAGAGCAAAGGGCATTCCACACAGGCATGCATGCCAACAGCAGCCATTTCCACCTTCTAGAATAATGAAGCTTTGTGCATAAAATCTGGAAAATCTTCAACGGATGAAAGATATGCTTTCCCCCTCGCAAGAGGCTGCCTTGAAAACCTGAGATTAAATATTCCACGGATGCTCACCCAATCGGCACTGCTATCTTATGTATGTCACAGGTGACTCTATTTGCTATGCTCATATGAAATTTCAGATGAACTCTCAGGGCTCTGGTACTATGAAATTAACCTCCTTGAGAGCCACACAGAGCAGGACTGACATCTTCCCTGGAGCAGGCTTATGGGGCAGAGCTGGTGTCAGCCGATCCCCAGTGGCCGGCACACAGTAGACACTGACGAAAAGAGTTCCTGAAGGAAATCTGGTGGGTTGCCAAATGCTTCATTAATTAATGAAATCAGTGGGGAGATAAATAATTGAAAGAAAAGAAATGGGCTCATCCGTTTGGTAACACTGAAATTTTCATGCATTCTGGCTGGGAGACGCATGAGCCAGCAAGACAGATGACAAGAATTTATGTTTCTTTTCTCCAGTTTTGAGTCTGGGAGACTTTCTACTTTCCCAAAAGTCAGCCTACAGTATCACATTGAAAGCACTGTGGCAGGGGGTCCACAGAGTCACCAACTTGGCCAGCGGGGACAGGAGGTAAGGTCCCTGCTCTCCTTCTCAGCCCTCATCAAGAATGTTTTTGTCCCCTAAATGGGATGTTAGGGATGGGGGTACAGTGGCAAAGAAAATGGGATTTCTTTCTTTTTTTTTTTTTTTGAGTTGGAGTCTCACTCTGTCGCCCAAGCAGGAGTACAGTGATATGCTCACGGCCACCAAAGCTTCTACCTGCTGGGCTCCGGCGATCCTTCCACCTCAGCCTTCCAAGTAGCTGGAACTACAGGCGTGTACCACCATGCCCGCCTAATTTTTTGGTTTATTGTAGATATGAGATCTTGTCAAGTTACCCAGTCTGGTCTCGAATCCCTGAGCTCAGGTAATCCTCTTGCCTCCGCCTCCCAAAGTGCTGAGATTACAGGTGTGAGCCACCATGCCTGGCTTGGGACTTGTTTCTAACATGTACTTTGGATCAGGAATAAAAGTAGTAAACCTAAAATTAGATGAGTGCTGAGAAATTCCAACTATCCATCACCTGGTGAATGAATGAATGAACAAGACATGGTATGAAAGAAGAAACTACCAATTCATGCAAACGATAGGTGGACCTTAGAAATTTTATGCTCAGCCAGGTGTGGTGCCTCAAACCTGTAATCACAGCACTTTGGGAGGCCAAGGCGAGAGGATTGCCTGAGCTCAGGGATTGGAGACCAGCCTGGGCAACTTGGCAAGACCTCATCTCTACTTGGTAGGCTGAGGTGGAAGGATTGTCTGAACCTAGCAGGTTGAGGCTGCAGTGGCCGTGAGCATGCCACTGCACTCCAGCCTGGGCAACAGAGTGAGACTCCGACTCCAAAAAAAAATTTTGTGCTCAGTGGATGAAGCTGATCACAAGACTATGCATATTGAACAATCCCATTGCGAGGCAATGCCTCCGAAAGGCCAAATTATAGAGACAGTAAGTGGATCACTGATCGTCTGTGCTAGAGATGCACATGAGTATAGACCCATGGGCATGAAGGGACTGTGTAGAATGATAGAGCGCTCTAAACTGGACTTGGAAGACGGTTACACAACACCAAACATACTGAGTTAATATCAATTTTCCAAGATTCATTGAACTGTACACTTAAAATGGGTGAATTTTATAGTATGTAAATTATACCTCAATAAAGTCATCAAAAATGAATGACTGAATGGAAGAGAGAAGTTTTTAAAAGCTGTTGAAACTCAAACCTTAGAAAAGAATAATAAGAGGAGGGATTTTTGAATATGAGAAGTCAATTTAAAGTATCTTTTTTTAATGGAAATTAAAAAGGAAATGTGAGTGAGAGAGAATGGGAAAGATGTGGGGAAAAAAAGGGAAAAAGACAGCACTGGTCCCTTCTTCTGTTCCATATGGGAATAAATACAAGTCTATTCTGTTGTTCCATAAGCTACAAACACCCCGGTTACCCAATCCAGGGTCACCAACATATACACAATGATGTGAGAGTGCAAACTGTGCAATGTTGACTTAATGATGGCACCCTTGCTCTGGTATCTTTTCAACTAACTCATCCCGTAATGGTGCCATGAAATAAGTTACATTATCTCAGATGATTTCGTTTTGGTGTGTGCACGCTGGCTCTATGGGACAGTTTATGACTTGGGAGGAACAGATTCCTGCATGCCAGACAAAGGGTCCTAGTATTTATACTGCCCAACTTTTGAAAACAGAAGTCTTTACTTGTCCCTGGTCTTGTGATACTCCTTTCCCCATGAGACCTCACAGACTGAGAATGGAAGTGCAGAGATGAAAACTGTAAACTTAGCCGGGCTTGGTCGCTCAACCTGTAATCCCGCGCTTTGGGAGGCTGAGGTGAGTGGATTGCCTGAACCAGTGGGTTCGAGACCCGCCAGGGCAACTTGGCGAGAGCTCATCTCTATAATAAATCAAAAATTAGCCGGGCGTGGTCGCGCACACCTGTAGTTCCAGCTACTTGGAAGGCTGAGGCAGAAGGATTGCCGGAGCCCAGCAGGTCGAGGCTGTGGTGGCCAGGAGCGGCCACTGCACTCCAGTCTGGGCGACAAAGTGAGACTCCAACTCAAAAGAAAAGAAAAGAAAAGAAAAGAAAACTGTAAACTCCTTCTGCTCTTTCAATAGGGACTTCCTTGGCAGCCATGACTGAAACAGCTCAAGAAGTTGGCAGTGTCATCTCCACACTGCCCGAAGCTCTCCTGCTGGAAAACAAACTTCCTGCAAATGAGGTTGGCAGATTCTCCAAATATCTGAAAGTTCCTCACAATCATCTTTAGAATTTTGTTTCTAAAAAAGTTATCTTCTCTGATTACATAATTGATACTCTTGGGTAGACATTTTGAATTGTAGTTTTATTCCTGTCTTGAATCAGAGACAACCAAAATACAGGAAGAAAAAAAAAAAACAATTGACCCCAGAGAGTAATAATCTCTCACTCCTCAAAGACAAGAAGAGTTATCTCTCTCTCTCTCTCTCTTTTTTTTTTTTGAGTTGTAGTCTCACTCTGTCACTCAGGCTGGAGGGCAGTGGCATGCTCACAGCCACCGCAGCCTCAACTTGCTGCTAGACTCAGGTGATCCTTCCACTTCAGCTTTCCAAGTAGCTGGAACTACAGGTGCACACCACCATACCTGGCTAATTTTTTGGTTTATTGTAGTGACTAGCTCTCACCAAGTTGCCAAGGCTGGTCTCAAACTCCTGGGTTCAGGCAATCCTCTCGCCTCTGCCTTCCAAAGTGCAAGGATTACAGGCATGAACATGAACCACTGCACTGGGCTATTTATTTTTTTATAATAAGAAAGTTTAAAAATATACTTGTTTAGCAATGTTCAAGTATGCAACATATTCTTATTAGCTGTGGTCACACTGCTGTACAACAGATACCGGACCTTCAAGCCTTAACAGTAATGGATCCTACTTTCTAGACTGAGATGACACTAGTATGATCCTGGCTGTAAGTGATGTATATGCTCTGAGTTGTTGGTGACCATGGACTTACATTCCCACAGCCACCCTGTCTCACACAGTTCTACTTTTGCAAAGCTGTCCCAAGTTGGAGGAAGACTGCAGTTACACCATACTAACCAGCAAGAAAACTCAACAAATTGTACACTCACTGCAGGATGGGCCTGGTCAAAATGAGAACATAAGGTTCCTTTTTCAAAAACTATTAAGAATCTCAAGATGAGAGTAGAACCTTACTCAAGTAAGGGGTCCCAGGTACAGTTCCCACACCCATGAAGCCATCCTGACTCAGTGGTGCCCTGATCTTATGAATAAGGCAATTCTTCATATATGATCAATTCAGGAAGACATTTGATACTCACCAGAGGACAGGTGCGGTGGCTCACACCTATAATACCAGCACTTTGGGAGGCCAAGGCAGGAAGACTGCTTGAGCCCAGGAGTTTGAGAGCAGCCTGGGCAACATAGTGAGAACTCGTCTCTACAAAAAAGCCAAAAAATTAGCTGGGTGTGGTGGCTCACGCCTACAGTTCACCTACAGTGGGGGCTGAGGTGGAAGGATTGCCTGAATCCAACTCAAAAAAAAAGACTCAGCACAGAACATCGACAAATGTCCCTTCCCCGTGTGTGTGTGTGTGTGTGTGTGTGTGTGTGTCTGCCTTCCCATGAGGTGGGATTAAGTATTTTTCATCTTTGTATCCACAGTGCCCAGCATGGACCTGCCCATGGCAAGTGGTTAATAAATATTCATAAAATGGTCAGTCATAAAATGGTCAGTCATATCCACCACATGGTTCAGAGAAACGCCCAGCTTATATCATGTAAGTAATGTGACCACCTGTCAGCAGGATATAACTGCTTCACTGGACCCAGACAAGTCACTATCATTATCAAAGCAGAGTTCAGGAAAGTAGGATGTTTTACTGCCCATAAATCCAGGATGTAATGTGACTAAGCTATATTAGATGTAGGACAATTCAAATCTTTTTTAATGTTTTGTTGTGGTCTCACTCTGTTGCCCAGATTGAATTGCAGTGGCGCGGTCACAGCTCATCACAGCCTCGGCCTCCTAGGCTCAGGTGATCCTTCCACCTCAGCCTCTCGAGTAGCTGGGACTACAGGCGCCACCACACCTGGCTAATTTTTTTATTTTTTGTAGAGACAAGTTCTCATTTTGTGGCCCAGGCTGGTCTCAAACTCTTGGCCTTAAATGATTCTCCCACCTCAGCCTTCCAAAGTGCTGGGATTACTGGCATGAGCCACGGCGACCAACCTCAAGTCATTTAACTCTGCCTATTTTCTAGGAATACACAACTCACCACAGCAGATAGAGCCTTTCAGACTCTTTCTACCAGAACTTTCCACCACATCATTTAAAAAAAATATCCAGGAGACGTTAGAAAACAAACAGGCCTAACCAGGGCTAAGAAGGCTCCTGCACCTGCTTCTCTCCTCTCCATTCCTTTCTCTTTAATTAGACTGTTGGCTTCTGGCTGCACACTTCCAACGTGGCACCACGAATGTTGAGTGTCTAAGGAAGTTGTGAAAGCATCTACGTTTACACTTGAGCAGGGACTCCAGAGGCCAAGACCTGGCGTCCCTTTATGGGCTATGCAACCCTGGGAAAACGCTTAACCTCAGTTTCCTCATCTGTAAACTGGAAACAACAGTTCCTACTTCAGGGGCTGCTGGGAGGATTATTCTTAGACACTTGCCTGGTACATAACCTTAAACATAGTTGTTATCATCATCATCATGGCTGTCACCACGGCTTTGACCTGGTTCTGGTTTGCTTTTTGTCAAAGTCACCCTCTTCTTGCTAACCACCCTCTTTCAACCCTGTGACTGCAGTTCTCTCAGTTTAGCAGAATCATTTATAAAACTTGAAGAAAAAAAAAAGACCTGAGTCAGCTGATCCAAACTGGGACCCAGGCAATTCTTTTGAAAATGCTCCTCAGGTGCTTCTCATGTGCAGATGAGGCTGAGAACATGAGTTAGACTCAGCCACTGGGGCATGAATGGTATTAGAGCTGCAGTCTGTGATGACCGGTAGCTGGGACTGTCTTTTGCACACCCTGGGTTCGTTTCCCCGCTCCACGTACGAGGCTCCCAAGCCCTTCCAAAATCGGCCCTATGCCAAGCTCTCTCATTCCCCTTGGTTAAGTTCCCATTCCTTTTGTTTCAATCATGGCCTGGAGAGACTCCATCTCCATGCCTCAAAGCCCAGCTCAGAGCTCATCCTCCCGGGAAGGAAGGCCACTGCCGGCCTCTAACCCACCAGACTCCCACCCACAGCAACCTCCTTCCTCACCGTATGAGTTGGGGAACAAGGTGTTTGGACTGAAGGAATTTTCTGCAAAGTTAAAACGTGTAATTTAAATTGCCAAATGATAAAGTAGACAAGATTTGTGTTTGCTCTGGATGGCAGTCATTCCAAGTGCCAGGGATACTCACATGCCTACCACCATGGGGACAGCTCAGGGCTGTCCTGCTATTATCAGTGAGTGTCTCGATGACTGTTAATATTTTTAGTTGAGCCGGGCTCGATGGCTCAGCCTGTAATTCCATGCCTTGGGAGGCTGAGATGAGTGGATTGCCTGAGCCCGCGGGTTTGAGACCCGCCTGGGCAACTTGGAGAGACCTCATCTGTACAATAAATCAAAAAAATTAGCTGGGCGTGGTAGCGCATGCCTGTAATTCTGGCTACTCGGAAGGCTGAGGCGGAAGGATCGCCGGAGCCCAGCAGGTCAAGGTTGCGGTGGCCAGGAGCGGCCACTGCACTCCAGTCTGGGCAACCGAGTGAGACTCCAACTCAAAAAAAAAAAAAAATTTTTTAGTTGACTGTTCTTTCTGCTCCTACCTTGCTATCAATCACTGCTTTTCCACAGTCTACGTGGGACACTAGACAGCCACACTTGTTAAGCCAGTAATCTTAGCATTATACATGCTGTGTAAGCAGTTTCAGGGTCAAATCAGATAGCACACAGACATTTAACAATGATTTTCCTCACTTCATGCTTTGGATTTGGGGCAGTGTTCCACATGGTTCAGTCTGTCCCACCTAGATATGGGTGATACCATCTAAGTGGGTGAAATATTTTAGCAAATTTGTTGGTAGCCTGGATTGGACAAGAAACTTCACGGTCACCTTTCTCCACTATCTTTTTTTTTTTTTTTTGAGTCAGAGTCTCACTTTGTTGCCCAGGCTGGAGTGCAGTGGCATGCTCATGGCCATCATAGCCTCGACTTGCTGGCATTATTTCCATTTTCAGATGATCACCATGAAATGTTTGGCCAAGTGGCACTTCATATCCACGCTTAGTATCAGGATTTTAAAAGATCACAGACACGCGTGCGCAGACACATGAAAGAGGCCCAAATCCTTTTGTATTATTCTCTAATAAAACTTGATTTGCTTGTCCCTGGGCAAAGCCCCCAGCTAAGAAAAAAAGAAAAAAAAAGTTACTGGGCAGTGAGGTGTTGGGGTCTCCCCTTCTCATCCATCGCCACAAGCTCCTCGCTTCACTCAGGAGACTTGGGCCCAGTTACCCTTTGGTTTCACTGGGGAGTGAGGAACCCTCTTAGTGATGAATACCTTTGGGGCTGCTTGTTAGGATCTGAATGGGCAATCTTCACGGGTCGACTCTTGTTCAGGTTCCCAAAGGCAAAACATGAGCGGTGAGAGCTGAGGTGGCCACCCCTTGTCCTGAGACCCTCGAGGCAATGGCAGAGGAGGAGAGATCAGAAGTGGAGCAGACCCTAGGTGGGTCCAAAGGAGGGGTCCAGTGAGGGAAGCCCCAAAAGGTGGGTAACAAGAGTCAAAGAGAGACCCCCCAACTCCTGTACCATCAGGAAAAGAGAGCTAGAGAAGGGACAAGGGCAAAGGCAGGCACAGCCTCATGGTGACTCACACTTGGACCACCCCATCCTACCCACCACTGTCTATGGATGGATGGTGGGAAAGAGGAAGACAAGGGACAGGGTAGGACCATAAAACTATACTCCCCCCCAAAAATAGAGTTACTCTGAGATCACTCAACTCTGTTTTCTGGCTGGGCGTGGTGGCTCACGCCTGTAATCCCAGCACCTTGGGAGGCCAAGGCAGAAGAATCGATTGAGTTCATTAATTGGAGACCAGCTTGAGCAACATAGCGAGACCATGCCCCTAATTTAAAAAAAAGAAAGAAAAGGAAAGAAAAAAACCCTGTTTCCTTCTTAGAAATTTCCACAGAAATATTCCCTTCAGTGGGAGGAGCTGTCACTGCCAAGAATCTGGAGCTATAATCTTTTTTTTTTTCAGAGTTGGAGTCTCACTCTGTCACCCAGGCTGGAGTGCAGTGGCACAGCTCATGGCCACTGCAGCGTTGACCTGCTGGGTTCAGGTGATCCTCCAGCCTCACCCTTCCAAGTAGCTGGAACTACAGATGCGCACCACTATGCCCAGCTAATATTTATTGTAGAGACGAGGTCTCACCAAGTTTCTCAGGCTGGTCTTGAACCCCTGGGCTCAGGCAATCCTCTCTTCCTCTGCCTCCCAAAGTGCTGGGATGACAGGCTTGAGCCACCATGCCTAGCCTGGAACTGTAATCTAAGGGTATGAAAACACCCTGGAGGTGAAAGTCTTCTGTTGAGTCTTAAAAGCTCACATCACTTTTATGTGTTATGCTATGGCATACCCATGCTTGTTTTCATTTTTTAAAAAATTACTTTCCCTTGATCTCTTTAGTAACACTGACCTGGCTAAAAAATTAGCCAAGTGTGGTGGCATGCGCCTGTATGTAGTCCCAGCTACTTGGAAGGCTGAGGTGGAATAGATGGTGGCATTCGTTCTTCTCTCTCAACACCCCCCAGCATGCCACCAAAAGGCCCCAGCATGCGGTGCCTCAGCTAAGTTGGCATTGACCCTGGGCGCCTCAATGACCAGGTCAGGAAACAAGGGTCATACTCACAGAGACACAGGATGTGCCAGGTCAGCACACAAGCAAGAGGCAGCCCAGAGTCTCTGCAAGTTCAAGGTCCCACAGAGAGTAAGGAGGTGGCCGTGTTGGGGGCCAAGCCCAGGTAGTATCCCAGTCCTCCTCCCCCATCTATGTCATGCTACTACTTACAGTCCCAAAAAGGCCCCAGTCCCTGTTCCTCACAAGCAGCGCCTGGGAAGCAGGCAACCATGTCCTCAGGTTTTCAAGGGATGGAATGTCCCCCATGTGGAGGGCTGTTGAGTGCTCACCTTGCTTGAAGACATGGAGGCGGGGTCTTGGGGCTTACTAGGAAATGGCAGCCACAGGACACAGCCAGACCCTGACCTCACAAAGCATGTGTTTGAGGAAGGTGCATTCTCTCTGGGCAGTAAAGTCGGAGGGACAGAAGCTGCTGGAAACCAGACTGTCTTCAAGACAAACAGTGATTCAGCCCTTTGAGAAGGGAGAAGGATGCAGACGGGGCAGGCAAGGCCTGATGTAGCAAAACCAGAATAAAAAGAACTCATTAAAAGTGTCTGGCACATTTAAAAAAAATCTCTATGGCCAGGCACAGTGGTTCATGTCTGCAATCCCAGCACTTTAGGAGGCCGAGGTGAGAGGACTACCTGAGACCGGGAGTTTGAAACCAACCTGGGCAACATGGTGAGTCTTCATCTTTACCAGAAAAAAAAAAAAAAGCCAGGTGTGGTGGCACGTGCCTGTATGTAGTCTCAGCTATTTGGAAGGCTGAGATGGAAGGATTGCCTGAGCCTAGCAGGTAGAGGCTATGGTGGCCATGATCGTGCCACTGCAATCCAGACTGGGCAACAGAGTCAGACTCCGACCAAAATTCAAAAAAAAAAAGTCTCTATGGTTCTCTCTCCCCTCCACCTCTCAAACCTAGAGATGGAGACCAAATTAGTATTTCAGCGAATCCACAAAACTTCCATTGTGTCATCTGGTCTTAAGTCATTTCCTAAATTCCCACATGATTTGGGGGGTCGAGGGGGGAAATTTCTGCACATTTTGAAGCAATGGGAAGTCTTTTCACCCTAAAAGAAAATTCAGGGAGGTTTGGGGACAGGCGAGAATGTGCAATACAAGTAGAAGCAACCATTTTTATAGTCCATCACAGAGCAGGTCACGGTGTGCTCAGGTGTCCCCAGCACTGGGGCTTTGGGACAGTTAACCTCACAATGCCTCAGCTTCAGATCAGATTTCAGAAAAGAATTCATGACCACAGGGCAGGAGTCAGACAGAAATGAGGTACACTAGGCAAAGCAGATACCTTCTGGGAAGTGCGGAGTAAGGCTGGTGAGCATTCCAGTACATAAGTGACCACATCACAAATCCTAACAGGGTTGGTGACCACTTGGGAAGAAGAGCATAGAAACACATTCCGTTCCATTTTGTTTCTTCTGCTTTACTACCACAGAGTGTCAAAGCGGTCCTCTCTGCTGCATCCTTACCTTAGACCCAACAGGACCCTAGGCTTCAGTCTCCAGGCCTCCACCTCCAGGATGACACACCAGCCTCACTGAATCTCTCTGTCTCTTGCTGTGCCAGCCCGCCTGGCCCTCTGAGGGTCCCAGGAATGCTCTGACCTCACCTGTGGTCCCAGCCCCTCACTCTCACCCATTCCTGGGATCTCTGGTCACTCCCCAATTCACATTCCAGCCTTCAGTAAAAGCAAAGCGAGCACTGTAGAGTGAGTCCCTTCCCCCTCTCTGACTCCCAGCTTCCTAGACCTGACTGATGGGTTGTTATTCCCTACGAAACATTTCAGAAACCCCAGATTGGGCAGGGACGGTGCATTGTTTCCCCCCTCTGAGCCCCCAGAGCACTCTGCTCCTTGTATCATGTTGGAATGATCAATTGAGGCTCCTAGCTTGCCCTCCTGGCCACAGGCTCCGCCAAGGCACTGAGATCCAGTTCATTTTTGCACCCCCAGCACCAGACAAACCTGCCAATGGGGGGCTGAATATGAGGATTCAGTAAGAAACTCTGTCAGAGGATTCTGGATCTGTGTGGGGAGTTGTAATAATTGGCCCCACTCATGTCAATCTTTGGGGTCCTGAAAGAGAGAAGGGAGATGGGAAGATAAAAGGAAGGGACACAGCAGTTATGGAACTCCTAGGATGCCCCAGGGCCAGGCACGAGGCCCTGAGGATCTTCCAGGACCAGTTATGAGTTAGGGTCCCCCAGGACTTACCTAAGGAAACAGAGAGGGGCAGGGAGCTGGTCCTGGGAAGGTGGTAAAGGTGGCCTCTCTCGTGAGGAACTGGGGATGGGAAGACTTGAAATACCTGCAACTGTCAGGGTGGGTGCTGGAAGGCAGATTACTAGCTGATTAGCTAATTAGATGGAGCGCTGGATGCCTTTGCTCTAGGGAAGGTCAAGGACACCCACTGTGAAGGTCAAGGGAACTGAACCAGCAGGCCGAGCACAGGTTTGTAAAGTCAGTTATGCTGAGGGACTCTGGATTCTTTCTTTACATATGTAACATATATATATTTTTTTTTTTTTTTTTTTTTGAGTTGGAGTCTCACTCTGTCGCCCAGACTGGAGTGCAGTGGCCGCTCCTGGCCACCGCAGCCTCGACCTGCTGGGCTCCGGCGATCCTTCCGCCTCAGCCTTCCAAGTAGCCAGAATTACAGGCATGTGCTACCACGCCCAGCTGATTTTTTGATTTACTGTAGAGATGAGGTCTTGCTGCCCAGGTGGGTCTCGAACCCGTGGGCTCAGGCAATCCACTCACCTCAGCCTCCCAAAGGCATGCGATTACAGACTGAGCCACCGAGCCCGGCTACATATGTAATATATTTTATCCAAGGAGGTGGCTCAGCAGGGCAGGGCCCCTCCAAACAGGCCTGGGTGTGGGAGGAGCCCAAATAGGCTGTCAGTCCCACCAGCACAGCTCCTACCAGGTCCCTCAGACACAGCCTAATTCCCTTGCCGGTTTACCCAAAATGAAGGTGCTAAATGTTTGAACATCTTATGGTTACATATCTACTTTTAACTTGTTGATTATTATCTTTTCATTCTTATTAAAGTTTTTTTTTTTTTTTTTGAGTTGGAGTCTCACTCTGTCACGCAGACTGGAGTGCAGTGGCCGCTCCCGGTCACCGCAGCCTCGACCTGCTGGGCTCCGGCGATCCTTCCGCCTCAGCCTTCCAAGTAGCTGGAACTACAGGTGCGCGCTACCACGCCCGGCTAATTTTTTTTATTTTATTGTAGAGATGAGGTCTCGCCTGCCCAGGCAGGTCTCGAACCCGCGGGCTCAGGCAGTCCACTTACCTCAGCCTCCCAAAGCGCAGGATTACAGACTGAGCCAGCGAGCCCGGCTTAAAGTATTTATTAATTCATTTATTTTTGAGTCAGAGTCTCACTCTTGTCACTCAGGTTGGAGTGCAGTGGCACAATCAGGGCTCACCACAGCCTCAAACTCCCAGACTCAAGCAATCCTCCTGCCTCAACCTCTCGAGCAGCTGGGACTACAGGGAAATGTCACCATACCCGACTAATTTTTTTATTTTTTGCGGAGACAAAGTCTTGCTATGTTGCCCAGGCTGATCTCCAACTCATGGGCTCAAGCAATCCTTCCGCCTCAGCCTCCCAAAGTGCTGAGATTACAGGTCTGAGTCATCATGCCTGATTTATTTATTAATCTAAATTAATGAAATGCCTCTTGAGTGGGGACCTCAGTCTTTGTAAGCTTAGTATATGCAGGTTTGCCTTGCATCAGGGAGCAGCCGAGATCCTGAGTGCAGACTTCGATGTGGGTCCCCCAAGCATCGGTTCTCAATGTGGGCGATTCTGTCACTCTGGGGGACATTTGGCAATGTCTGGAATGTGCTTGGCTGTCACAATGAAGGCTAGGGGGCCTACCACTGTGTTTGTCATGGGTAGGGGCCAGGAATGCCACTGAACACCCTACACTGCCCAGAGCAGCCCTTCCACAACAGTGAGTTTTTTGGCCCGAAATATCAACAGTGATGAGACTGGGAAAACCTGACCAAGTGCCAGCAGATTAGGCAAACCCGGTGGCTGCCTTCTTGTCCCCATTTTTCTCTGGGCCACAACATCCATTTGGTGCCAGGTGCTCTGCTCTGTGCTATGAATGGTGCAACTAAAACCCCATGCCATCAGCGAGCACCCAGAGTGGTTATTAAGACAGAACCGGAAGCCGGGCTCGGTGGCTCAGCCTGTAGTCCCGCGCCTTTGGGAGGCTGAGGTGAGCGGATTGCCTGAGCCCGCGGGTTCGAGACCCGCCTGGGCAGCAAGACCTCATCTCTACAATAAATCAAAAACTCAGCCGGGTGTGGTAGCGCATGCCTGTAATTCCGGCTACTTGGAAGGCTGAGGCGGAAGGATCGCCGGAGCCCAGCAGGTCAAGGGCTCCCGGCCACTGCACTGCAGTCTGGGTGACAGAGTGGGACTCCAACTCAAAAAAAAAAGACAGAACTGTAAAGATAATTGTCATGTGATGTAATTATGCATCCCGAAAGAGTTTGTATGGGCTGGCCATGACGACTCAGGTCTGTAATCTCAGCACTTTGGAAGGCTGAGGCGGGAGGATTGCTTGAGCCTAGGAGTTCAAGACCAGCCTGGGCAACATAGCAAGAACTCATCTCTGTTAAAAAAAAAAATTAGCCAGGCATGGTGGCATAGCCCTATAATCCCAGCTACTCGAAAGGCTGAGGCAGAAGGATTGCCTGAGCCCAAGAGACTGAGGCTGCAGTGAGCCGTGTGCCGGCCTCTGCATTCCAGCCTAGCCATTAGAGTGAGACCCCCTGACTCAAAAAAAAAGAAGGTAGGAGTGTTGTGTGGCTGAAGGATGGGCAGAAGAATGTCAGGAAAGCAAGGACTAGGCAAGGAGGTGGGCACATAGGGGTTCCGGGCAGGCCATCCACACATGAGGCCAAGGGGACTGTTCACCATCCCGCCTTTCAGCCTGTCCTTCCCCATAGCAGAAGAGAGACCAGGAGGAATGTGCCGGATGCCTTACCCGGGGATCCAGGACGCTGTCTGAGATGACTGTGTTGATTGTACACGGATGGCTTCAGCATCCTGGGAAGAAGATGTGCTTGACATGGACAGATAGTTCTTTAAAATTCCATCAGCCTCGGTTAACCTCTGCCCACAGAGGGCTGACAGATCACAAGGAGTCCATAGAGATGGGAAATGGACCAAGTTTCCCTCCTGGATCAATTCGTTTCTCTCATTTCAAAGTTTGTCCAAGATAAGCACTGGCAGGGTCTTTGCAGATCATAATCTGCCGTTAAACTCAGTGATGGATTTGTTGAAAGTCAACAGAATTTCTGGGTGTGGTGACTCAAGCCTGTAATCGCAGCACTTTGAGAGGCGGAGGCAAGAGGATTGCCTGAGCCCAGGATTTGAGACCAGCCTGGGCAACTTGGCAAGACCTCGTCTTTACAATTAATTAAAAAATTAGTCAGGCGTGGTGGCGTGTGCTTCAGCTACTTGGAAGGCTGAAATGGAAGGATCACCTGAGCCCAGCAGATTGAAGCTGTGGTGGCTGTGAGTGTGCCACTGCACTCCAGCCTGGGCAACAGTGAGACTCTCTCTCAAAAAAAAAAGTCAACAGAGGAAAGCCGGGCTCGGTGGCTCAGCCTGTAATCCCGCGCTTTGGAAGGCAGAGGTGAGTGAATTACCTGAGCCCGCGGGTTCGAGAACCGCCTGGGCAACTTGGCGAGACCTCATCTCCACAATAAATCAAAAAAAAATTAGCCAGGCGTGGTAGCACGCTCCTGTAGTTCCAGCTACTTGGAAGGCTGAGGCGGAAGGATTGCCGGAGCCCAGCAGGTCGAGGCTGCAGTGGCCGGGAGTGTGCCACTGCGCTCCAGTCTGGGTGACAGAGTGAGACTCCAACTCAAAAGAAAAGGAAGCCTCTAACTCCACCCACTCACAGCCTTGGGAACTCTGCAACCACTCAGTAAAGCTCACTCCTTGGTTACGCGCTGGTTTTGAGGATGTTCATGGGGACCCTTTTTTCTGTCCTCCACCATGTCACATCTCTGGCTAAACCTCAGTAAAAACAACACTGCCTGAAAATGATGTCGTTTGTCTTATAAGCAATGGTGTTAGTTTTTCTCCAAGTTCTAAAATACTACTCTGTCTTGCAGGATTTCCACAGCTCTTAAAAACTAGGACGAAAGGCATACAAGGGGAAGCTCTGTGTTCATAATCTCAAAAATATTAGCCAGGCACAGTAGCATGTGCCCGTAATGTCAGCAACTTGGGATGTTGAGGTGAGAGGATTGTTTGAACCCAGGAGTTCGAGGGCAGCCTGAGCAAAATAATGACAACCCATTTCTAAAAAATTTTTTAAAATGTAAAAAGTATGCCACATGTTGCTATGTCCAAGGCTCTGCACCAGGCACTGGAGTTAGACTCAGAATGCACCATGGGGCGATCTGAACGTGTGATAGTCAGAGCCAGGGCTCTGGAAAGTCATGGTCTGAGTTCACATCTCAGCTCTGCTACTTACTGCAATCCTACATGAGCCACTTAATCTCACTCAACTTTCCTTTCTTTATCTGTAAAATGGAAAATGAGCATCATTTTTACACGCTTGGTTTGTTATGAGGATACAATGAATTCATAAATGTGAAGTCCATGTATGGGCAGGCACATGGGAAACCCACCAGAAAGGTGGGCTGTTATCATCCTCATCATATCCCATAGGTCGGCCAGTCACCTCATGTCTAATGGCCTCTGTCATCTCCTAGAATAAGAACTCAACTCCTGCATAAATTTTAGTGAACAGGTTCAAACTACCATAAAAATCAAAATGCACCTCTCCTCTTGCAGAACACTCCATGGACATGACAATGAAGGAGCTCTGATGTCTATCCTGAGCAGACGGGAGAGATGGAGATTGGTGCCAACTCCAGTTATCGGGAACAGCTTCGTGCTGATCTCATCTGAGATTAAAATAACAAAGAAGAACTTGCTAAAAGTCTTCTCTCAAGGTCAGCCAAGCAGAGGAGTATGGTTTTCCAGATGAATTTGGTCATGCTGTACATATAATATCCAAACTGAAGCCAGAAATTAAGTGGGGAAAAACAATTCTGTTACGAGGAACTTGATGACATCAGGAAATACAAAGAGATAGTTACTGCCACAAAGTTCCAATGCTCTTTATGTTGGGTGTTCAGAGACTGCATCCATTTCTGAGTAAACTGCTATTTCTATGTAAGGCTGGCTGAACACTGTAGGGGGTTGGAACACACTTGTTTTCATCAGACCAAGTTGTTGACTCACAATGTATTATGGGAAACAGACTCCAAATGACATGAGAATATTCAGTAAAACAATGGGCATATAATTTGATACAAGTAGTTTATTTATTTATTTATTTATTTATTTATTGAGTCAGAGTTTCACTGTCACCCAGGCTGGAGTGCAGTGGCATACTCATAGCCACTGCAACCTCAACCTGCTGGGCTCATGCAATCCTTCCAAGTAGCTGGAACCATCACAGGCATGTGTCACCATGCCTGGCTAATTTTTTGACTTATTGTAGAGATGAGGTCTCACCAAGTTGCCCAGGCTAGTCTCGAACCCCTGGGCTCAGGCAATCCTCTCGCCTCTGCCTCCCAAAGTGCTGGGATGACAGCCTGAGCCACCACACCCAGCTAGTTTTTCTTTTTTTAAAATGTTTTACTTTGAGTCCACCCAGGGGGAGCTATAGTCCTCTGGAAATCTCACTAGGAGAGGGAACCTTGAGAGATTACCTCACTGAATTTGTTCTTTCAGAAAGAATACACAAGCCTCCTCTTCCTCTGGGTCAGAAACCCCACTCTTCCCATTTAGTTAAGTAACAAATATTTACCATCCTATGTTCAACCAATGTGGAAGATACAAGAAAATTATAAAAAGGACAATTGCCCACAGCTAACCATTTGCTCTATTCCTGCCTAGCACGATCTACATATACGACTGTTCAGTGAATAAGTTTCCAGTGTCATTAGCCAATAATCGCCTCTGTCGAAAGTAGTACCCTGTGGCTTAAGGGTCTGTTTCCACATCTGTCTCCCTGCTAGTTCTTGAGCTTCTTTAGGGAAGAATTGGTTTCCTGTTTATTGCTATATTAATCATACAGAATGCCTGAGACATGGTGTACAGTACTATTTGTTGAATGAATAAATAAGATAGATAGATAGAGGGTGACTAATGGATGGATGCATGTATGCGTGAATGAATGAATGGTGACTGAAAGGCAAGACTTAAGGTCAAAGGAAGAAGTACAGCAAATCAGATTGGAGGAGCAAGATAAATACAAAAACGAAACAGGTGGAAAAGATTTGTGGAGCAAGAGCACACCTTGGGAGACAGGTTGGATAGATTGTTCTATGATGATATTCAACAAAAATTGCTCTATTTTCTCTTGTTCAGTCATTAGAAGAAATTGGAAACCAGCCAGCCAGTATCTCCCTTGGAAACCCCTCAGATATTTGAAAACTATAGCTATTTAAACTCTGTCTTATTTTTTTGCAGTTATGTTCATATCACCTGACACATAATAGATATACAAGAAGCGTCTGCTGAAAGAACGAGTTCACGCTGTAAGCATCCTCTTTGCCACAGTCTTGACAGTGACTGGAGACCTTCCCCTAGTCTATACACGAAACCACATTTCAGAGTCCCACAGCTTGCTTTCTGTCTTAGACAAAGACCGGTGAATTAGAGTTGCTGGGTTCTGGGTAATATTAGGTGATTATTAAGCCTGGCTTGATCACATATGTTTCTCCAAATATTTAGATGTCAAAAATCATTCAAAAATGTTAACATGGCTTCTTCTGTACCCATCAGAATCCCTTTGCAGAACACAGCACATTTGCACAAAATGTATGGCATTTACCAAACCCTCATCTGAGCACCCCAGGATCTAAAGTGATGGCAAAGGCCAAAATTATGAGGATGATGTTGTGGGTGAGTTTGGGTTGTCCTCTCTCCCAATTGCTTACTTGATTTAAGTCTGGCCTTTAGTTTAATCTTCAGCTAAAATTTTATTGGATTAGGAAGGATTCTGCCTCCTATTCACTGTCTTTCTTGTCCTGAGTTTTAAAAAAAAAAAAATCTGTCCCTGAATCTCTGTCTATTTATTTCTCAGCCAGCAGAGTATGCCTGCTCTATTTCTACACTAAAGACTGACTTCTCCCTGCTTGGAGTCAGAACCCTGAACCACGATCCATCTTACCACCCACCTCTGTTACCTGGGACACCCTCTCCTTCTTCCCTTGAACTGCATGTCTGCTCTTCTCTAAGACTTCAGTAGCACATCAAAACTTTCCTACTGGTAATCTCAGACTAACCGCAGCTGGCTTCCAAGTCCACTCAGCTCGCCCCTGCTGCGTGCTCATCTACAGATTTTGCCACCCGTTTGGCCAACTTTAAACTCCAGAGCAGACTACAACAGCCACCTTTTTTCACCAACTCTATAGCACCCAGGCAGAGCCTTGCAGACAGTGAGATCCCAATATGATGACTGATGATTGACTCACACTCTAGAAGTGACTTCCTTGATGTCACCTCTAGCCAGGCTCTTTCATGGGCCCTATATTTACTGACATTCACAGCTCCATTTACCCTCTCCAGGGCACTGCTGCCAATTGTCTTATCCTCTACTCAAGATCAGAATATGAGAAGGTGGTTTTTGTTGGTTGGTTGGGTTTTTTGTTTTTGTTGTTGCTGCTGTTGTTGGCTATGCTTCCAGAGAAATCTTGCTGTTTTTTTTCTTTGAGTTTCACTCCAATAGACTTTTTGTTGGAAAAATTTCTGGGTCTAGAAACTCAAGAGTTATCCACATCACAAACTATGATGCATACACTGTCAATCTGCTTTGGAAGGTCATGTGGCAAATCTACACCCTTGAGGATCATTTTCAGCCTGGAAAAACAGTAAATCAGTTTGACTGCTTTCCAGAATTCTTTACAAACATCAACAACCTACAACCTAACCATTTCTCTATGTATACCATTATGTGCTTTCAAGATGAGTGTCATATTCTTTTTAATATTTTCTCTATGTTTTATGCCTTTTAAATAACTCTTAGCCAGGCTCGGTGACTCAGCCTGTAATCCCGCACCTTTGGGAGGCTGAGGTGAGTGGATTGCCTGAGCCCACGGGTTCGAGACCCGCCTACAATAAATAAAAAAATTAGCCAGGAGTGGTAGCGCGCACCTGTAATTCTGGCTACTCGGAAGGCTGAGGCGGAAGGATCACCAGAGCCCAGCAGGTCAAGGCTGCACTCCAGTCTGGGCGACAGAGTGAGACTCCAACTCAAAAAAATAAATAAATACATAAATAACTCTTGTCTTTAATTCTATTTAGCCCTAGTTAGTTTTGTGCCATGCTAGTTAGCCCCATTTTCAGCTAGCTTTTGTAACTGTAGATCTTTCGCATTACAGTAAGTTTCATAAGACATGGATGATAACGCCTTTAGATAAGGATCTCAACAAACAAAATTTCATTAAAACCACCGCTTCTTCCTGCTTCCACATGGCAGGGTTACTCTGAGGTTTCCAAGTAATGTTTTTGGTGATAAGAGCTGGAAGGTATCATGCGGGCTAAGTGACCTTCCCAAATCTTTATCCAAAATTACAGACAATTTTAAGAACCAAAGATGAGATTACTACTTATCTATCTTATAAAAGCTAATAAGGTATTTTGGGATGCCCATCAAAAGAATGGTGCCCATTATCAAACATTTTCTTAGATGTCCCGAATAAAAGCATCAATTTAACCCATACCTGTTAGTAGGTCCATTGGGACTACATCTTTCTAAAAGACGTGTTATTTGATTTTAATTATATTTAACTTGGCTTATTAGTAGGTAGATAATAATTTTGCCTTGTATCATTTTTTTAAAGTCAATTTCTTCTCCCCATAGAGAACGTTCAGAAGATTTAGCAGTTTTCACTTAGACTTCTTGATTTGCTCTGATGTTTCTGTCCACTCCCCTAAACACACTCATGCACATGCACATGCATACATGCACACACGTTCTCCCGTCTCTCAAGATCCTTTTTTTTTTCAATTGAGGGTGGTTGAGTAATAATCTCTGATGGATTCTTCCTTCCACAGTTTTGAAAGAGAAAGTTTATCAACCCTCATCTTAATGAGAGTTCAAAGATGTGAGTAACCCATCTAAGCAACACACAAAACCCCAAGACTGAGAATCCTGCTGTGCTAGTTACTGTGTGTTACTCATACTTGTTGAACTTAGATTTTGTGCTGAATAAGTTCAGTCTAGAGCAGAGCCTCATCTTTTAAATATTTAGACTTGTGAGCAAACCTAGGCAGACAACACCACATTTGTCAGTGTGGATTCGCGGACACTCTTTCAAACTTTATTTCAAAGATCTCACCTCCTCTAAAGAAATAAGTGCTCTTCCCCATAGCTTTACCACAGGGTCAGTATCCTATCTTGAGTAGTGTTTAGGTTTTCTTTAAATTAAAAAAAAAAAAAAAAAGACCAGACACTGAAGACTTACACAAACATCCAAGTATTTCTTTTTTAATTCCTAGATATGATGGAAAAATTCATAGGCCGAACGTTAGATAAATAAAGAGGTAATTACAAATGCCTGTTTCCTTGACAACTCCCCTCCCCCACAGCCCGCCTGTGCTAGGGAAAAACCAAACTGAGAGTGAGGAGGGGTAGCCACAAAGCCATGCTGGATTTCAGCATCCAAAGCAATAACAAGCGCAGAAAGCAGCCAACTAGACACGAAACAGAAATACATCCATTTATATCAGGGCTGCATATTGTGTAGTATTTTTGTGGTTGCCATAGAAACGTCAGAGGCGGAAGAACATGTTGCATGACACAAAAGAGAGCAATATATTAACAAGAACATCCCCCGCCCCCCCAACCCAGCTGCATCTATGGCAGAGAAAATGCTCTAACCCCGGGAAAGGGGTGGGCGGATGGCTAGGTGGGTAAATTAAGCCAAGAACAGCAGCCCGAAATCACAACCCAGAAAGGGACGCTCGCCCGGCCCAGCACAAAGCGAGGGTCCTTTTGTACCAGCCAAGCCTGCCTTGGCCTTCCCTCGGGCGCCGTCCACCTTCCCACTGCAACTCGGAGCTCGCCCTCCCCGGAGCCCACCCCTTCCAGAGGTCCTAGGAAAATTCAGCCAAGGAGAGAGAAATAGTGATAGGAAGAGAAACACAAACCCCAGCCACGCCCAGAGAAGGTGCCCACAGATGGCACGAACAGCACATACCTCCTTCCTGGCAGCCCTGGCACATGGACTTAGAAATCAGAGACCGAAGGGAGCCGGCTGGGTTCCGAAATTGCCACTAGTTTATAGGCGCTGTAAATCAGCCAACACTGGAAAGAAAAAGCGAGACTCCACCCATGGGGTGGACCCTTCGGGAAGAAAAAAAAAAGTGGTCCTCAGCTGACGTCTCTCCCCACCCATGTCACTTCCTTTTAAAGCCAACAAGTTAGCAGTCGCGGGGAGGGGAGATGGGACTGGTGTAACATGAGTCAGTCCCTTCCCCTTCCAATGAGTGCAAGGAAGCGCTTCGGTCGGCGTGCGGCTTGAAATCTGGCTCGGGAAGCTGCCAGGATCAAAACAAAGACCGCTAAGTGGCCTTTCTTTCTCCCCCCTTTCTCCCAAGCCCTGTTGCATCCCGGTGTCCGAAAGCCTCCTCGGCTCAGGCACACTCCGGCCCCGTCTGTGTTGCGACCTGGAAATTCTTGTCAGGCGGCTCATCTTTAATTCAGACAGTATAGGATCCATTTGTTTGGTAAGACACCCACACGCCAAAATCCCCCCACCCCTCCCCTCCCCTCGGCCAGCCGCACTGAAAGGAGGTTGCATTCTGCTTAGAAGAGCCCGAAAGCACCATCAACAAAATGAGGTTTAGCACTCAGGAGACTGAGATGGGAAGAACTGGCATGAAAGGAGCTTGGAGATGGAGTGATGTGTTTCTCCTTCCAAACCCAGGCACCAAGGTTGATGACCACTGCACATGCCTGCACACACAACTTACATATGCACACTGCAAGCACACACTTGCTTACATGCACACTCACAAGCACGTGGCTTTTGCATAAAGTATTTTAGAGAGGGTCTGGGGACCTTTATAGGAAAGTAGTGTAGTGTCATCACAATTTCTAAAGGGGACAGGCTGTTGAAAGTCCAGAAATGCCAGGTCTCCAACATTCCTGGACAATCATTTTAATCTCAGAATAGTTGAGGTACATGCCCTTCTAATGTTCACTATTACAACCATTGTCACAAATGATACTCGAGTATTTACAAATGACTCCTGGGTTCACCTCATTCTTTAATGTTTACAATCTAGGGGGAAAATAAATGTGCCCACAAATAGCTTGAGCACATTGCAGAATCACTAGGAGTAATGAAAGTGTCAAAAACAGTGTGTTGTGAAGACAAAGAGGATGGAAGGATCTCTTTAGGTTGTGATGGGAGGGCATTTATAATTCATAAAGCAGGGTGTGTACTGGGTCCTGTAGGTGGTGGCATTTTGAAGTCTGTGAGGCTAAAGCAAGGATGGAAGAAGGATGCAGAAAATCTGAGGCAGAAAAGAGAATCCATACAGAAAACCACTTATGGCAATGGCTTGTCCTAACATCCATGTGAAAATAAATGTGACCATACCGTAATGCTCATAAAAGATGTTTATGAAGAGTTTCTTGCAGTCAACACAAGTTTTATTTATTTATTTGTTTATTTATTTTTTGAGTTGGGGTCTCACTCTGTTGCCCAGGCTGGAGTGTAGTGGCACACTCACAGCCACCACAGCCTCAACCTGCTGGGCTCAGGTGACCCTTCTGTCTCAGCTTTCCAAGTAGCTGGACCTACAGGCATGTGCCACCATTGCCGGGCTAATTTTTTTTTTTTTGTAAAGATGAGGTCTCACCAAGTTGCCCAGACTGGTCTTGAACCCTTGAGCTCCGGCAATCCTCTCACCTTGGCCTCCCAAAATGCTGGGATTATAGGCGTGAGCCACTGTGCCCAGCTAATGCAAGTTTTAATATTCTCTTATAACTTTTCAAATTATATTTTTCAATCCCTTTGTTTACAGGTTTCAAATCAAGTTAGGCTGTTTTTCATAGTTGAATTTTGAATGGAAATATATTTAAAATCTACAAATTGCATAAATCCATGCTAATATTGCAAGTACATTCAGTGGTTTGTACTTCAGTGACAACAATAGGAAATTTAAATTTTTGACATTTGGAACTCTTACTCTGATCTTAATACTTTGATGTCTTTACTCCATTATGATTGTGCTTATTATGGCTAACACTTTACCATTGAGACAATGTTGCTCACATTCCCAATTATCTCAGATATAGCTATGAAAAATGGGGGAAATTCCTACTTCTTAAAATGTAAAACAGAAGTACAACATCCATGGGTTAAGTCCTGTGCACTTTGAGTCTCATTTCAAGTCCTTTGTGCCCTTATTTATCTATTTCTATTTAAACAGGGAATTGTGACTATTTCCAGGTCAGCATTTAACAATTCAGTTCAACAAACATTAGTTGAGTATCCATGCTAGTTGCTAAAAACACACAAACATGAATAAGACATGGACATTGCCCCAAAGTGCTCAAAGTCTTGGAAGGGAAGGATACATGTAAACAATTGAGATTCAAAAGGATACTGTGACAGACATCTGTACAAGACTCATAGGTGAACCGAGTCTGGAAAAAGGAAAGAGAGAGGACATCTACCTGGTTTTTTAGTTCACAGCAAACTGTAAAAAGGGTGGATGTGGACAGTGTATTCATCAGGGAGACTGTAAGAAATACATACTGACAATTGGAGAGAGAAGAAACAAAGTAAAAAAGAGAAACAAGGCATAAAATGGTTGTTGTTTTTTTTTTAAGAATGCCTAAATAGCCAGTAAACAAGATGCAACAGATATTTCTTGGCCTGTTCACTTGACAAATATTCAAAAAACTATAATGCATAGTGTACAGAGGGTACAGAGCCCTGGGTGTTCTCCTCTCCTGTTGGGGACAGAAAATTGATACAGTCTCTGAAACCCAATTAAACGAGATTTTTCAAGACCCTTTAGAATGTTCACCCTCCTTCATCCAATAATTCAACTCACAGGAGTGTAAAATAAGAGAAAATAAGCAGAGATAAATTCAAAGATTTTGGTGCATGTATATTCATCAGCACCATTTATAATAGTTAAGACTGGAAACCATCTGAATGCCTGAAGTAGCAGGTTAGCTATGTAAATGATGTGATATTCACATGATGAAACACGCTATAAAAATGTGAACTCCTATTTTTAAAAGACACAGGGAAGCTCATGTCCTAAATGAAAAAGGGACTAAGCTGTATGTAAAATATGATCTGCTTGTTGTAATTACACAAATATATCTCATATTGTGTGTAATGAATTGAATAAGTGTCCCCTCTTCAAATTTCCTGTCTACCCAGAACCTCAGAATATGACCTTATTTGGAACAAGTTCTTTGCAGATGTAATGAACTAAGATGAAGTCATACTGGATAAGGGTGGTCCGTAGATCCAATGACTGGTGTCCTCATAAGAAGAGAAGAGGACACAAAGAACAAGGCCATGTGAGGATGGAGGCAGAGATTGGAATGATGTGTCTATAAGCCAAAGGTTCCTGTCAGACACCAGAAGCCAGGAGAGATGCAGGAACAGATTCTCCCAGAGCCTTATTAAATTAAGTCTTAAATGACTTCTGGCCTCCTGAAAAGGGAGACGATACATTTCTGTTGTTTTGAACTGCACAGTTGATGATAAATTGTTATGGCAACCCTGGAAAACTAATACCATATGTAAAAAAGGTCATAAAATGGTTAACAATGGTAATTTCTGGATTATGAGATTGAGGATGATTTTTATTTGCTTCTTTATATGTGATTGCATTTTGAAAAACTTTCTATAATGAGCATGTGTTACTTCTATAATAAGGAAAAGATTATGATTAAAAAAGAAAGAACCCAGAGTTATCTAAAAGCAGAGTGCACTAGGGCAATTTAGGACAAAATAAAGAATAATAAGTGATGGTTATGACTTGTTGAATCCCACAGAATGATGTCTTTTCAGAACTTGCCATTAGGTGGAATTCTGTGTATTTCAGAAAAATTTTTAAACCTAACTTTTGGTACTTAAAATGATGGCTATCATTTATCTAAATTGGAAACTTACATACCATATATTTAACTGCTATGCTAGAGTGGAGTTACTAATTATATCAAATGGCTCATTCTCTTAACACATTATTAGCTACACACTGACAATATTTTTCCTTTATTTCCATTTGCTTTGTGTTGTGAGCATCGATATAGATGTCCCTATATATCTATACACATGGTTTTAAAATTTCCTTGTTATAAAATGTAAACATATTATAGGTTAGCGATTATGATGACCTCTATATGCTAAATTAGGAACTGTGACTGCTTAGAAGAGACAAAGAAAAAGTGTAATACTGAATTTAATTTGATATTTAGAATGTATAATTTTAGATTTAATGGTTGTATATTTTAATAAGCGCTAATTGAGTTTTTTAAAGTATGTCATACACATGTTTCTCATGACCAATAAACTTTTAAGGTTATGTTGTTGTTATTGCAATAATTTCAAGTCCACTCAAATAAGTTTAACATGAACTATCACTGGGGAAAAGGGCAAAGGAACTAGACAAAATTTCCTCATTACTCAAGGATGATTATGACCTAAGTCATTCCCAGAAGATGAACGTGTCTGGGGAACTCTCTGTTCTGTTGATCAGCTTTCAATGCATCTGAACTCCAAATGTTGTCTTAAAGTTATTCTTGAGAATCACTTAGCTCCTTTCTCATGTTGATATCCTAGGGCTAATTCAGTCTCACTGGGGTGACCCTGAAAAATCATTCTCTTCTCTCCCCTGGATCCAGCCACGGAGCAACTTGAAGTCATACAGGACAGGAATAAATCTGCCGAAACAGAAGGAACTGTCTTCAACTCAATTAACACCCACTAAACTGGCAGCAAATTGAATAAAGTACCAGTATGATGATATCTGACTTTAAAAGACAAGGTAACACAACACGAACATTGAAACTTAGCACTTGGATTCTTCATAGCTAGTGAAAAGACAGCAAATTGGCTCAGTGGCTTTTAACTTGGGATGATCTTTGCTGTCATTGTGCTTTGACTATTGCAAGATTTTTTTGGAAAAAATTCCATAGGCGTGCATTCTTTTATAAACTGAAAAGTAAAGCCATATTTTTTTCTAAAATAAACATTTAATATTATCAATTGTTAGCATGTGTTTTTGTTTGTTTGTTTTTTGCTTTTTGGATTTTGGTTTTTTTGAGTTGGGATTGCATGCTGTTGCCCAAGCTGGAGTACAGTGGCACTATAAGAGCTCACAGCAGCCTTGACCTCCTTGGCTCAGGTCATCCTCCTGCCTCAGCCTCCCAAGTAGCTAGAACTATAGGTGAACACCACCACACGTGGCTACTTAAAAAAATTTTTTTTGTAGAGACGAGATCTCGCTATGTTGTCCAAACTGGTCTTGAACTCCTGGGCACAGGTAATCCTCCTACTTTGACCTCTTAAAGTGCTGCATGGGTCACCACTCCCAGCTCCATCATGTTTCTCTTTATTTGGTAGCCATTAAAACTTATAGCATAATGGCATCCTAAAGTGAAACCTAACTGGAATGTGGTTGTGAACCAGCAACATAGCGTTCTGGGAATTTGTTGGAAATGCAGAGTCTGAGGTCTCACCCTGACTTGGTGAATCGAGTACTGCGCTTTAAAGTCCCCAGGAAAGTTATATGTGCATTAGAGATGAGAAGTACTTGTTTTAGTTCAAAGCTTTCATTTTTGTAGAGGACAATCAGAGCCCAAGGAGGCCAGGTTTGCTTGTCTAGGGTTACACAACCAACAGGAGGCAGAGCTGAATCAGACTCCTTGTTTCATGATTTTTACTCAGAATTCTTTCCACTCTATTTCCTAGGATTTCAGATTCCCAAGCAAGTCTGAAACAAAAATCTAGTGGCATGAAAATGTTAAAAAGAATTTCTACTTAAATTCATCATCATTCTACAAAGTGTAATTATTAAAAGTCCATCTCAACACCATATATCTTGAGTGTAAACATAGAGTTTTATCCCAAGACATTTAGCCTTGGAATCTGACAACTATCAGATGCAAGTTGGCAAAAGTATAGGAGATCTTTTCTCCATGATTGCTCATCTGATTTTGGTTTCAAGCCAAAGCCATGTCTGGTTCAATGAAACTCAGCCTCAAGATTGATTTACAAAAGAAGTGGCAACAGAGAAAGGATCCCAGCTGGCCTCCTTGCTTCTGTTATCAGTCTTCTTCAGTCTGTTCCTCACCCTGCAGCCTTTGTGAAAATAAAAATGAGAACGTGCTCTCCTCTTTCCCCTCCGTCTTTGGGTGCCCTGAGGGTTCTTTCATCCTTATAATAAATTCTACCTTTGGCCTCCCACTTTGGGAGGCTGAGTGAGAGGATTGCCTGAGCCCAGGGGTTCAAGACTAGCCCGGGCAACTTGGTGAGACCTCCTCTCTACAGTAAATCACACACACACACAAAACTAACCGGGCATGGTAGTGTGTCTGTAGTTCCAGCTACTTGGAAGGCTGAGACTGAAGGATCACCTAAGCCTAGCAGGTCAACGCTGTGGTGGCCGTGAGCATGCCAGTGCACTCTAGCCTGGGCAATAAGAGTGAGACTCTAACTAAAAAAAAAAAAAATTCTACCATTAATCTGGCTTTGTTACTTTCAATTACAAGTCCTCATTCTTTTCTTAAGTTTTTAGAGACTTACTTTCCCATACACAAAACTTATGGGGTAGTTGTGATATTTAAATGAGACAGTAAGTGTGAAGTACCTGAAATAGTATAGAACCTCAAAAAAAGAAATCACCAATCTTCTCTCCTCCCTTCACCCCATCCATTGACATACAGATGACTTTCAGATCTATATTTCCAGCTGGCATCTCTCCCCTAAACCTCAGACTGTTTGCCTAATAACCTGATGAATGTCTTCATCTAGATATTCTAAAGTCATCTCAAATTGTGCAAGTCCAAAAATGGATCTTTTGGCCCCAACTTGGCCAATGCACTGGAGTCTTAGGTTCCAACTTTCTGGTTCTCTGTTCTGATGAGTTTGAAGTTAGTTTTGATTATTCCTGGTTCCTCTTGTTTCTCTTTCCCCATAAACATTCTATTAATTCTCTTTTTTCAAAGACATTTATATATCGTCCTCTCCTCTCATTGCCAGTGCTGCTGGCTTAGTCCAGGCTCTACCTTTCTCCTGGTTGACTACAAAAACAAAAACAAAAAAACTCTTCTTCAACTTTTTATTTCAGCATAAAAGTCAGACTTCTTATGGTGACCTCAAGAACATTTGTGATCCAGTGCGCTCTCTCTCTCTCTCTCTCTCTCTCTCTCTCTCTCTCTCTCTCTCTCTCCTCTTTCTGTACTATCTTAGTCTGCTTTCTGCTGCCATAATAGACTACCACTGACTGGATAATTTATAAATAACAGAAGTTGGCTCTCAATTCTGGGGATTGGGAAGTCCAAGTGCATGACATTGCATCTGGTGAGGGTCATCCCATGGTGGAAGGCATTACATTGTGAGGAAGTACACAGGAGAGACAGAAAATAGGGGCTGAACTTATTCATTTACAATGATCCCACTCCCACAAAAACTGACCCACTTCTGCAATAACCACATTAATCCATTCAAGATGGCAGAGTCCTCGTGACCTAACCACCTCTTAAAGGTCCCACCTCCCAATAATGTTACACTGGCAATTGCATTTCAACATAAGTTTTGGCAGGGATATTCAAACCATAGCATACACTTTTCCAAGGGCACCCTTCCCTCACCCCTTATTAGCTGGCTAACCTCCTCTGGTCTTTAAGACTTGCTTATCATCCCCCTCAGGAAGCCACATTCCCACAGTCCATGTCCTTTAGAAGGTAGAGTTACTTTATTTTTTGTTTCAATGAATGCATTTACCACAGTGGAATTTAACTGGCTGTTTTTATATGTCTATTCCCTTCTGGCTTGCAAGGGCAGGATCTTTGTTTTACAAAAATCTGACACAATAAGATTCCACAAATGCTAACTGAATGAGTGAATATTGTCACCTTTTGCCAAAGGCAGTTGAGACACTCAATTTCTACTCCTGTAACTCAAATCAATTTCTTTTCAGACATCTTTTTTTAAACCCTTGATTTTCATGTATTATACACACATTGGTTTTTTTGTTTTTTGAGTCAGAATCTCATTTTGTCACCCAGGCTGGAGTGCAGTTGCAGCCTTGACCTCCTGGGCTCAGGAGATCCTTCTCTCTCAGCCTCCCAAGTAGCTGGGACTACAGGTGCATACCACTACACTCAGCTAATTTTATTTTTTTTAATTGTAGAGAGACTGCCTCACCATGTTGCCCAGGCTGGTCTCAAACTCTTGGACTCAGGCAATCCTCTCAGCCCTGCCTCCCAACGTTCTGAAATTACAGACATGACCCACCACACCTGGCCTATACAGACATTGGGCAGCGAGACCTCATCTCTACAATAAATCAAAAAATCAGCCGGGCATGGTAGCACATGCCTGTAATTCCGGCTACTTGGAAGGCTGAGGTGGAAGAATCACCGGAGCCCAGCAGGTCGAGGCTGCGGTGGCCGGGAGCAGCCACAGAACTCCAGTCTGGGCGACAGAGTGAGACTCCAATTCAACAACAACAACAACAAAAATTTAATGCTCCATAAAATCCTCTCCTTCATTTTCCTTTATCATCTTCTTTTCATCTTTCCTTATATGCATGCAGATTTGATTTAACTATGATCAGAGTGGATGCAGAAAATGGTTCATCATATTTTTACCTTGCACATCCTGAAATTTCCTTACCAGAATTGTCATAATTATCTTCCTAATGTTTTTCAAATATTCTATATACTTAGCCCATAATAATTGTCTTAATTGTCCTGCTACTGGACATCGTGTGCTGCTTGCCTTCACTCACAGGAGACCATTCTTCAACGGCACTTGCTTCTACCTAATGAGAACTAAAGCCCTTTGTATCAGATTTGGTTCATTTTATAAATGTGGAACTTGAAGTTTAGCTATGTTGAGTCACTTGCTCAAGGTTAGGTATTCAGCAAATATCAGAGGGAGATTTCAAGTCAGGTGTGCTTAATTCAGAAGATCACATTCTTAACCTCTATAATATACCACGTTACAACAAACACACTTTTCTTTTAGGTGATTTCCTAAGATAAAGTCCCAGGAGAAGGCTTTGTGAGACACTACACACATTACTGGATGATTCAATATATTGCATTTCATTACCATCTTGCTATTTTTCTTTTTAAATTGGAGTCTCAGTTTCCCAGGCTGGAGTGCAGAGGCATGCTCATGGCCACTGCAGCCTCAACCTGCTGGGCTCAAACGATCCTTCTGCTTCAGTCTTCCAAGCAGCTGGAACTATAGGCACGTGCTACCATGCCTGGCTTTTTTTAAAAAATTATTATTTATTGTAGAGAAAGTTCCCGCCAAGTTGCCCAGGCTGGTCTCAAATCCCTGGACTCAGGCAAACCTCTCGCCTCGGCCTCTCAAAGTGTTGAAATTACAGGCTTGAGCTACCATGCCTGACCAATTAGTGCTTTTTTAAAATTTTATTTTAAAGATGGGGAGTACAATTCAGGTTAGATATACAAATGGTCATTGTACAGGTAAAGTTTATGCCTCACTTTGGTCCCCACTTCACCTGGTTTGAGATCAACTACGCTTATTGATGAAGTGTGTCCCCCACCTCTCCTGGTGGTTTCCCAATATTGCCAGTCCCTTTCTTATTGTATTACGGTAATTGTTCAGGGTCTGTTTATGAGTGAGAACATGTGGTACTCAGTTATTTGTTTCTGTGATAGATCACTGAATATTATAGACCCTAAGTACATCCAAGTTGCTGCAGAGTTCATAATTTTGTCCTTCTTTATGATTGCATAATATTCCATCAAAAGAAACCACCAAGAGTGGGGAGACAGTCCATAGAATGGGAAAAATAGTTGCCAACTGCATTTCTGACCAAGGCCTAACATCTAGGATCTACTAAGAACTCACATGTGCTGAAAAGAAAAAAGCAAATAGCTGTATTAAAAAGCGAACAAAAGATATGAATAAATACCTTTTCTTTTTTTAACAAGTGGTAGTTCGTTTATTAGAATAATTGTCTTAAGCATCAGTCATAGTGATGTCAACCTCAACTCCTGGCTCACACTGCATGAAGTCATCTGTTTGACATTCTTGGAAAGTCTGGACAAGTCAGAGTTGCTTGTTGATTCTCACCCAGAAGCAATCCATGTCTTAGAACTGTCACCACCAGGAGATTTTCTTATGGTGATGCCCCTAGTCTTGGTAGCCTTGCAAACTGGTCCTTTCACTCTGAGATTCTTTTCCTTTGCACCTCTGATCAGGTCAGCACACACCTTCTCCAGAGATTTCACATTGCGGCTGGTGAGGATAATTATTATTTGGTGGATCGCCACACCTGGTTCACAGGTGTCTTGCTGGTGCCTAAAAGTCATGACTCTGGTGCTACTTCCTGAGAAACTTGTTCCTGGATGAGAGTGAGCAGTGGTAAGTCAGGAGCCACATCGTCTTCCAAAGGCCATGTTTTGATTTGTTTTTTTTGAGTCGGAGTCTCTCTCTGTCTCCCAGTCTGGAGTGCAGTGGCAAACACAATCACTGTGGCCTCGACCTACTGGGCTCAGGTGATCTTTCTACCTCAGTCTTCCAAGTAACTGGAACCACAGACATGTGCCACCATGTCTGAGTAATTCTTTGATTTATTGTAGAGATGAGGTCTCACCATGTTGCTCAGGCTGGTCTCAAACTCATACACTCAGGCAATCCTCTCACCCCAGCTTCACAAAGTGCTGGGATTACAGGCATGAGCCACTACGCCTGGCCAGGCCATTTGTTAATACCTTAAAAATGTTTTGCGGGCAACCCCTTCAGGTCCCCTCCCACCATGGGAGCTTTTCTGTTCTCTCAATAAATCCTGCTTTCAAAAAAAAATTGTTTTGCAAATTTTGCAGTTTTGAAGAGCATCAGTTTTAATTTTTGTGTAATACATGTGAGGTTCAAGATCTTTCTAAGCATTTGTTTTATTATCCAATCATTTGTATTTATTCTTGTATGAAGACATATATATATATGTATATGTATATATATAAATACATTTTGAGTTGAGAGTCTTACTCTGTCACCTAGGCTGGAGTATGGTGGCATGATTATGACGTATTGTAGTCCCAACCTCCTGGTCTCAGGTGATCCTTCCACATCAGCCTCCTGAGTAGCTGGGACTACAGGCCCAAGCCACCACACTTGGCTAATTTTTTTCTTTTTTCCTTTTTTTTGGCGGGGGGCGGGCAAGACAGCATCTCACCATGTTGCCCAGGCTGGTCTTGAACTCCTGGGTTCAAGCAATCCTCCTGCTTTGGCCCCCCAAAATGCTGGGATTACAGGCATGAACCATTGTGCTTAGCCTGAAACATATTCTTATTTGTTGACTGTACACCTATGGTCTTAATATGTATTATTTATAAATAAAAGTTAATTTGTCAATTTGTTTCTTCTATGATTCAACTGTATTTTTCACTAGTTTTCCTATCCTTCTCTATTAAGTTTCTATTTTGAGTGTGTTTTTTTGTGAATGATGTAAAGTGTTTAAAATGATTACCAAATCGCCACCCTCTTATGCCATCTATGAACTAGATCTTCCATTGTTTTGCATGTGGCAACATAGAAAGAGTGTGAACTTTTAGAGAAAACATCTGAGTTGGGATGCTGGCAATGGACGTCAATCTTCGTTTCCAGGCAGCCATTTCCCAAGAGCCGGAAGACTCTGTCCTTGCTGCAGGGCTCAGGAATTCAGGACAGAGGGGGTCAATGGAGACTGAAATCCCCGCCCCACTCCAAACTCACAGAGAGGTCAGGTCGGAAGGACACAAACTGTCCTCCATGTTAGAGCTGCAGGACTTGGGAATGCCAACCAGACAGCCTCTCCCGGAAGATAAGGGGGCCCAGGGCAACAAGACAGACCTGAAGCAGCTGGCTGAGCAGGAAATTGGCCAGAACAGGAAGACAAGCAAGTGACTACTGGGGCAACCAAAGCAGAAGAGGGATGAGAACACCTGGAGGAGACAGTGAGAGGTAGTCCTGATCTCTTGAACTTCAGTCAGTCCATTTTCAGCATCAATCAGTTAGGGCCTTTCTGGGATTGTGTTGATTCCTTACCTGACATGTGCTGTGAGTTGCCTAGTTCTTCTTCCAAGTTGTGGCAGGGGCACTTTCCACATTGGCGCAAAAATTGGCAACACTGGACACTAAGTTGGACATTTCTCTCTCTCTCTCACCCCTGCCCCAACTCTTCTCTTGTTGGGATCTCACTCTATCACCCAGACCAAAGTGCAGTGGCACCATCATAACTCACCTCAGTTTTCCACCTCCAGAGCTCAACTGATCCTCCTGCCTCAGCCTCCTGTGTAGTTGAGACTACAGGCACATACTGCCATGCCCGGCTCAGTTTTCTGTTTTTTGTAGAGATAAGATCTTGCTATGATGCCCAGGCTAGTCTTGAACTCCTGGGCTTAAGCAATCCTCCTGCCTCAGTCTCCCAAAATGCTGGACTGACAGAAGTGAGCCACCACATCCAACCTGTTTTTCTCATTTGGCAGTGATCCCATCACACAGGTTTTTCCTAGCCTCACCTCTGGATGGAGGCCTTTGGGATGTTTTCTCTAGTTGCTGTGCTTTGCTTGAGATTTTCCCAAATCCTACCAAGGGTCACTCTACTGGATTGGGGGCTCCTTGGCTTGATCATTCATTCACGGCCCTACACTGTCTGCACCTAGGACATCTCTGCACCTGGGCACCTATATCTTGAGCACTGGCAGATAAGTGCATAAGAGCTGGGATGTGGCTTAGCGCCACTGTGTCCTTCCCACACTGAGCAATCATAGGGAGTTTGGTCCTTGCCTTCTCAGAGGGTTCTTTGGTGAGAGTTGATCTTGATTTACATGCCTACACTCCTGAACATGACTTTCCTGAAATATTTGGCCTGTGGCTTAGTCATATCTTTCTCATGACCTGGGGTTCAATCACCCTTTTGCATTTCTTCCGGGTCTTCAGGTTCAAGGGGGCTCTTCTGATGACTCTACACTGAGTGGGTCCCACAAAGAGACAGAGTGGGAATTTTCCTGTAGTTGGGCTTAGAGGAAAAAAAAATAGTTGAAAGCTTCAAAAATTCAATTCAGGAAGAAAATGTGTCCTTTTCTTTCCCCACCTCGTTTTTCTCTATCACTTCCTTCCTTCCATCCTTGCTTTGTAAACTTAGCCTGGTCTGTTCCTCCTTACATAATTTTTTCAAAACAATTGTATCCTGAGAAGGGAGATGAGCAAATGTTACAGTATAATAGAATCACTTATGGGATAGAGAAGTAGCCACTTATTGAAAAGGAAGTAAAAAGTGTAAGAATTAAAAAAGAAGAAATAGAATTGCCATTATTTGCAGAAGACATGTCTGTATAAATAAAGTTCCAAAAGAATCTACAACATTTTTTTTTTTTTTGAGTCGGAGCCTCACTCTGTCGCCCAGGCTGGAGGTTAGCTACGCAACATTCACCTACTAGGCTCAGGTGATCCTTCCACCTCAGCCTTCCAAGTAGCTGGGACTACAGGCACGTGCCACCATGCCCAGCTAATTTTTTTGATTTATTGTAGAGATGATGTTTCACCAAATTGGCCAGGCTGGTCTCAAACACCCAGGCTCAGGTAATCCTCTTGCCTCTACCTCTCAAAGTGCTGGGATTACAGGCATGAGCCACTGCACCCAGCTACAACAGTTTATTAGCATTAATAAGGAAACTTAGCAAAGTCAGCATGCTAAAATCATTGGTATCTACATGTCATGTGGCAGATTGTGGTTTCCAAGATGCCCACAGGAATACCCACCACCCACACGCTCTTCTGCTGTGTGACTTACCCTCCCCACTGAGAGATGTGGTCTCCCTCCCCTCTCTTGAATCTGAGGGACCTTATGACTCAACTTTAACCAATGGGATGGGATCAAGATGATGCTTTGTAACACCCAACACTCAGTCAGACATGTACAACAGCCTTCCCCTGGGTGTTTCAAAATTCTTAGGCTCTATAAGCTTGCTCTCAAGGTTCTCCAACTCAAAGCCCAAGCACATGAGAGTTCAAATGTGGGAGCTCTAGGAACAGGCTTTGCAGAGTCCAGGTTGTGAGTCCGTCCAGCCCAGGTGTTCGATGTGATCAAAGAAGCCTCTGGATGGTTCCAGCCCCAACTCCTCTAGTCAACCCCACTCGCTACTGGGGTCTTCTTGGCTGAGGCCATGGACATCTTGGAGCAGAGAGGAGCCCTTTTCCCTGGGGGCTGCCTAACTTCAGATCCACAGATGTCATAATGAAGTGGCTATTGTTTCATACCACCAAGTTTGGGGTGGTTTGTTACACAGTTTTGGATAATCAAGACATGCACACAGTGAACAACTAGTAGAATGAAATTTTAAAAATTGAAAGAGACCAGGCAGTGGTCACTCATGCTTGTAATTTTGGCACTTTGAGAGGCCGAGGCAGGAGGATCACTTGAGTTCAAGAGTTTGAGACCAGCCTGGGCAACATAGCGAGACCTCCTCCTCTACCCAAAAAAATTAAATTAAATTGAAATATTTATAATCGCATCAGAAAGTTCAAATATCTAAGGATGAATTAATGAAATGCATGTAAGATCTTTACACAGAAAACTACAAAACTCTACTAAAATAAATTATGCAAGACTTAAGTAAATGGAAGAATATACTATGGACACAAATTCAAATATTATATAAAGATGTTCATTTTTGGCCAGGCTTGGTGGCTCACACCTGCAATCCCAGCAATTTGGAAGGCAGAGGCAAGAGGATTGTCTGAACCCAGGGGTTCAAAACCAGCTTGGACAACTTGGTGAGACCTCACCTCTATAATAAATTTTTTTAAAAAATTAGCTAGGCATGGTGGTGCACGCCTGTGGTTCCAGTTACTTGGAATGCTGAGGTGAAAGGTTCACCTGAGCCCAGCAGGTCAAGGCTGCCGTGGCCATGACTGTGCCACTGCACTCCAGCCTGGAGAAGAGAGTAAGACTTTGACTTAAAAAAGTACATATTCCCTACATTGGCTTAGAGTTTTAGAGTTTCGAAACAAGCATTCAAAATCATCAGATATGCAAGCTGATTCCAACCCTTACATGGAAATGCAAAGAGCCAAGCATAGCCAAGAACAGGGGATCACCTGATCTTTCAGACACCAAGAGTTGTGGGCATGTTTTATAAAAGCTGCATTGATTAAGACAGTACCGTCATAGGAAATAGACCATTGAAACAGAATGGGAAGTCCAGAAATAGACCTAGGCATTCATGGGCTCTTGATTTATGATGAAGGTGACACTATAGGGCAGTTGAGAAAGAATAGTCAGTAAAAAGAAACCAGTGCTAAGTCCATTGGCTCAGCACACAGAAAAAATAAAACCTGACTCCTTCCTCATACTGTGTACAGAGCTCATTGCAAGTGTACTGTAGATTTAAACTTGAAAGATGAAACAAAAAAGTATCTTGAAGATAAAATAGAAAACAATCGTCATGAGCTTGGATTCATAATTCAAAAACCATTTACCATGAAGGAAAGGATGGGGAAACTAGAATCCTTTCAAATGAAGTTCTGTCCACCAAAAGATACCCTAGAGTCAGAAGACTAGTAACAGAGCACAAGAATGGACTTGTAAATACTCCTGACTAACAAAAAGTTCTTACCCAGAATATATTAAAATATCCTTCAAACCGGCAAGTAAAAGGCAGCCTCACAGAAAAAGTAGAATATTTGTAACACGTACTTCATAAAAGAGAGTATTCAAACTGTAACCAAACATTTGGAAAGATGGTCAACCTCACTGAACATATCCATCAGAGTGACTCATGCACAAGAGAAAAATAGACCAGCTGTTGGCCAGAACCATCAGAGTTCACACTCCTGGAGGAAGGTGATATGATACAATGTGTCTTGAAAAGTCATACAACATGTTCTGATAGGGTTGAAGATATGCATGCCTGTGGTCCAGCAATTCCACTCATAGACACACATCCAGTGGGAGTGCACTCACTCACATCAGCACCAAAGCACGTATAATAACCTTCACGGCAGCATTATGTGTAAGAACATACAACTGTAAACAACTTGATGTTTATCAGTAACAGAACAAATTATGCTATATATTTTCTATGCAATACTATTCAGCAGTGGAATAGTAAAAAAAATCATAAATATAATTTTTACCCAAAGAAGCTAGACACCAAAAATTACCTACTGTATGATTCCATGGATAATTTAGAAATGGGGAAATCAATCTAAATCTCAAGATATGTTGCATGTCTATGCAGTCACCCTTGGAGACAGGGGTGGTGAATCGGAGGCATAAGAAAGGGACTTGGTGGGCAGTGGTGATATTCTACTTCTTGTTTTGGGTAGTCATTATTACATGGGGGTATTCACTTTGGGGAAAATACATTGATATCCACTTATGATTTGTGCCCTTTTCTGTACTCATGTTGTTTCAATAAACTAAAAAGAAGAAAGTACATTCACTCTAACCTCTCCATCTGTTATCCAAGGGAAAACACTAGTTGTCACCTCCAAAACAACAGATTTTAGACTCTCCCAGCCCAATACTGACTTTAAAGTAAATTTCTCTTTGTTTAGCGTACCTACAAATGGACCCAATTCTAGCTTTGGTTTCCAGAAAGGGCTTTTGAAAGAATATTATAGGTAAGCATCTTGGTATCATGGGCATAAGCCATAATAGTTTGCATTTGTTTAGAGTTTTTGTAATTATTCTGTGTTTTTTTTCCCCCATGAGTCTCTTTTGACTCCTTTCCTTATTGTAAGAATGTATCCTATATATAGTTTACTACTTTTTTTTTTTTTTTTTTTTTTGAGTTGGAGTCTCACTCTGTCACCCAGACTGGAGTGCAGTGGCCGCTCCCGGCCGCCGCAGCCTCGACCTGCTGGGCTCCGGCGATCCTTCTGCCTCAGCCTTCCAAGTAGCTGGAACCACAGGTGTGCGCTACCACACCCCGCTAAATTTTTTGATTTATTGTAGAGACGAGGTCTCGCCAAGTTGCCCAGGTGGGTCTCGAACCCGCGGGTTTAGGCAATCCACTCACCTCAGCCTCCCAAATCATGGGATTACAGCCTGAACCACTGAGCCTGGCTAGTTTACTATATTTTTTAACAAAAAAATACATTATATCCTGTCTCTGCTACTTAATACCAACCCTTTGAAGATTGACTTGATAAATATTGCCAAGAGCCATTTACATGATTCGGTTTGATTCCAGGAAGAGTTGTGTTTTATGTGAACATAACTTGAACTAAAAGTACATTGGTCAAATGTTGCTTTAAGATTACAACCTGTTCTTCCATTATTAATCACTCTAGTCCCAGCAAACTATCTTGTTGCACAGAGATGTTTCACAGGAAACTCCTACTTGACTTCTAAACATTCACAACATTAAGTAACATTCACTAAAGCAAAACCACACCCTTAAGAAAACTGAGTTTCTACCATTCTTGGGAAAATTGTTACAATGTTTTCCTAGAACCCAGCAGCTGGAAAACAAGGAGATATTGGTCCAAGGATATGAATTAGTAAAATGAGTTAGTGTTAAAGATCTAATGTATAGCATGGTGACTATAGGTAATAATGTATGCCTGACACTTGCTAAGAGAAGAGATCTTAAGTGTTCTCACCACAAAATAAAATTAATTTTAAAAAAAGAACTATGCGAGGTGATGGATATGTTAACTACTGGATTTTGGTAATCATTTCACAATGTATATATCTACCAAGTTTGTATTTGTCAGTTCTGCCTCAATAAAGCTGAAAAACAAAATATGAAAACCAAGCATCTGTCACTTAAATCCCAAAGAATGAGAAGAGCTATAGTTTATTTGTGCTATGCTAAGTACATTTTTAAGTACCTACATATTTGAGTAACTATATATTTCATTTGTGTTTCACATCACCCCTTTGACATAGCATCTGTGTTTTACAGAAGAGGAAACTGAGACTCAGAGTGGCTGAGAACAACCCACAAAGAGAAGTAGGACTGGACTTAATCCAGGTAAATCAGACCCTAAAGCCTGTCCCTTTGGGCACCATGAGGCCCTGCTGAGTACTGTGGGGGCACTTGTGGTCACTACATGCAGGGGTCCCTGAGGCTGTCGGGTGGAGTTCAGGGGCTTGTCTCTCCTGCATCTTATTTTTGGCAGGATGAAGAAGCCACTTCAGCAAGCAGTCTTCATAATTTCTTATCTCATCCTCCAAAATGTGACATTTCCAGGATCCTCCAGAACAAAAATTGAAAACTTCATTCAAGAAAATAATTCTGGTTAATCAAGTAATATTGCTAGAACCCCAATTGCAACAAGATTAATTTCAGCATAGTCTGTGGGTGTCACATGACCCTACAGCGTATTCTGCCAGAGTCATGAGGGTTCGGTAGCCCCTTAGATAGTTATGGAGCCGAAAAGCCCAAGAACCAGTGACTCCTTGCAGGCCATGAGCTTATAGTGGCCTAGAAAGGCTTGTCTCTGGAAAAGGCTGCAGAGGCTCTGTGGTGAGATGTCGCGCTTCCCTGGGGACCCACCAGAGGAGGTTTGGGGCATCTCCTCTTACATGTCTTTAACCTACCTGCCCCTCACTGGGAGGACTCAGGAGGCAGGTGGGGAGAAGGGAGTTGAAAGAGATTTAAGTTCTAAGAATGATTTCTCTTCCCCCAGTGCCCAGGAAGGAGCAGGAGCTGAATGGAATCAGCTTTTCTTGCAATCAGCTTAGTTTGCCCAAGCCTCATGCATTCATTCATCCATTCATTCTCCAAGTATGTATGCCGGCTGTAGGCAGGCCTTATTCTGGGTGCCCGGCTTTCTTCAGGGAACCAAACAAAGATTCCTGGCATCGTGGAGCTTTCTAGGGGGAAGAGACTGGAAAAAAATGATAATTATGAGAAATAAATTACATAATTTATTAATTATTAAAACGTTAGGAGTTGCCCTTGAGGGAATCACTAGGAGCTGGGGGGAGGGGAAGTGTCTGGAGTGTGGGGATGGAGTAAGTAGTGGGAATGTGAGACTTGAGCAGAGGTTTGGGAAGGGACAGGAGCTGTCCACATGGATGTAGACCTGAGTGAAGAGCATTCCAGAAGGAAGGAAGGAACGCCCCTCGCCAGGACCACGGCTCTGGGCCAGAGCATGCTGGCCTATGGGAGGATCACGGAGGCTGCAAGAGGGAGTGATGGAGGGAAGAAGCAGGAGAAGTTGAGGCTCCAGAGGCCACAGGGCACTGGGTCTCTGGAGCTCTGCAGGGTGGTGTAAGGACCTTGGGCTTTCACGCTGAGGAGCATGGGGACTCACCGCAGGCGAGGGGACTGAAAAGTGACATGGAGTTGAGGGTGCTTTCTAAGACTCACTCTGGCCGGCATGGCATGTGTAGGGCACAGGACAAAGCAGGGATAGGAGCGGGAGGTGGTTTCATCCAGTGAGAAGTGCTGTTGGCATTGACCAGGGGGACCAAGACCTTCCTGGTGGATCTGAGGGGGGCATAGGAGGAACAGAGGAGGCCAGAGGAGTCCATGGGTTTTGACTGAGAGGATGCGGGGGAGGGGTGGGGATGAAATTACCTGGGAGTAGATCAAGGAAACGGGCAAAGATGAGGGTCAAAGATGAGCATTGCTTTTGACATGTTGATGTTGACACATCTATTAATTACCCAAAAGGCAGCAAGAGTTTGAAGTTCAGGAGAGAGAGAGAGGGAGAGAGAGAGAGATAGGGTGAAAATAGAGGGAGGGAGCGAGGGAGGGAGTGGCAGGGAAGGAGGGAGGAAGAGGGAGAGAGAGAGGAGAGAGGAGGGGGAGGGAGGAGAGGAGGGGGAGAGAGAGAGAGGGGGGAGGAGGAGAGAAGAAGAGGGGGAGAGAGAGAGAGAGGGAGGGAGGCAGGGAGATGGTGAGAGAGAGAGGATGGAAGATAGAGGGAGAGAGAAAGGAAAGGGAGGGAGAAAGGGGGGAGAGAAATCTAAGTTACAGATAAGATTTTTGCAGGAGTCAACATGGATGGCATTAATAACCAAGAAACAGGATGAGATCACTTGAGGGTTGGCAGACAGGACCCAAGGAACCCAGTTAAATTTGAATCCAGATACATCATGAATAATTTTTAGCATAAGTGTATCTGATGCAATATTTACTTCCCACTAAGTACATATTTGGGGCCATGCAACACTGGGGACATACTTATACTATAAAATTATTCATTGCTTCTCTGAAATTCAGATTCACCTAGGTGGTCTGTATTTTTCCTTGTGAAATCTGGCAATGCTGCCCTGGGAGAGAGTGTAGGCAGAGAAGAGGACTAAAAGCCAGGCCCTGCAGCACAGAGGCTAGGAGGAGGGAAGGGAGAGCTGGAGGAGGCTGAGGGATGGAGGCAGCGAGGAAACTGTCTGGGAGTGGGGTGTTCTGGAGCCCAGGATAGGGGCGTCAGGGGAGGAGGAGTGGGTCTCCAGGAAGACTAGGATGGAAGCTAATACATCTGATTTGGTGAAGGGGAGGCACTTGCCGCCCCCTCCCCCTAAAGGCTGGTGTCTCCTAACAGGTGAGCATTTCGCAATTTGAATATGATCCCAGCGCTTCTTGCCATAGAAGCCTGAGGTGCCCAGAATTCATCCATCCACACTCAACTGATGAAAGCATTCAAGGTGACCTTCACCCTAGCACTCACAGTAGAATCTTCCTTCCTTCCTTCTTTCCTTTCTCTTTCTTCCTTCCTTCCTTTCTCTTTATTCCTTCCTTCCTTCCTTCCATCCTTTCTTTCTTTTTCTTTCTTTCTAGAGTTGAAGTCTCACTCTGTCACCCAGGCTGGAGTGCAGTGGCATGCTCACAGTCACCGCAGGTTTGACTGGCTGGGATCAGGTGATCCTTCTGCCTCAGCCTCCCAAGCAATTGGGACTATAGGCACAGGACACCACACCGGCAAATTCTGTAATTTATTGTAGAGACGCAGTCTCACCATGTTGCTCAGGCTGGTCTTGACCTCCTAGGCTCAGGCAATCCTCTTGCCTCTGCCTCCCAAAGTGCAGGAATTATAGGCAGGAGCCACCATGCCCAGCCTTAGAATCTTTCTATTTTGAAGAGGCCCTAGGGGGACACGATCGGTGGGGTTATTCAATAAATTCACAACTAGCACCCCTCAGAAAAGGACCACCTGAGGTGTAGGTGCAGAATTGAAGGGATCCATGTCACATGTGCTGATAAAAATAGGAAAGCAAGGCGGGGTGTGGTAGAAGGGTTGTTTGAGCCCAGGAGTTTGAGACCAGCACGGGCAGCATAGTGAGACCCCCCATTTCTAAAAAATAAATAATAATGGGAACCTGGCAAGAGAAAGGACTGGGGGCATTACGTGGTGTGCTGAGCCTCACCACCACCCATGGGGGGTGACAGCAGGAAGTGAAGCCCAGCTGGGAACCCCAGTACTCAAGAACCTGTGAAGCTGGAAGTGCTCGTGCAGCCACTTTCCTAAGCGTGAAATCCTAATATAGTGTTCTTGAAAAATTAAGCATTGGTGGTGCCACTTGAATCCTTTAGATCTTTTAAAATGTGACAGTTACCATTACATTCTTTAATTCAAGAAAAAAACTAACATTTTCTGCTCAGAGCAATGAGGTGCAGGCACTATTCCCTGATTCCCCAATTTGGACTTATTCCATTGAATTAAAACACAAAACAAATACACAGAAACAAGACCTGCAATTCCAGTGCTTTGGGAGGCCAAGGCAGGAGCATTACTTGAGCCCAGAAGTTTGAGACCAGCCTGGACAACATTATGAGACTTCATCTTTATTTAAAAAAATTTAAAAATTAGCTGGGCGTGATGGTGAACACCTGTTATCTCAGCTATTCAGGAGGGTGAGGTGGAAAAATTGCCTGAGCCAGGAGGTCAAGGCTGTGGTGAGCTGTAATCACGCCATTACACTCTAGCCTGGGCAACAGAGTGAGATGCCAACTCAAAAAAAAAAAAAGAAAAAAATTGTTTGTGAACACGTACTTGTTCTGGTACTGAAACTAATGTGTCGGCTCTATTTCTTCCAACATCTAGTGATTTTTGAGTAAGTGCTGTTCACTTTTTATCATCTTCCCAGAAGTAAAATGGTGACGCCCTCTTCTACACATACTGCCATCTCAGTCTTTTCACTCCCATTAGAGCAGTGGCTCTCAGACCTTATGCTATGCCAGAATTCTCTGGAGGGCTTACTGAATCTCCGAGTTTCTGATTCAGGAGGTCTGGGGGGTGGGAGGTACTGAGAATGTACCCTTCTAAGTTCCCAGGGGATGCACTAGGAGGATGACGGAATGCGAGCATATTTACAGCAAAGCTCCCTACACCCAGCCATGCAGGGGCCACGAGCAGCACCTGACCTCAGCTCCTGCTTTAAAGATGAGAAAATCGTGAGATCGATGGATAAATGTCAGTGCACTCCAGACCTCACATCAATATCCCAGAATACCGCAGGGTCCCATTGTCATTCCCACCCTCTGATATTTACAGTAGAGAGAAACAAATTCTTTTTTGCTTTTTAATGTCTCTAAGTCAAAAGAGAACCTATTTTTAAATGTGTTTAAATTATGCAAGCTTGCTCTTCCCTTTGATAACAGGCAGAAAGGAACTTGAATTAGGGCTAGAAGAATGAAATAACCTGCATTTTCTAAGGTTCTTATAGTTTGAGGTTTTACATTTAGGTCTTTGAACATTTAGGTCTTTGAATTCTATGTGGAAAAAAGTTGGTGATTTCTAAAAGATCTAAGTGACCTTTCATATGACCCCTCAATCCCCCTTCTGAGTATATACCCAGAGGAACGCAAACCACTCCGTGAAAAAGATACCTGCACACACATGTTTATTGCAGCATGTTCCCATAATAGCAAAATATGGAACCAACCATACTGTCCATTGAAAGAGGATTGGATTTAAAAATGTGGTACATATAAACTATGAACTATCATGCAGCCATAAAGAATGACAAAATTATGAACTTTGCAGCAACTTGGACGGACTTAGAGTTTATAATACTCAGTGATCAGAAACAAAGAACTGCGTACCACACATTCTCATTTATAAGCAGAACCTGAACATTTATCATAATACCATAAGAAAGGGATTAGCAGTAGTGGGAAACAGTAGTGGGGAGGGAGGGAGGCACATTTCATCAATAAGGGTACCTGATCTCAAACCATGTGAAGTGGGGATCAAGATGAGGCCCAAACTTTACCTACACAATGATCATTTGTATACCTAACCCTGAATTGTATCCCACATCTTTTAAACAAACAAACAAACAAGACTGAAATAGCCTTTATAAAGGACTTTCACACTTCTGGTCATCCTTCTGTAAAATGGGAACTGTATTAGATAATCCACCATTTTGATGTCCAGGCCCCTTCACTCCTCGGGGAAAGCTTTTCCCCACAAGCCTCTGCTGAGCCACTGTGAGAAAATTCTAGATGGTATCACACACAGCTGCTTATGTTCTAGCCTGTATGATTCTGTCCCTCTGATCAGAGCAAGGGGCTTGCTCTCCATCACTTGAGAAAGGCATCTGGCTGGAACAGCAAGGGAACTCTACAAGCCCACCCCAAGCCCTGCTGTCTGGCCCCCCCACAGGCATCCCTACTCCAAGCACCCATGTACAGGTGGCTTGGGGAATGCCGAGAGTTTCCCATAGAGCAGGACATCCACTTGTGTCTCTATTCTTGGGGATCCACCTGTCTAGAGGTTCTGCTGCCTCCAGTCAGGGCCTGACACAGGCGGTTCATGCGTCAGGCAGTAAGTCTACCACACTCTCTACTCTGTCCAGAGAGAAAACTGGCTCCCACATCATCATGCATTTTCTTTCTTATTGTTTTATTTCAATAGCTTTATGGAGTACAAATGATTTGGGGTTACATGGATGCATTGCATAGTGGTGAAGACATCTAGGCTTAACGTGTGCCCCCCCACCTGTGCCCATCGTGCCCCATAAGTGATTTTTTTATCCCTTCCCCCTTCCCGGCCTCCCCTTCTGAGTCGCCAGTGTGCCCTATACCACTCTCGATGCCTCTGTAGTTCTTGAGTTTAGCTCCCATTCATAAGTGAGAACACAGCGGGCATTTTTCTAAACTCTTTATGGCATACATTCTGAGCTCTGGGAATTCTATGCCTTTCTCATAAGCTATTGTCTTGGTTTATTTTGAAAGTCAAAAGCGAAGCCAGTATGATTCACAATAGTCAAAAGGTAGAAACAACCCAAATGTCCATTAAGAGCTGAACGACTAAATGAAGTGTGGCATATTCATATAATGGAATATTATTTGGACACACAAAGCAAGTAAGCACAGGTGCACACTACAACTTAGATGATGTGTGAAAGCATCATGCTAAGTGAAGTCATCTAGACACAGAAGGACAAATGTTCTATGATTCCACATATGTGAGGAGCCTGGAATAGGCAGCTTCACAGAGAGAGTGTGATAGAGGTCGCCAGGGGTCAGGGTGAGGAATAAGGAGTTAGCATTTGATGGTGTTGAAATCTGCTAGGGCTACCATAACAAAATAACAAGAACTGGGTGCTTCAACAACAGACATTTATTTCCTCACAAGTCTGGAGGCTGAAAGTCTGAGATCACAGAGGTGTTGGCAGGGTTGGTTTCTCCTGAGATCGCTCTCCTTAGCTCATGGATGACTGTCTTTCCCCATGTCTTCATATGGTCTTTCCTCTATGCCTGGCTGTGTCCAAATCTTCTCTTCATATAAGACACAGTCACGTTGGATTAAGGCCCACCCATATCACCTCACTTTAACTTAATTACCTCTTGTAAAGACTCTGTCTGCAAATAAGGTCACATTCTGAAGTACTGGGGTGAGAATGTCAACGTATGAATTTTTAGATGAACACAATTCAACCTGTTAGGTCTGTGAGAATTGTTACATCTGTGGGCTGGTGTGCTGAGCTGGTGTCTCAGGTAAGATGCAAAGACTTGCACAGAAATTAGATTGGAAAATATAGTTTATTTAGAAAGATCAGAGAGAGAGAAAGAGAAAGGATTCACCTTCCCAAGGTAGCGGAGGGGGGCCAAAGCATAGGGAAACAAAAGTATGGCCCAGCCACAGCTCAAAGAGCAACACTGGCCAGATCAGAGCTTAACAAAAGCAGTGGTGATGGCTGCTTTAGGTTGAATATTTTTTAAATCTTTCCTTTGATGGGGACAGGACATTAAGTTGATTGGGTGGTGGTCTGTTTTACATCATCACGAAGGGGACAGGTAAGCACAGGTACTGTTGCCATGGTGATGATGGGGTCTGTCTATGTCACATAGGTCACAAAGGGCTGATTATAGTAGATTAGGCCATCCTGGTTCTTTAAGGTTGAAAGACAAACTTGGAAAAATAAACAGTACAAAGCAGGCTGTGGGGGGGCATAAGACAATAGCTGTCTCTGGGAAACCAGTTCTGTCCTGGGTTAATGATTAGAGGGTGCATTAAAGTGAACTGCCAAAACAAAAAACAAACAAACAAACAAGCAAAAACCCCACACCAAAACCTGACAAAGCTGAGCAATGATAAAATGGCTGCTCGTTGGCTATATTGGCTTCATTTGGGTCTTCTGTCCTTTCACAGCCCATAACAAATGGATACAGAGTTTCTGTCTGAGACAATGAAAAACTCTGGAAAGCAATAGTAGTGATGATTATGCAACATTGTAGATGTATTTAGTGCCACTACCGTCATACTCTTAAGCATAAACTGGTAAATTTTATGTTATGTTTGACCAAAGTAAAACATCAACTGTCATACTAGCACTTTGGGAGGCAGAGGCAAGAGGATTGCCTGAGTCCAGGGGCGCAAGACCAGCCTGGGCCACTTGGCGAGATCTTATCTCTATAGTAAATCAAAGAATAAGCTGGGCATAGTGCTGCATGTCTGTGGTTCCAGCTACTTGGAAAACTGAAGCAGAACGATCGCCTGAACCCAGCATGCAACTGCCCTCCAGCCTGGGGGACAGAGTGAGATTTCGACTCAAAAAATTAATTAATCAATTATTTAAAAATCAAAAGCTGAGCAATGCCTCTCTTGGTTTCTTGTTGTGTGGAGTCTTAGCTTCCAGGCCTGGAGGCCGGTCCAAGGGTGAAGATGGCCTATGATGTCTCTGTGTTTTTGTTGCAGAAGAACAAGCTGTGTCCTTGTGCAAAGGCCACGGACATGCCAACAGGGCCGAGGGCATTGGACATGTGGAAGATGTTCCTTTGGGTCTGGAAACAGTGTGCACCAAGAATGGAGCTGCATGGCCCCCCACCCAAGGCTACGGCCATCAGAAAGAGAAGCCAATACCAACAAGCTCAGACCCTCAGTCTGGGACTCAGGTGACTGGATTCCAGTCCCATTCTGTCACCCACACATTTCATAACCTCTGCATTGGCAAGTTTTTGCTCTCTGAGATTCCATTTTCCCACCACAGAATGAAGGCTTTCAGACAGATCACTTTTACAGATCCTTGCAACACCCACAAGTTTCCGAGACTACCTCAAACTACAGGCCTCTGACAAGTGTTTGTTGAATGTATCTCTGTTAATGTAAGTATTTGTGTTCCCTTGAGAGAAACTTGAGGGAGGGTGCCTGGTCCTCTTTAGAACGGGGAGAAGCTGGGGAGATCTGGGCATCTGTCACCCTACCGTCAGGAGGTCTGGGAGTGCTCCCTTACTACCAGAAGTCACAGGGCTAGGCATGTGAGTTAGCATGCCAAATCATTTGTCCAGAAAGAGTGACTCTTTTCCTTTAGGTAAGAATACTTATCTTAGGAGGAAAAGGCATGACTGAACTGACCAAATGTAAGAAAAGGGAACAACTCAGAGTCCAGAAAAGTCCTGGCAAGTGAGGGGTGAATGGATGGGACTGTGAAGAGGGGGACATTCCCTCAAGTGAGATAAGCTCTCTTCCTGTTCTGGAGTTTGTCCTGCCTGTGTCCTGTGGTTGAAGATGGAACATAGATATCTGCTGGCACCATGGTGTAGTTCTTATCTACTGGATGCTGGAGGTTTGTTTTTTTTTTTGAGTCAGGGTCTCTGTCACCCACACTGGAGTTCAGTAGCATGATTACTTTCACTGCAGCCTCAATCTCTGGACTCAGGTGGATCCTTCTGCCTGAGCATCATGAGTAGTTGGGACTACAGGCAGGCGCCACCATACCCAGCTATTTATTTTTTTTTTTTGTAAAGACAAGGTCTCACTATATTGCTCATGCTGGTCTTGAACTCCTGGGGCTCAAGCAATCCTCCCACCTCTGACTCTCAAAGTGCTGGGATTATAGGCACGAGCCACTGTGCCTGGCCTGGAGGGTTACATATCGAAGGTAAAAAGAAGTAAATATGTCTTTAGCTAAGAGAAAAGGAAAAAAGACACAATCATGAAATCCTTTCCTTTTAGTTTTGAAATAATTGCAATTCGAAAATAATTTTAAGACAGATGAGTATGTGGAAACCACTGAGTTCTGAGGAAGGAAGATGTGGACTACATAGTGAATATGTCATCTTTGTTTTCTTGGCTGATCCTATTTCTGAAAGAAATCTGGAGCTAGATATGGCATGTCAACTTTAAGCACAATTATGCACACTATGATAGCTCGTTTCTGCAGCCTGGGAGCTCTCTGACCTTGGCAGTGCGCAGTTTGCAGTCTCATTGAGCAAGTTCCCAGGAAGCACTGCAGTGAGACAGGAAGAGCCCCCACCCATGCAGCGTCACATGAGGTGGGATGCACCACTGAAATCCATTTTCCCCGCATCTGAATCTCACATCTTCAAGCCATGGAATGGCTTTCAGATTCTAATAACCCCAGAGCATCTAGACAATAGCGTGCAGCACTGCCTGCCTTCTTAGCTAGCATATTCAGAACACAATGGAACCTTTCTTGTTGACTCAATATGAATCATCATTATGAATAAAAACCATCACATTTTAGTACAAAAGGGACCCTAGTGATCAGGTGGCCCCAGACCTTTGTCTCCCAGATGCCCACATGTAGGGGTTATGGGAACTGGGTGGGGGGGAGCTGGTCTAGAAGCCATGATTTCAATTCTTTTTTTTTTTTGAGTTGGAGTCTCACTTTGTCGTCCAGACTGGAGTGCAATGGCACACTTCCGGCCACTGCAGCCTCGACTTGCTGGGCTCTGGCAATCCTTCCGCCTCAGCCTTCCAAGTAGTCAGAACTACCGGCGCACGCTACCACGCCTGGCTAATTTTTTTGATTTATTGTAGAGATGTGGTCTCGCCAAGTTGGCTGGGTAGGTCTCGAACCTATGGGCTCAGGCTCCAAAGGCTACACCCTGGGCTCAGCGCCTGGTGTGCAGGTGGTGGAGAGCGTGCCCTCACCGCCATCAGCACTACCAGGCTACTGCCCCTTAGCAAAATGGGCTCGTCTCTTCGTGTTTTGTGCACTTTGACATCTGCTTTTTGTGGCCTCCGATCTTGGCTCTCCTGGTGGCCGGTAGTTCCATGGGGTGTGTGGGTTGTGGAGTACACGTGCTTCCTTCCTCTTCTTCCTTGATTTCATCTTCTTCTTCTTCCTCCTCTTCTTCCTCTTCCTCCTCTTCCTTTCTTCCTCTTCTTTTCCTTCTCTTCCTCCACTTCATCTCCCCTCCCCTTTACCTTTCCCCTCCCACCCCCTTCTTCTCCCCCCCCTTCTCCTCTTCTCACCCTTCCTCTCCCCCTCTTCTTTTTTTTTGAGTCCAAGTCTCACTCTGTCATTCAGGATGGAGTGCAGTGGCAGGATCACGGCTCACTGCAGCCTCAACCTCCTGGGCTCAGGCAATCTTCTTACCTCAGCCTACCGAGTAGCTGAGACTACAGGCACATACCACCACACCAAGCTAATTTTTGGATTTCTTGTAGAGACGAGCTCTGGCTCTGTTGCCTATAGGTTGGTCTCAAACTCCTGGGCTCAAGCCATCCTCCTGCCTTGGCCTCCTAAAGTTCCGGAATTACAGGCCTGAGACACTATGCCCAGTCTCCTTTTGTTTTTAATGCAATGTATTTAATTGTATGCCGGTGCCATTTATTCTTTATTTTTATTTTAGAGTTGCACATGTGAGGATTTGCTGCATAAGTAAATTGCTTGCAAGTAAGGTTTGGGCTTCTAGCAAGCTCTCTCTCCCCCTGGTAGTGGACATGTACCCAATGATGTATGGTTGTGTGCACCCATCCGCCCTCCCTCCTTCCCCTATTAGCACTGCCCAGTGACAGTTGTTCCCACCTTTGTACCTGCATGTCCAATGCTCAGGGCCCACTTGTGCATGAGAACATGTGGTATTCAGTTTTTTGTCTCTGTGTTAGCTCCCTTAGAGTGGTGGTCTCCAGTTGCATATGTGTTGCTACAAAGGACGCAGTTTGTTCTTCATGGTGCTGTCTGCTTTTAAAGGTACCCCAACTTCCCTGGTCCCTCAGTTGGGACTCCCAGCCCGCTGTGACATCTCCTGGCAGGGGTCTCCCAAGGGTCTTTCTCCCAGGAATCCCCCGCCCATCCTCAGGCTGGCTGCCTCCCATTCCCTTTCCTCCTGGTGCCCTCTCCTCCCTCTCACACTTACTGTTCTACTCACAGTACTGGCCAGCGAGTAGCTGGCTCAAGCCACAGACATCTATTTCTCACAGTTCTAGAGTCTCCAGGGCCAAGGCCCATCAGGATTGGTCTCTCCTTGGCTTGTGTTTGGCCATCTTCTCCTTGTATCTTCATGTGGTCTTCTCTCCATAACTGTCTGAGTCCTATCTCCTCTTCTTAGGAGGACACCAGCTATATTGGATGAGGGCCCACCCTAAAAGCCTCATTTTAGCTTAATATCTGTATAAAGGCCCTATCTTCAAATTCAATAACTCGGAGGTTACAATTTCAACCTATAAATTCTAGGGAGCACAATTCAGCCTATAACAGGCCCTTTATGCTTTTAAGGTTACCATGAATGGCTCTGGGGAAACAGGCAGTTGTAATGGCTCTGGAATTTTATATCATTCTTGCAGTCAAGATCCTGAGAATATAGTTCCAGTCTTCCTTTTAAGATGGTAACTGGAATGAAGAATGATTGTTGGAATCATTCATTCACTCATTCCTGAAGGATTTAGTCCCACATCCTTCCAAAACAAGAACTAAACGGACTCCAGAGCCTGATTGACACCAGAGCCTGAGCCCTTGAGGCTGTTTTTGGGAACTGTGGGGTGGAGGAACATTAAGACCAGGTGGCTGCCTCTGGGCAGCAGAGCAGAGAGCCAGGAGAGCTGGGAAAGCCATCCAGAAATGGCAGCTCCGGAAGCCAGGATGCAGGTGGAGCTTCCTGGGACTGGCAGTTTTCACCAGTGGTTCAGGCCTCTTTCTAGTCCTGTGCTGTTCCCCATCAATGGCAATGGGCTAAGAAAAGGCCACAGAAAAGACACTGGTCACCTGGGTGCTACGGAGAGATTAAAAACCAATAGAAAGCCAGGTATGCTGGCCCACACCTATAGTCCCAGCCACTGAGGAGGCTGCGGCAGAAGGATTGTTTGAGGCCAAGAGTCTGAGACCAGCCCAGGCAACACAGTGAGACCCATCCTCTACAGAAAATTAAAACTTTAGCTGGGTCGTGGTGAACACCTGCAGTCCTAGCTACTCAGGAGGCTGAGACAGGAGGATTGCTTGAGCCTAGGAGCTTGAGGCTGCAGTAAACTGTGATCGCGCCACTGCACTACAGCCTGGAAGAAGGTGAAACCTTGTCTCAAAAACAAAACAAAACAAACTGACTGAGCTAGAGATATACTCTGTGTCTGTGTCTGAGAATAAAAAGTTCTTTGTAGGTACAGAGAATTCAGAACTTGGCATCTGGTCCCCATAAAACTTATTCAACGTTCAGGCCTCAGCTGCTTCTCCGACCTGTCCAGGACCCCTGGGTGCTGCTTCTCCATCCTTCTTGAACACAGACCAGGTACTTCCAGCCTGTCCACCTTGACGCCAGGAGAGCTCTGGTCCTGGCCCTCCCACCTCCCACTCCAGACCTGGCTGCAGAAGGAAAGTTGTCTCCCGGCATCTTTCTGCCCCTCTAAGCCCTGGACACAGTCGGGGCACCCAGGTCACTCTTCTTATTTTTTTAAATTTACATTAAGAGAATAATTGAGAGCCTGAAGACCTATCCTGGCTGACTGGATGAGACTTGAGAACTAGAAGCACCAAAAGAGAGACCAAAGTCCCCATATAAAGGGGGAATAAACAGAACAAGGTCCCAGAGGATGCAGGAAAGATTCAGAAGCTCAGGTGAGAGGGGGCTAGCCTCGCCGGTGGAAAAAAAATAATTTCTTTCTAGCAACAGGAGCCAGGGAGAGGGAGAAAGTGAACAGACTCCATGTACTACAGGATTCAGGCATTAACAAGAGGCAAAGTCAAATAACTCTTACAACCAAAAGGGACCTTGAGGACCATCTTACACAACTAGGACTCCAAAAGAATAAAGAGATAGCCTAGGTTGTAAGGAGGCCCCATTTTCAGGTTGAGAGTATACATTTGCAGGAAGCGAACCCACCCAAACAGAAGAGATTAGAAGCCAAGGTGGGAACAGGGCTGGGGAGGCCGGATTGGAGGTCATGAGTGTGGGTTAGGGATAGGGACATTGTCCAGGATTGCTAGCTGTGATGGCCCATAGAGCAAAGGCAATGGAAGGTCCAGGATTCAAGGTTCTGGACATTAGATAGGTCTGCTGGGTGTTAACATCACTAAGCACAACTGGATGGAGAGGGAGCCTTTGTTTCCAGGTCTGATGGTGAGAGCTTCACAGGGTTCTGCACGTCATGGCGATGCAGAAAGACCTTCACTTGGTGGGTAACAGATCTGCATTTGAGGCCTGGATGTGTAGTTCATGGGCGACGTGTCTCAGACCTGGGATTTGCCCAGCACCTGCCCAGGTGGGGAACATTCCAGGACCCGCCTAGGCTCTTCTCTTCTATCCAGTATCATTTCCTGACTGCTCTGATCTCACTGAGCCCTTTCCCAGTCCTTTCTATTTTCCTGTTTACTAAATTCCTGTCCAAATGCTGTTTGGCTGCCTTCTGGCCACCTGGGGCCCCTGCAGTGAAGGCCACAGCAAAGCCTCAGACATGGGGCCAGCTCCACAGCAGGGGTCCCTGTCTGCCCCTGGGAGTGGAGGGGTGGGTGAGTTGTGCCGCTAAGTTCTCATTCCCCACGCTGGAGGGCACAGGTGTTGCAGGGAGGCCTCTGCGTTCTAGGCCATTTTACACCTGCCTCACCATGCAGTAATAAGGGGCTGGAAATGGGCGTTGTTCATGGGGTCTGCTAGGCCCTACTCCCACCTCAGTCATCTCCTGATGCTGCTCTTCCTTCTCCACTCTTTGTGTCAACCAAGAGACACAGGGCTCTCATGTCTAAGGCAGTCCTACCTTCAGGTCAGAGAAAAGTCCCAGCAGCCCCACTGCAGGCAGGCCCAGTTGGGCGGGGGCACCTCATGCCGTCTTCCATGACCTTCTGTAAAGTTCTTCATTCTGAGACAAGACAAAGCAGGGGGCTTTGTTCCAATCTCTGTCTGATTTATGTTTATAAACGTTCTTTTTTATTTTCCCATTTACTAAATTCCCATTCAGTGCCTTCCGGGTCATCCATGGCCTTCTGGGCCCCTGCAGCGAGAAGTCCACAGCATGGCCCCACAAGAGGAGCCAACTCCATAGCAGGGCCCCCTTTGGTCTCCTTGAATTCCGGCAGTGTTGAATACCCAAGGGCTTCCACTGTGGGCCAGAGTCTGTCCCACACCTGCCCAAGGCCCAGCCCAGGTCTCAGAGACCTGCTGGAACCTTGAGGAAGGAACAGGGGCTCTAGGGACCCCACCCCACCTGCCTTGGGGTTGCCTTCTTGGAGCTGGAGTTTGTAGGGGCAGCTGGTACATGCCAGCCGAGACCGTGCTCACTAAGGCTTTCTGACCCTGTGATCTAGTCCTCCTTGTCTTCTTTTTATTAGGAAAAATACTTGGTCTATAGGTTGTAAGCTCCTCAAGGTCAGAGATGATATGTTTTCCTCAAACTTTGTGTTGTCAAAATTTTCAAAACTATAGAAAAGGTGCATGATAAATACAATGAACATGCCTATACTCCGCACCTCGATTCACCAATTTTTGCTATTTTAGAACATTTGCTCTCTCTTTAAGTAGCTACATAGATACACATTATATATGAGGGTTGTCTCATAAGACTATAATGAAGCTGAAAATTCCTGTGGTGTAGTGACACCAAGCTGTCCTAACATAATTGTAGTGCAACACATTTGCTGATGTAAACAAACCTACTACCCTGCCAGTTGCATACAAGTCTAGCACATACAACTGTGTACAGTGCATAATACTTGATAATGTATCATAATGGCCATGTAACTAGTTCATGTATTTACTGTACACTTTCTATCTTTATTTTATCTATCTATCTATGTATTTATTTGAGTCAGGGTCTCACTCTGCCACCCAGGCTGGAGTGCAGTGGCACGTTCACAGCTCATCACAGCCTCAAACTCCTGGGCTCAGGTGATCCTTCTTCTTCAGCCTCCTGAATGACTGGGACTACAGGTGTGTGCCACTCACTTGGCATGACTAATTTCTTGATGTTTTGTAGAGACAAAGTCTTACTGTATTTCCCAGGGTGATCTTAAACTCTTAGGCTCAAGCAATCCTCCCACCTTGGCCTCCCAAAATGCTGGGATTATAGGAATGAGCCACCACACTCAGCCTATTTTAGAGTGCATTCCTTCTACTTATATTTTTTTAAAAGTTAACTGTAAAACAGCTTTAGGCAGGTCCTCCAGGAGGTATTCCAGAAGAAAGCATTGTTATCATAGGATATGACAGTTTTGTGTATGTCATTGCCCCTGAAAACCTTCCAGTAGGACAAGATGTAGAGGTGGAAGTCAGCGATATTGATGATCCTGACCCTATGTAGGCCTGGACTAATGTGTGTGTTTGTGTCTTAATTTTTAACAAAAAAATTTAAAACATAAAAAAATTAACAAAAAAGCTTATAGAATAAGTGCACAAAGAAACTATTTTTGTATAGGTGTACAACTGCTTGTTTCAAGCCAAGTGTTATTGCAAAAGAGTAAAATAGTTTAAAAATAATAAAGTCAGGTCTAGCACGATGGCTCACGTCTATAATCCCAGCACTTTGGGAGGCTGAGATGAGAGGATTGTCTGAGCCCACAGGTTTGAGAGGATTGCCTGAGCCCAGCCTGGGCAACTTGGTGAGACCTCATCTCTACAATAAACAAACAAACAAACAAATAAATACTAGCTGGGCGTGGTGGTGCATGCCCGTAGTTCCTGCTACTTGAAAGGCTGAGGCGAAAGGATTGCCTGATCCCAACAGGTTGAGACTGCAGTGGCTGTGAGCATGCCACTGCCCCCCAGCCTGGGCAACAGAGTGAGTTTCCAACTCAAAAAATAAATAATAATAATAATAATAATAATAATAAAATCAGAAAGTTATAGTAAGCGCAGGTTACTTTATTACTGAAGGAAGAAAAAGCATTTTAAAATAAATTTAGTGGCCAGGTTCGGTGGCTCAACCTGTAATCCCAGCACTTTGGGAGGCCGAGGCGAGTCAATTGCCTTAGCCCGTGGGTTCAAGACTCGCCCGGGCAACTTGGGGAGACCTCATCTCAACAAAAAAAATCAAAAATTAGCCGGGCGTGGTAGCGCGAGCCTGTAGTTCCATCTACTTAGAAGGCTGAGGCAGAAGGATCACCAGAGCCCAGCAGGTTGATGCTGGGGTGGCCATGAGTGTGCCACTGCCCTCCATCCTGGGTGATGGAGTGAGACTCCAACTCAAAATAAATAAATAAATAAAGTAAAATAAATTTAGTGCAGCCTAAGTGCCCTGAGTTTACAAAGTCTACAGTAGTGGACAGTCATGTCCTCGCCTTCACAGTCATTCATCACTTACTCATTCGCCTCGACCAACTTCCAGTCCTGCAAGTTCCTGTAAGTGCCCTAGAGAGGTGTAATGTTTATCTTTTATTCCATATTTTTGCTCTACCAGTTCTGCGTAGACACACAAATCCTTACCACTGTGCTACAGCTGCCTGCAGTATTCAGTACGGCCCCATGCTGTGTGGATCTGTAGCCTGGGTGCCATAGACTAGACCATATAGCCCAGGTGTGCAGTAGACTAGACCACTTAGGTTTGAGTAAGACACTCTGTTGGCACAATGACAAATGTACCTAGCAATGCACATTTCTCAGAATGTGTCCCTTCTATTGAGAGACCCATGGCTGTATACATACAATATATGCACATTATATGCGTGCGTGTCTGTATAGATACACATCACATACGTACACATATATACTGTTTGCCAAACTATTTGATAGTTGTAAACATCATAACATTTCACCCTAAACACATCTCCCTCAAGAATCATGGCATTCTCTTCCACAGTTACAGTACAATTATAATCTTCAGAAATTTAACATTGCTTTAATATTAGGATCTAATACAATGTCCTCTCTAGCAGTTTTCAGAAATTATGTAATTTTTAACTTTTTTTTGAGTCAGTGTGTCACTCTGCCACCCAGACTAGAATGCAGTGGCATGATCACAGCCAACACAGCCTTGACCTGCTCAGTTCAGGTGATCCTTCTACCTCAGCCCCCTTAGTAACTAGGACTACAGGCATGCACCACCACACCCAGCGAGCATTTTATTTTATTGTAGAGATGAGATCTCTTCAAGTTCCCCAGGCTGGTCTTGAACCCCTGGACTCAGGCACCTCAGCCCCTTAAAGTGCTGAGATGACAGGTGTGAACCACCGCCCCCTAATTTTCAACTTTGAATCACTCTTTTACCTCTTCCTGATTAACCAGCTCCACTGGGATCCAGCACAAGATGACACACATGGAAGTCCCTAAATAAATTAGTGGAATGACTGAAAAGATAGATGAATAAATGCACAAATCCTTTTTTGATGTACCTTCAGACCTGAAAAAGCGCGTGACTTCATGTGGGAAGGTTTCTGGACAGAAACCTTACACCTGATAAGACATGGATTTTGCAACTGTGGTTTTCCTCATTAGTTCAGTGATATTTTAAGTTCCCATTGCTAAGGGAAACAGCCAGGATCTTGGCAAACCTGTTCAAAAGTACGGCATATCAGACTATCAGAATTCCTATTCATTATGCATCATTGATCTGAAAAGCTCTGGTACAACATAACATGGAAATACTAAGAATGCAAACCAGTTATTATAAAATAAAGCAGGGACAGAGGTGCCATTATATTGAAAGAATCCATACTCCGCAATAAAGAAGGGTCTGGATTCTGCTGTGGTCACGGTCACTGGGTCAGTGGTGTCCGGGTACAAAGAGGGCTTCCTAGATCCTGACAACACGACCACTGCCATGGGGCACACGGTCGGAGGAAGGCAGACTTCTCCCCTCCTACATGAAAGGACAACATTCCTCTCAGATTTGACACCAATGAGCTTCAATAAAGCATCCTATAGAGAGTCTTCTTGAAATTAGACCACGTGTGCAAAGTGCAGGACGGTGCACATGGCACGTGTGCTGGTTCTGCCTTTCTTCTCTTCTCTTCATCTATGGCTGTGTGTCCCTGGGGCTAGGGCATGGACAAAGATAAACTTAGAAGAAATATATCTCAGAATCATGGCCACTTGGTATTAAAACTTAGAAGAAATAGCTGAATTTCAGTCTCTTTTTTCCATTCTGACAGCTTATTGATTGATTGATTGATTTTTTAGTTGGAGTCGCACTCTTTGGCCCAGGCTGGAGTACAGTGGCAGGATTAAGACTCATTGCAGCTTTGACCTCCTGGGCTCAGACAATCCTTCCACCTCAGCCTCCTGAGTAGCTTGGACTACAGACACGTGCCACCACATGCTGCTAATTTTTTGATTTTTTTCTTGTAAAGATGGGATCTCGCTATGTTGTCCAGGATGAGTTCAAGCAATCCTCCTGCCATTGCCTCCCAAAGTGCTGGGATTGCAGGTGTGAGCCATTGCACCCAGACTCTCACAGTTTATTATTTTCCTTACAACATTTTCTAGGCAACTTTTCAAGACTGTGCAGCCCACGTTCCAGCATACACGCATCAGCAGTGAGTTATTGTTAAATAAGTTCTGTGGGATCATCAAAGCAATCATGCTGAAGTTTTCTATTAAGCAGCATTAGCTCAGTTCTAATTGTACTGTAGACTTGAAATGAATAGTGCTGCCTTTTAGAAACTCTGAAGTTGTGAAGAATTTTCTTTTCTTTTTTTATTCACACTGGCCTCTTTGTCTCTTAACCAATTTGTTTGAAAAATGGAATTTGGCTTTTGGGGTTAGAGGACGAAGGTTTGAACCCTTCCCCAACTCTTGACATTATCCCTCCCCTCCTCCGTTGTCTGAGTTCTATCTAGCATGCCCTGTGTGACATGTCCCAATGAAAGCCTCATTGTTCCACATCTGGAGAAGAGTTGTTGCTGTGCACAGCTGATGGAGCCAGTCCCCAGGTCGAGGAACAAACTGGTCCTTCGGAGCCTGACAGTTGCCCATTGTCCAGTCAGGGAGGTGCTTTCTTTTCCTAGAAAACACGTTCCAGGGTACATTTGCTATAACATTTTCACTGCTCATTACATTAGGGGAAAGTATTCTGGCAACTCTGGACAGGTGTGCTATTGTTATCAAATTCTATTTGTTTTGAAAACTCTCTGTTACATTACTGTGTGCTTCTTTTATCGCCAGGAATCTTGTGGACATCTTCCCTAAGTTTAAATTTACAGTATTTCCTCCTGCACATGGCTCTTCAAATATCACTCAAAATGGGGGACAGGTATAGGAACGTTTCTTAAAAATTCAAGTAGTTCTATTTTATTATACAGGTGAATAGTTTCCTACAAAATAAGTTAAAAGACACTGATAACAAGAATAGCTATTGTTTAGGTAGCAGGATTACTGTTAAATTAGTGGAATCTTAGAACATGTTTTTGTTATTTTATGAACTGTGTTACTCTATCCTTTATTTTTTAAACCCCATGATTTTTGTTTTTTCATTTTTTTTGAGTCAGAGTCCCACTTTTGTCACCCAGGCTAGAGTGCAATGGCATGCTCACGGCCACCGCAGCCTTGATCTGCTGGGCTCAGACAGTCCTTCCACCTCAGCCTTCCAATAGCTGGAACTATAGGCATGCACCACCACTCCTGGCTAATTTTTTAATTTATTGTAGAGATGAAATCTCACCAAGTTGTCCAAGCTTGTCTTGAACCCTGGGCTCAGGCAATCCTTTTGCCTCCACCTCCCAAAGTGCTAGGATTAGAGAGGTGAGCTACCACACTCAGCTTAGATTTCTTAAAAGATGATAAGACACTAGTTAGAACAATCACAATATTTGACTATAAAATGGCACCCCAAAAACTGTCAATGACTTGGATTAAAAAAGTATTCTATTATTCCCACTGTTAAGGGAGAATATTGGGACTTAATAAAAATTAAAGCAATCAAATTGTGGGCAAAATCAGCCCGTGTGAAACATTATCTTTGATCACATTTCATTTAGACACCAATGTCTTCCAATGATGCCACATGTTTGCTTTAGTGCACCCCTGGGAAGCCAGAATGTCTGATTCTGGCATATTTTTTACAATTAGAATTACAGCCTATTGACTGAACTTGATTAACTGGGTGAGTAAATAACCCTTGCTCTCCAACTGGTAGTGATGCACTTATTTTGAGGCTAAGGATGCTGGTGAAAAATCCTCCATTTTGACAATCTCTGTCCCTAAACAAAGCATTGTGCAGAGAAGTGGCTAAGAACCCAGACCCTAGACTCCAAGGAAGCAGGGTTAGGTCACTTCCAAGCTGGGTGATCTTAAGCTAGTTCATGAGAGGCATGAGCCACCACATCCAGCTGTTGTGTCACTTTTATACAGTGCAACCCTCAAAACACAAAAGAGCTCCTTTAGCAGGGGTTCAGCCTGAGAAACAGTGATTTGTTTCCACTCAGAAAGAAAAATTGATCATAATGGATTCATTGAAAAATATTATGTGCAGTGGCATACTCATGGCTACCGCAGACTAGACCTGCGGGGCTCAGGTGATCCTTCCGCCTCAGCCTTCCAAGCAGTTGGAACTACAGATGCATGCCACTATGCCTGGCTAAGGTTAGTTAATTTCTTAAAGGATCTGTTTCTTCCCATGTCAGAGGAAGTCAACTCTCTCAGAATACTGAGAGAGAAAAGAAAAATGAGATCGCATATGTGAAATTCTTAGCACAGTGCCTGGCATATAAGTACTTAATAAATGATTGCAGGTATTATTACTAACTCTAATCAGATATTGTTGATGTTGTTATAAACAAGAGATGCGTTTATCTCAGATATGAAGTAAACATGTTTAAGATATGCTAAAATTTCTATGTTACAAAAACATAAAAACAAAATATAAAAGAAAACATCTTAATGCTTCTTTCCTCAAATTGAAGCAAAGATGTTTCCTTGTCCAATTAATTACATTTAGTTTGAGAACTGAGTATTGCAGTTCATGCATTGTATTCTATTCTGACCTGTCCAAGTTAGAATGAGCCTTAAGAATAAAAGTACAAGACTTAAGATACATAGCATTTATTTTCATATTCAGGAAAAAAAACCTATTTTCCCATGCATTCATTCAAGACACATTTATTAAGCACCTAATAGGAGACAAACACAAACATATTACTAGGAAGATAATTTTTCTCTCAGAAAAATATTTCCTGCATTTCATATCGGTGTATTTTCTTTTAATGTGTCTTTTCGTCTTGCAAATTACCTTCTGACTTAAAAACTTTGTATCTTATATCTGAAAACAACATATAATTATGTCAAATCAAAATTACATATACCTAATGTTTGTGAATATTCTTAAAAAGATTTTTATAGGGACAAGTTTTATGCTAGTACTCATTCTATTATTTGTGAGTAAATCATCTTTTTTAAAGTGGAAAATCTGGAGTGTTTTACCTTTGACCTTGGTTTCTGTATTTTGGATTTTGTGTCTTGCCAACAGTCCTTGAATCTGTGGTCCTTGGGCTACCAGCTGCAATCTTCTCTCCTTCGTATCCTCAGGATTTGCAAAGCACCTGGCAGACCGTGAGTTGAAGTGAAATTGAATTAAGAAAATAATGGCCGGGCTCAGTGGCTCAGCCTGTAATCCTGCGCCTTTGGGAGGCTGAGGTGAGTGGATTGCCTGAGCCCACGGGTTCGAGACCTGCCTGGGCAGGCGAGACCTCATCTCTACAATAAATAAATAAAAAAAAAATTAGCCGGGCATGGTAGCACGCGCCTGTAGTTCCAGCTACTTGGAAGGCTAAGGCGGAAGGATCACCGGAGCCCAGCAGGTTGAGGCTGCGGTGGCCGGGAGTGTGCCACTGCACTCCAGTCTGGGCGACTGAGTGAGATGTGAGACTCCAACTCCAGGAAAAAAAAAAAAAATGAAGAAAAGTAAAAAAGGAATGAGGTGTTGGAGTCATAAGAGAAGAGAAAAAAGGAGGAGGACATGCATTTTATCTATGCATTTGCCTGTTATATTACAGAAATTATAAGAAATAGTTTTTCTGTTTGTTTTTGAGTTGGAGTCTCACTCTGTCGCCCAGGCTGGAGTGCAGTGACGCACTCATGGCTACTACAGCCACGACCTGCTGGACTCTGGCAATCCTTCTGCCTTAGCCTTCCAAGTAGCTGGAATTACAGGAATGCGCTACCACACCCGGCTGATTTTTTTGATTTATTGTAGAGATGAGGTCTTGCTGCCCAGGTGGGTCTTGAACCCGCGGGCTCAGGCAATCCACTCACCTCAGCCTCCCAAAGACGTGGGATTACAGGCTGAGCCACCAAGCCCGGCTGGGAGAAGCTTAATGTGCCTCTTTTAATGAGGAAACTGGTAATTAGTCTGCCCAGAAATTGTTGGTTATACCTTGTCAAGTTCCCAGAGCAGAGAGTGTTGCAAAAAGTTATGCATTGCTAGCATTACCCTTGAAAACGTTTTCAAAAGGGGTGGCCTGATGGGGAACTGACATAATATTGTTCAATGAATCCATTATGATCAATTTTTCTTTCTGAGTGGAAACAAATCACTGTTTCCCAGGCTGAGCCCCCGCTAAAGAAGCTCTTTTGTGTTTTGAGGGTTGCACTGTATAAAAGTGACACAACAGCTGGATGTGGTGGCTCATGCCTCTCATCCCAGCATTTTGGGAGGTAGAGGCGAGATGATTGCTTGAACTCAGGGGTTCAAAACCAGCCTGGGCAGCTTGGCGAGACCTCATCTCTACAATACATAAAAAAATTAGTCAGGCATGGTGGCATGCACCTGTAGTTCCAGTTATCAGGAAGACCTAGATGGAAGGATTGCCTGAGCCCAGCAGGCCGAGCCTATGGAGCCGTGAGTATGCCTCTGCACTCCAGCCTAGGTGACAGAGTGAGATTCCAACTAAAAATTAAAAAATATATAAAAATGACACAATAGAACCACACTTGTGGGGTCAGGACATAATAGCTATGGAAGAAGGACAGATTCACAGCTCCCATCTCAAGCTCCCTCTGGTACATAAGTGCATGTTCTAAATGTAGCATAGATGGAATTACCTGACCTGTTATTATTTTCGTCCTCATGTTTCTTAGCCAAGTGTGTATAGTTGATGTTGTGTCCGTTATAAGCACAAATGAGCCAGATTGCCAGAAATTTCTGGATGATGAAGACCCCGGGAAGGCATGGAAGCTCTGCAGTCTTTCCCATATCTTGTCCTTTGCATATCTTATTTGTATTCTTTAGTCCTCCTCTGCTATCCAGAAATGCTCCCATTTCCATTTGAATGTATTGGAGACATTCTGCCTGATGATGAAATTAACACTGAGAGCCATTTGCAGGGTTAGCTCTCACAAGGTATTTTAATTTTCCATGACATTTGGCTAAGAAATATATCAGTAAGAGCACTCAGCCCATTGCAGCCACCACCAACACCAGTGAAGACTGCTTGGAGTCAGAGGGTTGTCCTGCCACTGCTACTGTCATCACCCATACCATGTCTGGTGCCCTGGGGCCCAAGAACTCACTTACCCACCAGGCTCACTGCTGCTTCTACCAGCATCCAGGCATGGTGTCTGGAGTTCCAAGAACTGGCTTGTCTGGATCCACTATCACTGATGCCAGTGTGTATACCACCCTGAGGCCCAAGGACAGCTATGTTTGGCTTGCCACTGCCACCACTGACCGGGACCTAAAGATGGACTCACTTGATGTCTATGCGCTTATGTACCACAGCCTTCACTGACCATGACACCTTAAGGCACTGAGGAAACCACAAATACCACTGATACTATTTATAGGTGAAGAAATCCCACGGAGACTACACCACTGCACGCACCCAGGATCAAAGTCAAAAAATTAAAAGAAGTGACTGTCATACCAGATGCACAGATATCAACATAAGGATGCAAGAAACACTAGCAGGCAAGGAAATACGACATCAACAAAGGGATACAATAATTCTTCAGCAAGAGATTCCGATAAAAAAGTAATTTATGAAATCAGTTTTCATAAGAAAAGAATTCACAATAATGATCCCAAATAAGCTCACTTAAATACACGTGCGTGCATGTGTGCGCGTGTGCACACACACACACACACACACACACACACAATCACACATACACACACAAATGGTTTAGGATATGAATGAGAAAACTATCAAAGAGATAGACATCATAAAAAAAGAATCACCCCTGCATCTGAAGATGTCATTGAATGAAATACAAAATACATTTGAAAGCTTCAACAATAGACTAAATCAAGCAGAGGAAAAAATCTCAGAACTTAAAGAAAGGTCTTTTGAAATGACCCAATCAGACAAAAAAAAAAAAAAAAAAAACCAAAAGACTAAAAAAGAATGAATAAAGTCTATGTGACATATGGGACACCATAAAGCAAAATATTCAATTTGTTCATGTCTCAGAAGGCAAAGAGAAAATGAGAGGGCAGAAACCCTATTTAACAAAATAATAGCTAAAAACTTCTCAGGTCTAGCTAGAGAGTTAGACATCCAGATACAAGAAGCTCAGAGATCCCACACAGATACAATTTAAAAAGACCTTCTCCATGGCACATTACAGTCAAAAAGTGTATATTAGAGTAAAAAGTTTCTGCACAGCTAAGAGAACAATCAATAGAGCAAAGAGACAACCTACAGCACTTTTCATAGTAGCCAAGATATGGAATCAACCTATGCAGGTACAATGAATAGGCGAATGGATAAAGAAAAGGTGGTATATAGTCACAATAGACTATTACTCAGTTATTTTAAAAAAGAATGAAATTATGTCATTCGCAGCAACATGGATGGAACGGAGGTCATATGGTAAGTGAAATAAGCCAGGCATAGAAAGACAAATATGGCATGCTCTCACTCATCTGTGGGAGGCAAAACAGTTTATTTTATGGAGGTAGAGAGTAGAATGACAAGATGGCAAAGGCAGGGAAGGGTATGTGGGGGAGACTGGCAGGGGATAAAGAGAGTTTTTTGTTTATGGGTACAAATATACCATTAGAGAGAAGGAATAAGTTCTAATGTTCAGGAGCAAAGTAGAGTGACTGTAATTAGCAGCAACACATTGTATATTTCAAAATAGTTAAAAGAGAAGACTTGAAATGATGCCAACACAGAGAAGTGATAAATACTCAAGGTGATGGACACCCCAAGCATCCTTGATCATTATACAGTCCATGCATATAGCAAAATACCACATATATATCCCATCAATATGTACAAATATTTGTATCAATAAAAAATCTTTAAAAATCAAATAGTAAAAGCACAAATGGTGACACTTCACTATACAAATCATTTCCTGATTGCCAACCAAAAGAATCTAGTGGACAAGCTCTGGCTTATGTTCAAAGAAAACCCACTGCTCACATGTGTACCCTGTGAATCTAAAATTGAAAAAAATAAATAATAAAATGAATAAATAAAAAAAAAACAAGATAAAAAAGAAAATCCACTGCTTACTTCAGCAGATTAAGGCTTTATTTCAACATCCAAAAAGGAATGAAAGACAGCTAGTTAAGGAGGCATACTGACAACAGGAAACAAAATGCTGCCAGTATCAGCCACTTATGGAAAATAAGAAGCATTTTTAAATAATAGACACTACAATCCACTAGGTGTTGTGAAAATAATGCAGGATAAAAGGTCATGTGGATGAATTTTGCCTTTGAGGCATCATTTTGTACCTGGGAAAGTGATTTGATATATAGAAATGCTGAAACATCTGATAATGCATTCTTTTTTTCTTTTTGAGTTGGAGTCTCACTCTATCACCCAGGTTGGAGTGCAGTGGCACACTCACAGCCACCGTAGCCTTGACCTGCTGGGCTCAGGTGATCTTTCCCCTCAACCTTCCAGTTAGCTGGAACTACAGGTGTGCGCTACCATGCCTGGCTTATTTTTTGATTTATTGTAGGGATGAGGTCTCATCAAGTTGCCCAGGCAAGTCTTGAACCCCTGAGTTTAAGCAATCCTTTTGCCTCGGCCTCCCAAAGTGCTGGGATTACAGGCTTGTGCCTCTGAACCGGGCCAATTATGCAGTTTTAATTACAGCTGATCTAGGAAACAGAAAACTTTCTTGGGGGAAAGCAGACATTCAGGCTTGGTTCTTTTGCTTCTGGTGGCCTGAACTTTTATTTGAAGTGGATCAGAGTACTTTTGGCAGGTATGGACAGGATCCTGGGATACTCCAGTACAGTCCTTATTTATCTGCAGTCAAAGCACGGCTGCGGAATCCAAGATTTTACTGAATTGCCTTAATTGTATGTTTTACCTCTGCCCTGAGGCCAATTCTCCTGTGGCTAAGGAACAGTTTACGATTCACTACCAGAATAACCTGGGGCTTTCTCCAAAAATGGTCATGCCCCATCACATCTTCCCATAGGAATTACACTGCTGTTACCAGATGACTTCAACCAGACGGAAAACAGTCTGCAGCCAAGAAATTTAGGTCAAAATCTACCCTGGTGTAGACTCTGGAGATTTTGAAAGGAAGATTTGAAATAATATTATCTTAACATACAAAGTTGTAGAAATATGGTAAGGCAGGTGTTAGGTCGGTAAAAATGTTAGGTCAGTGGGGTGGTGGGCTGAACCGGTGCTGTGGGTAAGAAGCAAAAATTGCACAGAAATTAGATTAGGAAAATAGTTCATTTAAAAGATAGATTGGCTGGGCTCAGTGGTTCAGCCTGTAATCCCAGCACTTTGGGAGGTGGAGGTGAGGGGGTTGCCTGAGCTCACGGGTTCGAGACCAGCCTCAGCAACTTGGTGAGACCTCATCTCTACAATAAATCGAGAAATAAATTAGCTAAGCATGGTAGTGCTTGCCTGTAGTTCTGGTTACTTGTAAGGCTGAGGCGGAAGTATCACCGGAGCCCAGCAGGTTGACGCTGGGGTGGCCGTGAGTGTGCCACTGCACTCCAGCCTGGGCGACAGAGTGAGACTCCAACAAAAAAAAGGTAGATTAGAGAGAGAGGGTAAATCGCCTCTCCAAGATGGAGACAGGGACAGAGCTTAAAGAAAGCAATGGCCACGGCTGCTTGAGGTTGAATGCTTTTTAAAGCTTTCATTTGGTAGCAGGTGATTGGGTGGTGGTCTGTTTTATGTCATTACAAAGTGGGTAGGTAAGCACAGAAACTGTCACCATGGTGATGGGGTCTGTCTCTCACCTCCCTGACAACTGGATCGACGGGTGGGCCAGTCACATAGATGGGAGGGGCAATTCTTTAGGAGGTGTTAATGTCAATGTCTTATGACTGGCCCAGGGTTCCAGGAAAAAATTATTGGGAAATGTTGATTGTCATGTATGAGCTCAAGGAGACAAAAGAAATTCTGTTTTGGGCTCTGTCCTTTCATTAGGTGTTCCCAACCCCCGGGCTGCCGACTGGTACTGGTCCATGGTCGATGAGGAACCTGGCCGCACAGCAGGAGGTGAGCAGGGGCAAGGGGAGCGTCACCTTCTGTCAGATCAGTGTGGCATTAGATTCTCATAGGAGGGTAAACCCTATTGTGAACTGCGCATGGGATCTAGGTTGCGTGCGCCTTATGACGTCCATGGAAAAATTGTCTTCCACTAAGCTGTTCCTGATGCTAAAAAGGTTGAAGACCTCTGTGGTAGAGGATCAGTTCCACATGGGGAGTGATTTTACCCCCCAGGGGTATTTGGCAATGTCTGGAGACATTTATGGTTGTCAAGACTGGGGATGACCACAGAGGTGCTAAATATCCTGAAATGGACACTACAGTTGCCACAGGAAAGAACTATCCAGGTCAATTGTCTGTGGTGCTGAAGCTGATAAACCCCATGTCAGAGAAGGCAAAGTAAGTTCCAACTCAAGGCCCTGCTGTGCCAACAAGTAGTCTGCATCGATTGTTAATCATAGTAGATTTGTGAGTTTGCGGGGGGGAGAACTTATGCCACTTGAAGCTGAGGTGCAGGGAAGAAGGGAATTTTCCCACATGAAGCATCATTGGGTCAGGTACCTGCGATCTTTCTAGAGGGCTGTAGTGGCTGGACAGGTGGAGCGCTCTTCACTGCCGGCTCAGGCAGGATCACCCGACTACTCAAGTCCTTGAAAGTCCTTTGAAGGAGCAGGATAAAGACATGGATTCTTATGTCTGCGATCTTGTGACTCCCAGATGTGCTGAATAGTGTCTCTCAAAAATGCTGCTGAAGATACCCTTGGAGTCTGAAACTCAGAATCCAAGAATCATGCAAGAAGTAAACTGTAGAACAGAAACACATCGGAGTTTCATTCTACAAGTACAGTGCCCCCCAGTGAGCAGTTGAGGTGACCCGAGGTGCTGAGAGATTTGGGGAGGCAGTGCCAGGGTGAGATATATCCCTTTGACCAATTATCTCGAGGGCTGTTTGAGATGAGGTTACTCTGCTCTGAGAGCATGGGTTTCCAGTTGGTGCCAGATGGGACTTGGCACATCTGGTCAGGTCAGGTGACATCAGGCAGCTAAGTCACTTAGCTCTGAGTCTAGGTTCAGCAAACAAGCTTTTCACTAGTTTGATTTTCCACAGTGGATTGAATTAAAAAACGCAGCTCCACTGTTATGGAGCCCGGTCTATGCCAGGCATGGTGCCAGGTGTCCAGTGGTGAGTATATAGCTCATTTCCCCTTATCTGTCCCGAGGAGAGGACAGAGGTGAGGAAACAAGTAATTACAGTATTGCATGTTCAATGCTATGATCTGGAAGTAGAGGCACACCGGGAGCATTCATGGAGACCAGGAGTGTTAGGAAAGACTTGCTGGAGGAATTGATAAAACCGAGACCTACAGACTGGCTAAAGAAATGATTCCAGGAAGATAGAATAGGATGTGTGATGATCAGGAGGAAAGTTTCTCATTGTAAATACAAATTGTAAATTGACATTGTAAGCTTTTGTATCGTGTTCTCTTATAAGTTGGATTAGTATGAGTCAGTCCCTTAGGGTTTGGTCACTTCTTGATACAGTGGCAAAATTGATTCTCTTAGCCTGTGCAGCTGAGGATGAGATCAGGGAGCATGCTGGGTCCCTGTGTGGTCGAGAAGATCCTCCCACACAATACTCCCTGCTTTTTTTTTTTTTTTTTAGCATGGTTATTCGAATTGCAGTAACAGTTCTTTTTTTTTTTCAGTCGGAGTCTCACTCTTGTCACCCAAGCTAGAGTGTAGTGGCACAGCCACTGCAGCCTCAACCCACTGGGCTCAGGAGATCCTTCCACCTCAGCCTTCAAAGTAGCTGGAGTGACAGGTATACACCACCATGCCTGGCTGATTTTTTGTTTATTGTAGAGATGAGGTCTCGCCATGTTGCTCAGGCTGGTCTCGAACTTCTGAGCTCAGGCAGTCCTCTCACCTCCGACTCCCAAAGTACTGGAATTACAGGCGTGAGTCACCACACCCTGCTCAACAGTTCTTAAATATTTTGTGTTGGGAAGTTTATTCATGATGGGTTGAAGATAGGCTCGATGTCATTTTGAGCTAGAATTTTCTTCAAAATACTGAACACTGGGTGGGCATGGTGACTCATGCCTATAATCCCAAGCGCTTTGGGAGGCCAAGGCAGGAGGATCAGTTGAGGTCAAAGGTTCAAGACCAGCCTAGGTAATATAGGGAGACTGCTATCTTTAGAGAAAAAGAAATTAGCCAGGTGTGGTGGTGATGACCCTAGTCCCAGCTACTCAAAAGGCTGAGGCAGGAGGATGACTTGGGCCCAGGAGGTTGAGGCGGTAGTGAGCTGCGATGTGTACTCCAGCCTGGGTGACAGATGAGACCCTGTCTCTCAAAAATAAATACAGAAAATATGTTTAAAAATTAAATAAAAAGCTGAACAACAGTGTTCTCCACGCTGTCAGGAATGGTCTAGTAATCAGACGGTGATGGGCACATCCATGACCCAGAGAGGGGTCACAGGCTTTTCCAGGATTCTGTCATCCTCATTTCCACCCACAACATTAACTCTTTCATTCACACCCTGGACATCATCTGCACACATGGCACACCCAGCTAGCAACTACCTTTGTAGGGAAACTACTGGGACTGTCTAGATCATCCAACATGCACCTTCACCTGCATCTAACATGAAATTGCTACCCTCAAGGATTGTCAAGTAGATATTCCTGGCATTTGCCACTTCATTGTATCTGTTTTGTGGCTTCTGTTAGTTTGTTTCATGGTCTCCATGGACTCATTCATGTATTAATAATAGCCAACAATTATGGACTGCTTCCTCTGTACCAGGCTCTGTGTACCAGGGTCTAAGTGCTTTACGTGAATTAATTCATCCTCATAACAACTCAAAGAGGTGGATGCCATTCATGTCCCCAAGGTTCACACATAGGTGGGTACTAGGGTTGGGGTTCCTGCCCTCATGCCCAGAGCTCACCCACTTTCTCTGCTGTCCCCTTGATCTGTCCATACTGGGGTCACCATTCCCATAACTCTTGCATGTCTTCAGTGAACCCAGGGGCTCTCAGTGTGTTCTACTGGCTTAGTAAATGGACAAGAGCTGTGCAGAAATGCCCCGTCCAGATCCCTCAGACGTAAGGCTTGTGTGGCACGAACAATCCCAGCCACTAACACAGTTCTTAAAAAATGCAGTGTCAACACACCCACACCAAGAGCAATGCAAAGTCACTGAAATGTGCTAAAGTGACGAGAGAAAAAAATCTTTATGGTCTTTCCCAACCCAAACTCCTCTTTTAAATACTTGTTAGAAAACTTTGCTAGTAAGACAAGAAAGTAACTGTTGGATTTTTGTGGGTTTGTTTTTTTAGAGTCCTTTCAGATTTTGATAGCACTGAAGAGACTACCCTCATTTTATTGATTGATTGATTGAGTTGGGGGTCTCACTTTGTCACTCAGGCTGGAGTACAGTGGCACAATCATGGTTTACTGCAACCTTGACCTCTCTAGCTCAGGCAATCCTTCCTCCTCAGTTTTTTGTGTAGTTGGAACTACAGGTGTGCACCATCATGCCTGGCTAATTTGTTTGTAGAGATGAGGTCTCGCTTGGTTTCTCAGGCTGTTCTTGAACTTCTGAGCTCAAGCAATCCTCTGGCCTTGGCCTCCCAGATGCTGGGATTACAGACATGAGCCAGTATACCTGGCTACTACCCTCACTTCAGAAAGAGAAACAATTAGCCGGGTGTGGTAGCACATGCCTGTAGTTCCAACTACTTGGAAGGCTGAGGCTGAAGGATTGCTGGAGCCCAGCAGGTTGAGGCTGAGGTGGCCGGGAGGGCCACTGCACTCCAGTCTGGGCGACAGAGTGAGACTCCAACTCAAAAACAAACAAACAAAAAAACCCAAAAAACAAAACAATAAATAAATAAATAAATAAATAAAAAGAGAAACAACTTGGGTTGACCTGGAGCTTGGAGTAAACAGTGGCCATTTATGACTGGGGAATCGTCCAGGCTCTGAGCAAGGCCCATGGAGTAGCGAGATCCATGGAATAGCGAAGTCCCACGGAGTAGCCAGATCCATGGAGAAGGCCAGTCATGCTTCTCTCTCACACCTTTCACGTGCCTTGAAAACAGATCTTCAAAGACAGACTCTGAATCTCTTTTGATGCTTTTATTGACAATTTGAGCACAACCTCAGACATAGTTGTCAGCCATTTCTTAACACTCTTCAAAGAAAAATAAAAATTCTTCTACAAAGATTTTATTTCTATTCTTCTGACATATTCATATTTTTGTTACATCCTTCATGCTCAAATAATATTGTTTGTGATTCATGTTCATGCACAGCGGCTGTTTTTTCTCTAACTTATTTTGAGAATCACTGCTCTATTCTGAAAGAAAAATAAGTCACTACCACCATGAAAGAATGAGAGACTGTGCTGGGTGGCAAACCAGCTTTAGGGGGCCTGAGCGTGCCTGAGTATCAGGCATCACAAGACCCACATACCACACAGATCTGGAAGGAGGCATTAACATTAGAAAACATTAGAAAAAAAGTCATGGAAGATACAAAACGCTGTGTGATACATAACCAAAAGGAGACACCTGGTTGTCACATCAAGCCTGCATAAGGAGCTGCAGCTTTGTGGGATTGTCAGTGACACAATTCAGGTCCTGGGGTCTGGACTCAATGTGGGTACAAGTCGTTGGGATGTGTGGGCTTGTGCCTGGTGAACTTTTTTGCACATGACAGACATTGCTCTCTCCATGGTTTCGACATGCTCTTGGGGCTTCATGACACAGGTGTGGCAGCTGTGAGGCCATGTCAGAGTAGGGGGGTTTCCTGATGGGGTGAAGCCAAATGAGGCTGTTACAGACTCTGTCTCACCACTACACAATGCCTTTGAGGAGACAGGACTGTCACTGGATGGTGGGAAGAAATGGATTATCTGAGGCAGTTAGGGAAAGATGAACAGGAATCCTTGGGATATGAGCTGGAACATTTCTGAGCTCATGCCCTCTCTTTCACCAGCAAGGACTTCTGGTTCTATGTCTACAAAAGGAAGTCCTGTTATTAATTTCATAATTTCCAGAGTCTCAAAACCCAAAAGGGACTCCATGCGCTAGTGAGACTCTTGGCTCCCCAGCTATACTCACAATCTTCTGAGAAGTCAGAAATTCAATAAGAACAAAGCACATTCGTTGCTCTTTCTCATCTGTCTACTGTGCAGAAGGGAATGCGGTTTGTAGCATCGAGTGTCAATCTTTCTGATGTGTTGTGAATGCCTCAAAAAAAACTGAAAGTCTGATCAACACTCAGATTCGATCCATGTTAGTAGGAGTTAACGGGAGTTCCTGTGAGTTTGTTGCCCTAAGAACCCTCATGGGTGTGCAGAGCTCTCTGGGACTTGTTGATCAGGGGACAGAGGTGGTATACAGAAGGTGCATAAACCCTTCTTACCGAGAGAGTCACACATGCTTTCATTTTGATAGTCCTGGAAGCGCTCCCTTTAGAGATTCTGATTGAATAGTGTTCACTTTTGTTAAGATTGAATATCATTATGAAATCATTCCTAAATCTGTCTCCTTTTAGGCCTTTTATCCATTACATTTATAATGAAGCCCAGTGTTAGCTGAATCTCCAAGCTGCAAAATGACTATGTACTCAAAATCAAATTATAGACTTTGGAATATTTTCAGAGAAACAACTGCTTTCTAAAGTTGCCAATAATGAAAGGGAATGAACATACATGAAGTTTTGATTTCTTCCTTGTAAATCAAACATTCAATATTCGAATTCCCTTTCATCATTTCTTACTTAGTTGACAAGCTGACTTATGCACAGTTGATATTTCATCAATGCAGTTTACAAAAATAGAATTCTTAGGGATTAATAAATATTTTTGACTATCGTCTGGGGTTCTTTGGGAATAAAATGCTCTCTGAAAATTTAAATCAGAACATTACTCTTAAAGCTGTGAATATAGTTTTGGGAACACATGGCCATCAGTATCACAGGGAACCACAGACAACAGGTCCCCAAATGATTCCTCACCTTGCAATAACTTCTTCAAGTATTTACGGAAGGCAAAGTGCAGGAGATTTAACCTGAGAGATCTCTCCTGGTACTTAGTGGCCAGACTTGGATTCCTGCAAGAGTGACCCACAAGAGATGCACAAATGTACTTTCATCTGTGTCTTCAGATTTGTGTGACCGGAGCCTGAAAACACTTCTTGCTGGTGTCACCGTGGGTTCTGCTGTTTTTCACAGACATAGTAAGAGAGATCCAGGGGCTGCTTGGGTCATGTTGCTTTTGTGATTTTAGGAAGAATTGAAGTGTGTGTGTGTGTATGTGTGTGCGTGCGTGCACGCACGTGTGTGTGTAAGGAAGTCATAAATGAAGGGAAGACATGGTGCCTGTTTAGTGTGTGTGCATATGTGTGTGTATGTGCATGTATGTGTGTGTGTGTAAAGATGTCGCAAATAAAGGGAGGACATGGTGTCTGTTTCCCCCAGACTGGTGCAGTAGAGCGTCCCAGCTACACGTCGAACCAGTGGTCCCCCATGCAGGCGCGGTTCCACTCACAGCCACAGTTCCAGCACCACTCGAGCCTGCACTGGGGCTGCGGACACTTCATGTGCATGCATCCTCCTGTGGGGATAAAGGACATGGTGTGGTGGGTCAACAGCAAACACCTGGAAAACACGTGTTCCCACACTAACATGCTATTCTAGAAATGACTATCTGAGTGAATGATCAAAGCAGCACAAGAACAGAGAGGATTTGAACTGAGGGAAAAAATCAGAAAGCACAACAGACAGCTCTAAAGTCCTGACATTCATTAAGAAATGGACTGAGCTCAGAGGCTCGTATCTGTAATTCCAGCATGTTGGGAGGCTGAGGGTAGAGGATCACTTGAGCCCAGGAGTTTGAGACCAGCCTGGGCAACATAGTGAGACCAAGTCTCCACCAAAAAATTTTTTTAAAAATTAGCCAGACGTGGTGGGGTGTGCCTGTAGTCTCAGCTACGCAGGAGGCAGAGGCGGAAGGATCACCTGAGCCTAGGAGGTTGAGGCTGTAGTGATCATGCCACTGCACTCAGCCTGAGTGACAGAGTAAGAACCTGACAAAAAGAAAAGAAAGAAAAGAAATTGAACCACATCACTTTCATCAAGAATGCATTTTCTTCATAAATCTGACTTTATTCTCCTGAAATGGGATGTAGAAACAAATGTAGAGACAGACAGGGGTCAATTCCTCATTTAAATATATTAAAATACATTAAATATAATATTTTAAGTATATACATGATATGATAACTTCATCACTTAATCTAATGTATAATAACAGGCATATTATGATTACTTTTTATCATTTCTATGATGCTACTTGGCTTAGAAACATTCATAAAGCAGGAATGGGGACAGCACACTCCTTTGAATAGGGATTGGTCCTTGATGCCAGCCCAAATTTCATTTATGATAAGGGGACTAGAAAGAACTAACCAGTAATGCTAGGTGCTCTTCCCATTTTGCCTCATTGACCTCTTTGTCCCACCTTGAGATAAGAGCACTGTCTGTTGTAGAATTTCCTCAAGGTGAAGCACTGTTAACGGGTGAAGTCTGAGACTTCCCCAGGATTTAAGTGGCTTTGATGCTCTTTCTTTCCCAGAATGGGACCTCTTACCATGTGATGCAAGTCTCTTATGTTGGGACTATTTTAGGGTTACTCATTCCCACACTTGCTAAATCTAGACCCCATTTGTTTCTGGGGTAAAGAAGCCAAGTCTGCCATGAAGTGAGGAGGAAGTGATTTGTTCAAGGTCTTATGTAGAGAACTATTTCTGACCGAATTTCCTAAATCATTCGGGCAATAGCCATGACTTTGCTTGAATCCTACATATAGTTGAATGGGCTACATCCTTCACTTTTACCAATTATCTTGCTAATTCACTTTTTTGCCAAATTTTCCAAATAGTTGTTTCTGTGCTGTCTCACTTTTATTACTAGAAACCTGGTATGAGAACTTCCACAAATTTAACCTACTTATGGATATGTAGCGATAGACATTTGTTTTAGCATGACTTACATATATTTCAAATCCCCTATTTTTCTACTTCTTTCTGGTTTGTCTTAAAGATTGTAAAAAATTGCAGACGTGTGGATGATGAAGGAGAAAACGAATGACACTTTTATCTTAACATTTTCCATTTAGGAGTGTGTCATTTCAACATATATTTAGTGGTTGTAAACTTACGATGTAAATTATATAATAAAATAGTGTGAGTGTGATACTGTAAAATCACTTAAGTTTCTCTAAAATATACAGAATTATTGCATAATACACTAAACTCAGTAAATGTTAAAGTAACTCTAAATGAAAAGGTGAGAATGTTTTCCTATTGTGATATCACATACAGGGGGTACCAAAAAATGTATACACGTTTTAAGCAATGTTATCCATGTATTACTTTTCGAAATTGAATTAAATTAGCAATGTGTAGTATGACACTCAACCATGCTTCTGTCATTTTCTTTGACGGGCTTTGCCTGTCGCATGGTGATGCTAGCTTTCATTTTATCTGCAGTTCCTGGCTCATAATTCCCATAGTCCTTGTCACAGTCTTTTGTTATAAAGTTGGGGCACTTTAGGCCTCTCAGAAGACAGAATCTGACCTCCCCTTGCCTTCTTTTCACCAGACCAAGACAGGTCTAATTCTTCCCTGCTCTTTTGATTGTGGGTTATAAAATGCTCATCCCAGAGGGGTCTTGCCCATACCCTGAAGGAAGGAATGCTGAACAAAGAGGCCAAGAAGAAGAACAGACAGGCTTGAGGAGCTTCGCTCCCCAGGCTACAGCAAGTCCCCTACATAAGAATGAGTTCTGTTCCAAGAGCATGCTCATAGTCCAATTTGTTCCTAAATCCCACAAAGTTAGCCTAGGGACCCAACTAACACAATTGGCTCTATAGTACTGTACTGTAATAGGTGTACAATGCTTTTCACACAAATACTACATAAAAAACAAACATGAAAAATAAATAAAATATTTTTAATCTTACAGTACCACATGTGACAATGTGCACTAGACATGTGAGCTAACCTACATGATTGAACATACAAACACATGTTCCCACCTTTGAAAGTTCATAACTTAAAGGTTCATATGTAGGGGACTCACTGTATTAGCATTAGATGCTACCCTTTTGTCCAGTCACATTGGACACAGTTGTCCATGCCTCAATCAGGGCTCAGGGAGATTCTGAATAGCAGAAAACATGAGGTTCCTGGAGGGGGCACACCTGGGGAGGGCATGGAGGCTCTGTGCCCCTTCCCCCATACCTTGCCCTATGCATCTCTTCACACATATCCTTTGTAATAAACCAGTACATGTGTCTCCCTGAGTTCTGTGAGCTGCTCTAGCAAATTAATCAAGCCCAAAGAGGGGGTTGTGGGAACCCCAACTTGAAGCCAGTTGGTCAGAAGTTCTGGAGATCCAGACGTGAAGGGGTGCCTGGTAGTCTTGTGGGACTGAGCTCTTACTCTGTGGGATCTGATGCTATCTCCAGGCAGTGCCAGGATTGAATCGGAGGACACTTGCTGGTGTCTAGTGTAGAACCGAAAGTCCCACACATTTGGTCATGGAAGTCTTCTGTGTTGATGGTTATAGTTGAATGAGAGAACAGGAAAAGCATGTTGTGTGTTGTTTCTTCCATACCTAGACCTATGATATCAAAATTTTAGTGTATCTGGGATAGTAGTATCGTAAATAATATTTTCTATAGGGACAGAGCATGGTGCTTCACACCTGTAATCCCAACACTTTGGGAGGCTGAGAAAAGAGGATTGCTTGAGCCCAGGAGTTCGAGACCAGCCTGGGCAATATAGCAAGACCTTGAATCTACAAAAAAAAAAATCCAGGCATAGTGGTGCATACCTGCAGTCCCAGCTACTCAGGAGACTGAGGCAGGAGGATCACCTGAGCCCAAAAGGTCAAGGCTGTGGTGCTATTGTACTCCAGCCTGGGTACAGAGTGAGACCTCAACTCAAAAAGAAAATTATAGAAATTAGAATCACAATGACATGGTAGAATAAGAAGAAAGGAAATAGGAAGAGAGGATATTCACATTATTAACGTTCCTTCCTTCCTAGTACTTAATATACGCAAGGCTACAGATGGGTCCTGCAACTTGGAGGAGCATCCAGGGCCGTAATCCTAACAGCTTTGCCAGCTTAAAGGTAAATGCAAACAGGAAATTGCTGGCCTTTTCATCCTAACCTGTGGATGTTGACAGGAAGGGAATATGGCATCCCTCGTTGTGAATTCTGTCTGCAGACTGACACTCAAACTCTGAGAAGCCCTGCCTACGCCAAGAGGAGAAATCTCAGTTCTGGTCAACATCTCTTCTGTCAGACTTAATGAAAAGTCCCTCAACAGCCGGAAGGCAAGTTTAACTGACAACACACACTCGCTGATCAGAGAATGGAGCCAGAATCTCATCTGTTTGAGATGGATGGGAGGGGAGAACTTTCTGGAGATTGGAGGAGATTACAGGGGGAAATGCCAAGGTTTGGCCTATATTTAAAGTGGAAATTACTCTCATTATAATTTCAGCTTAGCTGAAGGAAGAATGGCTTTCCCGAAATATGACTGATGAGGAAACAGGCCACAAGCCTAGGTGAAAACTAGGTAACAAAATGTCCTTGGTAACAAAGGTCACGTCTATTTCAGTTATAGTGATGCATGTTAAAACAGTTTAGACTGGACCAGGTGCAGTGGTTCACACCTGTCATCCAAGCACTTTGGGAGGCCAAGGCAGGAGGACTTGAGGCCAGGAGTTCGAGACCAGCTTGGGCAACACAGCAAGATTCTGTTATTGCGATAACTGCAGCTCCTGTGTGTCTGGGAACACCAATATCCGGGGCTTCCTACACACACCCTGAGGGTGTTCATACCCCAATGCCTTTGCCTGTGCCATCCCAGGGGTCTAGGATGTTTGCTCTCCCTCTTTCCAGCCTGGCTACTTCTGCTAATTCTTCAATTCTTGGCTTGGCATTATCTCTTCGAGGAAGCCTCCTCCTAACTCGGGGCCTCTGTGCTCTGATGACTTGCTTCCTCTATGATATTTTATTAAAAATTTCTGTTTGCATGTCTATCTCCCTTACTGGCTAAGTTTTAATTCAACAAATATTTGTCTGGGCTCAGGGCATAGTTAGACAAGGTCCCTGACCTCATGGGCTTATGCTTTCATGGCATGACAGACAGGAGACACGGAATGGACAAATCAAAGAATGAATTTGGAGGGTGTCAGTGCTATGAGGTCATCATCACACAGACCGGTGTGCCTGATTGGTGAAGGAGGCTGAAGACACTGAGGTGGAAACTGGTGCCCAAGAAGAGTATTTAGGGCTGGGCAGAGGGAGCTCAGCTCAGACACAGCCTGGGGGAGGCCTTTGGGGGCCCTTTGGGGCCACCTGAGTTTAATTAGTGGTTTGGGAATCGTGACCCCCTCACCAACAGTAGTGGGAAGTGGGCTCCCCTGTGGGAGGGCAGAGGCCCTGAGCTAACGCTCTTCATCACAGGTGATTTTCCAGAGGGCCAAGGGCCATTCACTGACCCCACTCTCTGCTGATGGGACAACAGTCCTTCTGTCCTCGAGGGGGTCAGCAGCACCCATAACAGCAGGGCAGGTCTCAGACAGGCTGGCAAGGGGTGGTCTTCTGGAGGAAAGGTCACCTGAGCTGGGATCTGGAGTGGGCCCTGGGAAGTGAGAATGCATGCATATTCTAGAGAAGAGGCCAGATGTACTGAGGCCTGAGGAACCACATGAAGTGGGGGCAGGAAACTGACTGTAAAGAATGTAGCCCGGTATGGTGGAGTATGCCTACAATCCCAGCTACTCGGGAGGCTGAGGCGGGAGAACCCTTGAAACAAGGAGTTCAAGACCAGCCTGCGCAATACAGAAAGACTCCAACTCTAAAAAACTTAAAAAAAAAAAAAAAGAATGTTGTTCCAGTGCCATGGGAGACCCACGGGAGGGGAAGGACAGGACTGGATGACCCTTTGGGAAGTCCACTTTGTTGTCTACACAGAGGATGAGTCAAGAGTTAAAGTGAAGAGCCCCTGGTGGAGATTGTGCTGGGAAGAGAAGGTGAACAGGAGGGTGGAGAAGGTGAATAGGAGGGTGGACTTGGAGACAAAAGTGGGCAGACATGTTGGGTCAGAACATGTGTCAGGGCAGTAATGGCGGGGGCTGCATAGGAGGAGGGATGAAGGATGAGCCTAAGGCCCCCTGAGGTGCTGCTCACTGTGGAGGCCATGCTCTGGGAAGGAGGGGTTTCCTCAGGGGCAACAGGTGTTCCGCATTGTTACACCTGAGACACCTGTTGACATATGGACAGTTCTTAAGGCCACAGGCTAGGGCCATGCATTGGATGCATCACAGGGTGGCATCCCTCAAGGTCCCCATAAGGTGACGGTGAATGTCCAGCCACCCTGGACTTCACAGAGAAACAGAAGGTGACAGGTTCAGGCTCATGGACATGCTTCTCTCCTTCACACTTCTAAAACCAGGGCCTGGTCACTGGGGTCCCAACTCCCACAGACCCTCGGGAAAATGCCCCCACCTTCCCTACCTTTGACGTCCCTTGGGAGTGGAAACCATGGGTGAGTATTTATGGGGCTCCCTGATTTTCCCCCTCACTCTCAGCAGAGACCCACGACAGGGACCTGCCTGATTTTTATTTATTCTTTTTTGAGTTGGGGTCTCACTCTGTCACCCAGGCTGCGGCCCAATCACAATGATCATGGTTCAAGACAGCCTTGACATCTTGGGCTCAGATGATCCTCCTATCTCAGCCCCCCAAGTAGCAGGGACTACAGGTATGCACTACCATGCCTGGTTAATTTTTCTTATTTTTTGTAGAGACAAGGTCTCATCAAGTTGCCCAGGCTGGTCTCAAACTCCTGGGCTCAAGTAATCCTCCTGCCTTGGCCTCCAAAACTGCTGGGATTATAGGTGTGAGCCACTGTGCATGGCCTGATTTGTATTTATTCTTTTTCTCTGGTTATACTTCATGAATATTTATTATAGTAAAGCATAAGAAGAAATGAAGTCCTTCCTTGATTCCATTATGCCTAGAACCACCCACTGTGATATGCTGACACTTTGTCTCCAGTCTTTCTTTTCCCTTCTATACACATATTTCAGAACAGACATCACATGTCACTTGATTTTGGAATGCCAAGTTCTCATATAGGATGAATTGTAAGCTCGTCCCTCAATGCTTTTGCAACTTCTTCATTGAAATGAAACTTGACATCCTGGACAACATCGTGAGACCTAGGTGCGTGCCTGTAGTTCCAACTACTTGGGAGTCTGAGGTGGAAGGATCACCTGAGCCCAGGAGGTTAGGGCTGTGGTGAGCTGTGATCGTGCCACTGCACTCCAGCCTGGGTGACAGAATGAGACCTTGACTCGGGGGGGGGAAGGGAAGGAAGAAAGAAAGAGAGAGAGCTCTGTGAGTGCTGGCTAAGACAGCTTTAAACTGGGTGGTGTGTCCAGGATGGACAGCAGCAGGGTCCCCATAGGTCACACAAGAGACAGGACACAGGAAGGTTTCAGAGCTTAGCTTTGGGTCATGTCACAGAGCTGTGGAAAGCTACATAATAATGGCTACAGAAAATGTGGCCACACGGTGCAGCCATCAGAGCAGGGGACAGTCACCGAAGGAAGGAAAACTCACAGCTACCACCACCCACCAGTCACCCACCCTTGACCACACCCAACATCTTGGTCCCATTTTCTGTGTTCCTTTTCCAACCACGCAAATGTTAACTGCCCACCTAACAGTCATGGAACTCACTCATGAAATACTTTTATGTCACAAGAACAGTAATAATGATGACAGGGAGCACGCATACTCTACATGCCTGGCACTCGACATACAGTATCCCATTGAATCCTGAAACCCCTGGCTGTTATAACCATGTTACCCCCGTGCAGCTAACACTCACCACAAACAGCCTGTGACACCCTTACTTTCTGCTCAGTGCAGACTCACCATTTTTTTCAACGGGCACATGGCAGCGTGGACAAGGCTTGGTAGTCTTCTTGATGATGTCCTTGGAGGCCTCTTCCCAGCGAGCTTGCTCCGCCGCCCTCTCATCAACCCCATAGGCCTGGGCAAGAAGAGGCAGAAGGAGCTCAGACTCAGATCTCAAGGACTGGGACTGAAGTCTAGGTTCCCTGAAGTGCTGGGATAGGAAACGCTTAAAGACAGAAGTGCCTTCAGACAGGAAGTGCAAATATAGACTCACTTGCCCAGGGTTGGACAGTGACTCGCCGGATGGGGACAGTGTTCTTGACATGTGGCAGATGCTCGCAAGCTGGGAATAGACTGCTTGGTTTTATGGGTTTTCTATGCTGCTGTTTTGCATCTTTGTAATAGATGACATCTATCAGGTGCTTAGTGGGCAGGCAAGGTGGTCAGTGCTTATATACACATCGCAGTGGACCCCTGTCTGGTGTGGAGTGGGTAAACCAGTTTTGATCTTACACTGAGGCTTGGACCAGGGAAACAGTAACACAAAGCTGGTAGGTAGGATAGGAGAGTCAGTATGACCCCAGAATCCTTTTTTTTTTTTTTTTTTTTTTTAGCTGGGGGACTCACTGTCATCCAGGCTGGAGTGTAGTGGTACGAGACCAGGTCTTGCTATGTTGCCTAGCTGATTTCAAACTCCTGGGCTCATGTAATCCTCCTGCTTCAGCCTCCCAAAGTACTGGGATTACAGGTATGAGCCACTGTGCCTGGCCAGGATGCTTGCTTTGAAACTTTTCTCTGCATCTTGTTGTCCCTCCTTCTTGCACATGAAAATGGGGATTCCAAATGATGTCACGGAAGGAAATGAAGTTAATGTGATGGAGAAGGCAGTGGGAATTGGGAACAGCCAGGGGTTGAGATTGTGAGCTCTGAACCAGCTATCTGAGTTCAAATCCCAGCTCCACCCAGGTGGGTGATTCTGGGAACATTCCCTAACCTCCCTGACAGTTCTCATCTCTTAGATGGAAATAAAAAATGCCCCAAGCCTTGGGGGTGTGGAGGGTTCTCGAGCTGATTTATTCAGAGGCTCAGAATGATGACAGCATGGTCAGTTCACCATGTTCGCTAACATTTTACCTATGTCACTGAGCAAGGAGTCCACACTACCACCTCTTCATAAGTTTTCTTTTTTTTTTTTTTTTTTTTTTTTTAGAAAGCAGGATTTATTGAAAGGACAGAAAAGCTCCCACAGTGGTAGGGGACCCAAAGGGGTTGCCCCTATTGGGGACTGGCCATGCTCTGGCCCTGTGGCCCCAGGGAGCAGTCATCCTCTGATGACCACAGCCACTGACACCCCAGACTAGGTGTGAATCCTTCACCAAAAACACAATCTCACTTTTGTCATTCCACTTTCAGATTCTTTTTGAGTTGTAGTCTCACTCTGTCTCCCAGTCTGGAGTGCAGTGGCATGATCACAGCTCACCACAGCCTCAACCTCCTGGACTTAGGAGATTCTCCTGCCAGGGCCTCACAAGTAGCTGGTACTACAGGCACATGTCACCACCTGGCTAATTGTGTGTTTTTTTGTTTTTTGTTTTTTACAATGCTGTGGACCACAGACTCGAGTTGCCTAGGGCTGATTGCTGGGGGGGGGAGAGGGTGGGAGGGGGAAACCAACTCCATTTATATTAATTAACCATCACATTCACAAAGGAAAGTCCTTTGATAACTCAAAGTGTGTCATGTGACTTCTGAATCCTTTGCTGAAATAACACTGAGAACAACCTTAGGCTTTGGGACCTCACAGGTGGCCAAGAGCTCCAGCCATATGCCGTGGCAGCCAGGACCATTCCATGACTTAGTCACTAGATAGGTGTCTTAATTCCACATTCTCCAACCACCTTAGAGCCATGTGTGGTCCCAGCCCTCAGTGACACGCAGCAAACATCCCCCACCCCATGTACACCCCCAGCCTGGCCTGCCTCACCTTCCACATTTTTCTTTGTAAGGCCTAGGAGTTTTTAGCTCTGCAGCAAGGATTGAAAATTGCTTCCTGGGGGCAGGTTTCTCAGTCATATAGATAGAAGAAAAAACGATTTTACTTTTTTGTTTCCCCTTTTTTTTTTTGGACTTGGGGTCTCACTCTATCGCCGAGGCTAGGGGGCAGTGGCACAATCATGGCTACTGCAGCCTTGACCTCCTGGGATCAGGTGATCCTTCCACCTCAGTTTTCCAAGTAGCTGGGACTACAGGTATGTGTCCCCATGCCTGGCTAATTATTTGACTTTTTTTTTTGAGTTGGAGTTTTACTCTTGCCCAGGCTGGAGTACAGTGGCATACCACACTCACAGCCACCGCAGCCTCTACCTGCTGGGCTTAGGCGATGCTTCCTATAGCTGGAACCACAGGTGTGTGCTACCATGCCTGGCTTATTTTTTGATTTATTGTAGAGATGAGGTCTCACCAACTTGCCCAGTCTGGTCTCGAAACCCCGGGCTCACAATCCTCTCGCCTTGGCCTCCCAAAATGCTGGGATTACAGGCTGAGCCACCACGTCCAACCTTTTTTTTTTTTTTTTTCAAAGACGAGTCCTTATTATGTTGCCCAAGCTGGTTTTGTACTCCTGGGCTCAAACGATCCCCCCACCACCTCCGCCCCCACCCCGGCCTTCCAAAGTGGGAGGATTACAGATGTGAGCCACTGTGTCTGACCTCCTTGGTGACTTCTAAGAGAACAGTTTTAAAACAACTCGTGGCAAAGGGGCAGCGGGAAAAACTGCCCTATCCTGACCGACCCACTGCCCCTAACACCTGCGGGCCACCTTCCTCTGGGTAACACAAGTATCAGGAAGGCCCTGGTAGTCCCCATACCCTCCCCAGCACCACCTATTCTTGTTGCTTCCTACTCTCACCCAGCAGGTCTTGCAGAAGAAGGGAGTCCTGGAGCCAGCATTGCTGGCCATCTGAGACACACAGCTCTAGAATGTTCTGCTAGTGAGCTACCTGCGCCAGGTGACTGTTTATACCTTTGATGGCTACTTTCCAGATTCATTTCTCCCGAGATGTGCCCATCTTTGCTCAGCATCCCTCATGAGTGTCTGAATGCTGACATTCAAGTCCTCTGGAATGATCTAGTGTGGCCCATCTGGTCAGCACCACCCAAGTGATTTTCAGATAACTCCGATTCTTGTGCTCATATCCTGGGTGGAGATTTGGATTCAGAAGGTCTGGGTTGGGGTCTTGAAATCAGAATCCTTAAAAGTACCACCAGGGCTGTGAGGCACAGAAGGCTGGAGACATTTGTCCTCCGGAGGGGAAATCTCACCTTGGGCCTAAAGAACAGCATGATCTGTTAGAGAAATGTACCCTCTGTGGTGGCCTTCGCCATGAAGCCCCAAGGCAGTGCATTGTCATGATGTTACTAGGAGGGAAGGTTTTGGCGTGACTCAGTTACCCCGCCCTACAGGCAGCGAAGTGTGGCTTGCACAGGATGGTGGGACAACTGTGTTAATTTCACAGAACCTGCTGCTTGCAGGCAGAGAACTCCATCCTCTATAGGAAGGAACCAGGAGTATCTATGTGTGTGTGTGTCTCTCTCTCTCTCTCTCTGTGTGTGTGTGTGTGTGTGTGTGTGTGTGTGTGTGTGTGTATACAATGTGGGCAGGATGGGACAAGTCTCTCTTTTTACACATTTCATGACTATGGCAATTTCCTATGAGATATATACATACATATATACGAGAAGAGACACCAGAACACCAGAATTATTTTTTGGAAGGCAGGTTCCTTATAGTACAGGCTTCCCTCACTAGATAAGTGTTCTAGGAACCCATCGGCATCTGTGTACCAGCTAGTGTAGTTGTGAGAGGAGGCATGTGGCTTTAGTGAATTGTTTTCGGAGATTCTTTAATGGCATTTGCCCATTTCACGATGGGTGATTTACATAAACAACCTCCTCAAGCTGAGTGTTCAGCAGTTTTTTATCCAAAATGACAAGACCCCCATGTTCCACCCTTCCTTTTCACCCCATTTTGACCCAAGTGACTGCTTCTTGTTTTCCTGGATGAAAAAAAGCCCTCAAAGGGAAACGTTTTGCCAATGTGGAAGAGGTGAAACAAAAAGTGGCAAAAGCACTCAAAGGCATCCAAATGGATGAGCTCAAAAACTCCTTTGAACAGTGGAAAAGGCATCAAATGATGAGTACTTTGAAAGTGACTGAAGTTTAAACGTGTAAGAAAAATTACACAATTTTGGCCAGGCCCAGTGGTTCGCGGCCATGGCAGCCTCGACCTTCTGGGTTCAGGCGATCCTTCCACCTCAGCCTTCCAAGTAGCTGGAACTACAGGTACAGCCATCACGCCTGGCTAATTTTTTGATTTACTGTAGAGATGAGGTCTCACCTAGTTGCCCAGGCTGGTCACGTGTGATGATTTTCAAGTGAGCAGAGAAAGGTGTCTGTGCTCTGAGAGGCGGTTAGGGCTGGGCTTTGGAGTTATCCTGCGGGGGGGGGGGGTGTGTGAAATCCTAGCTCCCTTAACCCCCAGACAGACCACCTACCTGAAGTCTCCACTTATCTGTGAAAGTGTGATAAATATAGCACCTACTTCACAAGGGTTGTTGTGAGTCAGTAAGGTAAACACACAAAGAGCTTAGCAGAGAGCCTGGTATACCCTGAACTGAAAATCTATGCTTTTTCTGTGATCACAATCATTATAATTTTATTGTCATCATTATCATCTCTGCTTTCTAGAAATGGGAATATCAGACTACAAGAGTGTGTATAGATGGAAAAGATCACTGAAGACCTGGATTGGTTTTAAATCTCCTTAAAAAGACAGACAAATGGTTGGGTGTGGTGGTGGTGCACACCTGTATTCCCGGCACATTGACAGCCAGAGGCAGTCACATTGCTTGAGCCCAGGAGTTCGGGACCAGCCTGGATAATATAGTGAAACCCCATCTCTACAAAAAATCATCAGGAATTAGCCAGCTGTGGTGGTGCATGTCTGTAGTCCCGGCTACTCAGGAGGCTGGGGTAGAAGGATTGCCTGAGCCTAGAAGGTTGTGGCTGCTGTGAGCTGAGATCATCATGTTAATGTCATTGCACTCCAGCCTGGGCAACAGATTGTGACCCTAACTCAAAATAAATAAATAAATAAATACAGGTAAGCCAACTGTCTTCATAGAGGTTTTAAAACTCAATTTATTCCTAGGAGATATGTTACTATGCAGTCAAATGTTTGACCCCTAAGATCTACCTCTAAGAAACGCTGATATGCATGTCAACTAGAACAACTTGAGAGATAGCTTGCAGGTGTCTTTCCTGCTTTAGGAAACTTGTATGTGGCACCTGTTTAGCCAATAACAGGACAAATATATTCTAATCATAAAAGGCAATGTAAGCCTATTTTCCAAAAGGAATTAGACTGCTGTTAATCAATGAAAACATAATTGGCTTAATTCTGATATGAATGTTTTCAGGGGGAGGGTAGCTTTTAAATTCCACCTTTCTCATCAAAATCGAATGCTCGGATGACACTCTCTTGTCTGTCACACAATTACTGGAAACTTCTACGTCTGCAGTCAAGATGTCCCAGGTGAACGCTACTGCTCGAAGCAGCATACCCCCCTGCCGGTCAGTGAGAAAACGGCATCACTTTTAAAACCTTGAGCCAATTACTAACGTTACCACCTGATAAAGGGTGTCAATAAATTTATTTTACTATGATTTTTTAAAGAAAGATATTGGCATGCAGGGATTTAATGGAGGGTCTGGTCGAGGACTGGTGGATTACAAGTCTACACTCTCTCCACTAAGTCCCAAACTTCCCGAGCCATGTTTATTTTTAAGCTTTTTTTTTTTTTTGAGTTGGAGTCTCACTCTGTCACCCAGACTGGAGTGTAGGTGGCACAATCACGACTTACCCTCAGTCTCAACCTCCTGGGCTCAAACCATCCTCCTGCCTCAGCCTTCCAAATAGCTGGGACTTCAGGTGTGTACCACCACACTCAGCTAATTTTCATTCTTTTATTTATGGTAGAGACGTGGTCGTGCCAAGTTGCCCAGGCTGGTCTTGAACTCCTGGGCTCAGGCAATTCTCCTACCTTGGCCTCCAAAAGTGCTGGAATTACAGGTCTGAGTCATACTTCAGCATGCCACTTAAGAGAGTTTCTGCTGTTAGCAGAATGTGTAATAAGCACCACAAATGAGGTTATACCTGGTTCTGTCCCAGGGGTCCTTAAGTGTGTCATAAAGGGAAAGTGAAGTAAATAAAGTATATCAACCTATTTTGAGACGGATGTAGGAAACAGAACAACATAAATATTAAGTAGCAAGATTATTCATAGGTACCATTTATTGGGAATTTTTTTTTTGAGTTGGAGTCTCACTCTGTTGCCCAGTCTGGAGTGCAGTGACATGCTCACAGCCACAGTAGCCTCGACCTCCTGGGCTCAGGCAATCCTTCCACCTCAGCCTTTCAAGTAACTAGAACTACAGGCAGGAGTCACCACAGCTGGCTAACTTTTTGATTTATTGTAGAGCGGTCTCACCAAGTTGCCCAGGCTGCTCTCAAACCCCTGGGTTCAGGCAATCCTCTTGTCTTGGTCTCCCAAAGTGCCGGGATTACAGGCTTGAGCCACTATTGGGAATTTTTTAAGTGTTTTGTGTCCAGTGATGGTCACGAGTCAACAAATGGGAAAAAAATCTGCACACGAGCACAAAATATAGGTTAACTTGTGTCGTTGATAGTGGACTTCTCTGGTTCGTGACTTGCTTGGGTCAGCAATGGCTAAGTTGAACAGTATCGACTCTGAATGTGGAAGCCTCACCGACAAGATGCAGAGTAGGTCAAAGCCAAGGACTGAGAGTGCCCTTTGTGTGAGGTGTAGCTACTCTGGTACAAAGCTCTCTAGAACTTTTGCTAGAGAAGATATGGGAATTTCTTCATTCAACAAACACTTGCTGGGTGCCTAAGGTGTGCCACGCACTGTCCTAGACACTGGGAGTACCTTAGTAAACGAGATTGATGACAACCTCACAACACACAATCCCTGCCCTGCAGAGTGTCTGTGTTGGCAGGATGGTGGTCCTCAAGCCACAAGGCTATCAGTATCACCTGGGGGTTTTGTTCAAGCCAACTGCTACAGACCTACCCACTGCCCCTCAGCTTCTGGGTCGGTAGGCATGGGGTGGGGCCCAAGAGTTTGTGACTTAACAAATTCCCTGGTGATGCTGATGCCACAGGCCTGCAGACTCTTTGAGAATCACCATTAGCAGAGAACATCTGTGTTCACCGCCGTCAACAGAGACACAGAGACCCGAGGGATGGGTGGGTTCTGGTACACACGGGCTCAAGTGTGCCCATCTAGAGCCAGCTTTATGTGACCCTGTGGGAGTGGGTATGTTGCAAGGTGGATGGATAAGGAGAGAACAACCTTTGAGCTTTCACTGGGATCCCTCAGGCTCAAGCTTGGCATTGTGCGTGTTATTTCATGACATCTTCCCAATTTTACAATATCATTGTACAGATGTTAAAAATGTGAAGCTGGCCATGGTGGCTCACACCTATAATCCCAGAACTTTGGGAGGCCAAGATGGGAGGATTGCCTGATCCCAGGAGAGAAAAGCCTGGGCAACATAGTGAGACCTCCTCTGTACAAAAAATAAAAAAGTTAGCTGGGTGTGGTGGCACGTGCCTGTAGTTCCAGCTACTTGGGAGGCTGAGGAGGGAAAATCCCCTGAGCCCAGAAGTTTGAGGCTGTGGTGAGCCATGATCGTGACATCACACTCCAGCTTGGGCAACAGAGGAAGATCCTGACTCAAAAATAAAAATAAAAATGTGACTTTGAGAGATTCCACCTTTCCCTCCATGATTCTTGCCACCGGTGCATCAGTGAGAGCTCTCTGGAGAAGCAAATCACTGGGATATGTATATCTGCATGTACATAAAATATACGGATTTGTTTTAAGGAATTGTCCCATGGGATTGTGAGGGCTCACAAGGACAACATCTGTGGTCCAGGCCCGAGGTGGAAACTGGCACAGAGTGTCTCCAGTAAGCCTTTTTTTTTATTTGTAGAGATGAGGTCTTTCTATGTTGCCCAGGCTGGTCTCAAACTCGTGAGCTCAAGTAATCCTCCTGCTTCAGCCTCCCAAGTGCTGGGATGACAGACGTGAGCCATGTGCCCAGCCCTCTGTGAATCCTTGAGGCAGACCTTCAACGGGTTTGGTGTGGCCCACTCCCACATGGGTCCCCTCCCCAGCTTTCAAGTCAGCTAACTGCAGATGTCAGTTGCATCCACAAAGTACCTTTCCAGCAACACCTGGATGAGTGTTGGATCAAACAACGGGGAGATGTGACCCACCCAAGGTAACGTGTACAACTACCCATCAAAGCTGGGCGTGGGCGAGACTCAGGTTCAAGACCACAGCCGCCTGACTTCAAGCGCGCCTGTGTTGCCCTGGGTTCTCGCAGGGTGAGTGCGGAAACCACTGGCTCTTGCAGAGAGAAGGTACACGTAAACCGGGTCGGTTCAAATTGACAGCTGCAGCATTCGATGGGAGGCAGCTGAACAACTGCCCTCTCGAATCTCTCCCGCCCCCAGTCCCCATTTTTCACCTGAATAAGGTATTTAGGGGAGCCAAGGCCTGGCTCTTAGATTTTCACAACTGCACACTTCTCAAATGGGGCAGTCCCTTGCCCCTCTCACTGGCCTGGTCTCTGTGCAGAGGTGGCTGGCCTTGGAAAGTGGCCTCACTTCCCCAGTGCTGTCATTTTTGTTTCTTGCCAACGGTAGTATGTCCCTTGAGGAGTTGGCGCCATCTGCTGCCACAGAGGTGCACTGCAGTTGCTCCCTCTTTTGGCTCAGGGGCGCTCAGAGAGCGGGCGGGCTTTCCTTCCTGGAGCCTGCCTCTCTGCCTCCCTGACTACTTCCCTGTCAGCCTGCCTGCCTACCTCCCCCTCTCTCTCTCTCCTCTCTTTCTTCCTTCCTTCCTCCCCAGACAGGGTCACACTCTGTTGTCCAGACTGGAGTGCAGGAGTGAGATCACAGCTCATTGCAGCCTCGAACTCTTGGTCTCAAGTGATCCTCCCACCTCAGCCTCCCAAGCACCTAGGATTACAGTCACAAGCCACCATGCCTGATTAATGTTTAAATTCTTTGTGGAAATGAGGTTGCCCGGCTGGTCTCAAACTCCTGTCCACAAGCTGTGCTCTCACCTCAATCTCCTGCAATGCTGGGGTGACAGGCATGAGCCACCGTGCCCGACCTTGTTTTTTAATCATATCTTCCATCATCTCTTTCCACAGTGGTTGACATTTTGAGCGTTCAGCTTTAAAAAAATCCAAGCCCTAGAGTTTCGGATTTTGTGGTGCCTAGAAACTGCTGTGTGCACGTGTTGTGTTTATAGCTCAGTGGGCCTCATGGCCCCACATGGCAGCCGAGGAATGGGCCATGAGCACCAAGCCACTTGCCTGGAAGGGGAGAAAACCGGGTTTTGCCCACTGGCTCAGAGCCACCTCTGCCGCCCAAGGAAACTTCTACACTGAGCACAGGGGCTGGTGTCATCCTTGGTACTCTCCCAGCTCCCTGAGATCGAGGGGAGTGTTGGGAAGACATCTGTGACTTCATGGAGAACTACTGCCTGTCTGCAGACCACTTGGGTGGCTGTCCAGGGCTATGGACTTGAGGGATGTGGCATTTGTGAGGCTCTTCTACTTAAGCATGGGACTCAGGACATCCAGTTCCAAGCAGCTGGGATCTGGGTCACCGGGGACAATACATCTCCTGATCTTCCAGTTCTGGGCCCGCACCTATGTCAGTGGCCGAAAGATGGCCCTATGGTGACATACGAGAGCTGGCAATTAAGTTCGCGAACTTGCCACCATGCGCTTATATTGGCCATACTGTACAGACAACTGGGCAAGGTTTTATAACCTTGGTATATCAGTTTCTCACAGTTGTGTTTGTGTCAATGTCTGATAGTGTCTTACTGAGGAACGTTTATTATTGCTGTGCATGTTTTTGTGTGCCGTCGCAAGAATGTCGGAGCTTGAATTAGAGCAATGACCAAAAAATTAAATTTCTTGTTAAACTTGGCAAGAGTGGAAGTGAAATCAAGGACAGTTTTTCCAAGTTTATGGGGATAATGCCATGAAGAAAACGGCAGTGTACAGATGGTTAAATGTTTTTCTGAGGGGAGAGAAAGTATCATCCATGAGGAGAGGTCAGGATGGCCAGTAAGAAGCAGAACTGACAAAAACATTGCAAAAATTTGTCAAATTGTGCATCCAAATCATCAGCTGACTGTGAGCAGCATAGCAGACCAAATAAACATCAATAGAGAAACAGGAAAATCTTAACTGAAAATCTTGGCATGAGAAAGGTGGTGCAAAATGGTCCCAAAGGAGCTCTTGCATCATGGCAATGCACCAGCTCACACAGCACAGTCTCAGGGAGTTTTTAGCCAGTAAACAGATAACTGTATTGGAACATCCTCCCTACTCACCTGATCTGGCCCTCAGTGACTTTTTTCTTTACCCAAAGATAAAGGAAATATTGAAAGGAAAACATTTTGATGACTTTCAGGACATCAAGGGTAATATGACAACTTTGGTGGCCATTCCAGAAAAAGAGTTCCATGATTGCTTTGGCAGGTGGACTAGGCACTGATATCAGTGCATAGCTTCCCAACAGCAGAACTTTGAAGGTGACGGGAGTGATATTCAGCAATGAGGTATGTAGTACTTGGTCTAGGATGGTTCGTGAACTTAATTGTCAGGCACCGAACAAGGCAACATGAACGGAGGAGTCTCTGATGCTTCAATCTCCCCCAGGAAGGAGGCGTGTCTCTAGCCTCCACTGGTACATCTGTGGGTGGGGTGGGATCCCGGGTTGGGGCAATTGGTGGAGCCTATTCACCTTGAATCTTTATCTCTGGCTGTGGCTCAGGTCTCCCTCTGAGGTGGTCCAGGCATCCATCCTGGGCCCCCTGAGCGCTTTGCTGAGATGTTCACATGAACTTGTCTCTCTCCGAACCACTAGCTTTCATCCCTGTGTTTCCTCTTCCAGTGAATGGCACCACTGTCACCCTATTCAGAAACTCGCTTCCACGTCAACCGACACCTCCCTCACCCCTTCACTTCCTGGGCTCGGGTGATCCTCCTGCCTCAGCCTCCTGAGCAGCCAGAACTATAGGTGTGTGCCACCATGTCAGGCTTATTTTTAAATTTTTTTTGCAGAGCCGAGGTCTCGCTATGTTGCCCAGGCTGGTCTTGAACTCCCAGGTTCAAGTGATCCTCTCACCCCGACCTCCCCAAAGTGCTGGGATTACAGGTGTGAGCCACTGCTCACAGAACATCCCATGTTCTATTCACTGCCAGGGTCTGCGGATCACCTGTTTCCCCGCTGCACTCGTGGCACCTGGAGCCTTGAGCCCTGCTCTGCATGGATGCTGCCTATTCTGGGTGTGGGTTTGCCTTTCCTGTCAGGATCCTGCACAACACCAGATTAGACCTGAGACACCCACTTCCCATGACCATGGGGTACCCTGGTCCTATCACATATCCTGCTCAGATACAGGTTGACTGGATGCAGGTGATGGAGCAGCCTTGTAGGACGCAATTGGAGAGCACTGGGAGATGGGCACTACCCACTAAGAGGCGGTTACACTTCAAGTCAGCAACCCCTGCCTGGTGCCAGGGGGTTTAAACAAATAATAATAGTGAGTACCGACTGTACGACAGGCACTGGAGGAGACGTAACAATGCAGCAGATAGAAACTCTGCACTAACAAGGTCTAGACTTTTAGTGAAGAATCAGGGACACAAAATTCCAGTGTGATGAGTGTATAACAGAACTATGACAGTTGATGTGTACAGACTTGGAGTGTTGGCTGATGCAGTATCCCAAGACCTGGGTAAAATTCTGACCTGGAGATAATGAGCTCTCTGCCCCAGGTGGGCTACTCCTTCTCCCTGTAGGTTGTCCATAATCGAAGTCTATCACAAAGAGTTGAGATGAGGCTCAAAACAAGATGGTGGGTTTGAAAGCGCTTTGTGCACAAGTGCCATACAAGTGTATGTGATTATTTTTATCCTAGGCAAAACAGAGGCTTTTTCTTTCTAATTTAGGAGGCAGATGGAGGGAACCGAGGTTTCCTGTGGGAATCTTATTTTCTCTTGCGATTTAAAAGTTACCGAGGCAAAGGCCGGCCCTGAAGCTACTGTTATTCCTTTTGAGTGCTGTCCAGCTTTGTCATGAGGAAGGAGGTGTGGGGATAAAGGAGGGAGTTGGCATTTATTCAACAAACATTCAACAAGGCCAGGTGCAGTGGCTCAAGTGTGTAATCCCAGCAATTTGGGAGACCAAGGCAGGAGGACTACTTGAGTCCAGGAGTTCAAGACCAGCCTGGGCAATGGTGAGACCTCGTCTCTGCAAAAAATTTTAAAAATAGCCTGGGGAAATTAGTCTGGTGTGGTGGTATATATCTGTAGTCCCAGCTACTAGGCTGAAGTGAGAGGATCCATTGAGCCCAGGAGGTCAAGGTTGCTGTGAGCTCTGATAGTGCCACTGCACACCAGCCTGGTTGACAGAGTGAGACTTTGATTAAAAAAAAAAAAAATTAATGAGTACCTACTGTATACCAGGCTCTGGAGGAGATATAATAATATAGCAAGTAGAAACCCTACACTAACAAAGCCCAGACTTTTTTTTTTTTGAGTTGGAGTCTCACTCTGTTGCCCAGACTGGAGTACAGTGGCCGCTCCCGGCCACCGCAGCCTCGACCTGCTGGGCTCTAGTGATCCTTCCGCCTCAGCCTTACAATTAGCCGGAATTACAGGCATGCACTACCACACCCGGCTGATTTTGTGATTTATTGTAGAGATGAGGTCTCGCTGCCCAGGTGGTTCTCGAACCCATGGGCTCAGGCAATCCACTCATCTCAGCCTCCCAAAGGCGTGGGATTACAGGCTGAGTCACCGAGCCCGGCTAAGCTCAGACTTTTAGTGAAGAGTCAGAGACACAAAATTCCAGTGTGATGAGTGTATAACAGAACTATGCACAGTTGAGGTGTACATACTTGGAGGAGGTGGCGGGGTGGGCAGACAACTTCATGGAGGAGGTGACAGGTGATCTGGGTCTTGAAGACTGAGTAGGAGATTGGTAAGCAGGGCTGGGCATATTCCCCTGAGACACTGCATTATATTAATTATGGAGAATAGTTGCCACTCCCAAACTACTTAGACCCAGTGCAGCCACTGAAATTGATCTCCTTCATGGCTTTAGACAGCACCACTAAAACTCTGGGAGTCTCAGTCTGCCCTCCTGTTGCATGGGGAGAGTCACATCAACTACTTAGAACCACTGGGGGAATGAATCAATGGATGCGGTTTGTAAGAGCAAGTGTTTTGTTATTAGAAAGCCCCCGGGGGGAATATTTGGAAGGAATCAGAACAAGGGAGGAGAGCAAGGAAAGCAGATGAGATTGGCCCCTTGTTAGCTGGTGATGGATTGATCTTCTGTCACCGCCTTGCCAAACTCCCAGCAGTTGCAACCCAAAGCTTGTTTAATATTTGAAAACCAATTGAAAACCAATTTTGAGTTTGCTTTAAAAAAAATTATTGCATTCATCAAAAAATGCATTCAGCTTTGGGTCAAGCATTCTAATGGACAGGAAAAACTGATTGGGACCCAAGGGCGATGGGCTTGCCTGGCTGGAGAATGTGATGGCCAAGACTGGAAACCCACAGCTCTGGGGAAGAACGGTGGGTGGGGACACTTGTGGCTCAAAGCCAAACCCCTGCAGGTGAATGGCATTGAAAGGAAAACGCAGAGAAAGAAGGGTGTTTTGTTAGTATCATCAAAATTCAGATATAAGGACACACCCAGAGGCTTCAGTTCCAAGGAGTGCTGCCATTAGGTCTTTACTGTTAGATGTGCAGTGTCCTCTCAAAAACCTCAGGTCTGTGAAGTCCCGAGTAGCTGGTGTGCGTCACCATACCTGGCCAATTGTGTGTGTGTGTTGTGTGTGTGTGTGTGTGTGTGTGTGTGTGTGTGTGTGTGTGTTGGTGAAGATGAGGTCTCGCTGTGTTGCTCAGGTTAGTCTCCAACTCCTGGGCTCAAGCTATCCTCCTGCCTTGACCTCCCAAAGTGTTGGGATTACAGGCGTGAGCCACAGTGCCCGGCCTATTTTGTTTTCAAATAAGAAAACTGGGAGGCTGGCCCTGTGACCAAGAGCTAGAAACAGGAGGAGTCTCATTTCAGGGAGGTCCAGCTGCAGGACCACCTCGTCCTGAGTTCTTTCTTGGATAATTCAGGCCTGGATTAACTAAACCCCCTCAGAATGTCTATCAGATGAATCGTCTATGTAAACTAATGAAGTCACAGAAACTCCATGGGAGCAGAGACAGTATCTTGCTCCTTCTCCTGAGGGCCTAGAGTAATGCCTAACATATCGTTGGTGTTTAATACACATCTGTGGAATGAACAAAATAACTTACTTTCTCCCTTCCTTCCTCCCTTTCTCCCTTCCTTCCTTCCTTGTTGAAGTCTCACTCTGTCATCCAAATTAGCAGTGGCACGATCATGGCCACTGCAGCCTCGAACTGCTGGGCTCAGGTGATCCCTCCACTACAGCCTTCCAAACAGCTGAAACTACAGGTGTGCGCTACCATGCTTGGGTAGGACTACAGGAATGCACCGCCATACCCAGCTAATTTTTTGATTTATTGTAGAGATGAGGTCTCACCAAGTTGCCCAGGTTGTTCTTGGACCTCTGAGCTCAGGCAATCCTCTCGCATCAGCCTCCCAAAGTGTTGGGATTACAGGCTTGAGCCACCATACCCGGCCTCGACTTCAGTATTAAGGTTTTAACGACTTTAAAAAATTGGGCTACCTCAATCTTTTTTTTTTAAAACTTATAATTTTTAAAGACAGGGACTCACTCTGTCATACCGGCTAGAGAGCAGTGGCACCATCATAACTTACTGTAGCTGAATTCCTGGGCTCAAGTGATCCTCCTGGTTCAACCTTCAGAGAAGCTGGGACAACAGGCACATGCCACCACAGCTGGCTAATTTTCAAAAATTTTTTTGTATAGATGGGATCTTGCTATATTGCCCAGGCTGGTCTCAAACTCCTCCAGCGATCTTCCTGTCTCAGCCTCCCAAAGTGCTGGAATTACAGGCGTGAGCAACTATGTCAGGTCAGGGCTACCTTAGTGTTTAACAACAAGGTTGGATGGTTCCCCTTGAATGAAGACTGAATGGCATTTTGCGGAGAGTCAGGTGCCTGGACAGCTTTAGGTTAATACCGCTCTTCTTCCCCTGATGGCTGCAGTTTCCAATGTAGATGTCCGCTTCTTGGAAGCCTTTGTCTGTATGTGCGGTCATAAGAGCATATGGATGTAAATTGCTAGATGAACTCCATTTCCCAGAGCCTCAGGCCTCCTCTCCACCCTACAGTGATCTGGAGGCAGGGCTAGGTCTAGGGCTATTATTACTCCTGCTGTCTGTACCTAGTGAGCTTGCAGTGAATGTCCCTGAGCAAAAATAAAACCAACAGAAAGAGCGATTGTTGCCTCTGCTATGGAAATAGCAGCTCAGTACTAAATCTCCCAAAGTGCTCATGGTTGACCATGCAAGAGTTGATGGGAAGACCTGAATTCACCAGCGACATTATTTAGTTATGCTAATATTGAGTAAACACGCATGCAGAATATCACACAGGGATGCACTTCTCTGTACTCTGATTTTAGAGTGGCAGGATCTTTAGCATTCTCTACTGTAAAATTAAAATGTTCTGGGCTTTCTATGTCTATTTGCTAGGCTTGTATCGATACAATGACTAACAGATTTATCCACATAGATTTAGCATTAAGCCTTTGCTAACATCTACATCAAGAGATAAATAACAAGCAATTCTATTAACTGTGATGAAGTTTTTACTCTTTCTCCTAAAGTCTGGTCAATCATAATTAATAAATACAAGAAAACATATTTGCATTTCCCAAAACCTAGGATAGTGCCTCAGGGATCAAGGCTCAGTAAACAGGTTCTTCACTTAATCAGGACTGAAGAGTACTTTAGTACTATTTAGCATAGGCATGATATTGCTAAAAAACAATGATATCTTGCATAATAGAATACTTCTGTACATGTCATTTGTGGATACTGTTTTCACTAAAGATTATAAATGAGGGCATTAAAAAATATAAGTAGAGGTGGTGTTGATGTCTTTGGTTTAGAGACTGGTACATTGACCTCCCCTCTAATGACTCCTTCTGGTCATGCTAATGTGCTTCCTCATGGAATAGGGTCATACTACCTGGGGAAAAATGATCTGGAAGCACCCCGAATGGCCATCGGGAAATCTACATTTTACCCTAAAGAGGAAGTGGGAGAAGCCAGAGCCCCATTCCATGGCTGTCAGCTACTGGTCTGCTTCCTTCTTTTTCAGAGAGAACTTTAGATGACTCCAGGAAACAGCTCTAGTCCCCAGCATTTGTCCTGAGCCTAGCTTTGCAATCACGTCAATAATTACATTAAACATTTAGGGTCAAAACACTGCAGATAATAGGCAAAGATTAACACAGTAACTGGAATACTACCTCATACCCATTAGGAGGGCTTCTATTTAAAAAAAAACAGAAAATAACAAATGTTGACAAGAATGTGGACATTATGAGACACAGAGGGTTAGAACTTCAACATATGAATTCTGGGGGATGGGACACGATTCAGCCTATTAGATGCACTAGTCACCCCCTGGAGAGAGATTCCCAGGAAATGGATTACTATGCCCATGTGACATTTTACTAGCTACAACCAGAATTCTGTACCTGAGCAGCTGTTCCTGAGGCTTCGAGGAGGGCGCTGCATTCCCCTTCATGGTACGCCTCCTTACACTCCCGGCAGAAAACAAACTGCAAGAGAGCAACATCATTAATCAGAAACATTTGGCTGCACTCGGCCATGATGCGTTTTTCCTTTTCCAAACTCGGTATATTCATTCCTCTGACTTGTGTGATACTTTCTATGCCAGCATACTTTTGCAAAGAGAAATCAAGTTATAGTCTGACGGGCTTGTTCACTCTTTACTAAAGAATGTTCCAAGCATTGTAATGAGGCTACAAAGATGAACGATGGGTCACATTTCCTTTCTTCAAGACGTTTCCAGTCTAGCGGAAGACATAGCTATGCAAAGAAATACCTGCAGCAAAGTATTAGAAGATGAGGAAAACAACTCCATTTAGGAATTTTACATTTAGTATTTGTTTACATGCACAGAAGATTTATATGCCCATGTCGATGAGCTTATTTTTGTATTAAAAGCCTTTTTATGAAAAGAAGAAATGTGTTGTTGTGGGTTGAATTCTTCCCTCCAAAATTCATATGTTGACGCAGTACCCAAGAATGTGACTGTATTTGAAGACAGGGCCTTTAAAATGGTAGGGTAAAGTGAGGTTGTTAAGGGTAGGCCTCATCCAGTCTGACTAGTGCCCTTATACGAAGAGATTAGGACACAGATGCACAGAATGAGGGATGACAACATGATAACACAGTGAGAAGACGGCCATTGGCAAGCCAAGGAGAGAGACCTCTGGAGAAACCACATTTTTCAAGATCTTGATCTTGGACTTCTGGCCTCCAGAACTGAGAAATAGTCCCTGTTGTTTTAAGCCCCCTGGTCTGTGGTCCTCTGTTATGGCAGCCCCGGGGCTGCAGTGGTCTTCTCACTGGGCACTAGCGCTCCTCAGTGTTCACATACCATGGAACGGAAGATACCCAAGGGACCAACTGCCTACCACTTTTCATCTTACAAAGAAGAGAGCTGAAAGAGTGAATGCCAGCAAGGCTCGGTCAAGGCTGTCTGGAATCGTTGGACCCTTCCAGAAAGCAGTTCCCATTTTCATTGTCACCGGCTATGCTCCACATGTTGCTGCCATGGCTGAGGGTGTGGGTCTGCAGTGGGTCACACTGAACAGAAGGTATCGTCCCATCACTCACCACCTCAACACCTTGGGAAAGCCACCTTGGTTTCTGTGCCTCAGATATCCCCCTCTGAAAACCAAGATAACAATCATAATGATCTCACATGACCAGTGTGAGAGGTGGGTGAGATAGACATGCTAAGTGGCTGCAACTACGCCTGGCATGCGATGTGTTCTCAACTTATAGGAAATGAAGCCAGCCAGGGACTGTTTTTCCTCTACCTCATTTCACAGTTGAGAAAAGTGTTTCTTCACTAGAAAACTGGTTCCTTTCCATGTACATTTCTGTAACTAGTTCTCCCAGGGCGGGGGTATAACATCTCCCAAAGCAGAAACTGTATTCAGAGAACATGTTTCAGCAGAGAAGAGCGTGCCACCATGAGTATGGGGTGTGGATGATGGTGGTGGTCTTGAAGCATAGATGCTTCCCATTGAAAGACAGGCTTGATGTCTCTTCCACAGAAACCCAGATGTGGTGACTATTTGACCATTAGAATATGAAATATGGTACAGGCACACACAAGATTATTGCAGCATTATTCACAATAGCTAAAACATGGAACCAACCATGCTGCCCATTGAAAGTCGACTGGATAAAGAAAATGTGGCATATTTACATGATGGAATATTACACAGTCATAAAGAAAAACAAAATTATGAACTTCGCAGCAACTAGGATGGAATTAGAGACTATAATACTCAGTGATTTATCACAGAAACAAGGATCTGAGTACCAAGTGTCCTTACTCATGAGTAGATCCTGAACATTTATCATAATACTATTAGAAAGTGGCTGGCAGTAGTGGGACACTGCCAGGTCCATCAATAAGAGTACTCACACTTTACCTGTGAGATGACCACTTATGTACTTAACCCTGAACTGTACCCCACATTAAAAAAAAGCATATGGTGCAGGTGATGATTTGCCACTTTGTAAGTCCAGGCTTTAAGACTCTGGCAGTTTCCATTTCCTGCTGGGATGTTTGCTTGTGAAGCCCAGTCACCAAGCGGTGAGGGAGCCCAACGACCCACGGAGATGCCCACATAGAGAGGAACTAGGACCTTGGTCTCAACAAAAGCTGTGGCGAATTGCCAGTTGTGTGACTGGGTCATGTTACAAGTGGATTGTTGCTGTTTTATATCACTAAGTTTGGGGTGGTTTTTAGACAGCATTAAAGCACTGATCCAGTAATAACACCAAATGTCTAGAAGAATCAAAAGCTTTTCAGAGGCTTAAAAGTTCTCAGACTAATATTCTGCAGTATAAGCCAGAAATTTAGCCCAGTTTTACCTAAGACAAGGCTGATTTCAATGAAAAACAAAAACAAATAGGATATATGAGGGGGACCCTCCCCAAACCCTTGGAATTTATTTATTAAAAATTGTGTATTTATTCTTACATGTTTAAACTTCAGTCACCTACAAAGTACTCTCTGTTTGATGAAGTACACTGATTGAGACACCTTTTCCACTGCTCAAAACAGTTTTTGAACTCGTGCGTTTTGAAGCCTTTTAGAGCTTCTGCTATTTTTTGTTTCCCCTTTTCCACATCAGCAAAACATTTTTCTTTGAGGACTATTTTCATCAGGGAAACAAACAAACAAAAAAAGGAACTCGGGGCGAGATAGGGTGAATAGGGAGGGTGGGGCATGGGAGTCAAGCCATTTTGTGTCAAAAACTGTTGAACACTTAGTGCAGTGTGGGCAGGTGCACTTGTAAATCACCCATGATGTAATGGACAAACATGTTGAAAGAATCTCTAAAAAATAATCCACTGAAACCAAATTCAGCCTCTCATAACAATGCTAGCTGGTACACTGATGCTGATGGGTTTCTAGAACACTTACCTAGTAGGAAAAGCCTGTACTAGAAGGGGCCTGCCCTCCAAGAAAAAAAAAAAAAGACAATTTGGGGGGTTTTTTTGGGTTCCCCTCGTAAAACCAACTCTGTCCCAAAATAGATCACCATTCCTTCTTGCCTCAAAAAGAACATTTTACTGCCGGGCTCGGTGTCTCAGTCTGTAATCCCAGTGCTTTGGGAGGCTGGGGTGAGTGAATAGCCTGAGCCCGTGGGTTCGAGACCTGCCTGGGCAACTTGGAGGACCTCATCTCTACAATAAATCAAAAATTAGCTGGGCGTGGTAGCACGCGCCTGTAGTTCCAGCTAGTTGGAAGGGTGAGGCGGAAGGATCACCGGAGCCCAGCAGGTCGAGGCTGCAGTGGCTGTTAGTGTGCCACTGCACTACAGCCTGGGCGACAGAGTGAGACTCCAACTCAAAAACAAACAAACAAACAAACAAACAAAGAAACAAACAAAAAGAACGTTTTACCTAAGACAGTTTTTCCTTCACACTGTCTCCTTCACGCACACACAGACTTTTCTCTTTCCCTGTGCCCAATTTCTTGTTTTAAAAAGTCATTTGAAAAGTATATTAATCGTAGGACATTAGAGACAAAAAAAGGAGAAGATTCTATAAGAAAATGGCCTCTTCTACAGAGTTTTGCTACAATTAATTTTTGAGTTGGCACTTCCAATGTATTCTATTTTTATTTCTTCTCACAGCAGAGACTGAACTCAAATTTTGTGGGATGTAAACCTCATTGAAAGGTTCAGGTGGGTGGGAGAGGGTGTGTGTGTCTTTGAACTAAATGGAAATCCAGTGAATTGTGAGTTGGGTCCTAGGGCTTCCTCTTAATTTAAAAGAATGTATCTGCTGGTCTTCAGGTTTGCCCCACACCCATCGCTCTGTTGAAAAAAATATGTGGCTGTAAGGCTCAGTTGTGGAGAGCTGGCTGTGGGATCCCCCCGCTGCTTTCTGGGGAAGTGAGTCTGATCTCTTGGCGTGGCAGGAAAACCCTTCACATCTTATTAGCTAGGGGATGAGATATAAAATCAGTTTCATGGTAGAGGAACACCCTGGAGGTTGATCAGTTTGTCAGAATAAATAGGCCTTTCCTGACACAAAGACATTAGATACCCTTTCACACCGGTACTACAAAGACTACAGAGAAATAACAGAAAAGGAAGAACATGTAAAAATTAAAGCCTTCCCCCTCAGTATGGCAGAGGCAAGACATGCTGCAGGGCGATGCTGGTGTTGATTGAACCCCAATCACTTGTTAATTTGCTTCTGGTCAGATAGTATAGTTTAAATTTAGATATATTATGCAGTTGGGGTCCTTCCCAGTTGAATAAATAAATCTGCCTCACACAAAATACAGAAATATCTAGAAGGTCTGATTTGATCTAAAAAATGTTTGGATTTTTAATTACATTCTCCCACAAGACTCAAGACTCAGGAACTCAAGACTCTTGACCAGGTGCCTGTGCCAACTGCTCAGACCTCCAGTTCCCACACTGAGCACTAAGGTGCCCCTGGGTGCTGCAACAAACTCACAGGGGGGCACTGAGATATTTTAAAATTTTAAGCCAGGTGCAGTGGCGCATGCCTGTAATTCCAGCATTTTGGGAGGCTATAGTGAAAGGACTGCTTGAGCCCAGGAGTTCATGACAAGCCTGGGCAACATGGTGAGACATCATCTCTACAAAAAACCAAAAAATTAACTAGGCATGGTGACGTGTGCCCAGCTATTCAGGAGGCTGAGACAGAGGGATCTCCTGAGCCTGGGAGGTTGAGGCTGCATGGAGCCATGATGTGCCACTGCACTCCAGTCTGGGTGACAAAGTGAGACCCTGACTCAGAAAAATAAAATAAAGTGAAATATTGAGGCAAATAGTGGTTCTCAACCTCTGTTGAACACTTTGTGATGTACTAACTCAAGGTAGTTCCAGTGCTGTTGGAGACTGCTACCTTCCCTTTGGTGGCATCCTATCTCTGTGAAGCTAGGTTTTTGGAAGTTTACTGTAATAGAAAACAAGTACCATGCAAACATCTATTTGGAACAAAGATGTGATTATTCAAGGATGAAATAAAACTATTTTTTGTCTTAATTTCTGTGAACTACTTTTTTCAGATGATTATGACATTGTTAAGGCATTAATATTCATGATGTTATTTGGACCTAAATCTTTTTTTTTTTTTTTTGAGTTGGAGTCTCACTCTGTCACCTTGGCTAGAATGCAGTGGCACACTCATGGGCCACCCCAGCATCGACTTGCTGGGCTCTAGTGATCCTTCCACCTCAGCCTTTCAAGTAGCCAGAACTACAGGTGCGTGCTACCATGCCTGCCTAACTATTTAAAATTTATTTATTGTAGAGCTGAGGCCTCGTCAAGTTGCCTGGGCTGGTTTCAAATCCGCGGGCTCAGGCAATCTACTCGCCTCAGTCTCCCAAAGTGCTGGGATTACAGGCTGAGCCACCGAGCCTGGCCAAACCTACATCTTTAGTAACCAGAACTGTCACATCTCTACTGACCTTGAAATACCATGACAAATTTACCGAGCTGTTAAGGGCATGGTGAGCAGAGGAAGTTTGGGGGAGCATGGCTTAGACAGATACACAACTCCTTCTTGAGACAGTATTTCAGGCCGGTTGGTAGATGTTCCCTGTGGTCCAGGTATTTTCAGAGGAAGATCTTGTTGGGGAGGAAGACAGACCTGGCTCCGACCTTTTCACATTCTTTCTGCTGATCCACATGTCTCATATCTGGAGCACATGGATCTTTCTTTAACTGACAGTGTAGAAGGCTGAAATTTACCCAGAGATTTGCTATTAATTAACCACGGCCTCACATTTGCTGAGGCCCCCCTCCCTTAAAGATGCATAATACTTCTCCAAACCTTATGAGTAAACATTAACTGCATGGAAGCCAATATACCAGGAAATATATAGTATACATTTAAGTAGCACACATTTCTTGATTTATCTTTTCTTGAGATAGATCTGACAAATGCCACCCACTTCTGAGGTTTTTTTTTTTAAAAAAAAATTATTTTAAGCCTGGCTCGGTGGCTCAGCCTGTAATCCTGCGCCTTGGGAGGCTGAGGTGAGTGGATTGCCTGAGCCCACGGGTTCGAGACCTGCCTGGGCAACATGGTGAGACCTCATCTCTACAATAAATCAAATAAATTAGCCAGGTGTGGTTGCGCGTGCCTGTAATTCCAACTATCTGGAAGGCTGAGGCAGAAAGATCGCCAGAGCCCAGCAGGTCGAGGCTGCGGTGGCCGGGAGCGGCCACTGCACTCCAGCCTGGGCATCAGAGTGAGACTCCAACTCGAAAAAAAAAAATTATTTTAAATGTCTTAAAAAATTAGAAAAGTAATACACATTTATTTTATTGGTTCCCTATATTCTATTCCCTTATTAGATTTGATTAGAAAGCAATCAAATACATGGACAGTACTATCTTAGCTCTTGTGGCGACTGTTTTATGTATTAACTTGGCTAGATTGTAGTCCCAGTTATTCAATCAAACATTAATCTTGGGGTTTATGTGAAGGTATTTTGGAGGTTTGATTAAGATTCATAATCAGTTGACTATTTAAGTAAGGGAGGTTATTCTAGGTAATTTGAATGGCCGAATTCAATCCGTCGAAAGGCCTTAAGAGCAGAACTGAGGCACCCACGAGGAAGAAGAGATTTCACCTGTAGGTGCAGGATTAGGCTGTGCCCACGAATTCTAGCTGCCCTTCTTTATGCCCAGCCAGCCCCACAACCATGTAAGCCAGTTCCTTCTAATAAATTGCTCCATGTATGTGTGTATATGTAGGCATGTACACAGACATGTGTATATGTGTGTGTGTGTGTGTGTATGTAAAACCCCATCTTGCTGGTCTTGTCTCTCTACTGGAGCTCTAGCTGATATAGCTCCTTAGAAAAATTTTAACTAGGTTAGTTTATTCTCTTTTTCAAAAGAACTTGTATAAAAAACAACTATTTAAACTTTCTCTATTACCAACAAAATTATAGTTTAAACCTCTATGCATTTTATTTTAAATTCCAAGTAGCCACATGACAAATTCCTGTTGGAATTCAACATGAAGAGAAAGTTCACCACTCCCATAGTGTGATGGTCTCCTTTTATTTGACAATGAACATTGTAATACACTATATTGTCCTCAAGCACATTTCAAGCCTGAGAGCTGTGGTAACAAAATTCTCACTTAACTCTAGTGATTAGCTCATCCTAACTGCCTAAAATGAGGCATGCAATTAATAAAACTATTTAATAAAGGCTACATTCAATAAGTCAATTTTTTTCTAAGTAATATCCAAACTATTTTTAACAATGAAGTCTCATTTTTGCCATGCAACTAATAGATGTTGAGCATTTACCTTTAAGATGAGTAAAATCTTGGGTCTGGGTGACATAAAAGAATATCATAATTCATGAAATCATGTAGTGGATATTTATGTTTTTCAAAATCAGATATAGTTTAATGTTTAAATGTAAAGTCTGCAGGGTCAGAGTCCCTTCTGGGTCATTTACTATCTAAAATCTCTTTGCTTTAGTTTTTCTTGCATCTGCAAAGAAGGAATGATAACATAATGAATATTTAATACAGTTTCTGGCACACAGTAAATATAATAAATAGTTTTCTCATAAGGTTATGATGCTTTACAAGCACTTAGACTCTGTAGAAAAGTAAGGGGATCATATGCAGCCTGTTGCTTAAAGCAGTTCCCAACATACTAATAATCATTGTTATGCAAAAGTCTCCAGTGAAACTGGGATCTTCTTGGAAATGCTAAGATTGTAAGCGCAACTTGTAACCGTAACTTCTGGATAGAAGGAGATGGAGCCTATCTCAGTATATAGGCTGAGGCAAGTCACTGTCAATCTCCTTAGACAATCAGTGCTTCCCAAGAGCTATGTGAATGGCCATCATGCTAATAATTCAATATCATGTCAGTGTAGTTGTCATTTGATTGATATTTAAGTTTGATTTCCCATATATCCATAGTGGACACATTCAAAAGGAGAAGAACTTATATTTTCTCTTTGGAAGTATAAAAAGGAAGCAAATGAGCGGCTCCCAATACAATCAGAATATTCAAATGGCTGCTGCTCTATCAAGTGGAGAGCCAGTGGGTACCTGCAAGCAATGACCCTTAAAATAAGGTTTTGATCCTTAAAGTTGAACGATCTCTGTATGAAAGCCAACATTTCTTTGTGCCTGTTTTCTGTCATGCCTGCAACTATTATAAAAGCATTCTATTATGTGCCATTTATTTTTCTCTGAAGTTCTGTGTTAAAAGAATAGGAGAGAATCAAATACCATCTTAGGACCCCTTACTATAGCCAAGGGAAACATCAAAAGCATGAAACACACATTTGTACTTCTTTGGGAAGAGATGAAATAGTTTTCTTTCTGGCAGCTAGCTTTCCAGAAGATGGCAGCAGAGATATGTAAGTTCAGTCACAGAGCGTTAAAATAATATATTAAAAGAGCGAGCCTCCCCATGGGGTGACCAGCTGCTGATATATGCAAAACCCGTTCTGACAAGACAGTGCCACAGAACGGAAATGGTGTTAGATTATAATGCACTAAAACACAATTTTGAGAAGAAAAAAGTAAGGTTATTTCCTTTCAAGTACACAACATCTTAAAATCACAGGATCTCATGGTGGGAAGCAATCTTAAACTGTGCCAAGCTGTAAATGCAAACAGACTAAGACAATCTTTTACGTGCAATCTCCAAAGGGCTAAAAATAAATAATTTTAAGTAGGCTGGGTATAGCTCGGTAGCCAAGTTCCCTAGTATTTCTCAGATTTGGTACTAATCATCAAGGATGGTTGACCAATGCCACCTACTTCCCACAAAATACTGTGACCTCTAGCACCCAATATTCCTGGAGTTATTTTTGTTTTAGGTTTGCTACCTGGAAAAGGCCCTTACTTTTTTTGGTTTAATTTCCATTCATGGGAGCTCTTAAAAGTCCCCGGAAAATTCCCTCCTTCAACATCATCATCTGTCTCATCAAGTGCCTGTATGTAACCACGCCATCTTTCAGTTGTGCAAAGCCTTCCCAACACACTGCAAGTACAATCTCATGGAAAACTTGATCACCACCAATCTCAGAACCAAGGCCTCGCACAGCAGATAAGCTCATGCAGTGAAGTGGCCAGACCCACTTAGCTTCTTTCAGCAGAGCTGACCTTAGACCCTCATAGCAAGAGATGTGTCTGATAAATGTGCCAGATAAGGTGATACTCCTGGTGATGGTACAGCTGGGAATTGAGCTACCCAATCAATAGTTATGGACAAAGACATTTATGTTTATTTCCTAATTCAAAATACTTATTTTTATTATTTTTTACTTAAAAAAGTTTGTTGGCCATTTACTTTTTCTTTTCTTTAACATTTTTATTGAGATAGCATAGTCTTGGGTTTAAAAAAATAGGCCAGGCATGGTGGCTCACGCCTGTAATCCCAGCACTCTGGGAGACTGAGGCAGGAGGATTGCTTGAGCCAAGGAGTTTGAGATCAGCTTGGGCAACATAGCAAGACCTCGTCTCTAAAGAAATAAAATACATAAATACATAAAAACAAATAAATTAGACAGGTGGGATGGTACGTGCCTCTAGTCCTACCTACTCAGGAGGCTAAAGTGGAAGGATTGCCTGTGCCTGAGCCCAAAAGGTTGAGGCTGTGATCATGCCACTGCCCTCCAGCCTGGGCCACAGAGTGAGACCCCCAACTCAAAAAAAAAAAAAGAGAAAAAGAATAACAACTAAACCCCAGCACTTTTGCTGAGACCTTCTTTATATACTTTGTGTCATCCTAGCCATGCTTGAGTCTTGTCTATTTGGCTGAAGCAGGGTCAGGAGTGGCCTGTGGTTGGGCTCACCCCAACCTTCCCCAGGTCCTTGTGTACAAAGCTGGTCATCAGCTCGGCCCTCCTGGCCTGAACCTGGCCTGCCTGTGAGGAAAGTACTTGTAGTGAATTTAAGTTCAGTGGTTTTAATACTGACAGGATGCCCAGGTGAGAGAGAAGGAAAGGGAGACGGGAGATGGTAGGTTCCCTCACTAGGGGCTGTGTCCCGACTGAACATTACCTTTGCAGACTCGGCTCTCAGTGTTGCTGGCCAAGGTACCCTGACACAGCAGCTGGCCAGGGGACACAGGGCAGTGACTCCCTGTGCCTAATCCCCCACTTCCTTTCTTATGCTCTCTTTGCTGAAACCATTAAAAAAAACTCCTACTGGATAAAAAAATTGTGGTGCATATACATGATGAAATATTATGCAGTGATAAAGAAGGACAAAATTACGAACTTCGCATCAGCTTGGATGGACTATAATACCGAGTAATCTATCACAGAGACAAAGAAGTGAGTACCACATGTTCTCACTCATAAGCGGACATTGAACAATTATCATAATACTATAAGAAAGGGATTGGCAGTAGTGGGAAACTGCCGATGGAGGGGGGCATATGTCATCAAGGGCACCTGCATAATGAACATTTGTATGCCTAACCCTGAATGGTACCCCTCATCTTTAAAATAAAAAAAAATCCTATCATGACAGTCCCTGTCTTCTAAATTCCCCAGTCCTAAAGTTGCATCCTTACTTCCCTTGTTTCCTAGGCTAAAAGCAGGACAAGGTGCACACAGGAACTCTTGGAAGTATGTGGTGATGACATTCACACCAACCATGTTCATCTAAACAAATTTCTTGGTGGGCACACTTCTGCATCTCACTGAGAATTCCCTTTGCCATCTTGCAAGGGCTGCTGGATTTTGCTTTAAAGTCGGCCTCTCTCAGCCCTCGTGGAGGAGTTGGCCCCTTCCAGAACTGGAGCACTGGTCACAGAGTATCAAATTCAATACCACTTTCAAATATTGCCATTCATTAGTGGGCCCATTCAAATATTGCCATTAATTAGTGAACGTGTTTGAGTACGGCCATTCATTAGTAAAATGCACAGCATATGTCTTCTATAATTTTTAACTGGTCTCTAATCCTTGTGACCTTATCATTTACAATCTGTAGCAAGGCACTAGACTCTGTAAAAATGATTACACTACGCCAGTAAAAATGTGAAATCCAAGCCATATGGCAATTTGAGCCCAATTTGTCCCCTGTGCCTGTGGGCATCCATATGCTCTCGAGCACAGCAGGGGAGATGAAACGAAACTTCCCAGGAACACCTGGGCCCACCCTGGGCAGCTTGGGCAGGGCCAGCTTTGGAAAGGGGCCCAACCATGCTGGGGGCACTCGGCCAGCACATCTTAGAGACACGTGTCTTTATAGGTTTGCAGCTCTTCAATGATCAATCAGTCAATCAACAATATATATTAACCCTTTATTATATGCTGAGCAGTCTCAAAGGTCCCTCAGGGGGATACCAGTTGTGGCCCCTCTGCCTCCAGCCTCATGCAAAATGATCAAGGTATTTTCCTCTCAAGCACCGTCTCTGTCTTATACATACCTTTGTTAAAACCTCTCTCCCTCTATATGGAACTGGCCTTCACCTATCTCCTCTTCTAAATGGATGGGATTGGTACCTATTCATCTCTTCTCTCGGGCATCAGGTGTCTGGGACATGGTAGGTGATGAGTGTCTGTGTGTGGCATGCTAGGGTGCAAGTCAAGGAGCTTACAACTAAGGTGGAGAGGTGATGCTTATGAAAGAAAAGAGGCCAGGTTCATTGGCTCATGCCTGTCATCTCAGCTCTCTGGAAGGCAAAGGTGAGATGATTGCTTGAGCCCAGGAGTTTGGGCAACATAGCAAGATCTCATTTCTACAAAAAATTTAAAAATTAGCCTGGTGCAGTGGCATGTTTTTGTAGCCCCAACTACTTGGGAGGCTGAGGCAGAAGGATTGCCTGAGCTCAGGAGGTTGAGACTGTAGTGAGCCATGATCATGCCACTGTACTCTAGCCTGGGTGATAGAGTGAGACTCTGACTCAAAACAAAACAAAACAAAACAAAACAAAACAAAACAAATGTAGATCATTCCCAGTCTCAGAGGAGTCACAAGTCACCCCATCCTCACTTCCTCCCTTACTCTAACCAGCCCTCCCTCCACTCCACACGTGTTTATTGAGAATTTACTGTGTACCAATGGGAATGTGTTGATCACTCCTCCTCGTCTCACAGCGTCCACAATCAGCTGTGTCCTGATTGTATGGCGGACACAAGTTTCCATAGGAGGACAGGAGGAAGAGGAGGAGAACTTGGACCCAAGAGTTTTCTGGAAACGATAAGCCCCCAAATAGTGCTAGCCCCAGAGTGAGGGACGGTGCCAGTACCGGGGGCGTTTAGGGGAAGGCATGATGGGATGTTCACCTCTGGACCACTGAGCTGGGGGTGCTGAGGGGAGCAGGAGAGGTGGCCCCCAGGCAGCTGTGGCATGGGACCAGTGGAGGGTCAGACTTTGTGGGAGACTGTGGGCCAGGGTGTGGAAGCTTGGCAAGAAGGGGGCTTGGCCAGCTGCTGGAGGGGACCTGCCAAGTATTGCACTGTGGGGTCCAAGGGAGTTGGGAAGTCCCAAGCACCTGACACATGGTTGGAGGGTCAGGCCAAGGGCGACAGGAGAGAATGTTCACTTAGAACATCATTGGGGCCGGGCTCGGTGGCTCAACCTGTAATCCCAGCACTTTGGGAGGCAGAGGTGAGTGAATTGCTTGAGCCCGCGGGTTCGAGACCCGCTTCAGCAACTTAGTGAGACCTCATCTCTACAATAAATAAAAAATTAGCCGGGCGTGGTAGCACATGCCTATAGTTCCAGCTACTCAGAAGGCTGAGGCGGAAGGATCGCCGGAGCCCAGCAGTCGAGGCTGTGGTGGCCAGGAGCGGCCACTGCACTCCAGTCTAGGCGACAGAGTGAGACTCCAACTCAAAAAAAAAAAAAAGAACATCATTGGGCTCCTGGGAACGCATTACCCATAGCTCCCGGCTGGGCTGGAATGGACACTACCAGCAGGATTCTGCTACACTGTTGTCTTTTTTAGTTTGAAAACATCTGTAAAAGGATACAGCCTAGAACAGTGCTGTCTTATTGAAACAGCAGTAATTTTAAATGTTCTAGTAGCTACATGAAAAGAGGAAAAAGAAACAGGTGAAATCAATTTTTATATTTACTTAACTAAATATATTCAAAATAGTATCATTTCAAAAGGTAATCAATATAATAGCAGTTAGTGAGTTATTTTATATTCCTCTTCACTAAACTTTCAAAATCTGGTGTGCTCTTATACTTTCAACACATCTCAGTTCAGATTAGCCCTTTTCCACAGGCTCAGGAGTCTTACGTGGCCACCAGACCAAATTGCAGCCACAGGTGGCTGGTGGCTACCACCCTGGACAGGAGCCACACGTTGCTGGTGACTACCGCACTGGACAAGAGTAAACGTGGTTGGTGGCCACTACAATGGGCAGGAGCCACACGTGACTGGTGGCTACCAACCTGGAGAGGAGCCGCACGTGGCTGGTGGCTACCACACGGAACGGTACAAGTCCAGAGGAACCCCCTAGTCTGAAGATTACTTGCATCATGTAGATGGTTTTGATAAGGCACCACACAACAAAAAGGAGGCGAGCACCTTCAATATTTTATAAATAGGTAGGATGGGGAAGATAAGATGCTTTAATGCAAAATATTCAAAGTTTTATTTTTTTCTAATAAAGGTTGCTCTGTTTATTTTTAGCTTTTGGAAGAGACGTTTGATTTTAATTTTGCACCATGATGAAGGAAAGAACTGCAGAGTACAGAAAATCAGTCAAATTAAAGAAAATGAGGTGTAACTGTCATCCAGTGAGAGTGCATGAATTTTCCTGCCACACATTCTGAGCTATCTGTTAAAAGAAAGCCAGAAAATAAGATGATCCTGGGTTATCACCAACTTTCACTGCATCTCTGGATGTCTGATTTACCTGGTGGCTCACTTTGTCAAATCTTGTACCAGGGACAGATAGCATCTAGGCCATCACTCACGGGGTGGACTGTTGGGCACCAGAAGGCTGCAAACGAGTATCTGTTTCTGGTGTCTGCAAAACCTGCCTTCATTATAGGACGAACTTGAAGTCACAGAAATGCACGATCCAGGTCACATTAGATTTGGTCTGGCATTATTTTAGTCTCTTAATTAAGCCAACTAAGAGGGATGGGTTGCAGACATTTGCTTCTGAGAGTAAAACATGGAGCTGGAAGGTGGCTCTGGCATGCTTTTAGCAACAGGACTTTCAGAACTGAGAGTTCAGTCACATCTTGGCGAGTCAAAGTCGAGATTCACTCTCCCAAAGGCCAGTCATGCTTCAGCACCAGAGAATTGATTTTAAGAGTTAGAGTCACGCTGGGCTCAGTGGCTCAGTCTGTAATCTTACACTCTGGGAGGCTGAGGTAAGTGGATTGCCTGAGCCTGCGGGTTCGAGACCCGCCTGGGCAACTTGGCGAGACCTCATCTCTACAATAAATCAAAAATTAGCCAGGCATGGTAGCGTGCACCTGTAGTTCCAGCTACTTGGAAGGCTGAGGCGGAAGGATTGCCAGAGCCCAGCAGATCTCATTTCAGGTCTAGGCTGCGGTGGCCGGGAGTGCCACTGCACTCCAGCATGGGTGACAGAGTGAGACTCCAATTAAAAAAAAAAGAGTTAGAGTCCTAATTTGATTTTCACCCTTGAAGTTAGGCACACACTAATGACAGAGCTGAGAGTTTTTAGATGAAGCTTTATTACCGCAACCAATCGCAAATCAGAGAATCTTTGAATATACCTATGTCCTATAAGCCATTACCCACTTGAAGATATCCTGCCTTTTAGGCCAAACCAATGTATAATCTCCATGTGTTGATTGCCAAATTTGCTTTCCTGAAATTTACCCTCCCTTTAAAAACTGACTTGTTGGCCATTGAGGAGGTCAGTTCAGGTGGGAGCCACCCAAGTCTCCTTGCTTGGCATCCTGCAAAGAAATGCCCTCTTTTCTCCTGCTGCAAAACTTGGGTGTGGATGTTTGGCTATACTGCACAGGGGTGAGTGGATCTTAGTTCGGTTCAGTAACATGTCCCAGAACCTCTCTGCCCTAAATGCTCAAAGGGGGAAGAAGAGATGAGAGATCCTGGGGTTTGAGATGTTTATTCCCCACCAGTCTCTCTGGGTCTATGCCAGTTCATGCTTCTGTTTGTGTTCTCAAGACCTCTTAAAGAAGGTTCCTGTCTGGAGGCTGCTTCCTTACGGTGGGAGGGTTTCCCATATTAGTCTCCCTGGATATGCATCTCTGCCCTGCCTTGAAGACAATGGTGAAAGCCAAAAACAGTGAGCTGATCGCCATCGCGGCCCTGACAGCCTCAGCCCATCAGGCTGGGCTCTAGGTCTCCTTGGGACGCCTGCAAGCATAAGATAACACACTCCCGGGGGGGTCATAAGTAGGAGGCCAAATGCCATCAGTGACCTGGAAAATGTTATCTCCTGGCAACACTCACACCTTGCAGTGTCTTACAAAATTATAAAATAAAACCTAGATTTATAAGACTTTTCCCCTGCCTAAGTTTTCTCTCTCTCTCCCAATTTTATTGCTTTGCTAAGATGTAGACAGCAAACTAATTAAGTGACAGCTAAGGCACAAGCACTTTGACTGTGTTCCAGAGCTGCCGAGATAACAGGCGATCTCAGGTGAGTCGAGGAAATGCCATGAACGCTGTTGCCTCTTTACTAATAGCCTTTTCATCCCATATCATGAGAACCGTTCATAAAACTGTAGGGAAGCAAAAAAAAAAAAAAGAAAAAGGCTTCCCTCCTGCCTTCTAAGTTCCTTGGCGGGGCTACTAGTGAAGTTGACATGTAGACAGATGAACAGGAGAAAAACCATATTTAATTGTGCACATACACACAGAAGTCCCGCAAATTATGAGACTCCAAGAAGGACCAGAGGATTATAGCCTATATAGAGTCCCAAGCTACAGAAAGGAATAAGGACTTGGGGATTCTGGAGGTGGCAGTAACTCCAGTTACAGGAAGGGGAGAGGAAGGATTGTAGGGTGAATAACAGCTACCTTGTTATGCAGAGAAAAAGTATCTTAGGCAATAAAAGTGGTCTGAAAGCAGCCCTCAGAAAGATAGATGGTAGTGTGTCTGGGTATGGTGTCCATGTGCTCATCTTCCCTGGTTGCTAACATTCCCCAGAAAGGGACTTATGACAATTGTGACCTATCTTTAGACAGGCAAGGGACGTTCAGAGAAAGCCCCTCCCTGCATGTTTGAAGCAATCGGTGTGCCAGAGTGGCATAGTTTGGGGTGGCATTTCCTGAACTCCTTCAAAGCCAAATAAAAATGAAGAGTTAAGTGTCACCTGTTCACAGTGCAGTGCCCCCTTCCCCACCTCTTGTTTTAGTAGCAGAGGCTGTTAGAGTTATAGGGTCCTTAGAGAGTATCTGGATTGATCATCTGGGATAGTTCCCCCTTTCTTCTAGCATTCTCAGTTAATATTATTCTGTATTTTTAAAAAGTTGCTGGCTGGCCTTGGTGGCTTATACCTGTAATTCCAGCACTTTGGGAGGCTAAATGGGAGGATTGTTTGTGCCCAGGAGTTCGAGGCCAGCCTAGGCAACATAGCAAGACTCCGTCTCTACAAAAAATAAAAAAGTAAGCCAGGTGTGGTGGTGCACATCTGAGTCTCAGCTACCTGGGAGGCTAAGGTGGAAGGATAGCCAGATACCAGGAGGTTGAGGCTGTGGTGACAAAAAGTATCTTAGGCAATAAAAGTGGTCTGAACTGTTTTTGTGCTACTGCACTCCAGCCTGGATGACAGAGTAAGACCCTGACTCAGGAAAAAAAATTGCCCAAGGACTTGGATCACAGCAAACACAAATGGGCTTTAGTGAATGTTTTTAGAATAATTACAATGATCTTATACCTTATTTATGGAAATCCTGTCTCTGTGACCAGAATTAGATTTTTCAAAAGGCTCATAAGGAACCTTTACTACTGTCTTAAGGAGAAGTGGAAAACTGCTCACAGGATCTGCTATTGTTCTGAATGGAGTCCTTCCTTTATCCCAAAAGCATAAAGAAGTGGTAGTGCAGGGTCCCAGGCAGGAGCACAAAGTGAAGGATGTGGCCCTGGCTCTGCAGGGATCTGTCTACAGAGAGCCACACTCTGCTCCTGAGACCGTTTCCCCATGACCTGCCTTTGTCCAAATAACTTGTAATAAGGATTACTATGAATGTCTGACTACTTGTCCCCTCTGAGACTTATGTTGAGATTTTATTGATGTGGGCCTTTAAGAGGTGATTAGGTCATGATGGCTCCACCCTCATGGATGAATTCATGCTGTTATGATGAGAGTAGGTTAGTTATTGCAGGAGCGGCTTTGTTATAAAAGTGAGCTTGCTCTTGCCTTCTACCTATCAGCCATGGGATGACCCTTATCGAATGTCAGCATCATGCTCTTGGACTTCCCAGACCCTAGAATCAAGAGCAAAACAAACTCCTTTTCTTTCTAAGTTACCCAGCTTGTGCTACTCTGTTAGAGCAACAGAAAAGGGACTAAGACAGGGGTATTTTGATTCTCAACTAGGAAGCCCCTTTGCTTAACCCTCCCTGACCCCAGGCCTGGGGTTGCTGCTTCTCCTGTGTGTTCCCACCACTCAGGCCAGTACTGACCTGGCCCTGACTCCCTTCACCATTCATTGAGTATTTTCTTATTTATCATGTCTGCTAGACTCAAGTTCCTCATGGTCTCACCACTCTGTTCTGTGTGGTGCTATCCTAGCACATAAAGTCTTATTCAAGGAAGAAGGGAAAGGAGGACACAACTACCTAAGTAGATAATTACGGGACAACATGTAGGTGGAATGACTGAGGTTAGAGCAGTCACAGAGGAGGGAGTAACTTGTTCTCCCTGGGCAGTTTGGCCAAACTCAACAGTCCTGGTGATACTTTCAGCCTTGAAGGATAAACAAGATTAATCAAGATGTGAACAAGACAGTTATACAAAGCGAACCAATATTATCCATGTGCATGAGCCTAGCTACAGCTTGAACTCAGTTTCTTGTCTTAATGACTTTAATAGCACCAGCAAAATCTACCTAATTAATATTCAAAATTAAGAAAAGAGAAGTGTGTCAGGATTTCTGTAAGTTTATATTACCTGTAATAATACATTTCTATGACTCTGTGTTTAGGAAAATGTATCATGGTGTACATCCTCACACAATGACACAAGTCAAAATGAAATCTTCATCAGAAGGCTCTGTTTCTAAGGACTGAAATGCTTTTTAGAGTTACTGAAATGGTGCAGATGGCCAACCTTCCCTTTACTGTTACAGAGAACCTAACATCTACTTTTAAGTCAGTAGTGACATCCTTCTGAAAAACTTAAAATAGTGCAAAGCTGTAAATACTATACTGGGATAGAGTTCCAGCAGAAAAGAATATTTTCCTTTGGTCTTATTTTTAAAAAGTGGAACTAATTGTTCTTTTACTGGGATGGTCTGACATCAATTTATTATTATTAGCATTATTTTGAGTTGGGATCTCACTCTGTTACCCAGGTTGGAGTACAGTGGCGTGATCATGGCTCACTGCAACCTTGACCTACTGGGCTCAAGCAATTCTTTTACTTTAGCCTCTCATGTGGCTGGGACTTCAGGCAAGCACCACTATGCTTGGCAATTTTGCAATTTGTTTCTGTAGAGATGAGGTCTCGCTATGTTGCCCAGGCTGGTCTTGAACTCCTAGGCTCAAGCATTTCCCCCACTTGGCTTCCTGAAGTGCTGGGATTACAGGTGTGAGCCACCGTGCCTGTTCAATAAACCTAAAGTAGGTTTATTATTTTATATTTTCAGGAAGGCAGGAAGCTTGACTAGATGATAACATTGCTTTTCAACATTTCCTCTGGCTCTCTCTAAACTGAACACTGACTTATTTCCCCAAATACCTCACAGATCTTTACATTATTATAGGCCAAGAACAAACTACACTGAGTGAGACAGGCTTTGTCACACAATGACAAAATTTACAGTGGGACATGGGGATAAAAGTCATTAATTTGTCATTTGCCATCATGTGCTTGTGCACCTTTTTTAAGATGGCAGCTCATGTGTGGCAGCTGCAGTTACCACCAAGTTCCTGGTGTTGACCTTAGTGAAGCCACCATGATCAGTGCTTCTGGCTGGCTTCCAAGGGACGTGCAAGAGAATGTGGATCCATGAGTGTGCACAACCAGGTGGGCTCGAGCTCTCGGTCTCGCACTCATTGGGCAATTCAGGAGGTAGCAATGGGCATTCAGGACAAGGACTGACTGCAAGTCTCCACCTGCTCTTGACCATGTGGCTGTTCACATAGTGGAATAAAAATAAAGTGGAATTTTGCTTCCATTAATTTTGAAAGAGATGCTTTGCTTTGCTGAAGAGGAATGTCAAGTTTGTTTCATGAATGTAAAATAAACTTATCTGTGGCACCGGGTTAGCACTAGGAATCAGCCCACCGCCTCAGAGCAAGAATAAACCCAATGATCAGGGAAGCCAGTGACAGGGCTGTGGATGGGAAAGAGTCCCACAACCCCTGGGTTTAATTTTTTCCCCTGTATATACTTGCAACTTGATGTAAGTCTTGGTTTACAATAAAATTTTCCCATTAAGTGGCTGATCTTCTCATTTTTAAAAAATACATCAAGTTGAGTTTGAAGCTCTTTGAAAGGACACTGGAGCCACCCTAGGCAAATTTCAGCATTTTTGCTCAAATCCACCAAAAACATAAGGTGGGTTGCTTCTGAGTTCTTCTTTTGGAGAGAGATGTCAGCTCAGCACATGGACTTTTTTTTTTAATGCTTAAATTACTGTGACTTGATAGGAACTTCTTATTCTGCTCATTTGCACTGTGTCCTAAGTAATGTTGCATAATATCAGTAACAAAAGGATTTTGAGTACCATGCCTTATCTATCATGACAAAGTGGCTTCTTAGCTTTAGCACAAAGGAAATGCCTTTTAGGTTACGACAGTAACTTTCAGTAAAGACTCTCCTCTGCCCCGGTGATTTCCATTCTATGCAGGCAAAATAGATTCTTGCCTCTCCACGTTCAGTGATGAGCAAACAGTTCAAATGTAAGTACAACTTGTTTCTGTCAATCTGTGCTCCACACCAAGCCATGCTCGACCATGTTACCACAATCTGGAATTTGTAAATCTGTAAGCATTTCATGGTCAATGAATTACGTTGACACGCTCATACTATCATGGATGACTTGGAAATATAGATACAATTAAAGAAGAATGTCATGGGAAGGACAAAGCTTCTTCACTGTCTTTGAAACACTGTGTGCTTTAGACAACTAAGGGTTTAGGTTCATTTGATATTTTTAATAAAATGAAACTTTAGAGAAATTTAATTAAAATTTAATTTTAATTTAAGATCACCAAATTACACTTATATAAAAACCTCTATAGTATATGACATTTGTCCTTAAAATGTCTTTTTATTTTTATAAATACGGGTTCACAATTTTTTTTTACACTGGGGAGAGTCATAATCTACATGGAAAACAAAAAAGTCACACCAGAATTATTATAATTTGCAAGAAATATGCTAATGATAATTAATTATTAGTGAGTCATGAATATAGAAATACACTGACTTGATAAATAAAAAATAATATCATTTCTCATTTGGCAAAGGTATGCAGAACGAGTCTGGAAGCAGGCAAGCTGCACTCTCCTTGCAAGAAGGTCTCTTCGCTGGTACACTGGTGCAATTGTTTCTGGGAGTCAATTTAACAAGATTGGAATGCCTTAATTCTAAGATGACATTTTTTGCGAAAAGCACTTTCAATATAATAATAAATAGCTTAACAAAAGAAAGAAAAATGTTTACCATTGTAGACATCCACATCTATTTATTAATTTAATTTATTTATTTATTCCAAGTTGGAGTCTCACTCTGTTGCCCAGGCTGCAGTGTCAACCTGCTGGGCTCCGGTGATCCTTCCACCTCAGACTTCCAAGTAGCCAAAACTATAGGCGTGTGCTACTACGCCCAGCTAATTTTTTATTTTATTGTAGAGAAGAGGTCTCACCAAATTGCCTGTGCTGATCTTAAAAGTTCTACAACAATGAATCAAAACTCCCTTCTCCAGCTATGCAAGATTGTGGTTGCTTCCTATTTTTCCTTTTTGTTTCTATAAAATCTTCTGAATTGTCTCCTAAGTATGAATTACTTTTTTTTTTGAATTGCTTTTGTAATAATAGACACTTTTCCAGTTTTCACTTAGCAATGTCACCGAGGCTAATAAGCATATATCATTGGCCAGAGTGGTCCGTGGTGCCAGGAACAGGTTCCTTTGGAATGACAGAAGGATCTCAAGGAAGATCCCGTCAAGTTGTGGGAATGCTGCTGGCGGCAACGTTTGCAGCGAATTTTTTTGTGCACATATGATGTCACTTGAAATCATCCATGGATGTTAAGAGAATCCACAATAACACCTCTTCCCATTGATTCATTAAAATAAAAGATTAGAAAATAGCTAGCGAAATCTTATCCAAAATGCAGTAGGCTTCGCCCATGTATAGATTGCCCTCCAAGTTAGTCCATAAGTGTGCAGTAAGCCTTGGAGATGCTGTATTGAGGAAGTCAGATTTTTGTTTTGTTTTGTTTTTTTTTGAGTTGGAGTCTCACTCTGTCACCCAGACTGGAGTGCAATGGCTGCTCCCGGCCACTGCAGCCTCGACCTGCTGGGTTCCAGCTATCCTTCCACCTTGGCCTTCCAAGTAGCTGGAATACAGGCGCGTGCTACCACGCCCAGCTAATTTTTTGATTTATTATAGAGATGAGGTCTCACCAAGTTGCCCAGGAGGATCTCGAACCCGCGGGCTCAGGCAATCTACTCACCTCAGTCTCCCAAAGCGGGGGATTACAGGCTGAGCCACAGAGCATGGCTGGAAGTCAGATTTTTAAACACCATGGTTATATGGTTGAGGATGCTCTTCAATGCCACACGCGTTCTGGACAGAAGGTCTCAGAGACTATAAGGTCATTACAATGTTCCCTAATGTGCCAGGTTATAATGGCCATACGGCTCCCCGAGTGGGATCTTGAAGAATAAATTATCAAATGGCACACAAAAACGTAGATAAACGTGAATAAATTCACCAAAGTGGGGAAGGACCCGGTCTTTTGGGGGCAGCCCCTTTCTGAGGGCATAGGCAAGTAGCTTTCGTAACGAAAGCACCTCTGAAGTCAAAGGAAAAGTGGTGTGCTCACTGGATATTTTTCGATGGTCAGAATGTTCAATGGAATCACATAAGGCTGTCACCATAAAAATGAAAGCCAGGCCCCACTTTGGTGTGATATCTTGCCATAAACAACAAACCATGGAGTAAGAATTTAAAAACCTATCTGAGGTCACATGCTGCAATCCCAGTTCTCTTTTGTAATCTGACCCCCGTTATCCCAGCCTTTAGCCCCAGCCTGAAGACACCCGCAAGCTCTGGGGGCAGTTTGCCGTCTGTTTATTACCAAGGTTCCTGCAGTTGCCTGCGATCAATAGAACTGCTATGTATCTATATAAATCTGAGTCACAGATCCATTCTCATAAAGTTTACCCTGTCTTGCTTTTCAGCTGAGAAGCGGCACTGAAAAATATTCCAGGGAGTATGTGAAACAGGAAGATTAAATTCTCTTATGTGAGTCATGCAGACAGTGCTAAGTCTGGCACCAGTGACCTTTCTGGTACCGGTGCCAGGAGGGAAAAGATCATAGGTGTGGGTTCTGGGCATGCAGTGGGCCTGCTGGGTCAGCAACTTGGCGCTTTGAAGTGCCTGCTGCCTTTGAAGAGGCAGGTGGGGAAGACTTGCAGCATCCGGTGGGTGTAGGTCGTGGCAAGAAGCCTGGGACCAGCAGCTGGAAGGGAATCTGAGAGTGAGTCAGCGTGAAAGTGTATAAGAGAGAGGGAGAGGGAGAAGGAAAGGAGGAGAGGGAGGGGGAAGGAGGAGGGGGAGAGAGAGACAGGGGACAGGAAGAGGGAGGAGAGAAGGGAGGGGAGGGAGAGAGAAGGAGAGAGGGAGAGAGAGACACAGAGAGGGAACCAGAGGAGAAGGGGAAGAGAGGGAACGGGAAGGGAGGGGAGGAGAGAAAAAGAGAAGGAGGGAGAAAGAGGGAGAGAGAGACACACAGAGAGGGAGAGGGAGAAGGAGAGGGAAAGGAAGAGGGAGGGGAGAGAGGAGGGGAGAGGAAAGAATGAGTGTGTCTTGGCTGCTGGCCCTTGAACCAGAACAGGTGGCCTGTTCTGTCCCCCTCCAGCATATCTGGGAGTGGCAGCTGGTGCTGATACTGCCCTCAGCCCTGCTCCTACACACTGGGCCCAGTTCTTTTTCAATCCTTTGCCAGCCTGGGGGAAGCATGTACACCCTCTGCAGCTATGAGCAGCTACTCTCTGCCTTTTGGTAGTACAAAGGTCCTCTGACCCAACTGTAAGCTGGCTGTCAGCTTGAGCGTTGGAGTCTGAACAGCAAGCTGTGGCCACCTGAGGCCCTGCTCCTGGGCTTATGCTTTGAAGAGTCTGGGGTCCAGGCTGGCCACAAGCTCAGAGGCGAGAGGGAAGAGAGAATTGTTTCTCCCCTGCGTGCTCCTTGTGAACTACACAGTTTGTGGTGAAGGAGAGCACCACAGGATGGGAGGGCGGAAGGGAAGCAGGAAGAGGATGTGGCAGGTAATTGTGAGGGTAGGGAAAGCGCCCCTGGGAAAGAGCCTGTTCTCCTGAAAATGGCAACGAAGGGTCTCTTGGCAGCAGCATCAAGTACAAACAGAACGTCTAATCTTCAGGGAGATCTGAGATTTCTTAAAACAAAACAAAGCATCCAGCCACCCACACTCAAGAAGAGCAGGAAGGGCCACGTGATGGCTTGATCTGTTTACAAATTCTGGTGCAAGCAGGAGGTGTCCTCTGCTTTGTCACATGGAGAGAAGGTGGTTTACACATCCTGCCTCCCTTCACTGTTTTGATTTTGCAGATCAATAAGTGAATAGTGTAAGTGATAATATAAACCACTGATAATATAAAACACAAGTGTCCTGCAGTGTCTCCAGGACACTTGTAAGCTCTGGTTTCACTGTGAGCCAAGATTTATTTCCTCTGTTTTGCTGATCAGACTCCAGAGACCCTCAGCCAGGGCATCTGGGTCCCATGGAGACAGGCACACCTGAGGGGTAAATACTGCTGTGGCCTTTGGACTCACTTGTTCCTCCCCTCGCTCATTCCTTCCCTGCTCACACCCCCTTTACTCCAGGCTCACCTCCCCCTCACCCACTCCTCCCCTCACTCACTCGTCCCCTCGCCCACTCCCCACCTCCCCCAGGCCCCTCCCCCCTCCCCCACTTCCCTCTTACCCACTCCCTCACCTACTCCCCCCTCACCCATTTCCCCCTTGCTCACTCCCTCCTTGCTCACTCCTCCTCTCACTCACTCCTTCCCTCACTCATTCTCCCCCTCACTGGCTCCTTTTCTCTCTCCTTCCCCACCTTGCTCATTCCTTCCCTTGCTCACTCCTTCCCGCCCTCGTTCCGCCCCTCATTTATTTAGTCAGCACATGTAGGTTAAGATCAGATGTGCACCTGTCGCTGTGACCCACGCTGGAGATGGACTGGTGATCAGACAGGCGCTGTCTGCCCTCACCTAGCTCCCTGATCACCAGACTCCAATCTCTCAGGGATGGAGCTGGATTCTGGCTCCTTCAGAAACATTATCTTTTCTAAGCATCTAAATAACACCAGGGGGTCAGGCTCTGAAAACCCCAGGGGAGGAAGGCTGTGGTATCCTTCCTAGTTTGCAGAAACCCAGAGTCTCCCAGACATTGACTCCCCAGGCGTAGTCTGGGGGGTCCTGCAAAACATCCACATTTTCTGCCCCTCTGTCAGGGCCCTGTCCTCCCTCCCCTACTCCCTCCGCCTGAGTCTCCTTCAAGGCAAAGAAAGGCAGTTTAAAAATCATATACTCATGTTATGGAAAAGGGAATGGAAGGTGCAGCAATTCATCAATGGATCAACACAGGGGAACTGAAGAAATGACAGAAGTCCCAGGGCGTTGGCCAGTAGGGAAATGAGCCCAAGATGAGAATACTGCAGGCAGAACTGGCAGAACAGGCTGGGACCTGGCAGGCCCAGGTGAGGCAGGAGAGTGGCTGGCTGTGGTGGGCTGGCAGGGGGGCCCTGAAAATCTTGGAAGCAGGGGTGGCTTGGGGGCTGGGAAAGGAGGCCCATAGTCGAAGGGCTGTGCTGGGTTCCTGGCCTCCAAGGTGGGGGGGGATTTCTGTTCAGTTTCACACATTAGTCAAACTGAGGAGGGGGCCACGTGGTCCCCAGGAACAAGGATAACACCAGACAAATGAGATGTCGAATCATCCCAGCCCTGAGGAAGTTAATTCAAAAATGCAATTCTTAATTAAAAGGAAAACCTCCCCGAGAGGGGAAGGAAGCATTTACAGCATGAATTCAGGTAGGGTAGGCCTCGCGGTCCTGGTCCTTCTTCTCCCTTCCCTCCCTCCTTCAACCACTACCCCCTCTCCCCCTGCCATGTTCCGAGGGGGCAGAGGTGGGAAAAAGAGATCAAGACCTGAATGAAGTCCCCAGAGAGGTAACCAGGCAGGACGGGGGAAGTGAAACTCCTTTCCACAGTGTTTCCTCGTACAAGGTGGGTGGCACCCATGTCATTTTAATTTGGGCTTCACCCTTTCTTTGCTGTAAATGGCCCTCCGGAGCATAAACTGTCCATTTTGCTTCTGGACGCAGCAAAAATGGGTGCAGACTCAACACCACATTCCAGATCTCCACGCACAATTAGCAAAAGAGGTTCTTTCCAGCATTTTCTCCCCAGATGTCAGAGCTGAGCACCCTGGGCATTCCTCCTCTGTGAGGCTGGAAGGTGTTCAGCCCTATGTGTGTCGAAGGCTGCTCTGGTCCCTGTGACCTCAGTGGTCTTCACTGGGTCCTGATGTATATTCCCAGATTCTGTGTGAATCCACCATGGCCTGGACGAGTGACTCACTGCCCAGGCCAGGCCTTGACCACCGGCCACAGCCTCTGTGCAACACTGCATTTTATTTTTAAAATTTTTATTTATTTATTTTTTATTATTTCAGAGGGGGAAGTGCAGAGTACCCCTCTGAAATGTTCTCCCATCTCCTATTCGAAGCAAATAATGGAGTGCCTGTTATTTAAAGGACAAGTTGTGTAATTATTTATTAACTTCTGGCCCTTTGGCTGAGATGGTTTTAAAAACCAGAAGTCAGGTAATTTGGGTCTTATCTTCTGTTGACGGCACATAGGATGAATATGATTTTTTTTTTAACCGAGTAAGGTAATCTTTCCCTGATGAAGCCCAAGGCTCAAAAAGCATGAAAGGCAAATTACTCTCCTCCACCAGAGGATGGTCCCTGGAGCAGGCTGGCAGCTGAGCAGCGCGGGCAGTCTTTGGTTGCCAAAGACTATGTTATGCACGGGCTGTAAATTAATGGGCTTCTGTTTTAAATACCAACTCTCTTATCGTTCACAGGAAATTAAACTCATCTTGAAAAGGAGCGAGGCAGGTGAAGAATTCACTTTCTTCTAGCTAAACATGGTTGGCAGTCACTGGGAGGGAAGGACCTGGAGCCTGTCACTCTGCAGTGTCACCAGTTTCCTGCATGACTGGGTGCTCGGGAGAAGCTCCGCAGGGAAGCCTGGCTCACAGAGCCTTGGGAAGAACTGGGCCAGTTAAGAATGAAAGACGTGGACAGGGACACCAGCAAAGTCGCCATCCTATAAGTGGGATCTTCTCAGTTACTGGGAAAATGTTACTGGAGCCTCAGGGTAGCCACTCACATAGGGCAGGCCTCCTCATTTTTTATATTAAACTCATTCTTTTTTATTTATTTTATTTTATTTAGTTATTATTTTGAGTAGGAGTCTCACTCTATCACCCAGGCTAGAGTGCAGTGGCAGGATCATGGCCCACTGCAGCCTCAGCCTCAACCTCCTGGACTCAGGTGATCCTCCCGCCTTAGCCTCCTGAGTTAGCTGGGACTACAGACACATGTCACCATCCCTGCTCATTTTAAAATTTTTTTGTAGAGACAAAGTCTCACTATGTTGCCCTGGCTGGTCTTGGACTCCTGGGCTCAAGTAGTTTTCCCAACTCGGCCTCCCAAAGTGCTAGGATTGTAGGTGTGAGCCACTGTGGCTGGCCTTTATTTTATGGATGTGGGGAATTGAGACTCAGAGATTACAAACAGTTTCAAGATCATATGACTAGCAAGTGACTTAGCTTAGACTCACATCCAGATCTGAACGATGCCATAATAATAATAATAAGAAACAAGAAACTTTACTCCTAACAGTAACTGAGCAGTGACTAAGCAGTAAGCGCTGTACTGCATCCTACATGAACCAGTTTGGCTCCTCAGCCATCCTCTGGCACTGGGATTCTCTCCAGCGATGGACGAGGAAACCCAGAACGTTGAGGCATTCCAGCTCTTCCTCTCCCACCACTCATTTAATCCCCAGGAAATGCCGCTCTCTCCAAAACCAAGTCATGGTCCTTTCCTGCCCCAGCTGCTGCAATAGACCAGCACCAGTATCTCCCAGAGTCCTCCAGCCCCTGCAGACCTTCCCAGAGAGCAAAGAGGGAATCCAAATGTTGCCACTTCTGCTTATACTCTTCATGATGCCCATTTCACCCAGGACAAGAGGCGAGTGTCCTCACCAGGGCACCCCTCTGCTGTTCCCTGTCTCCCCTCAATGTCCCCTGTAGCCAGGTTGCTCTACTGGCTGTTCCAGAACATGTCACAGGCTTTTGTCCAGCCTTCCCCTGCTGAGAACGTCCTGGAATCCTGCAGCTGCCCACCCCGCCAGCCCCTCCAGTCCTGTCTGTACTCAAACCGCCCCTTCTTGATGAAGTTCCCTGCCCTTCCCATCCTACCAGCCCAGACACCACAGCTCTTCCCTAGGAATACTCTCCCACTCTACCAGCCCAGACACCACAGCTCTTCCCTAGGAATACTCTCCCACTTCTTCCTCTCTTTCTTCCTCTCTTTCTTTCTTTCTTTCTCTCTCTCTCTCTCTCTCTCTCTCTCTCTCTCTCTCTCTCTCTGTCTCTCTCTCTCTCTCTCTCTCTCTCTTTCTTGGTCTCACTGTGTATCCCAGGCTGGAGTGCAGTTATGGGGTCATGGCTCACCACAGTCTCAGACTCCTGGGCTCACCTCAGTCTCCTGAGTAGTTGGGACTCATGTGGACTGCACCACCACACCTGGCTAATTTTTTATTTTTTGTTGAGATGAGGCCTCACTGTGCTGCCCAGGCTGGTCTCCAACTGCTGTGCTCAAGCAATCCTCCAGCCTCCACCTCTCACAGTACTGGAATTCCATGTGTGAGCCACCATGACCAGCCTGGACTGATGTTTTATGCTGTATCTACCCTACTGGGTTACATTGTCACAGCCAACTGTCAACCTTCCCTCCCGCCCATGGGCCTTGACTTTTCAAAAACTCCCTCATCTAGACACTCAGTAGACTCTGCGTGGGCAGGAAAGAGGTCAGGATGCGAGATGTGGCATTGGAAACCATCTCTATCCGAGGAGTAGCCAAAGCTTTGGATGAAGTAAGGAAAAGAAAGAAAGTTGGAGGAAAGAGTTCTGAGGGAGATGAGGCCTGGAAGGAGCATGGGGCGTGGCTGTGTTCACTCACATTCACCCTTCGCTCGCTCTCCAGGCCTGCTCTAGAGTGAGGACTGAACTTGCCTGGGCATCCAGGGTTTCCTATGGCAGCTGCTTCTTGATGTCCTGTACAAGTTATCTAATACCTTCATGACCATAAGTCATCAACTTAATCTCTGACTTTAATCTCCCTCATAACTCTGAGAATGGAATTTGTGTCTTTAAAGAAGAGAAAAAGGAATTCATGCTTGTTTCTCACCTGGCCCTGGGCTGGGGTCACATGTCAGTTGTTCCCCATAATTGTCACGATCATCCTGCCAGTTGCACATTTTAACTGATGAGGAAACTCAGGGTAACTAACTTTCACAAGGTGTTGGGGATTTGGGCTGCTAATCAGTCACCCCACCTGCCCCCCTGGGTTGTTTTTTTGTTTTTTTTTTTTTGAGTTGGAGTCTCACTCTGTCACCCAGACTGGAGTGCAGTGGCCGCTCCTGGTCACCGCAGCCTTGACCTGCTGGGCTACGGCAATCCTTCTGCCTCAGCCTTCCAAGTAGCCGGAATTACAGGCATGCGCTACCACGCCCGGCTGGTTTTTTCATTTATTGTAGAATTGAGGTCACGCAATCCACTCACCTCAGCCTCCCAAAGGTGCGGGATTACAGGCTGAGCCACTGAGACCGGCTCCCCCTGGGTTTTAACTTCCAGACCCAGCGAACCAAAGTGCCTGAGAACACCAGCTTTTGTAAGTCAACATTGGTCAATAATTCCCTAAGGACAGGGCCCTCGGCAGAGCTGGGCTGGGGGAATGGAGACAGTCCTCTCACTTTCTACTCCAAGCCTAGACCTGGAGTCAGTGGCCCACCCACGGGCATTAATGACTCTGGGAACTGCAGGTAGCTTCCCACGTTCCCTCCTGGGACTGGAACCCAGACCCTATTGCACAGAGCCCAGTGTCACAGTGAGGACTCTCATAGGGTCAGATGAGTAGCCATCATGTCTAGACTTGCTTAATCTCACCAAACCCTCCAGAGTGGGCTGTGTGCTAAGCTGATCATGCCATTCTGAAAGGCAGTGCTGCATAGCAACAAAAAACATTTAACAAAGTTACAGAATGAGGACATTGACTTTGGAAGTATTGATAGGTGATGAGTTAGATAAATAGATAAATATATGTGATGAGTTAGATAAAAAAGCATTGATATGCAATGAGTTAGTGTGTCAGCACAGTCTCCGGCAATCTGTTTATTCAACGTAGAAAAGAAAAACAGGTGATTCAAGCCAAACATTTTTACTTGGCACTTGAACTACATCTCTTGGAGCAGTCCTGACAAGCCTATTTTTACGAGGGAAAAAACCCAACAATTTTAGAAGAGAAAAGAGCAATCTTCATTCCAGAAAGTGAGTTTGTCTATATGCATGGATCTGCTTGTACATGGTTTGGTTTTTCTTTTCAACTCCAGTGTTGGCGTTTTGCTCCCTGAAATCAAAACATTCGGCATTATTTTGGGGATTATACACAACAAAGTGAGAGTAGTAGCTTCTCTCAGTAAATAAATATGATCGTCCTCAACCGGTAGGTGTCACTGTTCATTTATCACAAACCATACCCAGAAGCCAAGGCAATTACCTCGGCTAAAATAACAAGTGTGTTTTCGGGAAATAAAATAACCAGTAAGTACTGGGAAAAGATTATTTTCTTTCACAGGTGTCTCCAAATCAAAGCTGAAGTGTGAACAACAATTCACTCTTTCTGTGGCCTCCCACATAGTATTTGCTTCCAGAACTTTAGCACCATTGTAAGAATTCCTTCTGAACCATATTTGTTCCTTAGACTGAACCGCCTGACCTTACAGACATTTGGTTGATTTTACTTAGTAAGTGTGTTGGCATTTTAAGATAAAGCAGTGGAGTTTTCCAGGATTTCAGAATAAATCAGAAAACAATGTCTAATGCTGCTCACATAGAAACACAATCATACCTCATGGATACTTAGAAATAAAGCATTAAAGCAACTCTGAAAATATGTTAAATGCAAACACATTATTTACATCAAGGACATAGAATTATATATTCACACAGTGACACATGGATATATATATTTGTTATCATTCACAAAATAAATATCTATGTAATGAAAACAGTGGTGAACCTTTATTGAGCAAATGTGTTATACATAGGACTATATGCTCGATGTACATTGCTCTGTCCCCTCTTATTTGTCCATTTTACAAATGTGGAAACAGAAGCTTAGAGAGGACGGTGAGGTTCCCAGGCCACACTGGTAGAAAGTGACTGATCAGCACTCAGCCAGATGATTGATCCTAGAACCCAAGGTCCTAGCCATGACACAGATGGCCTTTACTCTGACGTTTGTAAGGAAAAGAACTTGAGTCTGTTTGCATTGAATAATTGCTAATCAGGCCCGAGTTCTAGTTCTGACTTCTCCACTTACGAGTCATAGTGGCTCTGGGCACTTCACTTATCATCTCAGAATTTCAATTTTCTCCACTGTAAAATAGGAACCGGTACCTACTTGTGGGATTGCTATAGGAAAGTTAAATTGCCATTTAGGAAAGTTAATAGCACTGTGCCTTTCACACAAAAGACACTTGTTTGTGGTGTTGATGAAAAACTAAACTCTGTAAAATATTTGAAGGATTTATTCTGAGTCAAATGTGAGTGACCATGGCCCAAGGCACAGTCCAAATAAGTCCTGAGAACATGTACAGAAGGTGGTTGAGGTACAGCCTGGTTTTATACATTTTAGAAAGACAGAAGTATATAGGCAAGAACATAAATCAGTACAGATGAGGTTTACACTGGTTTGATCCAGAAAACGAAGGCATCTCAAAGTGGAGAGCTTACAGGTTGTAGTTGGACTCAAAGATTTTCTGATTGGCAACTGGTTGAAAGAGTTAAACTCCGCATACGAAATTTGAAATTAGTAGTAAGAAATGCTTAAGATAAAGGGGGCTGAGGAAGGTTTTTGTTATGTAGATGACGCCTCTAAGCAGCAGGTTTCAGAGAGAATAGGTAGGTGGCAGATGTTTTAAGAGGTGCCAGACTCTTCCTAGGAAGAAGATTCTCTACAGATGCAAATTTCCCCAAGAGGTGGTTTTGCAGGGTCATTTCAAAATATGTCGAGGAAACAAATTTGGGGGTAAAATATTTTTATTTTCTCTAGGGCTTGCTGTTTTGTGATGCTATGCCACAGATAAGTTGGAATTTGGCATCTTTTTGCCACAGAATCTGTTTTGTCAGTGCTATTATGTCTATCTTTATGTTAATACTTGTCAGTTGTGCCTAAACTCCATGTGGGGCAGGGGGAGGACTGTGATAATGAGGCCTCTCCAACTTCCTTTTCCATCATAACCTGGAATTTAGTTTTTCAGGTTTCCCTTGGCCCAGAGGGGGCCCATTCAGTTGGTTGGGGGCTTGGAATTTTATTTTTGGTTTATAGTGAACTTGATATATTTTTAAAAATCCGATTTTTGAAAGAAGTTAATAATAAAGAGTCTACAGTAAAATATCCTTCTCCCAAATGTGTCATGGGAGGTCAGGAGTTAGTCTCAAGTGGTTTTCAAAGGTGGAAGGCCTAGGGTAGCCTCAGTCTATATGTTTAAAGGGATAATATATACAAAGAACCACAAATGCCAGTTGTTGGTACCAGACATAGCCCATGGGTTTTCGACATGATGAGCAGTTTTCTTTTCTTTAAACAATAAATATTCTGATTTTAGAAGTGAGGAAACTACAGCTGAGAGATTAAGTGCCATATCCAAGCTAACATAATTGAAGAGAGAGTCTGAACCCACATTTGCCAGGCTACTAGACCTTGTGATTTGCTATACGAAATCATGTGTTATAACATTTGTGATTTTCTTCACCCCTACAGAGGTTGCTTCTCTGAAATTCCTATTCCTTCTTAGCTTTAATTTTGTACCGAAACCATTGAAGACAGAGAGGACAAAAGGACATTGACTTAAGGAAGCAATAAAGTCAAGAAAGGAAGGGTCTTCCTTTTCTGATGGCTTTGCAAGAAAATAACTTGAAAGTCATCTAGGTGAGCCTTCACTCTCTGGGCACTCAAAGATTTCCATCCCCTACAGTCGGGGGAGTCAAGGCATTAACCATTGCTATTTTGAAAGATACTTAAGTGGGCACTTAAATATTAATTTAAACATGTTGGATCCTCAACATGTATGGAAAATTCTCAGGCTACTTTGAAAAGCAAAAAAAAAAAAAAAAAAAAAAAAATCCTTTCTAAACAGCTAATGAGTTAATGTAGAATTTCCATTCAACAGACGAGAAAAGTGGTCAGGAGGGAGTTGGGGATTGGCAATTATGCTTGGAGTTTCACTAGTTTCTGGGTCATAACCAATGCCGTGAGCCCATGCAGACACAGCATTCAATCTTCACTAAAAATTCAGCAGGATCAACATGAGGGCAGTTAGAGAGTATGACTTCCTCAGATGATATTCCTTTTTCTGTGCCCACAGTACCTTTAATAAAGGAATGTAGGAGAACCCGGAGATCACAGGAGAAGCTAGATCAGAAAGAAACCCCTTGGACCTGTTTCCAATCCTCATTGTTGTATATTGTTCTAAAGATGCCACGTGACATATTGAGGGAGAAATTAAGAATTGAGTGAGGTTAACATAAGAACTTCTGGGCACAGTCTGCACGGAACGAATCACATAAAGAATTAAACAATGAGATTAATTTTGAAATACATTCTTGAAATTATAGATTATCTGGTTTATTCTGGATTCAGTGTAAGTCGGAGATTTAATATTAGCGGTGTTGAAGAGTCTTTTTATATTCTTAGTCAAAAGTGTAGATATAGTAACGAAAAAAGCTTTGAATTTAGTGAATTTTCTAAGTAAATAATTTGATAGAAAAGAACAACTTCAATTCTTTTGGATTTCCTATATAGAGTTTCTGTTAATAAGCTATCACTATAGAAACATAATCCAGTAAAGGAGAAAAAATTTCAGATTTTATTCCAAGAAATCATTAGAGATAACAGGTGTGAATCCACATAAAAGATTTTAACCAATGGTTCCAACTTAGTTCTCCAGTTGAAAGCAAAATGAGAACAATAACAGCCACAAATAACCAACCAAGAAGACAGAAATAAAATCTGAAGAAAATTAGCTTTCTGCCTGGCGCCTCTCTTTCTTTGACTAACGCCTATATTTGTCTACATTCTCTTTCTGTTTATGCACCATTTTCTGGTTTCTTTATTATTCATTCCCCCTTTCTGTATGCTGAAAGAATTATAGAAAAGGAAGACATTTTCAAAAGAGAAAGAAAGAGAAAGAAATAGAGAAAAAGGAAAAAAAATGCCCCAGAGGCAAATGACTTATAGGTTTAAATCTACTTCTTCTGGGCCAGCAGTCTCTCAGTGAGGAATCATGCACTGGCCTTGCATTCCAGACTTCAATAAATAAATGGGAATGAGGCCAATGATCAAGGCACCCACAACAGCCCTTTTCCAGTATAGCAGACATCAACTGCCACATCACTCACAGAACGTGGACCAAAATATGAGACAAGCTGGGCATGCATTCAGACATTTTATTTGTGGCTTTTAGAAAGCATTTATATTCCCTATAAATCCATTCACATCTTAGTATCGCATGAAGTGAGAAATGCACTGACAAGAGGAAGGCCTCAAGACACAAGAGCTACAGCGCTGTCAGAACGAACTTGACAACCGTGATGGTCTGGGATATTGGCATCCTGGATGTATGAGGCCCTCGCATGGTTTTGGTTGGACGTCCTTATTTGAGAGAATGTGGTCCCCAAATGGACAGTGGGCACCAGAGTTCTTTTTCTTGACTAGTGTCTGCAGGATTATCATGCTTTGTCTTTGACTCCTAATGTACGGAGAAGGGTCTGTATGCAAATGGTTAACAGCTGATGAAGGCTGTGTCACTCTCTGTTCGCATGCAAAGAATTTGGAGGAGAGCGCTGCGATTCAATTTTGAGCTGCAAATATCTGCACCTTATTTGGCAAATTCTGTACACTTTTCCATGCAAGAAGAACTCTTACTTGAAGGGGGGACAGTTTGTGTTTGTCAAGCTCTGGAATGTGGATGACAAAGTACATCCCTGAATTCCTTGATTTGGAGCCAGTGACAAGCAAAACATTTACAGATTTAGACTACATGTCAGTCCCAAGCGGGGACTCATAAAACTTGCTGGTTTCAGTTTAAAGCTACCTCTTTCAAGAAACCTTCTCTGAGTGCTTTAGCTAGAGTGGGTCCCTCCCTACCTCCTCAATGCCCCGTTAGTATCTTCCACTGCAACCTATGTATTCCCTTAGAGGATTTCATTGGAATCCCCCCATCACTTTGCTTATAAGAGACAGGGGACACTATCTGGATTTCATCATTGTATATGAATTGTAAAGGCAGTGCTGAATAAAGTCAGCTGAATGAACGAATTCAATTTTTATTATTAGGTTTCCGGTGTTTTCTAAAATCCACAGACAAGATAAGCATAAACCAAAGACGGTCAGTGAGAAAGTATGAGGTTGGTATTCTGACTGGAGTACAACATGTAGGTAAACAGAGGCACAATAAGACATTAAAGCATTTATTTGAACAAACAACTATTGTGAACCGGGCAACTCCAACTACAAGCAGTTAGTGGCTCTACACAGGGGCACCAGGGGAATGCTTTTGCAGGGGTACTCAGGAGCAAGGCAAAGAATTCATTCCAGTAGGAAGTCCTAAGTTAGGGCTTTGCTGGCTGTTTCAGACTGGCCTAGAATATGACCCCTGAGTTGGGTCTTCGTTTGCTCACATAGGAACCTAGGGTGCTAGGGCCACCTTGGTCTAGTGGCCTTCCACCTTCCCAGGTCACCTCTCACTGTCCTTAAGAGTGTAGTTATGACACTGTGGTCACATCCTGTACTACAAAGCGGAGTGAAGAATTTGGAGAGGATTCAGACAGAACCCCTGAAAGTATTCAAAGTATTGAAGGAATTAAAATGTCTAGGAATCAATCTTCCTTATTCCAAAGTAGCGGGAAGGGTTTTCTGTGTGTGATGGTGACATGAACTGCTTTAGGTCTTGATTTTGAAGAGACAAAGGATGTGGGAAGAACTTCCCTGTTAAAACACTCTAAAAATTTGGACTGTGTTGTTGAGGGCCATTATGGAAGTTTCTTTGTTCAGAAATACTTAAGAAAATAATCATAGATTTATGTTAAGTAAGTGATGCCCAGAGATATTTTCTATTCTGTGAATTTATGTGGGGAAATCAACTCTTGGTGAGCAGCTATTTACTGAGGTTGGCATGATTCTTTCTCACACACGTGGACACACACACACAGACACACACACACTCACTTTAACATAGGAGAAAACTGCATCCCAGACAGGTTCATATAACTACTTTGACCCCACTTGTAGTGGGCAGAGTTACAATTCAGTCATGGGTTTGAGTACAGAGCCTATAATCTTCCCACTGACTCATATTAGACAGCAGAGTGTGGAGAGTATTCAGGATATGGGGGTTTCTTAGTTCATGGCTTTGCCTTACAACACATCAAAAATATGCAAAATGTGGCCCCGAAATGTTATTGCTGCAGCCATTAAAATCCTGATATGAAAGTTTACAATACTTGTTAGTCCTGTCTGTCAGCAATCCTTTATAAAGAGCCTCCACTGACTTAAGAGGCATCAGGATGAGATTCAGGGAGAGACAGTGTAGGTCTATTGTTTACCCTGTGTCCAAGGCTGGTTTCAAAATGTCTCAGTTGTCCTTGTCTTTTGAGATCAGAATCCACAGATTTTCATTTTTGATGCATCAGACCATGGCTACTCCCCCATCAGACACAACAAAGGCACATCATTATTTGCTAGTGAACAACTTTCCAATGGAAGTCAAGGTAACAACTGCCTTTGGGGCCAACCTGTTCACAAAGAATTATGAGGAGATGAATTTGTCCAAATACTCAAGATGTTGTGCTTTGTAAGACACAGCAGGGTGTACAATATAGTTTAGACCCATTGCCAGATCATTAATCCCCACCATATTCACACAGTGCCCATGTTTCTAGGAACACGTGGTATTTTTATATACCCCAAGTAGGACCCCCAGGATTCTATGAAGTATATGGTCTGTCCCACCATCCTTCTGGAGCCTGATACCTGGTGTCAGTTCCAAAAGTGAGCAGGAATGGCAGTACAGTATTCCAAAGTTGGATGTCAAGAGGGAATTAATAAGGAGAAATGACAGCGATACAAGCAGTAACTGGACTGTGTGAGTACAAAGTTGTAGAATCACAAAAATAATACGAGACGGGGGAAAAAGTTAAACAAAACAAAAAGAGGAAGGGGGACAAAAGGAGCTTTGTAAAAAGGAAGAGAGTAAATAAAATGTCCTCCTGCCCCTGAATATGTGAGGTGCTCAGGTACCTTATAATAATACTATTATTATGTATAATTATTAGGCCTTCTACTAGTGCTTTATGTGAATTGTCTTATTTAAACCTCACAGCGCCGGGCTCGGTGGCTCAGCCTGTAATCCCGCACCTTTGGGAGGCTGAGGTGAGTGGATTGCCTGAGCCCGCGGGTTCGAGACCCGCCTGGGCAGCGAGACCTCATCTCTACAATAAATCAAAAATTCAGCCAGGCGTGGTAGCGCATGCCTGTAATTCCGGCTACTTGGAAAGCTGAGGCAGAAGGGTCGCCGGAGCCCAGCAGGTCGAGGCTGCGGTGGCCGGGAGCGGTATTGGGAGCGCCCAGTCTGGGCGACAGAGTGAGACTCCAACTCAAAAAAAAAAAAAAACACCTCACAGTAACCCTAACTGGTCACGGTACTATTATCCTATTTTCATTCACATTTTTTCAGATGAGGAAACTGAGGCACACAGAAGTTGAAAACTTACTCAAGGCCACCAGATTGTAAGAAGCATAGCTGGGATCAGAACTCAGGTAGGACCGACCCAAGGATGTGTTTGATCCCTCCAAGTTTCTGAAAAGTCACTAAATAAATGTTTCATATGGTTTCAAAAGTCTATCTCTTGTCTGGGTTGGCAATTGTGACACAAAATCTGACATGTGAGAGTGAAACACAATTGCCAGATGCCTTGAGACATGGATGCAAAAGACATATTTTTTAAAAATTAAGTTGTTTAGCTTCTACTGTTTTCGACATTTAGGCCTTTGGTGAGATTGGAGGTATTCAAATAAACAAAGTCTTTCATAATAACTGCATTGAAGCCGGGCTCGGTGGCTCAGCCTGTAATCCCGCACCTTTGGGAGGCTGAGGTGAGTGCATTGCCTGAGCCCGCGGGTTCGAGACCCGCCTGGGCAGCGAGACCTTATCTCTACAATAAATCAAAAAATCAGCCAGGCGTTGTAGCGCATGCCTGTAATTCCGGCTACTCGGAAGGCTGAGGCGGAAGGATCGCTGGGGTCCAACAGGTGAGGCTGCGGTGGCCAGGAGCGGCCACTGCACTCCAGCTTGGGCGACAGAGTGAGACTCCAACTCAAAAAAAACAAACAAAAAAGCTGCATTGAAAAAGTGTCATGGAAGAGTAGGCAGCCAGGCTTGCTTAAATCCTGCACGTCATCTGTGACTTGTAGATTTCCATGTGCTGTGGTCCTGCAATTTGTGTGGGTTCTTCTGCCACATCACGCCCATCAGCATGGCTAGGTATAACTTCAGACTAAAACTGCTCTTTTTTTTTTTTTTTTTGAGCAGGAGTCTCATTCTGTCACCCAGGCAAGAGTGCAGTGGCATGCTCATGGCCACCACAGCCTCCACCTGCTGGGCTCAGGTGATCCTTTCTTCTCAGTCTTCCAAGTAGCTGAAACCACAGGTGTGTGCCACCATGCCCAGCAAATTTTTTGATTTATTGTAGAGAGAGACAAGGTCTTGCCATGTTGCTCAGTCTGGTCTCAAACACCTGAGCTCAGGCAATCCTCTTGCCTCCGCCTCCTAAAGTGCTAGGATTAGCACACCCATAAGCATAGGTTTCTGCCACTGGAGAGAAGTTCTGGGTTTAAGGATGGGCTCGGAGTGCTCCAGCAGAGGGAGACACTTCTGTCACTGAAGAAGAGCATTTACTGACACCTGGGCACATCTCCAAGTAGTTTGGCATTTGGACACAGCTGACACCTGTGGGCGAATCTCTGCTGCCTGCAAATCCTACACGATGGGGACACTTCCTCCAAGCCACACACCTCCGTTCCAGTGCAATATAGGGAAATTCTTCTTGCACTCACATTCTGAATAAAATATGTTAATAGTTGGCTTAAAAGAACCCAGTCTTTTATGGAGGGACCCCAGTAGCATTTCTTCTTCCACAGACTGCTACCCTAACATACCTGAAGCCGAGGAGGTGAAAGATGGGTCAGATTTTTGCTGTGACTGGCAGAGGTGGGTAGTGAGAGCAGGCCAGGCTGCTGGAGTCAAGGAAATAGAAGCCTGTGATCTGCCAGGTTCTGTGGCTTCAGGGTCCATACTGGCCACACAGGGAACAGGTGGCTGTTCTGTCTTCCAATCTGGCTGGCATCCCAATGCCCATGCCCAGGGCAGCAGCCACAAAGGTCACAGCACCTTCTTGTATCTCTAAGTGTGTGGCATCATGGCTGCCTTTGACTGTTTGGAGGGTTTGCTGTGTTTTTCTAAGTGTCTGAAGGGCAATTTTTTGTCAACTGTGATTGCCTTGCTCAAGAGTCAGCAATTCACGCATATAATAAAGCTCACAATGAAAAGCACATTCACATCTTTTCTCTTTTATTTTTCTGCCTGAGTAGCTTTATCTTTGAAAATCTCCATTGTATATGTGTTGTGCATACATGTATTTAAGAAAACCATGTTTTTTCAGGCAGATGACTAAGTCCCAGCAGGCCTTTAGCATGTGCTGACCCACAGCCAACAGTCCCTGGCATCTACTGTCTACTTCCTGATGGCCAAGGGTCCCTGGCATCTCCTGCTTCTTCCTGATGGTCAAGGATCCCTGGAATCTTTTGCCCTCTTCCTGATGGCCAAGCATACATTTTTGGCCAAAGACTGGAAGGCTGGTGGACCTGCTCAGATCAACTGGATCAAGAAGGGGGACAATTTTGCTCATGCTCCCGAGATCACTTAAGATGCACCTGACACAATACTTTTCTTAGACAGGGCACCTACAGATGGCATCTTGGCTAATCTTGATCATGCCTTGAGATAGCCACCTTTCCCTTAAAAAGAATACTCCAGTCACCAATAACTCACTGCATATGATGGAAGATGTAACATTCATATTCTTGCTCATTTACTAATTCATTCATTTATAAACTCAACCAACAAATATCTCTCAAGCGCCTGATTTGTGTTAGGTGCTGGGCGAGGTGTGGGACACAGTAGTGAACAAAACGGAGAAGGCTCCTGCCCTTGGGGAGTTTATAGTCAGACATGGACATGTAAACAGTGGGTACAAAACAGTGCCCTCAGTATTACTGCTGTGTGGGTGGGGAAAATGGGCAACCAGGGGAGCCCACGGGGATGGGGATGGGGTACAAATCACACAAATGTGGAGGGTTGGGTTCTGTCCCCAGAGCTGGGACATCGAGATGGGTGGAGCATTGCAGAGGAAGGGAATGGAAGTGAGTTCCAGCTTGCTGGGCAGTACACAAGAGGATACTGAAATTGTTCAGGTGTGATGTGGTGGGTGGAGATGGGATGGAGTAAAAAAAAAATTAAAAAAAAAAAAAAATATATATATATTGAAATTGAAAGAACTTGGACGAGACCTCAGAAGTGGCTGCCAGTTTCAGGTTTGGAGCAACAAAGGTGATCAGTGGAGAGAAAGAGGAATCTAGAAGTTCAGATTCGAGGGTATGCATAGGGAAGTGAGTTTTAGACTCATTCATGGGCCTTTTCTTCAGGAATTTAAAATGCTTCTAAGTATGGATAAGCATTTGGATACCTGAAAATGTTCATGGCTCTGGGTAACTGTCAGCAAAAAACTGCATTTTAAAAATATTTATTTATTATTGTGTATGTGTCTTCTTACAATGTCAGCCTTTTTTTTATTTTATTTTAAAGATGTGGGGTATAATTCAGGATTAGGTACATAAGTCGTCATTGTACAGGTGAAGTTTGGGTCTTCCATTGGTCCTTTTCGCCTGGTTTGGGATCAGGTACCCTTATTAGTGTTATGTGCTCCCCCCTGGCAGTGACCCACTACTGCCAATCTCTTTCATGTAGTATTATGATAAATGTTCAGGGTCCGCTTGTGAGTGAGAACATGTGGTACTCACTTCTTTGATTCTGTGATAGATCACTGAGTATGACAGACTCTAAATCCATTCAAGTTGCTGCAAAGTCCATAATTTTGCCCTCCTTTATGGCTGCATAATATTCCATCATGTATATGTGTCACATTTTTTATTCAGTCCAGTTTCGATGGGCAGCATGGTTGGTTCCATGTTTTGCTATTGTGACTAGTGATGCAATAAACATGCATGTACAGGTATCTTTTTTGTAGAATGATTTGAGTTCCTCCAGGTATATTCCCATAGGGAGGGTTGCTGGGTTGTATGGAAGGTCAACTTTCAGATCTTTTAGGAATTACTACACTGTTTACCACAGAGGCTGTACTAATTTACACTCCCACCAATAGTGTAGATGCGTTCCCTTTGCTCTGCATCTGTAGTTTTTTTAGTTATTAATGATTGCTATCTTGACTGGAGTTAGGTGGTATCTCAGTGTGGTTTTGATGATTTGCACTTATTTGATGATTAGTGAGGTTGAACATTTTTTCATGTATCTGTTGGCTGCTCGTATGTCTTCTCTTGAGAAGTTTCTATTAATATCTTTTTGCCTGTTTTTTAATAGGGCTAGAAAACTGCATTTATATTCTCACCAAGAACTGTGAAGGGTCTGAGAGTTTGCCCTCTTTGCAAGCTAACAAGTTAGCTTACTCCATTTCACGGAGGCTGGCAGAAGACCAGAAACTCCTGGGTCAGAGACTAAGGACCATGCATTACTCACAGCAGTATCTTTTTTCTTGTGCTGTTTCTCAAATCCTGGTTCTTGCAGGGTGATTTGAAATGGACTTGATGGCACTGGCACATGCAGTGCATTGCATTACAGGTGGGGAACTCTGACCTTTGGGAATCCAAGTCTTTTATAATGGGCCATGAACTTGTCTCCAGAGATAGACATTATCTGCATAATAAGCAAACTTTCCCTTTGCTCTGGAAGGAGATGGTGTGTCTATCTTCCAAGTTTGTTCCCTGTACAAATATTCTTGAAAAGATATTTTGGAACAAAGGGCAAACAGTACCTCTCCTCGCAAAATGTGAGGTAATGAGAAGGACTCTTGGAGAATTCTCTCCTAATTCTCCTCCCCTATGAATTCATTCCTTCCTGCCTTTGTATTCTAGGTTTTTTTTGAAGTAGGATTTTAGGCTAGATGATTGGTAAGAATTCTGCTTCTGTTCTGAGTTGCTGTTCATGAATGTTTGGGAAGGGGCTGAAAGCAGGGAGAACAAAAGTAGCCTTTTGTTACCCACAGCAGAACTCGGGAGTCTTCTCCAAGCAACCCAAGGATCTGTCAGGAATAATGTTGGTTCTATATATTCCTGTTCTCAGTCTGGATTCTGCCAAGCCTTCTCCTACAAATGACCATCACATCCTCAGGGATGATCAGAGGTTGTAGTTAATTGATAACCCTACTATAAAGAGTACTGGACCTTAGCTTAGATAATCTCAAAAATATAGAGGATCAATTACAAAGAAGATTGTGGAAATATTTTTAAAAATTATAGTAGAATATCCCTAAAACATATATGACATAATATATAATAAAAAAGAAAGGACACAAATCTAGCTTATATCTGCCTTTTTCTCTGAACACTTCTGCAAAATGTGTCTGTAACTAGGGTTTGTAGTTTAGATGAAGCAGTTGAGGTCTGGAGTTACTTTGTGATTTTCCTGTGGTCCCCATTGGTTACAACTAGTGGGAATTAGAGCCCAAACTCTGGAAGTGGTGAGCTTCTTTGCCAGATGACTCTTATCTTCAATGTTATCTATCATCTACCCAGAGTCCAGAGAGGATGCTGCAGAGAGAGGAACGTGGGTGGGGTTCTGAGTACTTGGCACGTCACTGTGCCCCAAGTTTCTGGTTATTTATCTCTTAAATCAGAGATGTTACCGGACTATTTCTATTGTCCCTTCCAGTTGTGACTCTGAGTCCATAAGATGCAGTTGGGTAAAACGATAATGACGTCAATGACTGCTGAGCAGGCTGGTGCAGATGTGGCAAAGTACTTGAGTTGCCTGGCCCTAGGTCTCCCACCGGCACTTGTATGAACCTTACCAGTCACAACAGCACCATTTGGGAGGAGGGTTTCTTATATGAGTGACCTGAAAATTCTGTCCGTGGAGCTCTGGGGCTCAGGGAAAACAACTTTCCAAGGGTATTTAAGTGTAGGAATTAAGGGGCTCCTTTCCCAGAAACTTCATTTCTGTGTGTCCTTGACCATGGAATCACTCCGATTTTCCTTTCCCACCCCTCCTTTTTCCTTTTCTTTTTAAAATTTCAATGGTTTTAGGGGGCACAGATAGGTTCTTGTTACATGATTGCACTGGCAAAGAAGTCTGGGCTTAAAGCCCACCACCCTTTTAAAAAATAGCTCTTCTACTTTACATAAGCAACACTCACCTTTTACTTATCACAATCTCACTACTGGGGTGAAAAAAATCTCTACCGCACCTAACAAAGGGGTAATTCTAAATCTGTTTTGGAGGAAGCTTCCTTTAGGGAATGATCAGGCACTACACACTCACCTTGGAATTTGTCTCCCTGTCTTACAGATATTACAGGTGAGCATGAAGCCAGGTGACATATTTATGGATCTTTGTCACACATTTAGATGCTTTAAAGTCAGATATACTGTAAATGTGGGCAGCACGAACATGTCTAAGTCTATGTTTTGCTGCTATCACAGACTGAGCAATTGATAAAGAATAGAGGCTTATTTGGCTCAGGGTTCTGGAGGCTGGGACATCCAAGAGCATGGTGTTGGCATCTGGTGAGGATCATCCCACCACAAAAGGGTTGAAGGTGAGGCATGAGGGTGCATGTGAGAGAATTCACTTCTATAACAAAGCCACTCCCACAATACTGACATAATCCACACATGAGAGTGGCAGCCTAATCATCCCTTAGTGATGATTCGTGTGACTTAATCATCTCTTAAAGGCCCCACTTCTTAACAGTGTTATATTGACAATTAAACTTCAACATGAGTTTTAGAGGGACATTCAAATTGTAACAGAATGACAGTGATTTTTGCTTGATTTTTGTTTACTTGTTTAACCTCTTCTCTCTCTTGACTATTGTCATCAGTGCAATTCTCTTGCGGGAGAATCTAGTGAGAGGAAAAAAAAAAGAAAAAAAAAAACACCACAGAGAGAATGGCTAAGAAATACTGGATGCTAAAATGTCTTTCTTTCCATATGTTTATTGTAAGCAATTATGATGAGCTAATCTCAATACTTATTACTATGGTACATCATTAAAGAAAGAAACTTTGAATAGTTGAAGCCCTTCACTCTTTTCTTTTTTAATCTCACTCTGTCACCCAGGCTGGAGTACAGGGGCATGCTCATGGCCACCGCAGCCTGGACCTGCTGGGCTCAGGTGATCAGTCTTTCAAGTAGCTGGAACTACAGGCATGCACCATCATACACAGCTAATTTTCTGATTTATTATAGAGACAAGGTCTCCCCATGTTGCCCAGGTTGGTCTCAAATCCATAGGCTCAGGCAGTCCTCTCACCTCTGCCTCCAAAAGTGCTGGGATTACAGGTGTGAGCCACTGTGCCTGGCTGAAGCCCCTCACTCTTAAACATAACTTAAATATTTTCAGGGACTACCAAATTTTTACTTTTAATATTGGATCAAATCAGCAGATAAAAATTTTATGTAGTTCCTTTTAAATCTGGTGTGCATTATTTAACAAGGTGTTAAAACTGATTTTATTAAATCATATCATGGATTTTTATTCCAGGTACAGTCAGTACTCATTGTATTTCACGTTATAAAGGGTTTAATATTATCTACCTCTTATTAACAAAAAACTTAAAATTGTGTATGACCTACTGAATCAGAATATTTTCTCTCTTCATCTCTGTGTACATATGTTTATACTTTTCATTTTCATTGAATATGTAGGAAACATTTGGTCATAAGTAAAATTATTTCTGAATTATTACACATGACTTTTACCTAATTATTGACAGATGCCAAAAAAAAACTGAGTGCTTTCAATACATGCACATATCCAAACCTGTCTAAAAACTCCAGGCAGTCCTTGCTTTATAAACAACTGAAAATTTCAGTGATATGTAATATTCCTTTGTTACAATTAAGTACAAGAAGAGATAGATTTATGTTTGTTTGTTAAACTTTGTGAAAGAGTTAAACAAACATTAGATTCTATGTCATTTTGATCCTGAATGATATTCACAATCCACCTTGCAAGGGGGATATCTATTTTTTAGTGATACTTACAATATTCATTGGAACACATGTTAATATATCTATTTACATTGAAAAATAAATTCACTTGGTCTGATTTGGTTTATTAGTTTGATGATGATAAAGACTTTTATATACTTCTCAGGAACTGAAAAAGTGAATTACCATGCCAGTAATCCCATTCCAAAGGGTAAAAGAAATTCATTTGTTTCTAATTCTTTGTTCCTGAAACTTTGAAAAAGAAAACTCAGTTTTGGTGATAGACCATTATGTGACTTTTGACATGTAACTGCAAGTGAATTTTTAAAAATGGAATGATTTTGCTAGGAGAAGACTTCCATTATAATCTACTTACTTATAGTAACAAAGTTCTTTACTGCTTACATTAATAAGAATAAAAAATAGAAAAAAATTCTTTTTGAACCCTGTCTCATTCCAGCAGCAAGCAACATTCATTCATAGCATTTCTTAAATTGAGCATTATCACTCCTATTTGACTATTTGTACAAGTATTTATAAAGATTTATTATGTATTTTGTTGTTTTCATTAATTTTGTACTACTAATAATTTTACTAGTAACTCAACTGGAAAAAAACTAACACTTATGTTAATGTATCTTAAAAAATTTAAAAAGTAAAAGTTTTGTACATTTTTGTTACAGAGATACATAATAGATGACTGAGAAAAGATATTCAAACATAAAAACATAGTACAGCAGGGACTGAGGAGAAGGGACTGGTCTCCTAGAAGGATCAGGTATAATAAAAACTTCCCACTAGTCAAGAAGGGCTTATTCATGTACTTATAAAATGAATGATGTGGATGTCAAATCTCTGCAGTGTTTGGATTCTATTTCCACCATTGAAAAGAATACTGTATCACTTTTTGAAAGATTTAAGTCAATATTTTTTAATAACCCAGATGGTTCACTTTTTGTATCCACTTAAACCAGGAAAAATTTTATACATCGACTTAAAAACTTGTGAGGATGTACATCATTTTCAAGATTTTGCATGGGGATTATGTAAGAAAAACAGTCTGATGACCACCCCTTCCTACCATTCCAGTCATAAGCATTGTATTCACTTGCTATTTTGCTCAAAGGATTTTGCTAGTCTGCTGTTCCAGGTCAACATTGCCATAAATCACAGGGAAAAAGATGACTTACTTCTAGGTTCACTTAAAGTTTTCTTTGCACCCTCTTACCTCTGTCATTATTCCAGGGTAGGATGGGCCGTGAGGGAAGTTGGTCTTTGCCTGCTGTGTGCTGCTGAATTCCCCCACCTTTCTGCTTCTCACTCAGGCTCTTGTTGCCACAACTGCCCAAACGCAAAAACTGGGCAATTCCTCAGGACAACATCCTCTCTGAGGCTGGGGTGTGCTCTGACTCCACAGACCAGAAAGTGTAATGTAGACTAATCCAGAATCAACACAGAGTGGGGCCTTTATTTCACTACTTGTGTAACTGCTGAGCAAGTCATTCCATCTCTTAGAGCCCTAATATGCCTATCTGTAAAATGAGGATTTACGAAACACCTTTTACCTCATCTCTTCAGAATTACAGCTGAAATAGGGAAAGAAAGCTCTTTGGAAAGTCTAATGCAATTTTAAACATGAAAATTTTCCAGCTCCCCTTATATCTGGTGACATGCTGAACTAAATTCGGTAGCATTTACTTCTGTAATGGATGCCTCTTTAAAAATAAACAAAACAACAACAACAGAAAAAAGAGCATGCATCTGGCAAGGAAAACCACCAAGGGTAACGTGGTAGCATGTTTCTAGGAGGAAGCGAGGGCAGGATTAAAGAGACACTGGAAGAAGCTCGACTTCTTGGCTGAAATTCACTGAAAGCCCGTGTCTGGCATGTTCTCTCGCTCTCTTGCACTCGTGACAAAGAAATATAACCTTTGGTCAATTGCATTTTTGTTCCGCTGGTAACTAGGTTAATGTGAACAGACAGGTCTGGTGAGACAGCACAGGAAGAAATAATGTATGGACTTTTGTGCAGCTGGGTGTAATAAAGGTAAGCTGGGTTGAAATATAAAGCTTTGCCAGGAAAAAGAGAGATTCTTACACTAAAAAAGATTTTGCAAGATAATACTTTACAAGCAACCTTTTGGATATGCACTATAAGTGGTTACATTCTCACTGCACTAAGAAACTCCCAGAATAGTTGCACCTTATTTTTGTCAAACCATGCTTTGGACACATCTTGCCTGATTTACAATAATGTCTAATGCAAAGGGCTAGTGTGGAGGTAAATGAAATCATTTTGTTAATGTTGTTTATAAAGGAGCACTGAGCTCCTACTTTGTGCAAAGAGCTTCAGAAATACTCATAGTATCTCTACAAATATTAATATTTATAAGTATTGACTGACTTTTTACATACAATAAATGTATCTATTTTAAATATAATGATGTAAGTGACATTATTATTTCCATTTTACTATTGTGCGAACAGAGTTTTGGAGATGTTGAGAGACTAGCTCAAGGTCACACTGCATTCATTGTAAAGGGTCAGGACACACCTACCTAGATTTCTCTGTCTTCAGAGCTCTGTTGTTATTGTTTTTTCCCACGTATCACTTTCTTTACCAGGAATGATATTTAAATTAATCTGAAATGTAAAATCTAGTTACTTTTCCAGGCAGATGTATTTATTTGGGGATTTTTTTTTCAAAGAAAACCTGCATCTACGTGAAAACTTCCCAACATTTCCTATCTTCATAAAGTATGTGGTTTCCTTAAGGGCTGCCTGGAAACCTCTGAGGGGAGTGCTGACCCCTCCTCTCAGTAATAACTGGGGGCGGAGGGGGGAAGCGAGAGGGCTGGAAGAGGATGGGGAGGAGCATTGTGTGCTCTCAGCAGGTGGATTTCATTCGTTGGGGTGGGAGGGGAGGGCATTGTATATAAACATGAAGTTCTAGAAGCTTCTTGACTATACCCTACAAACTGGAGAATCTTTGGGGAGTATAAAAAATGCCTTTTTGGAGTTTCAATTCTTCCCTGGGAGAGTTAAAGTTTTGACAATTTGTAATTTCCTGGTAAGTTCTTGCATTTGTGCAATGCTTGGGTGGATGACTGTGACTTGGAAGTGGGCATGAGAGGGAATGAATATGGGCATTATGGAATGATGGGTCAAACTTAAACTCCCACTGTGACTTAGTCCCTTTCCCTGACTGCCTGTCATCATCCTGGTTGGCTTGTGGATGTCTCTATACCCAGGCCACCTGGATTGAGAACCATCCCTCAGGGTCTCCTGGCAATTAAAATGTCTGGATCTGTTAAAACAAATTTCACTGGTTGAAATTGGTCTTTCTTCTCTCCCCAGCTGTTATGTTCCACTTGGTCTCAACCTAGGCAGGTCAGGCAACCTTGACAGACCTCAGTCTCATTTCTGGACGCACTGAAGAGGTTTTCAAGTTTGGTAGTCATCCTTATTAAAATAAAATGATGGTGCTTATGTCCTGCTACAGTAGTCCCTCTTATCTGAGGGGGACACATTTCTTATTTGAGGCCATGGTGAGTACTAAACCCTATACATGCTATGTTTTTCCTATGTATACATGGCTATAATAAAGTTTAATTTATAAATTCAGCATAGTAAGAGATCAACAACAATGATAACAACATAGAACAAGTATAATGATATAGTACAGTAACAAAAGTTATATGAGTGTGACCTCTCAAATTATCTTATTGTACTGTCCTTACAATTCTTCTTCTTGGGATCTCTGTAAATCTGCTATGATAGTTTAAATGCCTACTGGGTGGGTATATCTACAGCATGGAGGCACTGGACAAAGGGAGGATTCAGGTCCCTGGCAGGACAGAGTGAAATGTCATCACACTACTCAGAATGGTGAGCAATTTGAAACTTATGAGTGGTTTATTTCTAGTATTTTCTGTTTTATATTTTCAGGCCTCGGTTGACTGTGGGTACCTGAAATCACAGAAATTGAACTTGCAGATAAGGGTGCAGTAGTAGGCCATGACTGGGTGAAGGACTCTGTTAAACCTGGCTGGACTGTCTGTCATCATCTAGGAAAGAGGCTTCGATTTTTTACATGGATACAGTCAAAGACTGTGACCTCACCTGAGTTGGAATAGTCTGTAGGTAAAAAACAAGCATCATCATTCTGACATCATATATCAATGCATGCCTGGAAGGAATATTACAATAAATAATGCCTTCCTCAAAGTATTAACATCTGTATCTACTCTTCTCCCCTAAACTAGGCTAGTCTGGAACATGTAGAAAATAAGAATAATTTATCAGCATGTTTTGGAAGCGGCCATTACAGGAATATTAAATCAAATAATACCTTTTCCCAAATAGGATCACCAGTATAGCTAAAAAATGGAGGTTGCTTAATTGGTAAACGTTCATTTACTCTTGCCTTTTGTTAGACAGTTATTACATGAGCCGAAGTCTGTCCTTATTCATCTAAATACAGAATGTATCTGAGTCACACTAAGTCAGGGTGACTATATGTAGGGCAGAAATGCCACATTTGATGGGTTAGTGTGCAGTGAAATTATATAATCTGTACATCATTTAAAAAAATCCTCCCAGGAATCTGGTCTGCCCTAGAAGTTTTGTTATCAAATGGAATAGGCGATGTTTCTGTTTTCTTATAAATTCACTTACATGGAGAATTACATTAAATTTTATATATAGCACAAAGGGTAGAAGACATACTTTATACCTGCCGGTTTTCTTACCTTCACTTAGAAGAAAATGATACATACCAATAGGAAACTTGGTAATGCAAGGTTCGTGTGGAAACTGAGAGGCAAAAGAAAATAGAAAAATAGACGATGGAGGTTTTAAAAGAATTAGTAAATTAAAAATTCTATATCATTTTGGTTATCTGGATGTTATCATGCATGCAGGTCTTTTGACCAATTTTGCTTGTAAATTGGCTTAGGAAAATTAACATCATACATTTTATTAAATTAATATGCATTTTACAGAAAGCAAGGTAGTAGACACAGTCATCTTCATTTAAGAAATATAAGCACATGAGAACCTTAAAAAGGCAGGGGTGGTATCTTCTCAGCCCTGTAGCTAAATTCTTACATGGAAACTGCTCTTTTGTTTCAGTAATTTCAGAGTTAGGCTCTGGCAGCTGATTGCTCTAGACTATTTGATTTTAAGTTGTGCTTCTTTCAGAAACAGAAGGAAGGTCAATCTCACTTTCTAAAAGAGAAAGAAAGGTGACTCTTGTCACAGTAACATAATGTAGGGGTCCCCAGGTGGAATGGGGGAAAAGGCAGGCTCAGTCCTGAGGTCCTGCGATGCCACAGCTGAAAGGAAGCTGATGCCAAGGAGCTTCTGAAAGAACAATGACTCATTAGGCCCGGGCTCACAGCAGATGTGAATCTCCAACAACTGGCCTCCCTCCAAAAACAAGGAGGAAGTGAAGAGGGCAGAGCCGGGAAGGAGGCTGCAGACTCCCGCCTGCCGGGAGCCTCTCCAGCGGGCGCAGAGCAATCAGAGAAGCTCTTTGGATCGCAGAATAAAAAAAAAAAAAAGAGTGTCAGCTGTGGGAGACGTAGACATGCAAATAGGCACGAATGCAAATAGGCACGAATGCAAATAGGCCGGATAAATGGAAGCGTGCGATCGCTCGGAGCTCTGTTTACAACCGGAAAGCACCGCCATCCACCAAGATCTGGGGACCATTAGCTGCGTGGGAGCAGCCACTCAGGGGCACATAAAAGGCACCACCTGAAGCGAGTCTGCCCTTTCCAATGATGAAGCAAGATCTCCGAGAGCGTTAAATCCAACCCCTAACGAAACCAGCCTGTGCACGGGGTAGAAGTGTACCTTGGGTGAAACGAAAATGCTGAATTTTCATTATTTACCACACATTTTAACGTCATTCTTACCAGTAGTTAAGTAGATCGTAGGAGATTTGGCTTCAATATACAAGGAAGGAAGCCTACCACATCGTTTAGTTTAAGGATCAAAGCAGTCTCGTGGGGGCAGGTAGTACCAGCTCTGATATAGACTTGGTCAAGGTCACCTTTGAACATCAGTATTTTGGTTCTGGGGTTTCACTCTTTCCACTAGACCAGAAGTTCACTACGGAGGGCAGTTTTGCCACTTGACAATGTCTAGAGACATTTTTCCTTTCCCACTAGGGAGTGGCATGTAGCAGATAGAGACCAGGGATGCAGGGAAACACCCAGCAATGTGAAGAACAGCCCCCACAGCAAATGATGATCTCACTCAAAATGTCAATAGTGCCCGACACTGAGGCTGAGAAGCCTTGCATTATACCATTGCTGCTGCTGTGTAGATTACCTCTCAAGACAAATAGTGTTGTTCAGCAAGAGACAGCCTCACACACAGAGGGTCCTCACCAGGGGTCTGGGAGTTGCTGGAAATGAATAAGAAAATCTTAGTTCTCCCTCACAGACAGGGAGGAAGGGGAGAGGTGAGACACGAAGAATTCATAACAGCTCTGTCATAAACGCATTCTGAGATTGCTTGGATCTAAATTGCCCTTTCAAAACCCAAGTGATATGGGTTTTGCCACCTGAAGCTCTCCATAGGTCCCTAACATCATTCAGAACTGAAGGTAGCAAGGAGAATGGCCCTGGCTTTTCCGTGGGCTCTTTATTTGTCTTCAGAATATTAAAGACCAGCATCTCACCAGAATACAAATAAGAGGCTAATGTGATAAGAGGCTGAACTGATGGTGTCCCTAGAAAATTTAAGACTAAAATGTCAGTTGAAAGACAAAGAGAAAGATGGGATTGCTTTTGAAAAAATCTCATCCATAAAGAGGCAGAGAATTTTCCTAATGTTCTGGACTAAAAGCATCTCAGAGGGATTTTGAACTTAAACCAGCTAAACAGCATCAGGGGTTCTGGGGGGTTAGTCAAATAAAGTCAGAAAGGGCCTGTCTGTGGCATGAAACAGATAGAACAGCATGACCAAAACTGTGTAATGGTCGCAGGAGGAGCTGGAGAGACTGTGTTAGGAGAGGGAGGGTGGCTCAGGTCCTCAGAGACTTGTGGACTCAGCCATCACTGCACAGTGTAAAAATAAGCACAAAGGCTCAGAAGGGAGGATGGCTCTAGGATAGGAGTTCGAGGCTGCAGTGCGCTGTGATCGCACAACTGAGCTCCAGTCTGGGTGACAGAGCAAGACCCTGACTCTAAAATGTAAATAAAAACAAGCAAAAATAAATAAATAAATTGCATAAGAGAAAAGAAAAAAAAGCTCGAGTCTCTGGCAGTCTGACACTTTATAGTAGTTAACATATTTATTGATTTGATGAACTTGTGAGTTACAGAATGAGTCTGGGGGTTTGAGAGTTCTAGTTCTTCCTCACAGCTTTAGGAGCTGCTCCTGCTGGTGCAGGTTCTGTTGCCAATGAACCCCAGGGGCTTCAGGGAACCCCCGGGAGAGGATAAGGTTGCAGCCCCTGCCTACCTGAGGGCTGATCCTCCACCCTACACCTCGCTTCCTGGCCTGCTGTTTTGGACTCTCTGAGAAGAGGGTCTCACAACTGGGGAAGATGCTACCACGGTAGAATGATCTCTTAGGAAAGTAGACAGAAGCTGTCCCTGTCACTTGCCAGTCTGGGAGGCTCTCGCCAATGAGTTTCTGGTTTTCACCTTAGAATCTATGGGAATAACATAAGATGGAAAACAAGTTTGGTGGGATAATGCAGCTACACTAATTAGTTTTATTTTCATCCCTTCTTAATAAACACACATGTGCCAAGCTAGCTCCGATTGTTTAAAATTACCACAGTCAGAAAAGAGACCTTCTCCAAGTCTGTCAGAAAGATTTTTAATCAGCTTTAAGTAAACTTCAATTTCTCTGAAATGGAAGGAAAATTATTTTTCCACTTCAAAAGTCAGTACAGACTCATTGAAGGTGCTTTCCATCTCCTATGATAAGTAAAAACATGAAATGATTAGTGCAAAAATATACCATGAAATGAGTTTAAAGTCCTTACTCTTGAAGGCCTGATTTAAGACACTATTACTTACTATCCATAGAAAGGTTTACTTTAGTGATCATAAATGACCTTTATTTAAAAACATTCCTCAGTATGATTTAACAATCTGAGGCTCCATCTTTTTGATAGCTCACATGACTTCTCCCTAGTCGATGACGACAGGAGGGTACTGAATAGCACACTGAGCACAAGGGGACACACTGACAGGACCAGGAGACTTTGCTTCCTGCCACCAGCCCTGCTGGTACTTAAGGCGGTAAACTGGAGTTGGGGTGGCCTTCGCTGCCTTGGACTGGGCTGGCTGGATTCGCAGTGGAAGGTGGCCTGGCATTTAGCTGTTCATTAAGGGGCCACACTTACACACAAACACTCATGGATGGTTTTTGATGAAGCTACTGGAATGCAGTAGTGGCAAGGAACAGCTTTAGGCGAGTTTCTGGAAGTGCGAAAAAGAGAGGTCCTTACCCCTTTAACTTTGGGCATAATAATAACTACTGTATCATTACTTGTATAATTCTGTTAGCACTTGAACACAAACCCTCTCTCATTTGCTGTCGGTGGCCACCCTGCTAATTAGGCCAGTTCTTATTCTCTAAGAGATGAGGAAATTGGGGGTCAGAGGAGTTCACTGGCCTGCTCAAAGTGAAGACAATGCCCGAGGATTAGACTCAGAAGCGAAGTTCTGCAGATCCCCGTGGATTTGACTGTGTCACTGTGCCCTGCCACTGGCGAGGGGTGGGCATGGGGGAACTGGCCATGTGTGGACTGCATCTAAGCTGCAGGGCTCAGTGGTACCCAGAAGCACAGCAGGGTGGAGGTACCTCTGAGAGTTACTCGTGACATGCCCTCGAGAAGGTGGAGTTCATTTTCCTGTACACTTTGTTATGTCCCAATGAAGGAAATCTGACAGTAATAGTTTTACAAATCATGCCATATACATTACTAATTATAAGCAGACAGCCCAGAGTGGTGGGTAAAAACGTATTTACTTAAATAACCAGTTTTTTAAAATGATCGTCACTGAGAAAAAGCAATCATTTGCAATCGTTTTAAATTTGGTGAAAATAAAATGTGCTTTGGCTGCGAATGTTACTCCTTGCCCAAACTGGTACTCCGGGAGGTGGAGCCAAGGGTTTCTGGAAGGAGTGGAGCAGGCCAAGCACTTAGCTGTCAGAAGCCTCTAGAAGTCTCTCACTCAAGTAATAACCGAACTGCCTAATTGTAGTCATTATGGAGCCTGTGACTTTAAATGATGAAGGTAGAGAAGCTGGCATCAGCAGCCTGTTAGCATTTAATTTACATGAAATTCTATTCAGTGCTTATAAACTAACTACAGGCACAGTGCTAGACTGTGGGCATATGCAAAGAGGAAAAGTGTAGGAGGCTGAGTGGGTCTGGGAGAGTCTGCCTCACATCCTGGGACACTGGCAAGCCTGGTCTAGCAGGGGGAAGCCCCACACACCTCTCCTTCAAGTCCCACCGGGGATGAGCTTCCCAGGGAAATGCTCATGCTTGGGAAAAGGCCCTGTCCTCACCGTTTAAGAAACAATCAAGATTTTCCTCCACAAAGACACATTCTCTGGTGAACAAGAACATGATCACTAATGGGTTTAGCCAAAGCAGCCAAACCACGTTCCTCCAGGAATGTGCCTGCCTGGCTAAGCCCTCAAGGTCATTCCATCTCACAACATTTACTAACATTTCTATCTCCATGCTCCTGTGTAGACTGAACTAGCCTCCCAGCACCTGCCATGCTCTAGGAAGGCCCCACAGCACCTGGTTAGTGGTAGATATAGGCCAGGCATTCAATCAACAAATATTAATTGACGTGGTGAGGTTTTGCTCTGAAAGGCTGAATTCCTCCTGAGAGGCTAATTCACTGCGCTCAGCCTGTCTGCGGGTAGTCAGGGCTTCTGAGCAAAATGAGCTTTGGACAAGAGCTGCCGTGTGGTAGTGGAGACATTTGGTCCCAGTGATGAATGAAATGGCACTCCTGACAGACTGTACGGGCAAAATCTTTACATGTAATTTATTTTGCATTTCAATTACCTTGGAAAATACCTTCCTGTGGTTTCGGCCAGAGGTATTTGTAAGTGATCAGTTGAATGGATTTATTACTGTTTTGCTAAGGTAAGCACTCGTTATTTATAGTTTGTATTTTTATTTATCCTTTGCATGGTCTTTTCTAATTAGGGTGTTTGGCACAATATCTATTTTTTTCTCTTTCTAGGTAACCCCTGCCTACATTTTATCCTGGATTCCAAGAGCACCTATATTGGGCTTCTGGGACCAGATGGCATGGCTGACACATTCATCTGAAACCCAGGACTCTTGAACTTGACATCCTCAGTTTCATCAAGGACCCAACACACATCCTCAGGTGCAAGAATGTACATTAGTCACATAGGAATGGGGAAGGGGACTATATGCTGGTCATTTAGAGGCTTCCTGACCTATGAAGATGAGGACAATGAAACATAAACCTGATGACAACCTGCTGGTGCTCAGAGCCAACCGGGAGAGGAGGGCCACTTGGGTGGAATGAAGTTGCTGAGGACTCACAAGGGGCTCAGTTGCACATTGGCTGTCATTCCAAGCAGGGCAGACTGACTGGGGGAGCTGAGCTCTTAGGGCCACCTCCCCATTCTCCTACAAAGGGATACCTCTGAGTGGGATTAAGGAAGATCGTCCTTTCTCCAAGTTTGAAAGAAGACTCCTGTGGCCCTTTCCCTGGACTTGAAGGCATCTAAGAGTTCACTGGTGGCTATCCTAGTGGCTGGCAGGAGATCAGGAGGATGAGAAGATCTATATCACCTACGTGTATGCAGCAGAATGGGGTCAGGATGGCAGGCTTGAGACCAGCTGACCCAGGCCAGAACTGCATGCTGGAAGGACAAAGTACACAGGTGTGGGGCAAGGTCACTAAACAAAGACCTGAACTGAGCTGAGCCTGCTTTCATTCTATCAGCCGCCAGCAAAGATTGAAAGAGTGTTCCCTCCCCCTCCTAGAGGGGTGCAATCATGTTGGGGTGCTGGTTTCCTTTGCCTCAGGGAGAGTTCAGAGGCCTGGGTTCTGGAAAGTCTCTTGCAGGGAGGTGAGGTGGGTGGGGACAGGGACCAAATCAGGGAGGGAGTGGCATAAACAAAGAGAAGGCTTTGGGAAGAGAGGCCTGTCACCAGGATTCAGGAGCACTGTGCTTGTGGGCCTTTGGGGAGATTTGGGTGTCAAGCGTGAACTTAAAGTCATGAAGGTGCCGCAGCTGACCCAGAGGGGCCAGGCTTGGGACTCATTTAGCCGTAGGCAGGGAAGACCCCCAAATTCAGATGCTGGCGCTACAAAGCCTGGCATCGGAGTGAGATTTGGCTTCGCTCAGAAGCATAAAAGAAATGGGGTGTTTGTGGTCTCCTTGAGTGCCATGGAGGGAATTCCCACCTGTTCCCAGAGCCATCCATTTCTAACCTTGTTAACCTGAGTTATACTTTATCATTTAAACCAAATGGAGCCTCTTCTCTAGCCATGATGTATGAGACCTCCCCTTTCTATCAAATTAAAGCTCTGCACAAAGGAAACGGCTTACCCTGATCTCATTTATAACCACCCACCTACACTGGGATATGGAGCCAGGAGTGCAGGAGGCGCACGTGGGAGGTTCAACTACAGCACAGGCAGCTCTGGCGAGTTCTTTAAATTCCCCGTTTATTTCCATCCATCAATCCGTTTTCCCGCTGTATAGATACAAAAGGACAAGAACCTCCCCCCCAACTAAATATCCCTCAATTCAGTTAAAAGCCACTCTGTACCCCAGGACACTGGAGCTGCTGTGCTCTCTCCCAGGTGTGAAAGTGGGTTCCCTCCAAGGCTAAATAGGATTTCTTTTTTTCTACTGATGGGTAGGTGACTTCTTAATGATCTTGAAGGAAAGAACCTGGTAGAAGGAAAATATCCTTTTTTAATCCCATTTTCCTTCTCACCCCACACTGAGCTGTTACTATAGCAACATCCTACCCGCTACTAGGACAGCTAAGTTCTCCTGTGAAGTTAACCGAAAGCTACTTTTTCACTCGGAAAAGGGACTGCTGTTCATTGACCAGTTTTTCCCTGGGTGTCTAAATCCTTCAATTCTCTCTGACATGCTTAATCTAGGGTTTCCTGTGGCTAAACCCTAAAATTCACTTCTCAACTCCTAACAGTGCAATTCCCCAAATCTTTTCAGAACTAAGCTCGGTAGAAATGAATTTACATTTTGTTTTGGTTATAAATAACTTTTCTTCTGTGTATTGGTTTTAGTTTAGAAAAGGCCACTCATAAGGAAAACAACTTTGGGAAAAATTTCCCATACTCCTCTACCGTCTCCTCTTCCTCTCACATGTCTTTTAAAAAATACACACCTATATGGTAAAAGAAGACAAAATTTCAGGACCTTCCAAATGTATTAATTTAAGGGAAGAAGTTAAGGTCTGGAAACGGAGTCACGCAAAACTTGGCGGTTTTTCATGTAACATGGTGCATTGCTGTTGCTTCCTGACCTTTGTGTTGAGAGGTGATGCATTAAGCAGACTCTCTGTTCTTTATTCACATCTAGACTGAACGATGTTAAAGCTAGGGACTGTTGTCACTGTTACCTCTTCACACTAGAATGTTAAGCAACCCCCTTAGAGTGTCATCGATAGTAGCCAATCAAATCTTGTATCTGTATGTCAGCCATTGTGGGGAAAATGTTGTAATTCTGTTCGGCACCTCTGTTTTGCCTGTCTAAATGATCTTCACTTTTTCCCCAACACTGGGAACGCTCATCACCATTCTTTGGTGTCTATGTATTCCTGTATAGCTGCCCTCACACTGTGTGCTTGAATAAACTCTTTTAATTGGATCTTGAGCCTTTTGATTACTTTTAGGTTGAGATATATATATTATTTTTAGGTTGACATCTATGTATATACTTATACACCTATACTCGTACACACATGATATATTTTCAACACACAGAAAACAGAGCTATGAATGTAACAAGCACTCATGTACCCACCTCTAGACTTAACACAGTTGATTCTGAGGGTCATTTATTGCTTCAAATTTGTAAAAAGCAAAAGGTTACAGATAGAAAGATCTCATTGTTCTCTTTTCCCAGTTTTCCCCCCACCCTTTCTTCTTTTTCTCTGTCCTTCCCTCTCTGCCTCCCATGAAGTGGCATCTATTCTGAGATTCCTGGATATTTTTTCCATCCAAGTCTTTGCATTTTTGCTGCACACTGACATGCAAGACTTTAAAATTTGCTTCCTAATACGTGGAGGTGGGAAAGGCCAGACATTCCTGCCTGCAAAGGCACTCTCTGGAATTCTGGGCAGCTAAGAGCTGCAGGAGCATCAGCTGTTCATCTATTCTTCCATTTATCTGCTGGGCAGTCCTTACAAGCTGGGGTACAAGTTACCCTCCCAGATGAGTGGCATTATTATTTTAAAATGAAAGTGTTCACGGCAGAGGATGGCTTTGGGATCCCTGCAACACAGAAAGTCCAATGTTTTCTAGCCAAGGTCACATTAAAAAGGTGGCAGGTCTGAGATGTTGTCTGCTGAAAATAAAGTGAGGAGGGGCCACCATGGGGAAGTTGGCCAGCACCCTGGGCTGCACGGCTTCCTTGCAGGGGTTATGAATGAGGCATCAGGGCTCAGGTAGGAGCATTATCTTGGATAAATGGTTTGTGGTTATCGATCTAGTCCAACCACACAGAAAAGAAGTTCTATCTATTATTATTCCAATTACTTGATTTATAGTTGCAATTTATAATTTGTATGCTCAGTCAATTCTGCCAATATCCAAAATAATGCCCTGGTTTCACAATCTGATGTTTGGATTTTTGTCTCATGATTTAGTATGTCCTCTAAGCAAAATAAACTGTCAAACTGGGTCACTTGTCCTCAACAACTTAAAACCCAAGTAACCAGTGAGAAAAATAGACAAACATAAAGAAACTTAAAGAGGGTTTCCAGGTTTACAAAGAGAGGGCAAAAAGGAAAAGTTTTTTTCATCTGTCTTTATATTCTCTATCATTGCTCATCACGGGAAAGGTGGTTTTCTTGAAAGGAGGTAACTCAGGAAATACTCAGGAGCATGTCTGGAATATTTGCTAGTTGGAAAAAGACTCCTCATGTTCATATTCTACAGAAGTCAAAGTCAAGGCAGCAATGAAATATGCTCACCAATAGGTACACACAGTGAAACCAAGCAAAACTGGGAGCTGCTTAAAACTGGTGTCTAGACCTCAAAGGTGAAGTCTCAACTAACAGTAGAGATTGGTCCTACCAGAGATGGTAGACTGAGGCAGAGGAAGTAAGCACAGACTGGACTTCCATAACCAGTGATACGTTACAGTCTACAAAGGCGATTATGGCTGTTGCTTCATTTTAAATGGACAAGTATAGGGAATCAAAGAGAAAGTGAAGGAAAAAAGAGGCTTGGGGAATAGAACATCGTTGGTTCCCTCATCCCAGTGTACTGCCTTGCCTTCCAAATCCACCCAGGAGACTGTTAGTTGTAATAGGGCCCAGGGTGCCCATCTCTTTGCTGACCCACTACTCATCTTCCTTACAGTTTCTTTAAGCTCTAGTTCTCAAGAGGTAAGATACAGGTGGTCAGACTACGTGCACTGCATTACCTCCCAACCCCAACATGCACAAAAATAAAGATTCACTGTGTACTCCTTGAGCTTAAGAAGGTCTCATTGGGGTGTTTTATTTATTTATTTATTTATTTTTGTACATTTCAGAATCTCTCCTAAGGTCAGAGAGAGGTGTGAACAGGGGAAGGTGTGTAGCTGAAAGAAGACTTGACCTATATGACCCATACGCAATTTGTACTGTAAAGATGTTGAACCTCCCAAGTCACCCAGTTCAACCTCAGATTTATGCAGGACTCCCACTGCAGTGTCCTGCAGAGGAATCATCCTGGGCTCCCCTTCCCTGCTGGCTCACCCAGAAGTTCACTGATAAGACACACCCACCTTGTGAGGTTCTCCTCACCAGTTGCCTCTGACATGCTGCATGCTGCTTCATTCATCCCAAGACAAGATCTAGAATAATCTGCACTGGTGTTTCCAAAGTCTAATTATTGTCTTGCTTCCATCATAATTTTGGGTATACCAAAAACTGCCTGTAGTATTATTTACTGAATAGTTTCTTAATTTAATTAAAATTAACCCAAAAGAAACCATTCATGTAAATAGAAGACATCATAATGTGTCACTTGCCACAACCGGGAGGGAACTGCAAAAACGAATGATATGAACAATATGAAAATAAAACACTGGTGCCTGTGGAAGAAACCAAGGCCTGCTTTTCTTTTGTTAGAGAGGCAGGTGAGCAGGTATTAGAGAAGCCTTGAGGACTCGAGTTGAATTGATAGATAAGAGAACCAGTACGGGGCTAGCGGGTTACCTTCTGCACAGTGTGTTTTCATGGTATTTCCCTTGGGTCTGGGTAAATCATCTTGTGTACCTGCCAAAATCAGTCTTCCATTGCAGCAAATGAAATACTGAAAAGAGTGATCCCTTTTATCCTACCACCATCTAATTCCCAGATAAAATCATCCCCGTTCCTTCAATGGCTTCCAGGAAAAGAACTTTCTACCATCTTCTGTCAGTTTTATCTTGATTTTGGTACCTAACACTGAATACAAAGTTCCAGATGTGGTCTGATTAGCATAGACAGAGCACAGAGAAACCTTCCTTGTGCCTGTCACTACACTTCAATCAATACACTCTGATAGGCAAAACATCCTCAGGATGCCACTTGCTCGGGTCCTGTGGAGGGAACCTACTGCCCACAACTTCTACTCCAAGGGGGACCTACCCAGTCCCGAAGCTCAGGGGCTACCTATCCTTAAATGTCCAGAGTGACCTGACTCAGAAACAGAAGAACGACAATTCCAGGAGAATGTGGCAGGTATCAGTGGTCTTGCACAATATAGATAAATATTAGAGGCGCCATGACGGGTCATCTGCAAGTTCAGGTTGGTGGGAGCTGCAGACACACTTGTACTAGGTAGCCTCTAAGTGAGACTGAGAGAATAAGGGACAGCGTTGGCCTGGGCAGATCTCTTGGCTGGTCCACATGGAGCTCTCAAAATAATTCTCTTAATCTGTAGAAAAATGGTGCCACCTTCAAACATTTTTAACTGCATTTACAAATTTAACATATTCCTAAGTACTTCCAATGTCTGATTTCAAAATTAAATTTTTTTCTGAGGATTTAAATAACTCTCATGAATAAATCAAAACAATAAATCTAGTGAAACATACATTCTCTGAAAGGCTTCAATACTGTTTACAAACTTTGTAAGAGTTTAGCTTAATACCCCGAACCTCAGTGCATTACTTGTTTTAACCAAAGTCACAGTTTGATCTGTTTTTTATATTAGCCACATTTCTTTAAATTTTAAAAGTTGGTAAATTCCTTAACATAAAATAAAAAAAAATCCTTTAAACATTTTTCTACTTAATTCCAAATTTTTCCAAGAGATGATTAGCTACTAAGGAAACTATTGCATTGTCCTACACAATTATTTTAGGTTATGCCCTCTCAACTTGTTTGAGGTTACATTATAAGCAAAACTTTTAGCTGGGGTGCTGCCTGGATTCTTCATGGTGACCCAAGTGGGATTCATTGAGCACTACTTATAGTTGCTGTGGTGATGATTCCATAACTCAAAGAAGAGGGTTAGGGAGCCCTTGACTTTAGATCCGAGTTGTATACCTATAATACCTCCACTCAAATCACTTGACTGACCTTTGCCCTATTGTGCTCTTAGGAGGTAAATATGTTACCAGCTCAAGATCACTTTGGACTCAGTAAAATTCTGTATTCTGTTATAGCTTATATGGGACCACAGACATTTTTTCATATATTAAAATATACCTAATTAAAATATTAATATCTTTCATGGCTTTATCTGATAATCCAGTCACAAATTCTAAGGTCATTCATTTCACATAATACATTTGATGAAAGTCTAAAAAATCAGAATATTCAGTCCTTTAATGGTCTCAACCTCGAATGAAGGCTTGAATCTTGAACTAGTGAATAGTACTGAGGAGTAGTTAGAAGGGCATGGAGTCAGACTGCTTAGCAGTCTTGGCTCCATCACTTAGCTCCATCACTTATTTCTTACTCCTGACCATTATCTAAAGAAACTCTCACAAGCTGTGTTTGTGTATATGCGTGATTAAATACTCCAAATACTTCTTTGACTTCTTCTGGCCTCAGATAAAGCTGAGTAGAAAAACAATGTGTGATGGTTAGTTTCAGGTATCATTTGGTTAGTCTACAGAACCCAGTTATTTAACCAAGCACTACTCTAGGTGTTGCTGTGAAGGCACGTTGTAGATACGGTTAAGATCTACAAGCATTCCCCTGTATCACCTTGGTGGGCCTCATCCATTACCATGAAAGGCCTTCACTTAAGTTTCCAAGAGGAAGAAGACATTCTGCCTCAAGACTAAAACATCAGTTTCTGCTCCGTTTCCAACCTCTGACCTACCCTGTAGAATTCAGACTTGCCAGCCCCTACACTCATGCAAGTCAATTCCTTGAAGTAAAGAGAACCCTAATTTACAACAGCTTTCCCTCTCTCCTTCTTTTCTTTTTCTCCTTCCTTCCCTCCTTCCTACCTTCCCTCTTTCACTTTCTCCCTCCCTCGTTTCCTTTCTCCTTTCCCCAAATCCAAAAGAGCAAACTTCACAGTTATTTCTGGGAACATTAGTCATTAATATACATAATGTTAGCACTGAAAACTCAGTAACAGGCCAACTGATAACTGAATTCTCCTTCAGAGAGGAAAATTAATGTCTTATTTTTCTATTTAGTGAAATGAGGAATTAAAAGAGTATTACTCTTCTTACTACATAAGGACAGTATATAAAAGAAGTGTTTACTTGGTGTCTGCAATGCAAATTCTGATGCCTGCAATTACATGCATTAACAAATTGGCTTGTCAAGCACAGACCATGCATTGTTTTTTATTTTTGAGGATATGGAAGGAGACATAAATGCAACATTGACATAACTGCTGCAGTAATTTGGTGATGCCCCCATGGGTCATAGCAAGGTAGCATGAGATCTGTAGGTCAAGGGCAGCATTAGGACAGATGGCATGTTATTCCTTTTGAGCTCACTTCCCATGTTATCCTGGGGCCTGAGAAAGAGAAAAAAACAAAAAACAAAAACAAAACCCAGGTTCTTTTTTTTGAGTGGGAATCTGATTCTGTCGCCCAGTCTGGAGTACAGCGGCATGCTCACAGCCACTGCAGCCTCGACCTGTTAGGCTCAGGTGATCCTTCTGCTTCAGCCTTCCAAATAGCTGGAATTATAGGCATGTGCCACCATGCCCACCTAATTTTTCTTGATTTATTGTAGAGACAAGGTCTCACCAAGTTGCCCAGGCTGATCTCAAACCCCTAGCTCAGGCAATCCTCTTGCCTTGGCCTCCCTAAGTGAGAGAAATTACAGACTTGAGCCACCAGGCTCTTGTTTTTAGGTTCCTGGGTCATTCTCCATGCCTGAAGTTCCTGAAGACATGTGGTGACTGGATTGGGGTGGCTTTGGGAAGCCCTTCATTGTTTAAACAATCCTTTCCAGTTCCTTCATTAACTAGGCAAGAGGAACAGCAGGTCACTTGCGGTCTTGAGTCAAGTTTCCGGGGCTTTCAGCTTGGTCTGTATTTTGGTATGCTCCCTAACTGAACTGTAATGATAGCTGCAGAAGTTCCCTAATAACTGGATTTTTGAAATTTTTAGTATCTGAAGCAAGCCCATGCTTGTTTGAGAGAAACTTTGCAGCAGTCTTGCAGGCATACTGAAGTTAGGACATGTGGGTCAAAAGTCAGGGAGCAAAATCCAAAGCCAACAGTAGAGCTATTGAAGTCCTAAGAGCTCAACTACTTTCTGGAGGTCAACTGCACTTCAGCTGGGATTTCTGAGTGACTTTCTCTGGTCCACCACCTCATCCAGGTGGCTTAAATGCCACCTCTCCAGTGAGACCATCTAGCCTGTCTAAAATAACACCACCCCTCCCCTCCCTCAATTGCCTCCATTTCTCTGTCTTTTCTCCCACTGCTGTATTTTTCCTCATAACACTGCTTCCTCTAGACATTACATTACATAAAGATTTGTATTTTCTGTCTCTCTTATTAGAACATAGACTTGTTGAGACTCTAGATTTTGTCAGTTTGGTTTAATTTAACATGCTGTGTTCTAAGTACCCAGCATAGTTGCTCAGCATGTAGTAGACACTCAGTAAATATTTGTTGCATGAATGACTTGCTATTTACATCAGTCCACCAAATGCCACCTAGTGAGTAGAAAAGTTTCAAAGGAAAGCATCCCAATCTTTCCTTTGTCACAGAGGCTTATCATACAGGTATCATTCTAGCTGAGTAAGTCACATCAGGTCTCTAGCCTCATTGAAGTTATGGAAACATTAGGTGGATAGAAATAAATAAATATACATGCACTTTAACTCACATTAACATGTCACAGAGAAACAAACATTACAACATTTTCTAGCTTGGCCATATGCATTTATAGTTTCTGCCATTTCAAAATTAATGCTTAAAAATGTCTTAGGAGAATGTTGGCCTCTATAGAAGTTGAAAGGCCCCTCCACTCTTCCATGTCACCAGCTTTGATCCTGTCCAAGAATAAATAGGACCAAGGACAAGACATTATACTGCCCCCAAAGAAAGGCTGCTCTTTGCATCTGAGAACACTGACGGGACCTACTTTGCAGGCGTGGTTGGAGAGTGACAGGGCCAGGGTACACGTGTGGGACCTTTCCTCTTCCTCTTCCACCCATGAGGAGTACTTTCTTCTGAAACTTTTCTACTCACTAGGTGGCATTTGGTGGGATGATGTAAATAGCAAGTCATTCAGGCAGCAAATATTTATTGAGTGTCTATTACATTCTGAGCAAGTATGCTGGGTGTGTAGAACACAGCATGTTAAATTAAACCAAACTGACAAAGTCCATGGACTCAAGAAGTCTATGTTCTAATAAGAGAGACAGAAAATACAAATCTTTATGTAATATAATGCCTAGAGGAAGCTGGAGAGCTCAGGACTTCCTCATGAGAAGAAGTGGTCTCATTGCTCAGAAAAGCCTTCCTCTCTGGAGGTATGGTGGTTGCTGGTAGGGTCTGGTATAGTTGGATATTTGAAGTGTTATTTAATGTTTGGGCATTAGAGTCAAATCCCTGCCTGCTCAGAGCCTTCATTTTGTTCTGGGTTTTCTAACCACATGGGTGGAAGAGGAAGAGGAAAGGGGTATGCAGATACCCCAGGTCCTGTCACTCTCTGATGACTCCTTTAAAGCATAATTATCAAAATGATGATTTTTGAATTATTTGAGTAAGTTAGTCCCTGTAAGTCCAACTTTCTCACTGAGCAAATATCAACCCAGCCTGTTTGCTATGCAAGTCTCTCTTTTAGACCTCTGGACTTGCTTGGTTTTCAAGAATTCAGCAGGCCTCCACTCCATCCACCCAGGTTTGCTGGAATTCTCCCATGGAGTTTTGTGATCAAACCAGAGCTAATAATAAAGCAATTACTTTTCTTGAAAACACATCTTGCATAAGTGCTTTGCAGGGAAGATGGGTATCAGGGCCCATGCAGAATCCAACTATTCCAGACACCTCTACTTACACAGTATATTCACACTGCTGGATATAGAACTCATAGTAATAATTTCTAACAAAAATGCCAAAGAGTCCACAAGCTAGTAATACAATAGAGAACACCTCTTTTAATTGCCCTACAATGACATTACTATATTCTTAAAGGATACATGGATGTCATGCAAGTAATCCAAAATTCACGTTAATATTTGCATTAGTGCCCAGAACAATGATAAGACACAATCACTGAATGTATGGATAGACATGTGGATGGATGACTGGATGGATGGATAGACGGATGAATAGACCAATGCTCTGTGATCTGAGGGCTGAAGATATATGCCAGAAAACTCCAAAGAGGGCAGTCAGTAAAATCAAGGAGTATGAAAGTCTAGTTTTAGGTATAAATGTGCCTCTGGCAGAGAGACTGGTTCTGAAAATAGAGTGATTGGAAATTACCCTCTTTACTTGTGTGTTATCATACTATTAAATCCTTTGTGGCAAGAAGGCTAATATTTGTAGACGACCACATACAAAACTTGAAAAAGAAAAAAAGGTGTTCTTCTATTGTTCTCCCTTTGTAGCTATTTGGAAAGAGGATGCTAGTAATCAAAATACCTGCAAAAGTCGTTTTTTAGTATTTCAAAGGCTGTGGGCTATTATGTCACACATGCTGAACCATCACGCAGAAAATGACTACCTTCTGAGCTACTCAAAACTCTGGGGAGAAAAATGGTACGCCATTGTCTGTTATAGGAACACCTATAAGAAGAAAAAGAGAAACACAGCTTTTTGTACATTCACATTCCCTTTGCTAGAAAAAAACAAAGGGTAGCCCCCTTTAAGAAAAGCTTTGGGTTTGCCAGAGCATAAATAAATCTCAGCACTGATCTACCTTAGGAAGGTCTGGTGTCTCCTCCGCCACTTACAGATTTCAGAAACGTGTTGTCATTCTTTAATCATGATCATTATTGGAGAATATGATTGAAATTTTAATTATTAAGTAGAAGGAATGGTGCAGCACTTTCATCCAGCGTCTGGAGTATCTGGTGTGATTGGCCATCAGTGCAGCTGCCGAGAACCTGGAAGCTGTTATCACAGCACCAGGCCCCGTCGGGCTGAGACAGCGGTTTGTCTACCTCCCACTGGCTGCCTGTCTCCTCAAATGTCTGTACGCTGTTGACTGCAGAGCCAGTGTTTGGATCAAATGCTCAGTAATGTGAAAACATCAATTATTTCCTTCCTATATTTAAGTGAAGTATGATTACCCATGATTTAATAGCAAAGGAGCATTTCCAAGGCCCAAAAACATTTCAACCGTTAAGCACAAAGATTATGCTTCAAATACATGCTTGTTTTCATCTATGGAGCAGTGGGCACTGCATTTATTAGCTCTGTGCTCACCGTGACAGTAACTCCATGCTGAATTCTGTACTGTCCTCTGTGCATTAGACTGTGGGTAGGCAAGTGTCTTGAAAGAGAAATGCCTACTTTGCTAGAAATTTGTAAATTTTTAGGAAAGTGAATAGCAAAGGGCCACTATGACTCACTAGTACTTTAGCCTAAACCTTATAGTCGTCAGAAGCCATTTTTGTGTTTTTTTTTTCTTTTTCTTTTTAAGGCATATACTATTATTTGGATAGCCATAAATCTCTTCTTCTTATCTGAAGGGAGGACAGGAATGAAAACAGTGACAAATCCAAGAGGGACTTTAAGGCAAGGCTGAGCTTTCTAGAAGGTACAAGCCCTCCCTGCTCAGACAGTGTCACCCACCATCCGGGGCCCTGTTGGTGGCCGAGTGACCAAAGGAAGCTTCATTCAGATGTGATGTGTCTGTTCTAGCCTTCAGTGATCACCATATTTCAGGTAAGATTTGTATCCCTTGTTAATTACATTGGAACCCTGGTCAAATTTGACAGTGGGTATGTTTGTGGGCTTCTCTGCAACCTACAGGAAATGCTGTATTCTCTTATAATGAGAACACTCAGCCAGGTGCAGTGGCTCATGCCTGTAATCCCAGCATTTTGGAAGGTCTAGTTTAAGACAGAAAAACAGTCTTCTTATTAATTAAACCAGAAAATATTCTACAAATTGGTAATAAAGATAATACTGATTTTAAAAAAAGAAAGTAGGCTTCTCGATGTTGCTTACATTGTTTTAGGTAGGATGATGGCTGTCGACTGTGAAGGACATATTTATTTATCAAATTATATAATCTTCTTTCCTTCAATTCTACCAACCACCCATCCAACCATTTAAATTATAATATGTGCCCATCAGGTGTTGCAGGCATGGTGTAGGAAGAGCAGAAGTAAATATGAACAGTAAATGATCCTACCCTCAGGAGGTTCTCTGCTTAGAGTGAAGGATAGATTTTGGAGGTAATACAACCAACAATGATAATACAACTGTGATCTGTGCTATTTTATGATGTTATAGTGGTTGCAACAAAGGAATTATTTACCTGTGAGTGAGAAAAGATAGTTTGACACTGTGTGTTTACAGAGGAGAGTGCTTTTGACTAAGAACTTGAAGAGTGGGTTAGACATTCCTTGGTAATAACGGGCAAAGGAGGTACAATACTCCCTTTGGGTGGTCTTGGGCCCAAACAGACATTCTAGACTATCTTAGGACACAATGGCACTACATTCACTTAGAGGAATATAGGGCAGGAATACTATTTCAGCAGGGATGGTCACAGAACATTTCTTTGAATGCCAGTGACCACTCAGCTTTGGAGAATGAGACATGCTGGTGAGGGAGGGCACTAAGCTGGGGTAGCTCCAGATCCCACATGTGTTGGTAGAAGATCTGTGGGCACAACATCAAGCTGTAGAAGCCATAACTTCATCTCTGTGAGTGTAAAATCCAGGGGAGTACTCAGCTGTGGCTTCCCCAGGAACTCCCAGTTCACTTACAGTCCTACGTGTCAAGATTCCATGTGCTTTTATCATATCTAATCACTGCCTATTAACCCAGTAAATGTTCTACCTGCATCAGGCTTCCAGGAAACAGAGATACAGGTCAAATTTGTCCTCAGAGTAGTAGAAGGGGTTTTACTACCCAGTGGTTCAGAGAAAGGAGCAACATTTGTAGAGATCTGGAAGTCTGAACAGCACACTGAATTCCAGTGCCAGAACTGAAAATGGTTCAATGTAAGTTAAGTATAACGTGTTTTTGAGGTGAGAGGAATGGTAGAAGGAGAAGAGAGGTGGAAATGAGGCCAGAGTGGGGGAGAGTACAGAAAACAGACTAGACTATATGAAGGAGCTCAGACTTTTAGTCTATAGGGAATCACAAATGGGGTGTGTTATCGAATTTGTATGGTGTTGGTATAAAGGATGGATTACAGAAGGAACACATTGGAGGCAGGAAAAGAGTAGAAGGTTGCAGTAGTTGAGGCAAAGGATGGGGGGCCCTGAGTCAGTAGAAAAGGGGAGATGGATGCAAGAATCGTTTACCTGCTGGAATCAATCACTGATCAGTCAGCCACAGGGGATAAGAGTCTGAAGTACGCTCTTGGACGATCACAAGTGCCACTCACTGCAAAGACTGAGGTCAAGAGGAGACCAGGTAGGGTTCGTATGGGTGACGGTAGAGGTGAAAACACAAGATCAAATACTGACATTCTACCTTTGAAGCACATATGAGAATGTTGAGAAGAGCTATCCATTAGGTAGTCTGCAGTATAATCCTGGAACTCAAGAGAGGAGTCTAGTTGGAGAGACAGATTTGGGGTCCATCGACCATGACAGTCAGAACTGCAGAAATGAATAAGAAGACCTGGGGAGGAGGACTTGGTTTGAGGAGAATAAAGGACAGGGGTGATCCCCTTGAAAATACCAGCAGTTAAGGGGCCAGGAGGGGACAAACTTGTAATGTCAACTTTGAAGGGTGTGACAGGAGGGTGGCTGGAAAGGTGGATGAGAAGGGCATCCCAGAAGCTGGCAGAGGAGGGCGCAGTCAATAGCATCAAACATGGCCAACTGCAATGAGGCGGGTACACACCATGATAGGGACTAATTATATGCGAGTTGTCTCATTCTTTTCAACTCTGCACAATATTAGCATCTATAGACTGTATCCTAGTATAAGCAAAGTCTAGTCCATCTAGAGAGATCAGATCAAAAGTGAGCTTGAAAGCACTTATATTTAAAACTTTATCTATGCAACATTCTTTTAATCCTAATCACAATGTCTAGAGAAGACCTGAATTTCCAGCTATTTCTGGCTTATAAGCTGGTATTTTTCTGCTGAAATACCACAGAGGGGGGTGTTTCAGGAGCTGATTTAGTATTCAGTTAATATTGTAGCACATGCTCTTCCATTACCTAGAAGCTAATGACTACCTAAATTAGTTATATGGCCCAAAGCAAAGATAAGGTAGTTAGTATGTTTGACCAGTCATTAAAGTGTGTCTTTCTGGAAAAATATTCTCTTAACTGAAATGACAATATGATGTCCTATCAGCAGCATAGCTAACCCTTATTAAAAGGTCTACTCTGAATGTCTCCCCAGGGCAATCATATTTTAAAAAAGAACCAAAATTTAATATGTTGTTAACAGAGGTTGACTTTATAAAAAAATAAGCTGAATTAGTTGAGAATTGCTGCTAAAACATTCTGTAACTGGAAAATATTACTCCAGTCCTCTAGAGAACAGTAGCAATAAAAACCACATAGAATATATTTTGCATCCCAAAATTGGCATACTTTAAATGATCAATGATTTTTGTACAAAACTGGCTTAATAGTTTTTGTATAGAAAGACCACACTCTGAGGTCAACAGTGTTTGCTGTTTCTTCAGGACTTCTATGCTCAATTTGATTGTTTGGTAGAGCACTTATTATAAAAAAGGCACTATACTGGGTTGTAGAGAATACAAAGATATTAGAAGTTCTATGTACAGTAGATTACAATATACAAGAAGCACCAGGAAAGGCAGAGAGATAAATACGTACATAAAGAAAAGATGACCTCATGCGAATTATGAACAACTGAGCATTAATGGGTTCCAAGGTCAGTGTGTGCACTTGTGGCTGGAATGGTCAGTAAGATGTTATTGGAGAAGGTGGCATGTGGAGCCAGCAGAAGTCCTGAGGCATCCAGCTTCAGCACAACCTCTGGAAGATGACTGTCACCTTCTGTTGGTGGCCCTTCTGGCCCTTCTCCCCCATTACCAAAGATGCCAAAACATTCCAAGTTTTCAGAATTGCCATTGTTCAGTTCTACCTGGCTTATCCTTCCTGACTCTGCCTAATCTGCTGTAGAATCATGTTTTCTAGAGGTCAACTGAATAGAAGAAGATACCGTAAATTCTAAATTGTCCATTTAATTCTGCCTTTCCTTAATCTTGGACAGGGTGGATTTGGGATCTGGCAGCACTTTCTGAAGGTACCAACTACCAAGGTTCAAGGGATCTTTGTATCAACTTGCATTGTACCTACTAGATGCTTTCTTTGACCATTTTGATATCCATATATGGACTGAAACTTTATAGTTAAAGGATAAATATCTTGTTCTGTATGTTTCAGAAATTTAAGGTCATATAAGCCTGAAAGACTTAGCTGAAACTCAGTCACAGCTAAAGTCACATCACAGTCCCATACATAGAGGTATGGATCAAGCATCCTGTGTGATAGCCTTAGAAGAATAATCTATACCTAGTGATGCTAGATCATAGTGACCACTGTAACTAGTGATTACTAGTTTAAGCTAGTGATCACTTTTGCCAACATTTCCATCTAAATTTTGGAAACACTCAAATCCAACTCTTGCAACTATCCCACAATATTATGGCGTTCAGTCACATTTAAGATACTGCATTCCCCAATGCTAGAAGAGTGAACACCAACATACAGACAACATATAGACACCTCTTGGGTACATTCCTTTTTTTTTTTTTTTTTTTTGAGTTGGAGTCTCACTCAGTTGCCCAGACTGGAGTGCAGTGGCACACTTCTAGTCACCACCTGCTGGGCTCAGGCTATCCTTCTGCCTCAACCTTCCAGGTAGCTAGAACTACAGGTGCTCACTAACCATGCCCAGTTAATTTTTTTGCTTTTTGGATTTATTATAGAGACAAGGTCTCACCATGTCGCTCAGACTGGTCTCAAATCCGTGGGCTCAGGCAATCCTCTTGCCTCGGCCTCCCAAAGTGCTGTGATTATAGACTTGAACCATAGGTACATTCTTGAGACAGGAACTGGATCGGAAAAACTCATAGAATTGGCCAATTCCTATGGAAGCCCCATTTCATTCTTGGAACCCTTAAATTTCAGATATTTTAAAGAAACTTCACTGAGGTAAAATTTACATAAAATAAAATGCAACAATTTTAATTTTATGCTTAGATGATTTTTGACAAGTGTATAAACCGATATAAGCACCACTACAAATCAGGATATACTATATACCATTTCCATCACCTCCAGAATGTTTTCTCATGCCCTTTGACAATCAACACCATTCTGTGTCCACCCCAGCCTAAAGCAGTCACTGAGCTGCTTTCTGTAACCACAGATCTGCCTTGCCTATTATGAAATTTTGAATCACATAGGATGCATTCTTTTGTGTCTAACTTTTCTCCCTCAGTATAATGTTTTTACGATTCATTATTGTTGCATATATCAGTAGTTCATTTTTATTGTTGATTAGTAATCTATTATTAGAATATACTAAGATTTGTTTATCCACTCACTTCTTGATTAACATTTGAATTGTTTACAGCATGGGACTATGATAAAAAAAGGTGTTATAAACATTCCTATATAGATCTTTGTGTGGACAACATTTCTGCCTAAGCTTCTCTTGGGTTGGTATCAAGGAGTGGACTGCTGAGTGTCCTGGTGAGTGACTATTTACCTACTTGAGAAACTGCCCAATTGTTTCCAAAGTGGTTGTGCCATTTCATATTCCCACCAGCAATGAATGAGAGTTCCAGTTGCTCTACATCCTCATCAACACTTGACATTGTTGGCATTTTTAATTTTAGTTATCCTAGAGAGTATGTATATGGTATATCATTGTGGTTTTAATTTACATTTGCTTAATAACTACTGATATTGAGCATAGTTTCATGTGCTTTATTTTTATATCTTTTTTGCCTATTTTATTAGATTTTTTTCTCTTTATTATTGAATTACAAGTATTCTTCATATTTTCTGGATACTAGTCCTTTGCTAGATATGTGATTTACAAAAATACTTTATCAGTCTCTGGTTTGTATTTTCACTTTCTTAAGGTATCTTTGAAAAAGTAGTATTTTAAAATTTTGATGTAGTCCAATTTATCCCTTTTTCATTTTTTTTGTATTCTTCATCCTACAAAATCTTTACCTACTGAAAAGTCATGAAGGCTTGTTCCATGTTTTCTTCTAGAAGTTTTATAGTTTAAGCTCTTGCATGTAAGTCTGTGGTCCATTTTTGTGAGACAGGGTCAAGAGTCATTGTTTTCTAAAATGGATACCCAGGTGTTTCATCACTATTTACTGAAAAAACTATTCTTATCCATTCAATTACTTGATATATCTAAAACAATAATTTCATCATATATGTATGGGTCTATTTCTTGGCTTCATATTTTCCATTTATCTGTAAATATCTGTTCTAATATCAGCTACACTTTGTGTTTGTTATCTTGGCACAGAAAATGAAAACTCAAGGTGAGAATGGTGGCCTTACTAAGTTGGATAGATTTTGGAGTTGGAATTTTAGGGGCAAAATATCACAGACAAGAGAATCATGAAGAGAAAGAATTTCAGAATTCTGTATAAGGGTCTTCTAGAGCTTTTAGCTAAGTGCTCATCTGAAATGTACAGGATGAAACTCTGGTATGCATCTCATTTGAACATCTATGTCTACTTTGTTCCAGTTCCAGGTTTATCTGTCTTTACTTCACTACTCTGGGCAGAAAGGCCAGCATAATAATACCTTAGGAAAAAATCTAGTGCTGACCATTCACTAGATAACTGCATTTAATAAGTTCCAATTACTGAGTTTCCCTAGTTAATTTTCAAGTGTATGTATCTTATCTTTCTATCTAGTCTTTGAACTTCCTGGAGACAAAATATTTCTACTATGTTTTGTAGATTCTCCATAGAGTTCGGCACAGTGCTATACACGACCATATTTAATGGAAAAATAAATTAATCAACAAATCTCAGGTATGTTGTCATGTAGAACAAATGTCATATCTAATACTACTAGGAGAGTAAATGGACAAGAAGAGCACTACAATATCTCTTTTCTGGGACTAAGATCAGACCTATAGTCTCTCTTCAATTACATATCTTTATCAGACTATATGGTTTTAATTTAGAATTTCATGTTGTATGAGTGCGTGTATGTGTTTATTGTCTTTCTTTGCATGTAATATGGAGCAGGAATGGGGGTGGAATTGAATTTTCAAAGCTAGTATTTCCTTATAAAACAAAACTTTCCTTAAGTGCTCAATTTCAGCTCCCTGACTAATAGCATGTGCCCTCCAAGGAGGACTACAAGGCTATACACAGGTGATCCAGCAAAAAGGCAGCATTACACCACTCAAATCCCATGCTTGATAAGTTATTAACTGTCTGACACTTTGGCTGAGTTATCACTAATCGGTTTTATGGAGGAAAGTTAACTACCTGAGCATTTGCAATATGAATGTGGCTTTCCTACCCCTCCATACATGGGAGGCTCAGTGATGACAAATTTTGGTTTTGTGCCTACTGAGCTTCCTTTGTTTATTCTCTGTCAGTTTCACCCGGTTTATTCCCTGACAGTTTCATGTACACAATATTTGAGGGAACATGTCTATCTTCCTCCTCTTAAACTCTCTTTCTCTGAAATTAAGAATATAGAATCTGCTCAATAACAGTCACCATTTGCCCACTGCCTAATCCATGTATCTGTTAATTCCCCTAAATCCTTCATATTGTTTTTTTCCCCTACATAGAAACCAGACAATTTAGGAAGACAAAACAGTTTCAAGAACTGAGATAAACCACATTCTCTTGGATATATATGGTTTTCCAGCTTCTAAATATGATTAAATTATACAATATTCCTCTCTCAGTATATTATCAGGTATTAACCGAAGTCTTCATAATTTCTCACAAAGAAGTTATAGTGTAGCAGCAGATAAACACAACATTGAATTACCAAACAGTTAAATGATGTCTTGAAGGGATCCACAGTGAGCTATACCTCCAATCCTGATATACAGCCCCCTAAAGTCTTAAAAAAATCCTGAGTGAAGCACATTTTTAAATATCCAATAAAACTATCAGGCAGTACACACAAGTTTCTCTACCTTGGATTTCCTACCTGTTGTCTGCCAGGTTACTGGTGCCCTTTGCTTAGGTTGTTTGACTCCCAAAATATCACTGTGGAGAATTACGCTCTTCAAGGAGGTGACAACTGCTTGGATCCTTGCTGCCAGTCAAAACCATAGGTTGCCGACTTTGCCAGTTGAGCTGTAGAGGTAACAGGTGGTCTCTAGGCCATCAAATTACTGACTCTCTCTATATAAAATGTGGCAGCAAGTGAGATGCCAATTTAGAAGCTCAATCTTCATTCATATCTTTAAGACTGGCCTGCGTGGGCTCTGCATCAGGGTGCGGTGCTTCTGTGAGAGTTTGCTTATCGCTGTTGCTCATTGTGAAGAGGGATGTGTTTTCTGGCTTGTTTCTCTTGGTAATATGACGACTTCTTAACATTGAGACTTTTTACCATCTTGCAGCTGATCTACATTTTTACACATTCTGATGCTCTTCACTCCTTCCTACAGATCTGGGCTTCATTTGGTATTCTTTCAACCTGGAGAACTTATTTTAGTGTTTCTGGTAGTGCAAGTCTGCTGGAGATGGATTCTGTCAGCTTTTTCCTGTCTGAAAAATGTTATCTTTTTGACCTTTACGTTGAGAAGATTTTTTTTCTAGATATAAGATTTTTAGTACATAATTTTTCTCTTTCAATATTTTAAAGATGTCATTCCATTGTTTTTTGGCTTTCATTATTTTTGATGGAGAAGTTCACCTTCATTTTTATCATTGTTCCTTTCTACATAATATGGTTTCCTCTGGCAGCTCTTAAGATTATCTCCTTATCTTGAGTTTTCAGTGTTTTGACTATCATTTGTTTATGCATGTTTTTCTTTGTACTGCTCCTGGTTAAGAGTCATTTTGTTCTTTGTGTCTTGTTTCGATAGTTTTCATTCATTTTGGAAAAATTTTTCACCATGATCTCTTCAAACATTTCTTCTGGCCCCTTTTGTCTTTCTTTTTCTCTTCAGATTCCAGTTAGGTATGTTGGAGTGTCTGATGTTGTTTCACAAATCTTGGATACTCTGTTCTATGTTTATTACTTTTTTATCACTTTGTGTTTCCTTTCCCCCCCAGTTTTATTGCAGTATCAATGACATATAACAATATTATACATTTGAGGAATACAACATAATGATCTGATATTTGTATACATTGTTTAATGATTATCAATCAAATCAACCAAATGAATCAACACATCCATCACCACACATAGTTCCCCTTGTGTGTGTGTGCAGTGAGTACACTTGAGATCTATTCTTAGCACATTTCAAGTAAATAACACAATGTTATTAACTATAGATACCATGCTGTACACTAGACCTTCAAGTGCTTCTGCTTGAATAGATTAAATTGACCTATCTTCAAGATCACTGACACTTGCCTCAGCTGCTCAGTCTTCTGTTAATCTCTTGAAGGATTTAGTCAATTCTGATAACATATTCTCTTCTAGGGAGAACTTGCTACTTTTAGTGATTTTGTTCAATTGGGTTTCTTTTTGACTTCAGATCTCTGATGGGCTTAAAAAAATCTGGAAAACATGTAAACTGCTTGGCTTGTTCTTTTTGTTATGGTAGGCATCTAGAAAATAGTTTTATGTTTTCTTCTCCAGTTCATGAGTTTCTATTTTTGCGCTCATCTGCTCTGATCTGTTTAGGCAGAAGCTCAAACAATTCTGCTTATTCAACTAGGATTTGTGGATACTAGGATTTGAAGGTTTGCATGTTAAAAGCTAAGCCGGTTCATTTCTAAGGTCTGTCCTTTCTGGTGAGGGGGCACTATTACAGTAAGACGAAGGCCTAGCCTTAAATAAATATGTGGCCATATTGCTAGACCAAACATCTACACACAGACACACAGACATAGAAACACACCCAAGGATAGGCTTTCATCACTGTTGATGGATTTATTTTAAAGCTATCAAGTAAAGCACACACAAAAAAGAGAAATCGCAGGGTCCTCTTAGCAAGACCATGGTACTTACTCTTACATGCAAAGGTTTTTCTTTTCTATGATATCTAAGCAGAGTCAGATAATGCTGAACTTTTTTTCTTTTTGTTTCTGGTAGCAGAACTAAAATATTCTTCTTAGGATAAGGGAATGAAATGTAGTCAGAAGACACAGACCTGGAGTTCCTGTCTAGATTAGTGTCCTTACATACAAGCCAACATCCTCCCTGCAAAGTTTTCTATATCTCAGAAGCTATGCCTGTTTGTCACTGATTTCATTTTTCTTCTCATTCTTACCTCTGAATTAAGAAGCCTCTCTCATTACTGCTCATCAGTGTCCTGCTGCTGAGGGAACTATTTGTGCTGATGAATCGTCATTTTTTTCAATTTGCTGGGAAAGTAGCATTTTGAAAGACTTCTTCCATCCATGCCCTTCTGTCTCAACTACAGTTCATTTATTCATTCATCAATAAATATTATTGAGGGTGGACTATGTTCCTGGCACTATGCTAGGAATCTGATACACATATAATATGGACACAATTCCAGACCCTATGGCTCATATACATTATTCATCTTTGATGAGTTCAGTTCAACATACATTTATCAAGTTCTGGTACATGCTGGACTTATAATAGCATAATGATTAGGAAGACCGGCATTTCTTCTTAAGCTTATAGTCTAGTGGGAAGACCAAAACATAATTTCAGAGTAATGTTTTAATGTTCTGCAATAAAGAAACATGCAGATTCCTAGGGGAATTCAGGTCGAGAGGGGCTGAACCTAAACTGAGGGTGCAGAGGAGGCTTCCTAGAGAGGGTGATGCTTGAGATGAGTCTCAAATAATGGATAAGTAGAACCAGCCAGGAGTGGCAGAGACTGCAAATGCCTGTCCAGTATTCACATTCCTCTTCCTCAGTCTCAGAACACCAACCAAGTGCCCAGCAGACTACTTTTCCCAGCCTTACCTGTTAGGACTGGTCAACAACCTACGAGCAGAGGGTTTTCCTGGGGATTCCAGGAAGATCCAGGCTCAGAAAGAAGCATCATGGGCCCCAAGTGACCATGGAGGTCCCTATACTGTCCCTCAGTTTCATACTTCCAACTTCTTTTATGTGAGAAGGAGTAAGCTTCTATTCCTTCTCACTCCCCTGCCCTCTACCCCTTCTTAAAAAAAACTGTCAAACCTAATTATAAATCTAAAATTAATGTACTAGGTGAGATGTAGGTAGGAAGAGAGAGGAGGTGGGAGGTCTGGAGGAGGCAGCCTATGAGGAGACTTCTGGATGAGCCAAGGCACAGAGCCATGGCTAGCAGTGTGGGTACCATAGCACTTCGGTGTCCCTTGAGTGCACCGTGGGAGCCAAAGCATGATGGGAAATGCAGCTGCAGTGAGGGGAAGGAGGGAGCCCACCTTTTTCTATAGGGTAATGGAGATGGTGTCCAGACTACATTTTTCATTTAAGAAAATCAACCTGAGAGGAGTAGAGAGAATGAATTTAGGAGAGGCTTGGTGTTCATACAGTAGACTACCACACACAAGAAAAAGCACATACCCATTCAAATACATGCAACAAGATGGTTGAATATGTCAGGCGTTATGGTGAGCCAAAGAAGCCAGACAAAAAAGAGTACAGACTTTTAGAAGAAGTTCAAAAATAGACAACCAATGGTGGGAGAAGTCAAAGAACAGTGATTACTTCTGACATATGAAGATATCTTCTGGGATGCTGTCAATGCTCAATTATAAGATAGAGTAATCTTGGATTATAACATAGTTATGATCTTGTGGGAAGGAAATGGGTGGAAGAGAGAATATTGTCAGTCAACAGGCATCTTAGCTCAACAGCTCCCATTCTGTTCACTTGAAAGCATTTTATATCAGTGTGCCCGAACCCCTCCTGTAACCTGCAGGAAGTAATGGGATTATTATTAGTAGAATAAACACAAGACCCACAGAGAAGATACCTTTAATCCCTCCTCCTCCCTAAAAACAGAAGTCAGGGGGGATTTTCAAGCTGGAAATTAAATAAAGGAAATTATTATAGTTTGGTCAATAAAAGGCAACTGAGTCAGAGTACGTTGTGAATGAAAACCCAGGATTTATAGTGATTCTCAGAGGACTGGGAAAAATGATAATGAATGGACTTCATGGGTCAGAGACTGAAGTCTACAGGATAAATACAGGAACAAGCAGGGGTTGTTCCACATATTCCTTACTTAAGTAATTCAGCTATAGGGTTATGTGTCCTATGTTATCCTTGTTGGCTGCCATTTACTATGGCTGCCACTAGAGAGGCCTAGACTAGAACTGCTGTCTTGGCAACTCTGGGGAGACTAATTGAATCAGAGGAGGGAGAAACTTCAATTCTAAGAATGAATAAAGCAGAACCTCAGACCCATGAGGAGGCAGCATCAAAGCAAACTTGCTGTCCGCACCCACTCACCACTCCTGGCAGTTGCGGAGACCAAACCCTCAACAAAACACTGAGTCATATACAACCTTGAACTGTCAACCATGATAAACATATAGATAATCATATAGGGTGTTCTTTAAATAGCAGAGACCCCTCTGCCTGACTGTATTATATTTATATTTGTTGCAGCCAGACTGGAGTCCTTTATCTCAACTCTACTTGTACCTCATTCCTCATGTATTGACACGTGCTTATTAATACGTTTAGGAACTTAAAATAAAGAAATACATTGATTCTTTACTGAAATCTGCCAGACGTCGTCTGCAGTTCTTTCAAATATTCATATTTCAGAAAGGCCCAGATTTAAGTGAAGTCAATACAGTCTAAGTTACCACCCCCTTCCTCCCATTATGACACGTGCAGCCATCAGGGGGACCCAGCCTCAGAGTACTTGGGTATGTTCTCAAGAACAGCAAACTCACACATAGTGTATATTGATTTGTTTCAGGCCCTCACACTCACTGTCCATCTAGCTATCATTCTGGTATAGCCCAGTCCTTCCCACAAGTCCTTCCCACAAGACACACCAAATCCTAACTTTGTTAACTGATAGAGCTGACTACAACCAAGGCAACATCCTGACACTTCAAGACCTAAGAGTATAAAACTGGGGCTCCCTGCAGCCAGGTAAAATTTCTTACTATAGCTCCTAATGACTTTCCACCAAAACATTGCCGAGTAGTCAAATTTGGCATATTGTGGTAGACAGAATACTGCTACTTTCATGTCTGCGTTCTGCTTCCTGGAACCTGTGAATATGGTATTCTACGGGAAATACCATATTCTCTTTATGGGAAAGAGACCTTGCAGATGTGAATAAATTAAGGATCTTGAGAGGGGGAGATTATCCTGGATTATCCAGGCAGGCTCAGTAAGAAAGAAAAAGAGGGAGAGAGTAAGAGAGACAGATTTGGAGATAACACAGCTGGTTTTGAAGATGGAGGAAAGGGTCACAAGCCAAGGAATCCAGGAAGCCTTTAGAGGCTAGAAAAGGAAGGGAAATGGATTCTCCCCCTGGAGTTTCCCAAATGAATGCAGCCCTGTGACACCTTGACTTTAAGACTTTTGACTGCCAGAACGGTAGGATCATAAATCTGTGTTATTAGCCACTATATGTGATAATTTATTATAACAGCCACAGGAAACTAATACACATATTATCAAACTGTGAGAGGTAGAAAGACACTAATCTGCTTTTTCTCATACATGACATAGCATAGCTTTAATAACAATGGTAATAACTGTAATAATTGTTCTATCTGAGAATAAGTTACTGCTTGCAAAGTGCTTACTTTGTACTAGGCATTGCTGTGCTGGACATCCAATAGACACAATTTCCTTCAATTCACCGTTTGGTGAACCTTTACATAGTTACTCTTAAAAAAAACCCCATTTAACAGAAGAGAAAAGTGAGCCATAGACAAGTTAATTTACTTAAAATCACATATCTAGGAAGTGAACTCTGGTTAGGTTCTAAACCCAGGCAGTCTGAGGATCTTACCCTACACTAAAATAATGTCTACAGTCAAAGTCACATAATTTTGATCATATTCTTTAGTTATATTATTAGTTTTAATGTCACATACCCATGCCGTCACCCCTCTAAATCTTCATTCCCCTCTTCAATAGCTCCACCCAGTGATCATCACCCTTCCACTAGAGCTGAGAGTGGTCATGGGATAGCCTCCCACCACATTCTAGAACCTTGTAGGCACAGCAGAGCTGGACAAGAGAAGGGATCTAAGCTAGGGGAGGGGCCAACTCTACCAGTTCTACTATGTTCTGGAGAATTCTAAATTAGAATCTGGTCTACCAGATCCTTATGAGGGTATATTACTCAAAGTAAAAAGATGGCATATATTTTATTTAATAGCTTGTTAGCTTGATTTAGAATATTTAAATATTGAGATGTGGGCCATGTGAACCCACATTTGTTCTCTTGCCCCAGGTCCTGCAAATGTTAGGACTGGACTTAATCACTGCTTCTCATTAGAGGGAGAGACAGAGAAAAGCCAGGTGATAAACAGAATGAAAGAAGTAGAAAAATGTCCATTAAAAAAGCCTAGAAAGAAATAAAGGCAAACATTAGCAGAGTTTGCAATTTCTGGGGCTATGGGGATGTTGTTTTCTTTTATTCCCAGACACACTTACATAAGCAGTTTTGTAATCAGAAAAAATATTTGCTTATGAATTCAAACCCATGACTATTCAGTAACTGTCTAGTACAATGCTGGCACTAGACTACACATTGTAAGGATGCAAAACCCAAATCCAAACCCAAACAAACCAAACCAACATATCTTCAATACATGGAAAAGAAAAAATAGAGACATAAGGACTGGGTAATGAGGAATGCATCCCTCTAAGGCACTTTGATTAAAAACTTGAAAATAAACCTAGAAAGAATGATGAACTAATTTCTATAGGATCTCAAATTGGAAGATACATTGGAAACAGAATCAGGATTCAAAAACATCCTTTACCAGTCTTAAACCATGGGCTAATCTAACAAGATCAACAGAGCAAACTTTTAGAAAATAGTTTAAATCCTAATACTAGAATATACATAACCACTACCTTAGCTGCGAGAGCTAGAACTTAATGACAGTATGTGTAATAAAGACAATTAATTGTATAATTAAAGTGGTTAAAAGTATTAAATTAATCTTAGATAGCACTAATAGAAAAATAGAGCATAAAATGAAGGAATGGATAATTTTTTTTGGTTATGTGTGGGCAAGACTTCATCAAGATTTTGTTTAATTTTAATATCAACTTTGGAAGACATTAAGCAATACTAAAGCCTGTGGAGAAACTCCCTCTCATATGAGAAATTTTTGAAAAAACGTAATATTTTTAGAGTGTTAAGAAGAAAGGACATATGTCTGCTTAGGCCAGGGTGCTTGGAAGAGTGGGTAATATTCTTCAGATATTAATGGATGCCTTGAAAAAGAAGTCCTTCACAGTAGGACTAACACTTCTGGATACTCGGTAGAGGGAGGTTGATTTTAGCTAGATATAAAGAAAAACATTGTGAAAATTAGAATTGTTTAAAAATGAAATGGATGCCTTCAGGAGAGAATGTATCTTAATTGCAGACGGTGCTGGGATTTAAGAAAACCTAATTAATGGCACCTATCAGTTCTGTCTAAAGAAAAGTGGGTTAACTAATTTTTGACAAAATCACCAAGAAGTCACAATGAGGAAAAGACAGTCCCTTTAATATATGGGGTTGGAAAAACTGGATATCCACGTGTAAAAGTATAAAACTGGAAAGCCTAGCCTAGCTCACATTACACACAAAAATCAACTCGATGTGGATAAAAGAACTAAAGTAAGATCTGAAATTGCGACCTTCTAGAACAGGGGTCCTCAAACTATGGCCCGCGGGCCACATGTGGCCCGCCAAGGACATTTATTCCCATTTTGTTTTTTCACTTCAAAATAAGATATGTGCAATGTGCATAGGAATTTGTTCATAGTTTTTTTTTTAAAACTATAGTCTGCCCCTCCAACGGTCTGAGGGACAGTGAACTGGCCCCTTGTTTTAAAAGTTTGAGGACCCCTGTGTTTTCCCTGTAGAGAAAACACAGGGAAACATTATGGCCTTGGCAATGATTTTTTTGACTTTTAGGCAATAAAAGCAAAAATAAACAAGTGGGACTATATCAAACTATGACGCTTCTGTACAGCAAAGGAAGTAATCAACAGAATCAAAAGATAGCCTAGAGATTAGGAGAAAATATTTGCAAACCACGTATCTGATAAGGGACTAATATCCAAAATACAGAAAAAGTTCATATAATCCAAGAACAAAAAAAATAAAACCTGATTAAAAAATGGACCAAAGAACTTAAATAGGCATTTTACCAAATAAGATGTAAAAATGACCAATGGGGATATAAAAGAGGCTCAACATCACTAACCATCAGGAAAATGCAAATTAAAACCACAATGAGCACCTCACACCTGTTAGGATGGTATTATCACAAAGACAAGAGATAACAAATGTTGGTGAGGATGTGGAGAAAAGGGAACCCTTATACACTATTGGTGGGGATGCAAATTTTTACAGCCATTATGGGAAACACTATGGAGGTTCCTCAAAAAATTAAAATTAGAACTACCACATGATCTAGCAATCCCTCTGCTGTGCACATCCTCAAAGGAAGTGAAATCAGCACTCACAGAGTTACCTGCACACCCATGTTCATTGTGGCAATATTCACAATAGCCAAGACATGGAAACACACTAGGTACCCACTAAAGGATAAATGGATAAAGAAGTTGTGGAATAGAAATATAAATTGTGGAATACACACACACACACACACACACACACACACACACACACACACACACATACATATATATGATGGAATATATATAATGGGATATTATTTCATTATACATAATGGAATATCACTCAACCTTAAGAAAGAAGGATGTCCTACCACTTGTGACAACATGGATGAATCTAGATGATATCACATTAAGTGAAATAAGCCAGAAACAGAAAGAAAAAACACTGCATGATCTCACTTACATGTGGAATCTTAAAAAAACAAACATAGAAACAGAATAAAATGTGGTAGTGGGGAAAACTGGAGGAGAAAATGGGAAGATAGAGGTCAAAGGGTACAAAATTGTACCTAGGATGAGAATGTTTACAAATCTAATAATAGCTATAATATGATACTGTATCATGAAAATGTGCTAAAAGGGCAGATTTTAGGATCTGTTATCACACATACAAGGGAAGAAGTAACCATGTGAGATCATAGATATGTTAATTTGCTTGACTGCAGTAATCATTTCACTATGTATAAGTAAAGCAAAACATCATGTTGCAATCTTAAATATATACAGAAGAAAAACAAACAAGCAAATAATAAGAAAAGACAGGAGGGACAGGTGGGGTCATATTTTTATATATGAGGTAGCTAGCTTGAAGGGTGTGATTTGTATATGAGGACTAGCGAGTTTTCTAATTCTGAATTTCAGAAATGTGAAAATCTGTCCACCTAAGCTTAGGCAGAGCCAGACTTCCTGGAAAAACGGAGCAGAACACAATGTCTCTGCAAGCATTGGCTCCCAAGGGAAAAAAAATGTGAGTGGAGAAGTGGAATGTATTGAATTACGGCTCCACCATTTACTTGTACTGTGTAACCCTAGTCAGGCATATGAGGAATGAATTAGCTCCTCCATGGAAGTGCCTAGCACAGCACAGGGTGTGCAGTGACCTCTTAATAATCCTTAGTTTGTCAGCTACCCAACGGTTCCTATCCTTCATCTCATCCTTCCTACTCTGATCACAGATGGAGTCTCTTATGTTCTGTAGGACTGGGGTGTTAACAGGAATCCATGGAGTTTGTGAACCTGGATGGAAATAAACTGTATATTTAATTTCAGAAATCTCCACCTGAAATTTGGTCTTTCCTTTAATTATAAATACAGGCATCAATGTCTGTGGTATTAGCGGTATCTGTGACTCTGTCATATGAATCACATAGGTATTTTTATAGCTTTTTAGAGTTGCTGCAGATACCTTGAAATATCAGTTATGCTCATTATTACATCAACGGACAGTAGGTTGCACGTGATTGCTGTTGTCCTGTCTACCTGTGAAGTAACTCTACAAACTGTGGGGAATGTAGGAGTTGTGTCTTCCCACACTGGTGACCCGACATCCATGGTGTTTTCCAGCATTCCTGACAGAGTAGGCAAGTTAGACTAGAATAAGCTTTAGGATTGCAAGAAAGTTCCAGACTCCTTGATGCCTACAGCAGCTGGTGCAGAGCCATGAGTGTAACCCAGCGACCTGCCTGTAGGCAAATTCACACCTACCTAATGTTAGACCCTTATCAAATACACCTGTAGCACTGTAGGCTGTCTACCTAGGATGCTTGTGGTCCAGAGCCAACTACCAAGGCAGGAGCCAATTTAGAGACTCCCCAGAGCATGTGTGCCAATGACCAAGGTTGACCTAAGATGACCATAACCTACGTTTACCTTAGTTGTAATATTATTAACGTAAAATTACCCTAAGGGAGCCTCCCACTCCCATCATATAAACCTGAAGCCATGACAATACCGTGTGACCCTATAAAGCCTAAAACTCTCCCACCCGACACGAAGAAGAAGTAAGAGCGACCCAGCCCTAAGACCACCCATTTCTAGGAAAAACCCATCCCCAAACCCACTCCTTAATACCCTTAAGGATAAAAGTTATGGCTCAACAATAGTTGGGGCCAGAAGCAGCAGTTTTCTGTAGGCTGTTTTCTGCCTGCTCTCTTCTCTTGGCAGTGTACTATTCTTTGCTTAATAAAGCTATTTACATATCTCACTTCTCCATGTGTCTGCTTATGAATTCTTTTCAAATTTGAACACAAGAACCTGGTCATTGACCTGCAAAATGGGGAGGAAGGAGGGAAGTCAGACTACTGCACAATTTAACGTCTTCATTCAAACTAAGCAGAAGCATTCTTTGCACCAACATATCTTTAAACAATCAGGTTTAACTTTGACTTGCTTGTATTTTAAATGCATAATATTGACTTGCTATTTAATAAGTGAATAAAGAAGCACATATTAAAAACCACACATTTATTTTTATTACTTTGATAACTGCATTTTCTTTTGAATCTCACATGTTTTATGTATTTAAGAATATTACTCAAGATAGTATCTAAAGCTCTCATCAAACTGCCAAGGAGATTCATGGCATGACATGACTAAATATTCCTTATTGGAGGAATGTGAAAATATTATCAAGGAAACAAGATTCCAAAGAAAAGTTGCTGCTTCTGACAAGACTATGGAAAAACTGAATTTAAGGAATTTTTCTCTCAAGATCTGGTTTGTGGGATTACTAATTTACAACTCTAATTGATACACATTTTAAAAGAAAACTTGGCTCAAATTTAGAACTCAAACACTTTAGATGCTTTTCCCTGAAAAACCTCAAATACTTGTAAGTTTCCTACTTACTTTCAAAAAAATGTTAAAGCTTAAGACGTTAAGGAAGTTCCCCACTGTTGATGATAGTGATTAAAAAGGCCATTAAAAATGGCTCCCAGAAATAGAACAGTTGTCAGGACAGCTGGGAGGCAGGAGACCCACTGATTTGTTTCTTTGACATATAAAGTTTAGTCATAGAGTGATCAATTTCTGAGTCCACTGGAAAGATGTGCTAGAAATAGTGTGGAATTTCTATACTTTTTGGTTCTAACTGGGACATTCCATAATTACAATGAAATGAAACCATGCTATGCTGTCTCACAACATCTGTAAAGAAGTTACCTAGCATAAAAAGGAAGGGAATGGAAACCGAGGGCCAGCTTATAGGCATCGCTAACGGAATAACTGGTAGTTGAGCTGAGGTGAAATGGCTTTGACACAAACCAACACATGTAGTTCTAATTAGGTAGTAAGACAGGCAAGGAAGTGAGCATTATGTCTGCTAATTAACTTGGATGATGTTGGATAGCGAGGTGTCCTGAGGAAAAGCCAAGAGCACTTGTGGTTAATTATCAGGGAACATCGTGTTTGTATAATTTCCTTCCCAGCATTTTGAAAAGATATGTTGCTTTAAGTGTTAAAGACATTAAGTGACACTTCTTAAGGCTATCAGCAGCACGTATTGGTGATGAAAAAATATATATATATTTCATTTAGTACAAGGCAAATGAATAAATGTTATGAAGATGACTTTCCTTAATTCATTGACAGCATATAGAACAGAATGACCTTATTTGGGGAAGGTCATTGGAAATGTGAAGAGACAAATTATTTTGGTGTTTTTATATAGAATACTTTTTAGAGATAATTTTTATTTTTCTGTGTTACAAATGGAAAATATTAAAAATAGGAAAATGAAATAGATATGCTGTATTATTAGAAAGCAAAACATTACTCATATTACTATCTGGATAATGGAAATATCTTGAAGAATATTCATGCAAGCCCTTCCTTTCTTCCCAGGATAATCTGGGAGGGAGGGTCATCTGTTTGGCTGGGTGGAATGGAGAGGGAGAAGATGGTGTGTAGCCTCCAAAGCAAGAAAGAATGACAGGAAAAGTGACCTAAAATCAACAGATTTGTGTAAAGTATAAACAAATGATTGATTGTACCTGAGCTGTGTCACAGTGAACCGATTTAACAAGGATAAGTCACAATGTGTTCCATTTTAGCTATTCTGAGGACAATAACATGACAGCATACACAGGCAGATTAAGAATGTCTTTTTTAAGATTTGGGGCATGGTTGATTTATTCATAAATAGAATAAAAATGACTTATTGTTCAATTGAACACATGTAGAGTGAAAGGGAAAATATTAGCAGGTTCCAGAACAACAGGCATAAACCAGTTTGCCTTAGGTGAATGAAGTAGTGTGGTTCTCACTATGTCTCACTCTGTAGTTCCATAATTACATGTCAACTATTCATATACATCATGCCTCCCTTTACGGTATGATTTCCATTGGAATGCAAAATTAATATATAGAAATTATGTAATTATATTATTGCACTTAACACAAGTAGATAGGACATACTGTAAAATAATTACTATTTGCCATCATTATAGCTACACATGCAATAATAATTAATTTACAAAATCCTTTCTAAAGGATTATTTCATTCAACTCTCATAGTAGCTGTTAGGTGGCCTTTCCAAAAAAACTCTGAATGAGTTCTCACTCATAAGTGGACCCTAAACATTTACCATAATACTATAAGAAAGGGATTTGCACTAGCGGGATACTGCCAGTGGCAGGGGAGGGAGGAACATAACATCAAAAAGGGTACTTGGTCTCAAACTAGGCAAAGTGGGGACCAAAAGGAGGCCCACACTTTATCTGTGCAATAATCATTTGTATACCTAATCCTGAATTGTACTACATATCTTTAAAAAAAATCTAAAAAATAAAAAAAAATCCGGAATGACTCACCAATTAAGCAAGTAGATAAGCTTCACGTAGATACGCTAATGCAATGATATAGCTATAGTCATTATATATAATAAATATTTAGGTTAATCTTTAATAGTCAGTAACATGATTTTAGGAAAATAACCAGATAAATAAAAAAAGCTTTATGTACAAGAATTTTTTTTTTGCTTAATATTTAAATCTCATCTATGTAATACACTAAACAAATCATGATATAGTCATAAAATAGAATATCATAGAGCAATAAAAATAATTTATTTATCGAGTGCAACAATTTGGGAGAAAAAAGAAAAAAGTACTTATTTGCTTATAGATGCACAGAGTATTTCTGGACTGATAATTGCTAAGTGGTCAATTCTAGAAACTGTAATGGGGGCTTAAGAACAGGGATAATGAATCTTTGCATACATCATGTGATTGTGTATCAGCTGATTACTTCTCACAATGATGACATATAAAATAACATATAACTTTTCTTTAGATTCTAAATATTTTCTTGATAATGTTCTCATACTCCTCCAAAATAATTGGACACACATACCCATAATATATCACTTAGTACAACACTATGTAAAAATTACTATGTATAATAATACTACTAATGTTTTAAAACATTTCAGGTGTGGGTATGTATCCTGATATGCCTAGGAAGATGAAAAATAATAATGAGTATTAGGATGACTCCTGATTTTAGTTTTCTATGTGAAACTTCCACTTTTTCATCTTACTGGAATGTGTTACAATAATACATTTATATTTTACAATGAGAACACAAGCAACAGTGCCATTTCAATTTTGAGGAAGTATAATGAAGGGATCCGCAGTGCTGGTTTAAGTGTCTCCATTTGCCTAGAAAGGATTTAATCCTGATGCTGCAACATTAACTTTCTCAGCATATGCTCTGTCCCCGGGGTAGATGACAGTCAAGAGAATCTTGAACTTCTTGGAAAATGAGAAAATTAAGGACTTCTTTTAAAAGGTAAATTATTTTACTTTTGAGCAATTTGGTTTTACTTTGTTTTAGGAGACATCTGAAATTTTACAAGGTAGCCTTCTGAAGGTTGGCTCACACATAGCAAGGGCTACCCGGGCACCCCATTTATTGTGAGAGTGTGGGTCAGTTCTCCAACTCCCCCTGCTCTCTGCTTTCCAGATAGCACAGAGGTAGGAATGCATTGCAGGTCCCTCTGAAGTTAGACCAGGACATACGATTTGTTCTGGACAAAGAATTGTGAGCATAGGTAACAAGTGTCTTTCCTGGGTGAGAGCTTCAAGGGCCAGTGCACAATTCTCTGCTCCCTTCCCTTTGGTGTGAAGATCATGGATGCCCAGGTCACAGTAAGCCTCACCCTTCCGGCTCCTCCACGAGTGGAGAAGCCCTCTCCTGTGCACCGGCCTTAGCATATGTGCAATAAATCAACTTTCATTGTGTTAAGCCTCTAAGATGCTGGGGTATTTGTCATCACTGCAACATTTCCTAGCCTATCCTGACTACATAATCTGTGGAGCTCAGTGCAAAATGAAAACAGAGAGCCCCTGCTTCAAAAACTATTTAGTACTTAAAGATGGACAGCAGAGCATCAGACTCCACGGGGTCCTGTGAGTGCAGGGCCCTGTGTGACTGCACAGGTCACAAGCTCATGAATTTGGCCTCATTTCCCCATTTCACCATTGCAACAATTCTGAAACATGAGACTTAATTCTCTTATTTCACATATGAGAAAACAGAGCGCTTACATGGCTGGCTTAAAATCACAGAAGGTACCAGAAACCAGTATTTGATTCCATTGGTATTATTATTAATATTGCTGTTATAGGTCTTTTGTGGATCCATGGGTCTGGGCTTTGGGGTACAAGGAGCCAAGGGGAAGCAGACAAGTCTTAGGAAATACAGCATCCTTTGTAGAAAATCACCTAACCGGAACCCCGGTTAGAAAAGAGTTAAAGTCAAAGCCATTACATGCTAAGTGAGTGTTTTCCTCTGCCAGAAAGTATAATTAGTAATTTCAGTCCTTATCTGAAATACCTGCCTCAGCACATGCTGAAGAGAGTATCAATAAAGAAAAGCAGGCACCGCTTTTAATTTCATTGCTATAACTAATCAGCATTAGAGAAACCATTTTCATAAGCCATGCACGAACAACCGATTGGTGACTGGAAACGAAAGCTGATGGTGCAGCTTTCTCCATGGTAACCAGACATGGAAAGCAGTGATTCAGAACGACCAAGAGGAGTGTCCTGAGGAAAGGAACCAGACATCTGCTCCGAGCAGCGGAGTGGGGAAGCGGGGCGTTGCCCTGCAACCCTACACATCACGGAGAATGCAAGAATATTTCAGTAAGGGGCACTGTTTTGGATGGAAAACATTACATGCCACTACTGAAATATTTTGTGTATATTCCTTAAAAGCTACTCACAACACATCAAAGTTTTTGTTAACAAAAAGGCTCAGCCAATTAAAATTACATCAGATGGCTTCAGGAAAGGTAATGAAAAGGACCTTTGCTCAAAAGGAGCATAAGTAGTGAATTTAGAATGAAAAAGGCAGCTGTCATTATACCATGGGTTTCACGATAAAACTAGATCATTCTAATTGGGCTCTTTATTACTCTTCTTGTTGATTGTGCCTGTAACACACTGCTGTATTAGCACAAGTTGTGTCATTCTCTTCTTCTTTTCATAAAAGCTCAGTTTGAGTCATATTTTAAAGAAAAAAGAAAAATGGAAGGAGAAAGGAATGAAGGAAGGAATACAAGAGGGAAGGAGGAAATAAAGGAAGAAAGAAGGGAAGGAAGGAAGAAAAAAAAAGATCCAGGTTTTAAAAAAAAGCATCAAAGTTTTTGTTAACAAAAAGGCTCAGCCAATTAAAATCACATGATCTTTCTTAGAGAATTCCTATCACCCTCCCACCCAGTGTGACACTGGTACACAAATATGATCATTTGGGGGGGCAGTATATTATGATAATATATATATCATAATATACCAACGATGGATTCAACCGTCACTTAAAATGAAAAAGGCGATTTTCAAAGAAATACTTCATCCCAATTAAAACTGTTAACAAACGTACCCACTTTTGAAAGCTGTATATTCAAACAGACAAGGAAACAAGAAGAATTTAACTCATATTACTCAAGATTTCAGAATAAATGATAACATTTAAGGTGTTTATGGCTCAACTATTCATGTTTTGGGAATTGAATGGCATACATTTATAAACCACTTTCTAATTACTGACCATTTAAAGACTACTTGTTATTATGTTAGTAAGCTATATTAGGTTCTGTTAGGATCAAAATAACCTCCCTCAAACAACTTACATAAAAAGTGACCTTGTCCCTACTCTTAGATCAAGAAAACTATTGATACCAATGTTGATGAAAAGATGCCAAACTCTAAAATATTTTGAGATGGGTTATTGCACACCAAATATGAGAACCTAGACCCATGACATATGTCCTTAGGCAGTTCTGTGGTTGAATGGTGGCTTGGTTATACACATTTTGGGAAAATAGCAGTTACAAGAAATCATAAATCAATATTGTAAGATTTTCTTTGGTTTGGACCAGGAAGGAAGGACACTTCTAAGCCAGGGCTTGCAGGTCATAGGTGAATTCAAAGATTTCTTGACTGGTAATTTGTAATTCCTAGCTAAGGAATTTTGGAAATCACTGGAGAAGATGTTTTGTTGAGATAGGGGGACAGGAAAACATCAGGTTTGTTGACATGTAGATGAATTCCTATAGGTGGTAGACTTCAGAGAGGATAAGTAAGTGTCTTACAAGATTCTCAGAGTCTGGTAGTTCCCAAGAGACAGCTTTGCAGGGCCATACAATAATTTGATTTCCTTCTTTATTTATTATGTGCTATTATGGTAGAGTCAGGTTGGAAATCAGATTTTAGTAAATTGAATAACAGAATAATAAAACTCCATCTGGGGAGTCCTTATCAGGTGTGACTCTCTGAGCCTCTTAGCCAGGCATTTGGATAAAAAAAAAGAAAGATCAGGTTTAGTCCAGACCAACATGAATATGAGTAGATGTATGTAATAATATGAATAAGTATTTTAAGGGAGAAAGCCATCATGGGTTAACTAGTTTAAGAACTGACTTTTAAAAAGTGCTCAGTCTCACTAATCATCAGAGAAATACAAATCAAAACTACACTGAGATACTACCTAATTCCAGTCAGGATGGCCATCATTAATAACTTAAAAAACAACAGATGCTGGAGAGGATGCGGAGAAAAGGGAATGTTTCTATACTGTTGGTGGGAGTGTAAACTAGTACAACCTCTGTGGAAAAGAGTGTGATGATTTCTAAAAGGCTTAAAAACTAACCTTTTATATGACCCAGCAGTTCCCCTTCTTGGAATATACCCGGGGAAACTCAAATCATTCTACAAAAAAGATACCTGCACACGCATGTTTATTGCAGCATTATTCACAATAGCAAAAACATAGAACCAACTGTGCTGCCCATGGAAAGTGGACTGATTAAAAAAAATGTGGTAAATATACATACTGGAATATTACGCAGCCATAAAAAACAAAATTATGGACTTCACAGCAACTTGGATGGACTTAGAGTCTATCATACTCAGTGATCTATCACAGAAACAAAAAACAGTGTACCGCATGTTCTCACTCATAAGTGGACCCTGAACATTTACCATAATCCTGCAAGAAAGGCATTGGCAGTAGCAGCACACTCCTAGGAGGTACAAGGGTAGGGGGTGGCAATAACATCAATAAGAGAACTGATCCCAAATCAGGCAGATTGAGGATCAATGGGAGACCCAAACTTCACCTGTACATTGACCACTTTTGTACCTAATACTGAATTGTACCCCACATCTTTAAAATAAAAAAATTTAAAAAAGAATTGGCTTTTAAATACCTGCTTTCTCTATAGAATTTTGACTATTTTAGAAAATAATTGGAATGAAGGACTCCTGCATGTTGGGTGGGCAGGGAGGCATGGAGACTGTGGTTACTATTAATTCCCTGCAAGGTGGCCCGACTTTCCAAGCAATTGACTTTGAGTTCTTGACTTGTCTCAACCACGAGGCCGGCATGCGGCTCATGACCCCAATTCCGACATTGTTTCTGGGTCTTCTTTTTTTTCGCACAAAGGTTAATTGAATTTTTATAAGGGTTTCCTGGAGGACTCCACAACTTTTTGGTATTAAAATAAAAGGCCTTCTTATAACAGACTTATAATATGACTTTCATAAGTACTTTCAGTATTTTAGCTTAGATTTTCAGTAACTGTGTGGCGTACTGAACATTTCATAGCTTTTGAGAATTTCCATAGACATTCTCAGCGTTGTCACTGAATTTAATCATGAAGTCTGGCAATTCTGAATCTTTCTTTCTCCCTTAGCTGTGTTTTAAGCCTGAAAGTGATTTTGGTTTGGTGAGGGTATGTTGGAGACAAAATTCATGGAACTTCTCAGCAATTGCTCTCTATGTGTTCTGCAGATAAGTAATATTTCTGATTGGCAATTGCTAATAATTCAGTTTCAAAAACAAAACAAAACAAAAAACTTGCATGATGTTAATGAGACTAACCCAGAGATGCTGAGAATTACATGAAATAGAGGTAACTATTAACTGAATATTCATTGATCAAATTGGCTTTGTATTTAAGATCAACTCCAAGACACTTGCTAATAGTTATCCAAATGTTTTGAAGTGCTCTACTTTGGCTTCCCTCTGAAAATCTATGGTAAAGATTGAGTGTGGTTAAAAGATTTGTCATGCCTAAGTGCTAATTAGCCCCAGGGAACTTCGTCTATAAGGTAATAGCCAGTAGAATATGGTCTTGCATTAATTTTCAGCAGATAAACTCATGGAACATCCATGGAATTCACTGAACTTTAATAAGTGACAGTTCTATCTTTACCACAAATATCACATCCTTGAAGACATCCACACTAATGTCCTCCCCAGCCCCAGTAGATAGCCCTGAGTACTCTAAATTGGCTATCACTCACTCTGACCTCTTTACCTACCTCTTACGCCATGAGAGTGGCATATTAATACCATGGCAGGATTTTTGGCTTAAAAAAAATGTCTGGTTTCAGTATATGGCCATTTTCTCAATTCCCGTACTTGACTTTTAAACCACAGTCCTCTTGAAATGTTGAGAAACACTGTAAACTCTAGATGGGTCATCAAATCTGCAGAAAGTTTTTGTTGTTATTTGTATCATTTATTTTCATTACTAACAATAACTGAAATACACCTGGCATGTTATTTGTGAAAGAGTGTCCCAAATGCTTAGTGAGTATTGATTAGTCTAATTTTTTCAACAATCTTTGCCCATAACATAGTTAATAAGGTACTAGAATTTGCATTTTTTTGACTCAAGATCTCACTCTGTTGCTCAGGCTGGAGTGCAGTGGCACCTTCACGGCTCACCACAGCCTTGACCACCTGGGTTTAGGCAATCTACTCCGCCACCCAAGTAGCTGAGACTGTAGGCATGTACAACCATGCCCAGCTAATTTTTTTATTTTTGTAGAGACAAGATCTTATTACATTGCCTAGACTGGTCTCAAACTACTGGACTCAAGCAATCCTTCCTCCTCGGCCCCCCAAAATGTTGAGATTACAGGTGTGAGCTACTGCGTCTGGCACAATTGGCTCTTTTTAAAGCTGAGGCAACCGAGGCTTGGGAAGCTTTAGGAAACTTTCTCAAAGAAAGCTGTTGGTATAGACAGAGTCCAAACTAAATGCAGGGAGTCTCACTCAGGGTTTCTTATGCTTGGAATTATTGATATTTGGGGCCAGGCAGTTCTTGTGGGGGTCATCCTGTACACCAATGAGTGTTTAAAAGGATCTCTGCCTCCACCCATGAGATGCCATCAGCATCACCCAACTGTGACAACCCAAACTATCTTCAGACATTGCGAAATGTCCACTGGGGAACACAATTGCTCGACAACCTCTGCTCTGGCTCCAAGATCTCTCTCTTAACCACCTGGCTCTGCTGACCCCGCAGCATCCCCAGATTTGACTGGCTCCTTTCTCTACCTCTTTGAGACAAAAATGAGGTTGTCATTGGAAACCTACTGTGAACCCTACTGTGAACTGTGTATCTAAGGGATCTAGGTTGCATGCTCCTTATGATAATTTAATGCCTGATGATTTGAAGTGGGGCTGAGGTGGTGATGTTAGCACTGGAGAGCAGCTGCAAATACAGATTAACATTAGCAGTGAGGTTTGACTGCACAGAGACCAGTGGAAAAAGAAACCAGTGAAACCAGCTCATGTGAGAACTTTGACAGACCAAGCATATTTGTCACATATTAGCTTTCAGAATAAACTTGCTTAGGCTAGAACGACATTTTCTTTCTTTCTTTTTTTTGAGCTGGTCTCACTCTGTCGCCTAGACTAGAGTGCAGTGGCATGCTCCCGGCCACTGCAGCCTTGACCTGCTGGGCTCTGGCGATCCTTCTGCCTCAGCCTTCCAAGTAGCTGGAACCACAGGTGTGTGTTACCATGCCCAGCTAATTTTTTGATTTAGTGTAGAGACAAGGTCTCGCCAAGATGCCCAGGTAGGTCTCGAACCCATGGGCTCAGGCATTCCACTCGCCTGGGCCTCCCAAAGTGCTTGGATTACAGGCTGAGTCACTGAGCCTGACCCAACATTTTCTTTCTTTTTTTTTTTTTTTTTGAGTTGGAGTCTCACTCTGTCACCCAGACTGGAGTGCAGTGGCCGCTCCCGGTCACCACAGCCTTGACCTGCTGGGCTCCAGCGATCCTTCCGCCTCAGCCTTCTGAGTAGCCGGAATTACAGGCATGCGCTACCGTGCCCGGCTAATTTTTTGATTTATTGTAGAGATGAGGTCTCGCTGCCCAGGTGGGTCTCGAACCCACGGGCTCAGGCAATCCACTCACCTCAGCCTCCCAAAGGCATGGGATTACAGGCTGAGCCACCAAGCCCGGCTGACATTTTTAATAAAGCACCATTCAGGCTATAAAAAATCTATTAATATTTTCGGGGAATTTGTTATGTACTAAGCTAGTCATTCAAATGACTACACTAACCTTAGGTCTTTTCATGAAATAAACTGGATTTAATTTGGTAGCAGCCAGAGAGTACCTTCTATTCCCTGGTTGTAACAGTGTTTGGTGAGTGATAAAAAACTGTGTAAGCATCTCCATCAAATAATTCTTGTAATTTCCCCATTGACTCTTTACTTAAAATAAACCTGTGTCCTGTTCCCCCTTTTTCCTCCTCCCAATTCATGCTTCCTCTTGTAAGCATTCTGTAATGCAGGGATCCCAGTCCCGGTACTTGTCTGTGCCCTATTAGCAGGTGAGTGAGCAAAACTTCGTCTGTATTTACAACCACTCCCCATCACTTGCATTACTGCCTGAGCTCCACCTTCTGTCAGATCAGTGGCAGCATTAGATTCTCATAGGAGCATGAAATCTTGTGAACTGTGCATCTGAGGGATCTAGGTTGCACACTTCTTATGAGAATTTAATGCCTGATGATTTGAGGTGGAGCTGAGGCCATGATGCTAGCACTGGAGAGCAGCTGCAAATACAGATTAACATTAGCAGTGAGGTTTGATTGCACAGAGACCATAATAAATCAATTGCCTGCAGATTCATATTAAAACTCTATCAGTGAGTGGTAAGTGAGTTGATGTACCTCAACTGTGCAGCTGCATCTGATGGCAGACTTTAAGTCATAATCCATCACTTATTCTAGCCTGTGCATGGCCCACCCTTTATTTTATTTACAATTTCTTTCTGTGCTTTTTTAAAAATGGTGAATTGTTTTATGGTTGAATTATTTCATTATACTAATATATTACAATGCAATAATAATAGAAATAAAGTGCACAATAAATGTTATGTGCTTGAATCATCCCAAAATCACCCACCCCAACCCTGGTCCTTGGAAAAATAGTCTTCCATGAAATTGGTCCCTGACGACAAAAAGGTTGGGAACTGCTGCTGTAATGGACAATGCGAACATGCAGAATACATTAGTTTTCTAATATAATGATTGTAAATAGTAACAAATAGAGTTATAAATAAAACTATTATATTCTCATAAGCACGCTATGTTTATTTCTAATACATAGGCTAGCTTCCATTACCCCCAAAACCACCCTAATTTATATAAAAGGGGGTCAAAGTTTAGGGGACTACAAGGATGTATCTAAAATTTAGATACAGAGCGGGGCTCGGTGGCTCAGCCTGTAATCCCGCACTTTGGGAGGCTGAGGTGAGTGGATTGCCTGAGCCCGCGGGTTCAAGACCCGCCCGGGCAACTTGGCGAGACCTCATCTCTACAATAATCAAAAAATCAGCTGGGTATGGTAACGCGTGCCTGTAATTCTGGCTACTCGGAAGGCTGAGGCGGAAGGATCACCGGAGCCCAGCGGGTTGCGGTTGTGGTAGCCGGGAGCAGCCACTGCACTCCAGTCTGGGCGACGGAGTGAGACTCCAACTCAAAAAAATAAATAAAATAAATAAAATAAAATAATAAATAAAAAAATAGAATTTAGATACAGTAGATATAAGAGAGGAGTTTCTAACTTGTGATAAATCCACTTGAAATCAATAATTTTTTGACATTTACTTGAGATGATAAAAATTAAAATAGAGAGAGGTATTTTGAGAAAAATAGAATCTTCTGGAATAAATTGGAATAATCTAGAGACTTACAGTAATAATATCATCTAATAAGGAGACTAGAAATTGCTTTGGATTGAAATTTCATGGATTTTTTAAACTTTTTTTTTTTTTTTTAGAAAGCAGGATCTTATTGAGAGGACAGAAAAGCTCCCACAGTGGGAGGGAACCCAAAGGGGTTGTCCCTTTTTAAACTTTTAAAGTATGGGAAAATTTTAAACTTATAACTTTATTTACTTTAATCTGTAACATTCTATTAGGCTTTAGACTATAATTTTATGGAATGTGAAAGTTAGAAGGTGCCTTAAAGATCATCTAGAAGAGATGTTTACCTTCTAGGAAAGAAAACGTTACCCAGAAACCCACGTTTTAAAACACAGATAAACTATTTTTAAAAATAAATTGAGTTTCTTTTTGGTGAACACGAACTTTTGAAATTCAGTGTTGTGGGGGACAGTTGTAATCATATATTATTTAGCTCTGTATCTTCTCTGGTTTCCTAAATCAAGCAAATATAGATATACCCAGATAAGCACTGGCAAACAGTTATACTTTATTTTTTTTTAAAAAAGCTCATTTTGCAATTTTGAATATTCTTTATTAAACAGAAACTTTAGGCCAAGGCTGCACAAAATAATAGACTTTTAGTTTCTATTATTAGTGTGTATATGTTGTTTTGTTATTGCTTATAAATAATTTACAATACATTTATAAATGAACATGGAAGTTTGAAGTCAGACTTCCATGAAGCCATAAGGATTTTAGGAGCACGTTTCAACAAGCACTGCATTAATACAACTTTCTATACAAGAGATGAATTAATGGAGAAGCTCAGAGGAGGTAAGTCATCATGGGTGTAGGGTCACACGTTGGCAGGGCAAGGATCAGCACGGGGGTCCTCTGCCTTTTAGACTTGTGCTCTTTTTGGTTCACACTGCCTCTATTATTAAATTACTTAATTTATCAGAGCAAAAAGCAAAACCTTAGGGACACTATTAGCAATTTACTATTTCCAGTTCTTTTGGGAATCTGTTAATTGCCCTTTCATAAATGCTGCTCATTATGATTAAGACTTTGATTAAATGTGAAAGTCTAGAATTTATATAATGTTACAGACATATTTAATATGAATTTAAAGCACCAGAGCAGAATGAACTGTGCATTCAAATCGTTATCACTATAATACACACTTGCAACCAATCGAGGTTTTTCAAGAACCTGCTTTGTGCCAGTATAATCTAATGTTTCCCCTCAGGGAGCTCACAGTTTGATTAAGATGAGATCATATTTGTAAAAATGTACATCAGCAGATGAGTAAGAATTCGGAAGAGGTGTAGATCAGCAGGAGCACATGAGTTTAAGGGACGGGTACTGCGTAGTGAGGGGAGAAAGAAGGGCATTCTGGTCGAGGGGGTGATGGCAAGGATGACTAACATTTATGGTCCAATGACTCTTATCAACACTGTGGTAATAATGTTTCACTTGAAAAGCAATTCTGAATTAAGCACTATTACTCACCCATTTTACAAGAAAAGACATGGAGACATAGAGCCATGAAGTTAGCTTGTTCAGATATGTAACTGCTGAGTAAAGGGACTGGGACTCCGGCCCAAGTTAACCTGACATCAAATCTCATGCCACTGTCTCCTCTACCACACTACCCCTTTGCTTGCCTGTATAAACCAAGGCAAGGAAGAGAGCCAGTCAGTGATAAGTGGTATGAAGAAAATAGGACTGGTAACGGGATAGATTGTGCTGTGGTTGGGGAAAGGTATGGTCTGAGAAGGTCTCTCAGAAGGGCTGAATGCAGAGAAGGCAGTCATGCAAAAACCCAGAGGAGGGTCCTCCAGGAAGAGTCAAGGCCTTCAGAAGAGATCAAGTCTGGTTCATTCAAAGAACATCATGAAGGACCAGTAGAGCCGGAACGTTGTCAGCAAGGGGGAGTGATAGGAATGGGGACAAAAGCCAGATCACATAGGTCTCTGTAGAGTGAAGAAGGACTTTGGACTTTATCCTAAGTAATGAGAACTGCTGGAGTTGTTAGCATAAATTATATGTTGAATTTAATTTAATACTCATTGAGGAGTAGAAAAGAGACCAAATGGGAGTTTTTGACAGTAAGTCCCAAGGAGTAAGAGCCCAGGGGCCATGAAAGAAAAGAACATGGCAACCAGGAAGAAGATGGTTGATGTACTTAATGGAAGAAGAATCAAGGCAGCGGGAAATGGGATAGAGGCCCTTGGAAATGAAGAGGTCATGAGTCACCACTGGCTGATAATTTTACTCATTGCACAGACATTTCTCAGGGATGAGGGGACTACAGTAAAAACATGAAAGAAAAGGGGGCTCATGGTTTCCAGAATTCTTACAAAGCTACTAAAAAAGGATCTCAAAATCAAAATTTGTTTTGGCATACTCATTTCTAAACCATAATTTATTGCCTTCCTTTCTTCCCTTCCTCCCTCCCTCCCTCACACCTCTCCTTTTTCCTTCACTCCCTCTCTCCCCACTTTTCTTCCTTTTTTATTTCAATGGAACTTATGACATCTATACTTCCTGTATTTTAGTTTGTCAGTAAATTGACTATATTCATGCAAGAAACACCCACAGGGCAGTAAAATCATTAAAAATACAAATTTCTATATTTAAAATGAGCTAGCTTTATTATACTTGGAAAGAGTTTTTTATTTTTTTTAAACCTCCTAGGGATCAAATCTATAAATGAATGTAGGGAATCCTAGATTGTCATTATTATTACATTTCTGGTATATTTCCTTCATGAGTTCTCAAGACTTTATTTATGAGGTGAAGGATGACATTGTTTTCAAGGGAAAGGAAAGTTGTTAAAAACTAAGCCATTACACAAGAATTTCCTCCCAGCTCCACAGGAACTCCGATTTTTTGGCTTGATGTTGACTATGTTAACACCAAGCTCTGAATTCATTTGCGTTCCAGTGGCTTCTGCCATACTGCTCCCAATCACTTTAAGCGGGGCATCCAATTCCCTGAGTAACTCCTGGGTTCTGCTTGCTCATCTGTTCCCATAGTGGCATTAAGCCCCAGAAAGAAGGTAGCTGTTCGAAAATTCCAACCTAATGTACCATCAAGAGGACCTGGACCAGCAGTTGCAATACAGTGATGTAAGCATCACCTCCTCTAGTTAAAGTAAAGAAGAAAAGAGGAGCTGACAGATACAAGGACAGAAAGTACACCAGTTCAAAAAGACCTTAAACTATTGCCCAGTTGTTGAGAGCCCCTCTCACCTACATAGACCTCTTTACTTTCCACAAATATGATTGCCTGGGTTTAGATCTCATTTATAAGAGTCAAACATTTTCAGTTTTACAGTATATTACTTTAAAATCTTTTGAAATGATTTAGCTCTCTTATCTGCACAATTGGGTAGGTGGGTGGCTGGGCCGACACAGCAGGGTGATGCCCAAGGGATGGTATACTTTCATTCCCTAAGGCCTTCCTGGTAGTTCTGTAAACCAACTAGAGAACATGAGAGGACATCCATAGGTTTGTTTTAGGCTGCCTCTACTAAACCTGGTAGAACCTCGCGGGTTGAGTTTCTATTAGTCCAAAGAGAGAGGGATTCTAGGAGTGTGCTATGAGTTTGAGTCTTGGAGAAACCACTTTGTAGGCTTATGATTTGGGCAAATTCTTGTCTCTCTGAACCTTGCAGTGGTGGCCCATCACATAAAGACATGCACTTCAGAGCTGTGCACAGAAGTTCAAATCCTAACCTTCCCATTAGCTCATGGAACTTTGTACAGGCAAGTTACTTAACGGCTTTAACTTTTTTTAAAACCTCTTTTGAGAAAGGAATCAACATATTACCTTCCTTCTAGGATTGTTAGAATTAAGTGACATAAAGCTTTAAGATGTATAAGACCAGTCACACAATAAATACTCAATAAATGCTCATTATCACCCATCTCCAAATTGTTGAGAACTGAGTTAAATATCACTATATGTGAAATCACTTTGTTAGGATCCAAATACACATTAATTATTGCAATGAGGAGGTTGAGTATTGTTTCATCCTTAGTCCCACCTTACTCAGTAACTTGGCCAATGGCTCAAATATGTAGAAAGTGTGCTTGTCAGAGGGATGGCAGAGACCTGGGGTGGGTAACCTAGGAAGACAAGATCATGACCTTCAAGGGACAAGTTAAAATTGATAAGAGGTAAAAGTAAAATTTTCTCTTTGGTTCAAAAATTAAGTGTGTTAGAACACCTGGGAGGAGCCCAGCTTGGGAGCAGTCATTATGAAAAGACCCAAAGGCTTTACCTGGTGGTCAGCTGATGACCACCTTGAAGATGACATTTGGAATAGGCGTTACACATGCTTCTTGCTAACACAGAAGCTGGAACTATGACAGAGAAGTAGATGCTGACGGGAGAAAGAGTGTTATTTCATAGAAAGAGAAACTACTTAGTAATCTCTGAAGCCCAAATGGTGTGAATTAGTGAATGTCCTGTTCCCCATGGGTTTGAGGAGAGGCTGATTGCTGGTTGCTGTGGGGAGATTCTCACACTGAGTGTCATGTTAGATCAGCTGACCTCTAATATCACTGTTGCATTTTCTAATTCTGTAATACAACAGGCTGAACAGATCATTTTTAGATAGTCTGAATTTTTATAAAAATGTTTCCATGCATAATGACATAGTTAGAAATTATAAACATGAAATTCTAGTTAGAGTTATTTTCAAAGATGAAGATAATGAACTAGGCTAAAATTTTAATAATTGCCAAGGTGCCCAATCCGAAATATCTTCATGATCATATTATAAGATGTTTTAAGATCTAGGAGGAGAGGATCATATCCTATTATTTTTATTATTTATTTATTTTTTTATTTTTTTGAGTTGGAGTCTCACTCTGTCACCCAGACTGGAGTGCAGTGGCTGCTCCCGGCCACCGTAGCCTTGACCTGCTGGGCTCCGGCGATCCTTCCACCTCAGCCTTCCAGTAGCTGGAACTACAGGCGTGCGCTACCATGCCCGGCTAATTTTTTGATTTATTGTAGAGATGAGGGCTTGCCAAGTTGCCCAGGTGGGTCTCGAACCCGCGGGCTCAGGCAACCCATTCACCTCAGCCTCCCAAAGTGAGGGATTACAGGCTGAGCCACCGAGCCCGGCTCATATCCTATTCTTATCTACATCTCCTGCGGAAGTATCTGACACATGTAACAAGTAAACAATATTTGTTGAACATTCACTTGTTCAATTAAGAAATATGGAAAGCTCATTATATTTAATAATTCATTTAACCCTAATAACTGCTCAGTAACATTGGCATTATCATCCCATTTGACCCATAAGGAAAGTGGCACACTCAGTGAGATTTAAGTGACTCGCCTAACATACAATACGTATCTAGCAAGTGCCAGGGCTGGGATCTGAGCTCAGGGAGTCTGGTTCCAGAGTCTGTGTTCTTTATCATCACACAATATTGCTTCTCCTAAGAGAATGTTCTCAGTCAGTATTTATCCAATTGATGAGCTGATGAATATGTGGATGAGTATAAGGACTAGAGAGGGATCCGGGACAGAGTAACATGAATATCTGATAGTGAGTAGGACGGGGACAGATGACACACAGAGGACATCAGAAAGGGTTGATGAGGGACACTGATAACAACTTTGTCACATCTCCTCTTTGAGCTGATTCTTCATAGAACATCTTGGGGTGACACAGATGATGCACATTGGCACAGAGAAGAAAAGCTTCTCTTGGGTTCCTCCTCTTCCTTTGCAGAAGAGATGTTTTCTGTCATAATGATTAGTTAGAAGCTAACAGTGAAGTCTCTCAATTAGCATTCCTTCAAAATGCCATCTGTAAGTGACTAAAGAATTGACAGCCTGAAGGCAGAACACAGGGCTAACTCGGCAAAGACAGCAAAGACAGGAGCCCGGGGAGGCAGAGCCACTCAATCAACTGTTTCCAGCATGTTAAAGGGTCCACCCACAAAACTCAACAAATGCCTTCCCCCTCCCATGGAAACAGAGACTGGAAAATAATTTTTGACAGCAGTGTATGATTTAGTGGGTGCTTGCCGACGCAGCCTATACTTAGTTTTATACCAGATTTAATAGAACATTTCAAACTTTCAGAACCATTTGGAAGTTTGCAAAAAATAAAAAAAAAGCAGAAATCTATCCAGGTTTGGAGAAGATGCATTACAGAGTGCTGTTGAAATGAAAGCACTCTATCAGGACCTTGTGAAAGCCTGTTAACTCTTACCCCGACTCTATTCAACACCTGCAATCCAGGTCAGTTGAGGTCAATGTACTTGATTACTACAAAGCCCTAACAAAACAATTTTCTAGCATCGTGGTATTATGTGTCCACGTCACCAGAGAAAACTGACTGGTCCTTTTCATGCCTGTATAGTAAGAGACTAAATCTTAGGAAAGGACCTGACACCTTATGTTACCTATATTTTATATTCAAGAAACTATTGTTTAATGAAGTTTAATGATAGATTAACTTTCTCCTCCACAAATAGTCTGAATACTTGAAATCTGTTTGCACAGGAAGGCACCAGGTTGAACAGAATTTCCAGATTCTTCATCCTCTGGCTCATTTGTTCAGTAACTAAATTGAACACTTTTCTGTGCTGACACTGTTTTAGAGTTTTACACACATCCATTGATTTAATCAATATAAAACTGCTCTGAAATAAGCCCTGCTTTCCCATTTTATGGACAAGAAAGTAGGTTGGAGAAGTTTTGGTAATATGGCTGAGATATGTTTGGAGAACATTCTGCTTCAGGTGACCTTGGAAGATCCAAGTCTTTAGCCCTCTAGGATTCATATGTAACTTCACTTTTTTTTAGTGTCTACACTGGAAAAACAAAAGAGCCAGGCACATTGACTCATGCCTGTAATTCCTCCACTTTGGGAGGTAGAGATGGATTGCTTGAGCCCAGGGGTTTGAGACCAGCCAGGACAACTTGGTTAGACCTCATCACTACAATAAATTAAAAGAGTAGCCAGGCATGGTGGCATGTGCCTGTGGTTCTAGCTACTTGGAAGGCTGAGGCAAAAGAATTGCCTGAGCCCAGCAGATAGAGGCTGTGGTAGCTGTGAGCATGCCACTGCACTTTAACCTGAGTGACAGAGTGAAACTCAGACTCAAAAAAAGTACGTGAAAGTAATTTTGAGAATATATTTTATTTACCTCAATATATCAGTAAGACTCTCCTGGGTCCTGTTAGTGACCATCAGAATGACATTGCACACAGGCAAGGTTGGCTGAGGGGATCGAGCTGTCCAAGTGTTATGGGCTGAATTGTGTCCCTTACAAAGATATGGTGAAGTCCCAGCTCCCAGTACCTCAGAATGTGATCTTATTTGGAAATGGTGTCACCATAGATGTAATTAGTTAAGGCAAGGTCATACTGGAGCAGGTTGGGCTCTAATCCACACAGGGCTGGTATCCTTAAAGAGGAGAGAGATACACAGGGAGAAGATGGCCCAGGTGACCAGAGTGATGCATCTATGTGTCAAGGGTTGCTGTCAAACAGCAGAAGCTAGAGAGGCAAGGAAGGATTCTCCCCATGGGTTTCAGAGGAAGCATGGCCTTGCAGGCACCTTGATTTCAGACTTCTGGCTTGTGGGCTTGTGAGACAATAAACGTATGTTGTTGTAAGCCACCAAGCTTGTGGTCCTTTTATCATGGCAGCCCTCCGAAACAGAACGTCATGGCAGACACCCCCTAACAAACCTGCCTACACGCATTTTCCTCCCAGGTACAACTCTACAGCCTGCTGCCAAGGGTCAGCCCACAGGCGGGGATGAGGCTGCAATGCTGGCCAGTGGCCTGCAGGATGGGCACTTATTAGTGGTCTGTCACTTCCAACATGTCTTTAAGATAGGTAGAGACCCTCCTGGGCAACTTGGTGAGACCTCATCTCTACAACAAATCAAAAAATTAGCCAGGTGTGATAGCGCACACCTGTAGTTCTAGCTACTGGGAAGGCTGAGGCGGAAGGATCGTCGGAGCCCAGCAGGTCGAGGCTGTGGTGGCCGGTAGCGGCCACTGCATTCCAGTCTGGGTGACAGAGTGAGACTCCAACTCAAAAAAAAAAAAAAAAAAAAGATAGGTAGAGACATACAGGAAGCTTTGCTGAGGAGCTAAAGCCATGTGTACCTCCTTAGGACAACTTCCCAGGGAAGGGCAAGCAGAGGACAGGCATTCCCACTGCAGGAAGTAGGAAAGACGTAACCATACTCTCACAAAACCTTCTCCTTCAAACAGACTCTCTGGCAAAGGGAATTCTCTCAAGTAAAAAAAAAAAAAATTCTTCTTCCTCAGTCTTGAACTGAGAATATATTAGGAGAGATAATAGGCATATATTACTCTTTTTTGAAACTTAATATTTCCATTGAAAAAAATCAAAGTTACAATTCCCGCATATATCTGCAATGGTCTCTCTCTCTCTCTCTCTCTCTCTCTCACACACACACACACACACACACACACACACACACACACACACACACACACACACATCCCTTTTACAGACTGAACACTTTGCTCTGCAAAGTATTTTCAGCTGCCTCGGTTCCCTCTCCCTTCACTTTCAATTTAGAAGGCTAACTCAATTATCCCTTTCTATGTGACAGAATTCATATCAAATGCAAATGATATGAGACCAGTATTCTGCCTTCCCTGTTGTCAAGGTGGGAGGGAAAACAGCTGCACTGATAAGTAACTGTAATTGCTCCAACCTTTGTCAAGGTTAACTCCCCCAAGGTGTCTCAAATATAAATGCTTCTTCCTGATGTTTCCCAATTATTTTCACTTAAAAGAAATACTTTAATATATTTAGTTCAAATTGCATGATGGTAATTATACTTCTAAATCTGATTAAATGGCAGGAGAGAGGAAACCTTTGCTTCCAGGAGGGAATATTTGTTCTTCCATAGTTGGGTCTAATTTTCCATAGCAGGAGGACTTGTATTATAAGCATTGAGAACTGCCTTTTTTTTTATTAGTTATGAAGCTCTTATTAAACTGGTTAAATTCACATATGGGAAAAAAGATAAGTTATTGTTAATCAATTTCTAATCTAATCTATTTATGACTTAACTGATAGAAACCGATGCTCTCCTAGGGGATTTTTATTAGATTGCAAATCATTTTCACATTACATATTATGTTAATTATTAAATAGAACATTTAACTTTTTAAGACTAGTATTTGTATTTATCATATTTGTTATGTCACTCCTTAACTCAAAGATCCCATTATAGGTCCCCATTCTATAGTAGATAAAAACACAATCTTTGGCTTGGAATTCAAGCTTTCCCCACACCACCACCTAACCTAGCTTTGGTGGACATTAATGCAGTTTCACAGTATTTTTGGTGCTCTTCTCTTTGAAAGTTCTTGGGAGGATTGCACCAACTGGACCTTTGGAAGTTAAATTTAGCCAAATGCCTTGATTGACCGATGAAATGTTAGGGAAACTGATACATGTAACTTGAGGCCAAAGCCTTTAATTGCTGGTGCTCAGATCTCCATCCCTTTCCCATTTCTGCTTTGGTGGCTGAGGCATTTAGGATATTTAGGATATGATGGTTTCCACTCATTGACCCCAACTGAAAATGAGGTGGTGTGGTGCTCCCAGAAAACCCTTTCTCACTCATGGACACATCTCATAAGTAAGAAACAAATCTTTCTTGTTTCAAGCCACTGAAATTTTGGAGTTGTTTGTTACTACAACAGACTTTAGTCTATACTGACTAATATATCAAGGATTTTCTTTTGAAATTTTTAGCAGCCAAATTCTACTTTTCAAGTGAAGTCTGACATAGAACACCTATATATAATACGAGCAGAGATAGTCTGCTTGTTGAGAAGGGAGGCAGGGTGACTGTGTATGTGGGATGGGGGGAGGGGAATATTTAGCTTCTATTTTACCTTCTATAGAAGCGCCTGGTGCTCACCAGCAACCACCTAGCATTTCTTGGACCTCAGGTTGAAAACCAGGGATCTAGTCCAAACACATCTTTGCAGTTAGGGTTACATTCAAAGATCACAACTGGTGGACTGTAAAGCAGGATCTGGACACACACACACACACACACACACACACACACACACACACGTTTTGGTTTATTTTTGCCCACAGAATGTTTTTAAAAAATTTAAGACAACATTTACAGGTTGGGCGTTTACACAAAAAAGATGGTTTCGGAACTTCTCTTGCTAAAGGGAAGAATCAAGGAAATCCTGAGTCCCTGTGCTTCTCCATCATGAAGGTCTCATCAGTTGCTGTTGGCCATTACACATCTGTTACATTTAGAGAAATAATTTCTCTGTCCCTTTTCTCTGTCAAAAGTAGAAAAATAAAAGAGAGGATTGTGTTTTTCTAAAAGTTAAAGGAAGAGTATATTTGTGGAGTGCATACTGCTTTCCAGTCTTATAGTGACAGCTAAGTTGGTCAATGTTTCATACCACTACTTCACTCATGTGTGCTACTTGTTGCTTCTTATGGGCTTTAAAATGTGTGATGTCTCCTTTAGTCTCTTACATATATACTTCTACGGTTTGATTTCTGAAAATGTGCTCCCTGGTCCACCTGGATGATCATGAAAAATGCAGATTGCCAGACCCATTTCAGACCTTCTGGGTTAGAGTTGACAGAGTTACTTCTGCATTCTTCCTAAGTATCCCTTTCCCTGACACAACTCTTAGGCACAGTTAATCTTGATAACTACTGCTCTATGGCTGAGGTTGTCATGTGTTCAGAATCAAGTTCTATGAACTAGTAAATAATTCTTATTCTCTTTCAGGTTTGAGAGATCCTTGAGAAGGTAGCATTTGGATGCCAGAATGTTACGATTTCTGAAATGGTGTATAGGAACAATGAACTAAAACATTTGAAACTACAGCTGTTCTCAAGATTAAAGATGAAGTGAACACCAAGTTATTTCTGGATGACACCCTCATTTTCCTTCTTCCCCACTCTCATTCATGCTGCTTCTTCTGCCAAAACCCCTTCCTCCATGTTCCCTTATTGAAATCTCACCCATTTTTAAGGTGCAGCTGAAATGATAATGAAAATGCTTTTCATCATCTAATCTCAACTGTGTCAAAACTGTCTTTTAAAGTTTTTTTTTAAATAAACTACCATTTTTAAGGCGGTTTTAGGTTTATAGCAAAATTAAGCAGAACGTACAGAGTTCCATATATGCCCTGCCCCCATACACGCCCAGCTTCCCCCGCTATCAACATTTCCCATTGGTGTGGTACATTTGTAACAAATGATGAGTCTGCATTGATGCATCATTATCCAAAGTCCATAGTTTACATTAGGGGTCACTCTTGGTGTTGTACATTCTATGGGTCTGGACAAATGTATATTGACATGTAGCCACCATTGAAGTATTACACAGAATAGTTTCTCTGCCCTAAAAACCCTCCGTGCTTTCCCTATTCAACTATCCACTCTCCCTTCCCCAATCCCTGGGAACCACTGATCTTTTTACTGTCTTTTCCAGAATGTCATATAGCTGGAATCATATAGTATGTAGCCTTTTCAGCTTAGCGTCTTTCACTTGGCAATATGCATTTAAGTTTCTTCCATGGCTTTTTATGGCTTGATAGCTCATTTCTTTTTAAATTTAATTTAATTATTTTATTTTATCCAGGTTGGAGTACAGTGGCATGCTCACAGTCACAGCATCCTCAACCTGCTGGGCTCAGGCGATCCTGCTGCCTCAGCCTTCCAAGAAGCTGGAATCATAGGTTTTTACCTCTGAGTAATATTTCATTGTCTGGAAGTACCATTTGGTTCATCTATTCATCAACTGAGGGACACCTTGGTTGCTTTCAAGTTTGGCAATTATGAATAAAGTGGCTATAAACATCCGTGTGAAGCATTAGGTGTGGACTTAAGTTTACAAACTAACGTGAGTAAATGCCAAGGAGTGTGATTGTTGGATCCTATAGCAAGGGGATGCTTAGTTTTGTAAGAAACTGTCAGCCTGTCTTCAAAAGGACTGTGCTATTTTACATTCTCATCAGCACCGAATGAGAATTCCTGGGGCTCCACATCCTCACCAGCATTTGGTGGTGTCCATGTTTTGGAATGTGGTCACTCTAATAGGTGTGTGGAGGTATTTCATTGTTGTTTTAATTTGCAAATGCAAAATGCCACAAAATGTTGAACATCTTTTCATGTACTTTCTTGCCAGGTGTATCTATTCTTTGGCGAAGCGTCTGTTCAGATCTTTTGCCCATTTAAAAATCTGGTGGTTAGTTTTCTTATTGTCAACTTCTAACAGTTCTTTATATACCTTGATAACAGTCCCTTTATCAGATATTACTTTGGCAAGTATTTTCTCCAAGGCTGTGCAAAGCCCTCTTTTCATGGGTGGTCTGCTTCAGGAAATCAGACCCCAAACAAAGTTTAGATGTTCATGTGGTTGTTTGTCTGAGATACTGAATGAGTTTGCTGATTTCCTAAGGTTGGTTAGAAGTGGTCCTCTATCATCAGTTATGTTTACTTCTAGAAATGGGCTTTTTCTTGCTGTTGATGATGGTTTTTCTATACCGTCAAAAGTTGTTCATGAGCTCAGACGAAATAATGTTATTGATTTGTCTTCCTTGATCTCTTTATGTCTCAGTGTCCTCAACTATAAAATGAAGACAGTAGTAGTGTCTTTCTCAAAGGATGAGGGTTCAATAAATTGATGTACAATAAACACATGAACAGTGCATAGCACAAAATGGACATTACTAGCAACGATGATGACCATAATAACAAGTCTCTGCCATCTGTAACTCTCCTTGCCCTTCAGCTTCTTATTTCATGCCTTTGATGAAATGACTAACTGGTTATTTGCCTTGAAGAGTATCTCATGGGCCCAATAGCTTCTGGAGCCCTGTGGGTTGTGTGGGTCTGTACACCAAAGGGATGGGACTGGGGCAAGCAGGAGGTTCCTACAAGTAACATGGCCTCAGCCACAGCTTCATCCTGAGGCATGTTCTCAAGAAAGGGATAAACCCATGATTTTTAATCTTAGGGAAACACTGTCAGTGACACAAGAAAGTCTGCCTGTTTTAGTTATCAGCCTTATGAGACAGGATACCTTGATTATGGAATCACCTGGGCATAAAAACGTTTTTTTTACGAGTTGTGTAAAAAAACTGCTTTCTGTGGATCACATGAAGCAACTCTGAAGTGTTATAATAATCATCATTGCTAATAATGTCCATTTTGTGCTATGTACTATTCACATATTTATTGTACATCAATTTATTGAATCCTCACCCTTTGAGAGAGACACTACCACTGTCCTCACTTTATAGTTGAGGACACTTATACATAAAGAGATTAAGTAAGATGAATCAATAACATTGTTTCCTCTAAGCTCATGGACAACTTTTGACTGTGTAGAAAACCATCAACAACAACAAGAAAAAGCCCATTTCTAGAAGTAAACATAACTGATGGTAAGGGACCACTTCTTCTTTTTTTTTTTTTTTGAGTTGGAGTCTTATTCTGTCGCCCAGACTGGAGTGCAGTGGCCGCTCCCGGCCACCGCAGCCTCACCTGCTGGGTTCCGGCGATCCTTCCTCCTCAGCCTTCCAAGTAGCCGGAATTACAGGCATGCGCTACCACACCCGGCTGATTTTTTTGATTTATTGTAGAGATGAGGTCTCGCTGCCGAGGTGGGTCTCGAACCCGCGGGCTCAGGCAATCCACTCACCTCAGCCTCCCAAAGGCGCGGGATTACAGGCTGAGGCACCGAGCCTGGCTAAGGGACCACTTCTAACCAACCTCAGGAAATAAGCAAAGTCATTCAGTATCTCAAGCTGCTTGCTTTCCCACCGCCCTTCTCCTAAACACCCCTGACTCTAGGATCCTTTTCTACTTTTAAAAACATGGAATGATTTGAGTTGTTATGGGCATTGATTTGTAGGGATAGGGTAGCAAGAGTGCCCCTAAGGAAAAGGTCAGTAATAAACAGGAGAGAGAGAAATGGGGGCCTGGGGAGTAGCACCCCACAGGGACACGTGCACTTGTAGACAGGTAATAGCACACAGTGTTACTGACCAGGACTAATGATGTTGGGGAAGTGTTGGTGAGAGGATGAGATGGCCCCGGTTCATGCCTAGCAGGGAACAGGTGAAAGGATAGGTGTGTCACTGTCTGGAGGAGAAGGACCTGGATTCAAAACCTGACTCCACTACTTAGTAGGTGAGTGACACCAGGGATGCCACTTAATTGCTTTAAGCCTCATTTTCTTCATTTTAATTTTAGGATGAGATTAAGCATTTCATGCATTTGTGGTGACCATTGAGTTACATAATGGTCACTTGTTAAGCACTATGTCTGGCACAGACACTTCTTAATCCGTTGGAATCTTATTTTCTGGATGCTGAAGGATTGTAGGGACTTTCAGGGTGTGTCTTCCAGCCCTAAGGGTATGTCTTCCAGCCCTAAGGGTATGTCTTCCAGCCCAAGGCAAACAGCAGTTGTGTATTATAAATGCAAACTGATCTCCCTTGTAGAGATCCCTTGAAGAAAAAGGGATCCGGAAGTCCTGGCTGTTACTTGCAATGCCAGTCCGGCTAAAAGGTAGGTAGAATGGGAGGGAAAATGGGCTGTGGAGTCTTAATGAATTTGTGGACGTCATTCTGAAGACTTTTTATATTTTTTGAACGAGTTATAAAAATGTCTTTTATAAACAGACAATTCTCATGAACGCTATTTGCTAGACACTGTGTTCTTCATTAGATTATCCAGTTCATTCTCCCAACAAATATATGGAGTAAGTAACATTTTAATCCTAAATAACCTTTGCCATCCCTGCACTAGCTTTTGACACATTTTAACTCATTTACTGGCTGCAATGGCCCCAGGAGGTAGGAGCTTTTAATTACCCCCGTTTACAAGGGCAGTGACTGGCCTGGAGTCAGGGGGCAACTCCAGGTGGTCTGGGGGAGCTGGATGCCATGGCAGGAGCTCTGCCCTCAGGGCCCTGCTCCAAGAGCCACTATGCTTCTACAAAGGTCGCATCAGAAGCAGTCCAGCCTGCAGTTGCTGTTTTAAAAAAGAGGTTGTAAACATCATTCGCTGCACCACAGGGTGGCCACAACACAAAGTCAAATGTGAGAATTCTTTAGAATCCACTGTGAGGAAAAGCTGGCTTCCCTGGAGGAGTTGGTATGCTTCTATTCTGATAATGATAATTATGTCGCAGTCAGAGTCTCTTTCTGCCTTGATTATCAAGATGCCCTAGGCCTGATTATAGCACCATGAGGCCTCTGTGGTCAGTACATTCTGGATCTTCAACCTTGGCTTATAGTTGTTATTATTTCGTCAGGTCTATTCTTGTATTAGTACATTCTTAAAGCTGTATCAATGACATGGTGTAGAAATTAGAGATATGAGGTCAAAAAACTATAAGATACTCAATAAATTAGAAGCTTGAAGAAAAATTTCAAAGGGTTCCCAAGGCTGGAAGAATAGGCGGAGCTAGAAACAGGACATTTAAAGAGGATGACTTAAAATCAGAAAACCAGAGTCACCTGTGTCATCAGAGCTATGGAAAGTGGCCTGAGGAAGAGTCCAAGGAGACAGCACTTGGGACCAGTCAGGGATTCTCCCTCACAACAGCCCTTACCTTTCTCGCAACCACAACTCATAGCAGGGATCCAGGTAGGGGTGGGTTGTGGACCTCAGGTCTGCAGGGACAGAAAGAGGGGGCGCACCCTTCGCCCACCCACCTGTTGTGACTGAATTGTGACAAGTTGGGAGTTGCTGGAGACATCAAGGATACAGCAGCCATGGATTAAAAAGATGGAGCCTTTGACTACATTAACCACAAACTCAATGGAAGCTAAAAGTTAGTTCCCTCATGAAGGAATTCATCCACCAGTGTTCACTGAATGACTGCTCCTGTGCTAGTCACTGGTGGGACTCCACAGATCTACTGGAGTCATGGGCGAGGGAGATGGAGATGAGTGCCAAGATGAGGATGGCACAGGAGGTGTGGGAGGAGGGACGCCCACCAAGGTTGCACAAAGTGGGTGCTGAATAATACTAACTGCACAGGAGCAATATTCATTTATGATGCATTGAATTCCTTCTAGATAAGTATGGTATGACAGCCCCAAAGCCAGCTCCATCCCAGGCTGTGTTGATGGTCTGGAGTACAGAGAAGGCATTGAGGGAAGGGAGCCACATTCTAAGAGACATTAACAAATTGTAACATATTGTAACAAATTGTAACCTTGGGAGCCAGGAGCAGCCTCATGGGAAGTGGACAAAGCTTCCCGAGAAGAGGCACAGGACAGGAGAGGATGTCACATGCTGGACTGCTCAGCTAAACCAAACAGCTCTCGAGTGTAGATCTCAGGCCAATGAGTGGATGTTTCAGGGAGGCATCTTTTAGCCTAGTGGATGGAAGAACTTTTGTTTCTTAAAATCCTGCCTTAAAATCACAGTTCTTCCTAAACTACCTTCTGAAAGGACCTGAACTTCTTGCCACTTAGTTAGGTGCCTGCCTACAGAGAAAAGTGTGGGGGACAGATCCCAGTGATGGCTGGGAGGTTGGACCACTAATCTTCGAGTTCCTTCTCAACGTAAGGTTCTTTGGGGCCAAGAAGAAGGTCCTCAGGTGTGAATGACTTTTCATTGAGGTATCTTTCCAGCTTGGCATTTGAACAACTGTTCATCTCTCTGGGATGGAATGACCCAATTCCTATCAAATGAACGTCAATCCTTAGTTTTGACACAATGACTTTGGTTGACTACTGAATCATTTTATGTACTGGTCTGCCTCTACAAAACCTGATTTAATTCTTCAAGGTGACTGGGGGGTGGGCATCACCAATTATAATCTGCTGTCTCTTTTGCTAACTAGTATTCACTGCTCAGGAAAGTTCCAGAGACCTGCTGGACATGGCCAAGCTTCCCTCCTGGCCCAGCACACAGCTGTGTCAGGAAGGGATGCTTTTTTCTTTCAAATCCTTTCCCCCATGCCTTCTTTCTCTAACTTCTCAACATCTTTACTCTTCTCTGCTCCTGATGGCACTATGCATACATTTTCTGGTCACTTATGCCATATTAGGTAACATTTTATATTTTCATATCTCACTGCAACCTCCTTATGTTAATTATATTTTAAAAATAGGTCTTCATGTCTGTCCTGAGTCACTCCTTCTCCCCCCCAAATAACCTTCTTGACTTACTGTTTTAACTTTGTGCACTGGGTGAAAAAAACATGTCCAAGTTTACAATAGGTGCTCAATTCATAATAGTACAGGAAACGAGTGACCTATCTTTTCCAACATATAGGAATGCTCCTCTACATTCTTATTTTTGGTAGTGAAGTTTCTGATAGAACGTATCCATGGAAACACTTCGCTAATAGAAGTACTATACATATTAGGCATAAAAGTTGTAGCATTTTTTAAGTGCTGCAGTAGACTAATAGCTGTTAGTTTGCAATCACGGACTACAAAAGAAATGATTGCATGAATATCTGAGATTCCAGGTGTTAATTCAATAGCAAAGAAATGTGTGTGTCCTTGTAGTTGAGTTTCATGATGGCAAGGAGCTGATGTGTACTTGCTTTTGAATGCACTAAAATCAGATTCAAGACCTCCTATAATTCTATGGACTCAAAGGAATAGAAAATGCCCCCAAATGTTATCTGGCACAAACCCCTGCCTTCAGGCAGAACAAAATATAAAACTCCTTGTCGACTGTCTATCCTTTAAAAATCTGTCTCAAGGAGAATAGTGATGAGTGCTCTTTCTACCTCAGAAATGCCTTTCCTGAGGGACAGCCCTGATGGTTCCATTATACATGATAAAAAATTCTCCCCTGCTATATTGTAAGATCATTTCCATTTGCTCTGTCTTTAGCAGAGGAAGAACACATTGGTCAGTTTCATCCATATAATGTCCCTTAATGCACTTGAGTAAATCCACCCTGGGCTCTCTTTTCCTCAGACCTAATAAACCCACTTCCTCAAGGCTATCCTCACAGATTAGTTTTGCAACCCTTTAATCATCTTAATCATTTTTGTTACTCTTGATTGAATCATTTCCAATTTATCTACATCCTACTTAAATTTTTTTTTGCCCCCAATTAAAACCAGTGTGATGCAGAGCTGACCAGAGCTAAAAATAGGACAAAAGTTTCATAGTTCTTAGATGTTACAATTCTATGACAGTATCACAGAAAAATATGTTGGCATTTTCCTTTTGCTAAGAATGACACCAGAATGCTTGCTCAGAACTGTTCCTGGGCAACTCCACCTTCCAGGTCTTTCTCTGCAGTGCTTGAGAAAAAGTATCTAGCCACAATATTAGCTGTTTATTCCTCCTTGCAGAAAGAAAATGATCTGTTATGAGTTAAAGAATGGAACAGACTCAAAAAGAGGGATAATCAACTCAAGGGTCTAGAGCAGGGGTCCTCAAACTTTTAAAACAGGGGGCCAGTTCACTGTCCCTCAAACCATTGAAGGGGTGGACTATAGTTAAAAAAAAAAAAACTATGAACAAATTCCTATGCACACTGCACATATCTTATTTTGAAGTGAAAAAACAAAACGGGAACAAATACAATATTTAAAATGAAGAACAAGTAAAGTTAAATCAACAAACTTACCAGTATTTCAATGGGAACTATGGGCCTGCTTTTGGCTAATGAGATGGTCAATGTCCGGTTCCATGTTTGTCACTGCTAGTCATAACAAGTGATGCAAGTGTGCATCAGTTAGTCTAGATCTGGTTGGAGATTTCAGATGTTTCATTCTGGAAAAAGTCTGTTCACTGACATAATTGCTGCCAAAGATGGTTGCCATTTTGAGTGCATGGTTCCTGAGATTACTGAGAGGAGGAGTCGAGAGACAGAGAGAAGGTGGGGAGTCGGAGAGTGCGACGCACATTCCATACATGCGCACTGCGGCCCGGATGAGTCAGCTGCTAGGCAGGACAGGCAGCAGAGGCAAAAACACCTGGTGGGCCAGATAAATGTCCTCGGTGGGCTGCATGTGGCCCGCGGGCCATAGTTTGAGGACCCCTGGTCTAGAGAGCCAGGCAGGGAATCTGATGAGGTGAAGGGGACAGGCAGGTGGTTATGGGAACAGATTGGAGAGCACCTGTGCTGGTTTTTTGTTTTGTTTTGTTTTTTTGAGCTGGAGTCTCACTCTGTCTCCCAGGCTGGAGTGCAATGGCACGCTCACGGCCACTGAAGCCTTGACCTGGTGAGCTCAGGCAATCCTTCTGCCTCAGCCTTCTAAGTAGGTGGAACCACAGGCATGCTCCACCATCCCTGGCTAAGTTTTTGATTTATTGTAGAGATGGGGTCTTGCCAAGTTGCCCAGGCTGGTCTTGAACCCCTGGGCTCAGGCAATCCTCTTGCCTCTGCCTCCCAAAGTGTTAGAATTACAGGTGTGAGCTACTGTGCCTGGCATCCTGTGCTATATAAAGGTGGGGCTGCCACACTTCAACTTGAGCTAATTTTGTTTTTCCACAGGAGAATGCCCATCTAGTGTTCCAAGAGCTTCCCGTCCCCCACCCTTTGTTTTTGTTTTTTTGAGTTGGAGTCTCACTCTGTCGCCCAGACTGGAGTGCAGTGGCCGCTCCCGGCCACCGCAGCCTCAAGAGAAGACAGATATCTATATTTTGAAGTTAAGTATCCCAATCAAAAATGGCAATTAGTGAAGAAATGTCAATCTATTGTGCGGCCCAACCCTGTGTGGGCCCCAGAAGGCACTTTGCGGGCCAGGTTCTGCCTGAGAGCTCCTGTATTTGTGCTCCTGCCAGGATCCAAATCCTCCACCTTCCTCCTTATTTCCACAATACGTTTCTGAAGACAGAGGCATCATTAAAAAGCAACTTCTCTATGCATAAACACTTTAATTAAGTTGTGTTTTAAGAGATTTTAAAGTATAGGAACTTAAACTCTTCCCCCTGTAGTGCTGGAATTCCACATGCAGTGGTCACCAAAGATGCTGAGAGTTGGTGAAGATGAACCTTCTTTTGCTTTGTGATAACTCAACCATTGTAGGATGCTGAGACGTTATGGAGGGGCTGTGTTGAGATCTCTGCTTCAAGTTGTTGTTTCAAGTTCATCTGAAACCGATGCACCGAAGGCAAAGCCAGCTGAAGAAATGCACCCATTTGTGCTTAGTATTCTAATTTTCAAACCCAGCAGGTTCAATTTACTTACAAAGGTTGGTCTAAGATGGAGTTCTGGGTATAGAAAGGCAATTGAACCAAAATGTTCTACCCTAATTACATAGCATAGCTATTTGCATAAGTAACTAGTCTGGGTGTTCAGAGTTCCAAGAAAGTCAATGCTATTAGAGCAGAAGTTATATTTTTGATAACTTCAAAGAACATAATAGCAAGTCAAGACTTTAAATGCTTAATCTTTCCAAAAGCAAATGATAGAAGGTATAATCCTATATAACTTGAATCAAGCATGTTGGCAAGAGATTCCTTTCCATTGGAAATTGGCTCAGATATAAGCCTCCTTCCTTCCCTTGTGGCCACGTATGTAGGACAGGGTACTGGTCATATAAATGTGGATAAAGGAAAGAGTTTTTATTATATCAAAGAAGCCAGTCCCAAAATGATTTTCCTCTGCCAATATGGAAAATGCCGTTGTTAAAGAGGCCACTGATCTTTTGCTTGCTGTAGAAAATGAAGTCATCTCTCAGGGTAATGGACTCAAACTATAACAAAGGACAGTTTATCTCAACTGATAAGACATTTCTAACACACTGGTAAATAATGACATTGTTTACTAGTAAGGAAAATAAATGTTCTTTGTCAAGAGTTTAAAAAACAGACAAAACAATCACCCGAAGAGATTGGCCTTTGAGGCCTGAACCACTGCACTGCAGGAACAGTTCAATTTGTCAGATTGCAAGTATGATGTTGGTTTAAAAAATAAATGAAAGTAAATACAATCTAGACTCCTTATTCTACATCTCTATGGCCCAGATGATTTAAACTTTTGCAACAAAGTAATGTTGGTATTTATCAGTTTCCTTTCCAATCAAATCTAAGTTCCACAAGGCCTAGGACTGTGATATCAACTAGAAACGAGTCCCTCTATTTCCCAACTCCTGGGGAATTGGCAGCGTGGATAAAGAAAATAAGCATTATGACGAATGAGAAAAATAATAATGCATCTTTCACGGACTCTGCAGCCATATCTGACACGTTATTTCTATGAAGGGATTCAGTCTATGACAGTTGACAGGACACATTAGGAATTATAGTCAAACTGCCACCATCTATTTAGGAGCACCGAGCCCTCATGACATAAGCAAACAACAGCACTGACCTGCCCAAGTGACCAGACGATTCTTTAAAGGAGCATCACTCAATTGTAGCATTCCCAGGTCAGGGGTCAAGATGAAGAAGAACAGCCTGGACCATAAGTTGCCAGGCTACTGTGGAACAAAAGTGGCAGATAGGTTGATCTTAGGAAAAAAAAAATCTGCCAACTGGTGCAGAAAACATTAGTCTGGGAGAAGAATATCTCACTTTAGTGGAGACAGCTCCCGCAGCTCCATTCATTATAGTCCCCAGGAAGACCGGCCTCGCTGTGAAAGGTCCAGGGAGGCTTGGATCTACATTCCCCCCAACACAGATGAGCGTGCACATGCACCTTCATCTCTGTTGCTGCACAAAGACACTCCTGCCAAGGGCCAAAGCAACAGAAATAATACAGTAGCTTGACAGGAATAAGAAACCAAGTGGACCCAGTCTATTCTATGTGAGTCTGAAAATGGAAAGCGATCTACAAAGCAGTTTAATCATTTTTATTCATAAAAAGAAAACGCTCTGGCTAAAACTTCTGAAGGCTGCAGATGTGATAAAATCGCACATTTCATTTTCTTTTTCCAGTTTTTAATTTTAAAGATGTGGGGTACAATTCAGGGTTAGGTATACAAATGTTCATTAAGCAGTTACCCTTGTTGATGAGGTGTGGCTCCCCCTCCCCGGCAGTTTCCCACTACTGCCAATCCCTTTCTTATAGTATTATGATAATTGTTCAAGGTCTGCTTATGAGTGAGAACACGTGATATTCAGTTTTCTAAAGCAGTACATTTCAAGCCCAGAAAAATAATCCAAAACAATTCTCAGGAAATGATCCGTCATGGAAATTAGTCTCCATGAAAAGTCAAACGGAAGTAGAAATACACTTGGCCCAGAAGGGAGGCTGTGCTGGGTGACAGATAATAATAAAACAATAGTGAGACAATATAATAAAATGATTTTGATGAAATACATTGCTATTAAAATGTAAGTTCACACTGAAGAAGTATTGGACAGCCCACCAGAAGGGATGCCCTGTTGGTAGGTCACAGACTGATGTGCTAACAAGTGCCGTGTCTCACTGTCCTCCTGGGAGGCTCTTTCAGGTCACATCTGTCTTGAATTGCAATTTCTGGTAAAATGGTGTAAAAGATTTGTCATTAACTGCACCCAAAATAGCCAAACAGCCAGGCTGAAGTTCTTTCCACCTTTTAATGTTGTCAGAGGATTGTTCTACATGAGTAGAAAACAATGACGAGTGACTGCACAGAGTCCATCTGACTCTTATGTGGGATACTCCTGGTCTCTTGGGTGCACACAGCAATGATTGCTAGAAATTAGCATAATTATTTCCAGTTAAACTTAGTTGCTGTGGTTTTTCCTCTTCTGTTTGAATATCTCTAGACTCTAAAAATAATTTCCTTGCTAGTGACCTTTCATAATATTGCGTATGGTTTCATCCACACTGCCAGGCATAACAAACTTGGAATGCTGCCCATCAACCTGGCTTCCTCTTGCCCGTTAGAGAAGTGCTCATCTGGCCTCCATGGTCACCATAATTTCGGTTTCTCTAGTCAGGACCAGAACAATTTCCACTCACTGGGAAGGCAGATGCTTCGGAGTTTTCTCTTTGGGAACTCATGAAGATGAATAAGCTGAAATAACAATGTGGCTGCCTCTTAAGCTATTACATTCTCAAACTATGATGGGATATTCCCTTTTGAGCTTAAGATATAATTTTTTTTGAAAGAGCCCTTTCTGCTTTTTTTTCCCTTAATGTTTACAAGATATGTTTTCTAAGGTCAATGCAGGCAAGGAGGTAAACAAACCAAGCCACTATGTGCAGGAACCTGCGCTTGGAATTCCACTGGGCCACTGATTTCCTATCTCATCATGTATGTGTCTTACTGTTGCTGTTGTTTTTAACTTAAGCATGATGTCCCCCACCCCCAGACATCTCAGGAGGGAGACAAGATACTGTTTGACAGCGAGCATGAGAGGTGGGCTTAGCTCTAAGATCTATTGCTGAAGCTGGGCCATCTTGGGCAAATTAGTCAATTTCCTACATATGCATGAGGTCTGTCCTGAGAGTGCATTCGTAAGTCCAATTTACTCGTAAATTCAACAAAGTTAGCCTAGGTACCCAACAAACACAACTGACTACATAGTACTGTACTGTAATAGGTTTATAACACTTTTCACACAAATAATATGTAAAAAACAAACACAAAAATTAAAACGTTTTGAATCTTACAGTACAGTACCTTGAACGGTACAGTTGTATGGTATGTGATTGGACATGCAAACACACATTGACATCTTTGAAAGTTCTTAAAGGTTCGTATGAAGAGGACTTATTGTATTTAACTTTTCTGTTTTGTGTTTCCTCCTTTATAAAACAGTAACAACAGGAATGCCTTCCTGAGAGAGTTGTAGAGAGGACTGAGAGAAGTGATGTGCGAGCATTTTCAGTGCAACCTATGACAGGTCTATTTTAAGGACCCCAGGAACGGCGATTCTCTCAAACGCAGCCACTTATTTCTTTGAAACCTTATCATTTAGTCCATTTCCTGGTATCACCAGGATCTCAGAAACTGAATACATGATTGACATAAAGAATGAATGAGCAATTTAATGAGAGAGTTGATAAATGGATCAATGAAAAAGGATAAGAGAGAGAGAGAGAGAGAGAGAGAGAGAGAAAACAAAACAAAATAAAACAAAAACAAAACCAGAGACCTTTTTTTCTTTTCTCAAGGTCTCTGCAAATGAGAGGTATTTATTCAACAGGGCAAGGACTCTTTGGGCAGATGCACATACAGGCTCTGGATGGTGAGTGTGGCCATCGTCTTGAGAAATGAACAGGGCCTGGCCTGCAGGACAGAGTCAGATCCCATAAGGCTGGGACTGGGACTCCAAACAGTTTTTGTAGGGGCAAGGTTTTATTTTGGAGAGTAAGAGAGGTTATGGGGACAAGGGGTAAGGAGGGCAAGGTTTGAAAATAGAATAATACTAGGGTCAGCCATTTTGAGGACAAACTTGAGCAGATCTGAATGTAAATGGCAGGGATAAGGAAAAGTGACAGAAGTTTAAGAATCTGCATCTGTGACTCAGGTCGGCTTAGGAGAGAGGTGATGGGGAGAGGAAGCCAGAGTGGATGGGTGGCCAGCCATCCTGATGTTTTGAGGTTGGTGTCTGGAACCTCATTTTGAAGAGACTAGGTCTAGGGGAAGAGGAAAATTTGGTTTTCTTGGGAGGCCAGCGGGGCTTAGCCAGGAACTCACACTTAGACACGCAAAAGTAAACATGCAAGCTCCTTAGTGCTGCTGCCATGCCAGCTGCTATGGGGTCCTCATGCTACCTTGCCACCTTGTCCAGTGGTTACAGGCAAGACTAAACTTTGAGGTGGGTATTAAGAGGCCCAACTATGAGTTAAAGATGGACTGGGGTAAATAGTGCCATGAGATGCATAAAAGCAATTCCATATGTGTCTTACTTCATTAAAAAATTATGAAGCAGATGTACAGTGTATCCCAGGCTATTCTCTCAATTGTGCCATTAAAGTGGAAATTGACCCTACTGATGTGTCTTGTTTTTATTGTTCTTTCTTCCTCCAACAGCATTTACTGAACATCTGTCATATGCATGACACTGAGAAGGGCAGTCAGCATCCAACTATCTGTTTTCCTCCTCTGTATTATAAGAAAATACATAACAGCATTAGACTATTTAAAATAAAAGGAGCAAAAATGACTCATCACATCATCCTATTAGCCTGATACATTTTCTTTATTCTGCATTTCTAGGAAAATAGAAAATGTGCATACATTTTTATACAGTTGCACTCAGTAAATGTAATTTTGTGGGGCTTATTCTTTCTTATATGACTACATTGCCTTTAGAGATGATTCTTATTTTTCAGGCACTTAGTTGTGGGATGCCTAAGCTATGAGAAATGGGATCTCAACATTTAAAGGAGAATCATTTAAAACGAGGAATAAATTGTATTATTTCATTTGTGTTTCATTTGAAGCAATACATCGTTCTACTGCCATAATAACGAAAGCAAATTCTCTCTAGGATTGATTTAAGTATTGAATAACAAAAGATAAAATTAAAAGAGTACACTGCTATTTTCAGTGCTTCTAGATATCTACATACTCATCGCCTTATATAAATCTGATGGCATCTAATTTCTAAGTGACTAGCTTTCACCTTAACAGTTCTTGAGGTTATTCTAAGGGGGTTTTGGCCAACGGAAATCACCATGTTTAAGCGCAATCACCTGGTTTAGTTAGATATTTAAGGAAAAGAAAAAAAGAAGCTAATGGCTTTTCACATATGCACTGGAAAAAATTAATAACTTGATAATTTTCTGGCAAAAGAGATTTTTTCCCCCTAAGACTACAAAGTTAAACATTATGTGATTTATCTCAATGACCTGTAAGTACTGCATATAATTATTAAAATAACCATCAAGGAAGCTTTTAAGAAGCATCATTATGGTACTGCTAATGTAATGCAATGTCTAACTCCTACGGGCTTCAGCCCACCTAACCTTAGTAAGAGCCAGATCATCACTAGTGCTTCCGAGGTCATACTTTAAGATGAAAAATGCAGGAACATGATTCTTGAATAAGCTGTCATTTCAATGGATGCATTTATTATAAAAAGCAAATCGGTGCTATTGGTAAATTGTTCCTCATTGTATACAGAAAGTCCTCAACACACAAATGAGTTCAGTTCCAAGAGCATATTTGTAAGTCTAATTTGTTTGAAGTCTGACAAAGTTAGCCTAGATACCCAACTAACACAATTGACTACATAGTACTATATATATGTAATGGGCTATAATGACACTGTTGAAGAGAAATAGTACATAAAAAATGCAGACGTGCATTTTGTTATGAACTTGTTACAGTTCATAACTTGAAGGTTTGTATGTAGGGGACTTGGTGCATATCATTCCAAGAGTTGTGTCTAATCCACAGGATTAATAAATAATTTTTTGATTAGTGAAAAAAAGGTAGAATCATTGAATTCAGAGCAATAGTGGTGGATTCAATATATGTGATTGTGGAGAAAACAGGTTTTATAATTGTCTGCCTCAGGAAAGCTGGACACAGAACAAGTAATTTTATCGGCAACAGGGAAGCAAAGTGACCAGTGTCTTCTTTTATCTGGGAGCACATTTTCCACCACGAGTTTATGATGAACAAGGGTGAATCTGTGTGGCTGGGGCAGAATTCTATATGAGTGACAGATCAATATCTTTTCAGGTCCATTCATGTTGACCAGTCTTTACAAATCCAGGAGCAGCAAGTTGATCTCAAATCACCAAATGTGGGGACTTGTGGCGACACTGCAGTGTACCAAAACCACTGAATCTTTTGGTTTCATGGGATTGTGCTATGGTAAGGACCCAGATAGGCAGACATAAATTGAAGTAAAGAGTTGAGGAGCTAGTTGCCTAAACCTATGCATGTGACATAATGGCACAAAACTGTAAGCATACATTGTAATACAGTCAATTTCATGGTGTTGATGTTATAATCTAATTATGTAAAATGTAGCCCTTGGGAAAAAGTGGGTAAAGGGTATCTGGGACATTTCTATACTATCTTTATAACTCCCTGTGTATCTATAATTACTTAAAATAAAAAGTAAAAGATACATGAAATCAACAGGGCTATCATTTCCTTTGGGAGACTGGCTGAAGTTGGGGAACTGGAAATCTCAAGAGGGAGTTCATAACTTCCTTGCTACATGGCTGCATTTTCTTTTTTTAAAATTTTTCTTTTTTGAGTTAGAATCTCACTCCGTTGCCCAGACTGGAGTACAGTGGCATGTTCCTGGCCATCGCAGCCTAGACTGTTGCCTCAGCCTTCCAAGTAGCTGGAACCATAGGTGCGCGCTACCATGCCTGGCTGATTTTTGATTTATTGTAGAGATGAGGTCTCACCAAGTTGCCTGGGCAGGTCTCGAACCCACGGGCTCAGGCAATCCACTCACCTCAGCCTCCCAAAGCGCTGGGATTACAGGCTGAGCTACCGAGGAAGCTTCTATCTCTCCTCCTTCCGAGAACTTCTAATAGTATTTTCCATTTGATGAGAAAGGAAGAACGGCCCTAATAAGCATTTATAAGTATTTACATGTTGGCAGGTTTGAAGGCAAACTTGAACAGCACCATGCACATGCGCCCTCCCCCATAATTCCCCTCTCCAGAGCCTCCCCTTTCCTCTTCCTCCTGAGCTTGGAGAGAAAATCTCTCTCTCTACTTGCTTCAAACACTGCCCTTGGTTCACTAACAATGCCATCTCCCTCAGTTAGCCTATACTCACAGCTCAAAACCTTAGCACGAGAGCTTGTGGTTCTAAGTTTGTTAAGTAGAAAGCAATGAAATAACCTTTACATAAAATTGAAAAGAAGCATGGATACTTCTTCAAACTGAAGGGAGATTTGGCTTCTACAAGACGTGTGAGTCTGGGTCTTTTGATGGCTTCAATTAAAGCACCTGGACTGGGGGTGGCTCACTGCTTTCCTCTGAGTAGTGGGGTGGGGAAGCAGAGACAAAGGAGCATGGGGGTTGGGGGAGGCGGCACCCACCTGCAGAACTACTGGCCCTCAAACCCTCTCTGACAGCTTAGCCCTGCTACTCAAGGATGAGAGGACATCACAGAGCTGCTCACTGCCTTCTGAGCAAATGAAGTGCCCTGTGTAGGGAGAGCAGCAGAAGAGCCCAGAAACAGCTGGCATGAGACTGTCGACCCTGGGCAGAGGGGCCAAGTGCAGGCCTCTGTGGCGCCGGGCACTAACCCTGCCTGTGCAGTTTGAGGGCTCTGGGTGAGAGGTGAACCAAGCCTTACATCTGCTCTTGCCCAATCCCACTACCTCCAGGCAAAGAGCATCACTGGCATCTTGCAGCAGCACAAGCCTACGTCAGCTCGCCCAGCCTCTTTGCTGGTGCCCACTGAGATATTCCATGCTTCCTGAATCCTCCTTGTGACTGGGGTCCAGAATCCTGGGGGTGTCCTTGATACTCATCGGTGCATCCCATCCACCTGGGACACCTTGGCAGGTACTTTGCGTGGAACAGGCAACTGCTGAACGCTAGCTGAATTGAGTCAAATGGAGAGTGACTCTCACTTGGAGAGCAGCCCTCCGTGCCGGGCTGGGTAAAGGAGGCCGAGTACAAGAGAAATCTCCTCTGAGCACACAAACACCTGATCACGCACATGCTGGGAAAACCACGCTCGAGTCCAGATGCAAGGAAGTGATAAACTCCCTCTGGAGACTTCCAGCAGAGGGCACACACGTCTACTTTGCAAACACAGGATCATAAGCCCCGTGCCAAGGTTTTGCACTATGAGTATAGGCTAGCTGAGGAAGATAGCAATGTTAGTGAACAAAGAGGAGTGCTCGAAGCAAGTCGGGAGAGGGTTTGCCTCTCCAAGCTCAGGAGGAAGAGGAAAGGGGAGGCTCTGGGGAGGGGAATTGTGGGGGAGGGTATATGTGCCTGTGCTGTTTAAGTTCACCTCCAAACCTGCCCACATATAAATACTTAAAATTGCTTATAGGGCCATTCTTTCTTTCTCATCAAATAGAAAATACTATGAGAAGTTCTCAGAAGGAGGAGAGACAGGAGCTTCCTTGAAAATGTAGTCATGTACTACTCTGAAGGAAGGGTACCACATTTATCCTCCAGACTTCTCCTATGGGTCTAGCAGCATCAATTAATCATCAGGGTAGTACCATATCTCCCATAACATTTGGAAAGCTCAGTATGAGGGGGGTGGATTTAGCATGACAGGACCTAGGTGAACTGGCCCCAAGAAGACCTATGAGGACAAAAAGAGTCAGGCATGATGCCGTACTTACAAGGGCATCATTAAAGGCAAAAGATAAACAAAAAAGATATGAGTTTATTTATTATATGTTATTTTTCACTTTTATGTAAGGTTAGTCCTCATGGAGCACTTGAAACATTTACACTTGTGTGCAGGGTAAGGTAATTGTTTACATTTAGTCATCATCTTCACTGACAATCCCATTCTTACAGTTCCTTAGAGAATCTAGTGGACATAGGGTTCTGGCCTTCAATGAGTCACCCAGTATTGCTCTCTTGCCCACATCCAGGACCAGAATAAGAACATATTGTCAATCAATCTGACCTAGCAGGATCTGGTCAAAAATAGAGGTGATTTAGTAAAGAGAAAAACCACCCAGGCTGATTAAATTTCTTTCTAAAGAGGAGTGTCGGGCAATGTCAAAACACAGGAAGTAGATATAATTGGGGGTAGGAGAAGGTGCAGCTTGAGGAAACTTGAGTTTACCAAGCAATAGTCTCACCTGTCGATATTGCCTGTGACTGGCATATTATTGTTGCAGGCATGTACACAGTTAACAAGGCCATGCTTAAGGACCCCTCAATGGCAAATAATGGGTTAATGATGGATTGAAACCCTTCAGAACTTTCTTTAATTTCTTGGTTTCTCTATATGTGCAAATCTAAAAAAAATAATTAATTCTTTATTCTGGAATAATCTAGGAGGAGAAAAAAGAAGTCTGGTCACACCCAAAATTTATTAGTTCATAGCTAAATATCAACAGAGAGGATTATGGCTAAAGTTACCCTAAAGTTTTAGTCCTATGTCTTATTTAATAGTGACTTAGATAACATCTTTGAAAGTATGCTCATGACTTTACAGATGAATCTTAAAAAAAAAAATCTCTTGATTGCTGTCAAGAGGAATGCAGCATATGAGTAAGCTTGACTTACAAGAAAGCAGGTCTCTCAGAACAAAATGTTGTGAAGACATTTTACATAAAGAAACTCCTCATGGGCATCTTTGTGTCACAGATGCTCTCCTAGTATCTGATACAGGTTCAGTACTCACAAACGCTTGTTGAAATCAGCTGCAAGCCTCAATTAGACACAAACAAAGATTGCTGGGCATTATCAGCAAGGAATTCGTGTTTACTGGACTGTTCTATTTGTGCAATTTCTTATTAAACCTTGGGCTGAAATGAGTTTATCCTTTGCAGGATGCCGAAGCTCTAAGAGAACTACAAGGTCTGACACTTACTAGATAGTATCAGAGCTGGGGGTGAGTCTAAGGTTGGATTCATAAAGCAAGGACTTCTAGTTCTGGACAAAATAAGAATGAGAGAGCGATAAACAATGACTATAGATGAGCAATGTATCACTCATATGCCTAACTATATTCACTATATGCACTATGGAAGAATATATTTTCCACTTCAAAGAATTTGTTACAACTCCATCTTTTCAAGTCTTACAAATTACTAAAAGCAAGATGAAATTAGGATAGAGATCTTAGTAATAAAGCCCCCCTTAGTAATAAAACAAATTATGGAGAAATTCAATTGCACAGAAGAGGGTGTTGCCCTGGGGAGGCTTGCTTTCTTCTTGAGTATTAAGCATGCCATTTTAATATTTGAATAAAAAACCTGAATAAGCTCTGCCCTCAAAGAAATGAGATGCTAGCACTGACTGTGCATTTAGTACAAGCATTACTGCTATATTTTAAAGTATGTCAAACCTTCTTACTTTCCTTGATGTTAAGATGAGAACACTTAAAAATTTTTTTTTAGATATAAGGTCTTGCTCTGTCATCCAGGCTAGAGTGCAGTGGCACAATCATGGCTCACTGTAACCTTGAACTCCTGGGCTCAAGAGATTCTCCTGCCTCAGCCTTTTGAGTAGCTGGGACTACAGGTAAGTGCCACCACATCCAGCTAATTAAATTTTTTTTTTGTAAAGATACGGGTCTCACTATATTACCTAGTCTGGTCTTGAACTCCTGGCCTCAAGTGATCTTCCAGCCTCGACCTTCCAAAATGCGGGGATTGTAGGTGTGAGCCACCACGACTGGCTGATCGCAACACTTTATTTCACACATTACTAACATGGCAAGTTCTGATAGCCTGGGAGTGGTCAACTGGTCTTCAACAATGGCCCAATTTAGGGGTCTGTTTTCATCCTTGGATTATCCAGCCTCTTAGTTTGATGACTGTAGCCATAAAACTAAAGCATTTCACCATGAAAGCTTAGGTGAAATGCTTCTTGCTCACTGGACCACTCCAAGACAAGCCTCTGTTGTACACTGTGAACATAAACACGGCGACCTACCACTGCTCTTTACATTCTGGAATGCACTCCGTCAGAATAGCCCTGCAAACTGAGAATCTTGAATGTTATGAGTTTCACTCAAGGGAAAGCTTCACTGGGGCTGGGAGGGTAGCAGGAGGGCTTTGGGGAGCAAGTGTTGAGATGGTGTGTGTAGATTGTCTTCTCTTTAGAGAGGTGCTTTTTAAAAAACTGAGTTGGTTTCAAATGTGATGTTTCACCAAATGCTGCCAAATTGTGCTGCCTCCCCAGGGCATTAAAAAAAAAATCCATTAATAAAGTGTTTGTTGTTGTCAGAATGTCTATTCCAAAACTCAGGCTGTGTGACAGGCTGACTCCCCACAAGAGAACGGCGACAGACGAGGGGGCACAGAAAAGAGGGCTGAAGAGGGACATGCGCCATCCTGCTGACAGTGGTGAGGACGAGTGAGGCAATGGATCAGTAGAATTTTCCATTAAATCAAAAAAAACACAACTTGCCCCTAACATCACCTCTGATGGTTTCTTAGACCAGCTGCTTTCCTGACGCCCTACTGAGGAACAAATTGCTTTCCTAGCAGGACATTTGGACACTCCTGCATTAATAGATATGGATCCCAGCATGCCAAGCCAAGCGAGAAGGCAATTTAATATGAGCAACACTGTCATCTCAATTTAGGACAACAGCTAGGATGCCCTACAGGGCACTGTAACAGTTTCGAGAAGTACTCGGCATAAGACATTCTCGCTGTCTTAAGGCTACAGAAAGCTGGTACTTCTAGTAAACAGTCAGACCAAGGATAATAGAAAATGTAATGCAAAGATGACAGCAGTATTGTCCTCTCTGTGAACATCAGTTTCAATTCATGTGGCTTTCACTTCTGCAGAGAACGAAGGCCACGGTTAGAGTATCTCCTGTCCACCTCAGCCCCATCACATAAACACAAACAACAAGCCCAATAATATCTCATGAACAAAGGAGCAGGTAACTCCAGATGGCAGATATGTGTACTCAGTTCTCAGGAAAGGTACACGTTAGAGGTAACTTCACGTTTGAGTTCTCAAACTGACTTATCTACCTCTGAAGCAAGACAAAGCTAATGCAAGTCCTTTGAATTCAAATCTCTTAACACTAGTCTGTAGGCAAGAAAAATAAATGTTTGCTTTTTAAAAAACTCTAAATGCATTATGAATTGGGACAGACTTTAATTACTTTCTATTTTATTTTCTTTATAATAAGGACAGAGTGAATCCGGTATAGATATTAAACTAAGATACTTTATGCTAAGATAATATTTTCGACAGGCATTCTCATAATAAATCAGCTTCATGCACCACTTTCAAAATCTGGAGATAACTCAATTTTGATAATTTTTTTAGCAATATCCACTGATACGTCAGTTTATTTTACGTCAATATGAAATTGAGAAGAAAATATATTCACAAAATACAAATGCATCTCCTGCTAGACAGAATATCTCTACAGAAGAACTGAGAGAAGGTGACAGTGAGGAGTCACACTTGAGTTTGCTCACAGACAACGGCGATTCATATCAGTTGTGATGCTTTTCATGGTGTCATTTTATATTAGACACAAAGCACAAAATGACTCAATTGGTCATTACCATGAACACTTCACCATGGAACTATCTGCATGACAGCTCATGAGGTCGCTATTATTATATTATAATGTCCTTAATGCTAACATTTCTAGTATGATGAAAAAGTCCCCAGTATCAATGAGGTGACATTGTCTCAAAAATTAATTTTACAGAGAAAAATGATATCTTCAGATATGTGCTCCTTTTCTTTTCCTCCTCTTCTTTTTCTTTTTGTTTTTATTCTTCTTCTGCAAAACATTTAAATATTTATAGAAACAAACCTTTCCTTAAATCCCCTCTGAGAGTACCCACCAAAGACAGATAGCACCTGTGACCAGAAAGGAGACTCAGAGGGTGAGATGAGGAATAAGGTTTCCTATATCCCATGGGAAGTTGGGGAAAATGGAGCACAATTCAGTCCACAAATTTTTAAAAAATGGTTCCTATCCACGAAACTCATTTATTTATATAAAATCTGACTTATTTCCATTATTGCCTAATGGTGAAAAGACCAGTGTATAATAATTTCCTGTGCATAGCTTTATCACAGCACTTCCTAAAGTATGTTGGAATTATCTAGAGACTGTGGGCCCTCTGAAAGTGGAGGGGGTGGTCTTGTCTTGTGTCCTAGCATCTACTACAATGACTCCATTTATATTGAACAGAAACTTTCTGAGTTAAATGTTCCCAAATAGGAAAAAAAATTGCTTTGTGTACCTTTAGGAAGATGTTTCAAAACTTTCTTTAGACTTAACAATAGTTACAGCCCAAATTAGGTTAATTGGAAAGTTTTGAATCCCAGGAGGGTTATGGTCTTCAGGGTTGAATTTCCTTAAAGAACTGCAACCCCATCTGCTTGCAGAGGATATTATGTTCATCAAATACTCAACAAAGAATGGTCAGCTCTGCGGAGGTAAAGAAATACCTCTTCAAAGGAGTTTTGAAGATTAAAAGTTTTTAAAATTATGCCTCCACCTATGATCAATGTACACAATAATAAGAGCTCTTCTTCTTGGTGAGAGATGTTCATCTGCGTTCTTTTCGGATGAGTGGGCATGATCAGGACAGAGCCTGTCGGGAGAGGGGGCTGGCTGCTGTCCTTACATCTGTTTGATGTAGGAGATCACAGGAAACTTGATGCAAAATTCTAAAGCCTGGTTTGTTTGTTTGCTTTTTTTTACACATTTCCAAACATCAAATAGGTTTGTTTTAGCTTTTTTCTACCTCCACTCTGCCCAAGCAAATTATGTTTCAAACTTTAAATGTGAAAATAAGACTTTGTAGTTTTAGTATTCATTTATTTTCTACTGTGTGTGTATGTGTGTGTGTGTGTGTGTGTGTGTGTGTGTGTGTGTGTGTGTGTGTATGTGCACGCATGTGGTGTAAGAGCTGGGTTTTGTGTGAGACAGGCAGGGAGAGGCCACAGGGATACACAGCTTAAAGTCATCCCTTATACAACAGGAAAACAAGCCTTATGTAAAAAGTTTGCTCTGTGGAGTTGCAAGCCTGAGTGGGTTTATGACGGTTACCTGTCCTGTTCCTGGGTCTGAGGATGAAGGAGTACAACCTGTCCTATCCCTTAGCCTGGTCAGCCAGTGAGTGGGCTGCTCTGAGCGCTTTTCCATGCACTTCAACATCCTACCTTTGGCTTTACTCTCTAAATACTGGGATACAAGAACCAACAGGTCAGGGAGGTTGTGAGCAGGTAACCTGTGGCTGTGCATGGCTGACCCCCTTTTCCATGGCCAGTTCTAGTGAGACAAATCCATTACCACAAAATCCTACTGTTTTTTTCTCCTTTTCCCAAAAGACTACAAGGAAATCAGGTTAAAATGAATGTCAAGGATAGTCCTGGTCCTCTCAGTGCAGAGGGATGGAAGGATAAAACAGGTGGAAGGGAGGGGTTTGCAAGATTCTTTTCTTGGTCTTGTGATGTTGGGTTCAATGAACATCTTCAGCTCATGTATGAGTTATTTCCCTGTTCCAATCTCTGTTTAGTAAATCAAATTACCTAAAGTATTTGAGAATGAAGGGGGACCTACCATAGTTTACTATAGACGTCATTGAGAGGATTAGGAAAAATATCATCATCAGTAACAATGGTGCCTTCAGGACTGTAGCAGCTGAGCTTGTCTTTTTTTTTTTTTGAGTTGGAGTCTCACTCAGTCGCCCAGACTGGAGTGCAGTGGCCGCTCCTGGCCACCGCAGCCTCGACCTGCTGGTCTCCAGCGATCCTTCCGGTCTCCAGCGATCCTTCCGCCTCAGCCTTCCAAGTAGCTGGAACTACAGGCACACACTACCATGCCCGGAAAAGTTTTTGATTTATTGTAGAGATGAGGTCTCGCCAAGTTGCCCAGGTGGGTCTCGAACCCGCGGGCTCAGGCAATCCACTCACCTCAGCGAGGGATTACAGGCTGAGCCACTGAGCCCAGCTTGAGCTTGTCTTATTCAGTGAAGTCAGTTAGTAAGATGGATGAAAGGGATCACGCCTTGGATTGCCCTGGAGCCCAAACTCCAATTATTGATCAAATGCTCAAGGAATCTCAGGCACCATGCTAAGAGCTGCATATCTTCCTCCCTTGGGCCTTCAAATCACTCCATTATATCATTATTGTAATCATTGCTCTTTTCATTTTATAGTGGGTCCAGATGGATTAAGTGACTTGCCTAGGTCTACACAGATAGAAGAAGACACAGTTGTTAATTCAAGTTGATTAAGTACAAATTTTGTGCCTTCCTTTGGTCACATGTAGTATCACCAAATCTAGAAATCAATGAAACTAGCAACTGTGTCAGTACACATTGCCTTAAGACTTTAGCAATGAGAATTAATTCTTTATCAGTTTTATAGGTTCTAAAGTTTTTATTTATTTTTGACTCATCTCTTTCTACAAAGAATTTGAAATGGCCAAATTACCTACCGTTATTAAACGGAAAGTGAAATAAGAGTAAAGAGAAAAATCAATCAGGATTGTAAAATCAGACCATGTATTGAGAGTTTGCACCCACAAGTATAGCCTTGTTACTGATTTGTCTCTGAGAATTCTAACCACCAAAGCAAAACAAGAAAAACAACAGATCATATTTACATTCATCACATGAAATCATCCTTTCAGTAATCTTTGAGTATCTACTAGTTACCTAGCTCTGTGGCAGGTGGGAAAGAAAAGCCCAGCTACACCAGATAATACCAGGGACTCCCTTTGCCTTGGACCAGGCTGGCCACTCTTAGCTTGTCTCTAAGGTTGGGTGAGATTGTACGGCCATAACCCACCAGTACCAGAATATGCCACTGCAGGATCTACTTCTTGGGCTTATTTTGAGCTGATAGAATAATCAGAAACTGCAGACACTAGAGAAGTTCTGAAAAACTGTTCTTTTGTCAGAGAAAGACATCCATGAAGGAAAACAATTGTCATAGGAATCTCATGAGCCAGGGAAGATTTTATCACAGGAGAGGGGACTAGAGGTGACACCTTGCCTAGACAGACCCTGTCACGGTGATCACAAATTCTTCTGAGGGCCTCTCTGAAACAACCTGAAGTGCTTGACAATAGATACCCTGAAACGAACAACACTAGACTGATGGTAAAACTGGGGATGGCACCATAAGGCAAAATACACAGGAAAACCGCACACCTTGAAGACTTCTTCAAGGAATCCCAGCCCTGTGAACCTTACTAATTGTTCCCATTCTTCAACACTTTGTCATAATTTAGTCATGTAGTTATTGCTGCCCACTGAAAGAGGACTGGGTAAAAAAAAGAAAATGTGGTACATATACACGATGGAATATTACGCAGTCATAAAGAAGGACAAAATTATGAACTTCACAGCAACTTGGATGGACTTAGAGTCTATAGTACTGAGTGATCTATCACAGAAACAAAGAACTGAGTACCACATGTTCTCACTCATAAGTGGATCTTGAACAATTATCATAATACTAGCAGAAAAGGATTGGCAGTAGTGGGAAACTGCTGGGTAGGGGGTGGGGGAGCAGGGTTGACAGTAGTGGGAATCTGCCTGTGGAGAGTAGGTATACCTCATCAATGAGGGTATCTGCATAATGAACATTTGTATGCCTAACCCTGAATTGTACTCCACATCTTTAAAATAAAAAATTTAAAATAAAAAAAAGTTCTGCTGACATCCTTAAATACAATACAAATGCAGCATTAATTGCCCATTTGGTTTAATTTTACATTGTTCAATACTCATTAATTCATTTGTAAACATTTGTTACACACTGGAAGGAGAGGGAAGACTTTCTCTTTAATTTCTGAAGGTTTGATAATTGAGCATAAATAAACTGACAGTAGACAGATCAATAGGAGAAAAGACATACAAATTTGTTATTTGCCTATGCATGGGAGTCTCTCAAAACATGAGACTCAAAGAAGGGCCAGGTAATTGAAGCTTCTTTAGTTTCCCTGAGGTATAGAAAGGAACTGGGGTTGGGGCTTCTGACTGGGAGGTGGTGACAGGTTATGAGCAGGTAAGGGGAGGGAATGTGTGGTGAACAAAGGCAGCCTTATTACACATATTTAAGAGCCTTTTGGGTACTAAAAGTTGTTTCAGAGAGGCCCTTAGAAGAATCTGTGATGCCTGGGATAGGGTCTGTCTAGGCAAGGTGTCACCTCCAGTCTCCTCTCCTGTGATAAGATCTTTCTTGGTTCATGAGATTCCTATGAAAATTGTTTTCCTTCATAGATGCAGATTTCTTTTCCAAAAGAACAACTTTTCAGAGCTACTCTCGTGTCTACAGTTTCTCAGAATAACCAGCTCAAAACATGCCAAGAAGCATATCATTGGCAAATATATACTATACACTAACAAGTATATACCAAGTATTGGTGGCATATTCTGGTCTTCTGCCACCATATTTTGGCACGATGTGTTCTGCCTGAGCCCCAACAGCACCAAGTATGATCTTGGAGCCAGGGCTTCTGTGTACATTTGTGCAATGTGTGCTTTGCAAAAACGATTCCATCTGTAGGGGCAGAGGGACTGGGAAACAGGGCATTTCCTTCCCTGGCCTTGCAACCTGGTGGGTGCTGTGCCCACATGGTAGAGGGGTGCCTTTTATTCACAGCAAGATGTCCTCTGCTGGCCAAGCCCTTTGGCCTCTCTCTGCTGACAGGTGGAGTGAGGAGTAATTGATCACAGGGAGTATCTTTTAAAATTTAGAAGGTCCCGTGCCTTTGGGAGGCTGAGGTGAGTGGATTGCCTGAGCTCGCGGGCTTGAGACCCGCCTGGGCAACTTGGTGAGACCTCATCTCTACAATAAATCAAAATGAGCCGGGTGTGGTAGTGAACGCCTGTAGTTCCAGCTACTTGGAAGGCTGAGGCAGAAGGATCGCCAGAGCCCAGCAGGCGAGGCTGCGGTGGCTGGGAGCGGCCACTGCACTCCAGTCTGGGTGACAGATTGAGACTCCAACTCAAAAAAAAAAAAAATTTAGATGGTGAGGAGGCTAGGAGGACACCAACTCACAGGGAGCACTGAGTCTTCTTCCCTTGAACCCCCTCTTACTACTATGATGAGAGTGTCCTCTTTCCTTTGTACTCCAACATTCCTAGCTAGGCCAAGCTATTGCTAATCAGAACGTTCTCTGCCTCCTCAATCTTCTTTATGAGACTGGCCTCTGCAGGGCTGGAGTCTCTTCCAACTGTGTCACTGAATCAGCTGTCTGAAGAACCCTTGGATGGCACAAGAGGCCCTTTTCCAGGTCAGCTCAGGTGACCCAAAGGCCACAAGCACCACTGCCACCTTTAACAAAGTACTGCTTTTAGACATTTCTTTTCCCTCACTTACTCCCCAGAGATTTAGAATTAACTTGAATAAATTCCCCTAATCTGAGACAGTATTTTAGAAATCTTTTTATCCCTCAAATACTTTGCACATACTAAAGGCTTAACATATATTTGTGGGCTAGAAGAATTTACATAGATATATGCATAGAATGCTGTTACGGTAATCCTTAGGAGGAAGATTTTTCATTTGTGACTTTTCTTAGCCAAGTAATATTGAGACAGGATTTTATTTGAATTGGTATTTTCTAGTTTCCCCTTTTTGTTTATTAACAAATACTAGTAAACTTCCTTGGTATAAATATCTCCTGATGGGTTCAAGAAACAGAGTTTTCTGGAACTCCATAGGGCCTGTGGCTGTGGAAATGCAAGGTGACCTCTCATCCCCTCCAGCAATGACTGCCTAAGCCCATTCATGAGGAAAGATGGACTCCCTATCCCTTTAGAAGCCAGAAGTCTCAAAGTCCTCTGTAACTTCCACTAGCACCTCAGTGATCATTCTTTGGGAACCCCCAGGGCTTCCCCTGAGAAGAGATTCTAGAAAGCATAGCAAGAAAGCCGGGACTCTCTCAACCGACCCTCCGTGTGGGTTTTGGGCACATATCAATAGGGCCACACTGTATAACTGAGTCCAGGCCACACCAGAATGTTAGAAGTCTGGAAGTGTTCAAGAACATCATACAAAAAATTGTCGCAGGAGACATGGAATTTAGACTTCTGCAAGAAAGGTTTCAGGTTGGACATTGAGTTACCTCTTGTCAGCAAAGGTAATTAAACACTGCCTCGGGAGATGGTATAATTATCTCCCAGGGAGAGGTGACTATTTGTCTCAAATGATTAGGTGAAGTCCTACGAGAATGCAGGAGGCTGGATGAGGATTCTTGGAAATTCACCCAAAAGTGAAAAAAGAAGCCAAATATATAAGGCCTTCCTTAAAGCCTCATCCTGTGCACCAAGGGTCAAAGGGTACAGCATGCCTGCCTCATGGTTCTGCCTCAGAAGGCAGGGGCCCTCTTCTCTTTATTTGAATTATTATTATTTTTTTTTTTTTGACATATATATTTTTTTATCAATATTTTTTATTATGGTTTTGTGGGGTACAGTTAAGGGCTAGGTGTACAATTTCGTTTCATTCAGGCACCCTGTTGATAAGAGGTGTTTCCCCATCCCCAGACAGATATTTGCTACTGTTAATCCCATCACCCCCACCATAGTTTCCCAGTACCGTCAGTCATTTTCTTATAGTATTACATTGGATGTTTGAGGTCCATTATATGAGTGAGAACATGTGATACTCGGATCTTTGTTTCTATGAGAGGTCACTCAGTATTATAGACTCTAGTTCCATCCAGGTTGCTGCGAAATTCATGATTTTGTTCTTTTTTATGGCTGCATAGTATTCCATCGTGTATATGTACCACATTTTTTTAATCCAGTCCTCTTTTGATGGGCAGCATGGTTGTTTCCAGGTTCTTGCTATTGTGAACAACGCTGCAATAAACATACGTGTGCAGGTATCTTTTTTATAGAGTGATTTGAGTTCTTCAGGGTATATTCCCAGTAGGGGGATTGCAGGGTCATATGGGAGGTTGATATTTAGAGCTTTTAGGAATCGCCACACTGCTTTCCACAGAGGTTGCACTAGTTTACACTCCCACCAACAGTGTAGAAGTGTTCCCTTTTTGCCACACCCTCTCCAGCAGCTGTTATTTTTTGAGTTGTTGATAATTGCCATTCTGACTGGAGTTAGGTGGTATCTCAGTGTGGTTTTCATTTGCATCTCCCTGATGCTTAGTGAAGTTGAATATTTCTTCATGTGTTTGTTGGCTGCTCGGATGTCCTCTTTTGTGAAGTGTCTGTTCATATCTTTGGCCCAATTTATAATGGGGTTGTTTGTTTTTTTCTTTTCAGCATGTTTTAGTTCCTTGTAGATCCAGGATGTTAAGCCATTGTCAGACCTGGTGTTGGCAAATATTTTTTCCCAGTTCGTAGGCTGTCTCCCTGCTCTCTTGATGGTTTCTTTGGCCTTGCAGAAGCTTGTCAGTGTAATAAGGTCCCACTTGTCTATCTTCTCTCTTATGACCTGTGGGTTTCGGGTTTTGTTCAGGAATTGGATGCCAGTTCCGATTTCCATGAGGGTATTTCCTTCATTTTCTAAGGTTCTTATGGTTTGAGGTTTTACATTTAGGTCTCTGATCCATTTGGAGTTAACCTTTGTGCATGGGGATAGACAGGGGTCCTGTTTCAATCTTCTGCATGTGGTCAGCCAGTTTTCCCAGCACCACTTACTGAACAGGTTCTCCTCTCCCCAGTGGTAGGTTGGTGGTGGAGGCTTTGTCGAAGATGAGTTGGTTGAGAAATTGAGGTTTTGCTTCTGGAATCTCAATTCTATTCCATTGATCTTTATGCCTGTTCCTATACCAATACCAAGCTGTTTTGATGATTGTAGCTTTATAGTAAAGTTTGAAGTCTGGTAATGTGATTGAATTATTATTTTTATGTTCTCATTTGAATTTCTGAATTTAGGAGTCTGCTATTTAGAACAGCCATCATGTATTTGTGTGACACACGTCATAGCCACAGATCCCATACTGGGTCCCTCTCACCTGTCAGCACACGCCTTCCTGTTCAAACCACATTTAGGGCATTTAAGGGAAGAGTTTCACCCTCCGACACCTGATTGCTGAGCAACTGCTGAAGGTAGATACTTTAGGGAAGGCGGGAAGACGAGATGGGATGCTGACCTCGGCTGGGGCGATAGGGCTGTCCTTTCAGCTGCCTGGCCTGGCCTATGGTGAGCACAAGTTTACAAGCTTGCTGAGGTAAGTCATACTTTGCTCATCTGTTCTGGTGATAAAAAACCACCAGTGTGCAGGAAAGCTTTGAGCTTCAGAGATGAAAGAGACCTCATTTTGTAGCTCAGAAAACAGAGGTGCAGGAAAGGTTAAGGGCTCACATATGGCCTCACGGCACTGGGTAGGAGAGGTTGTTTCTCTTTAAATTCATTCTTTTTCTGTTGCCAGTAACACAATATGTAAACCTCCATATTGGAAAGAGATATGGTCTACTCCCAGAATTAAGGCAGCTAAGTTTAAGCGAGGCTGTGTTGGAAAAGGCTGTCCTACGTGTAGGTTATCTGTAGCAAAATAAGGCATACATTTATTTTAAATCAAAAATCATTTACAAATATTATTGGTGCAACTGATTTTTATCCCAGGCTGGAAACCCCTGCATGGGTTAAATATTTTTAAAATATATCTCTCACAATTGGGAAGTGGAGATTTAATTGCTTTTTTTTTTTTTTGAGTTGGAGTCTCACTCTGTCGCCCAGACTAGAGTGCAGTGGCCGCTCCTGGCCACCGCAGCCTCGCCTGCTGGGCTCCGGCGATCCTTCCACCTCAGCCTTCCAAGTAGCTGGAATTACAGGCATGCGCTACCACACCCGGCTGATTTTTTGATTTATTGTAGAGATGAGGTCTCGTTGCCCAGGCGGGTCTCGAACCCGCGGGCTCAGGCAATCCACTCACATCAGCCTCCCAAAGGCGCGGGATTACAGGCTGAGCCACTGAGCCTGGCTTGCTTATGTTTTTGATGATGAAGAAAAAATATCATTTGATAAAAATTAATATCAATTCTCATGGGACCACTTCCTTTTGCATGGTGTATAAACAAAGTAATACAGGAACATCAGTCCAGGAACATTAATCCACTTCTTAGAACAGTGAAGCCTATTGAGCATGTTATAAAAACAACAGAGCAGCAAAAGCATTTTATGTAAGGATCACTTTTAAACAACTGATTCACTTCACACCACCTTGCTATTTCAGCCAACTTTTGTGTTGGGCTGTGAATGTGTGCATGAGCTCTTTATTCCCATTTGAGCACTTCTCAGATACCCTGAAAGTGTTCCTGGACAGGAAAGGTTCACTCTGGAGAGTCTGAAAGTCATAACCCAAAGGGAGGGCGGTCGGTTTAGAAATTTTTTGAAGATTCCTATGTTTGGTTCAATAGAAAAGTATCATTCTTTATCCAGACCCGCCCAGCCTTCTTCCTGTGATGTGTGTATCTTCTCCCATATCAGACCTCCTGGTTTGAAAACCACACCCTTAGAAGAAATTGCCCTTTTTCTGAACTCCCCTGGTGACCAGCAGGAATTGGAGCAGCTCATTCTTCTATGTCTGAGAAGACCCATAAGTCTTACTCCTTTTAAGAGAAAAGACTGTGACGCTGCTCTTCCGAGAACATACCGATTCTTGAAGAGCTTCAGCGATGACTTTCCAATGATAACTTTCAAATCTTGTCCACAATCCTCATACAGTAAATTTCAGTTTTATATTTTCAACTACCTGCAGGATCATGTATCACTTCAAACTTAACACAGTGCTCATCGCCATTTGATAGACTGTTTAACCTACCTAAACACAGGTTCCCCAATCTATTATTCATCCTAGCCTTAGAAATTATCGTGCAAATACCCCCTTGCCCCAGCACAGCTGCCTAGGAAATTGATGCCTTCCCACATTCTAACGACTTGGTGATCGAAGAAAGCAATTGGGTGATTAAGAGTGTCCCAAGTTAGGTGGCCCAGTAAGACAAGCCCAAAGAAAGGAACCTGAATGGAATCAAAAAGGTTCAAAAGAATAGGATTTTGTGTTTCTCTTTGGAGTGGTTGTGTGTGTGGACATACACATATATACCCCATAGGTGTGTAGGGGTCGTTAGGGACACTGCAAGTCGGTGCCTGTCCTGTGGACTCTGGTCAGTTCATGTGATTATAGTCCATCATTTGGCTGCCCGTGAATTTGCTTACCTGGTGCCCTAGACAGCACTGCTACCTGAAGAAACCGTGAACTGAGACCAGGGGACAGCTCATGCCCTTGGTACCTGGAGAGAAGACTGGAGACTGGGGAGTCAGAGCAGCCTACTGGCTTGCTCTCACCACCCTCCCTCTCACCTCCAGAGAAAGCCCACATGGAAGGGAGTAGGGCAGGTCTTTGGGAGCAGGAACCTGGAGGCTGGGGTGATTTTACCCACAGTGCAAACGCCCCACTGTGAATTCACCTGGGATGCTCGCCTCAGGCTAGGGCACACTTGGTTTTATAAAGAGTTGGAATCAGTCACTGGGCAAGGACTGCTTTTGCCCCTGCATTGATCTGGGAGGAAACTTTACAAAGGGCAGAGGAGGCTCAGGAGAGTGTGTGGAGACAGTGAAAAAAGTTTAGAAGCAGGAAGACCAAGGCCAAGCAGACCTTTTGTTGTGGGGTTTGGCCCAGGCCAGGAAATGAGAGAATTAGGATGGCCATGAAAAGCAGGAGTACTGGCAGTAGCCTGTCTGCTCAGTCTAATCCTGGGAGAGAAGAGAAAGTGTGGCGCTCGAGAAGGGCCTGGGAGAGAGAAAAAAGGCTAAGGAGAGGAGATCCCAGGCTCTCACTAATTCCCACAGGTGAAAGCGCCAGTAAGGGTTTGGAGGGAGACAGAGCTCTCACTTTTTTGCCTGCTCTGTCTGCACCAGGGCACCGATCCTTTGGGAAGAGACAGGGCACCCTGAAAAATATCATGTCAGCCTTATCAGCAAGGGGATGAGTGAACCTGAGTATCGGACCCTGACCCAGGCTTGGGAAATGGAGGCGCTTGAAAGAGAAGGAGGACAAGCCTGTGACAGGGTAGCTTTGAGGACCGTTTTGAAACTTTCACAATGGGTCCTGCTGTTAGGGGTACAGAGAAAGAGTCTTTGCAAATACCTTGGTGTTTAGAGAGACAGAGACTAATAGGGAATTAAATAGATGCCAAATGTTTTTAATAAAAAATGGGGTGTTGGTAAAAATGTGAAAAACTTCATCTTTGTACCCTTCCTTGAAACAAAAACCTGACTTCAATTAAAAAATTTCACTGATTAGTTCTATTTTTTTAGTATGTAAGTGCAAAATACTTCTCCTTGCAGGAAAATTTGGCCCTAAGGCTCTGGGATTTGTGCAAATGTCTAGGGAACTAATGGGATTAAAATTAGAATTCACAAGTTTCAGGGTTCACTTAAGTGAAGAAACCAATTTTGCATTGGTAAAATGGGAGGAAATTTATTTCTAGATCTAGTTTGTGAATTAGGTGTGTGTGTATGTGTGTGTGTGTGTGTGTGTGTGTCTAAGCATGTTTATGTGTGTATAAGACTGTATAAGTGTGTATAAGAGCATGTGTTTAAGTGTGTGAGGTGTGGTGTGTCTGAGTATAGAACCAGCTCCCTCGGTTCCAGGATGGGCATGCTGCCTAATGTGCACATGTTAAAAGGTTTAGAGGCATTGACAATGTTTAAGGTTGTTACGCATTCGCTTGTGGTTTTCACTTGCTCTTGTATTTTTTAAAATAAATTAGTTTAGAAAAAAAACAAACTTGCTAAATAGAAACGATGGTGGGTGGGGGGAAGGGCAAGAAAAAGGAGACGCTCACGTGATGACATGGCTGAAATCTCCTTGTCGGATGTTCTTTTCTCAGGTCTTTTACTTTGTAATGGTCACTGTGAGCAGGGACATGGATGCTGAGGTATCTGAGCCAAGGGTGGCTGTCCTGTCCACTCCTTACACCCGCCACCCTTTCTCAAACATCATTACAAAGATTTTTACAAATACCACCTGGAAATCTTTTTACTTGGAGTACTTTTCCACATGAACTCCTCTGGTACAATTCTATGTGTAACATGGTAGCTGCTGAGGAAACCCAAAGGAATATTTACTAACTAAGACTTTTAAATCTTAAATCTACATTGTTAGATTAAAAAATGAAGGGCAGTAACTTGTGCAGCACAGTAAAGATAGGTGAGTAAATATTACACAATACATCTTGTATTATTAGTACACATCTATTAAACATTATACAGAAAGAGCTGATGATTCAATTTCTAAATAATCCTTAAAATAAAACAGTGATATAAATCTCTCACATCACAGAGGTATTAGTCTTTTTTCTTCCATATACATTTTAGAACAGTTTTTAAAAAAATATTGTTGTGAGAAATGTCATTGGTATTTTGATAGAGATTGCATTGGATCTGTAAATTTTGAGGGGTTGTATGGACTTATTTATGATGCTAATTTTCCCACTCTTATGCATGAAGTATTATTTCATTTTTTGTGTCCTCTTAAATTTCTATTGTGTTTTATAGTTTTTCTTTTTTTATAATCAATATTTTTTATTATGATATTGTGGGGTACAGTTAAGGGTTAGGTAAACAAATACGTTTCGTTCAGGCACCCTTGTTGATAAGAAGTGTTTCCCCGTCCCCAGACAGATATTTACTACCATTAATCCCATCTCCCTCCCCCACCATAGTTTCCCACTACTGGCAGTCATTTTCTTATAGTATTACATTGGATGTTCAAGGTCCACTATATGAGTGAGAACATATGATACTCAGATCTTTGTTTCTGTGAGAGGTCACTCAGTATTATAGACTCTAGTTCTATCCAGGTTGCTGCGAAATTCATGATTTGTTCTTTTTTATGGCTGCGTAGTATTCCATTGTGTATATGTACCACATTTTAAAAATCCAGTCCTCTTTTGATGGACAGCATGGTTGCTTCCAGGTTCTTGCTATTGTGAACAATGCTGTGATAAACATATGTGTGCAGGTATCTTTTTTATAGAGTGATATGAGCTCTTTAGGATATATTCCCAGCAGGGAGATTACGGGGTCATATGGGAGGTTGATATTTAGAGCATTTAGGTAAACAAATATGTTTCGTTCAGGCACCCTTGTTGATAAGAGGTGTTTCCCCGTCCCCAGACAGATATTTACTACCGTTAATCCCATCTCCCTCCCCCCCCATAGTTTCCCACTACTGTCAGTCATTTTCTGACTGTCATTTAGGAATCGCCACACTGCTTTCCACAAAGGTTGCACTAGTTTACACTCCCACCAACAGTGTAGAAGTGTTCCCTTTTCGCCACACCCTCTCCAGCAGCTATTATTTTTTGAGTTGTTGATAATTGCCATTCTGACTAGAGTTAGGTGGTATCTCAGTGTGGTTTTGATTTGCATCTCCCTGATGATTAGTGAGGTTGAAGATTTCTTCATGTGTCTGTTGGCTGCTTGGAAGTCTTCCTTTGAGAAGTGTCTGTTCATATCTTTTGCCCATTTCATAATGGGGTTGTTTGTTTTTTCTTTTCAGCACGTTTGAGTTCCTTGTAGATCCAAGATGTTAAGGTATTAGTCTTCTAAAACAATTTTTTTATTTTGAAGATGTGGGGTACAATTCAGGGTTAGGGATACAAATGTTCATTATGCAGGTGCCCTTGATGAGGTGTGCCCCCTCTCTCCCGGCAGTTTCCCACTACTGCCAGTCCTGCCCCCCACCGTGCAATTTCCAACTACTGCCAGTCCCTTTCTTATAGTGTTATGATAATTGTTCAGGATTCACTTATGAATAAGAACATGTGATACTCAGTTCTTTGTTTCTGTGATAGATCACTCAGAATTATAGACTCAGTCCATTCAAGTTGCTGTGAAGTTTATAATTTTGTCCTTCTTTATGATTGCATAGTATTCCATTGTTTATATGTACTACATTTTTTTATCCAGTCCTCTTTCGATGGGCAGCATGGTTGGGTATTAGTCTTAAAAGAAAATAATATCAAACACCAAATGCTTAAAATATCTCAGAAAAATTAATATGAAGAATAAAGACAGTGATTTCTGTTTTGTAAAGTTGCTAGGAGGGTTCTATATAATTACAAGATAATCGTGGCCAACGTGGTCTCTGGGACTTCAGTGAGTCCCCTTTCCATTTGTTGCCCTCACACACGAAACTGCTTTTTCAAAAAGATCTGGTCATGGAACTCCTGGGAAAGCCCTTGCCTGTTCTCCACAACCTGCAAGACAAAGTCCTGAATCCTCAGCAACCAAGACCCACCTTCTTTCCTCCTTAGCTCTAGACCAGGCATCAGAAGCCCGAGGTATTTTTCAGTCTACACTTCTAGGCAAAATTTTTCCATCCTTCAATGCCCTTAATGGAGCTCCCTGCTCTTGATCATACAAAACGTTTTCTTCTCTGATTGCAGAATTTATGATACAATTACGAGTATGCTGGATACTCTGGTCATTATTGAAGATTCAGAAACAGATAGAAGGCAGCCCCTGCTCAGCCCACCAGTGCCCCCCAAGATGAAGTGGGGGACAAGAGGTATGTACCCAAGTGATGTGACAAGTGTGACAATGAAGCATGTTCAAGGTGACACGGGAACTGGGTAAGAAGGCCCTTAACTATTCTGGATTTCTGTGCGACATTACTTGGCATGACTATGGGTTGCCAGACGGCCCTGCTGTTTCACGTAGGTGTGTCTTATACTCCCACTGGATTATGTATTTCTTCAGCACTGTGGCTGTGTCATTACCCTTGTGGGCCTGTAGTGTCCAGTCTAGTGCCACATATGTACTGGACAGCCAATTAATGTGCGTGGAAGAAAACATTTCCCTTACAAGTATTGCTGATTTATTTTAAGTATAAGAAAGGATGCACTGAATTTTTTTCCTTGGTGAGTGTTTCTTATTAGAATAGCTAAGCTGCTGAAAACAGCATGATTTCCAGTGATTGTAGTAGAAAAATAAAAGCTACAACTCCCAGGACTTCTGTTAGAAATGTAAATCAGAAGCTGAGATTACTCTGAGTGCTACATGATATAGCATATTCAACATGAAGCTCCAAAAGCTTTAATCTGTGGTATGTGTGGTTCTACATGACTTAGCAGTGCATTTGTATGTGAAATGAGAACAAAAAGATTGGCAGGTAGGAAATCATCAGTCCAACTTGAGAATTTTCTAGAATTATACCTCTGCTCTCAGTTTTTGGCAATCCTGAATGCTAACTCTATTCACATGCACAAATTCAGAAGGTTATTGGAGCAACACCTTTTTAATGTAGGGGGCAAATGCAACTTAATGGGTATTACAGAGAGTTGGAGGTCTAATTTTTCATTCCTGGGGTACAGAAAATGAAAAGCATGTATTGTTCTTTAAAAAATCACTAAGAAAATACTCAGTTCTGTTCTTGCCAGAAGATTTTTTTTTTCCTGCATAAAAATAAAAAAATCTGAGGCTGGAAAGAAATGGATGGTATATGAGTAAGGCTAAAAGGAGAAAGAAGAGATACCAGATATGGCAGAGACCGACACCTGTCCCTCCACCATCCATGTGCCCTTTCCTTCCTAGGAGCCGTTTTTAGCTGGGCACATGGCACCCAAAATAGAGATTTTCCTACTGCTTTGGGGGCTGGCCACATAGCCATGTTACTAATTTTTCTCTGATGAAATATGAGGACAGTGTTGTGTGCCATTTCTGGATGCAACCTTAAAGAGAATGGGTATGTCCTCTTTTCTTTCCCCTTTGTTCATGGTTGAAATGTGGACCTGGTGCCAAGACACACTGTACCATACAGATGAGGGTAACTAAAGGCTTTGTGGAGCGGAGCATCCCAGCTCAAGACTTTTATGGGAGAGGGAATAAACTCCCATCTACTTAAGCCACTGCTGTCTTAAGTCTTGGCCACATGCCATGGAACCAACGTCTGAATGACATAATGGAGTATTACAATCCATTTAGCCAGACAGGAACAAAAAGAAATTTTTTATTACTGAGTACAGTTATAGTGGACACAAAAAATATGGGATTCAATCCGTAGGTGATTTTATCTGCTACTAAAAGGTTCTTATCACATTCTTTTAGTGAATGAATGAATTTCTTAGTGAATGAATTCCTTTGGTCAATATGAAGACAAATGAATGCCTTAATGTACCAGTTAAGAAATTTTGGTTGAAGAAACAGAAAGTCCCAATTCAACTGGCTGAAACAGAAAGGAAATGTATTATATCCCACAGAGCCAGTCCAACAATGAAAATGGCTTTAGAGCTAATGAATTTGATACTACAATTGGGCACAGAAGAACCTGGATCTTTTCAAACCTGACTACTAATAAGGGTCACAGGATTAGCATGGCTACCTTACACTGCTCAGGACTCACTACTGACCTGGGAATGGGGTCATCTCCCAAAGAAGTATACACTTGAAAAAAGTCACTGTTCTGTTAGCAAGAAAAAGGAGGAAATAGATGTCAGGAGGGAACTGACATCGTGGATCATAGCCCCTGTCTGCTCTGCACACATGGAGTCCAACCGTGGCCTGTTGAAACTTCCCCCGTGGTAACCAGGTGCTGAGAGTCACGCTATTAGCAAGCAGTCCTGTTTATACAGGGAAGGTAAATAATCTTTTGAGTAGGTTTCACGCTGGCTATTTTCTTAACTTTCAGGGGAAATTTATGTCCCTGCCAATTTCTGATTGTATATCAGTGACATTTAAAGTGGTGCTCAGAATATTAAAAACACACCCAGCCGGGTTCGGTGGCTCAGCCTGTAATCCCGCGCCTTTGGGAGGCTGAGGTGAGAGGATTGCCTGAACCCGCGGGTTCGAGACCCGCCTGGGCAGCGAGACCTCATCTCTACAATAAATCAAAAAATCAGCCGGGCGTGGTAGTGTGCGCCTGTAATTTCGGCTACTTGGAAGGCTGAGGCAGAAGGATCGCCGGAGCCCAGCAGGTCAAGGCTGCGGTGGCCGGGAGCGGCCACTGCACTCCACTCTAGGCGACAGAGTGAGACTCCAACTCAAAAAATAAAAAAATAAATAAATAAAATAAAAACACACCCAGTGTTTTATCTAACTTATGTTTACTATGAAAGTTTAGTACTTTTCTGAGGCCTTATAAAAACAATCCTTAGTTTCTTTAGAACAAGAGACTGAAAATACATACAGTAACATAGCCTGCAAACGTCGATTTTGAGAACCTTTAAAAATCTCTGTTACATTCACAATATGAAGCAGTTCCCATCCAGCCCATTACAGGAAGACCTGGGTCAATAGGTCTAGTCTAACAAAGATCTTATCACTTTAATCCTACTTTCTACTTCAACTTTTCTTATTGATTAAGCAGATTCTGAACTTTACAGTGATATTAAACTGCTTATACAAAAGCCCAGCTATGTCTTTACATAAAAGAGTTTTTGCAAAGATGACTTTGATTTAGACATTTCTTTCCCAATAGCAGCTGTCTTCCAAACATACTTTTGCTATGTGCTTTCTGTTTACATGTAAAACCACTTACGTGAACGGTCTAAACAAGGTTAATTAATAACCGGGGGATTTCTCTTCTAGGAGGCATCCATTAACCAAGCATCACAGCAAGTAAAAATCCATCTTATGTTTGCAAAAGACTCACTTATAAGGTGATTGGACTCAATAGCTTTTATTATTTTCGCCAAATAAATACCCAGCCTGTGTCAACATGCAGGCTTGTGTACATAAAGAACAATGTCTCAACTTCTTAGAGAGAAAGCTGCAATACAAAAAACTTATATCTGAACATTTGCATAAGAGCTCTTGAGAGACAGGTGACACTCTGTAAGTGGATTGGGTCTGGTTCACAGGGAGGTAGCCACAGGAATAGCCAATGCAGAATTCCTCCAAATTACAGTCCTGTCAGCTTAACAGTAATACCTTAAGGGGTACTGGGGAAAAAAAATCACCCGGCATCAAATTCCCAGACTATCCTTGAACTCTGGTCAATAACTAACATGGCTTTGTGAAGAAGAATGTATGGCAGGAACAATATCATTTCTTTCTAAAAGAGAGTAGCGGGAGGTGTGAAATGGGGAGAGAAACAGGCATTCTGAGCCTGATTCTAGAGAAAGGAGAAGAAATTGCTTTCTTTTTGGGAGTGCAGTGGTAATAGGCCCACTTGACAAATTACTGCCTAAAGTGCACTAGTGAGTTCTCTCTCTCTGAAAGGGTTTCTTCCTGTTTTTTTATATTTCTTCTGACCCCAGTTCAAGAATGGGCAGGCAAATGGGACAAGGTTTATATATTTGGCTTGGGCCTTAGTCATGACCTTGTAATCTTACTTGATTTTTTTTTTCTCCTTGAAAACAATCCTTAAATAAAATGTACAGTAAAAAAATAATCTACTCCTTAGTCTCTATCCACAAAATAAACTTAAATGAGCAGGTGAGACAAGGCCTGTGGAGCAGGTTCGAGCACTTCTGCCAGGTATACCTCCTGAGGGCTTCCACATCTCAGAGGAGGTAGGATTCAGGATCAGGCTGGGCCAGGTCAGACTTGCCCGGGGGATCCTTTGAGTGTCTATTCTTAGACCTCATTCAGTCTTGGTGCTGAAGCAAAAGTGAGTCTGTGAGGACCTCAATGTGGCAGAACTATTGGGCCCATCGAAATGCTAGGCAGAGAAGCAGGAATGCTAGTTCCATCTCTTGGCATCCTGGGGCATGTGCATTCTGGATCTGTTACAGACTTGTGGAGACTGCTACCAATGGGCGTGGCTGGTCTTCACCCAGGAAAAGCTTGTAGAGAATTGAACTGATAATCTACAGACTTAGCCATTCCCAACAGATGCTTGAGAAGCAGGAGAAATGCCTGTTACTCTAGCAATGTGTGCTCATTCTGTTTGGGCCATGGCAAACCCTGCCTAAATTTCATCAACAACAGGTATAACAGCCATTACTTAGTGCTGACTGCGGGGTTCTGATTTTGTCTGATGGAAGATTGAGGGTTTGCAGCTTCATGGGTATCATGCTAGACAACTTTTACCCTTACACTTATAAGGAGCCAGATAACTAAAAAACCATAAAATGCACTGCAGAACGGGCTTCCTAGAATACCGATGTGTTCAAAGCTGCACTGGATATATTTTCTTATAATTTAGGAATTCCTTAAGCTATTTAAAAATTACATACAGCCGGGCTCGGTGTCTTTGCCTGTAATCCCATGCCTTGGGAGGCTGAGATGAGTGGATTGCCTGAGACCCGCCTGGGCAACTTGGTGAGACCTTGTCTCCACAATAAATCAAAAAAATTAGCCGGGCACGGTGTGCATGCCTGTAGCTCCAGCTACTTGGAAGGCTGAGGCGGAAGGATCGCCGGAGCCCAGCAGGTCGAGGCTGCAGTGGGTGGGAGCAACCAGCGACAGAGTGAGACTCCAATTCAAAAAAAAAAAAAAAAAATCACATATAAAAAAGTTCACCTATTTGCACTGGCTGCTCAATACATTTGGTAAAATAGTTTATAGAACCAGTATTGAGAACACAAAGTAAATTTCCCAGTGGACTTCACTCCCATTTAAAGAAAACTATGTCATTCAGCTAAACGGGTATGACCAGAGAATGTTCTCTGTGCAAATTACAGATTTGAAAGAATGCCCAGACAGACCACCTGCATGCCTGGCTTCTTCCAGAGCAGAGACGAGGCTTTGTGGAGTTGGTTTTCATGCCCTTGGACTCTGCCAGTGAAAAATGTGTTTTCTTTTCCATAATTTAACCTCAAAGAAACACTCTGTCTGATATGGTATAACATTCTACCAATTTTAATTATTGGTCACTTGCCTTTATTTTTAACAAGTAACATTACTAAGTTTTGTTGTTGTTGTTGTTGAAGCTAAATACAATGAGTTATATTAAGGGGGAAAAAAAGTAGTTCATAAACTCAGACAGTCCCTTATTTTATAAAAATGTAAAAGTTCTCTACATTAGAGACCTCACACTTTAAAGAAGTAACTGAAAAGTAAAAGCTTTCTTTGTCACTTCCTATAACCAAAGGCAGTCACTATTAATGCGGTTTCTGTAATTCTTTCTGGAAAACAGTTTATACATTCATGAGCACTGACCTTGTTTTTCTTGCTCTTTTCACTTCATTCTGTAAGCTAAACATTGTTCCATTGTAGTACACAGACTGACCTCAGAGTATTTATTCCACTGTATGGGTCTGTCAACATATTTAACCACTACAATATTATTGAACTTTTGATTGTTTCCAAATTTTTATCGATTACAAGATGATGCTGGAAAGAGGAAGAGAGGGTTCACCATTCAGAATGTGGAAGGTGAGGGAGACTTAAACCGATCACCTTGTGAGAAGCCCCCAGGTCAGTTCCAGCTGGGTGGGACCAAGTAGTACATCATATGATTGCTCCTGTCCCTGTGTGGAAGCATTTCTTCAAGCACAGAAAACAAAAACAAAAATCTAAATGTCACGATTCCCTTGCTATCACCATAACACCCTATGCAGTAACATTTTATGAGATTGACATATATTGACACTCACCCTGTGAAAATATTTTATTTACCATAATATAATTTATGCTATGAAATTTTAAAATCTCTCATATTCATTTAACAGGGACTATTGGAAAATGAGTTACTAACCATACACAATCATAAAATTGCATCCTATCTTTTCTAATTGATCTTAAACCCATAAAAATATGTAGTGACGGCCATTTTAGAGATTAAAAAATTTACGATAAAAATATACAGTAGTCAAAACCACATTTGAGACACATATACCATACAATTTAAAAATCATAGTTGTATTAGTTATCTACAAAAAGGAAATATTGTGGGGTAATGATTTTTAGATTTCACCAGCTTGTCTTGTCTGCTATTCAGCACTATGTATTAGAAAGATTAAAGCAAATTATCTGATTCCCAAGTTGTTTCACGAAACACCTGTCCTATGAACCACACAAAGGATAGCACTTGCTCTACAGATTTAGGGAATGCTGCTTTTGGTTTTTCATTTGTTCAAGCACGATGCATGTTTGCATATTAAAAGCTTTAAGTCGTACAGGAAAGAAACTGCTTTAATTTAGCTTAGCTGGTACCTTCATCTACTTGTTTATAGATCTCTGTTCCATCTTTCTGTCTCCCCTTTCTCCAACCCTGCTTCTGGTAACATCCTTTGGAACCTCTGTCACATGATCTTACACTGGAAAATGCTGCTCTATATTTTAATACTGAGTACATTGCTTTATTTCTGGAAAGAATTTTTTCTCCTTAATTGTAATGAGAGAGGTCAAAGTGCTTGTGTAGGAGACACAGGAAACCTCGAGTTTGCAAGTTCTACTCCTTGGGTGGATACCCTAGTCTTTCTCCAGAGATGTCCAATAGAACTTTCTGCAGTGATGAAAATGGGCTATATCTGCACTGTTCAATACAATGGCCACTTGCCACATGTGGCCACCGAGCAATCGAAGTGTTCCTATCATGGCTGAGGAACTGAATTTTTAATTTTCTTGAATTTCAGCTTAAGTAATCATTGGTGGATAGAGACTGCCATGTTGGGCAGTACAGCCCTAAATGGAGGCCAGAGCAGGATCAAAACAAATGCACAGAAACAATGCTATTTTCAGATATCTGTTTTCTGGGCTGTAAAGCTCAGAAAGCTAACGAAGGGCTCTCCAATCAATTTGCCACAAAATTGATTCTCTAAAACAACACAGGTTTGAACCGCATGGGTCTACTCATATATGGATTTTTCCCCCCCACCTTTGCCATCCCTGAGGCAGCAAGACCAAACCCTCTTCTTCCTCCTCTTTTTCAGCTTACTTAGCATGACGATGACAAGGACGAAGACCTTTACAACTCGCCACCCCACTTAATGAATATAAATGTATATTCTCTTCCTTAGGATTTTCTTAATAACATTTGCTTTTCTGTAGCTTGCTTTATTACATGAATACAGCATATAATACATATAACACACAAAATGAGTGCTAATTGACTGTTAATGTTATCTGTAAGACTTCTGATCAACAGTAGGCTATTAGTAGTTAAGCTTTTGGGAGTCCAAAGGTGTACTCAGATTTTCAGCTGTGGTGGAGGTATTCATCGAGGATGAACTGTTCCTCAAACCACCGAATACTTTCGAGGAACATCTGCCAATTGATAAGGCTTTCCAGAGGCATGCTACGCAGAACTTGTTTGTACATTTGTAAACGGTTTCTTTAATTAAAATAAATACTCTCCAAAGCTTTCCATCTTTGTGTTTCAAGCTGTCTCACAGGCAAAAAGTCTAGCAAGGCTTATTTTCAATCTGCAAACAAGCTGATCTTAGAGTTTAAATTAGATTTTTGGACACATGTCAAATAAACACAGAATCCATATTTTTGACATTTCATAACATTAACTTTCTTTTTCAAATGATTTTTCATGAGGAACATCTTGTATATTAAAGAATAATGTGCCAACAAGTTAAGAGTTCACTTTTCAAGTGCTGAAGAGCGGACGGTGGAGGCAAGCAAGGGACAAGGACCGGCTGGCACTTAATACTCGTGAACCATAGTTAGCCATCATGAGAAATTTCTGCTCTTTTTGGCATCTCCTTGAAAACATCATGATGTAACTCACAGACACTTTGAGCCTAGATTTTAATCTCTAGTCTTGAGAGAGAGAGAGAGAGAAAGAGAGAGAGAGAGAGAGAGAGAGAGAGAGAGAGAGAGAATGCAATATAGTTTCAGCATAATTTTACTAAACTATGTATTTTTATAAAAATAAATTAAAATTGCCTTAAAGAATAGAAAAAAATAGCCTTTTAATTTATTTTTCTTTTATTAGTAAATATTGACCATCAGCTTGCTTTCTGAACTCTGCCTACTAGAGAAAAGGGCTCCACATCTATTTGTCACCTTAGGTCTTTTAACTCAATAATTAGTTAGATCTTTAAGTAGGTGTCATCACCCCTAGTCTTCATCAACTTATTCCCACATAAAGGTTGAAAATGAAGTTGAGTCTCTCATTTCACTAAAATCTTCAGTAATAGATTATTGCTGTTATTATAAATGGTTCAAAATCATCATTTTCACCAAAACATATGTACATTTATTTGGACAAAGTACTTCCTATCCTATGCTTGCACAGGTCTAGATCCATGTTTGATGGAGGCTTTGCAGCTTTAGTTCATATAACTTGTGAAACTCTTTTTAAGGAAAACAGTGCAAGAAGATGATCTTGTTTAAGAGGACTTGGAAGGGGCCCATACAGGTGAGGAGCTCAAGGTGAATGCATCAAACCCTTCGCTGATAAATCTGCCTCTGAACACACAACACACTATTTCTTAAAAGAGGCAGTGGCTGTTAGATGCTTTAAGGAATTCTATCTCCTCAAACTTATGGTCAGTAATATGATTTTTAAAGATCTCCTATTTTGATTTAAATATGGTGGCGCTTTTTTGTTTGTTTTGTTTTTTGCAGTTGTTAAATCTTGTTTCTGGATTTTCCATTTAAAACAGCAAACTCAGTCGGGCTCGGAGGCTCAGCCTGTAATCCTGTGCTTTGGGAGGCTGAGGTGAGTGGATTGCCTGAGCCCACGGGTTCGAGACCCACCTGGGCAACTTGGTGAGACCTCATCTCTACAATATATCAGAAAATTAGCCGGGCATGGTAGCACGCTCCTGTAGTTCCAGCTACTTGGAAGGCTGAGGGCGGAAGGATCGCCGGAGCCCAGCAAGCGGAGGCTGCAGTGACCGGGAGCGACCATTGCACTCCAGTCTGGGTGACTGAGTGAGACTCCAAATAAATAAAACTAAATAAATTAAATTAAATTAAAAAATAAAAAACTCTTCATCTTCATCCAACTTCAAACAGTATTTTAAGAAATTATCTTCCAGACATAATATTCCAAGACAATATGAAATAAGACAAAGATGTTTTCTTTATGGAGAACTCACAAGGTTTGATTATCATAGCTTTGTGCATTCTCAGGTCAGTGAGTATAATGTATTCCATATTTTGTTGCTGTTTTCCAGTACTAAACATGTCAGCATTTCACATCAGAGTCATAAAAGTTTGTGAGATAGTTCTGATGAATCGCAATAAGGCTAGAAAAAAGAATAAGGCATAACATGAATTCCTCTGGAAATCAATTAATTTCTTTATGAACAGTAGTAAAAATATGATCCAGGGTTAGCAGAGTGAATTCAGGCTAGTATTTAATCCTAAAATATATTCTTTGTTGAGTTCTATCTATGCAAAAATATTTTGTGCTAAGTCAAAATGACATTTTCAATGCACCCTAGAGTAAGACATTTTATATATAAGAATGTATAACACTCTTGACTTGGCCATGGATGTAGCCTTTGATAGGACATATAAACTCTGTAAATTCTGCAGTACTTTCAAGTTCCTAACTGACTTTTTGTGGATTTCTGAATATAGTATTATTTTGGTGCTCTGATTTATGTGTGTGTGGAATTAAAACGCTGTAGATTGTGTAAGTATATAAAGATACTTAGAAATGTTTTAAAGACGTCTTTGCTGAGGCAAGTAAGCAATTCTAATACTGGGGTAAATAATGATTAACATTTGTAAATAAAAATGATAGGTTATTCATATGACTTCTATATTATTAAGATCCACTCACTCATTTATCCTATCCTATCCGATCCTATTCTATTCTATTCTATTCTTTCTTTCAATGAATGTTGAACTCCAAAAATATGATTTACTGAGGACAAGAGTGTAAATTAGGACAGGAATATGAAGGCATAAAACCAGTGTAACACTTCAGCTTGAGTCCTGGAAGGTTGTACTTTTTCTCAAAGAATTTTTTATATCAATAATAAATTTTCTATATTCTTCACACATCCATTAGGCCTTTCCTAAATGAACTGACATCATCATTTAAATGGAAACCCTTGCCTTTACTTATTAACTGATATACGTTGTTCCTCAGGTAATAAGTAAGCCTAGTGAACCGTGTGGGCAACTGATTTTCCTACAGACATTCCTATATGATTGAACAGTGGAGTTGTAAGTACTAACTGTAGCACATATTTTAAAGAAGCCCACATCAATAAAGACATGGCAGCCTGTTTCTTCAGATAGAAACCACACACAGTAGAAACAATAGATAGAGGAGGGCCCTCCAGGCACACAGGGCTGGGAGGAATGACTAGAAGATTAGAACAACTGCAAGCCTGGAGCTCAACACCTAGGTGTTCAGCTCTGAATAATTTTTAAATTCCACGAGTGACTAGGAGTTTAGTTTTCAGTCTTTTTACACATGAGGTTCTTTTTGTAAAGCAAACATTTACTGCATACCTACTAGTAAGAGTTGTACTTTTTGTATCTGTTGATAGCTGATGAAAAAATTAAGCACAGGTGGATTCACAGGAATCTTATAATAAACCCATAAACTACACCTTGAGAACCACTGGGATTAATGATGTCTAGGGATTCTTCCACCACATCCAAGACCATAATTTTCTAGAGCTTTGTTACCAATAACTTTTCCTTGAGCACTATATAGGATGAGGCATTCCCTACTACCTGAAGTAGCTTATTTTGTTCTTGGTTGTTCATTGTGTTAGAGCAAAGAGTAAGAAGAGATTCATCTTCTTCTATGTATTGGGGCATATTCTGTCTCCAAAGCAACATAGCTAACCACAATTTCTTCCACATGATGACTTCCTATTACCATGCTTAACTCCAGAAAAGACAGGCAGCTTACAAAGATGTACATATCACAGTAAAACAGCACTCAGGAAAAGGGGAAGAGAAAGAAGAAAAAATGGAAAGCCAAGAAGTGAGCTTCCAAATCTCCCATGTTAATGGCCAGTATCTATGCTGTAGGCAGCCACAAATGTGGCTCCACATTTTCTAGCAGTCAACTTTCAACCTTATCAGTTGGTCAATTAACAATGTCCAAAAGACAACTTTTGTTAAGACAAGCATAAGTATTCCTGAGACTCACATCAGGACTAGTAACCATGGTTCCTTATGGAAAAGTTCATTAGGATGTCTTGAACCACATCTATCAAATCTCCTGTGAAGAGACCACAGTATAAACAAATTGCATCATAGCATCATAATACCCAGGAAAAGTCCTTCTCCGAAGGGCTATGATAGTGAGGTCTAGGTGCTTATTTCTCTGTTGTACATCTGGTTTGACCGAGGGGTAGATTCTGCACTATTTGGAAGAATAGATCAAGTGAATGTCATGCAAACAATTTTCCTTTTTTTTTGAGTTGGAGTCTCACTCTGCCGCCCAGACTGGAGTGCAGTGGCCGCTCCTGGCCACCGCAGCCTCGACCTGCTGGGCTCCGGCGATCCTTCCGCCTCAGCCTTCCGAGTAGCTGGAATTACAGGCATGCGCTACCACACCTGGTTAATTTTTTTGATTTATTGTAGAGATGAGGTCTCGCTGCCCAGGCAGGTCTTGAACCCACGGGCTCAGGCAATCCACTCACCTCAGCCTCCCAAAGGCACGGGATTACAGGCTGAGCCACCGAGCCCGGCTAATTTTCCTTAAATATTGGGTCTTTTGAGTAAGCTTTGATAAATATTGTTGAAGCTTTTGATGAAATATTAAATAAATATGCACTTACTCTATGCCAAACACTGTTTTAAGTATTTTATGCTGATTATCTCATTTAAGTATTCACAATAATCATATACAGGGTTACTATTATGTAGTCTATTTTAGAGAGGAGGAAATTGAGAAAGATTAAGACTAGTAGTTTCTGCAGCCAGGATTTGAACTTAAGACATCCAACCCAACATCTTTTTTAATCACTACAACATTCCTTCAGCATTTAAGTTGTGTTATCATCCTTCTGTTATAGTTTAGGGTTTTAAGAAAAAGGACAAGGATGAGGTCAAATGTGTCTTTGCTGAAAAGCCACAGCAATGGAAACTGCAAGAGTATGGAGAATGGGATAAAAAAGACAGGGAAAGGAAAGCCTAAAGTTAGGTGCATCCTTCAGAAAATTGTTTCTCTCTGTTCTTTTTTCTTCTTCAAATGGCAAATTGTGGTGGTCTGAAATATGCTCATACATTCTTTGAAACTCTTTCCTTTAAGATGGAGCCTAATCCTCTTCCCCTTGAGAGTGAGCTGGGTCTAGTACCTTACTTATGACGAATAGAAAAAAGTAGGAGGGACAGTGTGCAGCCTTGAGGATCAGGTCCTACAAGACACCATGGCTTCTTCTTTGTTTTCTCTTTTGGAACACTTTTGCATTGGTGGACATTAGCTGCCACTGCAGGGACAAATGGCCTAAGAAGAGGACCCTGTGGTGAGAACCTGTGGCCTCCTAACAATAGCCAGTGAAGAACCGAGTGCTTTTTTGCCAAGAGTCATGTGAATGAACCATATTGGAGATGCATCTTTCAGCCCCAGTTAAGCTTTCAGATAACTGCACCTCACAGATATCTGTGACCTCATGGGGGACCCTGAACCAGAAAGACCCAGCAAAGTCACTTATGGGGTGATTCCTTACTCTCAGAAACTCTGTGAGATGACAAATGCTTGTTATGTCAAATTGTTACAATTTAGAGTTGTTTGTTATGCAGCAATAGATAACTAATACACATCAACAGACACACCTCCAAAAACAACACAACAGAACTCATCACAATAAAATAAAAATTCGTTACCTAGAATTGCCAAAGGATGAAGAAACTTTCAGAATACAGCTTTCTTCCTCTAGGTGAAATTTGCCAAAAACTCTCTTAACCCAAAGATATTAAAACATTTCGAGTCTCTTTTAAAGTCATTTTCCATGATTTGGAGCTTAAGTGTGTATGTTATTTATTTACTTTTTGAGTCTGGGTCTTACTCCCTCACCCAGGCTGCAGTGCAGTGGCATGGTCATGGCTCATTGCAGCCTCAACCTTCTGGGCTCAGGTGATCCTTCTGCCTCAGCCTCCAGAGTATCTGGGATTCCAGACATGCCACCATGCTCAGCTAATATTTCCAACTCCTGGGCTCAAGCAATCTTCCCACCTCGACCTTCTAATGTGCGAGGATGACAAGAGTGAGTCATCGTGATAAGTATGGGATATATGTTATTTACTTAAAACGTACTTGCATTACAAAAAGGGAAGATAAAGATATTCAAAACTTAAAAATCACATAAAACCTTCAAAGCTCTTAAAGCAAGGTAGACAACTGAATGCAGAAGGTAGACTGGAGAAATCTTCCACCTCATAAAGAATGGTCAAATCTCAAAATCCAGCTTTAGGAAGCTTACTGGCAGTAGGTAGAGACACAAGCATACAATTTAGCAATTAATTAAAAACATTTAGTTAAAAACTCATTTTAAAAGAAAGGCTTTGCTAGCATTCTGATCCCAGAATCTGGCAGCCTGCTCTGACCACACACAATCAGTGCAGATTACACAGTAAACGATGATGACGAAGGCCGAAAAGTGTGGTCTGATTTCCAGAATTTCAAAGGATAGCAAACATGACTTGAGTTTTCCTCTAATGCAATCGTGATCATCAATCCAGAGATATTTCTTTTCTTCGAGGCACTATAGTCTCTCATTATTTTCCAGCTTCTGCTTCCTCTGCTCCCTTGCTCAACCCTGGGTTTTATGAGTCCCTCTGCACAACAGACAGGAAGCTTTGCTAATGGGAGCGTGCGCCCATTTATGCGTAGGTGACTTCCAGAGCTCAGCCAAAAATCAGGCCCGGCTAATACACCTCTGTCATCAGCACCCTTTCTCATACAAAGCTCCTTGTGAAGTTGCAATTTTAAAAGAAATGTTTCCCATCAAAATTCAATAGCCTCTTATAAGCACATATGCTTCCTTCCTTTTCTAGCCTGCAAGAAACTTAATATCAGGATTATTATCCATTCGTCATTTTAACCTATAATTTAGTGAGCCTTTTTGTGTTTGAGTTATGCTTCCTTCCCCTGTGCCAGGAGCTTGCAGCCATAGATTCATTCCAGAAGCCGTCCGGGTCACATGGTCTGATCTCTTAGAACAAACACTTTCCATGTTTTTTATTCTGCTTCCCAAAGAGGCAACATTAGTTTTGCTCATTTCTACTTAAAATGATTTTTATGACACAATAATATTTCAAGGTTTCCATATTAATCTTCATTTTAGTTTTTGAAATCCTTAGGCAAACATTGTCACTAAGACCTCACTGACGGCAGATTCTCTTTCTCCTTCACTCCTGTCTACTTAAAGGTAAGTCTGAAGAAAGAATAAATTTTTGTTCTGAATCAGTTGAGCACTAGGTGAAAAGTTGAAAAGTCTGGCCTAGTGGTTCAGAACATCCTAGGGCAAACAAAGCAGAAAGTCTTTTTTTTTTCTTCTTTGAGTTAGAATCTTACACTGTCACCTAGTTGCCCAGGCCAGAGTGCAGTAGCATGCTCACAGTCCCTGTAGCCTCGACCTGCTGGGCTCAGGTGATCCTTCTGCCTCAGTCTTCCAAGTAGCTGGAACCACAGGTGTGTGCCACTATGCCCGGCTAATTTTTTGATTTAATGTAAAGACAAGGCCTCACCAAGTTGCCCATACTTATCTTGAACCCTTGGGCTCAGGCAATCCTCTTGCCTCCACCTCCCAAAATGTTCAGATTACGGGCCGCCACACCTGGCCTCAAAGCAGAAAATCTTAATATGACTCTTTCCCCTCAAAATAAATGTATACATTTAAAAAATCTGGGGTCCTATATAAGAATTTAAAATCTATTTTTTTATACATCAGTTCAAAGACTCCCAAATCCAAAGGGAAAATGAGAATAAAATAAAAATATAATCCCAGTCCATTTGTAAAAGCAAACAAACACAACAGCAAACACCCCCGGGGTGGGGGTTGTACTCACCCCACAGCCCAGGCCATTGCCACCTTCGCAGGTGACCTTCCGCTGGCCTTCCTCGGGTACCAGCCCTGCTCCACAGCCGGGGTGGGGGCACAGCACACCTCCCATCTGCAGCACACACTCCTCAGCCCCATACTGCTGGTAGCGGTTGTACTGCAAAATCCAGAAAGCAGCATGAGCTTTTCAAAGCGACTGCATCTATATTAAGGTTCATGGTGGACAGTGTTGGGACTTTTCTTGCTTAACCAGTTTCAGTAAAAATTGTGCATGGGGAGGGTAGAGGAGGGAGGACAAGGTCTGATCCAATGCAGAACAAGTCTTCAAATTCAAACTGGCAAAATGGACTAGTGAGGTGTGTATTCTTTGTATTTTTGTTTTTAGAAAACACATTTCCCAAAATTTGGTATTTTATGACACTGTTGCCATCAAGTATATGTAGACCATCTTATTTCATATACATTCTCAGGAACATGCTTATATGTTAAATGATGGGCACTTATAACACATCATTATCAATGATATAAAGTACAATATCAATAAATATTCAGCTAGATGAAGACTAATGATAAAGAACAACATTTTTCTCTTTGTTCCTGTTCTTGCAGAATGATTTCCCACTCCTGGCTTTATTTCTTTGGGCCACTGCCTTGCTCATTTGGCCTTAAAGGCTTACCCCAGGTTGGAGAATAAAACCCAGACTCCATCAGACCATGTTCAAGGTCTTGTTCATTGCAGCCCTAAGGTTTTGATCTTCTCACATTGCATGTAATGTAAACTCAGAGCAAGTCAGCTGAATTTGCCCAATTATAAATTAATTTATGCAACATTTGTTGAGCACCTACTAGGTGCCAGACACTATCTTGGGGGCTGAGGATTCAGCAGTGAATGAAACAAACATCTGTGCCCTTATCCACAACACTGGAACAGTCCAGACTAACAGTTTAGACTGTCTAGCATCTCAAAGGTGATCAGTGAGGACACTAACAAACAGGGAAGAGGTCAATTCCAGGGAACCTGGGGGTTCCAGTTTTAAACTGGCGAGTAGAGCATGTCTTACAGAGAAGGTGCATTTAAGCAAACACCTGAAGGAGACTAGAAAATTAGGCTTTGTGGCTGGGGGAATGCACATTCCAGATGAGGTTACAGCAATTCAAAGCTCCCGAGGTCCCCATGTGCTGGGTAAGTTCCACATACAGTAAGGGGGTCATTGTGACTGAGATCCAGTGAACAAGTGGGCGATAAGGTTTCGTGGGGATCTAGAATGTACAGGCCCCTGACAGCTGCTATGAGCGCTCTGTCATTCTGAAAGGTACCAGAACCACTGGAGAGATCTGAGCTGAGAAGTAACTAATTTTACTAATATTTAAAAGATATCCATCTGGCTGTATGTCCAGGATGCCCTCTGGAGGGTCAGGGAGGAGCCAGGAAGCAGAGAAGCAGGCCAGGGCTTGTTCCAGTGTCGGGTAAGACATGGTGGTGACTTGAACAAGGAGCCAGTGCTGGAGGATCAGTGAGTAAATGCTGGGCATATTTTAAAGGTGGAAACTACAGAATTTCAGACAGATCAGATGCATGGTGTGAGAGAAAAAAGGGTCAAGTGAGTTTAATGTATTTTCCTGTGAAGATAGAAGAGGGGGTGGGGTGGGAAGAAGACTGTGGAAGAAGAAAGAGTGTGTGTGTGTGTGTGTGTGTGTGTGTGTGTGTGTGTGTATGTGCGCGCGTGCGTGCACGCACACTCGCACAGGTGCATAGTTAGGGAGTTGAGAAAAGAAATCATTATTTCTGTCGTGCTCATGTCTGCTGATCTATTACATGGCTAAGTCACAATGTTGTAAGCTAATTGCATGTATGAGTTTAGTGCTTCAAAGAAAGGTATGGGTGTAGATACAAATGCTGAAGCCATTAGCATCAGGCCTCTCATCCATTTTCTCATTTTTCTGGCCCCACAAAAGAAAGAAAAATGACCTGGTCAGATCTCCTTGTAAACATCGGAATGGTACACATAGATAGCAACATTTACTAGAAAGAGGTCTAAGATTGTTAATGGCAAACAAACTAAAATCTAGGAATTTATGAGGTAAGGCTCTTTGGGAAATGTCATAACCTGTGCAATCATCAGGTGATAAAGTGGAAATATTTCATAAAGTAATGAAAAATGACACAGTTTATGTAATTGAGAGATTTTGCATTAGCGATGACTCCATGAATTTCTTAGAGACTGTGTAGATTTAGATATATAAATCTTGCCCAGAGCACAGCCAACATGCCAAAGGAGCACAGAAGTACTGCGTCGGTGACCTGGACTTCTCTGGTTTTAGCCTGTGCTTCTTGATTACCTGAATCCTTGAAATTACTAGGAAAGTTTGACACTAGGTTAGATCTATGACAATCTGACTGTGTTACCTCACTAAGCATGAGACTGGATTGGATTCCCCAACCTCTGTAGGAAAGATGAGAAGACACCAGCAAAGGAGACTGAGAAGCAACAGCCCATTAGGTGGGTGGAAACTGACCAGGATGTGGGTATCCCAAAAGCCAAGTGAACAAAACACTTTGAGGAGGATGCCATGATAAATTAAGGATGGCGTTAGGCATGTAGCTGCCATTGTGATTTTGACAAGAGCTATTTCAGGGGAGTCATAGAATCAAAAGCCTTTGGGGTGGGATTAAGTGAGACTCAGAGAAAGAGGTGAACACAGACTCTTTTTCTTTAGGGGTCTGCATGAAAAAGGGGAGCAGAGATGACAGTAGCAGTTGGAGAGATTATGGGATTGTAAAAGATTTTTGAAAGTGGAGAAGCACTGATGTGTTAGTACGCTGAAGGCAAGGGCTGGTAAGAGAAGGACCAATGGATGATTTAGGTCGAGAAAGAGCTATGTCCTTGAGTAGGTGGCAGGAGGGGTGGAGGGGCAGACAAGCAAAGGAAGTGCTGGTAATTTGAGATGAGAGGAAAGGGTATGAACAACAAAGGAGAAGAAATGGATGAGGGAAGTCAGTATTGGGTGGCACTCAGGCCTCAAGGAAGCCAGAGATGATGAATTTAAGGGAAAACTAGTGAGTAGAGTTGTCTGTTTCTCTGCACTAACACTGAACTGCTAATGCAGAAGAGACAGGATGCTGCATTTTAGTCTGGTGGGAGTTTTATCAGAAGTGCATAAGAAGCAAGACACTCTTCAAGAACTCCTACCCTCATGGGTTTCTGCACACAACCTTCCTCCTATAAATGCGAATGATTTGAACCAGTATTTTCTGAGCTGCTCGGAGGTACTCAGCTGTGCACCAGTGGATTGCTCAGCATACCTTTTTGTCTTGGCTTATCCAAATCCTTCCACTTTTTGTAAATATCATGTAGAGTCAGAAAGGTTCACAAATGCAGAACTTAATAAATTATTAGGCAACCAACTGTATAAATACCCAGGTCAGGAGACAAAACTTTGCCAGGGACCCAGAAGCCCTGTTTGTATCTGTCACAATCATAATACCTTCACTCCTTCCTAAAACAAACCACTTTTACTGAATCACTATCTTGTTTTTCTTTATAGCTTTACCACTGAGGTTCATTTGTAAACACTATAGTTCATTTTGTCTGTTTTACAAATATGTCATTTAGCCCATCGCCCACCATTTTCTTTTCTTCCTTTGCAATTTATTTGTTGATGAAACTGGGACATGTGAACTATGAAGATTCTAGTCTGGATGTTGGTGATTACATCCCTATGATGTTGTGGTTTAGAATGTTCCTTGGTATTTTATTTCCTGTAAATTGATAATTGATCCACAGCCTTCATCAGATTCAACTTCTTTTCTCCCTCCCTCCTTCTCTCCCTCTATCCCTTTTCTCTTCTCTCCCTCCTCCCTTCTTCCTCCCCCCCCCTCCTTCCTTAATACTACTTCCTGGATGGTGTTCTGTGCTTCAATCAGGAGGTTTATAATGTCTATCTCTCTTTTTGAAATATTTAGCAGTCGGTAATGTTCAGTAACTTGGAGTGAAAAATGATACGCTAACTCAAATATTGTTTTCATTTGCTAGTTAGGATACTTCTATTATTTGGTTACCCAGTAGTATAGTTTGAAAGGAAAGGCAGGATCAAATATCTGATTCTTCTTTTTTAAAAAAAATTTATAAACCCATGGATATATATAACATGTGTGTGTATATATATATACACACACACACATTATATATACATATTACAATTACATGTACATATTACATGTGCTTTAAGCCACTGCTTAAAGATATCTTTCCTGAAGCTCAATTGACCCATCTCTGGTCAATGGGTGTCCCCACAAGTTGACCCTCAGCTCTTTGGCACACGAACCTGATACCACTCAATAGCTTCCTTGCTATTTGCTATAGAAAATTATTTGGGCTAATCTTATACATTTCCTAACACAGATAGGAATCGTTCATTTTTTAAAGAAGTATCCAGTATTTGTCAAGACCATACATTAGGTGCTAGGCATGTTCGATGGTCCTGAGTTAGTCATTGTTTCTAAGTCTTTTCAACTCTTACTTTGAAGGACAGGTACTTCAGAACTACAAGGTTTTTACTCTATTTCCTGTTTTACATCTGTATCTCCGTTCTTCCACACTGGTTCTCAAGAACAGAGGATATCGGATTACAATATTCCATAATAGCTCATTTGCTTTGTCTCACATTACAGCTACAATGATTTCAGAAAAACAATACCAATACAACCACTATGAATATGATTTCTAAAAACTTCAAATATACCTTCATATGCTCTACATATTCTACCACCAATTTTAAATTTTAAAAAATAGTTATACTGTACCTACCCTGTCAAAACATATGGCCATTTCAATCTATGCTCTCTTTCTTAACCTTTCTTAACCTTTCTTAACCTTCAGAAGTTGTCTTACTTCTACACATACACACACACACACACACACACACACACACACACACACACACGATAACAACCATCAGTCCTTATGTTGTATCTCTCCAGTCATTTTGATTATCTGAAGCTTGTTCTCCAGCGAATGTTTAGGAAAAGATTCTGGGAAAACTATTCACTGAATTCTTGCATACTGACAGTATGTTTAGGATCCTTATACTTGGAAATGAGTTTGGCTGAATATAAAATTTTGGTCTCTCATTTTTGCTTTTAGTATCTTAAATATCTTACTTCACGTTCTTCTGGTATAAAGTGTGATGGACAAGTCTGATGATAATCTGGTTTCTTTTTTCCCCCTTTGTAAGGGAATTGACCTTTTTGCCTAGATAATCAATGTATTTTTTTATTTTCTTTAAAATTCAGGAATTTTACTAGAATATGTGTTGGCACTGGTCATTTTTGGATAAATTCTCACAGGCATACTGTGTCAGGAAACTTGTACTAAATTTAATTTTTAGGCTTGCTTTGTTTTCTTGCTTTAATGTTTTTCTCCTTCCTCCCTCCCTCCCTTCCTTCCTTCTGTCAGGGTCTCACTCTGCTGCCTAGGCTGGAATGCGGTGGCACAATCACTGTAGCCTCAAACTCCTGGGCTCAAGGAGATCTTCTGCCTCAACCTCCTGAGCAACTGGGACTATAGGAGTGCATCACCCTGCCTGGCTAATGTAATGTTTTTCTTTTGTAACTGATAGTATACGTATATTGGATCTTCTTCACTTAACTTCTAAATCCATCCACTTCTCTCAAATACCTTTTTTATTATTTTTATTTTTACAAGTTTCTTGCTTTTCTCTTTCTATTTCTCTGAAGATATCAATGTGTATTTATTTGTATTTTTATAATCTATTAATAATTTAGTTGACCTTAAAATTGTTATTTTCATTTTCCTCTGATTTATGGACATTCTTTTACTGTCTATAAGGATGTTATTCTGCTCTTCATTCTCTTTTCTTTTTAAACTCTGTTAGGGATTTAACCTTGCTTACTTCTTTTCTGTTACGGTTTTACCTTGTTCCCTTTCTGTTGTTCAGTTTCACAGGAAATTAGCTCCCCTAAACTTTAGAAAGAAGCAGGATACAGAATAGCTTTTTATGACTCTAGACTTTTCTGGTGTTTTGAGCGGTGTGCAAAAATATGGGAGCTCACTTTCTATAGTCTCCCAACTCTTACACTTTTAACTGGCTTTTCTCTTTTCTTTTCCCCTTTGCTCTTCTGAAGAAGTTTCTCTTCACTGTGGGGCATTGTCCTGAGAGGAGTCTGTCTTTGGCTGGTTCCATTTGGTGAGTCCAAAGAGACCTAAATTGCTCCAGGCTCTTTAGACCTTATTACAAACGTCTTGTTCTCATTGTCTATTTTGTTGTTGTTGTTGTCTGTATCTATATACCCTGAGTTTGGCTTAATATCTAGTTAATAGCTGGTATACAAGAAATAATTGCAGAATAAATTAATAAAATCTAACTCCATTAAGCGATAGCTAATGAATTCTAGGATAATCAATGACAATGGGAAGTAATAACAGATAGAGTCATCATAGTTTTATCTACATAAAAAATATTTCAAATAAGTTGGCCTAAGTAATTGGTTATTTTCTCATTTGACAACAGAACACCTATCAATTTAATTTAGTTAAGCAATTTTACAACCATGGCAATAGATTTTTTTCTAGGAAGAAGTTAACCTATGGACAAAGTTCAATAACACTTTAGAAATTCTTGCTGACTATATTCACAGTGATCTCAAATACTGATGGACTATGTAAAGCTATGTTCCTCTTTTTATTCATTAGCTAAGGAACTTATTTTAAAAATGACTTTATTGTGTTTATTCTATTTATGATAAACTCAACAGCACTTGAGCATACCATTCTTTTTCTAAAGGAAGATAAATATTTTAACATATATGCCTGGGAATTTCCGATGATTAAAAAGTACACACAGCACTTGAAATATGACTACTGAAAGCATTAATTTATTAACAGTGTGAAACTTATAAGAAAAATAGTTGACCTAGAACAAATAACGTGCTAGTATTTGTAGAAAGCTTAATATCCTAAGGAAATAATTTAGACATGTAATTATATATGCCATTAGCAAAGGGTTTTATTTGGTTACTTGCAAGATATAACCCACATTTCCACAGATTCCTTTTAGCCACTTACTGGTACAAAGTTGAGAGTGTATCAACTTGTGACAAGTTAACACTAAACAAAACAGAATATCTTTATTTACTTCAGTATAAAACATATGTATTAGTGGTAAAGTAATTAATAAATGGACCCTATTGGTGAAAGGGAATAAACACTGTTTCCTTGATATTACTTGTATTACTTTCAAGGGCTGTTTTACTTATCAATATTGAATAGCATTTTATAAACACAACTGTCTTGGAGGAATGTGATTAATTTGTAATGTGGACTAGATTTATATAAAGTCCATTCTCAGGTAAGCTCAAAAGTGGTAAGTTATATAAAAACCACCCATGTGTTGTTTGTCTACGGAATGCACAGTGAGCACGTGTATGTGTGTGTGTGTGTGTGTGTGTGTGTGTATGTGTGTGCATGTATGTGTAGATATGCAATTATTTACCTGTCAAACTATGCTGATGGTTTTAGACTATCATTAAAACTAGTTTATAGGTTTCTAGATATGCTTTCATAAAATGGATAATCCAAAGACAAACAACTAAAATAATTTAAAATTGACTGTACAGTATTGGCAAAAACTTTTGAAAATAAATGTTAATATTAACAAAGCATACTATTCTGCACCTAAGGAAAAGAATAAAAATTTTTCTCCAATATTTCATCAGATTATAGCAAAAATACATTTCATTAGTATGCCCTATGTAGGCAGACCCTTAACTCATTGCTATACTTTATATTTTATTTATTTGGCGAGTAAATTATTTAGTCTTTATGTGTATGTTCATGGATTTTCTTAAGAACAGGAAATATTCATTTTAAAGTATAAAATTCATAGATATTTCAATAAACTTGTATTTTAAGAATCTAAATAATGAGTCAAGGGAGAGTATAATGGAATAGATGTATTTTGCTGGTCTGCAGGCAGTTAGAAGAATTGGGTTTGAGTAGGATATCTTTCTGTAATGAAGCAAGGGTCACAAGTTCAAGCCCCAGATGGGTCAATGAACTTCCCCATTCTTGCTGGCCGCTGACTGCATGTTAAATACATTAAAGGAACATGGAGCTGGGGATGGGTGTCACCTGAGCAGTTGGGCTATGGAGGAGCTGTGTCTAAATATCACCCACCACTGAAAGACGGTCAAAAAGGCCTGTCCTCTGTAGGAGGGAAAAGGCTGCTTTGACTTGATATTTTATTTGCATGGGAAATTTTCATAGGAAAAGAAAGCAAAAAAGAATCTAAATTTTAAAATTACAAGAAATTTGAAGTACATGGATCCTAAGTAAAATGCAAGTCTGGGGAAACTGGCAAATGTTCTGTCAAAATGAGTCAACACGTGTCAGCCATCCAGGAGGTGCATGGCCCGCTTTCAAGTCCTTGGGGCAGGGAAGGAGGTTGGTTTTGAACTATTGTGGTGTTTTCCAGAGCATCCCTTTGGGGGCACTCAGGCGCAGCTCTTGGGCGCCCTTTGCTTTTCCCCATAAATTCTGGCTTTTGTTAAGTCTTAGTCAAAAGCACCAGAGGCAATTCCTTCAATAGGCCTTTCCCTCGATCTCTGCTGGAGCAGAGATGTCCTGATCAGAAGACTGTTCATGGAATGACTGTTCTACACCAAGCCATTGTGCTGACTCTTGGTTACTCGGTTAATTCTCTGTCCAGTCTGTGAAGTGATGGATGAGACCATGGAGTCACAAAGAAGTGCAATCCTTGGCTAGGCTCCACATGGGCAGAAGACCCACAATCCAACATTATAACTCAAAGACCACCTTTCCCCAATACCAAGCTGCCTTTTTCTTTTTTTTCTTATCATTTAAAAATAATTCATGGGTAGGCATGGTGGCTCGAGCCTATAATCCCAGCACTTTGGGAGGCCGAGGTGAGCAGATGCCTGAGCCCACAGATTCGAGAACACCCAGGCAACTTGGCAAGACCTCATCTCTACAATTAATCAAAAAATAGCTGGGTGTGGTAGTACATGCCTGTGGTTCTGGCTATTGGAAGGCTGAGGAGAAAGGATCACCTGAGCCCAGCAGGTTGACGCTGGAGTGGCCGTGATTGTGCTACTGTACTCCAGCCAGGGCGACAGAGTGAACCTTCAACTCGAATGACAATAACAACAACAACAACAACAACAATAATAATTCATAGTCTTCAGTCATCTCTTAGAAACTGATTAAAAACAGTTTATTATAGAACTTTGTCTTTGGATTAAAAACTTCTAAAATAACTTTATAGAGGAACACTAGCTTATGATTAAATCATTTTCCTTGCTATGCAGAGAATGCCCTATCTTCTATATGGATTTGAATTGTGTTAAAAAGAAGCATTCCTTAAATTATCAGTAATCTTCACATTCTATTTTTTTCCATTTGCAGGTAGTTGTTAGCCTGAGAGTTACAACAGGTGGCCCCTGTCACACTGCTATTTGTATTCTGCGTTCTGTTGCTAATAATGTTTTTTTTCATCCTTGAACATCTGTCAGCTACCGATGAAGTGAACTGGCATGGGAAAGGGCTGAACCTTGTCCAGTGTGTAGGGAAAAAAAGAATCAAGATGGCTAAAATCAAATGCAAGGAGGAAGCAGGTCAAACAACATCTAAAATAACAAGCAACAGATTGTACCCTAGAGTGAAATTTATGAGGCATTTTCCTTTTGCAAATGTTTCAGATGACATGATGCCACAAAGTATCTCAACTTTTAGTGGTTGTAGAATCTTCTGGAAAAAGGTAAAAACCAGTTGGCTTCCTTGTCCTCCCTCCATGTGCAACACACAGCAGCACCCCACAGGATGGGCAAGGTTACAAAGGCAGGTACCACATAAGCTGTTTTCCTCACAAGTGTTCCTACAGTCGAGCGACTTCAGAGACTTTTGGAGGCTTTGGAAATAGCACCTGTACGCATGCTCTCCTGATGGAACCCAGAGCAGACAGCAAGGTTGTCTGTGGTCATATATTATTTTACTCTTTAGTCCTACGGAATTGTCTTTGAGTTGTACTGTCAGTCGGTAAATCCAACAGCCCCGCCTTTCAGATAGATGGGATTGGTCTCTGACTTCCTTGAAAAGAGCTGTGTCACTGGTCACTTACACCATCCTTCTTCCTCTGTTTCCCTGGGCTTTTTCTTTTCTCTAATTCAGTATTTTCACATATCTTCCTTCTGTTCATTCTCCAGAAGCTCATTAGGTAGTCCTGATGTAACCATGATGGCTTCTAGGTGATTCCAAGGCCAGCACAAGGGGAAGAGTGACATGTCATTTATTTGGAAGACTACGGGGTGAAACAATGAAACGGGTTAGTTTCACTGAACATTCAATAACCTAATTAGAATCATATGGTTTTAAAAAATAATTTTCTGGATTGTATTAGATCGTTTTATAGCTATTTGTAACTATTTGGAATGAACAAGCCTATAATATTTTTGGAACAAAGGCTGAGGAAGCTGCCTTCATACTAAGCGACATACTGGAGATGAGAATAGTCAGGTCATCTGGTTGTTTGCCTACTTCCCTCCAAAGATCAGAATGCATGCCTCATGCTGCCTACCATTGTATACTCCAGACATTCAAGCTTCCCATCATTCTTAGACACGCACTCTCCGTTCTAGATGGTTCGGCACATTTCCCAGTATGAACCAGTTTCCACTCCTCCCTTCTCTTCTGTACCCTTTCTTATGTCCCTTGGAATTCCGGCTCTATGATAAACTAACTCCCCTGTATAATTAGGCTTTTGGAAGACTGCTTTACTGAGTAAACAGAAAAAGGAAGATAAACTTTTTTCTCCTCTTTGATGTAAATGAAATTGGTCCATCTCCCTTGCATTCCTCTTAAAGGAGGACTGCATTTTGTTTCATGCACACATACTTCAAGGCTGGAGATGGAGCTAGTTGTCTGCTGGCTCCTTGATGATGTCCCTAAATGCTTGGTCCCTCTCTCCCTCACAAAACCCAGTGCTCCTCTAAGATCTGTGCTGTTCAGCTGTATGCCCTCTCCTCTTCACTACTGTCTCCAGTCTCCTGGACATACCACCTTGTTCCTGGAAGACTGTAGCTTCTGGCTCTATCTTCATTTCTGCTTCTATTTTTGTCATCATTCTGGGGACTTGAACTCCTCTATGAATAAACCACCCATCAACCTATTCTTATAGGTTTTTCTTCTTATCCTGGTGACCTTTTTCTCATCCTTCTATTCTTATGGCTGTTTCCCAGGCCTTGCCATCCTGAAAAATTGTGCCATCAATTCAATCCCAATTCCAAAGATGCCTGTCTCCAACCACCGTCTCCTATCTTTCCAAATCTCTTGCTAAAGTATGAGCATTGCTTAAACTCTTCAATTTCACCAATACCTGTAATTAACTGACTCAACATTTTCTTCCATGCCATTGGCCATCTCCAAGTCTACCTTCCTTTCATAGATTCCATTATCCATCACCATAAATGCTGCCTGGAGAACACAGATCCTCATGGTTCTCTCATTTGATTGCCAAAAATCCAGGTCTGGAAAACATGACCTTGGGTATGCTCCCCTGCCGCTGAATGCTGTGGAACAAAATGACACGGATGATTTCTCCTAAATTACTGATCACAAACTTCAAATGGGCATTTACAACTTCCTCATGACTTTATTATGTTTCTCCAGTGGCATTATTCCCTTTTCTTCCCCCCAAGAGAAAGGGATTGAAAGAAAAAGGTTGAAATAAGCCTTGTTATAAAAGCACATGAGTTAGAAGTTTTTACATAGTGAGGGCAAGACATGTCTTTTTAGATGTTGGTAATAGTTATGATAATTGGGAGAATTCAGATGATGAGTAAAGTTGTGATAGAAAAAGAGAATATATTTATTACTTTCACTTGGAGTTGTGCCAATGTTTCATTTCCTAAGACCAACGTAGGCAGGACTCACCTCCCTGCTACCTTCACCTGGACAACTTCATAGTGTACTGAGGAGAGAGAGTCCTGACTGACGTATCTGTTTACTCAGAAAAATTTTCCTAAGCACCTTCTATGTTTCAAGCACTCTTCTATGCAGAGAAGGCACAGCAGGGCAAAATGTGTCTGCCTTCTTGGGACCATCATCTGTCACCTCTCCCCTTCCATCACTGCAACTACAAACATACCTATGCCTACATTCACCTGCTCTATCCCCCATCACAACAAAGAAAGTGACCTTCCTCTTGTGAGGGGCCACCTCCTCCATCTGTGGTGGCTCCAAGCCCTTCTCACTTCCAAAGTACTTCCCTTCTTCAGTTCTCCCATCTCTCTTCAGAATCACTGAGAAATCCATCCCTACAGGATCCTCCAGCAAGCATAAAGCTAGTCTGGTCTCCTCAGTCTTTAAAGAATGCTCCTGCTACTGCTGCATTTCTCTTTTTCTCTTCACACCCAATTTCTAGAAGAAACTGTCTCCCCCTTCTGTTCACTCTTCATCCCATAAAACTCTGTCTCTTGCCTCTAAACATTCTCCCAAAACTGCTCATTCTGGTCACCCATGATCCTTGCCATGTTGCCATAAGCAAAGGATACTTAACTGACCTCACTTAATTCAATGTGTCGTTGACATTCCATGCAAATATAATAGCCTTATCTTCCTCTGGAAACACCTCATTCTTGGCTTCTTCAACACCACACAGCTCTGGATTTTCTTCTTCTTAACTTGAGGTTCCTTCTTAGTCTCCTTTGCTGGCTGCTATTCTTGTCCCCAGTTTCCAAATGTCTGGGCTCCTGAGGGCTTATTCATTCAGGGTCCTTTCTCTGTCAGCACCTTGTGGCAACTCCCATGGGCTAAAATGCCATCTGCTTCAAATGTATCTCTCCATTTCTGACCTCTGACCTTCCTCTTCTCGGAGCTCCAAGTCATACGTCTATATCCCGATTTATTTCCTTTTGATGCTTCAGGCATATCCACTGTGGATCAGAGTTGAACCCCAGATTCTATGCCTATGTTCTCACCTGCCACCATTTTTCTCGGCTCAATAAAACAGAACTGTAAAACTCTTTTATTTGCCTGACCCACAGCCAATCAATTGCCAAGTCCACAAATTGTATTGCTGAATATTCACTTCTTTCTACCTCCTCTGCCAGCCATCTCATCCAGATCATCTCTGTATTGCAACAAGATTGACATTACCAAAATGTAATGTGGAGAATGCCTGGCCCCTGCTTATACCTCTGAGAATTTCCCATTGAACTTAGAATAAAATCCAAACTCCTGACCCTGGTCTACATGGTCTAGATGGCTTTCATCTTTTGCCAGTGTCCCACTTGCTGATTATTTTCTAGCTACCTAGTTTTATGTAGCAGCTTGAACAAAGCAGCTTTTCACTTCCTTGGAGGCCATTGACCATGTGCTTTTGTCTGCTTGGGATGCTCTTCTGCCTCCTCCCATCGTGCCAGTTCATTCAATAGTTGGTGTTCTCTTAACCTTTAGTCTCAGGGCTCCTGGCTGACTCCTCATCACAGCTCAACCACTCTTTGTTTCTATCTTAGTGTCTATATAATTAGCACCTGTGACTTCCTTGCATACTGTTGTATTCAATACTAGCACATTAATAGCATAAAAACAGTATTCAATGCATTTTGCTGCATGGATGTTTATTTCCTCAAAATTCTGATGGTTAAACCTCAGGTGACAGAAGCTGGTATAAGTGGAGGTGCTTCTGAAATGCAACTGCTCCTGAAGCCCCTCAAACCTGGAAGACTCCAGACACCTCACCTGACTTTTTTAAGGGCTCACCTAGAACTTCAGAGTGAATTTATTTTCCTGTGATGTCCTCTAATATCTTTGCCAAATTGTTTAGACTTGGGGGAAGGTGTTTAAAGGTGTCTTATGAATGTGAATTATTAATACAAATCAGAGAAGGAGCCTAGAAGCTAAAAGAAACATATTATTTTAAACTCCAAGGTGTTCAAGCTTTATTTTTATTTCAGGAAGCTAATAGTTTATAGTGTCTAATGCTTTATTTCATTTTCTAAGTGAACATTATACTTATTTTATATATATATATATAAAATTTTATTTTATTTTATTTTTTATTGTTTTGAGATGTGGTCTCACTATATTGCCCTGGCTGGTCTCGAACTCCTGGGCTCAAGCAATTCCCTGCCTTGGTTTCCCAAAGTGCTGGGCTTACAGGTGTGAGTCACTGTGCCTGGACTATATTTTTTATTTTTATAGAGATGGGGTCTTGCTCTGTTACTCAGGCCAGTCTCACATTCCTGGCCTAACCAACCTTCCCTGGCCTCCCAAAGTGCTGGGATTACCGCACCTGGCCTATGCTTATTTTAGTGTCTACCTTGCTGCTACTGGTCCCATGTATTGATGAAATATAAACAGCATTTAAAATCAGAAATGTTTTAGTGTACCACATGATATTTACAACTATTTGTTTTAATTATTTTATTATTAATTATGTCTTACTACTTTGCATCCTACTTATTCACCAAAATTCTAAGGGCTGGCTGGGCATTGCTCTACAAAAGGAAAAGCCAAATTGGAGAGACAAAAACAGTTTTTTCAAGGATGCCTATAACATACATTAAGATAAAAATTGCATTTTATCAAGTAACAAAGTTGCCTCAAGCATTTAGTGAGATCCTGAGTTTCACATGCTCCTGATGGGGACTGGAACTCTCTGCTTGCTCTTTGGAGCCTCATGCCCCCATCTGTCTTGAGGCCTGTCATGAATCATCAGAATATAAATGTTCCTGACTGATATGTCCTGTTTAGATCAATCACCAAAGAATGCCTGACTCATGTGCCGTCTCATTGGGCTGACCCCAAGCCCCACATTCGGCCTGTATATCCCTACCCCACCATGTCTTCCAGCTGCCCAGACTCCTGAAATTGCCCCCCATGCTTGGGAAACTCATAGTCAAGAGCGACTGCCCTGTAGCTGAAATCTGCTTTTCAATGTTTTTCTTATATTCTTCCCTAACCGAAACAGACTCGCACTGAGAACACTACCTTCCCTCAAATGTTTTTGCTACTGCACCCCTAGTACCACCAAGCATTGCCCTGCAGTGTTCCAAGAAGAACAGTTTTTCATTCTCGTTCTAAAACCCTAGCGCTTTGATTTTCAAGCCTTCAGGCTACACTGTGCTCTATTTCTCCTTTTGCAGTTGGCTGCCAAGACGCCCATCTCTCTCTCTCTCTCTCTCTCTCTCTCTCTCTCTCTCTCCCCCTTTCCCCACTCTCCCTCTCTCTCTGTCTCACTTTCCCTCTCTCTCCCCTCTCTTTCTCTCTCTGTCTCTTTCTCCCTCCCTACCTTCCTCTCTTTCTCTCTCCCTCCCTGTCTTTCTCTTACTCTCTCCCTCTTTGTCTCTGTCTCTCTTTCCCTCTGTTTCTCCCCTCTGTCTCCCTCTTTCTTTCCCTCCCTCACTCTCTCCCCATACCCTCTTTCCCTCTCTATCTCCCTCTTCCTCATTTCTCAAATCTTCAGTTCACAATTCTGGAAGATCTCCATGTGTACATGAATAATGCACCCAACACCCTGACTTCGCAAGCCCGTGACTTTGACTTTTGCAGTCACCTCATCCTCCATCTTAACTCAGACACTCAACAGTTCTGGGCCTCCCCTTGGCCTTGTCATTGCTGATCATGCACCTCCTCCATGACCTTAATTTGAAGTATTTTATTCTTTACCAACACCCATTTTTCTTTCAGTTAAACCTTAGCACACCTAGACTCCAAAAGTTCTTTGAGCCCATTGGGATCTGTGACCAACTACTCCTACCAGCTCTCCCAGTCTCTCTCTCATCTTACTCTTCTGCTTGTCCAGCTGAAATTTCATGGTCAGTCATTATAATCACTCCCTTAGAGCCACAGTACCCCCTGTGTTTCTTTCCCATTTTTGTTACACTTGCTTAGACGGCAAAATCTCAGTGCTGGTTAAATTGAACTCCCTGCCTTTTCTGCATCTGTGTCCACACAGTTGAATGAGACAGAAAAACACCCCAGGGGATTGGATCTCACTCTAGATCCATTCATTTCCCAAGTCTGTTCCCTCACCACCCTCCTGAATGACAATTTCATTATCCTTTCCTTTCCCTGGAAGACTCTTCCCACATCTTCGCTCCCAGGTGATGACCTGGCTTCCTATGTCACTAAGAAAAGAGAAACAACCAGCAGCAACCTTTGGAAAGGCTCGGCACCAAATCCTACACTCCTATGGATGTCCGCATGTTCCATCTTCTCTACTGCCCCAGGTTGAACTGCCTACTCTCTTGTCCAAGGCCAAGCCTATGTCCAAGGACACTGCTTTTGAATTTTCCCCTCTCCCTGCTGCATCATTAATCTCCCAATACTGCTACAGAATCATTCTCACTAGCATATAGACATACTGCAAATTTGCACAATAAAAAGAATATTTCCTTGATCTCCACCCCCGCCCACCAGCTGCCTCATTTCTTTGCTTTCCTTTACAGCTAAGTTCTCCCTTTGCCAAGCTAAAAAGTTGCCTTTATCTGCAATCACCTACTTCTCTGCTCCCCTGTCACATGAACCCATTCCAGGCAGGCTGTCACCCTCACGGTCTATGGGCAAGGTCACCAAGACCTCCATGTTGTGAATTTCGATGCCCATTTCTCACCTTGTCTTACCTGCAGAGCACAGGACACAGATCATCACTCCTCTTCCTAGAAATGCTTTCTTCTTTCCAGCCCATAACTCTTCCTTGGATTTCTTCCCACTGTATTCTGGCCCTACCTCATGCAATCTAGCCTCCTCTTTGTTTTGCTCAGTCCTTCTCCCCTTCTCCCAGTTACACTGGCCTCTGGGCAACTTTGTGAGGGTCAGGCACATAGTCATTTAAGAGTCTCTGTACCTGCTTTGTCTGCTCTCTGGGAAGCTCCTTTTACAGATGTCACCACGATGCTTCCCTGACACCTTTTCAGCTACTCACCTATCAACCTGCTCACCTTATATAAAATATCACTCTTTACCCAGCATTTACTGTTTTCTTTGTTTTATCATTTTTCCCATGGCAATAGTAACCATCTAACATAATGAATGTGTTTATGTGTATAAGGCATAGTGTTCCCCAACTAGAATACAAGCCTGATGGAGCTTTCTTTTCTGTCCTGATCAACTAGAACAGTATACAGCACACAGCTGAGCTCAGTAAGCATTCACCAAAGGAAAAAAGGTAGAAAAGAAATGTGCTTTTCAGGAAATCAAGATCAATATTGCGGTGATGCACTACGTTGCCATAACTAATCAGAGTAATACTAATTTTGATTATGACTCAACTAAGTTTCTAGGAGAATGCAAAGTGGCCTGACTTTTACTCAAAGCTAAAGAGGTGATTACCGTTGGCTTTCCCCCCACTAATTACCCAGTGCCGCTAAAACAAATATGGAACCAATTTGCAAATGTTGGTACAAGTTAGAAGAGAAGCCTCCATTATCTGTTTAGAAATGTCTGGGTAAAAATCGGTGATTTTTGCTTTAAGAAGTCTTTCAGGCTTTCACAGGAAAATGGTTGTGAGATCCAGGTGTCTTCTTAAGTAAGCATGTTTGGGAGAGTCAGTGATAAACTTTCACCTGCAATGCAGGATGACTGCTTCTGCTTAAATTTCAATAACCATTACGCCCGCTATTCTGGAAATTCACAATAGGAAAAAAATCAAGGCAGAATTCTGTAACTTGCCAATTCAGAGATGTGGAAATGATCCCAGTTTCTTCTCTTCTCCTAATGAACCCCTTTCTGTTTTTAGTCTTGCACTGGAAATGGGCAATTGCACTTTGCCTAATACACACACCAAACAAAAACACACAAACCAAAAAACTCACTGAAAAAACTGAACCACTACATTCCATTTGCATGCTGCCTATCAGGATAGGACACGCTCTTTGGGAGCAAAAATGACAGAGTGTAAGTCAGGTCAAACATCATGTTGCCAACTATTTAGTGCAAGTATGTCATGGGTAACTTGACACCTAGATTTAACACACTAATACAGAGTCTGTAATTCCATATAAGGATTAAGAGCTGGATTTTTAGGCAGTCAAAAGTATATGTGTGTGTGCATATATATAATACTTAGCACTCTGAATTATTTACTTAGCACATCTATTTAAAATATGACATAGCTCACTGAGCACAAACACAGCATTTAAATAATCTACTTTAAATGGGCCATCCTTTGTACATAAGTCACATGTTCCTTTCAAACAGGAAGCGGCTGCCATGAAACATAGACAGCACACACAAAGCACAAAAATCTGTTGAAAAGAGCTTCGCATCTACCCACAGACATCAGATCAGCCATGTCTATGACTATCGACCCCGCAGGCATAATTCATCTCGGCATTTATTTGTTTGTTCACCTGCCACTATGCAGTGCCTGCTTACGGCTCGAGTCCTGTGATGAAATGCACTGGCAGATAGCAGATGTACCAATTAATAACCTGTCAGGTCTGATGGATAGAAGAGGGAAAAAGTGCCCTCACACATATCTCCAGCATGGTTTTCTGCCCCATTTCGGGGCACCAAGGGTCAGGAGACACACTCCTCCTCCCCAGGGAGAGCCCCAACTGTCTCATTAGTGTCTATCTTTCATGACAGTCTGACGCATCCTTTAGGATGCTAACTCACCTGCTCTTCTCCCAAAATCCTGAAGTGATGGAGCTCTTTAATCAAGGAATTGGGACAGCCAGCTGTTGGAGAGAGGAAGTAATCACAAACACGTCATTCTCAGTCCGAGCAGTGAGAGGCTCTTACATACAGTCATAACTATCAACGGCCAATGCTGGCATTAGGGAGGACGCAGGTGTGAACCTACAAACATGTCTAACTAATCATGGAAAAGCCAGACCTTCACACAAGCTCTGGCCATTGCCTGGCCTCCAACTGTAACTCTAGGAACGAGTTGAGTGTGACCCTGGACAAGTCTTTCCTCCCCTCTTGATTATGATCTGGCTTTTGCAGGACCTTACAATGTCACACCACTTCTGGTCCTTAGAAACATATCTGGTATGTCACTTGTCCCTAATATAGAGCCAGGATTTGTGGGGCCAGAGTAGGAGACTTGGTGAGCATAGGCTCTTAATCACATGCTGCTTCCTCACCCTCAAAGCCAGTGTCCTGCCCATCAGGAATTAAAAATGGAACTAGGGCAGTCCTAGGAAGGCATACTGTCTTCATAGGATTCAGCTGAAGTTTAGTACCATGCCTGGTTTCATCAAGATGCTTTAGTCAAGACCCATAAGACCCTGCAATTGAATTTGGAAAGGGTGTCTTATAGAAGGATCCAGAGGGAAGGCTTTAGCGATCCTGGAGCCCACCACTTTCTTGTTCTACCCAATCAATCCCAGTCTCTCAGGCTTTCACATTTCCTTTCTTCAGTTGTAAAATAAAATAAGTAAATAAATAATATATAATTTATAGAAATATTGGCCTAAATATAGATATAATAATAATTTATACATAACACCCAAAATATATAAACATTATATATTCGGGTGACTCTTGAACAACATGGGTTTGAGAGAAGTTCACTTCCACCTCTGCCACCCCTGAGAAAGCAAGACTAACCCCTTCTCTTCCTCTTCCTCCTGAGCCTGTCCACAGGAAGACGATGAGAAGGAAGACCTTTATGACGATCCACTTCCACTTGTGAATAATACATATATTTTCCTTTCCTTATAATTTTCTTAATAACATTCTCTTTTCGCTAGCTTACTTATTATAAGGATACAGTATATAATACGTTGGACATACAAAATGTGTGTTAATCAACTATGTTATCAATAAGGCTTCCGGTCAGTGGTAGGCTATTTGTAGTTAAGTTTTTGAAGGTTCAAAAATTAAACATAGATTTTTTTTTTAATTGCAGAGGGGAAGGGGCTTGGTGTCCCTAACCCCTGACACCCCCTGTTTACATGTGTGTGTGTGAGTATAGATATATACACACACATATATACACATATATGTACAATTTAGGCCACTGCATGCTTAGTATTATCTAAAATATGTTGCATGAATTATTTCTCAGTATTAGGCTATAGTTATTTATACTATTAACTCTGGAAACAAAATTGATATAAAAACCTGTGTCGTTGGGATGAGACCTATGGATTACACAATCTGTTGAAGTGTCTATTAAGGACATTGGATCATATGCAGAACATATCAAATAAATTATAGAGTCATTTCTCATATTGCTCAGTATGAGATGAAAGATATGTTGCATGAATTATTTCTCAGTATTAGGCTATAGTTTTTTATACTATTAACTCTGGAAACAAAATTGATATAAAAACCTGCATCGTTGGGATGAGACCTATGGATTACACAATCTGTTGAAGTGTCTATTAAGGTCATTGGATCATATGCAGAACATATCAAATAAATTATAGAGTCATTTCTCATATTGCTCAGTATGAGATGAAAGAATTGCCAGAAGCACTGAGGGCATTTGTCTGGAGGATGGTGCGCTGAGGAATGCTAAAACTTATCTTCACACAGGTGAAGATGCTGTCCCTTTGCAAGAGAGATGAGAGTTGTGCATTGTTCTATAAGGTAGAAGTCAAACCAACAGAAAAATGAAATAAATTGCCTTATAAACTTGTAACAGGAGACTTTTAAACGGAAGACTAAATGAATACTTAAGTAGGATATTTTAGAGAGGAATTTGACTGGATGCAGTGATTAATTTTATGTGTCAACTTCATTGGGTTAAGGGATGCCCAGATATTGGGTGAAATACTATTTCTGGGTGTGTCTATGAGGGTGTTTCCAGAAGATCTTAGCATCTGAATTACTAGGCTAAGTAAAGATGATCGACCCTCCCCAATGTGTGGGTGGGCATCATCCAATTCACTGAGGGAATCGAAGGCCTGAATAGAACAAAAGGATGAGAGGGGTCAATTGTGAGACTTCTTGGCCTCCATAATCGTGTGAGCCAGTTCCCCTAATAAATCTCCTTCTCTAGATATCTCTCTATATATCCTATTGGTTCTATTTCTCTGGCAAACCCTGACTAATATGCTGGGCTACCTCCACTTCTGAAATTATGAGGTCATGTAAAGTGCTGGAACATAGTTTCAGTCTGTGTTATATAACTTCTCATACTTTGAGAAAGTGGTTCATAAATGTTCACTGAGGCAGTAAAAAAGGTTTTAAAAAATGTAAACAAAATTTAAACAAAAATATAAACAGGTGATGTCACCATCTTACAAATAGTCCAAGAAAATAAAAAAGAAAATCCTGAGGTGAGTATTTTGCTGGAAAACCTAATAAATTATTCACCACAGACACATCTGATACTGTAGAGGAAGAAAGCCAGATCCCCCAAATGAAAAACAGATACATGACATGAGTGTTTCCCCTACTGGAGGCCACAAAGACTTGCAGACTAAAGGTTCTTTTTGAGAAGATGCTGATTTTGAGGCTACTATTCCGATGATTATCTAAACAATTAATAAAGGTATATTTTGGATCATTTGATGGGTGGCAACTCTACCCAAACCTGCTATGCGAATTCAGTCTCAGGTTAGTTCCTGTGCTTTAGAGCTCTTTGGTAGGAAGTCATTGTATTTCAGTTTTCTGAAATGAATGAGAAAAGAACAGCAGCCGATAGAATGCAAGAGTGTGTCCCCAGCAAGCGATGTCTCGTGGTCTGTGACCACATGTATGAGGGACAGAGTTCCAGGGGGAGGTGGTGAGGAAACAGAGGCAGCCTGAAGCTTAGGGTCCCAGGCATGCTGAGAAGGACCAGGGTCAACTAGTCATGGCTCTGTCTGGATCCCAAGAGTTGGTTTAGTGTCAGAAAAATGACAGCATCTGCCATATTAAATTCACAGAGTTAATCTGGATATTTTGGTTTTGTACTTTCAGTTAAATTTCATTTATAAGTTTTTATTTGAGCCTCCTTGCGGTACATGTATAACATATTTATATCTTGGTTTATATCGAGGCATATTTAAGAAACATTATCTAAAAAATTTCAACCTTCCATGATTTACAGGATTTTTTTCTTTATAAGTGGTCTTTTATGTCACTCAAATTTGAGAAAAATGGCTTTGACTCATTTTAATTTTAGGCAAAATGAGAAACAGAATTTAAAATGAGCTTATCTTTAGAATTTGTATTCTTGCATTCTCCTACGATATAAGTAAAAGGATTGATGTTAATGATAGCTCAAATGTAAACATCTTTAACAGAAGACTAGATAATTACTTGAAACACCTGGTAGGTGCAATAAAATATAACAAACAAGGATATATGTAGCATCTAGTTAGAACAGAAGAGTTGTAAGGGTTCAAGATATTTAGGAAGGTCAGGGAGGGGTATGTGTAAACTGTGCTCATCACAGGAACATCAGTGTGGAAATGGACAGATATAAACTTAGTGTGAAGACAGAGCTTAAAAATAGCAAAACTAGAGTTGCAAGACAGGCATACCGCATGCATTAGTGCAGGGAGAAAGGAAGAAGTTAGTGGAGGAGTGGAGCTGGCAGGGAGGAAAAAAAAGGACCAGGCAAATAAAGACTACAGTACTAGCTTTAGATTTGAGTCACAGAACCATATCCAATCTTTCCAAGCCCTTCGAAGTATCATCTTCCTTACAAGTGAGCTCTTCTGCATTCATTTTGGGGAAACCCATGTTGACTCAAAGTAATTCCATATTCCTTTACAAGTGCTCACATTATTATTATTTTTTCTTTTGGTGGTTAATGGCTGAAGCTGATACCAAACTCTTGCTTTCCATTTTTTTCAGATTATATCTTTCCTCATTTTGAAAAGAAAAAAAACATCTCCAGAACTCTGAACTCTGATCTCCTCATCTAGGGTATCTCAACAATTCCTGGCAGTGACTCTGAGGCTATCCAGAGAAGTGTTTGAAGATATACAGGCACGTAAACTATTTGTATGTGCCCTATACCGTCCTTACTTTTCTTAAGCACAAGCTCTTTCATAAATTGTTTTTCTGTCCTTTTTAATATGGAAAATATCCTCTGCTCCAGGAAACATAGGACCCAGAAATTGGGTGGGGTGTTTTATCTGTGAATGTCACGCTGTCTTCCTCCATGAAGCTTTGCTCTTCTCCCACCATCTTTCCCTCCTTCCTTGTCCTGGACTCAACTTATAAAGCCTGTTCTTCCTTCCTGGATAATATGAACTAGAATTTTATCTTGAGCTGTACTGTCCTGATGCTATGCTCAGAGATTTGTGTGCCTCTGTGATGTCTTCCCTGTTATCAAGCGCTTTGCTCTCCACTTGCATATGGTTCTTGAAAATCTGAGCAAATCGTAAAAATAAAAATAAATTGCCTGTTTGGCATTCAAAATGAATAAGACAATTCGTTAAAAAAGGATATGAAGGGGTCATTACCTTACTAAGCTATGGGTGGCCATAGCTTTGAGCTATGACCAGGCCATGTTTTCTTAATGTTTGGCTCCCTCCCCGATCTTTAGGTGAATATTCTCTCTCTAATTTAGTTTTAAAATAAACTCTGTTTTATAATCTAAAAAAAAAGGATATGAAGAGAGAACTGAATCTTATTTTTTAAAGGATAACTTTGAAACTGGGCCTTTAATTTCAATTAATATCAATAATAATAATAATCAATGTTGACTTTCATTCTGTTGCTATACCATGACGATTATTTTATAATCTATTTTGAAATCTCCTCAATGAAAATACGTTACAAAGTTGTGGATCACTTCCACAAAGTCACTGATTGTTATTTAAAAAATCCCCAAACAAAAAGAAAACCTTTGAACTACAACTTTTTCAGAAAGCTTTTACTGAATTTTCTTAGTAACCATGCTGTAACATAGGGAAAACTCATTTGGAAAATATATTCCATTGAGAGGCATTAAAAACCACATGAGTCTTCAATCACTATTTTTTCTTTTAATTTCCTTGCAAATCATCACAGGGGCAATTGTGATATCCTTTGGGTTCAATGGAAAACCGTGAGCACCCAGGCTTGGGATAAATATTGAAGTGGATTCGGCTCTCTGATGTGCTGCTAGCACTGGCCACATGACACAAATAATCTGCAATTTGCAGATTGCTGCTGTTTGGTGTGAAATGCTTTGAGGATTAATTTCTCTCTTGGCTATAGCTTAGAATCCCTAATGTAGGCTTGACAATTACAGTAACCTTCTATTTCTCCCCTAAGTACAACTTAGAAAAGGAAACTGACTAATGATGAAATGGCATCAAAAATAAATGATGATTCAGTGTGATCAAAGACAATGCAGCAAGACTGAGCAACGACCTCCGAGCACAAGCTGGACAGGGTGGGCCACTGCTATAGGCTGGGCCACAGCGATGAATGGACTTGATGGGCTCCTTGGCACTCTAGCTAAGCCAGGTTGATTAGGGTCTCCATGCACTTTGCTGAAGCAGCCATTTCTGAATTAGTGTAAGAGCCAGGCGTTAATAGAATCCATGGAAAATTCACTAGAGCATCTTGTCTGAGCAATTGCTTTCAAAGTCAGCAGTAGGACTTTACATAGCCAAATTCAAAGCATTATCACTTTGATACACAAAGCTAAGCTTATTTTAATAATGTCTCTCTGCTGATAAGTTTTTTATTTATGTCTACAAAGAATTATTAATGCATTCTTTTTCAATAGCCAGCATTTGATGGGCCCCGAGATATCCTAAGCCATTTAAAAAGAATCTTGAAGATATAATATTTAGCTTTCACCTAACAATTTACTTGTAGGTACATACTATAGAGAAACTTGCACAGTTATATGAGAAGAAATGTCCAAGAATATTTACCACAACACTGCTTGTAATAAGAGCAACGACAAAAGGAAACAGCTGAAATGACCATCAACGGGAGAAGGACAAAATATTTCAACAAATACCCACTGAGCATCTACTTTATGCCAGGCACTGTTAGGGCACATCAGTGACAAAATAAAAACAGACAAGAATCCCTCATCAGAGCTTGCATGTGAGTTAGCTAAAGTGAAGTAATACCGAAATAGATACATCACAAAACCATGAATTCGAGAAAGAAAAATGTGGCAATAGTGAATGCACAGTGCAATATCATTTATATAAAGTTTAGAAAATCTTCTAACCAATATGGAGACATACAAATGTACTAAGAGTATAAAATAATGCATGCAAATGATAAACACCACTCAGATGTACGCAATTCAAGGGAAGGAGACAGAGAAACAGGACTATGCAGTGGGGGGTGGGGGTGGGGATTCAAATCTGTCTTTTAAGTGTATTCTAATAATTGTTAAAAATAAAAACTAACACTTCTATAATACTTACTATGTACAAAGTGCCCAATGTTTTACATAAAATTCATTCAATTCTCACAACAACCCCATGAAGTAGGAACTATTATTATCCCCATTTTAAAGATGATGAAATAGAGGCAGAGAAAAATTAATTTACCTGAATGGATTAGCAAAGCTGGGTAGTAAGTACATGGGCATTTAATATGCTATTTTCTATATCCAACTGAATGTAACGTTTCATAATAAAAAATTCTACATGAAAGCTTTAAAGTACATCTAAAGATAACCTTGGGGAAAAAATGAATAAAAATTCAATAGCTAGCCGGGCTCGGTGGCTCAGCCTGTAATCCCGCGCCTTTGGGAGGCTGAGGTGAGTGGATTGCCTGAGCCCGCAGGTTTGAGACCTGCCTGGGCAGTGAGACCTCATTTCTACAATAAATCAAAAAAAAAATCAGCCGGGCGTGGTAGCGCATGCCTGTAATTCTGGCTACTTGGAAGGTTGAGGTGGAAGGATCACCGGAGCCCAGCAGGTTGAGGCTGCAGTGGCTGGGAGCGGCCACTGCACTCCAGTCTGGGTGAGAGTGAGACTCCAACTCAAAAAAAAAAAAAAAATTCAATAGCTTATAGGCCTGAGTTTCTAAACATATATGAGCGTGAATGTAGTTTGAAGAAGGAATACCTTCTAATATAACCAATATATTAATAGGCATAGCTTATCCGAGTAGGATAGCATGAAAATTTGTAGATTTTGCAGCTTTCAGAATAAGCTGAAACAAGCCATGAAATATTATTTGTTCAATTTCTCACTTGTAGATGAAGCAGTTACTCTCCAAGAAACACACAAAGTCTCTTCTAGGAGCTCAAAATAGAGTATATTAAGCTCAGATGTTTGTGACTTCATAATTTAGATCAAAATTCATGCAGATTGATATTTTCTGGTTTATTGCAGCTGCTGTATTAATTCAAGTGCCCCTGTTGGGTCAACCCCTAGGGTCTACAAGGGGATCTGTCTTCCGATGTGGGATTGCAGAAGAATCAGTCTCATCAATAATGAGACACAATCAGAAACATTTAATCTTACAAATGATAATAAATATTATTGTTATTATTGGCAGGAGTGAATTCCAACCAAATATTTATTCATTCTTTATCAAACGACTTTCTGGTGTATGTCTACTATGCATATAGCAAGGGGCTACCAGAGAAAGCATAAATGAGTCAGGCAGGGAGCCTGTAGAAGAAATAAAATGTATGTCAACAGACCACCTAGATGTAGAAAGAGCCAAGTGAGCACAGAGCAACAAAGGAGGTCTAAAATGTTTTTTTTTTTTAAAGAGGAGGAGGAGGAGGAAATGGAATCAAACAGGCCAAAGCCCTGAGTGTTGGGTAAACCAAACATCTGTTGGGTTGCAGATGAGAACAGAAAGCACCTGCATACACAGAGCTGAACTACTGGGGCTGAGAACTGACACCGCCGAGACCTAATTATTTGTTCCAGAAAAATCCTGCCCTGGAAGATAAGCTTGTAAAGCAATAAATAACTTCACTGTTTGCTTGAAGAAATAATTTAACCTGACAGTTTGCTCATCTAAGTAGCCATCTCTCATAATGGGAACACAGATGGCTTACCTGGGCCACAGCCCCCATATCAGACAAGTTTCCTTATCAAGGCTCCCTGAGGACCTGGTCTCACTGTGCCCACCAACCCCAACTACTATGTCACAAATCTGTCCAATTCTAATCAGTTTCCTGCCCTAAAAGAGCTGCCAAAACCACGTGGGCCCAGATCCCCTGGCCCTCCCTTGACCTTCCCTTTCCGTGATACCCCAAGACTGTCTACATGGTGGTGTTGCTTATGGCAGTAGATCTAATCACTGCTTCTCTGCCACAGATTTTCTGTGGTCATTTGGACAAGGTAGAAAATGCAGTAGCAAGAAAATGAAAACACTTAACATTTTCTTATTTCTCAGTGTTGCTATGATGTCAAAGCAATTTTAAAATCCTACATTGTGTGTATATTCTTGACACTTTGCTTCCATCTTTGAATTTCATAAAGTTCTTCTTTTGTTATTGACCTATATCTTGAATAGCTTTGATGATAAATTTCTAAAGGGCAGATGTTTTCATCAGCCAGCATCTGTCAGCTTACAAATTTAATTTGGATGGTCAACACTTGGTGACCGCTGGGGGTAAGAGGCTTTCTGAATGAAAAGGGATCCTAACCCACCACTGCCTTTTCCCTGCTGCTCCCAGAAGCTCATCCTTAGTTGAAACCAGAGAAGGGATAGGGAAGAAGTAGTGGTGGTGAGATTTTGTGCTCCCTTTAACAAATGTGTTTTTCCATAGATTATGGTGGTTGGTTTACCTGAATGAGCATGCCAACGTCAAGTTAATGTATGACTGTAATTCCCAAGTGGATCCAACCAAAAAGGAGACCAGAATGAATACATCCTATCAGATAAAACTTGGTTAAATAGGGCTTAGCAGAACAGCTAGGCACCTAATTATCATGGTTAATAAGGTTTCTTTAGGAAAAGAATTCTGAGTTCCAAACAATGTATAGACATGTAAGGATATTTATATTTGTAGCTCACACTTTGCTGGAGAATGTGTTCTTTAAACTAGACTCCCTGGGACATATTTAGGCACTACTAAGTTTGGGAAAATAAATCACATCCAAATAATTATTAAGTAAAAACTATTGGGCTTTAGGAATTGACACAATTCCTTAAATTGAGGAGTTCCTTAAAGTTCTTCCAAGATGAGGTGGAGAGAGGGGTTGGGGATAGATTGGAATGGAAGAGGGAGAGAGAAAAGAATTGATATGTGTACAAGTACTTAATGGTACTTTATTTCTATTTAAAATTTATTTCAGTCATTTCCCTTGTTACTTTAGTGCTATGCATTTTGTCTCTTTTATTCATCTTAGTGTAAGCATTACTGCACTCATTACTGAAAGGCATATTTTGAAATCTGAAAAAAAAAAAAAAAACCCAGTAATTTTGTAAGCACTCAAAGCATCACCACTGAGAACCATCTCTACTTTTACACCGTTCAGATATTGAGAGTTTATATGCTGGTATGAGATACATTTGAAAGAGATGAGATAAATAAAAATAAAACCAAAACTCCAATTTAAAGGGCAAATAGTAGCTTCTATGATGGGAAAAATAAATAAATAAATAAATAAAAATAAATAACTTATAGAACTCTGGCTATGTTGTTAATTATGCTATGGCTTGATTGCCCAGATCTTTGCATTTTTCCACATGAAAATTAGTAATCATTCTTTATTTTAATTAGCTCAAATGAGTAATCTAAGTCATTCTCATCTGTCACAAAGTTATACCAATGAGTGCAAATTTGCTATTCATATTTTGAAATGCAGCATTCACAAGCATTCAACCAGGCACCTTTAAAACATGGGGACTGTGAGGTCCTGAGAAGAGATTTAGCAAGTTTTCTGTCACCACACCCGCAGGCTAGCTCAGACTGGGGAGGTTCAGTATTTGTGGGCTGCTCGGATGGCTGCACCATGACCTTAGAATAAGTACCTCAAGACAGCTACATCCAATCTTTTGTCTTGTATACTTTCATAAGAAATTCAAATTGACTATTTATTTTAAGCAAGCACTTATCAACTAGAAAATTAATAGATGCAGATATATCAGTGTTTCAAAGCTGAAGATCACTCCAGTAAAAACTTGAATCCCTCTGTAATTGTGCTTCTAGAAGATCTTCTATGAGTCTGTACCAGCTTCTACTTTAAGAACTTTTATGCTTCTTTGCTCCTTAGCACAAATAAATCTATTCTCCTGAAAAACCCCTGTCACCTTTCACCTCAGCCAAGCAGTTATTTTAGTATTTTTGTGCTATCATTTTGATCTAAGGTCACAAATTGTTGGTCTCCATTGTATTTGCTTTGTTTGTGTTTGGGTATTTGGTGGTTTTACAAATGCCAATTAACTACCATGTATAAAAAGTACAAAACCATAAAGAGTTTTTTGGGGAAGCATTGAGTGAGATTAGGCCCCTGAAATCTGAAAACAGAACTCTTATGTTAGGATGGAAGATGGTAAGAAAATGGCAAACATTGCACCAGGCTGAGGGCTGAGCCATTGGCAATTGAAGGTAAAGTCTAACTGGTGAACAATGTGAAAAGTGTGCCTTTGCCATCAGGAAAACGGAACTGAAAAAAAGCAGAGGGGGGTGGGGGAGGGGATGCACAGAATGGGGAAAAAAAGATTTGCAAACTCTGCATCTGACAAAGACCTAACATCCAGGATCTAAAAGGAACTCAACCGAATTGAAAGGAAAAAAACGCCCATTAAAAAGTGGACAAATGACATGAACAGATACCTCTCAAAAGAAGACACATGCAGCCAACAAACACATGAAAAAATACTCAGCCTCACTAATCATCAGAAAAATGCAAATTAAAACTACAATGAGATACCACCTAGTCCTGGTAAGGATTGCCATCATTAATAAGTCAAAACACAACAGGTGGCATGACTGCAGAGAAAAGGGAACATTTCTTCACTGCCGGTGGGAATGTAAGGCAGACCAACCTCTGTGGAAATCAGTGTGGCGATTTCTCAAATAATTAAAAATTGAGTTTCCATATGATACAGCAATCCCTCTTATGGGAATACACCCAGGGGAACACAAATCTTTTGCACACATGTTTATTGCAGCACTATTCACAATAGTAACAACATGGAACCAACCCAGAGGCCCACTGAAAGTGGACTAGAAAAAAAATGTTGTCCATATTCATTATGGAATATTATTTAGTTATAAAAAAGGACAAAATCATGGCCTTTGCAGCAACATGGATGCAGCTGGAGGCCATCATACTAAGTGAACTATCATAGAAACAAAAAGCCGAATACCACATGTTCTCACTCACAAGTGGGCACTGATCACTGGTCACACGAGGGGATTAGCAGATGCTGGACACTGCTAAGGGAGGGAGGGAGGAAGGAGGGAGACACGTATGTAGAAAACCTGGTCCATTAGCAGGGGGAGAGAGAGCCAGCTAGAAGTCCAAACTTCACCTACAAGCAACTTGCTTATGTTATATCTTCACTTGTGCCCCACAACTCTAAACAACAAAAATAAAAAAACAAGCTGCACTTTTATACACCAATTACAATCAAGCTGAAAACCATACCAAGAAGGCAATCCCATTTGAGCTACAAAACAAAATATTCAGAAATAGATTTAACCAAAGAGATGAGAGATCTCTACAAAGAAAATGACAAAAAACTAATGAAAAAAACTGTAGAGGATAGAAATACATAGAGAACCATCAAAAAAAAAAGGAAACAAACAAACACACAAACAAACAAACAAACATAAATAAATGAGGTGGGAGGGAAATGAAATTGGCCTAAGAATCAGCATCAACAAACTGATGTGGACTCAGAAGGCTGGGATTTTGAGAACCTCAGGGAGAGAGGTAGGGCAGTAATCCTGCTGAGCAGCTGGCACAAAGGGTGCTGAAGCCCTGCGGCACTAGTGAGGGCCAGCACACGGATTCCTTTTTACGCGTCAGGTTTTATGGCTGACTCAGTGGGCTTTAGCACAGATGCAGCTGGTCTATCTTGCAAAACAGATGTCTAACTCTGGTCTACCAGCAAGAAAGAAGACTTGATCACACATCCACATTCTATGCAGTGGAAATAAACATGAGAACGGCACGTGCAGATGCCCTTGGTCACTTTAGATGCATGAGAAAATAAATGTACAGCAAATGCATTTCATTTAGGAGAAGGGACTTTTCTATACATGCCTCACATTATTGTCCAGTCTACCATTAACCACGTTATTCATCAACAGTTATCTGAGCAAAATACAAAGTAAAAGAACTCACTTGCCATCTTTTTTACTATTCACCATTTTCCATACTGCAGTTTTTAATTAAGAAGAGAAAACCAAGGGTATATGTATTGGAGAAAAATGAGCTGTTCTATGGATATACTTAAGGCAATTCAGATTTATTCTCTCAAACAATATTGATTGCCATGCACTGTTTTATGTATGGTACATATTGCAGGGAACAAAACAGGAAAGTGCCTGCCCTCATGAGACTTATTTTCTAGGTGGAAGCAGATAACAAATAACTAAATAAAGAATGTCAAACACTAATAAATAATCACTATGAAAAATAATACAGCGGTGATGAGGAATGTTGGAGAGCTATTCTCTATCTTATAAAGGTGTTTAGGAGTAACTTTCCAGTGAGGTGTCACCTGAAGGAAGTGAGAGAGGACAGATAGGCTTGGCTCTATGTTCTAGACAGAAGGCACAGCAAGCATGCGTGTCTAGAGAAGAGAACGTGCATTGAAAGAATGTTGGGGAGGCCAGTGGGCATGGGGCAGAGTGGACCATAGAGAGTGGGATTGTATGCAGGGAGGCCCCTACACCTCTTTCATCACGAGGACCATTTAAACTATTTGCAAACATTTACACTGTTACTATTAATAAGATGGGATGCTACGGAAGGATTTTAAGCAGGGAGTCATCTCATCTGTTTAGTTTTTTGACAAATTCAATCAGCTGCTGTGTTGCCATAGTCTGAAGGGAGCAAGGATGGAGGCTGGGAGCCAGTTAGGAAGCTATGGTCATAGTCCAAGTAAGAGGAACTGGTGACTTGGACTGGGATATAATAGGGAGGGTATGAGAACTGGTCTGGATATGTTTTGAAGACAGATCGACCGAATTTGCCCATAGTTTGCATGTGGGTGTGAGACAAAGAGGACAGTCCCAGATGACTGCAAGGTTCTAGGCCTGAACAATTTGGAAGGCTGGAATCATCACTGGTGGAGGGAGGACTGTGGGCGAAGGTGGTTTGGGTGGGGGCAGGGGTAGGTGGGGAGTATCAGGTGCTCAGTTTTGGAAGTATTAAATTTCAGATATCTATTATCCATGCAAGTGTAGAGTAGACTGTTAGATATATGGGCCTGGAGCTCAACAGAGGTCCAAGATGGAGGTGTTCACATTTAGGAGTTAGCTGTGTAGAGATGCTATTTGAAGCCATGAAATGAGATGAGGTCATGCAGGGAGACAGCAGGTTAGAGAGGAGGTCCAAGGTCTGAACGCTGGGTACTCCAACATATAAAGGCCAGGGACAAAATGTAATGCAGCCATTAGAACGATACTGTAGATAACTAATTATATGAACAGGTATTTATGGTCTAGTGTAACATAAAGACATCAGGTTATGAACCAACACATGTATCATGATCCTGCTTTGGTGAAATAATTATATATGCATTGGAAGAAAATTGGAAGACAACATGTCACAAGACTGATGGTGATTTTTACTCAGCGGTGGAACTTTGGGTGATAATTACTTTCTTCTTTTTGCTTGTATGTAAATGTTTAAGTTGCTGTTTGTGGTGTTGAGATTTACAACAGATACTAGGAATAACCTCCTATTTAAAAAGAGGTTGCTACTGAACATTCTCAGGTTGTGCTTAACCAGAGGCATAGATTATATAGCTTTCTCGTCATCTGGTTTTAATTTGATTTAATGTTAAATGTCCCAGCAGACCACCTAGCTATCTGATGATACCACACTATCTTTCTCTCCCACAGCCATTCCACTGGTCTGTCAGGTCAAGCTGCTCTCTCTGGCCTCCCTGTGGCTTCAAAGAGCACCCTGTGACCTAAGCAGATTCTATCAGTCATCACCATCATCATGCATCCCTCTTTGCTCCAGCTTGTCATCAGTCAGTTGACTGGCACCTGTGTCCTTCCCCAAGTGAAACATAGGGGGTGGGGCATTTATACTTCCCTAAGTCTTCCACAAAACACTCTCATAATTGTCAAGTAACTTCTGCACTCACACTGTGGCAATTATATCCATCATTCCTCATTATTAGGACTCATCTCAATAGGGTAGTATGTATTTGCAGAGGTAATTGCTTTCTAAAATATGACTGTTATTTTGGTGCTTGTTTTGTAATTGGGCTCAGTGTGTGCTATTAGAGTCAGATGTGGCATGTGTGTTCCTAGCCACAATGCTCGACTTGGTAGGCTCTTCTTTCATTTTAGGAAGTGGTGGCTGGGGAGCCTTCTTTTCCACCTGGCCCTAGGTCCATCCCAATGTGAGGAGTGGGCTGTCCTCCCTCTGCTGGTCAAATAAATGCAGACAACCTGCTCAGCTAGCTGAGGATCCTGGACCTAAGAGAAGGGCCTTCTGGGTAATCATCTGGTTGGTGTGACCAGTGAAGAGAACAAGGACAGATACATCAGGCCTCAAATCAGACTTTTTTCTTTTTTGTTTGTTGGTCAGAATTTTCCAAATATATTATTACTATCAATCATGCTATCCAAATGAGTTCCTAAGATATTAAAAAAAAACAAACCAAAAAACCCAAAACCCTCAATGGTCACCTTTAGAGGATATTAGAAAAATAATTAATCATACTTAAAACTGGGAAAATATCAAGCATTTAACCTACCTATAATCCATGAATTGTATTTCAGAGTGACCAAATAGTTGACGAAAGAAAATTTTTTTTCAGTAAAAATATTCCAGCTAATAAATTTAAAAGGAATGATGAAATTGTTGGAATACAAAAAGGGTATAACTCAAATGAAATTAAACACGTAGGCAATAATCATGAATGGCTGCTGGTCCCATGGGGGGTAGACAAAGGACACTGTGTGCTTTCTAATAAAAGCTCATAACACTACTTTTGGAGATTCCTATAAAAAATAAAATCCTGTAGTCAGATCAAACCTTCGGATAGAAAGACTATTATGCCACAATAAAATATTTAAACAATGACTCAATATTTGATACTATTAAGAGGGACAAAATTATCAACTTTCACAGTGACTTGGATGAACTTAGAGTCTATAATACTGAGTGATCTATCACAGAAACAAAGAACTGAGTATCACATGTTCTCACTCATAATTGGACCTTGAGCAATTATCATAATACTATAAGAAAAGGATTATCAGAAGTGGGAAATGGCCCGAGGGTTTGGGAGTGGGGGGTGGCATTGGCAGTAGTGGGGTTCTGCCGCGGGGGGGGGCACATCTCATCAACAAGGGTACCTGCATAATGAAAATGTGTATATTTAATCCTGAATTGTACCCCACAACTTTAAAATAAAAAAGTTTAAAAAAGGAAAAAAAATAACAAGAAATTATAATATATTTTAGCAATGATAAAGATGCCTTTGTTATGTATAGTAAAAAAGTCTTTATCATTTGATGGCTCTAAATGACATAGCAGGATCTCTGGAACTTGCTTTGAAATAATCCAGCAAGTGAGGTGTGGTTGCACAAGACTGGCCATTGCATCAATGATTGTTGCAGCAGGCTGGTATGTCTCTGGAGGTTCACCGTAATATTCTCTTTACGTTCTATGTTGGAAAACTTCCATAATGGAAGAGGTTTTAAAATAAGAATGTAGAGGGAAGATGCATATAGTGTCCTTCTACAAGGCACTTATGTTCTGGGCATGCCTGGTGCCACCCAGGGATAGGTGTGCAGTTTATCATACCTCTGCAGAGGGACGTTCATCTTGCTAGCCATGATCAGATTCCAAAGCTCTGCCACTAGAACTCACACTTTGGTGTACTGAGCCCTTTTTTTACCTGTGCCTTTACTTTCTTTCCCATAACTATAAACCTGTCATTTTGTGGTTCTCAAGAACTCAAGGGGGTTTTTGGGGGGTAGGGAAGTGAAAGGTGGGCAAGGAGCTATATCAGAAGCATCCATAGGATCACACAGGCTTGGAGATTTGGGAATTTGAAGCTGTCCTCCCATGGCAGAGGTGGTGATGGGGTTTGAACAGGGATGGAAGGGCCATGTGGATTAAACACCCCCCCCCCACATACACATCTTCTATGGCTGGGATATATAAGAGAGGAGGGGCCTGACAGTCATGTGTGCTTCCTTGCTCATTCATCAATATTTGCTGCTCAGAGAGTTGAAGACGCGGCTTACCCCTCATCACGGTCCTTAGGACATTCTTCTCTCATGCATGTTTGAATAGATCTACGGCTTTGTCTATTTCATACTGGAAACGCCTCTAGATCAGGAAAAGAGTTTTTGACTTAATTGGTCCCTCCCCAACTCATCATGCCCAGCACTCCACATACAACTGAAAGGTGGAATTTGGCTGCACAGGCTTCACTGCTTTCATCTCTTGGTTTTTTACCAAAGCACAAAATGCTTTTTCTAAAAGGCAATCTGGATCATGGAAAAAAAAAAGTTTTAAAAGAGATATTTTAAAAGGTAGAATTTCCAAAGACAACCCTTTGGAACCTATTTTGATAATCCATCTTATTTCTTTTATAGCAGGAATATTCCTATAAGAGAAAAGCAATTCTTGTTAAAACATTGCAAGTACTATAAAATAAGTTAGAGTCCCAAAGGTTCACAGCACACCTTTGAAGAACTGCATACTACAACGTTGGGTACACCAGCTGTCATTTAAATGGGAAGAAACTGCATTTGTGCACTAGTATTAATTTTATAATGAGGATAAATTAAACTAGATAGATGTAAGTGTCATGAACACGAGTTGAGTTCAGAGCTCTTGTCCTCTGACTCAGAACCTTGTACACCCACTGGGGAAGCGTAACAGCCATGTCTATGCAGTCAACCCCTGTAGGGACCAGACACTGGATAAAGACTATGGGATAACCTACAGGCCCAAGACCAAATGCCAACCAGCATCTTTCTTGTTAGATGTCCTATCTCAAAGCACACCACACACAAATTCTATACGATCATGAAAACCATAAATCAAAATAGATTCATGGTTTACCAGTAAATTCTGTGATGGCAAACTACAGAGTGTTACAGAAAACCTAAATTTTTTTCTGTTTGACTTTCATTCTTTACTTTTTTTTGGTGATATGACGTCACTCTGAGCACATATGGCATAGGATAAATATATATATATATATATTTATATATATATATATATATTTATATATAGTGCCTTTATATCCTCTCTCAAATTTTCAGAACAAACAAAAAAGATTGACACAGGAACATGATTAGGGAGCTGTTAGGGCAAACGGTGTTATCCTCTTCTAAAAAGAGAATATTAAAAGCCAAAGCACATCTTGGGAGAAGAAATTAAGAAGAAATGGTTACATAATGATATCATCAGGGTACAGCAACAAGACGTGTATTTTTCTTTTCTTAGAAGTGTTTGGTATTCGATGATCATTTCTTTTTTGTTTTTTGAGTTGGAGTCTCACTCTGTCGCCCAGAATGGAGTGCAGTGGCCACTCCCAGCCTCGACCTGCTGGGCTCCGGCGATCCTTCTGCCTCAGCCTTCCAAGTAACTGGAACTACAGGCGCACGCTACCATGGCCAGCTAATTTTTTATTTATTGTCGAGATGAAGTCTTGCCAAGTTGCCCAGGCGGGTCTCGAACCCACGGGCTCAGGCAATTCACCCACCTCGGCCTCCCAAAGCGTGGGATTACAGGCTGAGCCACCGAGCCTGGCTGGATGATAATTTCTAATTTGTTTTTCCTTAGGAGAGGTTCAGGGAATGTTTAATATTTACAGTTCTCCACCTTTAAAAAAAAGTGTTTTCCAAAATTAAAATAGCTTTTTTTTAATGGTCCTTGAAAAATACTAAAATAGTTGAGAAAAGTAGAAATTAGCAATTCTGTCCCCCAGAAATATTTATTTTGTGAACCGTCTTCTAGTAACTCTCTCCTCGCATGCACACATGCACAAACACATGTGTCATTTTAGATAAGTGGCATGACATTCTGGAACTTATTTTTTTCACCTAATAATATGAATGAGCTCTTTTTCATGTCAAACTATGCAGGCATACATCATTATTTTTAACAGTTGCTTATCTTTCTATCCAATGACAATATCCTTTAACCAAACCCTAATAATCATATTGGTGTCTGTGAATCCCCTAGACATGCATATTTGCAAACCATTCAGGTGATCTAAATAGGACACATTCCCCAAAGTGCTGCTACTGCTGGGCCAAATTATTATTTCATGTAACATTTTGATGATTCCTGCTAAAACACTCTTCAGCATTTGTCTGTAAACTTATACTCCCAGTCACAGTGAGGCCAATCCCTACCCCCCAGAGTATCAGAGACCCTTCCCTCCACCTTCCTTGGCTATATATATATATTCATCTCTTCTTCTTTCCTGAGATGAAGCTTGGCACCACTCCACGCTGAGAGAAATGAGAACAGTTTTTGCATTTCACCTTAATCACATCAAATTAGGACAGGTGGCAACCCTGCAGGCAACATAATTATGAAAAATGTCTGTGCTCAATACAGCCTGTCCTTCCAGCTTCCCAATCAAATAGGACGCCCTAGTCCAACCTTTCTACTTTTAGCTGGTGACTCACAAAGCAGTCACCCACATCATTGCTCTGAAGATAATGGTGCTGCAAAACTGAAATTAAATATAGTCTAAAGAACATGAAAATCTATTTTGTAAGATTAGTTAATTTAATATAATGATAGTTCTTCTATTACAATCTTTACATGCCAAATTGGGGGGGAAACCCCTGATGGCTGTCCTGTTATTAAAAGAACATCTTTTAACATACCCCCATACATTTCACCATCCAAAGGTAAAAGGAAATATCATTGAGAACTCCCTGGCTTTATTGTAATGGAGTAGCTGTCCTATCCAGTTGAAAATGCGCAATGAATATCTGTTTAAATAGATTTGTGATGAGCTGATGCTGGATACAAAATTCCATTCTATGTTAGGGGGATTCTATACTCAGCTTCATTTAGGATATTGCTTCTCAGAATATTTCACAAGTACCTCAATAACAAATGTTATATTGAAAATGCGCTCAGCAACAATTGCAGTATGAGTCTCTGTGCAGTGATTTTTCAGCATGTCAAAATTATACTATCACACCACGGAAACAAATTAAACAGCACAAGCGTGGCTGCTGGGACTGTATTATTAGCAATGCAGTGCTATTTCAGAAGGAATGTACTGCTTCTGAGCTGTCAATGAATGTCAACAATGGCTTCTCCATTTGTATGAAGCCCAATTTTTAGTTAGAGAAGAACCAAACAGAACACTTCAGAATCTGGTTCCATTTTTTCCCAACATTTAAATGAAAAGAAGAAGGCCTGGTGATCTCATTTTTCCTAGTTTATCTGTAGCCTGTATTCCTTTCTAGAGGGGCATTTGGGAGGAAGCCTCAAAGTGTGGGTTAAGCACCGATATTCTCTTTCTGGAGCAAACAAGCACCATCAGATGTTTACTGACAGCTCAGAGAAAACACAATCTATATGATACACACTGTACAAGAAGGTTTTATTGATATATTAGATTCATATATGTGTGCTTTGGTTTTCTTGTATTTGTGAAAAATGGCACTATACTGCCTCAGTAGTGCCATTGCAGCTTTTTGTGACTGATGGCTGTCTTGCTTCAGAAATTATTACACTTATGTCAGAATAGTGTCATGTGAATAATCAGTATTAGTTGAGAAGCTCTTAGGAAACAGAAGTTCTCTTTTGCAGATAGATATGTTATATTAAAAAGAAATTAAAACCCAAGACGCTATTCTAAACGCGTCTGCTATATTCACCTATTAAATTTTGTGTATATAAGGAGGGTCACACACACACACACACACACACACACACACACACACACACACACACAAACACAAACCCGGAATCTATTAATACAAATATTGTGTATTTATTCTTACATGTTTCAACGTCAGTCACCTTCATAGTCCTTTCCATTTGATGCAATATACCTATTGAGACACTTTTTCTACTGCTCAAAACAGTTTTTGAACTTGTCCATTTTGATGCCTTTTAGTGCTTCTGCTGTTTTTTGTTTCACCTCTTGCACACTGGCAAAATGTTTCCCTTGGAGGACTTTTTCATCCAGGGAAACAAAAAAAGTCACTTGGAGTGAGATTGGTGAATAGGGAAGGTGGGGCCCAGGGGTCATGCTGTTTTTGGTCAAAAATTGCTGACTGGGTGGGCTTTGTTACAGATGTTAGACCCTTTTCTGGAGGTTCTGAAACACACTGAGTAGGTGGTCTTCTCTACTCCTCCCTGCTCGGCAACAAACTGAAATCCAGACACATCTGAAAGCTCAATAGCTCCTCTATGTATTTGGCTCTCAGCACCCCCAAGTATTTATTTATTTTTGAAAATCATGTTCTCATTTTCTGCAAGGGCAAATTTTTAAGGAAGAAGTCCCTTAATTGCTTTCCCAAACAAATAATGTTGTGCCTGATTTGCACCTTGGGTTTTTGTCACAATATTTCCATAGCAACATCTAGGTCAGTGGGGCTTGAGCTTTGGTCTTCTCCTCTAAGCTCCATATTCTTGCTCATTTTTACTCCAGCTACCTTGGTGACTTACTCGAGTGCAGAAACGCAATTACCCCAGACCTCATGATACAACTGCTTATTCCAGGCTAACAACTATAAGTTCCATTTCTAAATGAGATTTTGTTAAAACAAACAATAAAAAAATTAAGAAAATCTAGGACTGAAATCCATCTTTTTTATTTTTCTTTTTTATACTGCTATTTCCATGAAAAAAATAATTACTCTTCTATGCATCTTTGAGTACAATATCCTCTCATTCTTTCTGTTGAAATAGCATGATTCCAGTATTCACCAAATATGAAAGTTTAGAGAAGAGAAAAGGCATCTTTCTCATTATATTTCATAACACAGAAATATAACTCCCTAAATTAAATCCAAATTCATTTTAATAGTGTTGTATACAAAATGTCCCTGGAGAATTACTACAGTTTGCCTTTGTGCAAGTGCCTCATGCATTGCCCGAGCACTGAGCCTGAATCTAGACCAACAATGACTGATTATGAAAAAAGGTCGTTATGGCCAGTGTGGTATACCATTTAGCAAACTACATAGAATGAGACTGCGCTCTCCTTTCAAAGGCTGTGATTTAAATTTATAGGTGGGGCCAACAGGTTAATTTTCACTGTCTTATTTTCAACATGCTTACCACTATTCAAGAACCTTAAAATAGCTCTGCTACAGAACTCACTAATCCAAATCAGTTTATAAAACCACCCTCAGATTAACAAATCAATGATACTTACATGCCACAGAATTGGCTACCACTTAAAGGCTTTATCCTGACTAGATTTATAGCCTGCATAAATCACATTCTCCTGTAATTTAGATGGAAGACAAGCAAAGAGGCATCTCTGCTGTCTATGTGCAGCACTGTAGGCCAAAAAGGAGAGTGAGTCTTTATTACTGATGTTTAGCAGCCTGTGTTTAAAAGCTATAAAGAAGAAGCAGTGAGAATATAATAGATCAACTCTAAATTTCCAGTAAAATATAGTTTAGGAGAATGTAAGAGGAATTATCAGGATGCTGGTAATTAACTTAAGAATTAAGGCATCATTACATGTCTGGGTAATGTTTTATTTCATTTCAGAAACAAAAATCAAAATTTTTTTTTTTTGCTTTTCCAACTCTATTAAAAAAAAAAATTGTTGCAAATAACATTAATCTACCAAATACTTTAATGCTAATCTGAGATTAAGAATGGCAATACAAGTTTGATTAGAATAAATGCTATTCAAAGACTACTTTCATTCTTGTTTTTTATTTTAAAGGTGTTTTGAACAAATGAAACCCACTGTACCTAATATCTGAGCATTGGAGTCTATCAACAGCATACATTATGCTCTTAAACTCTCTTCATTTCAGTCATTGGTGATAATTAACTAATGTTTCTAGAAGTATATAATATTGCAACTTGAACTTGAGATTTCTGATTCAAAAATTAAAGCAAAATTTTAGTTCTTGAAACAGATATAGTGATATTCTATAAGCAATAATAAGATCAAATCACTAGAAAGTTAATAATTATTAGAATTAAAATTTCTTTATTCTATGAGTAGTAAGTATGTTATTTTAATTCATCCTATGACTCATTCAATAAAAGGTTATGAGGTAGGTTAGGGATTTTTTGCAACAAAAAAGGTGGTTTTTGTTTTTGTTTTGAGTTGAAGTCTCACTCTGATGCTCAGGTTGGAGTGCAGTGGCATGATCACGGCTCACCATAGCCATGACTTCTTGGGCTCAGGTGATCCTTCTGCTCCAGCCTTCTAAGTAGCTGGGACAACAGGTACGCGCAACCACACTGGCTAATTTTTTTTTTTTTAATGTATTGTATTCTACACTGCTGATGGGAATGCAAACTAGTGCAACTTCTTTGGAAAACAGTGTGGAGATTTCCAAAAGAACTAGACATTTACCTTCCATATGACCCAGCAATCCCCCTACTGGTAATATACCTGGAGGAACTCAAATCATTCTATAAAAAAGATACCTGCTCACACATGTTTATTGCAGCACTACTCACAATAGCAAAAACATGGACCCAACTGTGCTGCCCATCGAAAGTGGACTGGATAAAAAAAATGTAGTACATATTCACAATGGAATATTGTACAGCTATAAAGGACAAACATACGGACTTCACAGCTACTTGGATAGATTGAGTCAATAATACTGAGTGATCTATCATAGAAACAAAGACCAGAGTGCCACATGTTCTCATTCATAAGTGGATCTTGAACATTTGCCATAATAGTATAAGAAAGAAATTGGGAGTAGTGAGGTACTCCCAAGGTGGGGGGGGGGCACATAACATCTAAAAGGGTGCTTGATCTTAAACCAGGCAAAGTGGGGATCAAAGGGAGGCCCAAACTTTACCTGTACAATGACCACTTGTATACCTAATCCTGAATTGTATTACACATCTTTTTTTTTGGATATTACATTTTTAATCTTTACACTAGATATGTGTGACTTTTAAACCACCCCAAAACCACCTCCTTACTCACCCCTCAACCTCCACTGATTGTAAATTTAAAAGAATCCAGAGGAATGTATCATAATTGTTCACTTAGCTTTGGTTGGGCATTTGTATTCGTGACACTGAAACCAATTTCTGACTCCAGGGCCTCATTTCTGTGCCAGAGAGCTCTGGCTGTATTACACATCTTTAAAATTAAAAAACAAAAATGTATTGCAGAGACGAGGTATCATCTTGTTGCCCAGGTTTGTCTTGAACTCCAGGGATCAGGCAATCCTCTCACTTTGGCCTTCTAAAGTGCTGGGATTACAGTGTGAGCCACCATGCTTGGCTAAAAGGTGGTTTGGTTTCTTGATGCTGCTCTTGCTTTTTTCACAAAGGGAATGGTGGTAAAGGAAAAATGGCAGCAATAAAAACAGAAGTGAGCTGGGAAATGGGACTACACCTCTCAGTGCCCACCCTAAAGCCCTATGATATTGACCTGTATAGGCCTCAAAACTTGGTTCTGGGTTTCCCAGTGAACAAGGAGGAGGACACTGTGATCTCTATAAAACAAAACCAAAGCCATTCTTGAGAGGTAAGAACTTTTTTGGCAAAAGCCTAGGATTGCCAGATTTAGCTAATAAAAATATAGCACGCCCAGTTAAATTTGAGTTTCAGAAAAAATATCAAATACTTTGTCTGATCCAGATGTTTTTGTTTACTTGAAATGCAAATGTAACTGGGTGTCCAATAGTTTATCTGGTGCCACACCTTTATTTATTTATTATTTAAAATTCTTTTTATTTTAAAGATATGGGTACAATTCAGAATTAGGTATACCAGTGGTCATTGTACAGGTAAAGTTTGGGCCTCCCTTTTATCCCTATTTCTCCTGGTTTGAGATCAGGTACCCTATGCCATAAATTAGATCTTTGGAACAAAAGGTCATTTGTAGCATAATGTTTTAGATCTTGGTTTCTTACAGAATGGCGAGATTGAGCAGACTGAGAAATAGTGTATTTCCTAAAAACTAAAGCTTCTCATGTCAGCATGATCGGGATGGAGTGGACTGTATCCCATCACAGCACCTGCTACTGGAGTCTAGCAGCTGAGTGGAGCATAGGCAAGTACCACAGAAGCTGGGGGAGGAGGGCCCTGCTGCTGAGAACGCTGTCTGCCTGGAAGTCCCACACCAAAGGGTGGTCCCCATGTGAGATGCCTTTTACCCATAAGTCCTCAGCTCACTCTCCTCTAAGGATTTAGTTGGTGAAAGACAGGGTTCACTTCAGATAAATCCACTGTTCAACCAAACATTATCCAATAAACCTATTCCAGGAAGCGAGGATTATCTGTATTTCTGTAGTAGAAGTTGAAAAGGAAATATAGATTTTTTTTCTTTTCAAAAAGCTTGTTAAATTTGATCTTTCTCTGAAGGTAGACAATTCATGGTCCTACTTTTCAAAAGTTTAGACATATAGAAAACAGGGAATTACTTATAAGGGAATTATACATAATTCCCACAATTATTATGAGGGAATACACAAAACCATCTAATTTATGTATGCAATTGCTAATTTGATTCTTCCATATAACTATATTCTTGTCTGATTTTCAGACACCGATAAGCCATTATCTTATTTACCTGTGCATATATTTTTTGTTGAATTTTCTTTAATATACAAGGTATTGAAGAGGACTACATTCTGAAAAGCAAATGTAATTTTATTCAGAATTCATTCTATGTCTAATTAAATAAATATTCTAATATTAACTGCACAGTGGAGAAATCTGGAGGCCACCACTTTGACCAAGTCAATGCCACCAGCAATGGAACAAGCTGAAGAAAGCAGCATCAGTCTCACGACACTGGCCAAAAATGCAGAACTTGAGTCAAAACATGAGGAAGTGTCAGACAAACCCAAATCGAGTGACATTCTGTAAAACAACTGGCCTGCACTCATGAAAAATGTCACTGTCATAATATGCAAAGAACGGCTGGGCACAGTGGCTCATGCCTATAATCCCAGCACCATGGGAGGCCAAGGTGGGTGGACTGCTTGAGCCCAGGAATTCGAGGCCATCCTGGACAACATAGTAAGATCTCTTCTCTACAAAAAAAAAAAAATTTAGCTGGGTGGGTGGCACATACCTGTAGTCCCAACTACTTGGGAGGCTGCTGTGAGCTGCAATCCTTGTGATTATACCACTGCACTCCAGCCTGGGTGACAGAGTGAGACCCTGACTCAAAATAATAATAATAATAATAATAATAATAATAATAAAAACTGGGGAACGAATCCAGACAAGAAGGTACTAAGAGATGCAGTCACTGAGACCTACATGTGAGCTAGGATTCTCTTTTTTCCTCTCAGGTATGTACTTAGGACAAACCTGTGAAATTCAAATAAGGTTTGTATAGAGGATGGCATCGATGCTAATTTCCTAATTTTGATGATTGTACTGTGGTTACAGAGCAGATTACTCTATGCTGAAAAAACACATTCTGCAGTGTTTAGGAGTCAAGGAGCATCATATTAAAAATAAAATAAAACAAAAAGGAACACCATGTTGGCAATTTACGCTCAAAGGGTTCACACATCTGTGTGCATAGAGAGAAGGAAAAACAAGCATGGCACATGTCAATGTATGAGTGGCTAGTTGAGAACAGAGACATTCTTTCTCCTAGTCTTGTCACTTTTCTCATGAGTCTGAAATTATGTCCAAATAAAAAGTAAAAAGAAAAAAACACTTCCTTTGGTTTAACAACAACAACTCAATATCATTAGGAGCGGCATCTGCTCTGTCTGGAAGTTTACTGGGCCTGAAGGAAATGACTTTCGGATTACCAGCCGTCTGTAGCGCATTAAACCAGTGCCACCTTTCCCAGGAGCTTCGCAGGAGGGCTCCCCACAGCCTAGAGTTTTCTGAATACTTGCTGGGTTTCTCCATGTTTTCTTTTCTTTCCTTTTACAGCTGAGAAAGTTTGAGTTCCTATAACATCTACATACAGTTTGGACTGTATCTAATCATGTTAGTGCAGTATAAAGCAATGTTTCAAATACCTAAAGGTAAGGCCAGCTCTTTCTTTTTTGATTGCTACTGAATCTAATTGAATGGTGTTATGAATGGAGTCAAATGGTGTGCTAAATCAACTGAATCTCCAATAACTCTGCACATTCTATTCCATATTATTTTTCTGTGACAATAAAATACTCTAATGGAGAACAAGAGAAGAAATAATGTCATTTTCACCTTACTCTTTACAAGACAGGGTAATCCCATCTTTTCTAGCAGAATATTGGATATGTGATTTTTTTTAAAGGGATCACAGCCTCGCCTGTGCAGTCGTTTCTCAGCGTGTGAGAAGTACGGGTCCTACCACCCCTGACAAATTCCCAAATCCACAGATGTTCAAGTCCCTGATATAAAATGGTATAGTCTTTGCATATAGCCTCCGCACATTCTCTCACAGACTTCACATCAACTTTAGGTTACTTATATTACTTAATACAATGTAAATGCTATATAAAAAGTTGTTATACCATATTTTTAATGTCTTATTTTTTATTGTTGTATTGTTATTTTTAAAATTATTTTTTCACAAATATTTTCTATCTGTAGTTGGTTAATTCCTTGGAGGATAGACTGTATGATGAGTGTTTCATGTAGGAATGTGACTGTTTTATTTAGGATTACAAAGAGGGACACAAAAAATCCTGGAATTTATTTATAAAAAATTTTGTATTTATTTTTACATGTTTAAACTTCTGTCATCTTCAAAGTACTCTGCATTTCATGTAGTACTTCTATTGAGATGCTTTTCCCACTGCTCAAAACGTTTTTTGAAGTCATCAATTTTGCTGCTTTTTAGTGCTTCTGCCATTTTTTTTTTTCCTGCCTCTTCCACATCGGCAAAACATTTCCCTTTCAGGACTCTTTTCATCCAGGGGAAATAAAAAAAAAAAAAGTTACTGGGACTGGTGAATAGGGATGGTGGGGCATGGGATCATGCTGTTTTTGGTCAAAAACTGCTGAACACTTAGCAAGGTATAGGCAGGGTACTTTGTCATGGTAGAAGAACCAGTCACCTGTTGGCCACAACTTGGGTCATTTCTTCTGCAAATTATGATGCAAACTTCTAAAAACTTTCAAGTAAAATCTCTGGTTGACCGTTTGATCCAGAGGAGCACATTCTGAGTGTACTATATGGGGCCTATCCTCCAAAAGATAATTCCAGATTTTTTTGGTCCCCTTCGTATTTTGGATATGCAGAAAGTAATTTCTACTTTACTAACTGGGGACCAAAATCTAAAGAAACAATACATTACTTTTCATTGAAAACCCACTTGGTAATTTTGATTAATTTCAACATCTCTTCTGTCAGTATATGTAGGGCAGTAATAGAAGAAAACTTATACAGAAAGAATACTGATATCATTTAATACCGATTATGCATCATTCCCTCAACAAATATATATGGAACATCTACCAAATGCCAGGAACTGCTCTAGATAGGAGGAATACAGACATAGACAGATAGGAGGGTAAGACAGTTCCTACCCTCATGCAACTTATATTCCACTAGTTGGTCAGATAATATTTAAGTACCCGAATTAAAGAAACAACCCTTTCAGACAATGCTAAGTGCTATGGAGAAAGATAAGGCGAGGGAGGTGATTAGGGCCAGGTGGGGCAGCCAGATGTCAGTGAAGTCCTCAATGAGGAGGTCTCTTGTGCAGAGTCAAGGGGCAGCTGGGACCATGCACCTGGAGAATGAGGGGAGGGGAGAAGGCAGAGTGCTCATGCAGAGGGGCTTGATGGAGAGTACAGGAGTGAGTCAGGAGTTGGTCAGAAGTCAGATGTAATGACTCAAGAGTTGAAGTTCAAGTCCAAGAGTAGGGAGAAGGTGCTGAAGGACTTCGAACATTGTAGTGATAAGATATCATTTATATTTTGAAAACAGTTTACTTTGAAATAATGTTAGATTTACAGAAGAGTTGTAAAGATAGTTCGTTGTTCTCAGCAACGCTTTACCCCACTTCCCCTAATGTTGACATCCTACATAACCATGCAACACTTCCTGTAATCCTTTATGTTTAAAAATGGATTCAACCCCTTACGGTGTAGGAAATAAGTGGAGCTACTAATAATGACCAAGGTTTCTTGCGTGTAGACTGTGTCCCAGGAGTTGTGTGAATTACTGTGTTCTGAGTAATTCACTTGCATCATCTCTTTAACCTCACAGATTCCACTGAGGATGAGGGCAGTACTGTATAATTTTCATTATCCCATTTCACGGATGAGGAGAGTGAGGCAGGGAGAGGTGCGTAAACTTGCCCAATGTCATACAACTAAGAAGTAGTGAGGCTGTTTTCAAGCAGCCATTGTCCAATTCCCAAACTTAAACACTGAAATAGACTAGGGGAGCAAAGTCAGATGCGGGGCACCCAGTTAGGAGGCTGTGACCATGGCCTGTGGTCAGTAGTACTGCAGCCATGTGGGAGATGATGACATCTCAGGGCTGGAAGGAAATGTCAATGGGACGTGCAGATGAACTGCATATTGGGGAACAGGCCAGGGAAGGGGGCCAAGGATGACTCCCCAAGCAATTGATTGAATGATAGTGCCTTTTACTGAGAGGAGAGAGACCAGGAAGAGCAGGGGAAGGGTTTGAAGAGTTCTGCTTTGGAAATGTCAACTTGGGAAAACATCCAGTTGTAGCCAAGTGAAGAAATTGAGTGTTTTGAGAGTAGAGAGTGAGAAGCCAGCTCAAGTTACTAAGAGGTCAAATAAGTGGACCAAGTTGAAGTAATAGAATTGACCATTAGACTTCATCCCAAATCCATTCACACATAAACTCTTCAAGATGTGAAAATTGACAGAAATTGGCTTATCAATCTTCAGTCCTTGGCCTGTCTCCTCCTTCTTCCAGATCCCAACTCAGCTCTGTCCTATCAGGAGAGGGACAAGGAAAAAGAGAGGGAGGGAAGGAGAGAGGGAGAGGCTGGGGGCAAGATGGGAGGAGACATTAAGGAAACCAAAGTCAAACAAATGACAGCCTTGCAGGAAGAGCTGCATGGCCACCCCTCTTCTTCCAAACAACAAATTCATCTCATTCTTTCCAATATCAAGATATTGGTAAAATACAAAACTACATTTTCTCTTAGAACTTTACTACAATTCAGTCAAATTGCCTGCTTTAGAATTTTTTTTACCATCTCAGTACATGGCCACATATTTGATTTACAACATCACTCATTAAGCTGTTTCCAGTATAACACTTACAAAATTAAAATCTATAGATATTTTTGCATGGAAGTTATGACATTTCAAATCTACTGAATAACTTGAACTATTAATAACTATTTTTAAAATGTTTGGCAATGTAAGTAGATATACAAGAAAATTACAGAAAATAAAGTTACAGCTAGTGAAGAAAAGAGAAAAAAATCATGATAGAAAAAAGAAAATAAGCGAATTATTAAATCAAAATTCCAGAGAGGAAAAACAGTCAAAAGCCGATAGGCAGAAGAGATAGCTACATAAATACAGATCAATAAAAGCTATTTACATACATGAGCACATTAAAATAGAAAGGGCCAAGAAAGCATAAAATTTAATGGAAAGTATAACTGCATCAGGTGGATACCCTTTGTGCTATTCAAAAGGACAAACAGTGCTGGGAGAACTTTAAATTTACAATATAATTGTTGACTTCATGTTGTGATTTTAACGATAACGTAGTGACAAAATAATTATATACTTGTTTAGACTCTGTGTCAGATAAAATAGCACAAATTCTTGCACCCACATATTACAGGAGCCTTGAAGAACATGTTGTCAGTGTTCAAATACTGTAAAAACTTGAGGGAGAAGTTCATGGTCATTCTGGCATTCAACAAACCACTGACACAAAGATACGCCAAAGGAACCTCCAGTGTGGTACGAAATGTATGCATTTCCCACACACTGACAAGAAAGAGAGGAGTTGTATTATTCAAGCTCAAGAAAAGGAAGAAAGGAAAGCCTTCTGTTCTCTCATGGGGTTTGATCTACTTTTCTACTGTTGGGTAAATAAACTACCCTCTTGCCTCACCTTCTCTTATTCTTTTTATTCTTTCTTTCCTCATAGACACACTGTGTAGTTAACTCGAACTTCCTCACAACATGGTGGCCTCAGCGTATCTGGATTTCTAATGTGACAGCCTGGGACTCTTTGCCAAGGTCAAGATGAAAGCTGCCAGTCATTTTAAGAACTAGGCCTGGCATAATGTCCTTTCCATTGTACTTGATTAGCCAAACCTGATATGAACCAGTCCATATTCAATGGAAACAGAACTTACCTCTTACTGGAAGGGGTGTCAAGTGTTTGTAGCCATCTTTAATATGACCCAGGATTGATTACCTTTATGACAATATAGTTGTTTATCATGCCAAAAAGAAGGAGATGGTGCTGTGATTTATGGAGGAAAGTAAAAAAAGAAAGAACATTCTTGAATCAATTATAGAGGCTGTCTCTAACTTCAGTGATAACTTTTTACTCACAACAGTAGTTGCATTGGGAACAGAAAGTTAGGAAACACCTACAACTAATGTGGCATGGTCGGTGGCAGGGGACATCTGAGAGGCCCATGCAGAGAGGCGACTTGCAGACAAGAGGTCAGAGGGCACTGAGGCTTCCTTAGTCCATGCAAAGTGACCCATAGCACAGAACTGCCATCTGCACCAGGCTTGCTCCACTTGTCAGGATCAACAGTCTATTTCTATCCGTCAAGACATCTGGTCACATTCACCTTGGGCGTGAGTTATAATGGCAACTACCTTTAGTCATGTTATCTAGAGAATGATTACCAAGTTGCTCTTCACCTATTATGAAGGCAGAACAAGAGGAGAAAGAAGTGCTGCAAGAGTTGGAAATAAAAAGAACTTTTCTGAAAATAAAAGTGACTAAGCACTAAAAGAGTTTACATCTGAAAGTCAGAATCACTGATTCTGAAGATTTCTATCTTTACTTATTATGTAGGTAAACAACTGTTTAAATGGTAGTCTAGTCTCCATAATGTGTACACTTCTCTCTCTGACTTTGTTTTCCATTTTTGCTATTTTTTCTCCTATATTCAAGTTATCAATCTCCTTCTCAGCCTCCTTTCATACCTGCCAAGCCTTACACCTATCAGAAGTCTCCAGCAATATCCACAGGCAACCTCTAGAAACGTTTAGTACAAAAATGCAGCTAAATGCTTTCCTAGTGGTCCCCAGCCTCACAATAGAGTGGGTATATATCTGTCTGGAAGTAGAAGTTATACCAGATTATTTTCTTGATCATTAAAAAACTAGTAACCGATTATTAGAACAATGTTCATATTACAGTGAAAATGTTGGCAGGCACCATTCTTTGCCTACACAACAATTATCTGCCTCTTTCTTCCTGGCAGTTTGGTTCAGGACCTGGCTTGAGAGCCTTTCATCTCTTGGCAGTAGGCCTCTCTGATTCAGAGAATTCATGACTAATCTCAGCTTACCATAGGAATCCCATTTGCCACTTACAGTGACTTTTCAGGAGCATTCAGGAGACCCAGTCCTGGCCAAGGGAAAGGACTGGGAAGTCTGCTGGGGGCTTCTGGAAAGTATTTTATTTCCTGATACCAAGAGAAAAATTGAAAAGAACAAAAAGGCTTTTTGCCTCATGCCTTCCTTCCTGTTGGGAGTCAGGAATGATGAGGTGATAACTTGAGCTGTGGCATCTCTGAGCATGCAGTGGTGAACATATATGGAGGGACAGGAGAGCCTTCACAGATGTGTTGAGCTCCTAAACGGAGCCCTCACCCTGCCAACCTCTGGACTTCTCATAACAAAACAGTAAATGACCTTCTGACTTGAGCCTCAGCTGGTCAGGTTTTCTGTTATTGTAGCTGGAGGCATCTCTTTTGGAAAAAGATTGTGCTCAATGAAAATATTCATATTTCACATTACCGCACAGCTCAAACCAACTGAGAAAAGGTGACTGGCAACATGTGTTAAAGGATGGTAGAGTGGTAAACATGCCTTGGAGTTAGAGATAGCAAATAGCTCGTGAGACATGTGAAGGCTCGTCTCCTCTGGAGCCATCCACTTACATCCTGAGGGGGATAGAATCTAGGGAACTGTCCCTCTTCTCTTCAAAGGGATTTGTCTATATTCCTAGACAAAGGTCCCTTCTACTACATTTCTCTCTCTCTCTCTCTGGTGGGGAGAGGGTACTGATATGATAGTTACTCTCTATAAGCTCTAGTCTCAAAGCTTCAGAGGTCCTCTCCAGGGGCACAATCACTGCATGTGTGGGTATATCTAGTCCTCATGGTCCTACTCCAGGGGGGATAGTGTGTGAGGAACTGGTGCTATTGTGATGCTCCATGAGTAAATGAAAATCCATCCTCTGATCTAGAGCACATGCAAACACATCCATTCTTTCTAAAGAAACACACACACACACACACACACACACACACACACACACACACACACACACACTTAGGGTAGCTTGTGTGTCTATTTACATGCATACAAAATTCTGCATGTGCATGTTTATTAATGTAGGAGGGTCCTATAGTTTCTGTTCGATTCTCAAAGAAGTCAGTAATCAAAACAAAACAAATTAAGGACTACTGTTCTGTAAATTACTCGAGTGTAAATCTCTTGAGGGAAATAACATTGTCTTAATACCTGTAGGGCCTAGTATAGTGTTTGACATAGAGCAAATACTCAATAAAGGTTTGCTAATTGAATGAACAGATAAACAAGTTGTGTTGTCTTCCATCCACGCTTCCAGCCTAGTGTTTTGGGTGAAGGAGACAAGTATGTGACATTTCAATATAAACCTATAAGACATAAACTCATAGCAACAGAAGCATACAAAACTAAATTGTGTTTATCAACATATTCTGATAAAATTCTATATTAACAAACACATACAATTGTATGATAGAGTGGAATGTAATTTTGTACATCCAAATGTTAATTGTAAGTGAGAGAGAAGACTTGCAAATGGAGAGAGAAAGGGAGATCAATGGCGAGTTGTCTACTTAACATATGGACTCAGTCGCAGTAAACACTCATTGTGCATTTAGGCATTTTGAGTTTTAATTTGTCTTGTTAGAAATGAGAGTCTGGAATCAAAACCTAAAACATATGCATGCTTATGATTTCTACATTGTATGAATTATGTACAAAATACAATTATTTTCTCTAATTCATTTGGTAATTTAGCAAATTCATTAGCTTCCATTCATTAGAATGTGTTTTCCTTCTTTTAAAGCATAAAATACAGGATACAGTATAATATATGTTATTCAATTATGTACAGCAAATAAATTCATAAACTCTTTTTATAACACACCTCTTCTAAATATCCTTTTCTTTGACTGTTGGGTAAAAATGGGTGTTGTGAGTTGAACTGCATTTACCAAAAAGCTATGTTCAAGTCCTAACCCTGGGTACCTATCAGTGTGATCTTATTTGGAAATAGGGTCTTTGCAGATGTAATCAAATTGAGATGAAGTCATTAGAGTAAGTTCTAATCCAATATAACTGGTGTGCTTACAAGAAGTGAAGAGACAGAAAGACACAAAGGGAAAAAGCCATGTGATAACAGAGGCAGCTATCTGAGTGGTGCATCTGAAAGCCAAAAAATGCTAAGAATTACTGGCAACATCAGAAACTAAAATAAAGGTTTGAAACATATCCAGCCCTGGAGCCTTTAAGAAGGAGCATGGCCCTGCCAACACCTTCATTTCAGACTTCTGACTCCAGAATTATGAGACAATAGATTTCTGTTGTTTTAAACCATCCAAGTTTGTGGTACATTGTTTTTTGGCAGCTCTAGGAAACTCATACCATGGGTGAGATTGGAGATCTTGTGACAAAGTCCTGCTAGTGAAATGCTGATTTCTATTTATTACTACAGAGGGTGCCAACAAATGTATACACATTTTAAGAAAGAAAAAAAACCTGTATTACTCAACATAGTACTCAAAAAAATCACTCAACTGTATTATTCAATATGGTACTCAAAAATTGTAATAATATATACTGATAACAAATGACAACTACAAGTCACATTTGACTTCTACAGTTATAAGAGGTGCTCAAAGTGGTTACCATCAGTGTTCAGATACTTCTGATTACAGTGAACTAAAAGCAATACCTTCCTTTATACCAGGTCAACCTTCATAAATTCAACCAGAGTCTGGCCTTGGGCAATTTCTATGCTGCTACCATTTTGAGTTGTTCCAGCTGTGTTTGGCTGAGATGGGGCCATGGTGATCCTCCAGTAGCAACCCAATTTTTGATTTCTAATTTGTTAACCCAAGCCATTAGCCATTCTAATTTGTTAACCAAGCCTCAAATTCTCTCAAAGTATTTTCTTAAGATTTTGGCTCTTATTTTTTCTTTGAAAGAAAACAATAAAATGTTGATGTGTGAGGAATGTAAAGAGACGGAACAACACAGAGCTTTTCAAATATGCCCGCTACTGTGTGTCTGTAATGATGAAGATGAAAGCTAACGGTGCCATTTTCCAAAGATCTCACAAAAGAAAACACCATGTCTGTTTCTTCAACTTCTTTAAAATCTATATTATTAATAGTTAATTACAAAGAAATAAAAAACAGGACCATTACAAAGTGGGCAAAAGGTAAGAATAGACACTTCTCAAAAGAAGATATATGGGCAGCCAACAGACACATGGAAAAGTGCTCAGCCTGGAAACAACCATGCTGCCCATCAAAAGAGGACTGGATTAAAAAAATGTGGTACATATACACGATGGAATACTACGCAGCCATGAAAAAGAACAAAATCATGGATTTCGCAGCTACCTGGATGGAACTAGAGTCTATAATACTGAGTGACCTTTCACAGAAACAAAGATCAGAATATCACATGTTTTCACTCATATAATGGACCTTGAACATCCAATGTAATACTATAAGAAAATGACTGATGGTACTGGGAAATTATGGGGGGGGGATGGGATTAACAGTAGCTAATATCTATCTGGGACTGGGAAAACACCTCTTATCAATAGGGTGCCTGAATGAAACGTAATTGTACACCTAACCCTTAACTGTACCCTACAAAACGATAATAAAAAATACTGATTATAAAAAAAAAAAAGAAAAAAAAAAAAAAGAAAAGTGCTCAGCCTTACTAATCATCAGAGAAATGCAAATCAAAACCACACTGAGATACCCAGTAAGAATGACCATCATTAATAAAACAAACAACAACAGATGCTGGTGAGGATGTGGAGAAAAGGGAACACTTCTACACTGATGGTAGGAATGCAAAGTAGTTCAACCTCTAAGGAAATCACCACAGTGTGGTGATTTCTAAAAGAACTAGACATTGACCTTCCATAAGACCCAGCAATTCCCCTACTGGGAATATACCTGGAGGAACTTCAATCATTTTACAGTTAACAACTGTTTATTGAAAGGCTAATGCATGCACAGCACCCACTGTCCTCAGTGCTTGGGGAAAAGTGATGAATGAAACATGCTTATCAAACTTACATTCCAAAAGAGGAGGAGAAAAAGAACAAACAAGCAAATAAACAAAAAACTCACAGAGAGTGATGAGTGTTATACATAAAGTTAAAATAATAATCATGACATGTGATTCCAATATCTTAAAGATCATTCTGGCTTCTATTTGAAGACATATGATAGATATTTAAACTCTTGTGGGGAAATCACTAGACTAAGACTTGAAACAATTTACACTGAATGATCTTTATTTGGACCAACTTAACAGATATTACTTTTAATGACCAGAGCTAGGATATTCCTGTAAATGAGTGAGTTATTTTTACTACTTTCTCCAATATAAACAAAGCCATTGAGGTCCATTCGAAGTTGTCCTACAAGACTATGCATTGCTGCCATCCCAGCCCCTTCCCTGCTGTCTTCCCCTCCTCATCTCTATAATAAAGTATATACTGCAAATTCCCCATAAAAAGGAAAAAAAATCAGATATGGTAGTAAATATACTGTTTTTAAAATTTGTTGACAGAGAGATCCTTTGTTCTTTTAGTATATATTACTATTTACATTTTAGAACCTCCCAGATCCCCAATATTATGTCATAAAATATAATTTGAAAGACACAGAATAGATAAACTTTGATTAAATCTATCACCATTTGTGCTCAAATTTGTTCTGAAAATTCTAACAAATGAAACAAAAAATGAAAAACAAATAGAATAAACATTGGAAAGAAAATGAGAAAAATATTACTATTTACAAATGATAAAAAAATCCAAGGGAATTATCTGAAGCGTAAGTAAACTAGGAAAGATGAACAAAGGAGCTGGTTGTGTACAAACTCAATGCAGATGAATCAGAGTTATAGACAAAAAAAAGATAGAAAATATAATGAAAAAATGAATTCACAGCAGCAATACAAATATAAAATACCTAGAAAAAACTTGAATAGGAAATGTGTACATATCAAATTAATATCAAATGACAACAGCAAAAACAACACAGAGATTTACTAAATAGAAAAACGGCACATATAATAATGTACCATATTCCTGGATTGAAATGCAATTTTGTAAAAATGCTATTCTTCTAAAAATATTTTGTATTTGTAATGTAATGCTTATCAAATCACAATAGTATTATTTTGGAAGCCTGGCAAAATAAAACCAAAAAAATCGATAAGGATTCGTCTATGTAAAAATTTAAAATTTTGTTATAAAAAAGAATGAATGTAAACCATGTTAACTATATTAAAAGGCAAAAGGTAAATCAAGAATTTTTTCAACTATGTGATAGACAAAGACTTTTCACTCTTAATATATAAAGAGCATACAACCACTTATTGGGTTCCATATCCACTACTAGGGGAAAGAGGGCTTACTAGAAGCCCAGGCCTCATCTGCATGCAATTTATTTATGTAGCAAATCCTCACATATACCCTACAACTCTAAAGTAAAATAAAAATATATAAAGAGTTTCTGCAAATCAACAAAAATGGAAGAATACCCAATGAGGATGAAGATTAAAGTCAATAATCAGGTGATTTACTATAAAAGAAATACAAATATCCAGTATTTACCCTCAAATGGGACAAAAATTTGTGGTTCATATTAATAATAACAAATCATATCAAACCAGTATAGCAAAGACAATCCTAAAACACACACACACACACACACACACACACACACACGCACACACACACACACACACACACACACCCCTCTCCCCCAAATTAGCTATTTCAGATCCTATTATACCACATTAATTTTTTATGTTAGGAGATGATAAAGAAAATAGTTTACTTGAAATATCAGGAAGGCTGAGGCAGATGGATTGCCTGAGCCCAGCAGGTTGAGGCTGCAGTGGCTGTGAGTGTGCCACTGCACTCCAGCCTGAGTGACAAAGAGTGAGACTCCAACTCAAAAAAAAAAGGAAAAAAAAAAGAAAAAGAAATATCAATAGTATAATATTCTCAATTTCAGAATTTATTGATTTTCTATTATGCTCTATATATTGATTACTAAACTGTTCACTTGAGGACAAGCGTTAAAGATTATATTAAAAGTTATAACTTAGAAAATGTAATATACATTCCTTAAAAAGCCAACACATTTTCAAAAGTGAATGCTAAGTTCTAATTAAGAAAACCACATCCCCTTCCTTTATTTTTTCATTATTTCTTTCCCTTTTCCCTTGCATCTTCATTCCTTCTGTCCCTTTTTCTTCTCAGTATACATTACTAAAACAGCTAAGTCATAATTTTAGGTCAGGGAAAAAATTAGAAAATAATTCATAACCACTATTCCTCAATCCCTAGAGGGAAAAACTAAATCAAACTCCTATTTAAAAATTAATTGCAGTTACCCTTGGGGATCATTCTTTCTTTCGTTCATTCATAATTCAGCAATGTTATTTCTTACTGGGAATTTCTAAGTGCCAGTTTACAACAAAATCTTTCTGAACTACATGAATCTTTTCTAAATTATTAGTTAGATTGGGTCTTAATATCACATTTCTAAGAATTCACCATTTGATTTCATATTGAATATATTTGTTTTTCTATTTATGTCTTAGTCTATTTGGGGTATTACAACAAAATACCATAAGCTGAGTAACTTAAGCAACAGATATTTAATTCTCCACCTCTGGAGGCTGGGAAGTCCCAGATCAAAGCAGACTTGGTGCCTGGTGAGATCCTACTTCCTCACTGACAGACACTCTTGCTGTATTCTCACTTGGTGGAAGAAGCAAATAAGCTCTTTTGGATTTGTTTTATAGGAGCATTAATCCAATCTTGTGGGCTCTGCCCTTGTGATCTCATCAGTTCCTCTAAGGTCTCACCTCTTAATATCATCTTCTGGAACAGTTTGAGGAAAATTGATATTGGTTCTTCTTTAAATATTTGGTAGAATTAATCAGTGAAGTCATCAGGTCCTGGGCTTTTTCTATGATGGGAGACTTATTCCTGATTCAATTTCCTCATTCATTATTGGTTTGCTCAGGCTTTTTGTTTATTTTCTATTTTTATTTTAGAGCTATGGGGTACAAGTAAGGGTTTGCAACATAAGCAGACTGCATGCAGGTGAAGTTTGGGCTTCTAGCTGGCCCTTTCTTCCGCTGGTATAGATCAGGTACCCAGTGTGTTGCAATGGGCCTTCCTCCCTCTATCCTCTCCTAGCCATGCCCCACACTGCTGACCCCACCCTTGTACTAGTGTGACTATTGTTCAGGGCCTGCTTATGAGTGAAAACATGTGGTATTCAGTTCTTTGTTTCTGTGACAGTTCACTTAGTATGATAGGCTCCAAATGCATCAAAGTTGCTGTGAAGCCCATGATTTTGTTCTATTTCTTCATAATTTAATGTTGGCAGGTTGTATGTGTTCAGGAATTTATTCATTTCTTCTATGTTATAAAACTTGTTGGCATGGATGTGGAGAAAGGGGAACTCTTATACATTGTTTGTGGGAATGCAAATTGGTCAGCCATTATGGAAAACAGTATGGAGGGTCTTAAAAAAATTAAAAATAGAACTACCATATCACCCAACTATCCCACTGCTGGGTATGTAGCCAAAAGAAGATAAATCAGGATGTTGCAGAGATATCTGCATTCCTATGTTTATTGCAGCGCTACTTACAATAGCCAAGATACAGAATCAACCTAAGTGTCCAACTGTAAATGAATGGATTAAAAATGTGATATATATACACACTGGAATACTACTCAGCCATAAAAAAATCCTGTCATTTGTGACAACATGGATGAAGCTGGAGGACATCATGTTAAGTGAAACAAGCCAAAACAGAGAGACAAGTATTACATGATCCCATTGGCATTTGGAATCTTAAAAAAGACAAATTAATACCACAGAAGCAAAGTATAGAGCAGTGGGACTGGAGGGGGGGGGATAGGGAGAAGTTGGTCAATGGGCACAAAGTTACAATTAAATATGAGAAGCAAGTTCTGGAATTCTACGACATAGCTGGGTGACTGTGGCTAACAGTAAGGTATTGCATAATACAAAATTGCTAGAAAGAGGCTTTTAAATGTTCTCACCACAAAGAAATGTCAAATGCCTATGGTATTGGATATGCTAACTATCCTGATCTGGTCATTATACGATCATATGGATCAAAACATCAAATATAATGGATTTTAAAGTTATCACTATTTAAAACACAATTTGGCAACACTAAAAACTGATTTTTTAATAGTATGCATGCAATGTATTTAAATATCAAGAGAAGTTAATCCAATATGAAGAAAAACAATTCACATCACTTGACACTTCTCAGTCACTTGCTACATCTGTTATCCAATCGTCATACTTTAAGCTGTCTTGAGAGAATATTTGTCTATCTATTATCTATCTATCTATCTATCTATCTATCTATCTCATCATCATCATCTATTTTTCAAAGTAACTTTCCAAACATAATTAGAATGTATGCTATTTTTAAGTATTATACTGTATTTTCACATCAACTGCTCAAGTTATAGAAAAGACCTTCCACGCAAATAATTTGCTAGAATAAAACTGAGTGCCAGTGAATTTCAATACTGGCCTGTGTTCCAGTAGCCTCAGCATCTTTGGTATGATTTGTTGAGCATATAAGAGTGTTCATTCATTTGGCCTTAACTTCTATTTGTTGCTTAGGCCCTGTTAGACATGCTACACTTCCTAGAAAACGTTAACATTAAGTTGTCCCTTAGAAAATATTTAGTGTGAAGGAGAAATGTCAAGGTTAGAATTGCTAAGAGATTTTCTCTCTGTGGATTTCTGGACTGTAAATAATCAGTCATTTCTGGCATCAAGTTATTGCTCAATAGGTAAGACTTTTTCCTACACTTACAAATTTAGCATAACTTTTATTTCTTTCACTGAATACTCAGATCTACATTTCAGAGCATTTTAGGAATGTGTTGGTAACTTATTAACTTCTTAAGCCTATACTAATGAAGTTCAATAAATGAATGCTTATTATGAGAAAATTAAGAACTCTAGGGAATAGAAACAAGATACAATCCTTACCCTCAAAGAGCCCATATCTTAGTTGAGGATATATGTTAACAAATATAATAAAAGGCATACTAATAATGGTGTTAAGAAAGACTTTTGTTTTTATAAAGGTCTATATAGTTGACAGAGCCCTTTACACATATTACTTCCCTTGACCTACACCAGAAGCATTGGAGCAGACCAGAAAGGCAGAATCATGTCTGGTTTAGACAGGAGGAAAATGAGAATCACATTAGGAGTGGATCCACCCTCACATGGGTAGTACCCAGAGTGCTAAGTCACTCGTGGGAACCATATTGACTATCTTCTGTTAAAATAGTTAATTTATTTTAATTATATTTAATAGTCTATTACATTAAGTGGATGTGGCTCTAAAGCCCTGGTTCCTAAGTCAGCAAACTGAAACCGAACTCAGACCCATTTTCTGTGATTGGCTAGCTTAAAAGAAAAGGAAACATAAACTCAACTAATCGCAGGCAGTTAGCTGGGTGTTAGTTATATTTGAACTTCCCATGGGAATAGTCCCAATAAGGCTATTAGTCAGATTTAGCCAAATAAATCGCTTCTTTGCTCTGTGTCCATGTTCACCCTATAAAACTCTCCCTTCAATCACCTGTGGTGGAGCTCTTACTGCCTGTGGTTTGTGGCTGCCTGATTCATACATCACCGTTTGCTCAAGAAAACCCTTTAAAATTGTAATGTGCCTCAGCTGATCTTTTAACGCTTTTATTTTATTCACTCTTCCCTTCGTGTTCTGAAATTTTGTTGATATTGCTCATTTGACTTTTTTCTTTCTTTGTTCTTGTGGATTTATATTCTTTTTATTCCTTCAGCATCAAGTTGGTGGGGCTTGGGGTGGTAGCCCCTATAAACCTATGGAACTTCTTCAGGAACCATGTGGGAAAAACTTATTTCTAGCTATAAGCTCTAAGAATACCTCATAGAGAAGACCAAGTTTGAGCCAGGTCTTTAAAAATGAATAAGATATAGTGGGCCACTGAGCTGAAAGGGATACCAAGAGAAGGAGGAAAACGAGAGAGGCCATGGTCTGGATGTTTGTTTCCTTTATGAATGTTTGTGCACCTGAATCAGTGCCTTTATAAAAGAGCCCAAGAGAACTTGTGTACCCCTTCCGCCATGTGAGGATGCAATGAGAAGGCGCTATTGATGAGGAAGTGGGCTCTGGTGTGGGCTCTCACCAGACGTCGAATCTATCAGAGCCTTGATCTTGAACTTCCCAGCTTCCAAAACTATTAGAGATCAACTTCTGTTGTTCTCTAAGCCACCCAGTCTATGGTATTTTGTTATAGCAGCAAGTAGACTAAGAAAAGAGACTTTCAAACCCATATGATAAGCTACCTTCATATAGAGATCGATGTCTTTCCTTTTTTTACTGTGTTGAAACTTAATAAGAGTCCAAACACTTGAAACTGTACTACTTCTTATAAATTTAAAGCAACAACAAACTTTCAAAACACAGAGACAATCAGGACCATTTTATAAAGCAGGAGTTACAAAGCTGTGTCCAGGAAGGTGGCAGTATTGACATAATACAAATAGGCTCCAGTTAAGCAACCAGAGTAGAAGGTCGAACAGAAATTCAGCCTCCAGTTTATTCTATGAACAACCCCCTGGGCTATCTTTAGGGCAGAATGGGTGGAAAGAATTGAAGTCAGATGCAGTTTATTCAGCTGCAGGAAGAACTAGCAGTACAGTTGCTCACACTTATGCCACAGATTTGAATGTGTCTCTGAATGCCCAATACTTAGGTTGGTAACTGACACATAAGAGACACTGTAAAGGGATTTATTTGATGCTGAGAATTTTAGATTAGATTTTTCCCTCTTTGTCTGATAAAAAATAGCAACATAAATTAAAATAAACTTCAGACTTTTGGTTACATGCTACTTTACTTTGCATCCTAAATTAACATTTGAGTTCCTCAAAACCTATTACTTCGGCATTCTTACACTATTTCCGTGATGCAAACTCTCAGATGGAGCTGTGAGAAGTGTATCAGTGTACCATTCACCTCCTTTAAAGGTGAGAATTTCACATTAAATGATGAAATATCTGGAGAAAAATGCATTAAAATTTAACAGTTCCCTTTCTTCAGTGAAAAAATAAATATATGCATGTATGAATATACAAGAGGGAACCAAAAAAACCCTGGAATTTATTTATAAAAAATTGTATATTTATTCTTACATGTTTAAATTTCAGTTACCTTCAAAGTGCTCTCTGTTCGCTGCAATACACCTATCCTATCAAGATGCTTTTTCCACTCCTCAAAACAGTTTTTGAACTCATCAATTCTGATACCTTTTACTGCTTCTGCCATTTTTTGTTTCACCTCTTTCACATTGGCAAAATGTTTCCCTTTGAGAACTTTTTTCACCCAGGGAAACAAAAAAAAATTTTGCTCTGGGCAAGACCAGGTGAATGTGGAGAGTGGGGCATGGGACCGTGCCGTTTTTTAGTCAAAACTGCTGAAAACTCAACACAGGTATGCTCATAAATTACCCCTCAAAAAATGGGCAAATGCTTTGAAAGAATGCCCCTCCCCTCCAAAAAAAATTCACTGAGGCTGAATGTAGCCTCTCACAACCCTATCTGGTACATGAATGCTGATGGGTTTCTAGAACACTTACTTAGCAGAATAAACTGTACTACAAGGGCCCACCCTCCAAAAGATAATTCTGAGTTTTCTTGGGTCCCCCTCATATATGCATATGTGTGTGTATTTATTTATAATATGTACATATACTGTATCTCTATATATGATATATCCTTCCATATTTTAAATGCTCAGTGGAGAATGGCCATAGGTAGTAGCACCTATTCTTAGTGGTGACCATGTCAGAGAGATATTTTGAAGCCATGGTAAATGGGGGAATCAGCCTCTCCAGAAAAAAATGCCAAGCAGAAATTACGACCTTCTGATATGTGGTATAGTAGAGAAAATAGATCCTATAAATTCAGCCAGAGAAAAAAGTGGGGCTCTTCAGGCAGGTGCAGACAAATGTGCAAAGTCCCTGAGACAAGAGACCATCTCAGGAGCAACACACTCTTTGGGGAGTCTGTGGTGGTGGTTGGGAGGGTGGGTAGAGGACATGTAGAAGGTTTTTATACGTAATGAAGTGTTTCCTATTCACGATAAAGACTTTGAATTTTACCTTAAAGTTTGGGGGATCCATAAAAACATTTTAGGGAACATGACATTAATGTCTTTTTTAGGGTTAGAATGGCAGGATCAGTGTAAAGAAGAGGCTATGTGGCTGGTGGCAGTGGCTCATGCCTGTAATCCCAGTATTTTGGGAGGCCAAGGCGAGAAAACTGCTTGAGCCCAGTTTGAGACCAGCTTGGGCAAATAGCGAGACCCTGTCTCCAAAAATAAAAATAAAAAAATGTGCCAGGCATGGTAATGTGTGCCTGTAGTCTCAGCTACTTGAGAAGCTGAAGCAGGAGGTTAAGGCTGCCATGAACTGTAATCACTAAACAGTCTGGTAGCTGCTCAACATTCTAGGTAAAATGTGATGTAAACATGGGCTGAAGATTCTGCAGGAGGGATGGAGGCTGAGGCATGTTGAGAGCTAATTGGTAGGTAGCATTGGCAGGACTTAGCTAGATATGGGGGAAGAAGGAGTCTGGAATGACTTCAGTGTTTCCATCTTTGACCAGCAGGGATGGTGGTGATGGTCACTGAACAAAGAAAAAAAGTCTTCCGGTTCCATGTGGCAGATTGAAGAAATGTTTTATCTCCCAAAGCCCCACTAAAAAGACACAAAGGAGTAGAAAGGAAGTAAATCCATAGAACACAGACAGAAGAGTAGTAAACTGCTGCGTTTAGCAGAGCAGAGAAAGTCAAAGCCTGACTGCAGGAAGGAAAGTCCATGAAAAACGCCCTATTTGTGCTGCAGAACTTCAGGAAGGCCCAGGGATCAGGGACACCCGGCACCTGGCAAATTCAGGGTAAAGGAAGGACTCAGATGAGAAGCACGTGAACATGTAATACAATAAGCAGAGAGATCACAGGATTCCAACCTCCAGCCTGTGAAGCAAACAATTTCTCCTCCTTACCCAGGCTGAAGACAAAGTTTATCTCCCAAAGAAGTCGGTGTAGAGGGCATCTGGGCTCAGGCTGCCTGGCACAGTTTGAGGGAGATGAGGGGCTCTGTTGAAGTCAGAGCATTATGGACGACTGCATGTTGATGGTGTCTGAGGGACAGAGTGAGACCTTGATGAAAGAAAGAAGGAAGGAAGGAAGGAAGGAAGGAGGGAGGGAGGAGGAAGGGAGGGAGGGAGGAAGAGAGGGAGGGAAGGAAGGAAGGAAGGGGGGAGGAGAAGGGAATGAAAAAAGGAAGAAAAGAGAGACTGACCCAGGAGATTTCACATTCAACAAATAAAAATTTCAGGAAGAGAAAATAAAGAAAATGAAGTGGAGACAATTAACAAAGAATTGGATACTAAGACCTTCCTGGGTCCAGAAGGCCATAGATTCTAGACCCAAGGGACTACTGTAGAAATGGGTCCCAACCATGAACAAGAAGGGCCCAAATTTAGGACAGTCAACACATGAATACATGGAGATGAAAGGCCAGGAAAGGACGGCACACAAGAGAGACCATGGCACACAAAGGACCAGGGGGCAGGATGGCATCATACTTCAGCAACAAACTCGAAAGCTTAAAACAAATGCCTTAACATTTTGAAGGTTAGTCATGTATTCCCCAGGTTTCCATATCCCCATACAAACCACTGACTGAGGGTAGGGGCAGAAGAGAGAGAAAACCAATACAGAAGACACATGGGATTCGGGAAGACGTGGAGATTATCAAGGTGACCACTATGCTAGTGTGTCCTGACCAGCTCAGGTCAGAAGGCTCCAGAATGCATGTCTCCAATGGGAAATATGGGGGAGACACTGATGCCTGAGTTGTTCTTGATCCTATTAAAAGATTTATAATTATATTAGGAAGTTTGGTGCTGAATTAATAAAGTTTCTATAATACATTTATAGAAAACCAAGTAAACAAGCAAGCAAACAAAAAACCAAGTCAATCACTAAATCTAACAAAAGCAAAATCATTGTATAAAGGAATTATAATACCTAGCCTGAACAATGTTTTCATAGAGGATATGTGTGTGTGTGTGTGTGTGTGTGTGTGTGTGTGTGTGTGTATGTGTGTGTATGTGTGTACAGCATAAAATACTTAAAACTTCATTCATCTTTCATTGTAGGAATTTATGAGATAGTAATTAAAATTAAAGAAAGAAGAAACAGCAGGAAAGTCATACTATGTAGAGTCTATTTTTTTTAAATCTAAGATTCATCTTGAACTCTTTCACTGAGTTAAAAAAAAAAAGCTAAAATTAGGGTGCATCTTATAATGATTATCATCCAGGTGGCAATTTGTCACAGTTGTCACTGCCTGCACGTGTCTATCAAACACACAGCGTGGCTGTCAGTAGTTTACAGGAAAATCCCAAGGACAATAGTTGAGCCCCCTTAAGTGAAGTGCTGTATCTTCAGTGCTCTCAGTTGCTGAGAAGACACTATTTGGAAAAGCAGGAGATGACCATGATTCAGGAACAAAAAGTGACCTAGGAGATTGTGTTCCAAATGAGATGTGCTAGAAGTATCTTAATCTATTTGCCTTTAATTTTTCATACAGATACAATGTGGGAGAAATAATAAAAAAACGGTTTCACATTTCTTTGCTCTAAGAGTACTTTGATAAGGATAAAATAAAAATTTGAGTCATTTGGAATGAGTGATTGCAGATCTTTCAGTTAATTAACAGTGTTTTTTAAACATTTTTCTAGGTGATGAAGAAAATGATACTGGTTTTTAATTCAGCAGCATCTTAGTAAGTACTTGGTTAAATGTCAAAAGAGCAACAATGATTCCATAGGAATAAGGAAAGTGACTAGTTTGGGGATATTTAACACTCAAAGTACAAATAAGTATTTCTCTGATAAAGTATTGAAATTAAGTAACCAACAGAAAAACAATCAGAGGATGAGAGGTAACGCTGAGTTAGACCTGACCTGAGGGTTTAGATACACTCGTTTCCTTTAAGAATGCATGTTTTTTCATGTTCCATCAAAACCAAATCAAAAAACCCTGAGAAAACACTGCAAGTGAGGTTTCTACAAGTTTGGGGCCTGGTGCTCTGAGGAAAGGTCTGTGCCAGACCCACCCTGGGGGGTCGATTGGTGACCAGTCCACTGTGACGGGTCCATGGGCCACAATTCTTCCTCATTGAAAGCCTGCTGTCTTCACTGAGGACCAAAAGCATGCCAAAGGATAATGCTTTCCAAACAACCTTAAAAGGAGCCAAATTGTTTTGAAAAATTAGAATAAGAGACTGTTCCCCATATACTTAGAAAGAAAAGTCACTGATACATGTCTTAAGGTCATCATCCAGCTCACAAAATAAACAAAAACAAGAAGAAAAAAATGTTGAATGAAGCAATGACTCAATAAAGAATTATTTTAAAATATTCTCATTATTCACATTAATAGATAACATTAAATTCTATTTTGTGCCAAGCATTATGCTAAGGACTCAAACTAAGTTATTTTAGGAAACTATCCCAACAGTCATAAGGAATAACTACGAATACTGTCCTCATGTCACAAAGAGGAGAGCAGAGCATGAGCAACTTGCCCCAAGTGGCTCAGGAACTGTTTTGGGGCAGGAGAATGGACCTCCAATGTTGGAGCAAAGCTATAAACTCAGAGGCCAGCAGGTGACTGCTTACCATTTTCAAGTGGAGTCATCTTTTATAAAATCCTTTCAAACTTCAGCATCCCCCAAAATACATGCCTCTAAAAATTACAGGCAAAATAGAAGCAGAGCAGTATTTTATGAATCCTGTGGGTTGACTGACTCATTTATTAACATATTTAATAAATATATACATAAATTTAAGAACACATATGTTCTTATATCTATTAATATATAATTAAGAATATATAAGGATGGGTGCAGTGACTTATGCCTGTAATCCCAGCACTTTAGGAGGCCAAGGCAGGAGAATTGCTTGAGCCTAGGAGTCCGAGATCAGCGTGGGCAACATAGCAGATCTTGCCTCCACACAATATCAAAACAGTTATCTAGGTGTGGGCACATACAGCTTCTCGGGAGGCTGAGGTGGAAGGATCACTTGAGTCCAAGAGGTCAAGGCTGCAATGAGCCTTGATTGTGTCACTGCCCTCCAACCTGGTGACAAAGTGAAGTTGATTAAAAAAAAAGTATATCAACAAGGGTACCTGCATGATCAATGTTTGTATACCTAACCCTGAATTGTATCCTACATCTTTATAATAAATAAATAAATTAAAAATAAAAAAAAAAGAAAGTACACACATGGGCCTAGGATAATGCTCAGTAGAGTTTGGTCAAAGATTCTTTACCAAAACCCATAATTCCAGAAAGGGAAGTCATAAGAAGACTATAAGGCTAGATTCTAATAAAAATGTGACATCAAAAAAAATAGTATATACACAATTTTATATATACAACTTAAGAACATCTATGCACAAGCACTGTGTGGAGTGCTAGGGACATAACAGTGAATAAGAAAAAAAAATAAACCCACAAAACAACTCACAAAGTCATCACTTGACAACAAGCCTGTAATCAAAAGAACAGGGAGAGCAAAGTCATCAGGGGAGGCCTTGGGGACAAGGGTGGTCCAGAGCATGGAGGAGCCATCTGCGGCAAGGCTGTCAGCTGTGTCAAAGCCTGGGAAAGAGGATGCCAGGCAGTCTGAGCTGTGCCAGGGCATCCACAGCACATGCAAGGGGCTTGTGTTGGAAAGAAGGTCCGTCCACATGGCCAGAGGTTGGGGGTGGGGATACATTTCAAGCTGTTGCCAAAGTAGTACAGAGAAATCCACCAGCTCACACAGGAAGCCTTCTACACTAAGTCTGCATTTCATTTTAATGAAAGAAGCATGTGGCTCTGAGTGAGTGGGTGGGCACTGGTAGGAGTGTGAAAGTCCATTTGAGGGGATACTTGCATGCATGCACTGGATCTCCCCTCTGAGGGTGACTGCAAGCCTCCACTGCCCTGAGAATGGAGTGTGGCTGGCAAGATTGTATGCAGGATTGTCAGCTGTTCTGGGGAATGCTGTGAAAAGCCTTCTGAATCCAGCTGATTCCCACCACCTGGCACCTGGCCCACACCATCACCTGTCACAACAGATCAGCTGGAGCATGGGATCTGATCGGCGGAGAGAGAGGATCAGGAAAGCCAGAGAGGAGTCCATGCCCGGTAGGAGTCACCCATCACAGCCATTTCCTTTGATACAGAACCGGGCAGAGATTTGCATTGCCCCATCCAGCTCTCTGCAGCCTCCAACTTGTTGCCTAAGGAAGCAAACCTAAACCCCCACTGCATGGACAGATTGTAAGGCAGTGGGAAGTGGGTCCAGGGTGCCCATACACTTGTTGGTGGATACTGAGATCCGCAGATAGATTCTGAATCACAGCTCCCCCTCAACTAAATCTCAAAACTGCAAAAAGTACAGCCCTCAACCCACAGTCCAGCTTCAGAAGTGAACAAAGCTAGAGAATCCACAGAGGGAAGAATAGGATAATGAGCATAAAGAAGTAAAAGAAACCCCATGATCCCTGAAAAAACAGAATTAAAGAAGTGGGGGGAAGTGGGGGTGAAGGAAAATCTACACAAATGAAGAAAAAACAAAAGAAGAATATGGGTCTCTCACAGATCCCTGGAAGGTCAGACACAGAGAAAACAGATTTAGGAATGCAAACAGTGAAGAGTCCCCAGAATGACTGGTCTCAAACTACAAACCCAGATATCAAGGCATTAATAGAGAGATTAAAAAGAATTGAAGAGAGACAAGAGGAAAATAGAAAGGAGTTGATAACTGAGATAACAGCAGTAAAGAATACTGCAAATGAAATAAATAACAAACTGATAAGCACGGAAAGCAGAATTAGCCAAGCAGAAGAAAGAATCTCAGAGCTTGAGGACCAAAATATAGAACTAACCCAAACTGTCAAAAACATAGAACAGAAGCTTAAAAAGACAGAACAAAACCTTCAAGAGATGAGCAATTACTTCAAGAGCTGAACCCTAAGAGTAGTTGGACTTCCTGAGGAAGAAAGAGAGACAGAGGCCACCCTGGAACAAACATTCCATGAAATTATTCAAGAAAACTTCCCTCATCTCATCAGTGATGCAACCATTCAAACACAAGAGATTCAGAGAACCCCTGTGAGACAACAAATGAGAAGACCAACTCCTAGACACATAATAATTTGCCTAAACAAAGTAGGTATAAAAGAAAAATTCCTAAAGGCAGCAAGAGATGAAGGCCAGACTACCTACTGGGGAAGACCAATTAGAATAGCAGCAGATTTATCTACAGAAACACTTCAGGCTAGGAGAGCTCAGAGCCCAATCTTCAAAGTTCTCAAAGATAATCAATTTCAACCAAGAATGACCTACCCAGCCAAACTAAACTCCATCAGTAAGGGAGAATTAAAATCTTTCCTAGACACTCAATCCCTAAGAAACTACACTGCCTCAAGATGAGCTCTACAAGAAAAACTTAAGAAAGTATTAAACATAGAAGAAAGGGAAAAAAGAACAACAACATTCTTCACAAGAGTGTAGGAAAAACGTTGAAAACACACATGAATCAACCCCCAAATCAAAAGAAACACAACAAACAAACAGAAACAACAACACCTCTATAAGAACCTTATGACAGGGATAAACTCTCACATTTCAATAATTAGCCTGAATGTGAATGGACTAAAAGTGCACCACTGAAAATACAATGGCAAAATGGATAAAATATCATGAGGCAACAATATATTTTCTCCAAGAGACTCATCTCACCAGAAAAGACACACACATACTCAAAGTAAGAGGATGAGAAGCAAAATTTCAGGCAAATGGAGCACAAAAGAAAACTGGAGTACAATCTTAGTCTCAGACAAAATACCCTTTAAGTTATCAAAAATTAAAAAAGATGAAGGTCACTATATAATGATAAAAGACTCAATCCATCAACAAGAAATATCCATCCTAAATATATATGCACCAACATAGGAGCACCAGCGTTCATAAAGCAGTTTCTAGGCAAACTTTTTTTTTTTTGAGTTGGAGTCTCACTCTGTCACCCAGACTGGAGTGCAGTGGCTGCTCCCGGCCACCGCAGCCTCGACCTGCTGGGCTCTGGCGATCCTTCCACCTCAGCCTTCCGGGTAGCCGGAACTACAGGCATGCGCTACCACGCCTGGCTGATTTTTTTATTTATTGTAGAGATGAGATCTCGCTGCCGAGGCGGGTCTCGAACCCGCGGGCTCAGGCAATCCACTCACCTCAGCCTCCCAAAGGCACGGGATTACAGGCTGAGTCACCAAGCCTGGCGTGCTAGGCAAACTTAAAAGAGAAATTAACTCTAACACTATCATAACTTGGGACTTTAATACCCCACTCACAACCCTGGACAGACCATCAAGGCAAAAAATCAGCAAGGAGATCCAGAACCTCAATGACACTCTTGAACAAATGGACTTAATTGACACCTACAGAACACTCCACCCAATGTCCACAGAATATACATTCTACTCATCACCACATGGAACGTACTCCAAGATAGACCACATGATTGGCCATAAATCAAACATAAACAAATTTCATAAGATTGAAATTTTGCCACGTACCTTCTCAGATCACAGTGGAATAAAAATAAATATCAATACCAACAAAGTTCCCCCAAAACCCACAAAGACATGGACACTAAACAGTACTATGCTAAGCAACTCCTGGGTCAACAATGAAATCAAAACAGAGACTAAAAGGTACCTGGAAACAAATGAAAATGAAGAAACATCTTACCAAAACCTCTGGGATGCCATGAAATCAGTAGTAAGAGGGGAATTCATATCTCTACAAACACACATGAAGAAAATGGAAAGATCACAAGTTAACAGCCTAACAAGTCACCTAAGAAAGATGGAAAAGCAGCCGGGCTCAGTGGCTCAGCCTGTAATCCCATGCCTTGGGAGGTTGAGGTGAGTGAATTACCTGAGCCCGTGGGTTTGAGACCTGCCTGGGCAACTTGGCGATACCTCATCTCTACAATAAATCAAAAAATTAGCTGGGTGTTGTAGCGCACGCCTGTAGTTCCAGCTACTTGGAAGGCTGAGGCAGAAGGATCGCTGGAGCCCAGCAGGTCGAGGCTGAGGTGGCCAGGAGTAGCCACTGCACTCCAGTCTGGGCGACAGAGTGAGACTCCAACTCAAAAAAAAAAAAAAGAGAAAAAGAAAAATGGAAGAGCAAGACTACCAAAACCCTAACTTCAGTAGAAGAATCCAGATCACCAAAATAAAAGTCGAAATCCAGGACATAGAAGACAAAAAGATAATACAACAAATCAATGAAACAATAAGCTGGTTCTTTGAAAGGATAAACAAGATCTATGGTACCCTAGCCAGACTGACCAAGAAAAAGAGAGAAAAAGCCCAAATAAACTCAATCAGAAATACAAAAGATGAAGTCACAAATGATCCCGAAGATATGCAAAAGATTATCAGAGACTACTATGTACAATTGTATGGAAACAATCTTGAAAACCTAAAGGAAACGGAGGACTTTCTGACATCATACAACCTCCCTAGGTTGAAGCAAGAAGAAATTGAGACCCTAAATAGACCAATAATAATCAAGAAAATTGACTATGTCATAAGAAAACTACCTACCAAAAAAAAGCCCTGGACCAGATGGCTTTCCAGCAGAATTCTACAAAACATACAAGGAGGAACTGATACCAATCCTATTGAAAGTATTTCAGGCGATTGAGAAAGATGGAACTCTCCCCAAATCATTTTATGAAGCTAACATCATATTGATACCCAAACCAGGTAAAGACCCAACAAAGAAAGAGAACTACAGGCCAATATCTTTGATGAATAAAGATGCTAAAATTCTCAACAAGATTCTAGCAAACCGGATTCAACAACACATCTAAAAAATCATCCATCATGACCAAGTAGGCTTCATCCCCAGGATGCAAGTTTGGTTCAACATCCGTAAGACCATAAACATAATTAAATACATCAACAGACATAAAAACAAAAACCACATGATTATATCATTAGATGCAGAAAAAGCTTTTGTTAAAATCCAGCACCCCTTCTTGATAAAAACCCTCGAACATCTAGGCATAGGTAGAGCCATCTACGAGAAACCCACAGCCAGCATACTCCTAAACAGACAAAAATTGGAATCATTTCCCCTGAAAACTGGAACAAGACAAGGATGCCCACTCTCACCCCTCCTGTTCAACATAGTTTTTGTAGTTCTAGTTAGAGCAATCAGAGAAGAGAAGGTGATCAGGAATATTCAAATAGGAAAAGAGGAAGTCATGTTATCTCTCTTTGCAGATAACATGATTGTATACCTTGAAAACCCAAGAGAATCTGCCAAAACCTCCTCACTCTGAAAAAGGACTTAGGCCAAGTTTCAGGATATAAAATAAATGTGCAAAAGACAATCACATTTCTATACACTAATAATAAACAAACAGAAACCCAAATAAAAAGCATAATTCCATTCACAATAGCCACAAAAAAATCGAAATACCTTGGCATCTTCCTAACCAGAGATGTGAAAGACCTTTACAATGAAAACTACAAAATACTCCTCAAAGAAATCAAAGATGACACAAACAAGTGGAAAAATATCCCATGCTCATGGATTGGAAGAATCAACATTGTTAAGATGTCCATTTTGCCTAAGGCAATCTACAGATTTAATGCAATACCCATCAAATTACCAGGAACATTCTTCTCAGACCTAGAAAAAACAATACAGGAATTCATATGGATATATAAACGACCAAAAATAGCCAAAACAATCATCAGCAAAAAAAAAAAAAAAAAAAAAAAAAAGCAGGATGTATCACACTCCCAGACTTTAAACTTTATTATAAAGCTACAGTAATCAAAACAGCCTGGTATTGAAACAAGAACAGGCATATAGAGCAATGGAATAGAACTGAGATTCCAGAAGCAAAAGCTCAATTTCTCAACCAACTCATCTTCAACAAAGCCTCCACCACCCACTACTGGGGAGAGCAGAACCTATGCAGTAAATGGTGCTGGGAAAACTGGCTGACCACATGCAGAGAATTGAAACAAGACCCCTACCTATCCCCATATACAAAAATTAACTCTAAATGGATCAAAGACCTAAATGTAAAACCTCAAACTATAAGAACCTTAGAAAATGCAGGAGACACTCTTATGGAAATTGGAACTGGCAACCAATTCCTGATCAAACCTGAAGTGCCCAGGCCATAAGAGATAAGATAAACAAGTGGGACCTCATTAAACTGACAAGCTTCTGCAAAGCCAAATAAACCATCAAGAGAGCAGGGAGACAGCCCACAGACTGGGAAAAAATATTTGCCAACTCCATGTCTGACAAAGGCCTAACATCAAGGATTACAAGGAATTCAAATGTGCTGAAAAGAAAGAAACAAACAGCCCCATTACATAGTGGGCAAAAGATATGAATAGACACTTCTAAAAAGAAGACATACAAGCAACCAACAGATACGTGAAAAAATGTTCTGCCTCACTAGTTATCAAGGAGATGTAAATTAAAACTACACTGAGATATCACCTAACTCCAGTCAGAATAGCCATCATCAATAACAAAAAATTACAGATGCTGGAGAGGATGTGGTGAAAAGGGAACACTTGTACTCTGTTGGTGGGAGTGTAAACTAGTACAACCTCTGTGGAAATCAGTGTGGTGATTCCTAAAAGTTCTAAAAATCAACCTTTCATATGATTCTGTGATTTCCCTACTGGGAATATACCCAGAAGAACTCAAATCACTCTACAAAAAAGATACCTGCACATGTATGTTTATCGCAGCATTGTTCACAATAGCAAGAACATGGAACCAACCATGCTGCTCATCAAAAGAGGACTGGATAAAAAAATGTGGTACATATACACAATGGAAGATTACGCAGCCATAAAGAAGAATAAAATCATGAACTTGGCAGCAACTTGGTTGGAATTATAGTTTATAATACTGAGTGATCTCTCACAGAAACAAAGAGCTGAGTATCACATGTTCTCACCCATAAGTGGACCTTGAACAACTACCGTAATACCATAAGAAAAGGACTGACAGTAGTGGAAAACTGCGGGGGAGGGGATTGCAGGAAGTGAGATTGACAGTAGTCGATATCTGCCTGGGGAAGGGGGCGGATACACCTCATCAACAAGGGTAACTGCACAATGAATATTTGTATACCTAACCCTGAATTGTACCCCACAATTTTAAATAAAAATTAAAAGAGGAAAATAAAATAAAAAAATAACTAAAAAAGAAGCACATGGAAGGGAGGACTAGGATTCAACTGCAGTTTAGAACTATTGATACACTAAAACAGGAGCTTGGAGCATGTTTTCACGTCTAAAAACACCTAAATGCAGTTGCTACTGTGGTTTTTTTCTGGTTTTACAACACAGCGAAGTCTAATGAGTACACAAAATCTATCAGTCAAGACTGTTGGTAAGATGTGATGGAAAGATGATCAATGCAGCCACTGGGAGAAGCACGAGAGCCTGTGTGCGCACATACGCGAGGTAAACCTGCGCTTCAACCAAAATACGCAAGACAAAAATGCACTTCTCTCTTGCAGCACAGGACACCTCTTTTTACTGTACTCTGCTTTATTGTGCTTTGCAGATACTGCAGTATTGTTTACAAATCGAAGGCTTGTGGCAACCCCATGTCAAACAAATCTATCAGTATCATTTTTCCAACAGCTTGTGCTCACATCAAGTCTCCATGTCACATTTTGGTAATTCTCACAATATTTCAAGCTTTCTTGTTCTTATTACATCTGTTATGGTGTCCTGTGATCAGTGACCTAGGATGTTACCATTGTAATTGTCTTGGATTGCCACCAACTGTGTCCATATACAACAGCGAACTTATCTGATAAATGTTGTGTGTGTTCTGACTGTTACACTGGTGAGACATTCCCTCATGTCTCTCCCTCTTCTTGGACCTTCTAATCTCCGAGACACAATACTGAAAATAGACCAGTGAATAACCCTACAAGTATTTAAGTGAAAGGGAGAGTCCCATGTCTCTTGCTTTAAATCAAAAGCTAGACATAATTAAGCTTAGTAAGGAAGGTATGTTGAAAGCCAAGATAGGCTGAAAGTTAGGCCTCTTCCCCAAACACTCAAGGTGTGAATGCAAAGGAAAAGCTCCTGAAGGAAAGTAAGCTTACTACTCCAGTGAACACATGAGGATAAGAAAGAGAAACAGCCTTAGTGCTAATATGGAGAAAGTCTGGTGGAAGATCAAACCAGTCACAACATTCCCTTAAGCCAAAGCCTAGTCCTGAGCAAGGTCCCAACTCTCTTCAATCCTGTGAAGGCTGAGAGAGGTGAGAAAGCTGCAGAAGATAAGTCTGAAGCTAGCAGAGGTTGGTTTATGAGGTCTGTAATATAAAAGTGATGTATGAAGATGGCGTCTTTCCATGAAGGCAGGGTGAAGCAGTAAGTGCTGATGTGGAAGCTGCAGCAAGCTCTCCAGAAGATCCAGCTGTGACCATTAATGAAGGAGGTGACATTAGACACCAGACACCAGATTTTCACTGTAGGTGAAACAGACTTCTATTGGAAGAAGACGCCATCCAGGACTTTCATAGAGAAGTCAGTGGTTGGCTTCAAAGCTTCACAGGAACAGGCTGACTCTCTTGTTAGGGGCTAGTGCCACTGGTGACTTTATGTTGAAGCCAATGCTAACTTATTGTTCCAAAAATCCTGGGGCCCTTAAGAATTTTGATCCAATTGACTCTGTGTTCTATACATGGAACAACAAAGCCTGGATGACAACACATTTGTTTACACCATCGTTCACTGAACATTTTAAACCAACTCTTGAGACTTACCATTTGGAAAAAAAAGATTCTCAGTGTGCACAGGTGGGGTGATGGGTACATTTAAAGCCCAGATTTCTTCGCCACTATACAAATATAACCAAAAGTTAGTGGACCCTCGTAAAACTATTGAAATAAAGAAAAAAGATTTCTTTCAAAATATTACTGCTCAATGACGATGTACCTGGTCACCGAAGAACTCTGATGGGACTCATAAGAGACTTGCTATCTTCATGCTTACCATTGCAACATCCATCCTGTAGCTCAAGGACCAAGGAGTAATTTCAACTTTCAAGTCTTATTATTTAGAAATACGTTTTGTAAGGCTAAAGCTGCTATAGATGATGATTCTGCAGATGGATCTGGTCAAAGTAAATAGAAAACCTTCTGGAAAAAATTCACTATTCTAGATGCCTTTAAGAGCATTCATGATTCATGGGCAGAGGTGAAAATATCAGCCTAAGAGGAATTTGGGAGAAGTTGATTCCAACCCTCATGGATGACTTGGAGGAGTTCAAGTAACTTGGAGGAAGTTACTGCAGACGTGGTGAAAACAGCAAGAGAACTAACATTAGGAGTGGAGCCTGAAGATGCAAAGGGATTACTGCAATCCCACCATGAAACTTGAATGGAACAGGAGCTACTTTTTATGGGTGAGCAAAGATGGTGGTTTCGTGGGGTGGAATCCACTTCTGGTGAAGATGCTGAGAACGTTATTGAAATGACAATGGATGATTTAGAATATCACATAAAATTTGTTGATAAAGTAGTAGCTTTGCAAGGGTTTGAGAGGATTGACTCCAATTTTGAAATAAGTTCTAATGTGTGCAAAATGCTATCAAATATCATCGAATGCTATAGAGAAATTTTTTTTTGAAAGGAAGAGTCCACCGATGCAGCAAACTTCATTGTTGTCTTATTTTAAGGAACTGCCACAGCCACCCCCACCTTCAGCAATCACCACCCTGACCCGTCAGCAGCCATCAGCATCAAGGCAAGACCCTCCATCAGCACAAAGATTACTACTCGCTTTTTTTGTGATGGTTTGGAGCTGAACCTGCAATATCTCTGAGGCACATCTGTGTTTGTTTCCTATCATTGCTGTAATACATCACTACAAAAACTGGCTTACAACAAGATCCATTTGTTACCTAACAATTTCTCTGGGTCAGAAGTCTGGGTACATGGTAGCTCAGTTTCCTGTCTACTTAGTGTCCCAAAAGTCAAATGAAAGTCCAGAATTCCTTTGTGGAGTTTTGGAGAAGAACCCACTTTCAAGGTCATTCACGCTGCAGCAGAGCTCAGTTCTGCAGGGTGTAGGACAGAGGTCCTGTCTCCTTGCTGGCTATTGGCCTGGGTCATTCTCAGCTATTGGAGACACCTGCCTTCCTTGGGTTGTGCCCTCTTCACAGTCAGCAGTGGTGCCTCCAAGGCATCCCTGGCATCCCATCTGTCCCAATGCACACCTGTGTCTTCCTCTTTGACCTCTTTTTCTCTGATTTTAAGGTCTCCAGAGCCTAGATTGGTCCCAACCAGATGATCCAGCATACTCTCCTTATTGGAAGGTTTTTTCCAGTAGCTAGGTCAGTGTTTGAATAACCAGGGAACAGAGTCAAAGGGACCTCTTTACAATTCTGTCTACCACACTTAATAGTTGCACTGATAGAGACAATATTTTAGAAATTAAAAAAATAATGAAACCAATTATCTGAGGACCTGAGGGGGGCATTGTTGTTAAGCAACTCAACAACAATGAGAAACAAATATGAGAAAAACAAATAATTTAACCAAAGCTAGAAAAGGCTTTAAAACAACTTTTAGCACACAGACCCTTGTATTCATAATTATATGCACAAATGTATGCCATTAGAAAATATTTCTTTCCTTAATTAAATATTTTTTCCTTAATTAAATATTTCTTTCCTTAAGAGATAATTAGGCAACTAAAAAAGAATATGGAAATGTCTACTTAGGGGTACCCACCAGATTCAAGTCCAAACTGTTTAGACTGTATTTCTAAATATTCCTGGTATTTTAGATGTCAGAGACTTTTTTCTTAGGTATTTAATACTGACATTTAAATAACTGCTATTATTTCACATGTATGTAAATAAACTAAGTTATGAAAAACACACCACACACACAAAACTGTAGAACTATGTCACAGGTGTTAAGATACAGTCAGTATGTCTAGTTTCATAAAAACAAATCATTTGGAGTCAATAACAAATGGAATTTTGACAGCTGGCATAAATCAAATGACATTTACAGAAATTCAAACAAAATCCTCACTTAATATCACTTTCCCTTCCCCCACTCTTAATCAATCTCCAAATGCCAGGCGGCAGGCGGGCACTGTGTCTATCTGGAGGCGGATAGTCAAGTTGACCTCACAGCGTCTCTTCTGCTCGGCTCCCTTGGGAACAGCAACAGTTTTTTTCTTTTTACTTCTTGGGAAAGGAAGACAGAGAGAGAGGGAGGGAGAGAATGCAAGGGCACTAACTGGGTGAAACTAAGTATTTCTATAAGAGGCTGAAGTCTGATTACGTCCTCAGAAGACCAAAGATGCAAAAATAAGTGTTTCTTTGAATGAGATAATAAACAAATATACAGAGGTGAGTCTTTGAACCGCTTGATGCATTTTGTGTTATTTTGGGGGCTCTAGGCTACCTTTCTACTGTCCCTTGGCCCTCCCCCCAACCCTATACACACTTTTAAAATAAACCTCAAGCCGTTATTAAGGACAAATGAAAAGTTGGTGGGAATTTAGAGAGATTGAAAATATTTTTATTTCAGGGAGTTTTAAATACCTGGCCTCAGAGAATATCCAGGAGATAAATATACTAATAATTTCAATGCTATTCTCATAAAACTCAGCTCCAAATTTTAACTAGAAGAAAACAGGAGAGCGCTGATTAAGAAGAGGATGAATTTTCAGGATACTCAAGTGACCACTAAATGACCAATGTGTACACCTGCAATATAGCCACCAACACTGGCAAATAACAGCCATTAAGGAGGTGGGCTGGCCAGGACCCTTGACTCAGCCCACACCTTGCTCTCCCTCTGTAAGAGGGGGTCAAGTGATGCAACTATGGCAATGAGACAGAGCAGAAGTCTGCAGTGGGTTTTATTTAGTGATTTAAGAGATGGGTTCTCACTCTGTCTCCCACGCTGGAGTACAGTTGCACGATCACGGCTCACTGTAGCCTCAAGCTCCTGGGCTCAAGCGATCCTCCTGTCTCAGTTTCCCAAGCAGTTGGGATTACAGGCTCCAGCCACCACACCTGGCTTGCAGTGGGTTCCTAAGAAGGCTTTGCTTTCCTGATAGAGGGGTTACACCCTGCCCCTCCCTCTCCTCCTGCACAGAGTGGGGAGCTGATGGCAGGAGTGGCCACAGCCTTGATCTGACTCTGAGGCAAAGGCAGAGAGAACAGCTGAGGGAGCTGCCTGACACAAGCTCATGGGCCGTGCTGGAAACTGCTGACCCCTGACCACTTTGTTATGTGACCAAAGTCACCCTCTACTTGCTTAAGTGTCTGTGGTTGTGATTGGATTTTCTCTACATACTTGCTCCAACAGCCCTAAGGGAAAGACCTAGGCCTTGCCGGAACTCCCTCTGGGCCGTCTTGTCTTTTTCCTCTCTCCCCAGCCCTCCCAGCTGCTACCTCTGCTTTAGATGTACCGACTTTGATGCGCTGCTGGCCTCTCTCGTGACCTGTCACCTTGCCTGGACTCCTGTCCTGTTCTACTCTCTTCAGCTCCCCCCGACACAGAGATCTGTGTGTCCTTTGACGTGGTGGCCTTTGCAGCTTGGATTCCACTTTCTCATAGTTATCTGGGAAAGCAATACAACACAACGAGTTTGTCCCTGGCTCTCCCCTCCAGGGGAGTTGCTGGACTGGCCCTATCCCTTTTAAACTCTACACTAATATTATGACTCTTGAAGGGAAAAGTAGCATGATCAAAAAAAAAAAGTTCCCAGTTATGTGCACACCACTTTGTCCGTGGGTTCTTTCTGTACTCAAAAATATTTTTAGCACTTCATCAGAAAAATGAGGAAAATGCTGATGAGAATAAAATGTACTTGCATTATTAACAATCTATGTTTTCCCACACCTTTTGGATGTGTTCATTAAGATTTTAGAATAAATTATTGTAGAACCAGGACTTCTTTTTATGGGGACAGGGACTTGCACACCATAGTTACTACCAAATTTTCAAGGAGAAATGTAATCGCAAACTTTGGTGTGGTGGGTGTACGGTATTTATATTTTTTCTTATTTCTCCTTAGCTATGTTTTCATCATAACCAACATTCGGCAGGGAGGGGATTTGAACAAATGAATGGATCCTACAATGTTTTTGAGGCACAAACATGTTTTACCTATGGGAGGGCATACGGATGAAATCCCAGGAAGCCAGTGTAGAAACTGCTGATAGAAAGATGGTACTTTGGTCTTTTGATAAACCTGTACTCTTCGTCCATTAGTAAATGCTTCAGTGAGTTCATAAATGAATTGCAACAAAGGAAAAAGCCTGCGATAAAGTCACTCCTTAAGACTCCCCTAAATCTGACTGACATTTGCTGGTAGAATGAATGTATGGTGTATCTCATTGTACCCATCTCCACATTTATGCTTAGATTTATATATGAATATAAGAATGAAGTTGTATTTGTGATAATTTGCCAAATTAACGTTACTTTGGTTTTACTACACAAGTTATAGCAAATTGCAACTCATATTTTGTTCCTCTTGGTATATGCAGGATTTGGTGTGAAACATTATTTTATATCCTGTACTCGTTAATTCCCTAAGCACAGCTCCCATGTTTCAGCTGCTGCTTTGAAAAAAGACGTTATTTGGCTTGAGAATCCTTTCTCTCTCCTGACCTTGTCGCCCCAGGATGTGAACAACTTCAGTGAGGAATGCACAGGGGAAGTACTTTGTGCTTTTGCCTGGAAAGCCACAAAAATCTTTGAATGCAACTGACCCTTTTTCGGGGTTAAAAAAAAATAAGTCCAATTTTAAGGGGTTTTCTGCTTGTCCAATTTTTTTTTATTCTAGCCTTTCCTTTTCTCTGTCACTTTCCCCTTCCCACAAAAATACTAAAAAATTACACTAAAGGTTTATTCTCAGTTTTATGCCCAAATATACCCACGGACTGTACATCAATATGAGACTAATTGTGCACAAGATTTAAATTCTCTTGCACTGCCACATAAAAATGCAAAATGCTTCAGTGGTATAATCTCTACCGTGGAGCCCAATCCAATAAGACTTGCCCCAAGACAGCTTGTACAGATGCAATTAACCCTCACACATTCACAACATTACTTTTATTATGCAAATGTATAAATCTAATTTTAATCTGAGAGACCATCCAGAAGATTAAAACTGTGCTCATGTCTTACTTTTACTAAGTGTAATTAAAGATATTAAATTTTTTTTTTCACTGGAGGAACCATTTCAGCTGCCAGCAAGAACCTGTCATTGTTCTCTGCTTATAGGTCAAGAAGGCACAATGGGTATCACAGGCCGGCCGTGTTGACTTCAGATTAATCTTCACTCTTGAGTGGTTTTGGTTAAGCGGGAGTGATAGAAAAACCAGTCAAAGAGAGCACAGTTTTCAGCAGAGGGCAGCAGAAGTTCTTGGAGAGAGAAAAAGTCCCAGCAGAGTGTGATGTGATTCTGAATCCCCCAGGTCTGATAGGTGGGTTTGTTAATCACAAAAAGACGGTTAACTGCAAAGCAGCAAGGACACAGATTGCATGGTGTTTCAGAGACATATGGTCACTAGCATGGGAATATTTGGCCAGCCTGTAAAGCAAATCTTTACAAAAACTGTCTTCATTTAAAAAAAAAAAGTAACACATTCTGGATGCCCAGAGCAGCTAAGAGACTACAGGGAAACTGACTTGCTAAGCTGTTTTTTCTCCCTTACATTCATTTATTTTAATGCTCTATGTTCAAAATGATGATAGTTAAATCAGAAATTTTTCTTAATTTTTCCATAGGTCAATAATGTTTGTTAGACTATAAACTTTTCATATGATAAAATCTGTAGTAACAATAGTCATTTCTATAATAATAGCAAACATTTATATAATTATTCTCAGTTATCAGTTTAAACTCTTCGTATAAACAATTTTATTTAAAATCTCACGACAATCCTGACACATAATTACCATTTTGAACTGAGGACGAGAGAGCAATTTACCCAGTCACACGGAATATGCAGCAGAAGTAGCCCCTGACTTGAACTGGGGTCTCCGTGACAGAGTTACAGCCACATGCAGCTATTTCAGCGTGTTGACACTAAAGTGAGGTAGAGATGTGAAATACACACAGGATTTTGAAAACTTAATGCGTACATAGAATATAAAGTAACTCAATCATTTTTACATTGTTGACCTGTTGAAATTATAATATTTTTGACATATTGTTACATAAAGTGCATTATTAAAATTAATTCCACCTTGAAGGTGGATACTAGAAAGTTGGACATTATATGAGGTCCGACCATTATATGAGGTCGCAAATTCATCCTAGGAAAAAGTGCTGCATATCTCATTGCTGAATATCACTAAGGGTACTTTAAAAGTACTTCCCTTGGGAAGCTATGCACTAATGCCGGTGCCTAGTCCACCCATCAAAGCAATTTTGGAACTCTTTTTCTGGAATGGCCATCAGAGCTGTCAGTACAGAATGGCCATCAGTACTTCAAAGGTGACCATAAAGATATTCAGCAATGAGGTATGTAGCACTTTTTCTAGGATGATTCGTGAACCTAATTGTGGGACCCTTTATAATGGGTTCAAATTATATTTTACTTGGCCCTATTGGCTTTAGACCTTGACTCCCATACGGTTTTGCCCACTGTCCTCAGACACCTTCTTCCTTACCATTCCCAGGAGAGTGAGTGATCATACGAAATTCTCAACATTGTTTTATGTGAATCTTGGTAGTTCCTGTCACTGAACTGATTTGTTTGGCAGGAATTATGTCTCACATGGTGTCACATGGAATGGAAGGACAGAATTTGGGGATCCAATGGAGGAAACCATTATTTGTGACTGTGAAGATGGGATAATAGGAGACTGTGAATTTTTACTTTGCAGTGGCATTTCCTGGACAGGCTTACTTCCAGCTTTAACACTAATTTCAAAGTTCTCATGGATTATTGGTCAGGATAGTAACTAATAGATCCGATGCAAGAACATTGGAACAACCTAAAACCATTCAATGAGAATTTTTGTTACAATTCATCTGTGTTAAATTAAAAAAATAGAATTGGAGTATTTTGATTAGAACACAGTCAAACTTGAATGTCTTTTTAAAAATCTTCAAGCTCTTCTTCGCAAGCACTAGGCCAGGACATCACATCTTTGATTTACAGCAGAGGTTCCTCAACTTTCTTCTTTCCTATTACATCCCTTCTGTTTCTTACAACAAAGATAACCAGAGAATGGTCACCATGGAAGGCAGTAGGGTAGAGGGTAGGCCATAGGACTGGAATGACTATCCAAGGAGATTCTGATAAGGTGTGTCCTCTCTATCTTGACTTCTGTGCTTTAAGTGCTCACTTGAGTCTCTGACTTTGATTGACATTTGCCATCACTGTGCCTGGTAGCCTGGGGATGGGTGCAGGGCAGAGGCTCGAAGGAGTCGGGGCATTTTCTGTCTGAATGTGCCACTCTTTTAGTTTCCAGAGAGATAGAACCAATAAGATATCTATCTATAGATATAGATGTAGGTGCAGATATAGATATAGGTATAGATATATAACTAAAGACACAGACATAGACATATGAGAGGAATTTATTAGTGAATTGGCTCATGTGATAATGGAGACTGAGGATTCCCAGGACAGGCCATCTGGAAGCTGGGGACTCTGGGATGTGGGTAGTCCAAAAGCTCAGTCCAAGTTCAAATGCCTTAGAACCAGATAAAATGATAGTATAATTCTCAGCCTGATCTGATATCCTGAGAACCTGGTGTGAGGAGGAGTTGCTGGTATAAGTCCTGGGTTTCCAAGTCTGGAGAGTCTGGGGTCCTAAGGGCAAGAGAAGAAGGGTGTTCCAGCTCCCCGGGGAGTGGGGGTGGGGGGGGGAAGAGAGAGAGAGAGAGAGAGAGAGAGAGAGAGAGAGAGAGAGAGACCCATTGGCCCTGGGATTGTTCTACCCAGGCCTCCAGTCGACTGTATGATATCCACCCCACATAGAGTAGGGATCATCCCTACTTAGTTATTCAGACTCACATGACAATCTCTCTGGAAACACCCTCACAGACATACCCCAAAATAATGATTCATCCACTCTCTAGGTATTCCTTAATCTACTCAAGTTGCTACCAAAAATTAACCATCACGGTTACTCTGCTTTTTGCCTCATAGGAAAGAACCTGAAGCCTACTGTTCTAATTAACCTTGCAGTCTACCCATAAATGTGAAAGAGTGTGAGCTAAGCAGAAAGGAGAAATATGCTAAGGCTTTGGTGCCACACTCACTCCTCTTACATCATAGGGTGGCAAATTCATACATGACACTTTAGAGTAGAAAAAATTACATAGCCTCTTAACTTCTTCAGTATTGATCTGATCTTCCTCTTAAGCCATCTTCTATTCTCCTCTCCAGAGAGGATGCTTGGCCATGTCCAGGTTGGTTATCTCATCCTCTTCTGGTGTAGCTATTTCTTTCTGCCTTGTTAGGTAATTACTGGCTCTCTGGGCTCCATCTCCTCTCTCTTCTTTTCCAAGATGGTGACTGGGTCTTCATGGTGAAGAAAGAGAAGGAAGGGGTCTTGGAGCAACTTGGAGATCTTGGGCTATTCTCTGGGTCCTTACCAGCCTGTGTAGTGGTGGTCTCCATGTCCCTGTCACTGTTTGCTATGACTGCTGACTTCTGTGCACAGTGAATCTTTACTCAGTGCTGTGTGGCTCCTGAGATTTGCCTGCCATTCCTACTCAACTCCTGGATGTGCAGGTTTGCCCTGTAGGCTCAGACTGTAGACCCAGTTTGCTTGGTAGCTGGCACTTACCTGTTCCTTTCCAGCTTAAGTTCCCAAGTAAGCACCATGAATAACCCTTGCCCCTCTCTAGGGTACAGCCCGTGGGACTTCAGGTAAGCCTGCAAGGTGTCATATTCCTCTTCAGTGTCTTATCTGACCAGAGCTCCCATCCATCACTTCCACCTCTGGGGTTCCATGAACATTAGGCTTCCAGGAAAGTCGATTTATGAGGAAGCGGAAGAGTGAGAAAGAGATGGATCAAGAAAAGAAACTAGGAAGCTAGGAGTAGTTTTCCTGTTCCTTCCAAAATGCGTTTTCCGTGTGACTTATTTTTTCTGTTTAAAACACTGGATTCTGAGAATCCTGTGCATTTCTTTGCATTAGCAAACTTACAACAAATGCATACCTTAATCAAAACAACACGATTTAGAAGTCATTGCCATGCTGGCTCATCTGTGTTCCTCACCTGCTTTGGCAAACATCCGTGTTGGCAATGTCTCTTTTTTTCTCAACTTTCTATTTCTTTAGCTGTTTATTCCATCTGCTACAGTTATTTACAATAGAGTTCCTTGCATTTCATCTTGTTTCTTAAAGAGATGATATAAAAAGGTATACAAAATTGTGGGAAAAAAACAGTAAAGTGCAGAGCCTTGGGATGCCCTTGAGAGCTAAGTGAGTCTGCTAAGGGTGTTGCCAAAACCCTTAACCACAGGCGCCTGCAATATCCCCAAACTGCGACTCTCATGACTTTCCCTATTCAGTCTCCCCTGGCTTACTTCACACTATGACAACCTGGTTTTTCTGCCTCTCCTTAGCTATGCTTTATCATAAAAAAGAAGTAGGTGTGGACATAAGTATTTAAAATTAAGGTGTAAGTAATAGGTACACAAAGATTCTCATGTAATATTCTCCAGCAACACAATAACATGGGTCTACTTACTTCCAGTGTAACACTATTCAGAATATTTTTTAAATGCTGTAAAGATGACTACTAACCACAAGCAAATATAGAACAGTGAGGGAGTGACAGACAGCTTTTGAAAAACTGATGTTGGACCCTGAACATTTGCCCTAATACTAAAGGAAAGGAATTGGCAGTAGTGGGATACTGCCGGGGTTGGGGATTGCTGAACACAACATCAAGAAGGGTACCTGATCTCAAACCAGGTAAAGTGGGAACCAAAGGGAGGCCCATACTTTACCTGTATGATGCCCACTTGTTTTGTTTTGTTTTGTTTTTTGAGTTGGAGTCTCACTCTGTCGCCCAGACCGGAGTGCAGTGGCCGCTCCCGGCCACCGCAGCCTCAACTTGCTGGGCTCCGGTGATCCTTCCATCTCAGCCTTCCAAGTAGCCCACTTGTATAAATAATCCTACACCTTTAAAATAAAAAATATATAAAGTAAATAAATAAATAAAAATAAAAACTGATGTTTTGGAAAAGCATATATAAATCAAACATTTGTTATTTTTCTGCAATTTCAACAAAGCTCTTGGGTAAAATGTTGGATTATTCCACTGCCTTTGAACTGGAAAGCCACGATCTTTCATGATAACAAACAGTGCCTAGATGTTTCTCTACTTTTGGCCTACAGCCACCGTTATTTTCCTAATGACTTAATGAAACTGCACTGTTTTTGCAGATCAGCCAAAAATGGGTAAAATGGCAAGAAAGGAAAAACAGAAAAATATGATAACAAAGCACCTTTCCTTTGTACACGTATTTAGTTGTCTGAGGTCAGCAGGTCAAGGCTGTGGTGGCCATGACTGTGCCACTGCACTCCAGCCTGAGTGACAGAGTGAGAATCCAATTCAAAAAATAAATGAAGTAAAATAAGAATATTCAGTACACATATGATAATAAAAAAAAGAAATAAGAAATTTATGTGTTTATATTGAAGTGGTTAATTTGATGGTTATCTTGACTTCTACTAGAGGATCATCTAATATTTGATGATAAATACAACACTAATTTTTCACCTGTCTTTGAATTACAGGAAGGAAGTACCACTATGAAAAGCCTTATTATGAAAGATCTCATTATGGTCTCAAATCCTGTAGAAATTATTCTCTTTCCTCTTGACATCTTGTAATAAATAAAACTGTTAATATTTTGACTTTAGACAAATTTCTTTCCTGCTTTCAACAGCTAACAGTTATAAAAAGAGACAGTGCTATGTTAGTTATAATAATTTCATTTGGGGACACCAGCAGAAACATAAAATCCATTAGTGGCACCAACAGCAGTATCCAATTCTAATAAAAAGGCTAAATACAATCTAAAAAATGAGTCTAGAAACTTTCCTGAAAACAGAAAAGAGTTGAGATGATCTTCTAATTAACTACAGCAACAATATCTGCTGTATTTAAGCTGAGGTGTTTTTTTTCAAAATGCTGTAACATTACGTGTTAACATTAAAATATTTTCTCATTGCCAAGTGGGTACAAACTTGGGAGATGCTCTCTCAGCTCCTGCTCTTGGTCCATTAAGCCCGGGCTCCTGCCTCTGGCAGTGTTTCATGCTCCAGAGGAAGGCAGCAACAACAAAAATTTCTAAGGAAAATTAGAATAAATCTATAGCTGTTATGATCAATAATGCAGTGCTAGCATTGGAAGAACAACAGTCATTTTCTACCTCCCATAGGAATTACATGCCTTTGACTTTGAGACCGACCCTAGGAAATGTATTTTTATCCGGAGGAAATGCAAAGATTGCAGATGGACACACACATTCTACTTTCCAGTGTCATTTTTATTAAAATACTGGGGCCCAATAATTTATTAAAAAGTATTCCCTGAAAAATGACGCTATTCCTAAAAATCTTTTCACCATTTGCTTTCCATCTGCAAGGTGTTTGAGAAAAAAAACGGTGAAGATCTGATGAGCTGATTCCTACGGAGGACTTGCTTTTGAATAATAATGAACACGAAATATTTGGAAAATAAGAAAATGAACATAAATCACAAATAAATGTAAAAACACAAGCTGGTCTGCATGTGCTTTACTTAGAATACCGTATTCTGGGCAATACTTCTTACTGAGAACTCTTCTCTGGAAAAAGTTCTATGTCCTTTTTCAAGTAAGACGATTTCTTAAGTATTTCTTCTGCATATAACACATCTCTGAGGGGTGAACTCAGAAAAGCAATGGGCCAGCAAGGTAGAATTGCTTTTTAACACTGACAGTCACAGCTAACACTTGTGCTAAGATTTCTAGGCTCACAGAATATCAGTTTAACAAAATCATAGAATTCGCATCAAATTGGATGCAGTTAGAGATCATCATACTTAGTGATCTTTCACAGAAACAAAGAACCGGATGCCCAATGTTCTCATTCATAAGTGGGACCTGAACATTAATCACATTAGCACAAGGGAAGAATTGGCTGTCGAGGGACACTGCCATGGGAGCGCGTGAGGGAAGGAGGGGATACCTAGCATCACAAAGGGTAACCTGACCCTAAACCAGGGGAAGCAAAGGCCAATTGGAGGTCCAAACTTCACCCTTAGGAAGCCTACTAACTAATCCTGACTTGTACCCCGCATATCTATAATAATAAAAAACAAAATGCCAGAGCAGTTCTGCTCAGGGGCCTACTCATAGGCCAGACCTCCCAAGGTATATCAATTCACCTCTCAGGGTCACATGATTTCCTTCCAAAGAGTCAGGGGAGCCATACCTGGGGGCCAAATGTGTGGCCACCACCTCATGAGACCCTATCCAAAGTCCAACAGAAGTGTTGGCTTCATGATAGCATGAAGTAAGATTAAAAGCTGATAATAGTAGCAAGAAAAGTATACAACACATCTTCTGGACCAATTTCCTCATTCTTGAGTGGGAAAATGGGCCCTCTGGGAGTTCTGCATGAATTCCTCCAGAGCAAAGATTGCAGGTATTTCTGGTGTGGTCCACTGTGCCTTCCCCTACCTACACACAGCTCTGGGACAGAACAGGCTCTGGTGGCTGACTGGTGAATGAATACGATGAGGGATCTGGCTGGTGTGGTGCAACTCACTGAGTGCCTGTGCAGTTGATAGAACTCTGGCTTCCTGTGGCTTTGTACTTTGTGCTAGACTTACCAAAGAAAGGATGGCTCCAGAAAGTATCAAGTGAACACCTATGTGTAAGTTTTCAGGGATCTGTCACTGATGATGCTTAAAATCCCTTTAATGGGACTTGAATGGGTGCAGGGCCTTCACTCTACAGAGAACAGGAAAGGAAACATACTGATAGGCTTTTATTTGCACTGAGTCCTTGCATACTTTGCAGTCCTGAGGTACATGTGATCATTAAACCCAAAGAGCACAGACAGCTTCTAGAGCAGTTGTCCCTAACCTTTTCGGCATTGGGGACAGGCTTTATGGAAGACAATTTTTCCATGAACTGGGGAGGAGGTGGCAGTGGGGATGATGGTTTCGGGATGATTCAAGCACATAACATTTATCGTGCACTCTATTTCTATTATTATATTGAATATATAATGAAATAATTATATAAGGCACCATTAAAAAAAAAGAGACACAGATGGAAGCAGTAAATGAAATAATGGGCAGGCCATGAGCAGACTAAAATAAGTGTCAGATTCTGACGTAAAGCCTGTCACCAGATGCAGCTGTACAATTGAAGTTCATCAACTTACTTGCCACTCCCTGATAGGGTTTTGATATGAGTCTGTAAGCAATTGATTTATTATGGTCTCTGTGCAGTCAAAACTCACTGCTAATATTAATCTGTATTTGCAGCTGCTCCCCAGTGCTAGCATCACTGCCTCAGGTCCACCGCAGATCATTAGGCGTTAGATTGTCATAAGGAGTATGCAACCTAGATCCCTTGCAGGCACAGTTCACAATAGGGGTTGTGCTCCTGTAAGAACATAATGCCACTGATGATCTGACAGAAGGCAGAGCTCAGGTGTTAATGCGAGCGATGGAGAGTGGCTGAAATACAGATGAAGCTTTGCTCACTAGACCACTACTTACCTCCTGTTGTGCAGCCTAGTTCCTAACAGGCGATGGACTGGTATTGGTCCATGGTCTGGGGGTTGGGGACCCCAGGTCTAGAGTACACGGACAGAGTAAAAGACCAAACTCTGGCTGCATTCACTGATTTTCCAGCTCTGCCAGCCCAGGCCCTGCCCTGACCACAGGGTGCATCCTCTCAGCACGGTCCACAGAAGGACTAGAGCATCAGAGAAAAGTGAGGGAGACAGAGGAATCCTGTGGGCCTCGTCGGTTGAAAAATAGGACTTAGGTATTGTATGAGCTAATCAAGTTTATCATTCCTGAGAAATAATTCAACAAAGTCTCAGTTTTCTGAATCAAAGGACAATTACATATACACTGTTTTCTGAAATAAAACGACTCTAGGTTGTTCACCAGAGAGAGAATCACATGAAGGGTGGCACACGTGTCATTGTACCACGTGACACAGGGACAGGAGTTTTGTATGCTACTTAAATCCGATAAACAACATTCTTTTTTTTTTTTAACTATAAAGGGTCAAGATGAGTGCAGCTAATGTTGTCAGATACTTTCATAAAACCCATCATTAGACAGTCAATGATGAACACTGAGAAGACCTCAGAAGGCCTTTTCTTTTGATGGAGAGTTCTAGAAAAGAATGGAGGACACAAAGGATCTGTTGCTCTCTGGAGAAGATAAGAGGGATGTTTTATTCCTTTAGCTGCAGATATATTTGATCCCTCATTTAGGGAGCACAGGGCCACAAGCCCATTGGCACTGACAGAAGCCTGCTTTATGGCTCCTTCCGGGGCCCTGGGGGTGATTCAGAGAACCCTCAATGCACTTCTGCTATGTGAACCTGCACGTCATTCTGTCATGGTACAACGTCAGAGGTTAAAAACTTCATTTAAAACTTCATTTAGGAAGATGTTTTGCTTCATGGGTCTATACTATCCTAAAATGCCTCTGGGTATGTGCTCGTTCCTTTTTTGGCTTGCAGGTGTATGTTTGTGGACAACTATAAAGTCAGTGTTAGCCAAAACAAACTGATGTTGCGTGTGTGTGTTTTTTAAAAGGACTGGGTCATGTATTATGTCAGTTAGAGCAAAGCTGGATGATGGAAGTATAAAATATTTCTAAATATTGATTTATTGCTTTCCTTTTTTTATTCTGTCGAAAAACTAGGTTAAAAATTTGTGTCATTCACATGATATCAGTCTAATAAAGAGCAGTAATAATTTGGCTGTTCATCTAATTTTGAAGAAATGTGTTGTCTTAGTCTGTTCAGGCTGTTTTAACAAAGCACTGTATACTGGGTAGCTTATAAACAACAAAAATTCATTTCTCACATTCTGGAGACTGGAAGTCCAAGATCAAGGTGATGGCAGATTCTGTGTCTGATGAGTGCCATCTTTTCAGTGTCCTCCCATGGTGGAAGGGGTTAGGGAGCTCTCTGAGGTCCCTTTAATAAGGGTACCACTTGCTTGACTACCACCTCCCCAAGGACCTGCCTCTTAATACCATCATTCTGGTGGTTATGATTTCAAAACATAAATTTTGGAGGACACAGACACTCAATTTACAGCTGTGGGCAAACACTTAGTGCTTGAATATTTTCTGAACAAAGATGAAATTCCAACTAGTTGAAAGAGCCATGAGCCAAACTTTCCAGAGAAGTAGAGATATGACCCTTAGAAGAGGAAGCTTGGCAACTCTAGAACTGGTCCTACCTAGCTCAGTTCTTACTGGAGTACCATTAATTAATCAATGCATTCACTTTTCCATTCAACAGAGCTATCATGTTGGGCTATGCTGGGTCCTGTGAGGATACAAAAGTAGATAGCATGTGGGCCCTTGAGGTGGGGAAGCCAACAAGAGTGCATCATGCATGTGAATAACTACTGCTGAATGCCGGAGACCAACTCCAGCCGGGTTCAGGGTACCCCAAAGGTGGAGATGGTGTCGGCGATTGGGGGGAAGGAGAGAGAGAGAGAGAGAGAGAGAGAGAGAGAGAGAGAGAGAGAGAGAGAGAGAGAGAGAGAGAGAGAGAGAGAGAGGTGTGTTATTGGGAATTACAACAGGTCTTTTATATACAAAGTCAGATGTGGGAGGGGCATCCCCCACCCACCAGAAACCTTAAGCCATGAAAACTTAATCAATGATTGCCTTTAAACCCTTTTCATATGATAATCTTAAAATCCCACAACAAAGGATAACCTAATCTGTGACTGACATATTCTATAAAACTTTTTCATCCTAAATTGATTGATTTATGCCAAGTTAAACAATTCTATAGAAGCTTAAGTATTTACTTTACAAACGAAAGTGGCCCATCCCAGAATGTTTGGAATGTGGCCCAGTCCAAAGTTCACAGTGGGCTACCTGCAAGTAACCCAGCCGCATTCTTTCGACAAAATGGCTGTCTTCTAAAACTGTGTTCTACAATTTACACCTTCAATAAATCCTAAGATCATGACCCAGAAGCCTGTGACCAATACTAAGGCTCTTAGATGTGACACGAGCTTGAATTATAAGTTGTGTGAAAACCAAAACCGCAGTTTGTGGAAGAATGGGAGCAAAGAGCTTCTAAAGTTAGCTTGTGTTCGTCCCGATCTCAGAGTTTCCATGTTTTGAGCTCACAGGAGCTTAACCTGGTTAGTGCTGAGTAGAAAGGGGGAGGAAATGGGGTCAATAGCTCCCAAACACATCCTAGTGGTCTTGGGGTCAACGGCCTTTCCTGATCCCTAACGCTCAGTGGGCCTCCGTGGCTGGCTCCCAACAGCTGAAGGCCTTTTCTTTTGGTGAAGAATTCTAGAAAAGATTGAAGAAACCAAGGAATGAGTAGTGCTAAGTAGGCCATGGAAAGAATCATTCGCAGGACACCCAATTTTATAAGAATTTAAAGGACAGGTGACATAGTTGAGAAAGAGCTTCAAAAAGTGGTATCCTATAAGCCAGAGCTTGCAAAGAAATAAGGAAAAGGAGACAAAGGAAGAAAAACACTGGGCCCATGAGGAGAATGGCTGCCTAGTAATGGCATCTTCTTGGGGCATGGGCTGAGTCAAGGGATAAAGGAAGAGGTGGTGGAAGGAAGGATGGGGGAGCTCAAGGCCTGTGACCTTGCTCTGGATGCAGTAAAGCATCTTTGAAGGTATTTGATCAAAGGTAGGACCTGAGGAAAATGACTCTAGGAGAAGTGGACAGCATGACTGGGATCCAGAGAGGTTTAGGGCAAAACTCTCAGGAACAGAGAACAACGGAGAGGCAAGGAGGTGGGACCAACACTGAGTGGACTGAAGTCAAGAGTGACTTCAGAGGCTACATTGCAGGTCTCTCCCCTGCGTTCCCAAAGTAGCCACCAAGCCACCCCCTCTTTGCTCTGGTCTGTCCCACCTGTGCTCCACACTCTCAAAAGTATGCATATTTAGCCTTTCTGTTGGAAACATCCACTACTTGACCCAAGAAGTCCAGATTATCCAGTTGATCACACAAGGCCCATTATTGCCTGGCCTTCCCAACCTTCCCAGCTGCCTCAGCCTGGCTCTGAACCACTGACCTTTTAACATTTCACACCCTGTGTTCAACAGCTCTTCCACTCACCAGCAAATGGCAATTTGATCTTCAGGAAGACACTGCACATAAAGTCTGTTGCTGAAGAATCCAGTTAATTTGAGATGAGCAGACTTAAAACCTTGGGACCCATATTTGTGCACTGTGCTAATGATGATAAAAGCTTTGTTGACAATACTCTCAAAGGTGCTCTGCTTCTACTCTCGGACAAAAGATGCAGGTCCTTGGCTCAAGCTTAAGGGTTGTGTCTGTGGGAATTCACAGAGCTTTGATGTACTCAGAATGGAATAGTGCCAATGAACTTGCATGCCGGTCATTGTGTTCAGGCACACACCGTATCATAACAGCAGAAGCCTTTTCAATTTCCAATTTGATAGAATTTTACCCTGCAAAGGCATATATTTTTACTGTATACTTGAGTAAGTCCCACTCTTCCTTAGGAAGTTCGTCATGTAACATGAAAAAGCCTGAGAAAACCATCTGAGAATGTTGAGATTTGACTGCCTGACAACACCCCCACCTACTTCGGACACTGCTGGGCACCCACCAGTAACTCCCTATTTTGAAAACACGTGTCAATCATGACGCCTCTCTGAGGCTAAGTTTTCTTGTGGAGCTGTAGTAAGGACTCAATGAGATGCGTTGAAGTAACGGGCATTTGTGCGACACACATGGTAGGTTCTCAATACATGGAAATTACTGTTGATATAATTAATATTGTCATAATAACATCTCAAATCAATTAAATAAACCAAATTTACTTAATTTTAGTGGGCTTCCAAAGGCAGAGAGCGTCTTAAATCTTTCTGTGCTTCCAAGAATTACATTGTTTTAGAATGTCACTTAAGTTTCTGAAGTCCCAGTGGGCTGCCATTTACCAGAATAGAATGCACACCTCCACAGACTTTGGTTCAGCCTTATCCATTATTTAAATAATGGCACTCACTGGACACTCTCTCAGAAGGCACCCAAAGTTTTCTCTTGTCTTTGCCACCATCAGTGAAGATGTTTTCCACCTTGCTGTGTCAGGGCCCTAAACTAGGCACTTGGAAAGGGAAGTAGAAATGAATTAAAAACGGACACAAGGTTCCCTGCCAGCAAAGGGCTTAACATCAGACACAGACGACTCGGCAACAGTCAGCCACGTGGAGAGCCAAGACACAGCCAAGTTTGAGTGTCTACACACAAAAATTTCTTTCTTTCAAAATCTAGTTCACAAATGAATTGGAATATAGTAGACAAACACAGTCCTGCAAGAGCTACCTGCATTCCAAGGATGCCTTCCAGTAGCACTGCCCCAGAGAGGCAGGGATGTGTTTCCTAGGCAGGCTTCTCTGTGACTGCCACCCTCCTGGACCTTGTGCTCCCAGCCACAGCACAGAAGCAGAGAGCCAGGAGAAGCTAAGCGAGGGTGTCAGTAGGAGTGAGAATGCCTGAAAAGTCTGGTGCCGCAGACAGGAATGCCCTCTATGTGCCAAGCACTGACTAGCGCTTAAAGTCTTTAAAACTGTGGCTTTCCATCAGTGGAATCTTTTCTAAGAAATAATTCTCTAGGCCAGGTGTGGTGGTTCAAGCCTATAATCCCAGTACTTTGGGAGGCCGAGGCGAGAGGATTGCCTGAGACCAGGGGTTCAAGACCAGCCTGGGTAACTTGGTGAGAGCTCGCCTCTACAATAAATCAAAATATTAGCCAGGCGTGGTGGCTCGTGCCTGTAGTTCTAGCTACTTGGAAGGCTGAGGCAGAAGGATCACCTGAGTCCAGCAGGCTGAGGCTGTGGTGGCTATGAGCATACTACTGCACTCCAGCCTGGCAACAGAGTCAGACTCCAACTAAAAAAAAAAAGAAAAGAAAAATAAATAATTTTCTGGTGTCATAAATGAAACTCCACCCTCTAGATCCCCTGTGCCCTGCTCTGCATGCAGGCTTGCCTCGATTCCACCCTCCAACCACATGTGTGAGGCTTGGCACACAGGCCTTCCTCACTCTTTACTGAGCACTTGACTTCTGCAAAGGAATAGGCTATCAGTAAGTCATAAAAGACCCCCAAGTAACTCAGCCTACTGGTAAGATAAGAACAATGTTGTCATGTGTTTTATTCAAAGTGTCAGGGGATAGGTGCAGCATATCCATGGCACAAATACTACATGCATTCAAAAACAATGAAAGAAAACAGAAAATAACATAATCTAGAAAAATAATTTCCTCCGTCATGAAGGCATCTTATTTGTTCGAAAACTTATCCATCGTAATATGAGGATGACTTTAGGCTACCATGAATTTATTGGACAGTTTTAATTCAGTGGGGACAAGAAAATGCTCTTTCAAATGTTTTGGTATCTACAGTGAAAGGAATATTCTCCTTGCATTTTCTATTTAATTTTGTGGATGTAGCTGCTAGGAGAACACACACACACACACACACACACACACACACACACACACACACACAGTAATTCCTCAAGGATTTTTATGCATTGGAAATTTGCAAGAGATAAGAAAGAAAAAAGTCCAGTGTCTAAGAACAGCTACTGGAATCAAAACATATCCTGCCATACATTCTTAGCCAATTTACCCCATTTATGACTGGAGAAAATATCTGGGAACATAAACTAATAAAAAAATGTAAGTAGTTAACTGTCTCTTGTTAGAACTCTGTTTCTACCGGCAGTACATTAAAATGGCCTGTTCAAATGGATAGCTTCAGCATTCAAAGAGCATTCAAAGAAATCACACCAAGGCTGCACACCAATGTCACAAAGTGTCTCCCGCTGCCAATTAAGAGACACTCCAGTAGAACCATGACTCTTGGGCTCAGTGTCGCAGAGAGGTTTTAGTTCTGTTTTTAAAATTTTATTTCAGCTTTAATGACAGTCATAGCATAACACATTTTTATTCATTAGCATAGAGGAGGCCTAAGGTTACAAAAGCTGTGGAAAGAATCCTCCTTAATTGCATGGGTAGTTCTTGAATTTACTTGAGATAAGACCCATGAATGGTCATCTAGTCGGGCGCCTGTGAGCACCTGAGAGGCCCTGCCCCACACCTTTCCCTTCTAACATATACAGAACACTTCTTTAGAATGCCAATGACTGTGGCTTGGCCTGTAAAATCTGCCCCCTTCTGGTTGTATTTCTTCTAGAAAGAAGAGAATAAAATACTTCTCCCTGAAAGCCAGGATATTTTCCCCCCAGACTCCCCCTTTCTTATGAACTGAGTGTCAGCAGAAATCTCCTCACTTTTCCAGAGACCACCGAAGTCCTGCCCACAACAGAGGGGTCCCAGGGGGGAGTTCAAGGGCTTCTGGAGCTCCAGGGACCATGTGCTGAGGGCTGTGGCAACCTGGGTAGGCAGCCGCTCTAACAAGCCCCACCCAAGTCCAGCGCAGAGGCCATTTCTGCCTTTCAAATAGTGCCACACATGGTCAGTTCTTCTCATCACTGCAGGGAAAGTGGCCCACTGACAGTTGCTTGCATGTCACCTGCCAAGGTCTGGTGGCCAAGATGCCACCTGTGCCCAGGACTTGGCCTTGTGCTATGGCTGATGCTGAATTAAGAGGCAAGGTAGGAAAGGGAGGCAGGGCCTCCTTGGGGATCCACGGAGTTTCTATCAAGGGAACTGTCAGCAGGTGACAGGGAGTCACAGGAGGAAGCACCCACTAGAAGGATAGAACTTTTGTAGGGGGACAGCAGGAGCCCCTTCTTGGTTACATGGTGTCTGCCTCTCCCTCCAAGGTCCAATCCTGCTGACTGGGAGAGAGACGGATTTGGACATGCCTGGAGCAGGGTTGGAATTCTGACTCTGTTTGTGTGTGTGTGTGTGTGTCCTCTGGCAGTGTAACGCTCTTGAGTTTCATCTACAAATTGGGCAGGGAGCACACTGCCCCGTGGCAAGGACTCAGTCAGACATGCTTGTGACATCACAGCAGAGAACCACACGTTGCCTGGTCTGGGCAGCAAATGTTAGAGAACAGCCGTTCTGCACAGTGGTCAACATGGACTCTATCCTGCAGATTCCTGGGTGAGGCTCGGCATGCAGGCCTGCTTCAACGCCACCCTCCAGACCCCTGAGCTCAGCTCTGGCTTCCCTGGACTCTTGACCTCTGCAGTTTCAACGCCACTGCTGGCATTTCTGGGACTGCGAAGAGCCTCACCAGGATTTGTAAGAGTGAAAGATGAGTCACATAGCATGCATCCAGTTTTTGTTTGTTATTTTTCATTCCTGTGCATGCTGTGCTGTCTGCCTGCCTACCTCCATTTTATATGTGGAATAAGCAGGAGTGACAGACCAGGGGCCAGACCACAGGTGGAAGCCCGTAATGGAGACTCGGCATGGTGGCCAGCCTCCCACACCAACCCATTTCATAGCAGCAGTGCCATCTTGGCATTTTTGTTAACAGGCATCAAGTGTCAGCCATGGTCTAGGCAGTAGGCTATTTATTTCTGCATACTATCATTTAATACATAAAGCCACCTCAGTGCTCAAGATCTAGGGGACATGGATTTAGATGACATTTTGAGATAGGATTGACGTCCTTTGTCATCTGAATTTGCTCCAAAACAAAGGAACCAAACACACACACACACACACACACACACACACACACCCAGAGGGTGCCAAAAAAATGTATACACATGTTAAGAAAGGAAAAAACTGCACTAAAATTGTAATACTCAATACACATCAATAACAAGTCATGCTTGGTAGATGGTTACACTAGTCAGTTTTACTGTCCTGCCTGTTGCATAGTGATGCTAGCATTCTTTTGATTAATGCTATCTTTTGAGTGAATGTGTATACATTTTTTGGCACCCTGGTATATATATTTAAATTTGTTCAATAAACTTTTTTATTTAGCAATAATTTTAGAATTACTAAAAAGTTGCAAAATAGTAGTTTCCAGGTACCCTTCTTCCAACATCCTCACCATTAGCATCTTACATAATATTTGTCTAAACTAAGAAATTAACATTGGTGTAATTCTATCAACTAAATTACATACTTCTTTTGGATGTCACCAGTTTTTCTACTGCTGACATTATTCTGAAGAACCAAATATTTTTGGATAATGTGAATCTCTCACACTCAGAGTTCATGAAACTGACTCAGACGACAATTAGATCTGGAGTAAAGAACACTTTTATTATTAACATTATGTGACATTGGAAGAACCAACTTGAAACAGAGAGAAGTTAAATAAGTGACCCTAAGTCACACAGTCAGTAATTGAGTTAAAATTCAAACACAGGACAAAGAGAACCTTGGTACCCAAGCTCTTAGTCATAACAAATGTTATCACTATCTACGTATTGATTTATGAGCAGAATTGGCACTCTGTTTCTGCAAAGGCCCAGATAGTGAGTACTTTAGGCTTAGTGTGGTGTAGGATCTCTGTTGCAGGAATTCAGCTCTGCTTTTGAGGGTGAAAGCAGCCATAGACAATGCCCAAACAAACATACATGAATGTTTTCCAATTGACTAACAAAGGCTGGATTTGGCCTGTGGCCATAGTTTGCTGAAACCCGATTTAGACTTTCAATTATCCATACTTTCCTAGTAAAAAGTAAGTAAGTAAATAAATAAATAAATAAAAAAGCGTGAAACAAGGATATTTATATTGACCTTTGACTTTGGTCCCGAAACTCTTCACCTGAAATGACTCCTTTAGCCATTACTACCATCTTATGTGGGGTTCCTGCAATGATTCCATCTGCCAGGAATTAAGCACAAAACAATGAAGTCACTTATTCAGGTTGTATAGCCCATCAGGAGCAGAGCAGGATTTGGAACCAAACACCTAGGTTCCTGAAGATTTGGAGCCACACTATGGGACACTGCTACCTGAGGGCTGCTTTGTGTATGCCAGGGGCTCTCAGCCTTGGCTGCACTTTAAAATTGCCCAGGGAACTTTTATTAAAATACAGACGCTGCTGTGGGTTGACTCGTGTCCCTCCAAAATTCAAACGTTGACGTCCTGACCCCTAGTGCCTCAGAATATGAATGTATTTGAAGATAAAGTCTTTGAAGAGGTAATTAAGGTAAAACAAGGTCATATGGGAAGATCCTAATCCAATATGACTGTTGTCCTTCTAAGAAGAGATTATGACAAATACACAGACAGAGAGCAGACCATGTGAGGACCCAGCAAAAAGGCACCATCTACAAGCCAAGGAGAGAGGACCCAGGAGAAACCAACCCTGCCAACACTTTGATCTTGGACATCAGGCCCCCAGAATTTTGAGAAAATTACTTTCTGTTGTTTTGGCCACCTGGCCCACAGGACTTTGATACGACAGCCCTTTCAAAGGATATGCATGCCTAGGCACTCTCAAAACAATCAACTTATAGTCTCTGGGGTGGGATACAGGCATTCCTATTTTTCTTAAAAGCTTCCCAGATGGTCCTAATAAACCGTGGAGGCTATTCATGCCATATCCCATCTTGAACTTGCACAATTTGTGCCAACAGTTGATGTGCCTCTATGAGTTTCTCTGTGCCTTGTGTACATCCTTCATGTGCACCCACTTGCTTAGTGACAGGGCAGTGTACTTGACACTGACAGTCAGGGATGAGGCTTCCTTTCTAGACCCTCCTTGGCTTTCCCACTTGGAGTCTTTCCGGTGAGGAATCGAGCTGTCCAAGTTGTCTTTGAGGGTCTTGTCTTATTTTTTCGTCCTTCAGCTGAGCTTTCTCATCAGTAAGACCAACAATAATTTCCCCTACAGAAATAAGTGAATATGACAAGCATTGACAGAACTAGAATCTGTACATTTTTCCAGCAATGAAACTCGCCTTCACTTAGTAATTATTGTACAAATAATTGCCAAAACATTATCTATTCTTCTTTTGCTTAGCAGTATGGCATTTGGGCGAAATGGCACCTTGATTCTATTTGATCTGTTTTACTTAACATGAAATTACAAAAACAGCTTCACTCTTGTTTTCTGTCACCTTGAAATAATAAAAGTAAAAATAAATCCAGTTATCTGGAAAACATATCTGTGTTTAAATATTCCATAAGCCACTTAAAGCTTTGCAGATCATTAAGTGTTTGCTTCTTTAAAATCTATGGTTATTTAATTAAATTTCTATGCCAGACTTTGCTGTCCAAACAATATCATATTTATTTGGTGCAATAAAAATTAAAACTGAAATAGTTATTCCAGAAGACATAAAGGTATGAGATCCATTTTGGAACAAAAGCACATGTATTTGCACACATAGATACACACATACTCACACATATAACACACACACACACACACACACACACACACACACACACACACACTCCCAAAGGAGTTAATTTAGTTGGTTTTCTTTGTTTTCTGATTGCCAAGTAAGTTTCTTTGCCGAACATATTGCAAATCTATCTTCATGGTTCTAGTTTATCATGGTGTATTTTTATCTTCCATCCAATCAAGGATGTTGTACCTAAAAATACAATGTTCCAAACAGTCGACTTCAGTTCATACTGTATTCCCTTTAGCAACACTGAATTCTTAAGACATCTGTTAAAAGTCAGGTGTGTTAAGCTAACAGCGTAATAGGGTTGGGATCTGTGGAAATTTATCAAACAAATTAACATTATTGACTTTTAAACAGACACTGTAGAGAGTTGCAAGAATATCACAAAGATTTTGTAAAAGCCCATCACACTACAGAACAGAAGCAACCACAGTTATTCAATATTCCTGGTGGAAAATGATCGTGCGGCATAGTTAAAAGAGGCTGAGATGCTATTACAATGCCAGGAGCACTGCTCTCCTCTGTTGCCAGATGAATCTTCTAAAGAAAGAAAAGTGCTTTCTTTCCACTTTAGGGGTGGTATTTGCTTCCTTAAACTGTCATCATTTCATTCCAGTGCTCAGGGTCCAGCCCGTGTGAGCCAATCCAGTGGACAGAATCATTCCACTTGATTCTGTCCAGGCAGCCACTCCCATGGCATGAGAATAGGCGGGGCCTCTGTCCTGAATGTCTCTTGTTGGATGAATTACAATCATTATGGGCTAAAGTTGGGTGCTGGAAATGTGCCTATGTGTGCACAAGTCAGAGGGAGGAAGCTTCATCATCTGAAGAACTTAAAAAGACACACAGATCCCGCACCCCTGAAGCCCCAGAAACTTTTGGGGATTCCCAAGAGTGAGTCGTGGCTACTGATGGGAATGGGTCCTGCTCCTCAGGTGAGTCAGAATGGGAACATGCAAGCCTGTGCCAATGCTGTCGGAGGCAGGTAAGGACCGCCCCTGTCAGCTTGGAACCAAACTTGGATGAGCTCAGACAGAACCCCAGACACAGCTGGCCCACTTTCACGCAGGCCACAGTTAGTCTCTTTGAAGGGCTAGAGCAGGGCAGTGGGAGGGGATTCTCCGGCTGCTGGGACCTTTCCATAGGGGAACAGTGTTCTGAGCAGGTCAGGTGAAGCGCTTATCTGAAGTATCTCATTTAGTCCCTCTAAGATCCTCACCTTCCAGATAGGGAAGTGCATTCTCAGTAGAGTTAAGCAACTTGCTGCAGGTCATACAGCTCATGAGCACTGGGTGTATCTGAAGTCTAGCTGGTTGGATACTCTTAATTCCTCTTTCACTCACCACAAGAGAGGGCATGAGACTCGGGGTGATGGGGACCATTTGGACACAAGGATGGAGGAGCCTGGGGCTGACTCAATGCCCCTTGGGGTCTGGTCTTCCCAAGAGAGAAGAGCCGTGATTTCCCTAGAGAGTGTCCACCTTGGGCCAGAGAACATTACGTTTTTTCCTCATAGGCTGGCCTCCACATTACTAGGCCTCAACCAGGTAACAGAAACTCAAAAAAGTCAAACGAATGTACAGATACTTGCATTTTCAAGTTCTTTTTCATGATTAAAAGAAGGGAAGAGAAGAGTGGAGGGTCAACTCAGTGACTGGCATTGCCCTAAGAACTCTTATAGGTCTTATCCTCGCAGCAAGACTGTGATGTTTGTGTGGCATCCTTGTTCTAACCATGGGGAAATCGAGGCCAGGATAGGATACTTAAGTCATTTGCGACCGCTGATGTGAATTGACTTCATGGTGGAAGACTGTTGTTTCAGGTTTATAATACAAATAAAAATACGAAGTATGGAATGCTAGTCAGAGTGGTGTCTGAGGCAAATACTGGATATGTCTGCAATTTTCAGCCGTATTGTGAAAAAGGTGACAATTTAGAAAAAGCCATTTCACTTATGCTTAATGACAGAAGTTTGCAGCAACCAGCATCACATTTTTAAAATTTTCACCTGCTCTCAGTATTAGGAAAGTGAAAAATGTACCGGTGGTGAATGTGTTAAGTGTTGCACATGGCAAAGCTGCTGCTCCTTCCCCAGGGCCGTGATTAAAAAGGGAGACACACCCAGGAGCTGGAAGGGTCCTTGGAAATCATCTCAGCTGATCTCTCTCTCATTTTTTTTTTTTTTGAGTTGCAGTCTCACTCTGTCACCCAGGCTGGAGTGCGTGGCACGCTCACGGCCACCTCAGCCTCCACCTGCTGGGCTTAGGTGATCCTTCCGCCTCAGCCTTTCAAATAGCTGGAACTACGGATGCATGCTACCATGCCCGGCTTATTTTTTTGATTTACTGTAGAGACAAGGTCTCATCAAGTTACCCAGGCTGGTCTCAAAGCCCTGGGCTCAGGCAATCCTCTCACCACGGCCTCCCAAAGTGCTGGGATTACAGGCTGAGCCACCGCACCCGGCCTCACCTGATCTTTTTAGAGGGGGTACCTAGGCGTGGGAGCTGATAATTTACTAAATCCAAATTCCTTAGTGGTGGGGTAGAAAAGAAAAAGTAGATTTCTGATTTCTAGATTTCTAACCCAGAGCTCTTTTCCTTACACTGTAAATAAGGTGCAAAGAAACAAGCCAAACATAACATCAACCAGAAAATTTAAAAGCCAACGAGAAATCATTTTTAAATGTAGTAGAAGCACTTCTTTCCATAACTGACTATAATCAAAGCACAGGTAGACTCCTGTTTAAATGAATACTGTTAGAACATCTGGTCTCCCAAAATGAGCCTATTTACATGTGCTGACAGATGGTCCACAGTGGAAATGCTTTGCTAGTCTGATTACAACAAATCCTAATAAACCCAAATCCTCTTTGTCAGGTGCCCTGCCTGGCCTCCACTCATTCAAGAGTCAATCTCTTTTCCCGGGATGTTGGTGTGTAGGCATTTGTCAATAATTGGCCACACAGCTCTATTTGAGTGGAATCGAGTGCATTTAATTTTAAATAATACCAGGTTTAATGCAAAGCTGTCTTAATTAGCTTTATTTTGTTGCTTTTTGTCATGGAGGAGGAGCCCTATGGAAGGAAGTTTGATAACTGCAAGGTAGAGAGGTGGTGAAAACTGGGGGGAGCCCCAAAGTCCCAAATAGGGGAAGGGGGATGCCAGGCAGAACTGGTGGGTGACTCATAGCAATAATAATGCAAAACATAAAGTAACACAGTTCCCTGGATAGTCCTGAAAGAGACTTTAAAAATTTTTTAAAATAGATCTCTTTCACATGGAAGTGCCCCTTTGATAAAATGCCCCCCCTAATTTAGATGTCTGCAATGAAAAAGTCACTTGTCTCTTATTTATTTGAGTGCCCATGGGAATGTTGGCCATGCTAAGGGGCAAAAGCAGAAAGCCAAGACTAAAAAGGAGGCTCATGAGAAATGCAGGCCCATCATTAATAAACAACAAAAGATGCTGGTGAGGATGTGGAGAAAAGGGAACGCTTCTCCACTGCTGGTGGGAATGCAAACTAGTGCAACCTCTTTGGAAGACAGCATGGCAATTTCTGAAAGAACTAGAAATTGACCTTCCATATGACCCCACAATTCCCCTATTGGGAATATACCTGGAGGAACTTAAATCATTCCACAAAAAAGATACCTGCACACATATGCTTGTTGAAACTCTATTCACAATAGCAAAAACATGGAACCAACCATGCTGCCCATCAAAGTTGGACTGGATTAAAAAAACATGGTACATATACACAATGAAATATTATGCAGCCATAAAGAAGGACAAACATATGGGCTTCGCAGCAACTTGGATGGATTTAGAGTTGATCATACTCAGTGATCTATCACAGAAACAAAGAACAGAGTACCATATATTCTCACTCATAAGCGGACCGTGAACAATTATAATGCTATAAGAAAGGAACTGGCAGCAGTGGGAAACTGTCAGGGGAGGAGGGGTGGGATTGGCAGTTGAGGGAAACTGCTAGGGGAGGGAGGGGCATACCTCATCAACAAGGGTACCTGTATAATCAATGTTTGCATACCTAACCCTGAATTGTACCCCACATCTTTATAAAAAAAAAGAAAAGAAATGTTGAGGTGAAGCCCTGAGGAGTACCTGGATGTCTCAGGGCTTCACCTCAACACATGGAAGGCAGGAGGACTACTGACAGGACAGAACACACATCCAGAGCTGTGAGCACATCAGAGATGAGTTGCCTGAACGCTCGTGTCTGCTCTCGTTGAGTTTAAGATGAAGTTTTGCATAAAAATAATGCCTGCTACTCAAAGTCCCATGCCATCACATAACATGCCTCATCAGAAATCATCAGTCCCTGCGACAGCATAAAGCTACTCTGAAAGGCTGGCAAGCACGACTTCATAACAGACTAGAAATGAAGCTTAGCACGAACCTCTGTTGGCGGAAGAGGGAAGGTGCTTTTAGAAACCACTAAATCATGTTGGAATTGGAAGTGGGTCCACTGAGGATCTCAGCTTTTTTCAAGTTATTCACTCATGGACGAAGTACTTGTGAGACTCCCTTCACCTAGTCAACGCCACCAGACTTCCGCGCTGCCACTTAAATGTCCTGGATGTGATTCCACAGTGCATTAATGCCCAGCTGGAGAGGAGTTTGCATCATCGGAATCCATTTTATTATCATACATACATGTCAAATGGCTGCAATGCATTTTCTCTGATTAAACTGTCAAGGACAAAATCATGTAACAACAATGCTTTTTCATTTCTGTGGCAAAAAAAGAAGGGATGAAAAGAAAAAGTAATGAAAATATCTACATAATTTAACGACTGTGGGTCCCCAACTTCTAACCCAGGGAAATAAAATAAAAGCCCAATGGAGAGCCTCTCTGGAGTTGCATCATCGCTGTCTTTCAGGTTTCCAGAGATGGTGTCATTGCTTTCTCACCTCTCTATTCCCAGCACTGTTGTCAACTCAAAAGAAATGCTTAAAAGTCCCTCTGTAGGCACCAGGGTTCATCATGGGATGAAAGTAAAAAGAAGACTCATTTTCCTTTTCACATTAAAAAACAAACCCCCAAAACCTTGGGTGTGTAAAAAGGCAAGTCGTGAGAATTGGCCCCAGTGCTGTTTAGGGTACTGTTTTTCAACTTCCTTTGTCTGAGAGAAGCTCGCTGCTGACCTAGAGGCAAAATCTGGGTGTTGTCCCAGAAAGGAGCTGGCCCAATCCAAGATGACTGATCCCAAGTATGGTTGGGAGCAGGGCAAGAAGCAAAGTTGGCTTTAAGTACATCCTTAGGCTTTTTTCTTTCATGTCTACTTTTATTTGTTGTTGTTGTTCTTGAGTTCCTTTGATTCTTTTTAAAAATTTGTTTTTAAAGTTGTGGGATCCTAGCCCCTTATTGGACCAAGGTGTTCTCTTTCAGTTCGAGGGCAAACTATACCCTCCACAGCACGTGTGTCAGCCATGAAGCCTAACCCATGCACAGCACCTTGCAGTCTGCATTTATGTTCACCCTTGATTTTTAAAAAATAACCATCTACATCTGAGCAGGTACTATTTATTCCTGTTTTACAAATGAAACAGGGACACAGAGAGTGACTTGTGAGAACGCACATGCTAGGAAGTCCTAGAGTTGGGACTTGAAATCCATAGTTCCATGTGTAGATAGAGCTCCATCTAGAGTGTGCTGTGGTCACATGACCATTAAATCATAGGTTCATAGATTTAGTTACATCCTGATAAGTAATTCTTTGTTTTCTAAGTTTTATTTTATTCTAGCAATGTGGGGTACAAGTAAGGATTAACTACACAAGTAGGCTGCATGCAGGTGAAATTTCAGCTTCCAACTGACCCTTACGTCCCCTGGTCTGAGACCAGATACCCTTTATGCTGTTACATGCACCCCCCCTTTCCCTTGGTGGTGCCCGGTGACTGCCAATCCCTTCCTTGAACTAATGTGAATAATGATCAGGTCCCACTTATGAATGAGAATATGTGGTATTCAGTTCTTTGTTTCTGTGATAGATCACTAAGTATGATGGTCTCCAACTCCACCCAAGATGAAAAAGAAACAAGCTGGGCATAGTGGCTCATGCCTGTATCCCAGCACTTTGGAAGGCTAAGGTAGGGGGATTGCTTGAGTCCAGGAGTTCAAGACCAGCCTTGGCAACATAGCAAGAACTCATCTCTACAAAAAAATTTAAAAAGTAGCCAAGTGTGGTGGTGTGAGCCTATTAGTCCCAGCTACGCAGGAGGCTGAGGCAGAAGAATTGCCAGAGTCCAGGAGGTCAAGGCTGCAGTGAGCTGTGATCATGCCACTATATTCCAGCCTGGGCAACAAAGTGAGACCCTGAATCAAAAAAAAAATAAGAAGAAGAAGAAGAAGAAGAAGAAGATAGAAAGAAAGAAAAACAGAAAGTGAGAGTGAGAAAAGAGGATGGAAGAAAGATTAGTTTCCTACTTTGGGGATGATAGCAACAATTTTGTGTGTGTGTGTGTGTGTGTAGGGTCAGTGGCATCCTCTTCCTGGCTTCCCCTTTCCTCATGGAATGTCACCAGGCAGGAGAAACACTTCAGCCTCTCTCCCCTTTACACCCTCTTCCCCAGGCGGGGAGGAAGGAGTGTTTATTGACAAATCTGGGAACATGACTACATTTGATAGGGATAGCCCCGTGGAGAAGGGACCTGTGGTGTTGACCTTGCACAGTAGAGTGGGGTCAACATTGGGCAACCCTTGTGCATCTTTACCACATTCTCCATTATCCACTGATAATAAATAAAGTATTATTTCAGAACTAGTCAACTCATTTCAGTTGATTCAGAACTCAGGCAAGGAAGAGAAGCCGTGTTTATTGAGTTCCCTCTAACATAGCACAATTGATGGTTTGGAACAAGGTACAGTGCCGAACACCTCATCAAGTTCTGCTCTGGGCCAGGCATGGTGGCTCATGCGTGTAATCCCAGCACTTCAGGAGGCTGAGACAGGAGGATTGCTTGAGCCCCGTAGTTCAAGCCAACACAGTGAGACAACATAGTGAGAACTCATCTCAACAAAAGTCAAAATACTAGCTGTGTGTGGTGACACATGCCTGTAGTCCCAGCTACTTGGGAGACTGAAGCAGAAGGATTGCCTGAATCCAGCAGGTTAAGCCTACAGTGGGCTGTGATCATATCATTGCTCTTCAGCTTGGATGACAGAGTGAGACCTCAATTCAAAAAAAAAAAAATCTGCTCTGCAGGGGACTGCTGACTGTGCTACTCAGGCAACTCAAAAGGCTGATTCTAGCACCATCCTTTCCCAGATGAATAGGGACTACAGAGATATATAACTGGAAGTTGTTGGAAAGTCCCTGGGGGATAGCAATCCTTTGAGCACTCCAGCTCTTTTAATGTCTACTGGGGACCGCAATTGACTCATGCTCAGGCTAACCAGCACTTGATGCATTTTATTCTTCTTCACGTTTCAGTTAATTTCCAACCTCTTAATCCGTTTTCCATCAAAATTATGCAAAAGCCTCACTTTCTTTATTCATATGAAAATATGTTACATTCTCTCCTACCACCATTTTGCTGATTGTTGTTTTATTCCCCAAATCAGTAAGACTTGTTTAATGTAGTGAAAGAAGCCATTAACATTCTGAAATCTTGCTTTTTATTAGCTTCTAAAACACACACAGATAAAGCGAAAGTTCTGGAACTTTATGAAGCATGTTAGCTTCACGAGATCTGAAGACATGCACTGGGGTAGTCATGGGGCACAGAAAGGCTTTTGAGCAGCCATTTTATGCTCAGTTCTGAGCACTGACAGATGTGATTATTAGTGCCAATTGGTGTAATCTAGTATGAGACAAGAGACAAGGAAATGTAGAATATAAAAACACGGGCCCACATGACAGGTGACTTCTTCAGTTTGAGAATAAAAAGGGAATATAACCCATTGGTACTGTTGTAGCAGTGGGCAACATCTTATTTTTTGGTTGGCCTTGAGTTGACAGAATTAGACACCGTCTTTACCATCAGGAAAAGGTGCCAAGTGAAGGAAAAGTATTTAGTCTGGTGACACTGAGATCAACAACCATGTCCTCCCCAACTGCCCTCAGAAGTAGCTTTTAGAATTTTACATCGGTTTCTTTGAGTGCATGGTCAACTGGGAAAAAAATACAATTATTTTTCTGAGGGATGAAAATAAAGTTTAAAGGGTGCCACACTGAATACCTAACTTTATAGGAAAGGTATCCGGGGATTTTTCAAACCCCTGTGCTCAGTGAGATGGCTGGAAACCAGTCCTCTGCACAATTACGCCCCTTCTAAGCAGCCATTCAAACTTCTCCAAGATTTTGCATTATATTCAAAATGCTTTCACAGCCCAAGGCAAGGAGTGTAACAAAGAGAAAATGCTGCGTGTTGCTTAAAACTCCTGCACCATATGCCATCCTGACAAGGCGAGGTACTGTCATTCCTTGCAAATTCCCTCATAGCCAACGCTGCAAGGCAGGCGGCCATACCTACCAACGAACCAAGCTCATTACCAAACATTTCCCAATAACATTGAAGTTTCTGCTGCTGACAAGAGTTTACAGACTTTTCCCCCCCTTGAGTGTGTAGAACTAATCATCTAGGCAAAGAGTTTAATTTATAAACTTCTGGCTGGCGTAAAATAATAAGACCCCCTTCCCCAGGTTAGATATCATGCAATAGAATAGAAAGTATAGGGTCTTATTTAAAATAATAAATAAAAATCTTTACAACCTGATTTGAAATCTACCTGTAAGTCTTTTAGCTGCTGTTCCTTTTGTTTCCGTGTTTTCATCTGTCAAGGAATTAGTTTTGCCCATAAATGTAATCAATAAGGAATATAAAGTCATCAGATTCAAAAATAAGAGTTTTCATGATCAAGTGTACCTTTAACTAGAGTTAATACCAATGTAAATTAGATATTTGGATGTCTTGCTTATTGCTTTCTTTGGCATGTGACAGAAATATGACTGTAGTCCCTTGTTTATTTTAAGAAAAAATGTGTTCTCTTTCTAGAATTATTGTGATGTTTATGGAATGTAATTGAGGATTTCTGATGAGGATGAGAACACTATCATCTTTCATGCTGAAAATAAAAGGGAAGATCAAAGGAGTCTTAGTTAAGCTTCTAGTCACTCACTTTTTAGAAAAATGCAAAAACTAAGATGTCAGATGTAAAAAGGAGAGCTCTAAGAAGTCAGTGGATTGGGGAAGTTGGGAAAAGACTTTGGGTGGAAAAAAAAGCCAAAACAAGAGGTTCTGCTGAGAAGACAAGGGCAGAAGAAATTCCCTACTATGATGCCATCTGGTAGGTTAATCAGAAAATTGATGTATGTTTGATCATTTAAAAAACAGACACAGTGGTACAATCATAGCTCACTGTAGCCTCAAACTCCTGGGTACAAGTAACCCTCCCTCTTTAGCCCCCCGAGTAGCTACGACTACAGGCACATGTCTCTATGCCCAGCTAAATTAAAAAACAAAAAAAAGTTTTTTGTAGAAATGAGGTCTTGCTAAGTTGCCCAGGCTAAACAGATACAGCTTTATGTGGACTGTCAATCTATAGGCAAATGCCTATATTTACTCCATGTTAATCTCTGACTTTTTACAACAAACAGTTAAGTTTGGGTCAGAGAAATTGACTTTTCCAAACCTTAAAACTCCTGATTAGCTGACTCCTAGGCATCGCTCACTGCTCAAAATAAAGAGTTAGAATCCCTCTCAGAAGTGCTCTGTATTTTTTCCTTTGAGATTTTAGATGAGCCACCCTGGAGGAATTGTCTCTTTCATATAGGACCTTATCAATTTTCACAAGAGGCAGCCACAGATGTTCATCACTTTTTACTAGTTCCTCTGACATTGATAAACAGTGGTTCCCTGAGAAATCTTAGGCAGGTTAAAAAAAAAAATCACATCTACTAAACTGACATAGGCATGCAGTAGACATTCAACTAATGATAATTAAATAAATGATACTGAAGAAAGTTCATCATATATTACAAATAATTTTATAGATGATATTATTATTATTAGTGCCCAAGATTAAAGTTTATTTTTCTCTTTTTGGATTTTTGTTTTAGCAGACTAAGTAGTCGATCATGAGGAAGATTAACCTAATGAGAGTAAAGGTATATAAACTCAAGGTTCAGATAATTTTTGAGATGAGACTGATATCCCTCTCTATCTGAACTTATTATCCAAATTTGAAAACTGAATCATCTCAGATATTAAGAGATAATTGTATGACACCCAAATAAAGTGAGTTGTGAGATATACAGGCCTATATTTAATACGAATTTAACTTCTTGGGTGAAGACGTCCACTTAGAATGTATTATTTTTTCCAAAAATAATTTGAAATAATTGAATTTGAGTTTAATGGCATAAAGAATGTTCTGTTAACAGGGTGTACAGAAGAGGCTTACAGAGTTAACCAGTACCCTTCAATTCCTCAGAATATGGTGAAGGGTTCAAAAATACCTGGAATTTATTTATAAAAAATTATGTATTTATTCTTACATGTTTAAACTTCAGTCACCTTCAAAGTACTCTCGGTTTGATGCAATACATCTGTCAAGACACTTTTTCTACTGCTCAAAACAGTTTTTGAACCTGTCAATTTTGATGCCTTTTAGTGCTTCCGCTGTTTTTGTTACACCTCTTCTACATCAGCAAAATGTTTCCCTTGGGGGGCTTTTTTCATCCCGGGACACAGAACAAAAAAAAAATCACTCTGGAGAAGATTGGGTGAATAGGGAGGGTGGGACATGGGGATCATGCAATTTTTTTTGGTCAAAAACTGCTGAAACTCAGTGCAGTGTAGACAGGTGCTCTCGCAAATCACCCATCATGAAATGGGCAAACATGTTGAAAAAATCTCCCCCCCAAAAAACCTTCACTGGTGCCAAACGCAGCCTCTCACAACAACGATAGCTGGTACACTGATGTCAATGGGTCCCTAGAATGCACACCTAGTAGGGGAAGCCTGTACTACAAGGGGCCTACCCTCCAAAAGATAATTCCAGTTTTTTTGGGTCCCCTCCTCGTATATCCCAACTGACACCCATGGCACACCCAACACTCGAGATCAGTGATCTTTGATATTTCTGCTCCCTCCAATTTAAATAAGTGATTTTTTTAAACAATAGTCAGTTGTGTTTGCTTCCAGATTTGTTTTTGCTAGTTGTGCTTAATAATGAATTTCTTAATTTAATCAAGAATCAAGTAAACCAATGAACTACCAATACAAAAAGAATTGTTTCCATGAAAAAACTAAGTGGAGTGATTTGAAAAGATTTAATAAATTAGTTTTTCTACAGAAAAAACTAAGTGATTTGAAAAGATTTAATAAAGCAGGTTAATTAAAAAATATCGATGAATTATTTGTATGCAGATTGATTATAAAATGGAAGGAAGACAATTTTAAAAATCTAAACGAATGGACTCTAAGTCTTAAAAATCTGTCCTCAAAAACTTGGATATGGCTGGGTTCGGTGGCTCAGCCTGTACTCCCAGCACTTAGGGAGGCCGAGGCAAGGGGATTGCCTAGCCTGTGGGTTCGAGACCCACCCGGGAAACTTGGTGAGATCTCATCTCTACAATAAATCAAAAAAATTAACTGGGTGTGGTAGCAAGCGCTTGTAGTTCCAGCTACTTGGAAGGCTGAGGTGGAAGGATCGCTGGAGCCCAGCAGGTCAAGGCTGCGGTGGCCAGGAGCGTGCCTTGGGTGACAGAGTGAGACTCCAATTCAAAAAAAAAAAAAAACTTGGATATCATCTATTCTTATAACCCTCCCATGAAGTATGAAAGATAGGTTAGATTTTATTGACATGTCATTTTATTGAGGAGATAGAAAAAATTCTAAGGGATAAGGTAAATTGTCCAATATTAGATGATTCACGTTTGGCAGAACAGTGACTAAAACCCAGGCATTCGGATTCCATACTTTCCACTGTAATTGTGCAAAATGTGCAACTTATGAAGCTTTTAAATCTCACAGAATAATCTCAGCACTAATTGCCTCAACAAATAACTTTTAAAAAGATAATTAAAGAAACATGCTCAGCAATATTTTTGGATGTAGATGCTTATCTATATACAGGTACTATTCAAATGGTCAACCGTGACCTGAAACTTTTTTGACAAAGTTAGGTTCAGGCAAGCTCAGGGAAGTCAGTTTGGATTACTGGTCTCATTTAATCATTGGGATAAAATGATAATGTTACTGAATTTCTGAAAATCATTGTAATTATTATGGCATTAATTTCAAAACATTCAGCTTAAATGTTTACAAAATGAAAAAAAATCTCATTAAATTCTGTATAGTGCATAATCCTATAAAATAGTTTGACTGATTTTATTTTATTCCGATTCAACAGTTTAATAAATAAACTAACACAACTTATTTCATTTTGAATGGTTGTTAATGTCCTAACTGTATACGCATTTAGAACTGTTGCCTAATTAAAACTGCTCTAATTTGTCAATAAAATTACAATAAAGTATCTATCACCTTGTATTACATGGGCAGAGGGGTTAAGGTCAGAAGAATGTGCCCTTTTCAAAGTCATTATCAGATGAAGTCATGCCAATTTGTCCATTGAGAAGTCTTGTAAGGGAAGTACATTAGAACAGACACTCATGCTATCTCAGCCATGCTGGTGCGGTTGGTAGAGGAGGTGGAGTGATGGTTATGGTGGTCACTGCACATGTGCGTGATGACCTATGCAGCCTCCTAAGCCTGCATAAGAAAGGCATTGACAAATGGTCCTCATTGGCTAAGCACTGTCAGAGGTAGGAGGTGGATGCCATCACCTGTACTACAAGGGGATTGCCCTACGAAAGATAATTCCGGTTTTTTAGTTCCCCCTCCTTGTACATCCCAACTGACACCCATGACATGAACCATGTCTTTGGTTCTGTTTCTCTAAAATATATACCAATGATTCCATTGCTGCTCTGGAATCCATGACACGTGTCTGAAATTTATGCTAAATTCGTCTTGCTCCATAGGAAAGTGAGTACATCTATCAGTTTTAAAATTATTTCTGATAAAATACATGAGCATATTTGCTGTAAGCTACGATAGACCAGTGGCAATCAAGTGGAAATGTGAGTCATAGAGCAATGATGTGTTTCTCCCTGACTGTAAGAAGAAAACTGCTGATTATTTAAGGTGGTGTAGTGGAATCTAGGGTAACAGTCTGCTTGTAGACTGGCAAGCTAGACTTGTCTCCAACTAGCTGTATAACTCAGGGTGATAAAGCTAGCCTCCTTGGGACACATGACCTTGTCTATAAGGAATTCCATTCAAAGCCTTTTAAATATGGTCTCTAACTATATATTACAAACATTAAGTGGAACATAAAAATTAGAGAAGGGTCTGATAGGGCACAGTCACAATGGCAGAGCAAAAATCGGTGACAGGCGTGGGTCTCTGGCCTACTCATTCCACGGTCCTGTCAATCAGGGCAGAGGTCTGTGATCAGCCATTTGTGCTGTGTGTGTGTGAAATCAATGAATATTTCAAAACAGAACTTAATACAGCAGATACAACACAAAGAGCAAATGCAACAACTCAGTCAATTACGTCCTGATGGCAGCACAGACGGCCTGTGTTTAAAAGTGCAATGGGGCATGGGCCCACGTTTAGAAAATATATTCCGTGTCAATGTTTTGTAAATATAAATAGCAAGAGTTTTCAGATTTGGGGTGTGCTGATACAAGCCTTGTCAAAATATCATGGAGAAGCTCATATCAGCCATCTAAATGAGGAAGTTTGCTAATGCTCTAAATCTTTCTATCCTGAGATATAATTCCACTTCATCTAGTGTCTTCAGTGTTAAACACATTGTGTCACAGAGCTGCGTTTAGCATTAGGAAAAAAAATTATGTTTTAATTTTAATCCTTTTGGATCATTTAATTTTTTAAGGAATAAGAGCATGCAAAGAGCATAGCTAAATTGAGCAATAAAGACCTTGATATTTTCATGCTTCTAAGAAATGTCATACGTTATGTGATTTTCTGGAATAAAATCAATTCAATAAGCATTCCTTTTTCTTCTCTTTATTTACTTGGGCTTTTATTATCCATGTGATGCTCTGGATGCATAGAAATGCTGAATTGAAAAGTCTTCTGGTTTTCAACCAGCCAAAGGTTATTCGGGTGAAGACAAAACAAACTTGCTTCTCCAGTATAAGATCTAATATCCTCAAGATGCCCAAATGGTCTTGTTTTAAAAACAGTGGCCAAAGGTAATTGTAGTTTTGCCTTATTATTTTTTAACTCAGGTCACCATTGGTACAAAAATGCATTTTCATACCATGCAAATGTAATAAAAGCCTCAAAGTCAACAGCTTAGTAGTATGCAGACAAAGCTTTGATCCATCAGGGAAGTCTTGTTGAATATACATCGCTTCTGCCCATTATCTTAGTATATGTTTATATCAATATTTATATATCAACATGTAATTAATATATAATAATCATATTACTATAACATAACTAATTATAGTAATTGATAATATTTAATATATAATACACATAATAATATAATTAATTATAATTAATACTATATTTAGTAGATTACATTATTATATTATAATTAATATATATTACATCAATATTTTGGGGGCAGGACTCTGTGTTTGCCAAAGTTTAATAAAGCACTGGGGGAGAGAACCAACACTTGAGCCCATGTTTACAGGGGCCAGGGATCATCTGCAGACTTTTCTGCAATTGTCTACAGGGCTAACCCTCTGGTTCTTTTTTTTTTTTTTTTTTTTTAGTTGGAGTCTCACTCTGTCACCCAGACTGGAGTGCAGTGGCCGCTCCCAGCCACCTCAGCCTCGATCTGCTGGGCTCTGCCGATCCTTCTGCCTCAGCCTTCCAAGTAGCTAGAACTACAGGCGCGCGCTACCACCCCCGGCTGATTTTTGATTTATTGTAGAGATGAGGTCTCGCCAAGTTGCCCAAGCAGGTCTCAAACTCGCGGGCTCAGGCAATCCACTCACCTCAGCCTCCCAAAGCGCAGGATTACAGGCTGAGCCACTGAGCCCGGCTGCCCTCTGGCTCTTAATTATCAATGTAGATTATCATAATTAAACAGTGGAATTCTGTCCAACTATTAAGACAGCTGCAGCAAATCACCTCCCCCCTCAGTTTTGTTTTAACTGGGAGGCATAGGTCATTCTCTGAATGCGGATGACTTCTGTTTGCCTTTGTAATTCACTGCATGACATCTACTATTTGCATTTCAAGCTTTGGTTCAGGTGTCTGTGGTAGATCAAAAGCATAATTCTTTGTACTGAACTTAAGCATTCAAGCTCAGTCTAGAACACATTTCATAGAATGTCAGAATGTCCTAGACCAGAAACACAGCCATAGAGTCAACTACCAACTTGGAAAATCATCCAGAGAATGCAAAACTATCAAGGGCAATGCCTCCTAGGACTAAGGCAAATAATTGAGAAATTAAATTTTCTCCTTTACTCTTTCTGTAAGACCTTAGTCACATAGAGGACTTTCTTCAGAGATTCTTAAAACTATATTAGCCATCTAGAGAGTTGCAAGTAGCTAAATACACCACCTATAGTCATTAGTTTAATTATTATAAAATAGTATAATCATAAAGCATTGCTAGATTTGTCACATGTGCTAACCTGAGAAGTTGTTGGAAGACACTAAGATGATTCTTTTCAAAATTGGAGGAACATAAAAGAAACCCAGCAGACTCACATCAGTAAATTGCATGACTGACCCCCACTCTCCTGTGGACTCCTTATTTAGAGTTGCACTCACAATGTGTTCTCCTGTCCCCTTGCTGCCTTGGGGACTGTGTGCAACTCTGCTGAGGACTAGGGGCACTCAACTCATTAACATTATTATTATTTTTCCCATTGGAATGTTTATATCAACTCATTATTGTCATGATGCAACAATCAAACAGTACTTGGAGGAGTAAGGATGTTTCTCTGACCAACCTAATGAAAATGTTGAGTAATTTACGGGTGTCCTTGCTTTATTGCTTGCAACATAAAAGACGTCCTTGGGTTGATTTTACTCAATGGCTGGTAAGCAACTGGGACACACTTTTTTTTTTTTTTTTTTGAGTTGGAGTCTCACTCTGTCGCCCAGACTGGAGTGCAGTGGCCGCTCCCGGCCATGACAGTCTCGACCTGCTGGGCTCCAGTGATTCTTCCGCCTCAGCCTTCCGAGTAGCTGGAATTATAGGCATATGCTACCATGCCCGGCTGATTTTTTAAATTTATTTATTGTAAAGATGAGGTCTTGCTGCCCAGGCGGGTCTCAAACCCGCAGGCTCAGGCAATCCACTCACCTCAGCCTCCTAAAGGCGCGGGATTACAGGCTGAGCCACTGAGCCCGGCTGGGACACACTTCTATATGCTGCCTGTGTAAACCAAGATCAGAATGGTTTAGGAACATAGTTCATGAATCTGTACCACACTAGGACTTGAGGGACTTCTGTGTTTATTTCCTTATCTTCTGAAGTTTTTGCCCAGAAAGAACAAATTAAACGACTAAGATGTCAGAAATCAAAATGTGGCCAACTGTTTTTTTCCAAAGCTGGTTGCCACAGTATTTCTCATTCTAATGTTCTTTCCACAATGTCATGTGAACACTCCCCCATTGAGTGGCATGGTCAGTGTCCTCTCTCCTAGAACCCAGGCAAAACTTTGTGACTGCCTCAACCAACAGGATATAGTGATGTTATGTGACTTTTAAGGTTAATGCCATAAATGTGTCATGCACTTCCACTTTCTTCCCTTGAGAGGCTCCACCTTACAACTCAGCTACCATGTTGTAAGGAAGCCCAAGCCATGTGGAGGGATCACTGCAGGTGATCCAGCCCAGAGCTTCAGCTGAGGCTCCCACAGATGGCCAGCATCACTGTGATGATGCCACAGATCATACCAGTCCCAACATACAGGTCCTTCCAGATGAGAACACAGGTACAGTGGAACATAGGCAAACCATCTCCTATGTCCTGCTTGAATTCCTGACCACAGAGTCCACGGGCATAATATACTAGTTGTTTATGTTACTAAGTGTTGTATGGTTTATTTTTTTACAAACTATTCCTTAGGAGCTTGTACAGAAAGAGAAAAAAAAGTTAAATGACTGAGATGCTTGATTCTAAAGACACAGTGCTTTGTTATGATAAGAAAGTATCCTTCAAGACGTTTATAATTCAAGGTTTGTTGATTTATTTAGTGCCTAATGGCTCAGCATGGTATTTCTATGTGCTTTTTACACAGTTTGTCTTGCCCTAGTCCCTGGCACCAAACCAATGTATTTACAAACAACTCACGTCACCAGAAATTTGAAAGTGGTAACTTCAAAAAGAGAGAGAAGGCACACACAGAGAGAGAAGTAGGCAGAGACAGACAGAGACAGAGATAGAGAGAGACAGACTGAGAGAGATTGATTCATTCTGTGAATATCCACATCATCTTACTCAGCCTCTTTTGGTACTCACTTTTTTTTTTTAAAGCGGAAATATTTGTTTATTTCCCATTATTGCCCAAGCAAAATAGAACAGATTCTTATATAAAATTCTCTGGATAAATTGTCAGTTTACATTTTTCAAATGTCCTAGATTTCAATTCATCATATAATAATGTGAATTCACTAGATTACTTACTCTATTTTCAAATTGTTAAGTGAATATAAAATGTTAGAAGACTCTCAGCTTTAAAAAGAACCTAGGCCACCAATTCCTTATTAGAACAGATTAATAACTTGATGAGTGAACATTCAAACAACTGCTTCAGTGGCAAACAATACTGGGATCACAATCACAGCAGTACTCAGCAGCAATCCCAACTGACTCCAAGGAAAAAAATGTCCCAAGAAAAGTAGTTTTTTAGTTTTTTAAATCATCGTCGTCATCATCATCATCGTCATCATGTGTATGCATGCGTATATGTGACACAAAGAGAAATTAAGAGAGCAAAAGAGCAAGACAGAGACCAAGAAAAAAAAAGTAATCTGCGTAACACAAAATGTATTCATTCTGTCATAACAAGTACTTACAAAAGTTTGCACAAATGACATTTGACATGTAACTAAAAAGCAAGGAAATAAAAGTGATTCCCCATTTACTACCCTGACAAGTTTTCCAACAATATCTTTTTTCCAGAAAGCCCCATTTGAAATCAAAATTCCAAAGAAGGGGAAAAGCCACTAACACCTTACAGTAAACTTGTTTAGCAAATGTGCTTTAATCACCAAGCGTGCCAAAACTGATAAGCTTCCATCAGCCCTGTTTCCTCTCCATCCTAGACACAAAACTAGAATATATTTCCTAGTCTCCCCTGCCCTCAGGTGTGGCCATGAACTGGTACTCCCTCTTTTAATTTTGTAATATGGCCAATAAGGCAATTCAGCAAATTTCTTGTATCTAAGACACTTAGGAGCTTGGGAAGCCCTTGCCCATCAGTGGTTGTGTGTTCCCAGACCCCCAGGATGGTATCCAGCTTTGAATGCCAACAGTCTGCCTTACAGAATGTTTACTAAAGGCACAATGAAGGGAGCACAATATCCTTAGCCAAGCTCTTTCCAATAAAGGTTCTTTGTCATACCAAGTGTGTGCTACATTTCATATTTGTTAAACATCCTGAAGTTATTACATAATATTTTCATTATATTAAACTCCCTTTCACATCCTTGAAATCTGTACTCTTGTTAAATTTTCATATGTATCAGTGCTTTAGTCAATAGATTCCATTTCAGACAAGTAATGAATTAAGACTTCCTTAGCACAGGGAAATCTAATGCTTATCTTTAAGAAGAGAACTTTAGGTTTAATTAAGACATATAAATCAAAGATTGATCACTGTAAGTAGATACTTAATGGCTGTGTTTGGTATGTACTAATTAGGTTCCAATTAGCAGGGTCAAAACAAGTAAATCAAAGGCACTTTCTCCTCTCTGATGTCTGTTTCTCTCCGACAACTAATTACCTGTGCTCTTCATAGTCCTGGCAAATACCAAGCACCAACATACCAACATGCCTTCCACTTTGTGGAATGATTTCTTCAAATATGGCCAGGGCCACAGGCAGCAGAGTCTCCCGGGTGGCTGTCAACCTTCGTGTTCCTCCTAAGTCCCTGAGGGTAGGGGCACAGGAGCCTGCATTTTACCAAGAAGGCCAAGTAATTCTTACACAAAATTTAGTTTGATAAATCTTATTCTCCAGCCACTTAGACATTTCCATGAGTATCTCCCCTCTTTCCAGGGGCTGGGAGGGACATCAGAATGCCTAAGCAACAACCTTGTCCTGGAAGAGCTGACGAGTTAGTAAGGTGTTGACATAGGGCAGCTTTTTCAGTTACTAAAAGAAAACTATTAGAGTTCTACAAGTTGGCATGCCTTTTAAGATTCATTTCTAAATTAAATGTAGCAAAATTTTTCTTGTCAAGGAAAATTTCAGCTATCTCTGGGTACTGTTTCCTGTATAAATCACACAAATTTACTAAGAGCCCTAAGTGGCGACCCACAAATGGAAATGAAAGTAATCTGTCCCTCCTTTATATAACAGGAATTTAATAAAACTCATACAACCATCATCTATGTTATACAGAAAGACACTCATCACCATCATTTGCACATTTTGATGTTTCTTAAGTACAGAATTCATGACACTCTGCAACTTTTCCCAACCAATTTACAAATTGCTTTCATCCCTCATTTGATTATCCTACCTAGAGCCAACCTGTTCTTTGGTACAATCAATCTGAGCGACTGCTAAGGGTTTGAAGTGTAGCACTTTAATTTATGCAGACATCTACCCAAAAGCATCTCAATCACTCATAGCATGAAACAGAGGCAGTGTGCAATTCATCAGGAAATGTGTTTTTTGTTATACACATATATCTAAGGACAGGGTTATTTATATCAAAGAAAGTCAGGGTAGTGATAGACAGGATTAATGTATCAATGTCAGAAGAAAATGCAAGTCAAGGTATGGCACAAAACTTAGCCTCAGAAGGCACCTGGAATTCTGTCATTTAAAGCCCTTGTGGGTATATGATATAATCACTAAAGTATCAATCATAAATGAAGGTCTATCAAGTAGACTATTCTACCATATTTATATAAGAAAATCTTTTCCTCTCACATTTAAATATAGGGATTTATATTGTTTTAAGTATTTTTCTAGGTTTATCATTAAACCGATAATGGTCTGACATTCTGGAAAGTGGTATTTTTTAAAGAAAATTTCTAACAGCTAAATTTTAGGAATTCCCAGAAATGTCCAGGTTTATAAGATATACTAGTGAGTAGTGATGAGGGATTACTGACATTTATAATAAGGTATTTGTTTCAGTATTTTAAAATAAGAGATAGTATTAATTAGAAATTAAGAAAGATCTTATTTATGTAGATAAGAAGAAGTAGAACATCATATATGGTTCTAATGGAGAATATAAGGCGAGACTCTCTAGCTATTTATGTGACTTTGTAAGTTACTTATTGCATGCTGGAATCTAAACTAGAAAATACCTAAAGGAAACTTCAAAAGAATCCTAGGTGATCTAAAGTTATAAAAGTTTAATTTGTTTTTAACACCAGTTCAACATAGTTTTACAAACTGCCTAAAAATTTCCTAGATGACATTAAACTCAAGCATTAAATCTGTCTACAATTAAGCATAAATCCTTTACTATCATGTACACATTCTTCACCAGAAATCAGTGTTGGCCTATTACGAGTGATACCTCTGATTCTTCAGAAGTATTTGCTACAAAAAGAGGTAAATACACAGTGATATACGAGGCAGTGCTCGCCAGGGCTCCAGCTAGACATTTACTGAGAGCTCCATCAGTGAAGACTGCCACCATCAGTATCACCCTCTCCATCCCACTCACACACCAAAATACTCCCAGTAAACATCATCCAGGTTCATGCTATGAATTTCATGCAGTTCTAACTGTGTCATTCTTTCTAGCCATACGGTAATAACAAGTTCACACAACCCACTGTCTGCCTTCCACCATAGAACAGAGCAGCACATTGTTATATGTACTGTAAATACTTTGTGTTTTCAGTCTGATGCATCTGTTGTGTATTGTGGGTCTTGAAGGATTCTCTTTTGTTAGGAATGCACATAGAAAGGTAAGATTTGAAAGATTGGAGATAATATTTGGCTGAGTTTTCTTCAGGGTAACTGTGAAGACTCCTAAGAGAAAAATTCTACTTGTAAACTGAATTTTTTCAGAGAATAAAATCTCACAGGGACAGTCTGAGGCTCCACTTCCTAGCACATAACAGAACTCTATTAAACCTTTGTGATCTGATTGTCTCAAATGTTATTTAGATAATTGAATAGGATGCTTTTAAAAATGAGAGAAAAAATAAGATCAGTAAAAACTTAGCAAATTTTCACATCCAAAGAGTCATTTTTGAATTACACTATTTTCCCTTTGCATTTGGGCAGGTCTTACCTGCAAATGTGTAAATCAACCAGTTTATGCTGTACATATCGGGCTGCTCTGGAAAATACCAAATCACGTTATTATGGCTCCAGGAAAAAGAAGCGCAAAGGCCACTTCCTGGAGGAGGTGTTGATGACAGGGCAAAGTCTCCAGTAGCCAGAAAGTAGAGCAGCCTCTCAGTGCCAGGAAGAAGGACAGATGAACAAGCAAGGGAAAGTTAAGGGCTGGAACCCAGATCCTCCTTCCATTTTCCTTCCTGATTTGTTTGGAAAGGAGCAGTTTCATAGAAAATTCCTAAGAATTAAATTTTAGGAATTCCTAGAACCCTGGGACTTTTAAATAAATTGCTTCTCCGATGCAGACTAGGAGACCTCAGGCACATTTAGAAGAGTGTGTATTCCAGGGGTGCATGCTACATGGAATGTAGGGAACACACAGGGACACGATGGGTCTAGCTGAGGGTAAAGGTCCCCTGTTTTCCACAGAGAAAGCCTGCCCCTGGGGGTTGTGTATGTTTCCCTCCACCAAGTAGAAGGCCTGTGGAGGCTTTGGGGACTTAGCCAACTTGCCACATGCACGGAAGGGATCCTATTCAGAATAGGATACAGTTTGGACGTTTGTCCCTTCCAGTCTCATGTTGAAACGTGATCCGCAAAGTCAGGTGTGGGCCTAGTGGGAGGTGACAGGACTGTGGAGATGGATTTCTCATGAATGGCTTGGTGCTCTTCTCACCGTAATGAATGAGTTCTCACTCTTAGTTCCTGCAAGAGCTGGTTGTTGAAAAGAGCCTGGAACCTCACTTCTCTTCTTACTTCCGCTCCCACCATGTGACATGCCGGCTCCCCTTTGCCTTCCACCATGAATGTAAGCTTCCTGAGGCCTCACCAGGAGTAGATGCTGGCACTATGCTTTCTGTACAGTCTGCAGAACCATGAGCCAATATAAACCCCCTTCCTTTATAAATTACCCGGCTTCAGGTATTCCTCCACAGAACTACAAAATGCACTGCCCACTCTAGGAGTGCAATCTCGCCTAGATCCTGGACGACAGGGATGGCGGTGTGACCATCTGTGTGCCGCTCAGCTCCATAGGACCAAGGGTAAGAGCTCTGTGGCCTGAGAGCAGACAGGGTGAGACCTGCTGAAGTCAGAACCAGCAAGGTGTCAGCCCAGGCCCGGCCCCTCACCACCACCAAGATGCACTGTCACAAAAGCAGATTTGTGCCTACTATCCTCCTGCCACCATCAGTGTGTGGAGGAAAGAAGAGGGAAAATCCCTCTGCAGGAAGCCCACTCTATCCTGGGCCAAGCGCCACCCAGTAGGAGAGAAAAAAGACTTTACATTGTGTACAGTGTCCTTGATAATGACAATACTTGATTTGACTGGATACTATCAAAGAGTCCAGGTTTTACTGGGCACACATGGGCCCAGGAATGGGAACAGCAGACACCAGGCACTGCCAAAGCGGGGGATAAGGGGCACAAAGCCACCCCCTGGGTACTACAGAAGCCCAAACATCATCTTCATGCAATATACCTTTGTAACAAATACTTACATGTACCTCATGATTCTAAAATTAAAAACAAAAAGTCTAGGTTTTAAACCAGAAGTGGCTAAAAAATTATTACACTGAGTTTACAGGGTTAGACTGAATTGAGTTTACCTAGTACTGAGACAAACTGGCAGCTTGCCAAAGAAAAATTACAGAAAATGAGGTGAGTTTGCACATGTTGACTGTTGACTTCCAGTTCAAACTCACCACATACTCAGTCACATGCATAAATATTTCAGTCCCACTTTTTGATTCACATGTGAGGTATAAATCAGAAAGGAACTGAGCATCTGTCTGCCTGCTTCCAGAATAAAACATGCTTGTTCCAGCGTTCTGGTCTGGGGATGTGAGTGTGGTAGCCTGCTGCCTCCAGAAGCTGACTGTAGGATATCCTGAACAAGGATAACTTGGGAGCTTGTATTTTCCATTTCAAATATTTTCAAACTTCAGAATATTAATTTGTGGACAGATGGCAGTTTGAAAGAAGGCCTGTTCCTCAGAAAATTTCATCAATGAGCAAAATATTCAGAGATGAGACTGGGAACAGAGAGTCAGTAAATGGGCTTCCTGCCTCATCTCTGTGCTGCTTCTGGAAACTTCCTCCCAACTACTCTGCCATTCACCCCTGCCACTCATAGACCCATCCCTTCCTGTCTCAGGTCCCAATTTCGTGTATCCCTGGACTCAAGCTCTGAGTCAATATATGCTGTGTTGGCTTCGACTTTCTGGCCAACTCTAGAACGCAATATCAGGAGCTCTACTATCGGTCTTCACATACTGACCCCACAGGAAAAGGGCTTCCTCCGCAGCACCTCACAACCACTATGAGCTGCTCCATGTGGATCCCAGGGAGGAGGCCTGCCAGGTACTTCCAGGGAATCTGCGGTATCATGGCATACCAGTCCTGGTTCCTAAAGTCAATGAAACATTTCAGTCCTTCAATGACTGTCTTGGAAATGATGGTTCCAAATCTCTATCTCTGGCCCAGATCTTTCCCCTGAATTCTAGTCCCCAGTGAGTGTCACAGAGGCTTTCCCTGAACTTGGCAAAGTAGCCCCATCCTTTGATCCCTCAGTTGTTTTCAACCACAGTGCCCTGATTTATCGTCTCCAAAATATCAGCATCTAAAATGATTGTATTGATTTGTTCTCATGTTTATTGTGTATACCCCCAACAACCTCCCAAACTCACCAGGAAGGTGATATATTCTGAGAGAATCCCATAACACTGCTTTAAGACCAAATAAAAGGTGCAGATGCCAATGTAAGTTCATTAGAAGCAAGGGCTCTTAGAAGTTTTATACTCTCGACCCTAGAATGATACCTGGCATCAATAGGTTTTCCAAAAAATATTTGCTTACGGACTCGCTGACCTATATAACAGGGGTCCACTTGACACTTCCACTTGGACATCTCTCAGACACCACAAATTCAGTTCAAAACTGAGTTAATGAGGGTTCTCTACTATTTTCATTCTGCCAAATTGTAAGTCAAGGACACTACTGTCTATCCAATCAGCAAGACCAGACCCTTGTGAGTCACCTTCACTCTTCCTTCTCTCTAATCCCCTGGAGCTCCCATGGTGTACTTCTCACACAGATTTCTGGGACAGCCTTCTCTCTGGTTAGCCTCCATTAGACTCTCTCAGTAGTAGCCATATTGATTTTTTTTCCAAAGGCAAATATGATTGGGATACTTTTTTATTTAGAACCCTCCCCACAACAGTGGCTCACTATTGCTCCTAGAATCTATTTTCAAATCTTCAGAAGAACACACAAGGCCCTGTGAACTGCCTCTCTGTTAGCTGCATCTCATGGCCAAGTCTGGCCATTTCTCCCAGAGTCTGATGCTCTAGCTCTCCATTATTCATTTTTTAAATCCCTTGGCACCTGTTTTATTTTGCTGAGGAGACAAAACTCCATTCCAAAGCATCCGATGTTACCACAACCAAATTCTTAACAAGTCACCAGTTTGAGGTCTGTGAATATATACATATCGTGCTTCCTGTTTCTTGACACAGCCTGACTAGACATTAAAAATAAATTGGTTTTTCATCTAGATTAACTTGAAGCATGGATTAAAAATGGGTACACCGGTTGAAACGCCTCACATTTTAAAAGGATGCCACATACATTTTGGCTATATCACAGAGTTTTCTCACTTTCATTTACCCTGAATGATAAACTCCATCAACAAACGGCAAGGAAGTTGACTATAGTGTGTGTATATTGAATTGTATTTTTTCTTCCAGAATTGCAATTTCTTTCTGAAATCACTTTAATCAAAAGAAGAATTGCATTATTCACGAGTTATGCTCCATTAATTGGAAGTGCCGGTCAATTATTACACAAGATCGCATCACCTTTCAATAAAGAGAAAAGAGTTCCTCTTTACTGGTCTTTCAACCACAATTACCACCTCTCAGTCCAGTGACTTACAACAAGGCAGCAAAGTTAATCATTTAAAACTAGAAATCATCTTTGAAAAGTCAACTACTGGAAACATGTTTCTAACAACAGTAACAGCTGGAGAGTGTACTTTAGAGGAATTTGTAAGTGCCTCTGCAACAGGATTTGGATAAAGGTCATGTTTTTAATCACTGTGGGTACAAATTTTATAAATCACAGGCTGTCTTGATTGATACATAAAATGATCAGAGGTGGGGCTTGGGGATGTGTGAAATAACAAGCCCTGAGTAGTTCGTCCCACATTACAAATATGTCTAAGAAGTAGAAGTTCAAGAAAAATTCACCAGGAAGGTAATAGGATATTCTTAAATCCTCATAAAATACTGTTTTAGGATCAAATAAAAGATGTTAAGTGTCAAGAGCAAGGAGCTGTTATTAAAGTGGGCTCTATTTTTAACCCCGCATATTGTCCGGATTCTGCACACAAAAATTCTCTGTGTGACAACTCATTCTTTTATTCATTAATTCTCTCTGTCTAGAAGATCTGAGCCCATTTCAGAGGACACAGAATAGAAGAATGAGGACCAAAGGAGACCCAGTGGTGAGACCCTGGAACCCTAGGCTGTGCCAAGCATGGCAGCAACCCTGTAGCATGTGCTTAGTCACACATACAATTCAACAGACATGTGTCAAGTGTTTCCAGTGTCTCTGACATTGTGCTAAGCTCAGGAAAAGAAGGGAAAAGATTCCTCAAAGGGGCGGACACTGGACTCCTCTATAGGGAATGGAATTACATGTGACTTATTTTGAACATTTGTGATACAGCATAAATGCTATAAGTGCTCAGATACACTAACATCTCAGTGCCCTGGAACACCAGGTGGTATTGACTTAGAGCCACTGTGACCGATGGTATAAGCAGAACCTGCTCTTACATCTCCCAAGAGAGAACATGGTGCTCAGTGCAACTGAAGCCTACAGAGTATACCGGGCGGGCAGTCACAGGGAAAAAGGAGAAACCAGCATTCCTGAGGAGGGGAGGGTGATGGTGTAGTGGTTGAGGCTGTCCTATTTGTCTGAGTTGCCATGAGTTGGAGGCATGGGGCTTTCTGGAAGGTCAGTTTGCTGCTGAGGATACAGAACAGTGGTAGGTGTGGAGTAGACAGAAGCATCAGGAATGGGGGTGCTAAGGCTGGGTGTGCAAACAAATAGGACAGGACTCATTGGGGAAGGGCGGTGGCAAGGAGCATGGTGTCCACTAGTGCGAATGAGAGTAAGCCCAACACAAAAGCAGGCAGGATGAGCCCTTGCAGGATGTGTCTCAAGGCTTTGGAGTGACATGGGCCTGAGGCCAGATCCCAGCTCCCTCCTTCCTGGCTGTGTGACCCTACTAAGTTAGAGATGGTCTTTCTTTCTCTCTTTTTTTTAACTTTTAATTTTTTTTTAATTGTAAAGATGTGAGGTTATAGATGGTCTTTCTAAGCCTCCGTAAGTCCTTCTCTACAAAGAGGGGATGATGCAGCTGGGTGTGGTGGCTTATACCTATAATCACAATACTCTGGGAAGCTGAAGCAGGAGGATCACTTGAACCCAGAAGTATGAGACTAACCTGGGCAACATAGCAAGACCTAATTTCTTCAAAAAAATTAGCTGGATGTGGTGGTGTGTGCCTGTAGTCCAAGCTACTTGGGAGACTGAGGTGGGAGGATCACCTGAGACCGGAGGTCGAAGCTGCAGTGAGCCATGATTGTGCCACTGTCCTCCAGTCTGAGTGACAGAATGAGACCTAGACACACAAACACACAAAGACGCAGAAAAAGAAAGAGGGGATAATCTAAGGACTGCTTACTCTCCAAATTTATTCAGGTTCTAAGTAAGACTCTACTTGATAGCAAGTCTGGACAGAGATATGTTACTGAAATCTATTTGGTTACTGAGTTCATATACCAGAGTTCAGGTAGGAAGGAGTACCAGGGATAATCACCCTTCTTAGAGTTGTTGCAACAATTAAATGAGACAAATGTGTGGGAATGGCATTACTTGGAATGGAGTAAGTTCTCAAAAAGTATTGCGACTACAGCTGCTACAGTTACCACCACTACAACTATTCCAACTGCCATTGAGAGGATCACAGATATTGCTGTATGATTAGAAGGAGGGCCCCGCTCTGCTAGAAAGAGGCGGTTTGGTCTCGATTCAAGCAGCAACCATTGTTGAGCTGAAGCAGAGGACTCACAGAAGGGTAGCAGTGGTTTAGATGCCTGATATGGCTGCCATGCTCAGTACAGACCAGATGGTCAAAGGGAAAGAGTTGGCAATCCAAGGAGGTTATTGCAGTAACTCAGGAGTAATAAAGGCTGGTTATGAAACTTGGAAGGACAGGAGTCGGTCCAAAAAACATTTCAAAGAAAAGACAAGGGACGGAATAAAAACTAAAAGGTGATCTCTGTGAAGATCAAAAATACACAGCTGAAGCTTTTCAAGGAAAAAAATGGCAGGCTAGGAGAAGAGTCAAACCTGGGCCATTCCTTAGAGAGGAGTTAGACTGTGAAATAAAGGAAGAAAACAGATATGATCAGTGGCCACACTTTCTCTGCGCTGTCTTCCTAGTCCAGAGCCAGTTCTCTGCGCTGTCTTCCTATGTCCAGAGCCAGTCCTGCCCCTTGGCCCACCTCTCCTCTCCCAGGCTGGACTGCTGGTACTGGGGTCTCAGACCTCAGATCTTGCCTTGGCTCTGCGCACATGACCTTCCTGACCTCACCCATCTTCTTGACTTTGAGGACCACCAGTTTGCTGGCGATGGCAAGTCCTGATTCAACTTGAACACCTCGTTGGCTATCTGTCTGCTTTCCCCTTGATTCTGCCTGGATGTTGAATCTCCAAACTATTGACTTTCCTGCTTTTCCCACAGCCTGTTTCCCATCTCACTAAACAGACACTGAATCTTCCAGTGACTCAGGTCAATGTCCATGGTGTCTTTTACTCTGCTCCCTATCTCATGCCCAATTCTCACCCACATACCTCTCCTATGTCCAGAGGTTGGTGGCTTCTTGTAGACCTCACCATCGCCACTGCTGTCAGAGGCCACTGTCATCTCTGATCTGGATTATTGGAAGAGACTTTTGTGGTCATCTTCATTTCATGTACAGACACAGCAGCCCCTTCCATCAGATGTAACTTTCTGCTCAGGACCCTTTAATCCCTTCTCACCTTATTTGAGAGAGAAGCAGGGACCCTCAAAAGTCCAGTGAAGCCCGCTGAACCCAGGGCCTGCTACTTCCCTGCACCCGCCCCCAACTCTCCCCACCCACTCAGCTCTGGCTCTGAGTTTAAACCTAAACTCAGGTTAAGTTTACTGCTATTTGTTCAGCCACTCACGGAGCTCGCTTCTACCTCAGAACATCTGCACTTGCTGCTCATTCTGCCTAGAACTCTCTCCCAGATACTACTTGGTGCCTACCCCAGTTCTTCTGGTTCTATCCTCAAATACTGTCTACTGCAGAGACCTTCCCTGACCGCCTCATAGACTGTAGGAAGGCCCTTTCCCATCACTACTTGCCCAGCCTCTGTCACCTTCTTTCATTTTCCCACAGCATGTGCTAATTCATTTCTGTATATCTTTATTAATTTCTTGTCCATTTTCACTACCAACGTGCGGATTCCATAAGAGCGGAGATGTTGTGTTATGCACAGCTACTCATTCAACTTCTAGAATGGTGCCTGACAGATGAGTACTGAAGGAACATGTGGTTCATGTAAATGGTTTTTAAAAAATAAGTATTATGTTTCTGTATGAAAGTATAATGAAAGAGTTGCACAGAGGGAATACTGAAAATGTTAATGTTGGCAAAAAAATAAAAAAGCCTTCAGTAAGCCAAAAGGGATGGAATAAAAAGCTTAAAAAATGTAAGTAGGGAAGGTTCCAGAAGGAACGTGTTGCTCTGTGATCTTCTGCTTTTATGCTGCCCCAGCTTGTAGACGGTCACTTCATTCGTTGAGTAGTGCACCCCTTCAACAATTCTCATGCGTTCCAGTAGCTTCCACAGTGACAGGGACGCCAGACTTTGTAGTTTCAAGGGGTGGTGGTGATGGCAGCGGTATTTTTATTTGTCTGTTTGCCTCGAAAGTGTTGGGATCGCCTGATGAGTAGCAGACAGCAGCACACGGTGGTTGCCCGTGCAGCTGCCGCTAGACTCTGGGGAGTTAAGTCCTTGTGCTCCACCTCCAGACCTCTGATGTTGGTTAAGTCCCTGACCACCTTGTGTCTTTGTTTCCTCCTCTGTAAAATGAGAATCTGATTATGCTGGCTCATAACCTTATCTGAGATCCTGGGTTTCAGACATTTTTGGATTTTTAGGAAGGTAACAGAGTACACGCTGTATATTATGTAACATCCACAGCAGGGTCTAACCAGACACACTCATGTATCTGTGGTGGAATACATGAATATTCATACCTAGTGGGATATATTAAGGATATAAATAGTCTCACATCAGTTCATGACAAGTTTTGCCAGCAAGAGGTCAGGTGAGGCAAGTTTTGTCTCCAGATGAGTCAGAAATACTCAACTTTGTATTATTGTTGGGTAAATGCGTTTAAAAACTTGCACTTTTCATGAAAATGTAACAGATTTCACTTTATTTATGATTTTAAGTAAAACAATTCCATTATATTTAGCCTAAGTTAAAGTCTGACTTCCTCCTTCCATTCTTTCTTCTTCTCCTTTCCTATAAGCCACTCCCTGGTGAGAGGGTGGGTTGTGGACCATGAGATAGAGGGGATTACTTTGCATGGAGGGATGTGTCAGGGGAATAGGGGTTGGCTTTGGGCTGGATGCCCTCCAGCAAAATATATCAGTGCCTTCTGCCCCAAGCCGGCCCCAAAATCAATTGAGCAAGAAGGCAGTACTGGCAATAGCTTTGCCCATGCGGTTTCTTCCTGGGGCCCATTCCCACTCAGATCTGGCCCCAAATCCCTCCCATTTACAAATTCCAACCCCATTTCAGGTCAGTCACCCCCTGGAAGAGAAGTTTCTCCAGGGCATGAGTCAGGAGCTGTGAAGGAGTTGAAGTGACCTTGGTCCTTACATGCTGGTCTTTGGAAAGCAATCCCTTGTGCCCAGCTGTGGGTAGTCCACCAGGATCCCTAGCAGATACGTGCTTTTCAGAGAAAAATAGAGACACAGCTCAGAGCAAAAAGAAATAGAGGGCCTTCCCATTAGAAGTGCAGAAATAGCACTTCAGTCAAAAGTGTTTGATTTGTTCCAATTGTCAACATAGGGTAAAGTGGTCTGCTCACGCTTTCTAAGTGGCCAGGTTGTTGTCTGAGTGCAGCATATCTGTACAAGTAATTGTTACTTTATTTATAGTTATAACCACTTCTTAGAACTGGTATCCTTTAAAATATAGCCTAACACTAAAGCCAGATGGGGAAAAAAAATCCTATAATAAAATATCGAATTGTGACTGGTCATCTAATAAAATGAAGTTATTTATGATGACTCATATATGTCAAAGCCTGTATATGGCTTGTCTATAAATTGGCAGATGGATCTTTTCCAAGTACTGATAAAAATTCAGTTTGGGTTTTAAAACAATTAATTAAAAAACAAAAATGACCAATTAACAATCTGATAAAAGTTTGTTCGTTTTATTAAAAACAAAAACAACTGACTTTAAAACCCATAAACTCAAAAAGGGTTTAAACTATGCTGCTAAAAAAAAAAATAGCATTCTTATTTATCTACACAATGAGAACATTTAAATGGAAAGTTTAATATTTCAGTATTATGTTGCTAAGTCTGAGGTCTGGCAGTTTTCTCTGCTGAAAAGTCTAGAAAGGCCAGCTCTGTGTGTGGATAGTATAGCTAACTGAGGCCGACATGGAAGGCAGAGTTGAATGTATACAGCAAGCAAACTCAACATATGAGGATCTTAAATTTAAAAAAATATGAATTTTCTTGAGTTTTTATGACTAGTGCATAACTGGACATTTCTGTATGGACAACTTGACATACTATCCAACATCTCCTGCCCTCCACCAATCCAATCTGAAATTCCTTTAAGGCTTTTTAATACTATCACTGACATTCAGCTGGGCTCCGACCGGGTGATCTAGACTCATCTTTAATGCATCTCCCTTGTTCCCAGCTTCCACTATGTCACCCAAACTTGTCTAATCTACATCAAAGGTCTTTTGGAATTTGGCCCTACTAACCCTAGATTAAATTTTTTAGGGCAAGGTGATGACTTTGACCACCAGTAGTGGTGTCTAAACTTAAGAAAGACAACAACAACAAAACACATGGTAGATCTTTTCTTCAAACTAACAATGTTGTAATATGAATTCCATTTCACTGAAAAGAAGAGGCTACTTTAGCCTTCCCTTCACACTTTCAGCAGTCCCTAGGCATTGTCACCACCGATAGAGCATGAAACGTTCCCCTGTCTTGTCTGCCCACTCCAGCCCACACCCAGCACTGCCATCAGATTCTGCTCCTGCCTCTGGGCTCAGGCTCCTAGGGTAGTATGTGAAGTGGAAAAGGTGGCACTGCCTGGATCCCATCCAGCGGGCAGCCTCCTAGCCTTACACACTTGGGCAATGTCAGAGATCTCTTCATCTCTAGCATGGAGAATAAATAATAATACCTATTTTGGGACACCTTCAGACAAACCCTCTATAGGGTACTTGGTTCCTCTAACACTCACATGCAGCTTCTCCCAATCTCTGAGGAAAAAATAGATTGGGTCTACTGCTTATTGATTTTAAGTAAGATATTAAAACAAACAAACAAACAAACCCGGGCGTCATTGCAAAAGATAAAAGCTACATGTAAAATTAGCAAATATACTTTGAAATGTCTGACGTTCCCAGAAGTTGTGATTGCTTATTTATTTATTTGAGTTGGAGTCTCACTCTGTCACCCAGGCTGGAGTGCAGTGGCACACTCACGACCACTGCAGACTTGACCTGCTGGGTTCAAGTGAGCCTTTTGCCTCAGCCTTCCAAGTAGTTGAAACTACAGGCGCACACTACCACACCCAGCTAATGTTTTGATTTGTTGTAGAGATGAGGTCTCACCAAGTTGCCCAGGCTGGTCTTGAACCCCTGAGCTCAGGCGATCCTCTCGCCTTGGCCTCCCAAAGTGATGGGATTACAGGTTTGAGCCATCGCACCCAGCCTTATTTTTAATATTTTATTAAAGAAATGGAAAAAAATTCTACCCCTCACTGTCCTGAATGATATAAGACTATCCTGTCAGAAGCTAGTATGGGTCCATAATTTCTTCCTCGGAGAAAGTGGTAAGAGGAGTCAGAACACTCCCAATAAACTTTGGAATGTTTCATCAAGAGTTTTGCTGGGAAAGGCTCAGTGGAACATCTCTGGCACTCTTGCATCATCAGTCCCCAAAGTGGGTAGAGCCATTCTTGGGACACTGGACTATTCATGTAATGGAAGACTCACAATTTCCGTGACAGAATAGGGCACACGGGTATCATTCAGGGTTTACTCTGTGCTGCATTCTATGGGAAAAAGGAAGACAACGACTGAGTGCCTTTGGTCAGTATCTGACTCTGTATGACCAACATAACCGAGGAAGGCCTGATCCACAGAGAAACAGCAGCCCCGCTGAAACTCTAGTCCTCCCAGGGCTAGTGGAAGGCTTGTGTGAGTTTTGTGCTTGAGCTTTTGCAAGTCCAACTCAATCTGCCACACAGAAAACTCTCAGCAAGAGTTGTAGCCATCCATATTGTCATCATTATTATTACCCTAGACTTCATACCTCAGAGGGTAAACTCCTCCATTCTTAGCTACCACAAGGTCCTTCACACTGTAGGCCCAGTCTTCTGCTCTGCTTTCTTGCTGGTCCATTGCTGGTATGCAACTTCACTCTGGCCTAGGGAACTTCACCCCCATCCCCTGCCAGGTCATCCCCTGGAGTGTAACTGTACATCCTGGGTGTTCTGCTGGATGCTCTTATCTCCTATTCCCTTCTCCCTCCCACAGGTCAATCTTTCTGTGATGCTTCCTCCACTTCTTTATGTAGTTTATTTTCTTCTCTAGACTACCAGACTCTTAGTTGATACCATCATTAGAGAGTTTATTAGGTAGTTTCACAAGCATGGCCAACTATAAGCTCTTTGAGGTCAAGAGCTGGTTTTATTCATCCTTGTTTCCCTAGTATCTTGTCCAGTCCCTGGTGTATGCTAGACAATCAATAACTACGTCTTGACTAAATAGATGATTGACTAAATAGATAACTATGTTTTGAATTTTATTTTAGATGACAAAAAGATGGTAGATCATGATGCAAGAATGTTAATAGTTCCTTGAATCCAGGTTGTGAAATTATAGGTAATTCTCATTATAGTAATTAAACTTTTCTTCATTTTCTAAATTTCACATTATGGCAATATTCATAGAAAATATAAGACTAAGGAAGAACTATGAGGATTTACTTATATAATATTTCAAGCAATCAAATGATGTTATGCATCAGTGTTAGCCTTTCCTAATAAATGTTACAGGGACCCACTATTTCTTATGTGAATGTATGGATTAGTGTAATACAAGCTACTTGTGGAACTCTCTAGAATTTGATATATATTTTCCTAATTTATTCTGACCTAATTCATTAGTTTAAGTGGTTCATGCATTTTGCAGCTATAAGTCTTACTCATTCAGCTGGGAATAAATCTTTGGTTTTACATGCTGACACTTACTAAAATGGTAACACCAAGATGCTATCTTTTTTTTTTTTTTTTTTTTGAGTTGTAGTCTCACTGTCACCCAGACTGGAGTGCAGTGGTGGCTCCCGGCCACCGCAGCCTCGACCTGCTGGGCTCCGGCGATCCTTCCACCTCAGCCTTCCAAGTAGCTGGAACTACAGGTGCGCGCTACCACGCCCGGCTAATTTTTTTGATTTATTGTAGAGATGAGGTCTCGCCAAGTTGCCCAGGCGGGTCTTGGAACACACGAGCTCAGGCAATCTACTCACCTCAGCCTTCCAAGGCACAGGATTACAGGCTGAGCCACCGAGCCCGGCTGATGCTATCTTTCTATTAAGACCTTTAGCCCAGAAACATTTCCCTTTGTTTTAAAGAAATTGGGTTTGTCATGAAAGACATTTTAAAAAAAGACTTAAGTACAACTGGCATCTTGAATATCATTGTCAAAAAAAGAGAGTCTCATGAACCCAGGAACAGATCTCATGAGGATAATAACAACATCATAAGAATAAAAACAACACCAACAACCACACATGCTTTTAAATGTAATACAAAATGGCCTGCTTACAGAAAAATACAAACAACAATGAACAAAGCATACTTACGAGTAAAAGAAAAGTTAATGTTCGTGAACCCCATACTTTTGTCATATAATGCTTTTGCATCAGGGCATATTATAATGTCGATCATCACATTATAATGACCAGAAAGAGGTAAGCCAACTGAACAAGTGGTCCCTGAGAAATTAAGTTCCATCAGTTCCTCTCTACATAGGCAGTTAGAGTTTGACAAGTAAAGAAGGTATAGATCTCTTGTAACAAGGACTGGAAGGGTTTCTTTTATAATCGTCTATCATGTAAGACAAACGTATTATTCTTATAGATACTTGGCCCATAGTAGATGGGTCATCAGCATTAATAATTAATTAATTAGTTAATTAACAATCTCATGGCATGGTAGCTAGGGCTCGGTAGGCCAAAGCAGGAAGATTTAAACAAACATGCTGTGGTGACAGTGACTTCTCACAGGCGATCCATTGGCTGTCTCACTCACATTCCCCAGCCTTCTTCAATCCCACTGGTTGCTGTGCTAAGGTGCTTCTCTCACAGTGAATGTTTATGTCCCCCCCAAATTCATGCTAAAACCGAATCTTCATAGTGGTGGTATTAAGAGGCGGGGTCTCTGGGAGGTGATTAGGTCATGAGAGCGGAGCCTTCATGAATGGGATTCATGTCCTTATAAAAGAGTCCCCAGAGATCTCCTCTGCCCCTTCCACCACAGGAGGTTATTGTGAAAAGACACCCGCTGTGAGCCAGGAAGGGGGCCTGCACCTGACAGCACATCTGCCAGAGTCTTGATCTTGGATGTCCCACCATCCAGGATTCTAAGAAATAAATGTTTGTAGTTCGTAAAATACTGAGTCTATGCTATTATGTTACAGCAGCTGAATGGACTCAGACACCAGCTTCACGGTGACCCCTACTCCCTGATCTATTGCCCATTGTGATTCTGGAACTGCTTCCCCACTCCATGTTGCATACTGGAGCCAGCCTAGTCAGTGCCCTTTTGCAGCCAGAACACCACCTGCTAAAAATGACGTTCCTTGGGTTTACCTTTTATCAATGCTGGGACTGTATACTTCCAATTTTCATTGTAATAAAAGCAGAGCATACTAAGGATGGTTCTTCAGGGTCAACCTGCTTAATTTGAGTATGTAACTCTCTTTCCACAGAGGGATAAGTGATTTTTTCTCTCTTTAAAAGCAGTTCTTCTTCAATTGCTAGGGCTCCAGCTTCCCCTTGGGAGTGAAAGTCGAACACGCGTTTATCTGCGGCAGCGTCAGCAACAACAGCTAATCGTGGGGTTGTCATTGGTTCTACACATGGTTTGAGGAGCCTCCATCCATGAACTCACATGGCCTTGGCAGCAAACTTGTGATGTAGTGCTATTACTCATCCCACCCTACTGTCTAGGCAGAGCTGGAGGGCAGCAGCGCCAGGACACAGGTCAGCCCAGGGTGCAGTGCCCAGGCTCTTGGCCCCAGCATGCTGCCCCTCCATGAAGCAGGCCTGGAGGAATGAGGAGCTTTTGGTCTTCAGGGCGCTCTTGCTCTCAACCTTGCATTCAATATCAAGGGAACGCGGGATGACTGATGCCCCAAGAGGCATAAGGGCCTGGCAAAGGTGCTTCAGCATTTTGACCTACACCTTCTGTTTATGTGTTTATGCCCTGGGTGTTGGGAAGTGAAGAACAGGAGGTTGGCTTCCAGAAGTAACATTCCAGGCACTATAGTCTGTGTGCTTCCCAGAGCCCAGGTGTGTCCATGCTGGTACTGACAGGAAAGTAGGGAGGAAGAATGGAGGAAAGTGATTGTTTCCTGGGGTTTCCACAAACTGGGTGGTTAAAACAACAGAAATTATTCTCTCACAGTTCCAGAGGGGGGCCAGAGGCCAAAATCTGGGCATTGGTGGAGCTGCCGCCTTCTGGAGGGTGAATCTGCCAGGTCTCTCTCCTGGCTGCTGGCAGTTCCCGATAACCCTGGGTGTTCCTTGGCTTGTGGACTCATAACTCCAATCTCTGCCTCTGTCTGCATGTGCCAGCCTCCTCTCTGTGTCCTTGTGTCTCTTCTCATAAGAGACATGAGTCAGTTTGAATTTGGGCCCACCCTAATCCAGTATGACCTCATTTTAACTTGATGACACCTACAAAGACTCTATTTCCAAATAAAGGCACCTTCACAGGTATTAGGGTTTGAAACTTCAGCATATCTTTTTGGGGGACACAATTTAACACATAATAGGAAATAAAATGGTTTTCTCTGTTCTTTTTTGTTTTTCCTAAAAACTCTAAAAAATAATGTAATTTGGCTCCTGACAACACTAATCTAAAATAAAATTCTATGAGCAAAAAGCACGCTGGGGACTCTGAGCCTGGTTACAGATGGGGTAATTGCACGGGGAGGGACTTGTGTCCTGTTCTAGAAGTGGAATATGCCAAGGTCTCTCACCCAATTTTCAATAAATCTCTAAGAATGAGCAGCACTGTACTCCCTTTTGAAGTGTTAGTAGTAAGGCTGATATTACTAATCTAAACAGTAAATACCTCCCAAGAACTTCATTTAACAGGGGGCCGAGGCTATAGCTGCTCACACTGAAATAAGAATGGTTCAGACTCAAACCACAGCCCACTGCGATTTCACTTTCAAGAACACATATCTGCATAATGGCGTTTCCTGCTTCTGTTACCATCCACACTGTGAGTCACAGTGTTCAACATTTTACTGCTTCATATATCAATAAATTAAGTGCAATTCTGTATGGATGTGACCTTTTCACTATTCCATGGAATGCCTGACTGGCTACTGTCCTTCCTCCCCTGTTTATAATTTGAGTAATTGGGATGGAGAAGTGACCTGGACAGCCAATAACAATGAAGAACAGGAGAAAGAGCAAAGTCGTAAAGCAAGCACAGCCCCTTCGAGACTACATTAAGGGATTATGATTTTGATATATCATTTTTTTATTTCTAGAATATGCAGTCATAAATTGAAAAAAGAAGAGAGAGAGAGAAACAACATGTAATATTGACCAGAATAAACAATACTGTAGTCTTCTTCCATGAATGTTATTACCCAGTCCCTCAGTTGTCCTGGCCTCTGCTTGCTATCATCTTCAAAGGCTTTATTCTAGAAACATTTTTGTCTCAGTCAGATTTATTATGAACTTTAATATAAAGTTCTGTTGCTCCATGGTGGTAACTGATGGTTTTGGAAACTGCAGTGAAATCTCACGAACTCTTAAGAGTTCACTATTGCTTGGAGCAGTCCACACCGTTCCTTTGTTTATGCAGTGATGTTATGTTACACTGAGCTGAGTTCAACTGTCTCAGCAACTCTTGAAGACAAATCAAGCACACTAATAAATTATTCAACCTACACATTTTAGGAATAACAATGGACCACCCTAAGTCTAGGCAGCACTGTCTGATCTCCGACAAAAGACAAAGAGATTCAGATAACAGTTTTACACCAAATGTATGAATTGTTTCATAATTTGGATAGGAATAATCCCTTAACATCATGAATTAGCCATATGTCCATTTAAGAAATGTGAATTCTAGTTTATAAATAACTCTTTATTCTCATGTAATGTCTAAACAAAATTTCAATAACTGTAAAGAATGTATAGACCTATTTCTTAGTAATTAGTTTTAACAAGTTCTTCACTTAATTATGCTAAATAATGCTAATATTAATCTTACAGATGTCACAGCACATTATCAACTTAAACTTTAAAATACTAAAATGAAATAAGGCTTATCCTGTACTAATCTGTAAGCAACTTATTTCATAAGAACTCTTGAGTTTCTGGCCTATTCTAGAATCATCCAAAATTTAAATTATTAGAAAATATTTTCAGTGAATTTCCTACCTACCAGGCTTAGAATTACAATGTCAATGGAACACGTATGACTTAAAAGGATCAAGATCATCACTGATAGATCCTTTATAACTGTAAAACAATGGGAATGATAAACCACACACTGTACCCAGGGATACAAGTTTATATATAAATTCATAGTTCTAGAGTGCTGTCCACTCGGCCTGGTTCTCTCCTGGGTACTAGGACTACAAGAGTGATTAAAATGGAGACAGTCTCTACCCTCACAGCATTTTCATTTAAGAAGACCAGATAGAAAACACCAAGACTGCAGGAAATAACCAAGCAAACCAGTGGACTGAAGTCCCTTGGTGATAGGTGCTGTGGAGTAAGGGGTAGCGAATGCCCAGTGAGGGATATGGGTACTCAATGACGACCACTGATGATAAGGTTACTTTTGAGCAGAGACCTAAATGAAGTAAGGATGTGAGCCTCAGAGAAATTGGAAAATGTCCCAGACAGAAGGAACAGGGAAGTAGACTTGAGGTCTGCAAGGATGGCAATGCTTTAGCAGGGGCCAGAGCACATTGGCCTTGCACCCATTTTTGCTACTTTGGCTTATTCTGAAGGAGCTGAGAACGCTTGAGAGTTTGAGCAGAGGAGGGACATTATCTGATTTACATTTTAAGATGACCGTTCTGGCATCTGCTTGGAGACTAAGCTGGAAGGAGAAGAAATACAGAGGTGTAGAGATGGGAGATCAGCTGGGGGCTGCTGTCATAATCCAGGCAAGAATCGATACTGGCTTGGACCAGGGTGAAAGTCTTGGCCAGATTCTGGAAAGTATTTCGAAGGAACTGTCTGCAGGAGTTGCTGATGGGTAAGATGACATGGAGGCGATGCTTTTGTCCATTTCTGAAGATGATGAAGACTGAGGCAGCAGCAGAAAGATCAAGTGCTCACATCTGGAATTACGAATTGTGAAGTATGAGATGTCTACCAGGAACTACGGAGAAGTCAGGGAGGCAGCTCAAGGTTTAGTTCTGGAGTTCAAGGGGAAAGTTGAAGCTAAAGGGACACACTCTGAAATTAACAGCATATCGTGAGCATTTAAATCAATGAGGAAAAGATGAGATTACCTGGGAAGGGAATACAGATACAGAAGGAAGAAGGGAGGAGAAGAGGGCTGGGACTGAGCCCTGGGAAATCACAACCTTCAAATCTTGTTTGTGGGGCTGAAGTGGAACCACAAAATCATATAATATCATAAAATATCCTAAGTATTATCTAAAGAACTTAACTATCAACATAAGTGAACCGGCTGTCAAAGGGTGGCTTTGCCATATTGTAGTTTTTTTAATTTTTAAGTTTATTAGTCAAATCAACAAATATAAGTAAATTGCTCTATAAACTTTAAAGTAGTACAGTCATATGAATTATCATTATTATATTATACATACATATTATATATGACTATAGTCTCCATCAGGTTAACTACAGTTGGTGGTTAGTCAAGGATTTACTCCAGGATTGATCGTATTTCATTCATTCCAAGATGCTTATTTTTCCCCATATTTTAATATCCCTGGAATAACAATGTTGATGGCACCCTGCAATCATAATTGGTGATTTTTTTCTCTTCTTAGAAGCATATGCAAAAAAGACACACCGCACAGTCTGTAACATCTTAGATCTGATGAAATAAAAGATATATTTTTAAAGTCAGGGCTATTATCTGCTGCCCCAGTGGATATAAAAGTAGAAGAGTTTGTCTTCTGTATGGCCACCACCTGTCACCAGTGTCTACTGAGGTAATGAAGAGTCCAGCAAAGGAAGGAGACAGTGACAGGGTGCCAGCTGTGGGCCAGCCTCTTGACAGCCACCCATATTTGCCCATAGTTTGCTATTGATTAGCTCTGGGTGTCATATACCTCCTGTGACTTTGGCTTTAAAAGGAAGACAAACACACTCTGACACTCTGAAACTTGCACAAGGGTTTATTCTGGCTTCATTCTCCAGACATATTTTCCCCCTGGATTCATACAGAAACCATGCTCAGTTTTGTTTTTCAGTTGGAGTCTCACTTTGTCACCTAGGCTGGAGTGCAGTGGTATGATCACACCGTGGGCTCAGGTGATTCTTCTGCCTCAGCCTCCAGAGTGGCTGGGACTACAGGTGTGTGCCACTATGCCCAACTAATTTTTTTGATTTTTTTGTAGAGACAGGGTCTCACCATGTTGTCCAGGGTGGTCTCAAACTCCTGGGCTCAGGCAATCCTCTCACTTCAGCCTCCCTAAATGCTGGAATTCCAAGCATGAACCACCATGTCCAGCCTCAGTTATCTTTTAATCTGCAGAATTTAGCACAATGCCTAAATGCAGCTGGTGCTCAATACTTGTTTTATTTGCATTGAAACCCACCCCCTAGTATTTGGATGTAAAGACTTATGGCCTGCAATCTCAGAGGCAACGAACAAGAGATTCCCTCCCCCAGCTGTGATAGTTAAAGACTGCCGACGAACTACAATCACATAGGGTATCCTGTCTGCGTGCCCAGTGCTACATCCTGGTGTAGTCTCCATGGAAACACAAAAGGAGCTCTCATATCCTTGTGAAGAAACAACAAATGCGTACTTTAGAATAAGAACAGAATGCAGCATTTATAGATAGGATAATAACCTATGTTATGAAACATGCAATTTAATAACTCTCTCTGATAAAAAAGCAAAGACAACCGTGAGGCTGTAATTTACTTCTGGTGGTGAGGTGTCTGAGTTCACGGGCAGTGCCGCTGAGCAGCACGAATTCATCTTCTTCATCTCCTTGTCAACCCATTATATGCTCTCTTGCTGCTTACTATGCCATTTTGTCTTTTTCTTCTCATTATATTCTCCAAGTGATACATCCTTACCTACTCTTCTACTTACTTCTCTCTTTGCATCGTGACCTGTATTCTATATTCCTCACAAGAATGTCCTCAAGGAATTACAAAGGACTTTTAGAAACAAAGACATAAAATATTTTACAGCTCCTGCGGAAGGCTTTTTGTGAGCATTGTGCTTTCCTGTATTAAAAACACCTAGGAGAGCAGCTATAAAAGTAAATTTGAAAATACATTTGAAATGTAAATACTATTTGCCGTGCCTTGCAATGTTGCTGCAGGGCACAACAACGTTTAGCAAGAGCTCTGCTTAAGTCTGGAATTATCCTCTCCTCACAGTTTCTTGAATTATGTGACCTCTGAGAAACATGCCTAAATGGGTAGTGCTCGGCAGTGACTACCATTCCAAAATAATACCCAGTCCTCTCTTGGACTGCAGCCTCTTCCAAGCCTTAGTGCCTGGGTGCACTCTGACTACCACTAGAGGCTACAGGGTGTTGAGGGGTGTGGCTGGCCGGATTTGTACTTGGTCACTCAACAGAAGCAGAGTACAGTGGCATCTAGTAGCATCTGTCTAACAAGGAGTTTTTCATTTTGTTTTAAACAGGGACTCACTGCATTGATCTGCATAAACAGGAGTTCAACAGGTCAGTGATTCAAGATAAAGAAAGTTTCCATAGCAGTTCCTAACAGCAGCTATTTCTAGGTCACTTAAAATGCCTTGGAGCGAGCTGGGCTCGGTGGCTCAGCCTGTAATCCCACGCCTTTGGGAGGCTGAGGTGAGTGGATTGCACAAGGGCTTATTCTGGCTTCATTCTCCAGACATATTTTCCCCCTGGATTCATACAGAATCCAGGGTTCAAGACCTGCCTGGGCAACTTGGCGAGACCTCATCTCTACAATAAATAAATAAAAAATTAGCCGGGCATGGTAGTGTGCGCCTGTAGTTCCAGCTACTTGGAAGGCTGAGGCAGAAGGATCACTGGAGTCCAGCAGGTCGAGGCTGCAGTGGCCGGGAGTAGTCACTGCACTCTAGTCTGGGCGACAGAGTGAGACTCCAACTCAAAAAAAAAAAAGAAAAATGCCTTGGAGCAGAGGTCAGCAAACTGGCCCCCCAGCTAAGAATTGTTTTTATTCTTTTAAAATGATTCAGAAAGAAAGGAAATGAATACTATTTCATGATGAGAGAAAAATGATATGAAATTCAAATGTCAGTGTCCACAATAAAGTTTGACAGGAGTACAGCAGCCTCGGATTGTCTAGGGATGGCTGCTTTTGGGCTGCAACAGCATGGTTGGGTGGTTGCCACAGAGATCATCTGGCTTGCAAAGTCCAAAATATTCACTATCTGGATCAGGCACAGTGGCTCATACCTGTAACCTCAGTGCTTTGAGGGCTAAGGTGAAAGGATCACTTGAGGACAGGAGCTTGAGACCAGACTTAGCAACACAGCGAAACCCTGTATCTACAAAAATAAAAATAAAAAAGTAGCCAAGTGTGGTGGTGCACATCTGTAGTCTGAGTTACAGGAGCCTGAGGCAGGAGGATCACTTGTGCCCAGGAGTTTGTGGCTGCAGTGAGCTATGACTACACCACTGTACTTCAGCCTTGGCGACACAATGAGACGCTATCTATCTCTAAAACAAAACAAAACAAACAAAAATGAAAGCAAAAACACCTGACTCTCTACAGGAAAAACTTGCCAACTCCCATCTTAGAGTGGCAGGCCTAGTTCAAGCCTAGCCTGCTTTGAAGACTTAGAAAAGGTCTTGTTTCACTTGGGATGCTACTTTGAGACCTGCTGATTGGGCACTGAAGGATGGTGAGACACAAGCAGGGAAGAAACATTCCAGGAAGATAGCAGGGAAGTACAGGGATGAGAAAGAAAAGCTCCTTGGTGGTGTAATTAGTACTTTAAGTAGCTATGTCTGAAATGATGCTAACGTAATCTGCAGCCCTTTATCATGTTCAAGCAGAGTGCACACAACCACTCAGCTCACTACAATTGCAAATAGCCCTTAATGAATATATATTTGCTTTGGCTCCTGTGCTCTATTTTGCATCAATTCTTATGATTTTGTAAGTCATAAAATGCCCCAGACTCCTTTCATTAAGGTATTTTCACCTGGATAAAAAGGTATAAACAGATTAGAACAATTCTAGATGAGTTATCTGGGAAATAGGGGTCGATTATGTCTCTTCAAGTCTAGAAAAGGACAGGAGTTTGAGACCAGACTTAGCAGCACAGTGAAACTCCATATCTACAAAAATAATAGAGAAGAGAAAGAGTAGTTCTCTACAGTGAAATCTTAGCCTTGGAGAAGTAGGTCTAGTGAGGAGGGTGGGGTGGAGGTGTGTTGTTGAAAAAGATGCAGTTATTTACAAAATCACTTGCTTTACAAAATCATAGTTATACACAAAATCAACTGATGTCTTGCATGGTATTGCATGATACCAGGAAGAACAGGCATGTGGAATCTGATAAGCTAGAACTGAGTGTCAATTTCTCCATGTCATCCCTGTGTAACCCAAGACAAACCACTGATAGTCTCCAAGCCTTGATGTCCTTTTCTGTAAAGCGGTAGTATGAAGCCAGTGTTGATGTGACATGACCTTCCACTACATGGTATAAACAAGACAGTTTTCTAAACTGGTGGGTGGTAACTTCTATTACTGACACCAAAGGATGCATTGAAAAAGTGTATGAAAATTTGAACAATGTTAAAAATCGTAAGGTTGAAATTTAAATATTTGTCAATGGCAAGCATCAACCTCAGGACACTAAGTGGAGAAAGTGAAATGTTATTACTGAATCGGGGGCTTTACTAGCATTAGGACACTTGACTCAAATCATGTTAACTGTTTCTAAAAGAAAATGAAAACTTTTCATTCACTGTGACTCACAAACAGCTACCAAAAAATAATGATATTTTAGAAAGGTGAAATCAGCTACTCAGGGGACCCAAATTTTCAGCTGCAATGAAGTTGAATATTTTATATATTTTAATATTTTAATAAGTGCTATCAGCAGCGTTGACTATTTAAGTAAATAGTCAAAGGTGCTGGTTATAAGACTATCTAGATACCTTTTCTTCATCATGAAACCCAATTTATTTGTTTTAAATGGAAAAAAGCAGAAAAGCTCTATTTTTAATTGTTTTACTTTGTTTTATAAAACTCTCTAAAATAAGAGTCAAGAAGTAAAAGACCTGCTTATTTAGGCTTATAACACAATTTATATGGGATTTTATGATTAATAACAGTACTAAATCATTTTCTTGGTGAACCTTACGCCCACAAGATATTAGAAAATAAAAATAACCAATTTCTCAGTAAAATATATAGACTCACAGAGTAGACAAAGTTCCAGGCTTTGCAGACAGATCAAGGTTCTAATTCTGGCTTTACCATCACTAGTTGTGTGAGTGCTGAAAATTTCTTACTTTCCTGGAGTCTAAGTTTTTCCCTCTACAAAATAGGGACAAGTATAATAATGGTATTAACAAAGCGGTTGCAAACATGATATGAAATAATAAATGTAAAGCACTTGGCACAAAATCTTACAGTAAGAGCAATGAAAAGTGATTAGGAATTGTAATATATATCCTTGGTCATAGATTTGGGCCATATATAAATTATGGTACTTATCTAAGGAAAAAAGAATGTTTAAGTTCCACTATTATATTGGTGCCTGCTTTTATTTTTTAAAAAATAAGTTTTCAGACACGGCAAGATGTGCACAAAGAAAGAACACATCTATGTCATGATGCTCTTGCTTACTGGTAATCCTGATAGACGTTTCTGAGTGAATTAGTGAGCTAATTGAGGGAAGGACAGGCAAGCACACATATGCGTACATACACGTAAATGTGCACATGCCTCTAAATGTAGTATAAACCAAAAATACAACTCTAAAACACCCCCCTCCCAACCAACCGAACATGCCCCCTCTGAACCAAGGGAAGCCTGAAAAATGAAATTCCAGACTATGAAGGTAAAAGAGGTTGCACATGCCTGAGATACCCCTTCCCTTTTAGGGGTTTTAACATAACATTAACATTAAGACAGAGATCATAGAACAGACAAAACAGCCTCAGTGGCAATAAGAGACCAAATTCCAACCTGACTCTGTTATGGTATCATCTGAGGATAATGAGGTCCTAGAGGAAACAAAAATATTTTACGCCCAAATACATTTCTTTGACAAATTTTGAAATAGTCCTGCTATTTAAAAACTGTCTTTTGTGGGGAAATATTTGCATCTGTAGAGAACTTCCATTAAAAGAGTCGGATGTTTCCCCTTTCAGTCTTCCCAATCAGGAAGGGATCAACTGAGAGTTTGACATCTTTAAAGTCTGAATAAGAGACATTTGCCATCTATTCTCTCTGAGGGTGATCACCTATGAGACTTCATCTATATAATAAGAACCTTGGTCTTCACGACTGCCTCTTCTTTTTTTTTTTTTGAGTTGGAGTCTCCCTCTGTCGCCCAGACTGGAGTGCAGTGGCCGCTCCCGGCCACCGCAGCCTCGACCTGCTGGGCTCTGGCGATCCTTCCGCCTCAGCCTTCCGAGTAGCCGGAATTACAGGCGCATGCTACCACGCCCAGATAATTTTTTGATTTTTTTTTTTTTTATTGTAGAGATGAGGTCTTGCCTGTCAGGTGGATTGCGAACCCGTGGGCTCGGGCAATCCACTCACCTCAGCCTCCCAAAGGCATGGGATTACAGGCTGAGCCACCGAGCCTGGCACGACCGCCTCTTCTTAACTCAGACATTCCTTTCTAAGTATTTCTGGTCTTTAGTTAATGGCTTAACTCTCTCAACTGTCAACTAAAGGATCCCTAAAACCCATCCATAACTTGTAAGTCCCTACTTGGAGATGTCCCAGTTTGTGGGCTGAACCAACATAAGCCTCACATGTATTTATGTCCTTACTTGTAAACTTCCATTTCTCTAAATTGTATAAAACCAAGCTGTTACCCAACCATTCTTGAAACTGTACTTCTGGCCATGGTCACTCATATTTGGTTCAGAATAAACCTCTTTAGGCTGGGCTAGGTGGCTCAGCCTGTAATTGCAGCACTTTGGGAGACCGAGGCAAGTGGATTGCCTGAGCCCCTGGAACAAACCCGGGGCAACTTGGCGAGACCTTGTCTCTACAATAAATAAAAAATCAGCCGGGCATGGTAGCACATTCTGGCTGCTTGGAAGGCTGAGGCGGAAGGATCACCAGAGCTCCACAGGTTGACGCTGGGGTGGCCATGAGTGTGCCACTACACTCCAGCCTAGGCGACAGAGTGTGACTCCAACTCAAAACAAAACAAAAAACCAAAAAAACACAAAAAACCTCTTTAAACATTTTACAGAGTTTGGCTTTCTGTCAACAATTTTATTATACTTTTATTATGCATATACATTTATCATGTAGCCCCAGTTGACAGTGTCTGGTCCTACAGTGGCACACAGCAAGCAGTTACCCTTCTCTCAACTTCTAGCATGAATAGATGACAGAGACTTCAGGAGGATCGGCGGGTGACGAGTTTGAGCCTGGTAGACGTGATTCTAAATAGCTACTGCAGCGTCAATGCTTACAGGACAAATACAGTAGAGACATGGTGTTTTATCATTTCAAAGTCAATACATTCTACGGAGGCTTGTCTCCTAAGGCTGCTAAAGGCATCTGTAAGACTGGCCTGGAGGAAATCCCAGGAGGGTCCTCTTTAGGAAGGCAGAGCTGGCCTGGGAACACCTAGGAGAGCTGCAGTTCAGACCCCCGAGCAGCCCTCAGGAAGAAAACTGATGTTGGGCTCTGAGTCAGAATGTCCTCGTTAGGCCTCCCTCCCTCCACAGTTGCCTCTAACGCGTTTCTCACTTGGGTTCTCTCTTGGCAAGCTGGAGTTTCAAGTTTTTTTTAAACACCCAAACTAGAGAATTTCCAACAGTATGAAGGCACCAGTAAAGGGGAGAACAAGTTTTAATAATAGGCACCTTTAGTTTCGAATGATGCCTTCTGTTTAGAAACAGGAATTTTTTTTTCAGTGTTTTCAGTTCAGAACCTGCTTATTGGTAAGTGGGATAATTCCAGTCCAACTGGCCTTGTTGGTGGGGAAAGATATTAGGAATTCATCGTGCTGCTCTAAATAACCTTTTTGATCAAGAGATGGAAATGCACAGACACATCATAAAGGACGTGGAAGAACCTTTCCCCCTTTCTTTTTAATTAGAGCATTCTGCATTTGTGATGAATTAGGCTGACTCAGTAAACTACAGGAAATAAATCTGCTGAACAGTTCCATTTTCCAATTGCTAGCTAGGTCAACATGCATTAATAAACAAATAAATATCTCCATATGGACTATTATCCAAAGCAATTGTAAATCCTCACAGTACTGGGCAGCGTGTGGTGGTGACATCCTGCGAATGGCTAAGTTCTGTGGCTGTCCTCGCATGTCCATTTGAGTCACTGCCTAAATGAGAGGTGCCCTTCACTGATGGAATAAGGTGACACTTTGATTAATGCAATGAGCATGCTGCTGAATGCTACAGTGAGTATTAAAATGGCATGTGCTAATTTAAAATCTCAGCTGTCATTAGACTAGAGTGCAAAGGAGAGTCACCTTTCCAGAAGAGTATTTCCATCCCGGAGGGCAAAAGCTGGCCTGCACTGTTTGCCACTGCTGGTTTCTGGCAAGCTCTGCTCAGGCTTTGAAAATAGCCTAAACTTTTTTTCCCTGAAAACAAAACAAAAAGGTACCAAGCAACTTCCTTGTGGAAATGTATAAAATTAAAATGAGGATTTTAATAAAACTACAAAAGTCACCAAGTAGAAAAAAGAACTGGAAAGCAATGTTATTCATGTCCATTAACAGACTTTAAAAGAGGGGTATGTGTTTGTGCAAAAGATATATTCTTGTCAGCAGCTAAACATAATTATTTTGAGTTTCTTCCCATGATCACTGGAATAAACAGGTAAAAGTAAGTAAGTCATCAACCTTTTTTTTTTTTTTACCTTTTTCCAAATGAAACTCTTAAAGAGTCAAAATAAATCTGATTTTTTTGTTCTGATTGCCTCTGAAAGTATCAATTCAGAAATACTTTCATTTCAATGGTTATAAGTGGCAATAAGTTTAAAATGATAGCTGATTTCCTAAAACGTCCATTTACTTATTTATTTGAAAATTAGACATGCAGGCCACCATTATCAATATTGTGCTTCATTGTTAGTTGGTTTTACTTCCACATCGTGACTGGCAGCTCACGTGGTGAATTGAGCTGACACTGGTGAGCACTGGTTGGAGGACTGCGTCAGGTGGTCCTTGGCAAGCTCACAGTTCCTAAGGGGGAGGCAAACGAGTGGCAGGGTAAGAGACTGAGTCACCATTTGTCCTCTGAGGTTCCTTTTCTCCATTCCAAAATGGTAGCCCAGCCTTCTGCACCTGCCTCAGAGTGTGTATGCTACAGTGTCAAGAACAAAGGCTGCATGTGGAAGACAACGGCCACGTCCTCCTCTTGGTAAAAGCTCCAATTCACTGAGACTCCTGAGAGTCTTGGAGGGAAAGATCAAGAGAGACAAGTGGCTCTGAGGGGAAGAGAGGAGGCAGGATAGAGACAGTAGGCTCTACAAGAGTAGGAAAGGACCAGAGGTGTGTGTGTCCCGGGCTCGGAACACTGAGAGCCCCCGTGGGAGGTGGCCAGACATCCCTAGGGAAGGCTGCAGAGGAGGCCCCACAAGGCAGCTCCACTGGGCGTGAGAGCAGTAGAGTTGACCACCCAGGAACATGTGTCTGTGAACTAGGCAATATCTGGAGATTTTTCAGATTCCATAGAAGCCTCCCTGATGCTTGGGTGATCCCAGGGAAGAAAAGAGAACCTCAGGAATGACTGAGAGAGAATTTCCTGGTCAGCCCAGAGTCAGCTTTAGTTTGATTTTAAGAAACTAAAGAAGTGTGGCATTTCTTTCACATTTAAGTTTGTGGTTTCAAATCAGCACCCACCAAAACATGGAAAGAAGTCATTAGGATGCATTATGAGGACAGAATGAACAAGATTACTGTGGGCAGACTGAGGTGAGTATGATTAGAGCTCAGAAGAGGCTCCGTTGAGCTGGGTCTTGAAGGCTGAGTAAAAGACAGTTGGAGGGAGAAACATGAAGGCTGGGGTTCCCAGGTCCTGGGTTCAGAAGAAAGATATAACTGCTTTTTTTAGTTTCTCTGTTTTGGTTTCTAAGATGCTCATTCTGAAACACTTGGCAATGCAGGAGAGAGCAGAGGGAATGCTTGGGGTGGCAGGGGGTGGGGGGCATGGGGTGTGGTGGGGTCAGTCTGGTGAAAGCTGAGGCGAGCGGAGGAGACTGTGGTCCCGGTATGAAGAACCAGCTGTGAGTGACACAGTAGAGGATTAGCAGATACTTGGATAGACTGAAGCCTCAAGGAAAGATCTTCAAGCGCTTTGAGCCCCAGTTACTTCAACGGCTCAGTGGAGACAATATTGTCTCCCCAGCAAGACTGTTATGAATCTCACTGAGATGACAATCGTGAGATACAAAGTATCTAATGCCTGGCCCCCGGTGGGTGGCCCTCATATTTTTCTTTTATTCTAAAAGCAACAAAGAGGAGAAGCACTTTTTAGGGAGGAACGTGTCATGACTCATTTGCCCTTCTCATATTTGGCAAGGGCCCAGGCTGAGTGGAGTGTGATATTGAGATGGAATAGGTTCTTCAGGTCCATGGGGAGGGAGGCTGGGAGGGAAGAAGGATGGCTTCCAGGGAGCTGATTCAGCAATAAAGCTTCCGCCAAGGAAAGGACTTGGAATTCTGAGGTCAGCCTAGTGATAGGAACTCAATGACTCTCATCGCGTTTTCCAGACACATGTCTGAGTCCTGGGAAGGGAGGACCGGACAGTCAAAATGGGAAAAAGTAATTTCATCCTAATCTGTAAAACAACTGGCAAGCGCCACACAACTCGGGGACCCCTCTAGCGGAGGACAACGAGGGGAGGGGGAGAGGTGTTTCTTCTTTGTGTCACTCCCTTTCCTGTCCCTTCAGCTTGGATCTCCATGTGGCTCAAGTGGCTCTGACGTCACCTTTACTCCTCAGGGCAGCACCTGATCTCTTACAAGCCAGACCCACCAGGCACACCTGCCCTGCTTCACAGGGAGGGCAGGGCCAAGCGGAGTGAATTTTGTTCTTGAGGACATGAGAAACATACTCTACGGACTCTTGAAGGGGAATAAGGGGAGTTTTGACATTGCTGACTTACTGCTGTGAACATGACCAGATTGACAGCTACAAACTGGTGGGGTCTGGAGACATTGGGACTAGAAAGACAACCATAGCAGTGGGGTGAGAGGAGCAGTGGGGACAAAGGGTGGTGGCAAAAAGACCAGCCAGGAGACAGCTGCAATGATTTAAATGAGAGAATATAGGCTCTGAAATTTAAAAAAAGGGACAACATCCACCAATCAGTTGTCAATGAAAATGTGGTATATAGACACCGTGGAATACTACACAGCCATAAAAATGAATGAAATCATGTCCTTTGCAGAAATATGGATGGAACTGGAGATTATTGTTCTAAGTGAACTGACTTAGAAACAGACATCCAAACTCTGCATGTTCTCACTCAAATGTGGGAGTGGTGGAAAAAATAGACATTGGAGACATGAACAAAGTGGGAGGAGAGAGAAGGCTTAGGACTCAGAAACAACCTATGGGGTACAATGTTCACTCTCTAGGGAACAGGCCACCTGTTACCCAATCCCCACCACTATGCAGTATGTCCATGTAGTGAACATGCATGTGTGCCCCTTGAATCTAAAATTTCAAATGGGTGGGGAGAAAGGGGGCACAAATTCTTCATTTAAAATTTGTATCACTGGCAGTCTTGCTTTTTTGAGAGAGAGACTTGCCCATGCAAGGCCCTTCTGGTATGAAGCTTTCACCTGTCTTTTCTTTCTTTTCCTTCCCTTCTTCTTACTAATAAACTTTGCTTTAAAACTTGGATACAGGTTGTTGGATAATTATTTTTTGAAATTGGTTTGAGGACCATGTCTGCTTGGAGAAAACGTCTTTCAAACAAATATTTAATAAGGAGAAAATCCACTTATTGGGCCTCTATCAGTCAATGCCTAGTACTCAGTCTTTCTCCTCAATTGGCTAAGAAATTGATGTTACATGATAGAAGTGAAGCAGAATTAAATATATTCACAATGTTATATCTAAAGCTTTGTATAGAATCTCATTATTCCAATCCCAATAAAATGTTATCACCTTATTAGAGGAGGAAAAAAAAAAACAGTATCTGAAGAGTGAAATACCAATGACCTGAAAATAACCACCATTTTAAACACATATGCAGATTTTTATAGTGTTAAAAACATTTTTTTAAAATGAGATAATTTGGCAAGCAAGATTTTCAATAATAAAGTCACAATTATTTCAATAAAGTTTTTAGTTTAGGTCATAGAAAATGCTTCTTTGAAAAATATCAGCCATTTCTGCCTCAACATTTTACAGATTTCAAAGCATCATTAAACAACTGAGAAATGAATTGCTTTTCAGAACAGAAGGGCCATGCATCACTTATATCTGCATCTAGTTGATTAGCAAGTGAGTTAATATTTCTTTATTAGCGATCAGAGAGTTTGGAAATTGAAATCAGTTTGTTCTCAACTGGTGGTTAACATAATCTCATTGTCTATTGGAAACGATGGAAAAAACTCTCTCTCTTTAAAAAAAAGAAATCAGAACATGAACAATTATGATGGACTTGCCAGCACTCTTGATAGGCAATTTTTTTTTTACTTCATCTGGTGGTAACACTACATTAGGCCACCCATCTCCCTGTCTGGAATGATCTGCACGTAAAGGTTCATGAACATTATCACAGCTGCAAACATTTCTGCTCACACTCCAGATGGCCTTAGTGTCCTTGCAAGAACTTTGGGACACATCACATGTTTTCTTCAGTATCAGAACCAACAAGATGAACATTTGTATTCATCCCTTCTGGTGAACAACTGAGAAAAGTAGTCACTGCAACCTCAGTTTGAAAACTTGATAGATACTGTTTTCTTATTAGTAACATTCCACTGGCTAAGCCCTTTTCAGAAATGTAGCAGGCATGAGTATGTTATTATCAGGATAAAATTTATACATTAAATTATGACCCCCGTATTGTTTCTTTCTTTCTATGTAGAGCAAAAACTTAATGATTAAACATCTATTAGAAAGAGTGGGTAAATTGTTGACCATTCATGATTTTGTTGAACTGTGTTTTACTACATGAAAATAACACATTTGGAAGCATAAGAAGTTTGTGATCAGCTTTGAAGTTCCTGGGAGTTGGAGGTCATTAGCATTTAATTATCAACACCACCTTTCAGCTATAGCTCTCCATTTTTACAATGGATGCCTAGAGCACTTTTCATGAATAGTATGAAAACTTGAATACTTGAATAGCTCTCCCTGTAATGTCAATGGCTGCAGTAAACGGTGTAGGTGGTCTGAGACATAATATCTGTCTTTCCTCATTCCTTTCCCTCATTCTTCCCATGTATTTACGTCCCACATAGATCAAACTGTAAAACCCTTTGGGTAGGAATTATATATATACTATAATGCTTTTATAAATCTCCATACCTTGTTGACACTGAGTAAATATTAAAAGGCATAAATCACATAAAAAAATTATTGAGTTTTCTTATTACGGATCCAATCTACCCAGTGGCTTCCCATGACTTACAGAATAAATTTCAAACTCCTTAGATTAGCATTAAATGTCCCCAGAGCTATTGCCAAGATTTTCCAGTTTCTTTCAAACCACTTCCTAGTTAAATCAGAATTATATTCTCCAGGAGGACTTTGAATGTCTGTCTTCAAGTGTTTGCTAGTTTTGTTCCTCTGACCTCAAATGCACTTAAGCCAGACTCCCAGTCTAAAACAAAACACACCATCTCCTTGGTAAAGTATTTTTAGTGTTGGTGGGCCTCTCCTCCACAACCCCAACACTGCTCACATCCCTATGGTAGCAGAAATCACACTTGATCTTGAAGTTATCATTGTTGTTACCTGTCTGATTTCCTCTAGGACCAAGTAAATTCACTGATGACAGAAGTGGTTTCTTAAAGATCTCTACCTGCTGTGCACATTGTAGAGAATGAAAAAAATGCTCCACTGAATAGAATTGAATTGAATCAGGAAGTCAGATTTGGGTAGTAGAAATAGAATGGACAATACTATTTGTTAAAGATTAAAACAGAAAACATAAACCGAATAAGATTGTCTTTATTTAAAATACATTAAGCATGTTTTCCTATCTTTAGAATCTAATGACATATGATTAGTTAGAACATCAGATACTGTTTTGTGTCTGTTCTTCCAAATGCAAATCCTGGTGCAGTTGCAGTACACTCTGCTTTAATTACCTTAATTTAATTTGAAGACTGTTAAAGGTAAAATTGTAACAAAAATTGTTTCATAGTATGCTTTCTGTAGGCTCCGCAAATCTACACAGAATAAATTTTATTTCTTTTTCTCCTTAATCCCTTAAAAATTTTCCCTATAATTCTCACTCTTATAATTCAACTCTCCACTCCTAAACCAGCCTTCCTGTCACTCCCAACTCATCTCATCTTAGAGCTGCATTGCTTTTCTGTGAATTAGACTGGATTTTAACTGAAGGAGCCACAAGCCAACAGGAAATTACAAATAAACACTGTCAGTAGGCACTTAGTGAGTGGTTGGATTTTTTCAACCTCAGTCTCGGGACCATCATGAGAATCACCCTTTTGGCTGTTCTAGAAGAAATGGCAACCTACTGATTTTTCTCTTCTCCCTGGGTCCAGCATACAAGAGGACCTGAAGGGAGTATTTTGGAAGAATGAGGTCTCTAAACACATGGAAGAGCCCACGTTTTCATACTTGGGCATTCTAGCAATGGGATCCATCAAAAAGGTTCACTAATCCCTGTAAATTCATCAAGACTTTTAAATACGAAGACTATTTTTTAAAAAACACAAATTGTATTCACTTATGAACTTGAAATTTGCTACCACCAAAAACACGCTTGCTCTGGCTTATGATGAGTCTTTCCGAAGTACTGGTGATGACCAGGTACTATTCTAGGTGGTGCAAATACAACAGCAAACTAGATGGACATGCCTGCACTCAAGGGATTTCCATTTGTGCTGGTGAAAAAGGCAACAAGGAAGTGAGTGACTAGACCACCCCTTTGCAGCCATTCTCTACTCAGTTCAGGTCCCTGGGCTGAGATGGGCTATGATCGCTCTGTCTAGAGTCTGAGCTCTGAAGCAAGGACATCCCAACAGAAAGCAGTGGCTCTTGTGTGGCCCAAAACTCAACAATATTCTTGACACCGACACAGAAGGGTACACAGAAATTTTGACTTTTGCTTCCAAGAAAACAATTCTATATACGATTGCCAATTCATCAGAGGTTAGTCTGCAGAGCTGGGCTGTCACCAAGGAAAACTGGAAGCTTATTGCCTTCCAACTTTATTTCTTTGAGTGCAAAGACTATGAAGATAATCTGTTCTCAGTCGAAGAAAATTTAATATAGTACTCCCTGATTTCTTCTATTTAATTCACACTCTCCTGGTACTCCCTGAAGTGCATTCACTGTGTGTTCAAGTTTTGCCTTGATGTTTGTTTGCATCAAAGAGAGAATTAAATTGTTCACATACACATAAAAGTGAATTCAGATCTCTGTTCCCTCAAGGCTGGCCTAAAAGTTATTGTTTTTATATATCAGTTTTAATCAACAGCCTCTGTGATATTCCGTATGTCAACTCGTTCTACTGCTAACACTTATTTTCTGATGATTAACCTTAAACACACATGATTTTGCTTTAGCTTAGTCATTCTAAGTTATATAATAATTCTGAAAGAAAAGGTCAAATTTATGAACTTCAGGTCTATTCAGCACCCTGTAGGGACTGTCAAAAACCTTTAAAAATAAAAGCTATTATTTTCTATGCCAAGAAATCGCTAGGTCATTGGGAACCATGGGCCCATCTTGTTCACCAAGCCAGCATGTCCTCACTGTCCTTGGCTAATATGTTCCTTGGGGTCTACTTGCTAGATGTCCTCTTTAAACAGAAATAGTTTTTATGTCCAGCTCAATTATTTATCAAGTTTTTTTTAAATGTGAAAGTAATTCTTAAAAGGAAAAAAACATTCTAATTCAAAATTAAGTGAATTACAAAAATAAATTTTGCAGTTGAGAAGGAGGTTCCATGTTTAAAGTTCCCCCTACGTAGAACCTGTAATTACACTGTAAAACGTATCTTAAAAGACGAGGTTATACGGAGGCGGCACTCTGTCCCGTGGTTCGGGTCCACTATGCTCTTGGTCAGACTTCCTGCTGCCTGTTCTCTGCCTTTTTGTTCACTGAGGGCTGTCCTGGCAGTGGCTGGCATCCTATGTACCTCTCCTCTGTTCTGGAGAGTTCCAGTGTGTATTGAAACAGAGTTTGGATTTGGACTTGACTCTAATGTCAAACAGGCCAAATTCCTTTATGGACACATCCTAGAGTCCTTACAAGAGGAAGAACCTGCAAGATGATTGAATCTCAAGGACTTAGATCCTAGCTAACCTGCTTTGCTGCTAACTGCCAATTTTATGTGCCAACTTGACTGGATAACGGGATACCCAGATACTTGATCAAACATCATTTCTGGGCATGTCTGTAAGGATGTTTCTAGAAGAGAGTTGCAGACTAAAGAAAGCAGATGACCCTCCCAAGTGTGGGTAAGCACCATCCTATCCATGAGACCAGGAATAGAACAAAAGGCAAAGGAGCATTGAATTCTCTCTCTGCCTGACTGCTTGAGCTGGGACATCGATGTTTCTTTCCCTCAGCACTCCCGGTCCTCAGACCTTCAGATTCGGACTGGACTGTACACCAGAGGCTCTCCAGCTATCAGGCCCTTAAACTACGCAATGAACTTTCCTAAGACTCCAGCTTGACAGTGGCCGATTGTGGAACTTTCTAGCCTCCAGAGTCATGTGAGCTAATTCCTCACACTAAATCAATCTTTCCCTCCCTTTCCCCTCCCCAATCATTCCTACTGGCTCTGTTTCTCTGGAATAGCACACTGCCTTAGCCATGGACCTCATAAATTTCCATCTCTTCCATGTAGTGTAACCAACCAATGGGATTCTTTGTAGGCTCCAACCCTAACCTCTCACTTCCTAAGCTCAGGGACTGGATAAATGACTTCCTGAGCCTAATCTTTTCCTCCCAAGCTTGGCCCTTGCTGACATCCCTCACCTACTCTGCCAGGCTTCATGGTAGGGCCAGTTCTACTTTTTACCATCAGATGTCCCAAACTCATAAGTTCTGCTTTCAAGGGATTTTCTGAAAGTGGAGATCAAGAAAGGCTGTGAGTGAAAGCAATGACAAGTATCCAGGAAGGAAAATCTACTTAACATGAGGGACAGGATTTTCTGTATCAAGAACTGTGTTTTTGAACCCTGTAGGTATGAAATGTCTGGAGTTTGTATTAAATGATGTCCTAGACTACACCAACATAGTCAGCACGTCTACTATGTTTTAAGCAAATTCAAAGGATGAAAACCTGATTCTGCAGAACAGATATGAAGAATTTAGAGTGAATATGTAGTTTGCCAAAATTTTTACCACATTATTTCTTAAAAGAGGAAATCTGGTATATTTAAGTTATAAATCAGTTATTAAATTTTGAGTCAAGCCAGGCTCAGTGGCTCAGCCTGTAATCCCGCGCCTTGGGAGGCTGAGGTGAGTGAATTGCCTGAGCCTGCGGGTTCGAGACTCGCCTGGGCAACTTGGCGAGACTTCATCTCTACAATAAATAAAAAAAAAATTAGCTGGGTGTGGTAGCACATGTCTGTAGTTCAGCTACTTGGAAGGCTGAGGCGGAAGGATCGTCAGAGCCCAGCAGGTTGAGGTTGCAGTGGCCGGGAGTGGCCACTGCACTCCAGTCTGGGTGACAGAGTGAGACTCAAAAAAAAAATTTTTTTTTTGAGTCAAAAGCCCACTTTTCAAAACACAAATACCGTGCAATAGGAAATATGCTGCTTATATTTCTGCTTATTTGTGGAAGTTTGTTTTGTTAAATCATCACACACAATGAATTAGCAAATACTGAACCACTGCTCCTAGGAGAATTACAGGGTTAGGATTTGATGAGCCTTTGATGATATTTCATATACTGACTAATACTTAGCCTTAGTTTCTGTGTGCTTCGGTTTAAGGACACTTTATTTAGCACACCTTATTGATTCATGAACCCTGAGCAGTCAACAGTACTACAGCTCATGCCTGAATGAAGTTTCTCTAATACATGTATTTTCTCCTTAAAGCACATCACAGCCTTCTGCCCTTAGAAACAGTAGATAGCACTATGCTTGGGGCCATTTTAAGGAGCAAAATCACCAACAAATGCACAAAAATGCAAAAAACATGGCGTTACATAGACTATGGAAAGCACACACATGTTCACAGCATAGGAGCTAATGTAAGAAGGCAGGGTATTACTTCTTTCAACCTCAGCAGGGAACAAGAGTATTAAATGACTCAAACTTCTTTGCCGTTCTGCACATGACTATGAATGAGAGTGAAAATGTCAAGGGTATTGATTTGGGGGTTAAAAATAAGGTTTAGCAAGTGAATGAACTATAAATACAGAATCTATGATTACACTGTAATTACACTTTGAATATAATGTTTTTTTAGTATGCCAATGTGTGGATTATTCAGAATTTATGCTCAATTTTTATTCTCTCTCTCTAACTTTCTGTGTTTTGCTTCTCTCCATGTCAATAGACAGCACTCTACAAGGGAAAAGGGAAATAAAGATTCAGGGGAAACTTGAATGTTGCAAGGTTTTTGTGCATGGAAAACACTGAACCCAAACTTGCTTCTAACTTACTCTGAATACTCAAGTTGTGGGAGGACTAATTTAAGGTGGAAATATTTGCTCTCAGGAAAATAATAACCTGAAAAACTTGAGTCAAAAAAACACAGTAAAAACACAAAACAGTTTCCTTGTACACATTTTGTTTTTGAAGAAACACTCAAGAAAAGTGAAATTAAACCCTCAGACTGTTATCACCACTTAAAGACTGTGCACGCAGTTACTATTTCTTGCTAAAATAACCACATGCTCCTCTTTAGATCCAAAACTTGAATGAGTTCAAAGAGGATGCAAAACCACTAAGTAGGCAGTAGTTTAAAATATTTTTTGAGAGCACTGACATTCTGTTCTTCAAGGGGATGTTTGTGAGAGGAAACTGTACATATAGTTTTAGAAGTAAAAGTTTTCCTTAAGGACTATAGGATGAGAAAAAGATGGGACGCTCTTGTAAGAAAAGTGACTTCATGTCACTACATATTTTAAAAGGAAATTGGGTTTATTCATTCTGGTAATTCTTGTTCTTGATTTTTAAAGGTAATATATTTCTGATTATAAAAAAAATATTTTCTTGGTTCTAAAAATAGATGCCAAGTCTTTAGAATATGAAAAACACACCAATATAAAAAGAAGATAATTAAAAGAGTCTATAAGACATATAAAGAAAACAAGCCCTAACAATTTCTGAAGACCAATTATAATATCATTTTAAATGTGTCCTTCAGCCAGGCTCGGTGGCTCAGCCTGTAATCCCGCGCCTTTGGGAGGCTGAGGTGAGTGGATTGCCTGAGCCCGCGGGTTCGAGACCCGCCTGGGCAGCGAGACCTCATCTCTACAATAAATCAAAAATACAGCCGGGCGTGGTAGCGCATGCCTGTAATTCCGGCTACTCGGAAGGCTGAGGCGGAAGGATCGCCGGAGCCCAGCAGGTCGAGGTTGCGGTGGCCGGAAGCGGCCACTGCACTCCAGTCTGGGTGACAGAGTGAGACTCCAACTCGAAAAAAAAAAAAAAAAAATGTGTCCTTCACAGAGTAATAGCGAAAGTGACCAATGGGATGCTTTGAGATTCTTTTCCAAAAGATAGATTTCTGTTTTCTTTCTATTTATCTAAAATACAAGAAATCATGGCTTATTTTTTTCCCCTCTATTTCTTACAGGAGAGTAGGTGTTTTATCTCATTAGGTTTCCTTCACAGGGAAAATACATGTAAGTTGGTCTCTCAGCCAGGTGATAGTTTACTACAGGCTGACCAAGTAAGGACACTTACCAAGTTTGGGCACTTTTTTGTATTCAAATTCTCAAAGAGATACTCAAATGATATAAATTCAAAGAGATACTCAAAATGATCTATCTTTGCTGAAAGATACACACTATCATGACTAAAAATAGGAGCTGTGGAGGCTGTAGTATGAGGGTTCAAAATATCTTGAAATTAAGTGTTAGCAACCCCCTATTTCTTCCCAATATTAGAAGAGCCACATGTCTTATAGAATTACTAGCTACAATGTAATGAACAACAAGAGTCTTTCCAAACTTAATCATCACTAAACCACTTATGATAGGTTTTCTAACCCAGACTTAATTTTTTGGAAATTCTAACATACAATTACTTTTTATAATTGGTGCTCAGCTATTAAATGATGTACGGCCAATTCCCCATGTTTCAAATGGATAAATATTAGTCTAATGTGCTCAATCAATGCATAGAAATAGCTCTAAGCCCTTTCCTGCAAGGGAAAATATTTACCATATATCACAGTTAGATTAGCCACAGGCACTAAGCAGCTGATGGAGAAGCCCAGAAATCCTTGTAAATGCCCTTGCACTTCTGTAAAGGACATCTTCAAAAGACAGAAAAGAGAAAGGAAAAAAAAGCTCTCATCAGTATTACCTTACGCATTCTGCAAAACGCAGTGCTTAAACTCAGACCTGTGTCCGCATATTGCTTCCTGAGACACAGAAAGTTCCTTTGCATTTAACATCAGCAAAACAATAAAGATTACACAGAACTTTTAATACCCTTAGTTTGCCAGATTATTCATTCCATCTATAGTTTACAGCACTGGAATATATTGTTAATAATAATAATAAGAAAAGCTTTTGACTATGGACTATGACTTAAGTAGTCATAGCAGACCAGCCCTATAATATGTCTTGATTTTGAAAAATCAGAACAGTTAAATACTAATCAGATAAATGTCACATAATTTTTCCCTTTCAAAATTTAGATTCTCTTTTAAATAAATGCCCTTTTTTGTTTGTTTGTAAAAAAGCAATTCAGGAATACAGTGTGCAATTTATAAGTACCTAAAACAATCAAGCTGGCCTCCATTTGGGTAAAAGTTACTATGGATTAAAAAAAATTAACTATAGAAAAATATATTTTCCCCCTTCCTTAAATAAAAAATTCCTGATAGTCACACCAAGTGCATCACATTCCAACATTCAGTTTTGACTAAGCACTATGTGTGCATGAAACTTTCCAATTCCCTTTATGCATTCTCAAATACAGGATCTTGGAATCAGTGCCACATGTCATACTCTTCCAGGTGCACTTTATGGGTGGGGAACTCCTTATTTGCTAATATGAGGATGACAGATACAGACTTCACTCAGCCCAAGAAGAATCCTCAGTGGAGTTGCTCAAGTACAAAACAAAATAGGCTGCTTTGTAAAGTGGGGCTCCCAGGGTTTCAAGTGCTGAGTTGTGGTTCTTCATGCCCACTATGGGTCAGAATCTCCTGGTGAGTGTTCACTCATCACTATAGTTTGGTTTCAATGACCTTGGTGGGACCCAGGCACCAGCATTTAAAAAAAAATATCCCCTGAGATTTTTATGCACATGAAGCTGGACTATCACTGGCTTAGTCAGAGGTCAGAGACTTACAGGTCAGCCAAGGAGGCCTCTGACATCCCTACCAGCCCCAGGTGGAAAGGTACACCACCCTGCTTAATGACTGACTATACCCTGCCTTTGTTAAGGAAGGATGGAATTGAAAAGTGCGGCGCCACCTCCACTGGCTAAACAATACATGGAAAAGGTCAACAGAAGACCCATGGATGCAGAATATATTGGAAATCAAAAAAATTAACCCCTACAACCTGTGGTCACAGAGGTTCCTCTAAAACAATGAATAAAGGAGAACACAGCTCTCTACAGTTTTGGTCTAATGGGGGCCAATCTAGGAGTAAATAGGATCTTTTCCCCTCTTAACACTTTCCTTGCTCTTTGCCTACTTCTTGGGGTACCCAGTAACTACCTTTTAGGTATTCCATGCCTTCCCCAGTCCAGATATGTTCTCAGCAAAGGCCTTATCTCAGTCATTTACACCATGGGGATGAATGTAAATTCACCTGGTAATCTCATTCAGAGCACTACATTTTTAGCCTTCATGCCACAAAAAGAAAAGTTGTGGCCATGTTGAACAAAATTTAAAGACCAATTGAGACAGCAAGGACATTCCTGTAGAGCAAGAGTCTCTCCCTGTAAGTACGAGTTCTTGCCATAGATGCAGTTACTAGAGACAAAGAAGAGAGACAACGTCAAGACTAAACGGGGATGCAACCAGGGAAGAGAAAGCCGGGAATGGTACAATCAATTCTGAGGGTAAGGAAAGTTACAGAGAGATGGTGATGAGATGTTCTTCCCTTCCATAAAAGATAAAATAAGAAAAGAGTGAACTTAAACCATAGTGCGATCAATTTCAAGCAAATAGACCAAGAGAAACACCTTTCTGATTACATAGTGGAGTGGGTGACAGACAAAGGCTGCAGAATTTCCTTTAATGGAGCGTTTAAAAATAAAATATCCATTCTCACACCTATGTAGATCATCCAAAGCATTATCCCCGTGTCTCTCATTCTTCCCATCCACGAGAGAAGAGAGATGAAGCTGCATGTCCAAGGCCTGATCCAGGCTACACCATGAAAGAGAAGACAGCCATCAGGGAGTCAGATAAGAATTAGTAGATAAAAAGGGTTTGGAAATGGTAAAGCTTTATACAATTTGGGGATAACAAATTTTTTCCCCAAAGTTAAGAGATCCTCATTCTTCAGGGTCTTGATCTAGAATAAACATCATTTCAGGATTGACAACCTATTTTTATGGCTTAAAATATTTGGGCAGGGTATTTGGAACATTCTATGCTATGGAACAAAACTATTGAATGAATAATGGGAAGAACTCTATTTAGTAGCATGCATTTTTACTTAAATGCCTCAATACAATGTAAAAGTAGGCCATACCATTTGTTTTATTCCCTCAGGCTTTTAATATTCCATATGTTCAGTTTAAGAATATACCTAAATCTAGGGGTATTCTTAACACCTTATGCAAAGTTTCAAGGCTATTTGATAATAACAAATATCTATGTAATAGTTTGCACAGTATTGTGAATGTGTCAGTATAAATATATCCTAATTAATACATTTCAAGCACATGAAATTATACTTTCTTATAAAATCATAAAGAAGTTATATTTTCTTATAAAATTGTATTTATTTATTGTTAGCATTACTTCAGAAGCAACACAGATATGAATGTGTGCTAAATTTAGCTAATTAATGATGGACATGCAAATTCACTACTACTTCGTGCTTTTATTGTAAAAAACAGTATTTGCACGCTCAGTCAGCCTCAGGATGGAGCATCCAATTTGCCAATTTGCTAGCATTTTGTGGGTAGAACTGTGATGTGGACTCAGGAGTGAAAGGGAAAATGTAAACCCCACACTCTTGGATTGAAATGGTGATTGCCTGGGTCACAGCAGAGCCAGTATTCATGTGCACATAACATAGCTTCCCTGTTCTTAATATTAAACTGGATCTTTTAAGCCACACACACTCTTAAGGAATTCTTTTTCTCTCTTTGTGTGGCTCAGCATCAAATAGCCTGTTAGTTCCTCAGCACAAAGTATGAGTAGATCATAATATAGAATGTGAGATGTGGAAACGGTGGGCAATTCTTCAACTGGTAGGATGCCTGACCTGAATATTAGAAAGGAGAAAGCTTTGTGTTTCTTTATCACCTTCTGATAAAGCGGCATTTTGAGAGCTGCTGTTTGTTGTCTCTAACTTTCGGGAGAGAAGGCAAGCCAGCAGCATCCCAGAATGCACACGTTACAATATCTGCTGTTAATTCTGGGCTTCCTATGAAAAGCTAAGGAGACAGATGAGTCTTTCCTTCCACACAGCAACTGCGCTCTGACAGGCTGTGCTTCAGTGAGAGTTTTCTTTACTCAGTTCCTGTGGAACACAGTTTCCCACAATAAGATACTCAGATCTAAACTTGACCTCTCATAAAGTCTGATACATTTATTTTCTAGTCTCAACACCCTTTATCTTTATTGTTGGCTCCTTTACTCCTCTGAACTGACAGTATGTAAAATAGTATACTTGTCCTCCCCAGGACAGAATGAAATGTTTTCCTCTCTCTCTTCTCTAATCTTTTAAGACATAGGTAAGTTCAATATCTGCTTCCAAACACATTCTCATCGACCATCATCTAGAAAAACTCAATTCACTATGACCTTTAAGTTGAAAATGCTCTTTAATTAAACATCAAGGAGGGACAATTACTGAAAATCAATTCCTGGCATTTTCTAATTGTAGGACAAAATTTTTTTTTAATGTCAGAGTCCACGTTCATGTACACTACTTCACATTTTTATTTTTCATTTTTATTAGTTTTTTCCCAATATGGTAGTTATGGATTTATCCCCCTAACAATTACTCTTGTTAAATGTTCTAAGTGTTCCTCTTCATCTCTTGGACTAATGAGCTGTAATTTCACATCCAACACTTTAGTAAAAGTGCATGCTTAATTACAAAGTATATTAACATAGGTCTAAATCCAACCAGAGCCTCTAATATAAGGCTAATGAAATTAAATTAATCATGATTAAATTAATTGAATGAGTCCATTAAAATAAGAATGTCTTAAATTTCAAATGTACATTTAAAAATTTACGTATTTTAAGATCTCAATAACATGCAAAAATTCACACTGAATACAAGTATGTAGACAGACCATGTGCAGAGATAAGGGTCTAATTAGTATAATGGGTATTATATACCAACAAATTTAGTAATTTACAATGGATGAAATAACACAAACACACAAAAATATCATACAAGTCAAACAAAGGTAAGTTATTCATCCATCAAAACAATTGTTTATTGAGGATGGTTAGAGTCTAAATTTGTCTAAGAGACCGCAGTTGCTAGAATGAATCCTAACTTGGGAATATGGCATGTTTTTTTAGACTGAGATTTTACAGGCAGAGTGTTAATAATTTTATTTAAGTGTCCCATTTCATTCTCAAAATAACCTGTGAAGTTGGCATGATTATGCCTATTTTATTAAAAAAAAAAAGTACTGTTGGTTTACATGGGTTGAGTAACTTGGCAACGCCACAAAGCTAGGAAATGATAGAGCTTGGCATACTAAACTTTCTCTGAAGTCAAAAGCTGTAATTGACTTGTCTCCAGGGTGAAAGTTGGGAAACAGCCACTGCTGAAGAGTAAGTAGTCCTCACTGAATGAGAAATGACTCAAAAAATTAAATGTGGAGGGGTCTTTCTGACTCCAAAGCCTGTGCTCTTCAACTATGTATCAAAATTCCTCTGAAAGTTTCCCCGAGTCACTGATTTTCCTTGTCAATCTATTTTACACTTTCATCTATGAATTTAACTTTAGTGTTACTTTAAAAAAAATATTGCATAATTTAAATCGGAAACAGGAGGAGGAGAAAGTGTTCAAACATGTCCAAAAGAGCAGAAAGGTTAAGAAAGCGTAAAAAGAAAAGGCCAGTAAGGGAACATTTCCAGTCTTGTCAATTTCTCTTTGGGATTGTTATAAAGCTCCCTTCATAAGCCTAGCTCTTTCCAGCGGTTGATTTCTGCTGCTATCAATGTCACTACATATTTCTACTAATCTGATTAAAATGATATGCTATCAGACTTCTGCTTCTGACCAAGAGTGAGTAATACGAATCAGACCTACTCTCCCTCCTGAAAACAAGACAAAACAAAAACAGATATAATAAATGAGATGATGTTTTCGACATTATTGTACACCAGGCAGTGACAGACAGTGATCCTTGAAAGACAGAAAGACATCAGGCCTTTGAACATCTTTTCTGTCTTCTTTTCTGATTACAGGGCTGGTTCAGCCCTTGTTACCTCTCTGGCTCTCCTTAGCTATACTAACTCCTCTTAATTCCTTCAGTGTACTATATTTTGTCTTGATTTTGGGTCTTCTTATTAGAGGTTCTCTAATTCTGGAAGACTTTTGTTTTAACCTCTTTTCTCCTGGCTAATTCCTACATATCCTTTAGGTCTCAGTTCACATTGTTTCCTTGGGAAGGTCTAATTATTTCTCCCATCAAAGGCTGGTTTGAGCGAACCTGATGTAGAACCCCTGAACTTCCCCATCAGCATCTGCTCTGCTCAGCTATATTTTCCTGTTTATTTGCCAATATTCCTCTAGAGCATAATTATTGAGGTTCAGATCTAATTGGGGACTTTATGTATACCAGGTAAGGGAGGTGGCAGTCAGAGGCTAGCTTCTCCTTTTCCTGGAGAAAATTTAAGGAAATGGTTCCAACTAAAACCAAACAAAACATTTGTTTACTGCCCATGAGCACAATACAAGAAATTCAAGACATGTTACCAGCTCTCTTATTAAGCCTCCACTTGTGCCAAAAGCAACTTCTTGCTAAGAGAGGGCATTTTGGTCCTAAGAAAGACTTTCCTGTAGAGTTTTAGGGGAAGAAAGTTTTGAAGTTGAAATTGTAATACTACATAATTTTCTTAAACCTGTTATTAGTATATCCTAGCCAAGCAAAGATGAAATGAAGACCCTATCCAATTTGGGACTCAACAAAATAAATTTTAATGGTGGTAATATTCCAAATTATGGAGGTTGGCTACATGGTCAGCATGCTGTAGCTGACTGCTTGGCATTTTATTTCATTTGCCTGTATAGGTTCAGCATGTTTTAAAAAACCCCGACAGCTTTCTTTTAAAAAATTGGAAAAAAATTTAAAAACCCTTGAGATTTATTATGAAAATCTTCTGCCAGACCATCATTCCTGCAAATGAACATGTTGATCTCTAAAGGGTAAGACAGGGGGTAGGAATCCAAGCAACCAAAATAGGAAAATGTCACAGCAAACTCTTCTTGATATTCTAACTGTCCCTATAATTTGCTCTCTGTGCAGGAAAGAGTTCTTCCTTTGCATTAAGCAGAAGCATATTCTGCCTCAAGCAGAGATGACCATCTTTTTCAACTTTGAAATGTACTTTTTGTTATTTGTGCACTCTGCCCAGCCTCATTTGTAGGTGATTGCAATGTGATGTACTCATAATCACCCTAGTTCTCTTTAAATTTCTTGGAATAAGTAATACAAGCAGGTGAAATTAAAGTTGCCAATTTTTTTATACCTCAACTGTGGATTACTAGTAAACATTTTATTTAAAGCATAACCTTTCATATAAATTAAAGAATATCCATAAGAAATAAATTTTATCCACTTATATCATCCATAGTTTTTTTTCCTTTTTAACCTATCAAAAAAATAATACATCATTGAACCATATCTTCTTCAGTGCCATACTCAAGTCCTGTAATTAGCTAAAGTTTTAGGCATATGTATTAACCAGTATTGATCAATGTGGCTTCTATGCACAAAATATGTCTAAATTTTGTCCAAGGTAAATAATTATGATGCTACATGGTTGCTGCATATGTATTTCATATAAATTTAGAAGTCAGCATTTTAAGAGACATTTGAAGTCATTATGTTTCTTCCACTTCTCAAACATATTACAGAAACAGAAATACCTTTATTTAGAAATAGTATGCATTCCAAAGAATCTAAGAGAATCTTTTTTTTTTTTTTGCGTTGGAGTCTCACTCTGTCACCTAGGCTGGAATGCAGTGGCATGCTCATGGCCATCTCAGGGCTGACCTGCTAGGCTCAGGCAATCCTTCTGCCTCAGACTTCCAAGTAGCTGGAACCACAAGTGTGTACCAGCACGCCCAGCTAATTTTTGATTTATTATGGAGATGAGGTCTCACCAAGTTGCCTGGGCTGATCTCGAACCCACATGCTCAGGCAATCCACCCATCTCGACCTCCCAAAGTGCTGAAATTACAGGCTGCAGGAGCCCAGCCAAGAATCTTTAGCAGTGGCATACAAAAACTTCTGTGGTCACATAAGCTGCATACACTTAGGGACAGCCATGGCAATAATGTGAAATCAATGATGCCACTGCTCTTTTACTTTGTTGTGATTTATTGCAACAGTTAATCCAGAATATTTCTGGCTCTCTATTTTTTCAAAATAATCTAGTCACTTGTATTTATAACCTTTTAATGAACATATATTTCATTTTTTAGTTATTCATGGTAACTTAAAAAAAAAAACTATGAATGTCTTGCTGCTCGACACACAAGAAAATCAAGTTCCATAACAATAAAAATGTCATTAAAAGAGGAGAGGTTAGAAATTCTACCAAAATTGTTTACAAGATAAATTTCTAGAACTTTAAAATAAAATTGTTTAAAAAGATAAATTTCTAGAAATGTCGAGTGCGGTGGCTCACGTCTGTAATCCCAGCACTTTGGAAGTCAGAGGCAAGAGGAATGCCTGAGCCCAGGGGTTCAAGAACAGCATGGGCAACTTGGTGAGACTTCAACTCTACAATAAATAAAAAAAATTACTGTGGTTCTAGCTACTTGGAAGGCTGAGGCGGAAGGATCGCCTGAACCCAGCAAGTTGAAGCTGCAGTGGCCATGAGTGTGCCAATACACTCCAGCTTGGGTGACAGAGTGAGACTCTAACTCAATCAATCAATCAATCAATCAATCAATGCAAGGTGGAAGCAACAGCCCAAGTGTTCACTGATGGATGGATAAACAATGGTATTTATACACAATGGATTATTGTTCCACCTTAAGGAGGAAGGAAATTCTAATGCATGCTACAACGTGGATGGACCTTAAAGACATTATGCTAAGTGAAATAAGCCAGTCACCACAAGTCAAATATGTATGATTCCACTCGTATGAGGTACCCAGAGCAGTCAAATTCATAGACACAAAGTAGAAGGGTGATTGCTGGGGGATGGAGAGAGGGAGAAGAAATGGGGAATTAGTGTTTAATGAGACTCAGTTTGGGAAGATGAAAAACATTCTAGATTTGGACAATGGTGGTGGTTGCCAACGATGTGAATGCACTTAATGCCACTGAACTGTACACTTAAAATGGTAACTTTATGTTATGTATATTTTACCACCACAAAACAACAATTGTTAAGATCTAAATGTCAAATGTAAAAGCTGCAAAACTCTTAGAAGAAAACTCAGGAGAAAAACCTTCATAACCCTGGTGTTAGGCAAAGAATTCTTAGACCTGATACCAAAAGTTTGAGCCATAAAGAAAAATCTGATAAACTGGATTTCATCGTAATACATTTTGCTCTAAATTCACCTGGCTGCTATCCAAAGCCTGCTCGCCTGGCCCAATCCCTCTCTACCATTGCATCTCTGCTCCACCACTGCCACATCTCTGGATTTCTGCAATGACCAACTTGTACCCCTATGTCTTCTCTCGCCACATACCTTTGCCCACGCAGGATACCATCCTGCTTTCAGGACCTAGCTCAGGAGGAAAGCTGTCACTGACTACCCTCAGAGAGTCATGTGACCACCAAGGTGCTCCCATAACACCCTGGGTTCATTCCTCCCGAAATGCTTCTCAGACACACTGTCAAATTCTGTTTAGCTGTCCCCTGCTTCTTGATGGCAACAATGGTGCCTTAGCTATCTGTTTTAGAACTTGACTGGCACATAGAAAGGAATTAAAAAATGAAAGACAAGAAAGGCAGGTAGGTGTGGTGGCTCATGCCTGTAATCTCAGCACTTTGGGTAGCTGATATAGGAGGATCACTTGAGGCCAAAAGTTTGAGACCAGTCAGGGCAACATAGTGATCATCATGTCACTCTAGCCTGGTGACAGACTAAGACCCTGAGGAAGGAAGGAAGGAAGGAGGAAGGAAGGAAGGAAGGAAGGAAGGAAGGATGGAAGGAAGGAAGGAAGGAAGGAAGGAGAGAGAAAAGGAAAGAAAGAAAGGAGAGAGAGAGAGGAAGAAAAAGAAAGACAAGGAGAGAGAAGGAGTTTTTGAATCTATTCTTCTAGTATTCCAGAAAGCTCATTTATTCTATTCTTATACATTAAATAAATATTAAAACAGCTAGAAAGAGAATTTTTAAAATGTCATTTAAAAATAATTAGGAAAGGTGAGAAAAGTATAATTTTAGAAAAGCAATATTGAAAAACATTATAAACCTTCACTGTCCAAATCATGGAAGCCACATCTTCCTCATAAACCTGTCCATTTTTCGTGTCTCCTTGTTAGTTTTATACATGTGTTTGGTAGCTACAACGTAGCAATTGATAGTTTAAATCTAAAAAATATTGACTTCAATATTATAGTGAATTTCCAGTGGGATACCGTACCATCTACTTAAAAACCAACCCTTGGAAATGTGGTTGTCATTTACATATTTTAATGTTGGCAATAAAATGGAAGGTGGTTAAATTTAATAAATCTGTATGGTCATAAGAGAAAGACAGAGACTAATTCTGAGTGGGCAGCTGCTGCTGCAATCAATAGAGTGTATCATAATTGTGCACTAAGGGAACGTCAGCACGTTGAGGCGAAAGAACAATAGTCACCACTAAGTGGTCCCTTGGGAGTTAACAGAGAAGCTCTTTCTCCAATAGGAGAGAAATGTTTTTAAAATTTATAATACCATATGGATACTCAGGCATATGGATGGCTCGTAAATGCTCTACATCGAAGTGTTATTTTTACATTTTCAACATAACAAATACACTAAACAGGTGTTTTAAAATGTCACACTTTGAGCAGCAGTAATTTAATTAGCATAACAAATTCACTGTTTTTAGTAGCATCATTGAAATATTAGTGGAATAGAGATAATTTTCCATGTGATATGCTTCAACTATATATTTATAGACAATTTTAGATTTTAACAATTTTTTTCCACTCTCTTTTGAGATCAGGCTCTCAAGTTCAGTGATCTAATATTGTGTAACATGACAATGGATCAATCTTTTTTATCTTATACCTTTGTCCCCATCTGCTGCTTTGTTTTACCCAAGCAAGGAACCTTTCTCAAACTCAAACTCAAATGAATTCAAACTCAAGTGAATCAGAAAGGAATTTACTGATAATTTGCTCCCACATTTACAGATTAGAAATTCTCCTTTAAAAGTAACACTCTTCTCTGAAAGTCTAAAAATAATCTAAATATTCAAAAACAAGAAAATGACTATTGAAATACTCTACATCTCACTTTTGGAATATTTTGTCCTCATTCAATGGTATAATATTTTCAAAGTATCTAGAGTTGTGCCTAGCATCTGCAACAAAAAGTGATTCTAGCTATGAATATGATTCTCAAATAATATACAAAAAAATTTAATAATAGAATGCTTAGTGAAAAAAACATGAAATTGTGCATAGAGCATATACTAGCTATGCTTTTAGATCCTTGTGAATTAAAAAAAAAATCTTAAAATGATTGATGACAGAACTTAGGGGACATTTGTTTTATAATTTCTACTCTAGTGTTTTTATAGAATTATATAGCTTTAAAATGAATTAAAATATTCAGAATGTTATAAATAATAATTTTTCTCTTTTCATTTTATCACTGCCCCAATTACTTTTTTCCTTCTTTCTGTCTTTCTTAGAAAAAAAAAAGTTGCTTAGGTTTGGTTGATTTAGAATAAAAAAGAGAAAAATAATAGAACATGAGAGGATTCTGTGTATATAAATGGGGTATTTTTAGACTTAGGGACATTGCACCAAGAAGATCACTCACTTAACCATTCTTTCAACAGGTATTTACTAAATTTTCAAAATAATTAACAACAATAATTGCTAGTATATCAAGAACTCTGTTTTAGATTTCACACACTTGATTATCTCATTTGATTATTTGAACAACTTTGTGAGGCAAATATTAATTTCATTATAAAAGAGGAAAGTAAGCATAGAACAATGTAGTGACTTGCCCAAGGTTGCCTGTAAGTAGTGAAATAGGTTTCTAGAGACCACAAGGCTACAATGATGCTGCCTTCCTGGGAAGGCCAAGTGTAGTTCAGGAAGCTGGAAATTCCAGGTGGAGAAAGAAATCCCAGACTCTGCCCTCAAGAAAGTGAACAGCCTAAGCAACACTTTCTAAAAGCACTTTGAGTGATGATGGAAATGTTGCATATCTGTGTTGTCCAGCATGACAGTCACTAGTCGCATATGACCACTGAGCACTTGAAATGTGAATTCTTAATTGTATTTAATTTTAATGAATTAATTTATACTTATATTTAAATAGTTTAATGTGATAAGTTGCTCTGCTATTGGACATCTCAGTTTTAAAGGTTGAAACAGATATAAATAAGAATTTAGAAACCATTGCAAGAGTTAATTATATGTTTTAAAAACAAAATAGTAATTCAAATACTCTTGGGAAACATGATTTCTGCTACTACTTCAATGTATATACATTGTTTTCGTAGAATAATTAAAAAGTTCTTAAACTGAAAATACAATTTTAACTATCATAAATGAAAATAATTGGCATTCAGTTTGTCAGTTGGCATATATTTTAATTTATGCTTTAAAATAAATTTATCAGAACAATTAATTTTAAATGATTGCACATGGAAGCTTCTTTTTTCAGAGAAAAAGTGTAGAGAAATTATTTCCTGCTTTTTTGCTTCTTCCTCAGAATAATTGCTTTGTAATGTTTCATGTTCTGAACAAATGTTCCTAGTGAAAATTTATACTAAATTAAGTTCTAGGGGTAAATTTTTAGCTTTGTTCTAAGCATTAAAATGCTATATACTGAAAGGGGAATTGCGGCCCAATAAGGTATGCATTTAATTTTATAAATATTAAATCATGAGACTCAATAATCTGAATTTAAAACACAGACTATCAAATCCTTAACTTGAGAAACCAAGCACTTCACCTGTTATTTTCTTTAACTTGTTGTATTTGATTTGCTGTCTCCATTAAATCTCAGAGCTTCCTCTAATCTCAGAGTTTCCAGGTATTAACCTTTAAGCCGTATACAAGAATTCTGTATGTAAACCATCTAAGATAAAATTTAGGGATGAATAAAAATCACCCCCAAAACATAAAAATTACCAAGATACCTTAAATCTCTTTGGAATAAAGTGCAACATAAATAGCTAATTTTGTAGAAAGGCCAATATATTAGAGAAGTTATTCCTCTTAATCCAAATTATCATTCTAACTAAACAGTTAATACTTCATAAAGATTTCGATTAGCTTACTGGGTATACTCCTGATTAAATGGCTTCCAGCAATTCAGTACAGAATATTGGTGTTTGCATATATTTTACAACTAAATATGACAAGCACTGGGATAATTCAAATTAAAAAAAAAAACCCACAGAAAAGAAATCATTTCCTACGAAACGTTTCCAATTGTTCTATTCCTTCATTCTTATGTTAATAAAAAAACCACAAATTTACACAGTTAGACAGGAGGCTTTACTTCTTATAAAGGGTTGCCTTCTGTAAGGTGTCCATTCTGACAAGCTTGAAAGCATAGCCTCTAGCTGAAGCTGAAAGTAAGGTGCTTTGAGGAATTTAAGTTAAATGAGTTGACCAAATAAACATATTATTCACAGGTTACAGGAGGAGCTATGAACGTTCATGAAGGTGGTCCTAACATATGTGTACTGAATAAACATATATGTTGCATATAATTCATGTTCACCTCAGGGTGATGACTTAACATTTAAATGTATTCCAGTTAAACCACGCATGTCAAAAGGTGAAGCAGGGACACAAAGGCACTCGAGTGCACAGCTTCTGTAAACTGGCCAGAACCAGTTCGTGATAAGCGGATACTTATCAGAAGAAAGTTATTGAAACCAGTCACTTGTCCAATTAGAGCTGTAGTTATGGCTCGTGAAATAAGGGGTCAGTTAGTCAGTGTCTGGCAGAGGATGAATTGTAAATATCTTATCTCCAGGCCAGTGCTTATTTAACTGCCAGAAGAAAAGAAAAATCTTGCAGCAGTTAGAACATGGTTTATTCTTTACGTCTAGGAATGAGTGACTTAACCTTTCCTTGGTATAACCTAAAGTCTTGTTTATAGTTCAGTGTCTTATTACCGCAAAGAATCTGCTGTCAGTCTTATGATCTCTGTTTTAACATTAATGCTGGTCAGTCATTGTATCTAACCTGCAAAAGGAAGGGGTTTAATGAGGTATGCCTGACCTATCATGACTGGAAACTCAGTTCTTAAGGTCTTTCTGGGGTCCCTTGGCTAAGAGGGTTCCATTTAGTGGTTTGGGCATTAGGGTTTTATCTTTTAGTATACATTGTAGTAAAAGAATCTAGATAGCTCATCTTTAAAAATAAATAACAGTTATACAGATGGTGCCCAACTTACTATGGTCTGTGTCAGGCTGATTCAACATCACAATGGGACGCATTCATTATGCTCCTTAACTTTCCATGCGGCTATATCTGGAAAACCCACTGTAAGTTGAAAACTATCAAAAGTTTTTGACTTACTATATTTTCAATTTATTATGGGTTTATTGGGCATAACCCCATAAGTCAAGGAACATCTGCTGTTTGTCTTTGCTTCTTATTCTAGCCACAGTTTCAAGCTGAGAATATAGATGTGGAGTGTGTGCATGTGTGTGCGACAGTTGACTGTTCTACCAAAATTTAAACATCATAAGAACAATTTGAACATCCAGTCTTCTGTTAAGGCTCTACACATATTCCACTTCTACGTAACTGTTCTAGGCAAGCCTGCCAACAAGCCAAAGCTAGCTGCTGACCATCAGCTTCATCTGCATGAGTCAGAGCAGAAAACAAGACATTTTCTAGTTTCTCAAATCTTTAGTGTGACATAGTTATAGAAGTCTTCCTCCCTCTCTCCCTCCCTTCCTTTCTTCTCATCACTTATTTCATGTAGTGGTAAATATAGAGAAATAATATTTCTTATTTCCATTGATCTAAAGGACAAGCTAGAAAATAAATGGAAAATCCTGTCTTTTTGGACAATTTTTAAAAATAGTCACAAATAAGGAGGTCAAATCATCTGATCATTTTCATTATGTGTTATTGTTTGGGTTGAAAAAATAAAAAGCATTTCAAGAACAAAATAAATCGAAGATATGATTCCTGCCTCAGATAGAAAAAAATATATACACACATAAAATAATTAGAAAACAATGTGACGGTAATGCATGAGGGGATACGTTATTATTATACTAATATAGGTATCAATTATATATTAATTAACATATACGTAAATGTACATAGATATATGTACATATATTATATATAAACATAGTGTAGAGAACATGTCAGAAGAGGAGTTATAGTATGTGAAAAAGAGAAGGGGGTTTAACTTCAGAATATGAATTATTGTCTAAGTTTGGACAATAATGAATATAATCAGATTGGCAGAAAGAAAAAATTTATAAAGCTGATGTTGTAACAACCAAGTTAGTATTGTGCTAATAGACACCAGATGTTGAAAATAAGAAAATCTCTTAGGAGAATATTTCATATGTGGGCCTCAGGTAAGTGGATTTCACATGACAGGTGGTATGGAGTCACTACTGATACTTAAAATGACTGAAAATTAGAACATTAGCAAATAGATTATTCTAGTAGAAACGATGAGATAAACTGGATGCATGTGGGTAGGAAGCTTGGTTAGGATGCTGCTGTACTGTCTCTGTAATACATAAGGACAAATCCTGTATCTCAGGTCTCAATAAACTTTGAAAAACATTTATGACAATGTTCCTTCCAGTATTAGAACCCACTTTATGACATTTATGAAATGTCCATTCAGTCTCTCAAAATGCCCTTCAGTGACTGGGAGCCATGGTCCATGGCCTGTTTGTTAGGAACCGGGAAGCACAGCAGGAGGTGAGTGGTAGGTGAACTCCAGCTTCTGTCAGATCAGTGGCGACATTAGATTCTCATAGGAGTGCGAGCCCTATCGTGAACTGTGCATGTGAGGGATCTAGGTTGCATGCTCCTTAGCTCCTATGATACTCAAATGCCTGATGATCCCCCACCCCTGGTCCATGGAAAAACTGTCTTCCATGAAACGGGTCCCTCATGCCAGTAAGGTTGGGGACCACTCCTCTCGATGTCCCATTCCATTTTTCAATAGTACTAATTCTTAAATGTATTCTTATTTTGAATGTAACTCTGTTTCTTGTTAAATGTATTTCCATATGGATCCAAGTTCTTCTGTAAGAAATAACACAGATGAACTCTACTTTCTTTTTCGCTTTATAGGTCTCAAATATCTAAAGATCTACATCACAGATTCTCCCAAACATCTACCATATCTGCTCTTGAGTAAGGAAAAAAACCACCAAACTTTTTTCATCTTTCTACTCACACTCAACACAGAAAAACACTTCTATGATCAGATGTTTGTTCTGGGGGTTCTCTACCCACAAAGCAATTAACCAGTAGACACCAAGTAGATATCCTACAATTCAATTCCATTCTGATGCTCTTTATCCAAAGATAGTGACAGATCCCACAGGGTAAGAACTCAGACACACAAAACTGACCCCATTTCAGAGCCCAACCATAATTCAGGGCCCCTATACCTTAATGGGTTACCAACCAAGGTTCCCAGACCCCCTCTTTGGGGTGGATTAATTTCCTAGGATGCTCACAGGACTCAGGGAATTTACTGGTTTATTCTAAAGCATATTACAAAGGATACTGATGAAGCCCAGACGAAGAGATGAATAGGGTGAGGTGTGGGTGGGGACCCTCTGGACATACCACCCTTCTAGCACCTCCACCTGTTCAACACCCTGGAAGCTCATCAAATTTTGCTGTTCAAGAGTTTATATAGAGCTTGGTCTCCATCACCTCCTTCCCAAAGGTCAATGGGTGGAGTTGAAAGTTCCTACCCTTAATCCCCTAATCACTAGGTCTTTCAGTGACTGGCCCTATCTTGAGGCTATCTAGAGTAAATGCATCAGTATAAATTTAAGAGTTATCAAAGGGGCACATTGTGCATAACAAAAGATCCTCCTATCATTTGGAAAATCCCAGAGGTTTTAGGTGCTCTATGACAGAAACTGGGACAAAACCCAAATATATTTCATAGGATACCAAAACTTTTCATATTAAACTCACATTTTTTACACTTCATCACTTTCTTGCTCACACTCATTTGTTCACATTAATGTAGCTCTTAAAAAGAGGCACCAGGTTTGTAATGCAATGATCTACATTGGCTTGATCTGAGCAGAAAGCACCGAGATTTGATATCATCCATCAGTGGTGAGTAACTGTGGCCGTGGTGAATCATAGACACTGAGAAGAGAGGAAGAAAGTGAGCTCTGGTGCTCACCATGAGACTCAGAAGGGAGTGCTATGATTTGAATGTGTTCCTTCCAAATTTCAGGTGTTGCCATTGTGATAGTATTAAGAGGTAGGGCTTTTACGAGGTGATTAGGCTATGAGGGCTTCTCCCTTGAGAATGGGATTTAGACCCTTATAAAAGAAGCTTTCCTCAGTCTTAGGCTCTCTTGCCCTCCCTTCTGTCACGTGAGGACACAGCAACAAGGTGTCAACACAGAAGCAGAGAGCAGCCCTCAGCAGACATCAGTGCCAGTGCCTTGCACTTGCATTTCCCAGCCTCTAGAATTGTAAGAAATACATTTTTGTTCTTTATAAATGATCCAGTCTATGGTATTTTGTTATTAAGGCACAAATGGACTGAGACGGAAAGTGTCCATATACTCTGTTTTAAAATAAAAAACCATGGCAATTTAAGACCCTAAACACAGAGAAGAGAAAAATAAAGACAATTTTCTCATTTACCTTCACACTTAAGAAATATTTCCCAAATGAACACACACAGATAAATGAATGTATTATGAAAGAATAAAAATTATTATTCTTATACTCTTATTATTCCCAGTACAGAACCAATGAGAGATGTCTGTTGGCTTTTGGCTATTCCCCCAAAGACATATATCAGCGTTTCCTTCCTTGAAACTGGCATTTGTAGGATCGGTAAATCCCCGCAATAGAGTAAACTTCCAAGTGTCCACACGTCTTTCAAATACAGTCTCTTTAGTACTTAGCATTATTCTTTCCAATTGCTTTCTAAAACCCTTTAATAACCAGAGACAATAACATTTCTATCCTGTAAGGCAGCTGCAGGCTTTAATTCCAGAGATACAAGCCACTGTACTACTTGCTGCTCAGTCCACAGCGCTGGGTCCCTAGAATGAAAACACACATATTGGATGTTTTTATGGTTTTGCCTTCTTGGAGGTGGAGTAGCTCTGGGACCTGTCATTCACTGATATTAGGAGGTTGCCAATGGTAACACAGAATCCAGTGCAGCAGATAACAAAAGGCAAAGATAATTTGAGTCAGGAAATTGCAGGACTGGAAGACTCAACAGAAGCAATCTCATTGTCTTCCCAACCTTTAGAGATGATCTGAATTATCTCTGAATATCTGAAATGAAATGTCAACAGTGGCCAGTGGTGGGATTATGTGTATTTCTTAGTTCTCTTATTTTTGTTTGTCTGTATCTTATTTTTATTCAGTGAATATGTATCCTTTCCTAATATGAATAATGTTTTTTCATTACAAAACAGGAGGAGATTTGGTTAGTAGTAATAGTTTTATGTTCATTCAAGGAAGGATCCTCAAATAGTTTTTAGAGAATTAAGAGTAAATTGGCTGATTAGTTAAAAATAACAAGTTGACACTGTCCCTTCTTAAAAACAAGGTGGTGACAAATGGCACTGTGGCCTAGGCCCGGGTTCTGATCCAACTGAGCTTGGATGTTGCTGAGCTAAATCTAATAGATAGATGACACCGCATAGCCAGTTGCAGCTGAGAAGACCCTGTGTTTTTAGAGCTGACTCAGAACGCCAGTTACTGAGGGAAATGGCGGGAAGTTTGACTGTCCTCCCAAGTTGTGCTATAGTCCTCTAGGACCCTCAGGTCTGCCGTTTGTCGAAGCTGTGATTCTCTAAGAGAGAACTCCACACCAGCAGCACTGGCATCATCTAGGAATGTGTTAGAAACTCAAATTGTGATGCTTCACCCTAGAGGGACTGAATCAGAAGCTCTGGAATGGGGCCTAGTGATCTGGATGGAACAAGCTCTTCTGGAGAGTTTGATCAGGTTTAGTGATCCAGCTACCCTGCTATGCTGGGAGGTGGTGTCCCTCTTCCCAACTCCTCTCCTGAACCACCCCAGAGGCCCTCTGAGGGTCACTATGGCTCCAGTTTCTGGTCAGACACAAAGTACTGAGGATAATGGGGTAATGTGATGCTGATGGCAACCTCGCTTCTCACGCTCTGTTTATATCTTTGTTATTCTACTGCTAGATGTCAGTGATGACAGAATTCAGAAATGGGGAAGAACTGGAGGCTTTTGCTGGGCCTCTGCTGTTTCTCTTCATTTCCTACATGCCACTGGCATGAAATATAGCAAAGCTGCATTGAAAGCAGCAGTGCCTTTTTCCCCCTAAATGTACAGAAATCCGTTTTCCTTATGTGTAGGTGGCAATTTGCCGCTGTTAGCTTCAAAACTATGGCTGCACTATGAACAAAAAATGCTCTCAGAGTCTGAGCCCTGTTAACCTCTTCCTCCCAAACAAACAAATAAACCTAAATGTGATGTCTGAGTCCATCTGTCAACAGGCATTTATTGAATACCTACTGTGTTTAAGGAATTTTATGTGAAAGGTGTCTCGAGAGGGGAAAAAATAAATACAAAGTCTATGTACTTAAGGTATTTTCACTGTGGATGGGCAGAAAAGCCTTGAGAACAATTATTTTAAAAATCTATTGTACCAACATCAGTAAAGCAAAAACAGTGTCAAGTGGATTCCAGAATGCAGTGGCTGTGCAGTGAGGACAGTGGGGAAGGTTAAGTGGCCCGTGGATTTGTATGGCCCAAGCAGGAAACTTTGATGAGAGATCTGGCAACTGGCCAGAGGCTTTTAGCTTAGCAACAATAAGCAAGAGGGAGCCACTTTGAGTTCTTGAGCAAGGGAAGGACAAGATGAGAACACTAACCACAATTAGCGAAGGATCACACTCAAGTGTGGGCCGGTTGTCAGAGGGTGACACTGGCATTGGATGTCATTGCTATGGGCTGAGCACGTAGTGCAGACTTGGTTGGTGAAAGCCCATCTCTTGGGGGTCTTATGTCCCACTAGCGACAGACGTGAAACCACCACAGAAAGGAAACACAGAATGTCTTAGTCTGTGTGTTGCTATAATAGAATACCTGAAATCAAGTTATTTATAAAGAACAGAGATTTATCAGGGGGATAAATAAATGGAATTATTTTTTGAAGGCTGAGTCCCTTGTTCTACAGGCTTTCCTCTCTAGGAACCCATTGGCATCAGTATGGCAGTTAGCATTGTTGTGAGAGGCTGTATTCAGCTTCAGTGATTTTTTTTTTGAGATTCTTTCAATGTGTTTGCCCATTTCATGATGGGCAATTTACAAGTGCACCTGCCCACATGGAGTTGTATTCAGCAGTTTTTGACCAAAAATGGTATGACCCCATGCCCCACCCTCACCCAGTCTCACCCCGTGTGACTTTTTGTTTGTTTCCCTAGATAAAAAATGTCCTCAAAGAGAAACATCTTGCCAGCATGTAAGAGGTGAAACCAAAAAAATGGCAGAAGGATTAAAAGGCAGCAAAATGGATTTGTTAAAAAACTGTTTTAAGCAGTGGAAAAAGCATCTCGGTAGGTGTGTTGCATCAAATGGAGAGTCCTTTGAAGGTGACTTAGGTTTAAATATGCAAAAATAAATATGCAATTTTTAATAAATGAATTGGTTTTTTGGGGGGTTCCCCCATATTTCTCACAGTTTTAGAGGCTGAGGAGTCCAAGAGCAAGACGTTAGCAACTGGTGAGGGCCTTCTTGCTGTGTCAGTCATGGTGGAAGGCAGAAGAGCAAGAGAACAGACAATGACATTCATCCATCTTCTCTTGACAGTCCCATCTCTCAACACCATTGCATTGAAGATTAAGTTCCCAACACATAGACTTTGGGGGATACATTCAAGCTGTAGCCCAGGATAATTTTAGATAATAAAAGGGCTGTAAGCCGGGCTCGGTGGCTCAGCCTGTAATCCCGCGCCTTTGGGAGGTGAATGGATTGCCTGAGCCTGCGGGTTCGAGACACGCCTGGGCAACTTGGCGAGACCTCATCTCCACAATAAATCAAAAATTAGCAGGGCGTGGTAGCGCGTGCCTGTAGTTCTAGCTACTTGGAAGGCTGAGGCAGATGGATTGCCGGAGGCCAGCAGGTCAAGGCTGCGGTGGCCGGGAGCGGCCACTGCACTCCAGTCTGGGTGACAAAGTGAGACTCCAACTCAAAAAAATAAAAAAATAATAAATAAATAATAAAAGAGCTGTAAAGACAATAGAACAGCATCTCAAGAGAGCCAAAGGGTGGGTGCTTCCCTAGGATCCACCTAGGTTCTGACATCACGGCCTAGTGGAAGGGCCCAGGGCCAGTATGTGTAGGAGAGCTCAGAGAGCAGGAACATGAGGAGGAAGAAACAGATTGCTTGGGACCCTGTGGAGGTAGAGGGAAACATCTTCTAGCTTTCCTGGAATTAGTCACAGATACTTTGATTGACTCTTGTTCATATCTTATTTATTTCTTGAGTCTGGATTTCACTGTCACCCAGGCTGCAGTGCAGTGGCATGATCATGGCTTACCACAGTCTTGACCTCCAGAACTCAAGTGATCTTCCTGCATCAGCCTCCCAAGTAGCTAGGACTACAGGCATGCGCCACCACACATGGCTAATTTTTTGATTTTTTTGTAGAGATGAGGTGTCACTATGTTGTCTACTCTGGATTCAAACTCCTGGGCTTGGCTGGACACGGTGGCTCAACGTATAATCTCAGCACTTTGGGAGATCAAGGCAAGAGGATTGCCTGAGCCAGGGGGTTCAAGACCAGCCTGGGCAACTTGGTGAGACCTCATCTCTACAATAAGTCACAAAAACTAGCTGGGCGTGGTGGTGTTCATCTGTTCCAGCTACTTGAAAGACTGAGGCAGAAGGATCACCTAAATCCAGCAGGTCGAGGCTACAGTGGCCGTGAGTATGCCACTGCACTTCAGCCTGGGCGACAAGAATGAGACTCCAACTCAAAAAAAACCCAAACAAACAACAACAACAACAACAACAACCCTGGGCTCAAGCAATCCTCCTGCATCAGCCTCCCAAAATGCTAGGATTACAGATGTGAGCCACCTTGTCCAGTTGATATTTGTTCATATCTTCTTGTTGATAAATCACTATTAATAAGTATAGCAATAACAACATCTTAAATTTGAATTATGTTCTGTAGTAGTCATGATACCTCTGTGAGATAGACAGAGAGACTTTATAGCATTCTTCATACAAGATGTCCTAAGAGAGGAAGGGGTACCTCTGTGTCATACCCCTGAGGAGTGGAGACTCAAGCCCTGCCTATGAGTTTTGGCCAAGGCCCATTCCATCACGCCGTTCTTATGGAGAAAGCCTTCTCCTTCCTTGCTGGGTGGGGCCTACTCAGGCCCTCAACATAATTGTGCTTGGTAGTGAAGAGAATGTTAAGGGGGAAGACTGCTCAGCTGTTTCCAGGAAAACGAATGCATGGTAGAATGCAGAAAGGAACACATCGGCCAGAGTCTGCTAGTATGTAAGTCACTGTGTATTAAAATTGAGTTATTTTACAAATATCTCAAGTTCATTAGTCACCTGCGTTCCATTTAAGAGGATAGACAATACTATTTATAAGACAGCCTATTTTTCTTTTCTGGTTTTTTTTTTTTGAGTTAGAGTCTCACTCATGGGCTGGGCTCTGGCGATCCTTTCACCTTAGCCTTCCAAGTAGCTGGAACTACAGGCACACGCCACTATGCCCAGCTAATTTTTTGATTTATTGTAGAGATGAGGTTTCACCAAGTTACCCAGGCTGGTCTTAAACTCGTGGGCTCAGGCAATCCTCTCACCTTGGCTTCCCAAAGTGCTGGGATTATAGGCATAGGCGTAAGTCACCACCCCCAGCCAAGATAACCTTTTTTCACTCCCCACAGTTGAACCTGAATGAGGCTACTTTTGTAAATGAGAAAATGGATTTGAGAGCCAGGCAAAGTGTGATCTCCTGGGAAGGATGCCTTTGTGACATTCTTCAAGGAGTGCCCAGAGCAGTCACCAACAGGCACCTCTGACCCAGGCGTCCAGGGGCGACTGCTTCAAGACCGAGACAGGGGTTCTAAGCATCACTTACCTAATGATTCCTCTGTGGCTCAGTTTCCCCATGGAGACTATGTGCCCAGTGGGAAGGATATGGGTTCTATTTCTTTTTTCTTTTTTTTGAGTTGGAGTCTCACTCTGTCGCCCAGACTGGAGTGCAGTGGCCGCTCCCGGCCACCGCAGCCTCGACCTGCTGGGCTCTGGCGATCCTTCCACCTCAGCCTTCCGAGTAGCCAGAATTACAGGCGCACGCTACCACGCCCGGCTGATTTTTTGATTTATTGTAGAGATGAGTTCTTGCTGCCCAGGCAGGTCTCGAACCCGCGGGCTCAGGCAATCCACTCACCTCAGCCTCCCAAAGGCGCGGGATTACAGGCTGTGCCACCAAGCCTGGCGGTTCTATTTCTTTATATCCCTCACGAGAGTGTGCACCCAGCAGGTGATTGGTATACACATTCTGTGAAGGCATGAAAGGCGCTAGCCTGAGAACTGAGAACACTGGTCATGTGGAGATAAGTGAGTCCATCCCATTCCAGATGGTTAGGGATATACTGGCCCAGGGCCATTTTCTTCATTCTCTAGGGTGGGTTCCCTGAGGAGCACATTCCAGTAGATTCAGGGCACCCACCAGTAAGGCCAAACCCATAATCAACAAGCCCTCTGACTGACATGCATCACGCACTTTATTAAATATTACAAACATTGCTCTTCCTGGACAGGGATGGACTCAACAGGCTTTTAAATTTTCTTCCCTGCTCAGTGACTCAAGAGGTTCTCTATCACTCAGAAAAAAAGTTTGAGAACAACTCAGAAGCATCTTCTGAGTCTCATGATTAGAGAGCCAGCAGAGGGACTTTGTGGCAAGATAATCTCCTCATGGAGCAGGCTAATTACATTTCAATCCCTTCACTCAGAACTAAGGCTGTTATCAATAAGCCTGACACTATTGCTGATTACAACGGCTTTCTTATTTGCTTGCTATTTTAATGACTCAGATTTTAAAAGTTGCTTGAAGAAAGAATTAGAAAACAGAGATAAACATACAGAGAAAGGGAAAAATAAAACACCCCTGATCTTCCTAACCAAGTGTACCCATGGCGAATATTCTGGGTCTCTCCTTCTAGACTTTTCCTTATTATGTTAACAGTTTTTAATGGAGATAAAAAGTTTTTCTCAAGAGCTGAAGAAGTAAAGAAAGTGGAGAGGGAAGAGAAGACTGGAAAAGAAGACGAGCCAGTTTCAGAAGACCACCTTCTGAGGGTCAGCCAACTTGTTCTGTGAAGAACCAGTCAGTCCAAATTTTGGAGTTTTCAGGGCATGCAGTCTCCATAGCAACTACCCAACAATGCCACTGCAGCACGAAAGCTTTCTGTTCTGCAAGTCTGCCATCAGACATATGACTAGACCTATCATGGTTGATGATAGCTGTCATGACATGATTTAGGTCGTCTCTACCTATTTTAAAAATCAGGAATGTAATGAATTGAATCTAATGCTGATGATTTAACTTGTATCTTATACAGGGCATCCCTCTCATGTAATTCATTTGTTCCCCTTTTGTGATAAGAGAAACTAACATAATGCTGCTGATGGCACTCGCTAATGGAGGGAAAGGGCAGAGAGGCTGCATGGGCAGAACCAGGTGAACTGCAGGCACTTGGACACTGTTCTAATCTCTGTCTCCAGGTCCAGGGCTCTGCTGTCTCTCTTGTCTTTCTGGTTTAACTTCAGTTTTGCCTCCCTGGTGTGCACCATGTTCCAGTTTTCCATGGTTCTGCTTCCTAGTCTTATTAGGATGGTGGGTCAACAAAGCAACAGAGTACATCATAGGATTCAATTAGAAAGTCGAACAAAATAATCAGGACTGAGGTATATTAATAATCGCAAGACTGGGAAGCTGCTGCCTTCTAATGTATTAACAATACTACAACAAAAACAAACATTATCAATCATTAAAAAATAAAAATAATAGCAGCATTCATTAAGAGCTAATTAACCGCCAGTTAGTATGTGAAGGTATTGAATGTGCCTTATGTCATAGCAGCCCTACAAGGTCTCTACAGGCTCCTATTTTATATCTGGTACCTGAAGAAATCTAAAATCATGCAGCCTGGAACCTCTTGTGCCCCAGCCCTACACAGTCTGCCCTGGAAGTGCTTCAAGGGGCACCACAAACACACCTGCCCCAGCAGTTAGGGCAGCTCAGGTGAGAGGGAGCAAGTGGACACAGAGTAGGGCTGGAATGCAGCTGAGAAGTGGGTCTCAATCCCACAGATAATTTGCAATTAATTGTCCTAATAATATTGGAGGTATTTAACACATGTTTAGATTTATAGTTTCCTAATCAGGATGACTAAGAAAAAACAAATATCATCAATGAAAATGCCCATTGCTTTCAAAATAAAAAATTCTACACAAAGCTACTATATTCTCATTGGGACTTTTAAAATTCTGTCCTTTACTAGTTTTACTAGTTTTCCTTTAAGTGCTGGGTATGTCATAATTTGTCCTGCAAGAAAAGAAATCTTGACTTTATCACAGTAAATCTATTAGCAAATGTTGTTTTCAATCTGTTGTATTCCAGAAAAGTAAATAAAGAAAGAGTAAGTAAACCTTGCCATTTCAGAATTATACATTACTGTTCCTATCAATAATGCAGGCTAGATTTTGGACTTAGGCTAGATTTATTTTTTGGAGGAAACATTATGAAAAAATCTTCCCAGTGGTTGGTCATCACATTTAATCTGAATAAAATGAGGCTGCTAGCTAACATTTGATACATGGTCAGAAATCCTCATTTTGGAACTATCTTGTTGTTATTTTTAGTTAAAGGAAAAAATCAGAGTAGAAGGTGATTTTGATATAATTCTGCATGCATGAAATGTATAAAACTATAAAATGGAGACACCCCTCAAACTATGACTGATTGATTTGTAAATGTCTACTTCATCCAAATATGCAGAAGAGAGAGAAAATTTAGGTATTTTTATTTCAAAATTCACGATTACAGTGCACTTAGGACATATGCTAAGACGGCATAAATAGGAGTTTCTCTAGCAGGACCACATCATAGCATGATCCATAGCCTTCCTAGCGCCAACATCTGCCCCATAGTCAGCTCTCCTGGCTAACAATAAAGATATAAAATCTACACGGAGGACACTCAAAACTCTAAGGTAAGCAGTATTTGTTTCTTGGTAAAATAAGAAAAAGGAAAAAAATTAAAATGTGAAAAGGCTTCTAAGGTACCCAGGCCCCTCATACTAGAAAACGTAAGTGCCTGTGATTCCCATGAGTGTTTGGCAACCTGAGTGGTGGGTTCTGGTATCCTTGCCATGCTAGGTCTGCCTGGATGGTCTGTCAGTCCTGCCACCACCACAGTCTGCTGCCCTGGGTCATGGTGTCACTGCCACTCAGTGAACAGGAAAAAGAAAAAAACTGCAACACGAAAAATCACCGCTCCCATACACAATTCTTCTGCTTGGGCAGTGGCAGTTTCCATGAGCATCTCAGCTTTTACATACTAAGTGGAACTGCTCTGTTCCCGGTTTTCAGCTCTGGATGAAGTAAGAAGTTTTTGGAAAGGGTATTAGAAAAAAGGTCTTAAAAGCTCTAGGTTTGGAAGTTATTTTTTTTCACTCAAAATGACAGGGAGGGAATCTGTTGAAAACACCAAACAATTACTCCTTCTTTCATCCTCTGGGACACTTGCCTCTCTGTCTCATCCTCTGGTAACTCAGCCAGGGCTCACCCACTATCCCCAATCCAATCTAGTTCTGAGTTAAGAGCCCGGCACCCACCTCGGCTCCCAACGTACACACAAACGAACCCCAAACCCAAATGCTCTCTTCTGAGTATACAAAAAAATCTGGGAAAAAAGCTGGAAAGTACAGGCACACATAATGCCGCTAGCATACAAGTATCATAGTGAATGTTTTTGTGTGCATAGATTTTTACATCTGGAGTCATAATGTATAGTTTTGCAATCTCATTGCAGTCAATATATCCCATCTCATTAAGTACTTATCTATAAGAAGAGTTTTAGTGGTGCAGAGTCTTCCTCAAAACAGTGTATTATGATTTAGTCAGCACAGCACCTGTCGTTGAACTTTGAGTTGTATCACTTTTTTTTACAACTATATACTATACTCTAAAAAACAACAATTAACTTAATTCTGGCTACATAGCTGATAATTTCCTTAGGATAAATTCCTGGCAATCTATTTGCTGGTCCAAACACATAAATATTTTAAGTGTTTTGATAGATCAGCAAATTTCTCCCTCAGAAAATTGATCCAATTTATATTCCTGTCAGTGTGATTTGTGATTCCATGAATCCATGACAAAATGGAACATTGTATGCATTTAGAAGTATTCTGTAATTAGATGAAATGGTATTTCATTATTCTTTTAATTTGGTATTAGGTTGTCTACTTTTCCTATTTAAGGAATCATTTGGTCATGCATTTTTCCAATTTTTCTGTTAAAAAAAATTCCCCATCTGGGTTTTTCTCCTTGGAGGTCATTGAATTTTCTCTCCCAACTTTACACTTTGGGAGACTTCTCTCTGCTTTTAGCTCTTCAGATATCTCCCTCAGACCTTCAGTATGTTTTCCTTTTGTCTTAAAAGCAATCCTCATATTAGCTGGGCATGGTAGCACGCGCCTGTAGTTCCAGCTACTTGGAAGGCTGAGGCGGAAGGATCGCCAGAGCCCGCAGGTCGAGGCTGCGGTGGCCGGAAGCGGCCACTGCACTCCAGTCTGAGTGAAAGAGTGAGACTCCAACTCAAAAAAAACCCCCAAAACAAAAAGCAATCCTCACATAGTTTACAATTTTTTTAATGTTAACATGATTAAAGCAACATACAACAGATCACTTTTAGTGACAAATCCTCCAATCATTGTTTTCTTAAATGCAAGGTGACACCTTTAACCTGAAGTCTCTGTCCCCTCTTATTCCCACTATTGCTCAGAACAAGGATTTCAGTGTTGGAAGGTTTCATGCAGGCCCCTAACTGTATTATCTATCCAGAAGTTGAAACCATCTATATGTTCCGCAGCTAATTCCTGAGGACCACTGTGTTCCAGGCAGAGTGCTGGGCCACAGAGAGTCAGTGGCAAGCAGCGTGCACAAGCATGTACACACATACACACACACACACACAGAATGCTGTGAGCAACATTGTGCAAGTGGTACTGTCTAGGCCAGCCTGGAGCAGGCCCTCACCACAGGGACTCAGCATTTTGATGGTCTGTCTTCTGTTGTCACACAGCTTCCTGACAACTGTACTTAAAAATGTTGCTGGCCACTTTTATTTAACAGTCTTCTCCTCCCACCCCATGCCTTTGTGGCTATATAGAACATTTCTACACTCTGAGGGCTTTCTTTTTATTTAAATTCTTTTTTAGCACAAATGTGTGATCCAGGTAAGGGATTGAAGCCTTAGTTTTATTTTCTAAAGTCTTCTTTGATAGCATCCCAATCTCGTGTTCCTGCCAGTCCCCCAAGCTGGCCACACATCAGTTGGTGCGATACCTCCACTGAGTCAACAGAGCCCTGGTTTTGTGTGTTGCTGTTTTACATGGTGTGATGCCATGCCATCTGTACTTTTCTTAAGGGTTTTTTTTACTCGCAGTGAGACACAGAGTTCCATCGAGGCCAGCACATATGTCTCTTTTTCTTTTTAGCTGGAACCTAGTGGTTCACAGCACGAATGCACCCTGGCTAATTCTATTATTTCCCTCTCGCCAGGCATTCTGGGTGTTTCCAGTTTTTCACAATTACAAACAGTACTGCAACGAACATCCTTCCACATGCCACTTTTGAACATGTTTAGGTGTTTTCCTCAGTTTCATAGTAAAAAGTGGAATTATTTGGATCATAGGGTAATTAAATGACATATAAGAGATATTGTCAAATTGCCATTCAAAGGAGATGCATAAATTGATATTACAGCCTGCGCTGCATAGGAACACTTGATTCCCATCACCCTGGGAAACATGATTTTCTAACTTTTAAAATTATTTGATGATCTGATGGGTGAGAAATTTATAATTTCCCTGATTCAGCAACGTTACATGGTATACAGGTCATTGGTATTTTTTTTTTTCCTCTCTGTAAATTTCTTATTCATAGCCTGTGTTCTTCTTCCAGAAGGTGTTGTAAGTCACAGGTATGTGGAGACCTGTGCTCTCCTTCTGCCTTCCAGGGAAGAGGTTCTGTACTCATTTCTAGCTTGAGGCTCTCTGAGGTTATGGGTTTACTCGGCTGATCCTTGTGCATTTGTGTCTTTCAGGATTCCTTTTTACGATCCCGTCCATCTGTGGATCTGGTGTGGGTGGGGAAGTTATGGGTTACACTGGGCTTGCCATCTTGAATATTTGGGTTTTCTGGGTATTTGTTGGGGACAAGGAAACTTGACCTAGGGTCTACAGGCAGCCCCAGATGTTGAAGTTCAAACTCAGGGATGAAAAGACTGAAAGACGCTTTCTCTCGAGAATGTGGCCTGTATGAAATTGAGTCTATCACTTTATGCCAGTGCCTTCGGACATCTTGGAAACTGAGTCACACCCTCTCCAAAACAATTAAAGTACAGCCACAGGTCTGGGCCCAATCCTCCCTTGCTCTGAAACCCCACACAGGCTGCTTTCACGGTGCCCTTCTTTCTCCTCCCCTCTGGGCCAGCTCAGCAGAAGCCCTGCTCTGCTTCCACTGCCTCCACAGTGGGACACTGAGAGCAGGCTAAGCTCGGCCCAAAACATGCCACCTCCACTCCTCCATCTGCTGCTCCTGATGGGAAGGCAGGGGTCTCGGTAATGTTTCTCCATGCAGTGGTGCTGGGGGACGCAGATCATCTTGCCAGTGAGTCAGTGGTGTCTCACTTTAGGGGCTCCCACCTACTGCCCCCGAAAGGACGGGCACACGGATAGAGTCCCTATTTGCTGCTTGCTAATAACGCTACTGCAGAGGAGGGGAACAGTCGTAGAATGAAAAACTCCCTCTAATGTTACATGATATTGAACATCACGTTTGGTCCAAGCACAGCAACACTCTAAATGTGAAAGCATATCTATGTACTAATGCGGAAAATCTTATGTATGAACATACCACAAGGAACAGACATATTTCTACATTTGTAAAAGAGCCCTCGTTAAACATTTTCAGAGCCTTTATACCTTCAGGGATCACATATGTTCCAGGGATGGTGCGTCTGACAACAGTGTGAATCGGAAGCCTGAAAATCATACGCTGAATGCTGCTGGTTACATTACCAATTTCTATGCAAGGTTTTACTTGCCCAAAGCCTGACTTATTTTATCTAGTCACCTAGTATCATTTGGTTTCTGGATGCTGGGCCATAACCACTTTACAGTGCCTGGGTTAAAATGCTAGATTTGGGGGGTTTTTTTGAAAACGTATCACACAGGCTGTAGAAATATGAACACTCTTTTATAATTCTGGGACCAATTATGTAGGGGGAGGGCTGGTGATTACTAGAATTTACCACCAATTAGCAGAATAATAATACGAACAACTGCAGTTAATTGTTGGTAAATATTCAGAGGATTAAAAATTTTGTTTAATGAAAACATTTCAATAATTCAACACAAGTCTCTGTAATTATCAAGACAATGGATAGGGTAACTTCTGACCAGTTCACCAGATCCTAGATTGATTGAATGAAGTAAACTTAGGACAAATAAAAGAACAACATGTCATAGTGCCTGATAAATCAATTATCTTCACGATAGAGACAGTTAAATATTTCATTAACTTCCAGAACGGCTCATGGATGACAGATGCAAAACTGATTTGCTAAAGGGACAGGCCAGAGTCTGAATCAATCTATCTATCTATCTATCTATCTATCTATCTTTCTCTCTCTCTCTCTCTCTCTCTCTCTTTCTCTCTCTCTCTCTTTCTCTCTTTCTCTCTCTCTTTCTCTCGTTCTCTCTCTCTTTCTCTCTTTCTTTCTCTCTTTCTCTCTTCTTTCTCTCGTTCTCTCTCTCTTTCTCTCTCTCTTTCTTTCTCTCTCTTTCTCTCTCTCTCTTTCTTTCTTTCTCTCTTTCTCTCTCTCTTTCTTTCTCTCTTTCTTTCTCTCTCTTTCTCTCTCTCTCTTTCTCTCTTTCTCTCTTTCTTTCTTTCTCTCTTTCTTTCTTCTCTCTCTTTCTCTCTCTCTCTCTTTCTCTCTCTCTCTTTCTTTCTTTCTTCTCTCTTTCTTTCTCTCTTCTTTCTCTCTTTCTTTCTTTCTTCTCTCTCTCTCTCTTTCTTTCTTTCTCTCTCTCTTTCTTTCTTCTCTTTCTTTCTTTCTCTCTCTCTTTCTTTCTCTCTGTCTTTCTTTCTCTCTCTCTTTCTTTCTCTCTCTCTCCTTCCTTCCTTCCTTCCTGCCTTCCTCCCTCCCCTTTCCCCTTCCTTCCTTCATTCCTTCCTTCCTCCTTCCTTCCTTCCTTCCTCCCTCCCCTTTCCCCTTCCTTCCTTCCTTCCTTCCTTCCTTCCTTCTTCCTTCCTTCCTTCCTTCCTTCCCTCCCTCTCCCTCCCTACCAGGGCTCACTCTGTTGCCCAGGCTGGAGTGCAGTGGCACAATCACAACTCACCCCAGCCTCAATCTCCTAGGCTCAAGTGAACCTTTTGCCTCAGCTTCTGGAGCAGCTGGAACTATAGGTGTGTGATAACATGCCTAATTTTTCTATTTTTTGTAGAGAGGGGTTCTTTAAGTCCCAGTCACAAGCAGGACTCCTGTCTCAACTTCTCAAAGTCTGCATTTTGAGATTACAGGTGTAAGCCACCATGCCCGAGAGCCTGAATCTTTTAAGGTACAACTTCTTTTTGAGTTGGAGTCTCACTCTGTCACCAAGGCTGGAGCGCAGAGGCACGCTCATAGTCACCATAGCATGGACCTGATGGGCTCAGGCAATCCTTCCACCCCAGCCTTCCAAGTAGCCAGAACTACAGGTGCATGCTACCACACCTGGCTAATTTTTGATTTATTGTAGAGACAACGAGGTCTTGCCAAGTTGCCCGTGTTGGTCTTGAACACACAGGCTCAGGCAATCCACTAGCCTCGGCCTCCTAAAGTGCTGGGACTACAGGCTGAGCCACCAAGCCTGGCCAAGGTACAAATTTTAAAAACAACACGAGTGTTCACAAAGCATACCCGCCTGACCACTTGACCTCATGGCTCACATCACCTGTTACCGCAGGTTGTTGTGATCACGATGCTAACAAAAGAACCCACTAGGCTTTGGAGGTACCTAGAATACTTCTGAGCTCCAGGGTCTTAGGAACATCAATTAACCTCGATTCTTAGTTTCCTCACCCATAAAATAAAGTGAATTCTTTGTTTTCAGTATCAAAGTGAGCATTCAATAAGTTGGGCAAAGATCCCAGCACTGTGCCTGGCACACTCAGTGATCCCCAGGGACAAGTTCCATTGCTCCCACTCTCGGTCACTGCTCTTGAGTTTTTTATCTCCCACCTACTATCAGAGCAGGAGGTTAACTAGAGCAGCTCTGAGTGTTCTCCTTTCAAGTGAAATATGTCCCACATTTATTTCCGCACAGCCAATGACCATTATACTAGGGGAAGGCAGTGTAGGATGCAGCTGGAAATGAGGGCATGGGCTCCACTTCACAAATCAGAGGGCGGAGAGTCAGTCTGGGCGCTCAACAGTGCACACCTTGTAAATCTGGGACCCTGCTATGAGACATTCATTCCTGCCGAGAGGAATTGAAATACAATTTAGTTCACTTCACACAGTAGAAATGACATTTATTCTATGTAAAAATAGCACCCCAGTGGATTCAAAGATGTGTCATATCATTCAACGTTTCTGGAGACTCTGTTGCAGTTAAGAATTCTGAGGACAAAATGAAGGCTTGGTGAATAAATAGAGTCAATATGTATAACAATACAGATCATTTTGCTGTTGCACGTGAAAAAAATCTGCCAAGGTAACTCATGTGAAAGCATCTAAAATGTTATCTGGCATACAGTAGGTGCTTAATAAATGTGACTTTCTCATTTTTTGGTTTCTTTTCCTCAGGACTGATCCATGTGAGTCATTTTGACCTTGAATCCCAGAATGTCACTCTGAGGGCATCATTTGAATACAGTTTGTAAGAAAGAATAGATCCATCATTTGCAAATAATCAGATTAGCTAAACGATCCTCTGTCCTCTATCTAGTAGATTTAGATAAGCCACATTTCCAAAGTAAATGTATTGCACCAGAAGTGCAAAACTGTGACTTACACATTTGATGTGAAAGGCAAAAACAAAGATAATAATAAAAATGAAACACAGAATTAAAAAGAGAGAGATGCCTTTGATGTCAATGAGCTCTCCCAATCAGAAATCCTAACCCATTTTCTGAAACTATGAAAATGGAATCCAGGTTTATATTCTTTTCAACTCAGGGAAGCTCTTCCAATTCTGGATCCTAGTTTGGCTCTTCCAAAATAAGTCAGCCAATCATATTTTCAAAGCAAGATTCCTGGATGTTGTCAGGAAGTCAGAAACAGGGAGCAGTCCTGGATTCTCATCATACAGGTAAAGCTTGGGCCTCTCTTTGGTCCCCACTTTGCCTGGTTTGAGATCAGGTACTCTTTATTGATGTTGTGTCCCCCTTTCCTCCCACTTCCCCCGCCAGCAGTACCCTGCTACTGCCAGTCCCTTTCTCATAGTATTATGGTAAATAGTAAGAGTCTGCTTATGAGTAAGAACGTGGTACTCTGTTCTTTGTTTCTTCAATAGATCACTGAGTAAGATATACTTTAAGTCCATCCAAGTTGCTGTGAAGTCCATATGTTTGTCCTTCTTTATGGCTGTGTAATATTTCATTGTGCATATGTACCACATTTTTTTATCCAGTCTAGTTTCGATGGGCGGCATGATTGGTTCCATGTTTTTCACAATGATCTTTTCATGGATCCTGAGAGAGGAAGACACAGAGAAGACCGCTGGTGGTCACTGGCTCCATAAAGACTATGGAGCTGCCCACTAGGTGTAGCTTCCCCACAACTGGTATCCTATTTTCTTGTCCTGGACAAACGTGGGGGAAGGAACAATCATGAGATCGTTGGACCCCAGACGTCCAACCCCTGCAGCACAAATGCATTAGTTTCCTGCTGTCATCCTGAGGACCTCATTCTCCACAGAGGGACAGAAGAGGGGGTGCTCGGTGTATATAGTGAACCCAGTCCCCTACCCCTTATCCCCTCCTGCAAGTCATAGCGCAAGTCACTGACCAATCCTTGAGAGGGAATTGCTTAGATAGCAAGGCTGCAATGGAAGCAACCCCAAATGAAGAGGCAGGCAAACGTTTAATTATTGATCAATAATAGATGATCCAATCAATTGTAGAGACAGTCTTCAGCAATGCTTGCTTGACTCTCTCAAGGTGTGATCTTTTTAAAATGCTCTCTGAGATCATCCTGTGTTGATGACCTACTTCACATGGAGGGAGAGGTCTTCTTTCCTCTGTGACCTCTGGATCTGCCTTGAACAATTGAGCACTCAGACATCAGAACGGGGTCAAGGTCTTGGCTTTTATTCCTAATAGACTGTGACATTGATAAAGGAAGCCAGCGATCTTCCATGAGATTGGCTGACACGTTGCAACTTACAAAGATACTTCGCTTTTCTTTGTTTAGTAAGATTTGGTTTACTTATTGTGATGTATTACTACTTTTCTCTGAATAGCAAGTTTTTAAAAAATAATAAACACTTTTGTACCTCAATGGTCCTAAACATGCAATCTTATTAAAAATTAATTTTAAAGATTATTAAATAAATTGGGATTTGGGCTTCTGGTATTTGAGAGGAAGAAGCCCCATCATCACCTATTATTGCTACACTGATGGGGATTTCCAGGAGTGAAGGCTCTGTCTTGTCATTACAGTGCAAGGACTAGAGCTTTAACCATATTTTGCATATGTTAAAATTTGCTGGGAAAATCCTGAAAATTTGAAAAAGTGTATATCTGTTTAAACTTCTCTCAGGTTTCAGCAGGTGGAGCTAAGAGAATGATCTTTTTTCCCTATCAAAATGTAAGAAAAAATGCTATTCCATAGCTATAAAACTTAGTCACAGAAACCAGTGACAGTGGTTCTTTCTTTAGTTCGCTAACCTAGCATCTCTATTTTGCTTTTTTTTTTCCTTTAAGAATATCCCCTTCCATTGACTGGTCCTCCCTCTAAACTCTGTATTAGGAATCCCATCCGACCAGCACAGCACTTCCCCTACCCACGCTGAGATAAAGAGGGGCCTGTCACCTCCCCCTCCTGACTGAAGACAGAACATACAGCAGGAGAACCAGACTGCACATTTTCTGTACAATTTTTTGGGAGAAAACATTATAATACTGCTTTTAAGCAATCATACAAGTAGTTTACAACAAACAGAAAAAGGGGAGAGACTTTCTTCAAGTGTATATTTACGTATCTTCAGGTAGAATGTTCTTTGGGGGCTTTTAAAGGAGCAATGACCTCACTGGCAGGGGTGAGGGGCATTTTGCACCCTGTGGTGATAACATGCAGGATCCTGAAGCCTGAAAACAATCTTATGAATTTTCAGCTAGACTGTTTTTCACAAAATAAACATGCCAAGGCCAGGTCGAAGGCTAATAGCAGGAAGATATTTTGTATAATAAAAATCTGCAGTAGCATATACTTAACAAACCTCCTCACACACTGGCCCCTCTTCTACAAGAAAAATACTCATGCAATAATAGTTTGTCTGCATTAAACCAACTTACAATCACACTCAAACATACAGTTGCTTACCTCCATGTGCTTCTAAACCCGCAGAAATAATTCCAACATTCAAAAATGATGAGTGAGATAAACAGAAGGAATTAACACAGAACAGTTATCCTTCCTCTGTCCAGCTCTTCCCACAAGAGTACAATGAACTATTAGTGATTCTCAAATTCAGCTTCAGTACCTGACAATTTGTATCACTGCTCTTTAATGAAGAAGGCTTAATAATTATTCAAGGCAACTCTTGTGCTTTTCTATAAAATACACTTCAACTCTGATAACACCACAGGGTGACACTAAAAGGAAACCATACATTTCATAAAGCATTATTTTGACTTAAGGTCAAAAACGATTAAAGGAAAAAATCTACTTTCCAAAAAATCCTTTGGATAGAATTCTTTTTTATTAAAAATTAAAAATGATAAAATTTTTTCTGCATGTGTATATAAAGTATTAGGTAAATGGGCTGTCTTTTCAAGTGAAGCCATTATTACATTTGGTTGTTACAGGTTAGAAAAATGTCTCCCAGTAGAAGAATAACCAATTTTAAAGCCTCCTGCAACTTTACATTGGTAGGCCATTCTGTAGTTTGAGACCTCGTCTCATTCCTTATTTCACTTAAGCCAGTTAGGAAACCCAGTGCTTTTTTAACCTGACTCACTGAGGCGTGATGTGTGTCAAGAGGAGTTTGTGATGAATAGGATCATCCTATAATTTGCAAATTAAAAAAATACGTAAATTTTAAAGATATGGTAGAATATGTTTAAGGTAAAACTTGTGAAGATTTCACTCTCAGGCTGTTACATTTGCTGTATTTTATTGGAGAGATTAAAAGAGGGAACTATATGTAGGGTGACAGGAATAAGGCAAAACAATGGCTATATCCATGGGTGTATATCACATATGTGAACCAGAGTCCATCTGATGGGTCACGATAGAAAAAAATAGTGTGAACTACTGGTTGGTATCTTTCCTGCCACTTGGAAATCTCTGTGACTATTTATAATAACTGTAGGCATTTCTAAACATTCAATAGTTTTTTTGAAACTTGACTAAGATTTTACATGTAGCATTAAATAAATTTACTTATTTTGAATTTAACATAAAGCATAAAACATTTAAATAGAAATACATTTATTTTGAGTGTGTATTTCCCTGCAATGTGTACACTGTGTGCATTTTGAATGTCTGTGTATATAATCAAAGATTTAAGGCCTTTAGAAAACATAAAAGTGGATAATCCACATAAAAAAATAAAACCCAACAACTCTGAACTGAAGAAATGTGAATGGCACAACATAGGATGATTGAGATGGACTCCACATCAGAAATTAAACTACAAAGATAAACAGAGACTACAGAAGACAGAGAACAATTGGAAATAAGGGATAATTAAACAAAAGTACAAAATATGGCTAAATAGCAAGCTAAAATTAACATGAAAGACAAAATTGTGGGCACAATTGCATTGTCAATATATACATAACAAATATAAATACAAGTACTATAACAGTGATGGCCTGGAAAGTTATATGTCTCATTTGGTACACAGCCACTATATTTAAAGAGGCCAGAGTGCTATGGAGCCATGTGAGCTTCCGTTGTGTGTCCAGAGCTGTTTGCATTGTTGGGATGACCTGGACTCCTCAGGTAACCAAGGTCTGGCTCCACCCTCCCTTGCTGGCAGGGTGAGACTGAGTTAGCCTCATGGGAACTTTCTAGAGGACAAATGGGTATCTCTAATGCTGCCCTCATATTCCCACTCTGGAGTACAGTGATGACGCCACAGAGACTTCTCAGGAAAGCATCAGAACATGTTGCTAATGGTGAAGAATGGATTTTTATCAAATTGGCAATAAAACATGCATTTAATATTACTTACTGCATGTATGAGGTAGTATTACCAGAAAGATATCAAACAGTTAAACTTCACCTCTACCAGTTATAGAGGGAAAAGATGTCCACGTTTAACTAATGCAGGATAATGTGGATTTTTAAGTCTTAAAGCTAATGAGAAAGACATTTTATAGGGAAAAGCACAAAAAGAGACCAGAAGTAAAACAACCAAGTAAGATAATCTCATGAAATCATTTTCAGGTTTATAATTTTATTTATGTATATATTTATGCTTGTATGTATGCATTTATCTATTTGTTTGTTTGTTTGTTTATTTTTGAGTTGGGATTGTACCCTGTTGCCTAGGTTGGAGGGCAGTGGTGCAATCACAGTTTACCACAGGAGGGCTCAGGTGATCCTTCTGCTTCAGCCCCCTGAGTAGCTGAGACTACAGGTGCATGCCACCACTCCTGTCTAATTTTTTTATTTTTTGTAGAGATGAGGTCTTGCTATGGTGCCTAAGCTGGTCTTGAACTCTTAGGCTCAATCAATCTTTCTGCATCAACCTCTCAAAGTTCTGGAATTACAGGCATGGGCCACTGGGTCATCCTATAATTTTATTTTTTATTGTTCGAGTGACTGGGGTTTATGAATTCTGACTTAGAGTCCTGCTATACTAGTCCTGGGTACAAGTAATACCCAAGTATAATCATTTTAAAATATGAAAGACAGCTGCATTTGCATTTCTTGGGATAATAAGCCAGAATATAGCAGGTAGTAAACTTTGGGGAGTGATTACTAAACCATTCAGGAGATAAAACTCCCTTAGCTTGTGGCAGATGCTTTCATCACATGACTTGATACGACACAATTGCCCAGAATATATACTGAAGGTAATTTAATTTGCTTAATTGAAACAAAGACTGAACCCAAAGAAAAAATTTTCAGTCCTTGCTAAGATGGTTGAGCATTTCTTTCCAAAAATAGTGACTTGGGGTCAGTAGATCATTTAGTCTTCCTGCTTATTATTTTCAAAATTTGCCAGGGGAAAAATATATACATATACTACAAAGAAAGTACCACAGAATGAATTGATGCATAATTATACCTTTAAATTATGAGTTTGTCTCCAAGGAAGAAATTTCTTTTCTTTTCTAATAAATACTTTTTAAAAACGACCTTCCTTTTATTACAAATTCATTCATACACACATACACATAAACATGACAAATAAATATGCCATGAGGAAAATATATCCAAAGTTCATCTGAATGTTCTTTTTCAATCATCCTTCCAGTCATGAACACAAAGACATCTAGACACGCAAACCATGTTTGTTAATATATATAGTACTGTACTTCAGTCTTTCTGCAACTTTAAAGTAACTAAAAATGAACTGAAGCATATATTGCCAATATTTTTTCTTGCTAATATAAAGTGCTTAAGAAAACAAACAAAAAGTTTCACATTGTTAGGTTCTCAGAAAAATGTATTTTAATAGTTTCAATAGCAAAAGTCCTCTTTATATTTGTTGAATTTCAGAAATAATTGCCACTTATTTTCGTACATTTGTTTAGTACATTATTGCATTATTCCTCTAGTGTGTCTTTTACACACAGATTGTAAGAGATCAATGGAAATATTGCTCTTCATATGTAAAATTCACTGAAAATAACCACAAAACCAATAATACAAGTTGAGCATTCCAAATCTCAAAATCCAAAATACAGAATGTTCCAAAATCTGAAACTTTTTGAGCACCAACATGAAGCCCAAAGGAAATGCTCATTAGATTTCAGATCTTAGATTTTCAGATTTGGGAAGCACAACCAATAAATATCTTGCAAAATCCAGAAAAATTCAAAATGTGAGATACAGCTGGTTCCATACATTTCAGGTAAGGAATACTCAGCCTGTGAATACCCATATTAAATGATGGATACTATGCAAGAACGTGGGACAAAGCCAGTACGAGTCCTTTGACATGACTCCAGTGCCAATTCAAAGCAAAATCGTAGAAATCACTGAGCAAGCCATCACTGAGTTGTGTGGCATATTAAAAGGCCCTGGGGGAGGAAGTCCTCAAGCGTAGGTTACAATTACAGTTTCACCATTTTTTAATGTGATTTGGGCAAGTTATTTAACCTCTCTGTATTTTGATTACTCATTTATAACACAAGACAATCATCCCCTCCATCTAAGACCAAAGGATGCATATAAAATGCCCAGCATGTCAGTGAATGTCCATTTTTTTCCTTCTCTTCCCTCTCTATTTGGCCCTTAGGCTATACAGAACTTGGAAAGAGACTAAATAAGTTAAACTTTTCTTTACAATATGGTTGGCAACAGGGTGGCTGTTGGCTTCTTTTACCTGTAGGATACATTGCATGGCTATGGAACATTTCAAAGTTTACTATACTGTAAAGATATGGTACATCAACACTGCAGAGACACAATCATTATGCCAGAATAGTACAATCAAAATTAATATCAGGGCAACTGCAGCATCAGTTGCAGAACAGGAGACCTAACTACAATAAGGGAATAGGAGGCTGGATTAAAATATAGCTACTTTGTGTGGCACAGCCTGTTTAATGACTGGCAGCAGCAAATGAAGCTTAGAAACGAACAAGTCTCCCCAGGAGCTTATCACTCCAATGCCACCCAGGGAAGAATGTAGTGTCACCTCGCACGATTCCATACAGAGAACGCTTCCGTCACAGGCCTGGGGACAAGCGGGCTTTTTCCTGTTTGCAATGTCTTCATCCAAAACCATGTTTGTCCAACATGTTCATTCAAAAGCTGCAAGAATTTCTATTAACATATTTAGATTGGTAGTACGTGGGACGGCCCACATAGGATTATGAATTCACAGTCTTGTGATAGGTCAGACCCGCCCTGAGCAAAAGACCCAGACACCTCAGGCCTGCTCTCCTGACTGGTGGAAACTGACAAGCAATACATTTGTGTTGATTTGTGTGTGGTAATTTGTTAAACTGAAGCAAGAGAAAAGTAATACAATGACAAATTTCCCTAAAAATTTAGGTGAAAGTTCTTGACATAGGTGAGTTTTTAACGCTGAAGTTTAAAAACCGTTGCTTCTTTCACTTAATGCTTCACTAATCACAGTGACCATCGGGAATACATCTTCCAGGAAACTCCCTCGGATCCCCTCCCACTCTGGAACCTTTTCTGTCCTCTCAATAAATACTACTTTCTCACACACACAAAAAGAATACATATTCCAAGCAAATGATATTGAGTGTTGGGAGCCGGCCATGGAGGCCCACTGAGTGGGACCTGAGTGATGAAGGTATTTACACTAATCATTGAATTGAATACTTTTCATAGTTTTACTACATTTCAGGTGTCCCTTTCCAATTTGTCTATATCCCAAGATAATGCCCTTAATAGAAATAAACATTAATAGTCTAACATTGGTATCTCCAGTAATATTTTCCTTTCAATTAAACCCAAGCTTGCAAATAGACTTTTCTTAGAAAAACCATTTTCTTTTTACAATGCAAGGTAATTTTAGTAAATACAAATAATCAATCAATCAATCAATCACAAATCACCCAGCGAGGCACTAGGCTAGAGTGCAGTGACACACTCACGGCCACTGCAGCCTCGACCTGCTGGACTCAGATAATTCTTCCACCTCAGCCTTCTAAGTAGCTGGAACCACATGTGTGCGCCACCATGCCTGGCTAATTTTTGGATTTATTGTAGGGACTGTGTGTTCTACAACATTCTGTCCCCTTGTACGTAAGTATGGTTGGCCCTTGGACAACATGGGTTTGAACGGCACAGGTCCACTCTTAGGAGGCTCTTTCTCCACCTCTGCCATCCTTGAAAGAGCTAGGCCAGTCTTCCTGCCTCGTCCTCCCCAGCCTACTCACCATGAATCTTCAGACGACGAGGATGAAGAGCTTTATGATGAGCCACTTCCACTTAATGAACAGAAAATGTATGTTTTCTTCCTTATGATTTTCTTAATAACATTTTCTCTTCTCTAGCTTACATTAGTGTAAGAATACAGCATATAACATATACAGCATATGAAATACATGTTAACCAACAGTTTATGTTACTGGTAAGGCTTTTGGTTAACAGCAGGATGTTAGCAGTTAAGTTTTGGGGGAGTCAAAAGTTACATGCAGATTTTTGATTGTGCAGGGGGTTGGTGCCCCTAATTCTCACCACATTGCTCAAGGGTCAATGGTATTTTGAAAAGTGAAATCATAAAAATCAACCATGCACCTTTCTTTTTAAAAATTCTTCCTTAAAAAAATTGGCTCAATAAATATTTCTCTTGACCATCTGCTATACAAATGTAAGCTAACACATCCTCCCCTGAAGTCATGGGAAGAAAATAAATGTTTTCTCTGACAGTTCATATATTCTTTCACTCATTCATTCATATATTCATTCATTCACTAGGTACTGAGGTATAAACCTGCATAATGAGTAAGGGATATAGAGTAAGATAAAATCCTATCAAAAACTCACCATCTAATGGTAAAACTGATGTTCAAATGAATTATTACCAAAGAGAAGGGGTTTTTGAATAACACAGACTTCTGCTGAAATCCTGCGTCTCTTGTTTGTAGCTGTATACAATATAGTTTTGGCAAATCATTTAACCTCTCTGTACTCCTTTGGTTAATTGTAGAAAGTAGACTATCATATCTACCTTGCTGAGCAGCTGTAAAGATGTGAAGAGATCATATATGTAGAACACATACTTAAGGTTGCAGGTTTCAGTGGTTGATTGGTTATTGTATGTGAGGAACACTGTGGCAGCCTGTTTCTGAAAAGAGGGAGTAATAAACAGGTTGCCATTCATTCACTACTCTTGCCAGGTGGTGAAAAGGGTAGTGAAAAGGAGGCTGAGACCTCGTCTAATCTTGTTAATCCAAAGTTGTTGGGAGAAAGAAGACTTATTTATGAAATATCTTTAGTAGGGTATCCTGGCTAAGAAATATCTTTAATAAACAGAACCCAGGATCCACAAGGCATGGATTCCTGGAGAATGTCATGTAAGATACACAACTTTCTGAGGGTACAAACTGGAACTGTTTTATATTTCAATGCATTCCTGTTACAGGAGGAACTCCAAGGCCTCATCTATTCTGGGAAGAAAGGTCCTGGGGAGATGGCCTTGTTGCCCCCAATCCTTCTATGTTTTGTTTAAAGCTTTCAGTGGCCGGCATCTTTCACATTGTGTGGTCAAGCTCAATACTGAGTAAGAGCTGACCTGTGTGAGCCACAGTTGGCCATCTGACCAGGTGTAATGCAGCACACTGCTTGTGGAGGAAGGAATATAGCAGAAGAGAAGCTGGACGGCTTTAGCAGGCAGCAAGAAAAAAGTAATGTAACCCAATTAAAAAGTGGGCAAACAGTCAGGCTCGGTGGCTCAACCTGTAATCTCACGCTTTGGGAGGCCATGGTGAGTGAATTGCCTCAGCCCGCGGGTTCGAGACCTGCCTGGGCAACTTGGTGAGACCTCATCTCTACAATAAATCAAAAAATTAGCCGGGCGCGGTAGCACATGTCTGTAGTTCCAGTTACTTGGAAGGCTGAGCGGAAGGCTCTCCAGAGCCCAGCAGGTCAAGGCTGCAGTGGCCGGGAGCGGCCACTGCACACCAGTCTGGGCGACTCAGTGAGACTCCAACTCAAAAAAAAAAAAAAAAAAAAGTGGGCAAACAACATGAATAGACATCTCTCAAATGAGGATACACAAATGACCAACAAACATATGGAAAAAATGTTGAACAACACTCATAATCAGGAAAATGCAAATTAAAACCACTATGAGATACCACCTTACACCAGTCAGAATGGTCATTATTTAAAATTAAAAATAAAAAAATAGATGCTGGTGTGGATACAACAAAAAGGGAACACATACACTGTTAACAGAAATGTAAATTAGTACAACCTCTATGGAAAGTGGTATGGAGATTACTCTCATTTTAAGAAGGTAGAAAGTTACACAGCTATTAAGTGGTAGGGCCTTGCACTGCAAACCCAAAGAGCCCAGAATCAAAACAAATGCCTAGTCATGACAAACCATACTATTCTGTAAACATGGCAGAAAAATCACAGAATTCCTAGGAAGAGAGAAGGCACTCAAAAGCAATTGCTGTTCAGGGCAGGATGTGATTTCTGGCTAGTTACCATGAGGCTAATCTGGAAGATAGGGACTCAAGTTACAGAACGTTCTGTATTACATTGGTGTATCACTTGTTAAACATAACTCATTGAATTACTTTTATAATTTGAAAAGATCATATTTTCAGTCCTCTAAAGCAATGTTTTTGGGGAAAAAATTATGTTTAACAAGCCCTCCTATTTGAACCTAACTTGCCTTGATTGATAAGACTTCAACATCAAATATAGCAGACTTGAGTCTTGACTCCTGATGAGAAGTGAGTTTAGAATGCAAAATTTTTTTTAAAATGCGGATGGCCCCCTTTCCTAGTGAAAGGATGTACCTATAAAAACCTAGAATAAACTTAGTTTAGCATACTCTTTTTGCCTCAGCATAACCATTTTTTGCTTAGACTTTACCCATGGCATGCTTTGAATCTTGCACACAGATAGATAAATTTCCAACAGGCAGGTTTCTGGAAGCTTTCAGACATTCAACTCCAGGCCAACTGGTAGCCTTCCACACCCCCTTGGCAAATCATCATGTGGTCAGGCACGGTGGCTCAAGCCTGTAACCCCAGCACTTTGGGAGGCCAAGGCAAGAGAATTGCCTGGGCTTAGGGGTTCGAGACCAGCCAGGCAACTTGGTGAAACCTTGTCTCTACAATAAATCAAAAAATAAGCTGGACATGGTGACATGTGCCTGCAGTTCCAGCTTCTTGGAAGGCGGAGGCAGAAGGATTGCCTGAGCCCAGCAGGTCAAGGCTGTGGTGGCCGTGAGTGTGCCACTTACTCCAGCCTAGGCAACAACAGAGTGGGAACCCAACTCAAAAAAATATATATATATATCTCCATCAGATGCAAGACAAGGACAGAGCCATGAACATAATAATAGACCATCTTTTTGTTAAGGAGTTTGTGGATTGCAAATGTCTGACAAGTCTCTTGCAGGAAAACCCTCTCTCCTGGACTTCTCTCATCTAGCTCACCACCTAAGCACCTGAGAGCATGAGATGCTAATGTCTGGCAAATCAAGATCTAAAACTCATGTGGCTACAATCAACATCAAAGACCAGAAGCTCAGGACATTCCTTTTGGCCTAGACCACTCTGAGCCCAAACCCCCTTGCCCCAAAGACCTTTAAATACACCTATTTCTTGGTTCTTCGATGCCACACTTGTCTCTGAGTGTCAGCCCTCTTTCCAATCTGTGAAAGATAAATAATAAACCTTACTTCTTTCTATTTTCTTCCTTGTTGCAATCTTTCTTTATCCCACCGCACTGGCACCAGCCCACCTCACCTCAGTGGACCGTGTCACCTATATTTTATTATTTAAGGAATAGAAAAGACAAAAGACATCTTTATTTATCTGAAAGGTAATACCAAAGCTTCGCCTATAAAGGTAATAACTTATTACCAAGCTAATATGTTTCTCATGAATTTAATCTGGAGAAAAACACCTTTGTCACATCAAGGTGCATCCAAACCAGTAGATGGTTATAATTTGGATGCTAAGAAGAGGTAGATGTGCTTATATCATTTTTAAAATCTGCATTTCTGCACTCCATTTTCTTAATCCATATTTTATGTCCTCTGTCTTAGTGGTGAGAGGGTTAGTTTTTGTGAACCAGAAAAGTGACTGAAGTGAATCTAATATTGAAGGAAAGGAAACAACATGATATTGTCTTTAATTTAACATAGCAAAGGGTAAAGTGTGTCCCTTAGTAACAAAAGCACAGGGATCACAGGCTCACAATGCCACCAACTCTCACACACAGATTCTAGAGAAATGTGGCTTTGGACTCTGTCCCAAGCAGGGTAGAGGAGAATGTGTATGTAGGGTTGCCATGCACAGAGGCTATTCCCTGCAATCCCCGGGTGCAGTCACCCCTGATGAATTCCACATCAATCCTGGACTTGCAGATCCGGGCTCAGCAGGCAAGCTGGCTGAAGCCTGCAACCACCAAGTGTGATCAGAAGTAAACTTTGGGTTCTGACCCCACATAAAGGTGTTATTGGCTGTAAATTTGTCTACAGTTAATCTTGCGGGGGCCTATACAAGCACCTGGATTAGAAAAATCTAATAAGCTTATTAAGGGTTAGAGAAGTGACAACAAAATATCAGAAAAAAATAAACCGCGGGGAAAGGCATAGAGTTTTCGTTATTTACAGAGGTGCGGGTTACAGGTAAAAGCCCCCACTGGAACAAGGAGACATTGACAGTCCAGGACCCTCTCATGTGATTTAAGTTAACTCATTTGACCTCACTGGATCAGAATGTCTTCAACTGTAAACAAAGGGAATGTATTACTATTTTAAGTGCTTTTCATTTATAAAATTAAAAAACTTATTTGTTATAAAGATTAAATAGGTATAAGAGCTGTTTACATGTATAATTTGATTAATCAAGAAGCAGCTACATGAATTGCCTGCACCCTCTCACCATCAAGATTCCTTTTCACCACTTTTTCAAACAACCATGCTTGAAATAAACGATGTTCAAGTAACTTTCTATTTTTCTTCCTTTCTTTTCTTTCTGTACTTCTGTCTTTTTTTTTTAACTCAAAGACACATGTAACTATTAATGAGGACTTCAGATCAGCCTGAGTTAACTAGTGTTATCAAACAGAGTTGATATAATTTCTGCCCAAAGCAAGCTGACATTTCAATTAAATTGTGCAGCCTTCTCCAAGGAAAAGGGACACTTTCCTTTAAGCACTTTTAAATTATTAAAAATAGCACCTGGATGCCTATGATTAACTTTATGGATTCTAGAATCAGAGCTACTCATATGCACTTTGTTCCTCTGAATGTAAGGATGCTGCCGTTGACAGTGTCCTATTTGCCTCAACTATGTCCATACAAGTCCTGACTTTTGTTTCCTCAGCTCATTATTGCTCCAGGTCCTATCTTCCTTTTACTGGGGCTGTAGGACTCTTTTACTTGTGTTTCCTGCCTCAGTTTACCCTGGGAAATCTCTGATCACCTAGTCTAGACAGATATGCCTCCAGGTCAGCACTGTTACCACATAGGTGGCCTGCCTCAGTCCCAGGTCCTCCAGCAATAACTCTGAATGGGTCGTTTGCAATATTGATGAACACATTTAGAAACTGGATGTGGTTGTTGAATCAAGTTCACCTTTTACAACTATAACAAATGGCTGACACTGGGCAGGCAGCTTTGCTATAGACAGTGTGTGGAATAGTCGGGGGCTGAGCTTTACTGCCAACTCAACACAGAGACTCACATCAAGACCTTTGACCTGTCAATCATTAAAGAATTTATCAGGGTGATAACTTTTCGTGAAATAGTACAAAGGAAAGTCTATCAAAACACAGATGGTAGGCCTGTGTGATCGAGAAACAGACAAGATAGATTTCATCTTGATCCAGGGAAGAGGTGGGCTTTTCATAGGCACAAATTGTCTCATTGTCTGGACGGACTGCACTGATGGTCTGGAGGCTTTAAAACAAGGTTCCCCAACTCCTAGGCCAAGGACCACCGGTACCAGTCTGTGGCCTGTTGGGAACCAGCCTGCACAGCAGGAGGTGAGTGGCAGGCAAGTGAGTAGAACTTCATCTGTATTTATAGCCACTCCCTATTGCTTGCATTACTGCCTGAGTTCCACTTTCTGTCAGATCTGCAGCAGCATTAGATTTTCATAGAAGCATGAACTCTATTGTGAACTATACATGCCAGGGATCTAGGTTGCACGCTCCCTGATCTAATGCCTGATGACCTGAGGTGGAGCTGAGGCAGCAATGCTAGCACTGGGGAGTGGCTGCAAATACAGATTAACATTAGCAGTGAGGTTTGACTGCACAGACTGTAATAAATCAATTGTTTGAGGACTCATATCAAAACTCTATCAGTGAGTGGCAAATGACTTGATGTACTTCAATTGTACAGCTGCATCTGATGAAAGGCTTTATTTTAGTCCTTATCTTGCTTACCCATTATTTTATTTACCACTTTCATCCGTGTCTCATAATTTTTTTAATGGTGAGTTGTATAATTACAGGGAGTGCCAAAAAAAGTATACACATTTTAAGAGATGTTATCTGTGTCTTACTTTTAGAAGGTGAATTAAATTATGGTGGCAATGTGTAGTGTGACGTTCGCTCAAATATGCTTCCCCCATTTTCTTTGACTGTCTTGCCTGTTGCATGGTGATGCTAGCATTCATTGAATTACCGCCCTCTTTGAATAAATAGCATACTTAAAATTTGTATACATTTTTTGGCAACCCCTGTATTTTTTTACCCTGTTAATCTTTAATGTAATACAAAGGATAAATTGTTACTTTAAAAATTAGCTGCACTTTGGCAGTCGAAAGGGTGGAAGACCACCATCCTTGGTTGGGAGCCCTCTCACCTCCTGTATTTCATTATATATTACAATATAGTAATAATGAAATAAAGTGCACAATAAATGTTATGTATGTGCTTGAATTATCCCCAAACCATCTCCCTCTCCACCCCTCCAGTCTATGGAAAAATTGTCTTCCACGAAACCAGTCTCTGTTGCCAAAAAGGATGGGGACTGCTGCTTTAAAATATTCATGAATCTAATTTAGGAACAACTGGGTAAATGTACAAGTAACTGATGACTATCATATAAGCCCAGATTTTCCCAAATACATTTGCCAGCGTGTCCACAGTCACACATTTATTTTCATTCTTAATTTCGCCTATGCTAGAGTTCACACTGGTTCCAAACTTTTGACATTATCCTTGAGGTCATTCAGGCGACTCTATCTACTCTAAAAAGTTTAAAGGCATATGCCAACTAATTAGACAATTTCTCCAACAGCTTGGATTCATGTAAGGGTAATTCGATGGATTTATTCAGTGGCCATGACATCTAATTGTTTCTCTGAGGACCTGAGTCAAAGCCCTCAGAAATGAAGTCTGGGAATAGAAACAATCTCTAACACTAACAAGACACTGGAAGCAAAAAATCAAGGACAGGTAAAGAAACAAAAAGGAGCTGACACAAAGGCTGAAGGTGGCTACCTCATCCTTAACTAAGAATCCAAGGATCAAAGTATCTGGTGGTGAAATCTGCCTGGAGACAATGTCTGTGTGCCTGACAGTGTCATGTTGGAGAGACTATCTGGCTTTCCAGAAAGGTAACAGGGCATTCTTCATCATTTAGGTGGCAAGATCCCCACAGATCTGGGAGAAATGTTTGTCCAGTGTCACTTCCATGATAAGGCCCGAGTGGAGAAGACATAATGATGGTCAAACGACTATTGGACACAAGGATGGACTGATCTCACTCAGGCTCTTTGTCTTGGGAAGCCTACTTCATATGAAAGCACTGTTCATTTTTTTGTTTTGTTTTTGCATGTATGTTTTTTAAAAGTCACTGTAAATATCCATTCTATAACAACTAATTTTATTAATTATTTTATTGTTATCTTTTTTCATAAACTAGTGTAACACTCTTCCATTTGGAAACTCATGAAATGTATTTTGTGTCTAAAACTTTCCGAGCTCCACATTAAAGTTTCCAATTAACCACACCTGGAGCACAGGTGTGAGTGGAGGGTTCAGATGCTCCCTTGGGTTGAGTCACACTGTGAGTCACCACAAAACTTCCAGAAACAATAAAAAAGGAGAGGCAAGATCACATACAGCACAGAGAAGCACCAGGGCCCTTTTCCATAATAAAACGACCTCCTATTGAGTACCTGCGACAATCTGCTGCTAGCTTTGCAGACCTTATTGCTAATTCTCAGTCTCTAAAGAATAGATTAATGAATTGGAAATAATATTAATTTTCCTAATAATAGGAAATGATGATTAGGAAGTTGATGAACATGGTCAAGGCCACAAAGCTGAAAACTCCCTAAGCAGCATTGAATTCTGGTGTTTCCTTCACCTATACGTGTGTTCCTAGCTTTGAGAATGATGTGTGGGCAGGTGTGCTCCAACAGGTTTGTCAAGTGACTAAATGAAAATCCAGTCCAAGAAGGTACCTTTCACTGGAGACGATCGCTCAGGATGTAACAAAAGCCAGTATCACTCATTTAATTTCAGTGATAAACATGGTTCACATGACTGCGTGTTTACCAGACACTACTCTAAGCACTTAATTGTCTCAAATGCCTCTAAAGGGTTGCTGTTAATATTATATCCACCTGGTAGATGAGAAAACCAAGGAAAGGTTACAAAAGATGCCTATTTGCACACAGCTATAAGTAGTGGAGCAGGAGTTGAACACAGGAAGTCTGACTCTAGAACTCAGATTTTTAACGTCAAGCTCTGATTTTAATATATACAGGACTAAAAAGATATTGTGTATATACAGAAGTTATAGTAGATCTGCTTTTTCCCTTTAAGGAATTAATAATAAAATCAGGAGATATGAAATGGTAAAATGGGGTATTACTGTGTCCATGTTTCCACAGGGTACCCTTGAGGGGTGGGGTGGGGGTGGGGGAATAGATGAAGTCAGGGCAGGCTTCATGGAGGAGGTGGGCTTTCCAGAGGCCTGGAAGGATAAGCAGTTCTAAACAAGGCCGAAAGCATTTCCTAACGGGGAACCCAGGAGTGGAATCACAGTCAGGGAGAGAAGAGAGAAGAAAGCCTGGGTGCAAACTGTGCAGCTCAATGGCATGGGGCAGGTGTGCCCCACTGGCTGCCTGAGAATGTTGGTGACCCAAGATTGAGGGTGCAGACTCTCTTTTGCGGTGGAAATGTGAATGCCTTGCAGGCAGTTGTATACTCTCCAGCTGGCGCATAAGGACACCTGAGTTTGCAGATCCATGCTAATCACCTTGTAGAGGAGGCAGGAGGACTCTGAACCACCCAGTGACAGTAAGCCACATGGAAGCGTGGTGGTTCCAAGAGTGTAAGGCAGTGAGGCAAAGCCCAAGGAAAGAGCCGGGAGGCTGCTGGACTGGGTAGGGGAGGGGAGTACAGGGGTAGAGGGGTAGGGGGGCTCGCACCGCCCTTCCAGGGTAGGCTGGGGTCTGCTTGTTTGGTCAGAGATTTGCTTAACTCTCAAAGGTGCAGTATAGGTTATGGGGCATGTAAGTTTCCTAAGTTTGCTACTGCTGGACTTTTTATTCTATCATCGCAGGAGGAATCAGATTTAGAGAGGGTTGCACCTTTAAAAATAAGGAAAGGTTATGTTTTTCAAGATAAGCACAGTCAGCAGCACCAGGGTGGAGAAAATTTTGTGATTTAACAACAATGATGGCTTTCTGAATAATAGAATACAATGAGAGACAGATACCAGCTTGTGACTGAGGAAATCACTGCATTCCTGTCCCTAGCCCCATCCCGATCTTCACAGGGACTGACAGTGACCTGCTTTAGAAGGAAGCACTGAGCTTTTTAAGGTGCCAGTTGGAATAAAGCTTTCATTATTTGAGTTCCAAAGCAAATGAGAACAAAAGATCTAAAGATCAACTATTATCTACTATTTTTCTAGGGTTTTTTTAGTTCATCAGTTAAGAAAACATATTATTCTGCAAGAGTCACTGTTGATTATTGTTTTGAGATGCTATTTTTACTTGGTTTTCAATATAAATACCATAATCCTCATTCTCAAAAAACTTGATAAGATGAAATACTTAAATCTTTAAGAATACTTGAAATGCTTAACTTTTTATGGAAAAGTAAACAAACTGATTTTGGAATGCAGAGAAATTTAGTGTCAATTCATTAATATTTTAAAAATTCACAATTTTCTTAATTTTGTAATATTAACAATATCTAACCAAGTTGATGTCCAGTTGGTACCAGTGTGATAAAAAAAAGTGATATTTTGTGACAGAAACTATCACAAAAATTTCCTCCTGAAGGTCATAAAAATTGTTTATTCAAAGTTTTATGTTTTGATAAGTTGACTAGATTTTCTCTTCTATAGCCTTGATTTTATATAAAGTAGTAGACTTAATTCCTCAAATAATAATGAACTACCCTGCTTTTCCATAAATCATGCCAATAAAATTACAGAAAACAATATGCATTACACATACCTGGGCCTAGAAACAGACTATAAATAAAGAAACAACCTTAGAGTAAAATTGTTCATAAAGAAGACGGAAGAAAAAAATGGGGTTTCTTGTGAGGAAATAGGCTTAGGTCCAGGCTGGGGCAAGTTTTGAATTCAGTCACCAGGCAGCAGCAGGGGAAACTTACAGCTAACACCCTATTGACAGGAACTGAGGCTCCATGGCAGAATGAGCTTTCCAGATTAGAGGGGAGACCCTGGGAAGGCAGATGGCAAGAGGAGGATTGCAGGTGGGATCAAGGATGGGCGAATGTCTGATGTCTCGACACAGTCTGACAGGAAGAACAAGTGATCATTATTTTCCAGGCAATTAGACACAACGCGTGGTTGCTGCAGCCTGGTGTGTATTCAATTAGGACTGTAATATGATGAAGCTGAGAGGAGGTGTCTTGCAGACTTCCCTGGGCCTGGGCCTGAGAGCCTTCTCAGGGCATCCTCAGTGACACTGCCCTGTGGGGGCCTGTGGCCAGAAGGGGAGAGGAGCCTCATTGTGCCAGAGGACAAGGCAGTCTGGGGCTGGAATGCAAAAAGAAGGCGCTCACATTCGTTAAGAACTTCCTTTGACCCAGGCAGGTCCCTGTGTGTGTCACACTGCTCTCCATGAACTAGGTGTAACCATTCCCGTTTTACTAATGAAATAATGGACTGGAAGGCCACTTTATTTCCTAAACTGAAACTAAGATTCAAGTACGAGTCTCTCTGTCACCAAGACCCAAGCCCTTTCCCTGTGCTGCACTGCTTTCCGTGAAGAGCTTTCTCAGGGTTACTCTAAGAGGGAACGCTTATTGACTAAGACTTCCAAGAGACCCAGCTATGAGGTCTGTCCACAGAAGGAGACCCTTGGCCAAGAAGACAAACGCTTACTTTTAAGTAGGGGTTAACTGGCTGGATCTGAGTCCAGAATTTTCCACCCAGCCCCCATAGTTTTCCCCAAGCCAAATACACAGGCTCATACATTTAAAACAAGACAATGAGAAAGACAAGAAAATAAGGATGGAGAAAAATCAACCCGGAAGTTAAGAAGATTGTAATTATCGGGTAAAGGTATTTTTTGCTGTGCCATATATAGTATAATATATAATATATATTATAATGTATATATATGCATGTGTGTATAATCTTGAAGCTGACATGTGACTTCCTTAGCAAAACTCTTACCCATAAATATAATTGTAATTCTAAACCTCTAATTTTCTGTTGGGGTGTCAGCTCATTACCATATTATTGTAAAAAACATTTTAAATTAACTTGCAAGCATTTACTGAGATCTTGCTATATGTAAATACTGGCAGAATAAAAATGTTTGTTGAGTTATGGGCACGGGCATTTATTGAGCATGTACTATGGGCTGAGCTCTGACGAGTCAAACATTTTTTTTAAAAAACAAGGACTCTGTCCTGTAAATTCCAGTTGTCTGGAATAAATTTTTTAAAATCATGGCAAGAAGAAATTGTCCTCAAGTTCTCATTCCTCTCTTTTGAGATTTCTCTGACAGGGATGATGAGGTGATGACCACTGTAGACGTGCACTTGCTTGCCTAAAGAGAAACTAAAGAGAAATCATCCTGAATTAAAATAAAGAAAAGGCAAGTGAAGTGGTATGTTTCTTTTTCTCTCATCAGGATACTGGTTGCTGAAAATAAAATCGCAGAGAGAGGATGTCACGAAAGCAACGTACTCACTTCAGAGTTGACTCATGAACTGTCACAGGCTAGGAAGCCGCATGAAATTCTGTAGAGCAGCCAAATATTAATTGAAACAATTAACTGTAGAAAACACGTGGGCACGACAATATTAGCAGTGCATAATCCTTTGTAGTTAAGAGGTCCTCACTGGATTACTGCAGAAAAGCTCTGGAGTTCTAATTACCTGTGGAAGTCCCACAAGGTTACTGCAAAACATGGTAATTAGACGGTTGTAATATAAGGTGTTAGCAGGGGATTGAGGATTTGCTCTAAGCACCATGGTGTTTTCATGGCTATTTACTGAGCAGAGTACCAGAATTTAATGGAATTTGGTGGAATTCTCCAACGGCTATTGTGAGCACGTAGTTAGCAAACGTGTCTTAATGCAGGTTTCATGCTTTTCATAGAGGTGCTGAACACCATGATCCTTAACTACGCCAAGAAGAGAAAGTAACCTGAATGAGGTGGATTATGTGGATTTATTTGGGAGATTTGTTATTCTTGTCTTTATGCGGCATTCAAGTCAGGTGTATTAGAGAGTTGAGGTCTTGGCTTCCCTACCACAGCCCGCCCTGGAAAGGAAACGGCACTATGCTGTCCTCCAGCTCCAGCTAGGACTCCCCAGTGCCAGGCCCCGCTTACAACAGAATTGGGACATAACTGCATATGTTTTTCCAAACTTTGAGGCTGCTTCTACAACCCACACCTGCACGGAGGAAGACATTTTATGTGTGTTAGTGATGGGTGCAATATACTTATTCAAAAACATTGGTAAATAGAATAAAAGATATTTCAGTTGAGTGACGGAGATACACCTTTTTTGTCTGTTTGTCAATCCTGAATTATTCTTTTACATTTGTCTGTGTTCTACAATATGTACGTAAAAATGAAACTCAGACTATAAACTTTCCTATGCTCCTGGGTAGAGAACATAAAAGTAATGGAAAGAAAATATTGGCATAACATTCCCATTCGTGCTTTGAGTTTTGCTTAGAAAAACAGCTCCTCTTTCTAAAGGGCCTGGGTGGCTGCCTACAATGGACAGTCAGGTGCTCATTCCATCTGTCCATGGAAAGGGGTTCCCGAGGAGGCAATGCTGGCTTTCTCATCTTGGTCCAGCCAATGGGAGCCTGCTGGGCCACCGAGAGAGGCATTCATTGAGGGTCAGCTACTTCCTGCAGGTTCCTTCAGTGAGGCAAATTGAGAAAGGGTTTTTGGAAAGACGCCTCCAAGTGCATAGAGAGACATATGCCTCTGCTGCTTGGGGGTCCTCACCTCTAAGAAAATGTCCCTTATGCTTGAGTTGTTGAGAGTTGAAAGCAAGGGGGGCCCTTTGTTCTGTTGAAGTATCTTTCAGTCAAAAGCTTAAAGTAGAAATTCTCAGAGGTCTCTCTTGCCGGCCATGTACACCCTACAAAGCATGAAAAGAGGACCAGACAGAATGAAGCAAACCAACCAGGAGGCAGCTGTGAAATAGAGTCCTAGGCTGAGCGAGATGGAGGGTTGGGCAGAAACAAGGGGAGGGATTCCTCACACTTGTTGAACAGATGATTTTTTGCAGTAAGTGTTCAGGACCAGGGAACTGGCAGCCAGCTCAGCCTTACCATGTGTTGCTAAGTCTGTATGTGTCAATCTGGTTCATGGTAATGTCTACCATAACCTTATCTCACCTTGAAGGGCACAACTTGTTTCTCCGACAAGACTGAAACCTGGGAAGGCAGGAAGCCATGCCACATCTATCTTTGCAAACCACAGAGCAACAAGCAGAGTGCTGGTATGCATGCATGCATGTAAGGATACCCGTAGGTACATATATGTATGTCTATAATCATATACCTCATATATATAAGTATGTAATCAAACATCATTTGCATCTGTTAGGTTATTCATCATTTTAGTGCTTTTTTTAAAAATCAAAGTCTCACTCTGTCGCCCAGGCTGGAGGGTAGTGGCATGCTTACGGCCACCACAGCCTTGATCTATTGTTCTAAGTGAGCTTCTGGCTCAGCCTTCCAAGTAGCTGGAACCACAGGCATATACCATTACACCTGGTAATTTTTTTGGTTTATTGTAGAAGCGAGATCTCCCTGAGCTCAGGCAATCCTCTTGCCTCAGGCTCCCAAAGTGCTGGGATTATAGGCTTGAGCCACCATGTTCAGCCATTTTAGTGCTTTTATGGAGGAAGGAAAGTGATAATCTGCAGGATGGATTTCTAAGTAGAAGAGATGATGTTTGGTACGGTAGATTTTAATACATTGCATCTTCACGAAGTCTTCAACTCCAGTAATGGAAATTTCATCAAGGACCTGGGCTTGCTGGCTCTCTTCATCTGAATTTCTTATTGCCAAGAGGGAAAAAGAAAAAATCCCCTCCCTGCTATCCTGTGGTACATTCTAGATTCCTCTAAGGTGGGGGCTCAGCTGCTTCCCTTTCACTATCCATTCGTTCACCCTTTTCTTCATCTCTCACTTACAAGCAGTGACAGCCAGAATGCTTTAAAAAACACAAAAAGTTAAACTCAACTGATTTTTTATTTTTTAAAAGCCTGCCATTGCCATGTTTGTCTAAAATGCCAATTCTACATTCTTCTGTGTTCACACTGCTTTTGTTATGATAGCTAATTCCTTTCTATAAATATAGAAATAGCCCAGTTGAAGGAATATAACTTGACTGACATATTTTAAATTAATAGGATATTAATGAAAATAGCACAAATATAGGTCATATTATTTTTTTTAAGTTAGTATAAAATCGTTTTACTGCCTAACTTGTGAGGCCTGTAAGCCCATTCTTTTTTATTATTACCCAGACATGTTGAGATTTTTTTATATCTTAGCAAAATATGGGATCTAATTTAATTGACTTAGCAACAATACCAAGTAACACATTTATTCCCAAGGGAAATTTCTTTTCATGCTTTCTATTGGAACTTCTAATTGACTTCTATTTCTGAATAATTGTTGAAACTAATAAGTTGGAAGGGCTGGTGATTTCAAATAGCTAGAAATGATTTCAAATAGCATTTTTTTCTCCCTGCTAAATCCATAAGTGAGTTAATATTTTAAAAAGTCAGTATTGAACATTCTGTCATTTGAATTGATTTAATAGATGAATCAATAGTCTGGTATGACCATCACAGTGCAAGAAGGTAAAGCTCTAGGTACACCAAATACTATACAAAATATGTTAGAGTTAGTCATTCAAAAGCAATGCAATGTGTCAGAGAAATAGTAATATGGAAATGATTGAAATATGTAAAAAAGTCAGATGGACTTTTATTTGAAATCGCTGTTCTTAAAGGCACATTTGGTTGAACATTAACTGTGGTTGTTCCTAAATATCTTATACATCATTTTTTATTTCATTGGAGATGAGCCATTCATGTCACAAATAACAATTATTGGCAAAATGTGTAAAAAAAAAGTTCAACAGAACCAATTTACAAATAATGTAAAACATGTGGGTTTTTGAATACATGTCATTCACACAGGTCTATTTTCTTGCCCTAATTTTATAATTCTCCTACCTTGGTCAACATCTACAAGGGCAAGATGAATAAATCTCTCTTAGGTAAATCGTCTTCTCTGTTTGGTTTCCTCCAGGTGAAAGGCAGGAATGATGCTCCTGTCACATTGCCTATCAATCATAATTCTATTAGCCAGTTGAGTAGCTTGGCACACTCAGTGCCTATCAAATATTAAAGCCTTCCCATTCTTGAAATTCAAATAATAGCTTGGTTTGTTATCTAGCTCTAAATCTGTACTACATTACAAATTTATGATTACCTGTAAATTTCATGCTGATATTTAAGTTGTAAAATACGTTGATGCCTTTAAAAGTGTGTGAGAATATAAAATTACACAATCATAAAATAAGTTAAGAGCTATGGCAGCATAAACACTAAAAGTTCAAATTCTATCAGATATTTATTTGTATTGAATAATTCAACTGATCTTTGTTGTGCTCCTACTATGTGGCTGAAGACATGGTGACAAGCATTGAGAATTCAACTGTGAGTAAGATGACATAAGTCCCTTCCTCCCAGGGGATGCCATCAAATAAACCCACACATAAATAAGTATTGCAAATTATTATAAGAGGTATAAAGAAAACAAATAGCAAGTCATGACCAGGTATCAGGACTATGTGTACAGTAAGTCCCCTACATTTGAACTTTCAACTTGCAAACTTTTAAAGATGCAAATGTACATTTACATGTCCAGTCATGTAGTTCACAAGTCTGGTGTACATTGTCATATGGGTGCATCCTCTACAGGTGGTTGTGCTTTTGCGTACTTTACTGTATAGTACTGTATAGAGTACAGTATCTTTATTTCAAGCCTGGGATATGTGGAAGTGAATGTAAGAGTAGCAGTGATGTAGCTGGTACCATTTAGCCAATAATGTTAGTTGGTCACCTAGGCTGATGTTGTTGACCTTACAAACAAATAGGACCTATGAATGTGGACTTGAAGGATGAGAAGGAGCTATCTACACAGCAGGGGAGAAAAAGGGGACATTGAACAAGCAGAAGAGAATGTGCAAAGGCCCTGCACTGTGGAGCTTGAACAATTATCATAATACTGTAAGAAAGGGATTGGTAGTAGTGGGAAACTGCCAGGGGAGGGGGGGCACACCTCATCAACAAGGGTACCTGCACAATGAACATTTGTATAGTGAATTGTACCCCATATCTTTAAAATAAAAAGTTTAAAAAGGCCCTGCGCTGGAAGACTGCCCAGCTCCCTGAGGATTTGAAAGGAGGTCACTATGACTGTAGTAGGGCAGGCAAGGGAAAGAGAGACATGAGAGAAAATGTAGGTCTTTGTAGAACATTATGAAGAGTTTTCCTTTTTTCCTAAGGAAACCATTTGGGACAGGGAACTCTAACTTACATTTTTAAAACTTCACTCTGCCTTGTGTGTGGCAAATGAATTGTAGTTTATACAGGAGAGGACATGGAGAGACCATTTAGTGGATTTTTGCAGTAATTGAAGCAACAAATGGTAAAGGCTTAGACTGGGGGAGTGGCCCAGATATGGAGGGAACCAAAAATATCTCAGATACTCGGGAAGAGTGAATCAACAGGAATTGGTGATGGATTATCAGGCGGACCAGAAATGGTGCTCACATTTATGCTGTCAACATGGACAATGGTAACATTCTTTCCCCAGAAACATAATAATATCTTTTATTAATTAATTATCCTTTTCCTATATGACCATAAAACTTTTCTTTCTATATACTTTTTGGTTATATTTTCTATTTATTTTTGTTCTTCAATTTTATTTATTTTTTAGTTACTGTTGGTGTATAGATAGGGTGAGGGTAGATGGATGGATGAGGAGAAAGAGGGACACAGCACCCCCAGAGCTGGTGTGCCGGAGGTGTGTGCTGGTGACCAGAGATCCGAGTAATGCAAAGAATTGTAATACACAAAGAGGTGAAAGAAGAAAAGATTTTTTTAAATGAAAAGTTCACTTCTCATAGACAGGAAATGGGCCTACCCTCTAGATGAGTGTGGCCCTGTAGCGGGCCTACACTCTAGAGGAGTGTGGCACTGTAGCCCCTTGAGTCCCAGCTTAAATTTCTTCCCTTGGAGGTGTTGCAATCAGGTAGGTGTGACTGCCTTGACTTCCTTATTGATCATCTGCAAATGTCTTGGAGACCCTGTGACACAGAGATCCACTAATGTCCGCCTGCATTATCACTGCCCCTAGAGAAGGGTGTATTAAGGATCCCCGTGCTCCTGTACAATCCTGAATAACATTTCTTAGAGCTAATGGAAGGTACGCTTCCCCTTATCTCCTATGCATTCCCAGCAGGCAGCACTGGGAATCCTTGACTTCCCTGTAGACAGCGCCCAATCATTCCCCGCTCTGAGTGATCACAAGTCCTGCAACCTGCATAACTTTTGTAACCACACATTTTGTGATTTGCATAACTTTTGCCTAATGCATGATGTTTTAGGCTTTGTAAACTCCCTTTACTCTAGGCAAGCTAAGATACCTCTGATGCCTGGTACTAGAAAGTCTGTGTTTCTGAAAAGACAAAGTCGGAAAAGTTAATCTTTACCTAAAGGATGCAGTTCTCCAAAACATAGCCCCCACTTTCCCATCATTGTGTTAGGGTTTAAGAACAGGATAAAAAATGGCTTCCTGCTCTTGGTCTGTCCTTTCAGTTACATCTTTTAATTTTTATGGGTTTAGGGATACAAGGACAGTTGTGCTACATGGATAAACTGTATGGTAGGGAAATCTGGGCTTTTAGTGTACCCATCATCTGAACAGTGTACATTGTACCCCATAGGCAGTATTTCATTCCACACCCCACAATGGTAACATTGACTTATATGGGGAAGAGTGTTAGTGGGTGAGGTTTGGAGGGTGTGCATAGGACAGTCAGATTCAAGACGGATTTTGAGATGAGCTAAGTTTGAGATGCCTTTGAGGATCCAAGTGTAGTGTTCAAGGAAGTCAGTGTAGTATGAAGTTTGGAAGTTCTGAGGAGACTTCAAAAAATTCCATATAAATGCAGAAGTCATGAGTTTATAAATGATATTCAAGGTAACACTGATGCATGGTAGCTGCCTGGGAGTTAGAAGACTGGCTGAAGAGAAGTCAATGGAGAAGACTGAGTAGAAGCTGTCATGGAGGGGGCAGGAATAATAAGAGGGCATGGAGATCCAGAAGCCCATAGGAGCATGCAGTATTTCTGTTATTATCAACTGGTGTTGCTGCTCATTATCTTATCCAGTGGGATATGCCAGTAGAATAGAGGGACCAGAGGGCAGAATGGAATGAGAGAACATGGAATGGGCAGTGAATGGGGAGACAGCACGTGGTGACCACACCTAGAAGTATGAAGAGGGATAAAGAATTTGAATAGGAATTGAAGGGAGGTAAGAAGCTCATGGGTGGGCTTTTGCTTGCTATTATTGATTTGCTTACTGAGCAAGGGAGAAGTAGAGCATGTTTGTGACATGTAGGAGGAGATGTAGCAGAGAAGAGTTGACAAAGACTTGAGAGCAGATGACGAATGTCGCCAGTCTCTAAGGGAGACAAGTGGCTGTGGGAGCCTGTGCCCCAGGAGGCTGACCTTGACCTGGAGTGGGGACAATTCTCTCACTGTAATAGAACACGATCTTGTAATGGATGCAAACATCAAGGAGGTTGGAGATTTGGTTGTAAGGCAATGAGAAAAGACCCGTCTTTTCAAAAGACCTGCCTCAGAGGAGGCAGACACAGGGGTTCATGTAGGGTCAGATTGGTCACAGGGATGGAGACAGAATTTTAGGGAGATAGAGCTCAGTGACTTAGAGAGAATAACCAGGAGACCCAATGTTGCATGATGAAGAGGGAAAGAAGGTGGTTAATACAAATGACATAAAGCGCATAAGAGTCTAGGGCTCAAGAGGGAAATACTGGTCTTGAAGAGAAAATTGTGGGCTGAGAGGACACCAGCCTGACTTTGAGGGCCTGGGAGATGCGGAAAAGAAGACAGAAAGCAGAGGAAGGTTTTCCTTGTGGGATGGCCTGGTTCCAAGGAAGGCCCAGAGGGGAAAAACAGGCAGAGTTTACAGGAAAATGCACTGGTCAGGAGGGAGCTGTCTGAGGGGCAGGCATAGAAGGGACTGAGGGGGGTATTTGTGGGGAATGGGGTGCATGATTAGCAGCAGGTGAGAGTGTGGAAGACAGCGAGGGCGCAGAGAAGGCGGCTAGGAGCTACCATAGGAGAGACCTTGTGGCCCTTGGAGGAATGGGGGCTGAGCTTTGCCACACTTAGATCTCAACCCCTACAGGTACCAGTGATGGACTCACATTCTTTTTTCTTCCTGTTCCCACCATTTTTTGTGTAACGATGACAAATATTATGTGAAAGAATTTCACAATATTCCTTACATCTAGCTCACATAATTTAGATCCTCAAATTCCTATTTTAAACAAAAAATAAAACTGTGTTGGCACTAGATTATGACATTTAGCCTCTATGACCAACCCTGAGACTCTTAGGAAAGCATGAATTTTTCCATCCATACAATGTTGAAAATTGTCTCATCTTCCCAGAGCCCAGTGCGAGAATCTCTACTCTGGGGGAAAAATCATATCTGTTTGTCATTGTCCATAGAGATGACTGAGAGTGAAAGTCCTTTCTTTTCTTTCAGGGTAGGAGATATGACTAACCAAGTCCCAACCACATAAATATTTCATTGATCACTTGACCTGACTTGAATTTGTATTCCTTTGTTCAGTGATAATGTTGCTCACCTACAATGTGTGAGGGCTGTCTTAAGGGGCTGGGATACAGTTGCCACAAGAAAGCACAGTTTCTTGCTATCAGGGAATTTATGTGATGGAAAAAGTTTTTATTCTGTTACCATCTATATACTCTGCAACCATTCTCACAGACAACATACTCATCTCATATATTTCACCCATATGACACTAAGAGCAGGGTCCCACATCATCTTTGTCATTCAGCTTGGTGACCTCCCAGGTGACAATAACTATCATTACTCTCAGGCAGTTCTAAAATCATCATGTTGGAAAGACCTGATTACCTTTAGCACAAAGGGAACTCAATAAGCATGTGGAAGGATTGTGGATATATATTCTCATTACATAAAAAAATATATATACTGTATTCCTAGCAGACAATGGCTTATTGGTGGTACTTTCATATGTTGGAAAAAAGTAGTGCCTTGCTTATGGCAAGCAGTATTGATGGCATTAACATGATTATAATAAAAATATTATTACATTTATTATAAGACATTACAAAATGAATACTAGACAAATGTTATTCATAATGATAATTCAAGGTGAAGACACTGGAAGTAAAACAATCCTTCTGTTGTTTCATATTCTACTAATCAGGATTTACGTGTATTGTTGACTGGCTGTCTTCAAGGCAGGCAATTCACAGAAAAAGCCTCATCAAGCAGGTGAGTGGGAAACAGACACTTCCCATAGGCCAGCACTAAGCTGTTGCTCTCTGTTGTCAATAGATGGTGGCCATGCAGTGTTGGACAAAATGTTGAGGAAATTAAAACATGAGCCTTGAAAAAAGGACTCATATGCAATTGAAAATTAGTAATCAGCTGGGCTGAAACTGATAAATGAGGGAATCAAAGTAATACAAAATAATGAGGCTGATAAAAGGCAAAATGGCAAAAAGCTCTTGGCTCCTCCTTAGAAATCATAGTTCATGCAAATTAGTTGAACTAAACAATTGGTTAAAGAATACTTTCTATTCGGTTTTAATTTTTATTGCTTACTATTCTCCAAATTATTCTTTTTTAAGAACTCTTTTACATATGACAAGACCAAATGACCTCTTTCCCTTTCTTTCTCTGTCTTTCTCTACCTCTTGTTGTTTCTCTCTTTTTCTTTCTGCCTGCCTGTCTTTTTCTTAATGGAGATTCACGGTTTATGTGGGATAGTGAAATGAGCACTGGGTTAAGGTTTAACAGATACAGAGACAAGTCCCAGCCTCCTTACTTCAGACTATGAGTCAAAAGGCAATGGCCTGAATCTAGAATAGCAAAGACAACATTGAAAAAAAGAACAAAGTTGAAGGATAAATACTTCCTAATTTCAACCCTAATTATAAATCCACAGTAATCAAGACAGTATGCTATTAGCAAACAGACAGACAAATAGATCAATGGCACAGATCAAGAGTATAGAAATAAGTATATGGCACCTTGATTTTCAACAAAGGTGTAAGATCAGTTCCGTAGCAAAAGAATTCTGTCTTCAATAAATGTTATTTGAACAACTGAACAGACATATAAAAGAGAAACCTTATTCATGACTTATACAATACACAAAACCTAATTGAAAATAGATCAGATATCTCACATAAAACATAAAACTTCTAGAAGAAAACATATGAGAAAATCTTCGTGATATTTGGTTAGGCAAAGATTTCCTAGACATGATACAAAAAGCACAACCCACAGAAGAAAAAATGGGTATATTGAACATCAAAATTTAAAACTTCTGCTCTTTGAAAGACACTGTTAAGAAAATGAAACAATAAGACACAGACAGGGAGACAATATTTAGAAATCATATATGTAATAAAAATACTTCTATCCACAATATATGAAGAACTCAAATTTTTGTGATAGGAAAGCAACCCACATTTTAAAACTTGGGACAAAGATTTGACACTTCACCAAAGAAGAAAAAAGAATGGCAAATAAGTACTTTAAAAGATGTTCAATATCATTTGTCATTAAGGAAATGCAACATAAGACCATAATGAATAGTACTACACACCCACCAGGATGTCAAAATTTAAAAGACTGATGATATCAAGGGTTGACTAGGCACTGAAGCAACTGGAATGTGCATACATTTTTGGTGGAATGTAAAAGGGTTCAACCACCTTGGAAAGCAGTTTGGCAGTCTCTTAAGAAGAAATTCCTAAAGAATGATTTAGTCATTCTACTTCTAAGAGAAAAATAAATACTTTTACATATATAGACTTGTATAAAATTTCAGAGCAGTTTTGATTATAATGACCAGACACTGAAAAACAACCCAAATGCTCATTGACAATAGAATGGATAGGCAAATTGTGGGTATATTCATACAATGGACACAATTCAGCAATACAAATGAAAGAACTCTTGATATATACAATAATGAATCTCAAAATAATTTTGTTGTGTGAAAGAAAACACACAAAAAAGAATATATGCTATGTGGTAGTATTTATATACAATTCGAGAAAATAAAAACATCAGTAGTTCCTTGGGAAATGGAGGAGAGGGCAGGGAAGCATGGGAAGGGTTGATGGAGATGTTTCTTATATTGAATGTTTTACTGGCATATAGGTATATAAAAGTTATCTAATGGTCCATTTAAAATATGTGCATCTTATATGTTAATTAAGCTTACTACTTACTTGTATGTTAATTAAACTTAAAAACAATAGGAACCAACATTAACCATTTAACTAGCTCAGGGCCACTTACAGATTATAGAGCAAAAGGTCAAAGCTTTAAGAAGTTGAAAGACTTGTCTGAAGTAACAAAGCTGGAATAACTTGAAATTCAGCCTCAGGTCTGTCTAAATGTAAAACCTGTCTTTTCCCCCACTATATGATAGCCATTCATTTTAACCTGTCTAGGTTTCAGTTTCCTCATTTGTAAAATATCTAGGTATTTTAGTAACTAGATTGCTACCACATCTAAAATTCTAGGAGTCTATATAAAGCAAACTTACATCTTGTACAATTTCATGCATTCAAAAAAAAAACCTCACATTTCAGAAGACACCAAAATTCCTTCAAATTGTACAATCAGGATGGCAAGCATTTTAAAGTATGAGTTAATAGCATGTCTGAATTACCCATCAGAAACCAATATTTAGATTTCTATGGAATACTCTGTGCCGTGAAAGACTGAGAGCAGCTGGTTGGAGAGGTTGGTCATTTACTCTAATATAAAGGTGCTTTTCTGAATGCTTCAGAAAGCACTGAAAAACCATTAAAAATGAGAGACTAATGGAACAATTGTGCCACATTTTCACTTCTAAAAACCAGAATTCTTTGTGCCTCCAGCACTTCCTAAGATGCTAACCATTCCAATAAAGCTTAATAGCAATATAGAGTTTCAGTACCTAGCGGAGTAGCTTTCATTTCCTACTCTAAAAAAAAAGTTCTCTATACTGACTACGCCACTAACATAGATTATATTTCAATTACCTTTTCTGTTTCTTTCACTGACTCTCATACATTTAACTTAATTGCTAGGTGCCTCTGTGCTGTTTCTCCATTGTTTAGCTTCCATAATCTTATTTCTATCGTAGTTTGTACAGCTGATGGTCACAACATTTCAGCTACATTTCTAGTTTTTCAAGTGTATTTTGGGGTTCCTTAGATTTAGAAATATGCCTAAATGCAAAACTGGGTTCAGTTTTCTAAAGTCTGACCAGTTAGGTGACACAGCAATAGTTCACTAAGGTAGAAAAAGCTTTGTGATAAAATTGAAGGATGTTTGTACTTTCAGTGAATAAGACATGGCAGTCTAAATGTAACTGATTGAACCACAAATCATGCTTGTCAATCAGATGACCTTTTATCTTTCTTGTCTCTAAATATACCCTTTCACTGCACGGCTCATTCTTAAAAAAAAAAAAAAAAAATCCTGTGGTCACAATGTCAATTGCTAACTTTATTTTCTATTTACATCATCTACTTATGAATACTCTTTTCCTCAATTTAATTAGTGTCACTCACACTTTAATTGGGAACATTGTAAGACTGAGTTGAATTTGAAAATGATGCCACAGTGTCAGACCAAGTCACAACCACCTTGAAACTACACCACACAGCCAGAGCAAAACTAAACAACATTTACAGATGTATTTATGTACCGGAATTGAATTTTTACATTTTTATTTTAGGGAAAATGATGTATTAAATATAGTAAAACAATGCCTTTAGAGATGAGAAAGATTCTTTTTTTTCAAACCTCTCAATTTCAATTCTAGTAGCTTCTTTTCAGCATGATCAAAACTCAATGCAAAAAAGGAAGTTGAAGCACAAGTACTCGAAGAGCATAAATCATCAAATATTGCTGATGTTTCCTAATATTTGTGGGTTGTCAGACTATACGTGCACATATCTAAACTGTCATCAACTGGCATGAATGAGTCAAGAATTCAGTGATGCAGCAAATATCTCAGTACAATACAAATTCTTCGGCCACAAACCATAAAGTACTTTTCTCTGTGCCATGCTTTTAACATTCAGCAATAACTTCAGAATGACAGGTTTTCTTAAAATGGAGGCCAGGTCCTACCAAAAGAAATTTTATGGCTTAAATTATGTTCTAGAGAATTACTCAAAATTAATGTCCTAGTCACAAGATATTATGGCAGTTTTATTAACGGCAAATAACATAGTGAACCATTATATAGCAACAAAATATAGTAGGTATTTTTCTTTAATAAATCAGTTATTAGCCGGGCTTGGTGGCTCAGCCTGTAATCCCGCGCCTTTGGGAGGCTGAGGTGAGTGGATAGCCTGAGCCCATGGGTTCGAGACCCGCCTGGGCAGCGGGACCTCATCTCTACAATAAATCAAAAAAAAAAAAAAATCAGCCGGGCGTGGTAGCGCATGCCTGTAATTCCAGCTACTTGGAAGGCTGAGGCGGAAGGATCGCCGGAGCCCAGCAGGTTGAGGCTGCGGTGGCCGGGAGCGGCCACTGCACTCCAGTCTGGGCAACAGAGTGAGACTCCAACTCAAAAAAAAAAAAAAAAAAAATCAGTTATTTATTGTCATATTTTAAACCTCTGCTTCCAAATAAGTCTCTTTGAAAGAAAAAAAGAGCATCTTTTACTTTTGTATTCCTATTATTAACACTGTTTGCTGAGCTAGACTTCAAAAGATGGATGGGTGGATGGATGGATGGATGGATGAATGGATGGATAGTTGCATGCATTTATGCACATAGTATAGCCTAACAGGAGACTGTGGCTGAGTGTTGTAAAATGTTCACATGACAAATGACAATCACCAAATTTACTGTATGTACAAGTTAAAATCAGTCATGTCTAGCATCTGATAATTACCAGGACATATAAGAGGACCCAAGATTAAAATAGATTAAAAGACTTACGTTATAAACATACAGAATTTTAAACTGGTAGTACTGTCAGCAACTGACTAGCTCAATATCCAAATTTTTAAGTAAGGAAAACATTCCAGAATGTTAAAGGAAGGGCCCACATTTACACAGGCAACTAGAAGCAGAACTCTGACCAGAAATCAGAGACACTAACTTCCATCCAAAACTTATGTTACCTTAGGAATTCAGTCAAGGACATACTTAAGAAATGCCTTTTTCTGAGGAGGTTGGCACTGGGCAAAATTGGGAATCCAAAGGTGGAACAATACATGAAGGTTGTTTTCAAAGTGCTTATAATTTAATTGGACTTATTAAAAACTATTTATATCAGGTGATTAGGTAATGATTCCAGTATGCAACAGGAGATAAGCGTCTTGAAGGATATGACATGGACCTAGGAAGGTCTGTGGGGTAGAGGACACAGAGGTATCTGGAGCCACAGAGAGGAAGTGGGCATCCAGGCCGGGGGAATAGCATTCTAAGGATGAGCACAGACAGGATCAGAACTTCTACAGGTGGGGGCTGAAAAAACAGAACAGCACTCACAAAGCAGGGCATGGGGATTTAATGAGAGAGGAATTCAGGTGGTCAAGGAAGAAAACTAGGCTGATGTGGTACTAGATTATTAAGAAGCAAGACAAAGTCACTGGAGACTTGCCCAGAATGTTGACGTGGTGAAAACAGAATCTTGATTAGTGTACCTGGGAATGAAGAATGTTGAGATTTCAAGAATGTAGAATTCAAGAATAAAGTAAGGTATGGAAGCTGATAGCTACAAAGCTAGAACAGGAAGCAAACAAAAAAGACCAACACACTGGAAACACGAGTGAGATAGAACAAAAAGGTTTATATTTAGTTTTTTAATTAAAAAATTTTTCAAGTTATTCATGACCACATTAAAGACATTCAATGTCACATTGTAGGATAGAAATACCTATGATGGTGAAAATACTCTGTATCTGCATTAAATTTGTATCCCCCAAACATACTCAAATTGTTCTGCGACCATGAAAAACTGAATTTTAATTTCATATCATTTTAATTCATATGAATTTAGATTTAAATAACCACATACGAGTATGACCAGTGGCTACGTATGTGATTGTGTACATAATGCATTTTAGTTTACTAGAGCCATGAAATAAATGCCTAAATAAAAAAGAAGGAATAAAATTCCACACATATGTTTTATACTCTCAGAGTCTTGTAGTATCTCTGCTATATTCTAAGTCACGATTTTTATCAACTATACTAGCACCAAAAAACTCTAACATTTTTTTCAAATGGAATTTTGAATTTATCCTTTTTTCCCTAGAAAAGAGAGCTCTGACCAGAAATCAGAGGAATGGATTTGAGACACATGCAAATACACAAAAATACAATAAGATTAGAGTACATTTAAAAATGGAGAGAAAATGAAATAGTAAAAGACTACTTAGGACAATGAATAAAGACAGCATATAGAAATCTATACCATAAAATATTACAATTGCTTAAGATAAGCTTTGGAAATTCTGTCCTGGTGACCAAAATGTAGGAAACATTGTGATCTCTACCAGTTATATTATTTATAGCATAGAGAGCACATGTGTAGTTCAGGAGAATCAATGCTTTTCCTGGACTGAAGTTTGAATACATTTGAATGAATCAAGTGAATAATCTGGCCAAGTCACATGACTTTCTTTAAGTGTGTGAGCTACTGGCATGTTTCCGCTCTGGAGTTGGAGAAGCAAAGAAAATGGGTCAGTATCAAGCGTTGAAAGAAGCAGACAGAGAGGTGAAGGAGATGTATGAAGACCAATCCTGGGTCTTTGGGCCAATGGTTCCCTTTTTCCTGAGACCCACTGCTGATGTCCCTGGGAAACATGACACAGCCCCATCCTTAGTAAAAGCCTTCTCTTTTCCGATATTAGATTGAATTGGTTCTGCTCCTGTCAACCAAACAAATCTTAGTGCAGAGAGAAATGTCTTCTATGAGTTGGCAAAAAGTAGACACTGAACTAGCAGGTACTGTCCTCAATGACAGCTCGACAAGAGGAAACTGTGTGTTTGTTTTTGCACTTGTTTCTTGCATTGCCTTCACTATGAGCTGAGAGCTATGACGTTGATGCATATTCAAGCATCATTTGTAGAATTTCACCTCACTAGCACACTCACTGGTCCCTTCCTCCCCCACAAAGTGAAAAGTGCAGTATCACCCACATTAAATTGAATGAACATCAATTTTATGGTCATTTGAGGGACTCCATGATATTATTCATATGCATTTGCAAGTTACAATCTGAAGATCATCTTGCAACCACTACATAACATGTCATTCGCCATAAAACAATCTTAATAATAATTTTTTTAAAGTGCTAAAAATCTGTCTTTGTTTTTCACAGTGTTTTGCTACAATGTTCACCCATTTTGTGCTGGATCCAGAAACCTAAGTGTATTTTTGACACCTCCCTCCAGGCCCACCATAGATCACATCAGACTGGATATTTCCCCCCTACTCTCACTTCTTTGCAATCACTTTCCTTCCTTCGGTGAAGTGATCTTTTAAAAATGCAAATTTTCACTCATAAGCGGACCCTAAACATTTACCATAATACTTGTAAGAAAGGGATTGACAGTAGCAGGACACTGCCAGGGTGGGGGAGGGGCACACAGCATCAAAAAGGGTGTCAGATCCCAAACCAGGCAAAGTGGGGACCAAAGGGAGTTCCAAACTTTACTGGTACTATATACCTAATCCTGAATTGTACCCCACATCTTTAAAATAAATTTAAAAAATACAAATCTGATCATGCCATCTCTCCTGTCTCAAGCTTCCTGCGTCTAACTTCTCCGAGGGTGTTTAAAGAAAGACTGCAGTCTTACTGCACCCTCAAGGATAGACTTGCTGGGCCCTGCCCTCCTTTCTGGCCTCTTTTCACACTGGTCCAGCTACTCTGGTCTCTCTCTTCTTCCGACTTGCTCTATGCCCTGCTGTCTCAAGGTTGTATCTCAGGATGTTCCTTTTGCTGGGACCATCTTCCCACTCTGCCCCAGTTTCTCCATTTCTTCTACCTCTTATCTAAATCAGTAATTACATAGCTGTGTGGTTTGAAGAAGGTCTGAAACCCCCATTGATTTGTAAACTCCTTGAGGGGGAACACACTCATCTATTCTGCAAATTGTTCCTCCTTTGATACCACTCCCTATAAAATGGACATGATGGTAACAGCTGCTTTATCCGATATTCTAAAGGCACAGTTTATAAAATGTAGACTTCTATGTAAATGCCTTTGCTTTTTACTTAGGATGTATAAATTATATCCTTTGGTTCAATAAGATGGCATAGTTCAACATATTTCCCAAAAAATGTGACCAGGTATATCTTTTTAAATGAAAATTAAGGTCTACTTCCAAGATAAGAGAAAATTATATGAAGTTAGCTGTGTAAATTTTAAGAATTCAGTAATTAAATTATGCATTTCTATGTAAAATAAAACAAAAAATGTATTAGGTGCTTTCTGTAACATGAGTAATTAATATTTGCAACTTAGAAATCTATCTCCCTACAATGTAATTTTAGTCTCAGAAGGGCAATAGCTAAATACCTTCAGTTCAAAGTACTTGGTACTAAATCCCTCAGGCATCAAAATAGTTCTGTAGTCTTTTCTAGCATAATATGTCAAGAATTTTTAAACACATATTTTATTGGCATCAGAAAAGCAACTGCAAATGTTTTCTCTTACACTATATTCAAAGTCCTTTAAAAAAGATTCCCTTGCTAAGCTCTGACAAATGTGCCTCCTGCTACCACACTGGGCTCCTTCACAAACACACAATTCACAATTATAAGCAATTTTGTAAAATGCACACTATTTTCCCTGGAGACCAGAATGCCTTGGAGTAGTTAAATATGTAATTGGGTAATTTTCTGAAATGCTTGTTATTTACTCAAGTCTCATTTCAGTCTCACTGGTAAACAGCATATCCCTGTTAAGTGTTATTATCCCCCCAAAAGCTTCCATAATCTTCAGGGCTCCTTTAACATTCCTATAAACCTATCCTATTACTTGAGGATGTGGATCATGAAACACAGATGCTACCTGTGCCAGTCCCCTTGTTTAAATGACATGGTGGACTTCCTCTTCTCTGAACTGGGGTTTTGTAGAATGTAGGCATAGTGGAAAACGAGCAACAGCACTTTAAAACTTCATTATTATTTAGATGATGTCTTAGCTGGTTGCAAATCTCATTACAGCTTTACAGCTGTTTTTCTACCTTGATTTATTTGTATTTTTGGATCAGAAGGAAGAATGGCAAGATTTCAACCTAGACATTTGCTTTGGAAAATAAAGTTTGAAGTTAGCTGTTGTTGATTTACAGCCAGTGTGCTATACTTAGCATGAATGTACAGTTAAGCATACTTTATAGGTAATTACTCCTTTTATCTACATGATAACTACAGAAGCTGTACATTGTCTTGTACAATACCTAGTCCCTGAAATAGTACCTTCTGAAGTACTGTATTAGGTAAATAAATTCTAATGATGGCGGTGGTATTTCATCCAACAAGAAGTATTAGATGAACAGATTTTAATGATGGTGGTGGTATCTCATACAATAAGAGATCTTACTCTCTCTGAAACCAACATCTTTTACTACTTGCTTAGTTATACATGAAGAACAAAAACTCACCAAGATCACTGATTTCATTGAAATGAATAGAAAGTAAACATTCTCTAACTGAAATGAGCATGCTCCAGTTAAAACAAGGGGGAGGAAATCCAAAACGAAAATTGCTTTGAGTTGTTTTAGAGGGTGTTGTACCCCAAATCCTTTTACTTCTAGGCTCCACTATTTTAGGGCCTACTACTTTACTGTATCACACAGTATTTTAATGGTAATAAGTTCACATTTCATCTCTATGCTAATAATAGGTAGCAGTTAAAATTTGGTTTTTGACATTTTGCAATTAGGCTATTTTAACTCTCAATACAAAATGTGTAGTTCTTTTACTAATTCTTCAAAAAATACAATATCAAGAAATGTAAAGCATTTCTGTGTTCTGCTATGACTTGAAGGTTGCAGAACCCCGTATTTTGCCTGTCATGATCTTGGTAAAGTATTGAAATAGGATCTTTAAGTTACTACACAGAAACAACTCATGCATACTGTCGCCAACCACACATTTCTTTCAGTGTAAAATAATCCTTGGTATATCTTTCGGATATGGTTCCACAGAACACCGTTTGATAAACATTAATCTAAAGACACCACAGAGAGGAGGGGGGGAGAGAGAGAGATGCTTGTGTATCTTGTGTGCCCAAGAGGAGGTACTTTCTCCACTTATTGATTTGATTGTGTTTATTCACGCTGAATCTGATCAATTTCATAGAAGCAATAAATAGTAACTCTTGGTTTAGGAGCCAACAGTCCAGGATCACAGCATTTTGGAGTTAGAAGAGGCCCTGGATTTGAAAGAGCTTTCATGAGTAGAAGGTGAGGAATTGAAATTAGCTTCAGAATCAGGCAGAACTAGGTTTGAATTTAGCTTCACATGCAGAATGAGATTATTAATATTACCATAAGGAATCATTGTGAGGTCTAAATATGGTAATACATGCAAAAGGCCTGTCCTAGGACCCAGAAGGTAGTAATTTGACCAAATTAACTAGGTTTAGTTACTGGTAGAGTCAGGAATAGTCTCACGTCTTATAGTTCAGTACTATTTCTAAAATGTTGGTCTAATTTGAGAACAAATACAAATTAGCTAACGAACGTTATCTTGCTGCAGGTCCTGAAAAACAGCCTCCGAGACAAACTCACTGTTTCCCTTGGATGAATCAGCACAGCAGAAGAAATAATACTCAGAGACAAAGTCATACATGTTAACCACTGTATTTCTGAAAAACATCTAAGGATTTCAGAAAACTTGCTTCGAAATTATAACACAGTGGATAAAGACTGTTAGAAGTCCTCAATTTAGCTTATTAAGATATTTGTAACTGTGATTCTTTAAGGGTGACTATTCTGAATGATTGTTATGAAGTTGCCTAAGGGGTGGGAGTGGAGGGAAGCAGGGGTCTTCTGGACATTATAACAGAGGAGGTGGCAACCCCACACCCAAGTAGGAACTGACTGATGTCCTTCTAAGAAGGGAAGATTTGGACACAGACCTGCCGGGAGGCTAGACCATGTGAGGACACAGGGAGAAGGCACCATCTAAGAGCCAAGGAAAAGGGCCTGAGGAAAATCCAAGCGTGCCAACATCTTAGTCTCAGACTAACAGCCACCAGAATTGTGAGAAAATAAATGCTTGTTTTTAAGCCACCTACGTTGTGGTAATTTGTCATGGTGTTCTTAGCAAACGAGTACAGTGGCCAATCACTAAATCACATTGTGGCAAGCTAGCCACAAGAAAGAACTGTCACTGTCAGCTGGAGAGTGGGGTGGGTTAGGAATAGCATTGGGCAAAATAGTATCACTTCCATAAATACTTGAGTATTTCTGTCTTTCATACAGTGTTTCCCTCCGTGCATATTTAAATATTTAATTCCAAGATAGGTGACTTCTAGTAAAGGTTTGAAAAGCAAGAAAAACAAATACTATATTTTTCAAACTCCTGAGTAGAATCAGTGATAGAACATATAAGATAATCTGGAAGAGATTCAGATTTTCCTGGAAATAAATAATATACTTGCTTGGTTCAGGTATTATATATTTATTTTCATCTTGACGTTAGAATATTAAACCACCTCTCCTCTTGCTAAACTGGTATGCATTTAAAACATTAAATTCTCTCACTGTCCTGCTTTGGAACCAAATGGTATAAACTCTCATGAATATGTAAATCAACCCCTCGAAGCACGTTATTAATTATTTCAAAGATAGTTGGAGGTCAGCAGCTCATAGCAATTTCTATGCATGAAGTCTCATTAACACAAGACATCACACAGTGAAGAAGAATAAAGTTTTATCACGGTTACTGAATGTGTGTGTGTGTGTGTGTGTGTGTGTGTGTGTGTGTGTGTGTGTGTGTGTGTAAGTGGCCAAAGTAACACATAGTACTAAACACAGCACCAGCAGGCTTTGAATATATGCCGTTGAATGATGATGATGATGATGGTGGTAGTGATGAAGAAACAGAATCTACAGTTAGGACAATTAAGAAAAAAAAACTGTCTGAGCCGGGCTCGGTGGCTCAGCCTGTAATCCCGCGCCTTTGGGAGGCTGAGGTGAGTGGATTGCCTGAGCCCGCGGGTTCGAGACCTGCCTGGGCAGTGAGACCTCATCTCTACAATAAATCAAAAAATCAGCCGGGCGTGGTAGCGCATGCCTGTAATTCCGGCTACTTGGAAGGCGGAGGCGGAAGGATCGCCGGAGCCCAGCAGACGAGGCTGCGGTGGCCGGAAGCGGCCACTGCACTCCAGTCTGGGTGACAGAGTGAGACTCCAACTCAAAAAAAAAAAAACAAAAACAAAAAAACTGTCTGAATCAGAAAGTATGTATTCAAAACCCAAAGGGACTTCAGCGTCAAAAGACCTTAAATTTTCTTGACCCAAATGGTCCTGCTTTCTTCCAGACCAAAGTTAGTACTAACTGAAAAAATCTGTAGCTCACAAAGACATAGCACACATCTCATTTCCTGAGACACTAGAGAGACCACACAGTGTGTGTGTGTCTGTAACACTGCACACTACTAAGAGCCTCCTGATGACTGTACTGTCAGCTTGTTTGCGGGGTTCTCAGCAATTGAAATGTTCTGATTTAAGCCGTGAGACATGCTGAAGTGGAACCACCCAAAACACCAAATGTGAAGCAGTTGCCATTACTGACAAATGAAGGAGTAGCGTTAACACAGGCAGGGAGCTGTGCTTTTCAAATTCATACAGACATAAGACTCTAATTCTCACCAAATTGCAATAAAACAATCGTGCCATCCAAACAATTCTTCATGGCCACTGTTGTAGTTTGCTTTTATGTCTCTGATTGTGATCTCAAATTTATCTGATGAAAAAGTCAACTATTTTCACATTCAATAACAATTGAGATAAGGAAGATAAACACATAGCCATTTTCTAGTGTGATTAATGAAACATATATAACAAAAATAGGAATGAAAACCTTGAATGCAAGAATAATTTGCACATGTATCCAGAGTTTTGTGACTATGGGTATTATTGGAATTTTGATGGTTCTAAAGAGGGAAACTTGGCAACATCTTTCAAACACCAATTTGGAAGTTAAAAGCAAAAAATACCTACATTATTTAGGGATGTACAAGGGGGTATCCTCAAAAACTGGAACTTACTTATAAAAAATTATGTATCGCTGGAAGCGGTGGCTCATGCCTATAATCCAAGCACCCTGGGAGGCAGAGGCGAGAGAATTGCCTGAGCCTACAGGTTCAAGACCAGCCTGAGCAACATGGCAAGACATCGTCTCTACAATAAATCAAAAAATTAGCTGGGTGTGGTGGTGCATGCCTGTAGTTGCAGCTACTTGGAAGGCTGAGGTGGAAGGATTGCCTGAGCTCAGCAGGTCAAGGTTTCGGTGGCCAGGAGCATGCCACTGCCCTCTAGCCTGGGCGAAAGTGTGAGTACCCAATTAAAAAAAAAAATTGTGTATTTATTCTTACATGTTTAAACTTCAGTCACCAACAAAGTACTCTGATGCAATACACCTATCAAGACACTTTTGCTACTGCTCAAAATAGTCTTTTGAACTCATCCATTTTGATGTCTTTTAGTGCTTCTGCTATTTTTTTGTTTCACCTCTTCCACATTGGCAAAATGTTTCCCTTTGAGGACTTTTTTCATTGTGGAAACAAAAAAAAGTTACTCAGGGAGACACCGGGGTCATGTTGGTTTTGGTCAAAAACTGTGGAACACTCATTGCAGTGTGGGCTGGTGCATTGTCATGGTGGAAGAACCAGTCACCTGTTTGTCACAACTCAGGATGTTTCTTCCACAATGCAGCCTCTCACAACAACACTAGCTGGTACACCGATGTCAATGAGTTCCTAGAACAATTACCCAGTGGGGGAAGCCTATACTGCAAGGGGCTTGCCCTTCAAAAAATAATTTCGGGTTTTCTTGGATCCCCCCCTTTATAAATAAGTGGTAGTGGTATAAAGAAAAGCAGGGAATGATGATCACTAAGGGAGAACAGTAGTGATACCTGGGCAGAGGAAAGAGTTTGTGATTGAGAGGTCATATTGGGGGCTTCTGGGATACTGGCAAGGTTGCTTTTTTTGATCTGGGTGGTGGTATCTGAGGTACATCATAACTATACAAATCTATAACTATACAAATATGCTTTAAGCACTGTTGTGTATGCATGATATGGTTCATAATAAATTTAAGAACACATAAATCTATTTAAAATGATATATTAAAAGGTCAATTAGTATTCTATTGACTACTGTTATATTCCAGTCTCCAGAGAGAATGCACTCTACTGATAAAGCAGAATGAGCAGAGTCAAAAAATTGTGCTGACCACTAACATGGCAGGGAAAAGAAATTCAGACACACACACAATGACAAAAGTTTAAAAATAGCTGTTTTGAACAATTTCTTAGTTATCTTAAACATTTATAGGCATCTTTCTAAAACTGTATATAAATAGTATATTTACTTTTTAAAAGTTTGCTTTTGCTCTTATAAACCAAAGGTAGAATTTTTTTTTTTTTTAAAGAGTTTGGGGTAGACATGGGTGGAAAGAACTCATTTTTGTTTTCTCTGCTTAGCTACTCAGAACATTCCCATTTTCTGTTTTCTAAAATGCTATTTTATTTTCAACCACTTAATAAGTTGCCGAGAGAGAGAGAGAGAGAGAGAGAGAGAGAGAGAGAGAGACAGAGACAGAAAGAGAGAGAGCGAGAGAGAATAAAACATGCAGTTTGGAAAGTAGAATTTCAAGCAGAGAAAGAAACAGGGGCAGAGTTCACTTGTACATGGTGTTTCTCCCAGAGACAAAGAAAGCAAGGCTTGGACTTCACAGAGGTGGAGAGAATCTCTTCATTTGTAATTCACTAAAGACACACACGTGCATCAGATGAACATAAAACTCCCCTGTCCTCTCTGAAGCAGGATTCTATAAAGGCGGCATTCCCAAGGCCAAACAAATGACCGCACAGTCAGCGCCTTGTTGATCCAGCTCGAATGAGCCCTGCACACCATCAATTCTGTCCTACAGCTCTTTTTCTGGTCCTTGTCCATGTACCAGTCACTCCTTATAATGAAGTCACTTGATTGAGTGTTGCTTCTGTGGCAAGCAGGGAGAAGAAGCCTGAAAAGCTATCCATAAATTTTACATTTCACCCTCGTCTCCACGAGCGTTAGAGGCTGCTGTGTGTTTACAGCCTTGTTGGCTTTTCCTCCGTGGTGCATGGCCTGGTCATATTCTCCCCACATCCTCTCAGCTCCCCCAACACACCCATGTGTGGCTAGGTGGGGTTGTGTGGCTAGGTGGGGTCGTGTGGCTGAGCTCTGGCATAAGGAACGTGGGAAAAAATGGTGTGCTCCCTTTGCAGGCCTGGCCTCAAAACATTAACCTCTGGTGGTTCCCAGTTCTCCCTTCCTCTGCCCACTGGCCCCAGGAAGAAGATTCAACAGGGGCATGACAGAACCACCAGATGACAGAAGTCAGAGTCTGGGTCCCTGAATGATGGTGTGGAGCACAGACGCCATGGTCAACCCACACTGGACCATGACACGAGAGGAAATGAACCTTGGCCTATTAAACCACTGTGATCCCAGTGCAGCTTTGGTTAGAGAAGTTAGACTACTACCCTGACTTTGCACTACCTCATACAGCCAAATCAAAGAAACCTGCCAAAAATGCTGGGCCACCCCCAAAAACGAAGCAGAGGGGAATGCAGCATTAACTCAGAAACTTAGGAAGTTTGATTTAATTTCAGTGAATTTGGGGGCAGAAAGAACACTGGTTTTGGACTGGGACACATTGGGAATTTCAATCCTGGTGCCACTGTGTTCACAGTGGCAATTACAATTATGCAAGAACCAGGAGTTAAGAAGAGAATGGGCTGTATATTTCAAAGTCAGACAGACAAACATATTGGAACCGTGCATGTGGATAGGTTTCTAGGCAGTTTGTTAATTTTCAAAGCAAAATGGGTTGCCAAATTGCTTTTTGGAAATGTAAATTTATTTTCTTACCTGTTTTGAATGTGCCGTCACTTTATATTTTATGCTTTAAATTAGTAATTCTTTAGCGACTAATTATGTTGAACTTTTAATATGTGTGTTGACCATTTGCATATCTTCTTTGATAATTCATCTTTTAATATATTTCTCTAGCTTTCCAATGTGATTTTAGGAATTATATTGACATGAATATTTGTATTTGGAAGAGCAACATTCAAAAACACTGGATTTTATATTTAGCTCTGTAAATAGCTGTGTGGAATGCAGCCTTCTCAACTCTCTAGGCATCAAGAATATCCCTGTATTTCAAAAGGACAAGACCATCTGTGTCATGCTGCAGTATTACCGACAAAGATGAAGAGGACCCCAGTGGACAATGGAGGGCAAGTAGACATATTAAAAGAAAAAGAAATTGCATTCTAAGTTAGATGAAAGATGGAATTATATGAAAAGTGACCTGGGAGTAGAAGAGCTCGAAAAACAAAAACAAATAGATGCACTTGAACGGTGAATGGTATGTCACAGGGAAGGTGGGAACTACTCTCTCAGACCCACGAGGTTACAAGAAGTCTGTGTTGCCAAGGATGAGGAGAAAACACATTTTGCAAAGTATCTATCACTTTACAATAAATCAACCTAAATTCACAAGGCTCCACCAAGTTGTATAAGTGACACTCAGTGTCAATGGGAGATTCAGAGGGCACTTTGTCATTTCAAAATAATTCCTCCCACGGACTATTAATTGTAGCAGGCACAGCAAAAGCAAGCAAATATTTCAGAGTAGTTATGAAGCTTTTCCCAAAGCCCATACCTTTATGTAAACATCTGTCAGGGTTCTGGAAATAGGCTGTTTTGGCTGTGCTTGCCAATCTTATTTCTAATTCCATGAACATTGTTGAAAAACCTATGGTGGTTAAGCAAATTCCCTCACAGACAAAACAGACATGGGTGGAGGGAGTAGTTTTGTGTTCGTTAATGTGATAGTCTGCCATTGAAAATACCTGTTGCTTATAGAATGCTCACCCCTGCTGTAGTAGTTCTCAAACATTTAAACCAGGGGACGCTAATAAATATTAATGCGCAACCCAAGAGGCTACCATTTAATTGCCGTGAGGCATGGCCTGGGCATTGGGAAATTCCAACTCTTCCATGTGACTGACGTGCATCTGGGTTGAGAACCACAGTCTAGGGAGAAGAAGTGTTGTAGAATGGCAGGAACAGAGAGCTCTGGAGTCAACCACAGCTGGTTTGAGTTCAAAGCTCCCCTCTTCCTCACTCTGGGATCCTGGTTACTTAATCATACTGGGTTGTAATTTCATTTTCTATAAAATAAAAATAATTCTTACTATTCAGGGTTACAGTTGGTTTGAATATGGAATAATGCTAAAAAAAAAAACCCCAAAAACTGGAGATCTTCTCTTGACTTTCTTTTCCATAGGACTTTCAAAGGTATGTACTTGTTGTTTGCAGCTTATCTACTATACAGTGCTTAAGAACACAAGTTTTAGAGCCAAAGTTATCTGGCTTTGGATGCCAGCTATGTTACTTTCTGGGAGAGGAATTTGAAAACAGTAAAATAAATATATATTTTCCCTTTGATATAGTGACCCCTCTTCTAGGGAATCAATCTCAATGATACTCTGACAACAATATAAAAATATAGATGCACACAAGTCAATTATAGCAAATCCCTACATATGAACTTTCAAGTTGCAAACTATCACAGATGTGAATGTGAGTTCACACATCCAATCACGTAAGTTAGTTCACGGGTCTGACACACATTGTCACATGCATGTATCCTTTACAAGTGGCTGTGTGTTCATTTGCTGTACAGTATAGTTTGTGTGAAAAGTACTATAAAACTATTACAATATAGTACTATATAGCTGATTGTGCAGGTTGGTTATCTAGGCTAGCTTTGTTGGACTTACAAACAAATTGGAATTACAAACGCACTCTAGGAATGGAACTCATTCTTATGTAGGGGACTTACTGTAGTTGTAGCAACTCTTCTAATAAAAAATGAAAACTTGGCCAGGTACAGAGGCTTATGCCTGTAATCCCAGCACTTTGGGAGACTGAGGCAGGAGGACTGCTGAGTACTTTGGGAGGCCGAAGCAGGAGTTCGAAACCAACCTAGGCAACATAGCAAGACCTCATCTCTACAAAAAGAAAACATTTTTTTTTTAAATTAGCAAGGCATGGTGGTACATTCCTATAGTCCCAGCTGGGAGGTTAAAGCAGAAGAATTGCCTGTGCCCAGGAGGTTGAGGCTGTAGTGAGTCTTGATCATGCCACTATACTCCAGCCTGGGTCACAAAGTTAGACCCTGACTCAAAAAGACAAAACAAAAAATAAATGAAGACTAAGTATTTAACAATAAGGAAAAAGTGAGGCATATCTACACAATGGAATTTAACAATGCTATATTTTTTAAAGTGGGAGAAAATATCTATCTATCTATCTATCCATTGTGTAGAGTGAAAAAAGCTAAGTGAAGAAAAAAGGTGCATAATAATGTACTTTTTACTTAAGGAGGTGACACAAATCTATATCAATGTCAATATCACCAATAATATGTTTACCTATTTTTAAATTGTTGATATTTTTCAATTCTAATCTTTATTTTTCTTTAAGTCACTGATTATGCAGTATAGGATTATTTTTATTTTAAAGATGTGGGGTACAATTCATGGTTATGTACATATGTAGTCATCATACAGGTAAAGTTTGGGCCTGCCTTTGGTCTCTACTTCACCTGGTTTGAGATCGGGTACCTTAACTGATGTTATGTGGCCCCCCTCCCTCCCTCTCTGGCAGTGTCCCACTACTGCCAATCCTTTTCTTATAGTATTATGACAAATGTTCAGGGTCTGCTTATAAGTGAGTACATGTGGTACTCAGATCTGTTTCTGTGATAGATCGCTGAGTATTATAGACTCTAAATCCATCCAAGTTGCTACAAAGTCCATAATTTTGCGTTTCTTTATGGCTGTGTAATATCCCATCATGTATAGGAATAGTGAAGAAAATGGAGATAAAAACTATGCTTCTTAGAATATAACATGTTTTATAGCTCTGACTTTGGAATATTGTAATATGGAATATGTATTTTACATATTATAAAAACAAAAATATATTTTAAAGCAATTTCAAAATATGTTGCCACTGGTGACATGACTATAAAGTAACCATAAATGAGTCTATATCACCATTCGGATATATTCTAATAATAAAATAAACTGCAAAAATCTTAGCATTGTTTTCAGTACTTGACTGTTCTCAAAACTTGCTGATGGTATTAATACTGTAGTACTGATACTATTGTGGGTGCATTGTAAAATAAGGCAAATTAGTAATTATGTCTTTATTGAGTAGTGAGTAATTGGAGACTTTAAATAAAAACTTCATAACACTGAATTTGAAGTTAACATGTCAGTATAACTAATACTGTAATCTGTACATTAAAAAAAAAGTCTCTTAGCTTTTCTTATCAGACTTAGAGATAGTAATAAACATAGAAACAATGAGAATGTCAAACACCAAGATTGTCACTTCTAAATACTACTTTGTACTAATGGAACCAGAGCTTCTGAGAAAAATGACTGATTTCAGGTCATTAGCAAGAAGTATAAGAAAAGCCTAGAACATCTTGTTACACTACAAAGCATGGTTAATGGGTACAGGAAGGTTCCTTGCAGTATTTTTCTTTACTTTTGTATATTTGAAATTTTCTCTAATACAATGATATACATTTAAAAAAAGAGTGCAAAATGAGGTGATTACTAAAAGTATCTTGAATATGAAGAGAAGATTTGAAAATGGATATTTAGAAATGTTTCCTTTGTAGTTTTGTGAAGGAAGAGGATTTACCAATACAAAATTATCACATTAGAAACATTAAAAGTAGAGTTTTCCAATCTGCAAATGATTGCATCACTAGCTTTGAATGTTTTTGTTAAAAATATAAAAAGCAATCTTGTGTAATTAACCTTCACGTGTACCTCACATCTCCATAATAAAATAAAATTTAAAAAAATATATAAAATACAATGTCTTTCAATGGGGTTTCCCTAATAATACATTGACACATATAATATTTGAACATTAGTAAAATCATTACATTATTGGTAGAGATAATTGAAAAATTAGTATAATAATTTACAAAGTCAACAATGCAATTAGTTTTTTCTGTTTGCATCTGTGTATCATTTTGAGGCATATTTTTTTAGCCATCACTGACATTGAAACTAAATATTAAAATAAATTGAACTTAAAACCAGACCACTGAATCAAAGTATCCCATAGTCTCAAACCACAATTTTCAAAATTAATGAAGCATACTTAATCACATTGTGATCACTAAAATACATATGCATATATATAAACATTACATCAAAATGGATCAATGACCTATATTTAAGAGGTAAGCTATTAGAAGAAAGTGAGAAGATCTGTATGAGAAGATCTCTGCTGTGACAATGAATATTTGACACCAAAAGTGTTATCAACAAAATAAAAAATATGTGAATTGAATTTCATCAAAATTAAAAACTTTGTTCATCAAAGAACATTATGAAGAAAGTGAAAAGACAAACCTTTAGAATGAAAGAAATATTTGCAAATCACATATCTGATAAGAATCTACTGTCCTGGATATATAAAAGAATCTTTCAGCTCAACAACAAAATCCCAAACAACCCAATACAAAAATGAGTAAAGGACTCAAGAGATTTGCTTGTAAAGAAGGTATATAAACAGCAGATGAGCATGAGATGATAATCAATATCACTGGTCATTAAGAAAGTAAGAATCAAATCCACAATAAATGACTACTTCACATTTATTAGGATAACTAATTAAAAAGATAACAATATCTAGTGTTGGCAAGGATGTGAAGAAATAGAAACACTTACGCATTGCTGGTGGAAATATAAAATGGTATGGCAGCTGTGGAAAACAGTTGGCAGTTCTTCACAAAGTTTAACATAGAATTCCCCTTCTAGGTATATATCCAAGAGATATGAAAGCCCATGTCCACATAGAAACTTGTATACAAATGTTTAAGCAGCAGTATTCATAACAGTCAAAAAGTTGGAAACAACACAAATGCCCATAAATAGAAGAATGGATAAGCTAATTGTAGTATATTCATACAATAGAATATTATTCAGCAAATAAAAAGAAATCTGAAACATGCTAGAATTTGGATAAACCCTAAAAACATCATGCTAAGTGAAAGGCAGACACCAGAGCTCACATAGTATATAATTCCTTTTATAGAAACTAACAAGAATAGGCAAATCCATAGAGACAGAAAGCAGATTGGTGGTGGTCAGGGACTGGAGCACAGTGCATGGGGAGTAGTTACTTAATGAGTTTGGGGTGCTCTTCTGAGGTGATGAAACAGTTTTCAAACTAGAGAGGCTTGGTGGTTATATGACACTGTGGATGCACTAAATGCCACTGAAGTGTACACTTTAAAATAGTTGTATGCTATACAAATTTTATCTCAATGAAAAATTACATATGCAGTAATAGTATGGTACAAGTACAGAGTGTTTTGTAATGTTAAAAGATTAAAGAATTTTAAATATTAAATAGAACCCTTTATCTCATTCTTCTTTAATTTATTTTTCACATATTTTCTTTCATAAATATTGGGTATGTTTTCAATTTAGTTTTAGAGGTATACAGTGTAAACATTTTAGTAATATTTTTCCAGACCTGGGATATCAAATCTAAAACCTGTAGGATGAATCTAACCCACAAATACACTTTGTGTGCTGTGGTTAAATAATATTTTCAAACTTGTTTTTGTGCCTTCTTGCAAGTTATGCATTTTCCAGTTCAACACAGTTTCTGCATTCACTAGAGTTTTATATCTTTGGTGATCTAAACACTAATGTTTCTTACCCAGCAATGATCATATTTAAATTTTCAACCTCTCTGCTAGAGATGAGATGTATCTAAGATAGTTGCACTTAAGTTGTTTTTCTTCTTTCATTCTTCATTAGTAATAGAAATGAAGAAAAAAGAGTGCTAGACTTACCCACACAAGGCAGGGAGTAGCCAAGCTGAGGATCATGGACAAACTGTCGATCATTGAGTCTTGTCACACAGTATAAGTGGAAACAGTCTAAGCAAATCACGTGGCGACAATTGCACTGGAAAACGAGAACAGGGCTCCTGCAAAGATAAAGGAAGATGTTCGCTCTAGTACTTCTATGGATGAAAAGGCAGCATGTGCTTTAGAACAATTGCTGTAATCCTGTAGGGTTGCTTGGAGTGGGGTCTGTGTAGACACCTGAGTTGCTGCTAAACATTGAGCTCATATATACCCATGCTACAACTGAAAACTTGGAGGCCCTCTATGAATTACACAGGATATTGATTTTCCTATTTTATATTTTTTACATGAACACATTTGTCTATCAGTTGTTTAAACTTATTAAAATATTCTCTTTCTGGAAGTTTTCTCTGACTCATAATTTCCAATTAACCTACTAAATCATCCCATCCACTTGTATATATTTCTGTTGATCCATTATTGCATCATAGTATTAATGTCTCCTCTCTAATTAACTGTGATCTTCTTGAAAGCAGATGCTGTATCCTTTACATTGATATTCCCATAGCACCAAGCATTGTAAGGTTTTAAATATTTTAAAAATTTAATTGTAATAATATATAGAATCTGAACTTTCCCAAAGTCAAAATAAAAACTATGATATCATCAAAGCAGTGATGTTAAACAGTCAGCCACTCACATTTCACTGGCAGATAGAAAAGTAGAATTTAAGGATAAAAGATTATCCTACAGGGATTCTTCTACTACAAGATTTTGTCTGCAATGCCACCCCATCCCATCCAGATAGTTAATTTCTCAAATTATAGTTAGGAGATTACAAATACTAAAAACTTTGGATCCCTTTAAAACACTTTATAGGAAAATAATCTTCTGAACAACTATTTTTTTTCTAGCCAATAAAACACATGAGTTTATGTCAAACAGCAGACAAATTGAATATATTAGTTTGAGATTGCCCTCAAGGTAATTTAAAAAGTAAGAAAGTTATTGGAGTCTATTTGGATAAGCCTATTTCCTATGTAATGATAACAAAATACAAAATAAACATGTTAACTTCATACCCAATTCTTAACAGCTAAAATAGCTCTATAAAAGCCTGTTCCCTAGAAAAAATAATATTAAATATTAATATTATAGAAGACAAATTCTTAATAACTAAGAGATTTTCAAAATTCTGTTATCCCATTATTTCAAAGCAATATCTAATGCCAAAAAAAAGGTGGCAAAATATCTATTGGTATTTTAATGCCATGACTCTGCCAGTAATCGGTCAACTTAACCTAAGCAAGCACATACCTAAATGTGTTTATGTGTGTCTCATTTCTCCTCTCAGAACCTATCAAAGTTCTTCTGTGGCCTTCATTTCTATTTCTAGAATCTTAGTCAACTGGGCATTGACTGCACGAACTTTCAACTTTTTCCTTTCTAACAATGTTACATTTAAAGATGATACAATATAATGCTTTCCTATTTCTAAACTAAGAGTCACCCACATACATGTGCACACACACATCCTTTTTTACTCCATGACCCTATTATAGCTGCTATATTTTACCTTCTTCTCTCACAGCTAAGTTATGTGAAAAGTATTCCCCATTTTGCTTTCAGTGGCAAGACTAAGCCTTTATAGACATCTAATCTGCTATTAGCATGTGCATACCAGAGAAAATATTAGGACATTTATAAAAATGTTCTATATATAACAAAGTTAAAAAGAAAGCTTAGAAATGACCCTGAAGAGGAAATAAAAGGAGAACTTATAAAGTCAAAGCAGACAGCCCACAAAGTGCTGCCACAGTGACCCAGAGACCTGAGATACAAGGTATGCCACCATAGTTTCTGTGTTCTTTTCCATACCTATTAGAAAGAGTCCTCTCTCATTTGGTAGAGACAATAGTACACTTGTATGATTCTTCCCTTCAGTTACAGTTTGTCCAAATGGACTTAGACCATCTAGACCAGGGGTCCCCAACCCCTAGGCTGGGGACTGATACGGGTCCATGGCTTGTTAGGAACCTAGCCACATAGCAGGAGGTGATTGGTGGGCGGGCAAGCAGAGCTCCGCTTTCTGTCAGATCTGCAGTGCCATTAGAGTCTCATAAAAGCATGAACCCTATTGTGAACTGTGCGTGAGAGGGATCTAGGTTGCGTACTCCTTATGAGACTCTAATGCCTGATGATCCTGCCCTGTTCATGTAAAAATCGTCTTCCATGAAACTGATCCATGATACCATAAAAGTTGGGGACCACTGGTTTAGAAAATCCATGGAACATCAATTGTTCTACTTTATTAATGACATCCTGCTATTTGGAACAGAGAAGCCAAAAAATGGTAAATATATTGGAAACCATGGTATGAAATCAGCACTATGCAGCTTATGTAGCCCACCACACAGGGAAAGTTTAGATGTCCAAGGCTTGGGGCATGGAAGTACATATTCTCCAAAATAAAGAATGTATTCATCCATCTTACCCCTTCCACCATGGGAATGAAGTCAAAGGCAGCTGAAACCCCTGTGGATCCAGGGCTCTGATTCTCAAAGAGTGAAAAACATCCTTTGTGGACACAGGAAGAGTCCTACTAAAAGCTACAGTTGCACCAGGTCACTTCAATCTCCTTGAACTGAGCTATGAGCAGGAAGAACGCACATAATAGTACACAGGTAACTGATCCCAATCATCAGGAAAAGGAAAAGCTGCTACTACAATGGGACCAGGAAGAATCCAGATGGCATCCAGGTGGCCCAGTGGAGCATCTAATGGTACTTCCCTATGCAATTTTAGTGGCAAATGGACAGAGCAGTAGTTAAGGCTTGAGAGTGCATGGGACCAGAACTTGAGATCCCTTTAGGATTTACTTATTGCAGCAGCTAATGTCAGTAACATTACTGTTACAAAAATTAAAGAGACAACAGAAGGCTTTTAGAGAATGTCTAGACAACATAAAGGCTTTTAGAGAATGTCTATCTTGAATAAAAAGTATGAAAAATGAGCACCAGGTAACAGTGGTTTACCAGACAGTGAGAAATGAAGGGACCAGGGCCTAAGACATATAGATGTGGTCAGCATTGGAAGTGAGAACAGAGAGTCATTTGACTCCCTTGAAGGAAAGCCACTGACCAGACACAGTTGTGAAGTGTAACCCGGGATCCCTGATTGGATTAAGAGAGTTTAAACATGGGAAGGGAGTGATGTTTTAGTAAGTTTAACTCTTACCAAAGTTTGGAGAGAAAGTCGTGTTATGCATGTTTTCAATGCCCACTTTGGAAAAGAATGAAATTTACAAGTTGCAGGGAGTCACAAGTGATAGATGCACCCGGAGATTCTCACGATCCTATCTTTACACAGTCAACTTGTGTGAGTATACAGACATACACACAGATATATATACAGATTTAGATAAAGATACAGATTAAAAAATGTTAGTGTTGATATATATAGATACATAAATATATTCTGATTATAGATACATACCTGGATACATAGATAAAGATCTAGATAGTATAGTGTAAGTCATTCATACAGAATTATCAGTCAGGTGAGATTCTTGACATAATTATGAAGTAAGATTGTTCACCTCTTATTAAGAATATTCCTTGCAGTTATGGAAAGTTAGGTAAGGAATAAACATGACACTGGTAAAAAAAGTTATTAATCACCTGAGAAAATGAATAAAAATCATTCCATGGTTAGATGGCCTACATCATTAACTTCCTAAGTGCTAGATCAAAGAAGAGGGGGAAGGGCATTTATGAGCACCAATTTGGGGTTAGGTCCCTTGCTAGGATCCTCACATACTTTTTTTATTTCATCCTCCTCGAATAAATTGCCCCTTCTCTTCTGTCCATCCTGTTTTCTCTGCACATTTATCCCTTCTAGCCAGGACAGTCCTATAGCCAGGCATGGCCTAGTATATTTCTGGTTCTTCTATGCTTAGATACATGCTCTTTACCATCCATTCTCAATTAAAATCTAATTTGGCTTTATATCCAAATCCAAATCCAAAATTTCTAAGTCCAGTTCAAGATTAAAGATCTCCAAGAAGCTTTGGAGTGGTTTAGAACCACAGGATTCCCATGGAACAAGTAGCCACCCAACTCTGAAAGCATCAACGTGAAGAGGGAATTATTGAGTCAGGATGAATCCAACAGGGAAACTGAGCTGAATTTAAAGAGATGGGAGGATTGATACCAGGTTACTGGAGAGAAAGAATGGCTTTTGGGCAGCAGGGAAACACAGAAATGTTGACGAATTCTTGGAATAGAAGAGCAATCAGGTGGGCTGGTTAAAAGTGATTTCAGAAAAAGAGTAGAAGAAAATATGAAAAGGGTTGGAGACAGAGTAGATTCTGGCCAGGGATAGGGGTGACTCAAGGAAACAAACCTAGCATATGGCATCTAGCGTATGAGATTCATTGAAGGTTTCTACTATGTTCTCAATGTTTGTGTCCCCCCCAAATGTACATAGTTTAGTCCTCACCCCAAAGTGATGGTTATTGGGAGGTGGGGACTTTGGGAGGGCTCTCATGAATGGGATTACTGACCTTTTAAAAGAGACCCTAGACAGTTCCCTTGTCCCTTCCACCATGTGAGGACACAGTGTGAGAAGCCACCATCTATGAACTGGAAAGCAGCCCTCATCAGACCCTGAGTCTGCCAGTGCCTTGATCTTGGAATTCCCAGCCTCAAGAACTGTGAGAAATAAATACATGCTGTTGTAAGCCACCTAGTTTATGGCATTTTCTTGCAGAAGGCTGAATGGATTCAGAGAGTTTAAACATGGGAAGGGAGTGATGTTTTAGTAAGTTTAACTCTTACCAAAGTTTGGAGAGAAAGAAGCTTGAAGTGTTGGGAACTACTTGGAGGTCATTTTAATAATTTAGACATGAGCTATAAAGAAACTGGCCTATGCCGTGGTGGTGGCTCTAGGAGGGGAAATGAGAAGATGAATGGGAGTGGCATTTTAGAGCAGGATCTGCCAGCACTTATCTTCCCATGGGTCTTTTGTTCCTTTCGACATTCCTCTGTGCTCTTTGCTCAAATTATATACATATAAATGTTAATTGATCAATCTAGAGATGATTTTACCTCCAATGAGCCAGGTTATGGAGCAGTTAATTAAAGGTTAAATAAAGTTCTCAATCATATGCAAAAAGAACTATAAATGCTTTCCTTGACATTACTTAAAAGTTATTTGTAAGCTATAATTTCTGTTTTTATTAAAAGAGTAATCAAAGGTCCTTTGTTTTCAGAATATTTAGCATAATTGAAGGAGTTTTAGTAAAAAATATGACAAGTCATTACATTATATGTAATATAAAAAATATGGCAAGTCACATACATTATAAAAAGTGAATACTATTACACAGTATTCTAAATATTTAAACTCTTATGAAATTAGTTATCAGCATCAGTGTTTTCATATCTATCAAATAACATGTGCAATTTAGTCTGCTCTCTACCTCATGTGTTCACTCTTACTCTCATTTGCCCTCCAATACTCTCTGGCTCACAAAATTTGCCTGTTTTTCTCCCTCAGTTTTTCCAGCTCTTTCTCACATGTATATCTTCATTTGTACTTGTTAAGAGAGAAGCTATGGCTTGAACTTCTCAACTGAGTATGAAATATATTGAAAGCAATGTGCCAGATATTTCAAGGTATGTAAAGAAGAGGAAGTAAGTCTAAGCAAGTCAAGGAAATATAAATCTAGCAGAAGCAGGACGCAAATAATAATACAAGGCAGAATATTTTAAGTTGTGTCAGAGATGTAGAGAAGATCAGCAGATTCTCTGGTAATCAGTCTTCAGGATGTTCTCCAATGATTCCTACCTCCTATGCAAGTTCTGTTTCACATGGAATAGATTGATCTATGTGCAATAGGAAAAACTGAAGAAACAACAACATGTGACAATCAGGACTAGGTCAGAAAAGACACCACAGCTTCTGTCTATACTCTCTTATAGGTCACTTGCTCTGAAGAAAGTGAGTGGCCACGTTGTGAGGACACTCAAGCAGTCTCGTGGTGAACTCCATGTGGAACTGGAGTCTGCTGCCAACAGCCAGCATCTACCTGGCATCCACTTGGCAGGCCCTTGGGTAACTAAAGCCCTAGCTAACGTTTTTACTATAACTTCATGCAATACCCAAGTAAGAACAATCCAGCTAGCCTGCTCCCAAATTTCTGTCCCACTGAAACCATGTAAGATAATGTTTATTGTTTTCTCAAGACACTAAGTTTTGAGAGTAACTTGTTATGCAGCAATAGCTAACACCGGTTCGGAGGAGGAAGAGGTCATATTTAGATAGCAGATGAGAACAGAATTAATGAACATAGTAGCATTTGAAGGAGGGTCAGTATTCCAATGCATGGAGATAAAGATAACATCCCAGGTCAGGGTAGAAGAGTAAAGTTGTGAAAGCAGAGAGCATAGAAACAGAGTTGACTTATCCAGTGTAGCTGCTTTCTTCACTTGTCCTAATGAAAAGCAAAGATACACACACACACACACACCCCACAACACAAATAGTAGAATCATCTGAAATATGATGAAAAGTAACACAAGTCAGAATTAAAAAATATTAAATACAAAATTCTTGAGGAAATAAAATAAAATTTCCTCACTTGAGAAAGTCCTCTAGCTGAGCTAACACTTGACCCTTGAATATTCACATGTTGTTTTTCCAGCACTTAGTTTGTACAATAGTACCATAGATGTTATGCGCCAGTTAGCAATCTTTCAAAGTTCTCCTCAAACTCTGTACATAAAAAACTATGACTCGTGGGAATTTAATGAAGTACTTGATTAGACAAAAATAATTAGAAGAAGAAGCTACGCCACTAAATAATGTAAATTTATCTTCTTAACAACTGTCACTTTAAATCCCTTTTAGAGATGACTTGTAAGCAATAAACAAATAAATGACTAAAATCTCAGAAACCGAATGCATTTTAATTTGATCTGTATTTAGCAAAATGATCTACTAATTGCCCAAATGCACTGCTTGACAAGGAAGTATTCAACACAGCACTTGCCCCCAGCAATGCTGGAGAAAGAATTTCAGCCCACACGCATTATACGAGTTCATTATTTGAGTCAGCCAAGGGCGCATTTCCCATCACTGGAGACGCCCCTGATCCAAGATACTAATGGATAGATTCAACTTTTAGAAATGAAAATAAGTTTCAACAGTTGAGTGACCTTTAAAATTCCTTCCAGCAGCCAAGTTTAAAATCCTGACGCAAGTTCATTTGCCCAGTATTCTGCTTGGAATCAGAGCCCTGTTAAGGCACTAGCAGCTCTTGCATAAGCTCATTAACTATCTCTTCCAGTTTCTTCTTGTTGCCTCTGCTCATGTGTTATTTGTTTTATACAGGCCACTTTGCTGCACACACACACACACACACACACACACATACACACGAATGGGTTTACTTTGGCTCTGTGAGCTTACTTGCAAAAGTCCCAATATTTCAGCAAATACAACGTGCCCAAGGTAAAAACCCTTCATGGACACATTTTTTAATCACTTTCATTCACCTATTCTGCCAAGATGATGGAACAGTAACTAGATGCCAGGCACCATCATGGTATGTTCTACAACAGTGAACAAGATGGTCTATCCTCTCAGGAGGTCACGGTCCTATAGGGTTGACAAACAAGCACTTACCTCATAGTGTGGAAAGTCTGTCTCTGGGGTTAAAGGAAAGGTTCCCAAGATAGCTCATGTCTCAAAGTACTCAGTCCACATTGAGAGACTGAACAAACTAAATGGCTTTCTTCCCCTTCTCATAAAGGCTTCTAATAAAATATTACATAAAATTGTAAATATGTTGCAGAGTACTAAGAAAATATAAACTCTCTACCTTCTTTCCTAAAGTTCCCTTTTTCTCTGAAATCCACACCTGGTAAATCTATATCCCATCTGTGGTGTTAAGCACTATTGGGTTCAAGAGAGTTTCTAACCTCAGTGTTTGTTCCAAAGTTTGATTCCACTGAAATCTGTCCTCGATACTCTGCAAACTGTCCTGTCAGGAATGTTCACTTTTATTCCTGGACAACAACTTGATTTTGGGCATCTTATGGAATTTCCTTGTGGCTAGAGCTTTTTTATTTAAAAACTCCCTATCCAAATTAATTAGATCCCTGTTGATATGTCAATTTGTTCTAAAAAAGAAAATGTGAAAATTTCAAGTAGCAGCCACTTTTTTCTATTTCAGACATATTCTTCTTCCACATATACTTGTAGATTTTGAGAGAACGAACAAAATTGGGGCTATAAGATAGCTGAGTAAAGACGCAAGGTAGTCACTGTGCAAGGACCTCCCTAGCAGATGGTCTTCGGAATACTGACCTAGTATGAGCTCTCAGTAGTGTCTCTCTGGCTGAGACCTGTACTGGCACGCATCCTATCCCCACTCCTCCTCCTACCCTTGGCCCCCCACTCAGTCTTATCAGCACATCCCAGCAATACTATTCTCAGGAGGTTTCCATCGCGATGGCTCTTGGCCCCAAAATACGAACTGGTTTCCCAGTACCACCGTATTGAGGGCTCAGGTCTTCCTTCTGTCTTCTGGAAACCTCCATAAGCTAGACTCACCCTACAAAATGTCTCTCCTACTTTTCCATTCACAAATCCCTCTGCTTCTCTCAAGGCCATCCCTTTGCTGTTCTTTTCCTTATGTTTCTATCCCTAAGTGCATGCTTTCTCCTCTTTGTCTTCATTTTCCCAAAAATTTCAAGGTTTGGTTCAAGTTCAACCTATTCCAGGAAGCTTTTTCAATAAAACTCTCACTGACACTGATTCTCCCATTCACTTCCTAATTTCCTGCAATACTTATAGTTAGAAAGTGTTTTTATATTAAATGTAGTATTTTATTACTTATCATTTGTATTGTTTTCTACCTGCTTTGTGAACAGTATTCACAGTATTCACCTAGGAAGGACCTAGGTCGGGCCTTCCCAACTCAAATCCAAAACATATGAGTGAGGAAGCTACTGTGTGCTGGTTCCTGTACCAGACACTGAGGGTGAGGGTGGGGGGCAGAGTTGTTGGTCTTGGGAGGTTGATCCAACGGTGAGAAAACTAAGTCTGAGGCACTTGGGGAAAACCGGTAAGTAACTCAATCCAATGTTGGACAGGCAGAGAATGTTTCCTGAAAGAAGAAAAATATAATCTAAGCCCTAGAAGGCAAAAATGACTTCACCTGGACCAAGAAACTATAGGGAAAGTGAGGAAAAATACGTAAAAACATCTAAGATGAAATAAAATTAGGTGAGGCTAGGGAACCATGCTGTATATAGTATTTTCATGCTTTATCAAAATTCCAAATTCCTCCAAAAATTAGAGTAAAAAGTAATGATATTGCTTTTACAAGCCACATACATAAGTCTGTGTTTTAAGTCTATATAATATCTCAAGTTAAGTTGAATTGGGTTATATGATTTATAATATTTTGCGCTACTGATGGTAAATGGGTTTGCAAAATAAAACTCCAAAGCCATGGGTACAAGACAGAATTAGTGGATTATTAATTTCACCCAGATGATTTCAGTCTTGGAAGATATTTATGTGACTTTAGTACAGTTTATGTATTGCATTTCTAAATATAAATATTGTTGACAAGTTGAACCCAAACATAACCCATTAACTTCTTGAAGTGTCAGACTGTAAACATTATAATGTAACAACAGATCTGTAGCAACAGCATTACACATAAAAAATAAACTTTTCAGCCGAGCTCGGTGGCTCAGCCTGTAATCCTGAGCTTTGGGAAGCTGAGGTAAGTGGATTGCCTGAGCCCGCGGGTTCGAGACCCGCCTGGGCAACTTGGAGAGATCTTATCTCTACAATAAATCAAAAAATGAGCTGGGCGTGGTAGCGTGCACCTGTAGTTTCAGCTACTTGGAAGGCTGAGGTGGAAGGATTGCCGGAGCCCAGCAGGTCGAGGCTGTGGTGGCCGGGAGCGGCTACTGCACTCCAGTCTGGGTGACAGAGTGAGACTCCAACTCAATAAATAAATAAATAAATAAATAAATAAATAAATAAATAAATAAATAAATAAACTTTTCTTTTTAAAAAGTAAATCAAAAGCAAAAAGGTCAACCCTCTTTTGTAGTAATTCATTACAATGATTTGGTTTACCAGCTGTCCTTGCTAAGGCATTTATATGGCCAAACAGACACTGATACATAACTGTAAACAGTGGGTAAGTCATCATGAAATAATTGTTGCATGTAACAAAAATGAAACTAAAAATCTCAAATGATATTTAGCCCATGAAAGGAAAATGTATCTTACAAAAATATCACAATAATTTCCTATCCCCCAATTAGTACAATTATTCTTTCCAAGAAGGCCCAAAGTTATATTTATGAGAGCCTGAGTGCTTCAGGACTACAATTTCAGGTCAAATTCTATTCAGACTGTCAATATGGATAGCCCAAGAAAAAAAAACAGAAGCCAGATTTAACATAAAATAGTTTCTGGGTCACATAATTTGCATAGAGCGGTTATGTGGCACAACCATTGAGCTGCTGGAGATGCCATCTGTAATGTACACTAACTCATGCACATGTCTTGTCTTTGTTTTTTCCTCTGTGAAAAACAGCCAGGAGCAGATAACGCCCAGCTCCACTGCAAAAGTATTCACTAAATTGAGAAAGATATGAAGATAGATCTTGTTTAGATAAGAATCCCACTGTGAAATAAATTGTTCCAGTGTGTCCCCAAATCTCATGACAGGAGATATTAATGTGCTAAGAATCAGTTCAGTGGCCATAAATGCTAGGAACTATTTAACATAAGAAATTATTACAGATACAGAGCAGTTTTTAAAAGATATATCCTCTGCTGTTGGCTCACAAAAGCATATACCGTATTGGATTTTCATTCATTCTTAAAGTGAATGAATGAATGCTAATAACATGCTGGATCTTTTATTCCTTTTATTAGAGAAACATTAAAAATCAGGTCCTCTGCAGTAGAGAAGTTTGAAATGAAGAGCCTGCCTAAAAGATTACAGACATCTTAAAACAGTTCTATAATAAAAATGTGTCAAAATGATGGGGTATTATGAAATTTCTGAGGCATCATTAGATGGATTCAACATTAAAATATTAGCATAATTTAAGAATTTGTGGAGCATAGTAGATAAAATTATTTTCCTAATTTATTTATTTTTTTTGTTTGACACATAGCCAGAAAAGCACCGTACAGCCTCCCAAAGTATTTTCTTAGAAATAATAAAATCATTATGGCAGAACAACAGAAATCCAAATGAATTCATGTACAAACCCACAATAAGGGAACTCGTGCAGACTTGACTTTCTGCCCAGCACATCAGAAGTTGTTGCAGGTTGGGCAGGTGGAAGTTGGAAAGAACCTGGGAGGGTGGTGTGAGCTAGCTAGGTCGTGAGCTGGCCTGGAGATCCAGCTTCTTTAAAACAAGGATCCACGACATGAGTAGATTGGATATGACAATCTCTAGAGACCATCTGGATACTGAGGCTTTACCATCTCCAGTTTATAGGATCACAGCATTACTTCTTTACTGAGCACTTGTAGAACTTAAACCTTCCTGAAATCATATGCAAAAGATAATTCACATTTAAGAGTCCAGCTTTCTAAGGCCTCTCAAATTAGTGCATGTATTTCTTACAAGGGTAAGAAACTGGGTATTTCTGGAGATTTTATTCCTGGAAGACTTGGTGAGAGGGAGATCCTGATCCAGAACACTCAAAGATCAGAAAAGGTGTCTTTGTATTTTTTTTAAAGCAACAGAATATCTTATATATCTTTCAACAACTAAAAGTGAATTGAGTTATAAAGCTTCTTTTTTCTTTTTGTCCACAAGGTCAGCTGGTCACTGGGGCTAGGCCACCTACATGGACTGAGGACTTCATGGCCTTCCCGAGTCATGGCCTCCCCAAGTCATGACCTCCTGGAGTCATGGCCTCTCCGAGTCAAGCTCCCTCCACTGTGCTCTGGGCTCCCACAAACACTTCCCCTGCCTTTCTCATTGCATTTACCCCACTGTGCTCACATATCTACTTGATTGTCTATGTTCTCTGAAGATCAGAGGCCAGAAAATGATGCCTGGAGGCCAGATCTGGACCATAGCCCATGTTTATAAATAAAGTTTTATTGGAACCCAGCTATTGTACATATTGTGTGTGGCTGCTTTTCCGCTACAATAGCAGAATAGAGTCGTTGTGACAGGGCTGGATGGCCCACAGAGCCTAAGCTGCTTCCCATCTAGCCTTTTACAGAACATGTTTGCTTATTCCTGCTCAAGGCTATTGACTCCATAAACATAGGGCTGTCTTTTGGTGTCCCTAGTGCCTGGCCTATGGCTGGTGTTTAGTAAATGCTGATGTTCTATATGATTCACCAACTGACTGTTTGACTAAGTGAGTGAATGACTACAAAGGAACAGGGACAAAGGGAAGGCAAACAACAATTTTTGCAGTGTCCAGAGGTCTGTGTAAATTACTAGTTTTGAGCAAAGCTGTTAAAACTACCATTCAAGGCTGAGAATAGCATCTCCCTCCATTCAGGTTCACTGACCAGAGAGCTGACTCCAGTTTAGAGTGGCCAATGCTTAAGACTTCCACAAAATGGAAAGCAAAGAACTTATTGATTCCCTTACTGAACAAAAATTGTGTGCCTACCCTCTACCAGACACTTGAGACTTAGGGTGTCATTGTCCCTTCATATTGCAAGGAATAGGTATTAAGCAAACAACTTAAAATTAACTAATGAAACGTGACAAGAAAATCAGATGGAATCATGAGACAGTGGCTAGTAAGTGCCTACACACTGGGTGCCCAGGGAAAGTCTGAGGAGTGGACATTTCCATGACAAGCCATGCACGGGTCTGACATGAGGAGGCTTCAGCAGGGGAGGGGACAGCTAGTGGTTCCGGTTTTTAGGCAGGAATGCTTGGACATTTCTGAAGAACTAATAAAAAAAGAGTCTGTTTTGAGGACACAGTAACTGAGAGGCAGTGGAGCAAGATGGTTCCTAGGAGTCAAAAGCTGCCATGTGACACCCTGGAGACACACTTAGGAATTCAGCTCTTGCACAGTACAAGTCAAGACAAAGTTGTATGTGGGGATGCAGCATAATATCATCTAGTGTTAAACGAATCACTCTGTGCACAACAAATGAATTGTATCATGGAAAAAAGGAAAGGGAGATTCATGGACACTGCTAAAGCCATCCTGGTAAGAAAAGATGGCAGCTTGGGCCAAGCAGTAGGGAGGGGGAGACAAGGACAAGCAGACATCAGGTTGGGGACAATATGGCACTTGCATGTCTCCTACCCGGTTTTTTTTTTTTTTTTTTTTTTCCTTTCTGCTAACATTTGCAGATTTCCTCATTTTTAGGAAGTCTCAAGATCATGTCCCAACATCCATGGGATCACTGCTATAAAACTCACACCTTTCAAATTACCTTAAAACAGAACAAAGACTTTCTGGTAACCCCAAATCTTTGCTTAGGGACCAAATTAAATGAAACTGAGCATGATAATAAAATAATAGCACATCCATATAATTTTAAGACTATAGTTCCTTTTTTCATTCAATTAGTGTTGATCGACTTTCTCTAGTGGCTAGGGATACATGGTCCCTGCTCCCTCTGAAGACCTTGGAGAACCAGCGAGGCTGTGGGAGGTCCCTCTCTGATATCTTCAACAGGGTATTGATATTGGAGATAGAGAAAAATTGGAGGTGTCAGATGATCAGGAAGTCAAACTGACAAGATTCCAAGATTCATTAACCTGAGGCAGAGAGGGGACTTGGCAAAATGTCTGGCACCTCCTTTTAAGCGTTTCTTGAATGCTTCTAATGTGCCGGGTTTCCTGCTAAGTGCTTTCTCGGCATTACTCGTTTTTCTCCACTGAACTATCACAGCCTCAGGAGGGCAGGGCCCATTCCAACATTTTCTCTGCAATCTCACTAACGCTGAGTCTGAACCTAGGAGGAGTTCCAAAAATACATGTTTAATGAATGAATAGATGACGTCCTCACACCCCCCATAAAAACAAAATGAAATACCCCACCACAGAGAAGGACGTGTAAGGAAACTGAGGCTCAGAGAGCTATACAATGTCCGTGTCCTCACAGTCGGTGAGTGACAAGGCACCAGAACCAACTACCCTGTGTAGGCTCCACCCACATTCCTCAAGACTGTATGATACTGCCTTGGTCGACTGTGTTGAATGTCCTTGGGGACATGTGCTGACACAGGAAAACAATTAGAGGAGTACCAGGACTGGAAACTGAGTCTTTTGGTTCTAGACTTGTAGAGTTTGAGATGCCTTTGGGAAGTCCGCGTGAGTGTGTGCAGAAATCAGTTTGGTTCATGGTTCTTAAAATCAGGAGAAAGATGGGGACTGAAAAATGGTCTGGTGCCCCATCAACCAAGAGATGGTCATTAGAGCTATGGGACCACGTGGACACTGTAAACTTAGGAGAGGAGGTATCCGGAGGAGACCCCATGAGCACACTGTGATCATAGTATACCTGGTTTGATCAAGGAGTTGTAACTAATTAAGCTATAAACATGAAACAGTTTCACTTTTTTCTAGTATCAGCTATTGTGTGTCAATCAAACCCACAGTGAGCAGTGGCTATCAACATCTTGGTCGGAGTCCATGGCCGTCGGTCACTTTTAATCATTTAAAGAATCCAATGGACCTTAGGTCAGCCTGTTTTAATCTTGTATCTCATATCACTGGATGTTCCTTCCTCCCCACGGTCAAGACCAGGATGGACCCCAGTTGTGCTGAGGAGGGAAGGCCTGAGTGACTTTGCATGTCTAATACTGGGTATCCCAGGTTCCAGGGGAACAATGGGATGTTATGGATGGGATGTTATGAAGGGACTCTTCTTTTTCTTGCCTCCCACTAAAATCTGCTTGCAGACAAGCAGGCACTGCCGGTTTTCATTCCTTCACTCGACAAATGGTTGTGCTAAAGACTAAATGATGAGAAAGACAGAGCAGGCTTCTGCTCACATTGGACTTGCAGATTCCAAAGGAAGATGACATATGCAAAGAGTTAGTGCTCATCAAAGTGTGACTGAGAGCTGCAAACATAGGTGTAGAGAGGGTGAGGAATGGGTCCGTGTGACCCAGTCTCCATCTCCGTAGAGACTCATTGGAGGAAGTCATTATTCCTCCAACAGAAACCAGGTGATACCTTCAGAATCAAAGTCAGAGGCTCTCATTCCTCCACTCAGTTTCTGCAATGGTGCCCCCTTGTCATTTGGAAAAAGGCCCAAGTCATTAAGACTGCCTTGACCCACCCTCTAATTCTGCCAGACTGCCCCTTCTCCAGTTCCCACTTTCTTTCCTTTTCCTGCTCACAGAGATCCAGTCCCAGAGAGCTCTGTTCCTGAAACAGGCCTCATGAATGTCTACCTCAGGGCCTTTGCACTGACTTCTCCGTCTGTGTGAGTCTTCTCCAGATGGTCACATGCTTCACCCTCACCTCTTGCAACTCTTCCTTCAAATGTCTTCTTCACAATGAACATCCCACCCTGAATTCCCAATCCCCAAGTCCTGTTTCATCCTTTCTCTCCACATTTGTCACCTTCTATAGTAGATTGTCTTATTAGCCCCAATGCCTCATCCCTCCCTGTCCTCACAGCCTTTGTGCTTCCTTGACTAGAAGCTGCTCCCCCAACGAGGGTGGGGGAGAGGGTTTGCTTCCCTATAGCTGACTTTGCTGATGGCAGGACTGGGGCACATGTCTTTGAAGAGGGGCAGAACTGGAATTCTGAGCTCCCCTTTTCTGCCTGAAAACAGGAGATTAAAGACTCCCCAGTGAAAGATGCCCTCTCTGTCCTCTCTATTCTCCAGTGGGGAATCACAACAGAGAAAACTATGCATAAAAGCCCATGAAAGGATGAGTCTTATCTTCCCTTAGCTTCCGTATGCAATCTAGTGTCTTTTCCACAATTGCCTCCCCTTGTTGAACCCAATACAAAAGCATGGAGATCTTGTCACTTCTGCAGGTCTTCATCTCATGAGGGCTGTCATGTCAAACAAAGTTTTCATTAAATGTGTATGCTTTTCCTCCTGTGAATCTAGCTTCTGTCCGTTGTATTCTCAGGCCAAGTCAGGACCCAACGAGAGTGGGGGAGAGGGTTTGCATCCCTATAGCTGACTTTGCTGACAGGATATCAGTGGATGTGACACAAAGAACTTGCTGGGTGAGCCCTCCTCACTGTGTTCCTGCCTTTCACCACAAGAAGAACGATACTTGTATGGCCACTGGTTCATGGACGATGGCCAACTTGAGCAGACTGGAAGCATCCACGGCCAGAAGTAGAGCCAAGCTCAGCCCAGCCCCAAGCAGCTAAACCAGATGAGACAGAGAAGGTATTGCTCATTGCAGGTGACCATGAGATCCTGGGGTTGTGTATTACTCAGCTCGAGCTGACCAGTGCCCTTCTGAACACTTTTTTTTTTTTTTTTTGAGTCAGAGTCTCACTCTGTCACCCAGGCTAGAGTGTGGTGGCACACACATGGTCACTGCTGCTGGGCTCGGGTGACCCTTCCACCTAAGACTTGCAAGTAGCTGGAACTACAGGCACATGCCACCACACCTGGCTAATTTTAGATTTATTGTAGAGAGGAGATCTCGCCAAGTTGCTCAGGCTGGTCTTGAACCCCTGGACTCAGGCAATCTTCTCATCTCCACCTCCCAAGGTACTGGGATTATAAGCATGATTCACCATGCCAGACCAGATACTCCTTTCTTATCTGCATAGCCTGTTGTCTGCCTCATCTCTAGCATGTAAACTGCACAAGGGCAGAGGTCATTGCTCATGGTTGCATCCTAAGTGCCTGGTACGTGGCAGGTGCTCAACACAGTTGCATTTCATTAAGGAGGCAGAGACCTCAAGTCAGATGCTCCAACATCACCCCAGCATGAGGAGGAGGGTCTGTCATATAATGTTTCACTCAAAGGAATGAAAGAAGACAACAGAAGGAGGAGGCTCAGCGCATGCAAGGAGGTTTGGGTGGGCCTGCTGATGTCAGGTGTGTAAGCAAAGACCCAGCTTCCGGGTGCCCTGGCTCCTGTGGCAAGAGATAACAACTGGCAGCAACCATAACAAGTGTATGAACACCTCAAGTGCAGGGCTCAATGTCAAAAAAGTAACTGTTGGTTGAGCAGCACAGGCAGTCAGTAAGAATGATGAAGAGCTTGAAGGATCTGCCCACCTCCCAGGACACTGAGTCACCTATTGGCATGTCGGGAGACCCAAGAGGACAGAAGACACTGGGGCCTGAATGAACTTGGAGACATGAACTTGACCCATGAGGTTCTGATGATGACCCACACACAACGCTGATGTGCAATTGCACAGATGCTGCCATTTGTTTTTAGGTTTCAGACCAGAATCTTCAGAGACAGCTCCACGAACGTGCCCCCATGAAGAGGGAGGCTGGCCTTTCTCTGGCCTTCCGCTTTGGATCCTGTAAGGACACCTAAGGTCTGCCTCTCTGCCATGTGCCCCTGGATTCCTCTCTGCTCCCATCTCTCCCCTCTATGGGTGAGGTGAGACTCACAAGGAGAAAGAGAAGGCAACTTGGAAGGACTGAAGCACATTCTGGTGGCTTGAAGAGATTCAGAGAGAAGGTTGACATTATAGAGAATAACTCATAGCTCTATTTCAATAACACCATATTTATTATGTGTGTACTCTGTGGCATCTAGACATTACCACAACACCACACTAGATTTTAGAGTTTTGCCACAATAAAAACAACAAAAACATCATACAAAGTTTCAAATATCTTCCAGAATTTGAGGGAAAAATGTCTAGATTCTATTTCCCCAAACAATTGCTATCTCTTAGCTGTGCTATAGTACAAGGGCTGGCTCCATCAGTCAACCTTCTAAGCCTGATACAGTTTCCACGTACGTAAATAGGTCTTCATGACTCTCTACTGTTACAGAAAAGAAAGTTAGACTATTAATTGAGAGTAAATAACTCTCCAAAGATGACAGCATGCTTTGGCTTTATTTAGACTATGGGTTTCAACTCACAAGCCATGAGAATTTAGGCTATCCTATTGCCCACTTAACCACGTTTCCACTTTGCCTCCCACAACAAAAGAATATAAATTGAAGACATTTAGCAGTGGGAGGCTTCTGTATACGGTCCTGAATTTTCTGCCCGGGCTACTGAAGAAACAGTGTGTCTCAATTCACAGCTGGTATGTTAGACTCATCTTCTCAAGTCAATAAATCCCCTCTGTCACCTCAACTTGAAACTGCCTGTTCTTTGTTCTTCGCATTCACTCGGTGCTTATTTTCCTATGGTGTCATGGGAGCAGTGCCTTCTCTGATACGCTTCCCGCAGACATTGTGCCCTCAGCAGGGCACAAGGAGCCTTGTGAACATGCTTCTGGGGATGCCATCAAGGTCTCGCTAGGGAGCCCTGCTTCTCTGGCCTTCCTCAGTGCACACATGCGATGCACACGCACACACTTGTACACACACATACACACAGAGCTTCCTGTTTGTGATCTCATCTTTCAATGACCAGATCCCTGCTCTATTACCTGTGGCCATAGGGAGTCTCTTCCAGGACTAGTGGCCACAGGCCTCTGACGGCAGGCAGCACCCCTGAGTCCTTCCCATGTGTCTATTCTCATACCTCTCCAGCTTCATTTCTTTTACAATGGGGCAAACATCCCATCGTTCTTCAGAACATAGGAAGATTATCATATGATGTTTCCAAACAATCTTTATCAGAGATGCAGCTGTTCTCTGATGAAGAGACTGAATCCATCCCAGCTCCACCTGAAACAGCTGCTTTCTCTCCTCCTTGCCCGGCAAGCATGCGTGGGCTGAGATTTTCTGACTGGCTCAGGCCCACAAGGGTCCGTGAAGCTTCTGCCTGTCGGTCGGCAGCCATGCTTAACCCACTTAACCAACAGAAAGGCTCTGCTCACCCCAGGATGGATGAGTCCTTCCCCCCAGAGCAGTCATGCTCCCTGGCACAGAAGCAGATCACAAAAGAAATTCAATAATGAATATTGGAGATTTTGCTCTTTGTCCACTTCAAAAGCAAGGACTCTGGTGATAAGACGTGACTGGTTGCCCTGATTGCTACCCTAGTGCCGAACTGCCCAGGCAGCACAACCCTGCTCTGCCACCCACACCTGAGCAGGGCCAGCTGGAAGCCACAAGTGAGAGCAGCCTGTCTCGTCTGCAGTGGCGGAGCCTGGGACAGCTGCTGCTTATGGAACTGACAAGTCCTGATGTCACACACAGGGGCAACACGCAACGTCCTGGCATCCCTAGCACAGAACAGAGACAGCGTGCTAAGTTTTGGCTCGAAAGGACTTACCCCATGTATCCTTCTCCAAATTTATGCTGGACTCTAGGTTGCTGGGTATCCTGCTCACAGTAAAACTTCTCCAGTCGAATTTATAAGTCAGACTTACCCAATCTCTCCTGCTTCTCCAATGAGAGAGAGCTCAGACCCTAGGTGGCTGTGTGTCTTGGGGAGCAATTTGCCAGGTGGTTACTCGAGGAGCCTGGGAGGAGCAGGCATCCTCTCCATCTCTTATCATTCCGAAGGGCAAGGGCCTCCAGCACAGGATGGAAGGTGAGGCAAACCACTCAGTTTTTGCCTTAATGGTCAATTCCATTTCACCGGTCATTCATCCACCAGGCATTTGAATGTGTGGTGGGGATCAGGGCAGTTATGTTTAAAAACAGAAAGCATAGACTCTTCTTCAAGAGATCATAACTGAATTGGAGAGATGGATGATATTAAACCGAAAAGAGAATCACCCAGGATAGACTGAGAACATTTGACTTTTTTCACAAAGAGTGAGGAATCTTCGGAACACCACCTGCACGAAAACCTACCTGATTCTACTATGAGCTCCGTCGGAACCTAATGAGGGCAGTAGGTACGGATTTCCACGCAGGTTTTCTTCAGTAGATTGATTTGCTTGAAAAGCATTAGTTAAACTTTAAAAATTGTCTAAAGGTACTAATAATTATTTCATGTTTTTTCTCAGTACAATTTTGTGAGGTTTATGTTTAATTCTACCAAGTGGTACACTGAGCATGTGAGAACAAGATAGGTGCTCTGTAATTGTAAATCCTCAAGTTACCAAACAAACCATGTTGAAATTTCGGTAAAGGGAAGTGGAGGCAACAGTCATGTGTGCCCACACATATGACATGTATGCACACACACACACACACACACACACACACAAATATACATACACACGGATTCACTTGCTAGACCTGCCATAACAAACTAGGTGATTTAAAATAACAGATTTATTCTCTCATTGTTCTGGAACTATAGGTGTGCCACCACATCCAGAGAAATTTTTTTTTTTTTTTTTTGGTAAAGACGAGGTCTTGATAGGTTTCTCAGGCTGATCTCAAACTCCTGAGCTCAAGAGATCCTCCCACCCTGGCCTCTCAAAGTCCTGGAATTACAGGTTTGAGCCACTGTGCCTGGCAACTTTTATGGACTTAACACAGGTTATTTAGTAGGTGACTTTTTTCCTGGTGGTTAACTTAGATCCTAATATCCAATTAATTATGTGGTGAGCTTTCAAAACTGATTAGACTTTCATTTCTAGCCAAAATGGAGTAAGAAGCATCAGATTTACTCTTCTGTCTGAAACAACCCAATGATCGAGACAAAAGGCATGAATCAATGGTTTTCAAGGACACAAAGCAAGGAAGGACAGAGATCTGTGATCACTTCAGCTTAGTGACTTCAGAGAGTGTCCAGGCTCTAGTTCCAAAGGGAGAGCCCAGGTGAAGCTCAGCGAACTTGCACATTCATCGTGCACGTTGGAGGAAAAGGCAGCTGGAGTTCATAGTGAGCGCCACACAGACAGAGAACATCAGAGAACTGCTTAGGGTTCCCATTAGGTGTTTCGCTACTGGTGTAAACATTCACTTTGGAGAACGGTATGTATACACACATCCACTTCGTTTGTCAGTTTCTTAAGACAATGAACACATATCTAATGTAAGATCCAGCCATTCCTGTCTAGAATTTCTAACTGATGGAAAGGAAAGCCTATGTTCACCCTGAAACTTGCCATGCTCATAGCAGCTCTATGTGTAACTGACCCAGATGGGAAGCAACCCAGATACGCCTCAGTGGGTGAACGGATGAACTAGCTGTGGTATAGCCACACAACGGAATACTGCTCAGCAGTAGAAAGGAATGAACCTTGATAAATGCAACAGTATGAATGGGTCTTAAGATAGTCATGCTGAGTGAAAGGGGAAAAACAAATACATACTGTACTATCATTTTTAAAAAATTCTAAGAAATGGAAACAAATCTCCAGTGACAGCAGGTTAGTGGTTCCCAGCGGATGCAGAGGGAAGGCAGAGAGAGGTGGGAGGGAGAGACTCCAAAGCAACATTAGAAATTTGGAGGCAAATGATTTCATTGTTTGAGGTGGTCTCACTGGCACATGTCCCGACTAATGGGATCACACTCTTCGAATAGGTGGGTTTTATGGTGTGCCAATTATACCACAAGGAAAAATTCAATGAACAGAAAAAAAGGATTAGGACTAAAGAGGTTTCTTTACCAAGAGAGTTTCATATGTGGCTACCTTCTCACAATTGAGTTTGAAGGAGGCAGCAGGAGAATGTGTTCACATGCGGTCACTTTCTTAATCCCCGTGCTGTTACTGAATAACATATGAGGGAACTGTCCCTGCACTCTATTTGAAAGCATGCTCTATTTCAGGTGTCCCACATGGTAACAGGGTTCTACACAAAGGGAAAAAGTCGAGTTAATTTGGTGTATGTTTTGATTTTTGTTATCCTAAATGGCATACTTGGGTTTGTTATCCCTACAAAAGGGAACTAGAGAAATAAGGACTTGGTTTGGACTTTAGTTATTTTTATGCAGAAGTACACACACACATACATATACACAAGTATATAAACATGTATATGTGTGTGTATAAATATATAACATATATATAAATATACACACACACATATACATACATATCTCTATACATATATACACATATGTATATATAACATTTTTGTTCTGTTTTATTATTTTTGCTTTGATTTGTCCAAGAGACTGGCACATAGAATCAGACCAATTCCACCTTTGAAATGTGTTCACAGTGCATTGGAAGAGAATTAATCTGGAATCACATTAAAAACTCCTGCCATCCCCCACCACTGCTATTTCTGAAGGAAAAGAGTAGGAAAAGCAATCAATGTGCTTTGTGTGTTCACAGACTCAGATAAACTCTGGGTGTCAGTCCTGTTTCCATTTCAAGAGGCTGTAAATGAAGGACTGTGAGTCCCAATGCACAGCTGGGAGGCAGCCCCTCCCATGTAGAGGGTGAACAGGGCAAAGGGGCTTCCCACCCCAGTCCCCAGGGGTGAGACCTGTTGCATGGTGTTTACCACTGAGTGGTGACAAAGACAACTTTTCCAATGAACAGAAAATCCTAAATTTGGAGCCTATATATTTCCTACTTTATGCTAACTGTCTCCCTTTTGTTAAATGATATTGACACTAGATACTTTTATTATTGTGTTTTTAATTATTCTTGTAAAAATAAAACATTGTAAGCTTATACTGTTTTCTCCTCCTCATTTTTTTTTTTAATGTTAACTTTTTAGTGAACTAAAAAGTCTTGGCTGGATCAATACTTGTCAGGGAATGTGGAAAATTTTATTGACATTTTCGTTTTGGTTTACATAGGCTAAGTTATAACAAAAACAAAGATGCCCGAACATAATCACACATAGTCACACATGATGATGCTTCTTCTAAACATAAGAAATCTCATCTTTAATTTCCTCAATGCAATATCTTCATAAAATAGCTAACCTGCCAAGCTTTCAGAGAACACAGACAAGGGTGCAGGACGATCAGTTCCCACAGTTGCCCCAAGGAGACCCCCCCCAAGGGCTGCTGATTGCAAGCTCTGATAAGAAACTAATAATTCTTTGGCGAGTCCACCATAGAAGGAACCATGGAAACACGCAGCACCAATGGCACCAGTGAAGGTCAATCTTAAGCCAAAATTTAGACGTGCATTTTATTATCATGACTGCACACAGCAACACAGGATTATCAGGTGTAGATGAACCTAATCAGATAGGGTGAGGGTGGGGAGTTGGGGGTGGAGAATGGGCACCTGTGGGGTGATTACTTCCAGTTCTTCTGAAAGGCAAGGTCCAATTCACCACGAAGGGGCACAGGTGTAAACTCAGGGACTGTTTTTTTGATAGGGCTGGTCCTCATGAGACTTAGCATAGAAAAAGTACCATATGGAGGTCAGGCTGATGGAAATTCAAAGCAAAGAGGAAAAGACTAATAGCCTAATCACTTTTAGGCTGAGTTCAGTAAGTGGAAAGGTTACCTGATAACAAAGAAGTCTGTTTTCACAGAAGGCAGTAACTAGTAGCAGTATATTTTTCACCCCTCCCCTCAAATAACTAGAAGGGAGGAGACTTTAAAAGCAGGAGCCTGGGACTTGAGCACCCTTGTTTCCACACACTTCATGGAGTGACAAACTGGAGAAGGCTTAGAATGTTGGGTAAGATGGGGAAGGTGAGGCCCTGCGGGGATACAGGTAGGTGTGGGATCCAGACCAAGTTGGTATACAGGTAAGAATGGTCTGATTTGTTTAATACCTGCTTTGGTTCAGGCCAAAGATATTTAGTTAATGGCATCTAAGTCTATGGATGCTTCGACACCCTCAATGCATGGGATTATGTTCTTCAAAACATACATTTCATTCAAATATTATAATTCAAATTAGGTGCCAACTGAATAATATTATAAGTGGAGATTTCATTTCTCATAAAGTTCTTGATTGTTCACTCGTATCATACAAAATGAAAAAATAAAGCAAGACTAGGAATATAGATGTGATACCCTTTAGAAATATTATAATAGCAAATAGAGTGTATAAAAGTAATAATAACACAAACATTTATGTTAAAATTCGAAGTGTTTCTTGTGACTTTATAGGCACTACCCCTAAAGCACTCCAAAATTAAATAAATTTTATGGACTACATGCAAAATTTATAATAGAAATTCAACTCTGCTCTGAGGATGTCAGTACAATAGTGCTATCGAAATGCATTTGTTTCATACTCGAAGGCTACCTTTCAAAGGTTAAGTCACAGCACATTTTAATCTGAATTTCAAAGAAAAGACAGATAAATTTATTCTATTTGCCACTGAAGTCCAATCACCAAGCACAGTATAATACCAGATAAATAACATGGGCTCAGAAAATATTTTTTCAAACAAATAAATGATTTACTTATCAAAAATTGGTAAAAGATTCTTCACAAGCAATGCAGCATAAAATTAACTGGACAAATTAAAATTTTAAAAATGTATTAGCAAGAAGTAATACTGAAAAATGTACTATTCTCAATCTATAAAGAGCTCTTACAGCTCCGTAAAAAAATGCTACTATATAGCACAGAAGAAAGACTAAAGACATACCTAACTCAGTAAATACTTTAAACTGCTAAACCTCATTATTAATAGTAATTTGAACTTATTTACCAACAAGATATCCTTTTGTTTATCAAATTTACAAGCTTTCTAAAAATAAGAAAATTCAATGATGGTTAGTTCTGGCAAGATGGGTTTACTTATCCATTGCTAGTGAGAATATAATCTAGCAAAACATTTCTGGGAAAAAAAAAGGTAATACGGTTTGTATCGAGAGTTTAAAAAGTTTATAACTTTTAACTCAACAACTCCTAGTACTCTCTCCTATGACAATTGTTAGACTCGGAGGGAAGAAGCACCCACCTTCCCCCATCTGCCCCTACACCCACCAATCCCCTATGCGCCCCTCCACCCCAAGCCCACATCCACATACCTCGCTTGAAGCTTCCCAGAACCTGCCACCAGCTGCCAAGAAGGGCCAGACGGGAACCTTCCAGCCCACTCCAGATGCGACGCTTCCAGCCGATGCCGGATGTGACGCTTTGTCTCCCTGCTTCACTGCTGCCCCCAACACCCTCCCAGATACAGCACCCTTAAAAACCCAAGCCCTCCCCTCCTTGGGCGCGACTCCCCTGGCCCATCTTCCTGGACCACGTGGCCTCGCCTGGGAGTTTCTCCCCCAATAAGCACTTGGTTTGTACCAGCCCTTTGTCCTGTGCTTCTTTCAGTATCTCCAAACGTTGCATCTTGGTGCCGAAACCCGGGAGGTGACTGAACCACACAGGCCTCACCTTCCGGCTCAGGGGCCTCCTGCCCAGACGCCTCCGGCCCGAACTGCGATTCTCTGACCCACTCCTCCACTCAGACTTTCGTGAGGTGAGATCCCCCCGTGTCGGTCTCTCTTTCCCCCTCCGGACCTCCCTATCAGAAGTCACAGCTGTGCTAGGGAAAGCCCTTCATTCCCGTCAGTGATAAATTCTGGGGACGCCCTGTTTCTTCTGACCTTCACTCTGTTCGGCCAGTCTTTGCCTGAATTGGGATGCCTTTTCAGACTCAGACAGGCCCTGGAAATTTAAATTGACATGGGTAACCAACCCTCCAAATCTAATTCTAAGACGCCTCTGGGCTGCCTTCTCAGTAATCTCGACAAATTGGGATTAACCCTGGACATTCGATGCAAACGCCTAATCCATTTCTGTACTGTGGCCTGGTCTCAGTATAGACTGGATAATGGGTCTGAATGGCCACTCAAGGGAACTTTTGATTTTAACTCCTCACTGACTTGGATAACTTCTGCAAATGCAGTGGAAAATGGTCGGAGATTCCCTATGTTCAGACCTTCTGGCTCCTGCGCTCCCATCCTTCCCTGTGTCAGTATTGTTCCACAACCCAAATCTTGCTGGCAAAGGGAAGCCCCCCTTCCCCCTCTGCCCCAGCGGCCCCACCCAAGTACGACAAGCCTCTCCCACCCAATCCGGAGCCTTCCCCCCTCATAAATCTTCTGGAAGACTTAACTGCGCCAATTCCTTGTCCTCCAAATCCTCCTCCTCCTCCTCCTTCCAACCCGCCTCCATACAACCCGCCCTCTCTCTATCCCCATCTTCCTCCTTCACCTTCCGACTCTCCCCTTCTGCTGCTCTCCCTCCCCTCTCCGGTCAGTGCACATACCCGTTTGCATTGCATGGACCACCCTTCCTACCCCCTCGCTCCTACGCCCATTTGTTCCCCTCTGAGAGGTTGCTGGCCCAGATGGCATTGTGCGTGTACACGTCCCTTTTTCTTTGACTGACTTATCTGCCATTGAAAAATGATTGGGGTCGTTTTCTGCCAACCCTACTGCCTTTGCCAAAGAGTTCCATTACCTTACTCAGGCTTATGATCTAACGTGACATGATATCCATGTTATCTCTACTTCCACCCTCACTCCCGACGAACGGGATCGTATCATGGCTGCTGCTTGAGAGTACGCAGATAAAGTCCATCTAACGGACAACACGCAGCCAGTGGGGGCTGAGGCCATCCCAGCAATGGACCCCAATTAGGACTACCAAGCCGGTCACATACGACATAGATGTAGAGATCACATGATATGGTGCATTCAGGCGGGACTTGAGGCAGCGTCTCAAAAGGTAGTAAATTATGATAAACTTGGGACAATAACCCAAGGCCCAAATGAAAACCCGGCTGTTTTTCTAAACCGCCTCACCAAGGCTATGACTCTCCACACCTGCCTCAGTCTGGACGATCCTGCCAGGGCTACTGTTCTCGTTACCCATTTCATTACCCAGTCCGCCCCTAATATCCACAGAAAGCTGAAGAAGGCAGAGGATGGCCCTCAAACCCCTGTCCGTGACCTGGTAAACATGGTCTTTAAGGTTTTTAATGCCCACAAGGAAGATGCAGAAACCGCTAGACAGCAGGGCCTCCAGCAGGCCACTAAAGTGCAAGCCCACGCCCTGGTTGCAGCCCTGTGGCCAATGCAACAGGGTATGGGGGTCTCTCGGCATCCGGAGACAGGTAACAAAGCTCCCCCAGGAGCCTGTTTCAAGTGTGGCCAGGAGGCCAATGGGCCAAGCAGTGCCCTAACCCGTGTCCACTGAGTAAGCTATGTCCTATCTGCAAGCAAAAGGGCCATTGGAAGTCGGATTGCACTTGGCCTGGCCAAGCCCCGGTGGCTCCACACATGTGGCTGAGCTGCCTGCTCCACTCCATGAGCTGCTCGGACTGGCAGAAAACTGAGGATGCCTGGACTCAAGGACCCCGATTACCCTCACTGAGCCCAGGGTCTTGCTCCAGGTAGCGGGTAAGTCAATCTCATTCCTCGTGGACACAGGGGCTACCTATTCGGTTCTGCCTTCCTTTTCAGGGCCTCTGTCCCCTTCCCAGGTCTTTGTCGTGGGTATCGATGGCCAACCTTCTGCCCCCTTCCAAACTTCACACCTGCCCTGTTCTCTCAGTGATTGGATGTTCAGTCATTCTTTCCTTATTGTCCCATCCTGCCCCGTCCCATTGCTAGGCAGGGATATCCTTTCAAAACTGGGGGCCACTTTGACGATGGCAGTTTGATCAGCGGCCACACTCCTTGCGAATATTGCTCTAGTTTCTGTCTTTCCCAATTCAGACCTGCCACCTCCCCTCCTACCCCACCTAGTCAACCCCGATGTGTGGAACATTTCCACCCCAGTCATAGCCCAACACCAAACCCCGGTGTGCATAGTTTTGAGAAACCCCTCTCTTCCCTTCTAGACCCCAGTTCCCCATTTCACCCACACACTGTAAGGGCCTTAAACCCATCATCACTCACTTGCTTTCTCAGGGCCTCCTCATACCTGTTAACTCTCCGTGTAACCCCCATCCTTCCGGTCCACAAACCCTTTGGAGACTACTGCTTGGTTCAGGACCTCTGTCTCATTAATGAGGTGGTGGTCCCTCTCCACCCAGTGGCTCCTAATCCCTACACTCTTTTATCTCGGATACCGCCAAAGACAACACATTTCACTGTCATTGACCTCAAGAACACTTTCTTTACTATCCCCTTACACCCAGACTCTTACCCCCTTTTTGCTTTCACCTGGGAGGACCCGGACACGAAACAGGCACAACAACTTACATGGATGGCCTTGCCGCAGGGCTTCTGGGATAGCCCCTACCTCTTTGGCCAGGCTCTCGCAGCTGACCTAGCTGATTGCCCTCTCCATCCTAGCTACCTCATCCAGTACGTGGATGATCTCTTACTTTGCAGCCCATCTGAGCAGCTGTTGCACACACACACAGCCACCCTTCTCAATTTCCTGGCTTCTAGGGGATACTGGGTGTCCCCCCGCCAGAAAGCCCAGCTCACACAACCTGAAGTTGTCTACCTTGGCATCTGCCTTACTCCCACCACTAAGGCCCTGACAATGGACTGCCTCCACACTATACGGCAGCTGACACCCCCAGAAAATGGCGACCAAATCCTGTCCTTTTTGGGCTTTGTGGGGTACTTCAGGCAATGAATCCACTTCGCGCTGTTAGCCAAACCTCTGTATGTGGCCGCCAAGCAAACGCCTATGGGGCCCCTCACCTCCCCTGCTGAGGTTCGCAAGGCGTTTGTTGCTCTCCGCGACACCCTCCTGTCTTCACCGCCGCTGTGTCTCCCTAACCCCTCTCAGCTCTTCTGTTTGTTCACAGATAAGCGCCATGGAATAGCTGTGGGGTCCTAACACACCCGGTGGGTCCCTCCCACTGCCCGGTAGCCTACCTCTCCAAACAGCTCAATACCACTGTTAAGGGGTGGCAACCCTGTCTATGGGCATTAGCGGCGGCTGCTGTTCTAACCAAGGAGGCTGTGAAACTTTCCTTACATCACCATATCACTGTCTTCTCCCCTCACAGAGTCCACGAACTGCTGGGACATCGGGTGCTCTCTCTCCTAGGCCACTCCAGGATACAGGAGTTCCATTTGTTGTTCCTTGACAACCTGGGGGTAACTCTAAAACCTTCACCACCCCTTAACCCGGAGTCCCTGCACCCTCTCCCCTCCTCTGATGCAGGGCCTACCCACTCTTGCCCGGAGGTGGTGAAGGCCCTAACTCCACCTAGGGACGGACTCTCAGATCAGCCATTTCAGTCCCCAGATCTCACTCTGTTCATGGATGGTAGTTCTGTCTGCGCCCCACAAGGCCACCGGCAGGCGGCCTATGCTATAGTCTCTGCTGACTCTGTTCTTCAGGCCGAGCCCCTTCCTCTGGGTACCACTTCCCAGAAAGTAGAGCTTGTTGCTCTTACATGGGCTCTCAAACTATCTAAAGGGCAGCGGGTAACCATCTACACCGACTCCTGATATGCTTTCCTCATTGCTCATTCCCATGCTGCCATTTGGAAGGAAAGAGGATATCTCACCACTAAGGGCACACCCATTACCAATGCCAAACTAATTTCTAAACTACTCCAGGCCCTGCAGAGCCCACGGGAAGTTGCCATTGTCCACTGTCGAGGCCATCAAACCTCACAAGATCCAGTGGCAAAGGGCAACGCCTGGGCAGACTCTGTCACAAGGGGACTAACCCAGGTCGCACCTCCATCCCCCCTCCTCTTCCTTTCTCCCTCCCTGCAACCCCAGTACCTCCCCGAGGAGCAGCAGTCTCCATTAAATAAGGGGGGCCATGTCATTCAGTAGGACTGGATCATGCTGGGGGATCACGTTGTGCTACCACAAAACCAGGCCTCCCATATTTTGACAGAACTCCACCACTCTCTGCACATCGGACCTGAGGCCATGTATAGGTTTCTCTCTCCTATATTCCATCTAATGGGTTTAAAAAGGCTTATCTCTCAGGTTCATACCGCATGCTCAATCTGCTCGGCCGTCACTCCGCAGGGAGGATTGTGCCCCGTATTCCCACTCACCAGATGAGGGGCCACCTCCCAGCCGAGGACTGGCAAATTAACTTCACCCATATGCCTGTCCACAAAAAATTTCAGTATTTGCTCACTCTAGTGGATACCTTTTCAGGCTGGATCGAGGCCTTCCCCACTGCCAAGGAAACGGCTGACGTCATGGCTACAGTCCTTCTGGAACACATCATCCCCAGGTTCGTCCTCCCAGCCAACATCCAGATGGACAATGGACCTGCCTTCACCACCAAAGTTGTCCAGCAGGTGGCTGCTAGCCTGGGGGTTACCTGGAAACTCCACACCCCTTACCATCCACAGTCGTTGGGTAAGGTAGAAAGGGCAAATGGCATTTAAAAAACACACCTCACCAAGCTCACCCTAGAGGCAAAACTCGGCTGGCCTGCCCTCCTCCCACTTGCCCTCTCCAGGATAAGGGCGGCTCCAAGGGCTCCAAGGGTCTCAGCCCTTTTGAGCTGCTGTATGGCAGGCCCTTTTTAATCAATTACAACCTACCCCCCTCACCACCTCCACTTGCCTCCTACTTGCCTTACTTGTCTCTGCTTAGGCAGTTGCTGAGGGATCATGCGGAACGAACCCCTTCCCATGGTTGCTCCTGACAACCCATCAAATACGGTTTGTGCAACCCTCTAACGGGGGATTCAGCTCTACTCAAACAACTGTCCCCCCAAGCTCTAACCCCCCGGTGGGTTGGCCTGTTCACGGTAGTCCTCACCACCCCCACAGCTGCCAAATTATTGGGACAGCCCTCCTGGTATCATGTCTCCGTCTCAAATTGGCCCCGGCCACGGGGGGCCCTTGGCAAAGCCAACAGGTGGAACCGACCTGTCTTTGCCTCGCCCGGGGCCCTGCTACTCATTCTAATCCTGCTGCCTTTGTCACACACAATGCTGCCGGATAATGGCTACCACTGGCAGTTCTTTTTTGAAGAAACCACCACGTCTAATGGTAAGGAAACGACTGTTGTGGCAGGCACTGGACTGTGCCAGCCTGGGGGGTGCCAGGTGCTGGTTACCATTAACGTTTCAGTACCCAAAATAAACTCCATCGGTCAAGGGTGGTCTGCTCCGACCCTCTGTTTCCTCTATAACCAAACAATCCCACGATGCAACAAGTGGTCTGATATTTATGGAGGGTGTGCACATCCCAGGTGCAACCTGCACTATATGTATTCACGCATTACCCAGTCAGGCTCAATATACCATTTCACCATCTCTGATCCCTGGTACCCCAGGTGGGTGGAGGGAGTCAAAGGAGCAGTTTATCATGTGGCCGCAAATTCAAAACCACAAGGTAAAATCCGCATTTTCCGGACATATCGCCGTGTTCTCCCCTCCCTCCTCAATCTCCCTAGCCTCCTTTCAGAAGCTGAAACCTCTTTAAATGCCCAGCTTCCCTCCCCAAGTGCCGCCCACCCGTCCCCATTCTCGTGGCTCCGCCTCATACGACAGGGCATCACACTGCTTAATCACTCATCTACTGGAAACGTAAGTAACTGCTTCCTCTGCGCCACCCTAGGCCACTCCCCACTGGCAGCTGTTCCTATCGTGCGCCTATTCAACAACACCGAAAAGTCGCCTAGCCACCTGGGCAGCCTCTCCAATCTCGGGAGTCCCTCTGTTCTATCCTCCCGAAACACCTCCCACTACCTGTTATGGCTTCTGCCCCTGTAATAACTCCATGTCCATCTCCTCCACCTTTTCCGCTCCAAAAGGCAAATTCTTTTGGTGCAGCGGCACACTTATTAAAGCTCTCAACAGCTCCCACTCTTGCTGTTACCTGGTAACCCTCATTCCACAGCTCACTCTTTTTTCTGAGGAAAAAAAAAACTTCTCTCAAGGCCTTCCCTGCTCCCAGCTGCACCTGCCACGCGGCATTCCTTCCACTCCTGGTTGGCCTCACATTTGCCACATCCGTGGCAGCCAGAGGTTTGAGGGGGAGAAGCACTGGGACATAGTGTTCTCCTGTCCCAGGAGCTAGAAGACAGATTTAAAGTTACCCTGGAGGCATCCGCCAGTTCCTTAACATCCCTCCAACAACAAATTACTTCTCTAGCCCAAGTTACACTGCAAAATCGCAGAGCTCTTGACCTTCTCACCGCCAGTCAAGGGGAACCTCTATGTTTCTCCAGGAAGAGTGCTGCTTCTACATCAATAAAACCAGTTTAGTGGAGGAAAATGTTAATGTTCTCCGAAAACTAGGAGACAACCTTCGGAAAAAATCATCCACCAACTCACCTTTTTCTGCCTGGTGAAACTCGGGCATAGCCCAATGGGTCATACCATTCTTGGGACCTGTTCTACTCATCTGTCTTTACTTATGGTTGCACCCTGTCTGTTTACTTTTTGCAGTCCCACATGAAAGAAATTTCTCACATGGCAGTCAATCAGCTACTCCTGCACCCCTATCCGTATGCTCCACTTCCCTCCGAGCCACCCGCCCGGGCCTCCCTTCAGCTTAAAGCAGCCAGATTGAGTCAGCGCCCCTTATACCAAAGAGGTTGGGATGTTAGGCTCGGAGGGAAGCAGCACCCACCTTCCCCCATCTGCCCCTACACCCACCGATCCCCTATGCGCCCCTCCACCCCAAGCCCACATCCACATACCTCACTTGAAGCTTCTCGGAACCTGCCACCAGCTGCCGAGAAGGGCCAAACAGGAACCTTCCAGCCGTGCCAGATGCAACGCTTCCAGCCCAGGCCAGATGCGATGCTTTGTCTCCCCGCTTCACTGCCGCCCCCAACACCCTCCCAGATACAGCACCCTTAAAAACCCAAGCCCGCCCCTCTTTGGGCGCGACTCCCCTGGCCCGTCTTCCTGGACCACGGGAGAACTCCCTGGCCCGGGAGTTTCTCTCCCAATAAATGCTTGGTTTATACCGGCCCTTTGTCCTGTGCCTCTTTCGGTATCTCCAAACATTACAACAATAATCAAAGATATGGTCAAAGATGGTGTATCTTCATTTACAAATACTTCTAAAATGTATATATTTGTTTCCATGTGTATACAACACATCCTATAAAATATTTATCTGTATATATGTTCATATAATACTTATAAAGTAAATAGATACATAATTACTTATGAATAATTTTTAAAATTGCAAACAGTTGAATGTTCCAAGGATTGGAAGGGGTTAAATATAATATAGTAATTACATGATGAAAAACATTAAAATAAATTTTGGAAATGCAAATGCCTTAGAGAGATCTTCCCCAAATGATGCTTTATAACAGAGTTAAAATCAAACACAAAATTCTCTCTACAGCATGATTCCATCTTGTCAATCTAACAATTCATAAACATAAATATGCATGCACACATATATTTGTGCAGGTAAAATATGGACAAAACATCTACTAGATATTAATAGCAATGAATGACAGTATACGTAAGGATGATATGTTTTCGTTTATAAAAAAATTGTAACAAAAATTCTTGAAAAAATGTAAACAGTCAAGAATTATATAAAGCAAAAATTACCCCAATTACCAAAAATCCCCAAATCTGCTCTCTCTTGTACACCCTCTGACAACATACCCACTGAGATCAGTCTGTAGTATGGAATGTACTTCAATACATAACTTTAAAAAGTATAAGTGGAATTATGCTGTGCATATTGGTCTACCTCGAAGATATTTTCAAATCAGTACATTATCATAGTGTTTATTACCATCTGGTTAGAATTTCATGACTACAAAATTTTATTTAGCACATCCCAAGATAAGAATATTTATTTTTTATCCAGACTTTCACTATTACAAATACTGTTGCATGAAACAGCTTGATACACTTCTTTTTGAAATCTTTCTTTAGGCATCACATCTAGAAATGAAATTTTTAGGAAAAAGTGATTATACATTCATTTCAAAGACACTGGCACATTGTCCTCCTAATTATTCTTGCTACTTCACACCCCAAAATAGCATATGAGGAAACATATCCCGACAGTCTTGACTGAATATTTTCTTTTTGCTTCATTTTTGTCAACTGGGAAATACTTTAATTTATGTTATTAAAAATTTCTAGTGAGTTCACTTAAACGTGCTTGTTTCCTTATATTTATATTGAGCATGGCCTATTTATATCTGGAGCTGGGACCAATAACTTTTCCTTAACATTTTTTCTCTCTTCTCTCCCTCTCTCTCCCTCACTTCCTCCCTCCCTACTTTCCTTCCTTTCTTCCTTCTTTTCACTCTCTCTTTTTTTCTTTCTCAGCAATACTATCCCTTCTTTTAATGGGGCACAAGATCATACAAGAAGACTACATTTCTCAATCTCTTTTAGAGTTAGGTTTACTCATGTGACCTGACACTAGCCAATGGAATATAAGAAGATTTTAAAAAAGACCAAAAAACCTTGCTACATCTAGGATTTTTTTTGTTTGTTTGTTTAAGATGAGGGTCTTACTGTGTCACTGAGGCTAGAGTACAGTGCACAGTCATAACTCATGCAGTCTTGAGCTCCTGGTCTCAAGAAGATCCTTCCGCCTCAGTCTCCCAAGTTGCTGGGATGACAGGCTCTTGTCACCACATCTGGCTAATTTTTTTGTAGAGGTCTTACTATGTTGCTCAGGCTGGTCTTGAACTCCTGGCCTCCAGTGATCCTTCCATCTTGGCCTCCCAAAGTGTTGGAATAACAGGTGTGAGCTACTGCACCTAGCCTAGAAAGTGTTTCTAAAGCAAATGTGCATATCTTTCCTATGTGTTGGAATGTGGAAACAACAGCTGGAGCTGAAGCATCCATCTTGGAACGTGAGTAAAAGATACATAATTTGAGTGTTAGAGCAACAAAACAGAGGGACTTTAGACCATAACAATAATTATGAATCCATCTTACCAGTGCTGGGCCACTTACTTCTGAATATTGTTCAAATGAGAATGAAATGTTTGTCTTGTTTAAGTCCCTCTAATCATGGGTTTTCTATCACCTGCAATTTAATCTGATTTTAACTGACAAAATATCCCTTGCCAATTTTTAGTTGTTTTTTTTAATTAACATGTAGTTCTTTATAAAATATAAATAGAATTTCCCTTGCCTGCCAACAGAAAATCATGAAATACATTCTATAATATCTCTTCATCCAACCATTCATATGTCACCTTAATCATTCATTACTCTACACAACTTTTACCCAAAGGAAATGCTTGGGGGTGTGTGTAGTATGTATGGGTGGGTGTGCATTCCAGACACTAGGAGAAATCCAAACAATCACACAAACAAAAAAATCTCCAAACTTCTGTCTATAGGTATATGAGATATTTGGTATTAAAGTTACAGTAGGAGATGAAGAGGTTTTTCTCATTTTCAGTAAAGAAAAACAAAAACCTAACTTTTGCTTCTATTGGCTGAAAGAATGATCTTATAGCTTTACTTTAACAAAAAATGTTTCAAAGTCTTAATCTTTTAAACTCTGAGGGCATCCCAGTAGAGCCACGTTTGGTAAGTCAGGTTTCATGGCTGCAGATGCAAATATTTAGGCGCACACTCTGTGTGCACACACTTATTAAGCCGAGGCAGGGTTTCTGTGAGCTGGTGAGGCTGGAGTTTTAAGGCTCTTCACAGCACAGGGTCCTCGCAGGCTCTAGCAGGGCTCCAGCAGTATGCTCCCACGGCCATGCATTTCCTAAAACTTGAGAAGGTACGTTAATAGCCACTGTTTAGGGCAGGGGTTCTTTTCCACTTTAGCGCCACCCTTTGTAGAATCCCCCTGTGCTAGGTGGCCTTGGAATGGTATTTGGAAATGGGTATTTGGGAGACCTCAAAGGAATTTAAGCTGTCACTTAGTGAGGTGTCTGTATTGTTTTTATGATTATTTCTGCATTGAATTAACTTATTGCCAGGCATTTCCATATAAGTAGTCTTCCATGGTAGCACGGGTTTTGTCAACACACCCACCCCATGCCATGACTTAGGCAGGATCAGAGTCATACTATAGCACCAGAGCCAGAAATATGTCTGAAACTTAGGGAGCCAGAAGCTTCTCTATGGATAATCTTTCCATTCATCAAAGATACAACATTATAAGCAGAAGATGCAATCCAATCCATACCTCATCAAATAGAAGTTCTTTTTGGACCACAATATACTTGATGATGCAGTGTACACAATTACATATACAATATGTACTTTTTTTAAAAATGGGAATCGCTTGAAATAGAATTTCTCAGTGTTCCTGCTCTTATGAACAGAAACCTTCCATGAGGCAATACAGCTGTGACAGCATGCCAATTATGAAGTTGCATGTATTATACAACCTAATGTACTCAATGACATCTTACTGCATCTGACCACAACTTAACATGAAGAAATCTGGGCTCCAGATGAAATGGTAAACAAGTTGCCACAGCCTAGCAAAATGCCTGCAGAAGCAAGTGATATAGCCCAGTGACCAACTCCTACATTTATTCTTCAGTAAGAAACTCTATCTAGCAATGAATAGGCTCTTCAAGTATTTGTTAATTACCTAAAAGAAATAATCACAGGGCCACTTTGAAAAAAGATGTAAACGTTTTTCTGATTTGACATAATATATTAACATTGACTAAAATAACATTAATTTCATAGTATGCCAGCGGGGCGATACTTTGAAGCCAAATTTATTGATGAGTTTTATCACTAAGTATTTAAGAGTAGTCACTATGCCAGATAACTTGAAATGCTCTGCAATCTTACAGACCACAAGGAAAATTACTAGAAGTTTGCTCGAATTTGAAAACAAGCCTAAAAATTTTTCATATTCCCAAGGAGTTATGAAACTGACAGTACTTTTCAAAACCATCAGTAAGAAAACATAGCAAGACTACATTATCTTTCTCTTTTTTCTATAGAAACTGATACTCCAAAGTCTTGTCATATGAAGGTCAAACATCATGTGGCCAAAAATTGTAGGAAAAAGAGCATTATGACAAAATATTAGGCAACAACTGAATTCAAATACTATACTATATTTCTAGAAGTGTGATTTTTGTAGTATCTATTGGCTTTTCAAAATTTCCAAGCTGCTGTGATTTATTTTATTATCAATTGTAGCAATCTTTTCTATTCTTTTTCTTAAAGAGGGCCTCCCAAATGGTGCAGTCTCAGACCCCACAAAACCTGAGTTTATTTCTGCTTAAGCACTCTCTCAGGCCCCCTCGGGCACCCCCATAATTCTAGACCCCCTTGTGGACTGGGCTGCTCTCCACCACAGCCTTCTTAGCAGGAAATGTCCTTGTCAAAGTCTTAAGAGTTAACTTTGAGGTTTCATCTTGGGTTTTCCTAGCCCCTGGCCCCACCCAAGTATTTTCAGCATGGAGCATCCCTCTCTTCCCAAGCTTGAACGAAATGGCTTGATCTTTTGGGCATGGAATTTTGCTCCCTGAACAATTACAAACAAACCAGGTGAGGCATACTGGAACCTCATGGTCCACACTGATGGGAGACAGGAGCACTCAGGGCAGATAACTACCTCCTGCTCTCTTCCTTCTGAGGGATGATCCGAGTGGTGGGTTTCTTCTTGGCCAATTGTTCCTGTGAGTCCTCTGTGCCCTACATATTTGCCTGCTAAGAGACCAACAGTGTCTCTTCACGGTTCCAGAGGCTGCAGCCAGCACAGATGCACCGAATTGCTTAGCCCTGCTCCTTGCCTTCCTCCCAGACATATTCCACTACAGCCACCCTGGGCTTCTCCTGCCCAAATAAAGTGTCAGCACCGTCTATCCTTGCTGCAAGCTCTGCTCCCTAGAGGACCCTAGTTGAAAGGCAAACCTATGGATTAAAGTAAAAAAGTTGGACCATCTAGCAGGTAGGAAGCTCCTCCCTATCTCTATTATTGTCACCACGATTATCCACATCAAAACAAGGCATTGCTTATGACCGCATGTTACTGCTCTGAAATTCAATATAAGGAATAAAAAAAGAATGAAATTCATGTAAAATGCGGAAAAAAATCATATTGAAGAAACATTTTAAAATACAATTGTATCACAAGTCAATTTTTAACTTGAAAAATGAAAGTATGAAAAATAAGCTTCATTTTGGTAAGGCAGTTTGGGTTAAGCTGTGATAAATACAAGGGGAAGCCCCCCAAATCCCAAAATTATCTTTAGGTGGGTGGGCCCCTTGTAATACAGGCTTCCCTTGCTAAGTAAGTGTTCTAGGAACCCATCAGCATCAGTGTATCAGCTAGCATTATTGGGAGAGTCTGTGTTCGGTTTCAGTTAATTCTTTTTTTTTTTGGAGATTCTTTCAACACGTTTGCCCATTTCATGATGGTTGATTTACGAGCACACCTGCTCACACTATACTGTGTGTTCGGCAGTTTTTCAACCAAAAATGGTTTGACCCCCATTCCCCACCCTCCCCTATTCACCTGATTTTGCCCCAAGAGACTTCTTTTTTTTGTTTCCCTGGACGAAAAAAGTTTCCAAAGAGAAACGTTTTGCCAATATGGAAGAGATGAAACAAAAAACGGAAGAAGCACAAAAATTGATGAGTTCAAAACTGTTTTGAGCAGTGGCAAAAGCATCTTGATAGGTGTATTGCGTCAAACAGAGTACTTTGATGAATGAAATTTAAACATGTAACAACACACAATTTTTTAATAAATAAAGTCCAGTTTTTTGGGTTCCCTCTCATACACAATACATGCATATATTTACACAGAGAAAGACACACACACAAATTATTAATATAGCAAAAATAAGGCATTTCAGCTCATCATTGCAGAAAACCCATTACCGCACAAATGCAAAAACAAAGGTTCCTAACAGTTCAATTTGTGGACGTCCACGTCCATGTTTTGTTCTTTGTCATTTTTGTCCCCTGAAAAGCGGTGACCACCCGTGTGTCAGATACAGGGCGCACTTCCTTGTTCCACGCAGTCAATTCTAGACAGATGGCCCCAACACACATTTTCAAATCACGCCAAAGCAAAGATTGAATCTGGCAGAAGCCTTAACCCATAACTTCCTTTCCCAAAGACATTAAATACATTTGCTTAGCAGCCTGTCTGACAGCACCAATTAAACACAGAGGCATGTAGGCTGGACATGCTGAGCGAGTTTCAGAGGAGAAAGTCATGCAAAACTGCATGATTGAAATAGCCTCCCCAAAGGAAGACTTACGTGCTTCTCCCTCCTGGAAATCTAAGCCCCAGAGTGTGTAATTTTGATTTGCATTTGCGTATAGGAGTATAACTCAACAAGGCGTCCTGGCACCACATGCAGGTAGCAGTACTTCAAGCCTGCTCTTTATGATGAGGGGACTAAATTGTGAGCTTGGAATGAGCTTGGAAGACTATTGGCTACATAAAGAAAATCTGGAAATTCTGTCTGCCCAGCTCACGAGGGCTCCATGGCTAAACTGTTCTCATTTTATTTGCACATCTTTTCATTCCTAAAATAAGGGGGTTCTCCACAAAGCCACATTTCTTCTCATATCTGGCACAAGGTATGGAAGGGGCACACACAAGACCATACAAATGGTGTCTTTTCCAAATAGCACTTTTCTTTCAGATCAGAGATATGCCAGGTTTTCCAACAGGTTTGAGTTTTCAGGCAATCACTAGAAGATGTAGAAAGACATGTTATTTTTTGGAATCTGAGCAAATTATCACTGCGGGTAGATATTCAGAGGATATATGTGTCTATACAACTGTGTTATTGAATTTTTTAAAACATAATCAATTTGGACTAGAAATTTGGGCTCTGTCTTGTATTCACCTAAATTGATTAACCTTTTTAAAAACTGTAGCTCATTTGCTCAAATCAGTAAACCAAAGGACAACAGAATTGTGTGTCTACCCAGCTTATTTACTGTCTAGTCACCAGATTTACTGATCACTACCAAGTTAATTTTATTTTCCTTTTCTAGAATGCTACTGTTCTGCTCATTAATGTGAACTTGTACTAGTTTTCATTTACATGTTACATAGATAATTATTCTGTGTGATAAATGGAGCAGGCAGAGACCTTTAGGAATAAAGAAATCACCTCTTGCTGTGTTTTGAGACTAAAACCCAAACAAGTAGAAAGAGTTTCTTTCAATCAAACCTTACTTATCAGGCAACTGCTGAGTAACCTGCAAGATACTGTGGGTGGTAAGAGAAATAACAGACACCATTTCTTTCCTCAAATACTGTACCATTTAGTCCATCAGGCCACAATAAAGCCTCACTAAAATGATTTGGCTCAATCATTCCTCATTTTGCTGGCCCTTCATCAGCGCCCCAACATTTTTAGACTTATTTACTTTTAAATGGACCTTTGGTGTGGCTCCCTGTTCCCAAGAATATTACAATTGCGATACTGTGGCTCAAGGTCCTCATGATAAACAGAAGACCATAGCATGTCCCGCTCCAGGGAGCCACTGAGTTGGGGCCTTACTCCACTCACTCCACCATGCCCACAGGGGGTTTCCTGTTGGCTCTTCCTACCCCTTCCCAGGGGTCCCTCTGGTGTCAGCTCTGCCCCATCCCATCTTTCTAAGTGGCTGCTGCTCACTGTCTACTGGGTTGAGAGAGGACAAAGAAAGTGCAGTAACAGTAGAGGACAAGCCCTAAGAAAGTGCCTTCATGTGTAGGAGATCATTTGCTAACCACACTCTGCTTCTGTGGAGCTCTCTTCTGAGGAAACTGCATTGGTGACACTGGTTTTGGTGACAGCATTCTTTCTCCCTCAGAGACGTCCTGACAGACCTCGGCTCTTGGCAGTTTTCACTTATCTTTAAGCTCTCTGCACTCTACGGGTCTGGGGCTCAGGCAAGTAGGCTAAGCCAGACTAACCTGAAGTGGAACTGATTCATGTTGCTTTGGCCTAGAGGGCCCTGCTGGTGCCCCTGCCCCTGGTGGGTGGACTCTAGGGCTCAGGAAGTCACTGTCAGGAGGCAGCCTCCAGGTGGACCTGCAATGGCCTCCACACAGAGTTTTTTGGAAGATGCCTGCAGTTTACCCCGAGAGAAAAGGAGGCAGCCCCTCCACTCATGGAGCTCATGACACTGCGTTCTGAAGGTGTCAGAGTTTTGAGGACCCCACATCTCTAATATTTATGCCACTTAGCACTGAACACCAAAAACTGCCAATACACGGGCCAAGGATGGATTGGTTATTTACATAGCAAGTGACAGGTTCACAGGGTTGGGGAGGTCCGCTGCTCCCTGTGTTTTCAGCTTGGCCAGGAGCTTGGTCGTATTCATGTCGATGCCCTGCTCAGGTCACATTAGCCCCTTTGTCCCTAACACCATATCTCCTATTCACTTCCCACAACAACTGTATAGGTTACACTTTCTGATCTCATGTTTTAGGGTGAGGTAAGGTTTGGCAAGGTAAAATCAATTTTCTCCAAACCATACTCCACCGTTAAGAGCTAAGATTAGGCTCTGGTCCCTGGCCTCCCTGGAACCAGAGCCTAATCTGTCCCCACTTTGTGGTAAGGCTTTTTTTTTTTAAAGCATTTACTACATTTTTAAATTCACAGAGAAAAAAAATATATATGTATGGGGTGTGGAGGAACATGAGGCAATTGGGTAAATTGCGTAAACTGTTTTGAGGAAGGAAATCTCAGAATGAGATGTCAAGAATTGTAAGGGCTGGAGAACTTCCTGATGGCCCATAAGCAGCTTACAATCAAAGTCAAACATCGACTAATCAGAACTACCTGATTTGCGTATCAGGAACCCAAATGCATGATGGGAATCCTAAAACTAATCCTAACCAAAGAGAGGGTCAAACTCCACTGGGAAGAACCTCAGGTGATTGCTTCTTTGCTGCAGATACTATTGCTACTGTCCTGCCCATTGTGCCTTTCACTATGCATCTTCTCTTTAATAAACCTACCCTTCTAAATTTGAAACTGCCTCAGTGAATACTTTCAACTCCCATAACTTTGGCCCCACCATATCTAGCCTGCCATGCACAGCATGAAGTACAAGCATGTTTTGACACAGCCATGTGTTGATACAGCCATGTGTTGTGGAATGGCCAAATCAAGCTAATTAACATATGTATTACCTCACATACTTATGACCTTTGATGGCCAGAACACTTAAAGCTTACTCTGAATTTTCAGGTATACATTTGATTGCCACCACCCTGGACAATAGATCTCTTGAACTTATTCCCCCGTTCAACTGAAATTTTGTGTCCTTTGATCAACATCTCTCCAACCTTCCCATCCCCAATCCCTGGTAACCACCATTTTATTCTGCTTCTATGAGTTCAACTTTGCAGATTCCACATATAAGTGAGGTCATGTAGTATCTGCCTTTTTTTAATTCAGCATGACGTTCTCCAGCTTCATCTATGCTGTTGTAAATGACAGGATTTCCAAATTTGTCAAGGCTGAGTAGAATCCCACTGTGTATAAATACCACATATCCCTCATCCACTCATCCGTCAACAGGCATCGAGGTTGTTTCCAATCTTGGCTACTGTGAACAACACAGCCATTACCATGGGAGTGAGACATTTTCCATCTTAAATGTCTCTGCTGCCCACAGCATTAATGCAAACTCCTTAAGATGGGATTCTGTTTGCTTTGTCCACAATCTCCTCTGATGACACCCAGCCCATCAAGGAGAACACAGAAGAGCAGCCTGGAAAAGTCCTATGCAAAGGTAGCCAAAGTCACCCTCTCCCAGCACCCTGTTCCCTGACCACAGCGGGAGCAAATGCAGCCCAGCCAATCTCCAGCCTCTGGCTCATCTCACAGTGATTCAGCCACTTCTGGTCAGCAGTCAGCATCTGCGTTGCTGTGACAGCAGTGTAATCCTGCAAGACCCAAGAAAGAGACGCAACTGGCCCATGAGGGGATTGCATCCACACAGTCAGCATTGTTAGTAACCACCTCTTCACCGAGAGATTTAAACAACCAGAGAAACGTGCAGGTGGTCTGTGGCTTTCACTTACAGCATTAGGAAAACAACACACAATGAAATGAAAACACAAGCTCTGTTAAGGACTGGCCTCCATCACCAAGGATGATGTTTATTGAATGCGAAGCTGTTATTTGTCCAGATGTGTTTCTAAGTACATGTGACATGTCAGCTGCTTGTAGATAATCTGCTTCCTCCTCACATACCCAGCACAAAATCAACATGAAGTGACAGAGGGAAGAAATATCATTGTCTTGCTTTCTGCTCCCAAGCCACCTTGACAAGTCAACTGACAGCAGAAAAATCCCAGGCTCCATAGAGTTTCCTGGTTTTTATAACATCAGTCATGCATCTCAAGGAAATGCACTGCAGAATAATCAGCTGTGAGCTCCAAATCCTGGGGAGCCAGCAGGGCCTCTACACCCGCAGCAGAAATGCTCTCAGCCTCCCTCATGTTTTGCGGACTCTTTGTGTCCAGTCTTATGAATAGCACATTTAAGCAGGAATAAAATCCAGTCTGGGTAGATTCTTTCAACCATGGTGTGAAGCTAAGTGTCAGCTAAGGTGGCTCAGAACTCCATTCAGAACCCTGAAACAACAGAGGCTGAGGGAAGGAGAGAGGGAAGAGAAAAAGGGAAGCAAGACAGAGGAGGGAAAGAAGAGGAGGATGACAGAGGAGGAAAAAAAGGATCAAGTGCTATAATGCCAGCACTTTGGGAGGTCGATGCAAGAGGATTGCTTGAGCTCAGAAGTTTGATACCAGCATGGGCAACACAGAGAGACCTCATCTCTATAAAAAGTCTTTTAAATTAGCAGGGCATGGTGGTATGTGCCTGTAGTCCCAGCTGAGGTGGGAAACTGAGGTGGAAGGATTGCCTGAGCCCAGAAGATGAGGCTGTGATGGTGCCACTGCACTCCAGTTTGGGTGACAGAGTGAGACCCTGACTCAAAATAAATAAATAAATAATAAACAAACAAATAAATAAATAAAAGAGAAGGGTCAAGGGTAGGGAAATGGGAGATAGAGGAGGGAGGGACAGGGGAGGGGATTTGTCACAGCCCCTTCCACGGTGTCCCACTGTGGCCCAGGTCTGTGGCTGACCCTAGCGCAAGTCCTGGCAGGGAAGGCTTATTGCTGCAGCAGCTGCTTTGGGCCATGTGAAATAGCCAAGGAGCCACAAGGGTCTCCTGGGACTCCCCCAGGGAGCCCTTCATACCCTGAGAGACAATAGCTTGTCTGGAAGGCTTGGGTTTATCCCCAATGAAGTTTCTCAAATATAGGATTTTCTTGGCCAGTTGAGCACATTTGTCACCAACAGGACAGCACTCAAGAAAATGCGAGATCGCTGGGTTCATGTTCCTTCCTTTGCAAGTTATCTGCGTCTCATTACGTACTCATGACACTGTTCAATTAGCAACCGCTTTTGCAAATGAGAAAGTTGAAGAAAACTGCACATGCTTATTAGGGATGCCTGATGTTTTAAAATTCAGAATAAAAATAGCTTTGTGGGGACCCATAGAAAAAAATATATTTTTGGTATCTTAGGACTTTATTGAATAAAATTATGAGAATAACAGCACTGCTTTTCAGACACTAAGTGACCAATATCTGAGTTTACCTGAGAAGTTGTAACAGGACGATTTCTCAGGTGTCCATGGCGCCTTCTAATCACATAGTGTGACATGATCACATATTATCCTGGAACAGGTGTCTTGACCTCACCATCACTGCCAGTCTGGCCAGGTAAGTCTTTGTCATGGCGCTGTCCTATGCACTGCATGGTGTTTGGCAGCATCCCTGCTCCTACCCACTAGATGCCCGTAACATCCCCCTAGTTGTGTCAACCAAGATATCTCCAGACATTGCCCAATGTCTTGCTGGGGGCGGAGGGGAGTGGATGATTCGTGGGAGAAGAGACCTGCCCTCCCTCTCTCTCCCTTCTGAGAGCCACTCTCCTGGAGGTACAGTTATCCCCGCTTTCAGTCAGTGGAATGAGATGGACACATTTACCCACAGTCACACAGAATTAGTCCACTCTAGACAATGCAACATTGACTGTGTGCCCCTCAGATATTCATCCACGGGGATGAGTGAGAGGCAGCCCCTGCCCACCATGACTCAGACCTCCCTGCCTTTCTTCTTTTTTTTTTTGAGTTGGAGTCTCACTCGGTTGCCCAGACTGGAGTGCAGTGGCCACTCCTGGCCACCGCAGGCTCGACCTGCTGGGCTCTGGCGATCCTTCCACCTCAGTCTTCCAAGTAGCCGGAATTACAGGCATGTGCTACCACATCCGGCTAATTTTTTGATTTATTGTAGAGATGAGGTCTCACTGCCCAGGCAGGTCTCGAACCTGCGGGCTCAGGCAATCCACTCACCTCAGCCTCCCAAGGCGCGGGATTACAGGCTGAGCCATGAGCCCGGCTTCTCCCTGCCTTTCTAATTGACCCAGGCAGCCTGAGAAGCCAGCGTACCCAGGGCCGCAGAGAGAGAGACAGCAGGAGACTCCGGGTCCTCAGCCCATGCCCAGGGTGGGGCCTGCACAGACACAGGCCCTGATGTGGACTAAGGACTTCCTCATACAGAGGAAGCTGCCCCAAGTTTTAGTTGTTTCCTAATCCTCTGACTTAATAGCTTCTAAAAGGCTCATTTAAAGAAGAGAATGCTGCCATCATTAATAAAACAAACAACAGATGCTGGTGAGGATACAAAGAAAAGGGAATGTTTCTACACTGCTGTGGGAATGCAAACTAGTTCAACTTCTATGGAAAACAGTGTGATGAATGCTTTTTAAAAATTTATTTTAAAGATGTGGAGTACAATTCAGGATTAGGTATACAAGCAGTCATTGTACAGGTAAAGTTTGGGCCTCTCTTTGGTTCCCACTTTGCCTGGTTTGAGGCCAGGTACCCTTATTCATGTCATGTCCCCCCTTCTACCCTTACTGTGGAAGTATCCCGCTATTGTCAATCCCTTTCTTATAGTATTAAGATAAATGCTTAGGGTCCTCTTATGAGTGAGAGCATGTGGTACTCTGTTCTTTGTTTCTGTGATAGATCACCGAGTATTATAGACTCTAAATCCATCCAACTTGCTATGAAGTCCGTATATTTGTCCTTCTTTATGGCTGCATAATATTCCATTGTGCATATGTACCACATTTTTTTTATCCAGCTCAGTTTTGATGGGCAGCACATTTGGTTCCATGTTTTTGTTATTGTGAACAGTGCTGGAATAAACATGTGTGTGCAGGTATCTTTTTTGTAGAATGATTTGAATTCCTCCGGGCATATTCCCAGTAAGGGAATTGCTGGGTCATATGGAAGGTCAATTTCTAGTTCTTTTAGAAATTGCCACAATGTTTTCCAAAGAGGTTGTACTAGTTGGCATTGCCAACAGCAGTGTAGAAGTGCTCCTTTTTCTCCACATCCTTGCCAGCATCTGTTGTTGTTTGTTTTATTAATGTTGGTCATTCTTACTGGGGTTAAGTGGCATCTCAATGTGGTCAGTGTAGTGATTTCTAAAAGAACTAGAAATTGACCTTCCATATGACCCAGCAATCCCCCTATTGGGAATATACCTGGAGGAACTCAAATCATTCTACAAAAAAGATACCTGTATACATATGTTTATTGCAGCACTATTCACAATTGCAAAAACATGGAACCAACTGTGCTGCCCATCGAAACTGGATGGGATAAAAAAATTTGGCACATATACACAATGGAATATTATACAGCTATAAAGAAGGACAAACATATGAACTTCACACCAACTTGGATAAATTTAGAGTCTATAATACTCAGTGATCTATCATAGAAACAAAGAAAAGAGTATCACATGTTCTTATTCATAAACACACCCTGAACATTTACCATAATACTATAAGAAAGGGATTGGAAGTAGCGGGATACTGCCAAGGTGGGGAGGGGAGGACACAGCATCAATAAGGGTACCTGATCTCAAACCAGGCAAAGTGGGGACCAAAGGGAGGCCCAAGCTTTACCTGTACCTTGTATACCTAATCTTGAATTGTACCCCACACCTTTAAAATAAAATTTAAATTTAAAAAAATCCAACTAGTAGGAAAAAAAAAGCATTCATTTAACTAATTTGCTGAACCAGTACTATTTTTCTGATATTCTGAACCAGTACTATATTTTCTAGGGAAAATAGATTAACTTTTTTTGCTTTCTTAAATATATCGAATGATGTTCTGAAGAATAACTACCATTTTCCAGGACTGTACATACAGAAAATAAAGAAATGGAACCTTTAGAAAAAGAGAATGAGGCTATTTCAAGATTAGTTGCATTGCTTATAATATGAATTGCTAATTCCCTCCCCTAGAAAAATGCAAAAGAAAAGGTTTTGACTCATCTAGGTTATAACTCAACGATGTTCTAGGTCTATTCTCAATTTTTTTTGCTGGCCCTTGGTCTTGGCATTCTCTTATCTGCCTTCATTGGCACTAATACCACTGAATTCTTCCTAACAGTAGCCTTCTGGGACCCATCTCTGATTTCTGGGTAGGCAGATGAGGATGGAGTGAGCATTTCCGGGTAGTAGTTAGGTTATGTGTCTGTGAAAAGGTCAGGTAAGCCTGAAGTTTCTATTCCATTTCAAAGATAATTCAGCTGCTGTATCTGAGGCCAGACCTACCACTGTGGACACAGAGGTGGGGAGGGTGTGCAGGGAACAGGTGGCCAGCTTATTTCCTGTCGCCTGGGCCCAAGTGATTCCTATGGTCTCCTACAAGATTTTATGTAGAATTCCTTATTTTAGAAAATGCACTTTGTATGTAGTAAACCTAGCAACTTCAGGAACTCATGACTCATCTTGTATTTTTGAAGCCATGCTTCTGAATCCATGGGAAAGCAATTAGAAAACATGCGACTCTGCATGCCTATAGTTCCAGCTACTTGGAAGGCTGAGGTGGAAGGATCACCTGAGCCCAGAACACTGCACTCCAGCCTGGGCAACAGAGCGAGACTCCAACTCAAAAAAACAAAGGAAAACATGAGACTTAAGACTTGTAAAATTACCAAATGCTAAGAGACAGTGAGCAAAAGAGCACTGGGATTAGCAAAAGTCCCAGCCTAAGAGAGTGGCACGGATGATGTATAAGAACAACCATGGGGTTCAGGGCCCCATATACTGGAGAAGAGGCTCCATCTCAGCCTCTCCATCCATCAAGTTGAGCAGTGAAACCGCCCAGTATGAGGGAGTCTTTGTAGACCACTCAGGCACATTTTGGCACTGACTTAGCAGCCTGGAAGGTTGAGACAGAAATGCAAAGTGTTCATCATAACGCCTCTCCCAGTGAATCTGCACAATAAAAAAAAAAGTCCCCCCTCCAGAGCAGCACTGGGGAAAAGCTTCTTCCTGCTCTCAGTGGGAAGGTCAGCACACATTGTCACACGTCACGGATGAGGTCTCTGAAGCTTCGCCACGGACCCTACCTAATTTACAGGGAAAAGACAAGGGAACACAGCTCTGTTCTTCAGTCTCAAAATAGCCCATGGTAATTAGGCATTGTTATTATTTAACAGTTCTTATCCACAACTTGTTTGGGAAAATGTAATAAACTGATGCTCAGTTTGAATAATAACTTCAATGAGATAAGATACTTTATAATTATTCTTCTACCTGGGGAACACGATTTCTGCAGGAACACTCTCATTAAGAACAAGCTGGCTCTAAGCTCAGGATTGTTATATCGTAGACGCTGTACTCCACAAATTGCTTGAAGCCCGGGGAGAGGAAGGCTCATGTGTGAAATGAGGACGATGATCTCCGCAAGCAGAACAGTCTGGAGGGTTTCAGGGAAGCTGATGCCACATGCACCCTGGCTCATGGGGGGGCTGTATAGCTGACCCTTGACATACCGTTACCTGCCCCAGGACCTGCAGAGGGCCGATGGGATCAAGCCAACCTGCGTGGCTCTGTGACGATTACACACACAGCAAATTAGCACGTGAGAATTCCCTCCCCGGCGTGGTCCCCCTCAGCAGGTCATGGCTTGGCCTATATGCTCTGGGCATCATATTGCCACCCCCATTCCCCTCCCCCCACCCCGCGATCAAGTCGCTCTCCAGGGTAAATCTGCTCATTTCTGATTTGCACGAATTCTTTCTCCCCGCTGGAGTTTCAGAACATTGAACAATACTCAGCAAATTCTTCAAAATATAAAATATGAAAGGAGTTAAGTATGCCCCAAGGAAAAAAGAGAATCATCTTTAATTGGTACTTTCAAAGACACTGAGGACCTGGCTTATTTAACCCATGGGATGCTGTGACTGTCATCAATCGAAGAGAGCAAAGTGGACTGAGTGCAAAGTGAGGGGGATGCTGCCCAGGGCAGGGAGAATTCCACAAAGTGATTCAGACAGAACGCCCCCCTCCCCGGCTTCCCAGCCCCCAGTCCCCGGGGAAATGTGCTCACCCGACTCTTCTGTACCCTTGTTTAATCTGTGACACTGCGATTGAAATTTGTCACTCTGGGAGTTACATCTGATGTTACAGCCTGAAGCGGAGCTAAACCCAAATAAACAATCTGCTCTATTCTGCTTAGACTAATGCGACAGTGATGTAAGGCCCGGAACACGGTGGCGGTGAGAGCTTCCAACGCCGTGCTGGCAGCTGGGTCTGACTCTCTCCCGGTTTCTATGGAGGGGTGGGAAGGCCTGGCCTGTTCACACCCAGGAAGGGACAAGGAGGGGCTGGGGCAGAAATGCACCATTTGCCTTGTCTGCAACTGAGTTATTCGGTTGATGGCAGCTGAGGGAACACGCTTTTAAGCTGCACACATAAAAGCCTTTTTTATTTCCTTTTCCTTGGGCGTGGGTGACCTCTGTGTTTCTGAGCCTGGAGGTATTGCAGACACACTGAGCGACGGTGGGAGTTTTCAAGAGTTCACAGAAAGGCTGTGTGGCTTCCAGAACACGGATATTTTAAGCTGCCCACACAGGCACATTTTCAGGTGTCTTAAGAACCCACTATATTTTTTTGGTACCTATTTGGTCGTCTGTCAGCAAAAGGCCCTCTTGGTATTTTCAAGGCCTTTTCTGCCACAAAGATGACAGACTTTAAAAAGGGGGTATCTTATAAATGGTTTCTCCTCTGAAGAGGCTCTTGGTTTACCTGTTTGCTTTGTGAGACGACAATGCTGAGTGTGGCCATTTACAACAAGCCTCAGTGATGCTGAATCTGTGCAATCATTTTTCAAACCCCAATGTTTTTGGTCTCAGTGTAGTGGTATTCTTTCTTTTCTTTTCATTTTTTAAAATTTCCACACAAAGTCCCAAGAGCCCTGACCTATGCAGGCTCTGTATTCCAGTAGCACACGCAGACTCCGTGGTGAAAATGGCCAGTGAGCTCCCTGCTCTGGTCATGCCTTCCAGGATCGCATGCTCCAGGTGAGGGGGGAATTGGCATATATAATTCAGTTAAAATCGTCAGCTTGAGTGACCTGGATTAAATCTGACCTCCTACATGCAATCCATTTTCAATTTTACCACCTCATACTAAGCAAATCACAAACGAGAGTTCAGTGAACTTGGACAGAGAAAAAGCCGGGTCCTCTCAGATCATTTTTAAAACAGATGCTCAATATTCTAAATTGTAATTTTTAAAGTATAAACCACGGACAATTTTAGTAATCATACACCTCTCTAAGATTCCTCCATGGAGGAAAACTTAAGAGTAAGGTAAGAAAAACAAGAGGAAACTAAAATTTCCTGTCCAGTTGCCAGACTGGAAGCCGATCTCCCATCCTGGCCATGAGCTCCGTCTGTCCCCGCCTCTATGAAAGCATCTTCCTGAGCACAGACCGTAAAATGAGTAGAGCTGTGTGAGGTGCCCAGGTCTAAAATTAATGCTAGTACAGCCCTAGGAGGCTGATAAGACATCGCTTGGCATTTGGCTCACCTTGCAAGAGGGGGTTTTTAGACCTCTCCTCCTGCTCCCACATCCCTGTCATCCCGAGGCTTACACTCCACGGTGCCCTGCCCCGTGGCACGGGTGCCCAGTAAAAAGGGACACACGTGCAGTGAGTCTTTCAACCTAAGTGACGCTCTGCCGGTGACACCAGATGGAAAAAAGCATCCTGGAGCCACCTCCTCCCCTCATAAATGCCAAATTACACTTCTCCCAAAAGCATCCTTAAGCTTTCTGGAGAGACTGATGGAAAATGTTCTTGTCTGCAAATCTGGAATTTCTTTCCGTTCCTCCCTTTAATAGGCTAGGCTGAACAAACACTGAAGAGGAAAATTTTTTAAAAAAATGAAGGAGTCAAGGAAAACCATGAAGTCCTGTTCTGCCCCTAGATGGGGCTACGGTCCGCAAGCGCGGCATGTTTGTTTTTTAAAATTCAGTTCACTTAAAGGGAGATGGAAATTGGGGATCAACAGAGAATTTACAATTTAAATCAAACTTTGACTCACTTAATTAAGTCTTTAGTCCTGTGAACCTCATTCATAGCCTTAGCTTTGGGCTGCTCCTGGATTTCAACTGATGAACTTCTTAATTTCCTGGGTGTCTGGGTTTTTTTTTTTTTTTTTTTTTTATGTACCAAGAAAAAAAAAAATCTAATTCAAACTGTGGAATAAACTAAAAGGAAATAGTAGCTAGTGGTTAATGTTTATGTATTCTTGAGTGACAGATTGTGAAGAATAAGAGACTGATGGTGAGGAAAGACTTTGCAAAATGCTTGGTAAAACCCAAGTGAGCCAACCAGCCCATCTGGGAAATAAGGCTGAGGACGAAGAGCTGCATTCCAATTAGAAACTGTAATTTGCATTGCGTGAAAGTACTAGAAAATAATAGTTCTGAAAGCCTTTTTCATGTTTCCAGAGCTAGAGTGCAGATACTCCTATTTAAGAAGCAGGCAAAATAGGTCTTTCTGTCATTTCTGAGATGCTGATCATGAGAGCGACAGGAAACAAAAGCAGCTAGGTCTCAAGTCATGAGAGGAAGGAAAGAAAGGTCTGCGTGTGTCTCCTGAGATTTAGCTTCCTGGCCCCGGACAGAAAGTGTCTGAGGAGGATCCTACCTCATGTGCTTCTTAATAATCCCTGTTAGCAGACGTACTGAGGTTGTTCCTGCTAAAATAGCTGCCTTGTCTTGTGTTTGTTCCATTTTGTATACATTGATTCACCTGATTCTTAAAAATATGCTGAGATTTAAGTATGATAATTCTCACTAAGGAATTAACTAACTTTTTCAAAATCACGGCCCAAATTCTTAAAGTTTACTCTAGATTCTTCTAAGACCAGGGTCATTCTGAAAACATAGCATTATCTATTAATAAAACTGAGGGGCACTCTGCTTACCAGGAGGCAGCCAGCCTTAAAAAATAAGCTCTGCAGTCAAGCTAGACTGACTCCAACGCCTTCCCCCTCACTCCAGGCCCCGTGCCTTTGGGCAGGTCTTTGCAGCTCCTCGAGCCAAAGTTTCCAAGTCTGTAAAAAGGGTTAGCATCATTCCTATCTGGCAGGATTGTCACAGGGCTTAAATGAGGTGATACATAAAAAGTGTTCAGGCTTCAGCCTCGATGTTAGCCAGAGTCTCACAAATAAAGGCCAGGCACCTTGTTTCTCCTCATCTCAGTGCTTCCTAATAAGCTTTTCCCCCTTCCTCCAGCAGCACCACTGCAGGAACTGTCCTTGCTGCCTTGGCCTTGATGCCACATGCTGTGAGAGACAGGTATAAGCTCGTGGTACTGGGGAACCCTGGTTCCCATGCAACTTGGCACTCACAGTTTCACCCTGAGTGCCCCCCTTGCCAGGGCAGCCGGGCCCCCCAACAACTGCAAGGAGTGAGTTACATGTCAAGGTGAGCAACAGGAGTAAGCCCCAGGAGCCCAGGGTGCTACACTCAAGCCTGTGTGGGGCCCGGGCAAGACAAGCCCTGGCAGAGGGGCAGGCTCAGAAATGCTGGGAGCTGGTGTGTCTCAGCCACACTTGGTCTGGTCAGGGAGAGGGCAGGTAAGGGCAAGAGCAGCCTTCAAACATTTCACAAGCAAAGAATAAAAATAAGGCCACAAAAAAAGAAAGAAAGGTGGATGAGGCAACCCTGTGGCATGAGAACGACAAATGAAGAGCGGCTGCACCCTACTCAACAGATCTGGGGGAACAGGGGTGGTGTTTGAGACATGCCCCTCTGGGGTGAGAAAGGTATATCGTGAAGAGATGGCTGGAAGAACAACTCTGAAAGAAAAGGATACACCAGGGCACCAGGGTAAGGGAACCAGAGGAGGCTTAGGGGGCAGCTCCTCTAGAGCTGGGGTGGGCTAACTGTAGTTACACAGCATGTGCCAGGAGTCAGGCTGGAATATGGGGGCGGGCACGGTAAGCAGTTAGATGCAAATAACTGAAAATTACTCCCCATGCTGGCATGAGAGAGGCCTCTCAAAGTCACCCTAAAGTTTAGGGTAGGTCTGGAGCGATCTGCAGTTTGGGACGCCTTTCTGCTGCTACGGAGGTTATAGTGTAGCATAGCACTGCACCCTCCAGCCCAGGAAAGTTCTGGCCCATTCAAGAAGATACCAGAAGGTCCCACAGACACTGGAAGCCTTGGGGCCCTATTTTATTCCTCAGAGCTCTGGAGAGGCCCATCCCCGACTACAAAGTTCTCAAATATCTCTGTCCTGTGATCTTTCTTGAATCAGGAGTGTCCTCCGAATTAACACTCTCAAGCCTTCTGAAATTCTGGGAGGCGGCCTGGATGCCATGTGAACATGGCGGATGCACACAGTCCGCCAGCCATGGTTCCACGTTCTCAGGAACACAGAAAGTCCATTGAGCATATCAAAGGCAGACGCTAGTGTGCAAATACACGAAATGCATCCTATTATAAAATGTCATTAGCGGTGACAGTTTTAAGGAAGCTCGAGCAATATTTCAAATTCTGGCATCAAAATCTGACAGATTCAATGTTGTTTTTATCAGGTTGTCTGATGACATTTCTGCAAAAGAAGCGTGTGCCAATCCTTGGACTATCCTGTCCTATGCCAGTCCTCGTGTGCCTATGATTGGTAGAGCCAACGTGCAGTGTCTCTCTCCTGCTAAGGAGCATTTATTAAATGGCTTTGTGGATGTATCTCAGCCAAAAGTCCTGTTTCAAATAGGAGAAAATAATGGACAAGAGAGAAGTGTTTGCAGTGACCCAGATGGAAAATAAGAGTGTGACCAAGAGACAACCAGCCTTGTTGATTTCTCCCCTTGAATCTGGCCTACTGAGGACATACTCCTCCTCCTCCTCCTCCCCTTCCTCTTTATCCTTTCTTGATGCTGCACATTCTCATTTGACAGTTTCAGCAGATTGAGGCTGAATGTTAAGTTTTCTGCCAAAGTTGGTTCAGTGTCTTGTCAGCGATTTCCTCTAGTGAGCTGCACTTTCATCTTTAATCTACGGAGGAGCGTACGTATGACAGGAGGCCCTTAGAGGAAAGAAGTCTGAGGGACAGCCTGCTTCTATATTTAAACTGGCTTCACCCAGACAAATAAATACAAAGACAAGGTTAATAAGGGTTAATAATTCATACTCAGGAAAGTTTAAGAGGATTGCATAATTTAAGCCTTCCATGAAGGCCCAGAACCAAACTCTACATTATATATATATCCCTAAAGCCAGGTCTGCTCCATGACTTTCCTTCAAAATGCACAGCTCATTATTCTTCTAGCTACCCAACCTCAGAATCATGGAAGCATGAAAAACACCCCCTGCCCCTTCTCTATCTTATCCGACAAAGAGTCAGTTAATCAGATAAGGCGATTCTCATCTGACTATTAGGTATTAGTAGTTATGTTTCACCACTAGTACCTCTCACACCTGTTATTTTTATTCTCACTTGGACAGTTGGGAATAAAATTCTTCTTCTTATCTCACCTTGTCTGAATCTACCTTCTAGTGGGATTTTAAAAATTATTCCAAAGTATAGCTGTGATAGTGTTACTGCCTAGTTCCAACTCAGTTTGAATCTGAGGTGGATCTCTCTCCCCTACCAAGAGTCCTGCTTAGGGGCTGTGGAGACGGTGACCTGTGTGGGAGACTTAAGGCTCTGGTCCCCACTTCTTCATGAATTCCACTTAAAGATGGGGAGAGGGTCCCCACCCTCTCCACAAATTAACGGATGCTACCTTAAGGTGAGGTGAAATCCCCCCCCCACCGTCCTGCCATGGATTCTACTTTAAGGCTGCCTATGGAAATGAGGATCCAGAGGAAGACGCTGAGGCTAGAGTGAACAAGGAAATTTAGAATAGTTAGGAGCAGAGATAATGGATATGAGCTTTCTGTCACTTCTGGGCAACATAAAAGTGGAGTGCTCAGTCTGCAGTTTTTGCCCCATCACCTTTAATAAGCATGGAACAAAATGAACAAAAAGAATATTAAAGTTGTAAAGAGTAAAAGATCTTTCAAAATGCATTCCTCACTTATAAAAGTGGCAACGACCCTTTCCTTTATTACCCAGCTGAAAAAAAATTATAGAGTAGCAGCAAAGCAAAAATGAACATCTGCAGGATGGGAGTAGAATATTTTACCTCTAAGGATAATAATTATCCAGTTTGTTAAACAGTTGACATTGAACCTCATAGTTGGGTTTTGGGCTAAGGCTCTAAGATTGAGCAGCCATGGTCAGGGTTATTTTTGGAGCTAGCCGATTGAACTTTCTGTTGTCATGGAAATGTTCCCTATCTGCTCTGTCCATACAGTAGCTATGGGCTACATGTGGCAATTGAACCACAATTGAGAAACTGAGTTTTTATTTTATTAAATTTTAATTAATTTTAATACTCACTTAAATGGCTACATGCATCTACAAGCTACCACATTGGACAGAATAATGAGTTCATGCTGCTTAATCTTTCACCGATTCTTCTTCACAAGGTTGGAAGCTGAGGAAATTAAAGAAGTATAAGGCCACAGGACAGAACTCTCTGGAAGTAGCATCACCAGGCTTAAGGCTTCCCGCTTGCTTCCTACTAAGAAATGTTGATGGAAGGCAAGGAGTTGGCATACATGTTGGAGGGAATATCTAATAAGTTAATGAGTCTATAATTATTATTGTGGATAACATTGCTATGAATAATAATAATGATAACAAGAACTAACCTTTGCAGAGAGCTTACTAATGGTAAGTGCTTTGCACAGGTTCAAACCTATTGCTTTATGCAAAGGAGGAAACTGAAGCTTCGAAAATTAAAATGACTTGCTCAAGACCACAAGCTTACTACGTGGGAGCATCAAAATTTGAACTTATGCTGTACCATTTTGTTCCTCAGAAAACTTGTTAAATGCAAGTATCTTTTTGTCTGTTTTCTTAAGGATGCAACGCAAGTGTATTTATTTCCAGGAAAAGAAAAAGAATACTATGTGAGGTTAACTTGATACCAGTTAAGCTTTCTTAACAGCTTACTTAAAATATTATAATTTTTAATTCTGAAAATTAAAAATAAAACTTATTTTCATAATTTCAAAAAAAGAATTTGAACTTACTTCTCTTTGACTACACAATAAACATTTAATGTGGAATTGCCACTGAGCTACTCAACCAGCAGGCCAATAATTCAATTCCCTGAAACCTCAGGGTGCCAGTGTACCCCCAGGATGGCTAGAGCCCTCAGACTAGTGGTCTCTAGGTTGGTGACACCTCTGTCTAGAAACAGTATTTTCTTTCCACTTTAGCACACCCTACAGATGTCATCGCTTTTGTGTGGTATGAGGTAAGGTTGTTTGGGAAGCCCTGGACAACATTTGGAGAAAAGCCGTGGGGACTATCCCCAAAGAGCTGATCATGAACAGGTGAGCATGAAAACTTGCTCACCATTTGACTCCGTTTGTGAAGAATACTGGGGGTAGGGAAATTTTCTCATGTGCCATGGGATTTTAAACTCTAGTCTGCAGTTTGAGGAATTATCAATAGGACAAAGTCAGAAATCATCTCAGTGTCTACATTGCTAGGGACAGTTCAATTCATGACTAATGATGGGAAAATTAAGGTCCAATGAATCAAGTGGAGTTCAGTTCCCATGATGACAGTGAAGAAAACTGTATCTCAGTAAGTTAGCTTTGTATTCTCAGACATGTATTCTCAGACATGATGGCCAGATCAGGTGTTTCTACATAATAACTCCCCATGGCTAGTTTCTTCAGGACAATGGGACATTGTACAACAGACCCAAGCCTCGACTCTGATCTGTGACAGGAGGCGCCCTGTGTTCTCTGAGCATGTCGCCTTGTCAACGCAGCAAAGGTTTGGGCAGTGCCTGTCAATCCAACACTAAGAGGTGTTCCTTGAATTGTGAGGACACCATGTGCAGACTCCACTTCAGGTAATTAACATCAATGGGAAAAAAAGGAGATAAGAATTGGGAGAGAAACAGATCAATAGTAGATCTGAAAAGTCTTTTTTTGCATCCTGCTGAAGTTGGCGCCGACCTTCCTCATGCAATAAGAAATAAAAATAGACTTCAAAATGTTATGCTCAGTATTAAAATGAGAGGAATTATCATTTTCTTAATATCTATTCTATGTGAACAAAAAGTATAGTAAGTATGATATAAAATATAAAACAAGGTTGCAATGGAGAAACACATTTCCCCCAATTTCTCATCCTTCCTATTACAATGCATTACAATGTACCAGGCAACACAATAACTGTTTACATAGATTATTTTAGAATTTCCCTAAATCCCTTGAGAGATAATGAATCTCTTTATTTGACAAATTCATTCATTCATTCAACAAATACTTGCGAAGCACCTGCTCACCAGCAAGGATACTTCTTACCCACTGCTGTTTTTTAGAAGCCTGGGGCTCAAGAAAAGCTCACTGTGAGGAAAATATAGGTATATCCAAACAGTACATCACAGCTCTTATAGGAAGTCATTCTGATGACATATGCATCATATTATGCTAATGCCTTTTTACAAACTGGTATATGAGTGAGCAAAACGCAATTTGGGGTGGGGAGATGGGGATGCAGGTCTTGTGTCTACAGATTTTGATACTACCTTACCAAATTTCATCATTTAGAAAGAGAAAATTCCTAAATGCAATTGCCCCTGTGTTGATTTAGTAATTGGTGTCCTTCCAGAGGAAGAAAACCTAAACTGCTGTTCTATTTTGCATTGTTCAGCTTTTTGACACCCCCAGAAGTAGGAATGATTCCCTCAGTGTTCCATGCAGAGAGCTGTGCTAGGGTCTCTAATAGTAGTTTTGAATAGTAGTTTTGCTTGGTTCCATTTGAATAGTAGTTTTGCTTGGTTCCATTCTTAACCTCAGAAGAGGTCCTAGGTCATTCAGGATTTGGTTACTGAAGATGGCTGGGTGGGTTAAGGAACAAGCATGAGAAATGCAAAATCTGCTGATTGTCTATAAGAAGACAATTGGGGGAAATGGAACTTTGCCCTGACTTGCCCTAGGGCAGAGGAGGTTGCAAATATCCTCCCCTCCTCAGCGGTCTACTTGGAGAGGTTGAGGGGTGGATAGTTTGTTGTATGAATAAAGAGATTAGAAATCTTGTGCTAGCAGACACTTGACTTCTGAACATTTTACCTGAACCTTTTTAGGTTTTAGTCTTTGATTTTTAATTCGTGCCTTAGAATTTGCCTTTCTAGGGCAAAATTAGGATTAAACAACAACAACATTTTTAAAAATCACCAGAATCAGGGAGTCCATCACTTAGAAAAGTTAAAGAAGATTTTCAAAATTAATTGAATAACCTGTCATGTGCCTAGTAATGTCATAGACCCTGGGCATTAAACTGGGAACAAGTCCCTCTCTACTTGGAGTTTATATTCTATTCCACAAGTCCTGGTAAATAGGAAGGAATTCAGCATAGAGCCTCTGCCTGGAGCATAACAACTGTGCATTTGGTTGGAGGATGGCTGGCGTTCTGTACGTGGGAGTGTCTGAGAGAAGCGGGCTGGGTAGTAGGATGAGCACACTGAGCTGGTAGAACTGCTGGGGTGGGGGGGGGATTGAGATCACTCACTTATCCTACTAGGGAGGACACTGGTACCAAAATAAAGCAGGTTTAATATCTGAAGTCACCCAGGCAGTCTTGGTCCCAGTAAGTCTCAGGCACCTTCTTCTCAGGACTGCTAGTTATCATTTAGTCTTATTTCTTTCTGTTCCTCTTGATAAATTGTATTTTTCCTTTTGAGTCATTGTTTTGCACTAAATTCATGTCCTTGGATAATTTTTCACCATTTGTGTAAGATTAGTTCTTATTGAAAAATTAATTCCACATTTTCAATAATATATAGATTTGATGTAACAAATATCTGAATAATTTGATATAGCATCAAAAAAGGCTTTCTATACTTTCATATATTATCATTTAATGCATTTTCTTATTATCATAGGGAAATCAAAATATAGCTCTCTAAATCCTTTCGGTGTTTCAAATTTTATGAATTTAGCATGGGTCACATATAAATCACAGTCAAACATTTTTGTCTTACCTCATCTGACTTAGTTTGATAAAATCAACTCCATCTATATGTATGTCTTTTAGAAATATGTCTCAGTTTTTCCCAGATGGATATGTCTTACATCTAATGTGTGAGAAAAAAAATTCCAGTAGCACCTCCCTGGGGAATCTGAACTAACCCCTGATTATGCTAATAGAAGCCAAGAGGTTTTCAAAGCAAAAGAACTATAATAAATTATTCATAAATAAGTCTCTCTCTTTTGATAGTTTTGGTGTTTCCGAGTTTTCCAGACCATAGAGGATATGTGAAATGATATATGTACGCTAAGTTGAAGATGTTACAGAGGGAAATGGGAATTGAAAATTAATTGGAATTTTAAAGTGTTGCTTTTTTGCATTTGGTGCACTTACTGGAGCTGGTTTGGACAGAAGCAATACCCAGGGGTCTGCTTATCTGATGGTTCTCAGTGGCTGCCGATATTTTTAACAGGCAGGGTTGGATTCTGATAGAACTGTGACCCGGTTCCCAAAGGAAAATGACTCCCCAGTGACTTCCAGACCCCGAGGCTGCCCCAGGTGAGGTAACTAGACTTTTCTCAGGTTGCTATTTGGCATACTGCTGTTTGCACGTGGTTGATCAGATTCCCTACCTTGTTTTCCTTCTTCCTTCCTTCCTTTTCTCTGTCTTGTTTTTCAGTTTGCTCCTCTGGGTCTCCATGTTGCCAAGTTCACGGGGTCTACATGAATGGGTCTACATGAATGGGACTCCCACGTGTTGTCCAGTCCCGGTTGCCATAGTTTTGTTACGTACATGTTTGTTGTACCTGTCAATATTTCAGTAGCCTCAGAACCTTTTTAATGCCATAATGGTTATTGTTAGGTTTTCAAATGCTTATCTCTACTGGCAATTTTCTGATCTCTGCAATTTTTTTTTTTTTTTTTTTGAGTTGGAGTCTCACTCGGTCGCCCAGACTGGAGTGCAGTGGCCGCTCCCGGCCACCGCAGCCTCGCCTGCTGGGCTCCGGCGATCCTTCCGCCTCAGCCTTCCCAGTAGCAGGAATTACAGGCATGCGCTACCATGCCCGGCTGATTTTTTGATTTATTGTAGAGATGAGGTCTCGCTGCCCAGGCGGGTCTCGAACCCGCGGGCTCAGGCAATCCACTCACCTCAGCCTCCCAAAGGCGCGGGATTACAGGCTGAGCCACCGAGCCCGGCGATCTCTGCAATTTAAACTAATTGTATCTACTTTGTTATCCATTCTATTTTTCATGTACTAATTTAATAGAAAATGAATAAATTTGTTTTCAACTTAAGTCTTTTGTGTTCCCTGAAACTCACTGTGCCCTCCCATGTTCAAAGTTAGACTCAGCTCCAGCATGCTTCTGCCTTCCATAGGGTCAGGACAAACTCCCTTGCCCTCCTCCCTCTAGACGTCCCAGGGACCTCTTCCTTTAATTTGAGAATTTTCTCGATAATCAACATTCTCTCTGTGTGAACAAACCAAGTGAAATCTCCTCAGATGTCTAGTGCATTTTGTTTTTGACATTGACCAGATGTCAGTTAGAATTTTGTGTTCACATTTAGTCCCATAATTTAAGAAAGAGTAGGAAGACACTGAGAGTAACTTGACTTGAAAAAGACAAGTCTGATGTGGGTGGGAGAGTCTAAGTCCTGATGTGCTTGGAACAGTCCAGATTTCTGTCAACTGTCACAGTGTAATTATTACCAGCATTCCCTTTTACACTCAAAAGATCTGGTCTAGAGGAATATTGTAATGTCATCAGCTACTTTCTCTCTTGTAAATCCCGAACTCCAGCATGGTCCTAAGCATAGAGTGAGAAGCCAACACACATTTACTGAGTTAGGAATAAGAAGATGCTAATAATACCCACCTTCAATAGGCATGTAATTCCTGGAAAGCTGGTATTACTGCCTGGTGAAGGCATCAAGGTATAGATACTAGTAGTTGGCCATGAGTGTTAGTTACTGTGTATTTTTTTTAAATAATGTCTACTAAGAAAAAGAATCAATTTTGATATAGCACTTATGGGATGAGTTCTCAATATTTAATCAACCAGGGACAAATAAGAGAAAGGTTATATAACAATACAAAATAGGTAAAGGATCTAAATATCTTCTCTTGCTTGTCTGTATGAAGGGTTACTTCCCACTGGATGATAATTTCCCTTTTAAAGGCTCAAAGCTTGAGGCAACTGGGGCGGGGGGGTGGGGGCGGGGAATGGTCAGGAATGTTTTGAAAGCCTGTGATGAATCTGGTCTAATCTCTGAATTTCTGGCATTTGACTCCATTTATATTTAACTTCCTGTTACCATTGACATTCCCTTTTAGTAACAGTCAGACAAACAGGTGGTGGAATGAGTACTGAAATGATAAACACTAATGCTTCAGTACACAGCCACTTGCCTCTCCTGCTCCCCAATCTCTTGCAAATGTTGGTGATTTTAAAGATAACTGAGTTTATGTTATACATTTTCTGTGAAATGACAGGAAAAGACATTTGATCTTTCAATGCCCCAATACCTACAAAAAATGATCCATTATTACTATGGTTTGGATGTGTCCCCCAAAGTTCATGTGTTGGAAACTTAATCCTCTGTGAGTTGGGACCTTTAAGACGGGATTTCTGTCACCTATAAATTACCCAGTCTTGGTATTCTGTTAGAAAGGTATGAAATGAACTAAGACGATTACCATATTATGTTTCAGAATCTTTTCAAGAATAATTTCTGTATATATTATGCACAAATAATGTTTCTAATTCTTACTGTGAGGAAGATGATAAGCACAGAGAATATTTTAAAAACAGACAATTCACCTCCGACAGAGAGGAAGTCAAAACCAATCTCAATATATCAGTCAGGGAGGCCAAGAAGAACAGAACTCAGAATGCTGGGGGTTCAGGATAGAAGACCAACACTCAGCTTAAGGTATATTTGATAAGAATAATACAAAAGCAATACGAGGCTCCAGCCATAAAGCAATTTAGCTTTCCTGGAGGAATATTAAATGCACACATCAAACCATTGGATTTATGTCCATATATGACAAGGGCCTCTTACACTGGTATGGCGTAAAAGGGAAAAATAATTTTTAAAAAGAGAGGACTTCTAAATTTAATTAGAAACATCTACTTGGAAAACTTTAGAAAGAAGAGTTTTGATAGTTAGTCAAGTGCAGTTAACAAGATTCAGAGTGAACACTGAGAGGACCTCCGAGGTCAGAAAACAGAGGGAGGCCAGAGAAAGGAGACGGAGTATAAAGGGTGGCAGCAGAGAGACAGTTGGCATAACAGGAGATGTGCACACCATGGCCTAGTTTTGTGTTTTATGTCAGTTTTAAGGAAACTGGTATTTTCCTAAGACAATATATATTTGATGGAAAAGTGCTGTCCATTTCAGTAGCAAAATCACTTTAGTACACTGCTGGAAAATCTTAAGAATTGAAAGTTGGAAGACAGCAGGTGGAGGTTATAAATTTTATATTAATATGGCAATATAAAGTGAGATTTATGAGCTCTGATATAATGTAGTCTTTTACTGAAAACAATTTGACTTTCTTATATGTATCTCAGTGATTTGACCCTGGTATTATATGAATATCATTTTAGGAAATGTAGTTTTCTGAATACAGTTTATTTTATTCTAGTGACTGCTTAGAGATAGATACTTAAGGACTATCTGGTCCAGAGTTGCAACAAACCATCTAATAACATTTTACTATAAAGGAAGTTTGGGGAGATTATAAGAAGTCAAAAGAAAGAATAAGTTTGGACAATGACATGTATGGACCTAATGTTTTTCAAAGTCAATATTCAGTTTTAAACTGTTTTAGATGCATGTGTTTTCTTTTATCTCAAGTATATTTCAAAGACTTAGATCAAGCACTAAATTGAAATTGTAGTATGCAATATGGCTCTCTATTTTATAGAGCTAGGAATACTGCCAATTTGCAAAGGTCAAATTACTTAGAACGTAAGGTCCCAGGAGCTTCATTTCATACAATGTCAGGAATAAAACAAAAGAAGAAGACACTGAGCTACTGGTCAATCCACAAAATGTTGCCAAGTGTCATCCTTAGCTCTAAGAATTTTACACAGACATTACTAACCCATCACGCAGGTTCAGTGCAGAAGGAGTGACAATGTTTCAAATGTTGCTGAAATGAGACAGTCCTCTGACAGTGAACGCAAAAGAACAGACATTTTTAAATACGAAAAATTTGATGAAAATGATAATTGCATGAGTGATGGAATGTTAAGCTGGAAGAATGAGCATGACGGTCACACAACAAAGATGAAAATTGTGAAAAGTAATTTTTCTGTATTTACACAACCCACAATCATCAGGTGGTTATATGAAAAGCAGGCAGGTGTACTTACCTATGTATAAACTTCGCTTAAGGGTTTTTAAGAACAGTGAGGAATAAAAGGGAAGACACCCATTGCTGACAGTCTACTAAAAGGCAGTTACAGAATCGAGACTGATTTACTCCTTGAACTTTCTCTTGGTCCTCACACTCATTCTTCCTGAAACCAACGAAACAACTCCAATGTCCTATCACTCGATCTAGAAAAGTAGTTCTCAACCCTCATCTTATATCAGAACCACGACGGAGTCTTTAAAAATGCAGATCCCTTCTCCCCAACCCCAGAAACTCTTTCTGCAATGGTCAGGGTGAAGTCTGGGCATTCATATTTCTAAGACCTCCCTAAGGGACCCTAATATGCTGCCAGAATGAAGAAACACTGGTTTACAGGAAGACTGAAAATATCCTCTATCAGACATCTAATCTATCCTTATTTCTTTCATTCTCAAATCTCCATTCTTACAGTTTTCTTCTTCATTTAGAATTTGAATGGAAATTAAAATTGACTTAATATGTCTAAAACCACTAATTTGTTATTGTACACATTGATAATTCATCATTCCTTTGATGACATAACAGAATTTAGAAGAGCACCCCAGATACCAACTGCTAAATCCTTATCCACTATTATTATTGTTCAATTTCATGCTGACAATACATGCTACAGGTAAGCTCAAATTTAATTTCCTTTTTTACATTGTTCTTTATTGGATTTTTTTCCATTATAATATTTAACAGATAATCCTTATTTTATACACGTTGTTTCAAATAATAAAAACAAACTAACTTATTCCACGAGATTAATATAAACTTTATACCCAATTGGGTAAGAACAACGAAAGAAAAGAAAATCACTGGCCAATTTTACATAGGAACATACATATATGAAATCCTAGTAAATGGTATCTAACTGAATAAAGTGTACATTATAACAACAGAATCAGGCAGGGTTGATCCCAAGGAGGTAACAATAGTTTAACCTCAGGAATTCTGTGTAGGTAGTTCATCAAATCAATAGACTAGAGGAGAAAATCTCTGTGCTACTTAGAAAGATGCTGGGAAAACATCAGTACAAGTTCAAGGCCTCTCTGACTCTCTGTCTCAGTAATTCTCCAGATTAAGATAGAAGATGATGAACTCTATCTTCCATAAAGTTTCAACAAGAGGAAAAAAGGTGTTGATATATACATTATGTAATTTGACTCAATGGGTTTTTGAATCTTTTATATAAATTTATAATACCATATTTCATTTCTTAGGAGATACACATTCTAAGTGTTGTTTCTTTTTTTAGCGGTACTTCTTACAACATATGGGAACTAGATGAAACTTGGTATTCAATATATTTTTACAAATACTTGTTCCTTTCTCTCCACAGTTTAAGGTGATCTTTAGGTTTCTTCTGACTTTATGATTCAAAAATTATTTCTGTTCCAAAACTCTTTTTTTTATTAGTTGGAGTCTCACTCCTTTGCCCAGGCTGGAGTGCAGTAGCATGCTCAAGGCCACCGCAGACTTGACCTGCTGGGCTTCGACAATCCTTCCGCCTCAGCCTTCCAATTAGCTGGAAGTACAGATGCACACCACCACACTCGACTAATTTTTTGTGATTTATTGTAGAGACGAGGTTTCACCAAGTTGCCCAGGCGGGTCTCGAACCCCTGAGCTCAGGCAATCCTCTTGCCTTGGCCTCCCAAAGTGCTGGGATTACAGACTGAGCCACCGTGCCCAGCCCCTAAACTCTTAATGAAAATCAACAATAAAATACTTGTTTCTTTTTAGGGACACAGAAACATCAAAGTTTCTCCTTGCCCTGATCCTCTCATCCCCACTCAAGAACATAAAATAAAAGCTTCCAAGTATTAAAATACTGGGGTTTATATAAACTGAAGTTTTTATACAAATTCTAAAAAATATTTCTTCCTAGAGGCTAGACTGTCTTCAGGGTCACTGCCAATACAAGTATGTATTTGCTTAGACCAGGGGTTGACATATTTCTTCTGTAAAGGATCACGCACCTGTAGTTCCAGCTACTTGGAAGGCTGAGGTGGAAGGATTGCTGGAGCCCAGCAGGTCGAGGCTGCGGTGGCCGGGAGCGGCCACTGCACTCCAGTTTGGGCGATAGAGTGAGACTCCAACTCAAAAAAAAAAAAAAAAAAAAAAGACAGATACTAATAGTGAGACAAAGTAAAAAAGTGTTTGCCATTACAAAAGATATTTGACAAGGTACTTGATTCCTTTTGAAAATTGTTGATAAGTAAGTGATTTTCAGCCACAGCTTCCATTGGCTTCAATGATTTCCTAAGAATTGCTAAGGACAACTTGTTCAGAGAATGTAATCATATGAGATGTGTGTACAGCAAAACTATTACTGGAATTTCTGGTTGTTCATACATTGGCTACTAGGTTGTAGAACAGAAATATGATTCCTCTTAATATTTAACTTGAGTTCTATATTTATAGTCAGAAATTCAGACAGTACTCATTTTGAAGTCATTGTCAAAAACTCTAAAAATGGAGACTTTAGTAGCACATCGTCACCCTGTATGGAAGCTGGACATGCTCCTTGGCTTGGAGAGATTCTTATGTGCTCTCAACAGTCCCAGTCATCAAGATAGTAAAGGCAGGTGGGACCTAGAGACTTATTGCAGACCCCCTCCTCATCTGTTTCCTTTATAAATGCTAATGGAGCCCAGGAATATTCTGTTCCAAAGTGGTCCTGAAACAGCACTCTCTTGGGGGAAATGTTCTTTCTGTTGGAGGGGAGAATGGCTCCTCCTTGTTCTAACGTGCATACCCCACAGAGGAGAAGGAACACTGCGCTCCTCTTAGGGATCAGGATGAGGCCCTGAGGCCTGGAGGCAGCTCCGAATTGATTGGGTAATTGCTTAATTGTGCCTTTCAATCACCTATGACACATCTGTACTTCTTTAAACTAAGTAAGTTTGTGTTCAAAGATTCTTACATGAAACTTTACGATATATTCATGCACATGCCAAGAATCCTGAATCACGTAGGACAAAAATAAAGGGACCTTATGTATTAATTGCATGCCTCTCTTGTCTCACACTTCAGTTCCTTAAAAATGAGGAAGCACATTTATTGTGTGCCTTGTGACAAGAGTTAACAATGCACTGCTACTTCTTACCTGCTGGTCACATTTTACAGTTTCCATGGTTGTGCTTATCTAGTTGGTTTCCATGTTCCAGCATGTCTAACAGTGTCGGAATATCTGACACTATGCCTGAAACTATGACATTATCACAGACAGAAAAATAAATCCATATCAAGAAAAATGTTACTGTAAGTGAAGCAATGATAATGGCAATAATAATTCTATGGTGTAATTCCCCTGAGAAAAGCTAAACTGAACATGGTTAATCTTAAACTACTCTATAGTGGAGCTAAGAAACTTAATGTAATTGCTGTTATTCTTGTGTTAACTGTAGAAGCTAGTTTTGTGGGGTTTTTTTTAAAGACACTTTGAAATTATCATGTTGTCTTCAATGTCACAAATCAAAGTCTTATCTATTAGTGTATAATGGCAAGTTTATAGTTTTAAATATTTTAGTGTTAAGAAAATATGAATTGCAACTTTTAAAAAGGTACTAAGTAGAAGGAAGGGAAAAGACAGATACAGTGATAAAAGAAGAATTTTCTTTCACTGTAACTGTTTTTGAATTCATTTATTCATTCAACTAATATTTGTTGAGTGTCTACTTTGTGAAAGATCTGTGAAGTACTTCCATTCAGTAGACCCTTTCTTTGTGTGTGTGTGTGTGTGTGTGTGTGTGTGTGTGTGTGTGTGTTGTGTGTATAAATTTCTGCAAGGGAAATCAAGGTATACATACAATTAATAGAGTATGATCCACGTGGTTGTAAAGGAATTGAAAATAAAATTAACATCCCATTACAATATTACTGTCAATATAAGATTTTACAATATTTGTCACCTCATATCTACTTTTTCTAAAACAACTCAATGAACATCTTTGCCTCATTACCCCCCCAAATAGAACACCCTCTTCCTGGCAGTAACAACCCCATTTTCCTAGCCTCAAAATCTTGAAGTTATTATTTGCACCCCTTTTCCCCTCTCCCATATGTATACAATCCCAAGATCTTACTGAGTCTTCCTTGAAATGTTTCACAGCCTACCTTTTTTTCAGGTAAGATATAAATGCTAGATATCTCAAAACCGTGATATCAATTGTAAAAAGTTCTAGGAGCTTCCACTTGAGCTGATATTGAGGCTGAAAGACTGTATTAGTTTTCTGTTGATTTCCCAACATATTGCCATAACTTCCTGGATTAAAATAACAGAAATTTATCCCCCACCAATGGGGAGGCCCGAAGTGTGAAATCTGGCACGACTGTACTTCCTCTGAAGACTTTATGGGAAGATATATTCTTTGTCTCCTCCAGCTTCTGGTGGCTGCCCTGGAATTTCTACATTTGTGGCCCCAACACTATAATCTCTGCCTGTGTCTTCACATCTCTGTGTGTCTCTTATAAGACACTTGTCATTGGATTTAGGACCCATCCAGATAATCCAGGATGACTGATTCATCTCAAGATCCTCAATTATACCTACGAAGACGCTTTTTCAATTAAGGACACATTCATAGGTTCCAGGAATTAGGACATGGACATACAATTTTGGAGGCCACCATTCAACCCACTACAGTGGTTCCTCATTTTCCCTGAAAAGAACTCACAAGCCTCCTGGCCTTGGAGCTGCTTACAGTCTCTTGAATAAAAAGGTCACAATGGGGAAGAGAATTAATATGACTATTATCCCCACTGGTTCACTGGGCTTACTTGGGAGGCCATTAGCAAGATAAGGCCTCACATGATAGTTACTAAAGGTTGCAGCAATGTTAATTTATCAACCCTTCTCTAAAAATGTTCTTTTTACTCTCAATCTCTATCTTGCCATGGGGGTGGAGAATATTGTTTGGCACAGAGAGTAGTTTGGAGAAGATTTGAGAGACTATGTAATTTCAGAGTTTACAAAATCTTAGTCAAAGCTTTGTTGGGAATCAGGTTTGTTGGGAACTTGCTTGAATGGAAAAAATTCCTGACTGTGCTGGTCATGACAACTACTGAGGGGGAGCAGAGAGAGTAAAACTGGTGGTGAAAGTCATTTCCTTCTCTATGGTAACTTTACTCACCTCTGCATTCACAGAGCTAAACACATTGGAAGGCCGAATGCGAAATGAATTAATAAGTAAATAAGCACAAAAATGAATGAACAATTAATGAATGGAATCTAGACCAGAGGGATCTCAAAAGTGTAAATCTGTCTGGGTATGAGGCAAGAGGATCACTTGAGCCCAGAAGTTCAAGACCAGGCTGGGCAACATAGTGAGATCCTATCACTACAAAAAATTTTAAAAATTAGCAGGATATAGTGGCACACACCTGTAGTTCCAGGTACTCTGAAGGCTGAGGCGGAAAGGTTGCCAGAGCTCCGGTAAAAAAAGAGTGTAAGTTCCCATAAGCTCCTCTACTGCCACCCTAACCTGGGGCGATGAGGAAAAACAATGATTTGGCTTGTTGGAGAGAACTCGTGCAGCTGTGACATCAGGCTACAAACGGGAGGCCTGTCACACAGAGCAAGAGTAGGCAGCAGGTTGTTTTCCACGCATATGTAAGCCGGTAGACCATGTGACACAGAAGCACCTAGGTAGCCCACGTGACACAGAAGCAACCGAGACCCATCTCTAAAATGGTCAGAAGTAAGAGTAGTTTCCTCAAGCCGGGCTTGGTGGCTCAGCCTATAATCCTGCGCCTTTGGGAGGCTGAGGTGAGTGAATTGCCTGAGCCCGCGGGTTCGAGACCTGCCTGGGCAGCGAGACCTCATCTCTACAATAAATCAAAAAATCAGCCGGGCGTGGTAGCGCACGCCTGTAATTCTGGCTACCTGGAAGGCTGAGGTGGAAGGATCACCGGAGCCCAGCAGGTCGAGGCTGCGGTGGCCGGGAGCGGCCACTGCATTCCAGTCTGGGTGACAGAGTGAAACTCCAGCTCCAAAAAAAAAAAAAAAAAAGAGTAGTTTCCTCATTCCTGTTGTCCTTACAGAAAGCCTATGATGGTCAGGGACACATGAGAATGTGACGCTATAGAAACAGTAATAAAACAGTAATGCACGTCAGATTATTGAATCTTCTCAGACTCTCTGGTTATTATGCAGGATCAACCAATTTTGACTTAAATGTAAAGGTCCAAGAGAATCAACCTGCTTTTGTGTTTACACGATCAACAAAGTAATCAACATATCAATCAAACAGAGGCTTGAGAGTGTACATTGACAAACGTTTGCTAGCAATTAGTCTATCTGTTTTGGGGATATCCTTCTCTATAACAATTTATTCCAAAAGAACATTCAGTTTTTAAGATAGAAAAATAACGTAAAAGATTATACCACAAAATAAAGAAAATACCTGCTTGATACAGACTTCTTTTCTGTTTATCATTCCTATTCCTTGATATTGTAAAAAAGGAGAAACATTGCTGCCTTGTTGTATATAAGTTTTAAAATTAACCATGTGCTCAGGACTGATAAACATGAAAATAATTAATGTAATGCAAAAAAATCTGAGGAATAATTTATGTTTAACAAGTATGCCTTCTTTTTCCTGTGCACGTATTATATAACTGTGTCCTACTCTTCAGAAGAATGAGATCAGAAAGATATTTACTTATGCAGTTTTTCAAAACGGATTATGGCATTTCCCGGAAGTGGTGGTGACGATAATCTGTATATGACAATTAACCTGGTCATCAGCACCACTATACAGGGACTAGCGGCCCGAAAATGAAAATCTTCACCATTCCCCCCTCTACCCCTAAGTCGGAAAATCACTGGGTGGGGAGCAGGCCAGAGGTCCAGAAGTTTTAATACTTTAAGGTATACAGGCACACCTTAGAGATATTGTGGGCTCGGTTCCAGACCACCGCGATAAAGTGAATATTGTAATAAAGAGAATTATACAAAGTTTTTGGTTTCTTAATGCATATAAAAGTTACATTTACACTATACAATAGTCTATTAAGTGTGAAGTAGCATCCTTAAAAAAGTACATGAGAAAGGCTCAATGAACAGAATCCCATCTGGACTGGACTCCCTGCTGAGCAGCGTTCCCTTTCTGCTGGTGACATGCATGATCAGTGAGGGGACCCACATGATGAGTCTTGATTTTGTTCCAGGCTCAGAACCATTGGTATTTTCGAACCTGGACAAGGCACACATGTTTCTTTTCGTCAGTCTTTACACTACTGGTATCTGTTTTATATGGTGGAATGGTTCTCCATCTTTCAAACTGGGATTGGAAACCCTTGAAAATTTCTCTTTTTCTTTAGGTGAATATGTAAAACATCTAGAAAGGGGCGGATAGTAAATACTTTAGAGTGTAAGAGCCATACAGTCTCTTTTGCAACTACTCAACTCTATGCTGTTCTGATAAAATTTATTTATAGGCACTGAAATTTGAATTGCAGATAATTTTCACATATCAAAAAATACTATTCTTTAAAAAAATGTTTTGCAACTTTTAAAAGATGTAAAATACATTCTTACTTGTAGCTTGTACAAAAACACGTAGCTGGCCACATTTGGCTGGAAAGCCTCAGTTTGTTGACCTCTGGTCTACAACAAAGTAATAGAAAAGCTGGCATTTAAATAGGAAAAGATAATGATGGGAGTAAAAGAAAAAGGTGTTAATGATGATATCTGTTTAGATTAATTATATCAGTAGATAAATACATGCCACCATGAAGAGTTGTCTGCCACTGTAATGAGAGACACAAGTTAAAGCCAAGAGAATTAGGTTCTAGTCTCAGTTTATGTGCCACCTGCTAGTGACCTTGGGAAAAATCCCTTAATTTTTTTAATCCCAGTTTCTCACTTATAAACTAATGGAAATGAATTATACAATTTCTGAGATCATTTTCACCATTAAGATCACTCCATTTTTATTTACAATTGCTCCCTTCTTTCTCGCATAACTAGCTATCCATTTATCATTGTTTTACTTATATCACATACAATTATAAGAGATACTATTTTAAAATAAGAAGTGATTTCTACAACTGAAAGTGAATACTTTGCTCTTAATTTGTCCTTAAAGCACAGGGTGTTTGTAGAAAATCACAATCTTTAGGCCTGTCAATGATTTTGTAGCATATCACCACTGAGCACGCATTCGGAAAAAGCTAAGAAATATAAAATCAAAGTAGAATATAAATTATGCATCAGAGAAGTCCAATTACAAGGAGGGAAAAAATATTTGGATGCATATAGCCTACCTCTTGCTGTCATCAAAAGCTCTTGGCAGGATTAGGCCTTTGCAACAGATATTAGACTTCTACTGATTTAGACTTCAGTGGCTGGTGTGCTGTATTTTATAGTGTAAAAAAAATTAAAATTACACTTTTTAAAGACAATTTTGCTATCCAGCATTCACATGTCTTCCACATGGCATAATACATAGTTTATCAATAATAATGTGAAGCTCACTGGCACACAACCACATTTTTACATTTTTCTTAAGTAGAACATGCTATGAAATATAAAATATTGAAAAAGAAAGGGGGTGTCAATGCACACACATGTTTTTAAGAGCTCTGTGCTACATGTGTTGAGTTGACAAAGATGAAGAACAAAATGAAACCAACTGCTTGATAATTATATTTTCAACATAACTGGTTTTAAGTTGAACATTCCTAAAACCAGATAAATCACCTAGAAGTCACATTACCCTGCTTCAACCTAGACTTTGCTGTTTCTGTCAAGAGAATTGCATTTCTTCCCCTCACAATACATGGACACCATCCTTGACCACTCCCTCTTTCTATCTCCATCTTCTCTGTCACCAAGTTCTGTGGAACCTTCCTTTGAAAGAGCTCCTCAGCTTTTTTGTTTTTCTGCCAACTCTTTTACTGTCTTCTTCCCAGGGCTGACCACCGTTTTGACATAAAGGGAGATTCCTGAAGTTTCTATGAATGGAAGAAGTTGAGGAGTCCTCACATGGTTTATGTGCTGAGACAAACTAGCCACACGTGGGAGGATTTTCTGCAAAGGTTTAATTCAGCTGATGTATCGATTTCATGAGGTTTCAGCCCACTTAATTATCCTGTTTCTTCCTTTTTAACGTAATCGATAAACAAATAGATATTGAGCATTTATTGTGTACAAACAAAACAAAATTAAATACCAACTACCTATGTATTAGGGATAGGGAGAAGAAAATAATGTTTTCTAATATTAAGATATTGGCCTGTACTCAGGGTGTACCAGTCAATTAAAAGTGATGCAAAGGAAATGGCAAAGTCAGATGAAGATGTCAAAGTTAGGGAAAAATGGCAATGTCAGAAGAAAATGACGAAGTCAGAAGCCCCCACAGCTCAGCACATGCTTTATTGCCAGATTAGTGATACAGATTTCAAGGGCTGTGGTTCACAAAGAAAAGGAGATGATTGTGTCTGAATGTCTTTTAACTTCATATGCAGTTAGATACATGAACTAATTCTGTATTAGGCCACACAAAACCAAGCTAGATGAATCTTGCCATAACACCATCTCAAACATTTCTCAAATCAAACATATTTAACATCATTATCTCAAGTTTTTCTTTTTAGAATTATTTATGCCACTGTTTCCTTTTGTTGGCATGAGTCAGAACAAGTTTAACACGACTTATTTACTTCTCAACCAAAAAAAGAATATTTTAAATGTTTCATGATCAGAAGGCTATCAATATTTTATATTAATTACAGAGAAAATATATCAGTAGAGCTATTTGAAAACCCTGCTAGCCTGTGAAGGAAAGGCAGTAAGAAAGAAATGATTAATTATGAATTAACAGTGATTAATTATTGACAGTGTATTATATGCCAGAGTCAGTGCTAGATGTTTTCATGGACTCCCTCTTCTTTAATTTTCACAAGGAACTTTGGTGATAGGTAGGTGTTCTCATTATGAAGGATGTTTTTAGAGGTAACGAGATAAATGTACACCCTGAGTACAGGCCAATATCTTAATATTAGAAAACATTATTTTCTTCTCCCTTTCCCTAATACATAGGTAGTTGGTATTTAATTTTGTTTTGTTTGTACAAAAAAATGCTCAATATCTATTTGTTTATTATATTAAAAAGGAAGAAACAGGATGATAAAATGGGCTGCTTAAATGAGAGATAGGAGGAAAACGACTGAAGACAGTTTTTCTTGGGGGATGAATTTAGAGCTAGGGTGACCATTCACTCGGAAGAGTTAGTAGATAGTGGCAGAGGATAGAGAAGGGAGAGAAGGACAGAGAGAGAGAGAGAGAGAGCGAGAGAGAGAGAGAGAGAGAGAGAGAATAAAAGCAAGAGAGAGAACAAGATAGATATACTGCTTCAATTCAAAAGTACACAGATCATTTCCAGGGTTTTCAATAAGCTGTGGGCTTTCCTGAGAAATATATCCTACTTTGCATTATACTGAGTTCTATCCAGGAAGGTCCTTTAAAATGGAATGTGTGTTACCATCACCTCAGTCACTCTAAAGCCACGTGCACACTTAGAATCGTGGAATGCATGGTTTTTATGCGCTATACCATGCTCATTTCAAACTATGATGTGGCTCTTTACTTTAAAAAGTACAATAAAAAGTGCTGTTTTACAATCCCACACTCTACAAAGACTGGATATTTCTAGGGATTGTTTTGTGGCCAAAGGGACTAGATGTGTCAGAGCTCTCTTCTCACAGTTTATAGCTCAAAGCTCTCTGTACGCTCATTTCAAGACAAAAGTATGTACATCTGAAGGTCTTTGGTGGCTAGGACATAAAGTGTAAGATGTGTGTCTATTTTTTCATCCACAGCTACAGGTAGGCAGTCATACCTTGGGCTCCTCATGGGTATTTCTAAGCTGGTGTAGTCTGTGTCCTGAACACTGAACATATCTGTACTGTCCAATTCCTTGTGCACATGGGGCACACAGTGACCATGAGGCAAGGGAGGACTCCAGCACCCACTGACTATCTTCCATGTGCAAAGCCTCAGCAGGCACTTTCATAAATATCTCATGTAATTTTCACAGAAACCTATAAAATAGCCATTTTCATTGTCACATACTCAAATATTCCGATGACTATTCACTGAGCATTGATGTTGGCCAGACACTCTTCCAGACGCCGAAGTTAGTGCTACTCACAAAAGACACATTTTGGCCCTGTTTGTCTTACATTCTAGAGGGGGAGAGAGAATAAATAAATAGACAAATGCACAGTATGATGTCATGTGATGCTAAGTACACAAGGACACAGCAGGATTGGGGACCAGGAGTGTCACTCGGAGGGGACAGCCCTGAGTAGAGGTGCTATTTTGCAGAAAGTATTCAGATGTCTTCTTGAAAAGATGAGAAGCTATAAGCAGTTAAGTAACTTTATTAAAAGCATTCTATGATGCATGTATATATGTTGAATATTCTGCTAGAAATGGAGTAGAATGTAATCGCTCTAGAGATACATTGGATGTTTGTATCACTTCGTATTTCTCAAATGTTGTCAATTGCATCATATATCCATCTGTTTACAAGTCTGTCTCCATCCACTCCTGTCAAACACAGGAGATCTTCCTGTCCTCAGCTCGGTGTGAGCTCTCACCTACTCCACACAGGCAACCCTAGCACTTTGCTTCCCATGCTGGGCTTTCCTGGCCACACTGTCACAGGGCATTTCCCATGATGCTCAATCCATGGTCCGTTGTATCAAGTGACCAGTTGCCCTTAGTGGTCAGCTCCACCTGGCATCCTCAACTTCGCTGTTTCACTCCCCTGTTCCTCCTGCTGTGTCCTGGGACAATGCACAGCAACAGAGCGTAATCACAGGAGCCCTCTGCCTCAGGCTCTGCTTCCTGGAGGGCCCAGACATCGACTCTCCCCTCCCGGATTCTCAGGTACTTGGGGAAAAGGTGCCCTGTCTTCATTTTTCATCTTTCTCAGTGTCTCAAATAGAGTTATTCTTCTGGGGGTTAGCAAGAAGCTATCACAGTTTTTGGTCAAGTTGTGAACTGATGGCTATAAGAAATATAGTAATTGCTTTTTCAAAACCCCTAACTGTGAGCTGGTATGCTATTGGTTGTCAGGCAGGGAATGGGTAGTAACAAGGCTACCATGACAGAGCGGTGGGTCTAGAAAGAGTGATCAATAAAACGAAATCCGCTGAGAATCTGGAATGAAATACAAGTAAGTTCTCAATGAATTCTGTGCTGGCTCCCCAAAACCTCCTCACACCCTAATTGCATTTAGTGTTTATCTCTTGCTTCAAAGCACCACATTGGACTTTGGGGTGTCATCTCTAAAGCCTTTCCCAGACTTGTCATTTTGGATCTTTCTCTGTTGGCAACTCTCTCCTGCACCCAGAAATTCACGTTCTCTCTTCATGTTTGAAACATGTTTATGAGATATTGTGAGGTGTAAATTATATTGTGGACTGTTTGGAAACTGCGCTAGGATGAAATGTACAGTCCTGAGAGATGATAGAAGGCACAAAGAACCATCTCTTCACATCCAATTTTACTTGATGAGATCATAAATATAATGTTAATTGTATTTCAGAATTCCTGAGGAGTCGAAAGGAGGAAAACCTTAATTAGTATCTGCTTCATATTAAACATGTTATATTGATAGTCTGAGGAAAAATGGAAATCCTCTTCCTAGAAAGCAAGTAAGTATTTCATACTCCAAACTATAAAATTAGGAAACAAATAAACAAAAAAGACCCAAGTCTGCTGGCTGTGGTGTTTGGTTACAAAGGGGAGGCCATTGTGATAAACAAAGCGATGCCTATCAAAAAGGGCCTTATTTCCCTTGAAAACTTTTCCATATTTCTCCTGCTATTAACTTGGCCATAGACCTTCACTTTCCTCTGAGGTTCCAAAATATCCTAGAAGCCTTGTGATTATTTTAGACATCTAAATGATCCATGTAAGACTTGCAAAGCTATTTTGCTTTATAAATATCTTCTCAGTATTTGCCAACCGGCTGCCTACCTTGGGTGGACCAGAAACTCTGCTTAATGCTACAGCTATAGCAATGAATGATATCATAGTCCTCCTCAACATATCTCTCCCATTGAATGGGGATGGAACAGGATACTAATACTTAGAAGAGTCGGTTGTGTACCTTTTGCTATTTGAGGCACTTCATTATTTCACGTGGGACCTCAATGCCTCACTGGTGTGGGTATTCCATTCACTCAACTGCTCTGAGGTAACATGCCTGCAGTGACATAATTAGGAAGTAGAGGTACAGGAACACAAATGCCAGCTTATGTCCTGTGATAACCCCCATTGGCACCCCACTCAAGAGCGTGGGGACCCTGCAGGGTGTTACCACATTCAGTGGGTACAACTATTGAACCAGTGATATTCCCTTCACCTGACACTATATGACCTGAGAGTCCTGTCAAAAGGAAAGAACAACTAAAGGTGTTCTAAAATCCATATTTCTTATAGCTATTGCTCTGCCTGCTTTCTAGGCTGCCAAACAAATTGAACACGTTTAATATTTTTGTTCTCTTTTAAGTCATATTGACTATTATACTGGTATTCAAAATATATTAGCAGCTATAATCATCTTCGATTTTGAGATTGTTGACTTCCCTTTTTTGTATTTAAAGATGTCCATAATTTTCACTTATTCTTACTTTTCTGTTTAAAAATGAGTAGTATCTTATATAGCCCGAGTTTAAGGTCTTATCATTTTAAACACGTTTGAGATTTTGAAAACACTTTTATTTTCTACTATTATTTTTTCTGTTCTCATATCACAGTTGGATTTTCTAGTTTGAAATCTAAAGGTCCTATTCTGAGGCATCAGGTCATTCAAAATATGACTGAATCCTATAAGTATTCCCAAACTTCCCACTCAGACTCTTTTTCAAGTCATTTCATCTCCTGAGTCTTCATTTCTGACTCAAGAGGGTACAGAGGGAGGATTGGGTAGAGGAGGAGACTGTGAAGCAGCCCAGATCCTACCATGTCCCTCCCTCTGGCCCAAAACCACCTGCTTCCCCTACCCGGACCCTTCCAGGGAGAAAAATGTCACTTTCTGGTGCAGTGGTCCATGTTCCAGACTGTCCTGAGTCTTCATCTCTCACCTCCATCCTCTGTGGCCCCTCCAGGGAAACAGCTCTCAGAATTTTACCATTTAGGGACTATATTGTGAACCATTTTAAGCAGGACTAAAGGCTGATAATGTCTAAGAAAATATATTTGCATTTTAACAAGAGCTTTAATTGAGAATGACACAGGAGAGAATTTGAACACTCTCACAGATTGCTAGAAATGGCATGTGGGTGGGGTAGATGGGTCTTCTAATGTCCACCAATTCTCTCCATGAAGACAGTTAAACACCCTCCACATACGAGAGGGACCCCCCCAAAATGGAATTTATTTATAAAAAATTGTGTATTTATTCTTGCATGTTTAAACTACAGTTGCCTTCAAAATACTCTCTGTTTGATGCAATATACCTGTTGAGATGCTTTTTCTACCGCTAAAAAGTTTTCAAACTTGTCAGTTTTGGTGCTTTTGCAATTTTTTGTTTCACCTCTTCCACACAGGCAAAATGTTTCCCTTTCAAGACTTTGTTCATCTGGGAAACAAACAAACAAAAAATTGCTCAGAGTGAGATTGGGTGAATAGGGAGGGCGAGACATGGATGTCATGTCATTTTTGATCAAAAAGTGCTGAACACTTAAAATGGTGTGAGCAGGTGTGTTAGTAAGTCAACCATCATGAAATGGGCAAACGTGTTGAAAGAATCTCCAAAAAAAATTCACTGAAGCTGAACGCAGTCTCTCACAATGCTAGCTGGTACACTGATGCGGATGGGTTCCCAGAACACTTACCAAGCAGGAGAAACCTGTACTTCAAAGGGCCCACCCTCCCAAAGATGATTCCATTTTGGGGGGAGTCCCCCCTCATACACAGGAATGGCTCTCAATGACAAGAGTAGGTAAATAAGTTCATTTTATACCAAAGTGATGTGATACAGCTAAGACAAACCACAAACTTTGAGGTGTTTTCTAGAAATGGTGAGGGAACAAGGTTGGGTCAGCCTTACTCTCTCTTGACCGATCTCTTGTGTCAAAGAGTCATAGATTCTCAGTGCAGTCAACTGGAGGAAGTTATGAAGAAAATGGCTCAGAGAAAGAAAAGAGTGAATGTTCCAAATCAAAATGAAACCCATTTCCTGATTAGATCAGTTCAGTTGTTCCAGTCTGATTCTATGTCAAAATCAACAAGGGCAAATTTCTTTTCAAATGTGACTTATTGAAATATAACATATATACAGAAACACCTATAAATCCTAAGTGTTCTGTTAATAGCATTTCAAAACAGAAACCCATCTATATAGCCAATAACCAAATCAAGAAATAAAATACTACGTGTACCCCCAAAACTTTTGTGGTGCCCCTTTCTATCACCATTCCCTGTCACCTCAAAGCCAAACATTTTTCTGAGAGCCAATACTAAAGATTCATTTTTGTGCATCTTTTGGCGAACATTCGGTGGCATTTAGAGTTTGTATATAGTTAGGAGTTAAATTGCAAGGTCATAGGCATACAGATGGTCAGCTTTGGTAGATACAAACACAGATTTGTTGTATTAACTTACACCTCTGTACTTCGGCGTTTGAAAGTTCCGGTGGCTCCTCATGTTGCCAACATTTTATATTTTCTGTTTTTCATTCTAGGGATGTGCTTAAAGTATATATTCCTGCACTTTGCTCCAAATCTTGCTAAATCCATATCATGAACGGGTTCTGTGTTTCTCTCCAGATTATGTATTTTTCAAAACTCCGTAAGTGATTCTTCATTAGGCCAAATTAGAGACCACTGTGAATTAACTGAGCAATCTTGCAACAGACCAAAACATGTTCTCATTGGTGAAGAGTCAAATATAGGTTGAAGGACTGAGTGTACTGAGGCCATATCTTTAACTCTCCAGGAGGACCTGCTAGTGACAACAAAGCAAACTGGAAGTAACTAGGCCAGGAATATTTTGCCTGATCATCCTAACATTTCTATGAAATTAAGGGTCAGTCTTTTCTGTACTAGTAGTGTGAAAGGGTTTACGAAGATGTAATGTACTTTTTTAAAGTAACAAACCTGATTATCTGAAAACACACTTTGAAAATTATCCCTATAGAGCCTTTTTCATTTTCAACCTCTTAATTTTTATTTTAGGTAATCAAAGTAAAATCACACCATTTTACATAATTACCATGTATTTTAAATCTTTTCTTTTTTATTTCAAATCTGTAAAATATCCACTTAGCAACAGTATGCCATTTTTTTCTATTTTCTACATTTTAGGCATATGCACATTAGACGCAGATGAAAATGCACAGGATATAGGAGGTTCTGTCAAAATATATGGTTCCTCAGGAAAGAAGCTTGGAGTCGGATACTATGTGCAATATCAACAGTAGCTTGGGATTCAAATGTTTCATATTTGTGCTCTTTTCATGTTTAATTTTAGAAGAGCACATTTAAGGCAATGTTATATGTAGATAGTGCTATTTCTAAGATATCCTATTAAAAATGATAATAGACAATGAATTTCAATATTTTATATTTTAAAAGCAAAAATCATTCATGAAAGAAAAATTCCATATGCCACATGGCATATGTACATGATGCATGTGTTTTTCTTTGTTAGATAACATGTGTTAAAATATATTATAAAATTTTCTGTTTCTGGCCATCCTTATATAATTATATTTTTAAACATGTACATTTAGAGCATAAATGTAAAGCTCCATAGCACTGAGAGATATGATCATTTTTGACTTCATTTTAGAAATATGAGTATATGGGTGATTTATATAACAAGAGTTATGCACATCTCTGAGTTTTCATTTTATTTTCCCCACATGACACTAGTTTTTGGGTATTCTTCTCTGCTAGTGGATAATCAGGGTATCATCTTAATGTCCTGGAAAGTCACACTGCCTCGGTGCGAGCACTGCTCACCGGATGCTGGGCAGGTTGGTTCCTACTGGGCTTGGTCCCCACATGCCTGGGGAAGCCATCTTCTACCTAGAGGGAAACTCATTTATTTTCCTTGAGTCCAGCATTTCAAGAGACGAATGCACTTCGTGGACACTACCTCTCCTTCCCCTACTTTTGTTTCCATTGAAGAGTCAGTGGTAATCCTGGAAAAGGAAAAGAAACCTGTTTTGTGCTTTCCTGACCACCAGAAAAACCAATGGCACTTGTTCTGAAAAATCACCTAGGAAAACTCTGTAGACGCAGTCAGGATGTTCAGAATTATAAGAATATATGAGATTGCTCATTTGACACCTGATTAGTTACTTCAAGAAGAGAACACCAGTTATGTGGAATATTTTTTTTTTCAATTTCTAAACTTTCATATTTAAACAAATGTTTCCATGTAATAATAAAACTTTAGGTCATTGTTTTTGTTAAGCACTGGCTAGGCCATGTGTTCATTGGCTATGGTTGCTGTGTTTTCCTAAGCTTTGGCCCCCTCCCCTACCCTGGGGAGGTGAATCTCCTCTCTCTCTTAGTTTCTAAATAAACTATATTTTCCAACTAAAAAAAAGTAAAATTTTAAAAGTACTAGTAGGATCTACTAAAGACAAGAAAGCAGGGTCTCATCAGTGCCTCTTGCATTTGCATTGTCAGAAATTCTCAGAGTTCTCACCAAATTCTGCTAAGAACTTTAAACAAGTTTCCCTGGAAAACAGATGTCAGGGAGTGCACCTGGCATGCCGAATGCTCCTATCTGGAGATGCATTGGCAGTCAGGCAGCTGCTGAAAACAGATGCAGACGTTGGAATTCACTACTGACTTGCTAGCAATAATTGTATTGTTTTTAGAGGAGCAGGAAGTTTTTAATTCCCCCTTTTCTTTGCAGGAGAGGTGGTATATAGGGGAAGGGGGACATGTGTGAACTGCAAGCATTAGACGAATGAGGTGCTGAGGCAGGAGAACCAACCTATCCCATCAGCCCAGGGTGTTTCCAGAGGGGCTGAGTGATTTAGAGCAGCGCCCTCCATGGTCTTCCCCATAGATGACCGGACTCCATGAATCCAACTGCAAATATAGGATTCTTCCCATATAAGGTAAGAGGCAAGGACAAAGGGCACAAGCTCTGCAGAAACTTCTGATCCTTGAGGTATTGATAACCAACAACTCACAAAAATGAAAAACGATAGTTTACACTCTCTTAGGAAATTGTAATTCAACAAGGTGAAAATTTCCCAGGAGATACATATACAGCACCTCGTTAGAGCCTCACAATAGCGATGGGATGGGGAGTACTAAGGATAGAAGACTCACTTTACAGATAAAGAAATTGGACTCACAAAGGTCACCTGAAAACGGGCAACATAAAAGTTGTTGCTCCTTTGTTTCTGACAGCTTATCCACTTTCCCACAAGTCTCCACAATGTTCTGGAACACCTGGCCTAGGCCCCTTTCTTTTCCGATGCTGAGGAGGAGGCAGCAGGCCAGCTAGTACAGAAATTCGGACGCAGAGCTGGGAATCCAGAGCAGACCATAATTGCTCATCCCTCCTACCTAGGTCTCAAAATGGGAATATTGTTGGTGGGTGAATGATCGACCACCATAGAGTTAGCAGATTATTTAGAACAGCTCTAGAGTCTTGTTAATTGCCTTCATTCTAAAATAGAAACAGCACATGTAAAACCAAATACAAAAACAATACCAACGAATCTATGCCAGTGCTTCTGAACTCCAGCTTGACACTTCCCATCTCTAACTATGGAAGTAACATCGTCACCTGCTACACTTTACTTCTTTCATATTTGTGCTTTTTAAATCTGTGGTTATCAGATTGGGAATTTTCCACAGGTGAAAGGGTGTTGTTTCTCATGTCAAAGTCACAAACACATTGTGCATAACAGTGGCATTGGGAATTGAGCAGAATGCTTGGCCCTCCCGGGAAGACTAGGTCAGGTCAGGGAGGGCAGAGAGCCTCCCTCCAGGAAAGGTGGTTCTCCAGAATGAGCTCATTCTCTGCCCACTCCAATCAACTTATCAATTTTCCCAGTTCTGAGGGGTCTCTAAGTTTGAGGGTTAAACTAAACAAAGGTTAACCTCAGACTTCTTAAGTTTTAATTACTGAAGGAGAAGACAGAGTCACAGGAGTCAAATGTCTTTAACTGTTTCCTCTCATTCCTGTATCAGAGCAAAACTATGTAAAGATGGATGAAGAACGTTGGATTGAGAAATAACTCTGGGTAATTACTGAGTTCTTTAAAACTTGCCTTACAAAAAGATAATAATAAACATAATTGAAATGTTTTATTTCCTAAACTTTGATTTAATAATGATGTTGGAAATATAATATCTGAACCACAACACCACAGACTGGTTACCAACATCTATCCATAAGTGGAACTAGTAAACACTGACAGAGCATGCAGAGAATAATACAAATTATTTTCTTTTTGTTACTCTTGAAAACCCAAATTGTGGCATGAGCAATAAAATGATGTTAGACATAACCTGAAATTAACTGGCCATTAGAACCAACTTAATTGGTTATATCTGGCCATACTGCCTTCTAGAGTTTATTTTCCACATTGGCACAAGGGTCTTGTATATCATCCAACATATTTTAGAGTTTCATGAACACACAATGATGAAAGAAGACACTCGTGCTTTCAGGTGCTTGATATGTTTCTAAGGCAGCAATTTTTATGAGGATGCGTCCTGTCAACTAATTCCAACAGTTAAGTAGGTCTATCAGTTTATATAGCATGAAAATAAAATTTCAAGACCTATGACCATATACTGCAGACCACTGCTATGTGCTGAATTTCATTTTGTAGTGTAGTTTCATTTTAAAATTCTACTGTGACATATTTAGCTAGAGAAAGATATTAAATCCAACTCTTGTGTATTTAATGTAATTCAACTCAAGTGCCCCATACCTTCACCTTACTTTATACGACCTTAAAATGCTGGATATGTGACTTTTGATATAGGGCTCTATTTTAACTGTAAGATTTCAGTATGAACAGTGATTTTTTCTCAAGTAATTTATTTTTACTATTCTGCCCTCTGTAATTTCTGATTTCATTGAAATAGCAAATCCACCCATAAGAGAGTACTCTTACAATTTAACTTATAAAGTGATTCAATAAAATTAGTTCCTGCACTCCTTCTAAATCCATAGTATTCAATAAATCTAGATGGATGGTTATCAGCATGTAGAACTATGTATGAAATGTACATTTATTGTCTAAGCAAGAGGTCATGAAACCTTTTATTTGAAGGTTCAGATAGTAAAATATTTAAATTTTTCAGGTCATGAGGTTTCTGTTGCAACTACTCAACTCTGCCACTAGAAGATAAATAAATGAATGGATTGGCTGTGTTCCAATAAAACTTTATTTACTAAAAAATGCTATCTATAGCTTATAGACTCCTGGTATAAACTTCTGCCATTCATGAATATTGTTCTCGAACAGCTGCATTTGCATTACCTGTAAACTTTATTAGAAATGCTGACTCTCAGGCCCCACCCTGGACCTACTGATTCTGAACCAACTTTTTCAAGATACCCAAAGCATTTAACATGCTTCCTCAATGCTCAGGGCATTTGAGTGTATATCAAGTATGAGAAATACTGGTGTAAACCACGGCGACTGGCTTCTCCTTGGGTTAACAGAGCAGGTCATGGAGGTGTCACTGTCAGTTTAGTTATCCATCCTACCATAAGAATGTTCATGTGCTTCTGTAGACTAACATTCTCTAACTGAGGTATCACAAGAAAAAATTGAGAGTATCTATTTATATAAGTACTTTTGAAAACATAAAATAAAATTAAGAAGTACTAATTCTTAATGGACACTGGCCCCATCATTCAGACTGCATGTCCCTTATCATATGCAGAGCACCAAGTTTGCTGAGAGGAGAAAAGGTTTCCATCCTGGAGAGGAACTGGCAATGTACCTCCATCAGTTCAAATTTACTTTCTTTCGAACTAGCATGAAATGGTTTACACTTCTGGAATTGAGTGAAATTCTCTAGATGCAACAAAATGAATCTTCCCAAAACAAGTGCTGTAAAGTGCTTCCTGCAAAGAAGCTGCAAAAACTAAAATGATACTAACAATATAAACACAACTGAACAGCAAGAAACTGAGACAGGTGAGTATATTCTAATTCCTATGTTCTATTCATGTATCACATTATCATGCAAAAGGGTAAGAATTAAAATGCTTATCCTAAAATGATTATATAACATACAAATTTGCATCCACTATCATTAATGACAAATCTTACTTTAAGGGAATGAAATACTTTAAGCAACCACATTTAAAAGCTAAGCATTCAAACATGAAAACAGACTTTTCTAGAGTTTTCAATCATGTGATACTTATCTTGATACTTTAAAATTTACATAGACTTTTAACAATAAAAATCTAGAATTCTGTTTTGAGTTTTTCTTGTTTTGTTTTATTCCCTAACAGTGAAAGAAGGAAAGCTAAATACTTTAGGGAAACTTTCTTCCTGTTGCAGCAAAATGGTAGAAATCATACATAGAAAACAATATGGAAATAGATTGAAGCACATTTGTTTGTCAAAAATTGCTGTTGAAAGATATATAGAGCCGGGCTCGGTGGCTCAGCCTATATTCCCGTGCCTTTGGGAGGCTGAGGTGAGTGGATTGCCTGAGCCCACAGGTTCGAGACCTGCCTGGGCAGCAAGACCTCATCTCTAAAAAATCAAAAAATCAGCCGGGCGTTATAGCGCATGCCTGTAATTCCGGCTACTTGGAAGGTTGAGGCAGAAGGATCGCCGGAGCCCAGCAGGTCGAGGCTGTGGTGGCCGGGAGCGGCCACTGCACTCCAGTCTGGGTGACAGAGTGAGACTCCAACTCAAAAATAAATAAATAAATAAAAATAAAAAAGATATATAGAACTTATTACTGATCATTTGAAGGAACAAATGTTAGAATAAGCAGTATAGAAGGTTTGCTATAATGTTGGGTATATATGTTTCTCATGGATCTCAGCTTATAGTATTTTTTATATTCTCTTCCAATAAGGAAGCACATGAAAAACTTATACTTTAAGTTGTTAAGAAAAGTACTGTAAAAGATGTAGTCTCAACACGATGGTTATGTTGAGTGACTGTAACACTGATGTAGTAGCTGTCTTGATTAGAGAATGAGATTCAAACAAAATGGTTACAGAGGGAGTACTGCAAGAGAATTCCTTCATTGCATGATGTATAGGTATGACACGGAGCAAAGAAATTATGCCAGACATAACAAGTGTCATAACAGGCGTCATCGATGTAGTTAATTATACAATAACAAGACTTTGTACAATGTGGTAGACTTTTTTCCACTAGTATGAATAAAATAGGAAGTGACCATAAACTTATTTGTACCACACAGAGCTTCACCACTTAATTCATAGTATGAACCTTCCAACTATTGTGAAATTTGCTCATTTTTCTCTCAGTATGTTGGCCATTGTGTGTGATTGTATAGGGATGCACTGAACAATTTTAGGGAGCACTATTTACATTATATGATTTATAATTTATTGAGTCACATATCTTTGTTCCAAAAACTGTTTTCTGGCAAATAGCAATACCTTGTGAAAGACGTAGTTTTTAAAAATTGTATAAAAGTGCCATGTGGGCTTTCTGTGAAATAAAATGACTTCCAGTCGATATGCAACCTAGCAGATATTTTAGCAAAAATAAAAAGATTTTCTGTTCCATTAGGGTAGATGCGATTTTTACCAGGTAAGAAATAACTTTTTTTTTTTTTAAAGGAACTTTGACTTTGGAGCAAACACTATAAAAAAGAAGATGTTTGAAAATATCTTCTTGTTTTGTGATTTAGAAAAAATTTTTAAAAATAATTATTTCAGTTATGAAAACACATATCTGTACTATTTACATGGCTTGGAAATAAAGATATACATTCTTTTAAAAAATCTTTCAAATGAAAAGTTTCAGTGAGTTTTGAACCTATTAGCGATGAGTGCAATAATGACCCACCTTCTAAAATTGCTTGACATCAGTGAGAAAATTTATTTCTCAAATTTCAAAAACCATCTTTGCTATCCACAGATGGCAACTTAATGTCAGAGCTTACCTTCTGCCCATTCACCTTACATCCATGGGGCAACTATCTTAGTATTGAGATCATTTTTTTCTTTAACTTTTCAACACTAATTCTTAATCATGCTTTGTGACCTCAATATTCATGTAAAATGTTCATTCATTCAAAATGACCTCAGTCTCTTTCTCCTCACACCGAATGGTCTTGTCCTTCTCTCTACTTGCCAGCTCTTCCCACAGTTACGCCATATGTCAATGACCTTCAGTCCCTGGGAGATGCCCTGGCCCCATCGCAAGCCAACTGAATTACTCTTTCTAGGCGTGGGGCAGGGTAACTGTATTTGAATTTTTTTCCAGTTGGTTTTGACACATCGTGACAGCTGAGAACCACTGGTGTAGGCCTGTCATTACCAATAACTGAATCATAATCTTCATAATCCTCAAACAGCCTTTGATCATCACTTCTCAACCACCGTTCAATCCCTCTACTAACCTCACTTGAATAATTTTGCAACCCCACTAGACTCTTCAATCCATTGCCCCTGATAACTTTTCATTATTCATGACTCCCTCCTGTTCTCTGTTCCTCTTTGTCCAACTTAGACTTATTGCTTTCTCAATCCCTTTGCTGGATTCCTTCTTTTTAGTATTTACTAGAAAATTCCCTCCTAAATATAGGTGAATACAGTTTATATCCAGTTCTGTGTCTGCCTTTGAGAAGTTGACTTTGGCCAGATTAAAAATTTATATCCTTACAAACAGGTATGAATTTAAATATAAGAACCTAAATTTCAAGTTTATTTCCATAAAAACTGAACTTGGAGATAAGACTGACAAGAAAAACAAAAGGAAATAGAAGTATGAAAATTTAAAAGATATATTCCAAGGTAAAAAGAAGAAGAACCCAACAAAGCAACCATGGAGCCTGAGACTTACGGGAATGGAATATTTGAAGGTTACAGAAAAAAGTTAATGGACAAAATAACTCAATTCTGAATACAGAGATAAATGGAAACCCATGTTCACACAAAAACCTAGACATGGATGCTTAAAGCAACTCTATTCATAATTGCCAAAAAACAAAGCCCAATTGTTCCAAATGTCCTCCAGTGAGTAAATGGGCAAGCACACTGTGGTACAAGCATATAACAGACACTACTGAATAAATAAAATAGACAAACTATGGATACGGGTAACCAGGTGCATGAATCCCAAAGGCATTCTGCTGAGTAAAAGAAGCAAGTCTTGACAGTTAACTGTTCACGGTTCCATTCCCGTGACACTCTCGAAAAGATCAGTTGATGAAGACCAGATCACTTGGTGCCAGGAGTTAGAAAGGCTGACTACATAGGGACAACAGCAGGCATCTGGGGTGAGGGGAGAGCTCTGAATCCTGTTAGGGTGGTAGTCACACTAATTTATACGTGGTTAAAATTCAGCTGTATATCAAAAGGAAGATAGTCAAATCAAATAGAATTGCCAATCTCCTTGTAGCTGCCAACTTTCTTTTTTCCTTTGGGATGAAGGAAGGTTTAACTATAAGATGATTCAAAATTTAAAAAAACAGTGTTGCAAGAATGCATTCATTAAATGTAAACTTTCCTATTCAGAACTTTGTGTGCTTTTTTTTTTTGGAGTTGGAGTCTCACTCTGTCACCCAGACTGGAGTGCAGTGGCCGCTCCTGGCCACCGCAGCCTTGACCTGCTGGGCTCCGGCAATCCTTCTGCCTCAGCTTTCCAAGTAGCTGGAACTATAGGCGCGTGTTACCATACCCGGCTAATTTTTAAAAAATTTATTGTAGAGATGAGGTCTCGCCAAGTTGCCCAGGTGGGTCTCGAACCTGCGGGCTTAGGCAATCCACTCACCTCAGTCTCCCAAAGCGCGGGATTACAGGCTGAGCTATCGAGCCCAGCTCAGAACTTTGTTTAAAAAAACAATGCAAAAGGCTTAGAAGTTATAAGGTTAATGAAAATGATAGCTTATAATTATCTATAATTTTTAAAAAAAATCTTAAAGGGTTTATTATTTATTGCTAGGAAGTTTAAAATAAAATGTACCAAAAATATAAATCAATCCCCTCATACATTTAGCAAATCAATATAAACTGAAAACTATATGCATTTGAACAGTAGCTGGCGTCCTCGGGCCTCTCACTTGGACCAGTGGGTCAGAACAGTTTTCATATCAGCTCTCCAGTTCCCAGATTCTATTATCCTGCCATCTCATGTGACTATAAAGCAATGAGATCATTTATTCATTTGAGTCCTATGAAAATCAGTTCCTATTTTACAATGTTCTGAGAATGTTATCTTACTTCCTATATGTTTAAAAGGCTTTCTTCCTAAGATACTATTTTTCAAAATCAGATTTATTCCAGAAAGAATTTCTTTTCTCATTGCCAATCTCCCTGTAGCTGGCCAACTTTGGGATGCAGGAGGGCTTAATCCATCTTAGGAAACATTCTGTGCTTGGCAGCCCTGGGTCTTGGCATCCCATTGCACTCAGTCAATGATATAGACCTTCCAAATAGTCCAGACTTTGGGGTGCACAACTGAGATAAGAGTTGAGAATTTAGAATGTCTATGGGGAAGAAAACCAAAAAAACTCAAGATGTCTAGGAAATACATCATTTTTAAAAAGGCAAACAGTAAACATATAATTTAACTCAGAGTGAAACAGGGCAAAGAAAGATTTAGTATTAATCTAATGAGTAAATAGTTATATGTGTGAAGAGACCCTAGCCGTTCTGCTTTGAACCTGGAATCTTTACAATTTAGGGATTTTTACATTTTCTGCATTCTATAATGAAAACTGCAATTTGTTGGGGGCAGATTCCTACATTTTTGTTTGTGTGGTCTGTTCATTTGTTTTTGTTTTGTTTTTTCTTCAAAGACCATTTTAGAGAGTGCTCTGAAGTTACGTAATCCAGAGCAAATCCCTGAATGGACATCAAGTTCCAGTGAAGAATGATATAAAGACATACGAAGATACATTTCTGTGTATTTCAGTAGACTGCATTAGTTCTACACACACTAACCACACTAGCAGCGAACAAATAAACAATAGAATTTCAATTCCTTAGAACAATATGAGTTTACTTCACTAACTCCTATCACTGTGTTTCAGTCATCTGGTGGCTTTCCTGCCCAAAGAGATTCAGAGACCCAAGCTCCTTGGATCTTGTGGCCCTAGCATGTAATCTCTCTAAGCTATGTTGTAAGAAATTTAGGAAGCAGTTTCCATCCTCAAGGTCCAAGTTCGGGTCATTAGGGTAAAGACACAATGCTGCCCAGAAGAGTAGTTATGACCACGAGTGGCAGAGGCTATAGCATGAAGACAAGATTAGATGTCTGGAGTGGAAAAACCTAACATATTTATTCTTAGGTGTGCGTGTGGCAGTGCCCTGAAAAAGTGAAATTGTTTTCACTAAGTCTATGGAAGTTTGTGCCATAGTAACTTGGTCATAAAAACTAAGTATGTGCTAAATTGTATTGTCACAAGTAGGTGATCCGCATGGGTGCATAGGAGCAAACATTTGTTTTAAAATATTCTGAAATATGGTGGGATTTTACAAGTGGAAAAAATACATAATCACATGCTATTTTTGTAGGGTCTAGGACTGAAACAAAAGGCATCTACGTGCACTCATTTAATTCATGCTACACAACAGCCCACTGGGTCTGAGACACACGTAGTGTATATAAACCTTGAGGAGGTGTTCTGGAAAAAGGTGGAAGCTATCTCAGATCTAATGTGGTGCTAACAGCGTTGAGCAGGCAGATTTGATGATCTCTCCGCTTTCTTCTTTGCTGTCTGTGCCATGAACATAATATTGTAATGGGATTTACCCCAGAAAAAGTCTGCCTTACTCTATTCTAAGCGCACAGTTGATTCACTTGGGAAACAATTCTAAATCCAGTAAACGAATCTACAAGACAATTGGGAAATGATCACTTTAGTTTTTAAACAGAATTTATTTTCCATACTGCTACTTCACAGCAAACTTGGTTCCATTTCCCACATTCTGCCTCTGGGGTCTTAGAGCAATCACTTCTTCCAGAGGAGGACATTGCCAACCCGTATACCAGCCAGCAGGCGGAACTTGCCTTTACAGCAGAAAATGAAGTGGGCTACTATGATCTATTGTCAGTATTTCTCAATCCATTCTCAATATATCCCAAGGGAGATTTCACTCTTGCTACAAAGTAAGAAATAACAACAATAACAATCACCACTGTAATAGAACATATTATGAGGGGCATTCTTTTAAAAGCCTTTAAAATGCTACCAGGAGAGTTTTATGGCTGCTCCAAGCCAGAACTTGGCCATGCTGAAAAACAGGGAAGAGGGTGTCCCGGAGGCAGCCCCAGGAGGTCCTCAGCTCAGCGTGTGCGGTGGTGTTTCTCTTTGGTTGCTAATATCGCAACTGAGTTCATGGACACCCCGAGGAAACATCAGACACAGCTTGTGCTGTTCAAAACAATCTTACTATAAAAGTGACTTTTCTTTTCAAACTTAAAGGCATTTTTTGTAATGAGAGGTTAAAGCTAAGATAATACTGAGTACTACCCGTTTCTGTTTACTTTCTCCAATTTTCTACTGCTCAGTGTATGACTGAAAATTGGGTATCAAAGATAAGGACTAGGGTTATTTTGCTGGGTACCTATTCTCCTAAACACGAGGTTTCAGGGTCTAGAAGCTTGAATTATTCTTTAGAAACTACAGAAATTTTGTTTTCAGAATGTCCTCCAAGCATCAGCCCCTTGCCTGACACATCTAAGCACTAAACACTTCCAACGAATTTTCAAGGACTCCAAATTGCAGCCAAACTACAAAACGGCTTTGTGAAACGCATGCATATCTACAGGGGATAAGACAAATACATCTTTACTCTGACATCATCCAGGTTTCTCAGAGGCCAAAGACTTGTAAGTGTACGAGCCACCTATTGAGACAGCAGTTAAATCTAATTATAGCTCTTGGTAGAGAGAAGCTGCCGTCTCAAGAAAAGCAAATATGCAGGTTAAGAGCACTATCCAACCTTGAGATTCATGCCGCTGCATGCTTTTAAGTGATGCCCTTGTTTAGTCCTTATCTAGACTTCTCACAAATATTCTTGTGGAGTATTATTGGAAGTGGATGGTCTACAAACTACCAAAGATTTCTGTGAATCACAATGGACTCTCTGGGTGATCCTTAACCTATATCCTATAAAGGAGCAAATTTTTTGTAGTTTGAAATCAGGGCAAACAACCCTAAGTGCTGTTATTATAAATGTTCATCTTTTCTAAGTGGTTATATTTTAATAATTTTAAACTAATGGTAATTTTGTGAAATTGGACAACTGTTTAAGGCTCTAAAGAATGTAACTCATGGCAGAAACTAGCATTTTGTTTTAAAGGTGCTTAATAAAGACATATTTCTATAGTCCCCTTGTAAAGTATTAAATCAAAAGCTGCTTTCAGTTAGCTCTGTCAAGCAAAGGTAAAGATAATCCCAGTCATCAGGATTTTACTGAGTAACTTGAAAGCAGGGCTATGCAATATTGCACTAACATGACAGTGGTTAGCTTAGCCAGTGAAATCAAGGAATCGATAAGGTTTGGTCATTGGTTTATACCCTGTGTAGTCCAGGGAGGTTTGTTCTCATTAGGAAACAAAATATCCCATAGATGCATGATGTCAGAAACAGAAAGAATATGGTTGCAATAGATACTGGGCTTAAGCCTCACACACTGTCTGCATCCTCACTGTCCTACCACTTTTTCAGTGTTGAGGGAACAGAGGGGTGCCACATAAGTGACCTTGGGCAAGTTCCTCATCTTATTTGAGAGTCAGTTTCCATATGTGAACTATGTACTAGTCAGCAGTATCTGCCTCACAGAGGATTAAATAATAAACTATCTTTAACACACACCACTTGATGCTTGGCAAATAATAACTCAACAAATGTGTGATGATGAGCAAGATGGTCACAAGAAGAGCAAGAAATAATGGTTCAGTGTTTGAAAGGGAGTTGTGTCTTTCTGATTCTGCTACTGTGCTGATTTCTAGAAGAGACTTGCTCAAGATGTTTCATGCCTTTCTCCCTAAGCCTATCTGTGTTCTCCTAGAAAGACCCGGGTAAGTCACCTCTGCACTGCCAAACATTTAAGCACACTCTTAGGCACAAAGATGAAAACAGAAAATAATTTTTGAATGGACAAACACATTAAGCTGAAATTCATATTCATAAAAAAAAAAAAAAAGAAAATCATATTCATCATTGATCTGACTCCTCTCCCCTGTTGGTTTTATACGCTATAAATGAGTATTGTTTGCTCCAAGTGGTATGACCTTTTCCTATGTGTTCAGATGGAAAGTTCTAACTCCTGAGACATTTTTAACACTGCTCTCTTTTCATTAGCTCCCCTACCCACCCTGCCAACTCTTCCATCTCACCAGCCCTACCACAAGCTGTTGAAAATCATTCTGTGGCCACCACCTTCAATGACGTTCCAGTGCATTCTCTCTTTTCTTCTGCCACAGTCCCTGCTCTCATTCAATTCTCATTACTTTTTTGCTAGAATATTATGGCAGTCTTGTAACTGTCTCTATTAACTCCAGTTCAGACTACAAATGACTAAAAGACTAATCTCCATCAGTCATAGCTATAAAAGCTTCTGTGCTTCTCCCCAATTTTTCAGTAGTGTCCCAATCTCTTCTAAGCTAAAAACAAGCTCATCAGGATAAGATACAAATCAGTCCTCAATATAGCTACCACCCACCTTTCCAAGATTCATTTTTTACTAGTGCCTTGCTTGGACCTTAACGCATCTTAAATACTTTCTGTTTCCAAATCTTGCTTTGCTCATGCATTTCTCTATCTGTAACATGTCCCTCTTGATATCTTTATCTGTGAAATTCTGTGCATGTTTGAGGCCCAAGCGAAATTAGGCTTTCTCCATGGGACCTTTTTCAAATCATGCTTCCAAGTGGTTATAGTTCCCAGTGATCTCTCATGCTTATAAACATTGTTGATGTCTAGCTTACTATAGAATTATGGTCCTTTTAAAATTACTATTTGTAAGCATTAAAGTGGCATGAATGTTGGATAAATGTGGCTCATCATTTAGAACTATATTTTATGTAATGTTGAAATTATTTTGCTCTGTTCTAAAGTCTAATTATGTGCTCATCCCACCAATATTTAAGATGGACAATTCGAAGCAACTCCAAAATCTGAGGTCAGAATAGATGCTATTTCTGAAGATCTGCCCTCACTATAGGCTATAACAATGATATTTTATAGACCACTTATTTGGTGCTATTTTAAAACTTTTTATTGATTTTTCTTACATTTGGTTGCTTTCATGACCAGTTAGAAAACTTTCAAGTGAAAATATAGCTGAAAAGAATGAAATAGAAGTGGTAATATAAGCCTCACATTTAACTGCCACAGCAGGAAAATTCAAAATTGAATTCCAACCCTAGCTATTAAACAACCTGATCAAACCTCCCTCCAATTTCACTGAGCCAGGCAATTTTTCTCGTCTTCCCTCTTACACTGGAGTCTGTAAGAGGAGATCTGAATGGGTGGCATAAGAAAATAAATATACTCATCACAGGTCTCTAGGACCATAGTTTACTAATTGTGGCTTAACCTTGTTATACTCTGACGGTCCTGATAATGTGTGGAGAAAGTCAAGAATCTACAACACAACATCGCCACGCACTACCTGGAGATCTGATCCCCCACTGTGGCATCTGAGATTAGTGAGAATGTCCACCTTATCTATCTTATCTACAGATGCTCTTTTTAACCTGCAGTAAGCTGCAGTGCCTACAAGTGCCTCGGTAAATATTTGTTGAATGAATGAAATAACTGAATGAATACATGAATAAATGGATAAGGGCAAAGTGGAGACATGGGATAGGATTTAAGGGAAGCCTTCTTAGAGAAGTTGAGCAAAGATATGCAGGAATTATGCAAATGAAGCATGTCTGGAAGCACTGAAGGATATATGATCAGTTAAGTTCCTGGGAACTGGACAAGTAAAGATAAGGGACTGAAAACCACCTTGCTATCAGTCAAAAGTAAAAATCTACCTGGCAGTCCTGGAAAGAGATTAAAGTTGGAGAGAAGGAGAGCAGGGGTGATGGATGAGGATTAATTATATGTGAAGAGAAAATATAGCTGTTAGGTAAACTTATGAGAAACTAAATTTATGTTTAGAAAGGAAAGGGTTACGGAAGAATTGAGGATGGTCATGAATTTTTTTTGTACTCTTCTCATTGAGAGGTAGGGTGTATCCTTGAATTTGGGAGGACTCTGTGACTACTTTCTCAATAGAAGACAGTGAAAGTGATGCTTAGCCAGTTTCTGAGCCCAGGTCTAAAATTGACAGCTTCCATTTCCTGTCTTTTGGACCACTTTCTCTGGATGCCCTGAGCTCTGGTGCTGCCAGTCTAGGAGAGGCCATGTGTGTCACCAGTCAATAACCATAGTTGAATCCATCATCCCAGCCACTCCTACCAAGATGCCAGACATGTGAGTCTCTCCACTAGCTGAGTACCACCAAATAACCTCAGTCAATGCTAGAGTAATAAATCACCCAGCAGAGCCCTGCCCAAATCCATAACCTACACAGTTGTGAGGTAATAACATGATAGTTATTTAAAAAGAATAAGGTTTGCAGTGGTCTGCTAACTTAGCAATTGATAATTAAAACAAGACATATAAGAATTAATGGGGAGGGGGAACAGTGATATGTTCTTGTTTTCAAAGTACCAAGCTTTTATAAGTGTTTATACAATAGTGTTGACACTGTTTGGGGCATATTTTACTATTATACTCTTACCTTTGGTTCTAGGTTCAATTCCCTTTTCCATATCTCAATTCCTGATGCTAAAATTAAATTCTGAACAACAACAACAGAAACAACATTCCACTGAATATATTTTCTGGTCATGTTCTATTCTAGACAATATAATGTTCAGAGAATTGAATAAAAATCTGTCATGGTTGTTGTAGAAGAAATATTCAGAACATATAATCATATCGGCAGACTGTGTTATGTACTCTTGTACATAACAGAATTAAAAAAGAAAAGAAATGATCCCAGTAACTCAATCAATGACAGATGATAGACTCTTTTCTGAGTATACCTGGTCTTTGCTATTTTTCTCCCCTGGATGTTTGACACTATCACTCTTCCTAGCCCTTGACCTAGAAAGCATCTACTGTTGCTGGCAGATCCTACTGTGTTGAACACTCATATCCTCTTATTTGTTCAGGCTTATGTTAACACGTGGCATTTGTTCCTTTCTGCAGCCTACACCAGCCCAGAAGTCTGAATCTGTTTTTAAATTTTTTTTTTTTTGAGTTGGAGTCTCACTCTGTCACCCAGAATGGAGTGCAGCGGCCGCTCCCGGCCACTGCAGCCTCAACTTGCTGGGCTCCGGCAATCCTTCCGCCTCAGCCTTCCGAGTAACCGGAATTACAGGCGCGCGCTACCGAGCCCGGCTGATTTTTTGATTTATTGTAGAGATGAGGTCTCGCTGCCCAGGCTGGTCTCGAACCCACGGGCTCAGGCAATCCACTCACCTCAGCCTCCCAAAGGCACGGAATTACAGGCTGAGCCACCGAGCCCAGCTGTTTTTAAATTTAGTAGTGAAAAATGCAACTACACAATATACTACCAAAGCACCTGGTGTTTCATGATTTTTCTCTTCCATCACTCTTCTCACTCAACTTTTCTTCTTTTTCAAACATGATACCACTTTACTTATGCATGCCTTAAGGCTCTCTCTCAAACTTCCAAAAAGTCTGATACAAGAAATTGCTGTTCAAGTATTATCTCTAAGTTAGGCCCATTTTCCCTCCATAAGAAGATAAGAATGTTTTACTGATATTAGAGAACATAATGGTTTAATTGATCAGATAACCTTAGCAATGCAATTGTAAATAATAAGTCACAGATTTAGATACTCTAAACTGTTAAAAATAATATTGCTTCTATATTAAACTTTGATTTACAACTGTGCATTTTCCCCTTTTCTGATAATTTATATTGTTCGTGGCATACAAAATATCTTCTAGTTTTATAAAAAAGATTTTTCTCATATGCTACTTTTTCAATTAAATCAAGAAAAATCTCTGATTATTGAGTTTTGAGAAGAATGAATATACCAAACCAATTTGTAGCAAAGCAAATTTTCCATAGTGCAGCAAAACTCTTTTAATTGATACTTGTCATTGATACTTTAAGCTGTCTTACGTTTGCCAATTTTCCAGTAAAATAAACCTGTCAAATGTAAGATATTACAAAGGAAGTGCAATGAGCAATCAGATCAGTTTGCCATAGTGAACCCTCTGAATTACCAAGGTATTTTACTTGAAAAAGTTTTAAACCATTGAAATAAAGAGTCATGGTGTATCTAAGGTAGAGAAGAAATGAGTTATAGGTTTTAGGGAATTAGAATGTGCCAAAATCAATCATATTTATTCATTGCATCTATATATGCTTCACATTGTTCATAACATCCCTTCATGTACATTATTTTTATGCATACTTCACAACAATTCTCCAAAATGGATATAATTATCTTCATCTTGCAGATGAGGAAATGGATGCATATACAATTTGTGCTCATCACAGTCATTGTTTATCGAAAAACGCTGTGGCTGAAGTGGGTCATGCACAATGATTACTAAATGGGTGTTTACAAAGCTCAAGTTGATGATGTCTTTGCTGACAACAGAATGCCATTTTGGTATCAGGCAATGCTATCTGGATACATGCAACTTGCAAAGTGATGTGGGACAAGTTTTAGAAAAAGTTCAAGTTCCTGGAGTAAAACAAGTCTTAATTAGATGAGAATTTTAGGAACCCTCTCCCCTAGGTTGCAACAGCTTTAACTTTAAGAGAACTGAGGCAGTGCAATCCTATTGCAGATTTATGCTTGTGGCTCCTTTGTAATTGGCATTGAAGAAGAGGCTAGCAAAATGACTGTGTAAAAGACCCCCCAAATTACAAACCCAGTATAAAGCAAGCTATCCCAGCTCAATGGCAAATCACAGGCTGAAGTCAAGGACAGCAGGGCAGGGAGGCCGAAGGCTCCTCTGCCAGCGGCATCCTTTCCTTGAGATTGGCAGCTGGTTTCACAGCAGCCTTGGGTTGCCTGCAAGACCAGGCCAGCATGGATATCCTTCACCCTGCAACCGTGTTGGCGTGGCCATGATGACAACCTTGGAGTGGGGAGGCCCTGTCAAGTGAGTCACACATTTCTCAGATGAGGCTAAAATGAGAAACTTTAGAAAAATGATTGCATAAATATATTTCCCATTGTCCAAAAAGGAGGCCAGATGGAAACATCTTCCAGTGCATTCTGATTAGAATGATAAAATGTTATAAAAATCCACTTATTATGATATTTATTCAGTTAGACCACACACTTTTCCCCCCTTATAAAAACTGCTGCTCTTATCACTCTGAGTCAAGTCTTGAAAAAAACCAAAAATAATATGTAGCTTTGGGCTTATATAAAATATTTACAAAACACTCTGACCTTCAGATGAAGAAAATCCAATCAAAGATGGATAGTGTTTATCACTGGGAAGTGGGATTAAGGGTAATATTTATTTTTTCTTTGCCAAAATAGAATATACTACCATTAAGAACAAAAGATATTTCTTCATGCCCCACTCTTCTCCTCAGCCCATTCATGAAATTACCTGGTTATCTTCAATCAGGTCAGAATCAACAACTACTTCTTGAACATACGCTATTCATTTTTCTAATCAATTTCTTCCCAGTTATCAGCAAATATATTGGCATTTTCCCCAGATAGTATACTATGTATACACCATGGGATTGAGTACAGCAAGGAAGTGATACATTTAAAAATAGAGACAATGCACTCACTCATAAGTGGATCCCGAACATTTATCATAATACTATAAGAAAGGGATTGGCAGTAGTGGGACACTGCTGGCGGAGGGTGGCACACAACATCAATGAGGGTACCCAAACTTTACCTGCATTATGACCACTTATGTACCTAACCCTCAATTGTACTCCACATATTTAAAATAAAAATACTAATTAAATAAAAAATAAAATATTTGCTGTTATAAAAAAATAGAGACAAGTGAAACATTTTAGGTGAATTCAGAGGAAATAGAACATTTTAAGGCTGACATTATCAAGAAGGTCTTTCTGGAGCTGACAGCACATAACATGCCAACTGGACTATTTGAAGTGCAGGTAGGATTTCACTTGTTGAAATGGAAGTGAGAGGGAAGCCATTGAGAAGAAGGCACACTGGCTGAACGGGAGTCAGGTGGAGGAGCTCTGGAGGGACATCGACAAGACATGAGCCCTGATGCTGCCGACCCTGGTATGATCACATTAGAGAGAAAAATAAAATTCAATGCATTTAATAATAAAAGTCAAAAAGCAGTTCAGATCAACTGCCCAAGGAATAGAGACATGATAAATACACTGAACACAGCAAAAACCATGTCTCTGATGAGTAGTGAAACTGAAGGATGGATACATTATGTCTACGGGGACAGAAAATGGTAAGCAGGGCACTGGCCTGGTCTTTCTGCTTTGCTCCAGCAACTTGAGTGAGTGATTCCCATCTGAATTTCCTTATGTCCAAATACATCGTGAGATGTTACAAAGCTTCTAAGACAAAAGCTCCTAGATTTTCTGAGGTGATCTCACATTTCAAATATTCCTTTCCATTTTGGTCATTAATGTTCCAATGTCGAAATTGTGGTCTGGTATACGGAAATAATAGCATTCTGATGAATGGATTACCAACAATGGTGAAGATGCAATTTAAACAGAGAGGAGAATACACAAAATGAAGATGTTTGTCTTGTTTATTGCATTTTGTAAATTCATCTTGGTCCCAGGAAAGGCTCAACCATGTCTTGCATTTTAACACAGAGAGGTATGATGGCAAAAGGAGGATGGTTTTTTTCCAGGGAAGTAATTAGTCAAAGAGATTCTCAGAAAGGGCCCCTGATCCTCCTGCTGCTTTCAATGCTTCCCTTGGGAACTGTGAGGCGCAGGCTGGCAGGGAGAGGGCGGCCCAGCCAGTGTGGAGCCGGCGCCAAGCCCGGCCTGCACATTAAGTGGTGAATCAGAGCATGCAACGCCCTCACACGAGGCTTCTCCTGACAGTGTTTCCTTCCCACACAGAAGGCAAATTCCTCCACCTCCACTTCACTGCAATGTATCCATAGCAGGCTTTTCCTTTGGGGGAAAACTGAACAGAAGGAGCTCAGAAGTGAACGTGGGCCTAAAACATGGGTGATACTGGAGTCATGTTGCCTCTTTCTGGCAGTGCACGGAAGGCTCCCCTGACCACCCCTGTCCCAGCACCCTCTGGGATTGCAGTCTGGTTTAGCCCACTCAATCCTATGTTGAAACATCACCAGGCTGCAGAGGCTCAGAAGAGACCAGCCTCCAGAGTTGATTTTTGATTAAGCCATGAGAGAAGACTGCTATGCAATCTTCTTAAGTTGCATCATAATTAAATAAAAATTCTAACCTAAATGGGTTTAAATGGTCTAAGTGCTTAATATAGGTTATCTTATTCATCCATAATATTGTATTTTTAGGCAGAGAGTTGTTTAGAGCAGGGGTTCCCAATCTCCAGTACCGGTCCACTGCCTGTTAGGAACTAGCCACGCAGCAGGAGGTGAGCATGGGTGAGTGGAGCTCTGTCTGCTGTCAGATCAGTGGCGGCACCAAATTCTCATAGAAGCATGACCCCTACTGTGAACTGCACATAAGAGGGACCTAGGTTATAAGCTTTTTATGAGACTCTAATGCCTGATGGTCATTCACAAGCCCCCTCCTCACTCTTACCACCTCCCTTTCCCTGTGGAAAAACTCTCTTCTACAAAACCAGTCCTCGGGGACCGCTGTTTGGAGTCGTGTGTGTGTGTGTGTGTGTGTGTGTGTGTGTGTGTGTAATGTAGGAAAAAAATGACATTAAGACACACAGCTAAGGAAAACCCTAATGCTGCTTGTACAAGTACCTACTCTCAGGAACTTGTATGCAGCAGGTTGCTGTGTTGAAATACTGGGTTCTGGCTGGTTCTCTACTTACTAAGTGGGGCAGTTGTGTCCCCAACTCTGGCTTCCTGCCTTCAGGGAACTGTTAATAGCTACTGCATTCAAAGGCAGATATTAGAAGTTACCTAGCACCCAATATCTAGAACCAGTGAAAGGAATTTAGAGGAATCTCCCCAGAGGAGAGGGCGCGGAAGCGGTGTTGTACTGGAGCTGGCTACTCAGAGCTAACTGTGTGCTTTTCTTCCCAAGTCTGTACTTGGTGAGGAAACACTGGTAGCTTTAAATTGGCCAAGATGGGCGTATTCACACTACAGAAATTGGCAGCCACTATAAAGCAGGGCTCTTTTGATTTTCTCAGAGATATGGCTGTTAAACATTTACCAACCACTGGATAAAAGCTAGTTTTGAGTCAAGAAGATGAAAATGTCCTGACCAAAAAGATGAAAGTCAAACTTTGCTGAGTCAAAGAATTGAAGGGTGGTGGCTGGTTTCTGAGCTGACAGCAAACAACCATCTACCTCCATGCAGCCTCTGATGGGAGGGAAGGTGTGTTTTGGAAGGTGGGGGAACATCAAATATTAATTGTTGGGTTGCCAACCAATTTAGAGACAGAAATACAAGACAAGACAGAGGACATCAGCTTCTATTTTGTTCCTAATAAATCCTATTGAAAGCGATAGCTTTAGACTTGTAATCAAAAGAGCTGACCAGTCATTTGCCTTGGAATTAAGCAGATAGACCCATGTAAGAAGGAGCAAGGAAGTAAGGAGAATGAGCAGAGAGGGAACGCAAGGCACAGAGCTTTCTTGATGACAGGCCCTGAGGTACAGAAGACAAAATGCAAAGAAATGGGGGTCTGGTGGGGACAGAATTGGGATCACATTCGAACTGTAGAGGCTCAAGTTTCCTGTGCTACTGCATTCATCCCCTGCCAGCTTTCCGTTGACATTTTAATTTTAAAAATTTTTTAATTTTTATTTTAAAGTTGTGGGGTACAATTCAGGGTTAGGTATACAAATGGTCATTGTGTAGGTAAAGTTTGGGCCTCACTTTGATCCCAACTTCATGACATTTTAATTTTTAGTTCTTCCCTTAACCTATGTTTCATCTTAAATATATACTTGTTGCTAATGCTTATCTATATTTCAATCCATAAAACTTGAACCTCATCTTAAATTACTTAAATTATATAAAATGAAGAAATGAATGTCTAAAGAAATGAGTGCACAATATTTTCACCTCTTCTCCTTCCACTTTTAGCTTTTTCTCAGCTAAACTATTATTTTTATATTTTCAAGATTTGTAACATTTCCTTTTTTTCCTGTAAAAATCATGATTACATGCTTCCAGGTAGATCCTGGAAGTTGAGTTAAATAAGCGCATTCATGACACTAAGCTTATACAAACTGGATTCACCAGCTGAAACTTTAAGGTAGGGTCTTTTCTATGTTCCTAAATCTGGGTCACTCGAAGGGGAATTTACCAAAATTCAGATCAACTAAAGAAAATATTATTCTTTATATTCATTTAAAAATCATTTCACTTTATAGATGGACAGGTTTCCTTTTTTTTTTTTTTTTTTAATTTTTTTGAGTTGGACTGGAGTCTCACTCTGTCACCCAGACTGGAGTGCAGTGGCCACTCCCGGCCACCGCAGCCTTGACCTGCTGGGGCTGCGGGGATCCTTCCGCCTCAATCTTCCAAGTAGCTGGAACTACAGGCACACACTACCACACCCAGGCAATTTTTGATTTATTGTAGAGATGAGGTCTCGTCAAGTTGCCCAGGTGGGTCCCGAACCCGCGGGCTCAGGCAATCCACTCACCTTGGCCTCCCAAAGTGCGGGATTACAGGCTGAACCAGGGAGCCCAGCAATGAACGGGTTTCTAACACCGACTTTGCTTTCCCTCAGCGTCAAGCTGAACCTTCTCTCTTCTTGTTGACAGAATAAACACATACCTTCCCCATCTGAATACTTCACTCTGCCAGCTCATTCACCATCCATTAACTGATTGTTCTAAAGTGACTCCTTTTTCAGGTCTGCTACCAAGCTATCCTTTTGGAATTTTCTTACTGAATTCCCTGCCTTCCCCTATCTTGGGTTTCAATTTTATTTTTTAGGGAACATTTTCAGATCTTTTTTCTCCCCCCTCTGGGAATATTTTAGTCACTCTGAATTACCTGTCTCTTCCACTTTGTTGGTTTCCCTTGTCTTTTTGCTGGAGTTCCTATCATGTAATAGGTATTTTCAAAAAAGTTTCATGGAAGGTAAAAATGTCTGGATCCTTCATGTCTGAATGTGTCCTAACTTACTGACACATTTAAGAAAAACTTGACTAAGTACAGGTTTCTATGCTGAAAGCAACTTTTCCTAGGAACTTTGCTGATATTTACCTTACTTCTAGCATCAGGATCCAAGCACCGGTGGCAAGTTCTGTGTGTGGAATAGGAGAGGACTTTGCCTTGGTATATCATAGGGGACCTCTCTGGGAGATAGTCTGGATCCTGCCTCAGGCCAGGAGAAGACACTCTACTTCGGGATTCCATCTTGATTTCTTTTCGGTTAGATAATAAAGAATATTTCCAGCAGCCTCTTTTGCTATTAATTTGTGACTGATTTTTACAACCTTCTAGGGAATAGTGTGAGTTACATCCAAGTCTTCCTCTGAGGTGCATAATTTTGAATACTACTTTGCTTTTGTTCCTTTCTTTGCTTTTATAGACTAAACTCCTCTATTTCATTTTGGAGAGCATTATTTTGTGCTGGTTCTGGGAGAATTTCATGGGTTTAACAGAAACATCATTGTGCTTTGAATAAAAATGAGGCAAAAGCTTCAAAGGTTTTACCATTATTTGAAAAAAAAAAAAGATAGCAGAGAACAGGATGCGTGGACTACTCATTGTTTGAGGCAATTAGCATCTCAATTATGACATATACCTTAAAAATTATTTCTGTAGCATAATCACACTTGTACATCTCTAATCCTGACATTATATTTGTACTGGAATTTTGTTCAAAATTCACATTTGCCAGGTAATTCAAAATTGTATTTATGTTCGTATTTTCATCTTTCTTTTGCTGCTAAAAATAAAGCTTTGGGCCATTGATTTATTTTTGTGAATGTGCATCAGAAATCTAAGATGAGAAAGGAGTAGGACAGATGTAAGCAATGACATGCCAGTGCCATGAATGTGAGCTAGGATGGTGTGTGGAGTTCCATGCATCTTCTGAGACTGAGAAGATCACAATGATGCTTTCAGCACAGTTACAACTTTCAGAGTGCTGCATTTACTAGAACATAAAAGAATTTTTAAGAAAGTGAAACTTGAAACTTGAAATTGTGAAATAAGTGTGACCAACACTATTCAATCAATTTAGCTCCGAACCTGAGTGTCACCAAAGCTGATTACTGATACACAGACCATCATCTAGAGAGGTCCTGGTCCAAAAGAATCTTCCAGATTTATACTTGGCCTCTTGTTTACACAAGTCTAGGTCCTCCACAGCAAATTCTTCTGCATGGTTTTTCTCCCTTTTCTGCCAGATTGACAGTTGCTTTAAGGAGAGGAATATCTTCTCTAAGTCTTTGAAAGCACCTTCTGGCATTTAACAAAACAACTTTTCTGGAGATGTAGTGAATTCTATTTATGACAAAAGTGCAGACCTAAATCATTTTGACTGAGGTTAAAAACATTTTATCTTACATTTTATTCTTTTTCTACCTAAAGTGGTTAAAAAAAAAAGTCTAAGAGTTTAAAATCCAGATTCATAAGTACTTATTACAAAAATCAGTGAAGTCCCTTCAACTATTAATTATTAAAACTGCATCTCAAAAAAATGATTTTTCTTTTTATTCATCCCTTATATCAATACACATTTAATTGGCAAACAAGAATATGGAAAGAAAAAAGTAAACTGAAACTCATTGTAATAAACTCTAAATTAATATAAGGAGAACATAAAATAGGTTTGGATCCAAACTTAGTTACAGCGACTGTGCGCTGTTGTGTCCTATCACACAGAGAAACAATAGAAAACGATAGAAAATTAAAGAGAGTAGATCAAAACACAAGGGTTGCTGTGTTTACTCTCGGGGAGTTCGCTGACCTATTGAGTTAACTCAAGAGGCTCTTCCATCTGTTAGTGCTTCCTGTTTGCTATTTATAAAGTATATGGAGAAATAAATCCATAGGAGACTCACAAATGATTCAGAAGGAAAGGTTGAAAGAATTGGGGGTTGTTTATACTGGAAATTAAAAGACAGAATGAAAACTTGAAAACTTTCTTTAGACGTATTAGTAGAGGGAAAAGTGGATATAGACTAATAGGGTCTGAGGAATGTTGGGAGCCAGCCGTGGAGGCCTGCCTGAGCGTCAGGGATCCAGGCAGGCTGCGGACCCTGAGACCACCAGGCTGGTTCAGGAGCTGAAGGCCCATTCCCTCCTCTTTTCCTTGTTGTTTAGCATTACCCACTGGTAGGGATTTTAACGATCTAAGCATGAAGTTCTGAGAATATGACAGGCATGGCTGACTCTAGGGATCCATTGTTCCCGCTTCTCACAGACTGCGGTTTCGGCTTTAAACTTAACACAGTTCAAACTCAGATCACATTTGGGAGCCTTATACGTGATACAAGCTTCTTTATAAGACTTAAAAATATATTTGTAGAATTGGTATATACATTTAGAGAGCTGTTTCCAGCATGGGATGGTTATCTAGGGTTACCAGAAATGGCCCAGCACGAACTTTGGGCTGGGCCACATTCCTAAGGGCCCAGCATCCATTTTGGGCTGGGCTGCATTCTTTTAATACAGTTCTTTAGTTATAATTAGTGTGAGTTTTTTCTACTTATAATAGAAACTGAATTCATAGAAAATATTTTAGAATAAGTCATGCTGCGTCAGGGAATTATGTTAGTCTAAGCATGATCAAACATGATACCATAAGGTTTTTTTTTTTTTTTTTGAGTTGGAGTCTCACTCTGTCGCCCAGACTGGAGTGCAGTGGCCACTCCCGGCCACCGCAGCCTCGACCCGCTAGGCTCCGGCGATCCTTCCGCCTCAGCCTTCCAAGCAGCCGGAATTACAGGCAGGCGCTACCATAGCCCAGATGATTTTTTGATTTATTGTAGAGATGAGGTCTCGCTGCCCAGGTGGGTCTTGAACCCGCGGGCTCAGGCAATCCACTCACCTCAGCCTCCCAAAGGCGCGGGATTACAGGCTGAGCCACCGAGCCCGGCTTACCATAAGGTTTTATAAGAATACAACTAACTTTTGAAATTTCATTGCTCCCACCTTCTACTAATTGTGATTTTGGCTTTAGTACAATTACAGTTTGCATTTGGGTTTTATTTCAGAAGCTTTATTGCTGATGATCAGCCTTATATATCAGGATTAGGAATTAGAAACTTTTATAGAAATTAAGATAGATACATAGGATTTTTAGAATAGCCATTTTGTTAAGAGATCATAATCAATTGTTCGTGGAAATGGCCCAGCGTGATCTTTGAACTGGGCCATATTCTTTAGGTACTGGTCTGACCTATAATTAAGAGTTTTTTATAGTACAGGTAAAGTTACCACAGAATAAGAAGGTATTAGGAGTTAAGTCAGTCATTAGGTGTTGGGTATGCATAAGTTTTAGAAGTTATTGACTATTAGGATTTTATGATATTAAAACTGTTGTATTGCTTTTGAGGAACATAAACCAAGCATAAGGAACAGTGAGATAATTTTGGGATTGTCCTTTCTCATGCTTGGGGAAAACACCTGGTGGGTGAGGACACCCTCCACCCACCTGGCTTTGTGTTTATGTAAAACTCTAGTGATTTGATTAGGATTGTCCTTCCTCATGCTCGGGGAAAATGCCTGGTGGGTGAGGACGCCCTCCACCCACCTGGCTTTGTGTTCACGTAAAAGTCTTGTGATTTGATTGGGATTGTCCTTCCTCATGCCTAAGGAAACACCTGGTGAGTGGGGGAATGCGCCTCACCCACCTGGCCTTGTGCTCACGTGAAAGTCTTGTGATTTAACATGTGAAAGTTTGGGATAAAAGACTCATGGCTGGTCCCAATAAACGGCTTCTGCTCATTTCACTGAACAGTTGTCCACTTTCTTTCTTTCTCTTTCTTCCTCTTTATATTTATGCCTCCATCTTGCTTTCTTTTAATATCTATCCCTACTACAGAATTGGCTTCTGCACTAGACAGAGTCCAGTCTCTTTCTTCCCTTCTATTCTCCCAGAATATTCGCTGATGCTGCCCCACCTTCCAGGGACCCTCAAAATCTCTTTTGGGGGGCTGGCTCCCCATAGAGGAATTCATGCAGGAAACCAGACACGCATGAAAAGGTGATGACTTCAAGATGGCAGTGACTGTATAGAGTTCCAGACACTCTACCTTAAGCTTTTGGGACATGTGCTATCTTCCATCTATTGGGGAAATTCTCAACATTTTCCTCCCTAAAAACAGGTTTTATCCTGGCCAGAGGGGATTTTGAGGCCCAAATGATACATTTTCGCAAATAACAGCATGGACATACCATAACTGCTTAATAAATGTATGAATTAATTAATGAGTCAGCGCTTTAATGGCTTATGTCATGGTGATGGGTGTCAGTATTTCCTTGGCAGTAGTGAAATATTAAAATAAATTTTTTCTGAACAGTAACCATACGGATTGTTAGTGCTATAAGGAACTATTTTCTAATCAATATCAATGTCTTGCAAATATTTATGCAGCAGGAAAATCACATAAACAAGCACAACTCATTCTATTGTTCTTTACTTTACCGTGCTTCACAGATACTGCGTATTCTACAAATTGAAGGTTTGTGGCATCCCTCTGTCAAACACCTTTATACATACTACCAAGATTGCAAAAAAATGTGTATACATTTTAAGAGATATTATCTATACATTACTTTTAGTTCATTATAATCAGGAGTGTCTGAACACTAATAGTAACCACTTTGAGCACCTCTTATAATTGTAAAAGTCAAACGTGACTTGTATTCACCTTTTGTTATATGTCTATATTGAGTATTACAATTTTAATACAGATTTTTTCCTTTCTTAAAATGTGTATTCATTTTTTTTGGCACCCTTTGAATTTTTCTAAGAGCATGCGCTCACCTTGTGTATCTGTGACACATTTTGATAATTCTCACAACATTTCAAACTTTTTCATTATTATTATACCTTTTATGGTGATATGAGATCAGTGATTTTTGATGTTACTGTTCCAATTGTTTGGAGTATCACAAAACACATCCAAATAAGGCATAACTGATCGATGTTGTACGTGTTCTGACAGCTCCACCAAACCACCTATTCCCCCATTGCTCTCCCTTTCCATGGGCCTTGCTATTCACTAAAACACAATATACTGAAATTAGGCCAATGAATAAGCCTATAATGGTCTCTAAGTGTTCAAGGTAATAGAAAGAGTCACATGTATCTTACTTAAATCAAAAGCTAGAAATGATTAAACTCAGTGAGGAAGGCATGCTGAAATTCGAGATAGGCCAAAAGCTACAACAGCCAAGTGGTGAATGCAAAGGAGAAATTCTTAAAGAAAATTAAAAGTGCTACTTCAGTGAACAGAGGAATGAGAAGAAAGCTAAGCAGCCTTATTGTTGATAGGGAGAAAGTTTGAGTAGTCTGGTAAAAGGTCAAACTAATCACATCATTTTACTAAGCCAAAGACTTATCTGAAGCAAGGTCTCTCTTCAATTCTATGAATACTGAGAAAAGTGAGGAAGCTATAGAAGAAAATTTTGAGGATAGCAGAGGTTGAAAGAAAGTCATCTCAAAAACATAAAAGTGCAATATGAAGCAGCAAGTGCTGATGCAGAAGCTATAGCAAGTTACCCAGGAAATCTAGCTAAGATCACTGATATAAGTGGCTACACTGCGCCACAGATCTTCCATGAGGATAAAACAGCCTTCTAAGCTTCAAAGGACAAGCCAACTCTTCTTAGAGGCCAAAGTAGCTGGTGAATTTTAATTGAAGTCAGTATTCATTGAACATTTCAAAGTCATAGGACCCTTAAGAATTGGCTAAATTGAGTCTGCCTGTGCTCCAGAAATGGAAGAACAAGCCCTGGATGGTGGCACATATATTAACAGCATGGTTTACTGAATATTTGAAGCCTACTGTTGAGAAGCACTGCTCAGAGAAAAAGATTTATTTCAAAATATTTCTGCTCATTGACAATATTACTGGTCACCAAAGAGCTCTGCTGGAGATGTACAAGATGATGCCTGCTAATTCAACATCCATCCTGAAGTCCACAATCAATGAGTAATTTTGACTTTCAGATCTTATAAGTGGGAGTTTTTCTGCCTTCTTAGTACACTCCTGCTTTGATAGGGTTTGAGAGGACTAACTCCAATTTTGAGAGATGTTCTACTGTGGGTAAAATGCTATCAAACACCATTGCATGCTACAGAGAAATCTTTTGGGAAAGGAGGAGTCAACTGATGCAGCCAATGCAGTTGTTTTATTTTAAGACGTTTCCACAACCACTCAACTTTCACCAACCACACCCTGATCATCAGCAGGCATTCACCCTGAAGGAAGACCCTCCACCAACAAAAAGACTATGATTTTCTGAAAATTCAGATGATTTCTAGCATTTTTTTTTTTTTAGCAATAAAGTGCTTTCAAATTAATGTATGTACACTTTTTAGGCATAATGTCATCACACACTTAATAGACTACAGCATAGTACACATGTAACTTTTATATGCACAGGGCATCCAAAATACTTGTGAGATTTATGTTATTGTGATATGTGTTTTACTAGGGTGGTCTGGAATCAAACCTACATCTCTGAGGTATGCCTGTATTTAAATATAAAATAGACTTACTCGGGAGAATGTTTATTTTTATTTGCCCCATTTTCTGAGGGAAATTCTAGAGAAGATGCCAAGACATATCATGCCCCATCCTGTGAGGACTGACCCAGGGCTGAAAGGGAATTAGTCATCCGCATATACACTACCACTCCCCTTTGTGAACATCTCATGGAATGATCTACATGTGAGCTCACCAAATATAATTCAGATCAATTTAGTCATCTAGCCTCCTGGGGTCACACTTAATATGACCATTTCCAACAAATCTTAAACCCCCATCCCATATCCTACAGGAAATGGAGCGGTGACTCCTGGAGTTGTATTTTCTGAACTATTTCTCTTTCAAAATTCCTGTACCCAGTTAAATATCCCACCTCTCTGTCTGAGAATGACCTCTCTCCATTTCGCGTCACCCAACCCTACATAATTTCTTTCTGCTTTTAGTGTACCTAAAAACATTGAAAAAAAATCTACTATTCAGAACAGCTTGGTGTTATTGTAGCTGTAGGAAATTGAAGAAGAGTAGCAAAATAAAGTATATATATAAATACCCAATATGAAAATTTAGTATATAACAAAAATATACTTCAATTCATTGGGGAAATAATGGTTATTCCATAGATAGGGTTGGTACAGATTTAAAAGAAAACAAAGTTTAATTTGGATCGCCATTGTAGTCCTTAAAAATAAGGTAAATCCAGATAAAATAAGAGTTTAAATGTGAACAAAGCATCAAAAGTATAAAAAATAATGGATGAAAAATTTTATGATATTGGAGTAGTGAAGTCTTTTTAAAGCTTATGTTAATACTAGGAGTCATAAAAAAATAGATGTCAATATCCCACCACAAAGAAAATTTTAAAAATATTTCTATGGCAACAGAACCAAAACAGAAATAACCTTCTGATGATCTGCATACTGGTGCAGGCTTTGCAGAATGAGTGCCCTTGGGTAGCTCCTTCTCGAGTCTGGCTGGGCCTGTGACTTGCCTTAACCAAGAGAATGTGGCAGACACTGCAGACCTAAGTCTCAGGCGTCCTGGCAGCTCCTGCTTTTGCACTCCTGGAAAGCTCTGAGCTAAGAAGTACAGCTACCCTGCGGGACATAGCATGTTGACAGGCCATATGCAGAGGTCGTGTGGGGATAAAGAGCCCTAGAGTCTACATGGGGAAGAACCGAAATACCCAGCTGACTCAAGAACTGAGGTCCCAGGACTCTGTCGTCAGTAAAGCCATTCCAGGCAGCCTCCAGTCATCCTAGCTTCCTGGTAGAGCTCTAGGCTGGACTGAAGAGGCCATCTGAGATACCACCACCCAGCAAAACTCATGTAGGTAGGAAGAGAGTCATGCTGTACTCACTGTGCCCTACCCAAATCCAAAGCCCACAGAATTCTGAGAATAAAACCGTTTCTTTTAAAGACATGAAATAATTTGTCATATAGCAATAGAGAACGAGAATATCCAATAGTCAAACACCAATAGTCAAAAGAAAATAAACAAACTGGGGAGCTAGATGCAATACATATGCCAAGAGACTAATTTTTTTAAATAGTACACCAAAGAACTTACAAATCAATAAAAAAAAACACAAAAATAAACAAAAGAGTTTAAAAAGTAATTCAAAGAACAAAAGTATAAGTGATCAATAATCATTTGAAATATGTTCAAGCTTACTCAATCTTTTTGAACAATGGAATAAGATTCTACTGTTTGCCTACTGTATGGGAAGACATTGAAAACTTATCAATAAATAAAATAAAAAGCTTAGCAATAAACAGAATGGAGATGATGTAGGGCTATAGTAGTCTCATGAACCATTTGTTGTGAGTATTTTATCTTGTTTATAACAAAACACAATGTATATATTATTTGGCCCAGCAATACAATTTTTAACAATATATCTTATAAAAAAGATTTAACCAAGGATGAACTGAGTTATGGACTGAATGTGTCTCTCCCAAACTCATATGTTGAAGCCATAATCTTCAATGTGGTAGTATTTGAAGATGGAGCCTTTGGGAAATAATTAGGTTTATATCAGGTCATGGGGTGGGCACTTCTTAATATGATTAGTGTCCTCATGAGAAGAGGAAGAAAGACCAAAGCTTGCTTTGTCAAGTGAGGACACAACAAGAAGACAGCCCTCAGCAAACCAAGAAGAGAGCACTCATCACATTTCCAATCTGTTGGCATCTTGATCTTAGACTTCCAAGACTCCAGAATTGTGAAAAACAAATTTCTGTTGTTCTAGCCACTCAGTCTATGGTATTTGATTATGGTAGCCCCAGTAGATTATGGCATGAACAGGGATGCTCATTAACCATAATTTGAAATATCTTAAATATTAGAAAATTCTATATATCTATTCATAAGAATCTCATTACATAAACTGCAATAATGTAAACAATGCAATACTACACAGCTATTTATAAGAATAAGGTAAAATTATACATATTGATCTAGGAAGATGGCTAGATGATAAAGTAAAAAAAATTGAGGAACAGGATGTACTATAGGATTCTATTGGTGGCCTTTTATGAAAAAAATACAGGCACACATATATTACACATTTATAGGCATGTATTCTTATATAACGTGGCTAAGCATACGCCAGAAGTTACTAATGGTAATGACCTTTGAGGATTGGGAGCACTGAAGTTGGGTTACAGTGTGTGGAGAGGGAGTAAAGGAGACTTACTTTTCATACTACACCCATTTTTACTGTTCTTTTTAATGCAAAACATGGAACTTTTATTAAAAAGAAAAACAGTAAAGTGCTTCAGTCCTTTGTGTCAAGAGCTCTGCCATTCTCTGCAGCACAGAACACAGGAGGGCTGTTCATTCTAGTCTATATTTCGGCCTCATGTGGATACATGTGTTGCATTATGTTGGTTAACACTATGCAAACACTATCCCTGCCTTCTGGGTTGAAGAGGCATTGGGAGATTTGGAAGAAGACTGAGATTTTCTGAGAGGATGAGGAAAGCGCATCCCCTAGACTGGTGAGTGATGCTTGTACTCTTGGCCATAAGCAGTCATAAGCTCCATTAACAAGCAAGAGAGGGGATGCTTTCCTTACCTAACCCTGGTCTTAGTAGCAATAAGCCTGTCTAAGAGGCAGTGTGGTGTCTATGAAATGGGTAAGGAATTCTTGGTATTCTTAGAAAGCTCAGCCTCTGAATGTATTTGGGAGAAGATGAATAGATATCGCTGACAGTCATGTTTTAAAATGTTCTTTTGACCTCTATTGATTAAGTTTCCTTGGTGTTTTGTGGAAGAATACCCTATTATTATTTAATGCTTAAACAGAGTCACACTCATTCCCAAGCTTCATTTAGAGACACTTAGTCTGATATATTTTTAAATGCTTGAAAACCACAATAGATTTTTAATTTTTGTATCAAAAAATGGCAAGCCTTTATATCACAGTGTTAGGTTTTGTAATCTCTTTTGTGTCATCCCTTGTAAATGTGAGAACTGTGATTGATCTCTGTTATGCATGAGTGACACAAGTAGACCTTGAAAATCATGTGGAACTGGAACATTTAGATTACCCACACCATGCTGTGTGTCAAATAGCCATGCCAATCAGTTTGCAGATCTTAGCAGGCCAGTGCACATGCAAACTTGTATGGCTGATACGATAGTTTCATTTAGCATTCTCTTTTGGAAAACATTCTAGAATACCAGAATAAATAGCCAGAATAATGCCCAAATAGACATAGTATTGCAGTTCAAAACCATACATATTTAACATTGAAAGAGAGGAGAGAGCATTTGTGCATGAGAGAATCCCAACCAAATTGAACAATGTATGAGCGTGAATCCTCTGTGCACACTGGAAAGATAACCATGACTGTGAGGCCTTAGTTAAGACTAAATAGCCATAAATAAAATTTATTTTCAACTGTATCAAATGATAAGTAAAATCGCTATGAATTTACTGAAAACAAAAATAGCATTACCTTTAATTGGTTAGAAAGAGAAAAGAAGGGGAAAAAAAGGAACACCCAGTTGAAATCCTAAATAACCAAATGACATAAAAGATAGTAAGAACACTCATATTTAGTTATAAAGGTTTGGAAATGTTTTAATAAAAACATTAGAGTCTATTTTGGTGGTTTCAGACCCTATAGAATACAAAGGTATACTAGGAGGCATATAGAAAAATAAATGGTTGAGAGAAATATTATGAGAAGATCAAGAAGATGGAATCATTTATGAAATAGGAAATCCCATTCATAACTGAACAAAGATAATGGAAATTCCTTGAATTGTAATGTAATTCAAGTATACCATATATATTGCTAATAGCTGAGTATCATAAGCCAAATTAAAAACAAATAAGCAAATTAAAATGTAAAGACATTCATTAGAAAAATATTCTCACGAGTGGATGATATGATTATACATGAATTTTAGATGTCCATAGTGGGGATATGAACACAGCATCAGAAGGATTTAATACAAAGTCAGGGCATGTTGTTAGGAGTCTACTGCAATGGCCTGGGTTCTGTAGGTATTTCTCCTTTCGCTTAAAATCAATCCTTTAGTTATTATGTATTCCCTCCTCCTTGATATTTTCTTTTCTCTCACTTTAAAAAATTTCTTATTTTTAAATTTTTAAATGCTATGACTCTTCTATTTTTCAGTGTGGTTCCTTTCCATACTCTTCATTGTTGAATTTCACAAATCTTACAAACATAGACTATGTTGGTCTTTATTTTTAATTCTTTTCATTTTCACTTCAAATGTATGACACACAATTTAGATATTCCCTTTTTAATAAAACATCTGTAACATTTAAAAAGCGGTTTTGGCATTAATATTTATGACAGCAATGAGATTTTATTGAAGGATGTAAGTTATTATGATGGTAGAATTCTTACAGTTAACAAGGCCAGGAGGATTATATGGCCAAGTGAACAGATCTTTAGACTTTTGGCCTTGGAATCTTCTTATGAAAATCTAAGAGATTTATAGACAACAGGTTTTGCAACATTTAGGTACACAAGGCATGACACTACAGCAGCCACAAATACTAAACAATATTCAGAGTCCAAATACAGTCAAGCTCATTTTGATTGTAAAAATTTAGTTTTTCAATTTGCCTCCTGCTGCACAGAAGTAATATACCAGGTGATTCATTTCTGCATTTGAACTGCTGTTAACAACAATGGGTGAAGGGGAACTAGATGCAGGCTTTGGCTATTATGTCACACTTGGAAGAAAGGGGAATAAAATTATAGTGCCGAATGACCTATCAAATTTCCTTGACAGGTGCTAATTCACTTTGATCTATCCTTCACCATGATTTCATTGTTGGGGAAGACATACATATTTATAAGTGTGGAAACAGGCTGCTGTTGTTCTGTTTGTAATTTACAGCAACAAAGAATTCATTTCGATTTCCATATTAGAAGTCCCAAGGTGACCTGGTAGTAGATACCAGCCCCCTGTTGTGTAGGGTTCCTAACATAATAAGGAATAAAGCAAAACAACAGTACATCGCGACCTGGGCTCATGGGTAATCAATTCACATATTTACCACGGAAACAATAGCACTGTGCAAAACAGCGTCATTACTACAATTTGCTGATGAAAGCCCTGGGGAGCCCAGAAAGTGTCTGCCTGCAAAGCGCCTGATTAATCTGAGTTACTCATGATTTGTTAAAGACTTATTGTTTTAATCATAATTAACACTAAGTACTTACTCATGGAAAAGTTGCAGGGGAAATTCAGCTCAATCTCTTACCAAACCGACAGCTCTTATGCATTTTACACCATGAATCATCAACAAATATGTACAATAAGTCAGAGAGCCAAATGGAAGCGCGATAATTGTTTTGACTCAAGAAATTGGGGTTCCTATTTCATTTTCTATGCAAAAGACTGCATTTTATACAAATATCTCTCAGGTTACATAATCATGGTGCATTATCTTTATACTCATGAAATGCTTTCAGAATTCATCAGGGTGAATTTTATTTTATTCTAAGGAAGGACAACCCAACTTTCATGAACACGAAAATGTTCTAGTGTATGGTGTGACTAATAAAATGCCATAATTAGGCAAAAGATTCGAACAGACGTTTCACTTAAGATACGCAACTGGGTTAATAAGCACATGAAAAAGAGGTTTATTATGACTAGTAATTAGATAAATGCAAATTAAAATCATAATAAGATACCACTATCCACCCATAATATGTATAGTTATAGAATGGCTATAATGAAAAAGTTGATCATATCTATTGTTGGTGAGGATGTGGAGGAACTGCAAAGCACCACTGCCCTCCTTTGTTGGTGGGGATGCAAAATGTTGCAACCACTGGAGAAACATTTAGGCAGTTTCTTAAAGTGATAAACATACACAATCATAAGACCCAACCACTGGACCCAGCAATTCCTCTCATAGTTATGCAACTGAGAGCACGAGTTCACATGAAGACTTGTATGCAATGTTCCTGGTACAACTCATAATGATAATGTAAATGTCCATTAACTGGTAGATGGTAAACAAATGTGTCATAATGACACAATGGAACTTTGCTCATCAAAAGGAGTTTTACATGCAACAGCTTAAAAAAGTCTTAAAATGATGCTGAGGAAAACAAGCCAGGTAAAAGATTCCATAATTTATGATTCCATTTATATGCAATTTCTAGAAAAATGGCAAAACTCAGTAAGTAGAGAGTAGATCAGCGGTTGTCTGGGGCTGAAGGTAGGAGTGAGGGTATCTCAAATATGCATAAATAAACTTTTTAAGGATGTGTTTAGAAGTATTCTAAAATTGGATCGTGATGATAATGGTTGCACAATTGCATATATTTACTAGAAATAATCAAACAGTACACTTACACTAGGTGATTTGCATGATATGAAAATTATACCCCAATAAAGCTATCAGAATTCATTAAGCTATAAACTTATGATTTGTGAGATCTTGTATGTGTTCACAAATTATATCAAGTTTACTTTAAAAGTAAATAAACAAGTATACCATAATTACACTCTAAGAGCATTGTATTTCTCCTAGAAGCACAGGCGGGCATCCTGGGACTCTCTTCAGGAAACTAAGAACTAAGAACATAGCTTGCGCTGGATGGTAAGAGGTTCCAGGTGTTCCTGTTATACAATCATGCCACTATGCAGTTTCGTATTCTCAAACCACTGATAAGACAGTAAGTTCTCTAGGTACATTCAAGTCTACAACTTAAACGGGCAGCCAGACCTTCAGGGAGTCAGTTGCAATGTGAGTTAAGTTATTTCATGGAGCAAATGCTCATGGTGAAAAGTGTTAGGGAGGTTTTTACAGGAATCCAGATAATGTGATTAAAGAATGGCATTTCAACAGCTTTGTAAGTAGTGACAGTAACAAGGCCAAGTTGAGAAATCAGACTCTTGTCCTCCTTAGCAAGGGTGGTAAGCATAGGTTTTTAATTATAGCCGTGCATTGCTTAATGACACGGACACATTCTGAGAAATAAATCATGTGGATACTGTGTCCTTACACAAACCTAGGTGGTCTAGCTTACACCCAGGCTATATGGTCTAGCCTATTGCTTGTAGACTACAAACCTGTGCAGCATGTTACTGTACTGAATGCTGTAGGCAACTTAACACAAGGGTATTTGTGTATCTAAATATATTTAAGCATAGAAAAAGGAACCGTAAGCATACATTATGAGAGAGAACAAATGGTATCCTGTTTGGACACTTACCATGAGCGGAGCCTACAGGACTAGAAGTGACTTTGGGTGAGTCAGTGAGTGATGGAGAGTGACCGTGAAGGCCTGGAACATCGCCTCACACCATTGTAGACTATATTAACACTGGACATTTAGGCTACACTACATTTATAAAAAATATTTTTCTTTCTTCAATAATAAATTGACCTTAGCTTACTGAAAAATGATTAAATGTATAAACGCGTTAAAATTTTAACTCTTTGACTCTTTTATAATAATACAGCTTAAAATACAAACACATTGTAGAGCTATCCACACTATATTTTATATCCTCAGTCTTTAAGCTTTTTTCTATTTCTAAACTGTATTATTTATTTAGTTTTTTACTTTTTAAACTTTTTTGTTTAAAATGAAGGCACAAACACACACATCGGCCTAGGCCTATGTAGGGTTGAGATCATCAATATCACTGTCTTCCATCTCCACAACCTGTGTCCATTAGAAGTTCTTCAGGGACAATGACACTCATGGAGCTGTCATATCCTCTGATAGCAATGCCTTCCTTCTTCTGGAATACCTCCTGAAAAATACACCTGAGGCTGTTTTACAGTTAACTTTTTTTTTTTAATAAGTAGAAGGAATACATTCTAAAACAAAAATAAAAATATAGCATAGTAAAAATATAAACCCAGTTGTTTAGTATGATGTCAAGGGCTATGTACAGTACATAACTGTATGTGCTAGACTTTTATATGACGGGCAGCCCAGTGGGTTTGTCTACACCAGCATCAACACAAACACATAAGCAATGCATTGTTCTATTATGTTACAAGAGCCACAATGCCACTAGGCAACAGGAATACTTCAGTTCCATTATAATTTTATGGGACTGCCACCCTGTATGTGTCTATCACTGTATTAAAATGACCTTCTGCCTCACCCATAAGGGAAAACCTTCAAAACTGTATCCCACAGCCACAGAATGGTGGAATCCATTGATTTACCAGGTAGTCACAGTATAGAAACTTTGTGAAACGTCACCCTCTGATCCACTCCCAATTACTAGTATGAACACAAGTAGCATAGGATAGACTGACAACTAAAGTGAAAGCAGATAGAAGGAACTTTTCAACCTCTCTTGTAGAACAACATTTCAATTACTAGGAGGATGTGGATTCTCCAGGATGCTACAAGACAGATGTCAGCCTCAATTGGTTCAGTCCAAGAAACATTGATTGAATTTCTCATAAACTACAGGGAATTCCACGTCTAATTCTGATTCCTGCTTAAAAAGCCCAGAATATTAACAGTTACATACAATAAGGCAAGTGATACATTATTAACATTTTGTTACCACTCAGGATTCAAACAAAAAAGACTCCAGTAAACCCTTCTGTTGTCAAATGCACATGATGACTTGACTGAGTGTCAACTTCTACAGAAGGCTTTCCTTCTCTTCCTTTTTCTAGCTATTTCCTGCTTGTCCTTTAAAATTCACATCAAACATACGGCTTGGAAAAAGATTTTCCTGATTCTTCAATGTGCCCCCTTATCCACCGTTGGATTTAGACACTGTTCCAGTTTTCACCCTAATATGCAAAATGGACGCCTATTATTTCCCACACTGCATGCAAACAAACATTGGTTTACTTCCGTCTCTCATATTAATCAGAAATTTAAGAGGGGGGAGCTCTATACATATGTTGAAAAGTTCCTTCTGTTTGTGTGTGTATGTGTATGTATACATGTGCAACATATATACACTATATGGAATGTTGCCTAGCATCCTAGGTCCTGAATGAGAATTTCATAAACTATTTGTAGAGATGTGACACAGGTACATGAAGTAATTATTAAATTAAATGAAGTAACATATGTCAGTATTGTTAAGTTTTATTTACTTCTTTGAGACAAGGTCTCACTGTGTCATCCAGCCTGAGGTTACTGCAGCCTTGAATTCCTGGGCTCAAGCAATCCTCCTGCCTCAGTCTCCCGAATAGCTAGGATTACATGTATGCACCACCATGTCTGTCTATTTTAATTTTTGTAGAGATGGGGTCTTGCTATGTTGCCCAGGCTTTGCACACTGACACTGCAAAGTTTAAAGTGTGCATAACTTATGGTTAGATAAAGTATATATTACTTATGGTTAGATATAATAATCTATAATGTGATCTTGATTCTGGAAATACAGGCAATGATTTCAAAGGAGCCTAAGAATAAAGAAGCCAGCATAATCCCAAAAAACAAAGAGCAGGTTTTGCAGAGGTTGGAATTTTGTTTTTAATTTTTACACATCTTGGATTTCACAACAAAGACTCAATTTACTTTAATAAAAAATTATGTTCTTCTGCTAACTGTAATTACACTTCACAATTGCAGTTAAAACAGAACCACAACTCTTCAATATGCTCCGCATCATTTCCTGCTGCAGCCTTTTATGGATTCAGGTCTTGGCCTCCCAGGCCCCTCCCCTGTGTAGCCACAGACCCTCCCAGGCTGACAGGGGTCTTGCCTCAACCCCTAGGGCAGCCTCCCAAGCGGCCTCCCTGCTTCTTATCTTACCAGCCCATTCCCTACCTCCCCACATTAAAATTTCATCAGCTTGCTCCTTAGCTCACCACACAACTGGATGTATCCACCATACTTTCTAGAAAGTATGTTCCTCTTCCTCTTCGTTTTAGCTTTATTTGGAAAAAAGCTGCAAACTTACAGAGAGGTAAACTTGTTGTGACCCTTCACCCCCAAATAACTCAGGGCCTCCCAAGAAAAAGGACACTCTGTCACATGACTGTGGTACAATGATCCAACTCACTCAGCACAAATTTTTAAGATAACTTGCAAGGCCCCTGGTGATCCGTCCCATCTGTCGTATCTTTCCCTGGTGCCCTGTGCCCTTTGCACTCTGCCCTGTGAGTTCTGAGCTATCTATCTCTTGCTGGGTCATTCTCTCTCTTGCTGTCCTTGGTTCCCTCATAGATGCAGTCCTTTACTTTCAAACACTTTCCAACTCTTCTTGCTTCAGCTGAATGCACTATTGAGTCTGGGTCTGGACTTCCAGGCTCTGGCACTGAATAGTTGTGAGACTAGGGGACAGTTCTTTAACCTCTCTGTGGCTCAGGTTTCTCATTTATAAAATGGGATTAGAATGAATACCTAGCTCGTGGGACCATTATGAGATTAACATCAGACACTTTAGGTCAAGAATTAAAGAATATGGTGGAAAAAGTAAGCATTCAAAATATATTTACTGTTGCTGCTGCAATTATCACCACCATCGTTTCTCAGGCCTCAGCTTAAATTTCACACACTTTGGGAAGGACGCACTGATCCTCAAATTCGAATACAGTGGCCCAGCCTGAGTGTTTAGTCATTTTGTAATAAAACCACCTACCATAATTTACTGGAAGTATCTTCTGACCATTTGTTTTCTTCTAGTCATTTTGCAGTAATGACTAAATCTGACACAGTCAACTTTGTAAACGTAGTACTTAGCCAGTGCCCAAACATGGTAAGGTCTCAATAAATACTTTTTGAATCTATGAATAAATTTCAGTAATCCAGAATTCAAAATGAATTTCAGGGTCTAATGGCCAACATAATTTTCCCAGACTAGGTTGACAATTGATTTTTCAGGGGAAGCCCAAATAGCTTAAGCACAGGATAGGTGACTCATTCTTCAGGGGCTCAGAAATACCCCAGCACGGAGGGAAAGGTGTTTGTATGCAGTGTGAATCTTCAAGCATGCTGATTTTAAAGCTGTTAAAAAAACATGAGGGAATTAATTCTTCTGAGCAGTCAGTTTCTTACCACCTTCTCAGCATTACATTCAATGTTAGATTTGCTTTGTGAGCCCAGTTAATAAGCAGGAAGATGAGATCACCTATTTTAGTGAAAGTGTTAACTATGGAATTACTATGTGAGTAAACAAGGGGAGAGGGTGCACCCATAAACAGGAGCCACAGTCAACCAGGGGCAGGTTGAGAACACCCTTGGGATCCACTGGGTGCCTCTGTCCCAGTGAGTCCAGGGGACTCATGTCAAATCTCTAGTGAATGGCTAAAATGAAAGCATTTTCTAGGTTCACAGATAAAAACGTTTCCAATTTTTCCTTCTATGAAGTAAAATTATACACATTTATATACTGCATATAGTAAAATCATATACATTGATATACTGTAAAATTCAAATATAAAATAACATATGGCGAGCTAATATAAAGTTATACTTTTACAATTTGAACAGAATAGCATGTTTTAACTTAGAGAACATTCTTTAAAAGTCTCTTTAGAGTCGGGTTCGGTGGTTCAGGCTGTAATCCCGTGCTTTGGGAGGCTGAGTTGAGTGGATTGTCTCAGCCCACGGGTTTGAGACCTGCCTGGGGAACTTGGCAAGACCTCATCTCTACAATAAATCAAAAAATTAGCCAGGCGTGGTAGTGCGCTCCTGTAGTTCCAGTTACTTGGAAGGCTGAGGTGGAAGGATTGCCGGAGCCCAGCAGGTCGAGGCTGCAGTGGCCAGGAGTGTGCCACTGCACTCCAGTCTGGGTGACAGAGTGACACTCCAGCTCAAAAAAAAAAGTCTCTTTAGAAAGCTTTTAAAACAGCACCTCCTTGGGGAGGTGAATCTAATTTACTTTTAAATAAACTATATGTTCTAATCTAAAAAAAGTATCTTTAGAAACTCTTGTTTGTATACAAATTGATAGCTGAAGAAAGACCCAGTTTACATTTCATTAGTCTAGTTTAAACTAAATGGACTTGTAACTAATGGCAGTAAAAATATAATTTAAGTTATTGACAAACATCAAATGTCCTTGCCAAAATATAAATCCACTCACAATATGAATTATTCTTACAAGATTCAACTGGAAAAAAAAATAAACTGACAAACAATATGGAAGATATTCCTCATCTTTTGACAATTGATGATGAGGATGAAAATAATAATAACAGCTACCATAAATTAAGTTCTTACTCCATACATGGTGCTAAACATTTTAAATATTGCATTTCCTCCTGGCAACACTCCTTTAAGGTTTATATTCATTATTCCCAATTCAAAATTAATAAACTGGGTCTGAGGGGGGTTGAATAGCTTTCCCTGAGTCACTCAGCCAGTAAATGGTCCAGTGGACACTGAACTCAGTACTGTCATCTATTTTAGGAACATCTCAAATGAACTCTTCCATATGAAAGTTATAGCATCTACCTCTAAGTACTCGAGAGCAGTTAGCACTCAAGATGACAAATCACTGCCCTTTCTTAATTATGAAGGAAGAAAAGCAATGGATCAATCAGGGAGATACACTGTAGTCCAGTAGGTAATCCTAAAATACATTCATGAAAAATTAGGTCCTCAAATTTTTAAGTAAAAAAAATGCTAAAGAATAAATAAGAAAAAAATAGGAAAATAAACATTATATTAATGTAAGGGGTAAAATAACCTACACTGCAACTATAATAGAAGAAAATCAAAGGCAATACTAACAAAAAGCAAGGTGATAATAGAGTCTACTATTATTAATTATATTGAGATTCAAAAATGGCAAAGGAAAATGTCATACATTTTAAAACAGAATAGATATACTTTAAAAGTTGAAACTAAACAGGAACTTAAATGTGAAGAAATCAATCTAAAGAAGAATTTAATCTGTAATGAATATAAGTAGAAAGAATTTTAGAGGTTATTAAAATCACCTTACAAATATAAATAGTACCATAGTAAATGCCCCAATAAAATTATTTTAGACTGCAGTACCTGATAAAGTTACTGAAGAATTATTAAGAAAAAAATTAGAACAGTCTGTAGATCATTGTTAAAGAAAGGGATGAGCAATGATACCAATTACATTAGCCTACTGTTATGAACTAAATGCTTGTCTCTTCCTCAAATTGTTGAAATCCTACAGCCCATATGTTGATAGTAG